>CM035127.1:51712481-54611139 GCA_020205605.1 Panax ginseng | reverse complement strand
CAAAAAGCGAAAAAAGAGCCCGAAACCCGCATCGTCGTCCGAGGCATGCGCAAACACACACCTGACGCAGCGTGGGTATTGAACCGCAGCGTTACTGTTGGCGGTACTCGATTCCGACATCACGGAGCCAGAGTTATCATCTGTTTGCGAAACTAAACAACAACAGCCAAAAAGCGAAAAAGAGCCCGAAAACCGCGTCGTCCGTCCGAGGCGCCGCGCAAACACACACACTGACACCAGCGTGGGTATTAAACCGCAGCGTTACTGTTGGCGGTACTCGATTCCGACATCACGGAGCCGAGAGTTATCATCTGTTTCTGGCCGAACAACAACAGCAGCAAAAAGCGAAAAAGAGCCCAAAACCCGCATCGTCCGTCGAGGCGCCACGCAAACACACACAGACACAGCGTGGGTATTAAACCGCAGCGTTACTGTTGGCGGTACTCGATTCCGACATCACGGAGGCCAGAGTTATAAATCTGTTTCTTGGCCCGAACAACAACAGTAAAAAAAAAAGCCGAAAAAGAGCCCGAAAACCGCATCGTCCGTCAGGCGCCACGCAAACACACACCTGACACAGCGTGGGTATTGAACCGCAGCGTTACTGTTGGCGGTACTCGATTTCGACATCACGGAGCCAGAGTTATCATCTGTTTGCGGAACAACAAGCAAAAAAAAGCGAAAAAGAGCCCGAAACCCGCATCGTCCGTCGAGGCATACGCGCAAAAACACACACCTGACACGCGCGTGGGTATTGAAACGCAGCGTTACTGTTGGCGGTACTCGATTCCGACATCACGGAGCCAGAGTTATAAATCTGTTTGCTTGGCCCGAACAACAACAGCCAAAAAGCAAAAAAAGAGCCCGAAACCCGCATCGTCGTCCGAGCGCGCGCAAACACACACACACCTGACCGCGTGGGTATTAAACCGCAGCGTTACAGTTGGCGGTACTCGATTCAGACATCACGAGCCAGAGTTATCATCTGTTTCTGGCCCGAACAACAACAGCAAAAAGCGAAAAAGAGCCCGAAACCGCATCGTCGTCCGGTCAAGGCACGCACGCACACACACACGACACCAGCGTGGGTATTAAACCGCAGCGTTACTGTTGAGCGGTACTCGATTCGACATCACGGAGGCCAGAGTTATCGCATCTGGTTTGCTGGCCGAACAACAACAACAGCAAAAAAGCGAAAAAGAGCCCGAAACCGCATCGTCCGTCCGAGCGCCGCGCAAACACACACACGACACGCCGCGTGGGTATTGAACCGCAGCGTTACAAGTGGCGGTACTCGATTCGATTCCGACATCACGGAGGCCAGAGTTATCGCCTGTTTTTGGCCGAACAACAACAACAAAAAAAAGAAAAAGAGCCCGAAACCGCGCGTCGTCCGTCGAGGCATGCGCAAAACACACCACGACACGCAGCGTGGGTATTGAACGCAGCGTTACTGTTGCGGTACTCGATTCCGACATCTCGGAGCCAGAGTTATAAATCTGTTCTGGCCCGAACAACAACAGCCAAAAAAGCGAAAAAGAGCCAAAACCGCGTCGTCGTCGTCGAGAGGCGCGCAAACACACACCTGACACGCGCGTGGGTATTGAAACCGCAGCGTTACTGTTGGCGGTACTCGATTCCGACATCACGGCCAGAGTTATTATCGCTGTTTTTGGCCGAACAACAACAGCAAAAAGCGAAAAAAAGAGCCCGAAACCCGCATCGTCCGTCGAGCGCCGCGCAAACACACACACGACACAGCGTGGGTATTAAACCGCAGCGTTACAATGGCGGTACTCGATTCCGACATCACGGAGCCAGAGTTATCGCATCTGTTTGAAAGCTGAACAACAACAGCCAAAAAAGCGAAAAAAAGAGCCCAAAACCCGCGTCGTCCGTCCGAGCATGCGCAAACACACACACTGACGACAGCGTGGGTATTGAACCGCAGCGTTACTGTTGGCGGTACTCGATTCCGACATCACGGAGCCAGAGTTATAAATCTGTTTCTGGGCCGAACAACAACAGCAAAAAGCGAAAAAGAGCCCAAAACCGCGCGTCGTCCGTCCAGGCGCCACGCAAACACACACACTGACACCAGCGTGGGTATTAAACCGCAGCGTTACTGTTGGCGGTACTCGATTCCGACATCGGAGGCCGAGGTTATATCTGGTTTCTGGCCCGAACAACAACAGCCAAAAAGCGAAAAAGAGCCAAAAACCGCATCGTCCGTCGTCGAGTCAGGCATACGCAAAACACACCACGACACAGCGTGGGTATTGAAACGCAGCGTTACTGTTGGCGGTACTCGATTGACGACATCACGGAGCCAGAGTTAAATCTGTTTGGCCCGAACAACAACAGCAAAAAAGCGAAAAAGAGCCCGAAAACCGCATCGTCCGTCGAGCATCAGGCGCACACACACACACACTGACCAGCGTGGGTATTGAAACGCAGCGTTACAATGGCGGTACTCGATTCCGACATCACGGAGGCCAGAGTTATCGCACTGTTGCTGGCCCGAACAACAACAGCCAAAAAAAGCGAAAAAGAGCCCAAAAACCGCATCGTCCGTCCGAGGCGCCGCGCAAACACACACACACTGACGCAGCGTGGGTATTGAACCGCAGCGTTACTGGTTGGCGGTACTCGATTCCGACATCGGAGCCAGAGTTATCATCCTGTTTGCTGGCCCGAACAACAACAGCCAAAAAAGCGAAAAAGAGCCCGAAACCGCATCGTCCAGGTCCGAGCCACCGCAAAAACACACACACTGACACAGCGTGGGTATTAAACCACAGCGTTACTGTTGAGCGGTACTCGATTCCGACATCACGGAGGCCAGAGTTATCGATCTGTTTTTGGACGAACAACAACAGCAAAAAAGCGAAAAAAAAGCCCGAAACCCGCATCGTCGTCCAGGCGCCGCGCAAACACACACTGACCCGCGCGTGGGTATTAAGCGCAGCGTTACTGCCAGCGATTACTCGATTCCGACATCACGGAGCCAGAGTTATATCTCTTTTTCTGGCCGAACAACAACAGCCAAAAAGCGAAAAAGAGCCCGAAACCCGCATCGTCCGTCGAGGCGCGCGCAAACACACACACTGACACCGCGTGGGTATTAAACCGCAGCGTTACTGTTGGCGGTACTCGATTCGACATCTCGGAGGCCAGGAGTTATATCTGTTTTCTGGCCCGAACAACAACAAAAAAAAGCGAAAAAGAGCCAAAAACCGCATCGTCCGTCCGGCATCGCATACGCAAACACACACGACACAGCGTGGGTATTGAACCGCAGCGTTACAATGGCGGTACTCGATTCCGACATCACGAGCCAGGAGTTATCGCTCTGTTTTTGGCTGAACAACAACAGCAAAAAAGCGAAAAAAAGAGCCCAAAACCCGCATCGTCCGTCCAGGCATCGCGCAAACACACACCTGACACGCGCGTGGGTATTAAACAGCGCAGCGTTACTGTTGAGCGGTACTCGATTCCGACATCACGGAGGCCAGAGTTATAAATCCTGTTTCTGGCCCGAACAACACAAAAGCCGAAAAAAGCGAAAAAGAGCCCGAAAACCGCATCGTCAGGTCCGAGCGCCACGCAAACACACACACTGACGACCCGGCGTGGGTATTAAACGCAGCGTTACTGTTGGCGGTACTCGATTCCGACATCACGGAGCCAGAGTTATCATACTGTTTGGCGAACAACAACAGCAAAAAGCGAAAAAGCCCGAAACCGCATCGTCCGTCGTCGAGCGCCACGCAAACACACACTGACGACAGCGCGTGGGTATTGAAACCGCAGCGTTACAGTTGGCGGTACTCGATTCCGACATCACGGAGCCAGAGTTATAAATCTGTTGCTGGCCCGAACAACAACAGCCAAAAAAGCGAAAAAGAGCCGAAAAACCGCATCGTCCGTCGAGGCATACGCGCGCAAACACACACCTGACACCAGCGTGGGTATTAAACGCAGCGTTACAAGCGGCGGTACTCGATTCCGACATCACGGAGCCAGGAGTTATCGCTGTTTTGGCCGAACAACAACAGCCAAAAAGCGAAAAAGAGCCCGAAACCCGCATCGTCGTCAGGCGCCGCGCACACACACACGACGCAGCGTGGGTATTGAAACGCAGCGTTACTGGTTGGCGGTACTCGATTCCGACATCGGAGGCCAGAGTTATCGCATGGTTTTGCGGCTGAACAACAACAGCAAAAAGCGAAAAAAGAGCCCGAAACCGCATCGTCCGTCCAGGCATCACGCAAACACACACCTGACGCAGCGTGGGTATTGAACCGCAGCGTTACTGTTGGCGGTACTCGATTCGACATCACGGAGCAGAGTTATCATCTCTTTTCTGGCCCGAACAACAACAGCCAAAAAGCGAAAAAAGAGCCGAAAAACGCGCATCGTCCGTCCGAGCATGCGCAAAACACACACCTGACACCAGCGTGGGTATTGAACCGCGCGTTACTGGTTGGCGGTACTCGATTCCGACATCACGAGGCCAGAGTTATCGCCTGTTTGGCCCGAACAAACAACAGCGAAAAAAGCGAAAAAGAGCCCAAAACCGCATCGTCGGTCCGAGGCATCGCGCCAAAACACACACGACACCAGCGTGGGTATTGAACCGCAGCGTTACAATGGCGGTACTCGATTCCGACATCACGGAGGCCAGAGTTATCATCTGTTCTGGCCGAACAACAACAGCAAAAAAAGCGAAAAAAGCCAAAAACCGCATCGTCCGTCGAGGCATGCCACGCACACACACACACTGACGCACAGCGCGTGGGTATTGAACCGCGTTACTGGCCGGCGGTACTCGATTCCGACATCACGGAGGCCACCGGGTTATCATCTGTTTGGCCCGAACAACAACAGCCAAAAAAGCGAAAAAAGAGCCCAAAACCGCGCGCATCGTCCGTCCAGGGCGCCACGCAAAAACACACACACTGACGCAGCGTGGGTATTGAACCGCAGCGTTACAAGTTGGCGGTACTCGATTCCGACATCACGGAGGCCAGAGTTATAAATCTGTTCTGGCCCGAACAACAACAGCAAAAAAGCGAAAAAGAGCCCGAAAACCCGCATCGTCGTCCGAGGCATACGCAAAACACACACACCTGACGCAGCGTGGGTATTAAACGCAGCGTTACTGTTGGCGGTACTCGATTAAACATCACGGAGGTTAGAGTTATCGCGCATCTGTTTGAACAAAGCTAAACAACACTTAGCCAAAAAGCGAAAAAGAGCCCAAAAACCCGCATCGTCCGTCCGAGGCACACACACACACACTGACACCAGCGTGGGTATTAAACCGCAGCGTTACTGTTGGCGGTACTCGATTCCGACATCACGGAGCCAGAGTTATCGTCTGATTAAACAAAAGCCAGTTATCAACAAAAAAGCCAAACAACAGCAAAAAAAAAAAAAAGAGCCGAAAACCGCATCGTCGTCGTCCAGGCATGCGCAAACACACACGACACAGCGTGGGTATTTAAACGCAGCGTTACTGGTGGCGGTACTCGATTCCGACATCACGGAGCCAGAGTTATCGCCTGTTGCTGGCCCGAACAACAACAGCAAAAAAGCGAAAAAAGCCCAAAACCCGCATCGTCCGTCCGAGGCATACGCAAACACACACGACGCAGCGTGGGTATTGAACCGCAGCGTTACAAGTTGGCGGTACTCGATTCGACATCGGAGAGCCGAGTTATCATCTGTTTTTGGCCGAAACAACAACAAAAAAAAAAAAAAAAAAGCCGAAACCGCATCGTCGTCCGAGGCGCGCCGCAAAACACACACGACACCAGCGTGGGTATTAAACGCAGCGTTACAGTGGCGGTACTCGATTCCGACATCACGGAGCCAGAGTTATATCCTGTTTTTGGCCCGAACAACAACAGCCAAAAAAAGCGAAAAAGAGCCCAAAACCGCATCGTCCGGTCAGCGGCATGCCGCGCAAACACACACTGACACCAGCGTGGGTATTAAACGCAGCGTTACAAGTTGGGCGATTACTCGATTCGACATCGGAGCCAGAGTTATCATCTGTTTTGAAAGCCCAAACAACAACAACAAAAAAAAAAAGAAAAAAAGAGCCCGAAACCCGCATCGTCGGTCAAGGCGCCACGCACACACACACACGACCGCAGCGTGGGGTATTGACAAACGCAGCGTTACTGTTGGCGGTACTCGATTCCGACATCGGAGGCCAGAGTTATCGATCTCTGTTGCTTGGCCCGAACAACAACAGCCAAAAAGCGAAAAAGAGCCCGAAACCGCATCGTCCGTCCAGGCGCACGCATGAACACACACACCTGACCGCGCGTGGGTATTAAACCGCAGCGTTACTGTTGAGCGGTACTCGATTCCGACATCACGGAGCCAGGAGTTATCGCCCTGTTTGGCCGAAACCGAACAAACAACAGCAAAAAGCGAAAAAAAGCCCGAAAAACCGCATCGTCGTCCAGGCGCCGCAAACACACACACCTGACACCGCGTGGGTATTAAACGCAGCGTTACTGTTGGCGGTACTCGATTCGACATCACGGAGCCAGAGTTATAAATCTGTTTTGGCCCGAACAACAACAAAAAAAAAAAAAGCGAAAAAGAGCCCGAAACCCGCGTCGATCCGTCGAGGCACACGCAAACACACACACACACCTGCAGCGTGGGTATTAAAACGCAGCGTTACTGGTGGCGGTACTCGATTCCGACATCACGGAGCCAGAGTTATAAATCTGTTCTGGCCGAACAACAACAGCCAAAAAAGAAAAAAGAGCGAAAACCCGCATCGTCGTCGTCCGGCGCCGCGCAAACACACACGACCCAGCGTGGGTATTGAAACGCAGCGTTACTGGTGGCGGTACTCGATTCCGACATCACGGAGGCCAGAGTTATCGCCTGTTTGCTGAACGAACAACAACAGCCAAAAAGCGAAAAAGAGCCCGAAACCGCGCGCGCGCGTCCGAGGCCGCGCAAACACACACACACCGCGAGCGCACGCAAACACACACACGACACCAGCGTGGGTATTGAACCGCAGCGTTCTGTTGGCGGCGATTACTCGATTCGACATCACGGAGGCCGAGTTATAAATCTCGATTTTGCTGGCCCGAACAACAACAGCCAAAAAAGCAAAAAAAGAGCCCAAAACCGCATCGTCCGTCGAGGCGCCACAAACAAACACACACCTGACCAGCGTGGGTATTAAACGCAGCGTTCTGTTGGCGGTACTCGATTCCGACATCGGGAGCCAGAGTTATAAATCCTGTTCTGGCCTAAACAACAACAACAGCCAAAAAGCGAAAAAGCCCGAAACCCGCATCGTCCGTCCGAGGCATCACGCGCAAAACACACACCTGACACCAGCGTGGGTATTAAACGCAGCGTTACTGTTGGCGCGGTACTCGATTCGACATCACGGAGAGCCAGAGTTATCGCCTGTTTTGAAAAAAGCGAACAACAACAGCAAAAAAAGCGAAAAAGAGCCCAAAACCGCATATCGTCCGTCGAGGCATGCGCAAACACACACACACACGCGTGGGTATTGAACCGCAGCGTTACTGTTGGCGGTACTCGATTCGACATCACGGAGCCCGAGTTATAAATCTGGTTTGGCCCGAACAACAACAGCCAAAAAGCGAAAAAGAGAGCCGAAACCGCGCGTCGTCCGTCCGAGCATACGCAAACACACACACCTGACGCCAGCGTGGGTATTGAACCGCAGCGTTACAAGCGTGGCGAGGGTTACTCGATTCCGACATCACGGAGCCAGAGTTATAAATCTGTTTTGGCGAACAACAACACAAAAAAAGCAGAAAAAAGAGCCGAAACCGCGTCGTCCGTCCGGCGCGCGCAAACACACACCACGACACGCAGCGTGGGTATTGAAACGCAGCGTTACCGCAGCGTTACAAGTTGGCGGTACTCGATTCGACATCATCACGGAGGCCGAGTTATAATCTCTGTTTGCTGGCTGAACAACAACAACAGCCAAAAAAGCGAAAAAAGAGCCGAAACCCGCATCGTCGTCGTCGAGCGCACGCAAACACACACTGACACCAGCGTGGGTATTGAAACGCAGCGTTACTGGTTGGCGGTACTCGATTCCGACATCACGGAGCCAGAGTTATCATCTGTTTGCGGCCAACGAACAACAACAGCCAAAAAAGCGAAAAAAGAGCCCAAAACCGCATCGTCGTCGTCGCAGCAGCGCACACACACACACACCTGACGCCGCGTGGGTATTAAACGCAGCGTTTACAATGACGGTACTCGATTCCGACATCACGGAGCCAGAGTTATAAATCTGTTTGCGGCCGAACAACAACAGCAAAAAAAAAGCGAAAAAAGAGCCCGAAACCGCGTCGTCCGTCCGAGGCGCGCGCAACACACACACACTGACAGCGTGGGTGGGTAAACGCAGCGTTACAATGGCGGTACTCGATTCGACATCACGGAGGCCAGAGTTATAAATCTGTTTGCGGCCCGAACAACAACAGCAAAAAAAGAAAAAAAGAGCGAAAACCGCATCGTCCGAGTCCGAGCGCGCAAACACACACACGACACAGCGTGGGTATTGAACCGCAGCGTTACTGTGGCGGTACTCGATTCCGACATCACGGAGAGTTAGAGTTATATACCTGTTTGAAAGCGAACAACAACAGCAAAAAGCGAAAAAGAGCCCGAAACCCGCATCGTCCGTCCGGGCGCAAACGCAAACACACACCTGACCAGCGTGGGTATTAAACGCAGCGTTACAAGTTGCGGTACTCGATTCCGACATCACGGAGCCAGAGTTATCGCTCTGTTTGCGAAACTGGCCCGAACAACAACAGGCAAAAAAAGCGAAAAAAAGCCCGAAAACCGCATCGTCCGTCGAGGCGCGCGCAAACACACACACTGACGCAGCGTGGGTATTAAACGCAGCGTTACTGGTTGGCGGTACTCGATTCCGACATCACGGAGGCCAGAGTTATAAATCCTGTTTGCCGAACAACAACAACAGCAAAAAAGCGAAAAAGAGCCGAAAACCGCATCGTCCGTCCGAGGCGCGCAAACACACACACACAGCGTGGGTATTAAACGCAGCGTTACTGGTGGCGGTACTCGATTCCGACATCACGGAGGCCAGAGTTATCATCTGTTTGTGGCCGAACAACAACAAAAAGCAAAAAAGCGAAAAAAGCCCAAAACCCGCATCGTCCTCAGGCATACGCGCAAACACACACACACGCACGACACAGCGTGGGTATTGAACCGCAGCGTTACTGTTGGCGGTACTCGATTCGATTCGACGACATCACGGAGCCAGAGTTATCAATCATCTGTTTTGGCCCGAACAACACTTAGCAAAAAAAGCGAAAAAGAGCCCGAAACCGCATCGTCCGTCCAGGCGCACGCAAACACACACACTGACACAGCGTGGGTATTAAACGCAGCGTTACTGTTGGCGGTACTCGATTCGACATCACGAGAGCCAGAGAGTTATCGCCTGGTTGCTGGCCCGAACAACAACAGCAAAAAGCGAAAAAGAGCCCGAAACCGCGCATCGTCGCGAGGCAGGCGCCGCGCAAACACACACACTGACCGCAGCGTGGGGTGAACCGCAGCGTTACTGGTTGGCGGTACTCGATTCCGACATCACGGAGCCAGGAGTTATCATCTGTTTCTGGCCGAACAAAAACAAAAAAAAAAGCGAAAAAAGAGCCCAAAAACCGCATCGTCCGTCCGAGCACGCCGAACACACACACACCTGCGCGTGGGTATTAAACGCAGCGTTACTGGCCAGCGGTACTCGATTCCGACATACGAGGCCAGAGTTATCGTCTGTATCTGTTGGCGTTCTGGCCGAACAACAACAGCAAAAAAAAAAAAAGAGCCCGAAACCCGCATCGTCCGTCGAGCATGCACAAACACACACACACACGCAGCGTGGGTATTGAACCGCAGCGTTACTGTTGGCGGTACTCGATTCCGACATCGAGGCCAGAGTTATAAATCTGGTTTGAAAAGCCCGAACAACAACAGCCAAAAAGCGAAAAAGAGCCCGAAACCGCATCGTCGTCCGTCAGGCATGCCGCGCACACACACACACACGACGTGCAGCGTGGGTATTAAACGCAGCGTTGGCCAGCGGTACTCGATTAGACATCACGAAGCGAGTTCGAGTTAGAGTTATCATCTGTTTGCGAAAAAACCGAAACAACAACAGCAAAAAAAGCGAAAAAGAGCCCGAAAAACCGCATCGTCCGTCGAGCGCCAAACACACACACACCGACCAGCGTGGGTATTGAACCGCAGCGTTCTGGTAGCGGTACTCGATTCGACATCACGGAGGCCAGAGTTATCATCTGTTTTGCTGCCCGAACAAACAGCAAAAAAGCAAAAAAAAAGAGCCGCGCCGCGTCGTCGTCGAGCGGCCGCGCGCAAACACACACACACCGCAGCGTGGGTATTGAACCGCAGCGTTACTGTTGGCGGTACTCGATTCCGACATCACGGAGGCCCAGAGTTATCGTCCTGTTTTGCGGCCGAACAACAACAGCCAAAAAGCGAAAAAAGAGCCCGAAACCGCGCATCGTCGGTCAAGGCATCGCGCGAAACACACACACGACGCAGCGTGGGTATTGAAACGCAGCGTTACTGTTGGCGGTACTCGATTTCGACATCACGGAGGCCAGAGTTATAAATCTGTTTGCGAAAGCCCAAACAACACTTAGCCAAAAAGCGCGAAAAGAGCCCGAAACCGCGCATCGTCCGTCCGGGCACGCACGCAACACACACACCTGACACCGCGTGGGTATTGAACCGCGTTACTGTTGGCGGTACTCGATCCGACATCACGGAGCCAGGGTTATAAATCTGTTTCTGCCCGAACAACAACAGCCAAAAAGCGAAAAAAAGAGCCCGAAACCCGCGTCGTCCGTCGAGGCGCCACGCAAACACACACACGACACCAGCGTGGGTATTAAACCGCAGCGTTACTGTTGGCGGTACTCGATTCGACATCACGGAGCCAGGAGTTATCGTCTGTGTTGCTTGGCCCGAACAACAACAGCCAAAAAGCCGAAAAAAAGCCCGAAACCCGCGTCGTCGGTCGAGCAGGCACGCACACACACACGACACCAGCGTGGGTATTAAACGCAGCGTTACTGTTGGCGGTACTCGATCCGACATCACGGAGCCGAGTTATCGCCTCCTGTTTGGCCGAAACAACAACACAAAAAAAAAAAAAAAAGCCCGAAACCGCATCGTCGTCCGTCGTCCGCACGCAAACACACACTGACCGCAGCGTGGGTATTTAAACGCAGCGTTACTGTTGCGGTACTCGATTCCGACACGGGAGCCGAGTTATCGCCTGTTTGCTGGCTGAACAACAACAGCAAAAAAGCGAAAAAAGAGCCGAAACCCGCATCGTCGTCGAGCAGCGCCCGCAAAACACACACCACGACGCAGCGTGGGTATTGAACCGCAGCGTTACTGTTGGCGGTACTCGATTCCGACATCACGAGCCAGAGTTATAATCCTGGTTGGCCCGAACAAACTTAGCCAAAAAGCGAAAAAGAGCCCGAAACCCGCATCGCGGTCCGAGGCACGCGCGCACACACACACACACTGACGCCGCGTGGGTATTAAACCGCGCGTTCTGTTTGGCGGTACTCGATTTCGACATCACGGAGCCAGGAGTTATCGAATCTGGTTTTGCTGCAAAAGCCCGAACAACAACAGCCAAAAAGCGAAAAAAGAGCCCGAAACCCGCGTCGTCCGTCGGGCGCGCGCACAAACACACACCTGACCGCAGCGTGGGTATTAAACGCAGCGTTACTGTTGGCGGTACTCGATTCCGACATCACGAGGCCAGAGTTATCGCCTGTTTCTGGCCCGAACAACAACAGCCAAAAAGCGAAAAAGAAGCCGAAAACCGCATCGTCGTCGTCCGAGCATGCGCGCAAACACACACTGACACAGCGTGGGTATTGAACCGCAGCGTTCTGTTGGCGGTACTCGATTCCGACATACGGGAGCCAGAGTTATCGCTCTGTTGCTGGCCGAACAACAACAGCCAAAAAGCGAAAAAGAGCCCGAAACCCGCATCGTCCGTCCGAGGCATGCGCAAACACACACACTGACACAGCGTGGGTATTGAAACGCAGCGTTACTGTTGGCGGTACTCGATTCCGACATCACGGAGGCCAGAGTTATAAATCTGTTTTGGCCCGAACAACAACAGCCAAAAAAGCGAAAAAGAGCCGAAAACCGCATCGTCGTCCGGCACGCGCACACACACACACGACACCAGCAGCGTGGGTATTAAACGCGCGTTACTGTTGGCGGTACTCGATTCCGACATCGGAGGCCAGAGTTATCATACTGTTTTCTGGCCCGAACAACAACACCAAAAGCCAAAAAAGAAAAAAAAGAGCCGCAAAAACCGCGTCGTCGTCGAGGCATACGCAAACACACACTGACACCAGCGTGGGTATTAAACCGCAGCGTTACTGGCCCAGCGGTACTCGATTCCGACATCGGAGCCGAGTTATCGCCTGTTTGGCCCGAACAACAACAGCAAAAAGCGAAAAAGAGCCCGAAACCGCATCGTCCGTCGGGCATACGCACACACACACACACGACACCAGCGTGGGTATTGAACCGCAGCGTTACTGGTTGGCGGTACTCGATTCGACATCTGAGAGCCAGAGTTATAATCATCTACTTTTTGCGAAAGCGAACAACAACAGCCAAAAAGCGAAAAAAAGAGCCCGAAACCCGCGCGTCGTCGTCCGAGCGCGCGCAACAACACACACCTGACACCGCGTGGGTATTGAACCGCAGCGTTACTGCCCGGCGGTACTCGATTCGAGACATCGGAGGCCAGGAGTTATAAATCTTTTTCTGGCCGAACAACAACAGCAAAAAGCGAAAAAAGAGCGAAAACCGCATCGTCCGTCCGAGGCATGCGCAAACACACACACTGACACCAGCGTGGGTATTGAACCGCAGCGTTACTGTTGGCGGTACTCGATTCCGACATCACGGAGCCAGAGTTATATATCCTGTTGCGGCAAACAACAACAAAAAGCAAAAAGAAAAAAGACCGAAAACCGCATCGTCCGTCGAGGCCGCGCAAAAACACACCTGACCGCAGCGTGGGTATTAAACCGCAGCGTTACTGTTGGCGGTACTCGATTCCGACATCGGAGGCCAGAGTTAAATCTGTTCTTGCCCGACAACAACAACAGCAAAAAGCGAAAAAGAGCCGAAAACCCGCATCGTCCGTCCGGCATACGCAAACACACACACACACACGACACAGCGTGGGTATTAAACCGCAGCGTTACAATGGCGATTACTCGATTCCGACATCGGAGCCAGAGTTATAAATCTGTTTTGAAACAACAACAACACAGCAAAAAAGAAAAAAGAGCCCGAAACCGCATCGTCCGTCCGAGGCATCGCCGCGAACAACACACACACGACACCAGCGTGGGTATTGAACCGCAGCGTTACAGTTGGCGGTACTCGATTCCGACATCGGAGGCCAGAGTTATAAATCTGTTTCTGGCCCGAACAACAACAGCCAAAAAAGCGAAAAGAGCCGAAAAACCGCATCGTCCGTCGAGGCATGCGCACACAACACAACACACACTGACACCGCGTGGGTATTGAAACGCAGCGTTACTGTTGGCGGTACTCGATTCCGACACATCGGAGCCAGAGTTATCGCCTGTTTGCAAAAAAACAACAACAACAGCAAAAAAGCGAAAAAGAGCCCGAAACGCGCATCGTCGTCGAGGCCACGCAAAAACACACACACACGACCAGCGTGGGTATTGAAACGCAGCGTTACTGTTGGCGGTACTCGATTCGACATCACGGAGGCCAGAGTTATCGTCTGTTTCTTGGCCCGAACAACAACAGCCAAAAAGCGAAAAAAGAGCCCGAAACCCGCATCGTCCGTCCGAGCATCGCGCAAACACACACACTGACACAGCGTGGGTATTGAACCGCAGCGTTACAATGGCGGTACTCGATTCCGACATCACGGAGCCAGAGTTATCGCTGTTCTGGCCGAACAACAACAGCCAAAAAGCGAAAAAAGAGCCCGAAAACCGCGCATCGTCATCGTCCGTCCAGGCATGCGCAAAACACACACACAGCGTGGCGTGGGTATTAAACCGCAGCGTTACAGCGGCGGTACTCGATTCGACATCACGGAGCCAGAGTTATCGATCTGTTTCTTGGCCCGAACAACAACAGCAAAAAAAGAAAAAAGAGCCCGAAACCCGCATCGTCCGTCCAGGCGCCACGCCACAAACACACACACGACGCAGCGTGGGTATTAAACCGCAGCGTTACTGTTGGCGGTACTCGATTCCGACATCACGGAGCCAGAGTTATAAATCTGTTTGCGAAAGCCGAACAACAACAGCCAAAAAAGCGAAAAAGAGCCAAAAAACCGCATCGTCGTCCGAGCATGCACGCGCAAACACACACACGACGCAGCGTGGGTATTAAACGCAGCGTTACTGTTGGCGATTACTCGATTCCGACATCACGGAGCCAGGAGTTATCGCCTGGTTCTGGCCCGAACAACAACAGCCAAAAAAGCGAAAAAGAGAGCCCGAAACCCCGCATCGTCCGTCCAAGGCGCGCGCAAACACACACACTGACACAGCGTGGGTATTGAAACGCAGCGTTGGTTGCGGTACTCGATTTCGACATCGGAGCCAGAGTTATAAATCTGTTCGATTGGCCCGAACAACAAGCCAAAAAAGCAAAAAAAAAAAGAGCCAAAACCCGCATCGTCCGTCAAGGCGCCGCGCAAACACACACACACCGCCAGCGTGGGTATTGAACCGCAGCGTTACTGGCGGCGATTACTCGATTTAGACATCACGGAGGCCAGAGTTATCGTCTGTTTCTGGCCGAACAACAACAGCCAAAAAAGCGAAAAAAAGCCCGAAACCGCGCATCGTCGGTCGAGGCATACGCAAACACACACACGACGCAGCGTGGGTATTGAACGCAGCGTTACTGTTGGCGGTACTCGATTCCGACATCGGAGGCCAGAGTTATCATCTGTTTTGAAAAAACGAACAACAACAGCCAAAAAGCGAAAAAAGAGCCCGAAAACCGCATCGTCGTCGTCGTCCGCGCACACGCAACACACACACACGACGTGGCGTGGGTATTGAACCGCAGCGTTTCTGGTGGCGGTACTCGATTCGACATCGGAGGCCGAGTTATCGCCTGTTTTAAAAAACCGAACAACAACAGCCAAAAAAAAAAAAAGAGCCCGTTAAAACCGCATCGTCGTCCGTCGAAAGGCGCGCGCAACACACACACTGACACCAGCGTGGGTATTAAACGCAGCGTTACTGTTGGCGGTACTCGATTCCGACATCACGGAGCCAGAGTTATAAATCTGTTTCTTGCCGAACAACAACAGCCAAAAAAGAAAAAAAGCCCGAAAACCCGCATCGTCCGTCCGGGCGCGCAAACACACACCACGACACCAGCGTGGGTATTGAAACGCAGCGTTACTGTTGGCGGTACTCGATTCCGACATCACGGAGCCAGGAGTTATAAATCTGTTTTTGGCCCGAACAACAACAGCCAAAAAAAAGCGAAAAAGAGCCCAAAACCCGCATCGTCCGTCGAGGCGCCGCGCAAACACACACACTGACACCAGCGTGGGTATTGAACGCAGCGTTACAATGCGGCGGTACTCGATTCCGACATCACGGGCCAGAGTTATCGCCTCTGTTTTGGCCCGAACAACAACAGCAAAAAAGCGAAAAAAGAGCCCGAAAACCGCATCGTCCGTCCGAGGGCGCGCAAACACACACACGACGCAGCGTGGGTATTAAACGCAGCGTTACTGCCCGGCGGTACTCGATTCCGACATCACGGAGCCAGAGTTATAAATCTGTTCTGGCGAAACAACAACAAAAGCAGAAAAAAGCGAAAAAAAAGAGCCGAAACCCGCATCGTCCGTCAGGCATACGCGCACACACACACACACTGCGCAGCGTGGGTATTGAACCGCAGCGTTACAAGCCCAGCGGTACTCGATTCCGACATCACGGAGCCAGAGTTATCGATCGACATTTTGGCCCGAACAACAACAACAGCAAAAAGCGAAAAAGAGCCGAAACCGCATCGTCCGTCGAGGCGCGCACAACAAACACACACACAGCGGCGTGGGTATTACGCGCGCGTTACTGTTGGCACGCGGTACTCGATTCGAACATCGGAGGCCAGAGTTATCATCTGTTGCAAAAAACGAACAACAACAGCAAAAAGCGAAAAAGAGCCCAAAAACCGCATCGTCGGTCGAGGCATGCGCAAACACACACACACGCAGCGTGGGTATTAAACCGCAGCGTTACTGTTGGCGGTACTCGATTCGACATCGGAGCCAGAGTTATAAATCTGTTTTGGCCCGAACGAACAACAACAACAGCAAAAAGCGAAAAAGAGCCCAAAACCGCATCGTCGTCGAGGCATACGCAAAACACACACGACCAGCGTGGGTATTGAACCGCAGCGTTACAAGTTGCGATTACTCGATTCGACATCACGGAGGCCAGAGTTATAAATCTGTTTGGCCCGAACAACAACAGCAAAAAAAAAAAGAAAAAAGAGCCCGAAACCGCGCGTCGTCCGTCGAGCGCCGCGCAAACACACACCTGACGCAGCGTGGGTATTGAACGCAGCGTTACAAGCGGCGGTACTCGATTCCGACATCACGGAGCAGAGGTTATAAATCTGTTTTCTGGCCGAACAACAACAACAGCCAAAAAGCGAAAAAAGCCCAAAACCCGCGTCGTCCGTCGAGCGCCACGCAAACACACACACTGACACGCAGCGTGGGTATTGAAACGCAGCACTGTTGGCGGTACTCGATTCCGACATCGGAGGCCAGGGTTATCGTCTGTTTTTCTTGAAAGCCGAACAACAACAGCCAAAAAGCGAAAAAAGCCCAAAAAACCGCATCGTCCCGTCAGAGCACACGCACACACACACACTGACGCAGCGTGGGTATTGAACCGCAGCGTTACTGTTGGCGGTACTCGATTCCGACATCACGGAGCCAGAGTTATAAATCTGGTTTTGGCGCCGAACAACAACAGCCAAAAAGCGAAAAAGAGCCCAAAACCCGCGTCGTCCGTCGAGGCATGCGCAAACACACACACACTGACCAGCGTGGGTATTGAAACGCAGCGTTACTGGTGGCGATTTTCGATTCCGACATCACGGAGCCAGAGTTATAAATCTGGTTTTGGCCCGAACAACAACAGCGAAAAAAGCGAAAAAGAGCCCAAAAACCGCGCATCGTCGTCGAGGCATGCGCGCACACACACACGACGCCGCGTGGGTATTAAACGCCGCGTTCTTGGCAGCGGTACTCGATTCCGACATCACGGAGGCCAGAGTTATCGAGTTATCCTGTTTTGGCCCGAACAACAACAGCAAAAAGCGAAAAAGAGCCCGAAACCGCATCGTCCGTCCGAGGCACGCAAACACACACACTGACCGCAGCGTGGGTATTAAACGCAGCGTTACTGTTGGCGGTACTCGATTCGACATCACGGAGGCCGAGTTATCGCCTTTTGCTGGCCGAACAACAACAGCAAAAAAGCGAAAAAAGAGCCCGAAACCCGCATCGTCCGGTCGAGCGCCGCGCAAACACACACACACGACCAGCGTGGGTATTAAACGCGCGTTACTGTTGGCGGTACTCGATTCGACATCATCGGAGGCCGAGTTATAAATCTGTTTGCGAACAACGAACAGCGAAAAAACAACAGCAAAAAGCGAAAAAAAAAGCCCGAAACCCGCATCGTCCGTCGAGGCACGCACGCAAACACACACACGACGGCGCGTGGGTATTAAACCGCAGCGTTACTGCCCGGCGATTACTCGATTCCGACATCGGAGCCAGAGTTATCATCTGTTTGCAGCCCGAACAACAACAGCCAAAAAAAAAGCGAAAAAGAGCCCGAAACCGCGCGTCGTCCGTCCAGACGCGCACACACACACACCTGACGCAGCGTGGGTATTGAACCGCAGCGTTACAATGGCGGTACTCGATTCGACATCACGGAGCCAGAGTTATCGCTCTGTTTGGCCCGAACAACAACAGCAAAAAAAAGAAAAAAGAGCCCGAAACCGCATCGTCGTCGTCCAGGCGCGCACGCAAACACACACACACTGACCGCGGCGTGGGTATTAAACCGCAGCGTTACAAGCGGCGGTACTCGATTCGACATCACGGAGCCAGAGTTATCGTCTGTTGTTTGGCCGAACAACAACAACAGCCAAAAAAAGAAAAAGAGCCCGAAACCGCATCGTCGTCGTCGTCAAGGCGCACGCAAAAACACACACGACACAGCGTGGGTATTGAGAACAGCGTTACTGGTGGCGGTACTCGATTCCGACATCACGGAGCCGAGTTATAAATCTGGTTTGCGAAACCCGAACAACAACAGCAAAAAGCGAAAAAAGAGCCCAAAACCCGCATCGTCCGTCGAGGCAGGCGCGCAAACACACACACTGACACAGCGTGGGTATTAAACCGCAGCGTTACAAGTTGGCGGTACTCGATTCCGACATCACGGAGCCAGAGTTATCATCTGGTTGCTGGCCCGAACAACAACAGCCAAAAAAGCGAAAAAGAGCCCGAAACCCGCATCACGTCGGTCCGTGGGGCGCATCGCGCACACACACACTGACGCAGCGTGGGTATTGAACGCCGCAGCGTTGATGCGGTACTCGATTCCGACATCGGAGGCCAGCGAGAGTTATCGCGTTCTGTTTGGCCGAACAACAACAGCAAAAAAGCAAAAAAAGAGCCCGAAACCCGCGTCGTCGGGTCCGAGCGGCGCGCAAAACACACACGACGACCAGCGTGGGTATTGAACCGCAGCGTTCTGTTGGCGGTACTCGATTCGACATCGGAGGCCGAGTTATAAATCTGTTTCTGGGCGAACAACAACAACCAAAAAGCGAAAAAAGCCCAAAACCGCATCGTCCGTCGAGGCGCCGCGCAAACACACACACGACACCAGCGTGGGTATTAAACCGCAGCGTTACTGTTGGCGGTACTCGATTCCGACATCACGGAGGCCAGAGAGTTATATCGCATTGTTTTCTGGGCCGAACAACAACAGCCAAAAAGCGAAAAAAGAGCCCGAAACCCGCATCGTCGGTCAGGCATGCCGCAACACACACACACTGACACGCGTGTGGGTATTAAACCGCGCGTTACTGTTGGCGGTACTCGATTCCGACATCACGGAGGCCGAGTTATCATCTGTTCGAAGCCGAACAACAACAGCAAAAGCAAAAAAAAAAAAGAGCCCGAAACCGCCGCGTCGTCCGTCCGAGGCATGCGCAAAAACACACACTGACGCAGCGTGGGTATTGAACCGCAGCGTTACTGTTGGCGGTACTCGATTTAGACATCGGAGGCCAGAGTTATCGCCTCTGTTCTGGCCCAAACAACAACAGCAAAAAGCGAAAAAGAGCCCGAAAACCGCGCATCGTCGTCCAGGCGCCACAAACAAACACACACACTGACTGCGCGTGGGTATTGAACCGCAGCGTTACAAGTGGCGGTACTCGATTCCGACATCACGGAGGCCAGAGTTATCGCCTGTTTTGGCCGAACAACAACAGCAAAAAAAGCGAAAAAGAGCCCGAAACCCGCATCGTCGTCGTCAAGGCGCACGCGCAAACACACACACTGACGCAGCGTGGGTATTAAACGCAGCGTTACTGGTTGGCGGTACTCGATTCCGACATCACGGAGGCCGAGTTATAAATCACCTGTTTCTGGCCGAACAACAACAGCAAAAAAGCGAAAAAGAGCCCAAAACCGCATCGTCCGTCGAGGCCCGCGCAAACACACACCTGACGCAGCGTGGGTATTGAACCGCAGCGTTACAAGTGGCGATTACTCGATTCCGACATCACGGAGAGCCAGAGTTATAAATCCTGGTTGCGCGGCCCGAACAACAACAGCCAAAAAGCGAAAAAGAGCCCGAAACCGCATCGTCCGTCCGAGGGCGCAAAAACACACACCTGACACCAGCGTGGGTATTAAACCGCAGCGTTACAATGGCGGTACTCGATTCCGACATCACGGCCAGAGTTATAAATCTGTTTTGCTGCCCGAACAACAACAAAAAAAAAGCGAAAAAAGAGCCCGAAAACCGCATCGTCCGTCCGAGGCGCGCGCGCAACACACACACCTGACGCAGCGTGGGGTATTAAACCGCAGCGTTTCTGTTGGCGGTACTCGATTCCGACATCACGGAGGCCGAGTTTAAATCTGTGTTGGGCCGAACAACAACAGCCAAAAAAAAAAAAAAAAAGAGCCCGAAACCCGCATCGTCGTCGTCCGCAGGCATACGCAACAACACACACACCAGCGTGGGTTTAACCGCAGCGTTCTGTTGGCGGTACTCGATTCCGACATCACGGAGGCCAGGTTATCGTCCTGTTTGGCGAACAACAACAGCCAAAAAAAAGCGAAAAAAGAGCCGAAAAACCGCATCGTCCGTCGAGGCGCCACGCAAACACACACACGACACCAGCGTGGGTATTGAACGCGCGTTACTGTTGGCGGTACTCGATTCCGACATCACGGAGCCAGAGTTATCGCCTGTTTGCTGAACAACAACAGCAAAAAGCGAAAAAGAGCCCGAAACCCGCATCGTCGTCCAGGCGCCGCGCAAACACACACACTGACACCAGCGTGGGTATTGAACCGCAGCGTTACTGGTGGCGGTACTCGATTCCGACATCACGGAGGCCAGAGTTATCATCTGTTTTTGGCCGAACAACAACAACAGCCAAAAAGCGAAAAAGAGCCCGAAACCCGCATCGTCCGTCGAGCATGCGCAAAACACACACACGACACAGCGTGGGTATTGAACCGCAGCGTTACAATGGCGATTTACTCGATTCGACATCGGAGCCAGAGTTATATATCTGTTTGCTGCCCGAACAACAACAGCCAAAAAAGCGAAAAAAGAGCCCGAAAACCGCATCGTCCGTCCGGCGCACGCGCAAACACACACACACCTGGCGTGGGTATTGAACCGCAGCGTTACTGGTTGGCGGTACTCGATTCGACATCACGAGCCAGAGTTTAAATCTGTTCTGGCCGAACAAACAACACTTAGCAAAAAGCGAAAAAAGAGCCCAAAAACCGCATCGTCGTCCAGGCATGCGCAAAACACACCTGACACGCCCGCGTGGGTATTGAACCGCAGCGTTACAAGTTGGCGGTACTCGATTCCGACATCACGGAGGCCAGAGTTATAAATCTGTTTGGCCCGAACAACAACAACAGCAAAAAAGCGAAAAAGAGCCCGAAACCCGCATCGTCCGTCGAGGCGCCGCGCAAACACACACACACGACACGCGCGTGGGTATTGAACCGCAGCGTTACTGTTGGCGGTTTTCGATTCCGACATCGGAGGCCAGAGTTATCGTCTGTTTGCTGAACAAGCGAACAACAACAGCAAAAAAAAAAAAGCCCAAAACCGCGTCGTCGTCCGGCATCGCACACACACACACACGCACGCGCGCGTGGGTAAAACGCAGCGTTACAAGGCCCGGCGGTACTCGATTCCGACATCACGGAGCCAGGAGTTATAAATCTGTTCTGGCCGAACAACAACAACAGCAAAAAAGCGAAAAAGAGCCCGAAACCGCGCGTCGTCCGTCCGAGCGCCGCGCAAAACACACACCTGACGCAGCGTGGGTATTTAACCGCAGCGTTACAAGCCCGGCGGTACTCGATCCGACATCGGAGCCGAGTTATCGCACTGTTTCTGGCCCGAACAACAACAGCAAAAAAAGCGAAAAAAAGCCCGAAACGCCGCATCGTCGTCCGTCCGAGGCATGCGCAAACACACACTGACGCGTGGGTATGCGTGGGTATTGAACCGCAGCGTTACAAGTTGGCGGTTTTCGATTGAACATCGGAGCCAGAGTTATAAATCTGTTTTGGCCCGAACAACAACAGCAAAAAAGCGAAAAAGAGCGCGAAACCGCATCGTCGTCGAGGTTATCGCAAACACACACACACCAGCGTGGGTATTATTAACCGCAGCGCAGCGTTTGGCGGTACTCGATTCGATTCGACATCACGGAGCCAGAGTTATAAATCTGTTTCTGGCCCGAACAACAACAGCCAAAAAGCGAAAAAAGAGCCCAAAACCCGCATCGTCCGTCCGAGCGCCGCGCAAACACACTGACACCAGCGTGGGTATTAAACCGCAGCGTTCTGTTGGCGGTACTCGATTCGACACATCGAGGCCAGAGTTATAAATCTGTTTCTGGCCCGAACAACAACAACAGCAAAAAGCGAAAAAGAGCCCAAAACCGCATCGTCCGTCGGCATCACGCAAAACACACACCACGACGCAGCGTGGGTATTGGCGCAGCGTTACTGGCCGGCGATTACTCGATTCCGACATCACGGAAGCCGAGTTATCATCCTGTTTCTGGCCGAGTAAACAACAGCCGAAAAAAGCGAAAAAGAGCGAAAAACGCGCGTCGTCGTCCGGCATACGCGCAAACACACACCTGACGCAGCGTGGGTATTGAACGCAGCGTTACATTGGCCCGGCGGTACTCGATTCCGACATCACGGAGGCCAGAGTTATCGCTCTGTTTGGCTGGCCCGAACAACAAACAGCCAAAAAGCGAAAAAAGAGCCCAAAACCCGCATCGTCCGTCAAGGCGGCGCGCAACACACACACACTGACACGCAGCGTGGGTATTGAACCGCAGCGTTACTGTTGAGCGGTACTCGATTCGACATCACGGAGGCCAGAGTTATAAATCTGTTTTGGCCGAACAACAACAGCCAAAAAAAAAAAAAAAGCCGAAAAACCGCCCGCATCGTCGTCGGCAGGAGCGCGCAAAACACACACACACCGCAGCGTGGGTATTAAACCGCAGCGTTACTGTTGGCGATTACTCGATTCCGACATCACGGAGGCCAGAGTTATCGCTGTTTTTGGCCGAACAACAACAGCCAAAAAGCGAAAAAAGAGCCCGAAACCGCGCATCGTCGTCAGGGCGCCGCGCAAACACACACACGACGCAGCGTGGGTATTGAAACCGCAGCGTTACAAATGGCGGTACTCGATTCGACATCACGGGAACCAGGAGTTTATCGTCTGTTCTTGGCCCGAACAACAACAGCCAAAAAGCGAAAAAGAGCCCGAAACCCGCGCATCGTCGTCAAAAGCAGCGCGCGCATCACACACACACACACACTGACACAGCGTGGGTATTGAAACGCAGCGTTACTGGTTGGCGGTACTCGATTCCGACATCACGAGCCAGAGTTATAAATCTGTTTCGGGCCGAACAACAACAGCCAAAAAGCGAAAAAAGAGCCCAAAACCGCATCGTCGATCGAGGCGCCACGCACACACACACACCTGACGCAGCGTGGGTATTAAACGCAGCGTTACTGTTGGCGGTACTCGATTGACATCACGAGGCCAGAGGTTATAAATCTGTTTTGCGGCCCGAACAACAACAGCAAAAAAAGCGAAAAAAAGAGCAAAACCGCGTCGTCGTCGAGCGCACGCAAACACACACACTGACACCAGCGTGGGTATAAAACCGCAGCGTTACTGTTGGCGATTACTCGATTCCGACATCACGGAGGCCAGAGTTATAAATCTGTTTCTGGCCCGAACAACAACAGCAAAAAGCGAAAAAAAAAAAAAAGAGCCCAAAAACCGCATCGTGGCGGTCCGAGCGCGCGCGCAAAACACACACACTGACGCAGCGTGGGTATTAAACGCAGCGTTACAGGCAGCGGTACTCGATTCCGACATCGGAGGCCAGAGTTATCGGATCTGTTTTGGGCCGAACAACAACAACAGCAACAAAAAAGAAGAAAAAGAGCCCAAAACCCGCATCGTCGGTCGGGCGCACGCGAACACACACTGACACAGCGTGGGTATTGAACCGCAGCGTTCTGTTGGCGGTACTCGATTCGACATCACGGAGCCAGAGTTATAAATCTGTTTCTGGCCCGAACAACAACAGCCAAAAAAGCGAAAAAAGCCCGAAACCGCGCGTCGTCCGTCCAGGCATGCGCAAACACACACTGACACCAGCGTGGGTATTGAACCGCAGCGTTACTGGTTGGCGGTACTCGATTCCGACATCACGGAGCCAGAGTTATATCTGTTTGCTGGCCGAACAACAACAAACAAAAAAAGAAAAAAAAGAGCCCGAAACCGCATCGTCGTCCGGTAGCGAGCGCAAACACACACACACGACGCAGCGTGGGTATTAAACGCCGCGTTACAGCGTTACAATGGCGGATTACTCGATTCGACATCGTGGGGCCAGAGTTATCGCTCTGTTGCTGGCCCGAACAACAACAGCAAAAAAGCGAAAAAGAGCCCGAAACCCGCATCGTCCGTCCGAGAGCGCGCGCAAACACACACCTGACCAGCGTGGGTATTAAACCGCAGCGTTACTGGATTGGCGGTACTCGATTCCGACATCGAGAGCCAGAGTTATAAATCTGTTTTTGGCCGAACAACAACAACAAAAAAAAAAAGCGAAAAAGAGCCGAAACCGCATCGTCCGTCGAGCATCGCGCGCAAAACACACACTGACGCCGCGTGGGTATTGAACCGCAGCGTTACTGTTGGCGGTACTCGATTCCGACATCACGGAGCCAGAGTTATAAATCTGTTTGCGGCTGAACAACAACAGCCAAAAAGCGAAAAAAAGAGCCCGAAACCGCATCGTCCGTCAGGCACGTGAAACGCAAACACACGTGGGTGACACCAGCGTGGGTATTAAACCGCAGCGTTACTGGTTGGCGATTACTCGATTCCGACATCGGAGCCAGAGTTATATCTGTTGTTCAAAGCCCGAACAACAACAGCAAAAAGCGAAAAAAAGCCCGAAACCGCATCGTCGGTCGAGGCATGCGCAAACACACACACTGACGCAGCGTGGGTATTGAACCGCAGCGTTACAATGGCGGTACTCGATTCTCGACATCATCGGAGAGCCAGAGTTATCATCTGGTTGCGGCCCGAACAACAACAGCAAAAAGCGAAAAAAGAGCCCAAAACGCGTCATCGTCCGTCCGGGCGCCCGCGCAAACACACACACACACTGACACGTGGCGTGGGTATTGAACGCAGCGTTACTGTTGCGGTACTCGATTCCGACATCACGGGCCAGAGTTATAAATCTGTTTGCGGCCCGAACAACAACAGCCAAAAAGCGAAAAAAGAGCCCAAAACCCGCGTCGTCCGTCAAGGCAGCACGCAAACACACACCTGACACCAGCGTGGGTATTGAACCGCAGCGTTACTGTTGGCGGTACTCGATTCGACATCGGAGACCGAGCCAGAGTTATCGCCGATCTGTTTGCGAAAAAAGAACAACAACAGCAAAAAAGCAAAAAAAGCGAAAAAAGAGCCGCAAGCCGCATCGTCGTCAGAGCATCGCACACACACACACACACGCAGCGTGGGTATTAAAACCCGCAGCGTTCTGTTGGCGATTACTCGATTTCGACATCATGGAGCCAGAGTTATAAATCTGTTTCTGGCCGAACAACAACAGCCAAAAAGCGAAAAAAAGAGCCCGAAAAACCGCATCGTCCGTCGTCGAGGCCGCGCAAACACACACCTGACACCAGCGTGGGTATTAAACCGCAGCGTTACTGTTGGCGGTACTCGATTCCGACATCACGGAGGCCAGAGTTATAAATCTGTTGCTTGGCCGAACAACAACAGCCAAAAAAGCGAAAAAAGAGCGAAAAACGCATCATCGTCCGTCAGGCGCGCAAACACACACACTGACGCCAGCGTGGGTATTGAACCGCAGCGTTACTGTTGGCGGTACTCGATTCCGACATCACGGAGGCCGAGTTATCGCTGGTCTGCTGGCCAACAACAACAACAGCAAAAAAGCGAAAAAAGAGCCCAAAACCGCATCGTCCGTCAGGCATACGCGCAAACACACACACTGACCGCGCGTGGGTATTAAACCGCAGCGTTACAATGGCGGTACTCGATTCCGACATCTGAGGCAGAGGTTATCGCCTGGTTCTCAAAAGCGACGAACAACAGCCAAAAAGCGAAAAAGAGCCCGAAACCGCATCGTCCGTCCGAGGCATCGCGCAAACACACACACGACACCAGCGTGGGTATTGAAACGCAGCGTTACTGTTGGCGGTACTCGATTCGACATCACGGAGGCCAGAGTTATAAATCTGTTTGGCCCGAACAACAACAGCAAAAAGCGAAAAAAGAGCCCGAAACCCCGCATCGTCCGTCGTCAGGCATGCGCAAACACACACACACCGTGACACAGCAGCGTGGGTATTGAAACGCAGCGTTACAATGGTGATTACTCGATTCCGACATCACGAGCAGAGTTTATCTGTTCTTGCGGCCGAACAACACAAAAAAGCGAAAAAGAGCAAAACCGCATCGTCGCAAAATCCGTCAAACCGCATCGCAAACACACACACACCGACACAGCGTGGGTATTAAACGCAGCGTTACTGTTGGCGATTACTCGATTCCGACATCACGGAGCCAGAGTTATCGCCTGTTTGCTGGCTGAACAACAACAAGCAAAAAAAGAGAAAAAAAGAGCCCGAAACCCGCATCGTCGTCAAGGCACACACGCAAACACACACCGACCAGCGTGGGTATTGAACCGCAGCGTTACTGTTGACGATTACTCGATTCCGACATCGGAGCCGAGTTATAAATCTGTTGCAAAAAACGAACAAACAACAAAAAAAAGAAAAAGAGCCCGAAACCGCGCGTCGTCCGTCCGAGGCGCGCAAACACACACACTGACGCAGCGTGGGTATTAAACCGCAGCGTTACAAGTTGGCGGTACTCGATTCCGACATCACGGAGCCAGAGAGTTATCGTCCTGTTCTGGCCGAACAACAACAGCCAAAAAGCGAAAAAAGAGCCCGAAACCCGCATCGTCGGTCGAGGCAGCGCAAAACACACACACCACGACACCAGCGTGGGTATTGAACCGCAGCGTTACTGTTGGCGGTACTCGATTCGACATCACGGAGCCAGAGTTATCGTCTGTTGCTGGCCCGAACAACAACACAAAAAAAGCGAAAAAAAGCCCAAACCGCATCGTCCGTCCAGGCGCACAAAACACACACACAGCGTGGGTATTGAACCGCGTGGGTATTGAAGCGCAGCGTTACTGGTTGCGATTACTCGATTCCGACATCACGGAGCCAGAGTTATAAATCTGTTGCGGCCGAACAACAACAGCCAAAAAAGCGAAAAAGAGCCCAAAACCGCATCGTCCGTCGAGCGCATCGCGCACAACACACACCTGACACCGCGTGGGTATGAAACGCAGCGTTCTGGCGGACGGTTACTCGATTCCGACATCGGAGCCGAGTTATAAATCTGTTCTGGCCCGAACAACAACAGCCAAAAAAAGCGAAAAAAGAGCCCAAAACCGCATCGTCCGTCGAGCATCGCGCAAACACACACCTGACACCGCGTGGGTATTAAACGCAGCGTTACTACAATGGCGGTACTCGATTCCGACATCACGAGGCCAGAGTTATCGCTCTGTTCTGGCCCGAACAACAACAGCCAAAAAAAGCGAAAAAGAGCCCAAAACCCGCATCGATCCGTCAGGCGCCCGCAAACACACACACACCTGACACCAGCGTGGGTATTGAACCGCAGCGTTACTGGTGTGGCGGTACTCGATTCCGACATCACGAGAATGAGAGTTATAAATCTGTTTTGCTGGCGAACAACAACAGCAAAAAGCGAAAAAGAGCCCAAAAACCGCATCGTCCGTCCGGCGCGCGCAAAACACACCTGACACCGCGCGTGGGTATTGAACGCAGCGTTACTGTTGGCGGTACTCGATCGACATCACGGAGGCCAGAGTTATAATCATCTGTTTGGCCCGAACAACAACAGCAAAAAAAGCGAAAAAGAGCCCGAAACCCGCATCGTCGTCGTCAGCGCCACGCAAACACACACACGACACCAGCGTGGGTATTGAACGCAGCGTTACTGGCCCGGCGGTACTCGATTCAAGACATCACGGAGGCCAGAGTTATAAATCTGTTCTGGTTGAACAACAACAGCCAAAAAGCGAAAAAGAGCCCGAAACCCGCATCGTCCGTCCGGGCACCACGCGCAAACACACACTGACACAGCGTGGGTATTAAACGCAGCGTTACTGTTGGCGGTACTCGATTCGACATCAGGCCAGGAGTTATCATCTGTTTGTTTGGTTGAACGAACAACAACAGCCAAAAAGCGAAAAAGAGCCGAAAACCGCATCGTCCGTCCGAGGCATCGCGCAAACACACACACTGACACCAGCGTGGGTATTAAACCGCAGCGTTACAATGGCGCGTTACTCGATTCCGACATCACGGAGGCCAGAGTTATAAATCTGTTTGGCCGAACAACAACAGCCAAAAAGCGAAAAAAGAGCCCAAAAACCGCATCGTCGGTCAGGCGCCGCGCAAACACACACACGACACCGCGTGGGTATTGAAACGCAGCGTTCTGTTGGCGGTACTCGATTCCGACATCACGGAGGCCAGAGTTATAAATCTGGTTCTTGGCCCGAACAACAACAGCAAAAGCGAAAAAGAGCCCGAAACCCGCATCGTCCGTCGAGGCATGCGCGCAAACACACACTGACACAGCGTGGGTATTAAACCGCAGCGTTACTGTTGCGGTACTCGATTCCGACATCACGAGAGCCAGAGTTATAAATCTGTTTTGCGAAAGCCCGAACAACAACAGCCAAAAAGCGCGAAAAAGAGCCCGAAAACCCGCGCGTCGTCGATCGAGCGCACAAACACACACCTGACACAGCGTGGGTATTGAACCGCAGCGTTACTGTTGGCGGTACTCGATTCCGACATCGGAGGCCAGAGTTATAATCTGTTTCTGGCCCGAACAACAACAACAGCCAAAAAAGCGAAAAAAGCCCGAAACCCGCATCGTCCGTCGGCATCCGCAAACACACACCTGACGCGCGTGGGTATTGAAACGCAGCGTTTTCTGTTGGCGGTACTCGATTCCGACATCACGGAGCCAGAGTTATAATCTCTGTTGCTGGCCGAACAACAACAGCCAAAAAAAGCGAAAAAGAGCCCGAAACCGCGCATCGTCGTCGAGTCGGCATACGCAAACACACACTGACACAGCGTGGGTATTAAACGCAGCGTTACAATGGCGGTACTCGATTCCGACATCTGAGGCCAGAGTTATAAATCTGTTTTGCGGGTGAACAACAACAACAGCCAAAAAGCAAAAAAAAAGAGCGAAACCCGCATCGTCGTCTCGAGGCATGCGCGCAAACACACACTGACCAGCGTGGGTATTAAACGCAGCGTTACTGTTGGCGGTACTCGATTCCGACATCACGGAGGCCAGAGTTATAAATCTGTTTTGGCCCGAACAACAACAGCCAAAAAGCGAAAAAGAGCCCGAAACCCCGCATCGTCCGTCCGAGGCATACGCAAAACACACACTGACACCAGCGTGGGTATTAAACGCAGCGTTACTGGTTGGCGGTACTCGATTCCGACATCACGGAGCCGAGTTATAAATCTGTTTTGTGCCCCGAACAACAACAGCAGCAAAAAGCGAAAAAGAGCCCGAAAACCGCATCGTCCGTCAGGCAGCGCGCGCACACACACACGATGCAGCGTGGGTATTAAACGCAGCGTTACTGTTGGCGGTACTCGATTCCGACATCACGGAGGCCGAGTTATCGCCTGTTTGCTGCAAACGAACAACAACAGCCAAAAAAAGCGAAAAAAGAGCGAAACCGCATCGTCGTCGTCCGAGGCAGCGCGCGCAAACACACACCTGACCACAGCGTGGGTATTAACGCAGCAGCGTTGTTGGCGGCGGTACTCGATTCGACATCATCGGAGCCAGAGTTATCGCCTGTTCTTGGCCGAACAACAACAGCCAAAAAGCGAAAAAAGAGCCGAAACCGCGCCGTCCGTCCGGGCGGCGCAACGCGCAAACACACACCTGACACCAGCGTGGGTATTGAACCGCAGCGTTACTGGTGGCGGTACTCGATTCCGACATCACGGAGGCCAGAGTTATCGCCTCTGTTCTGGCCCGAACAACAACAGCCAAAAAGCGAAAAAAGAGCCAAAAACCCGCATCGTCCGTCCGAGGCGCACGCAAACACACACACTGACCTGCAGCGTGGGTATTGAACGCAGCGTTCTGTTGGCGGATTACTCGATTCCGACACACGGAGCCAGAGTTATATCCTGTTTCTGGCCCGAACAACAACAGCAAAAAAGAAAAAAAAGAGCCCGAAACCGCATCGTCCGTCCGAGCATGCGCAAACACACACCTGACACCAGCGTGGGTATTGAACCGCAGCGTTACTGTTGGCGGTACTCGATTCCGACATCACGGAGACCGAGTTATATCTGTTTGCTGGCCCGAACAACAACAGCAAAAAGCGAAAAAGAGCCGAAACCGCGCGTCGTCGGGTCGAGGCGCGCGCGCGCAAACACACACCTGACACAGCGTGGGTATTGAAACCGCGTTACTGTTGGCGGATTACTCGATTCCGACATCACGGAGGCCAGAGTTATCGCTGTTGTTGCTGCCCGAACAACAACAACAGCAAAAAGCGAAAAAAGAGCCCAAAACCGCATCGTCGTCAGGGCAGCGCAAACACACACACTGACACAGCGTGGGTATTGAACCGCAGCGTTCTGTTGGCGGTACTCGATTCGACATCACGGGCCAGAGTTATCGTCTGTTTGGCTGAACAACAACAGCAAAAAAAGCGAAAAAGAGCCCGAAACCCGCATCGTCCGTCCGAGCGCCACGCAAACACACACTGACGACCGCGTGGGTATTGAACCGCAGCGTTACTGTAGCGGTGCGGTACTCGATTTCGACATCACGGAGACCGAGTTATAAATCACTGTTGCTGGCCGAACAACAACAGCCAAAAAAGAGAAAAAAGAGCCCGAAACCGCATCGTCCGTCCGGGCGCCACGCGCAAACACACACACGACCAGCGTGGGTATTAAACGCAGCGTTACTGGCGGCGGTACTCGATTCCGACATCGGAGCCGAGTTATAAATCTGTTTGCAAAAGCCGAACAACAACAGCCAAAAAGCGAAAAAGAGCCCGAAACGCCGCGTCGTCCGTCCGCAGGCATACGCAAAACACACACACGACAGCGCGTGGGTATTGAACCGCAGCGTTACTGTTGGCGGTACTCGATTCCGACATCTGAGGCCAGAGTTATCGCTCTGTTTTGGCCGAACAACAACAGCCAAAAAGCGAAAAAAGAGCCCGAAACCCGCATCGTCCGTCCGGGCCGCAAAAACACACACACTGACACCGCGTGGGTATGAACCGCAGCGTTACAATGCGGTACTCGATTCCGACATCACGGAGCCAGGAGTTATCATCCTGTTTGCTGGCCCGAACAACAACAGCCAAAAAGCGAAAAAAAGAGCCCGAAACCCGCATCGTCCGTCCGAGGCATGCGCAAAACACACACCACGACACAGCGTGGGTATTGAACCGCAGCGTTACAATGATTGGCGGTACTCGATTTCGACATCGGAGCCAGAGTTATCGATCTGATTTTGGCCGAACAACAACAAACTTAAAAAAAAAGAAAAAAAAGCCCGAAACCCGCATCGTCCGTCCGAGCGCCGCGCAAACACACACCTGACACCAGCGTGGGTATTGAACCGCAGCGTTACTGTTGGCGGTACTCGATTCGACATCACGGAGGCAGGAGTTATCATCTGGTTTTGCTGAAACGAACAACACAGCCAAAAAGCGAAAAAGAGCCCAAAACCGCATCGTCGTCGAGCGCCACGCGCAAACACACACTGACGCAGCGTGGGTATTGAACCGCAGCGTTACTGGTTGGCGGTACTCGATTCGACATCACGGAGCCAGAGTTATCGCCTGTTTGCTGGCCGAACAACAACAGCCAAAAAAAAAAAAAGCCCAAAAACCCGCATCGTCGGTCCGAGGCGCGCGCAAACACACACCTGACGCAGCGTGGGTATTAAACCGCAGCGTTACTGTGGCGGTACTCGATTCCGACATCACGGAGCCAGGAGTTATAAATCTGTTTTGGCCCGAACAACAACAGCCAAAAAGCGAAAAAGAGCCGAAACCCGCATCGTCGGTCGAGGCATACGCAAACACACACCTGACCACCGCGTGGGTATTGAACCGCAGCGTTACTGTTGGCGGTACTCGATTCGACATCGGGGCCAGAGTTATCGCCTGTTTGCTGGCCCGAACAACAACAGCCAAAAAGCGAAAAAAGAGCCCGAAAACCGCATCGTCCGTCGAGGCGCACGCAAAACACACACCTGACACCGCGTGGGTATTGAAACGCAGCGTTACAAGGCCGGCGGTACTCGATTCCGACATCACGGAGCCAGAGTTATCGTCTGATTTCTTGGCTGAACAACAACAGCCAAAAAGCGAAAAAAGAGCCCGAAACCGCATCGTCGTCCGTCGAGCATCGCGCAAAAACACACACTGACACCAGCGTGGGTATTAAACGCAGCGTTACAAGTTGGCGGTACTCGATTCCGACATCACGGAGCCAGGAGTTATCGCCTGTTTCTGGCCCGAACAACAACAGGCAAAAAAAAGCGAAAAAGAGCCCGAAACCCGCGTCGTCCGTCCGAGGCATCGCAAACACACACTGACACCAGCGTGGGTATTGAACCGCAGCGTTACTGTGGACGGTACTCGATTCCGAACATCACGAGGCCAGAGTTATCGTCTGTTTCTGGCCGAACAACAACAGCCAAAAAGCGAAAAAGAGCCCAAAAACCGCATCGTCCGTCGAGCATGCACGCGCAACACACACACGACACCAGCGTGGGTATTGAAACCGCAGCGTTACAATGCGGTACTCGATTCCGACATCACGGAGGCCAGAGTTATAAATCTGTTTGCCGAACAACAACAACAGCAGCAAAAAAAAAAGCCGAAAACCGCATCGTCGGGTCGAGGCGCCACGCAAACACACACACTGACGCCAGCGTGGGTATTGAACGCAGCGTTACTGTTGGCGGTACTCGATTCCGACATCACGGAGGCCAGAGTTATCGTCTGTTTGGTTGAACAACAACAGCCAAAAAAAAGCGAAAAAAGAGCCCAAAACCGCATCGTCCGTCGAGGCATACGCAAACACACACACCGACGCAGCGTGGGTATTGAAACGCGCGTTACTGTTGGCGGTACTCGATTCCGACATCGGAGCCAGAGTTATAAATCTGTTTTGAAAGCCGAACAACAACTTAGCAAAAAAGCGAAAAAGAGCCCGAAACCGCGCGTCGTCCGAGCGAGCGCCAAACAAACACACACACACTGACACCGCGTGGGTATTGAACCGCAGCGTTCTGTTGCCGTGCGGTACTCGATTCCGACATCGGAGGCCAGAGTTATCATACTGTTTTGGCCCGAACAACAACAACAGCAAAAAAAGCGAAAAAAGAGCCCGAAACCGCATCGTCCGTCCGAGCGCGCACGCAACACACACACCTGACACCAGCGTGGGTATTGAACCGCAGCGTTACTGTTGGCGGTACTCGATTCCGACATCACGGAGCCAGAGTTATAAATCTGTTTTGAAGCCGAACAACAACAGCAGCAAAAAGCGAAAAAAAGAGCCGAAAACCGCATCGTCGTCCGTCCGAGGCATACGCAACACACACACACGACACAGCGTGGGTATTGAACCGCGCGTTACTGTTGGCGGTACTCGATTCCGACATCACGGAGCCAGAGTTATCGTCTGTTTTGGCCCGAACAACAACAGCCAAAAAGCGAAAAAGAGCCGAAAAAACCCGCATCGTCCGTCCAGGCGAGCGCGCGCAAACACACACACGACGACCGCGCGTGGGTATTGAAACGCGCGTTCTGGTGGCGGTACTCGATTCCGACATCACGGAGCCAGAGTTATAAATCTGGTTTTGGCCAAAACTGAAACAACAGCCAAAAAAGCGAAAAAGAGCCCAAAACCGCATCGTCCGTCCGGGCACGCAAAAACACACACACTGACACCAGCGTGGGTATTGAAACGCAGCGTTACTGTTGGCGGTACTCGATTCCGACATCACGGAGCCAGAGTTATAAATCTGTTCTGGCCGAACAACAACAGCCAAAAAGCGAAAAAAGAGCCCGAAACCCGCATCGTCCGTCGAGGCATGCGCAAACACACACCTGACACCAGCGTGGGTATTGAACGCAGCGTTACTGGTGGCGGTACTCGATTCCGACATCACGAGGGCCGAGTTAAATCTGTTTCTTGGCCCGAACAACAACAGCCAAAAAAGCGAAAAAGAGCCCGAAACCCGCATCGTCCGTCCGAGGCGCCGCAAACACACACACACACGACGTGCGTGGGTATTGAACCGCAGCGTTACTGGTGGCGGTACTCGATTCCGACATCACGGAGGCCAGGTTATAAATCTGTTTTGGCCCGAACAACAACAGCCAAAAAGCGAAAAAAGAGCCAAAACCCGCATCGTCCGTCCGAGGCGCGCGCAAACACACACACACACGACCGCAGCGTGGGTATTGAACCGCAGCGTTACTGCCGGCGGTACTCGATTCCGACATCACGGAGGCCAGGAGTTATCGCCTGTTCTGGCCCGAACAACAACAGCCAAAAAGCGAAAAAGAGCCCGAAACCCGCATCGTCGTCCGGCGCGCCGCAAACACACACCTGACACCAGCGTGGGTATTAAACCGCAGCGTTACTGGCGGCGGTACTCGATTCCGACATCACGGAGGCCAGAGTTATCATCTGTTTGGCCCGAACAACAACAGCAAAAAGCGAAAAAGAGCCCGAAACCGCATCGTCGTCGTCGAGGCGAGCGCCACGCAAACACACACGACGCAGCGTGGGTATTGAAACGCAGCGTTACTGTTGGCGGTACTCGATTTACGACATCGGAGCCAGAGTTATTATCTGTTAGTTTGGCCGAACAACACTTAAGCAAAAAGCGAAAAAAGAGCCGAAAACCGCATCGTCCGTCGAGGCATCGCAAAACACACACCTGACACCAGCGTGGGTATTGAACCGCAGCGTTACAAATGGCGGTACTCGATTGAGACATCGGAGGCCAGAGTTATAATCTGTTTTTGGCCCGAACAACACTTAAGCAAAAAAGCGAAAAAGAGCCCGAAACCGCATCGTCCGTCCGAGGCATGCGCAAACACACACCTGACACCAGCGTGGGTATTGAACCGCAGCGTTACTGTTGGCGGTACTCGATTCCGACATCACGGAGGCCAGAGTTATCGCCTGTTGCTGGCCCGAACAACAACAAGCAAAAAAAAGCGAAAAAGAGCCCAAAACCGCATCGTCGGTCCGGCATCACGCAAACACACACCTGACACCTGGCGTGGGTATTGAACCGCAGCGTTACTGTTGGCGGTACTCGATTCCGACATCACGGAGCCAGAGTTATAAATCTGTTTGCTGGCCCGAACAACAACAGCAAAAAGCGAAAAAGAGCCCGAAACCGCATCGTCCGTCCGGCATCGCGCAAACACACACACTGACACAGCGTGGGTATTGAACCGCAGCGTTACAATGGCGGTACTCGATTCCGACATCACGGAGGCCAGAGTTTATCATCTGTTTGCTGGCCCGAACAACAACAGCCAAAAAGCGAAAAAAGAGCCCAAAACCGCATCGTCCGTCGTCAGGCATACGCAAACACACACTGACACCAGCGTGGGTATTAAACGCAGCGTTACTGGTTGGCGGATTTTCGATTCGACATCACGGAGGCCGAGTTATAAATCTGTTTGGCCGAACAACAACAGCCAAAAAAAAGAAAAAAGAGCCGAAACCCGCATCGTCGGTCGAGGCAGCGCACGCAAACACACACCTGACACCAGCGTGGGTATTGAACCGCAGCGTTACTGTTGGCGGTACTCGATTAGACATCACGGAGGCCGAGTTATAAATCTGGTTGCTGGCCCGAACAACAACAGCAAAAAGCGAAAAAGAGCCCAAAAACCGCGCCGTCCGTCCGGGCGCGCGCGCAAACACACACTGACACCAGCGTGGGTATTGAACCGCAGCGTTACTGTTGGCGGTACTCGATTCGACATCGGAGACCGAGTTGAACAACAACAGCCAAAAAAGCGAAAAAGAGCCCGAAACCGCATCGTCGTCCGTCCGGGCATACGCAAACACACACCACGACGCAGCGTGGGTATTGAACGCAGCGTTACAATATATAAATGAACAGGGAATTTTGCAATATTATTATTATTTTTTAAAGTGGGTCATTTGGCGGCGGAGGCATTGGCGGCTTACATGTCTGCGTTTAAGAATGAAGTCATTCATGACAAAGAAGTCGCTTCAGCAATGACCCGTCACGCTAATGACCAACTTGTCGACTCATGACGAGCGACGGAGGCCTGGCGACGACCCATACCATGACGGTAAGAAGCGACAGACGATCTGCGTCGCCGCTTAACGACCTCATTGCCGACGCAGAATAGGGTCGTTGAGCGACGGCTGCGTCTTCGTCGACAATGACCTTATTTTTTGTAGTGTGAGGTAAGGATGTTATTTTCTTCAGAGTGATATTATTTCTTCAATATAATTATGTCGAAATATTGGTTGGAACTTTTATCAAATTTGGAACTTTTTTTCATGTTGGGGTTCTATTCACGAAGTTACTATTCACGAGTACTATTCACTGAAGCATGATGATTTTATTTTTTGTGAAATTTCTATCTTTTAGTGTCGAGTTACTATTCACGTACACAAGACTATTCACGATACTCAAGACTATTCATGAAAGTACTGCAAGACTATTCACTAAAAAATGAAATTTTCTTCTTTTGTCCAAAATATCTATTTCGGATACTAGCTTTGATTATATCCATGTTTTGATCATTCTTGAATTTTACTCCACTATGATTATTTATGAGGTATTTTTGGACATGGAATATTTGAAATCTTAATCCTTAATATTTATTCTTTTTGTTTCTTTGGATTCGTTTTCTTTAAAATATTTTTCATCATTATCACCCTAAATGATGATATAATCGAATATCTTTGGCACAGAGTGCAAAGATGAATGATTTCGATGAATGATTTTCGATGAATATCTTTGGCCGTAGTCAAAGATGATGAAGTGTTTAGATGAACATGATCAATCGATGAATATCTTTGGCTCAGAAGTGCAAAGATGAATATTTGATTCCAGATATATATTGATTAATGTTACAGGGATAAAAGATAGACGATGAACTTTTAAATTCATATATAAAAGATAGTAGATTTCATTCTCTACTTAACTCTTCTAATGAATTATTATTTCCGCTGCGAATATTGATTTAAAACTTGTTGTCTATTGTATTCTATTAGATTTTTTTCTATTGAGGACTAACGATAATTTGTTTTATATTATTTTAGTCATAATGTTCTTTACTGGGCTAGTTGAGCTCACCCTTTTCCTTGTAGTTCCATTTTTCTTTTCAGGAGGCGAGAATGTAGCGAGTACTAGTCGGGGTGTGGAATGGTGGTTCTATAAGTGGTTTTAGTAGTCCTCGCCATTTTTGTAAAATAATGTATCAATAATTGTAATGAGGACTTATTTGAGTGTGGATATTGTCTAGATGACAATATTTGTTTTTAAACTCACAGTTTAAGTGTTGTCGTATTTTGCACGACAATTGTATTAATAAAGTTGTAGTTGTTTTTGTACCATGTATTTGGCGACTCAGAATGGGTGTTGTATACCTATTTTGGGGGCGTCACAAATCAATTAAACATAAAAGCATAAATAATAGAAGAGATAAAAAATATTATCATGAATAATTATTTAATTTCATCTTAATCCTAGATATAAAAAATTAATTAAACATGAAAAATAATAAATTAGCGAAAATAAAGAAGAAGTAGATAAAAATAAATAATAAAACTCTCCTTATTAACAATCCTCCAACAAGCGTACAATAAAAAAATAATTTAATTTACTTCTACTTTTAACCTAAACTAATACAATCCCCATTCTCTCTAAAACAATACTTATTTATAGGGAAAATAAATTTATGTCCTAATTTTGATTCATTCAACTTGTACTCTTTTGTTCCCTTTTATCCTCTTATTTTCTTGTTGGCTTCAATCTCTATACTTAATCTCTTAAAAGTCTATTTTCATGTAGGTTTCAACTTTTTAGTAGCAATTAACTTCTTAAATAGATTTTCTAGATAGACTTTTACTTGCACATTAATATTGTTCCACTTATTTACTTCTCGTTGTAGGATTCTTCTTGAATATTTCCTTACATAAATAAGAACATTAAATATTGCTTGATCAACAAGATTTTGACTTTATTGCTACAAAATATTAAATCTTATAAAATAAAATAAAACATATTAGTTTAATAAACTAATATAATTAAAATAATAAATTAGGAATAATAAAATATCTAAAATATGTGTCTATGTGCAAAAAACTAATTAATTAAATAATAATTTAAAAATAAATAATTTTATTATTTTATCTTATTTTTTAATATACGCAAAAAGTGTAAGTACGCCTTTTATTGCACCAAAGGAGTACCTTAATAATTGAACTTTCCAATTTCATCTCTTAGTAATAGTAATTGAAATGGTAACAAGTGTTTATTGATTGATAATGATAAAAAATCTCAGATTTGATGGAGAGTGGTGACATACATGCTCTAGGAAGGAAGGACTTTTCGCTCTCCCTAGTCTCTCTAAAAAACCCATTATTTATCACTTTTATTAAATCGCTGTGTAATTGAGACCGCGTTTTTTGTGTTCTCATTTCTCTTGGTTCTGGCGATTTTCCCTCTTCCCTTTTGTTGAAAATTTCACCCTTTTTCTTTTTCTGAAAACCAATCCCCTCCAAACTCTCTATACTGTTATCTTTCTCTTTGACCATTTGGTGTAAAAGTTTCAGCTTCACTTGTGCATCATACCCTTTTCATTCTGTTTGATTCTTCTATTCTTTTTTTGGTGATTTTGTGAAGATTTGGTTTATTAGAGTTTGACCCATATGATAAAATTTTCAGTTTATGTTGAAGTGCTATTTGGTTTCGATTGATGACACAATTGGGTAAATTGTAGTGAGATTTTGTGGGTATTTGGGTGAATTTGGGAATCTAACTTGAAGATTGGTGGTGGGTATTCAAGCTTTGATCTTCTTGTTGGGGATTCTGTGAGTTACATAGAAGGATTTGGAAGAGGTAAGGATTGAGAAATATTATTAGATTATTGCAATTAATGAAATTAGAAAAATGTTAAGATATTTTTAATTAATGTTTTAGATCTGCCTCTTACGCTCTATCCCTTTAATAAATTATTCATACCTGTGTGATTATTTATTAATTAAGAGAAGTGAAATTTTTTTTGTTATGATTCGGTTGTTTGTGTTTTTTTGGTCAAAGAGTAACTGTGTCAGCTGAAAGATTTGGGAATTGGAGGTGTTGATTAAACTGTTGATTTGGGAATTGGAGGTGTTGATTAAACTGTTGATTTGGCAGGAAAGGGTGATTAAATAAGGCAGGAAAGGGTGATTAAATAACAGCAGGGGTTTATCTACTTGGTTGTGACGGATCCTTCAATTGAAAATAGGGGGTGTGATTGTCTAGCTGGTCTGGATTGCATATTAAATATTATCAGGGCCCTGAGGATGGGGTCCTGCTTATCCATAGAACGCAGGAGCCCTCTCCCCACTTCGCCGACATCTGCTCTAGGTGTAAGGAAGAGGAAGAGCTCAAAGAAAAGACCTGGGTCACGGAATTCTTCCTTTGATTATAGGAGGGAAGAACAGCTTCACAGGATTCCGGGGCGAATGTTCTTGAATGGTTCTAGTGAAGTTGCTTCACTCTTTACCCAGCAAGGCAAGAAAGGGACCAATCAAGATGCCATGATTGTTTGGGAGGTTAGCCACATGCCATCCTCCATCTTATATTATGGTTTTTATTTTTCAAAATGTTTTGTGGTTTTAATTTCTATCTTTCAAGTTTCAATGTTTGATCCCTTCTTCTGATTGGTGGGAAATGAAAGGACAGACGCATATTTTACTTAAAAATACATTTTGGTTATATTGGCTGAGCATGTTTTGAAGTTTTAGTGAGCCTGGTAATAGACTAATAGTCTACTGATTTTGATAGCAGTTAAATGATATTTTAGATGTAGGCGACAGCTGATTAACATATGCAAGGAGAACAATCTTCTTCTTAGTTGAAGTAACAACTTATGATGTTAAATGTTTGACAATATACCCAATCATACCTCACCTTACAATGCTATTAGAGTAGCATATTGTAGCTCTTAACTTGTGTCTAGTTTGATGGTGCCACAGTGGATCTGTGTTTAATCAACAAAAGAATGTTGCTTCCAATATCGTGCAAGTGCAAGTTCCACATAAATGAAAGCTATTATTGTCACTTTGTATGAGATTTAAAGCCATTATAATGTGTTGATGAGTTTCTGATTTATAGGTTGGAATTATTACATCTTTACGTTCAACTTTCTCTCAATAATTATTGATGTGTGCTATTAGGTTGGATCACCGCTAGCTTTTTTTTGTTTTGCCTTTTAAAATTGTGAGAGCAATCAACAAAGGTTTGGAAAAAATACGTTATTTGATTCATAAAGGCTCGTCTTTTTCTTTATCGTCTTTGTGTCGATGTATATATATATCTGTAGTATTTTCAAATTTTGAGAGGAATTAACAAAGGTTTCAAAATTTTCCCAACATGATTCATAAGGCATGTATTTCTCTTTTATTATCTTTGTCGGCATGAATAATTATCTTACGTATTATCTTCTCGTGATCATTGCTAATCTCATTATTATTTTGAATTACATAATACTAATTTTATGGAGGATTATTTTCAGAACTTTGGTTCGAGAACAGACACAATCTTTTGTGGTGTTTTTGATGGCCATGGACCCTATGGTCACATGGTTGCTAAGAGAGTCAGAGATTCTCTCCCATTGAAACTAAGTGCACACTGGGAAGTTAATTTAAAGAGTGACGATGTTCTCAGAGATGTCAGCCTTAATACCACAGGCAGTATGAACTCGGAAAGTACCTCCTTTCTAACTGCCGATGAGGAATCAAGGGCCTCCGTTGATGTTGAAGAAACTGAAAAGCACCTGGATCTCTTTCAGGCCTTGAAGGACTCCTTTCTGAAGGCTTATAAAGTCATGGATAGGGAACTGAAAATGCATACTAACATTGATTGCTTCTGCAGTGGAACAACAGCTGTAACCCTGGTTAAGCAGGTAACTTGACTCCATTCAAATGAAGTTGGTTCTCCAAAGATTATATGAAATTTTTATCTGAACATGAATTTGTTTATTGTTTGTTATAGGGCCAAGATCTTGTGATTAGTAATGTTGGGGACTCCAGGGCTGTAATGGGTACAAGAGATAAAGATGATTCTCTTACTGCAATTCAGCTGACAGTGGATCTAAAGCCAAATCTTCCAGGTCTCTATCTCTCCGTCTTCCCCTCCTTAAAATTAGAATTCTTACTTTTTTTGAAATTGACATTGTGTAAATGGGAAAAAGGTAAGCATCGACTTGTAAAAAGTACAAAATAAGTATAAAAATAGCTATAATATATGAAACAAGTCACTACGGACTAACCTCGTTAATATTGCATATACTACATATATCACCTATGTGATTCATTTTAATGTTATACTGGTTATTGTGTTCTTGTGCAGCTTGCAACATCCCAATTAATAATTAGCAGAACAGGAAAAAACTTTTAGTTCTTCAGAATGGATGTGTTTGTAAACTTTATCTAAAATCATAACAAAATTCAACAATTTAAAGCTGAAATTGTTGATCCATAGAAAGCCACTATATTATGAACTGGGAGTTTTTGCCAAATCTAGGATACTTAATTTTAATTTTCAAAAGGTTAACATGAGAATTATTGCAGCAAAGGTTGCATGATTGTGAAGATCACAATGAGATGCGTGACAACATATATTTAGTACTTGACAACATTATGCAAGCCAGGTAAGTTTGGCAGAGAGTATATGATCATGTAGGTCCACATGATACATTAATAGGACAAACTCTCAATGATAGGTACTTTAGGTGACAGCATTAGGAAAGCCAGCTAAGATATTTTGTCCTTTTGTGTGCAAAACAGTAACAATTATATAAACAAAATAAGCCCGACAATTATAAGGACATGTGCTTATCTGATCTCTATAATCTAGGGTGAAGCTTATGTACTAATACTCAAATTTTGTTTAATACTGAAAGTTACTTTTGTAGAAAGTGGGTTCACTTCTATAAGGGTGAAATATCAAAGAAAGATGTTTTAAAACAAATTAAAATTTATTCTTAAAGAAATTTAAAAATATTTCTTTCTTAACTCGTTTAAAATTTACAGCGGAAGCAGAGAGGATTCGTAAATGTAAAGGGCGAGTTTTTGCCCTTCAGGATGAACCTGAGGTTGCCAGAGTTTGGCTGCCCAACAATGACTCCCCTGGCCTTGCCATGGCCCGTGCTTTTGGGGATTTCTGCCTCAAAGATTTTGGTCTAATCTCTGTGCCTGAAATATCTTATCGACACCTCACAGAAAAGGATGAGTTTGTAGTCCTAGCAACGGATGGGGTACTGAATTCTAACTTTTAACACTTGTTATAATAGGTAATTCATTCATCTTTCTCGCTTTTTAACTTTTATTTGTTATTTATCACAGATTTGGGATGTTCTGTCGAACAAAGAGGTTGTAGACATTGTGGCTTCGGCCCCAGCACGTTCTTTTGCTGCTCGAGCACTGGTTGAGGCTGCAGTTCAAGCCTGGAGGTACAAATACCCTACTTCAAAAGTTGACGACTGTGCAGTGGTTTGCCTCTTCCTCGACTCCAACAATTTATCCACTGCTTCGGCTATCAAATCAAAAGAGAAGATAGCTTCAATGGAGCAGAGCATTTTAGGAAATGAGAAAGAACACCCTTCCGGACCAACTGGGTTGAACCGTTCTGGGACCGTTAGAAATGGAGAAGAGACATTAAAAGACGAAAGTAAAGAGGAAGCTGATGAAGGCAATGAAGAAGATGCTTCACTATATGCAGAGGCAGGAAAAGACTGGTCCGCCCTTGAAGGGGTTTCTCGCGTAAACACATTGCTGACTTTGCCAAGGTTTGTGCCAGGAGAAGACGACAAGCAAGCTGCTGCAGCGGCAAAAACTCGCAAATGAGGAACCGCAAAAGGTTTATTTCGGTTTCAAAGCTCTTCATTATTCTTTTTTTCCTGTCCTTTTTTTATTTCTTTGTTTATGGTTTATTTTCTTTACAAATGAAAATAAGTTAAAAAAAAGGTTGTAGGGCCATTGATGTTTATTCTGGACCGGAGAGGTGGACCCGGCTATATTAGAGTGTCTGGGAATTGTCCTTTCTCTCTCTAGTGTGGGTAGAATTGGAATTTTGTAAAATCCAACTCTCCGTGTATTATTTCTTTCAATTTTTTTATGTCAGAAATTTTGTGTGAATTGTTTGATCATTGTTAATGTTGATAAATTATTTTGTGGGAATGCAGTCTCTTCGGCTTTTTCCTGCAAAATCTGCTTCTCTACTTTCCTACTGGTCTCATTATTTTTCGTCTTTTTTCGTGGTTTTGATTAATTCTCTCTTGTTTTTTGTGTTTTTCTTGGTTCGGGTTGTTTTCATTGTCAAATTCAGCCAGTTTTGTTTTTGGACATTTCTTGAAATCGAAAGGTTGTGGCCTGTGGGGGGTTCTTGTGGTTGGGACTGGCAAGACCTTACCAGTCTCATGTCTCAACATCTTGGAATCTTATAAGTTTTAACATAATTCCTCCTCCCCCAACCCCATCTTAAATATCTTCTGAATACATACAGAGACCACTTGATTTTAGGTCTTAAAATTAGGAATTTGAATGTGTGAAACCACACTTAATATTAGCCTAAAAAAATTCACCAAAATTAGTAAATGGACAAGACAGAGGATGCAAGTGATTTTTTTTGCCTTGATACTTTGCATAAGAATGAAAACACAGTTTAGATTAATGAAGGATAAATTAATTATCTAGTCCTTGAACTATTTAACCTTTTGAAGTTAGGTCCATGAATTAATTTTAAAGTAATTACATCCTTAAACTGATATTTTGTTTGTTTTTAAATAATTCCGTTTATAGACACTAACAAATATTCTTATGTGGAATTTTTTTCATGTGCCATTTTATCAATCTATTCTTATTTCTAACCTCTTCCTTGAAAAAAACAATTGTTCAACCTATTGACATGGAACAAATGTAAAATTGATATCATGTCTATAAATATGTAATTTATTAAAAATCGTTGTTATAGGATTTATAGACGGTTTTCATGAGAAAATATCAATTTTTAATTAATTTAATTTAATTTACGTCGTTTTTTTTATAAAATTTTAAATAACTAATCTGGTCATGTCATTTGCAGCCTATACTTTCAGAACTAAAAACTAATATCCTCCCCATGTTCCATGTTATTTGATTATTATTCACTTTTTGAAGCCAACTGAAGAGATTTTTAAACTCAAAATTAACATAGATTTTTTTAATTTTAATTAATACAATGGTAAATATTATAAACTATGTAAAACGTATTACTCATTATAAATTTTATTATTTTATAATAATTTTTAATCAATTATCTCAATTTTAAATTTAAAAATATTTTAAAACGACATTCAAAAATCAATAATAATTCTATAATTTAGAACAGAGTGTCGACACCATATTATTTTCTCAACTTTCTTTAGGTATGTGCAAACTTTTTTCACTTCTTTAATTATTTTTCCTTGATATAGCAACCAATGTGAAATGAGCTTTGACTTTATTCTGGTCATACCTCTTCTTGATTTACTTCTTTAGTCCATCAAGAATATTACTGCTGCCTAATTCGGATTAAATGATACTACGAGTTGATTGGGCTTTGCTGGTGAGTTAGAATAATGGATTGGGCTTCAATTTGGATTGAACTTCAGATTTAATTGATACTACCAATTTTGATTGGGCTTTACTTCTTATGTGTTTTTATTTTCTTTGTACCAAAAAAAAAAACAGAGTACTCTCTCATCCTAAAAATCAATTATTTTAGTAGTTTATCTGTCTGGAAATATAAGATTTAGTTTGACTTTTAAAGTCAACATAAAATATTTTTTTAATTCATAATTAATATCATTTATGTTACTTTTATGAATTATAAACATCGCAATTATTATAGAGGAGAAGAATGGTAAAAAAAAAGACAAAAGGGCTAAAAAAGGGCCTGATTTGTGCACCCTACCACCCTCCTAATTGCCCCCCCAAAAAAAAAAAAAAAAAAAAAATATGTGAGGATGATGCATATAAAACTCAGTAAAATCAGCAATGAACATCATGCCAAAAGGACAAAATTACTAATAAGATTACCCTTCAAAAATCACAAGCTCGGTTCATTTGGGAAAAAAAAATAGAGACTACAAACATCCCTATAGTTTATTTTATTTTATTTTAAATTTTACAAACAATGATAATAAACAAAAGAAAAATGCTTTTAACAATTATGTCCAAGTGGGAGCTAATAATAAACAAAAGAGAAATGTTTTTAACAATGATAATAAACAAAAGAAAAATGTAGGAGGACCACTACACATCAAGTTGACACTATTTAGTCCTCAAAAAGTGCTAATACTATGTTCTTTTATGAAATAGTGCTTCTTCTTTTTTTGTTTTTTTGTTAATTTGACACACACTCCTGGCCAATGATTAAACTCCCAACATTATGGTTAAAATGAGTTGGGTCATACAACTCGGATCAAAGACATTCAATAAAAAAAATAATGCTTTAAACCATTGCTATTTGACAATTTAAATCAAGTAAAAATTAAAATGTCTAATCACTTTTTGGAACATAAATCTACTTGCAAAGTTGGTAGAATAAATTCTTCTTCTTTCTTCTTCTTCTTCTTCTTTAGTGTCTCATTTCCCCTTTTTCTTTTGGCATTGTATGTAGAGGTGCAAATTTCTTTCCATCTCTACCTTCTATTATAATAATTAACTAACTGGATTAAAAATTATTCTTCGCCATCCAATAGAATTACTACTGAATTCTATGGGATTAAAAAATCACATGTATTATTTTTTATATTTCTAAAATATCTTGTGGAAAGAACAATATTAAAGAAAATTGATATTTTCACAAACAAAAATAATTGTTCCATAATGTCCATCTCACATGAATAATAAATACGTCCTACAATCATGTGACAAAAACTTTATAGAAATATTAAATTTTAATTGTGAAAATATCAATTTTCTCGTACCATATGATTAAGAAAGCTATAATAAATTTGAAATTTCATTTCTTCTTCTTTCTTTTCCTTGGAGTTTTCCAAGTTTGAAACATACAAGAATCAAAATAATGAAAGACGTCATGCTGATTAGGCAATAACTTATAGCTACTTGGTGCTATCTTTCTCAATCCACTTTGACCTATGACTTAATTATATTGACTTTCCTTCCAACCAACGGCTGTAAAAGTCCAATGCCTCGTGTGGCTTATATTCTGGTACAGTGTGCCCTGCTCCCTGTTGCCACACATAGGAACAAAATATAAATTAGACCCAAGGGTTTGTCAATTTTTTTTAATCTTTTTTTTTTAAATTGCAGTCCTTTTTGTACCTTAATTGTTAGAAAAGTTAAATTATTCTCATATCCTTGAGTATACCTGCAAAAAAGAGTATAAATTTATCCATCTTTCTGAAAACCATGTAATATATGCTAATCACTATATATATATATATATATATATATATATATATATATATATATATATAATCGACCTTAAGATCACCTTTTTTTATCCATTCATTCGAAGCCACTTTTTTTAGCGACAGATTGGACGATGATGGGTTCGGTCATACAATCGTCGTCATATTTTTAGCGACGGACAACATATAGCGTCGCTAAAAGTATAAACGACGGTTGTATGACCAAATGTCAGCGAAAGTCCGTCGCTAAAGGAAGGTGAGCTCTGTGAGTTATATAAGGTGATCTTAAGATCCGAATCAGATATATATATATATATATATATATATATATATATATATATATTATATATATGACGGTTTTTTCTATCGCTATAGCATAGAAAGTCAATTTTTATGCTATAGCGATAGAAAAAGTCGTCATATAATCATTGCTTGCTTCTCCAGTTAATAGAGAGAGGCGGAATATATATATATATATATATATATATATATATATATATATATATATATATATATATATATATATAGTCTCTCTAACTAATCATAAGAAGTTTAATTAAAATCTAATCGGTTATAAGAACGATTTCTTCCGTCGCTAAAGCATACAAAATCGATTTAGATAGCTATGGCTATGGTATGCTTGAACTGTCGTTATATCTCAAAAAATTATCGCTAAAATCGGGTTTGTCTTTGATTCATTTTTTTGTTCGTTGGAGAAGAGGACCGTGCATATATATATATATATATATATATATATATATATATATATATATATGATAAGGATTCATTCTCTTAAATAGCATTCTTCTTAAATAACATTTTTTATTAAACTACGTTTTTTGAGGGATGGCGGTGACATTTTTATAAATACAATGCCACCGCCGTATTTATAAAAATATCACCGCGTCCTCCAAAAACCACGTAATTTTAATAAAGAATGTTATTTAAGGAGGAATGCTATTTAAGGAGAATGCTCTTGATCTCATCGATATATATATTGTCAGATCAAGAGCATTCTTCTAATAGCATTCTCCTTAAATAAAATTCTTTTTATTCTACGTCGTTTGAGGGATGCGGTGGCATTTTGTAAATACAATGCCACCGCCGTATTTACAAAAAATGCCACCGTCATTCCCTCAAAAAAGCGTAATTTTAATAAAAGAATGTTATTTAAGGAGAATGCTATTTAAAGAAAATGCTTCGATCTCATCAGATATATATATATATATATATATATATATATACATATACTTAACATCTTTCGACAATAATATATTATTAAGAGTAGATAAAATCACATGATCTATAAATTAATGCAAATACTTTGGTAGTTAATTTGTGTTGTATTTAGTCCCACCAAAAATTGAAATTATTTTTTGTCGCAGGATAAATTATTTTTCACAAAAGAATACAAAACTATTTTCGAAGATTTCAAATAAATATATTAGCATGTATGATAGTAATTGATAAGCCCTAATAAAAATTGATTAATTAAAACTCTAATTTTGGAAAAGATGGGTATGTTATTATTATATTTTGAGTGGAACACTATATTATTAGGAAATTGATATTTCTACATCATTTTTTGATATTCTTACACGTAGGGCCGACATATTAATTGATGTGTCAATTTTTTATTAATTAATATGTGAATCATACGCGTAAAAATATCAAAAAATAATATGGAAATATGAGTTTTCTATTATTGCTATTAAGATTGTGTCAGATATATATACCCTGCAATTTGTCCATTAGATTTCCATGACCTCCATTCGTCCAGAATCTTATATCCAAGTGAACTGGTCCATGCTTGGCTCCCAGTAAATGGCACGCACATATCATGATCTCCACTGAAAAAAGATGAAGATAAGATTAATTTTATAGAGCAAGCATCAAGAGCATTTTTCTTAAATAACATTCTTTCTTAAATAGCACTCTTTTATTAAAACTACGTCGTTTTAATAAAAGAATGTTATTAAGAAAGAATATTATTTAAGAGAATACTCTTAATCCTTGCTCTAATTTTTATATATATATATATATATATATATATATATATATATATATATATATATATATATATATATATATTTCCGGATATTGTTTCATTTCTTTCTAACATACCTTGTTCACCCCTTTTAACGACGGATCAGGCAGATGACGATTCGTCAATCGCTATATGTTTGGTCCGTCGTTATATGTTGTCCGTCACTATATGTTGTCTGGTCGCCAAAAGCTAAGATGACGGATCTATATATAACGCATTTAACCTAATCGTTGTCCGGGTTCATTACTAAAGGGAGTGAGCAAAGTATGTTAGATAAAGTGAACTTAAGATCTGGATATATATATATATATATATATATATATATATATATCGGATGAGATCTAAATGGAGATAAAAGAACGAAACCAAGCAAAAACACGCGGGTTTTGAGAGTGCAGGTCAGGAAAACACGTGGGTTGAAACCCGCGTGTTTTGCCTTGATTCCCGCTCCCTCATTGATTCTTTTGGTCATTTAGATCTCTCTAATATATATATATATATATATATATATATATATATATATATATATATATATATATATATAAAGTAGGATTTAGTGTAAATAATTTAAATGAAGCCTTTTGGCTTATGAAAACTCCTTCAACTTTTAAGATAATTTCTATTTTATTTTTTTATATTATTTTTTTTATTTTTCTAGTTAATCCTTCAAATTTTATAAAATTTCTATTTCATCCCACATAATTTATATAGCGGATGGTAGTAAATAAAAAATTTAAGTAATATTTCATTCATTTCATAATTAAGAGTCGCGCTTGCATAATTTATAAATATTCCATGTTTACTTATTAAAAATAACAAGTTGGTTTAGTAGTAGTAGTGATATAAAAATGAAACTGTAATGACAAATTTTAACTTTACAGTTAATAGGAGACAAACTCAAATTCAAAACTAATGTGATTCATTTAAATTTTGAAAATAATAAATTTTTTAACTAAGAATGTTATTCAGATATAGTTAATTTATAATATTTATCTTTCTCAATAAAATCAAATACCATATGAAGGTATTTGTCGTTCAGCAAGATTAGACAATTTCTCCAACCTAACTTAACAACTACATAAGAAATTCTTATAAGTAATAGTATTGTTGAACATAGCTTCTATGTAGATTCTTTCTCAATGATTAATTTCTTAATTAAATGATTTGTTGATTGATGAAAATCAACAAAAATTTACATATCATTTTTTTTTGATAAAGAGAGTTCTCCCTTTAAACTACTGAGCCAAACCGCAGAGATTACATATGATATTGTCATTAATCATGTTGATTGATAATTGATAATTGTTGGGGTTCATGAATACCTAACATTTTTACCAACTACACTCCATTTGTATGAACAAAATTCAGCACATTTTGTCCTTTAAAGAGAAAGCACTATTGTTATAAATTTAATTTAAACTATTGTTAAATAGAAAATTGATATAAATTCATTTACTTTTTAACAATATGTTTCTGAATACCATAAACTATATATCTAAATGGGATTTACTGTCTCTCAAATATAAAATGAATCATGCCAATTTTGAGTTTAAATAATTTTATTTTTACCTGTAAATAAGTGCTCGATATCCCTGGGTTGTTAGGTTTTTGTGGTAGAAAATCATGCTTCCAGCATCATGACTGTAGAACAAGTGACCAGTGCATAAGTCCCATTGTCCAGCTTCCTACATAATATGAAATTATATAAATTCAATTTTTTATAAGAAAATATAGACTTAATAGTGAAAATATCAACAATTTTGTACTTTGTAGCTTTGTGCATAAACACACACACACACACATATATATATATATATGGGTATCCATCCACAGCAACCAGTCGTTGAGGAGAAACCCATTTTAGCCTAACCTGTAGCGGCTTATAAAAAAAAAATTTAGAATGTAATTCGCTATAAGTTGTAGAAATTTGAAGCCAAAATAGGTTGCCCCTAACAACTATATATATATATATATATATATATATATATATATATATATATATATATATGTGAAAAGTACAACTGATTATGCACAAGATAAAAGAATGATTCATGATCTATTGAATAAATAATATAAAGGTAATTTAGTGGAACATACAGGCCTAGCATGAATTGCTTTTCTAACTCCAACATTGTTGAGCCATGTAGTTGCTACTTCATCATCCTGCATTAACCAAATTATTTATCAAAATTTTGTTTGGGATTAGAAGGTAAAAAAAAAAGGGGTTGACTAGAGAGATGTGAGAGTGAATGAAATTTGACATCAATTTCATTAGTTCTATGCATTTTGAGGGGACACAAAAAATAATTATTTATGTAACAACTCTGCAACAAGATTATTATATGCATATATCAATGTGAGAGCAGATCTTCTGTTCCCAATTTTTCTGTCCCCTTGTATCCCCCACTTAAATTTTGACACCTAATCTTTTACTTAACACCATTTAATTCTAAAATTAAATAAAAGGACATGTGTCAAAATTTAAGTGGTGGGACACAAGGGGTACAGGAAAATTGGAGACAGAAGATCTGCTCTCATATTAATGTAGGTGTTTTTCTGTAATTATTAAAGTAAGGTTTACGACCTTATATTATTGTGTAATTTCCTTAATAGTCTAAACTTTTAGAGGAGTTCGTAATTTAAACAAAGTTAAAAGTTAATTTTGTTCACAAGTCTCAAATGGTAGATTTTATAATACCTAGTTAGATATGGTATTAAATAATACCCATTATCCCAAGTCTATTTTTAAAAACAAACATGAAACTTTGGATTAATAATTCAATCTCAAATATAATTATTACAAACAAACATAGTGTTATGTTACTTACCATACATGGAACTCCAGAGGCAGCGACGGCGGCTTCCTCCATTATTTGAGGCCACAATGGAATAAGTCCATCCCTAACCGGTGCATGAAAAGGCCATGAGCGCCCATAAATCCTCTTCCTCACTGCGAAAGGCCTATCGGTCATACCTAGTTGTTTGAAGCTTAAGGGTAAATTTGTGTTATTTTTTGTATCTTTTGTCAAGGGGCTATGATAGCAGGGCTCAAGGGTGTCATAGATGTTTAAGCCATCAAGATCCTAAAAAATGCAGAGACCAGAAAAAGAGAATTAGAACAAAAAATAAGTCCTTCAAATTAATTTAGTTTTGGAGATGCGCATGCAGAAAAAGAAGACGACAACTCACTTCGTCAATCTTTTCTAGAACGATGGAGCAATTCTCATCAACGGGACCATAGTAGTTTCCTTTGCAGTTGGCCTTAGCTTCCTACAAGAAACATGATACATTGTCAAATAAAAATGTTCTTTTAAGAAGGATAAGCAAAGAACAAGGAAATCACGATAAAAAATGAGTTTGCAGTCTTGTACTTTATTCATACGTAATTGTATTTAAAAAATAAGTATAACTATGTATGCACAAAGTACAATCTACAACAGAAACGGAGAAACCTTCAAATAATTATATAAATTTATTTCTTCTAAAAATTGAGGGTCTATTCTAAAAACTCCAAAGTTGGTATAGTATATATTCGTCTACCCGTTATGGAGCGTTTTAGTACGATAAGATTTCAGATGAAGTGTGAAACACACTAACACTCTGTTTCTGAGTTTAGAACACAAAAGAAAAGAAAAAATTTGAAGTTTCTGAGTTTTTAATAGAAAAGAATAGAAAATTTAAAATTGAGGACATAAGTTGTAATTTAAAATTTATTATATTAAAAATTGAGCATAATATGGGAATTATAAAAATATTACTTATTCCAATTTCTTTTCCGTCCAAATCAGACCAATTTTGGATGGAAAACTTTGGTAGGAAAAGTGGTCAAGTTTTCTATCCATTACTTTTCTTTTGCATTTATTAAAAAACTTACAAACATAAGCAATGGAAAGAGAACTTAAATTTTTCGTCCATTTCTTTTTTTTTTGTCTATTTTAAAACTCAGAAACAGAGCGTAAACGTTAATGTTGTAAACACGGACAACCTAACATACATCAATGGCTACAAACGACGATTGAGCGCCTTAGCCGTCTACAATCCTAGTTGAATTTACCTCAAACAAACTGTCGGGGATAAGGCCCATTCCATGTGCAAATGGAATAAGAGCATTTTCATCAAATGTACTGCCTGTAACCCCATTTCCAACCATATAACCCTGCATCACTCATTATTTTTAACTTCGTTAGCCTTGCAAATACTATTATTTCATAATATTTTAAAAAAATAAAAATAATTGACAGATATACCTTGAAATTGATAACAGGCTTCGCAGCACTTTTTATTCCTGAAAGAATTTTTTTTTATTAATTATTTAACTATAATTTCTCATGAAAACTGGAATGCCCTACCTTTGACTACGTCTGAAGCAAGAGTAGGCACGTATATCCCAGCATAAGACTCTCCAGCAATGTAAAATGGATTCCCCAAAAACTCCGGGAATTGCTCAAACCACTAAATCAAAAACAAATTATGGCATTAATTAATAATTCAAATATTAAACTATTTTTCTTATACTTTTTTATTTTTTTAAATTCGTTAATTATAAATGTATTAAATTAATAAAGATTTGTCAACCTTGAGTAGAAATTTATGCGTATCAGCAGCTGTTTGTATGTCCCCTGTTACATAATCCGTTGTGTTCTCAGAGTACGATAAACCAACACCTGCTGGTGAATCCAAATAGATAACACTAGACACCTGAAATTTTTTTATGATTTATATTTCTTGATAATCATGTTGAAAATTTAATTGCAAAAAAAAAAAAAAAAAATTATTGTAGAAAGAAAAAACAATTTACCTTAGACCAGCTATATGGATTCAGATGCAAATTAGGCAGGCTTCCTGGTGGTTTTCCCTTTTCAAAATTGAATGGGCCTGCAAAATTAATTTAACATAATTAGCTTCCCCTAGCAATACTTTAATCCAAAATTAATTATTAAAAAAATTTAAATGAAAAAATTTAAATACATTTAGAAGACAGAAGCAGAAAGAATCTACCTTTGTCTGTACTTGTATTTAGAATATGAATGAATTTTTTTTGTCCCCTCTAAGTTTAACTCTTCCATTAATTTATCCCTTTAAATTTATTCACTTACATATTTACTCCTACCCCTATATCTATAAAAAAAAAATCCAACAGGTCCGCCCTGGTAATGATTATTATAATAACTTAGTTAGCTTCTACATGATTTTGGTATAGAAAGCCAATTAAATACTCATTAGAAAATTAAATAAATTCTAATTCTAGCTTGTGCTTCACAATTTTTAATTGGAGGAATGGAGCATTATTATATAAACTTGGCAAGATCCGACAATCTATATCATGTTTACTAGTAGGATATAAATTTTCGATATTTGATGCTTAGATATCTTAATCGAAATTGAGTTATATCAATTAATTATATTTTATCCGTTTCAAAATATAGGATTAATATTGATTTTTTAAAGTTAAATTGACATATTTTTATTTTAAAATTTAATATAATTTAATTTAATTTTAGACAATAAATTTTTTAAATCTAAATAATATTACTAATTACAAGATTTATAATTTTTTTAAAACTAAATAAATCATATCATTTTGAAATTAAAAATATTTTAAATTCAATTAAAAAATTAAATTTGATCTTATATTTTGAAACAGAGAAAAAGTATATATTTTGCCTTGTTGTCTGGGCACTTGATTTGCCTTTCCGGGGTTACACATGACTTTAATAGCTACCGGTAAGAAATTGATATTTTTACGTATATTTTTGATATTTTTATATAATTTTCTCTCACATAAAAAGAAAATAGATTCTACTTTTAAATAAAAATAAATTATATAAAAATATTAAAAATTCATATAAAAATAATGTTACGAGTACCGGTAACCTAAAAGGAAACTTGTATGTATTAATGTTCCTTCACCTTTACACAAATGTATTTCTCCAAGCCCGGAGAATTTAAGCCACGAGACTCGATACGTAAAATTATTCCACATGGTATAACAAGCTATCTAGTCCGTTTGACGAAGTCGTCTGGTGTGGTGGGATCTGATAAGATAAATTATTTTTAAATATAAAATTTTTGATAAAAGTTTCTATAATAAAGTTAAAATAGTAGTTAGTTATTTCTATCTATATTATAAAATAAAACGCGCACGCGCATGGCTGCTTTGGTGATGATTCATGCCACTTTTTCTCTCTTTTTGCCAATACAATTTAATTATTACTTTTTTGTTCTTTTTAATTTAAATTTTTATATCTTATTATTTAGTCCTTCAAGTTATATAAATTTTTTATTTTATTTCATATAATTTATCCACGCAGCGCATATGTTATTGGATGTTAGTATTTATAAAAGTGTTTTAGAAAGTATTAATGACAGTAATATTCTTATATTAGATTTTATTTTATACTTTCAAATATTTTCACAGTTATCAAACACTAATTTTTTTTTTGTAATTTAATAGTGTTTTTAGTCTACCCAAAAGCTCTCCCGAACAAGCTCTTAGTCCACATCAGCATAACGGCCCCACGTGCTCGATATTAATTAGATTATCCTCATGTTTGGCACAAAATAACACCAAATTATGAAGACTTCTTTTTCTTTTGGAAATTGATGTTTTCACAATATTTTTTAATATTTTCACATGAAAAGTGTCGCTATAGATGTATAACGACGATTTTCATATAAAAATATTATTGTTTGTTGTTTCCCTTTTCTTTTCTCCCCTTAAACTAACCCTTGAAGTTTTCTTTTTCTTTTTTTCTTCTAAAATTAGCCAGTAGATAGAAAACTGCGCATCTTCTATCATATCTGCAATAATCTAACAATCAACTGGTGGGCAGAATCTTCCTCATAGAATCATCCAAATATATAAAATACAAAGAATATATGTGGAATTTAATTCATGTAGAAATTAAAATCAGACACTGACTCAACTTACTAAAATTCAGAATCCAATGTTGATGATAAGGTTATAAAATTAAAGCAAGCAGTACCATGTTCATAGACAAACCCATCAAAGCTTGAGCAGCCTGGTCCACCATTGAGCCATAAAACAACAGCATCCTTAGATGGATTCCTCTCTGATACCACAAAATAGTAGAACAAATTCTTTGCAGGTTTCCCTTCTAGTGTTACATACCTTCAAAAAAATCCCAAAAAAGAATAAAATAATATGGTAAATTAAGTGTTTTAAAATCTACAAACCACAAGCATTCTGGAACAAAATTTACTCTCTCAAAAAGGCAGATAAAAAATATTGAAGTACATACCCTGCATAGTGATTTGATGGGAATTTGCCACTAAAGCCAGGAAGTTTTGTTACTAGGGAACCTTTAGGAGCTGCTTTAACATGGGCATAGCTCAGAATTACTAAGAAAAGTGGAAAAATTATCAACTTATTCATTGGCTATATGAAGAGGTTACAATCTTTTTCTTTTCTTTTCTTTTGGAAATTAAAATGGGGAAGAAAAAAAAATAATGGGGAGAAAATGGGAAAATGAGAAGGGGAGAGAGGATAGGAGGAGAAGGAAGGGATTGATATGGCTGGTAAACAATACATGGAAAAGGGAATAAATAGCGGGAAGACCAAAGGGGACGGCAATAAGAGTTGGCCAAAAGGGTTGGAAATTGAGTCGATGGAAAAGGAAATTTAGCATTAAATTTAAACAGTTAGCAAAATCATTTTTGAGTTACTCCCTCCGTCTCTTAATATAAGACAATATAAGACGTTTCAGAGAAGTTTTTTTATTCCTTAATATATGACGTTTTAGAATTTCAAGTAAATATTAATTGCTTAGTTTTCAATATTACCCCAAGTATTAAATATAACTTTGGTTCTCTCACTATTTTTTGCCCAATAAATAACAATTTTTTTTTTCAATACAAGGACAATATAGACATTTGATATTATATTTAATGTTATACAATTATTTTCTTAATACTTGTGCACAACTCTAAAAAAATGTATATTAAGAGACGGAGAGAGTATTAATTTGTCCCATCTCTTATCCATAAAATTTAAAGTTAAATATACTGTTAGCGTATACACATGCGATATTATAGTTATTATAAATTATTAGTGAAATATTTGTGTTAAAAAGAATATTTTTATTTTAATATTGACATGCCATAATTATATTATTTATGCCCAATCCACACTGATATGTATATTTATTAATTAATGCGGAATTCTAAAAAATTAAGGAACTTGTTAAAAAAAAGATTTAATTTTTCACACTTATATTACTCCTTCTGCTCCTTTTTAATTGTCATAAGAGAAAATAAATAAATTAAGAAGTGTAGTTAATTCCGTCTAATTTACTCCATTTCATCCCTTTTATAATATACTCCATCCGTTCCAAATTAACTGCTCAATTTTGACTTTTTAAAGTCAAATTGACTATTTTTAGAATTAATAATTAAGCATATATAAATATATTTCTAAAATTATAAAAATTAGGATTAGTAATAAATTGTATATACTTTCTTTTGGTTATAATCTCTTCACCTATATTTTAGCAAAAATAGTAAAAAAATTAGTAGTTTTAAAAATGGTCAATTTGACTTTAAAAAATCAAAATTGAACAATTAATTTGGGACGGAGGAAGTATCTATCTAATAAAATATAGATAATTTTGAATTTTCAGCTCACTTAATAAATTATTTGGGCCGTTCAAAGTTTGAGATAAATTTCATCGTCGGAGGCACGGGACCAGCTAGTATATATATATATATATGTTAAGGATATATTTAGTGTTTAGTCATTATTTTTTTGAATATTGACTTGGTGGAGTTAAATAACTATTGTATGAGTATTTAATTTAACCCAAAGACTTTTCTATGCTGAGGCTAATTAGTTATATACATATCCGCCCAAAACTGAAGTAACACATGCACATTTTTAGCGGAAGAACTCTATAATCCCACATGACTAGGTATAAAGCTAACTAAAATACGAACAATAATTCAATACTAGTAATACTTACAAGTCAACTACACGAGTAATTCTAAATTTTGCACAGAAATAGCAACAAATTGCGCACAAACTAATGCAAATCTTGTTGAGTCAGGTCACGAGTACGAGTTGGTGTGAGAAAAAAAGAGTATATTTTTGACTGGAGAGAAAAAAGTCATTAATCGTGATAAAGATGACATAATATAGGCACCTTTTAGTTGTGGAATTTTTTTGATAAAAATAATTTCTTGAAAAGTAAATTTGGTGTTTTTTTTAAAAAAAAAAGACTTGTAGTAGTCGAAAAATAGAAATAACTATAAATTAGTTTGAAATTTTTTCACTGAAAATATAATTTTGAATCTTTTATCAAAATTAATTTTATATTATTTTAATTTTTAAAGTGTTTTCTCTTATCATTCGGTTTTAAAAAAAACAGATAATGCATTTTTATTTTTTACTAATTTTTGATTGAAATTAAATACACATCCTACTTAAGGTTCGAACCTAAAACTTTTAGATTTACAAGAAATCTAATCATAATCAAGACAACTACAAAAATTCTATCGTGAAAGAACTTGTTAATAGACAACAAAGCACGGGTTGGGGGCGGTGCTAACAACCGGTACTCGTGTATTAATTTTTTTTAAATCAAAATTATAAGAATAAAAAATAAAAAATAATAGTGCAAGTTTGAACAAAGAACTGAAAAAAAAATTATATTTTTTTTTACAGTTCTTTGTTCAAACTTGCACTATTATTTTTTATTTTTTATTCTTATAATTTTGGTTAAAAAAAAATTAATACACAAGTACCGGTCGTTAGCACCGGAGGCCCCCCACCCCCCAAGCACTAAACAAATTACTTTGATTTATCAAAATTGCTTCTATTTATGTCATCTGACCACTATGTTGGAATAAAATAAGAGTACTCCATCCGTCCCATAGTTATATAGTTATAGGATGATTTTCCATTTTGAGATGTCCTAATATATAGGCTACTTACTATTTATAAATTTTAGTTAGTTCATTGTTTTACTTTTATGCCCTTATAATAAATATTCAATCATTACTTTTTTTTTTGAAGAAACAACATTCAATATCATTATTTTTATCACCATATTTAATGTTGTTGTATTCTCTTTGGTTAAAGTTTATGGATTTTAATGGTTAGTACACGTCAATCAATAAAGTTGAGAGTTCTAATGTGATAAGTAAGGAGTAATTAACTTATTCATTAATTTCATATTAAGGGGTATATGTGGAAAATTTATCTTAAAATTGTCACTTAACTAATTTTTCTAAACTATGCTACCAAAAGAAATCATCTATAACCATGAGATTTTATGTATGATTTATGGGAATTTTTAGTAAGCCATTTGACGGGTCTTTTGGAGTGAAAGGAAATTTCATGCAATCAACAAAGTGGAAAATGATTTCATGCGCGGACTACTAATTTATGAGTGGATGGACCCCCCCCCCCCCCACGCCGACCCTCCCCCCACTCACCCACCCACCCACCCACCCACCCACCCACCCACCCACAAAAAAAATGTTAGATGATTAGACAAAAATTATTTAATTTATTGAAAGAATAACGATGGATTATACGAGAGCTGCTCCCCTTCAGACTATTTTCTCCATACTCCGGATCCTATATATTTGCAATCCCAACTGCACATGTTTAAATATGTTATTAGTATGACTTGTAATCTTAATGTGTACAGCTGAGATTGCAGGTATGGAAGAAATAATCTGGAGGGGAGCAGATTTCGGATTATACTACCTCCGATCTAAATTTGAATTATGTCAATTTTAAATTTAAAAGTGTGAAATTAATTTTTAAAAAATTAATAATAATCTTATAATTCAACACAAAAAGAATATTATAAAATGTACCAACAGTTTTTGTGTAATTGTCTATCATTATTTACGAAGAAAATAACCTGAGTACAACCTAACCGGTGGGAACTTCCAAGTTCCAAGGATAATTGAGGAACGGTGTGAATTTCGAGGAATCAAACAAGTGAAAATGTAGGGCCAAGTTCAACTTTGTGCCAAAATAGTGGGGATGATGTGACAATTTGGCAACGAATTTCTTTATGGAAGTTCATGATTTGGATGGGGAAGTTGATGTCCAACCATACAACCACCCTTGTGATCCAACCCAACAATGTTAATTAAATTTGTGATGTAGAGATTGGAAAAGAAAAACAAAACATTTATATAAAGGTCCAAAAGTTTCACGAAAATCAAAATAATAATCTTAGGTTGGGTGAAAATTTCAACATTTTTTGTATTTAAGTTGGAATTTAAAACTGTTGGGTTTGAACAAAACAAGGAAAGATACTTGCTCCCTCCGTCCCCTTTTAAATGACGTTTTAAAGATGAGCACAAGAATTAAGATAATAATTGAAAATCATTAAATATAGTACTCAATTATCTATAATACCCTTAAATCATTAATTTATCATAACACAAGAGTTTAAAGTGCCAAACAAATAGGTAGAGTAATGAGGGGTAATTTTGGAAAAATTATCATTAATTTTCCTAGATTTAAACAAACGTCAATTAATTAGGGACAAATAAAAAATTCTAAAATGTCATTTAAATAAGAACGAAGGGAGTAATTTGTAAGGCACATATTGACCAAATTTAAAACGGTTTGAGTATTCGGTTATAACCGAATATCGAATTGTCAATTCAGTTATAAACGAATATCAAATTTCATATAATTTCACTATCCGAACAAATATCCAAAATAGAAACCTGAATAATCCAATTATACTATTCGGTTATTCAGTATATAACCAAAATATGAATCTATTTTTACCAAATAAAAAAATTTCATTTCAAATTTCACACTAGAATTTCCAAATAATATTTAACGATCTTTCAATAAGCAGTCAGCTGCGAGTTAAGAAGCCTTGTAGTCAGACTTAATGTGACGCCCCCAAAATAGGTATACAACACCCATTCTGAGTCGTCAAAATATATAGTACAGATACAACTACAACTTTATTAATACAACATAAAAACTGTGAGTTTAAATACAAATATTGTCATCTAGACAATATCTACACTCAAATAAGTCCTCATTATAATTATTGATACATTATTTTACAAAAATGGTGAGGACTACTAAAATAACTTTCTAGAACCTTCATTCCATACCTCGACTAAGATTCATTTACATTCTCGCCTCCCGAGAAGAAAAATGAAACAAAAGGAAAATGGTGAGCTCAACTAACCCAAAGAAGAATATTATGACTAAGATAACATAGAACAAATTATCGTTAGTCTTCAACAGAAAAATCTAATAGAATACAATAGACAACCGCTTTTAAATCAATCTTCGCAGTGAAATAATAATTCATTAGAAGAGTTAAGTAGAGAATGCAAACTACTATCTTTTATATATGAATTTAAAAGTTCATCGTTGATATTTTATCCTCGTAACATCAATCAATATATATCCGAATTAAATATTTATCTTTGCAACACGTGCCAAAGATATTCAATCGAGGTCATGTTCATCTAAACACTGCTCATCTTGCAGACTACGGCCAAAGATATTCATCGAAAATCGTTCATCTTTGCACTACAGGCCAAAGATATTCAGTAATATCATCATTTAGGACTGTGGATGATGGAAAATATTTTTAAAAAAATGAATCCAGTGAAACAAAATAACAAATAATAAGGATTCGTATTTCGATTTATCCATGTCCAAAAATACTTCATAAATAACTAGAGTGGAGTTAAATTTAAGAATGATCAAAACATGAATACAATCAAAGCTAGTATCCATAATAGATATTTTGGACAAAAAGAAGAAAATTTCATTTTTTTCGGTGAATAGTGCCGTATTCGTGAATAGTATCATATACGTGAATAATGCCGTATACGTGAATAGTAATCCCGACATAAAAAGTTTCAAATTTGATAAAAAGTTCAAACCAATATTTCGGCATAATGATATTGAAGAAAATAATATCATTTAAGAAGAAAATAACATCCTTACCTCGTAAAAGACAATGATTTACAGTTGAAACATCTGATATAGGCTATGACTTGAACTTACACCGTATAGCAACACTCAAAGTATTAAAATACTCACAAGAATACGCTCAATATATCGAGAGAGAAAGAGAGAGAAAACTTTAGTTTCTGGTGTAATTTTCAATTCTAACCTAAGCACCCTATTTTATAGGAAAATGCTTAGAACACCAAAGCAGAAAATTGAATATAATATAAATATTATATACAAATTTCTTACGTACACCTTTGGCAACTGAATTCATCCCCTAGCACATGTTAATGATGCTCTCAAAATGTAAAAAACGTTTTTATTAATAAAAATAAATTAAACTTCCAAAAATCAATTATTTAGGAACTTCAGAACTTCAATAATTCATAATAAATAGCCCTTTTGTCAGAAAAATTTGAATCACGTCTTTTTCATAGAAAATTTCATTATCTACAACTTTGCAGAAGAAATTTTTTCCAAATTCCAAATAGAAATTTATCGAAATCCACAAACGGGCGATTTTACAGGCTATAATTAAATTTCAGTCAAGAAATGGGCCCACAGACATGTTTAACATGTTTAAAACAACTTTTGCAACAAAAATACTCTTTCTCCTCATATACTCATATATCCCACATTCATTGTAAAAAAATATCATCATTATTATATTATAATAATATAATAAAATATTATTTTATCAGAAAAAATAAAATATCGATTTTCAACAATTGTCACTTTAAAAATTTTCTCCATCTATATCCACATAAAATGAATATTTTCCTCATCATATAAATCAATAATTAATTATTCATAAATAATATTACGTAATCACAACATCGACAATCAAAGTGCGGTTCCCGTGAAAGAGGGGCTTTCCAATAAGAATTTCTCCTTACTAGCGCTCAATTAGGTGACCAAACCTCTCCTTAGACAGAACTTTCTAGACATTGCTAATAATGTTATCTAATAATATTATCCAGATAATATGAATTATTGCTTCGATAATGGAAAATACTGTGTAGTGACAATTATTGAACAACAATAATATAAAATATCAACGTAGCAATTATTGAATCAATAAAATAAAATAATCGAATAAATAATTATCGTAACAATTATCGAGTAGTGCCTTTCACGTAAGAATCAATAATTGGTGCGATATGGTGTAAGCATCTTTGTAACAACGCCAGACATCTTGTGTTTTAACCACGGGTATTCCAACAAGATAATCTTGAATAATCGCTACCGCTATTTTATAAACAACTTATACTTGTCGTTTTCTTCATCCAATGTGTACTCGTAGTATTCACAAACATAATAATTCATAAACTAGTTTAATAATATAATTCATAAACTAGTTTAATAATTTCAAATTAACAATATATAAGTGCATAATCTATATGACAAAAGTCTATCAAAATCTAATTAAAAATAGTAATTTATTTTTATTTTTAGGTTTCTAATTGAGCTTAATTGCCATCTTAATAATCTAATTTCCATACCTAAAATTGTAAAGAAGAATTTAATCAGAAACTAAGTTATAAACTAATATACCTTAAATAATTACATTAAAAAAATGCGATTCATTTATTTGATTTTCACCCATTTTTACTCAGTCCTATGATATTAGGATTTGGCTCCCCTCAACAATCCAGAATTTTAAATTTTAATTTCAAATATTTATTGAATTATATAAATATTTTAATTGATGAGTTTATTATAGAATAAATATTTGTTTAATTTGATTTGATTATTTATTTATTAAATAAATAATGAATGAGTTAAGGAAATTAATTATTATGAGATAATATTCTAATTTAATTTAATAATTAAATTAGAGAGTTGATAGGGATTAAATGAATTATTATAATATTTTTAATTTAATTTGATAATAAAAGTGTGACAATAAACTATACTATAAATGAGTTATTAAATAAATTAAAGGAGTTAATTTAGATTTGTCAAACAAGGTTTAAAGATATTAAGTCTTTAATTTTAAAAGTGTTTGCCAAACATAGCCTTATGGCTTTTAAATTTTGAATTTGAATTATAATAAATAAAACAAATCAAAATAATATATATAATATTTTATAACTGATATGTTATTATTATAATAATAATTATACGACAGTTACATACGTTTTAGGAGCGTCTGTTTTATTTACGTGAAAAGCTTTTGGCTTATGCAGAAAAGAGAAGAAAGAATACAGAGAAAAGAAAATAGAGAGAGTTTGCAGAGAGAAGTTTGTGAGAATTTGAGAGAGAGTCCTGTGATTCTAAAACAATTCTCTGTGGTTAGCAATGATTATCCAAGCAATTGAAGGTATATTTTCAAAGCCTTAATATTATATATATGAATATTTTATATTCACGAGTCTTATGTTTTCTGTGAATTCATGTTGGGTGAATTGTTGTTATAAACTGAATTGTTGTATTTATATGTATTTGTCATGTTAGAACTAGCATCTAGATGAGGATTTAGTGTACCAATTACTTTCTTTACGTTCAAAAATAAGAAAAACTGATTACAGTGCATGTGTGTATGAATATGGCTTGTTGGAGTTCAAAATTGATACTTGGTTTGTAAATTAATCTGTAAATTGAGTCTTGAATATGTTAATTCAGTAATAAACAAAGAGAACGTAGTTTGAATGAGTTAAATTGGTGTAGAATTGTGATCACAATGTTAATTTGGTCAAGGATGTCAAAAATGGAGTTTTGGCAAAAATATGGAAATTAAAATACTTAATTTGATTGTAGTTGTTGTTAATTGTTCTAAATCAATATATATATATATATATATATATATATATATATATATATATATATATATATGATGATGATGACTAATGATTATGTGAAATTTATGTGAATTAGATGTGTTAAATTGGTTGCTAGAAATTTAGATGTAGTCCAAATTGGTTTTGCCTGCGTTTGTCGCCTAGAATCGTAATTTGTTGTCATAACGCTAACTTTCGCGCACAACAAGAAGTCCTCACACAGATCGCAATAACACCGTAAATGCAGCAACTGCTAGTTCAAAGATAAACTGTGGAAATGCAATATGGGTTAAGTGTAATGGCTAGAAAGTTTGTTTTTATTACACAAAGTCTGTAATTGTTGATAAGGTGCAATGATGAGACTGTTAAAATGTGATTTTTATATTATGGTGTTATATGACCAAGAGTAAGAATATTATTAAGAATTCATGAGTTGTATTATTTCATTACTAGTGTGACTTGACTATGCGATTAAAAACCAAGCCATACATGAAATAGATACTTAATTATATACAGAGTATATGTAGTAACTAATTATGTCATAATGACATGTGTATAAAATATTGTGAATCGAGTTATTATGGTTTAGTCTACACGCAAGGAAAGTTTCTAAACCTTACCTCTTGATATTGAGAAAGTTTCTTAACTCTACTTTTATATCTATTCTAACTTGATTATGTTCATGCAAACTCTTCAACCTAACTCTTACTTTGAGAAGGGTTCTTATCTTTAATGTTGTTTCTTATTGCGCAAGTTCCTAAATTATGTTATTCTTATGTTAAGCAAGTTTAATTCCTCAACTTGTTATTAGTCATGCACGTTCACTAACTCACTTCTTTTATTGGGTAAGATTAATAGCCTTAGTTTATTATTGTTCAAACAAGGTTTGTTATAATATTCAATGCCTACTTCCTAGTCCATTTCTAAATCATGATTTCGATGTATAATGCTGATTCACTTATAATTCATGACTATTTCATATCATATTGTTATTGAGCACTTGAAGTGTTATCAAACTATATTGAATCAACTAATCCTTAGTTGATGTTCGTTAAACTCTAAATTACCTTGAAACTTATCCAAATTAAACTTACTTTGGTGCAGACTTGTATTCTAAAATACTGAGATGAACAATCCTATTACAGGGGATAATTTACGCATAGCATTTAGATGTTTGTGCACAATACATTGTACGAAGGGCTGATCCCCTAAAGTACGAGAAGTCCCTACAGACTTATGACTGTTTAGGTTTAAGTTGAAAGAATACTTATAACTTTGGACATAGTGCATAGTCTTATGACCCTCAGATATATTTCATATTTTGATTCCAGTTTTGGTTTTCATTGACAGAGTATTATTCAGTTCTAATGAGCTTATTCATTGACGGTTATTATTCTATCGTTGTTCATTGCTATATCTATTGAGCATTTGTTTTGCTCACTCTTGCATAAATATAATTATTGCAGCTAAGGGTGAGAAGGTCGATGAACTTACCACAAATAAAGGAAAAGGAAAAATGTACAAGTGATGAAGACTTGTAATTTATTGGATTTTATGTTGATAAACTTTATTTAAATGATGTGATGTAGTTATTTTGTTTCCGCACTTGATTTATGTTAAATGTTAGATAACCTGGGAGATTTATTTTTATTTAATGATGTAACCCTTTTTAATGGGAGGATTTATGGTTTAAATTATATTATATTTGGGTAGTTAGTATAAATGTATGGAAAGTGAACACCAAGTCTTGTGGGAATGAAGTACCCAGATTTGGGGGTGTCACAAGTAGGTATCAGAGCCTTAGGTGGGGAAAAGCCTTAGGAAGTAACCTTTGAAAAGATAGTGGTGATAAACTTTTATCAAGTTTTAAGGAAAAAACAATAAAACACGTATGTGCTTATGTGATTGCAACCTATGTGCTCGTGAGTGTCGAGAACTAATGAGTAATAATTAAGACTTACTTTTGTTGTCAGAATGGTTAATGTAGGAGAATCTAATCAGGCTAGGGAGGAAGGACCCCAGATACCTAGAGAGGAAGAGTCTCGTGACATTCAGGTGATTTGGGAACAACTACTGCCACGGGAGTCATCTCCGTTGGTTACAGTGGTTGAGTAGGAAGGTTTACCTGATGAGGATGATGATGTAGAGACGGATGAGGAGGACCCCGTTGAACTACCACAGTCGGATGGGGATGAAGATGATGAGGAAGAAGAGTTTCCACTGAACTCGATTGCAGCCCGTATGTACGACGAGGTATATGACCGCAATGTGGAATTTCAGGATAGAGTCGAGAAATTGGAAGAGATAGTAGCTAAACAGCAGACCTCGATGGCACAGAAGGACGACGAGATCCGAGACCTAGATGGAAATCTGAGTAATGTCGAATGGAAGCTGATTCACATTGAAGGAAAGAATGAACAAATGACAGAGGAGATCGTGGAACTGAAGAATAAGCTGAAAGAAGAGTCTACTAAGAGGGCAAGAGCCGAAGACGCGTACGAAGAAGCTTCTAAACGAGCCGGGGTAGCAGAGAGAGATGTACAAGTAAAGAAGATCAAGATGGAGGAGATGAATAACGTATTCAACACCGTGATTAATCGAGCTCTAGATCGAGTTATGTATTATCTGATTCAGTTCGAAATGCTGCCACCGTACATTTTAGATCACAGAACAGTGTTCCGTATTATAGAAGAAGAGCTTCATAAGGCTACACAACATCTTAGTATGACATCGTAGGGAATGTACCTGATATGTGATAAATAATATGATAAATAAGATGTAAATCCCAAGTGTTATGTAACCAATGGGATATGATGATGATGTTATCATGAAACTTTAGTAGTTCAGGAAAGTAATGTAAATGGCAGTGATGCTATTGTTCTTATGTTTTCTAAAAGATTATGAATGAATAAAAGTTATTCATTATAAAAGTTATTATCTTATTCAAGGTGTTATGTGTTATGTGATAATCTTTTATGGTCTGCAAGTTAAGTAGAAAATACTTAAAAGAAATTAAGTAATAATCTACTAAGTGTATTTTAATCAGAAAAAGCCTCCAAGAAGACGACAACCACGACAACAAACCCCTGAGGGATCTACCAATAACAACAACGTTGAAGCTAACTTAGTTAAGTAGTTGGTGACACTTCTGACAGGAGCACTGCAGAATCAACCGCAGAATCAAGCTGTAACTTTTAAGGATTTCAAGGCGGTTGGACCACCAGAATTCCGTGGAACCATGAATTCGGTTGACGCACAGACCTGGATCATGGAAATAGAGAAGGTATTTGATGTTGCTCGGGTTAGTGAGAACTACTAGACTTCTTTTGAAACATTCATGTTGAAAGCAGAGGCCAGTTATTGGTGGCAAACCAATAAAACTCGAGGAGGACAAGGGGTGATGACTTTGGATAGCTTTAAGGAGATATTTTTCGAGACTTATTTCCCCGAGAGTTTGAAGAATCAGATGGAAGTGCAGTTCTTAATCAAGGTGGATCAATGACCAGATTTGAGTATGCCGCAAAATTTAACGAGTCAAGCAGGTTTGCACCATATCAAGTCAACACGGATGAGCGCAAGGCAAGGAGGTTTGAACAGGGACTGAATCCCTGGTTGTATAACAGAGTCTCCCTATTCCAGTTGAAGACATTTGCAGCTGTGTTTGAGAAGGAAATTCTCGCTGAGGGTGGAGGCGAGACTGTAACAAAATACAATCAAGAACAAAGAAAGAAGCAGAATGAGGGTGAAGGTAAGAATGGTGGTAGTGGTGGTGGAAATGGTAATAATACTTGAAGAGGAAGTGGAATGCGAGTGTTGGTGCTGGAAGCCAACAAGGTAGCCAGCAGCAAAAGAAGTTTGAAGCATGTGCTACATACGAAAAAGAATCACACTGGCTTGCACTTAAGGGTTAAGCAAGTATGCTTCAACTATGGCCAGGAGGGTCACATTGCCCCAAATTGCCATCAACTAAAGAAGAATGTTTGCTACACATGCGGGTTAAAGGATCATTTTGCTCGTGAGTGCCCTAAGAAGAAAGCAGGAGATACAACGGGAAGCAAGGGAGGTAGCAATGGAGGTACATTTACCATTGTCGTACCAACATCATCAAACAGACCCACATCCAGAACCTTCAACATGACTGTGCAGGATGTTGTACAATTAAAAGATGTTGTGTAAGGTATTATCCCAATCAATGATATAGATGCTTATGTATTATTTGATTCGGGTGCTACTTGCTCATTTATATCTGGAGATACAGTTGATGTTTTTGCTGACATCTTCATGTTATCATTGTTGTACCTTCTCTTCTTGAAATCTCCTCCCGACTCGCTCCTTCTATTATCACGGCCACGATTACCACCAGAGTGGTTACTGCTTTTGTCCGAATGTTTTCCTCACTGCTGGTTTTCATTGCTTCGATGACTGCCGCCACTGGTATGACCCTGGTTGTGGTCCCTTGGTTGAACATACTCATTATCTCGCTCTAATAATTGAGCCCTGTTTACAACATCTGAATATAAAGAAAATTTATGAGAGATAAGATATTGTTGAATCTCGGGCTTTAGACCTCTCAGAAATATCCTCGTCATTCGTTCCTCATTTTCGACCAAATGAGGTGCAAAACCGATAACTCGCAAACTTCGCCTCATACTAGGACACCGCCATGTTGTTTTGTTCCATCGATAACCTCCACCTCCTTCATATGACAAATACTTTCAGAAAGTACTTGTCATTGAATAGTTTCAAACGCTTCCCAAGACATGCCGAAAAGCATCGATCAGGTACGCTTCACAGACTCCCACCAAGAGGTCGACTCACCATGGAACATAAAGGTGGCGAATGAAACTTTTCGTTTCTCCGCATCCCAAGACATCGAATATCTTGGTAATTTGCTTGAACCACATTTCGCCATGATCGGATCCGCTTCCCTTAAATTCGTGGTCCTAACTCTATGAATCGCTTGGTTTGTGACAATGTCGCGCATTGCTAGCATTTCCACTGTGTTTTGTGCACGAGTCTCCTCGTCCGGGTTTTGCATGAACTGCAAAAAACTTCTAAACATCCCATCATTCATCATTTGTTCTAGAGTGTTGTTTACATGGAGGAATATTTCCTTCCCTGTTGACGCTCCTCAGGTGGTGATCAAAGGTGTCTCCACATCACCGATTTACTCCATTATTAACGCTTTCACCGCCATTCTTAACATCGCCATAAAACAAGGGTTAATAGTCATATATTATCCCTATACTCGATCGACCAAATAAACACCAAATAAACTTAGTCAGTCATACTAATGAAGGAATTCCCGACTCTCCCTCCTAGTTCTTGTCTCACATATTAGCGTGGATCATATCCCTAAGCTTTGATACTAACTCGTGACGCCCCAAAATAGGTATACATCACCCATTCTCGAGTCGCCAAATACACGGTACAAAAACAAATACAACTTCAAGAATATAATTGTCGCATGCGTAATAATACACAACGCCTATATTGTAAGTTTGAATACAAATATTGTATACTAGAGAGTATACAAATTAAAAAGGAGTCCTCATTACAATTATTCAAACACTATTTTACGTAAATAGTGAGGACTGCTAAAACATCTTTCTAGAACCATCATCCGCATTACTCGACTAGTTCCCTTTATGTTCTCACCTCCCGAGAAAAATGGAACAAACAGAAAAGGGTGAGCTCAACTAGCCCAGTAAAGAATATTATGACTAAGATAATATACAACAAATTATCGTTAGTTTTCAACAGGGAAAAATCTGATAAAATATAATAGACAACAAGTTTTAGATCAACAATCTATTATGGAATAACAATCCATTGTAAGAGTCAAGTAGAGTATCTTCTAAGATTTAAAAGTCCATTATCAATATTTTATCCTCAGTAACATCAATCAATATACATCTTGAATCAAATATTCATCTTTGCACTATGTGCCAAATATATTCATTTGTATCACCGGTTGGTCATGTTCATCTCAACACTGCTCATCTTTGCACTACTAGCCAAAGATATTCATTAGGTAATCATTCATCTTTGCACTATAGGCCAAAGATATTCATTTGTATCATCATTTAGGACTGAGGATGATGAAAAATATTTTAAAGAAAACGAATCCAGTGAGATAAAAGATCAAATACTAAGGATTCAGACATGCTTTATCAAGTTCAATAATATTCCGAAATAACCAATTTTGAAGTAGAATTCAAAAATAATGATCAAAACATGGATACAATCAAAGATAGTAACCATAATAGACAACTTGGACAAAAAGAAGAAAATTTTATTTTTTGGTGAATAGTGTCGTATACGTGAATAGTACCGTATACGTGAATAGTAACCCCGACACAAAAAGTTCTAAATTTGATAAAAAGTTCATACCAACATTTCGGTATAATGATATTGAAGAAAATATCATTTTAAGAAGAATATAACACCCCTTACCTCAAAATATCAAGATTTCCGATTGGAATATCTCCAGATAAGGTCAAGGAAACTTGCAATCGATGAATAGAAACTCACAAAGTATCTAAATACTCACAAAATACACTCAATAATCTAGAAAGAGAAAGAGAAAACTTATTTACGGTGTGATTTTAATTCTAACTTAGCCTCTATTTATAGGAAAATGTTAAGACGCCAAGTTGGACTTAACTCAAGCAACCCGATGGCTTTACTCGCTATTATTCCCACCCACCACATTTGAATAAAAATCTCAAAGACATTTTCACCAACCAAAAGTGGGGCCCACCAATTCTAGAATTTTCCACTAAAATCATTTATAACCTAATTTCCGAATCAGTCACCTCTTAAAATTCATAACAAATCATACGTTCATTTTCAACGGTTCAAAATTTGGGGACATATATTCAACTTATATATGTATAACATATCCAAAAATTACAACGATCCAACGGTCGGATTAAAAATTATAACTCACGCAATATATCTCAAAAACACTGGTTTAATTTTTAATACTTCTATTCCGACAAAAATACTGATAAAACACCTCAACATTAACTCCTTCATTTTTAACCACAATAAATATATCCAACATTTATATCCACATAAAATAAATATTTTCTTATCATATGAATCAATGATTAATTATTCACAAATAATTTTACAGAATCACATTTATGACAACCAGTCGCTCCTAGGAAAGAGGGGCTTTCGATAAGGATTTCTCCTCATCGGGCGGCGCAATTAGGTGACCAAACCTCTCCTCGATGTAACTTTCTAGACATTGCCAATAATGCTATCTAATAATATTATTCAAATAATATGAATTATTGATCCGATAATGAGAAATATCATGCGGTGACAATTATCAAAAACAACAATAATATAAAATATCAACGCAACAATTATTGAATCATAAAATAAAATATTGAACAAAGAATTCATCGTAATAATTATTGAGTAGTGCCTGCCTTCACGTAAGGATCAATAATTCAACAATACTGCAATACCGTGGTGCGCTACTATGCAACAACGCAGACATCGTATTTTAACCACCGGGTATTCCAACGGTGTTAACGGTAACAACTACGCCGTTATTCAATTTTGTCATTTTCTTCATCCGACAGTTATCCCTTATGGGGCCCACAAATAGATGCTACCGTCGCATTTAATATTCCTTACGTAAAGAATATTCCACGACCAAACGAATATTCCCCGACAACAATGAATGTTATATAACCACTTGCTTATTTTGAAAATTTTGCACATTTCACCCATAACCAAAGTATTATATCAAATTAATACCTTATTATTCACAATAATAATTAGAGGAAATTTGATTTTATTCATTAATAAGTTGGGGTCTTACAACCTCCCCTCGTTATAAAATTTCATCCTCGAAATTAACGTACGTACCTGGTGTTTCGAAAAGGTGAGGATACCTCACTTTCATTTCTGATTCTAACTCCCAGGTCATTTCTTCAATAGCATGGTTTCTCCACAAAACCTTAACTTGTGGTATAACCTTCGTGCGTAGGACATGCTCTTTCCTATCCTAGATCTTAACAGGTACCTCCTCGTACGTTAAATCTTCAGCTATCTCGTCTGGTTCTAACTCAATAATGTGGTTCAGGTCTTTAACATATTTACGAAGCATGGATATGTGAAAAACATTATGAACACGAGACATACTTAGAGGTAATGCGAGTCTATAGGCCACATTTCCTATTCGGTCAAGAATCTCAAATGGACCAACAAATCGTGGATTGAGCTTTCCTCTCTTTCCAAATCTTGTAACTCCATTCCATGGAGCAACACATAACAATACATGATCCCCAATATTAAATTCCATGTCCTTTCGATGAAGATCAACATAACTCTTTTGTCGATCTTGTGAGGTTTGAATACGTTGTCGAATCGTTTGGATCTTTTATGTAGTCATTTGTACCAACTATAGTCCCAACAATGTTGCTTCACCCACCTCATCCCAGCATACTGGAGAACGACATTTTCTTCTATACCACGCCTCGAATGGAGCCACACCTATACTTGCCTGATAACTGTTGTTGTAGGAGAATTCCACCAATGGTAGGTACTATCCTAACTCCCTTTGAAATTTAGGACACAGAGTCTTAATAGATCTTCAAGAGTTTGAAGATTCCTCTCTGATTGTCCGTCCGTTTGAGGATGGTATGCCGAACTGAATTGTAAATTCGTGCCCATAGCTTTCTACAAGCTAACCCAAAATCGTGAAGTGAATCTTGGGTCACGATCCGAAACTATGGATACTGGCATGCCATGCAATCTCACAATCTCATTCACGTACATACTAGCAAGATGTTCAAGGGAATAAGTCTCTCGTATAGGCAAAAAATGGGCAGACTTGGTTAATCTATCAACAATAACCCAAATCGCATCTATGCCTTGAGAAACCTTGGGAAGACTCGTAACGAAATCCATAGTAATGTGTTCCCACTTCTATTACAGAATCTCAAGTGGTTGTAATGGACCCTTTGGCATTTAATGCTCCGCCTTTACACGTTGACAAGTTAAACACCTCGAGATAAACTCCGCGATCTCTCTTTTCATATTGCTCCACCAAAATGTATGTCGAAGATCATGATACATTTTGGTACTCACAGGATGGATTGCAAATGGTGTGTTGTGTGCCTCCATCATGATTCTATGCTTCATGTCGTAATCGTTAGAACACAAAGTCTGGAGTTGACTCAAAGTATTCCTTCTTCATCGATTCTTGCTTCTGGAATAGCACCTTCTTGCACTTTCTTCTTCATACGATCACTCCATGTCCGTAGCTCGAGAGTACTTTAACTTTATCGATTAAAGTCGATTCTACTCGTATGTTTAATATCATCACGTGGGTACTTGGAGCCTTCATCTCTATCTCCATCCTTTGCAAGTCATACAAAATGGGTCTTTGTGTTAACAACATTGCACTCGTACCCGCATACAATCTTCTACTCAATGCGTCAGCTACTACGTTCGCTTTTCCAGGATGATATCGGATGGTATGATCGTAATCTTTCAGCAGCTCGAGCCAACGTCGTTGCCGCATGTTGAGTTCCTTTTGGGTGAAGAAATATTTGAGGCTTTTATGATCTGTATAGATCTCCACTTTCTCCCCATATAGGTAGTGTCTCCATATCTTCAACGCGAAAACGACTGCTGCCAACTCCAAATCATGAGTAGGATAATTCCTCTCATATTCTTTGAGTTGTCGTGAGGCATAGGCTATGACTTTCCCATGTTGCATGAGAACACATCCTAACCCTTTGCACTCAAGCATCGTCAGAGATAACAAATCCATCCGAACCAGATGGTATTGTAAAAACAGGTGCCGAAATGAGTCTCATCTTGAGTTCTTGAAAACTCTTCTCACAATCCACGCTCCAACCGAATTTTATATCTTTACGAGTCAGCTGAGTTAACGGAGTAGCGATTCGAGAAAATCCTACCACGAATCTCTGATAGTAACCAGCTAAGCCCAGAAAGCTACGTACTTCGGTCACCGACTTTGGTTGCTCCCAACTTTGTATGGCTTCAATCTTGACACCACATGCCCAAGGAATGCTACTTCCTCAAGCCAGAACTCGCATTTCTTCAGCTTGGCATATAGCTTGTTATCGCGAAGCCTTTGTAGTACCATCTTCAAATGGCGCTCATGATCTTCACGGCTTTTGGAATAGATGAGGATGTCATTAATGAAGACAACAACGAACTGATCCAAATATTCCTTGAATACACAGTTCATCATATCCATGAAAGCGAAGAGGAGCATTAGTCAATCCAAAAGACATGACTAAGAATTCAGTAATGCCCGTCTCTAGTTCTAAAGCGATCTTTGGAATATTTTCGTTTTAATCTTCAAATTGATGATATCCGTAAGCGAAGATCGATCTTTGAAAAGAATTGTGCTCTTTTGCAATCGGGTCAAACAGTCATCAATGCGAGGTAGCGGATACCTATTCTTGATAGTGACATGATTCAATTTTAGGTAGTCGATACAAAGTCGATACTCCCATCTTTCTTTCTTCTTTAATAACACAGAGCACCGCAAGGAGATGTACTAGGACTTAATAAAACCGATGTCCAAATGACTCCTATAGTTGGACCTTTAACTCTCGAAGTTCAATAGAGCCATTCGATATGGGGTTTTAGAAATGGGCTTTGTACCAGGTTCAAGGTCAATAAAGAATTCAACTTCACGTTCTGGGGGTAGATCGGGAAGTTTTTCAGGAAATACGTCAGGAAATTCACTAACAACGGAAATATTATTCAAATCTGACGTGTTTTTGTTCAAGTCTGTGACATGGGCTAAGAAAGCTTGACATCCATTTTTCAATAAACGAATAGATTTATGGCTTGATATGACAGTGATTGATTTTAATGGTTTGGTTGTTTGAATTTGCATGATAGGTTGGTTAGGAATATGAAAACTAACAACCTTATGAAAACAATCAATTTTAGCATGATGCGTGGTTAACTAATCAATCCCTAAAATCACATCAAATGTAAGAATTTTCAACGAAATAAGGTCGGCAGGTAATGTGGTTGTACCGACTTGAATCAAGCAAGATTTATAGACAGTAGATGTAATAAAAGTTTCTCCTAACGGAGTCTCAACATATAAGTCAAGGTCTAATTGTGACGACCCCAAAATAGGTCCATTCCATCCAACCCATTCTGAGTCGCCAAATACATGGTACAGAAAACAACTACAACTTTATTAATACAATTGTCGTGCAAGATACGACAACACTTAAACCTGTGAGTTTAAATACAAATATATACCAATTGTGACTCTGTCCCCAACCGTGGACAACACCTCATAATGACACCTTACATAAAGGTATAGTCAAAACTGCTTTTAGAAATTAGAATCTTTGGGAAGTGCTCAAGGAAACCTTCGTGATACATGGGAGGCCATGCGTCTCAGGTTATGATAGATATCATATGGCCACGTAATTATCCTTGGTTGACCCAATAGACCCCAAAGAAAAACGAGAAGATTACTATCATATTCTTACCAATGGTGAGTCTTCTCTTGACATATCATTATCTCCACTGTCTCTAATTAGGTATTATACTCCAAACAAACACCAAGATTATATAGGTAGTGCTTGTAAATATACTCAGAAAGTGGATGAGCACAACCCTGTCTTATGATGACACAAGGTTGTATGTCATTAGACATCTTGTATGATAGTGGTAAAACACCCTTCCAACGTTGGGTTCGCCTCACCCTATCTGATTCACCAAATATAACTACTAAATGATGACCACCATTCTATTCTCCTTGTTACCCGCCGAATCCAAATGGCTACACTCTTATTACACGAAAGGAATTGTGAAATGTAAGGGTGAGCACAACTAGCTCAGTAAAGAATATTATGACTAAAGATAAATAAATTATCAATAATCTTCATCAGTAATAAATCAGAGATTTAGAACATATGGTAGATGATAAAACTTTTCAACCATAGTTGCAGCGGAACGAACAATCTATTAGAAGAGTCAAATAGACCATAAAATCTATTATCTTCTCCATGTTAAAAGTCCATCAATAATGTTTTATCCCTGTAACATTAATCAACAATTCATGTCCACAATCACATGTATAACTCATAATCGTAATTGTTGTTCTAAATTCCTTTTCTCATCCAGGACAAAGATAATTTTCATCACCTGAAACATCAAAGATCATGGTTATACCAAATCACAGTTCATGTTCATAATCATACTAATAAATTCATCTTTGCACTACGGGCCAAAGATATTCATCAACAGACCATATTTGCACTATATGCCAAAGATATTCATCAATAATTCATCTTTTTGACACGCCAAAGATATTCATCAATAAGTCATCTTTGCACTACGGGCCAAAGATATTCATATCTCAAAGAAATATATAATCATTTCAGAATTTATATAAACAATAATTATAACAATGTTGATAAATTCACCTTTGCACTTAAGCTAAAGATATTCAATTATAAATTCAATGGTTATGATCATACTAGTGTTATTCGTGAAGAAGAGGGATGGATGAATGCGTCTTTGCATTGATTATAGGGAATTAAACAAAGTCACTATTAAGAATAAATATATGTTACCAATAATAGATGACTTATTTGACCAATTGAAGGGTGCTAAATACTTCTCGAAAATAGATTTGAGAAGTGGATATCATCAATTAAAGGTAAGGAAGGAGGATGTGTTAGTTCGCAGCAGGCACAATATAGATCTAGAAGGAGGGGGGTTGAATAGATCCTTTTTAATTTCAAATTCTTTTCTCTTCTATTTTTTATAGCTAATGATTTAGCATATGACAAATATAAGAATCTTTTCAAGCACAGCAGAATAAGTAAAAGATCCCCTTCATTGATATATTCATAATCATACATACATTGTTCATAGAGTTAGTTTGGTTGTAAGCAGTTAAAACATACATAGCAGTTATAACAGTTAGGTACATAATGTAAATGACATAAAGTAAACGACACAAAGGGTTTTAAATGGTTCAGAGACTCAAGCTCCTAATCCACTCTTCGGCTTTCAACTAGCAGGATTTCCACTAAGGAAGGGCAACACCCTAAATCACTAAGATTCCTTCAAGGCCAGCAGCCTTGGGACTTCAGTTCACTAAGAACTCTTCAAGGCCAGCAGCCTTGGAACTTCTCTAGTTCCCTAGGAACTCTTCAGGCCTAGTAGGCTTGGAACTTCTTTTAGTTCCTCCGGATAATGACCCCTCAGGCCCTGGCTTCTTGTTGTTGTTTGTTGTTGTTGTTGGTGCTGAGCTACTAAGATGTCTTTTAGCTTGATCATCTTTTGTACTTAGCAACTTGGTGTGGTCCTCTTTGCATTCTGTTTCGAGTCTGGACTACATCTTCTTTGGTGCAGCTGATCTTCTTCTGTTTTGCTCATCTTCATGTTGTGTCAGCTGTGCATCCTCACCATTTCCTGAACCCTTCTTAACATGTTGGTAGACATGGTTCTGCACTTGCTCTGCTTCAGCTTTGGGTTCATGGTGGATCGTAGAGTGGCTCTCAAGATCTGCCTTGTGCTTTGCCACTCTTCTGAATGCTATCTTCTTGTCCTTCTATGCTCTTAGCTTAGATGCCAATTCTGACATTTTCATCTTTGTTGAGTGAAGCTTTGGTCTGTTTAAGTGAAGCTTTGGTCTGTTTAAGTCCTTCTTCAAAGCTGCTTCACTTCCACCTTTTTAGTCTCACTGTCACTGAGACTTGTTTTATTTAAGCTCAGATGGAACTCGAAGAGTCAACGTTAACATTCTACCAACTCAACGATACTGCAACATAGTAATCATCAGCAACTCTTGATCGTTGAAGCTCTGGCTTATTTATACTCCATCCCAATCTTCCCGTTGAGAAGTAGCCGTTAAAAGCTCTTTGAAATGCTTCGCAGATCTCGAGTTATTTGGTGTAGACTGTAAATGTGACATGACATCTCTTTTTCTGACTTTCTGACACTACAGTCTACTGTTTCACCTACCCTGTGACGCCACCAAAATAGGTATACATCACCCATCTTGAGTCGCCAAATACATGGTACAAAATTCAAATACAACTTAATTATACAACAGTCGTGTAAAATACGACAAAACATAATCTAAGAGTTTTAATAAGAATATTGTCATCTAGACAATATCCACACTCAATGGAGTCCTCATTACATTTATTGTCACACTATTTAATGTAATAGTGAGGACTACTAATGCTATCATCCGGACCGCTCTCTCCATTCCCCCGATTAGTCCTTGCCACGCTCTCATTTCTCAAGAGAAGCAGTGAAAGAAAGGGTTAGCTCTAACTAGCCCGAAAGAAATATTATGACTAAGATAATGCGTAATAAATTATCATTAGCCTTCAAATAACAGTTATGTTAAACCGATAAAATATAATAAATATCATGTTTAACTGCGCAATGAACAAGTAATCCATTAGAAGAGTCAAGTAGAGAATAAAATCTACTATCTTCTATGATTTAAAAGGTTTTCATCACTTTTATCGTTGAGACTCATTTTAATAAATAAACCACATCATCCCCGCACTACTACCAAGGATATTCATTAGTATCACAACCACAAATTATCCATGCACCACGGGCCAAGGATATTCGTGTATTCATCAATGGTCATGATCATGCCAACAACTGTCCATTAATGCACTACGGCCAATGAGGAATTTTACCACATCATTTGTAACATTACGGTCATGATTATACCGAATAATCCCTGGTCATAATCATACAAAGTCCATCTATGCACTACATGCTACAGATGACTTTCAACATATTATAAATGTGACGCCCCCAAAATAGGTATACATCACCTATTCTGAGTCGTCAGATACATGGTACAGAATACAAGTACAACTTAATTATACAACTGTCGTGTAAAATACGACAAAATAAACGCTCTCCCTTGCACTACTGGCTTTTACTTTTTTGGGACGGCCTTTGGTGCCTCCATCCTAGCTGAATTTGTCTTCGGTGAACGACAAAATCGAGATAAGTGACCTTCCCTTCCACAATTATAACATGCTTTGAATGGCATCGCACAGTTTGAACTGATGTGTCCCTCCCCTCCGCATTTGAAGCATATGATAGGTGGTCGTTCTCCTTCCTTAACAACGGTCTTTGGTGCTGACGTCTTTCCATCATTGTTGAATCTCCTTTTCTTGAAATGTCCATTTTTATTGTCTTGGCTATGATTACCACCGAAGTGGTTACCATTTCTGGTATGTTGATTCCCTCCACGCTTGTTGTCACCGTTTCGATGACTGTTACCACTTGTATTTTCATTCTGCCGACTGCTTTCTCTTGGTTGTGTTGACTCGTTATCGCGCTCCAATAATCGAGCCCTATTTACAACATCCGAATACAAACAAAGTTTATGAGAAATAAGATATTGACGATCTCCCGCTTTCAAACCTCTTAAAAACATTCGCGTCATTCGTTTCCTCATTATCGACCAAATGGGATGCAAACCGGATAACTCCGCAAATTTAGCCTCGCATTGCGATTACGGCCATATTATTTTGCTCCAACTTGATAAACTCCACCTCTTTCATGTGACGAATACTTTCGGGAAAGTACTTGTCATTGAATAGCTCTTGGAACTTCTCCCAAGACATCTAGAGTTTGTCAGGCTGGGTACGTTTTAGAGATTCCCACCAAGAATCCTTTCTTCACGCAACATGAAGGTGGCGAAGGGAACCTTTTGCTCCTCGGAGCATCCCAAGACATCAAATATCTTGGTGATATGCTTTATCCATGCTTCACCATTTTAAGTGGTTTTGGCTCTCCAATAAACTCGTGTGGTCCCAGCCTCCTTGAATCATTTTATGGCAAATCGTCGAGAGTTTCTAGTGTTTCCACCTATATTTTGGACGGGAGCCGCCTCTACCGATGTTGCATGAATTGCATAAAGCCTCTGAACATTCCATCTTTCATCATTTGGTTAGTGTTGTTGTTTGCATGAGGATTGTCGCCTTCCCGATGCACATTATTCTGATTGTTGATCTGTGGAGACTCAACGGTCTCTTGTGCTCCATTGCTATTCTCAATATTCTCGGATGCCATTTTCAAATCGCCACAAAATAAGGGTTAATTGACATGCAACATATTATCCATATACTCGACCAACCAATTAAATACCAAATAAACTAAGGTAGGTCACATGGCGAAGGAATTCCGTCTCTCCCTCCTAGTTCTAGTCTCACATCTTAGCCGGGATCATATCTCAAGCTCGATATTAACCGTGACGCCCCCAAAATAGGTATACATCACCTATTCCGAGTAAATCAAATACATGGTATGTAATACAAATACAACTTAATTATACAACCGCCGTGTAAAGTACGACAAAACATAAGATGTGAGTTTTAATACAAATATTGTCGTCTAGACAATATACAAACTCAAATTCAATATTATTTCATTTATTTTCCACTATGTCACTGAATAGTGAGGACTACTAATGCTATCATCTGGTCCGTCACTCTGTTCCCCGACTAGTCCCTGCTACGTTCTTATTTCCTGAAGAGAACAATAAAAGTAAAAGGGTGAGATCAACTAGCCCAGTAGGAAATATTATGACATAGATAATGCATAATATATTATTGTTAGCCTTCAACAGTGTTAAACTGATACAATATAACAACCATCAAGTTTAACTGCAGCGGAACAAGCAATCCATTAAAAGAGTCAAGTATAGAATGAAATCTACTATCTTTTATGATTTAGAAGGTTTTTCATCACTTTTATTGCTGGGACTCAACTTAATAAATAATCCACATCATCGAATCACCCCTGCACTACGGCCAAGGATATTCTTTAGTATCACGACCACAATTATCCATGCACTACGGGCCAAGAATATTTGTGTATTCAATAATGGTTATGATCATGCCAACAACTATCCATCAATGCTCTACGGGCCAATGAGGACTTTTTCCACATCATTTGTAACATTACGGTCATGATTACACCGAATAATCCCTGGTCACAATCATACCAAGTCCATCTATGCACTATAGGCCACAGATGACTTTCAACAAAATATAAACATGAGGATGATGACAAAGATATAAGAATTCAATAAAACAAGTTCAAGAATTAATTTATACAGGAACTAATAATGTCCAAATTGTCAACATGATCTTCGCTTTGTAGAGTAAAATTCAAGAATGCTCGGAAGAATATTTCCATGAAAAGATATTGGATGAAGCGAAAATATCAAGGATATTCCACTAATTTCACTTTATATAGAAGTCAAAACTTTAACCAATTGAGTATAATAAGGAATAGAATAACAAAAGAAATCACCAAGCATGCGATAGATCGCACAGCAAAAGTTATTCCAAAGAATAATAAATAACGGATCAGTGCGGCGAAACGCATGCACGTGATATTCCAACAAAATAATAAAGACAGATCAGTCCGCGTAAAACGCATGCATGTGATATTCCAACATAAAAATAAAAAGACGAATTCAGTCCGGCAGAGAACGCATAAACAGGATATTCCAATGTAATAATAAAAGCGGAACCAGTCCTACAGAAAACGCATGCATGTGATGTTCCAACAGATTGATAAAGAATGGAACAACAAAAGAATTTCACCAAGTATAGGGTAGCCCGCGTATACAGGTTATTTCAACAGAATATTAAAGAATGGAATAACAGAAGTTCTCTTCATGGATAAGAAAGAAATAATATTCCCTACCTTAGAAAAACTGGATACTAGAATAGTGAGGTAGCAGACTTCTCTTCTTCTTTCTATAATTTCTCTCTATAATAATCGCTCTAAAGCTTTTGTGAATTGGTGAGAAATGAAGGAAGAATGAGCTTCTATTTATAGAAAAATATAGTTTCGATAATTGCACATTTTGGGGCCCGAAAAATTACAGTACAATACCTCTAACTTTCATTTATTTTTAATTTAGTCACGGAAGTATTATCAAACTTGCACCACCTCCCCTAATAGTAAATAATGTGATTCAATAGTAAATTACGTGAATCAATAGTTCTAGACATGTGAAAATACGAATTACAGTATAGTACCTCCATCTATACCTCCATTTTTAACTTAGTCATGCAAGTATTATCAATCTTGCAACAACTCCCCTAATAGTAACAAGAATGTGAAACAATAGTATACACATGTGAACAAATAGTTATAATCATGTGAATTAATAACAATCAATTGCTCATTTATCCGGTTAAATACCCGATTGATCAATATAACCTCCAGACATCAATTATTATAGAAATAATTGTCGATTTTCACTAAGACAAATAATTCCAACACAATGAAACCAATTTTATCAAAAATATAAATTTTGAAATTTTGAAGTTTGATTTTTCCCAAAAAGTCAATCGTTGATTTTTTGACCAAATAGTGAATTTCGGAAAATTTTGTGTTTATAGACTATTTTACTAATTTCATCGTTAGGATTCAAATATCACGTCCGCGTCTCCAAATTCAACTCGAACACAACTTCAATTTTAATAACATTCATCATTAATATTATAACTCACAATATTTATCAACCAGGTCGTTCCTAGGAAAGAGGGGGCTTTCCAATAAGGATTCCTCCCAATTGGCGCGCAATTAGGTGACCAAACCTCTCCTTGACAGAACTTCTAGACATTGTAAATATTGTAATTTAATAATATGAATAACTTTGTCGTCTCAATTATTGATTTAATAAAATAACATATTATGCGAGATGATACTATGACAATAATTGAATCAATAATATGAAAGATATGATGCAAGAATTATCATGCACTAATAATTGAGTATAACCGAAAGTGACTTCTCACGTAAGCATCAATAATCAATATTGTAGCCACTATGCAACTACAGCGTATTATTGTACTTTTACTACCTAGGTTAGTTCAACAGTTAACGGTAAAACTTTCGCCGTTATTTTCATAAAGTATTTTTGTCGTTTTCTCAATCCGACAATAATTTTCGTTGTAGGGGGTCCACCATTGATTGTGTCGTTATACTGAATATTTCCTGTTAAAACGTAATATTCCCCACCAATCGAATATTATATAACAACTTCGTGATTTTGCAAAATTTGTAAATATTACCCACAACTATAACATTATATCAAATCCACACCATAATATTCAAAAATATATTTCGAGAAAATGTAATCTTTATTCAAAAACATGAGGATGACATTGATATAAGAATTCAATAAAACAAGTTCAAGGATAAATTTGTAAAGATTTATAATTTAATTTATCCAGAAATCAATAACGTCCAAATTGTCAACATGATATTGCTTTGTGGAGTAAAATTCAGGAATGCTCAAAAGAATATGTTAGTTCCTAGTAGGCACAATAGTTATCTAAAAGAGGGGGGGGGGGGGTTGAATAGATATTTAAAAAATCTTTTCGTTTTAAACTGGTTAGTTAATGATGATTAAAACTTAGCGGAATTTATGTTTGTTTTAATCTCTCATTTGCAAAAGTAGTGGAGTTATGAGAGTGAGGCGATTATATAGAAGTTTAAAGGATATATATAGATTCACGGTATGAACGTAAAAGACATAGTCGTTTTAAGTGGTTCAGAGCACTTAAAGCTCTTAGTCCACTCTTCTACTCAACGAGTAGGAAATCCATTAAGGATGTCTTTTACAACTTTCGAATCACACTGATTCCTTCAGCACCGGTGAGCCTAGGAACTTCTTAGTTCACTCTTGAACTCTTCAAGTCCAAAGCAGACTTGGCTCTCTACTGATTCACTTAGAACTCTTCAAGTCCAATGGACTTGGTACTCTTCTTAAGTTGATTGGTAGATATTGAGTTCTTGATGGTTGCTACTCAGTTGCTGTTTAAGCACTTGTTCAAAAGAACTGAGTAGCTGAGCAAGCTTTGCTATTTCTCAAATCGTAGAGTTGAGCTTTGAGAGTTGTTCACGTTGTTTGTTCAATGCCTTCTTAGTTCTCTCTCATCTGCTTGACTTGTATATATGTGATCTTGAAAACTGTCCGTTGGATCCATCCGTTGAAGCATTAAATGCATTTGACCTTTCTGATCTTTGATGGAGAAATTTCTGCACATCTTCTGAACTGCATTCTGGCCCACTGACACTGCAGACTGCTTTCTCACCTAACACCTGAAAAGGTGTTTTCCCCCTTACCAATGGTACTTTCCTTAGCTTCTTCAATACGCTTCTTTGTTGCATACTAAGGATATTTCTTATGACTTTAGGATTGGTGAGTACTGCAGCATTTAGAATCCATTCCTCTTATGTTGGAACCTATCTCAACACAAATCATGAGGCTCGACATTTTCTGACACAAGATAGATGATACTCTACGATACAGATCATGGTACTCTACGATTCAGATCGTGGTGACTTGTCGCCTTGATGCCTGGTCTGATGCTATTAGCCGAGAGCACTACGATTTCTCTTAAGTCTTTGCACACTAAGATCTTTGCTTGCTTGTGTTGTAAACTCTATGTTTCCGAGAGGACACTACGATCGTAGACTTGTAAACTCCACGTTTCCTACAGCACACTACGATCGTTGACTTGGCTCGGCAAACGTTGGGACCACTCTACGATTTTCGAAGAGGCCCTTCACAAGTGTGCACACTACCACGATCTTTGAAGCTCTACGTTTCTACCTTGACTTCTGCAATGTTGATCATATTTATACACTCTGATTTCTTCGAAGCCTATTTATTACATCTCAAGATCAACCTAACAACTTTGATCTTTCTATCTATATATTCTATTACATAATGATACACGCTAAGAGCTTAGATCAACCTAACAGATTTGATCTATCACTAAGTCCCGCCAGAAAAACGCACGCATATGATATATTCCAATGTAATAATAAATAATGGAATCAGTCCGTAAACGCACGCATGTGATATTTCGGACGTAATAATAAAGAACTAATATTAGAAGAATTTCACCATGTATGCGTAGATTCAGCATAAACAAAGTTATTCCAATATAATAATAAAAAATGGAATAACAGAAGAATTTCACCAAGTATAGGGTATCCCGCGTATACAGGTTATTCCAACAAAATCATAAGAAATGGAATAACAACCCTTACGAGTATTGAAAGAAAATAACGCTCTTTGTGAATACGAAAGAATAATACCCCTTACGAGTACAACAAATAATATTCCTTACATTTGAAAGAAGAGTATTCCGATTGGTAGGGCGAGGATATACTCGAAGAAAACTTGTACTACGCTCAAAGTTTTCTTAAACTCTAAAGAAATACGCTCAAGATTATAGAAGAAGAATTCTCTTTATAGTTTTCCTCTCTAGAGTTTCAGTGAATTCGTAAAAAATAATGAAGGAATGAGCTTCTATTTATAGGAGAATGGACTGCATAGTAACTAATTCATGAACGGTCCAGATTGATTTACTTTTAATTGGACGGTCCATATTTAAAGCAAAATCTTTTAAATAAAATATAATATATTCTATTTATAATATAATAAAACTAATAACTTTATAAAAGTATTCTCATTTTATATAAAAAATTTTACTATGCAAAATACTATTCGTACACATTATGCAACACTATGCATAATAAATAATAATATATTCTATTTATAGAATAACTTTATAAAAGTATTCTGTTTTATATAAAAAGATTTTACTATGCAAAACACTATGCATAATAGAATATAATATATTCTATTTATAGAATAACTTTATAAAAGTATTCTGCTTTTTATATAAAAGATTTTACTATTAAAACTTTAAACCAACGTAATCCATATTGATTTACTATTATAATTTCAACCAACTATTCTAAAAAATTAGCACATCTCCTCATAGAATAATATTGTACCCAAAAAATGATTTGGACAAAAAAAAAATATATTTTTTAGTGAATAGTACCCGTGAATAGTATTTTGGGAATAGTACTGTGAATAGTACCCCCGACACAAAAAGTGTCCCAAATACCGAAAGTGAACAATACTAGAGTGAATAGTAATCGGGTGAATAGTAACCCGTGAATAGTAACTCGTGAATAGTACTCTGACACAAAAAATACCCCAAATACCCGAGTGAATAATATTCGAGTAAATAGTAACCGGGTATTTTATGACAACTTGTCTACTGTGAAAAATTTTCACATATCACCCTTAACTTTAATCTTTTATCAATTTAACTATTTACCAAAATATAAAATTGAATACTTTTATTTCATAAAATTCGGGGTCTCACAATCTCCCCTCCTTATGAAATTTCGCCCTCGTAATTTACATACGTACCTAATATTCGAAGAGATGAGAATACCTTGCTTTCTTTTCGGATTGTACCTTCCCGGTTATTTCCTCTCTATCATGATTTTCAATTTCTCATCTCCTGTATTTCAAATATCATTCTAGAATATAGTTTTAAAATAAGAGTAAATTGACATACCACATAATACCCCTATATTCTGACCGACCAATTAAATAACAAATAAACTTAGGTAGGTCATACTAGCGAAGGAATTCCCCGTCTCTCACTTCCTAGTTCTTGTCTCACACCTCAGCCAGGGATCATATCCCTAAGCTTTGATACCAACTGTGACGCCCCCAAAACAGGTATACATCACCCATCTTGGGTTGCCAAATACATGGTATAGAATTCAAATATAACTTAATAATACAACAGTCGTGCACAAAACGACAAAACATATGCTGTGAGTTTGAATACAAATATTGTCTACTAGAGAGTATACAAACTCAATGGGGTCCTCAATACAATTATTATCACACTATTTCACAGAATAGTGAGGACTACTAATGCACCATCTAGGATCATCACTCCGTTCCCCGACTCGTCCCAGCTATATTCTCATTTCCTGAAGAGAACAGTGAAAGAAAGGGTGAGCTCAACTAGTCCAGTAAGAAATATTATGACTAAGATAATGCAGAATAAATTATCGTTAACCTTAAATAATGTTAAACTGATACAATATAACAAACATCAAGTTTAACTGCAGCGGAACAAGCAATCCATTAAAAGAGTCAAGTAGAACATAATGTCTAATATCTCATCTAGATTAAAGTCCATCGTTGATATTTTATTCCTGTAATACTCATCAACAGTTCTTTGTTATACTCAAGACAAATAGAACTTTCATCACTTGTCTTCACCTGAACCACCAAAGATGTTAGTTAAATTCATAATTCATATTTATAATAATGTGAATTAACAGTTCCTTCTTGCCACAAAGGCTTAATAGAACGTTTACTCAATATCCTTACCCCAAAGGCTGAAGATATTCAAATGAATAACAATAAGCATACCAATCAGTTGTCTATCTTTGCACTATGGGCTAAAGATATTCAACTATAAAACCAATAGTCATGATCATACCAATCAATTGCCTGTCAGTGCACTACGGCCAAAGACATTCAACTGTTAACTAATGGTCACGATCCTGCCAATCACATCATTGAATTTTCCATGCAATACGGCCAAGGATATTAGTTAGTATCACTAGTGGTCATGATCATGTCATACACCTGTCCATCTTCGCACTACGGGTCAAAGATATCAAACAACAGATCATCTTTGCACTACAGGCCAAAGATATTCAACAACATATCATCTTTGCACTATAGGCCAAAGACATACAACTGTAAAACCAATAACCAACAGTATAATAAAGAATGGAATAATAAAAGAATTTCACCATGTATGCAGTACTTCGCATAGATAGGTTATTCCAATATAATAATAAAGAATTGAATAATAAAAGAATTTCACCATGTATGCAAGATTGTGATGACAAAAGTTATTCCAACATAATAATAAAGAATGGAATAATGAAGAATTTCACCATGCGTCGCGTAATCGCATGCACAGGATATTCAAAACAGAATAATAAATAATGGAACCAGTCATGCGTAATCGCACGCATGTGATATTCCAATGTAATAAATAAGAATGGAATAACAACGAATTCACCATGCATGCGATAGATCGCACGCAGACATGTTATTCAAATGAATAATAAATAATGGAACCAGTCACGCGTAAAACGCATGCACAAGATATTTCTCGACGTAATAATAAATAATGGAACTAGTCCCCACAGAACGCGATGACGAAAGGATATTCCTTAAGTAATAATAAAGAACGGAATATTAGAAGAATTTCACCATGTATGTGATATCAGATAAAAAAAAGTTATTCAATATAATAATAAAAATGGAATAATGTATGAAGAATTTCACCAAGTATAGGGTATCCCGTGATATACAAAAGTTATTCCAATGTAATAATAAGGAATGGAATAACAACCCTTACGAGTATTGAAAGAAAATAACTCTCTTCGTGAATACGAAAGAATAATACCCATTACGAGTATAACAAATAATATTCCTTACTTTTGAAAGAAGAGTATTCCAACTGGTAGGGCGAGGATATACTCGAAGAAAACTTGTACTACGCTCAAATTTTTCTTAAACTCTAAAGAAATACGCTCAAGATTATAGAAGAAGAATTCTCTCTATAGTTTTTCTCTCTAAAGTTTCAGTGAATTCGTAAGAAATAATGAAGGAATGAGCTTCTATTTATAGGAGAATGAACTGCATTGTAACTAATTCATGAACGATCCAGATTGATTTACTTTTAATCGGACGGTCAATATTTAAAGCAAAATCTTTTAAATAACATAAAATATATTCTATTTATAATCTAATAAAACGAATAACTTTATAAAAGTATTCTGTTTTATATAAAAAGATTTTACTATGCAAAACACTATGCAGACACTATGCAACACTATGCATAATAAATAATAATATATTCTATTTATAGAATAACTTTATAAAAGTATTCTATTTTATATAAAAAGATTTTACTATGCAAAATACTATGCATAATAAAATATGATATATTCTATTTATAGAATAACTTTATAAAAGTATTATGTTTTATATAAAAAGATTTTACTATTAAAATATTAAACCAACGACCCATATTGATTTACTATTATAATTTCAACCAACGGTCTGAAAAATTAGCACATTTCCTCATAGAATAATATTGTACCCAAAAATGATTTGGACCAAAAAAAAAAAATATTTTTCGGGTGAATAGTACCCCGTGAATAGTATTTCGAGAATAGTACCTTGTGAATAGTACCCTGACACAAAAAGTGTCCCAAATACCCGAGTGAACAATACTAGAGTGAATAGTAATTGGATAAATAGTAACCCGTGAATAGTAACTCGTGAATAGTACTCCGACACAAAAAATACCCCAAATACTCGAGTGAATAATATTCGAGTAAATAGTAACCGAGTATTTTATGACAACTTGTCTACTTTGAAAAATTTTCACATATCACCCTTAACTTTAATCTTTTATCAATTTAACTATTTACAAAAATAGAAAAATTTAATACTTTTATTTCATAAAATTCGGGGTCTCACAATCTCCCCTCCTTATGAAATTTCGCCCTCGAAATTTACATACATACCTAATATTCGAACATATGAGAATACCTTCCTTTCTTTTCGAACTGTACCTTCCTGGTTATTTCATCTCTATCATTATTTTTAATTTCTCATCTCCTGTATTTCAAATATCATTCTAGAATATAGTTTCAAAATTAGGGTTAATTGACATACCACATAATACCCCTATATTCTGACCGACCAATTAAAGAACAAATAAACTTTGGTAGGTCATACTAGCGAAGGAATTCCCCGTCTCTCCCTTCCTAGTTCTTGTCTCACACCTCAGCCAGGGATCATATCCCTAAGTTTTGATACCAACTGTGACGCCCCCAAAACAGGTATACATCACCCATCTTGGGTCGCCAGATACATGGTACAGAATTCAAATACAACTTAATAATACAACAGTCGTGTACAAAATGACAAAACATATGCTGTGAGTTTGAATACAAATATTGTCTACTAGAGAGTATACAAACTCAATGGGGTCCTCAATATAATTATTATAACACTATTTTACAGAATAGTGATGACTACTAATGCACCATCTAGGACCATCACTCCGCTTCCCGACACTCGTCGGCCTATATTCTCATTTCACGAAGAGAAACGGTGAAAGAAAGGGTGAGCTCAACTAGCCCAAGAAGAAATATTATGACTAAGATAATGCAGAATAAATTATCGTTAGCCTTAAACAGTGTTAAACTGATACAATATAACAAACATCAAGTTTAACTGCAGCGCAACAAGCAATCCATTAAAAGAGTCAAGTAGAATATAATGTCTAATATCTCATCTAGATTAAAAGTCCATCATTGATATTTTATTCTTGTAATACTCATCAACAGTTCTTTGTTATACTCAAGATAAATAGAACTTTCATCACTTGTCTTCACCTCAACCACCAAAGATGTTAGTTAAATTCATAATTCATATTTATAATAATGTGAATTAACAGTTCCTTCTTGCCACAAAGGCTTAATAAAACGTTTACTCAATATCCTTACCCCAAAGGCTGGAGATATTCAAATGTAATAATAATGATCATACTAATCGCTTGTCATCTTGCACTCACGGGCCAAAGATATTCAACTATAAAACCAATGGTCATGATCATACCAATCAATTGCTCTGTCATTACTACTACCAAAGACATTCAACTGTTAACTAATGGTAATGATCCTGCCAATCACATCATTGAATTATCCATGCACTACGGCCAAGGATATTCGTTAGTATCACCTAGTGGTCATGATCATGTCATACACCGTCCATTTTTCGTATTCTACGTCAAAGATATCAAACAAACAGATCATCTTTGCACTACTGTGCCAAAGATATTCAACAATATATCATTTTTGCACTACACAGCCAAAGACATACAACTGTAAAAACCAATAACCAACAAAGATAATAAAGAATGGAATAATAAAGAATTTCACCATGTATGCAAGATTGTGACAGTACAAAGCATTATTCCAATATAATAATAAAGAATGGAATAATAAAAGAATTTCACCATGTATGCAAAAGATTGCAGATGTATAAAAGAGTTATTCCAACATAATAATAAAGAATGGAATAACAGAAGAATTTCACCACGCGTGCGTAATCCGCACAGACAGGTTATTCAAACAGAATAATAAATAATGGAACCAGGTCATGCTTAATCGCACAGACAGGATATTCTAAATGAATAAATAAGAATGGAATAACAACGAAATTCACTATGCATGCGATAGATCGCATGTAATGAGTTATTCCAAGTAATAATAAATAATGGAACTGTGTCATGCGTAAACGCGCATACGCACAAGATATTACGACGAGAATAATAAATAATGGAACTAGGTCCCACAGAACGTTACGTAAAGGATATTTACGGTAGAATAATATAGAACGGAATATTAGAAGAATTTCACCATGTATTCGGTACTTCGCATAAATAGGTTATTCCAATATAATAATAAAAATGGAATAATAGAAGAATTTCACCAAGTATAGGGTATCCCGCATATACAGGTTATTCCAATAGAATAATAAGAAATGGAATAACAACCCTTACGAGTATTGAAAAAAAAATAACTCTCTTCGTGAATACAAAAGAATAATACCCCTTACGAGTACATCAAATAATATGCCTTACCTTTGAAAGAAGAGTATTCCGACTGGTAGGGCGAGGATATACTCGAAGAAAACTTGTACTACGCTCAAATTTTTCTTAAACTCTAAAGAAATACGCTCAAGATTATAGAAGAAGAATTCTCTCTATAGTTTTTCTTTCTAGTGTTTCAGTGAATTCGTAAGAAATAATGAAGGAATGAGCTTCTTTTTATAGGAGAATGGACTGCATAGTAACTAATTCATGAACGGTCCAGATTGATTTAGTTTTAATCGGACGGTCCATATCTAAAGCAAAATCTTTTAAATAAAATATAATATATTCTATTTATAATCTAATAAAAAGAATAACTTTATAAAAGTATTCTGTTTTATATAAAAAGATTTTACTATGCAAAACACTATGCAGACACTATGCAACACTATGAATAATAAATTGTAATATATTCTATTTATAGAATAACTTTATAAAAGTATTCTCTTTTATATAAAAAGATTTTACTATGCAAAATACTATGCATAATAGAATATAATATATTCTATTTATAGAATAACTTTATAAAAGTTTTCTGTTTTATATAAAAAGATTTTACTATTAAAACTTTAAACCAACGACCCATATTGATTTACTATATAATTTCAACCAACGGTATAAAAAATTAGCACATCTCCTCATAGAATAATATTGTACCCAGAAATGATTTGGACCAAAAAGAAATATATTTTTCGGGTGAATAGTATCCCGTGAATAGTACTTCAGAAATAGTACCCTGTGAATAGTACCCCGACATAAAAAGTGTCCCAAATACCCAAGTGAACAATACTAGAGTGAATAGTAATCGGATGAATAGTAACCCGTGAATAGTACCTCGTGAATAGTACTCTGACACGAAAAATACCCCAAATACCCGAGTGAATAATATTCGAGTAAATAGTAACCTAGTATTTTATGACAACTTGTCTACTTTGAAAAATTTTCACATATCACCCTTAACTTTAATCTTTTATCAATTTAACTATTTTCCAAAATAGAAAAATTGAATACTTTTATTTCATAAAATTCGGGGTCTCACAATCTCCCCTCCTTATGAAATTTCACCCTCGAAATTTACATACATACCTAATATTCGAAGAGATGAGAATTGTGACGCCCCCAAAATAGGTATACAACACCCATTCTGAGTCGTCAAATACATGGTACAAAAAAATAAACTACAACTTCAATAATACAATTATCGTGCAAAATAAGACAACACATACTGTGAGTTTAAATAAAAATATTATCTTCTAGACAATATCCACACTCAAATAAGTCCTCATTACAATTATTCAAACACTATTTTTCAGAAATAGTGAGGACAGCTAAAACATCTTTCTAGAACCATCACTCTATACCCCGACTAGATCCTGCTATGTTCTCACCTCCTGAGAAGAAAAATGGAACAAGAAGGAAAAGGGTGAGCTCAACTAGCCCAGTAAAGAATATTATGACTAAGATAATGTACAACAAATTATCATTACTCTTCAACAGGAAAATTTTGATAGAATATAATAGACAACAAGTTTAGATCAACAACTGCAGCGGAAACAACAATCCATTAGAAGAGTCAAGTAGAAAAAGAATTTCATTATCTTCTAAGATTTAAAAGTCCATCATCAATATTTTATCCCTGTAACATCAATCAATACACATCTTTAATCAAATATTCATCTTTGCACTACGGGCCAAAGATATTCATTTGTATCATTAGTTGGTCATGTTCATCTCAACACCTGTTCATCTTTGCACTACGGGCCAAAGATATTCATCAGGTAATCATTCATCTTTGCACTACAGGCCAAAGATATTCATTAGGTAATCATTCATCTTTGCACTACTGTGCCAAAGATATTCAAGAATATCATCATTTTAGGGGTGAGGATGATGAAAAATATTTTAAAGAAAACGAATCCAATTGAAACAAAATAACAAATATTAGAGATTCAGACATACGGTTTATCCAAGATCAATAATACTCCATAATAACTAAATTTGAAACAGAATTCAAAAATAAAGATCAAAACATGGATACAATCAAAGATAGTAACCATAATAGACATCTTGGACAAAAAGAAGAAAATTTCATTTTTTGGTGAATAATGTCAGATTCGTGAATAAGTAATAATATACGTGAATAGTAACCCCGACACAAAAAGTTCCAAATTTGATAAAAGTTCAGACCAATATTTCGGCATAATGATATTGAAAGAAATAATATCATTTACGAAGAAATAACATTCCTTACCTCATGAAAGACAAGAAGATTTCCGATTGGAATATTGGATATAATCATGAAGAAACAACTTGCACCGCTAATTATAAACTCACAAAGTATCTAAATACTCACAAAATACACTCGATAATATAGAGAGAGAAAGAGAGAAAACTTGTTTCTGGTGTGATTTTCAATTCTAACTTAGCCCTCTATTTATAGGAAAATGTTAGCACGCCGAAGCAGACTTGACCTGCAACCTGATGGCTTTACCTGCTACTATTGCCACCCAACACATTTGAAATAAAATTCAGCACATTTCTTCACCAACCACAAGTGGGGCCCACCAATTCTAGAATTTTCCACCAAAATCATTTATAAACCTAATTTCTGAATCAGTCACCTCTTAAAATACATAAAAAATCATACGCTCATTGTTAACAGCTCAAAATTTGTGGACATATACTTAACTTATATATGTATAACATATCCAAAAATAACAACGATCCAACGGTCGGATTAAAAATTATAACTCACACAATATATCTCAAAAACACTTTGGTTTAATTTTTAATACCTCCATTCCAAACAAAAATACTAATAAAACACCTCAACATTAACTCCTTCATTTTTAACCACAATAAATATATCCAACATTTATATCCACATAAAATAAATATTTCCTTATCATATGAATCAATAATTAATTATTCATAAATAATATTCTGTAATCACATTTATGACAACCAAAGCCGTTCCCATGAAAAGAGGGGCTTTCCGATAAGGATTTCTCCTTCTTGGCTGCGCAATTAGGTGACCAAACCTCTCCTCGATGTAACTTTCTAGACATTGCCAATAATGCTATCTAATAATATTATTCAAATAATATGAATTATTGATTTGATAATGGGAAATATCGTAAATGACAATTATTGAAACAACAATAATATAAAATATCAACGCAGCAATTATTGAACCAATAAAATAAAATATTGAATAAGAATTATTGTAACAATTATTGAGTAGTGCCTTCTTACATAAGAATCAATAATTCAAAAAAAATAATGCGTGCATCCACGCCAGACATCGTATTTTAACCAACGGGTATTCCAATAGTGTTAACTCGGTAATAACTACGCCATTATTTATAAAAACTCAAACTTGTCGTTTTTCTTCATCAAAGCTATTATTACATTATGGGGTCCACAAATGGATGCTACCGTGCCGTGCATTTAATATTCCCGACAACAAGAATATTCCACGACCAAACGAATATTCCCAGACAACAATGAATATTTTATAACCACTTGCTTATTTTACAAAATTTTCACATTTCACCCATAACCAAAACATTATATCAAATTAACACCTTATTATTTCAAAATAATAATTAGAGGAAATTCAATTTTATTTATAAAAAGCTGGGGTCTTACAACCTCCCCTCCTTATGAAATTTCGTCCTCAAAATTGACGTACGTACCTGATGTTTCGAAAAGGTGAGGGTACCTCGCTTTCATTTCTGATTCCAACTCCCAAGTCATTTCTTCAATAGCATGGTTCCTCCACAAAACTTTAACTTGTGGTATAACCTTTGTTCGTAGGATATGCTCTTTCCTATCCAATATCTTGACAGGTACCTCCTCGTACGTTAAATCTTTGGCTATCTCGTCTGGTTCTAACGCAATAATATGATTCGGGTCATCCACATATTTACGTAACATCGATACGTGAAAACATTATGAACACGCCACATACTTAGCGTTAAGCGAAGTCCATAGCCACGATTCCTACTCGATCTAGGATTTCAAATAAATCGAAGGCTTGAGCTTTCTTTTCTTCATCGATTCTTACTTCTAGAATAACGCATTCTTGCACCTTCTTCTTTATATTCATCAGCTCTGGTGTGTAGCTTGAGCGGTTTTAACTTTATCGATTAAAGTCGATTCTACTCGTATATTCGTTATCTTCGCGTGGGTCCCTAGTGTCTTTAACTCTATCTTCATCATTTGTAAGTTATACGAAATGGGTTTTTATGTTAACAACGTCGCACTCGTAAATGCATATGATCTTCTACTCAACGCGTCAGCTACCACGTTCGCTTTCCCACGATGGTATTGAATGGTACGATCATAATCTTCAACTCCTCGAGCCAACGTCTTTGGCGCATTATATGTTCGTTTTGGTTGAAGAAATATTTAAGGGTTTTAGAAATAAGTTTTATACTGGGGTCAATACAAAATTCGATTTCACGCTCTAGGGGTAGGCTAAGAAGTCCTTCAGGAATACGTCAGGAAATTCACTAACAACAAAAATATCATTCAAATCTGACGTATTTTTGTTTAAATCTATGAAATGGGCTAAGAAAGCTTGACATCAGTTTTTCAATAAACGAATGGCTTAATGGCTTGATATGAAAGTGTTTGACTTCAATTGTTTGGTTGTTTGAATTCGCATAACAGGTTGGTTAGGAATATGAAAACTAACAACCTTACGAAAATAATCAATTTTGGCATGATGAGTGGTTAACCAATCAATCCCTAAAATCACATCAAAAGCAAGTATCTTTAAAGAGATAAGATCAACAGGTAATGTGATTGTGCCCACTTGGATCAAACAAGATTTATAAACAGTGGATATGATAAAAGTTTCTCCTAACGGAGTCTCCACAGATAAGTCAAAGTCTAATTTCTCTGGAGTCAAGTTTAATCGTTGAGCACAAACAGGAGAAATAAAAGAGTGGGTAGAACCGGTATCTAATAAGGTATAGACTTTGAAAGAATTTATAATTAACTAACCCGTGCTAACTTCTTTCGGGTTACTCGCTCTTTGAGAAGTCACGAAAAACGTTCTTCCTGAAACCACCGACTTTGTTTTGTCAGTATCCACCTTTGGTTCCACCATCCCAACTGGACTTGATTTCACTACAGGACAAAATCGAGCTATGTGACTGTCTTTTCCACAACTAAAACATATCTTGAAAAGATGTGAACAGTTTGGACTTATATGTCCCTCCTCTCCGCATCTGTAGCATCTAACTGGCGGTCATTCTCCTCCCCTAGAAATTGTTGCTGGTGCTGGTGCTATTGCCGACGTCTTCCCGTCATCCTTAAATCTTCTCTTCTTGAAATTTCTACTTGAATCATTTCTTCTATTATCTTGGCCATGATAACCACCGAAGTGGTTACCATTTCTGGCATGATAATTTCCTCCACGATGGTTATCATTGTTCCGATGACCATTGCCATCGGTACGATTATTATTGTGTTGTTGCTCCTTATCCTTCGGTTGAGCTGGCTCATTATTGCGCTCCAATAACTGAGCCCTATTCACTACATCTGAATATAAACAAAGTTTGTGAGAAATGAGGTATTGACGTATTTCGGGTTTCAAACCTCGCAGAAACATTCGCGTCATTCTCTCCTCATTATCAACCAAATGGGGTGCAAATCGGGACAACTCGGCAAACTTAGCTTCGTACTGCGACACGTTCATATTGTTTTGCTCTAGCTTGATGAACTCAACCTTCTTCATGTGACGAATACTTTCAGGAAAGTACTTGTCGTTGAATAATTCTTGGAACTTCTCCCAAGACATATTCAGTGCGGCAGATTGAGTACGCTTTACAGATTCCCACCAGTAATCTGCCTCTCCTCGCAACATGAAGGTGGCAAAGGAAACCTTTTGCTCCTCGAAACATCCCAAGACATCAAATATCTTGGTGATCTGCTTTATCCATGTCTCTGCCGTAAGTGGTTCTGGCTTTCCCAAAAACTCCGGTGGTCCCAGCTCCTTGAACTGCTTAGCGGTAACAAGCCGCGCATTGCTATCATTTCCACCCATATTTTGTGCACGAGTCTCCTCAAATCGATTTTGCATGAATTGCAAAAACTTCTAAACATCCCATCATTCATCATTTGTTGGTAGAGTGTTGTTTACAGGAGGAATATTGCATTCTGTTGCACGCTCCCCAGGTGGTGATTAAAGGTGTCTCCACTGTCTCATTCACTCCATCGTTAATATTTCCCACTGCCATTCTTAAATACTGCCATGAAACAAGGGTTAATTAAACAAATTAACATATTATCCCTATACTCTGACCGACCAATTAAATACCAAATAAACTTAGGTAGGTTATACTAGCGAAGGAATTCTCCGTCTCTCCCCTCCTAGTTCTTGTCTCACATCTCAGTCAGAGATCATATCCCTAAGCTTTGATATCAACTGTGACACCCCCAAAACAGGTCCATTCAACCCAACCCATTCTGAGTCGCCAAATACATAATACAAAAAGCAAACTACAACTTTAATAATACAATTGTCGTGCAAAATACGACAACACATACTGTGAGTTTAAATAAAAATATTGTCTTCTAGACAATATCCACACTCAAATAAGTCCTCATTACAATTATTCAAACACTATTTTTCAGAAATAGTGAGGATCGCTAAAACATCTTTCTAGAACCATCACCCATACCCCGACTAGATCCTCGCTATGTTCTCACCTCCCGAGAAGAAAATGGAACAAGAAGGAAAAAGGTGAGCTCAACTAGCCCAGTAAAGAATATTATGACTAAGATAATGTACAACAAATTATCATTACTCTTCAACAGGAAAATTTTGATAGAATATAATAGACAACAAGTTTTAGATCAACAACTGCAGCGGAAACAACAATCCATTAGAAGAGTCAAGTAGAAAAAGAATTTCAATATCTTCTAAGATTTAAAAGTCCATCATCAATATTTTATCCCTGTAATATCAATCAATACACATCTTTAATCAAATATTCATCTTTGCACTACGGGCCAAAGATATTCATATGTATCATCAGTTGGTCATGTTCATCTCAACACCTGTTCATCTTTGCACTACGGGCCAAACATATTCATCAGGTAATCATTCATCTTTGCACTACAGGCCAAAGATATTCATTAGGTAATCATTCATCTTTGCACTTCAGGCCAAAGATATTCAGTAATATCATCATTTAGGACTGAGGATGATGAAAAATATTTTAAAGAAAACGAATCCAATGAAACAAAATAACAAATTATAGAGATTCGTATTACAGTTTATCCAAGATCAATAATACTCCATAATAACTAAATGTGAAGCAGAATTCAAAAATAAAGATCAAAACATGGATACAATCAAAGATAGTAACCATAATAGACATCTTGGACAAAAAGAAGAAAATTTCATTTTTTTGGTGAATAGTGCCGTATACGTGAATAGTAACCCCGACACAAAAAGTTCCAAATTTGATAAAAAGTTCAGACCAATATTTCGGCATAATGATATTGAAAGAAATAATATCATTTACGAAGAAATAACATCTCTTACCTCGCAAAGATAGTACTTCTGACTGGAATACTGGATATAGTGTTGAAGGAACTTGCACCGCTAATTAGAAACTTACAAAGTATCTAAATACTCACAAAATACACTCGATAATATAGAGAGAGAAAGAGAGAAAACTTGTTTCTAGTGTGATTTTCAATTCTAACTTAGCCCTCTATTTATAGGAAAATGTTAGCACGCAGAAGCAGACTTGACCTGCAACCTGATGGCTTTACCTACAACTATTGCCACCCACCCAACACATTTGAAATAAAATTCAGCACATTTCTTCACCAACCACAAGTGGGGCCCACCAATTCTAGAATTTTCCACCAAAATCATTTATAAACCTAATTTCCGAATCAGTCACCTCTTAAAATTAATAAAAAATCATACGCTCATTTTTAACGGTTCAAAATTTGTGGACATATACTTAACTTATATATGTATAACATATCCAAAAATCACAATGATCCAACGGTCGGATTAAAAATTATAACTCACGCAATATATCTCAAAAACAGTAGTTTAATTTTTAATACCTCCATTCCGACAAAAATACTGATAAAACACCTCAACATTAACTCCTTCATTTTTAACCACAATAAATATATCCAATATTTATATCCACATAAAATAAATATTTTCTTATCATATGAATCAATACTTAATTATTCACAAATAATATTACAGAATCACATTTATGACAACCAGGCCATTCCCAGGAAAGATGGGGCTTTCCGATAAGGATTTCTCCTTACTGGCGCGCAATTAGGTGACCAAACCTCTCCTGGACAGAACTTTATAGACATTGCCAATAATGCTATCTAATAATATTATTCAAATAATATGAATTATTGATTTGATAATGGGAAATCATGCGTTGACAATTATTGAAACAACAATAATATAAAATATCAACGCAAACAATTATTGAACCAATAAAAAATAAAATATTGAACATTAATTACCGTAATAATTATTGAGTAGTGCCTTTTACGTAAGAATCAATAATTCAAAATATCGTGCATCCACGCAGACATCGTATTTTAACCACCGGGTATTCAACAATTGTTAATTGGTGAATAACTACGCCGTTATTTATAAAAACTCAAACTTGTCGTTTTCTTCATCCGACAGTTATTTACATTATGGGGCCCACAAATGGTCGCACCGTTGCATGCGAATATTCCCCGACAACAAGAATATTCCACGACCAAACGAATATTCCCAGACAACAATGAATATTTTATAACCACTTGCTTATTTTGTAAAATTTTCACATTTCACCCATAACCAAAACATTATATCAAATTAACACCTTATTATTTCAAAATAATAATTAGAGGAAAATTCAATTTTATTTATAAAAAGCTGGGGTCTTACAAGAATACCTTGCTTTCTTTTCGGATTGTACCTTCCTGGTTATTTCCTCTCTATCATGATTTTCCATTCTCATCTCCTGTATTTCAAATATCATTCTAGAATATAGTTTCAAAATAAGGGTTAATTGACATACCACATAATACCCCTATATTCTGACCGACCAATTAAATAACAAATAAACTTAGGTAGGTCACACTAGCGAAGGAATTCCCCGTCTCTCCCTTCCTAGTTCTTGTCTCACACCTCAGCCAGAGATCATATCCCTAAGCTTTGATACCAACTGTGATGCCCCCAAAACAGGTATGTATCACCCATCTTGGGTCGCTAAATACATGGTACAGAATTCAAATACAACTTAATAATACAACAGACGTGTACAAAACGACAAAACATATGCTGTGAGTTTGAATACAAATATTGTCTACTAGAGAGTATACAAACTTAATGGGGTCCTCAATACAATTATTATCACACTATTTCACTGAATAGTGAGGACTACTAATGCACCATCTAGGACCATCACTCCATTCCCCGACTCGTCCCAGCTATATTCTCATTTCCTAAAGAGAACAGTGAAAGAAAGGGTGAGCTCAACTAGCCCAGTAAGAAATATAATGACTAAGATAATGCAGAATAAATTATCGTTAGCCTTAAACAGTATTAAACTGATACAATATAACAAACATCAAGTTTAACTGCAGCGGAACAAGCAATCCATTAAAAGAGTCAAGTAGAACATAATGTCTAATATCTCATCTAGATTAAAAGTCCATCGTTGATATTTTATTCCTGTAATACTCATCAATAGTTATTTGTTATACTCAAGACAAATAGAACTTTCATCACTTGTCTTCACCTGAACCACCAAAGATGTTAGTTAAATTCACAATTCATATTTATAATGATGTGAATTAATAGTTCCTTCTTGCCACAAAGGCTTAATAGAACGTTTACTCAATATCCTTACCCCAAAGGCTGAAGATATTCAAATGTAATAACAATGATCATACCAATCAGTTGTCTATCTTTGCACTACGGGCCAAAGATATTCAACTATAAAACTAATGGTCATGATCATACCAATCAATTGCATGTCAGTGCACTACGGCCAAAGACATTCAACTGTTAACTAATGGTCATGATCCTGCCAATCACATCATTGAATTATCCATGCACTACGGCCAAGGATATTCGTTAGTATCACTAGTGGTCATGATCATATCATACACACCGTCCATTTTCGCTTCTACGGGTCAAAGATATCAAACAATGATCATCTTTGCACTACTGTGCCAAAGATATTCAACAATATATCATCTTTTGCACTACAGCCAAAGACATACAAATCAGTAAAACCAATAACCAACAAAGATAATAAAGAATGGAATAATAAAAGAATTTCACCATGTATACGATACTTGGCAAGATAGATAGATTATTCCAATATAATAATAAAGAATGGAATAATAAAAGAATTTCACCATGTATGCAAGATTAGATAGATGAGTTATTCCAACATAATAATAAAGAATGGAATAATGAAGAATTTCACCACGCCGCGTGCGTAATCCGCATGACAAAGTTATTCAAACAGAATAATAAATAATGGAACCAGTCATGCTTAATCGCATGCAGACATGGATATTCTAATGTAATAAATAAGAATGGAATAACAACGAGAATTCACTATGCATGCGATAGATCGCATGCATGAGTTATTCCAGCGAGAATAATAAATAATGGAACCAGTCATTGCAGAACGCACAGACAAGATATTCGGCTGAGAATAATAAATAATGGAACTAGGTCCCCAGAGCGCTTGACGTAAAGGATATTAAGCGTAATAATATAGAGCGGAATATTAGAAGAATTTCACCATGTATTCTAGATTGCTTGGCGATAAATAGGTTATTCCAATATAATAATAAAAATGGAATAATAGAAGAATTTCACCAAGTATAGGGTATCCCGCATATACAGGTTATTCCAATAGAATAATAAGAAATGGAATAACAACCCTTACGAGTATTGAAAAAAAATAACTCTCTTCGTGAATACAAAAGAATAATACCCCTTACGAGTACATCAAATAATATGCCTTACCTTTGAAAGAAGAGTATTCCGACTGGTAGGGCGAGGATATACTCGAAGAAAACTTGTACTACGCTCAAATTTTTCTTAAACTCTAAAGAAATACGCTCAAGATTATAGAAGAAGAATTCTCTCTATAGTTTTTCTTTCTAGTGTTTCATTGAATTCGTAAGAGAAATAATGAAGGAATGAGCTTTTTTTATAGGAGAATGGATTGCATAGTAACTAATTCATGAACCGTCCAGATTGATTTACTTTTTAATGGACTATCCATATTTAAAGAAAAATCTTTTAAATAAAATATAATATATTCTATTTATAATCTAATAAAACGAATAACTTTATAAAAGTATTACATTTTATATAATAAGATTTTACTATGTAAAACACTATGCAGTATAACTATACATAATAAATTATAATATATTCTATTTATATAATAACTTTATAAAAGTATTTGCATTTTATATAAAAAGATTTTACTATGCAAAACACTATGCATAATAGAATATAATATATTCTATTTATAGAATAACTTTATAAAAGTATTCTGTTTTATATAAAAAGATTTTACTATTAAAACTTTAAACCAACGATCCATATTGATTTACTATTATAATTCCAACCAACAGTCTGAAAATGGCTGAATGAGGATGATGGAAAGTGATTAACTCTGAAAAGGGTTGGGATAGACAATACCACGGGTTTATCCATTGAGGAAGAGTTGTTACTAAGCAACTTCTTGGCAAAGTTGAGTCTTCCTGGTAATCCATTTTCTAGTAGTACTGAAATGGCTGGATACTCTTTGAAGCTCCAGAATATGTGATCCCAAGAGTTTAGGATTTGAGCTTTGATAATATGGCATCATGAGTAGGTAAGAGAACATCTAATTGTAGAGATAGCTTCTATACCCATTATTGCCTACAACGGTGATTTCAAGGTCATCATCATCTTCTTCCTCTTCTCTGTTCTCGTTGGAGGAGTCCATTATCTCAATGGTCTCTTGATGATCTTGCACTGGTTCTTCTTCATTTCTGGCAGGGACCTCTCCTTCTACCATGGAGATATCATGAGGCTCCACCTCAACTTGATCATCTTCTTGTAAGCTCAAAAACTCCCCCTCAATTGGAGCATCTTCTTGAGCTTCAAGCATCTCCCCCTCAGCTGGTGTATTCTCTATCATGAGAATTTCAGGGATCTCCCCCTCAGTTGGAGCATTGTCCTCTTGACTTGCTCTGGATAGTTCCTCATTGGCAACCATACTCTTTGCTTCCTTCTTGAGCACTTTTTCATCTTCAAGGATGTACTTCTTGACCAGCTTCCTCCTTGTTTTTCTAGGCTGAGCCACAACCTCAGAACTTTCTTGAATTTCAGTTTTGTCCTGTTCAACAGCCACTATGCTTGATGCAGCTACTTCTTTGCCTGACATGCTTGGTCTGGTCTCTACAAACAGTAGAGACTCTACGATTGAGGAGACTGATGGCCTTTTGGACTTATGACCAACTTTGTTCTTCTTCAGGATCTGGGATATGGTAGCTTGATCCTCATATACTTCATCTTGCTGCTGCTTTCTTCTTAGCATCCTCAGAGTCTCTATATCAAAAGACTCTACAGGTATATCAGTGGTAGATCCTTGAGGTTCTTCTACCAGTCTGGCCTTTAGCTTCCTCTTGCCCTTAATTTTTCTAGTAAGGACAGAGGGTTCTCCTTTGTTGGTTTCTTCTTCTTCTTTGATTTCTCTTACAAAAGACATATTTCCTGGAAGGCCTGAGTCCTTCAGATCACCAGTTCTTCCACTGGACTCGGTCATCATTCGAACATACTCAGCTGGGTTCCTCTTCCAATTTTCAAATAATTTTTGGGTCATACATCTATTTGGGTTGATAGCTTCTCCTTCATCATCCCCAATTTTATCACCCAGGGCAGATTGTAGAATGATACTTATGAATCGCCCGTATAGCATCTTTTGAGGGCTTTTTGACTTCTTTGAGTTGGTAATCAACTTCCCAATCCATTCAAGCAATAGGGCTCCATAGTTGAGTTGTATTCCATAACACATGGCAGTCATGAGCTTAAGTTGTACTTCATTAATAGAGTCATGACCTGAGCTCTTGCAGCATATACATTTCCCAACTATATCGGCTAAAAATTCATACCTCTGTGGGAATTCCTTCTTCTTGTACCCTTTCACAAAGGGGAGTTTCTTGTGATGCATTCTTCTAAGTCCTTCTTGGAAGTCTACTCTATCTATGACTGGATGCCCTTCATTTTTAAGACCTAGGGCGAGGTTGATGTCTTCGGCCTTCAGTCTGATTTCCACTTCCCTTACTCTCGAAGTGATGGTGTCATTTTTAAACACACCATTCTTGTAGAACTCTCCCACTAACATGGGATAGATCAATGTGTCTGTGCTCAAGGCTTCTTCGAGACCTGCCTTCTTCAGTAAGGCCAGAGTCTTGTGGAATTTGGGTTGAGCTATTTTGAACTCATCAAAATAGAGTCTGTAGCCTGAGATAACACTGGAAGCCGCCATTGATTTTCTTGTTGGAAGTGAGATTTAACTGAACTTTCTTCTGATTTAGGGTTTCTATTTTGAGAGAGAATGAGAGAGAGATAATCTTTTGAACTTCTGATTTCAAAAATACGATTTCAATTTGTACTTGCAACTTCCCTCTCTCCTTTTTGCTTAGTGGGACAGGTGTTGACTTTTGCTTGGCTCTATGATTTTGACTGATAAGGATTGTACTGATTTGCCCTTGGCTCCTGCAGGTAGTTTTGTTGCCCGTGTCCTTAGGGAGGACTACGATTGTTGAGGTAGTTTTGTGATCGTTGAGTGCTTTGCATTTGTCGAGTCTGATCTATGATCGTCGAGTTTGTAGAGTATTCATCATGTCTGACCTATGATCGTCGAGTTTGTCAAGCATTCATCGTGTCTGATCTATGATCGTCGAGTCTGACCAGATCCATGTGATGAGTTTTTGACATAACATTCTTTTTAGGTAACTCAGGAAGGGCCAACCTCTTGGAGTGGGTCAAGGGCTAGGTTTGTTCCTGAGGCGCTTATCAAAGGAAATGCATTGTTTTGAAGCTTATCATCACAGGATGCATTCTTGCTTTGTTGATGGGGCTTTTGTCATCAATGAGTCTGCACTACGATGGTTGAGTCTTTGCTACGATTATTGAGGTAGTTTTGTCTCTTCAGCTCTACGATCGTGGACTTCCCTTGATCACGTCTACGATTTTGAGTTTAGCCTTTGTATCTGTTATGGTTAGCACAATCTAGAGCATATATTTTATGGTTGTAGATTTATCATGCCTAGCTCACTTATTAACTTATTAAATCTGGATTCATCTAGAGGTTTTATAAAAACACCAGTAAGTTGATTTTCAGTAGGGATATATTGTAAAGATATAGTTCCATTTTGCACATGATCCCTAATAAAGTGATACCTTATTTCTATATGCTTAGTCCTAGAATGCATAATAGGATTATGAGTTATTGCTATGGCACTTGTGTTGTCACAGTGAATAGGAATAGATTTAAAATCAAACCCATAGTCAGCTAGTTGATTTTTCATCCATAGGATCTGGCACAAAGATTTGCCAAAGAAAGAATGTATTCAAATTTTCTGCGGTAATAAGTAGACCTTTGAATTTTTCTTTTTGCTAAACCAGACACAAGTCTGTTTTCTAGCAATTGATTGTGTATCTTGGTACTCTTTTCTATCTATTTTGCATCTCGCAAAATCAAAGCATCTGTGTATCCTGTTAGTTCAAATGAGGATTCCTTAGGGTATAAAAGCCCCAAGTAAGGTGTACCCTTGAGATACCTGAAGATCCTCTTTACAGCTGACAAATTTGACTCTTTAGGGTTAGCTTCGAAATCTAGCACATATGCATGTTGCAAACATTATATCCTGTCTCATCGCGAGTTAGATATAAAAGAACCTATCATACCTCTGTATTGAGTTATATCAATACTTTTACCTTTTTCATCTTTGTTAAGCTTGGTTGCAGGAGCAATTGGTGTTTTCATGGGAGAGGCTGATTCCATGCCATACTTTTGAGTAAGTTTTGATGTACTTGGCTTGGTTTATGAAAATTCCTTCATCGGTCCGCTTTTACTTGCAGTCAAGGAAGAAATTCAAACTCACCTATCATGCTCATTTCAAACTTGCTCAGATCGCCAGAGAATCTCTTGCATAACTTTTCGTCAGTAGAACCAAAGATAATATCATCAACATATATTTGAACTAATAAGACTTTATCTTTATGCTTTCTAAGAAATAGTGTGGTATCTACTCTACCTCTAGTGAACCCATTTTCAATTAAGAAGTTAGTTAGTGTTTCATACCATGCTCTAGGTGCTTGTTTAAGACCATATAAGGCTTTGTCAAATCTATAAACATAATTGGAAAGAGATGGATTGATGAAACCTGGAGGTTGCTCTACATAGACTTCTTTTTGGAGTTCTCCATTTAGGAATGCACTTTTGACATCCATCTGAAAGACTTTGAACTTCATGTGAGCAGCAAAGGCAAGAAAGATTCTGATGGCTTCTAGTATGGCAATAGGTGCAAATGTCTCATCGTAGTCAATGCCTTCTTCTTGAGAATAGCCCTTTGCCACTAATCTTGCCTTGTTCCTGGTTATAACTCCATCTTCATCTATTTTGTTTCTAAAGACCCATTTGGTTCCAATGACAGGATAGCTCTTTGGTCTTGGTACCAATCTTCATACTTTGCTTCGTTCAAATTGGTTGAGTTCTTTCTGCATAAATTCTATCCAACTGGAGTCTTCTATAGCATCCTCTATCTTCTTTGGTTCTATTTGGGACATGAAGCTTAGATAAAAGTATTCATTCAGAGTGGTAGCTCTTGCTTTGACTCTAACACTCGAATCTCCAATGATTAGATCCTGAGTGTGATCTCTGGCCCATCTGTTACCGGTTGGGACATCTGTCCTGATGCCTTCTTGTCTTAAGTCTTCAAGATCTATTTCTTTTTCTTGGTGTGGAGGTTCATTGTCTTGCATAGACCTCTCTACGATCTCATTTTGTTGCTCAACGATTTCACTATCTGGCACTATGATCGTAGTGTTGAGCTCGACGACTTCATTCGTAGTGTCTGTACTATCGGTCGTAGTGTCTTGAAGCACTGTGTTGTCTAAGTCTGTTTCATCAAAGATGATGTGAATCGAGACTTCAACACTCAGTGTCTTCTTGTTGAACACTCTATAGGCTTTCTTGTGCGTGGCATATCCAAGAAAGATTCCTTCATCTCGACTTCAATGAAATTTTGTCGCATCGCTTTCCATTGTTGAGAATGTAGCATACGTACGGTAGAAAACATGAAAGTAGTTGACACTTGGCTTTCTTCCTTTCCGCAGTTAAGTAGGGCGTCTTTTTGATCGTAGAGTGTATCGGTGATCTGCTTCTGCGTAAAGACGCTTGATGTTGATAGCTTGTGCCCAAAAGTATTCAGGTAGATGAGCTGCTGCTAGTAAAGTTCTTCCAGCATCTATCAAGGTTCTGTTCTTTCTTTCAGCTACTCCATTTTGTTGAGGAGTTCGTGGAGCTGAAAAGTTATGACTGATGCCATTGTCTGTGCAGAATTGGTCCATTTCTGAGAAGTCAAATTCTCTTTAATGATCACTCCTTATGGCCTTGATTTTCTCTCCTTTCTCGTTCATCACCAGCTTGAACATTTTGATTAAATGGGAGCTCGTTTCATCCTTTGAAGTTAGGAAGAATACCCATGTGAATCTAGTGTAGTCGTCGACTATAACTAGAGAGTATCTTTTTCCTGCAAGACTAGTTGTTGGAATTGGCCCAAATAGATCCATATGGAGCAACTGCAGGGGCTTTTCAATAGAGTTGGCAGTTTTGCTCTTGAATGAGCTTCCGGTTTGCTTTCCAAGCTGACAGGCATTGCATGACCTTTCTTTTACGAAGTTGAACTTAGGTAGGCCAGCAACGAGATATTTTGATGCTAGTTTGGACATGCTTTTGAAGTTTAAATGGGACAACCGTCTATGCCATAGCCAGCTCTGTTCTTCAGATGCTTTTGCCAGAAAGCATATTGTCTCGTCTGAGCTCAGTTGACCTAGATCCACTGTGTAGACATTTCCTTCTCTTGTCCCGGTTAGCTTTATAGCAGATGTCTTCAAATCTCTGACTTGACATTGGTTGTTGAGGAATGTTACTTGATGACCCTTGTCGCAGAGTTGGCTGATGCTTAGAAGGTTATGTTAGAGGCCTTCCACATATGCTACTTTGCTGAAAGATACTGCACCATTGCCAGTAGAGTCGTATCCTCTTGTCTTGCCCGAGCCGTTGTCTCCAAAGATGACTGAGGGACCCTCCTTCTCTATGTAGTTAGATAGAAGGGCTTTGTTCCCAGTCATGTGCCTTGAGCATCCACTGTCCAGATACCATGTAGTGATCGTGGAGCTCTTTTCCTGTCAAAACATTGAACCTTCATTTTGGTACCCATATTTGCATGGGTCCTTCTTTCTTAGTGCCTTTGAGGACCCAAATCTATTTAATCTTGGGTCTCACATGCATGGAATTATAATAACACTTGGCAGCCTTGCGACCATATTTGTTGCATATAAAACATTTAGTATGATGCATGCTTGTGTGTGTATGATGATTCATCCTCCATTTGGACTTGTGTGGTTCTTTAGTTGTCCTTCTGTTAAACTGATTCTCATTCTTCCACGTGTCCTTGGATTTCATAAATAGTGATGAGTGTGCCTAACCTCTACTGTACGTTCCCAGTTGATTCGCAGAGTTAGTCTTGCTTGACTCTACGATTCTTCGAGGTTGGTGAGTAGAGGTTAGGTTACTCTTCTCTTTTATGAATCCTAGGCCAGCATGAGATCCTTTACTTCTTTGAGTGTGAATGGAAACAGTAGAGTAGGGGTGAACTGGTTCTTCCTTCTGTGAGGATTTCACAAAGGTAATGCTTCTACTAAATCTTGAGGCATTACTAGTGCTAGTTTCCTTTATCTTTTCCACACATGGCTCTGAGATGGATTCCCCAAAGCCTAAGCCTGTTCTGTCGAATGTACTTCTCTGACTAGAGAGCAAGGAGTCCATGGATGATGAGGATTTGTTCCATATAGAGACAGTCTTTTCTAGATCCTCAATTTTAGAGGCTAGATTAGTCTCTCTTTGTGCAATGAGTTTGTTTGTCTGTTTTAAGATCTCATTCTCAGCCTCAAGCTTGGAGAGAAGGTTAGTACTTAGAAGGGTTGTTTCAAGCTCTTCTTGAACTTTCTGCTTCTACTCTTGAAGAAGTGAATGATCCTTAGACAAAACTCTGAACCAGTTCATCTATTGATGTAGATCAGTAGTTATGCCATGTAATGCAGTTCTTAAAACATTTATGTCTACATCAGGTGAGTTGAAATCAAATACCTCATCGGGACTTACATCATGAATGTTGAGATTTTGTTTGTCCTCTGTATGTTTGGCCATTAGACACAGATTAGCCATTTGTGGTTCTTCATAATCTCTAGAGTCAAGATTGGAGTCATTATCTGAATCACTCCACGATCCTCCAGGTACTAGGCCTTTGTCTCTCTTCTGAGGCCTTTTGTTGCCTTTGTATTCTTTCTTTGCATGTGATTTCTTCTTTAGTTCTTCTCTGAGAGGTTTGTTGTAGTTGGCAATGAAGTGGCCAGGCTTCTTGCAGTTGTAGCATAGATCATTCATTTGCTCCTGGCTGCTGTAATTGTTGACCTTCTTTGGCTTGCTGGTTTCTCCTAGACGCATGAACCTTCTTAGTCTTTTTACTAGCATAACAAGGTCTTCATCATCGTCCTCATCATAATCAGAGTCAATCTCAGTGTTGAACGATGCACTTTCAGTTTCCTTGAGAGTAACACCCTTATCCTTCCTTTTTCCTTATGATAGGTCTCAATTGCCGTTGAGTCACTCGATTCAGATGTCGGGAGATTGCCATATAAGCGTTGAATCGCTATCTCGTGAAGATTCTTTGACTCATTTATAGTAGTGGTTTTGGCATCCCACCTGCTCGGTAGGGCTCTTATTAACTTTATGATCAGATCTTTGTTAGGATAGATCTTCCCATATGCTCGTAGAGAGTTGAGCAGAACGTTGAATCTCTCATAGGTGGCAGTTACGTTTTCTCCTTGAACATGAGCAAATATCTCATATTGTTGTGTCAGGAGTGATTGTTTGTTTTCTCTAACTTCTTCAGTTCCTTCGTGCATGATTAGCAGTGCTTCCCAAACCTCCTTAGCTGTTTTGCTGTTGACAACGTTTTCGAACATATCATCTTCTAATGATTGGAACAGGATGTTCTTGGCCTTTTTGTCAAGTTGGACAACTCTCTTTTTGTTGTCTGTCCACTATTCTTTAACCTTGATTTGTATTATGTTTGGATCGTCAGTGGTTGGTGCACGCTTTGTTGGAATATAGGGCCCATTTTGAACGGTCTCAAATAGATCTTCATCTATTGAGTCCATGTATGCTTGCATCCTGACTTTCCAGTTTGCAAATTTATCCTTGTTGCACATTGGTGGCTTCACGCCTCCTCCAAATTCCTAGATTTGCTTGGTACGTGTGCCATTTGATCTACTAAAGCTTGTAAGTCAGATAATAGAACTTGCTTTGATACCAATTGTTAGTTCCTAGTAGGCACAATAGTTATCTAAAGGGGGGGGGGGGGGTTGAATAGATATTTAAAAAATCTTTTCGTTTTAAACTGGTTAGTTAATGATGATTAAAACTTAGCGGAATTTATGTTTGTTTTAATCTCTTTTGCAAAGTAGTGGAGTTATAAGAGTGAGGCAGTTATAGCAGTTATGGCAGATATAACAGTTATAGTATGAAGGTAAAAGACACAGTCATTTTAAGTGGTTCAGAGCACTTAAAGCTCTAGTCCACTCTTTCTACTCAGCGAGTAGAAATCCACTAAGGATGTCTTTTACAACTTCGAATCACACTGATTCCTTCTAGACCAAATAGCCTAGAACTTCTTAGTTCACTCTTGAACTCTTCAAGTCAAAGCAGACTTGGCTCTCTTTACGATTCACTTAGAACTCTTCAAGTCCAACAGACTTGGTACTCTTCTTAAGTTGATTGGTAGATGTTGAGTTCTTGATGGTTGCTACTCAGTTGCTGTTTAAGCACTTATTCGAAATAACTGAGTAGCTTAGCAAGCTTTTCTATTTCTCAGATCATAGAGTTGAGCTTTGAGAGTTGTTCACATTGTTTGTTCAATGCCTGCTTAGTTCTCTCTCATCTGCTTGACTTGCATATATGTGATCTTGAAAACTATCCATTAGATCCATCCGTTGAAGCATTAAATGCATTTGACCTTTCTGATCTTTGATGGAGACATTTTGCACATCTTCTGAACTGCATTCTGGCCCACTGACACTATAGACTACTTTCTCACCTAACACGTGAAAAGGTGTTTCCCCCTTTACCAATGGTACTTTCCTTAGCTTCTTCAATACGCTTCTTTGTTGCATACTATGGATATTTCTTATGACTTTGGGACTGGTGAGTACTGAAGCGTTTAGAATCCATTCTTCTTATGTTGGAACCTATCTCCACATAAATCATGAGGCTCGACGTTTTCTGACACAAGACAGATGATACTCTACGATACATATCATGGTACTCTACGATTCAGATCGTGATGACTTGTCGCCTTGATGCCTGGTCTGATGCTATCAGCCGAGAGCACTACGATTTCTCTTAAGTCTTTGCACACTACGATCTTCGCTTGCTTGTGTTGTAAACTCTACGTTTCTGAGAGCACACTACGATCGTAGACTTGTAAACTCCACGTTTCCTACAGCACACTACAATCGTTGACTTGGCTCGGCAAACGTTGGGACCACTCTACGATTTCTGAAGGGGCCCTTCAAGGCAGGCACACTACGATCTTTGAAGTTCTACGTTTCTACCTTGACTTCTGAAATGTTGATCAGATTTATACACTTCGATTTCTTTGAAGCCTATCTATTACATCTCAAGATCAACCTAATAACTTTGATCTTTCTGTCTATACATTCTATTACAGAATGATACACGTTAAGAGCTTAGATCAACCTAACAAATTTGATTCATCACTAAGTCCTTGTACATATATTACTTGAAGGACTTTACAAATAATCATGAGCATATACATTAAAACATCAAATCATAATATGCATTCTCCCAACAAAATATTTCTATGAAAAGATACTTGATGAAGCGCAAATATCAATGATATTCCACTAATTTTATGGAGTATAGAAGCCAAAACTTTAATCAACTGAGTATAATAGAATATATGAAACCGCAAATGGATTTTTGCCGCCATGCGGTAATCCACGTAGACAGATTATTCCAACATAATAATAAAGAATGGAATAACAGAAGAATTCACCAGGCGTGTGTAATCCGCACATACAGGTTATTCCAACAAAATAATAAAGAATGGAATAACAGAAGAATTCACCGGGCGTGCGTAATCCGCACAGACATGTTATTCCAACAGAATAATAAAGAATGGAAACATGTCATGCATAATCATCATTAATATTATAACTCACAATATTTATCAACCAGGTCGTTCCTAGGAAAGAGAGGGCTTTCCAATAAGGATTTCTCCCTATTGGCGCTCAATTAGGTGACCAAACCTCTCCTTGACAGAACTTCTAGACATTGTAAATATTGCAATTTAATAATATGAATAACTTTGTCGTCTCAATTATTGATTTAATAAAATAACATATTATGCGTATGATGATACTTATGACAATAATCGAATCAATAATATGAGAGATATGATGCGACAATTCATGTAGCAATAATTGAGTATAACCGAGTGACTTCTCACGTAAGCATCAATAATCAATATCGTAGCTACTATGCAATCACGCCAGACATCTTTGTTTTTACTACTAGGGTAGTTCAACAGCTTTTAACGGTAACACTTTCGCAGATTATTTTTATAAAAGATAATTTTGTCGTTTTCTAACTACGACAATACTTAGATTATTAGGGTCCACTAATGATTGTTCCGTCGTGCATTTAATATTCCCCGTTAAAACAAATATTCCCCGACTAATCGAATATTATATAACCTTTTGCTTACTTTGCAAAATTTGTAAATATTACCCACAACTATAACATTATATCAAATCCACACCATAATATTCAAAAATATATTTTGAGAAAATTATTCTTTATTCATAAAAGTTGGGGTCTTACATACCCCGTCAGATATGTTACTTTTATGTCTTGGGCAGGTCGACGACTTTATTTCCCCCTTCTGATTTCTCAATCAGAGGTTGTCCCTTTGCATTGATGCTCTTAATAAGCTCTTGTACGAATATCAACCTTCAAATTGAACGGTTGCCAATGCTTCAATCTTCAGATGTTCGAACTCTACGATTCTGATACATGTATTCTTGGACCTGATCGTTGTGTCTTTTTGACTGGTAGAGACAACCCTACGATCTTGAAGAGTGTTGATTAGATCTTCAATGTAGAACACCTCTTCCTTCTCAGGTGCTTGGCTTCAACATTTGCCTCGGCTGACTCTCGGATACTGATGGCTTGACTTATTTGTTCTAGCCCCTTCTGAATAGTAAGACACTTCAGATTTGTGGCGTGTCCAGCTCGCTTTCTCCTTGTGATCTCCCGTTCACTTATCATCAATGGACTGACCCAATGCTTAATCACTTTAGCCTTGTTCTTCAGAGGCTGACCAGTATCTATGTATATACTCCATCAGTTCTTTCTTTCTTTGGCAAACACTAAGATCCTGGTTGCTTCCAAGATCGTCGTCTTCTGTCTACTTGACAGCTACTGCTCTTGCTGACTTTCTTTAGTTAGTTACTAAAGTCTCCTTATGATCATCTTGTGGAAGACTTCATCTCGAATGGCTTGATAACTTAATCTGGATGCTGATTGGATTGATGCTTAGATCTTCTGTTAGCTTGCATGCCATTCGTTGAGTGCTCTCTGGTTTCCTTCAGGTGGGATGTATCTTTATAGTGCCAACCAGAGGCTTCATTCCTTTGGATATTCTGGGAGTGCTCATTTGTTGAGAATCGTATTTGCTTTACGATTCTGCCTTGGCATTGTGATCACCTGTTGAAGTCTCAGTTCTACACTCTACGATTCAGTTTCGGCTGTGCTGACACTACGACTCCGAGATCAGATCTTGACACTCTTACGATTTTTGACTTTGTGCTCGTTGTGTTCATCTGATCTTGCTCGACTACAATCTCTGCCTCTGATATGATTAGTAGAATCTACGACTATGGGTGTAGTCTACGATTCTTGGCTTGGCTTCGGCAGATGCTTGGTCGGCTCATAGGCTGGCTGTCTCTACGATTTTGAACATGACTTCCTCAGCAGACTACGACCCTGAGGAAGTTCTCCTCGACACACTACGATCCTTCCTCGTCTCTCCCGGCGGTCTCACGAACTCCGAGATCTACTATCTTGCAGACTACGATTACGCCTCGATAGCTCTCGAGTTTTCCTTGACTCTCTGGCGGATCACGATATACAGTGCGGTGCAAAGGGTCGACGATCGAGACAAGCCTATCTAATAAGATCGATTTAATGAGCTTGATCTTTCTATATTTATAGTCCTTGTACATCATTTTTTTAAGGACTTTATAAAGTTGTTTTGCTTATGTAGGATCAACCTAACACATTTGATCAATTCATTCTAAGCCCTTGTACATATGTTTCTATTATCTATCAATGGACTTTACAACTTTTCTTAATGCAAGCATACTTGCATATTCATTCATATATATGTATATCATAATCAAATCATATGTAAATAGGAATATCATTCACATGCTTATTCCTGACAGGATGTACCTAGAACGGCATTCAAAACTCGGTATGGACATTACGAGTTTCTGGTGATTTCTTTTGGTTTGACCAATGCCCCTGCTGCATTCATGGATTTGATGAATAGGGTGTTTAAACCATTCTTAGATAAGTTTGTGGTGGTATTCATTGATGATATTCTGGTGTACTCCAAATCTCAACACGTGGAACATTTACGTTTGACGTTGGAGACACTAAGAAAGGAAAAGTTATACGTGAAATTCTCTAAGTGTGAATTCGGACTAGAACGGGTTCAATTTCTTGGTTATGTAATTGACAAAGACGGGATTTCAGTGGATCTATCAAAAGTTGAAGCCGTAATCATTTGGGAACAACCAAGGACACCATCGGAGGTGAGGAGTTTCTTGGGATTGGCCAACTATTATAGACGGTTTATTCAGTATTTTTTCAAGATTGCCAACCCCGTTAACAAATTTGACAAGGAAAGCTGTAAAATTTGTTTGGACGGAGAAGTGTGAAGAAAGCTGTCAAGACTTGAAAAAGAAGTTAAGTGTTACACTTGTGTTGTCATTACCGGATAATACATGAAACTTTGTGGTGTATAGTGATGCATCACATAAAGGGTTAGGTTGTGTCCTTATGTATAACGACAGTCATTGTGTATGCATCACAACAACTGAAGGAATATGAGAAAGGATACCCGACTCATGATTTAGAGTTGGTTGCGGTGGTATTTGCTCTGAAAATATGGAGACACTATCTCTATGGAGAGAAATGTGAGATATATACAGACCATAAGAGTCTGAAGTATATTTTCACCTAGAAGGACCTGAACATGCGTCAAAGGAGATGGATAGAATTAATAAAAGATTATGATTGTGAGATCTTTTATCATCCAGGCAAGGCAAATGTGGTCGTAGATGCTTTAAGCAGGAAAGGTCGGGAAAAGTTGATATTGATAACCACCCAGGAGGAGCTTATTTCAGCAATGACAAAGCTAGAGTTGGAAATTAAATTTCCAAAAGAATCCGATGAACGACTATTCCAGATAGAAGCTAATCCAACTTTGGTGAACAAGGTAAAGAAAGCTTAACTACAAGATGAAGAATGTGGAAAAATCAAAGAGAAAGTGGTTGAGGGTAGTGAAGTGAAATACAAGATCGATACCGAAGGACTACTAATATTCGAGGGAAGAATTTGGGTTCCAGCAGTACCAGATATTAAAGATGAAATCTTAACAGAAGCTCATAACTCAAGATACTCGATTCATTTGGGAAGTACAAAGATGTATCAAGATTTACGATGACATTTTTGGTGGCTAAACATAAAAAGAGATGTTGCAAAATGTGTCGCGAAATGCTTGATATGTCAGAGAGTCAAGGCTGAGCATCAAAGACCAAGCGGATTACTTCAACCGTTGGAAATACCGGAATGGAAGTGGGAACATATCAGAATGGATTTTGTTGTAGGTCTTCCAACTACTTAGAGAGGTTACGATGCGATTTGGGTGATAGTGGACAAGCTGACGAAATCAACACACTTTTTGCCAATAAAGATTAGATTCAATCTTGATTAGTTGGTAAAATTATACGCTAAAGAGATCATTTCGAGACATGGAGTTCCAGTGTCAATTGTGTCAGATAGAGATCCACGATTCACGTAAAACTTCTGGAAGAGACTACACGAATGCATGAGAACACAACTGAGAATGAGTACGGCGTACCATCTGCAAAAAGATGGCCAAAGCTAACGAACAATATAGACGTTGGAAGATATGCTTAGAGCATGCATCATGGATTTTAAAGGGGACTGGGATGAACATTTACCATTGGCAGAATTCGCCTACAATAACAGTTACCACGCAAGCATTGGCATGCCGCCATACGAAGCTTTGTACGTCAAAAAGTGCAGAACTCCATTGTGTTGGGATGAAGTTGGTGAACGTCAACTATTAGGACCAGAACTGGTACAGAAGACTGCTGAGGTTGTCAAACTCATCAGGACAAGATTGGTAGATGCTCAAGACAGACAGAAAAAGTATGATAATCAACACAGACAAGATCGTGAGTTCGATGTAGGAAATTTTGCGTTATTAAAAGTTTCTCCTTGGAAGGGGAAAATTCATTTTGGTAAAAAGGGAAAGCTAAGCTCGAGGTTTATTGGACCCTTCGAAGTGTTGCGAAGAGTATGAGAAGTGGCTTATGAGGTAGCTCTACCACCAGCGTTGGAACACGTTCACAATGTTTTTCATGTTTCGGTGTTACGACTGTATAAACCCGATTACAAGCATGTGATCAAGTACGAACCATTACAGTTCGATAAGGACTTGTCTTATGAGGAAGTTCCTATCCAGATAGTTGACAAAAAATAACAAGTGCTCAGGTATAAAGTAATACCTTCTGTGAAGGTGATATGGAGGAACCACATTTTTGAAGAAGCTATGTGGGAACTCAAAGATAAAATGATGAAAGATTATCCTAAATTATTTATTTAATCTGTGTCTCCGATTCTGGGGACTGAATCCTTGTAAGAAGGGAAAAATGTGACGAATGATTTGTTTGAGTTGTGATTCTGGGATAGAATCCTTGTAAGGAGGGAATGATGTAACAATCCAGAATTTTAAATTATAATTTCAAATATTTATTGAATTATATAAATATTTTAATTGATGTGTTTATTATAGAATAAATATTTGTTTAATTTGATTTGGTTTGATTATTTATTTGTTAAATAAATAATTAATGAGTTAAGGAAATTATTTATTATGATATAATATTCTAATTTAATTTAATAATTAAATTAGAGAGTTGATAGGGATTAAATGAATTATTATAATATTTTTAATTTAATTTGGTAATAAAAGTGTGACAATAAACTATACTATAAATGAGTTATTAAATAAATTAAAGGAGTTAATTTAGTTTTGTCAAACAAGGTTTAAAGATATTAAGTCTTTAATTTTAAAAGTGTTTGCCAAACATAGCCTTATGGCTTTTAAATTTTGAATTTGAATTATAATAAATAAAATAAATCAAAATAATATATATAATATTTTATAACGGATATGTAATTATTATAATAATAATTATACGGCAGTTATATACATTTTAGGAGCGTCTATTTTATTTACGTGAAAAGTTTTTGGCTTAAGCAGAAAAGAGAATAAAGAATACAGAGAAAAGAAAATAGAGAAAGTTTGCAGAGAGAAGTTTGTGAGAATTTTAGAGAGATTCCTGTGATTCTAAAACAATTCTCTGTGGTTAGCAAGCATTATCCAAGAAATTGAAGGTATATTTTCAAAGCCTTAATATTATATATATGAATATTTTATATTCACGAGTCTTATGTTTTCTGTGAATTAATGTTGGGTGAATTGTTGTTATAAACTGAATTGTTGTATTTATATGTATTTGTGATGTTAGAACTAGCATCTAGATAAGGATTTAGTGTACCAATTACTTTCTTTACGTTCAAAAATAAGAAAAATTGATTATAGTGCATGTGTGTATGAATATGGCTTGTTGGAGTTCAAAATTGATACTTGGTTTTTAAACTAATCTGTAAATTGAGTCTTGAATATGTTAATTCGGTAAGAAACGAAGAGAACGTAGTTTGAATGAGTTAAATTGGTGTAGAATTGTGATCACAATGTTAATTTGGTCAAGGATGTCAAAAATAGAGTTTTGGCAAAAATATAGAAATTAAAATACTTAATTGGATTGTAGTTGTTGTTAATTGTTCTAAATCAGTATATATATATATATATATATATATATATTATGGGTAATGATTATGTGAAATTTATATGAATTAGATGTGTGAAATTGATTGATAAAAATTTAGATGTAGGCCAAATTGGCTTTGCCTGCGTTCGTCGCCTGGAACTGTAATTCGGCGCCGCATCGCCAACTTTCGCACCGCAAAGCCAAGTCCCACGCCGCAGTCCCAGTACCAGGCATGTGCCTCTCGCAGATATATTTTATATTTTGATTCCAGTTTTGGTTATCATTGACAGAGTATTATTCGGTTCTAATGACCTTATTCATTGATGGTTATTATTCTATCATTGTTCATTGCTATATCTAGTGAGCATTTGTTTTACTCACTCTTGCATAAATATAATTATTGTTGCTAAGGTTGAGAACCTGTAAGACCCCAACTTTTTAAAATAAAATCAAATTTCCTCTAATTATTATTGTGAATAATAAGGTGATAATTTGATATAAAACTTTGGTTATGGGTGAAATGTGCAAATTTTGCAAAATAAGCAAGTGGTTATAAAATATTCATTGTTGTCGGGGAATATTCGTACGATGGCGCAGCCATTTGTGGGCCCCATAACGAAAAACAGTCGGATGAAGAAAATGACAAGTTTGAATTTTTATAAATAACAGCGTAATTATTACTGTTAACACTGTTTGAATACCCGGTGGTTAAAATACGATGTCGCATGGTTTGCTGAATAACATTGCGGTATTGCACAATATTTTTGAATTATTGATTCTTACGTAAGAAGGCACTACTCAATAATTGTTACAATATTTACTATTCAATATTTTATTTTATTGATTCAATAATTGCTATGTTGATATTTTATGTTATTGTTGTTTCAATAATTATCACTTCATAGTATTTTCCATTATCAGTTCAATAATACATATTATTTGAATAATATTATTAGATATCATTATTGGTAATGTCTAAGGAAGTTCTATCTTGGAAAGGGATTTGGTCACCTAATTGCACGCCAATAAAGAGAAATCCTTATCGGAAAGTCCTTTCTTTCATGAGAACGATATGTTGTCATAATTATGATTCTGTAATATTATTTATGAATAATTAATTATTGATTTATATGATAAGGAAATATTTATTTTATGTGGATTGGTGGGGAAATATTTATTTTGTGTGAATATAAATGAATGAATTAATGCTGAGGTGTTTTGTCAGTATTTTGTCGGAATGGAGGTATTAAAAAAATCGTTCGTATGTGGATTTCGGGCATTTTTCGTTTGGAATTTGGAAAAACTTAAATCTACAAAGTTGTAGAAAATTTAATTTTCTATGGAATGGACATAAAATTCGTATTTATTTGATAAAAGGGCTATTTATTATGAATTATTGAAGTTTTGAAAATAAATATTTTTATTAAAATTATGGGTGGGACCCACTTTCGTCCTTTGTTGATAAAATATGTTGAATTACTTTTTCAAATGTGGTGGGCTGATAGTTGTGTTTAAAGGTGTGCGTAGAAGAGAAAAAAAAAATTTATTTTATTACTTTAGTCTGCTTTGGCGTTCTAGCATTTTCCTATAAATAGGGTGCTTAGTTAGAATTTTAAATCACACCAGAAATAAATTTTCTCTCTTTCTATATATTATCGAGCGTATTTTGTGAGTATTTAGATACTTTGAGAGTTGCTATTCATTGCAAGTTTCGTTCAGCATTACATCCGATATTCGGGAAATCTTTGTTCTTTTGAGGTAAGGGATGTTATTTTCTTCGTAAATGATATTAATTTCTTCAATATCATTATGCCGAAATATTGATATGAATTTTATTATGGAATTTCTACGCTTTTGAGTTGGGGATACTATTCACGTATACGGCACTATTCACAAAAAAATAAAATTTTCTCTTCTTTGTCCAAGATGTCTATTATGGTTACTATCTTTGATTGTATCCATGTTTTGATCTTCATTCTTGAATTTTACTCCACTATGGTTTATTATGGAGCATTTTTGAACTTGGATTAAAGTACGAATCCCTAATCTTTGTCCTTTTATCTCCCTGGATTCGTTTCTTTAAAATATTTTTCATCATCCTCAATCCTAAATTATGATATAACTGTATATCTTTGGCCTGTAGTGCAAAGATGAATGATTACCTGATAAATATTTTTTTGGCCGTAGTGCAAAGATGAACGAGTGTTGAGATGAACATGACCAACTGGTGATACAAATGAATATCTTTGGCCTGTAGTGCAAAGATTAATATTTGATGCAAGATGTATATTGATTGATGTTACAGGGATAAAATATTGATGATAGACTTTTAAATTTATAGATGATAGTAGATTTCATTTTTTACTTAACTCTTCTAATGAATTGTTATTTTCACTGCGAATATTGATATAAAACTGGTTGTCCATTATATTTTATCTGACTTGTTGAAGGCTAACGATAATTTGTTATTCTTTATCTTAGTCATAATATTCTTTACTGGACTAGTTGAGCTCACCCTTTTCTTTTTTGTTCCATTTTTCTTCTCAGGAGGTGAGAATATAGCAGAAGCTAGCCGGAGGGTATGGAGTGATGGTTCTAGAAAGTTGTTTTAGCAGTCCTCACTATTTTTGTAAAATAGTGTATCAATAATTGTAATGAGGACTCCTTTTGAATTTGAATATTGTCTATTAGACAATATTTGTATTTAAACTCACAGTATATGTGTTGTCGTATTTTGCACGATAACTGTATTAATGAAGTTGTATTTGTTTCTGTACCATGTATTTGGAGACTCAGAATGGGTGATGTATACCTATTTTGGGGGCGTCATAGTTGGTATCAGAACTTAGGGATATGGTCTCTGACAGAGATTGGGGAATAGAACTAGGAGGGGAGAGACGAGTAATCCTTCGCTAGTGTGTCCTACCTAAGCTTATTTGGTTGGTCAGTTGGAGCATATGGTTAATATGTGATATGTTAATTTGTTAATTAACCCTTGTTTTCTGGAAGTATTTGAGAATGACAGCTGGAAATATTAACAATAGAGTGAATGAGACCGTGGAGACACCTTTAATCACCACCCAAGGGAACGTGCAACAGGAAGGTAATATTCCTCCTGTAAATAACACTACCAAACAAATGATGAATGATGGGATGTTTAGAAGCTTTTTGCAGTTCATGCAAAATCAGACGAGGGAGACTCGTGTACAAAATACGGGTGGAAATGATAGCAATACGCGGCTTATCACAACCAAGCAGTTCAAAGAGTTGGGACCACCAGAATTTGTGGGAAAGCCGGATCCACTCAAGGCGGAAACGTGGGTTAAGTAAATTACCAAGATATTTGATGTCTTGGGATGCACAGAGGAATAAAAGGTTCCATTCGTCACCTTTATATTCCGTGGTGAGGCAGATTACTGGTGGGAATCTGTGAAGCATACCCAGCCTGCCGCACTCAATATGTCTTGGGAAATGTTTCAGAAACTGTTTAATGACTAATACTTTCCTGAAAGTATTCGTCATATGAAGGAGGTAGAGTTTATTAGACTGGAACACAATAACATGACGGTGTCCCAAAGATGAGGCGTAAGTTCTTGAGAGTTATCCAGGTTTGTACCTCATTTGGTAGAGAATGAGGAACGAATGACGCAGATGTTTCTGAGAGGTCTAAAACCCGAGATTTGGCAATATCTTATCTCTCATAAATTTTATTTATATTCAGATGTTGTAAACACTGCTCAATTGTGACGCCCCCAAAATAGGTATACAACACCCATTCTGAGTCGCCAAATACATGGTACAGAAAGCAAACTACAACTTCAATAATACAATTGTCGTGAAAAATACGACAACACATACTGTGAGTTTAAATACAAATATTGTCTTCTAGACAATATTTACACTCAAATAAGTCCTCATTATAATTATTCAAACACTATTTTACAGAAATAGTGAGGACTGCTAAAACATCTTTCTAGAACTATCACTCCATACCCCGACTAGATCCTGCTATGTTTTCACCTGCTGAGAAGAAAAATGGGACAAAAAGGAAAAGGGTGAGCTCAATTAGCCCAGTAAAGAATATTATGACTAAGATAATATACAACAAATTATCATTAGTCTTCAACAGGGAAAAATCTGATAAAATATAATAGACAACAAGTTTTAGATCAACAACTGCAGCGGAAACAACAATCCATTAGAAGAGTCAAGTAGAGAATGAGTTCTACTATCTTCTAAGATTTAAAAGTCCATCATCAATATTTTATCCCTGTAACAACAATCAATATACATCTTTAATCAAATATTCATCTTTGCACTATAAGCCAAAGATATTCATTAGGTAATCATTCATCTTTGCACTACAGGCCAAAGATATTCATCAGTTAATCATTCATCTTTGCACTACAGGCCAAAGATATTCAGTAATATCATCATTTAGGACTGAGGATGATGAAAAATATATTAAAGAAAATGAATCCAGTGAGATAAAAGAACAAATATTAGGGATTCGTATTACAGTTTATCCAAGTTCAATAATACTCATAATAACCAATTTTGAAGCAGAATTCAAAAATAATGATCAAAACATGGATACAATAAAAGATAGTAACCATAATAGACATCTTGGACAAAAAGGAGAAAATTTTATTTTTCGGTGAATAGTGTCGTATTCGTGAATAGTGCCGTATACGTGAATAGTAACCCCGACACAAAAAGGCAAAAATTCCACAATAAAATCCATACCAATATTTCGGTATAATGATATTGAAAGAATAACATCATTAGGAAGAAAATAACATCCCTTACCTCAAAAAGACAGTACTTCTAACTGGAATACTAGATATACTGTTGAAGGAATTTGCATCGTATAGGAACACTCAAAGTATCAAAATACTCACAAGAGTATGCTCGATAATATAGAGAGAGAAAGAGAGAAAACTTGTTTCTGGTGTGATTTTCAATTCTAACTTAGCCCTCTATTTATAGGAAAATGTTAGCATGCAAAAGCAGACTTGACCTGCTACCTGATGGCTTTACTTGCTACTATTGCCACCCACCACATTTGAAATTCAATTTGAACACATTTCTCACCAACCAAAAGTGGGGCCCACCAATTCTAGAATTTTCCACCAAAATGATAAATTCCGAAACTTCAACAATTTACGAACGAGTCACCTCTTAAAATTAATAACAAATCATACGCTCATTTTAAGCAGTTCAAAATTTGTGGACATATACTCAACTTATATATGTATAACATATTCAAAAATCACAACGATCCAACGGTCAAATTAAAAATTATAACTCACGCAATATAGCTTTAAGAACACCGATTTGATCTTTTAATACCTCCAATCCGACAAAATACTGATAAAACACCTCAACATTAATTCCTTCAATTATATCCACATAAAATAAATATATCCATCAATTATATCCACATAAAATAAATATTTTCTTATCATATAAATCAATAATTAATTATTCATAAATAATATTACAGAATCACAATTATGACAACCAGGCCGTTCTCAAGAAAGATGGGGCTTTCCAATAAGGATTTCTCCTTACTGGCGCTCAATTAGGTGACCAAACCTCTCCTTGACAGAACTTTCTAGACATTTCCAATAATGCTATCTAATAATATTATTCAAATAATATGAATTATTGATCTGATAATGGGAAATAATGTGCAGTGACAATTATTGAAACAACAATAATATAAACTATCAACGTGGCAATTATTGAATCAATAAATATTAAACAGTAATTACTGTAACAATTATTGAGTAGTGCCTTCTTATGTAAGAATCAATAATTCAAAAATACTGTGCAAAAACCGTGTGCTACTGTACAACCACGCGTATTACTATATTTTAACCACCGGGTATTCCAACAGGGTTAACGGTAACAACTACGCTGTTATTTGTAAAAACTCAAATTAGTCGTTTTCTTTATCCGATCGTTATCCGTTATAGGGCCCACAAATGGTTACGCCGTCGTACGAATATTCCCCGACAGAAAGAATATTCCACGACCAAACGAATATTCCCCGACAACAATGAATATTTTATAACCACTTGCTTATTTTGCAAAATTTGCACATTTCACCCATAACCAAAGCATTATATCAAATTAACACCTTATTATTCATAATAATAATTAGAGGAAATTCGATTTTATTTATAATAAGTTGGGGTCTTACAACCTCCCCTCCTTATGAAATTTCGTCCTCGAAATTGACGTACATACCTGGTGTTTTAAAAAGGTGAGGATACCTCGCTTTCATTTCTGATTCCAACTCCCAGGTCATTTCTTCAATTGCATGGTTCCTCCATAAAACCTTAACTTGTGGTATAACCTTCGTGCGTAGGACATGCTTTTTCCTATCCAAGATCTTAACAGGTACCTCCTCGTATGTTAAATCTTCAGCTATCTCGTCCGGTTCTAACTCAATAATGTGGTTCGGGTCTTTCACATATTTACAAAACATAGATATGTGAAAAACATTATGAACACGAGACATGCTTGGAGGTAATGCTAGTCTATAGGCCACATTTCCTATTCAGTCAAGAATCTCAAATGGACCAACAAATCGTGGATTGAGCTTTCCTCTCTTCCCAAATCTTGCAACTCCCTTCTATGGTGCAACACGTAACAATACATGATCCCCAATATTAAATTCCACGTCCTTTTGATGAAGATTTGCATAACTCTTTTGTCGATCCTATGCCGTTTGTATACGTTATCGGATCATTTGGATCATCTCTGTAGTTATGCGTACCAATTCTGGTCCCAACAACGTTGCTTCTCCCACCTCGTCCCAGCATACTGGAGAACGACACTTGGTTAATCTATCAACAATAACCCAAATCACATCTATGCCTTGAGAAACTTTGGGAAGACCTGTAACGAAATCCATGGTAATGTGTTCCCACTTCCATTTTGGAATCTCAAGTGGTTGCAATGGACCCTTTTGCACTTGATGCTCCGCCTTTACATGTTGACAGGTTAAACTCCTCGAGGTAAACTCCGCGATCTCTCTCTTCATATTGTTCCACCAAAATGTGTGTCGAATATCATAATACATTTTGGTACTCCCATGTTGGATTGCAAACGGTGTGTTGTGTGCCTCCATCATAATTCTATGCTTCAAGTTAGAATCGTTAGGAACACAAAGTCTGGAGTTGAATCGAAGTATTCCTTCTTAATCGATTCTTGCTTCTGGAATAGTACCTTCTTGCACTTTCTTCTTCATACGCATCAGCTCCAGGTCCGTAGCTTGAGAAGCTTTAACTTTATCGATTAAAGTCGATTCTACTCGTATATTTGCCATCATCACGTGGGTCCCTGGAGTCTTTAACTCAATCTCCATTCTTTTTAAATCGTACAAAATGGGTTTTTGTGTTAACAACATCGCACTCGTATCCGCATACGATCTTCTACTCAATGCGTTAGCTACTACGTTTGCTTTTCCTTGATGGTATTGAATGGTATGATCGTAATCTTTCAACAGCTCGAGCCAACGTCGTTGCCGCATGTTGAGTTCCTTTTGGGTGAAGAAGTATTTAAGGCTTTTATGATCCGTATAGATTTCCATTTTCTCCCAATACAGGTAGTGTCTCCAGATTTTCAAAGCGAAAACGACTGCTTCCAACTCTAGATCATGAGTAGGATAATTCCTCTCATATTCTTTGAGTTGTCATGAGGCATAGGCTATGACTTTCCCATGTTGCATGAGATCACATCCTAACCCTTTGCCTGAAGCATCGCTGTATATAACAAATCCATCTGAACCAGATGGTATTGCCAGAACAGGTGCCGAAATGAGTCTCCTCTTGAGCTCTTGGAAACTCTTCTCGCATTTCTCACTCCATACATATTTTTTATCCTTTCGAGTCAAATGACTTAATGGAGTAGCGATTCGAGAAAATCCTTCCACGAATCTCCGATAATAACCAGCTAAGCTCAGAAAGCAATGCACTTTGGTCACTGACTTCGGTTACTCCCAACTTTGTATTGCTTCAATCTTCGTCGGGTCAACAGATACTCCATGTTTTGACATCACGTGCCCAAGGAATGATACTTCCTCAAGCCAGAACTCGCAATTCTTCAGCTTGGCATATAGCTTGTTTTCACGAAGCCTTTCAAGTATCAGCTTCAAATGGTGCTCATGATCTTCACGGCTTTTTGAATAGATAAGGATGTCATCAATAAAGACGACAACGAACTAATCCAAATATTCCTTGAATACACGGTTCATCATATCCATGAAAGCAGCAGGAGCATTAGTCAATCCAAAAGACATGACTAAGAATTCATAATGCCCGTACTGAGTTCTGAAGGCAGTCTTTGGAATATCCTCAGTTTTAATCTTTAGCTGATGATATCCAGAACGAAGGTCGATCTTTGAAAAGAATTGTGCTCCTTGCAACTGGTCAAACAAGTCATCAATGCGAGGTAGCGGATACCTATTCTTGATGGTGACATGGTTCAATTCTCATTAGTCAATACAAAGTCGCATACTCAAAGTCTTTCTTCTTTACGAATAAAACAGGAGCACCCCAAGGAGATGTACTAGGGCCTAATGAAACCGGATGTCTAACAATTCGTAGTTGGACTTTAACTCCTCGAAGTTCAATAGGAGTCATTCGATATGGGGTTTTAGAAATTGGTTTTGTACGGTTCAAGGTCAATAAAGAATTCAACATCATGTTAAGGGGTAGACAAGGAAGTTCTTCATGAAATACATCAGGAAATTCACTAACAACTGAAATATTATTCAAATCTGACTTGTCTTTGTTCAAATACATAATATGGGCTAAGAAAGCTTGACATCCGTTTTTCAATAAACGAATAGCTTTATGGCTTGATATGACAGTGACTGATTTTAGTGGTTTAGTTGCTTGAATTCACATAACAGGTTGGTTAGGAATATGAAAACTAACAACCTTACGAAAAAAATCAATTTTGGCATGATGAGTGGTTAACCAATCAATTCCTAAAATCACATCAAAAGCAAGTATCTTTAAAGAGATAAGATCAGCCGTGTAATATGATAGTGCTAACTTGGATTAAGCAAGATTTATAAGCAAGTGGGCGTAATTTAAAGTTTCTCCTAATCTGAGTCTCCAACGATAAATCAAAGTCTAATTTCTCCGAGTCAAGTTTAAGCGTTGAGCACAAAGGCGAGAGAGATAAAAGAATGGGTAGAACCGGTATCTAGTAAGGTATAAACTTCACAAGAATTCAAGATTAGCTTACCCGTGATCACCTCGTTCGGGTTTCTCGCATTTTGGCCAGTCACGACAAACGCTCTTCCAGGAACCGCTGATTTCGACTTATCCGGGACAGCCTTTGGAGTTACCATCCTCTTTGAACTTGGTTTCTTCTGTAAGCAGGTCTCGAGCTATATGGCCCTCCTTTCCACAGTTATAACATACCTTGGATTGTTGTGGACAGTTTGGACTGATATGTCCCTCATTTCTGCATTTATAACACACGACCGGTGGTCATTCTCCTCCCATAGAATTTGTTGTTGGTGTTGGTGCTGATGTCTTCCCGTCATTATTGAATCTCCTCTTTTTAAAATTTCCACTTGACTCACCTCTTCTATTATCATGGCCACGATGATCACCCGAGTGGTTACCGCCTTTGTTCATATTTTTCCCTCCTCGTTGGTTATCATCGCTCTGATGATTGCTATCACCGGTATGACCCTGGTTGTGGTCCCTCGGTTGAACATGTTGGGAGAATGCATATTATGATTTGATGTTTTAATGTATATGCTCATGATTATTTGTAAAGTCCTTCAAGTAAGATATGTACAAGGACTTAGTGATAAGATCAAATTTGTTAGGTTGATCTAAGCTCTTAACGTGTATCATTCTTCTTAAGAATGTATAAATAGAAATATCAAAGCTGTTAGGTTGATCTTGAGATGTAATAGATAGCCTTCGAAGAAATTGGAGTGTATAAATCTTATCTACATTGCAGAAGTCATGGCAGAAACGTAGAGCTTCAAAGATCGTAGTGTGTCTGCCTTGAAGGGCCTCTTCGAAAATCGTAGAGTGGTCCCAACGTTTGCCGAGCCAACTCAACGATCGTAGTATGCTAAAGGAAACGTAGAGCTTACAAGTCAACGATCGTAGAGTGCTTTCGGGTGCTGGCATCAGACCAGGCACCAAGGCGACAAGTCACCATGATCTGAATCATAGAGTATCATCTGTCTTGTGTCAGAAAACGTCGAGCCTCATAATTTGTGTGGAGATAGGTTCCAACAAAAGAGGAATGGATTCTAAACACTGCAGTACTCACCAGTCCCAAAGACATAAGAAATATCCTTAGTATGCAACAAAGAAGCGTATTGAAGAAGCTAAGGAAAGTACCATTGGTAAGGGGAAAATACCTTTTCAGGTGTTAGGTGAGAAAGCGATCTGCGGTGTCAGGCAATGTAATGCGCGATTGGAAGATGTGTAGAAATGTCTCCATAAGAAATTAGAAAAGTCAAATGCATTTAATGCCTCAATGGATAGATCCAACGGATAGTTTTCAAGATCATATATATGCAAATAAAGCAGATGAGAGAGAATACAAACAAGCATTGAAAAAACAACGTGAACAACTCTCAAGCTCAACTCTACGATCTGAGAATTAGCAAAGCTTGTTCAACTATTCAGTTCTTTCGAATAAGTGCTTAAACAGCAACTGAGTAGCAACCATCAAGAACTCAACATCTATCAATCAACTGAAGAAGAGTACCAAGTGCGCTAGACTTGAAGTGTTCTAAGTGAGCGCAAGAGAGCAAGTCTCTTTGGACTTGAAGAGTTCAAGAGTGAAAGAAGTTCCTAGCTATTTGGTGCAGAAGGAATCGTGTGATTAGGAAGTTGTAAAAGACATCCTTAGTGGATATCCTACTCGTTGAGTAGAAGAGTGGACTAGGAGCATTAAGTGCTCTGAACCACTTAAAACGACTGTGTCTTTTACATTCATAACCATAACTGCTATATCTGCCAAAACAGCTATAACTGTCTCACTCTCATAACTCCTTTGCTTTGTAAAGAAGATTAAAATAAACATCATTTCCGCTAAGTTTTAATTATCATCAAAGAACAAGTTTAAAACGAAAAGATTTTTTAAATATCTATTCAACCCCCCCCCCTTCTAGATAACTATTGTGCCAACTAGGAACTAACAATTGGTATCAGAGCAGGTTCTATTTCACAGCTTACAAGCTTTAGTAGATCCAATGGCACACGTACTAAGCGAATCTAGAACTGGAGGAGGCAACAAGCCACCAATGTGCAACAAGGATAAATTTGCAAACTGGAAAGTCAGGATGCAAGCATACATAGACTCAATAGATGAAGATCTATTTGAGACCATTCAAAATGGGCCCTATATTCCAATGAAGCTTGCACCAAGCACTGACGATCCAAACAGAATACAAATCAAGGTTAAAGAAGAGTGGACAGACAACGAGAAGAGAGTTGTCCAACTTGACAAAAAGGCCAAGAACATCCTGTTCCAATCCTTAGAAGACGATCTGTTCGAAAACGTTGTCAACAGCAAAATAGCCAATGAGGTTTGGGAAACATTGTTGATCATGCACGAAGGAACTGAAGAAGTCAGAGAAAACAAACAATCTCTCCTGACACAGCAGTATGAGATGTTTGTTCATGTTCAAGGAGAAAACGTGACTTCCACCTATGAGAGATTCAACATTCTGCTCAACTCTCTACGAGCATATGGGAAGATCTATCCTAACAAAGATCTGATCATAAAGTTCATGAGAGCCCTACCGAGCAAGTGGGATGCCAAAACCACTGCGATAAGAGAGTCAAAGAATCTTCACGAGATGACAGTTCAACAACTATATGGCAATCTCCTAACATACGAACTGGAGCTGACTCAACGAGCTGAAACCCTATCAGAAGGAAGAAGGAAGGATAAGGGTGTTGCTCTAAAGGTAACCGAAAGTGTATCACAAGTCAACACTGAGATTGACTCTGATTATGATGAAGACGATGATGAAGACCTTGTTATCTTTGGTAAAAAAGATCGAGAAGGTTCATGCGTCAAGGCAAAACCAAGAAGCCAAAGAAGGTCAAGAATTCACAGCCGAGGAGCAAATAAATGATCTATGCTACAACCGCAAGAAGTTGGCCACTTCATTGCCAAATCGCAACAAACCTCTAAGAGAAGAACTAAAGAAGAAACAACATGCAAAGAAGGAATACAAAGGAAACAAAAGGCCTCAGAAGAGAGACAAAGGCCTGGTAGCTGGAGGATCATGGAGCGATTCAGACAATGACTCCAATCCTGACTCAGGAGATGATGAAGAACCACAAATGGCTAATCTATGCTTAATGGCCAAACATGCAAAGGACAAACAAAACCTTAACATTCATGATGTAAGTCTCGATGAGGTATTTGACTTCAACTCACCTGATGTAGACATAAATGATTTAAGAACTGCACTGCATGGCATAACCACTGATCTACATCAATACATGAAGTGGTTCAAAGTTTTGTCTAAGGATCATTCACTTCTTCAAGAGGAGAAGAAGAAAGTTCAAGAAGAGCTTGAAACAGCCCTTTTAAGTGCTAACCTCTTCTCCAAGCTTGAGGCTGAGAATGAGATCTTAAAACAAACAAACACACTCAATGAACAAAGGGAGTCTGATCTAACCTCTAAAATTGAGAAACTAGAAAAGACTATCTCTGCATGGAATAAATCCTCATCATCCATGGACTCAATGCTCTCTAGTCAGAGAAGTACATTCGATAGAACATGATTAGGCTTTGGGTAATCCATCTCAGAGTCATGTGTGGAAAAGACAAAGGAAACTAGCACTAGTAATACCTCAAGTTTCAGTAGAAGCATTACCTTTGTGAAATCCTCACAGAAGGAAGAACAAGGTCAACCTTGTTCTACTGTCTCCATTCATACTCAAAGGAGTAAAGGATCTCACGCTGGCCTGGGATTCATAAAAGAGAAGAGTAACCTAACCTCTACTCACCAACCTCGAAGAATCGTAGAGTCAAGCAAGACCAACTCTACGAATCAACCGGAAAGGTACAGTAGAGGTAAGGCACACTCATCACTATCTATGAAATCCAGGGACATGTGGAAGAATGAGAATCAGGTTAATAGAAGGACAACAAAAGAACCACACAAGTCCAAATGGAGGATGAATCCTCATACACACAAAGGTATGCACCATTCTAGATGTTTTATATGCAATAAATATGGTCACAAGGCTACCAAGTGCTATTATAGTTCCATGCATTTAAGACCCAAGATTAAACAGATTTCGGTCCCCAAAGGCACTAACAAAGAAGGACCCATGCAAATATGGGTACCAAAATGAAGGTTCATTGTTTTGACAGGAAAAGAGCTCCACGATCACTACATGGTATCTGGACAGTGGATGCTCAAGGCACATGACCGGGAAAAAAGCCCTTCTATCTAACTACATAGAGAAGGAGGGCCCCTTAGTCATCTTTGGAGACAACGGCTCGGGCAAGACAAGAGGATATGGCTCTGCTGGCAATGGTGCAGTATCTTTCAGCAAAGTAGAATATGTGGAAGGTCTCTAATACAACCTTCTAAGCATCAGCCAACTCTGCGACAAGGGTCATCAAGTGACATTCCTCAACAACCAATGTCAAGTCAGAGATTTGAAGACATCTGCTGTAAAGCTAACCGGGACAAGAGAAGGAAATGTCTACACAGTGGATCTTGGTCAACTAAGCTCAGATGAGACAATATGTTTTCTGGCAAAAGAATCTGAAGAAATGAGCTGTCTATGGCATAGACGGTTATCTCACTTAAACTTTAAAAGCATGTCCAAACTAGCATCAAAAGATCTCGTAGCTAGCCTACCTAAGTTCAACTTCGTAAAAGAAAGGCCATGCAATGCCTGTCAGCTTGGAAAGCAAACCAGAAGCTCATTCAAAAGCAAAACTGCCAACTCTATCGACAAGCCCCTGCAGTTGCTTCACATGGATCTATTTGGGCCAATTCCAACAACTAGTCTTGGAGGAAAAAGATACTCTCTAGTTATAGTCGACTGCATCACACCGATTCACATGGGTATTCTTTACAACTTCAAAGGATCAAACGAGCTCCCAATTAATCAAGATGTTCAGGTGGTGATGAGCGAGAAAGGAGAGAAAATCAAGGCCATAAGGAGTGATCATGGCGAGAGAGTTCGACTTCTCGAAATGGACCGATTCTGACAGCACAATGGGATCGATCATAACTTAACTTCAACTCTATGAACTCCTCAACAAAATGGAGTATTTGAAAGAAAGAAGAACCTTGATAGAGGATGGAAGAACTACTCACTGCGAGGCTCATCCTGCTGAATACTTACAGGCGTAAGCGCATCAACACTACATGCTACACACAGAAAAGATCACTGATACACTCTACGATCAAGAAGACGCCCTACGAACTATGGAAAGGAAGAAAGCCAAGTGTCAGCTACTTTTATGTTTTTGGCTGTGCATTCTACATTCTCAACAATGGAAAGCAGTACCTGACAAAATTTCAGCCCAAGTCAGACGAAGGAATCTTTCTTGGATATGCCACAGATAGTAAGGCTTACAGAGTGTTCAACAAAAAGACACTGAGTGTTGAAGTCTCAATTCATATCATCCTCGATGAAACAGACTCGGACAACACGGTTCTTCAAGACACTACGACCGATAGTGCAGACACTACTAATGAAATCGTCGAGCCCAACACTACGATCGTAGTGCCAAATAGTGAAATCGTTGAGCAACAAAATGAGATCGTAGAGAGGTCTATGCAAGATAATGAACCTCCACACCAAGAAGAAGAAATAGATCTTGAAGACTTAAGACAAGAAGGCATCAGGACAGATGTCCCAACCGGTAACAGATGGGCCAGAGATCACACTCAGGATCTAATCATTGGAGATCCGAGTGCTAGAGTCAAAACAAGAGCTGCTACTCAAAATGAATGTTTTTATCTAAGCTTCATATCACAAACAGAACCAAAGAATATAGAGGATGATATGGAAGACTCCAGTTGGATAGAAGTTATGCAGGAAGAACTCAACCAATTTGAACGAAGTAAAGTATGGAGGTTGGTACCAAGACCAAAGAGTCATCCTGTCATAGGAACCAAGTGGGTCTTCAGAAACAAAATTGACGAAGATGGAGTTATTACCAGGAACAAGGCAAGACTAGTGGCAAAGGGTTACTCTCAAGAAGAAGGCATTGACTACGATGAGACATTTGCACCTGTTGTAAGATTAGAAGCCATCAGAATCTTTCTTGCCTTTGCTGCTCATATGAAGTTCAAAGTCTTTCAGATGGATGTCAAAAGTGCATTCCTAAATGGAGAACTCCAAGAAGATGTTTATGTAGAGCAACCTCCATGTTTCATTAATCCATCTCTTTCCAATTATGTTTATAGATTAGACAAAGCCTTATATGGTCTTAAACAAGCACCTAAAGCATGGTATGAAACACTAACTAACTTCTTAATTGAAAATGGGTTCACTAGAGGTAGAGTAGATACCACACTGTCTTATAAAGCATAAAGACAAAGTCTTATTAGTTCAAATATATGTTGATGATATTATTTTTAGTTCTACTGACGAAAAGTTATGTAAGAGATTTTCTAAGCTGATGCAGAGCAAGTTTGAAATGAGCATGATGGGTGAGCTGAATTTCTTTCTTGGACTGAAAGTAAAGCAGACTGATGAAGGAATTTTCATAAACCAAGCCAAGTACATCAATGACTTACTCAAGAAGTATGGCATGGAATCAGCCTCTCCCATGAAAACACCAATTGCTCCTGCAACCAAGCTTAACAAAGATGAAAAGGGTAAAAGTATTGATATAACTCAATACAGAGGTATGATAGGCTCTCTTTTATATCTAACTGCCAGTAGTCCAGACATAATGTTTGCAACATGCATATGTGCTAGATTTCAGGCTAACCCTAAAGAGTCACATTTGTCAGCTGTAAAGAGGATCTTCAGGTATCTCAAGGGTACACCTTACTTGGGGCTTTAGTACCCCAAAGAATCCTCATTTGAACTAACAGGATTCACAGATGCTGATTTTGCAGGATGCAAAATAGATAGAAAGAGTACCAGTGGGACCTATCAATTGCTAGGAAACAGACTTGTGTCCTCGTTTAGCAAAAACCAAAACTCAGTATCTACTTCAACTATAGAAGCTGAATACATTGTTGCTGGCAGCTACTGTGCTCAGATCCTATGGATGAGAAATCAGCTAGCTGACTATGGGTTTGATTTCAAATCTATTCCCATTCACTGTGAGAACACAAGTGCCATAGCAATAACTCATAATCCTGTTATGCATTCTAGGACTAAGCATATAGAAATAAGGTATCACTTCATTAAGGATCATGTGCAAAATGGAACTATATCCTTACAATATATCCCTCACCGAAAATCAACTTCATTGATGTTTTTACAAAGCCTCTAGATGAATCCAGATTTAATAAGTTAATAAGTGAGCTAGGCATGCTAAATCTACATCCTTAAAATATATGCTCTAGATATGTGCTAACCATACAAATACAAAAGGCTAAGCTCAAAATCATAGACATGATCAAGGGAAGTCCACGATCATAGAGCGGAAAAGACAACTACCTCAACGATCGTAGTAAAGACTCAACCATCGTAGTGCAGACTCAACGATGACAAAAGCCTCATCAACAAAGCAAGAATGCACCCTGTGATGATAAACTTCAAAACAAAGCAATTCCTCTGATAAGCGCCTCAGGAACAAACCTAACCCTTGACTCACTACAAGAGGTTGGCCCTTCCCGAGTTACCTTAAAAGAATGATTTATCAAAAACTCATCACTAGGATCCAGACAGACTCGACGATCGTAGCTCGGATACCGACGATTTAACGCTGGAATGAGACTTGACGATCGTGGCTCTCAAAGAGCTAACTGGATGACTCGACGATCGTAGATCAGACTAGACAAATGTAAAGCACTCAACGATCACTAAACTACCTCAACGATCGTAGTCCTCCCTAAGGACACCTCAGCTCTGTAGGAGCCAAGGGCAAATCAGTACAATCCTTATCAGTCAAAATCGTAGAGCCAAGAAAAAGTCGACACCTATCCCACTAAGCAAAAAGGAGAGAGGGAAGTTACAAGTACAAAATGAAATCATATTTTTGAAATCAGAAGTTCAAAAGATCATCTCTCTCATCCTCTCTCAAAGCAGAAGCCCTAAATCAGAACAAAGCTCAGTCATATCTCTCTTCCAACAAAAAAATCAATGGCGGCATCCAGTGTTATCTCAGGCTACAGACTCTATTTTGACGAGTTCAAAACAGCTCAACCCAAGTTCCACAAGACTCTGGCCTTACTGAAGAAGGCAGGTCTCGAAGAGGCCTTAAGCACATATACTTTAATTTATCCCATGTTAGTGAAAGAGTTCTACAGAAATGGAGCATTTCAAGACAACATCATCACTACGAGAGTAAGGGATGTGGTAATCAGACTGAAGGCCGAAGATATCAACCTCGCCCTAGGTCTCAAAAATGAAGGGCATCCATTCTTAGATAGCGTAGACTTCTAAGAAGGACTTAGAAGAATGCATCACAAGAAACTCCCCTCTGTGAAAGGGTACAAGAAGAAGGAGTTCCCTCAGAGGTATGACTTTTTAGCCGATATAGTTGGGAAATGTATATGTTGCAAGAGCTCAGGTCACGACTTTGTGAATGAAGTTCAACTTAGGCTCATGACTGCCATGAGTTATGGAATACAACTCAACTATGGAGCCCTATTGCTCGATTGGATTGGTAAATGGCTCGTCAACTCAATGAAGTCAAAAAGCCCTCAGAAGATGCTATACGGGCGATTCATAAGTATCATTCTACAATCAACCCTGGGTGACGAAATTAGGGATGAAGAAGGAGAAACTATCAACCCAAAAAGACGAATGACTCAGAAATTGTTTGAAAATTGGAAGAGAAACCCAGCTGAGTATGTTCGAATGATGACCAAATCCAGTGGAAAAATTGGGGATCTGAAGGACTCAGGCCTTCCAGGAAACATGTCTGTGGTCAGGGAGATCGAAGAAGAAGAAGAAACCAACAAAGCAGAACCCTCTGTCCTTACCAGAAAGAGCAAGGGCAAGAGGAAGCTGAAGGCCAGACTGGTAGAAGAGCCTCAAGGATCTACCACTGATATACCTATAGAGTCCTCTGATATAGAGACTCTAAGGATGCTAAGAAGAAAGCAGCAACAAGATGAAGCAGATGAGGATTAGGCTACCATGTCTCAGATCCTGAAGAAGAACAAAGTTGGTCATAAGTCCAAAAACCCATCAGTCACCTCAATAGTAAAGTCTCTACTGTTCGTAGAGACCAGACCAAGCATGGCAGGCAATGAAGTAGCTGCTTCAAGCATAGTGGCTGTTGAACAGGATAAAACTGAGAATCAAGAAAGTCCTGAAGTTGTGGCTAAGCCTAGCAAATCTAGGAGAAAGCTGGTTAAGAAGTACATTCTTGAAAATGAAAAAGTGCTCAAGAAGGAAGCAGATAGTATGGTTGCCAAGAAGGAACTATCCAGAGCAAGTCAAGAGGACAGTGCTCCAGCTGCGGGGGAGATCCCTGAAATTCTCATGATAGAGAATACACCAGCTGAGGGGGAGATACCCGAAACTCAAGAAAATGATCAAGTTGAGGGGGAGCCTCAAGATATCTCCATGACAGAAGGAGAGGTCCCTGCCATAAATGAAGAAGAACCAGTGCCAGATCATCAAGAGCCCATTAAGATAATGGAGTCCTCCAACGAAGACAGAGAAGAGGAAGAAGATGATGATGACCTTCAGATCACTGGTGTGGGCAGAGATGGGTATAGAAGCTATCTCTACAATCAGATGTTCTCATACCTACCCATGATGCCATATCATCAAGCCCAAATCCTAAACTGTTGGGATCACATGTTCTGGAGCTTCAAAGAGTATCCATCCATCTCAGTATTGGCTCATGGATTTCCAGGGAGTTTCAATTTTGCCAAGAAATTGCTTACCAACAACTCTTCCTCAAAGGATAAACTTGAGGTACTATCTATCCCAAACCTCTTCAGAGTTAATCACCTACCATCATCCTCATTTAGCTATTTTTATGAATTCCCATAATGGTTGGAAGTGATCCTTCAGCCACTAAATCAATTTCCAGTTGCAGAGTCGCAAAATTCTGTAACTGAGGAACCAAATGTAGTCAACTTTATTTTGCTCCCACAAACCATCAACTCTAAAATCCCTAACTCTAGTCCCATCGTAGAGTCCTAAATAGAAATCGTAGAGCCACATATTCCAAACACAGAAACTCAGACCCCTCCATCAGACATACCATCCTCCTCCTCCAATGATTATTTTAGTCTTGATCTTGCTCTCTACTCCTTGCAAGATCAATCCCAAAAAAGATCTCCTCCATTCAACAATCCTCAAACCAATGATACTCTTCCAAATCTGCCCACAAAAGATGACTTGAATGAAGTGTCCAAGAACATGGTCAAGAACATTGAAGAAAGCCTGGACACTCACTCAGACCTCATTCATCTCCGGCTGAATCAAATGATCACTACTGTAAATAATATCCCTGGCACTCTAAATGCTGAGCTTACAAAGAAGCTGAGGGAAATCATCCAAGAAATTCTTCAAAGCATGAAGGACAGAGATGAGATTCATTTCTAGATAGCCAACAAGCAAAGAGAGGCTGTTCTTGAATTGCAGAGAAATCAAGAAGTCCAAAATAAACTCATACTGGAGAACATCATAAACTTGAAAGCCTCAGTCCAAGAATTCCAGAAATCTTATGTCAATCGGGAACGACAGAATGACATTGTTCTCACTGCCCTCCGAAACAAAGAAGCTAGATCTGAAAAACAGATCAAGGAAAGTCAAGAGGACATTGCTCAGACACAAAGCCAATTGAACGAGCTTGTCCATGGAGTGAATCGACTTTCCTGCAAATGCATATAGACATTAATAATCATGACAACAAATCTCCTTGGTTATGTCATCATCAAATAGGGGGAGATTGTTGGGAGAATGCATATTATGATTTGATGTTTTAATGTATATGCTCATGATTATTTGTAAAGTCCTTCAAGTAAGATATGTACAAGGACATAGTGATAAGATCAAATTTGTTAGGTTGATCTAAGCTCTTAATGTGTATCATTCTTCTTAAGAATGTATAGATAGAAAGATCAAAGATGTTAGGTTGATCTTGAGATGTAATAGATAGCCTTCGAAGAAATTGGAGTGTATAAATCTTATCTACATTGCAGAAGTCATGGCAGAAGCGTAGAGCTTCAAAGATCGAGTGTATGCGCCAAAGGCCTCTTCGAAAATCGTAGAGTGGTCCCAACGTTTGCCGAGCCAACTCAACGATCGTAATATGCTGAAGGAAACGTAGAGCTTATAAGTCAACGATCGTAGAGTGCTCTCGGAAACGTATAGTTTACAACTCAAGCAAGCAAAGATCGTAGTGTGCAAGGACTTCAGAGAAATCGTAGTGCTTTCGGGTGCTGGCATCAGACCAGGCACCAAGGCGACAAGTCACCATGATCTGAATCATAGAGTATCATCTGTCTTGTGTCAGAAAACGTCGAGCCTCATAATTTGTGTGGAGATAGATTCCAACAAAAGAGGAATGGATTCTAAACGCTGCAGTACTCACCAGACCCAAAGACATAAGAAATATCCTTAGTATGCAACAAAGAAGCGTATTGAAGAAGCTAAGGAAAGTACCATTGGTAAGGGGGAAACACCTTTTCAGGTGTTAGGTGAGAAAGTAGTCTGCAGTGTCAGTGGGCCAGAATGCAGTTCAAAAGATGTGCAGAAATGTCTCCATCAGAAATCAGAAAAGTCAAATGCATTTAATGCCTCAACTGATGGATCCAACGGATAGTTTTCAAGATCACATATATTTAAATAAAGCAGATGAGAGAGAAGACAAGCAAGCATTGAAAAAACAACGTGAACAACTCTCAAGCTCAACTCTACGATCTGAGAATTAGCAAAGCTTGCTCAACTATTCAGTTCTTTCGAACAAGTGCTTAAATAGCAACTGAGTAGCAACCATCAAGAACTCAACATCTATCAATCAACTGAAGAAGAGTACCAAGTCTGCTAGACTTGAAGAGTTCTAAGTGAACCGCAAGAGAGGCAAGTCTGCTGGACTTGAAGAGTTCAAGAGTGAACTAAGAAGTTCCTAGACTGCTGGTCTAGAAGGAATCTGTGTGATTCAGAAGTTTTAAAAGACATCCTTAGTGGATATCCTACTCGTTGAGTAGAAGAGTGGACTAGGAGCTTTAAGTGCTCTGAACCACTTAAAATGACTGTGTCTTTTACATTTATAACCATAACTACTATATCTGTCATAACTGCTATAACTGTCTCACTCTCATAACTCCACTGCTTTGTAAAGAAGATTAAAACAAACATCATTTCTGCTAAGTTTTAATCATCATAAAAGAACAAGTTTAAAACGAAAAGATTTTTTAACTATTTATTCAACCCCCCCCCCCCCTTCTACATAACTATTGTGCCAACTAGGAACTAACAGAACATACTCACTATCTCGCTCTAATAATTGAGCCCTGTTGACAACATCTGAATACAGAGAAAATTTATGAGAGATAAGGTATTGACGAATCTCGGGTTTTAGACCTCTCAGAAACATCCTTGTTTTTCGTTCCTCATTCTCTACCAAATGAGGTGCAAACCTGGATAACTCAGCGACCTTCGCCTCGTACTGGGACACCGTCATGTTGTTTTGTTCCAGTCTGATAAACTCTACCTCCTTCATATGACGAATACTTTCAGGAAAGTACTTGTCATTGAATAGTTTCTGAAATATTTTCCAAGACATGTTGAGTGCGGCAGGCTGGGTACGCTTCACAGACTCCCACCAGTAGTCTACCTCACCACAAAACATAAAGGTGGCGAATGGAACCTTCTGTTCCTCCGTGCATCCCAAGACATCGAATATCTTGGTAATTTGCTTTACCCATGTTTCCGCCTTGATCGGATCCGGCTTTCCAATAAATTCTGGTAGTCCAACTCCTTGAACTGCTTGGCTGTGATAGACCGTGCGTTGCTATCACTTCCACCCGTATTTTGTACACGAGTCTCCCTCGTCTGATTTCGCATGAACTGCAAAAAGCTCCTAAACATTCTATCATTCATTGTTTGCTCGCTAGTGTTGTTTATAGGAGAAATCTTGCCTTCCTGTTGTACGTTCTCCTGGTTTGTGACTACAAGTTGTTCCACAGTCTCATACACTCTATTGTTAACGTTCTCAGCAGCCATTCTTAAATACTGCCATAAAACAAGGGTTAATTAAACAAATTAACATATCACATAATATCCCTATATTATTAATGAGGCCAACAAATAAGCTTAGATAGGACACACTAGCGAAGGATTTACTCATCTCTCCACTCCTAGTTCTATTCCCCGATCTCCGCCAGAGACCATATCCCTAAGCTTTGATACCAACTCTGATGCCCCCAAAATAGGTATACAACACCCATTACGAATCGCCAAATACATGGATACGAAAGCAAACTACAACTTCAATAATACAATTGTCGTGAAAAACGACAACACATCTTTGTGAGTTTAAATACAAATATTATCTTCTAGACAATATCCACACTCAAATAAGTCCTCATTACAATTATTCAAACACTATTTTACAAAAATAGTGAGAGGATGTTAAAACATCTTTCTAGAACCATCACTCCATACCCCACTAGATCACGATATATTTCTCACCTCGTGAGAAGAAAAATGGAACAAAAAGGAAAAGGGTGAGCTCAACTAGCCCGATAAAGAATATTATGACTAAGATAATATACAACAAATTATCATTAGTCTTCAACGAGGAAAAATCGATAAAATATAATAGACAACAAGTTTTAGATCAACAATCGCAATGAAACAACAATCCATTAGAAGAGTCAAGTAGAGAATGAGTTCTACTATCTTCTAAGATTTAAAAGTCCATCATCAATATTTTATCCCTGTAACAACAATCAATATACATCTTTAATCAAATATTCATCTTTGCACTACAGGCAAAGATATTCATTTGTATCACCAGTTGATCATGTTCATCTCAACACCTGTTCATCTTTTGCACTACAGGCCAAAGATATTCATTAGGTAATCATTCATCTTTCGCTACTGAGGCCAAAGATATTCATCAGTTAATCATTCATCTTTGCACTACAGGCCAAAGATATTCAGTAATATCATCATTTAGGACTGAGGATGATGAAAAATATATTAAAGAAAATGAATTCAGTGAGATAAAAGAACAAATATTAGGGATTCGTATTACAGTTTATCCAAGTTCAATAATACTCCATAATAACCAATTTTGAAACAGAATTCAAAAATAAAGATCAAAACATGGATACAATCAAAGATAGTAACTATAATAGACATCTTGGACAAAAAGGAGAAAATTTCATTTTTCGGTGAATAGTACCGTATTTGTGAATAAGTGTCGCATTATCGTGAATAAGTAACCGGACACACAAAAGGTAGAAATTCCATAATAAAATCCATACCAATATTTTGGTATAATGATATTGAAAGAATAACATCATTAGGAAGAAAATAACATCCCTTACCTCAAAAAGACAGTACTTCTGACTGGAATACTGGATATAGTGTTGAAGGAACTTGCACCGTATAGCAGCACTCAAAGTATCAAAATACTCACAAGAATACGCTCGATAATATAGAGAGAGAAAGAGAGAAAACTTATTTCTTGTGTGATTTTCAATTCTAACTTAGCCCTCTATTTATAGGAAAATGTTAGCATGCAAAAGCAGACTTGACCTACTACCTGATGGCTTTACCTGCTACTATTGCCACCCACCATATTTGAAATTCAATTTGAACACATTTCTCACCAACCAAAAGTGGAGCCCACCAATTCTAGAATTTTCCACCAAAATGATAAATTCTGAAACTTCAACAATTTCTGAACCAGTCACCTCTTAAAATTAATAACAAATCATACGCTCATTTTTAACGGTTCAAAATTTATGGACATATACTCAACTTATATATGTATAACATATTCAAAAATCACAACGATCCAACGGTCAAATTAAAAATTATAACTCACGAATATAGCTTTAAGAACACCGATTTGATCTTTTAATACCTCCAATCTGACAAAATACTGATAAAACACCTCAACATTAATTCCTTCAATTATATCCACATAAAATAAATATATCTATCAATTATATCCACATAAAATAAATATTTCCTTATCATATAAATCAATAATTAATTATTCACAAATAATATTATAGAATCACAATTATGACAACCAGTAGTTCTCTCGGGAAAGAGGGGCTTTCAATAAGGATTTCTCCTTCTTGGCGAGCAATTAGGTGACCAAACCTCTCCTCGATGCGAACTTTTAGACATTGCCAATAATGTTATCTAATAATATTATTCAAATAATATGAATTATTGATCCGATAATGGGAAATATTCAGCGTTGACAATTATTGAAACAACAATAATATAAACTATCAACGTGGCATTTATTGAATCAATAAAATAAAATATTGAGCAATTAATTACCGTAACAATTATTGAGTAAAGTGTCTTCACGTAAGAATCAATAATTCAAAAATACCGTGCCAAAACAGGTGCTAACTCTTGTGCAAACCATGCGTAGACATCGTATTTTAACCACGGGTATTCCAACAAAGGTTGTTAGCAGTAATAACTACGCCGTTATTTGTAAAAACTCAAATTTGTCGTTTTCTTCATATGAACGTTATCCGTTATGGGGCCCACAAATAGTTGCGCCGTCGTACGAATATTCCCCGACAGAAAGAATATTCCATGACCAAACGAATATTCCCCGACAACAATGAATATTTTATAACCACTTGCTTATTTTGCAAAATTTGCACATTTCACCCATAACCAAAGCATTATATCAAATTAGCACCTTATTATTCACAATAATAATTAGAGGAAATTCGATTTTATTTATAATAAGTTGGGGTCTTACATCAATTATTAGAGCGAGATAATGAGTATGTTCAATCGAGGGGCCACAACCAGGGTTATACCGGTGGTAGTAGTCATCGGAGCAATGACAACCAGCGAGGATGAAAACATTCGGACAAAAGCGGTAACCACTCTGGTGGTAATTGTGGCCATGATGGTAGAAGAAGCGAGTCGGGGAGAGATTTCAAAAATGGAAGGTACAACAATGATAACGAAAAGACGTCAGCACAAACATCAACTATTTCTAGGGGAGGAGATCGATCACCGGTCATTTGTTATAAATGCGGGAAAGAGGGACACATCAGCCCAAACTGCCCACAACAATCCAAGGTGTGTTATAAATGTGGAAATGAAGGTCATATACCTAGAGATTGTCTTATTGAAAAACCAAGTTCAACGGGGATGGTGACTCCAAAGGCTGTCCCGGACAAGTCAAAGTTGGTGGTTCCTTGAAGGGCGTTTGTCGTGACTGGCCAAAACGCGAGGAACTCGAACAAGGTGATCACGGGTGAAGTTTATACCTTATTTGATACCGGTTCTACCCATTCTTTTATCTCTCCTGCTTGTGCTCAACGTTTGAACTTGACTCCGGAGAAATTAGACTTTGACTTATCTGTTGAGACTCCGTTAGGAGAAACTTTCATTACATCTACTGTTTATTAATCCTGCTTGATCCAAGTTGGTACCATCACATTACCTGTCGATCTTATTTCTTTGAAAATACTTGCATTTGATTTGATTTTAGGGATTGATTGGTTAACTATTCATCATGCCAAAATTGATTGTTTTCGTAAGGTTGTTAGTTTTCATATTCCTAACCAACCTGTTAATCACTGTCATATCAAGCCATAAAGCTATTCGTTTATTGAAAAATGGATGTCAAGCTTTCTTTGCCCATGTCACGGACTTGAACAAGAATACGTCAGATTTGAATAATATTTTTGTTGTTAGTGAATTTCCTGACGTATTTCCTAAAGAACTTCCCGGCCTACCCCCGGCGTGAAGTTGAATTCTTTATTGACCTTGAACACGTACAAAGCCCATTTTTAAACCCCATATCGAATGGCTCCTATTGAACTTGAGGAGTTAAAGGTCCAACTCTGAGGAGTTGTTAGACGCATCGGTTTCATTCGGCCCCAAGTACATCTCCTTGGGGTGCTCCTATTTTATTCAGTAAAGAAGAAAGATGGGAGTATGCGACTTTGTATTGACTCACCGAGAATTGAACCATGTCACCATCAAGAATAGTATCCGCTACCTCGCATTGATGACTGTTCGACTAGTTGCAAGGAGCACAATTCTTTTCAAAGATCGATCTTCGTTCTGGATATCATCAGCTGAAGATTAAAACTGAGGATATTCCAAAGACTGCCTTCAGAACTCGGTACGGGCATTATAAATTCTTAGTCATGTCTTTTGGATTGACTAATGCTCCTGTTGTTTTCATGGATATGATTAATCGTGTGTTCAAAGAATATTTGGATCAGTTGGTTATCGTCTTTATTGATGTCATCCTCATCTATTCCAAAAGCCGTGAAGATCATGAGCGCCATTTGAAGCTGGTCCTTCAAAGGCTTCGTGATAACAAGCTATATGCCAAGCTGAAGAAATGCGAGTTCTGGCTTAAGGAAGTATCATTCCTTGGGCACGTGGTGTCAAAACATGGAATATCTGTTGACTCGACGAAGATTGAAGCAATACAAGTTGGGAGCAACCGAAGTCAGTGACCAAAGTACGTAGCTTTCTGTGCTTAGCTGGTTATTATCGGAGATTCGTGGAAGGATTTTTTAGAATCGCTACTCTGTTAACTCAACTGACTCGGAAAGATACAAAATTCGTATGGAGCGAGGAATGCGAGAAGAGTTTCCAAGAGCTCAAGAAGAGACTCATTTCGGAACCTGTTCTGTCAATACTATCTGGTTCGAATGGATTTGTTATCTACAACGATGCTTCAGGCAAAGGGTTAGGATGTGTTCTCATGCAACATGGGAAAGTCATAGCATATGCAGCGCGATAACTCAAAGAATATGTGAGGAATTATCCTACTCATGATCTAGAGTTGGCAGCAGTCGTTTTCGCATTGAAGATCTAGAGACACTACCTGTATAGAGAGAAAGTGGAGATTTATACGGATCACAAAAGCCTCAAATATTTCTTCACCCAAAAGGAACTCAACATGTAGCAAAGACGTTGGCTCGAGTTGTTGAAAGATTACGACCATACCATCCAATATCATCTTAAAAAAGCAAACGTGGTAGCTGACACATTGAGTAGAAGATCATATGCGGGTACGAGTGTAATGTTGTTAACACAAAGGCCCATTTTGTATGACTTGCAAAGGATGGAGATAGAGGTAAAGGCTCCAAGTACCCACGTGATGATATCAAATATACGAGTAGAAGAGCTTTAATCGATAAAGTTAAATTTCGCTCAAGCTACGGACACGGAGCGATCGTATGAAGAAGAAAGTGCAAGAAGGTGTTATTCCAGAAGCAAGAATTGATGAAGAAGGAATACTTCGAGTCAACTCTAGACTTTGTGTTCCTAATGATTATGAATTGAAGCATAGAATCATGATGGAGGCACACAACACACCGTTTGAAATCCATCATGGGAGTACCAAAATGTATCATGATCTTCGACATACATTTTGGTGGAACAATATGAAGAGAGAGATCGCGGAGTTTATCTCGAGGTGTTTAACTTGTCAACGTGTAAAGGCGGAGCATCAAGTGCCAAAGGGTCCATTTCAACTACTTGAAATTCCGAAATGGAAGTGGGAACACATTACCATGGATTTCGTTACGGGTCTTCCCAAGGTTTCTCAAGGCATAGATGCGATTTGGGTCATTGTTGATAGATTAACCAAGTCTGCACATTTCTTGCCTATACATGAGACTTATTCCCTTGAACGTCTTGCTCGTATGTACGTAAATGAGATTGTGAGATTTCATGACATACCAGTATTCATAGTTTCGGATCGTGACCCAAGATTCACTTTACGATTTTGGGTTAGCTTGCAGAAAGCTATGGGCACGGATTTTCTGATTGATTCGGCATACCATCCTCAAGCAGACGGCAATCGAAAGGACTATTCAAACTCTTAAAGATCTATTAAGACTCTGTGTCCTAGATTTCAAAGGAAGTTGGGATAAGTACTTGTCAGTGGTGGAATTCTCCTACAACAACAGTTATCAAGTAAGTATAGGCATGGCTCCATTCGAGGCGTTGTATGGAAGAAAATGTCGTTATCCAGTATGTGACGCCCCCAAATCCGGGTACTTGAAACCCGAACTCAGTGCTTCACGATACCATTTCTATAAGCTGAATAATACAATAGTAATATTACATTCAAACTTAATTTACATACATCAAAGTTTACTTCCCAGGTACGAGACCTTCAAATACATTCATTACAATACATGAATAGATACCCATGCAGCTATAACCATTAACTCATAATACACACTTATTCGTTCAGCTTTCCTTTTCCTTTGTTCGGTGCTCGAGCCTTCAAAGTTGCTCATACATAATCGAAAACATTTAATTTAAGCAAGGATGAGCATTTGAGTGCCCAACAAGTAATAGCAATTATATATATGTTTGAAAGAATATAAGTATTCTCTTTACATAACACTTCTCTAATGAATCAAAAGTTGTGAAGTAATCAGATCTTGATAAAAGATTCACATAACAACTCTCTCTCAAATTCTTGAAATGAGGCTCCACCCATGAACAGGGTTTAAGAAACATACTATGAACATTGTTTTTCATTTTCGAAAAGGTTTAGCAGAAATTCATCCAAAGCCAACCGTCATAACTTACAGACACGGAGGAGGGTGATCGACCCAGTTGTACCTGTGATTGATCAATACTACATAACTTGAACGAAATTCATCGCTCATCCTTTGTCCGCCGAACCGCATAAAAATTTTCCCATTATCGGGATGTTCATACATGCCTGGTTTCAAACCCGAAGGTTTTTAATCTTGCTCAACAATAATATGTAATTCAACATATATGTATACGGGTAATTGACATGGTACATCAACATGTGAATAAATGCCATGATTATCCAAGTGGGGACACTTGTATAACCATTTAAAAATCAACTTAACAGAATATATATCTGAGCTATCATGTTGATAATCAAAGCGTACATAATCAGACAGGGAATAGAATAATTCGAAATTTCTTACTCATGTCCATTGCATAAAAAGAAATGCAAAGGTAAGATACTTTTTGATTTCTTGATTACAAATCTCAACTTAGGTCTTATCTCTTTATCACAACCTATCGATAAGCAGGTCATTCGTCCGATTAGAACAATATATCATAACACATAATCTTCATCTAATTATGAATTAAAGACATAGTCTAATCACATAATCGCAGTGATCATACTTTTAGTTCACATTCTATACTTTTATACATTTTTCAAATATCTCATCCATGTTCTTACAGTAGTCTTTTCTTTCTATTATAGGGTCCGACAGTTGTCGGCGTACCGACAGCTTTATCGGGTACATACTGAGTCTAAGACTCTTATTCTATACCTCAACATCTGTAAATATCAGACATTTTACTTTTAATCATTTTCGAATTTTTCCAGAAATTGAAAAATTTAAAATAAATCAAATCTGTCACTCAAGGCTTATAGTGATATAACTGTTACTATGGTTGCTCTTCACCAAATCCTGGACTTCATAACCGGTTCTCTAGTCAGCTAGTTTGACCGGATATCACTTTCAAACATCAGAATTATAATTACATGATTTAAACATCAAACAATTCTATTATCATTAATATTAAATTATTAATGAAACCATTGCCAAAATATAAAAGTTATTTATAATAACTTAAAACTATTTTTAAAACATTTATTTTACCCTTAAATGATTTTTAAAATAATTAAAATCATTTTTAAATAATCACCATTAATATATAAATATTAATGTACTATTTATCCAAATATTAAAAGTTATTAATTATAACTTAAAATATTTTTAAATCCTTAATATCCTCTTTAAATGATTTTTAAATAAATAAAACTATTTTTAAACTATTTATTTAATATAAATATTAAATAAACTTAATATCACAAATCATTAACTAAATATCATTAATATATAATTATTAATGAAATTATCTTCTAAATATTAAAAGTTATATTTTATAACTCAAAATATTTTCTTATACCATAAAATAATTTTTCATGATTTTTCATGAATTAAAACTATTTTAAATCACTTATTTAATATTATAATTAAATAAATAAATACCTTTTATATTTCAAAAATATTAAATATTTATGAAATATACTCAAAATAATTAAAAACTATTTTTCGGACTTTAAAATAATTTTTCATAATTTATTTGGTATTTTTAATAATTAAAACTAATTTTCTAATTTTTAAATTAATTTTAGGAAAATAAAATGATAATCGTCAGCTAAAGGCATCTATAGCGACGAGGCCGTCGCTATAGGTGTTCTTGAGCTTCATGTCGGTGTACAAAGGTCTTAGTTTGACCGAGCCTTAAATCCAAGTGATCTAAATGTTTTACGGACTTGCAAAAGCTTTGATGTTGTAGTACTAATGTAATACTACAACTATATACTCATTTCATGACCAAACAACAACAAATCTGTGAGATATGATCAATAGAAAACCTTGTGGACGCGTGTTCTTCATGATTCGGGTTGCCCAGAAAACTACAGTCGACAATTCGGTCGATGACTTAGTGGTCTTATTCTGGTCGATCTATACATGTTATAGGTGTTTTATACGTCGGGCTATGTAGTACAACTTATAGAGAACATGATTAAATCAAGTTTCAAGTCTAAACATCAACAATACCAAAGATATAAATCATCAAACCTTCTGACAAAACTTGCATGCCAATTCGGGTTTTCGAATTTTAAAGCAGAATCGTCAAACTACTTTGGATCTTTATATCTTTCGATGCGAGTTTGATCTAAGTGATCTATTGATTCCAGTTGTAGATAACATGTAATACTACAACTCTATTACATATAAGACATATAACAACACCAGATCCAACGAGAAAGAGGCGGTCGAATGTGACCTCAACATGCTTTGAACATTTTGGAAAACCCGAAATGTTCTTGAAAAGCGATTCGGTCGATGGTAGTTTGACCATAAATAACTTCTAATCTACAACAGATATGACCATGATTCCTTTTGCGAATAAAGACAACATACCGAGGCTACATAGCAAGCTTTAAACATCAAAAACTCTTAACAGGATGAGATCTATGACCTCGACATTCGTTGTCGTAACACAAAATGAAAATTTCAGATTTTAAAGATCTTCAAATCCGAAAGCTTACGAATGTTATGGAATCAACATCAAGCAACCCGAGATCATCCTTAGACACTATAATCAACATGTTTTAACATTTAAACATAACATCTAACACCAAAAGTTTAAGAAAAATCAAATTTAGGGTTTATACCTTTTTAAGCTTTGATTACGATTTTTTTTAGCTCTTGATTTGTTATTGGTGTGAATGGGGCTTGTTTATAGACTGATATAATGAGAGAATTTCGTAGGTTTAAGCTTGGGAGAAGGAAGCTAAGTGCTTGTATATAAATAGGCCAAAATGGTGCATTTCTCTCTCTTGAATCCATAAATTAATGCATGAAATGATTATAATGGCTGATTGATGGTCATACTACAGCCCATAGGTAATTTCTAGATGGATTGGCCGGATTTTGTGGACAAGTGGTAGCAATAAGACATAAATAATGCATTTTCCCTTTTCTTTAATTTTAAAAAAAAATCTTTAAATACCTTGGATGCTAAAGTGGAATGATTCCCTTGTTTGAGAGCTGATAGCATGTAGGGTAAGTATGTTGGGCATCCTTGTTGCAAGATCCCATCAACAATGTAAGTAATAATACACTAAAATGACAAAAAGGGTATTTTGGTCATTTCACATATAATTCCAAGGGCATTTTTGTAAAAGGCCATTAAATGTAATATTTAACCATTAAATTATAATTCTTACCATTTACCAATTAATTTCTATCATTTGGTAAATTAAAACATTTATATAATAACGTCGTAATTAAACCCGATAATTTTAAATTAGGGTTTCCTTTAGAAAATTAGGGTTTTCTAATTAGGGTTTCTTAACGTTATCAATTAGGGTTTTCTAATTGACCATTAAGGTTCTCTAATTATCTCGTGTATGATCTAACACACGGTCATTACGGTCTCTAACTTCAATGGAATTAGGGTTGTAATAATTAGGGTTTGTCCTAGTTATCGTAGTAAAAATAGTAATTAGGGTTTTCTTCTAATTACAGAGCATTCGTGTATACACAGTAACTTCATATACATAAAGTGAACTTCATATACTACTCGGTCATTTATCATAAGCGAGTTTAATAATTAGGGTTTCACAAAGACGGTAATATGTTATGACCTAAATCGTAGTCGTTTTGCTTCAATAATATCTGTCGCATATACACGATTACATAATTATTGTCTTTGTAAAAATCATTATAACAATAATATAATATTATTATTCTCATCTCTTGATCACAATCCCAATTCAGGGTTTGGATCTCATATCTGACTTCTCTTTCGCATATCAAGTTAAAATACTTGATTTAAATATTCGAATAATTCATATAATAAAATATATATTATATAAGTTCTAATTATCACTTCATATATTATTTCTAATTTTTCAAGTAATAAATATATTCATATTTATCGTTCACATTACTAGACACTTATTCTCGTCATAAAAAAATTTATACGCAAAATTTCTTAATTATTTTATTTAGGAAATCTCGGGTTATTACATTCACCCTCCCTTATAAGGATTCCATTCCCCAGGAATCACCGTTCTAAAACTCATAAGCATAAGGGTACATAGCACATATAATCATCAAGACGTAGACCTCGATCATACTTGATCGAACCGATCTTAACTATTCCTCACAATACTGCGATTAGGCGTAAATTTGATTTCTGAAAGAACTCAAAATTTCTTTATAAAATCACTTACTATATATATATATAGGAAAACATATAAGATATATAAGTGGTTCACATAGCACCTGGAGTTCTGTTCCCAGCTGCCAATGTATCCTGGACCGTCATGTTGTAGACCCTCGGAGTTGCTAACGTTGGGGTACTGGTTGAGTGTGGTCCACTGTTTCTCCCTGTGGTTATGTTTCCTGCCTCCATTCCCCTCTTTGGACAGTTCCTCACCTGATGCTCAGTCGATCCGCATATGAAGCATCCACTGATCTTCCTTGAATTGGGGCAGTTGGGAGAGATATGACCCTCTTGCAGTACTTAAAGACGCTTGAACTTACCCTTTAGACACTTTCGCCAGAGTGATTCTTTCCGCATGATTCACCTTTGCCTTTGTTTGCTTCTTCACACCTTCCTGCTTCACTTGAACATTCCCTGAAAAATTCCTCATTCTCTTCTCACTCCTATTCCCACTACTATTTTCCATCTTCACCGCTCCTCCTGACCTGCCCTGGTTCTTTTTCTCCTTGTTGTAGAGACTCATGGCCTCACTTCCCTGTTCAGCTATGATAGCCTTTTCCATGAGTGCTGCAAAAGTATCTATTTGCAGTACTGCCACCTTATTGTAGAGCCAGGGTTTTAAGCCCTGCTCAAACCTCCTTGCCTTTCTAACTTCTGACTCACTTGATGTGGAGCAAACCTAGCCAACTCATTAAACTCATGCCAAGATACTCAGAATACCATTTTTTCCTGTTTTAACTCCGTGAATTTTACCTCCATTCTAGATCAAAGATACTAACAGAGAGATAGTTTTCGAAAAATAAATCTTTAAACCTATCCCAAGAAATTTCTTCTTCTCCTGCCCGAGTCTTATTTGCCTCCCACCAAAAGTTCGCCTCCCCTTTTATCATATAAGTGGCAAAAGCGGTCTTTTGCCCCTCATCTACTTTAGCAATTATGAACGCCTTTTCTATTTCATTCACCCATATGCGGGCTTCGTAGGGTCGGTGATCCTCTCGAACTCTGGTGGTCCTCTTGCTTTGAAGTCTTTGAATTTTGCTGAGCGATTGTGTCTGGTTGGTTCCCTCGCAATTGGTATTCCCGCTTCATAGCTTTGAGCCATCATGTTTGCAAAGTTTTGCATCGATTTCGTTTGTTGTCCTCCATCATTAATAGATTCTTCTACCCCTTGGTTTCGAGTTCGACGGATTGGCGGCATTATCTGGTTAAATAAAACCATAAATTATACCCTTACATTTTAAACCTTGTTGCATAAGATTAATGTATTAAACTCGTTTCATTTCTCAAACTTAGATTCATATTCATTTATCGAATATTTACATAAAGACATCTTGCTTTAATCAACGCCTATCCCTTTGTGACTACGAAAGTCTCGGGATTTAAAATTTTGACCAACATAGAGTTGAAAAGCAGGTTCATTACTTTTCACACACATTACATAAACACAACATAACCCATACCACTTACTTACTAAGCCTGTCTTCTCGGACATTCATTCGCTCGATGTCCCTCCATTCCACAATTAAAACATCCACCTTGCTTATAGTTGGGGCAACGAGGAGATGTATGTCCTTCAGCGTATAAATATATCATATCTTCTTCCCTTTCTTCTCATCAGGTTTTCCCAAGTCAGGATCTTCTATCTTTCTTTTTCCCTTACCTCTCGGAGCTGCACACGAAGTGTTGCTTGAGGCTCCCATCTAGTCAATTTGGATTTTGAGCTTATCCTGCTCTTTCATTGTTTCCAGCAATGCTTGACGCAGTTGGATATTAAGCAACGTCTCTATCTCCCCTGACCTTTCCAACAGAAAGCAACCTTGTTCTCCAGATCTCGCACCTCCATTGATGCTTGGCGACTTCAATTTTAGTGTTTGAGTCACTATCTGTCAAATCCACCATTTCTGGATCTGATACTACGTTTTCCACTATAGCCACCTCGTCCGATTTGGGTTCTGGTAAGCTTCTATTTCAATTTGTTGGCCTTGATATTAGCTCGGGGTATGGATCGATCCTTCTTATTCCACATATCTTTTCACCGGACATCTACATACATAAGTTACCTCGATTAGCATAGTATATATACACAAAGAATCAAGAGTTTTATATCGTTGTCTTTTATTTTGTTTTGACGATAAATTTATTCAATTCTCATCAACGCTTTATCCTTCCTCGCGAAAGGCGCTCCATCCACTTCATGTCGAATCGCATAAAGGCGATGCCTAAAGCCCGCTTCCAAGGTATATATCTTGGTGTCTTTGGCTTTTATCTCAACCTTCAACTTATCCCCACCGTATCTCTCTCTCTGCTCCAACCTCCTCGTATCTTCGGCTAATTCTATCTCGTGTTCGGTGTGAGCGTCATTCCCTCTATCATTGCTCGAAACGGAGAATACGATTACGTGCCTCATTTGCTTTCATTTCTAGCCGTTAAGTCGTCATTCCTAACTAACAAATCTCTTATTATCTCACTGTCTGTGTACTCCTCGCTAGAGTCCATCGTCTCTCGGGTCAAGGAATTGCTACTTTGACTTTCGTCATCCATCCTATGACCACAATAAAGCGAGACAACATTAAAGACCTTAGAAATAAAATATATTCATCGGTAAAATGAAGGAATATTTTATTTAGTACAACTAAAACTTGATGGATCTCTTCGACTCATCATATCTTATAACTCCTCACCAGAGTACTTCGTCTCCTGGTTCGCTGAATATTTATCTTATCTTTCGTCCTCCATTCTACTAAGGTTATAACCTAGGTTTCGCACTCCTAACGTTTATAACCTACATCTTTGATACCAACCTGTGACGCCCCCAAATCCGGGTACTTGAAACCCGAACTCAGTGCTTCACGATACCATTTCTATAAGCTGAATAATACAATAGTAATATTACCTTCAAACTTAATTTACATACATCAAAGTTTACTTCCTGTGCTGAGACCTTCAAATACATTCATTACAATACATGAATAGATACCCATGCAACGGCTATAACCATTAACTCATAATACACACTTATTCGATTCGACTTTTCCTTTTCCTTTGTTCGTGCTCGAGCCTTCAAAGTTGCTCATACATAAATGAAAACATTTAATTTAAGCAAGGATGAGCATTTGAGTGCCGACAAGTAATAGCAATTTATATATAATTTGAAAGAATATAAGTATTCTCTTTACATAACACTTCTACAACGAATCAAAAGTTGTGAAGTAATCATCTTGATAAAAGATTCACATAACAACTCTCTTTCAAATTCTTGAAATGAGGCTCCACCCATGAACAGGGTTTAAGAAACATACTATGAACATTGTTTTTCATTTTTGAAAAGGTTTAGCGAGAAATTCATCCATGAAATCGTCATAACTTACTAGCACGGAGGGTGATGATCGGCCCGTTGTACCTTGTATTGATCAATACTACATAACTTGAACGAAATTCATCGCTCATCCTTTGTCCGCCGAAGCGCATAAAAATTTTCCCATTATCGGGATGTTCATACATGCCTGGTTCCAAACCCGAAGGTTTTTAATCTTGCTCAACAATAATATGTAATTCAACATATATGTATACGAGTAATTGACATGGTACATCAACATGTGAATAAATGCCATGATTATCCAAGTGGGGACACTTGTATAACCATTTAGAAATCAACTTAACAGAATATATATCTGAGCTATCATGTTGATAATCAAAACGTACATAATCTGTACAGGAATAGAATAATTCTGAAATTTCTTACTCATGTCCATTGCATAAAAGAAATGCAAAGGTAAGATACTTGCCTGATTTGCTGATTACAAATCTCAACTTAGGTCTTATCTCTTTATCACAACCTATCAATAAACAGGTCATTCGTTCGATTAGAACAATATATCATAACACATAGTACTGTCAATTATGGTCAGCACATAGTCTAATCACATAATCGCAGTGATCATACTTTTAGTTCACATTCTATACTTTTATACATTTTTCAAATATCTCATCCATGTTCTTACAGTAGTCTTTTCTTTCTATTATAGGGTCCGACATTGTTGTTTGCATCGACGTCCTTTTGACTTTATCGAATACATCTTGAGTCTAAGACTCTTATTCTATACCTCAACATCTGTAAATATAAGACATTTTACTTTTAATCATTTTCGAATTTTTCCGAAATTGAAAATTTAAAATAAATCAAATCATCACTCAAGGCTTATAGTGATATAAGCATTATTATGGTTCTTTCTTCACCAAATCCTGGACTTCATAACAGGTTCTCTAAGTAACTAGTTTGATTAGGATATCACTTTCAAACATCGTAATTATAATTACATGATTTAAACATCAAACAATTCTATTATCATTAATATTAAATTATTAATGAAACCATTGCCAAAATATAAAAGTTATTTATAATAACTCAAAACTATTTTTAAAACATTTATTTTACCTTAAATGATTTTTAAAATAATTAAAATCATTTTAAATAATCACCATTAATATATAAATATTAATGTACTATTTATCCAAATATTAAAAGTTATTAATTATAACTTAAAATATTTTTAAATCCTTAATATCCTCTTTAAATGATTTTTAAATAAATAAAACCATTTTTAAACTATTTATTTAATATAAATATTAAATAAACTTAATATCACAAATCATTAACTAAATATCATTAATATATAATTATTAATGAAATTATCTTCTAAATATTAAAAGTTATATTTTATAACTCAAAATATTTTCTTATACCATAAAATAATTTTTCATGATTTTTCATGAATTAAAACTATTTTTAAATCACTTATTTAATATTATAATTAAATAAATAAATACCTTTTATATTTCAAAAATATTAAATATTTATGAAATATACTCAAAATAATTAAAAACTATTTTTCGGACTTTAAAATAATTTTCATAATTTATTTGGTATTTTTAATAATTAAAAACTAATTTTTCTAATTTTTAAATTAATTTAGGAAAATAAAATGATAAGCGTCGCTAAAAGGCATCTATAGCGACATGTAACTCGTCGCTATAGGTGTTCTTGAGCTTCATGTCGGTGTACAAGGTGTTAGTTTGACCGAGCCTTAAATCAAGTGATCTAAATGTTTTACGGACTTGCAAAAGCTTCAATGTTGTAGTCTTAATGTAATACTACAACTATATACTCATTTCATGACCAAACAACAACAAATCTGTGAGATATGATCAATAGAAAACCTTGTCAGACGTGTTCTTCATGATTCTGGGTTGCCCAGAAAACTCTGGTCAACACCAAATTGATGATGACTTAGTGGTCTTATTATTCGTCGATCTATACATGTTATAGGTGTTTTTTTATCGTCGGGCTATGTAGTACAACTTATAGAGAACATGATTAAATCAAGTTTCAAGTCTAAACATCAACAATACCAAAGATATAAATCATCAAACCCGACAAAACTTGCATGCCAATTTCGGGTTTTCGAATTTTAAAACAGCATCGTCGTGAGAGCTACTTTGGATCTTTATATCTTTCGATCCGAAGTTTGATCTAAGTGATCTATTGATTCCAGGTTGTAGATAACATGTAATACTACAACTCTATTACATATAAGACATATAACAACACCGGATCCAACGGAGAAAAAGTGGAATTAATGTGACCTCAACAATTGTTCTTGAACATTTCGGAAAACCCGTAAATGTTCTTGAAAGCAGATTCGATCAATGGTAGTTTGACCATAAATAACTTCTAATCTACAAATGAGATATGACCATGATTCCTTTTGCGAATAAAGACAACATACCAAAGGCTACACATGCAAGCTTTAAACATCAAAAACTCTTAACAGGATGAGATCTACAGCCTCTGACATTCGTTGTCAGAACACAAAAATGAAAATTTCCAGATTTTAAAGATCTTCAAATCCGAGCTTCTGAATGTTATGGAATCAACATCAAGCAACCCAGATCATCCTTAGACACTATAATCAACATGTTTTAACATTTAAACATAACATCTAACACCAAAAAGTTTAAGAAAAATCAAGCTAGGGTTTATACCTTTTTAAGCTTTGATTCTGATTTTTTGGCTACTGATTTGTTATTGGTGTGAATGGGGCTTGTTTATAGACTGATATAATGAGAGAATTTCGTAGGTTTAAGCTTGGGAGAAGGAAGCTAAGTGCTTGTATATAAATAGGCCAAAATGGTGCATTTCTCTCTCTTGAATCCATAAATTAATGCATGAAATGATTATAATGGGTGATTGATGGTCATATACTATGATCCCATAGGTAATTTCTAGATGGATTGGCCGGATTTTGTGGACAAGTGGTAGCAATAAGACATAAATAATGCATTTTCCCTTTTCTTTAATTTAAAAAAAAATCTTTAAATACCTTGGATGCTAAAGTGGAATGATTCCCTTGTTTGAGAGCTGATAGCATGTAGGGTAAGTATGTTGGGCATCCTTGTTGCAAGATCCCATCAACAATGTAAGTAATAATACACTAAAATGACAAAAGGGTATTTTGGTCATTTCACATATAATTCAAGGGCATTTTGTAAAAGGCCATTAAATGTAATATTTAACCATTAAATTATAATTCTTACCATTTACCAATTAATTTCTATCATTTGGTAAATTAAAACATTTATATAATAACGCCGTAATTAAACCCGATAATTTTAAATTAGGGTTTCCTTTAGAAAATTAGGTTTTCTAATTAGGGTTTCTTAACGTTATCAATTAGGGTTTTCTAATTGACCATTAGGGTTCTCTAATTATCATGTATGATCTAACACAGTCATTACGGTCTCTAACTTCAACCGAATTAGGGTTGTAATAATTAGGGTTTGTCTAGTTATCGGTACGTAAAAATAGTAATTAGGGTTTTCTTCTAATTCAGAGCATTCGTACACACGGTAACTTCATATATATGTTGAACTTCATATACTACTAGGTCATTTATCATAACTGAGTTTAATAATTAGGGTTTCACAAAGACGGTAATATGCTTTATGACCTAACCGATAGTCGTTCTTTCAATAATATCTGTCCGCATATACACAGTACATAATTATTGTACTGTAAAAATCATTATAACAATAATATAATATTATTATTCTCATCTCTTGATCACAATCCCAATTCAGGGTTTGGATCTCATATCTGACTTCTCTTTCGCATATCAAGTTAAAATACTTGATTTAAATATTCTGAACAATTCATATAATAAAATATATATTATATAAGTTCTAATTATCACTTCATATATTATTTCTAATTTTTCAAGTAATAAATATATTCATATTTATCGTTCACATTACTAGACACTTATTCTCGTCATAAAAAAATTTATACTCGCAAAATTTCTTAATTATTTTATTTAGGAAATCTCGGGTTATTACACAGTATGCTGGGACGAGGTGGGTGAAGCAACATTGTTGGGACCAGAATTGGTACGCATAACTACAGAAAAGATCCAAACGATTCGACAACGTATACAAATGGCACAGGATCGACAAAAGAGTTATGCGGATCTTCATCGAAAGGACGTGGAATTTAATATTGAGGATCATGTATTGTTACGTATTGCTCCATGGAAGGAATTTACAAGATTTGGGAAGAAAGGAAAGCTCAATCCAAGATTTGTTGGTCCATTTGAGATTCTTGACCGAATAGGAAATGTGGCCTATAGGCTCGCATTACCTCCAAGCATGTCTCGTACGAAGAGGTACATATTAAAGTCTTGGATAAGAAAGAGCATGTCCTATGAAAGAGCATGTCCTACGCACGAGGAGGTACCTGTTAAGATCTTGGATAGGAAAGAGCATGTCCTACGCACCAAGATTATACAACAAGTTAAAGTTTTTTGGATGAACCATGCTATTGAGGAAATGACCTGGGAGTTAGAATAGGAAATGAAAATGAGATATCCTCACCTTTTCGAAACACCAGGTACGTACGTCAATTTCGAGGACGAAGTTTCATAAGGAGGGGAGGTTGTAAGACCCCAACTTTTTATAAATAAAATTAAATTTCATCTAATTATTATTGTAAATAATAAGGTGATAATTGATTATAATACTTTGGTTATAGGTGAAATGTGCAAATTTTGCAAAATAAGCAAGTGGTTATAAAATATTCATTGTTGTCGGGGAATATTCATTTAGTCGTGAAATATTCTTGCTGTCGGGGAATATTCGTACGATGGCACAGCCATTTGTGGGCCTCATAACGGAAAACGGTCGGATGAAGAAAACAACAAGTTTGAGTTTTTATAAATAACAACGTAATTGTTACCTTTAACACTGTTGGAATACCCGGTGGTTAAAATCTGATGAATATGCGTGGTTGCTTGCGATGTACGCAGATGTATTGCATTAAATATTTTTGAATTATTGATTCTTACGTGAAAGCACTACTTTCAATAATTGTTATAGTATTTACTGTTCAATATTTTATTTTATTGATTCAATAATTGCTACGTTGATATTTTATATTATTGTTGTTTCAATAATTGTCACTTCACAGTATTTCCCATTTTCAAATCAATAATTCATAGTATTTGAATAATATTATTAGATAGCATTATTGACAATGTCTAAGGAAGTTCTGTCTAGAAAAGGGGTTTGGTCACCTAATTGCGCTCCAATAAGGAGAAATCCTTATCGGAAAGCCCCATCTTTCTTGGGAACGTCCTGGTTGTCATAATTGTGATTCTGTAATATTATTTGTGAATAATTAATTATTGATTTATATGATAAAAAAATATTTATTTTATGTGGATTGGTAGGAAAATATTTATTTTGTGTGAATATAAATGAAGGAATTAATGCTGAGGTGTTTTATCAATTTTTTATCAAAATTGAGGTATTAAAAAATCGTCCGTATGTGAATTTCGGGCATTTTTCATTTGGAATTTGAAAAAACTTAAATCTACAAAGTTGTAGAAAATTTAATTTTCTATGGAATAGACATAAAATTCGTATTTTTCTAATAAAATGGATATTTATTATGAATTATTAAAGTTTCGGAAATAAATATTTTTATTAAAATTATGGGTGGGACCCACTTTTGTTGTTTGTTGATAAAATATGTTGAATTAATTTTTCAAATGTGGTGGGCTGATAATTGTGTTCAAAGGTGTGCGTAGAAGAGAAAAAAAAATTAATATTATTTTATTATTTTAGTCTGTTTTGGCGTTCTAGCATTTTCCTATAAATAGGGTGTTTAGTTAGAATTGAAAATCACACCAGAAACAAGTTTTCTCTTTTTTTATATATTATCGAGCGTATTTTGTGAGTATTTAGATACTTTAAGAGTTGCTATTCAGTGCAAGTTTCCTTCAGCATTACATCCGATATTCCAGTCAGAAGTACTGTTCTTTTGAAGTAAGGGATGTTATTTTCTTCGTAAATGATATTATTTTCTTCAATATCATTATGCCGAAATATTGATATGAATATTATTGTGGAATTTTTACGTTTTTGAGTCGGAGTTACTATTCACGTTTACGATACTATTTACAGAAAAATGAAATTTTCTCTTCTTTGTCCAAGATGTCTATTATGGTTATTATCTTTGATTGTATCTATGTTTTGATCTTCATTCTTGAATTTTACTCCACTATGATTTATTATGGAGCATTTTTGAACTTAGATTATCTAAAGTACGAATCCCTAATCTTTGTCCTTTTATCTCCTTGGATTCGTTTCTTTAAAATATTTTTCATCATCCTCAGTCCTAAATGAAGATATAATTGTATATCTTTGGCCTGTAGTGCAAAGATGAATGATTACCAGATGAATATATTTGGCCGTAGTGCAAAGATGAACAGGTGTTGAGATGAACATGACCAACTAATGATACAAATGAATATCTTTGGCCTGTAGTGCAAAGATGAATATTTGATGCAAGATGTATATTGATTGATGTTACAGGGATAAAATATTGATGATGGACTTTTAAATTCATAGATGATAGTAGATTTCATTTTTTACTTAACTCTTCTAATGAATTGTTATTTTCGCTGCGAATATTGATCTAAAACTGGTTGTCCATTATATTTTATCTGACTTGTTGAAGGCTAACGATAATTTGTTATTCTTTATCTTAGTCATAATATTCTTTACTGGACTAGTTGAGCTCACCTTTTTTTTTGTTCCATTTTTCTTCTCAGGAGGTGAGAATATAAGCGTGAAGCTTTAATGGGAGGGTATGGAGTGATGGTTCTAGAAAGTTGTTTTACTTGATTCTCACTATTTTTGTAAAATAGTGTATCAATAATTGTAATGAGGACTCCTTTTGAATTTGAATATTGTCTATTAGACAATATTTGTATTTAAACTCACAGTATATGTGTTGTCGTATTTTGCACGATAACTGTATTAATGAAGTTGTATTTGTTCCTGTACCATGTATTTGGCGACTCAGAATGGGTGATGTGTATCTATTTTGGGGGCGTCACATAACCTAGGAGATTTTTTTTTATTTAATGATGTAACACTTTTTAATGGAAGGATTTATGGTTTAAATTATATTATATTTGGGTAGTTAGTATGAATGTATGAAAAGTGAACACCAAGTCTTGTGGGAATGAAGTACCCAAATTTGGGGGTGTCACATTACACATTTCCTCCAATTCTATTCAATACACTAATTATTTGATCTTAATAATTTTATTAGTAATGATCAAAATATGTTAATACATAGTTGATGGTATTAATATCAACCTTAAAAAAAATTAGAATCACAAAAAATATTTATAATGTTAAAAATCACTATTAAAAATTAAAGAATTTTTATCTATTGAAATTTTGATGAAAAATCTAAATGTTAATCAAATGGTGAAAAAATATCGAATTATTTTTATTTTTGAAATAATTTTATTGCTGCTGGATTGGCTGTAGGGCTTGTTTCTATTAGACCTGGAGTTGGTCAAGTTACTGCTGCGGGCCAAGCTGTAGAAGATATAGCGAGCCAGCTAATGTGGTCAAAAATGTTGTTTAAATTTTATTATTAGTTTTTTATGCAGTTAGTCTATGATTTAATGATAGAATGTGGTCAATTTTTAAAGTCCTTAGTGATTATTGTACTATTTTGAATTATGATTGTTGAGTTATAACTGGACATCGTAGAATAAAGGTATAAATTTCGACTCCACCAAGAGAAATCTAAAAAGGACTTGAAGACAAAAAATGACATCCAAGGATTTGGGTAAGAATTAAACAATTTAGATTTATGATTTATTTGTTTAATTTAAAATTGATATAAATTAATTTAATTTTAGAGAATAAAATTTTTAAATTTATAAGCTATCTAAATAGTAATACTAATTTTAGATTTATTATTTTTAAATGTTAAATAAATCATATTAATTTTAAATTTACAAATTATTTTAATAAGATTTGAAAAGTCAAACTTAAATTTATATTTCGAAATAGATAAAGAGTATTTTTTTTCCGTATTATTTGGCGCCCAAAAATTAGGGTTATAACACAAACAGCTATGTTTCCTCAAGTCCAAAATATACACACACACACACACACAATGTTTTAGAAGGAAATAATAATGGAATGACTGAAAATGAGTATAGATATATTTCACCAACATTACTTTAATGTATATAATTAAATCAAAAATGAAAAGAGGAGTACTCATCCTCTGTTCTACATCTCAATGCTGTTTATATTTCCAACATACAGTTTTCCTACAATGAAATCAAACAATCTTGAATCCTTTGGGGGGCTTTCACATGTAACTATTTGTTCTGACCTTGGCAGAAAAATATTCGAAAGAATCCTATGAACACGAATTTCTTTAAATATTTATCGTACAACAAATTCAATGAATGAGCTGAGATTCTGCTAGATGTGACGAAATCATTATAGCGAGGTGCACAAGATAGCCATTAATAACAACAATGCCAACATCTTTCCGATACTTTGGCTGCTAAATGATGCAGCAGAAAGATTATGGGCGCCAACAGAAAACACATTTCCAGACTGCTCGTCTTTCACTTTGATGCTCGAAGAGCCTGAAATCACCCAGGATACAATAGTTCATGAAGTTTCTTCGTGTAATTATAATTATTGAATTTCGTGAATAAAATGAGTAGAAATTTCATATAGTTTAAAGCATGCAACTTCCAACAATTTTCTCAAAACAAAAGTAAACTCGTGGAACTCGAAACAGATATAATAATAATAACAATAACAATAACAATAGCCATCGCTAGATGGGAGTATTATTTCATCTAGTGTATCTTTCAACTTTCGCCGTTCACAACAAATATATACAGCCCAAATTTAAATGAAAAAACTACATTCCGGACCTCTAAAAGGCCAATGCCCTTCTGAGGGTCTTAGTCCCGGAAGTTTTTTTTCAAAAAACTCAACTTATTTTATTTTCATGCAATCAGCTAGAGAGGCAGGAAAAGGTAGGAGATGAAGAAGACTATGAACAACATTAATTGTTGCTACAATTTGATGTATATATCAGAAAGAGAAAAAGATAAAGTAGACGCATGGACTCTAGTATAAACATTTAAAGATAGAATAGAAAGCAGTATGTTTTCGTGAAAAAGAAATTAATTGCCTCCTAGGGGAATATAGCTAGCATTAGTAGCTATGGACACTGTTCCAGCTAGTGCATCTCCCATCGTCATAGGAAGATCTTACGGCTCAAATTTGACACACACACAAAAAAAAAATCTCTCTAGAAGTCAAACCTCTGCTGCAACATCACACATAAAAGAGTTGCTACCATTCAAGTAAGAAAAAGAGGAAGATGCTAAAGAAAAAAAAGCATTTAAAAAAATAAAAAAAGAAAGAAATTCTGACCAGAAGCTAGTAAACTTTCTATCTAAAAAGAAGGTAGAAGACTAATACAACATTGTGTGTAAAAAATAATCCACTATTTGAACAAAAAATGTCTACAAAACGGAAATGGTAAATTACACTTACAATTGTAGTCAGTCCATCCAATAGTTTGATTATCAAGATCATACACAACAATCTTATTTGAAAGTGCAATATCTGCAATTGAAATGCAAAGTGAACTAAATGAAGCGCACATTATCCTTTATTAGCATTGCAGGCTCAATTATAGGTGAGGAGAAAGGAAAAGAAAAGATGAACTAGCAAGTTTCATAAACAAAGAATAATTATTGGATAGCCTAATCACATGAATTTAAGCAGAGGAGAAAACCGATCATTGGATAATCTAATCACATGAATTTAGAAAAAAATATTTATTTTGATATCATTGCAAGTACAAAACAATTGATCCAAAAAAATACATTTCAGGACATTTATTTTCTTAAATTGACGACTTTATATACATAAATTTGATTCTTACAAGTTCACATAATAATTATACTTACAAGTAACTTCTTTCTAAGATCATCACTGTAAGAAAATTTGTCAGATGTTAGCTGTTGTGATTTGTTTCTGATAACCGGCATAAACTCAACAAGTTATACAATAAATGTTGATTAATAAAATGCTGAATTAGAACATGCTAATTACCGGTCAGCCATTTTGATCACTAAAACATTTTATAAGGGTTAAATTACTTAATATCTATAAACTTTTATGATTTTTTGTTACCTTTTGTTGATTTTGTCAATTAAGCTTATGAATTCTTCAAAAAGTCCCATTGCATCTTTCCTGTAATTAATCCTCTAGATGAGTAGCATAGACTCTAAAATCATAACTCAAATTAAGTTTTTAAATGTCAATAAATTTAGATTTCAAGTATGTGAGCATAGCTATTGAAGGGTTGAGGGAACTTGGAAACCTCTAAATACTCGATAGAATTAGATAAAGAAAGTACAAAAGCCTCAAGCTATCATAGTTTCTTAAGTACTTGACATTTATCTGTGCTAATGTTTATTTTATTGATTTTTCACACGATGCACTTAAAAGCGTTTTAGAAACCTTATTGGGGTCAAGAAATGTAGCTTTAGAAACTTATCCTTCAACATTTTCAAAGCTTTTTATGAGTAAACTGTAAAAGTTTGCTGTACAAGATGGTATCTACTATCATTTGTAACAATTGTGCATAAGAAACTTGTAAACTCCAAATGACGTAATTGGCAACATAAACCTACCATCCATGTCCGTTAAGAGACATTCAGGTCAAATTAGATATATAAAAAGGTTTGAACATCTAAAACCAAATTATATTCTTCCCATTTAAGTAGCAGTTTCATTGTATTTATTCTCTTTAACATTTTATTTACTTAGTTATTCAGGAAAAACAAGGATAAGAAATGTCATAGGCCTCTAAAGGATATCTAACTCTCTTCCATGATATAAAAGACTCGAAAATAAATGTAAGAATAAAAACTGATCCATTTGCCCATGCAAGTTGGCCGTATACCCTCCACTTTAAGATAGGTTTAGGGTAATTTTGTTGGTCTAGTTATCAGCGACAAGAATTAAAACAAATTCAATTAGTAGGCAAAGCCTAATTTTGTGGTATGACTACGTTCATGATAGAATCCTCCAGAAATTAGGCATCAATTCATATAGGAGAGCCATCGATACGAGTAAACCTGATCTAATATTACCCCTGGAACCCATTACCCACCCCTTAATAGTTATATATTACTTCTTTTGTTAGGAGGTGGGTGGGTTGTTAGGAGGAGGTGGGTGGGGCAGGGGGAGGGGAGGGAGGGAGGGAGGGAGGGGTGGGGTGGGGATGGCTCGGATGGGGAGGAGGGAGAAGAAGAAGGGTTAAAATTAGGGGTGCTCAAAAAATTCGGTTTTTTCAGTTTTTTACCGAACCGGTTGAAACCGGTATCAAGTGGTACCAGTTTTTTGAGTTTTTATACTTTTAAAGTACCGTAATAAAATTTTGAATTCGGTAAATACCGAAAAACCGAAAAAAACCGAAAAGTTGTAAAAAACTGAAAAAATCGAAAAGTTGAAAACTGAAGTAAATGCAAGAGTGAATCAGAAATAAGAGATAAAGTAAAGATTCATGCAATCATGACTCCACAAATATTATTCCAAGAGATATCTAATTAATTTCCAAGATTTACACGGTAACAAACATGGTTGGAGATACCAAGATTTTAGCACTTTGAATATTTAAATTGATTTTCAAAAGATTTGCATGACATGATTTTAGGCATTACCCAATATCTCATTATTTAATCAATTAGCCCATATCAATTAAGAAATTTCAAACTACAATTACTATTTACTACAACTATGATAGTTAAATACTCTTAAACTAACAATTATAATTAGTATTTGTAAGAATAGAATTTACTAGTCTCATTTCTTAGTTTTAAAAAAGTTGTTAATATAAAAAAAATTTATTTAATTATTGCGGTATATAAAGAAAACCGAACCAAAAAAACCGGTACCGACTTTTATCTGTAGAACCGTTACTAAAAACGGTTATTCGATGCAGGTATTCGATTATTGATTTTCGGGTTTTTCGGTTCGATGCGGTTCGATGCAGTTCAGTTTTTTACTGATGAGCAACCCTAGTTAAAATAGTCAAAACATGTTATTCAGACATTTTGAAAAAATAATTATCAAACAACATTTTGTCATTCAGATACCATTCTATTTAGATACTCTATATTATTTAGATGTCTAAACTATTCAGATCTTAACAACTAATTTTATCAAACACAACCTAGGGGTTATTGCTTTCTCTTGCTTATATCTGAAAAATAATCACTCTTGATTGATATTTTTACATATATAATACAGGATTTTAACAGCTAGGAAATAGCAATATCATTCAAATAATATATGCAGAAGAGTCGGAAGAGTAGCATGCTAGGATGAAACAATTAAGGGCCATTGTGCCAGAGAGGAGTCAAAATGAGCATCAAATGTTCAGATGTGCCAGCTTGCTAACCTATTCATATTTCATTTAAGCCATAAAACTTTTAAAATAGATTTAAAACAAAAATTTGAAGGACAAGATATCTAAGAACTAAAAGATGCAAGTAAAGTGGAAAGAAGGGTTGTTATATGATTTTGAGGTAAATTTGAGGTAATGCAAAAAGGTACATGGTCAAAAACAAAGTCATAACCGGGATGTAGGTTAAAGAGAGGAAAATCAGCATGACCAACAACTGACTCTTCTATTACATAAATTTTCTAGATCAACTACTTTTTAAATGAGTTCAGTCACTATAGGTAATCCAGTTCGTTTACACGCGTACATTGCACATTCTATTTAACCAGAAGCATATGCAACAATTGAGGGTCTCTAAAGAGCTCAATGACAAAAAAAATAAGTAACTTTGAGGTGTACCTCCCAAGAGAGTTAATTCCTTTCCATCCTTAGTTTGAAGCCCACTGTTCATCCAACCAACACACTGCTCATCCTGCAAAACATGAAGTTGTAAGTAATAATTGAAAAACTATTTATATAATAATAAAAAAATTAATAGGTTATCTACGATGTAACAGAACAATAATTAGGAAAAGTATATTATACTCGGAAAAAAAATTTAATGCCAACCTAAAGCATTAAGCATATTAAGTGCCATAGAAGTCTTACATTCTGAATGGAAACTCAAAAGACATTAAGTTCTTAATTTGTTACTCATCTCACCCCAGATTCAAACTTTAAATGTTTCCTATGCTATACCGAGCCCACTGTTTCAGTTTTTTGTTTTTATTATTGCTTGCGTTAATCAATAATTAATTTTGGGCTGTTTGTTCATCCTTTTGGACAAAATTTAGGTGGAATGAACCAAAAGACAAATATCAGCCAAGGAGCTGCACTTTTGGTTAATTTCAAATTCACTGAAGTGAGGTCATATTTTTTAGAACATTCTACCCGTGTGATATTATTCTTAATACTGAGTCTGCCCCCATTAATTCAGCAATCAAATTATACCTTCAGCAGAAATCACACTTCACATATTATTTTAAGCTGAACATTGATACCATTTTCACTTTTTTGCATTCTAATTTGATTAACAATATCTCTAGGTGTAGATATTTTAATGTGATAGTAAGTGGAAACTGACATCAACCCTATATACCTATATATAGATTCTGATGCCGATTTCAGAATCAGAATATAGCATTTCTGAAAATAAACAACCACAAACCACATCGAACAACTCAAGTTTTAAACCTGCTGCCAATTTCTTTTAGTTTAGGAACCTCCAGAAATATTTAATTAATTTTGAGTTGCTTACTTTAACATGCATTCAAAGCAAGTTATATAGTGTTCTAAAAAGCGATAGGCAAACCTAGGCAGCAAAGGGAACTTCGAGTATCTAGGCCTTGTAATCGGGGACTAGATGGTGTAGGTTTATTACTACTTTTACATTTGTTTAAAAAAAAAGGCCTATTCTTTGTATTTATGATAAAATTAATGTTATTTTTGTAAAGTGAAAGTTTAGGGATTGATTTAAAATACTATAAAATTATGGTCCCAAGTTTGTATTTTGATAGAAATTTGGGGAACCAAATAGTAATTTTAACAAATTAAAATGATATTATCTAATATTATCCCATCCCATCCCATCCCATCCCATCCCATATGCTTTGAGAAAATAGATCGCAACATCACATATTCACATATTCTTTAGGAATATGAGGAAAAAAGTTGCAGCGATGACATTGCACGGTCAGCTCCTAGGCGCTTAGGCGAGCGCATAGTACCTACTTTCCAAGGTTGGGTAGCAGTGTAGCACCTAGGCAAACGCCTAGAACTTGTTTTGGAAGATCCCAAAAACTCCGTCCTATATTAACACTTGTTGTTTAATTTTATATTTGATTTCTATTAACTTTAAGCAAAGCACTAGAATTCACATGCTTAATAGATGATAAACACATTGAGACTAAGCATATGAGAGAAATAACCGTGTTACTGGATTTAGAAACAGTCGTATATTATGTAAAATTCATGAGCCAAAAATACTTACATCAACTTCAAATAGATAATCATGTGGATAAACTGACATCGAAACCGAGTTCTCAAAATGAAAGGTGACAACTGGAAATCCATCATCAACACTGCAACAGCCAATGAAAAAGAAACAACAAGAAAATTATGTAGGATTAAAATAATGTTTGATAGCAAAATAAGTTCCTACTGGCAACCGGTTATTGCATCAAGCACCGTAATTCACATAAACCTAGAAGAAAGGGAAATGTGACCAATAACTATCTGCCAAGAAGAAAAATACTATAATAGTACATGCTCAATGATTTTACAAATCATAACCTACTGATGAATGCCTCAGATTGGCTACCACTAAACAAAGGAACAACTATTCTAAACTTCAAAGCGCAAATAATACAAAATGGTAGATCTTCAACTACTTTGAAATTAGTTTTCAATCTTAAGATTAAAAAAAGTAAGAAAATTAGAGAGAGAGAAAGTACAGATATGGGTGAGAAGGAGTCATCCTAAGCAGAAAACAAATATACAAAGAAAAGTAATATTTGAAAGGAAAAAAAAGAACCATCTAGCCCCCCGCCCCCCAACACACAAAAAAGAAGAAAAAAAGTGAATATAGGAAAGCCCAATACCTCTAAAAAACTTCCACAAAATAGGCAAAGATATTTGAATATCAAATATCAATGTTACCAAGATCATAGTTCGATACGGCATGTAGAACGAAATACTTTTCGTGGTACGGAGTACGGTAAAGGCAGGTTTCTTTGAATCGCTTAGTTGATACAAAATACGTTTATTCGAAAGGAGGTAAATTGAGAATAGTTTTTAGTAAGGGTGTAAACGAGTCGAATCGAAGCAAACAGATAGTTGCTCGAATTCGACTAGAATTCGAATTGTATTTGAAAAATTCTACTCAGATTCGACTCGACTCGGATCGAATTATATTCAAACTATTCGCAAGCTTCAAATTCAAACTCGAATTCGAGTCTCCACATAATAACTAACTTTATAATAGATATAATTATAAATTGAATTTGTTATTTTACTTAGAAATGAGAAAATATATTTACTATTACACTTTACAAATATAAAATCACAGTTAAAATTAAAATAAAATAATAATAATTAATTATCCAAATTTCATTTAATTTTGTATATATTATAAGAGAATGTATCGAGTATCTAATCGAATATGTATCAATCGAGTATGTATCGAATCACAATTAAGAATTCGAGTAGTTTGAATCTTAAACGAGTCAAGTATAACCTTACTTAGATTATACTCATATTTTTATTCGAACCATTTTCTATGCTCAGATTTGGATCATATTATTAACGAATCCGAGTCTCGCTCGTATTTTTTCGAGTCGAGCCCGAACTGTTTGGTTTGTTTACAGCCTTAGTTTTTAGAAAGATCATGTTAAAACTAGTTAGAGTTATTTCGAAAATAACAAAAGCATGTCAACTAGATTACGCCATGTCATCGTTTACTTGAGACCTACAAGCTATGTTATACAAACTCTTGACTTTATTTTAAAGCACCCATGTCCGACACTTAAAACTCAGACATAAGGGTATGTGTATTGGACACTTCATTTTAGTGTATAAAATTGGCAAAATTGGGGAGTACCCATATCGGACTCTTCAAAATACCGCGTCCAACTGGGCACTCCATCCAAGTCCGTGCCCACAGGTGCTCAAATTAGTTGACATTCTCTAGAATATTCTTTTATATATTAGGGTTTCTAATAGAGTGTTCTAGATTTACTCGTGTAATTTTTATACTTTCTAAATAATGTTGATATTTTAGAGAATAACTCTAAATAGTCAATCCTAGATATCTATTAGAATTAATCTTAATTATTGGGTGTATGCTCCAATGGCTATATAAGAGGATACTCCTCGTGTATAAATGAACTTGTTAAAATGAACTTGATCCCGATACACTTGAAAGTTGAAATAATTCGGAAGTGTGACAAAATATATAAAAGCCTATACAAATAGAATTATAGTGGAAACGGTGGGAACGCTATCTATGGAAGAATACACAAGACATTTAGTTCTTGTATTACGATTCAGAAAAAGATAGTACGCAGTACGTAGAACACATGTTAATAAGAGTTCCTGGTAACCATGGTCTTCACTCAAAAACTGTCCTACGGTTTTCAAAATTCAAGTAGATAAATTGATTATCAAACATACTATTTTTCTTTTCCACTAACTGTATGGGTATAATTCAAATACGGGAGGACAAAAAAATGAGAAATTAAAAATACTATAATAAATAATACAAAAATACTAGACTAGTGTGATACACACTAAATTCAAAAAACTACCACATCATTCAACTAATACCTACATGATTATCATTCAACTATATTGTAACTTTTCAGAGATATTATTTCTATACCTATTATTCTCAATGATGAAACTATTTAAAGAAATGTAAACTGATTTTGAAGATGCATACAAACTTTTTTCTTCCACTTTTCCATCCATTTCATAAAGGTCAAAAAGGGAGAGGGAGACCACACCTAACTAGCTCTTTCCTTCCTCGTTTCAATTCATTTCATAAAGGAAAAGAATTTGTGGGTTTAAAGAAAGAGGTTAACCCTCCACTTTTCTTGCCCTATTCTTCTCCTAACTACCGAACAGGGGAACACCCATTTTCCTTCCACTTTTACTACCATCTCTCCATCCCTTTAATTTCGCTCAATATCAGCGAAGGTTAGTCCAAAAAAAGACTAAGTTGAAGTCTCAAGGTGCTTCTTGGCACCGGAACAAACATTATAGAGGATAAGCATATATTTAATTAAACAAGGTAACCACATAATTTGTAATGAAATGTGAATTTCTTAATAATATTTACCACCATCTCTATAACTCATCCACTATACTGCTCTAGCAAACTCAAGGTTAGCCATAAATTACACTACAGTCAAAGTCCTAAGGGGGCTTGTTGCAACTGGAACAGACGCCGAGGATAATGACAAACACTAGAATATGTGAATAACCATTGAATATATAATTAAATTGAATTCTTTATATTCATATAAGTATATGTCCGTCACACAATGAATGAATATTGATGAACTCCAAAAGTTGTGAGGAAAAAGATATAGCCTTTGATAAGGAGTCTTACTTTCCTTTGTATGGAAAGCATGTGAACTGCTCTTCCAGCTTATAAGTTTTCAAATCAGGTTGCCGAGCCATAATCTATTTTAAGAAGGGCAAAATAACCGAATAAGAAGGAGAAGAAAGATTAGTGCATGCCAATATCTTGAAAAACAGTTGAAAGGAACAAGGCTTAAAATATACGTCAAACCTTTTGCATTAGTGGACTCAAAACCTCGTCTGGAAGATAAGCCAAGGTTGTACCACTATCAATTATTGTCCCTCTATTGTCTCCAGAATCAAATATATCTGTTGGAAGTTCTAGAACGTCACCATCCACCTCAATTGCCTTCATAATAACATTATAATGTGGCCTAAGATAGTGATAAAACGATAATCAAGACAAGGTTTTCGAGCCAACATTGAGTAAGGAATTATTAAAAACAAGTGAAATGTTAGATAGCAGGAAATCACTGATAGGAAATTCCTAAACAGGAAGCCCTAGAGAAAAGTATTAGCAAAAGGAACTACATTGATGAGCAAATGTCAGATAACTAATCAATTCGTGATTAGCTCAAGATGCCCTCACAAAAAAGAAGAAGAAGGTAGCACGTGTATTTAAAACGAACTACTTCAACAAAGTAAATCTTAAATCTTTCTCATTTATGTTGGAATTAGGAAAATCAAAAGAAGGTGGTGGGGTAACTATGGGGTGAGAGGTGAGGGTGTTTATTTGTGTAGCGTGTTGTATGACTAACATGCACATGAACATACATGTATCGACAAAATATAATTGTACAATTGTGCAAGTGGTCCTAATTACATCAAAGGTTTTTCTCTAGTAGGTTTTCTTCGTATCTTTCAGTTGCTTCCAACATAATTTCATTTCCTTCTCTTTATAAATGAAGTTACCAAAAGCATATTCAGGTCACCACAGGATAAATAGGAACTACACTGGCCTCCCTAGGTCACCTGAAACCAGAGAGAAAGCCTATCACTCCAGATATTACACTAACCTAACCTCCCATGTCAGAAGAAATACTGAACGAAAAATAATAGATAGAAACTTCAAATATGCCTCATCATAACCAATGTTAGCTTGCATGAAATAATGTGTTAATTCAATAGTGTCCAGAAAGCTATTACACTGGGATTTATTCATACAATTGTATCCTTACTGGGAAGTACAGGTGTCTAGGTTATTTAATTTTTTTTTTATGTTTCGTTGTCTAGTTTAAGTTTGTTTAGGTTATTAGAGTTATTTCCAGATTTGGGCTACTTTACTTGGTAGAATTAGCTTTCTGTTAAGTCTGCAAGTGTTGTATTCTTACAAGGAAAATTTTTTAGAATCTCATATGCTTGTCACCTAAGGGCACAGCCCAAGTCCTAACTAGTGCAAGCGCAAAACAGTCTCGGCCTGTGTGGGGAGTAGATCCCTTGCAAGGGCAAACAAAACTAACTTCTCTCTTCTATTTTTTTATTTTATTTTTTTTGCTAATTTAGATTGAAATTAAACTCACTCACACACCCATTCTTGTCAATGCCAAGGTTCGATCCCACATCCTTTGCTTTGCAAAGGTGTGGTGCTACCATCCGGCCAAAGGCTCGGTGGTATTCTCTCTTCTAATTCCTGTAAGTAACATATTTTCTCTTCAATTTCTAAGTACTATTTTTTGTCTTCTTCCAATCATTGGAGGCTTGGGTTTTCTCAAATTACTATATAGATTAAGCTCAACCAAGTGTTGTCTTCTCCTTTTGCTTAGATGAGAGCAGCTTTTTCCTAAGACTTGACTTTATTAGTAGTGGGCTAACGAGGGCATGTGGAATTCTATTATGTGTTGCAGCTATCATATTGAGCAATTTCAAATCAGGTTTTTCTCAATAACAATGTGGTCAATCAAAATACAAAAGGAAAATAAATAATAGAAATAATATAGGACTAAGATAGAACTTTGAGTTGGATTTTGAAATTAATGGTGAAACCAACTTCATATGAGTCAAAGTTCTATATAGACATGAGAATTGCAAAAATGAAAAACCATAGCTCTTTTTTCCATAAGTTAGCAAAAGTCACTTTTGTTTCACAATGAAGTTAAAACATTGAATCTAAAATCACATACATATCTGGGACCAGTGGTGTTGAAGAAAATTTTGGCTGTACTACTTCTCCAATAGCAAATATTCCACCACCATTCCTTGCATCCAAACAATGAGAAAATACTTTTTTCACCTTTCCAGCTGATGCAAGCTGTGATAGTATGGACGAATTTGCTTGCCCAAATCCAATTATTCCATCAACTGATTCATCAGATGAACCTAACTCCCCAGACTGTTTAGCTCCGCATCTACATTGGTATCAAAAATAATAAACTATAGCATTAGCATTGTGGAACAAATTCTGCAAGCAAAATAAATCATATTTTAAACTAAGTTTGCACCTGGCAGAACTCTAAGATTGATAATTGTAGATATATTAGACAACATATCCATATGAGATAGATACAACAAAAGAAAATTATTCAAAACCAAAAAGTAGAAACCGAGAGGAAATGTGCAGAGCAAGTGTAGTGTGTGTATATATATATCCTTGGGTACTCGCATTTAATTTTACATATAGGTTACGTGTAGTTGAACAAGTTTAAATAAGTTTTCTTATGTTCTTAGAGTCTACTGATGCTTTAAGAATTGTTGGACAAGTTTAAATAACAAATTTTATAACTAAAAATGAGTATCCTAATAGAGTACAGAGTATGAATTGACAAAATATTACTGGTTCACAACAGTTTTTTCCTCTTTGAATGATATCTGAACTAGATACATAGAATGTAGAAACTTAATGACAAATGCAAGACAATCGCCAGATAATGTAAGTCTTCACTGACTGGTTACGCCAGTTGCTTTTTATGTATTACAAATTAAATACTTACTCTTTCATGTGTTTTTGGAAAACAATATTACATAGTATATCCACAAGAGAAAATGATGTTCAGTGAAACAAATTGAGCTGAACCCCATGTGCCTTTTTGATTTATGATATTAAACCACTCTAAACTAGAAATAAAAGCTCACCCAAATGCTATGCTCCCATTCATGGCTGTTGTTTCAAGGTTTCCAGTTGCACGATTAAAGTGTACGTTGTCTCTGACGAAATAGCCAGTGGTTGAGCTCCCATCTCCATAAGTAATAGAATATTCACAGAGCCTTCCAACCTTGCAATCAGCGAAGGGGGCATTGAATGTACTAGTGCAAAAATCTTCATCACAGGTGACAGCTTCTCCGGTAGAGGAGCCCTTTGGATCATATGTTGCCAATTTTATCTGTTGGGCAACAATCATGAAAAATATATTATTCTTTAGAAAATATCTAATCATCAGGAACCACCTAGATTGATGTGTCTTATCTTTATAAGATAATACATCCAAATGCTTTAAATTCTTATTCAAGACAAAAAAATTCAAATGAAAAGGAGAAGTTTAAGAAGGAGCATACATCAAGCTTGGTTTCCTTTGGACAGTTTTTACAGCCAGCACAATTTACCCATAGAATGTCACTTCCCGTATCAACCTGCAGGTGATAGTCCTTCGAAGGAGTCCCAATCCCAATCTTAGTGTAAAAGAGCCTGTATATAAATAAAACCATATATACATAAAATGAACACCCATGGTGTAAAATATGTTAATGCACGCATCAAACTCTCTCAGACCACCAAAAGAAAAAACAAAGAGAGATTAACACACATACACACATACAAATATATAATGAACAAGTCGTTCAGGCAAGGGAAAAGATACTTGAGACACTAACATTTAGGCTAAGGGTCCAACTGGATTCCTCCCAGCCTACATTGCCAATGGTGATACATCCATGCATAAGGGAACATTAATAACAGCGCAACAAGAGGCAACAACAAATTAAATGGGAGTTTTTGGTTGTCTTAAAATTCCTAGAAGTTCTCGACATTAGGAGGGAGAGAGAGAGAAAGGGAGACTCATTTGAAATGTTAACAACCAACCCACTTGACTTTTTGTGGATATCCCTCAATCTTTTGCCTTATTTTGAACCAACAAAAAGAAAAATTGTTATGTTTCTTCTCTTTTCCTCCCAATCATTCACACCAAGACGGAGGATAAATCAGAATTGCAGACAAACGGTTAAACAGAAATCAACAATATGACTCAAACGGCATAATTCCCTTGCACCAAAATAATATGTTCTAAACCCAGTAATAAAAAAATTCCTTAAAAAAATAATCTTTCATCATGCCGGTAATTCAATTCTAAATTTTTATCTATTTTAATGCAAAAAGGAAAAAAAACATTAAACAGATCAATTGATGCACATGCAGCCTATAATCATTGATGAGGACATGGCATGCGTGGACTCAAACAAGACTAAAGGGACGTGGGGATCAAGCAAAGCTAGAACTAGAGGTTCAAATAAGGTCTCAATGGATTGATCCAAGATGTTTGGGCTGAAGTTAACGCAAGGAAACTCAAAGAGAAGGCTAAAGAGCATGAGACACAAGTTTGGGTCAATTTGATACAAGCTAAATTCTGATGATTCTAGTAAAGCCCATGAATTACATGCAAAAGCAAGGAAAATCATCTTTATTTTTCATCTGGGCATGAAAAGGAAGTTACTAATTTATCATGTGGGCATAAAGGAAGGTTACTTAGCTAGTCACGTGAGTGGGCAACATGCACCCAAGCTATTCATGCAACCAAGATATATTCACGCGGCAGTCCATATTCCAATTCATACCATGAACTTCAGCTTAGTCACGGGCAACAGGAGGCTTCCATACGCCACAAGGATTATTAGATTTTAAAATTCTATTATAATTAGGATTTATTATTAGTTAAGATTTATTTATTTTAAAATAAGTTTCTATTGGTTTATAGAAACAATGGATTTCTATTTCACATTGATTTGGAATTCCTATTAGGATTAGAATAATTTGTCTCTACTATTATTAGGATTTGGATTATTTTGAGTAGTATAAATAGAGGTCCAAGTTGATGTAATGAAACACATTATTCAATATACTTGTGAGGTTATTCTCTACTTTTGGTTTTTTAAATAATTCCTAAGTTATTTTCTTAGTTTTTCTTTGAGATTAAACTTTGACTTATCATACAACAACGCAATTGTGTGTTGCGTCTTCTACTGCATCAATCGTCGATTGTACCGAGATTACCGCTTCAATATAAGCGAGGGGTCAAGGTGTCGTTGGTGTCCATTCAACACATATTTCCGAACGCGAGCAATTGTACCAAAATTACCGTCTACATATAGGCGAGGGGTTAAGGTGTTGCAAGCAATCCATCCTACAACTTTGCTAGAAACGATCCGGGCGACAACCACTTCACGCAAGCGTGCTGTGGAGTCTATCATTTGGTATCAAAGATAAGTCTTCTAGCGAGTTACTCATCCTTTAATTTTATGTTTGAAATTGTTGAGTAAAAATAAATAAATAAATTTATATTTTTAAATTTTGTCGATTGCATGCTATCAGTGAGAGTCATACCATCTATATTTTGTTTCGTGATAAGTTATTTTTGAATTGATTAATAAAACCAAGAATTTTGCTAGGGGAATTCAAGAAGAACCTATTAGAGAGAATATTTTGAGGTAAAAGGCTTAGTGGTGAGATTAATCGAGGGTAAAAGCCAATTTATTGAGAGCATACACGAGTGAACCATTGATTCGAGCGAAACACGTAAGGGAGTGGTGAGGAAACTGTTTTCTACTAACCCTTGTTTTGCAGGAAATATGTCTAACTCGAAAGATAAAGGAACTTATGAGGAACAACCCTCGATGGCTGAATTGAAATTCCAAATGGAAGCCATGCATAAAGAATGGGAACAAAGATTAAGAAAAACTATGGAGCAAATGCAAGAACAATTAGAATAGATGAGAGTATATATGACTGAGTTATCCCAAAACACTCATGGAACACATGACAAGGCGAGAACACAACAAACTGACGCAAGAAAGAAAGATCCTTATGGTGATGACAGTGCAAGGGAAGATAGTGAATCTAATGTCCCACATCGAAGACACGGAGGCGCTAGGGAAAGAGGAGGTCGGGACAGAGAAGATGGAAATTTGGATAGCATAAAAATGAAAATTCCAACTTTTCAAGGCACGAGTGATCCTGAGGCGTATTTGGATTAGGTAACCAAGATGGAGTGGATCTTTGATTGTCATAATTATTTAGACCTTAAGAAACTCAAGCTGGTCGTTACCGAGTTTTCTGGATATGCATTAATATGGTGGGATCAGTTGACAGCTAATAGGAGGAGGTGTGATGAGCGGCCAATTACAACATGGGCAGAAATGAAAACTATCATGAAAAAGAGGTTTGTACCAACATACTATCAACGGGAGATCATTCGTAGTTTGCAAAATCTAAAACAGGGAAGTTGGAGTGTGGATACCTACTATAGGGAGATGGAAATGTTGAAGGATCGGGCTAATTTGGTCGAGGATAATGAAGCAGCGATGGCTAGGTTCTCGGCAGGATTAAATTGGGAAATTGTGGACTTGGTTGAACGACAACATTATCTGGAGTTGGAAGAACTGGCCCATATGACGATCAAGATAAAGAGATAGCTCAAGAGGAGAGGAGGACAACGACACCCTAATGCTAGTTCATGGAAACCTAATTTTGCAAAGCGAGAGGAAAAATCGGCTGTGATCAAACCAAAGGAGGAGCCTAAGCAAGGGTCGACTAGCCGAGAAATACATGGTACAAATGAGCAACCTTTGTTTGGGCGTAATCGGGATATTGTATGCTTCAAGTGTCAAGGCAGGAGACATATTTCTAGCCAATGTACAAATAAGAGGAAAATATTATTGCTTGACAATTGAGAGATGGAAACCGAGGGGGATGAGAGCGACACTGATTCTATGCCACCATTAGAGGAGATAGGTGAGGATGCAATACATGGTGAAATTCTGGTTACAAGAAGAGCACTTGAAATGCTTGAGTTAAGGAGGAGAAGCGGTGAGCAATGAGGAAAATCTATTTCATACTCGATGTCTTGTGAATGGGAAAATATGTTGTGTAGTCATAGATGGAGGCAGTTGTATAAATGTGGCAAGCACTACGATGGTGGAGAAATTGGGGTTGCCTACCACCAAACATCCACAGCCGTATCGTTTGCAGTGGCTCAATGATAATGCAAACATTAAAGTAACCAAACAGGTGTTAGTTCCATTTGCTATTGGTCGGTATGTTGATGAGATATTGTGTGATGTGGTGCCTATGCAGGCAGGGCATATGTTATTGGGTAGACCATGGCAGTTTGATAGGAGAGTTCAACATGATGGGTTTACCAATGTATATTCCTTTGTTCACGACAAGAAGAAAATCTCTTTACGTCCTTTGTCACCACAACAAGTATATGAGGATCAAATTCGTTTGCAGAAAGATCATGTACAAAGAAAAGAGAGTGAAGAAAAGAAAATTCAAGAAGAAAAAAAGAGAGAAAAAGAAAGACGAGATAAAAACAAATATACTGGCAAAAAAGAGTGATGTGAGAAGAGGTTTGATTTCTAAACAGCCTATGATTTTACTTCGATATAAAGAGGCGCTTTTGAATACTAACGCTAATGAATCTTTGCCTAGTGTTGTTTCATCTCTTTTACAGGAATTCAAAGATGTATTTCCCGATGAGCTTCTTCATGGACTACCACCTATTCGGAGAATTGAGCATCAAATTGATTTTGTTCCCGGTGCGATCATTTCAAACCGTCCGGCTTATCGGAGTAATCAGGGAGACGAAGGAATTACAATGCAAGTTAATGAGCGGTGATGGGGAAAGGGTTCATGAGAGAAAGTATGAGTCGTAATGCGATTCGGTGATCCTAGTGCCGAAAAAGGAAGGAAAATGGAGGATGTGCATTGATTGTCGAGCGGTAAATAACATTACGGTAAAATATCGACATCCCATTCCTCGTTTAGATGACATGTTAGATGAATTGCATGAGTCTTGCATATTTTCAAAAATTGATTTAAAAAGTGGTTATCATCAAATTAGAATGTAAGAGGGTGATGAATGGAAAACAGCGTTTAAGACTAAATATGATCTTTATGTGATTAGTATTACCTTTTGGTTTAACTAATGCACCCAGCACTTTCATGAGATTAATGAACCATGTTTGCGTCCATTCATTGGAAAATTTGTCGTCATTTATTTTGATGATATCTTGATTTATAGTAAAAACTTGGAAGATCATGCAATGCATTTAAAATTCGTTTTAGATGTACTTAGGAAAGAAAAGTTATTTGCTAACATGGAAAAGTGCACGTTTTGTTCGGATAGTTGTTTTTCTTGGCTTTGTTGTGAGTTCACAGGGAATCCAAGTTGATGAGGAGAAAATAAGTGCAATCCGAGATTGGCCGAGTCTGACCAATGTGAGTTAAGTACGAAGCTTTCATGGACTCGCAAGTTTCTACCGACGCTTTATTCGGAATTTCAGTGAGATTACAAAACAATTGACCGAGGTCATCAAGAAAAGAGTGGGCTTTAAGTGGGGTGATGAACAGGAAAAAACATTTACTTTGATTAAGGATAAATTGACAAATGCTCCTTTACTTATTTTGCCTAACTTTGCTAAAACTTTTGAGATTGAGTGTGATACTTCAGGTTTAGGGATTGGAGCTGTGTTGATGCAAGAAGGGAAACCAGTGGCGTATTTCAGCGAAAAGTTGAGTGAGGCAGCTTTGAACTATCCTACGTATGACAAGGAGATGTACGCTTTGGTTAGAGCTTTGGAGACATGGAAACATTACTTGTGGCCTAAGGAGTTTGTAATCCACAACAATCATAAATCATTGAAATATTTGAAAGGTCAGCACAAGTTGAACAAAAGGCATGCACGATGGATGGAATTTATCGATACATTTCCATATGTTATTCGATATAAGCAAGGTAAGTAGAACGGCGTTGCAGATGCTTTATCTTGCAGGTATGTTTTGTTAAATACTCTTGATACGAAATTGCTTGGGTTTGAACGAATCAAAGAGTTATATGCTAATGACCTTGATTTCGGCGAAGAATTTAAAACTTGTGAAAAGAATGCTATGGGTAAATACTTTAGAATTGATGGATTCTTGTTTTGTGAAAATAAAAAATAAATTGTGTATACCTGAATGTTCTTTACGTGAGTTATTGGTTAGGGAATCACATGGGGGTGGTTTAATGGGTCATTTTGCTATTTTGAAAGAACATTTTTATTGGCCTCATATGAAATGAGATGTGGAAAGAATATGTGATAGATGCATTACTTGTCGTCAGGCTAAATCTCATGTTCAACCCCATGGATTGTATACACCATTGCCTATTTCTAATGAACCTTGGATTGATTTATCTATGGACTTTTTATTGGGTTTACCTAGGTCTAAGCATGGTCATGATTCGATATTTGTGATCGTGGATAGATTTTAAAAAATGGCACATTTTATTCTCCGTCACAAAACTGATGATGCATCTCGTGTAGCTGATTTGTTCTTTAGGGAGATTGTGCGTTTGCATGGTATGTCTAAAACTATTGTTTCTGATAGAGATACAAAGTTCTTAAGTTACTTTTGGAAAACCTTGTGGTGTAAATTGGGTACTAAACTGTTATTTTCAACTACTTGTCATCCACAAATTGACAGTCAAACTAGTAGTAAATAGGACTTTGTCGGTATTGTTACGGGCTATCATTAAAAAGAATAGCAAGCAATGGGAAGAATGTTTACCACATGTTGAGTTTGCGTATAACCATTCTGTTCATTCTGCTACTAATTTTTCTCCATTTGAAATTGTATATGGTTTTAATCCCTTAACACCGTTGGATTTATCACCATTACCTGTTTCTGAATATACTAACATGGATGGAAAGAAAAAACCTGATCTTGTTAAGCAGATTCATGAAAAAGTCATGCTCAACATTGAAAGGAGGACAGAACAGTACATTAAGCACGCGAACAAGGTACAATGACAAGTGATCTTTGCGCCCGGAGATTGGGTGTGGATACATATACGGAAAGAAAGATTTCCAACTCAAAAGACTTTCGAAATTGCTTCCTAGGGGAGATGGTCCATTTCAAATTCTCGAGCGTATCAATGACAATGCCTATAAATTGGATTTGTCAGGTGAGTATAATGTTAGTGTCACATTTAACGTTACTGATCTAAGTCCGTTTGATGTAGGTGATGATTTAAGGACAAATCCTTTTCAAGAGGAGAGGTATAATGAGGACATGGCATGCGTGGACTCAAACAAGACTAAAGGGACGTGGGGATCGAACAAAGCTAGAACTAAGAGGTCCAAACAAGGTCTCAATGGATTGATCCAAGATGTTTGGGCTGAAGCTAACGCATGGAAACCCAAAGAGCATGAGACACAAGTTTGGGTCAATTTGATACAAGCCCAATTCTGATCATTCTAGTAAAGCCCACGAATTACATGCAAAAGCAAGGAAAATCATCTTTATTTTTCATCTGGGCATGAAAAGGAAGTTACTAATTTATCATGTGGGCATAAAGGAAGGTTACTTAGCTAGTCACAATGAGTGGGCAACATGCACCCAAGCTATTCATGAAACTAAGATATATTCACATGGCAAATCCATATTCGATTCATACCATGAACTTTAGCTTAATAAGCAACAAGAGGCTTCCATACGCCACAAGGATTATTAGATTTTAAAATTCTATTATAATTAGGATTTATTATTAGTTAAGATTTATTTTTTTAAAATAAGTTTCTATTGATTTATGGAAACAATGGATTTCTATTTCACATTGATTTGGAATTCCTATTAGGATTAGAATAATTTGTCTCTATTGTTATTAGGATTTGGATTATTTTGAGGAGTATAAATAGAGGTTCAAGTTGATGTAATCAAACACATTATTCATTATTCAATATACTTGTGAGGTTATTATCTACTTTTGGTTATTTGAAGAATTTCCAAGTTATTTTCTTAGTTTTTCTTTGAGATTCAACTTTGACTTATCATACAACAGTACATAGTTGTGTGTGACGTCTTCTACCGCATCAATCGTCGATTGTACCGAGATTACCGCTTCAATATAAGCGAGATTATCGCTTTAATATAAGCGAGGGGTCAAGGTGTCGTTGGTGTCCATTCAACGCATATTTCCGAACGCGAGCAATTGTATCAAGATTACCTTCTACATATAGGTGAGGGGTTAAGGTGTTGCAAGCAATCCATCCTACAACTTTGCTAGAAACGATCCGGGCGACAACCACCCCACGCAAGCGTGTCGTGGAGTCTATCAATCATAGTAAACAAAAATTCATTTTCCACCCCCATTAAGGCTGCTTATAGTCTCCATTTTTAATTTCATTAAATCATAAAAAAAATGAGTAAAAAGTAACAATTCCCAGATAGCAAGTACAATAAATCACAAACTATAAATGACCATTCAAATAATCCCAGATAGCAAGTACAATCAATCAAAAACTATAAATGACTATTCAAATTAAATTATTAGATACCTCATATAATTGTAATAATCTAACAATTATGCAATGAAATCAATCAAATTCAAAGAGATAGAGTTAGGAACAAACGATGAATCACCAGCACGGCCCTTGCCACCCAAGGGGAGATCTATCGCTGCAAGAATTCTACCGTGCCGGTGGGAATCATGGGCTTTCAGTGACCTCAAAGACCTTTCACCACGCGCACCAAATTTGTGCTTCACCTCAAACACAACATTTGCTGTGCCCAAACACAATTCATCCACAAATACAAATCCCAACAACAACAAAACCAAACTTTTCCTTCTCAGATCCATTTCAGATATATAAAATCCCATTCATATAAATCTTTCAGTATATACACCAAAATCAAAATCAGAAAAAATATATCTTTATATTTGTAAATTAGAAGTAAACCCACAAAATATTGGGGGAATGAAGAAGAAAAAGATATATAAATTTATTTGAAATTAGAAGTCAACCCAGAAATTGAAAGGGGGAGAAATGAAAAGGGCCGCCGGTGGAAGGAGGCAAAGGAAAAATGGAGACAAGTTGGGTGATAAAAACAGAGAGAAAAAGAGGAGAGAGAAAATTCAATGGGTAACAGACAATTGCTTGTATATAGTAAAAACTTGTTAAGCATATACAAATCGTTAATTCTTTTCTTTTCTATTGTTTCCCTCCCCACCCTCCCTCCTTCCCTCCCTCTCTCCTCTGTTTTTTTCTCTCTGGAAAGGTGGGAGCTTTTTCAGTTATCCACTTCACGTTTGTTTCTCTGTTATTTTCTCTTTCTTCTTACCATGTCAATTTATATTCCACGTCAAGAATATATAACAAAATGTCTTTGACTTTGGGTATTCCATGGTAGTAGCTTCTCAAGTGAAGTCACTAAATTGGCTTGCCCCCCACCCCCCTCCTCCTCCTCCCCCCTCCCCCCTCCTCCCTCCCTCCCTCCTCCCTCCCTCCCTCCCTCCCTCCCTCCCAAATGAGTACTTTTATGTACAAGAATATATAATCCACATGGTATGAATCATTGTGCTACTTGATATTGCCCTCCATTTAAAATAAAATTTATATTGTGATAAAAAAGACACTAATTATATTGCGATTAGAAGTGTCAATTAATTATTCATATATTTATATTAATTAACAAGTTTGACCGTTCGTGCAAGGTACATACTGGTTTAAGATAATATTTTTACTTTTTTATATTATATTTATTTTTTAAATAAAGTTATTGTTTTAGATAATAGTTATTTTTTTATAATTTTTAACTGCTCTTATAATTGGATCGTTGTGAGTATAAGTACAATAAATAATGAACAATGTTAAACTCAATTGAGTCAATTCGATCAACCAATTTAACTCAATTAATTGAATGTCAATTAAGAGTCGTGGTTTTAGATATAGCTATTGATTTATAAATCTTATAATTGTATTTACTTGTAACAAAAGTTGATTTATATTTATTGCAATATTTAAAAGAATTCAAAAAAGAAAAGTAATTTTGAAGTCAATTTATAGATTCTAAAATTTAAATTAATGTAAATTTGTTAAAGTTTAAAAATAACCAATTCTATAATGACAAATTAGTAGTAATTTTTAACTAATTTGCAATTCTGATAATATATAAAATTCAAAAAATGAAGTTTTTATAATTTATAGAAATTAAAGTACAATTTGTGATGCAATGGATTACAATGGTTAGTTTAACCTACTAACACAAAGCCAAATAAATCATTGCGTATAAAGAAAAGTAAAGAAGTCTCCAAGAGAAAATATTATTGATAATAATTGTCAAATGAATACTTTCAAAGTCCTAAAATAACATATTTATAGTCTAAAACACTTTCTAAGCCTAATTAGAAAAGATAATAACGAAATACTAAAAAATAAAAAATAAAATAAAAACTTTGACCCACGATAAGACCACTTTAAACAAGTTTTTTGGGTTTAAAACGGAATGCAACATGGCCAAAGACAATGAGCCTAGTAGAGCAGCTTGTCGTTCGTTTTGATTTGACTTAACACTAATATACAACAATTAGAAAGTAATTATAAAAATAAAACATCCACAAAATAATTACAAAAATAACGCAACACAATATTACCTTGTTAAAATTACGCCTCATTAACTCTCTACACGTCAGTTACCGACTTTCATATTTTCAACTAACCGGTCCTAAATTCACGCTAATGAAGAAAAAGACAACTTTGAGATCAGAAAAAACAGAGCAAAAGACAGATCAGAGAAGACGAATTCCCCAACGGCGATGCAACTCTGAGATCGGATAATATCGAAGAAGATCAATAGCAACTGCAAGATCAACAACAACTGCAAGATCAACAACAACTTCAAGATCAGTAACCAGCCTCTGTAACAACTTTGATGGTTGATTGTTGATTGATTCCTTATAGATTTGTATACTGAGGTACTTGAGTTTAAAGTTTATATGCATATAGTTACCCCGTGGTTACTATATACTCGTATATTGGTTACATTTCTTAAGTTTTTCGCTCTTTAATTGGTAACAAAGTCAGTATACTGACTGTTTTGATTTCAAAATGCATGTAAATATATGTTTTATATTCTGGTTACTAAGTACATATAAATTGGTTACTGTTTATTATTGATTTGGTTACTGTATAATATTTATTTGGTTTCTGCATGTATACTTTAAATGTTTATTTGGTTACCCCGTGGTTACTATATACTCATATATTAGTTACCTTTTTTAAGTTTTTTTCTCTTTAATTGGTCAGAAAGTCAGTATACTGACTGTTTTGATTGTAAAATGCATGTAAAAATATATTTTATATTCTGGTTACTAAGTACATAGAAATTGGTTACTGTATAATGTTTATTTGGTTGTTGTATACTTTAAATATTTATTTGGTTACCCCGTGGTTACTATATACTTGTATATTGGTTACCTTTCTTAAGTTTTTCGCTTTTTGATTGGTCACAAAGTCAGTATACTGACTATTTTGATTGCAAAATGAATGTAAAAATATGTTTTATATTCTGGATACTAAGTACATAGACATTGGTTACTGTTTATTATTGATTTGGATACTATATAATGTTTATTTGGTTGTTGTATACTTTAAATGTATATTCTACTGATATTTTTTATATTGATGATTACTTATTAAATACATTGGTTACCTTCTTGCAACTGTTGGATCTTTAAGTATATATAAATTTGGTTACTGTATAATGTTACTTATACGTACATATACATTGATGGTTACTTATTAAATACATTAATTGGTTACTTATACTGACTGTCTAATCTAAATTTGGTTACTGTATAATGTTGTTATGATTACTGTATAATATTAGTGTGTTTTATACTGGTTTATTTTATATTGATGGTTAATTATTGACTACATTGGTTAACTTCATACAACTGTTAGTCTTTAGTTGGTAACAAATTGATGCGGTTGAAGAGAAGGCGTGTCAGTTTATGGAAAGATTTGATCCAGTTTATGGAAAGATTTGATAGATTATGGAAAGATTTGATCCAGTTGTAATTTGACAATTTCTGTCAAATTTAGAGTGTCAAATTTTGGCGTTTTCGGAGCCTAATTTTATTGAAAATGGGTCAACGATCAAAGTCACCAGCTTTGCTGGTGAACTGCAGGGTTTTTTTGGTCAAATTCCATCATTTAGGGCTTCAAAATTGCATGTAAAAAATGTGGTTTATATTCTGGTTACTGAGATTATGTAATTTGGTTACTATCTAATATTGATTTGGTTACTTTACAATGTTTATTCAGTTGTTAGACAATGGATGGAGGAGCAAGAACCAATACAACAAATTTAATTATTTGAGGAATATATAATTGTTTACTGTTAGTAACCATTAACCACATGGTTGGTAACATTTTTGATGGTGTACAGTAACCAAAATTGATGTTGATTAATATTTTAATTTTTGATTCCATCATGAGTTGTCAATATAAAGTAAACATATACATTGAACAATTGGTAACTGTTCTGAAACATTTTTATGTAAATGTGGTTACCCATATAAAATAAAATGGTTACCTCTATATTCATATTTAGTTACCAAGTGGCATGGATCATTTTCAAATAACTTTTATAACTACGTAATTTAAAAGTATCCATCAGCTAGATAAATGAGAACCCTCACATGTACATTAAGCACTTGATAATTGTTATGATATAAGTTTTTAATTATTTGGTTACTAACAAAAACTAAAATGGTTACCCTTATATGCAGTTTTGGTTACCAACTGCACCTCTCAAACTATTTTTATTTTAATATGAGATCTATAAGTGACCATCATATATATAAATGAGAAATCTTAATTGGAGTTTCTTATTCTATCAAGATGACAGGATATAAATAAAACATATACATTTAACACTTTATAACAGTCTTAATACAAGCTTATAATTATCTGGTTACTAACAAGCTTGTAGATAAATAGGACACTCAAACATGTACATTTAACAATTGATGTTTGTCCTGATACAAGCTTGTAACTATCTGGTTACTAATAACAGTAACCATAATGTAACATAATAAAACAGTAACCACATAATTATATGATAGTAACCAGAACAGGTTTTAATGGTAACCAAAACAGAAACATCATGTAATGAAACCCAATTTAGACAATCCATGTATACTAAATAATTACATATTAATCAGAATAAAAAATAAAAGTAACCAAAATCCCACATTGAGGCACAAATAATAGTAGCTAAACCATAAGGTAACAAAGAATCAAAACATAATAATGAAGTAACCAAATAGTTATATAAAAGTAAGCAGAACATGTTTTAATGGTAACCAAAACAGAAACAACCTGTATATCCAACCCAATTTAGGCAACCCATGTATACTCTCACATGTACATTTAACACTTGATATATGTCCTGATACAAGGTTGTAACTATCTGGTTACTACCAAAAAATAAAATGGTTACCCTTCTATGCATGTTTGGTTACCAACTGCACCTTTCAAATAATGTATCTGACACAACTTAGAAGTAACAAATACGAACCAACAAACAATGTCAAATCACTGGTAATATAATCAAATATGTAATCTCATTTACATAAGTTCCAATAAACATTACATACTCACTAACCATAACAAATGGCTATGGATATCCAACAAAAACCAAAGAATGAAACACAATTCAGTATGACAGTACAACGACATCCGAACTAATCAAAATCTGGTACAAATCTTCATGAAAATTCTCTGAAGTTGTTAAAAAGCCAACTGTGGAGGCGCATCTCGTCTGGAGAGAAATCTCTGGTTCCATGTCACACCAATATACAACTTTTTCAGTGAATTTTCTGTTGCATTCCTTATAGTAAAGATCTCATAACTGCAAATAAACAAAATCAGATTTACACAGTCATTAGTAACCATATATAAACAATATTTATATCACAAACAGCTACGAAGTGACCAACAAATAAGAGCATACTAACCAAAAACATAATATAACAATTACACAGTAGCCAAAATAGACTATAACAAATAACCAACATCCCACATTGACTGCACAATAATAGCTATCATATCATAATATAACATTAACCATACCATAATAAAGTAGTAACCAAAAAGTTATATTATATAATCTAATGATAACCAAAATATAAACAACATGTAGTACAGACCATTTTATGTAGTAAACAAACAATTATATATAATATTAACCAAAACATAATTTAAAGGTCACCAAAACAAAAATATGTATACCAAAAAATATACTAAAGAAGTAACCAAACAGTTATATGATAGTAACCAAACCATGTTTTAAAAGTAACTAACACATAAACAACATGTATACCAAACCCAGTTTAGTCAACCAATGTATACTAAGCAAATACATTGTAACCAAAACAACATATAAAAGTAACCAAAATCCCAATTGAGGGAAAAAGAATGGTATCCAAATCATAAGCTAACAGTAATAAAAAATATACTCATGAAGTAACCAAACAGTTATATGTTAGTAACCAAAACATATATTAATGGTAACCAATACATAAACAACATATAGATCAAGAACAGTTTAGTCCACCCATATATACTAAGCAAATACATGGTAACTAGAACAACAAAAAGCAGTAACCAAATATTTATATGATAGTAACCAAAACATGTTTTAATGGTAACCAATACATAAACAACATGTACACCAAAGCCAGTTTAGTCAACCATGTATACTAAGCAAATACATGGTAACCATAACAACATATAAAAGTAACCAAAATACCAAATCAAGGTAATAAAAATGGTATCCGAATCACAAGCTAACAGTAACCAAAACATAATGCAGAAGTAACCAAACAGTTACTCAGATCTGGATAAAAAAATATGTATGTACCTGTTGTTTGGCAAGGTTACGTAACCTCTTGGGGGTGACAATGGCTCCCCCACAATTGACCACCTTGTGTGAAGTGGTTAAGTACTTGGCATAGGTTACCCAGTGGGAAAGATGTGGAGGTTACATCTTTGCATGTTCTTTGTCCATCCATTTTAAACAAAAGCCCCCACAATACCAAAATCATAGTCATCACAATAATGAACACTTCAGTATGTATAATTCACTGAAACACATATATACGATATATATATATAGGGGATAGAAAAGAGGAACACTGGGTGTCTTTGGGATTGAGGTATGAGAGAACAGATGAAATTATCGGCATGACCTTTGTAATCATGAAGGGATTGAACCTGGAGTGTACTTAGGATTGAGGTATGAGAGAGCAGATGAAATTATCGGCAGGTACATACATATGGGAAGAAGACTCGTGTGATTAAGGCCAACCGAGTGGAACATAGCATCTCAGATCTGGATAAAAAAATAGATGAGCGGTTATTAAGCGTTTCAAAAAAACAAACCAACCCGATTATAAGATAGACACTAATTTGCCATGTCAGTCCATTAATATTAATCCCTTAAATTAAGGACTCCTAATTGTATTAGTATTGTAAATAAATATGATGAATTGTAATATTTTTGTAATTATTTTATGAATGTATGATTATTGTAATTATTTTTAAAAATGTACTATAATATGTAATTAACCCTATATTATGGGCTCTTAACTTCAAACGAATCAAAAGTTGCCCACATTTGAAGTTTCCCCCTCCCCCTTCCCTTCCCCCTTGTTTGGACTACTGAAAACATGTTATCTCCGACGGACGTAACTTTGACGGAAGGTATTCAGTCGAGGTTACAATAGGTTCAACTGAATATTACGTCGATAGTAATTCCGTTGACTTTAGTCTATACTCGACGGATATCCGTCAGAATTAATTCCTCACCTTGGCGCCAAAGCTTTCCCGCCAGCATGAGTATAAACTCGACTGAAATGTGTTATCCTCGACGAAACAGTTCGTCGAAAGTATGTTAAGATCGACTAAACTAACCTCGACGAAATTCTGTTGAGAATATCTTTTAAAACCTAAAATACATTTCAGTTCCCCCAGCCGCGCCTCCTGTTATCTCTCAACACAGCTCTTTTTCTCGTATGTCTCTCATCCCTCTCTCAGTCTCTTGTCTCTCTGCTCCCTCCTCCCTTCGGCGACGACCTACTCCCTCATCCTTCCGGCGACGACCTCTACTCTCTCCTCCCTCCGGCGACGTTTTCTTCCCCTTCAGAAATGACGGTTTCTTCCCTCCCCGGTAGTTTTTTCCCCATTCGCTGATGGTTTACGCACCGATTCCGTAAACGATTTCTCCTTTTTTTATTCCTAGAAAGGTTAGTGGTTATGAGATTTCAGTATGGTTAATTTTTTTGCTAGAATATAAATGAAATGGGAATATATTGTTACTTTGTGAATATAGTGTTGTTGAAAGTATATGAAATTGGGATTGTTTACTTTTTTAATTTTTTAGCAGCAATTGGAATTAAGTTTTGAGGAGTTGTTGTTGCAAATTGGTGGTTAAATATTGGGATTAAGTTTTGATATGATTAATTAGTTGTTGTTGCTGCCATATTGTGAAAAAATTGGGATTATATTTGTGTCTTGGTTAATTTTTATGTTTGTCTATTAGGCTGAATGAATTTTGTTGGCTGAATTTGGTCTATTTTGCCATTGATTATTGGACTGCCTTATCAATTTTAGGTTAATTTACTCAATTGTTGTGTATATTGTTGGTATATTATTATAGGATTGCCTTATCAATACATTTTGAGACTGCCTTATGTTAATTGTTAGTATATTTGATATCTTTGACGGAATTTTTGACGAAATTTCTGTCCTAATTCTGAAATTGCAAAATTTGTAGGCCCTGCAAGTATATTTATTTATTAAGTAATTAGTTTCCCAATATTAAAATATAAACTAATTAAGTAGCATTTACTACTTCGTTTCTTACTACTAAAATAAAATAAATTTAATTTAATTTAGTTTATTAAATAAAATAAATTTTAAAAATTTGATAATATAATATAATACAAAATAAAATAAAATAAAATAATAAATTGAATAAAACAAAACAAATTTGATTTAATTTAATAAATAAAATAAATTTAATTTAGTTTAATTAAAATAATTTAAATTAAATTAAATTTAAAATAAATTAAATTTAATTAAAACATAATAATAAATTTTATCCAATTTAATAAAATAAAACTAAATGAATTAAAATTAAATAAAAAATTAAATTAAATAAAAATTAAATTAAACTAAATAATAAAAATATTAATAACAATAATAAAATAATAATAATAATTTAATTTAATAAGTCCGATTTAATAAAATAAAAAAATGAATTTAATTTAGTTAAAAAAATAAACAAAAATTATATTATATATTATAGTAAAAAATAAAATAAAATACAATATTTAAAATAATAAATACAATTAAATTTTATAAAGTAAAATAAATTAATTTAATAGTAGTCTCCATATATATTCCAAATAATTGAGTTCTCAGAAACTAAGTAGCACTTATTTAGTTTTTCATTGGCAAAATAAAATAAAATAAAATGATTTAATTTAATTTAATTTAATAAATAAATAAATCAATTATATACTATAATATAATATATTACAAAATAAAATAAAATATAATATAATAATAAACTAAGTAGTATTTGCTTAGTTGGGATGCTTTGGAGGTGTCAACTTAGAAACCCGTTCGACATTTACTCATTAGGAGTGAATGTCGAATAGTCTCCAGTTTGGGACTGTTACTAGATGTTATGTCTCTCACTTAGGTCGGTGCCAATGCACTGGGTGCGTTTTTATAAATGTTGAGGAACTATCACCTGGTGTCTCTACATGTTCTTCGAGTGCATACTTAGTGTGACGCCCCCAAAATAGGTATACACCACCCATCTTGAGTCGCCAAATACATGGTACAAAATTCAAATATAACTTAATTATATAACAGTCGTGTAAAATACGACATAACATAATCTAAGAGTTTTAATAAGAATATTTTCATCTAGACAATATCCACACTTAATGGAGTCCTCATTACATTTATTGTCACACTATTTTATAGAATAGTGAAGACTACTAAAACAACCATCTGGACAGTCAATTCGTTCCCCGACTCATCCCAGCTATATTCTCATTTTCTGAAGAGAACAGTGAAAGAAAGGGTGAGCTCAACTAGCCCAGTAAGAAATATTATGACTAAGATAATGCAGAATAAATTATCTTTAGCCTTCAACAGTATAACAACTGATAGAATATAATAGACAATAAGTTTTAAATCAACAACTGTAGCGGAATAAGCAATCCATTAGAAGAGTCAAGTAGAACATAAAATCTACTATATTCTATGATTTAAAAAGTTTTTCATCAACTTTCTCACTGAGACTCAGCTTAATAAATAATTCACATCATCGAATCACCCCTGCACTATGGCCAAGGATATTCTTTAGTATCACGACCACAAATTATCCATGCACTACGTGTGACGCCCCCAAAACAGGTATACATCACCCATCTTGGGTCGCCAAATACATGGTACAAAATTCAAATACAACTTAATTATACAACAGTCGTGTAAAATACGACAAAATATAATCTAAGAGTTTTTAATAATAATATTGCCATCTAGACAATATACAAACTCAATGGAATCCTCATTACATTTATTGTCACACTATTTAACAGAATAGTGAGGACTACTAATGCTATCATTTGGACCGTCACTTCGTTCCCCAACTAGTCCCGGCTACGTTCTCATTTCCTGAAGAGAACAGTGAAAGAAATGGTGAGCTCAACTAGCCCAGTAAGAGTTATTATGACTAAGATAATGCAGAATAATTTATCTTTAACCTTCAACAGTGTTAAACTGATAAAATATAACAAACATCAAGTTTAACTGTAGCGGAACAAATAATCCATTAGAAGAGTCAAGTAGAGAATAAAATCTACTATCTTCTATGATTTAAAAGGTTTTTCATCACTTTTATCGCTGAGACTCAGCTTAATAAATAAACCACATCATCCCTGCACTACGGCTAAGGATATTCATTAGTATCACGACCACAAATTATCCATGCACTATGGACCAAGGATATTCGTGTATTCATCAATGATCATGATCATGCCAACAACGGTCCATCAATGCACTACGGGCCAATGAGGACTTTAATTTATCCAGGAACCGATAACGTCCAAATTGTCAACATGATACTGCTTTGTGGAGTAAAATTCAAGAATGCTCAGAAGAATATTTTCATGAAAAGATACTGGATGAAGCGCAAATATCAAGGATATTCCACTAATTTCATGGAGTATAAAAGCCAAAACTTTAACCAACCGAGTATAATAAAGAATGGAATAACAAAAGAATTCACCGTGCATGCGATAACCCATGCGAATCGATTATTTCAATAGAATAATAAATAATGGAATCAGTCATGTAAACGCATAAACAGGATATTCCAACTGAATAATAAAGAATGGAATAATAGAAGAATTCACCATGCATGCGATAGACCGCACAGACATGTTATTCCAATAGAATAATAAATAATGGAACGAATGTGTCATACGTAATACGCATGAGACAAAGATGTTCAATGTAATAATAAAGAATGGAATAACAATAGCTCACTTCAAGAACACGAAAGAAATAATACCCCTTACCTTAAAAAAACTGGATACTGGAATAGTGAGGTAGCAGACTTCTCTTCTTCTTTCTCTCTATAATTTCTCTCTATAATAATTGCTCTAAAGCTTTTGTGAATTGGTGAGAAATGAAGGAAGAATGAGCTTCTATTTATAGAAAAATATAGTTTCGATAATTGCACGTTTTGGGTCTCAAAATATTACAGTATAATACCTTCCTCTTTTTCTTCATTTTTAATTTAGTCCTGCAAGTATTAACAAAATTTCACCACCTCCCCTAATAGTAAATAATGTGAATTAATAGTTCATTCATGTGACTCAATAGTATAATCATGTGAAAAAAACTAATTACAGTATAGTACCTTCAACTATACCTCCATTTTTAACTTAGTCATGCAAGTATTATCAATCTTGCACCAACTCCTCTAATAGTACAAGATTGTGATTCAATAGTACACACATGTGAACAAATAGTTATATAAGCATGTGAATTAGTAGCAATTAATTGCTCATTTATTCGATAAATTACCCGATTTATCAATATAACCCCCAGACATCAATTATCATCAGAATAAATGTCGATTTCTACTAACACTTATAATCCCAACACAATGGAACTATCAAATTCACACAACTTATTCATTATTAATATTATAACTCACAATATTTAACAACCAGGTCGTTCCCAGGAAAGAGGGGGCTTTCCGATAAGGATTTCTCCTATCATGCCGCAATTAGATTATCTAACCTCTCCTCGACATAACTTCTAGACATTGTCAATATTGTAAATAATAATATGAATAACTTTGTCGTCTCAATTATTGATTTAATAATAATAAATATAATTGAGATGATCTTGTGACAATAATTGAATCAATAATATGAGAGATATGATGCAAGAATTCATGTGTAGCAATAATTGAGTATAATCGAGTGACTTCTCACGTAAGCATCAATAATCAATACCGTAATGCTACTATGCAACCACGATATTCACATTACTTTTCTTATCGGGTAGTTCAACGGTTTTAACGGTAACACTTTTCCGTTATTTTTATAAAAGATAATTATGTCGTTTTCTAACTACGACAATACTTCCGTTAGGGGGGTCCACCAATGATTGTGCCGTCGTAAATTTGAATATTCCTGTTAAAACGAATATTCCCCACCAATCGAATATTATATAACCACTTGCTTACTTTGCCAAAATTTGTAAATATTACCCACAACTATAACATTATATCAAATCCACACCATAATATTCAAAAATATAATTCGAGAAAATTATTCTTTATTCATAAAAGTTGGGGTCTTACACTACGGGCTAAGGATATCCGTGTATTCATCAATGGTTATGATCATACCGAATAATCCCTGGTCATAATCATACCAACAACTGTCCATCAATGAACTACAGGCCATTGAGGACTTTTACCACATCATTCGTTATATTACGGTCATGATTATACCGAATAATCCCTGGTCATAATCATACCAAGTCCATCTATGCACGTAAGCCAAGATGACTTTCATCACAATATTAGCATGGGGATTTTGACCATGACATAACAATTCAATAAAACAAGTTCAATGATAAATTTTAAAGATTTATAATTTAATTTATCCAAAATTCAATAACGTTCAAATTGTCAACATGATACCGCTTTGTGGAGTAAAATTCAAGAATAATATTCATGTACCAAAAATAATTTGGACAGAAAATAAATGTATTTTTTGGGTAAATAGTACCCCATGAATAGTACCCTATGAATAGTACTTTGGGAATAGTACCTCATGAATAGTACCCCGACATGAAAGGTACCCCAAATACCTGTGTAAAAAATATTCGGGTGAAGAGTAATTTGGTGAATAGTAACTCGTGAATAGTATTCCTACATAAAAAGATCAATAATTATCAACAAAGCTCAGAATAATATTTCCATGAAAAGATACTGGATGAAGCGCAAATATCAAGGATATTCTACTAATTTCATGGAGTATGGAAGCCAAAACTTCAACAGAATGAGTATGATAGATTAATGAAACTGCAAATGAATTTTTGCCTGCCATGCGGTAATCCACGTAGACATATCATTTCCACAATTTAATAAGGAATGAATACGAAGGATCATTCACCATGCATGCGGTAATCCACATAGACAGGTTATTCCAACAGAATAATAAAGAATGGAATAACAGAAGAATTCACTAAGCGTGCGTAATCCGCACAGACAGGTTATTGTTGCCTCTTTTTTAGTCTTAACAAAAGAGCTCTAACTCATGCAAGCATACATGCGTCAACAAGTAATACAGAGCAAGTAAAGTGTCGATCCCACAGAGAAATTTGTTTAACTAAGATTACTATTCATTAATTGAATCACTATATTTATGTGCTCAAACTAATGATTAAACTTGGTTTGTTCTCGAATTGCAAATAACAACTAAAAAAATAATAACGATGGAATAAATGATATTGGAACTAATGGGATCCTAGCTTCATTTAATACTTCATTCAATCACCACTATCATGCATGACTCGTTCACATATCACAGAAAAGTAGCCAAGAGCACTAAAAGAGTATTAGCCATTTTTCAATGCACTAAGACCTACTTACATAGCATCCACATATGATAAACTCTATGTTATTATCAATATAACCAAAATCACTATATGTCTATGTGAAATTGCAACTATATTGATTTAAAGTTCAAGCCCTTATTCTAACTTATACGGTGAAACAATATATGTCTATCTGGTTCACGAAATACATAGGCCATATAACATAGCCCTATATACGTATACTATCATGATTATAATCCATATTTGCATGTTCATTGTCAATTCCATACAAATACTGAAACGAATGGTGATCAAGCATTCATACATGCAAAACAATCATGATAGACATCCCATATGATATGCACAACACTCCAGCATTTAAGCATGCAATCAAACTACATATTAAAATCCGTTAGGATCCCATAATGGAGTTTAGTTCATGACTGAACCAAAATCCATTATGGGATCAAATCTAAACATGATTAATAAACAAGAAATTAAAAGATAAAAGGTAGAAACAATCAAACTTAATTGCTAAATATAGATCAATAATCAAATCCTCATAAGATTCCAGCAAAATAATAATAATAATAATCCACTCTGGTAGAAAATCCCAAGGAGGAGGAGAAAAGTAGTGTTGTGGCCTCCCTCTATGTTGGAATATCTCCTAGAGAATAAACCCTAATTACCACGTAAAGAATATAACTAAAACTGAATAAAAATGTCAAGTCATACCCCTGACACCAGTCAGGAATCGTTTTAAATCAATTACAACCCTTAAAAATTGGAAATAAAATAAAACAAGTCAGCAGCTTCAGGCCTCGCGCGCGGCTGCGCGCTCCTCTGGCTTATTATGCTCGTGGGCACGAGACTTGCAGTAGGTTCTTGTGTTCAGCTAGTCTATCGCGCGGGCACGCGCTTCCTCGCATTGTCCTTCTCGCGGATGCGTAATTTGATGAGGTTTCAAGGTGCAGTTGAGTATTCTGCGTATGCGCGCATCCAAGCTCTTCTCGTCTCATGGCCTGTACCGCAACAATTGATGTCTTCTGCTTCTGCTCCTTGGCTTGGTTCGTAACGTTGTCACGCTCATTGAAATGTCCTTTGTCTATCCATGCTTGTCCATCCATGTTCCATTCAATCCTACATCATGCACATCCTATCTTTTGCCTCGCCTCACGCATCCATTAGCCTCGTGCCCGGTATCACCACCAAATTAGACCAATTCCTGCACTTATTCACCAAAAGGAGTTTTAAGTATGCGAAATGAAAATTAACATGAAATGCAGCTAAAATAGACTAAAATGTACTTGAGATGGGCATAGTTCGCATGAATTGGTACCCCATAAGTAGGTGTAAAACCCACTTATCAAATACCCCCAAACTTGAACCGTTGCTTGCCCTCAAGCAATGCAAACTACTGAACAATGAAAATGCAGCTATATTACTATGCAACTACATTATGATGCAACTAATCTCACATTGTCTCAACTATCATAGAAATTCAGTCCAATTTGCCTCAACGAATTTTTTTCTAGAATCAAGAATACAGATGCAAAGCAGGCATAATGTCATACACTTACATAATTCAAAAATGCTGTAGAGATGCTGTGTGTGTGTTGTGTTCACCCAAAACTTGATTTAGGTACATAATACTCATGCTATATTGCTCACAACAGAAAATTATAGCTTAAATCAAGACTTATGTATATGTATGCAACCAAGACTATTCTAACGTCTTAAAATAAACTAAGGTTCAATAATGGGCTTAACTGCTTTATTTCTACCCACGAGGGCAACTTTCGCACTTTCCCGCGGTGTTTATTGTCATTTTTATTATTATTTTTTCTTACATGGTATGCAATATCTTACTCCATTAGCACACCTGCTACCCCTTAGCGAGCCGCCAAGCAACGACTCCTAGACCATGAAAGACCTTAGGCGCTTAGGTGTAGAGACAATCCCCAAGCGCATTTTACTCAAGTAGCTGTGGGCCCCAAATAAGACTAGCCATGTTATTTCTACTTTTCTTTCTTTTTTTTTAATTTTTATATATACACAGATACCCATGTTTTCCTAAAGTTTAAAAATCAATGTGTTATACAGTCTAGAAGTCACTTTTCACATATTTCTCTTTTTAACACTATATTTTTCTATCGAGCAATGCAAAACGTACTTCTTATACCTACAAGTGCTTGTGAACACATTTGTGCAAACCAAAAACATTTAAACAGCATTATGACTTTCATTGTATAAAACGTTATATCTCATCTCATGTTATCCAAAATATTCAGAAATCATTTAAAAACTTCACTATCATCATTGGCTAGACAAAAATTTTCTATACGGTAAGAACTGTGAGGTATGCAACTATAACATGCAACTATATGCCAAAATGTAATCTACACATGCAACAACTATAAAAATTAACTAATCATGCAAAACTATATGCAAACTAAAAATACTACTACCCAATACCCCCAAACTTAAAATATTCAATGTCTCAATTGAATGAGGGTAAAAGGTACGAAAACTTCCCTAATTATCGGTGGTGCCACCCTCCTCGGGTGGTGAATCCAGTGGTGGATATGGTGTTGCGGTTCCAAACTGAGGCCATTCTTGTGTTGTTCCTTGTTGCCCAAATGCTTCGGCTAAAGCCCTTGTGAGTCCCGTCGTAAATGTGCCCAAATTATCGTACATGGCATCGACCTTGCGCTCCAACCTTCAGAGCTGGCGATCGCCATGGGTGGCACGTGCGTGCGTGGACGGCCCGCCTCATCTGTTTGCGGGGGTTATTGTGACGGCTCTAGAAAAGTGGGCTGAAGGATGAATCCTAGTCCGCGTGGGTGTGGTACACCCCCTGGCCAGTCCTCGAATTTTTTGATCGTGGCATGAGTAATGTCCTGGCTTAGGTATTGCATCTGCTCATTGCCCCAGTTGCATCCCTGATTAGCACAAAGCATGGAAACCATGGATGCATGTGGAATGCTCCCAATCGTTCCTCCCCGTAGATAGCGCAACATATTCTCATGAATGATATGACCAATGTCGATGTACTTTCTGGTGATTATGCCCCACAAAAGACGTGCCCTCTTCGCTGTTATTTTGTGCTGATGGGCGGAAGGCATGAGCTTGGCACATATGAACAAGTTCCACACTTTTGCATAGCGATTTAGGGTTGCAGCTGGGAATATACGCGGCTGTGTCGTGCCAACTTTATATGTCCACTTTGTACTCGGCACACATAACTCTGCAATAATCAACTCCATGTCGGTCTCTAAATGAGCACCGGTTACCCAATTCAAATTTCATCAAGTGCATGATAATTTTGAAAATTAATCGGATGGCATTGTGAGTCTCGTAATCTACCTCGATACTATGAACCGTAGATATCCGCTCATAGTGACCTTGGCATTGGCATAGAATTCACTGACCACGCTTTCATAGGAGCGGGTATTGAGTAGGTTGTCGATCCACCCAAACCTCTTTCTCGAATTATGGCGCACAAATGGCCATCCCCGCCTCCGGCTTAAATCTCGCTCCTTGTGGCGTCTTTTGCCACAATACTGGTAGTATTCTTGTTGAGCTTCCAAATTGAGGAATTTGGTGTGATCCACAATATCGACCTCTCGATTTTGCTCAAGAGGATGAAGAAGGCAACTTAATAGGACCGCGTGCTCGCTTAGGCCCCATTTGTATTTGATAGCGATTGCACAGATTATATGATGGGGAATGAAGAAAAGCTTAAAGAATTGATAACCCTCAAAACTCGTTTATGCAATCCCAAATAGAAACCCTAGATTTATAGCGCTCTTGGAGAAGTTGAGGAGATATGGACTTTGATTAAGGAGAGAATCGTGGCTAAATGATTGAGAGATGTACGGCACAAACTTGTAACTGATAGATAGATAGCGATGTGAGTTATGGAGAGTGAGAGAATTTCGTGTCTGTTATTATTCCAAATGAGAGTCCAAATGGTCCACAACTCTATTTAAAATGTTCAAATCTGTTTTAATTGATTGTCGCAGCGTGGGGCACATCAGTGAAGTTTGTATTTAGGTCAAGCGCAGACACGAGACTTGCAGAATGAATTATTGTCAAAATTGGCTTGACGAGTGGGCGCGCGATTTTTGTGCTAACTATGCCGCGCGATGCTGATATTTGCAATACTAAAATTCAATTCCACTCTGCCTATCAGTGATGCTGTCCAATGATGGTTCCTGCATAGACATTAATGCTCCTTGTTAATGCATGACTTAGTGGCCTCACAACGCTAACATCTTGCAAATATTCGCAAAGCAATTCTTGGTTCACACTTAAGCATGAACATCAAGTATCCTATTAAAAATGAATTCGATATAACTACTGAAATAACCCAAAATGAATAACTAAAAACAAATCAATGGAGAGAATGTTAATGGGTTGCCTCCCATCCAGCGCTAAGTTATAGTCAATTAGCTTGACTATCTCTGAGTTTCATGTCACAGATGGAATTGAGGTGCCTTCCTTCTTGTCCTCTACACCCTAAAATTTAACGACTTCATCTTTCGTCAATGGCTCTTCCTTCAACTCTGAATTGTTACCCGTTGCACATATCAATGGTCCATAATCCCTCGATTTCTGTACTTCATCCTGTAGGCACCAATCCACCACGTCAACCAGGAAGCACTCTTCTTCATCCGTTGGTAAATTGATTGCTTTAAAGACGTTAAAGGTGATCTCTTGATCCTGGACACGCATAGTGAGTTCACCTTTTTGCACATCTATTGACGTTCTGCTTGTGGCCAAGAATGGCCTCCCCAGTATTATTGGTATGCTTTTGTCCTCCTCGTAGTCTAGAATGATGAAGTCAGCTGGAAAAATAAACTTGTCCACCTTAACCAATACATCTTCAACAAGTCCCTGTGGATATGTGATGGATCTGTTAGCTAACTGTAATGCAATATTTGTTGGCTTAGGATCCGGAAATCCCAACTGGTTAAACACTGACAAGGGCATCAAATTTATGCTTGCCCCAAGATCACATAAACATTTACTGAAGTTCATCTTTCCAATGGTACATGGAATTGTGAAGCTGCCCGGATCCTTCAGCTTTGGAGGTAATTTCTGCTGAAGCACTGTACTGCATTCCTCTATCAAGGCTACCATTTCAAACTCATCTAGTCTCCTCTTCCTTGACAGTATACCTTTCATAAAATTGGCGTAGCTGGGCATTTGTTCCAATGCCTCGGCGAACGGTATGTTGATCTGCAGCTTTTTGAATACCTCCAAAAATTTGCTGAACAGTTTATCTTCCCTTTTTTATTTAATCTCTGCGAATATGAAACTTGAATGTGAAGTGGTGGTACTGAACTCTTAAACTTCTCCTCTGGACTTGCTCTGTCTTTCTCTTCCTGCTGACCCTCAGATTTCTCCAAATTTTCTTTCTCGATAGTGGCTCCTGCTGCCTCGCATTGGTAGTCGCGCGCGCTCGGTGTATTCTCGATTTCGGCGGCGCGACTTGCGATGAATCGACAAATCTTTCCCAGATCTCAATGTGATCGCCACACCGTTCCTTCCCTTCTCTTCTTGGATTTGTCTCCAGATTACTTGGCAATGAGCCTCGGGCACTGTTAGTAAGCATATTCGCCATCCGCCCCATTTGAGTTTTTGATTCTTTATAGCCACCGCTTAGCTCTTGATCATAACTTCTGTGTTTGCCATGTATTTCATCATCATCTCCTCCACTTCGATTTCTTTTCTTGTTGAGGTGCAATTTGAAGTGTGATGTTCTTTGTTGTTGTTGAGAAAATCCAGTGGAAAAGGTGGTCTAGGATTGAGCTCATACGCTTATTTGGTTGTGCTCGAAATTGATTATTTGGTTGAAACCGATTTCTTTGATTCCTTGATTATTCGATCAACTAAAGTTTGGATGATTTCTGTTGTTGGGGTGGTATGTGTTCTGAAATTGACCTTGGTCTTTTCTATAGTTGCTCACATACTGCACTAATTCTGAGCTGATAGCACATTGATCCGTCGAGTGTGACCCCGTACAAACCTCATATACTAAGGCAACCGTCTTTACTTTTCCTTCCGCCAAAGTATCTATCTTCTTTGCCATGACTGCCATCTGTGCTGACAACTGAGTAATAGCATCAACCTCCAACACACCTGAAACTTTGGTTTGTGGCATTCGAGATGTAGGATTCTGAAAATCATTCGATGCCATTGTCTCGATAAGGTCATAGGCTTCCTCATAGTTCTTTGCCCATAATGCCCCTCCTGTAGCTGTATCTACAATCGGTCTCAACTTCCATCCCAATCCATTATAAAACGTGTTGATTACCATCCAATCTGGCATACCGTGGTGTGGGCACTTTCTCAGCATTTCTTTGTATCTCTCCCATGCTTCATATAATGACTCATACTGTTGTTGCTCAAAGCGAGAGATAATTGTCCTCATCTTTGCGTCTTAGCCATTGGGAAGAACTTAGCTAAGAACTTCTGTGCTAAGTCCTCCCATGTAGTTATAGATCCTGCTGGCAGAGAATGAAGCCAACTTTTCGCTTTATCCCTCAATAAAAATGGGAACAACCTTAGCCTAATAGCATCCTCCGTCACACCGTTGTATATGAATGTATCACAAATTTCAATGAAACTTAACAGGTGTTCGTTCGGATCATCCATAGCAGCACCCCAAAACTGAACTATATTTTGCACCATTTAAATAGTGCCAGTTTTTATCTTGAAAGTATTGGCTGCTATCGCTGGTCTAACTATGCTGGATTGTAGTCCATTAATATTAGGCATGGAATATTCTCTCAGAGCCCTATGCTCCTCTTTTTTGCTCTTCTCCTTACACCTCGGCTGCCATGTTATCTGTCGTATTTTCCAACTGGACTTGTAAATTTCTACGAACACCCACCTTCCAACCTCTCCCGTTTATGTTATCCTGAACAGGTGTTAAATCGGGGTTGGTTGACCACGTGCGCATAAAAATTTATCCAAGTTCCTGAAACAAAAACAAAAATTGAAATGAGATAAGACTAGAATTGTCTAAGTCATACAATATAGCTTAAACTAATGATAATAATACTAAATTAAACACCTTTCCCCGGCAACGGCGCCAAAAACTTGTTACCTCTTTTTTAGTCTTAACAAAAGAGCTCTAACTTATGCAAGCATACATGCTTCAACAAGTAATACAGAGCAAGTAAAGTGTCGATCCCACAAAGAAATTTGTTTAACTAAGATTACTATTCATTAATTGAATCACTATATTTATATGCTCAAACTTGGTTTGTTCTCGAATTGCAAATAACAACTAAAACAATAATAACGATGGAATAAATAATATTAGAACTAATGGGATCCTAACTTCATTTAATACTTCATTTAATCACCACTATCATGCATGACTTGTTTACATATCACAGAAAAGTAGCCAAGAGCACTAAAAGAGTATTTGCCATTTTTCAATGCACTAAGACCTACTTACATAGCATCCACAGATGATAGACTCTATGTAATCATCAATATAACCAAAATCACTATATGTCTATGTGAAATTACAACTATATTGATTTTAAGTTCAAGCCCTTATTCTAACTTATACGGTGAAACAATATATGTCTATCTGGTTCAGGAAATACATAGGCCATATAACACAACCCTATATACGTATACTATCATGATTACAATCCATATTTGCATGTTCATTGTCAATTCCATACAAATACTGAAACGAATGGTGATCAAGCATTCATACATGCAAAACAATTATGATAGACATCCCATATGATATGCACAACACTCCAGCATTTAAGCATGCAATCAAACTACATATTAAAATCCGTTAGGATCCCATAATGGAGTTTAGTTCATGACTGAACCAAAAGCCATTATGGGATCAAATCTAAACATGATTAATAAACAAGCAATTAAAAGATGAAAGGTAGAAACAATCAAACTTAATTGCTAAATATAGATCAATAATCAAATCCTCATAAGATTCCAGCAAAATAATAATAATAATAATCCACTCTGGTAGAAAATCCCAAGGAGGAGGAGAAAAGTAGTGTTGTGGCCTCCCTCTATGTTAGAATATCTCCCAGAGAATAAACCCTAATTACCACGTAAAGAATATAACTAAAACTGAATAAAAATGTCAAGTCATACCCCTGACACCAGTCAGGAATTGTTTTAAATCAATTACAACCCTTAAAAATTGGAAATAAAATAAAACAAGTCAAGTGAGCTAGAGGCCTCACATGGCATACACAAGGCATGCATTATTATGCTCATGGTAGCGAGACTTGCAAGATGGGTTCTTGTGTTCAGCCGGTCTATTGTGCGGGCACGGGCTCCCTTTCATTGTCCTTCTCGCGGCCGCGTAACTTGCAGTAGGTTCCAAGGTCTGGTTGAGTACTCGCGTGGGCGCGCGCATCCAAGCTCTTCTGTCATATTTGCCGCGTGTCGCTGCGGTGATGTCTTCGCTTACGCTCCTTGGCTTGGTTACGTAACGTTCTTCTTTCGCTCTTCGAAATGTCCTATGTCTATCCATGCTTGTCCATCCATGTTCCACTCAATCCTACTCATGCACATCCTATCTTTTGCCTCGCCTCACGCATCCATTAGCCTCGTGCCCGATATCACCACCAAATTAGGCCAATTACTGCACTTATTCACCAAAAGGAGTTTTAAGTATGCGAAATGCAAATTAACATAAAATGCAGCTAAAACAGACTAAATTGTACTTGAGATGAGCATAGTTCGCATGAATTGGTACCCCATAAGTAGGTGTAAAACTCTCTTATCAGTTATTCCAACAGAATAATAAAGAATGGAACCAGGTCATGCGTAATCCGCACAGACAGCATATTCCAACAGAATAATAAAGAATGGAACAACAACAGAATTCACCAGGCATGCGATAGACCGCATGCATGCATGAGTTATTCCAACAGAATAATAAAGAATGGAATAACAGAAGAATTTCACCATGTATGCGGTACTTCGCATAGATAGGTTATTCCAACATAATAATAAAGAATGGAATGACAACCCTTACGAGTATTGAAAGTATTATATCAAATTATCACCTTATTATTTCAAGATAATAAATACAGGAAATTCAATTTTATTTATTAAAAAGTTGGGGTCTTACAACCTCCCCTCCTTATGAAATTTCATCCTCGAAATTGACGTACGTGCCTGGTGTTTCGAAATGGTGAGGATACCTCACTTTCATTTTTGATTCCAACTCCCAGGTCATATCTTCAATAACATGGTTCCTCCACAAAATCTTAACTTGTGGTATAACCTTGGTGCGTAGGACATGCTCTTTCCTATCCAAGATCTTAACAGGTACCTCCTCGCACGTTAAATCTTCGGCTATCTCGTCTGGTTCTAACTCAATAATGTGGTTTGGGTCTTTCACATATTTACGAAGCATAAATATGTGAAAAACATTATGAACACGAGACATGCTTGGAGGTAATGCGAGTCTATATGCCATATTTCCTACTCAAATGTTCCAATAAATCTTGAATTGAGCTTTTCTCTCTTCCCAAATCTTGTAACTCCCTTCCATGGAGCAATACGTAACAATACATGATCCCCAATATTAAATTCCATATCCTTTCGATGAAGATCTGCATAACTCTTTTGTCGATCATGTGCCGTTTGTATACGTTGTCGAATCGTTTGGATCTTTTCTGTAGTTATGCGTACCAATTCTGGTCCCAACAACGTTTCTTCACCCACCTCGTCCCAGCATACTGGAGAACAACGTTTTCTTCTATACAACGCCTCGAATGGAGCCATGCCTATACTTGCTTGATAACTGTTGTTGTAGGAGAATTCCACCAATGACAAGTACTTATCCCAACTTCCTTTGAAATCTAGGACACATAGTCTTAATAGATCTTCAAGAGTTTGAATAGTCCTTTCTGATTGCCCGTCCGTTTGAGGATGGTATACCAAACTGAATCGTAAATTCGTGCCCATAGCTTTCTGCAAGCTAACCCAAAATTGTGAAGTGAATCTTGGGTCACGATCCGAAACTATGGATACTGGCATGCCATACAATCTCACAATCTCATTTACGTACATACGAGCAAGACGTTCAAGGGAATAAGTCTCACGTATAGGCAAGAAATGAACAAACTTGGTTAATCTATCAACAATAACCCTAATCGCATCTATGCCTTGAGAAACCTTGGGAAGACCTGTAACGAAATCCATAGTAATGTGTTCCCACTTCCATTTCAGAATCTCAAGTGGTTGCAATGGACCCTTTGGCACTTGATGTTCCGCCTTTACACGTTGACAAGTTAAACACCTCGAGATAAACTCCGCGATCTCTCTCTTCATATTGCTCAACCAAAATGTATGTCGAAGATCATGATACATTTTGGTACTCCCATGATGGATTGCAAATGGTGTGTTGTGTGCCTCCATCATGATTCTATGCTTCAATTCATAATCATTAGGAACACAAAGTCTAGAGTTGACTCGAAGTATTCCTTCTTCATCAATTCTTGCTTCTGGAATAACACCTTCTTGCACTTTCTTCTTCATACGCATCAGCTCCAGGTCCGTAGCTTGAGCAGTTTTAACTTAATCGATTAAAGTCGGTTCTACTCGTATATTTGATATCATCACGTGGGTACTTGGAGCCTTTACCTCTATCTCCATCCTTTGCAAGTTATACAAAATGGGCCTTTGTGTTATCAACATTGCACTCGTACCCGCATATGATCTTCTACTCAATGCGTTAGCTACCACGTTTGCTTTTTAAGGATGATATTGGATGGTATGGTCGTAATATTTCAATAACTCGAGCCAACGTCGTTGCTGCATGTTAAGTTCCTTTTGGGTGAAGAAATATTTGAGGCTTTTATGATCTGTATAGATCTCCACTTTCTCCCCATACAGGTAGTGTCTCCAGATCTTTAACGCGAAAACGACTGTTGCTAACTCCAGATCATGAGTAGGATAATTCCTCTCATATTCTTTGAGTTGTCGCGAGGCATATGCTATGACTTTCCCATGTTGCATGAGAACACATCCTAACCCTTTTCCTGAAGCATTGCTGTAGATAACAAATCCATCCGAACCAGATGGTATTGTCAGAACAGGTGCTAAAATGAGTCTCCTCTTGAGCTCTTGGAAACTCTTCTCGCATTCCTCGCTCTATATGAATTTTATATCTTTCTAAGTCAGCTGAGTTAACGGAGTAGAGATTCGAGAAAATCCTTCCACGAATCTCCGATAATAACCAGCTAAGCCCAGAAAGCTACGCTTGATCCAATTGACTTGGTTGTTCTAACTTTGTCTTCGCTTTAATCTTTGGGATCAACAGATACTCCATGTTTTGACACAACGTGCCCAAGGAATGCTACTTTTTCAAGCTAGAACTTGTTAGAGTTTATGCCATAGAGGCCAATTATTTGATATAATTGCTTAACATTTTGATATTATATTTGATTGAATAAATGAATGATTTTATTATGGTTTTATTTACTGCGTTATATAAATGTTAACATAATAAATTTCCTTAGAATAGTGATACAAATTATATTGTTTCAAGTATGTGACTTGAATTTGAGATTATATAATTATAATTAGTATCATTGCTCTTAAATGTCCCTAGTCGAGTATCATTATTGATAGGATAACAATGATGCATTGAGACTAGTATGTGGATTGACTGATGACCAAATCTCATTGGTCATAAATATATGAGATATTAAGTCAATGTATGAGACCCCGAATTTTATGAAATAAAAGTATTCAATTTTTCTATTTTGATAAATAGTTAAATTGATAAAAGTTTAAAGTTAAGGGTAATATGTGAATTTTTTTTTTGCAAAGTAAGCAAGTTGATATAAAATATTCGTTGTGTCGGAGAATATTTGATTAGTCGGGGAATATTCTTTTTATCGGGGAATATTCGTACGACGGTACAATCATTGGTGGACCTCACAACGGAATTATTGTCGGATTGAGAAAACGACAAAAATATTTTTATGAAAATAACGGCGGAAGTTTTACCGTTAATCTGTTGAAACACCGGTGTTAAAAACAAAGATGTCTGGCATTGGTTGTATAGTAGTACACAGTATTGATTATTGATGCTTATGTGATAAGTCACTTTCGGTTTTGTTTTATTAGTATTATTAATGTAATAAAACGGAAAAGCTTTTATATAAAAATGTAATACTTTTATAAAGTTATTCGTTTTATTAGGCTAATAGTAAAATCTTTTATATATAAAAAGAATACTTTTATAAAGTTATCATTTTATTAGATAATAATTAGAATATATTATATTTTATTATGCATAGTATTTGCATAGTGCTTGTATAGTGTCAGATAGTGCTCAGATAGTGTTTTTGCATAGTAAAATCTTTTTATATAAAAGCAGAATACTTTTATAAAATTATTCGTTTTATTAGATTATAAATAGAATATATTATATTTTATTTAAAAGATTTTGCTTTAAATATGGACCGTCGATTAAAAAGTAAATCAATCTGGACTGTTCATGAATTAGTTACTATCGGTCCATTCTTCTATAAATAGAAGCTCATTCCTTCATTATTTCTTACGAATTCATTTGAAACTCTAGAGAGAGAAACTATAGAGAGAAAGAAGAAAAGTATTCTGCTACTTCACTACTCCAATATTTAGTTTCTTCTAAGGTAGGGGATATTATTTGTTGTAATCGTAGGGGATATTATTTGTTGTACTCATAAGGGGTATTATTTCTTTTGTATTTATGAAGAGAACTTTTGTTATTATATTATTTATTATTCATTGGAATAACTCAGATATCTGTATACGCGGGCTACCCTATACTTGGTGAAATTCTTCCATTATTCTATTCTTTATTATTCTATTGGAATATCCGTCATGCATGCGTTTTTATTTGGACTGGTTCCATTCTTTATTATTCATTGGAATATCATGTTTGTGCGTTTTACGCTTAGGACTGGTTACATTATTTATTATTCATTGGAATATCCTATCGGTGCGTAGACTTTGACACAGTTCCGTTATTTAGTATTCTCATTGGAATAACTTTTGTCATCTGCAATACTGCATGTATGGTGATTTTCATTGTTATTCCATTCTTCATTATTCATTTGGAACATCCCGCTTGTCTTAATTTCACCGACCGGTTCCGTTATTATTATTCTATTGGAATAACTTTGTCATGCGAATACCGCATGCATGGTGATTTCTTTTGTTATTCCATTCTTTGTTATACTCGGTTGGTTAAAGTTTTGACTTCTATACTCCATGAAATTAGTGGAATATCCTTGATATTTTGCGCTTCATCCAAAGATCTTTTCATGGAAATATTCTTACGAGCATTCTTGAATTTTACTCCACAAAGAAGTATCATGTTGACAATTTGGACGTTATTAGTTCCTGGATAAATTAATTCTTGAACTTGTTTTATTGAATTCTTATATCATTGTCATCATCCTCATGTTTATATTATGTTGAAAGTCATCTGTGGCCTGTAGTGCATAGATGGACTTGGTATGATTATTACCAGGGATTATTCGGTATAATCATGACCGTAATGTTACAAATGATTTGGAAAAAGTCATCTGTGGCCTGTAGTGCATAGATGGACTTGGTATGATTATGACCAGGGATTATTCGGTATAATCATGACCGTAATGTTACAAATAATGTGGAAAAAAAATCCTCATTGGCCCGTAGTGCATTGATGGACAGTTTTTGGTATGATTATGGCTATGGATTCTCTTCGACCAAGGGTGCAAAGATGAATTGTTTTATGGCATGATCAGATAGTTGATGAAAACACGATTTTCTTTGGCCCGTAGAGTGCATGGATAATTCGTGGTCGTGATACTAATGAATATCCTTGGCACGTAGAAAGGGGATGATTCGATGATGTGGATTAATTATTGAAATTTGAGTCTCAAATGATGAAATATTAATTCATGGATGTGATAATAATGATTATCTTTAATAGTAGTGCATGGATAATTCATGGATGTGATACTAACGAATATCCTTGGTAGTAGTGCATGGATAATTCGATGATGTGGATTATTTATTTGTCGAGTCTCAATGATAAAATATTGGTTATACACTTTTAATTTGTAGAAGATAGTAGATATCATGCTCTACTTGACTTTTCTAAAATAAGTTGTATGTCTTTGGCTTGTAGTGCAAAGATGAATTGTTAATGAATATCTTTGGTCGTAGTGCAAAGATAAATTTATTAGTATGATTATGAATAAGAATTGTGATTTGGTATAACAATAATTTTTGATATTTCAGGTGAAGATAGGTGATGAAAATTATCTTCGTCCTGGGTGCGAAAAGGAATTCAGAATCACCATTATGATTATGAGTTATTCATATGATTGTGGATGTGGAATTGTTGATTGATGTTCTGAGGATAAAATATTATTGGTGGACTTTTAACATGGAGAAGATAATAGACCTGATGGTCTATTTGACTCTTTTAATGGATTGCTCATTCCGCTGCAACTATGGTTGAAAAGTTTTATCATCTACCACATGTTCTAAATCTCTGAGTTATTATTGATGAAAGCTATTAATAATGTAATTATCTTTAGTCATGGTATTCTTTACTAGGCTAGTTTTGCTCACCCTTTTGCTTCATAATTCCTTCGGTGTAATAAGAGTGTAATTTGGGTCGAAGCGGGGATAATGAGGGAATAGAACGGTGGTCTATAGTTGTTTAGGTTCTCCCTAAATAGTATGGAAATAATTTTGTTGAGAACTTTAGATAAGTTTGTCGTATTATATACGTCATTTGATATTTAATTTTGGTGAACCGAATAGGGTGAGGTGAACCCAACTTTGGAAGGGTGTTTTACCACTATCATACAAGATGTCTAATGACATACAACCTCGTGTTATCATAAGACATGGTTGTGCACATCCACTTGCTGAATATATCTACGAGCACTACCTATATGATCTTGGAGTTTATTTGAAATATAATATTCACTTAGAGACAGTGGAGATAGTTATATGTCAAAAGAAGACTCACCATTGGAAAGAAGATGATAGTAATCTTCTCGTTTTTCTTTGGGGTCTATTGGGTCAACCAAGGATAATTCTGTGGACATATGATATCTATTATAACCTAGACGCATGGCCTCCCATGTACGAAGGTTTCCTTGAGCATTTCTCAAAGATTTTAATTTCTAAAACAGTTTTTGACTATAATTTTATGTAAAGTACCATTGTAAGGTTGTGGTCGAGGCACCATGAGAGTTACATACATTTGTATTAAAACTCAGTTAAGCTGTGGTCGTATTCTATCTGACAGTTCAACGATTATTGTATAAATGAAGTTATATTTGAATTTTGTACCATGTATCTGACGACTCATAATGGGTGATGTATACCTAATTTTGGGGGCGTCACATTTGGTATCAGAGCTTAGGGATATGGTCGCTGGCGGAGATAAGAGTCTAGAACTAGGAGGGAGAAAACGAGTTATATACTTCGCTAGTGTGTGACTTACCTAAGCTGAAATTGTTTACTTGATAAGTTGACAAATTGTGATATGTCAATTAACCTTTGTTTTGAAGATATATTCTAGAATGATATCTAAAATACAGGAGATGAGCAATGGAAAAATAATGATACAGAGGATATAACCGGGAAGGTACAATTCGAAAAGAAAGCAAGGTATTCTCATCCCTTCGAATATCAGGTACGTACGTAAATTTCGAGGGCGAAATTTCATAAGGAGGGGTGATTGTGAGACCTCGAATTTTATGAAATAAAAGTATTCAATTTTTTTATTTTGGTAAATAGTTAAATTGATAAAAGTTTAAAGTTAAGGTTAATATGTGAATTTTTTTTTTTGCAAAGTAAGCAAGTTGATATAAAATATTCGTTGTGTCGGGGAATATTCTTTTTATCGGGGAATATTAAATGCACTGATACAATCATTGGTGGACCCCTAGCGAAGAATTATTGCCGGATTGAAAAGCGACAAAAATATTTTTATGAAAATAACGGCGGAAGTTTTCGTTAAGCTGTTGAAACACCCGGTGTTAAAAAAAAGTACGATGTCTGGCGTGGTTGTATAGTAGCACACGGTATTGATTATTGATGCTTATGTGATAAGTCACCTTTCGGTTTTGTTTTATTAGTATTATTAATGTAATAAAACAGAAAAGCTTTTTATATAAAATAGAATACTTTTATGTTGAAAGTCATCTGTGGCCTGTAGTGCATAGATGGACTTGGTATGATTATGACCAGGGATTATTTGGTATAATCATGACCGTAATATTATAAATGATGTGGAAAAAGTCATCTGTGGCCTGTAGTGCATAGATGGACTTGGTATGATTATGACTAGGGATTATTCGGTATAATCATGACCATAATGTTACAAATGATGTGGATAAAATCCTCATTGACCCGTAGTGTATTGATGGACAGTTTTTGGTATGATTATGGCTATGGATTCTCTTCGGCCAAGGGTGTAAAGATGAATTGTTTTATGGCATGATCAGGACCGTTGATGAAAACATAATTATCTTTGGCCCGTAGTGCATGGATAATTCGTGGTCGTGATACTGATGAATATCCTTGGCCTGTAGTGCAAGGTTGATTCGATGATGTGGATTAATTATTGAGCTGAGTCTCAGCGATGAAATATTAATTCATGGATGTGATAATAATGAATATATGTGGCCGTAGTGCATGGATAATTCATGGATGTGATACTAACGAATATCCTTGGTCATAGTGCATAGATAATTCGATGATGTGGATTATTTATTAAGCTGAGTCTCAGCGATAAAATATTGGTTATACACTTTTAATTTGTAGAAGATAGTAGATATCATGCTCTACTTGACTTTTCTAAAATAAGTTGTATGTCTTTGGCTTATAGTGCAAAGATGAATTGTTAATGAATATCTTTGGCCGTAGTGCAAAGATGAATTTATTAGTATGATTATGAACAAGAATTGTGATTTGGTATAACCATAATTTTTGATGTTTCAGGTGAAGATAGGTGATGAAAATTATCTTCGTCCTGGGTGCGAAAAGGAATTCTGAATCACAATTATGATTATGAGTTATTCATATGATTGTGGACAGGAATTGTTGATTGATGTTACAGGGATAAAATATTATTGGTGGACTTTTAACATGGAGAAGATAATAGACCTGATGGTCTATTTGACTCTTTTAATGGATTGTTCGTTCCGCTGCAACTATGGTTGAAAAGTTTTATCATCTACCATATGTTCTAAATCTCTGAGTTATTATTGATGAAAGCTATTGATAATGTAATTATCTTTAGTCATGATATTCTTTACTGGGCTAGTTGTGCTCACCCTTTTGCTTTACAATTCCTTTCAGGTAATAAGAGTGTAGCTGGGTCAAGTGGGGATAACAGGGGAATAGAACGGTGGTCTATAGCTGTTTAGGTTCTCCCTAAATAGTATGGAAATAATTTTGTTGAGAACTTTAGATAAGTTTGTCGTATTGTATACGTCATTTGATATTTAATTTTGGTGAACCAAATAGGGTGAGGTAAACCCAACTTTGGAAGGGTGTTTTGACACTATCATACAAGATGTCTAATGACATACAACCTCGTGTTATCATAAGACATGGTTGTGCACATCCACTTGCTGAATATATCTACGAGCACTACCTATATGATCTTGGAGTTTATTTGAAATATAATATATTCACTTGGAGACAATGAAGATAGTTATATGTCAAGAGAAGACTCACCATTGGAAAGAAGATGATAGTAATCTTCTCATTTTTCTTTGGGGTCTATTGGGTTAACCAAGGATAATTCTGTGGACATATGATATCTATTATAACCTAGACGCATGACCTCCCATGTACGAAGGTTTCCTTGAGAACTTCCCAAAGATTTTAATTTCTAAAACAATTTTTGACTATACTTTTATGTAAAGTACCATTGTAAGGTTGTGGTCGAGGCACCATGAGAGTTACGTACATTTGTATTAAAACTCACAGTTAACTGTGGTCGTATTCTATACGACAGTTCAACAGTTGTATAAATGAAGTTATATTTAAATTTTGTACCATGTATCTGACGACTCATAATGGGTGATGTATACCTAATTTTGGGGGCGTCACACAATGCATAGGTATATGTTAGAGAACGATATACTGGACAGACCCACCATGAGAATTCTATGTGGAGCGTCGAAGTGTCATTAGCGATTCTCATAGTGACAATGATGTAATTGTCCTCTGACCTGAAATCACTATATTACTACATGAGAATTTATGTACTTTGATATCATTAAATGTCACCTTTAATAGGGTGGACTATAAAGGTGATTATTGGGTACATCATGAATCATGTGATAAATATGAGTGATCTAGATAGAATTTAACCCTCCTATTTATTAGGGGTGATATCCATAAGCCTCTTGATTGAGTAGGACTATGAAATGCATGGCCATGCTCAAATAGTGATTTGTTTCATATAGTCTACTCATTGATCAAGAAAACTCAGATTAAATTATGAAGAGTATGACATATTCCATGACTCGAGTTTAATCTAGGATGTCAAGGTTAAAAGATTAAATTACATTAAAACATTGGTCACGGAAAGGTTGTATCGAATCATCAATTTTATTATTACTTGGGTAGCAGTGATGCATTACTAGATGCCGCTTACTGTTTATAATTTTATAATATGATTTTAAAATTATTGCCAACGTAATAATAACCTATATGGTCACACACATAGAACATAATTAAAAAGGGAATTAATTTAAATTATAAAGATTTAAATATGTCAATATGATTGATAGTATTTAAATTATGAATTTAAATTAATAGGATAATTTATATATAGATATATTAATTAAGTAATATTTAATTAAGATATATATATAAATAAATTCGGATTTTTAAAGGGTTTTGATTAATCCCTTTTAACCGCTATATATATGATATGTAGCAGTCATTTTAGGGTTAACGAATCATAACCTAAAAACCCTAGCCGCTCTTAGAGAGAGACTAGAGAGAAATTTCAAAAATCCATTCCTTTGGGCATAGTACCGCAACACCCTTTTTTTTTCTTCTGCAGATCGTACAACGATTCATATGGCGTTCGTGTGGATACCGTAGAGTCGCAGTTCGTTTTGATTGCGTTGGAGATTCGATCGCATCAATTCCAGCTTCATTATCGGTATAATCTTTTACACACTGAATTAATTTCTGTTTCGCATGGATCCTGTTTGGGTTTCAGATTGTTTTGTTCAATTTATTTTCTGCTGTGTATTGCTTTGATGTACCGAAAACCCAACAGAACTCGCATTTCTTCAACTTGACATTTAGCTTGTTATCACGAAGCCTTTGAAGTACCTGCTTCAAATGCCGCTCATGATCTTCACTGCTTTTGGAATAGATGAGGATGTCATCAATAAAGACAACAACGAACTGATCCAAATATTCCTTGAACACACGGTTCATCATATCTATGAAAGCAGCAGGAGCATTAGTCAGTCCAAAAGACATGACTAAGAATTCATAATGCTCGTACTAAGTTCTGAAAGTAGTCTTCGGAATATCCTCAGTTTTAATCTTCAGCTGATGATATCCAGAACGAAGATCGATCTTTGAAAAGAATTGTGCTCTTTGTAACTGGTCAAACAGGTCATCAATGTGAGGTAGCGGATACCTATTCTTGATGGTGACATAATTTAATTTTCGGTAGTCAATACAAAGTCGCATACTCCCATCTTTCTTCTTTACGAACAAAATAGGAGCACCCCAAGGAGATGTACTAGGACGAATGAAACTGATGTCTAACAACTCCTGTAGTTAGACCTTTAACTCCTGAAGTTCAATAGGAGCCATTCGATATGGGGTTTTAGAAATGGGCTTTGTACCAGGTTCAAGGTTAATAAAGAATTCAACTTCTGGGGGTAGACCGGGAAGTTCTTCAGGAAATAAGTTAGGAAATTCACTAAAATAAAAATATTATTCAAATTTGACGTGTTTTTGTTCAAGTTCGTGACATAGGCTAGGAAAGCTTGACATTCATTTTTCAATAAATGAATAGCTTTATGGCTTGATATGACAGTGATTGACTTTAGTGGTTTGGTTTCTTGAATTCGCATAATAGGTTGGTTAGGAATATGAAAACTAACAACCTTACGAAAACAATCAATTTTGGCATGATGAATATTTAACCAATCAATCCCTAAAATCACATCAAATGCAAGTATTTTTAAAGAAATAAGATCGACAGGTAATGTGATGGTACCAAATTGGATCAAGAAAGATTTATAAACAGTAGATGTAATGAAAGTTTCTCCTAACGGAGTCTCAACAGATAAGTCAAAGTCCAATTTCTCTGGAGTCAAGTTCAAACGTTGAGCACAAGCAGGAGAGATAAAAGAATGGGTAGAACCGGTATCTGATAAGGTATAAACTTCACAAAAGTTTATGATTAGCTTATCCGTGATCACCTCGTTCGGGTTCCTCTCGTTTTGGGCAGTCACGACAAACGCCCTTCCAGGAACCACCAACTTTGACTTGTCCAGGACAGCCTTTGGAGTCACCATCCCCGTTGGACTTGGTTTCGCTACAAGATAATCTCTAGCTATATGACCTTCCTTTCCACAGTTATAACATACCTTGGATTGTTGTGGGCAGTTTGGGCTGATGTGTCCCTCTTTCCCGCATTTATAACAAACAACCGGTGATCGTTGTCCTCCCCTAGAAATAATTGGTGCTGACGTCTTCACGTTATCATTGTTGTACCTTATCTTTTTGAAATCTCCTCCCGACTTTCTTCTTCTATTATCACGACAACGATTACCACCCGAGTCGTTACCGCTTTTGTCCGTATTCTTTCCTCCTCGCTGGTTATCATTGCTCTGATGGCTGTTGCCACCGGTATGACCCTAGTTGTGGTCCCTCGGTTGAACATACTCATTATCTTGCTCTAATAATTAAACCTTGTTGACAACATCTGAATATAAAAAAAATTTATGAGAGATAAGATATTGCCGAATCTCGGGTTTTAGACCTCTCAGAAACATCCGTGTCATTCGTTCCTCATTCTCTATTAAATGAGGTGCAAACCTGGATAACTCTGTGAACTTAGCTTCGTACTAAGACATAGTCATGTTATTTTGTTCCAGTATGATAAACTCTACCTCTTTCATATGACGAATACTTTCAGAAAAGTACTTGTCATTGAATAGTTTTTGAAATGTTTCCCAAGACATGTTGAGTGCAGTAGGCTGGGCACGCTTCACAGATTCCCACCAGTAATCTGCCTCACCACGGAACATAAAGGTGGCGAATGGAACCTTCTGTTCCTCCGTGCATCCCAATACATCAAATATCTTGGTAATTTGCTTAACTCATGTTTCTGCCTTGATCGGATCCGACTTTCCCATAAATTATGGTGGTCCCAACTCTTTGAACTGCTTGGCTGTGACAAGCCACGCATTGCTATCATTTTCACCCGTATTTTGTACACGAGTCTCTCTCATCTGATTTTGCATGAACTACAAAAAGCTTCTAAACATCCCATCATTCATCGTTTGTTCGGTAGTGTTGTTTACAGGAGGAATATTGTCTTCCTGTTGCACGTTCCCCTAGTTGGTGATTAAAGGTGTCTCCACGGTCTCATTCACTCTATTGTTAATATTTCCAGCTGTAATACTCAAATACTGCCACAAAAAAAGGGTTAATTAACAAATTAACATATCACATATTAACCATATGGTCCGACTGACCAACCAAATAAGCTTAGGTAGGACACACTAGCGAATGATTACTCATCTCTCCCCTCATAGTTCTATTCTCCGATCTCCGCCAGAGACCATATCCCTAAGCTCTGATACCAACTGTGATGCCCCCAAAATAGGTATACATCACTCATTCTGAGTCGCCAAATACATGGTACAGAAATAAATACAACTTCATTAATACAATTGTCATGCAAAATACGACAACACATATACTGTGAGTTTAAATACAAATATTGTCTAATAGACAGTATTCAAACTCAAAAAGAGTCCTCATTACAATTATTATCACACTATTTTATAAAATAGTGAGGACTTCTAACTGTTGATTTGGAAACACCACTCGCTTTTGGAACTAGTTCTCATTATATTCTCGCCTCCTGAGAAGAAAAATGGAACAAAAAGGAAAAGAGTGAGCTCAATAAGCCCAGTAAAGAATATTATGACTATGATAATATACAACAAATTATCATTAGTCTTTCACATGAAAAAATCTGATAAAATATAATAGACAACAAGTTTTAGATCAACAACTGCAGCGGAAACAACAATTCATTAAAAGAGTCAAGTAGAGAATGAATTCTACTATCTTCTAAGATTTAAAAGTCCATCATCAATATTTTATCCCTGTAACATCAATCAATATACATCTTGAATCAAATATTCATCTTTGCACTACATGTAAGACCCCAACTTTTATGAATAAAGATTAAATTTTCTCGAAATATATTTTTGAATATTATGGTGTGGATTTGATATAATGTTATAGTTGTGGGTATTATTTACAAATTTTGTAAAGTAAGCAAGTGGTTATATAATATTATTTGGTCTGGGAATATTCGTTTTTAACAGGGAATATTAAATGCGACGACACAATCATTAGTGGACCCCATAACGGAAGTATTGTCGTAGTTAGAAAAGCGACATAATTATCTTTTTATAAAAATAACGGCTAAAGTTTTTAGAATAAACCATTGAACTACCGATTGGTAAAAGTACGATGTCTGGCGTGGTTGCATAGTAGCACGCGATATTGATTATTGATGCTTACGTGAGAAGTCACTCGGTTATACTTAATTATTACTACGATGAATTCTTTGCATAATATCTCTTATTACGCCCCAAAATAGGTCCACACGACCCATTACGAGTCGCATGAGATATCGCACTATAAAAATAAAATATAAACTTCATTTATACAATTTGTTGAAGCGTAAATGCGAGTACAAAAAGCAGATAATTTGTGAGTTTTAATACAAATATATATAACTCTCATGGTGCCTTGACCACAAGACCTTACAATGTTACCTTACATAAAGGTACAGTCAATAATTATTTTAGAAATTAAAATCTTTGGAAAATACTCAAGAAAACTTTCGTACATGGGAGGTCATGCGTCTAGGTTATGATAGATATCATATGTCCACAGAATTATTCTTGGTTGACCCAAAAGTCCCCAAAGAAAAAAAAGAAGATTACTATCATCTTCTTTCCAATGGTGAGTCTTCTCTTGACATATAATTATCTCTGTTGTCTCCAAGTGAAAATTATAGTTCAAATAAACTCCAAGATCATAATACCTTCATCTTTTTCTTTATAGGAAAATATAGTTTCAATAATTGCACATTTTGGGGATCAAAATATTACTGTATAATACCTTCCTCTTTTTCTTCATTTTTAATTTAGTCCTGGAAGTATTATCAAACTTGCACCACCTCCCCTAATAGTAAATAATGTGAATTAATAGTTCATTCATATGACTTAATAGTATAATCATGTGAAAAAACTAATTACAGTATAGTACCTTCATCTATACCTCCATTTTTAATTTAGTCATGCAAGTATTATCAATCTTGCACCAACTCCCCTAATAGTAAATCATGTGAATCAATAGTACATACATGTGAACACATAGTTATAAGTATGTGAATTAATAGCAATTAATTGTTCATTTATCCGGTGAATTACCCGATTGGTCAATATAACCTCCAAACATTAATTATTATCAAAATAAATGTCGATTTCAACTAACACTAATAATTCCCACACAATGGAACTATCAATTTCATCTTTAATCAACACGAACTTATTCATCATTAATATTATAACTCATAATATTTAACAACGAGTCATTCCCAAGAAAGAGGGGGCTTTTCAGATAAGGATTTCTCCTTATTAAATGCTTGATTAGGTGACCAAACCTCTCCTTGTGAGAACTTCTAGACATTGTCAATATTGCAAATAATAATTTGAATAACTTTGTAGTCTCAATTATTGATTAAATAATATAACATATTATCTGAGATGATCTTTGTGACAATAATTGAATCAATAATATGAGAGATATGATCGGCAATTAATTTGTAGCAATAATTGAGTATAAGCGGGTGACTTCTTACGTAAGCATCAATAATCAATACAGGTGTCTTCTACTATGCAACCAACGCGTATTCTTGTACTTTTACTACTACGGGTAGTTCAGCGGTTTTAACGGTAACACTTTCGTAGTATTTTTTATAAAAGATAATTACGCGTTTTTCTAACTACGACAATACTTACATTATGGGGTCCACCAATGATTGTTAAAGTAAAATACGAGATATTCCCAAAAAAAAGAATATTCCCTGATCAAACAAATATTTTATAATAACTTGCATACTTTGCAAACTTTTTACAGATCACCCTTAACTTTAACCCTTTCTCAATTTAACCATTTACTAAATAAAATAATAATTATAAGAAAATTGAATACTTTCATTTCATAATTTCGGGATCTCACAATCTCCCCTCCTTATGAAATTCCGCCCTCAAAATTTATGTACGTACCTGGTATTCGAAGAGATGAGAATACATTGCTTTCTTTTCGAATTGTACCTTCCCGATTATATCCTCTGTATCATGATTTTTTTTCCATTGCTCATCTCCTGTATTCAGATTTTATTCTAGAATATATCTTCAAAACAAAGGTCAATTGACATATCACAAATTGTCAACTTATCAAGTAAAAACTTCAGCTTAGGTAAGTCACATACTAGCGAAGTATATTACAAATCTCTCCTCCTAGTTCTAGACTCATATCTCGCCAAATGACCATATCCCTAAGCTACGATACCATTTGTGGCGCCCCCAAAATAGGTCCACACGACCCATTACGAGTATATATATATCGCACTATAATAATCAAATATAAACTTCATTTATACAATTTGTTGAAGCGTGATAAATGCGACAACAGATAAGCTATGAGTTTTAATACAAATATATATAACTCTCGTGGTGCCTTGACCACAAGACCTTACAATGGTAACTTACATAAAAATACAGTCAATAATTGTTTTAGAAATAAAAATCTTTGGAAAATACTCAAGGAAACCTTCGCACATGGGAGGCTATGAGTCTAGGTTATGATAGATATCATATGTCCATATAATTATCCTTGGTTGACCCAAAAGCCCCCAAAGAAAAACAAGAAGATTACTATCATCTCCGTTGTCTCCAAGTGAAAATTATATTTCAAATAAACTCCAAGATCATATAGGTAGTGCTCGTAGATATACTCAGCATGTGGATGTGCACAACCCTGTCTTATGATAACACGAGGTTGTATGCCATTAGACATCTTGTATAATAGCGGCAAAACACCCTTCTAAAGTTGGGTTCACCTCACCCTAATCGGTTGACCAAAATTAAATATCAAATGACGTATACAATACGACACACTTATCTAAAGTTCTCAACAAAATTATTTTCATACTACTTTAGGGAGAACCTAAGCGACTATAGACCACAGATTCTATTCCCTGTTATCCCCGCTCGACAAAGTAACACTCTTATTACCTAAAAGAAATTGTGAAGCAAAAGGGTGAGCACAACTAGCCCAGTAAAGAATATCATGACTAAAGATAATTTACATCATCAATAGCCTTCATCAGTAATAAATCAGAGATTTAGAACATATGGTAGATGATAAAACTTTTCAACCATAGTTGCGATTGGAGCGAACAATCCATTAGAAGAGTCAAATAGACCATCAGGTCTATTATCTTCTCTATGTTAAAAGTCCACCAATAATGTTTTATCCCTGTAACATCAATCAACAATTCCTGTCCACAATCATATAAATAACTCGTGATCATAATTGTGATTCTAAATTCCTCTTCGCACCCATGACGAAGATAATTTTCATCACCTATCTTCACCTAAAAAATCAAAAATCATGGTTATACCAAATCACAATTCCTGCTCATAATCATACTAATAAATTCATCTTTGCACTACTGACCAAAGATATACTGTTATATATTTTAGAAGAGTCAAGTAGAACATGATATCTACTATCTTCTACAAATTAAAAGTGTATAATCAATATTTTATCATTTGAGACTTCGACAATAAATAATCCACATCATCGAATCATCCCCGCACTACTACCGAGGATATTCATGTAATCATCAATGATCATGATTATCTTAGAATAATCCACTGGTTATAATCATACCAATAAGCTATCCATCAATGCACTACAGCCAATGATGACTTTTACCACATCATCTATAACATTACGGGTCATGATTATACCGAATGATCCACAGTCATAATCATACCAATAAGCAGTTCATCTATGCACATAAGCGATGATATTCATCAATCAATAGTTCATCTTTGCACGTAAGCCAAAGATATACAACTATAAAACCAATAATCAACAGATCCATGTTTACACATAAGCAAAGATATACTGTTTGTAAAACCAATAATCAGCAGTCCATCTTTGCACGTAAAGCCAGAAGATATACTGTTTGTAAAATCAATAATCAACAGTCCATCTTTGCACGTAAGCAAAGATGACTTTCATTACAATATAAGCATGAGGATGATGTGATGACATAATAATTCAATAAAACAAGTTCAAGGATAAATTTTAAAGATTTATAATTTAATTTATCCATAAATCAATAACGTCAAATTGTCGACATAATCTTTGCTTTGTAGAGTAAAATTCAAGAATAATATTCATGTACCAAAAATAATTTGGATGAAAAAGAAATATATTTTTGGGTAAATAGTACCCAAGTGAATAGTACTTAGGAATAGTACCTAAATGAATAGTACCCAAACATGAAAAGTACCCCAAATACCCGAGTGAATAATATTTGGGTGAATAGTAATTTGGGTGAATAGTAACCTATGAATAGTAACTTATGAATAGTACTCCGACACGAAAAGTGCCCCGAATACCCAAGTGAATAATACTAGAGTGAATAGTAATCGGGTAAATAGTAACCCATGAATAGTAACTCGTAAATAAAATACCAAATAAAATGATATTTCATGACGATTACAAAAGAAATGATATCTCATATGAGTATAATAGAATATACGAAACTGCAAATGAATTTTCATCTGCCATGCGGTAATCCACGTAGATATATCATCTCCACAATTTAATAAAGAATGAATACGAAAGGTCATTCACCATGCATGCGGTAGTCCGTGTAGACAGGTTATTCTAACAGAATAATAAAGAATGGAATAACAGAAGAATTCACCATGCATGCGATAGACCGCACAAACAGGTTATTCCAACAAAATAATAAAGAATGGAACCAGGTCATGCGTAATCCATGCAGACGGGATATTCAACGAATAATAATAAGAATGGAATAACAATAGAATTCACCAGGCATGCGATAGACCACACAGACAGGTTATTCCAACAGAATAATAAAGAATGGAATAACAGAAGAATTTCACCATGTATGCGGTACTTTGCATAGACATGTTATTCCAACATAATAATAAAGAATGGAATAACAACCCTTACGAGTATTGAAAGAAAATAACTCTCTTCATGAATACGAAAGAATAATACCCCTTACCTTTGAAGAAAACTGGATACTGGAATAGTGAGGTAGTAGACTTCTCTTCTTATTTCTCTATATAATTTTCTCTATAATAATTGCTATATAGCTTTAGTGAATTGGTAAGAAATGAAGGAAGAATGAGCTTCTATTTATAGGAAAATATAATTTCAATAATTGCACATTTTGGGGCTCAAAATATTACAGTATAATACCTTTCTCTTTTTCTTCATTTTTAATATAGTCCTGAAAGTATTATCAAACTTGCACCACCTCCCCTAATAGTAAATAATGTGAATTAATAGTTCATTAATGTGACTTAATAGTATAATCATGTGAAAAAACTAATTACAATATAATACCTTCATCTATACCTTCATTTTTAATTTAGTCATGCAAGTATTATCAATCTTGCACCAACTCCCCTAATAGTAAATCATGTTAATCAATAGTATACACATGTGAACACATAGTTATAAGTATGTCAATTAATAGCAATTAATTGCTCATTTATCCGGTGAATTACTTGATTGGTCAATATAACCTCCAGACATTAATTATTATCAAAATAAATGTCGATTTCCACTAACACTAATAATTCTCACACAATGGAACTATCAATTTCATCTTTAATTAACACGAACTTAATCATCATTAATATTATAACTCACAATATTTTACAACCAGATCATTCTCAGGAAAGAGGTGGCTTTCCGATAAGGATTTCTCCCTATTGGCGCGCAATTAGATTATCTAACCTCTCCTTGACAGAACTTCTAGACATTGTCAATATTGCAAATAATAATATGAATAACTTTGTAAGTCTCAATTATTGATTAAATAATATAACATATTATACGGATGATCTTTGTGACAATAATTGAATCAATAATATGAGAGATATGATCGACCAATTCTTGTGTAGCAATAATTGAGTGACTTCTTACGTAAGAATCAATAATCAATCTGGTGTGCTACTTATGCGACCACAGCGTATTCTTTTGTACTTTTACTAGGGTAGTTCAACGGTTTTAACGGTAACACTTTCGCTGTTATTTTTATAAAAAGATAATATGTCATTTTCTAACTACGACAATACTTCCGTTGTGGGGTCCACCAATGATTGTGCCGTCATACGGATATTCCCGACAAAAAGAATATTCCCCGACCAAACGAATATTTTATAACAACTTGCATACTTTGCAAAATTTTTACATATCACCTTTAACTTTAACCCTTTCTCAATTTAATCATTTACTAAATAAAATAATAATTATAAGAAAATTGAATACTTTCATTTCATAATTTCGGGATCTCACATCTCTCATATTATTGATTCAATTATTGTCACAGTATCATCTGCATAATATCTTATATTATTAAATTAATAATTGAGATGACAAAGTTATTCATATTATTATTTGCAATATTGACAATGTCAGAAAGTTACATCGATGAGAGGTTTGGTCACCTAATTGCGGCACTGATAGGAATTGTCGATGTCGGGATTTTTAGATGTCCCTTTCAATTACTTGTTCTTTGGTGTTCTCATTTTAGGTGAGATTTGTTTGAAAAACAAGTGAAAAGGTCAAACATGTATAATGTCGACGATGGGGTATTAAGAGTCGCATGATTAGTTTTTTAAATGGTTGTACCAACACAACCGAGAAAAGGTTTGCACATTGACCTAGTGATGTGACACTACTAAATGGTCGATTGAAGCAAGAGATTCATTAGGGTCAGGGGACTTGGTTATCACGGAGGGAAGGTGTTAGGCACCCCGGAGCATAAGTGTTGCCACGGTGGCCAGCCTCTTTTCAAGAAACTATTAGCCCAGAATGTGTGTGTGTGTGGGTCGATGTGCTATTATTTGGAAGTAGTGCGAGGCCTCATTTCAACCTATATACTCTGTGGGGTTTGAATTTATGTAAAATTCGTTTTTTAGCAAGATATAGTAATGATGTTTTATAAAAAAAGGTTTTCAAACCACGATGCTCAATAGTAATTGAGACCTTTTACACTCCCATTTTATTAAGTGTTCGGCTTGATTGATTTTATTTAACAGATGCGAGGCATCCATACGAAAATAATATACAAAATAATGCCGACTTCCTCGTGGGTATGGAAACCATCGAGAAATTGAGACCATGAGAATAATTTACAAAACATTTACTGATTGAAAATGTCCATCACGGAACCGAATCTAGATCGATGGGCGAATCTGTGATCACATGATTCTAAGCGTATGATACCGCAATTTGTATGAAAGCGATGGCGAGGTGTGTATATAAAAGTCGTAAATATATATATATATATAGACAGGATCACTAACCACGAAGCACCTCCACGGGGGATCAGAAAAGTATATAAAGCTGTAAAAGCTATCAACCGCTACAGAGGAAACTCCAGGCGGGACAAAACGTAAATTAAACTATAAATACGGTCAACCGCCGTGAAGGAAACTCAAGTGGGACGAAATCTAAATCAAGCTGTAAAAGTGATCAATCGCCACGAAGGAAACTCGAGGCAAGGCAATATATATATATATATATATATATATATATATATATATATATATATATGAGCGTAAGTGAACTACATTACGATGAACACGAATTTTACATCAGAATGCGTTTACTCTGCTTTTGTATATATATATATATATAAAAGCGAGTAAAGCGCTCGAATCAAATCTAGGCTCATCGAACAAAGTTTGACACACAGTTATTATATATAAATGTATATATATATATATATATATATATATATATATATATATATATATATATATAAAGCAAATAAGCGCTCGGGCATTGAAGTCTAGGCTCATCGAACAAAAGTTTGACACACATTTAATATATATAAATGTGTGTATATATATATATATATATATATATATATATATTAACTAACATTATCGAGTTATGCCTCGATTGAGCCTGAACTTGATGCGAGGCGTTTATTTGTTTTTAATATATATATATATATACAAGTGAAAACAAAACCACAGACCAAAGTTGAGGCAAATCATGAAACATGACTCTCAACGTGAAGAAGGGTGTGTGTAGAGATGATGAGAGAAGACTCAAAAGTGTGTGAGAAGGCTTACAGGTTGACTACCAAAGAAGACTTCTATATCTTTAGAGTGGGTAAACACCTTGGCTTTTGTAGATCAAAAGGGCTATATATGAGCTCACTGGGTGTTTAAAATGAGAAAGTACTGCTTTGCATGGGGTGAGTCTTGAGCAAATTAGGCGAGGGCTTCCTCATTTGTTTTCTCTTGCAAAATGGGCAGCCCAAGCCCTCTATTTATAGGAAATTTAGCATGGTGTACTGTGGCTCGTACTATAAGCAACTGGGTGGGCAGGTTTTTCGGGTTGGAGTCGTCTCAAGAAATGCGTGCACTCGAGCCTTTGTAATGTCCACTCAAACTTTAAGAAGTGAAATTTGGGCATCCGTTTGAGGTATACATGACCTATTTCAGACCGCCGTTGTCGAGAGTTGTACGATGTCGTGAGATCAGAGTTTGTACGAAGTCATTGAAGATGGGGCGGTGCCCTCCGATCTTCAAGCTTCAACTTTCTTTCGTTACCCCGCACAATAGTCACTCGGGATTGGTTAGTCTTGTTGGACATCGTTGCGTATAGATGTTGAGATGATGTGGCATGGCATTGCATTGGCTAGATGACGATGTTGGCCCTCACCAGTGTTATCGTCGGATTGGGCTGATAAAGCAGACGTTGCTCAGGCTTCGCTGAGATTGAACTGCTATAATTTGTTGAAGGTCTTCATTGTCATCTTTGAGGTGTGCTTGTCTTCCCGATGTTATCGTCGGGTTGGTACAATGTATCTCGTTATGAGCGCCAAGATTGAAGTTGGTCGCATTTAAAACAAGCATTTCCAGGGTTATCGCCGAAATTGCATTCCTTGGGGTTATCACCAAGGTTGGTGGCTATTCCCATGGTTGAGACTGAGACTGGATACCTCGGGGTTATCTCAAAGTTAATCGGTCTTCTCGGTGTGTGTTTCGGTATTGGATCTCGCATGCCTCGGGGTTATCTCAGGGGGTTGGAATTATTACTCCCAAAGTGTGATCAAGGGTTGATCTTGAACTTAGGTAGTATCCGGTATAGATATGGATTGTCTTCGGGGTTCCTCTTAAAAGGCGAATCATGTCCTCCTTGATGTTAGTGATGATGAGTACAAAAAATTTTGAGTGTCTACAGATGCCCCTCTTTATCATACTCATGCACGACGATGCATGGGTAGGATAAAGAATCTTAGACACTTGAAACGCAGCAAGACAAATATGGTACTGTGGGTAGAAAAATGATGCAAATGTATGATGCATGTGTATGAGGTTATAGCCTAACATGCTGGGGATGATTGTTGGATCCCTGTTGCTTCAACTGGGGATTGGCAATGCTGACCAGATTTGATGTGTAAGCCGAATCTATTAGGATGTTGATGTTGGAGTTATCACCAAATTCCTGTGTTCTTGATAATGACTTGATCCTGAAGAGGTACCTCTTATGTGTAAGAGATCTATGGGGATAAAGCTTGGTTTGTTTGAGCATGTGTATAACATATTCCATCATCTATCCTCTTTGATAACATTGATCTTTCCTGGTTGGTATCGCCAGGACATGTTAAGATACATTGCATTCAACGCTACTTGCGCACCAACATAATGAATCAAATTTGAAAAATCTATAGGATATACTTTAAAGGTTGCTTGACCTTGTTACGGCGTGTGAATCAATTTGAGACTACGTGAGTAGATCGTCAAGGTTGCTTGACCTTGATTTGACGATGTGAATCAATGGAATATTGCGTTGACCCGTAGAGGATCCATTTGGGGAATATTAATGTCGAGCATGAAATCCTCGAATAGCCTAAAGCTCTAATAGGTTTAATTGCTTTATCGGTGAGGTAACGTCAAAGGGCGCTTAACCTTCTTTGATATGTGTGTCAAAGCGGCTTAAATGTACATTGTAATCCCCTTCTTTGGGGCTTCACGTTTATAACCCGTCGAGAGACATACGTTGTAACCATCACTGATGTGAGTAGCAGTGACTGGTCATTAGATGGTTTTCGAGGCTCTGTTGGGTTTGCTTCCAGCGGTTATCATGATGTCAATTTTATTTGACCTTGATTTGATTTGTGTGTCAGCGGATGACGCAGCGTTGTAACCCCATTGAGGTTTCACGTTTATTAACCCGTCGGGATTCACATTATAACCCGTTGGGGACTCCGTTATAACCCGGTTGGGATTCACGTTGTAACCCGTTGGGGACTCATATGTTATAACCCGTCGAGACTCATTTAGGGTAATGACCCGGAGTTGGCGACATCGGACCTGCATAAGGTATTTCCGGATGTGGTTTGTAACAAATGAGATCATTGGCAGAGTATACCTCGTGTTCAGGTGACTACTGATGAGTGATGTGCGGACTCGAGGTTTCATACGAGAAGGCGAGATTGTATCTTTGTTTTGGTCGATTTCGTGGCATTTTATTCTCGATTTGACCTTTCTAGTCTGTAAGAACTCCTTTGCTGCAACTCGAGGCTTGGGCCGAGATGGAGGGTGGGAGCCACATAGGGGGTCTTAGTAGGTGCACACTCTTTTCTTGCGAGTGAGCTGAACTTGCCAACCGTCAGATGATAAAATTGATGGGTTGGTCTCACAAGTCATTTTCGACTTTGCGTGCGAAGAGAAATCCGTTGTGAGAAGCAAAGTACCCATTGAGGTTTTATGAATAAAGATTTAATTTTCTATGAAATATTGAATTTTAATATTATGGTGTGATTTGATATAATGTTATAGTTGTGGGTAGTATTTATAAATTTTGCATAAAGTCATAAAAGTTAGAAAGTTATATAATATTGGAGATTGGTGAGGGGAATATTCAATTTTTTTTTTATGGTGTGGGAATATTATTTATAAATTTTGCAAAATATGCGATGTTGCACAATCATTGGTGGACCTGGCATAATCATTGGTAGGAAGTATTGTCGTAGTTAGAAAAGCGACAAAATTATCTTTTATATAAAATAACTGGCGGAGGTATTCTGAGTTAAAATTGTTGAACTACCGGTAGTAAAAAAATGCGATGTCTGGCGTGGTTGCATAGTAGCACACGGTATTGATTATTGATGCTTACGTGATAAGTCACTCGGTTATACTCAATTATTACTACGATAATTCTTTGCATCATATCTCTCGTATTATTGATTCGATTATTGTTACGGTATCATCTGCATAATATGATATATTATTAAATCAATAATTGAGGCGACAAAGTTATTCATATTATTATTTGCAATATTGACAATGTGCAGAAGTTACATCGAGGAGAGGTTTGGTCACCTAATTGCGGCGCCCGATAAGGAGAAATCCTTATCGAAAAGCCCCCTCTTTCACAGGAGCGATTTTGGTTGTTAAATATTATGAATTATAATATTAATGATGAATAAGTTCGTGTTGATTAAAGATGAATTTTATAGTTCCATTGTGTTGGGATTATTTGTGTTAGTGGAAATCGACATTTGTTTCGATAATAATTGATGTCTGGAGGTTATATTGTTGATCGAATTATTCGGGGCACTTTTAGGTGTTGAGATACTATTCTGAGTTCTATTCATGAGTTACTATTCACTGAGTTACTATTCTGAGATTGAGTTCTTATTCATGAGTTTCTTATTTGAGTTACTATTTATGATTCTTATTCACGAGTTACTATTCATGAGTTCTTATTCACGAGAAGTCTTATTCACCGTAAGATATATTTCTTTTCGGTCCAAATCATTTTTGGGTACAATATTATTCCATGAGGAGATGTGCTAATTTTAGAATAGTTGGTTGAAGATATAATAGTAAATCAATATGGATGGTTGGTGGAAAGTTATAATAGTAAATCAATATGGATCATTTGGTTTAAAGTTTTAATAGTAAATCGGTATGAATGGTTGCTTTAAGTTTTAATAGTAAACCAATATGGACCGTCAGTTTAAAGTAAATCAATCTGGACGTTCATGAATTAGTTCTTATTAGGTCCATTCTCCTATAAATAGAAGCTCATTCCTTCATTATTTCTTACGAATTCTTTGAAACTCTAGAGAGAGAAACTATAGAGAAAGAAGAAAAGTATTACGCTTCTTCACTACTCAATATCGATTTCTTCTAAGGTAGGGGATATTATTTGTTGTACTCGTAAAGGGTATTCTTTCTTTCTTATTCGTGAAGAGAACTTACATTATTCCATTCTTTATTATTATACATTGGAATAACTTTTGTATCTGTGGGATACCCTATACTTGGTGAAATTCTTACATTATTCCATTCTTTATTATTATACATTGGAATAACTTTTGTTTATCTGAAATCCGCATACATGGTGAAATTCTTACATTATTCCATTCTTATTATTACATTGGAATAACTTTGTTTATCTGCAATCTGCATATCATGGTGAAATTCTTCTAATATTCCATTCTTTATTATTACAGCCGGAATATCACATACGTGCGTTTTTCTGTGGGACTGGTTCCATTATTTATTATACATCGGAATATCACATACGTGCATGCATTTCTGTGGGACTGGTTCATTATTATTTATTATTACTATCGGAATATCATTTATTATGCAATACGTTATGCGTTTCATGGGACTGGTTCCATTATTTATTATTACATTGGGAATAACTTTTATGCATGCGATCTATCGCATGCGCATGGTGAATCATACATTATTCCATTCTTTATTATTACATTGGAATAACACATACATGTGGATTACCACATGCATGGTGAATGATCCTGTGTATTCATTCCTTATTAAATTGTGGAAATGATGTATCGTGGATTCTCGCATGGCGGGTGAAAATCCATTTGCGAGTTTCATATATTATATTATACTCGGTTGGTTAAAGCTTTGGCTTCTATACTCCATGAAATTAGTGGAATATCCTTGATATTTGCGCTTCATCGATATCTTTTCATGGAAATATTCTTACGAGCATTCTTGAATTTTCTTGCCAAAAGCGGTATCATGTTGACAATTTGGGCGTTATTGAGTTGAGGATAAATTAACTTATAAATCTTTAAAATTTATTCTTGAACTTGTTTTATTGAATTGTCATCATCCTCATACTTATATTATGTTGAAAGTCATCTTTGGCTTACGTGCGTAGATGGACTTGGTATGATTATGACCGAGGATTATTCGGTATAATCATGGTAGTAATGTGACGAATGATGTGGTAAAAGTCCTCATTGGCACATAGTTCATTGGTGGGACGGTTGTTGGTATGATTATGACCGAGGATTATTCGGTATAGTCATGACCATTGATGATTACATGAATATCCTTGGTAGTGGGGCGAGGATGATTGATTTTATTTATTAAAGTGAGTCTCGGTGATAAAAGTGATGAAAAACCTTTTAAATCATAGAAGATAGTAGATTTTATTCTTTACTTGACTCTTCTAATGGATTACTTGTTCGCATTTTGATTAAACTTGATGTTTATTATATTTTATCGGTTTAACATTGTTGAAGGCTAATGATAATTTATTACGCATTATCTTAGTCATAATATTTCTTCTTGGGCTAGTTGAGCTCACCCTTTCTTTCTTTATTCTCTTGAGGAAATGAGAGCGTAAATTTGGGACTAGTCGGGGAGCAGAGTGATGGTCTAGATGGTGCATTAGTAGTCCTCACTATTACGTGAAATAGTGTGATAATAAATGTAATGAGGACTCCATTGAGTGTGGATATTGTCTAGATGACAATATTTGTATTAAAACTCATGACCTATGTTTTTGTCGTATTTTACCACATTGTTGTATAATTAAGTTGTATTTGTATTCGATTACCTTGTATCTGGCGACCCAAGATGGGTGATGTATACTATTTTGGGGGCGTCACGGTTGGTATCAAAGCTTAGGGATATGATCCACTGGTGAGATGTGAGACAAAGAACTAGAGAGGAGGCAGGGGAATTCCTTCGCTAGTATGACCTACCTAAGTTTATTTGGTATTTAATTGGTCGGTCGAGTATATGGATAATATGTGACATATTAATTAACCCTTGTTTTGTGGCGGTATTTGAAAATGGCATCAGAAAATGTTGGGATAAGCAATGAAGCACATGAGGCCAGTTGAGTCACTGACGATCGATATCGAGGATAATGTGCTGCAGGAAGACAATAATCCTCGGGTAAACAATAACGATGAAATGATGAGCGATGGGATGTTCGGAGGCTTTATGCAATTCATGCGACATCGGTGAGAGAGACTCCTATTCATAATGCGAGGTGGAAACAATGGCAACCCACGGTCGGTCACCGCTAAGCGATTCAAGGCTGGGACCACAGGTTTTTGGAAAGCGAGAACCACTTAAAAGGCGGAGGCGTGGTTAAAGCGAGATCACCAAGATATTTGATGTCTTGGGATGCTCAGGAGCAAAAGGTTCCCTTGCCACCTTTATGTTGCGTGAAGAAGCAGATTATTGGTGGGAATCGTAAAAGCGTACCCGACTGACGCACTTTCAAGATGTCTTGGGAGAAGTTCGAAGAAGGCATTCAGCGAAAAGTACTTTTCGAAAGTATTCGTCACATGAAGGAGGTGGAGTTTATCAAGTTGGAACAAAACAATATGGCGTGTGATCGATGCGAGGCTAAGTTTTGCGAGTTATCGATTTGCATCCCATTTGGTGCGATAATGAGGAGGCGAATAGCGCGAATGTTTCTAAGAGGTTTGAAACCCGATATCGTCGATACCTCATTTCTCACAAACTTTGTTTATATTAGGATGTTGTGAATAGGGCTCGATTATTGGGCGCGATAATGATTGACACTGACCAAAGGTAACGACTAACAACACGATAATAATAAATGCAGGGTGGTGTATGACCATCGGAACAATGATAACCATCGTGGGGAAATTATCACGCCGAGAATGGTAACCACCGGTGGTAATCATGGCAAGATAATAGAAGTGGAAATTTCAAGAAGAGAAGGTTCAATAATGATGGAAAAACAACAACACCACATTTTTGTTAAGGAAGGAGAGAATGGCCGGTCGTGCTTTCAAATCACGGAGGGAGGGACATATCGGTCAAAGCTGCGTGATGCGATCAAAGCATGTTACAATTGTGGAAAAGAAGGTCACCTAGCTTTCGATTTTGTCGTGCACCAAAGTCAAGTCCAATTTGGGATAGTGATGCGAAAGAATGTCGGACAAAAACAAAATCGATGGTTTAAAGAGAGCATTTTTTTTGTGACGAGGAACACGAATGAAGTTATCACGGGTTAGTTAATTATAAATTCTTGCGAAGTCTATACCTTATTGAATACGGTTCTACCCATTCTTTTATCTCTCTCTTCTTTGCGTTCAGCGTTTAAATTTAACTCGGAGAAATTAGACTTTGACTTATTGGTTGAAACTTCGATAGTAGAAAAACCGTTACCTCCTTTATTTATAAATCTTGTTGATTCAAATCGACACTTTCACGTTACTGTCGATCTTATCTCTTTGAAAATACTTGCCTTTGATGTGATTTTAGGAATCGATTGGTTAACTACTCATCATGCTTTTCGTAAGGTTGTTAGCTTTCATATTCTAACCAACTGTTATGTGAATTCAAACAACAAACCACTAAAAGTCGATCATTGTCATATCAAGCCATAAGTAAAGAGCCCTAGTCCTTTCGTTGTTGACTTCCTTGTGTGTGAAATGCAAAGCGGACTTTACGTGGCGACGTCGTGAATAGCGATGGCAAGTTGATAGGTATCAATGTGACGTACTATCAAGTCTTGGATGAGGGTCGCGATTTTGAATGATATTTCTATTGTTAATAAATTTCTTGGCGTATTCTTGAAGACTTCTTAGCCTACCCTAGGCGTGAAATCGAATTTTGTATTGACCCCGGTACAAAACCCATTTCTAAAACCCTCGAATATTTTCTTCACCCTAAAAGCGAGCGTGTAATGTGCAAAAGCGTTGGCTCGAAATTTGTTGAAGATTACGATCATATCATTCAATACCATCGTGAAAAAGCGAGCGTGGTGGCGGCGTTGAGTAGAAGATCGTATCGTTTGAGTGTATTGTTAACACAAAGACCCATTTCATTATAACTTACAAATGATGAAGATAGAGTTAAAGACTACAGGGACCCACGTGAAGATAACGAATATCTGAGTAGAATCGACTTTAATCGATAAAGTTAAAGCGCTCAAGCTACACACGGAGGTGATGAATGTGAAGAAAGAAGAAGGTTCAAGAGGCGTTATTCTAGAAGCAAGAATCGATGAAGAGAAATCTCAACCCTCGATTTAATTGGCCCATTTGAAATCCTCGATGAAGTAGGAGCTGTGGCCTATAGACTTCGTTTACCACCAAGTATGTTGCGTGTTCATAGCGTTTTTTTACGTATCGATGTTACGTAAATATGTGGATGACCGAACCACATTATTAAATTAGAAACCAAGACGAGATAGCGGAAGATTTAGCGTATGAGGAGATCGTGTTAAAATCTTGGATAAGAAGGATCGTATTCAACACTCAAAGGTTATACCTCAAAGTTAGAATTTGAAATGAAGTCGAAGGTATCCTCACCTCTTGACATACCATGTGCGATACGTAAATTTGAGGCGAAATTTCATAAGGAGGGAGATTGTGAGACCCCAGATTTTATGAATAAAATTTAATTTTCTCGAAATATATTTTTTAATATTATGGTGTGGATTTGATATAATGTTATAGTTGTGGGTAATATTTATAAATTTTGCAAAATATATAAGTTGTTATATAATATTCGATTGGTGGAGAATATTCTTTTTTAACGAGGGAATATTAAATGCGACGGCACAATCATTAGTGGACCCCTAGCGGAAGTATTGTCGTAGTTAGAAAATGACAAAATTATCTTTCTATAAAAATAACTTGGCGGAGGTATTCTAGTTAAAAGCTATTGAACTACCGGTAGTAAAAAATCGATGTCTGGCGTGGTTGCATAGTAGCACTGCGGTATTGATTATTGATCTTACGTGAGAAGTCACTCGGTTATACTCAATTATTTGCTCTGATAATTTCTTTGCATCATATCTCTCATATTATTGATTCGATTATTGTTACGATTATCATCACGCATAATATGATATATTATTAAATCAATAATTGAGGCGACAAAGTTATTCATATTATTATTTGCAATATTGACAATGTCTAGAAGTTACATCGAGGAGAGGTTTGGTCACTAATTGCGCATGATAAGGAGAAATCCTTATCGGAAAGCCCCCTCTCACAGGAGCGATTTTGGTTGTTAAATATTATGAGTTATAATATTAATGATGAATAAGTTCGTGTTGATTAAAGATGAATTTTATAGTTCCATTGTGTTGGGATTATTTGTGTTAGTGGAAATCGACATTTGTTTCGATAATAATTGATGTACGGAGGTTATATTGTTCAATCGAATTATTGGGGCACTTTTTAGGTGTAGCGGAAGTACTATTCACGAGTTACTATTCATGAGTTACTATTCATGAGTTACTATTCTCGAGTTACTATTCATGAGTTCTTATTCACGAGTTACTTATTTATGAGTTCTTATTCACGAGTTACTATTCATGAGTAATATTCTTTTCGGTCCAAATCTATTTTTGGTAAGATATATTTCTTTTCCATGAGGAGATGTTTTAATTTTTGATATTATTGGTTGAAGATATAATAATTTATGAATATGGTTGGTGGTGAAAGTTATAATAGTAAATCAATATGGACCATTGGTTGGAAAGTTTTAATAGTGAATCGGTATGGATTAGTTGCTTTAAGTTTTAATAGTAAACCAATAGTAAATCGTGGTTTAAAAAGTAAATCAATACGGGATAGTTCATGAATTAGTTCTTATTCGATCCATTCTCCTATAAATAGAAGCTCATTCCTTCATTATTTCTTACGAATTCTTTGAAACTCTAGAGAAAAACTATAGAGAGAAAGAAGAAAAGTGTACCGCTACTTCACTACTCCAATATCCAATTTCTTCTAAGGTAGGGGATATTATTTGTTGTACTTTCATAAGGGGTATTCTTTCTTTCTTATTAAGTGAAGAGAACGTACATTATTCCATTCTTTATTATTACATTGGAATAACTTTGTATCTGTGGGATACCCTATACTTGGTGAAATTCTTACATTATTCCATTCTTTATTATTATGTTGGAATAACTTTGTTTATCGAAATACCGCATACATGGTGAAATTCTTACATTATTCCATTCTTTATTATTACATTGGAATAACTATGTTTATCTATCGTCATCGCATACAGTGGTGAAATTATTCTAATATTCCATTCTTTATTATTACATTCGGAATATATCATATCACGTGCATTTCTGTGGGACTGGTTCCATTATTTATTATTACGTATGGAATATCACACGTATGCATTTACGGGACTGGTTCCATTATTTATTATTCTATCGGAATATCACATGCGTGCGTTTTCTGTGGGACTGGTTCCATTATTTATTATTACATTGGGAATAACACTGCGTGTGATGCGATCTATCGCATGGTGAATCATACATTATTCCATTCTTTATTATTACATTGGAATAACACATACATGTGGATTACCACATGCATGGTGAATGATCCTTTGTATTCATTCCTTATTAAATTATGGAAATGATGCATATCGTGGATTCTGCATGGCGGGTGAAAATCCATTTGCGATTTCATATATTATATTATACTCGGTTGGTTAAAGCTTTGGCTTCTATACTCCATGAAATTAGTGGAATATCCTTGATATTTGCGCTTCATCGATATCTTTTCATGGAAATATTCTTACGAGCATTCTTGAATTTTCTTGCTACAAAGAAGTATCATGTTGACAATTTGGGCGTTATTGAGTTGGGATAAATTAACTTATAAATCTTTAAAATTTATTCTTGAACTTGTTTTATTGAATTGTCATCATCCTCATACTTATATTATGTTGAAAGTCATCTTTGGCTTACGTGCGTAGATGGACTTGGTATGATTATGACCGAGGATTATTCGGTATAATCATGGCCGTAATGTGACGAATGATGTGGTAAAAGTCCTCATTGGCACTTTGTAGTTCATTGGTGGGCGGTTGTTGGTATGATTATGACTAGGGATTATTCGGTATAGTCATGACCATTGATGATTACATGAATATCCTTGGTAGTGGAAGCGAGGATGATTCGATTTTATTTATTAAAATGAGTCTCAAGCGATAAAAGTGATGAAAAACCTTTTAAATCATAGAAGATAGTAGATTTTATTCTCTACTTGACTCTTTAATGGATTTCTTGTTCGGCTTATGATTAAACTTGATGTTTATTATATTTTATCGGTTTAACACGTTGAAGGCTAATGATAATTTATTACGCATTATCTTAGTCATAATATTTCTTCTTGGGCTAGTTGAGCTCACCCTTTCTTTCCTTTGTTCTCTTGAGGAAATGAGAGCGTAAATTTGGGACTAGTCGGGAACAAAGTGATGGTCTAGATGGGCATTAGTAGTCCTCACTATTATGCAGTGAAATAGTGTGATAATAAATGTAATGAGGACTCCATTGAGTGTGGATATTGTCTAGATGACAATATTTACCGACTTTTATTAAAACTTATGACTATGTTTTGTCGTATTTTATACATTTTTGTATAATTAAGTTGTATTTGTATTGATTACCTTGTATCTGGCGACCAAGATGGGTGATGATATATACTGTTTTGGGAGGGGCGATTGCCTTGCATGGCGAATATTACCCCTCCGCCGTCGATCCTTGTTAGGAGTTCCGGTGGAGGCGCTCAAAGCGGGTATCGTTCGTTCGAGGTCCTTCTGGCGTAGATGCTTATGGCGGGCTTTTGAGTGAGCCCATGCCTGATGATGTCAGAATCAAGGATCGCATTCTGCGGCGATTATTCCGATGATCATTCGAGGTCGCTTCATAGCGGATAACTCTTCTACGGTGTCTTTTCGCTTTGATCGATTGCCACACGTGATGTGGATATTGGAAAGTATGATTGGGGCTCTATACCTTTGCCTATTTCCTCACTGGGGCATGCGTGTATGCGCTTGTAGGGTTTTAATGAGGCTTGGCTGAGCTTTTACCCATTCTATTTGGTGAGTATTTCTCTTGTCATTTCCCATTTAGAGATTAAGAGTGTTTACTGATAGCAGATATTTTTCCATTGTGTTGGCAGTTTTGGGCCTATGAGAGGCTCCTATGTTTGCGTCCTGTGAGTGTGTTAGGTTTAGATACCTATCCACGAGGACGACGATGGCACCATTCTATTTTGCCGGAGGTCCCTATAGCTGAGGGCTTCACTCACTACAGTATCAATTTGGAGTTCTTGACAACTGACACCATCACATGGATTCCCTATTCAGGGGAACACTTGTCCATCGGCTTCTGAGATGGGTACCAATGGAGTCAATCGTGATTTCCACCGGAGAGTTCCTCTCTCTTCTGAGATGGAGGTGGGAGCTCTATTTAGGAGAAGCGTGCTATTAGGAGCACCATGAGGGGAGATCCAAGATGTCGATCTTGCCTCTGCCAGAGCGTTATTGGCACATATCACGATCCCCAAATCACGATATCCCATTGTTGGGGTTGTGATTTTGCATTGTCGAGGGTCCATGTACCCGTGGAGGCGTTCAATGTGGTGGTCCCCTCGCACTATTGGAGCCCGGTCCGCGCCACCACGGTTTATAGGGGATATGGTTCCGGGATCCTCGATGATAATGATTGGATAGCTTGTATGCGAGATCAGACTCATATGACCAGATTGATAGTTTGACGGCGGTTAGACGAGTGCATATATTTATCGGCATTTGGGTAGAGATCCAGCAGAGCGGATTCGTTTGTTCCCTCCAGCTCAGGCGCTGGGCCCTCAGATGACCCATTCGGTTTTGTCGGCGCAGATCCTCCTTTGTATAGGCCTGACATCCCTATTGATAGAGATCCAGTGACTCAGGAGGAGTTACATCAGGTGGACAGGATTGATGATGTGGACATCGACACCTTGGTCTTCTTCTGATGTGTATTCTTGTTATATTTTTTGATAGGCCTCTGTTAGATATTGGGTAGTTGTGCCCCATTCTCGCTATATCTTTTGATAGGCCTCTATTAGTAGTAGGGCGTCTGTGCCCCATTTCCTTGTATTTGTAGCTGTACAGAGATGATATATTAGATGATGATATACTTAGGAATGTATGCACAATTTTTTCATTCCCTATATCATATTGCCATCCATTATCTGTTATGCATGTATTATGTTATGCATATGTATGTATGTCCAAAGATATTCGGCATTGACCCCTGGATGGTCTTATGACACGGCCCATATGAGATGTCTTCTTGACAGTTAGTCAGTATAGATCATACCCCACCATCATTGGTGGCATTGGGTATCGCGATCGTGGTATGATAGCATGACACCATCGTATTGCAGTGGTGTTGTAGATCATTTCTTCTGACATACCATGACCTTATTGATGTTTGAGGTTCCCTTGAGGTTTGTAAACAGGATGCTAGAGCATTGGATACCGAGATAAGCGGAGTTTTCCGATTCGGGACCCATGAGTTGACTCCTACTACTGGAGAGTATGCACGATTGGCGATGTTGCCTTTTAGACAGACCTTGCATGCACCTGGATTTGGGAGACATGAGTAGATGATTCATGACTCTCACTGGATTATGGCGCAGAGTAGTACAGGATGAGCTGACATCTATCCACGTAATATCCCAACATTTTTTGTACAACAGATTTGGCTCGGAGGATAGCTATTTACGATATTCTGGGGATTTCATCGCACCGGAGGATCACTGGCGTTTGGCCAGGGTTGATGTACTGCTGATGTGCGTACTGTCGTATGTCTATATGCCACAATATATGGATGAGATAGACATAGGTGTCATCATGGCTGTGAGAGCTCTTAGAGAGTGTCGTACCATTGTACCTATGATTGTAGCAGAGATCCTGCGGTGACATCCCATCTTGCACTTATCCCTCTGAGTGTTCCTTTGGGAGTTCGGTCATCTTTGACGTGTGGTTTATGTCACACTTGAGACCGATTGGCACTCTTAGACGGCATGGATATTGCTTCACCCATGATGTAGCTATGTTATACTCCTTCCAGCCATCGGAGTGTATAGATGCTCTGTCCTGGTCCACATTTTTGGCAGATATCAGAGATCCTTTTAGTATATTGCCGTGTTCAGGGCTTAGCTCACCATACAACTTCATTACTCACGCTCCGGGCATGGATTACCTCCCCCTGGCTAGTTTGAGAGGTGTGACTACTTATCACCCATTGGCCGTGATGTCACAGTTTGACCAGTTCTAGGACTTTCATCCTTTCGAGGGGGCGATAGGTTAGCATTTAGCTTCTCGATATCTCTCAGCAGAGGACCGATCCCGCGTGTATGCTTGTTGGGATCAGCGTGAGATAGCTTCTTTTTACATCGATTATCCAGTTGTTCTGCAGAGTATTCGCATGGATGGAGAGCAGATTTTTGCTCGGTTGCGGTAGTGTCCGCGATGCAGATAGTGAGTTAGATGATGTAGAGCCCATGGAGGACATCGATTCATACATCGAGGAGGAGCCCACTGCTGGGTTGCCAACATTTCTTTCGGATTCTCCTAGTACCAGTACTGTTGTGATTCATCACTCTACTACGATTACCTAAATGAGTCTTCATCGATGACCTTTAGAGAGATCATGCTCGATCTATGATGTTGGCCCGCCCTTGATGGGAAGGAAGCAACTCTATTAGAGAGAGGCGAGGCATTAGCTCCGAGAGATGCCACTTGTTGTTGAGCGGGGATGATGCCAAATCGGCCGAGACACGATGATAGTCGAAGCGGGATAGTCTATATATTTCCGAGGATGTGGCCGTCACAACAATTAATCTTCTTTGTGAGGTCCCTTACCACTGGCATGATCGTAGAGATGAGCATATATATTGATGATCATATGGTCACCATGAAAATGGTTGTAGATCTATTGGGTCGTGTGGATATTCTCATACAGGAGACCACGACTTCACCTCCATCCTCTGAGAGGGACGCAATGTTGGGCTTGTTAGCTCGCATATACCCTGACTTGTAGATGAGCTTGTATTTTTCTGCACATACTAGCCTAGCCATTTTATCATGTACAGTTTACATTGTATACATCAAATAGCATTATATATATGACAGGGAAATATATTTTTGGATCACTTCCCTTTTAGACATGCCTTGCTAGTTGCTTAATATTTTGCCTGCTGCTTCAGGGCTTGTGGTCTTGATGTATTCTGAATTCCTCCTGGGTGGATGGACATTGAGTTGTCTCTGGATAGTTCAGAATGGATCATCGATCTCTGTATATCCCTACCATCTTTGGTGTCTTGGGACTGGTTTCTGGATGAAAATGTGGAGAGGAGTGTGGCTTTCCTCTCTAAGATTGACCGCACCACAGATGGTCACCAGTACTTCTATTTAGGAGAAGCCTAGTTAGTTCCATATCTTATGGATTGGTGTTACTCTTCAAGGTATGACCGCAGCTTAGATGGTCGCCGAATCTCCTATTTGGGGAGGAGTTCAGGTAATTCCGTCCCTTTGGTCTGAAGCCAATGAAATGTAGTGGATTGAAGGATGATCCCAATACTAGTTGACAATGGTTTGTGTTTTGGTAGGGGGTGAGACCGAACCATGAATGTCTGCCTACGTACTCCTATTGAAGAGGAGATCAGGTCTGTGTAGTTCGAACCTGGTGTAGGAGGTTCAGCAGTGTATATACTTGAAATGGTGTAGGAATGTTTTTGTTGTTTTGTTTTTGTAAGGGTAGAAATGTTTTTGTTGTTTTTGTTTTATTGCGTGGGGCCATGTGAAATGGTTGCCACGTACTCTATTGAAGAGGAGATCGGTCGACGTAGTTCGCCCCTCGGCAGAGGCAGCGTAATCCCATGTGCGGTCAGAGTGCGGGAGAGAAAGTTTAATCCTAGGTTGAGGATAAAGCTGCTGCAGTATAGAAGTTTGATCCCATGTATAGGTAGCCAAACTACAAACGCGAGAGGTTCAATCCAGTAGTGGGATGACCTAAGTCATAGGACGCCTTGAGAGAGCAGTGGCGGCTTGAAATGTATGTTTCCCTGAGGGGCAAAGTGTAGGAATAGTTGTATGTGGTAAAGGGTTAAAGAACCGGAATGATTTGGTGATCGATGGTCCAACACGGGATGTTTGCTTGAGGGCAACCGGACATAGTACCGCAGTTTCTGGCGTCGAGTTAATGAGTTGTGGAAATTTATCGTAGTCCATTTCTTGTAATCTGAGAGCGCCCCCTGTCAATACTTCTTTGACAACAAACGGGCCTTCCCAGTTAGGAGCAAATTTTCCCTTAGATTGATCTTGGTTGTCAAGAATCTTCTTCAAAAACTAAGTCATGTTATTTAAAGCTAGTAGTCGGACTTTTTTTTGTTAGAGATCTGGCGATCCTTTGTCGATATAACTCGACCATGGAAGATAGTCGCGGTTCGCCTTTTCGTCTATTAGAGACAATTGGTGATACATCTTGTACCCATTGGTCTTCATCCCACCGTCTATCAACACTCGAGAGGATTCCATTTCAACTTCTATGGGGAGAATCTTGCTTCCATCCCATAGGTTAATGCATAGGGGTTGCCCAGGTGGAAGTGCACATTGAGGTTTCGTAGGCTATATGAGTAAGAGGCAATAGGTCGTGCCAATCTTTTGTGTTTTGTTAGCAGCTTCAATAGGACCATTCATCTTCGATGATAGATGATAGAGTTAAGATGTTTCTTTGTGGAATTTCTTTGCATAATTCCTCCATCATTTTGTTGTTGAGGTTCTTGGTATTGTCTCGACACAATCACCTACGGTTGTCCGTGTCGACAAACGACATTTTTCGATAAAAGCAATGATGACTTCTTTAGTAACCACAGGGAAGGGAACGCTTCTACCCACTTGGTGAAGTAGTCGATCATGGTGAAGATAAATCGATGACCATTACTGGCTTTAGGCTCAATGGGTCCGATAACGTCCATTCCCCACATTGGGAAGGGCCAAGGTGAACTCATATTGTGAAGTTCCCGTGGAGGGGCGTGTATAGCATTCCCATGAATCTAGCACTGATAGCATCTCTTGACGTGGTCATTGCAATCAGCTTTGAGAGATAACCAATAATGACTCGTCTTAAGGACTTTCTTGACAAGGAGGGGGCCACTCATGTGTGGGCCACAGACTCCACCATGGATTTCATCCATAAGCCTTTGGGCTTGATCTTTGTCTAAACATCTGAGGAGACCTATTCCTGCATCTCTTTTGTAGAGCGCATCTCCACTCAAGTAGAATTTCATAGCAAGTCGATGGATCCGCCTTTTTTCAGTCGGGCTCGCCTCAGCGGGTGTAGATCCATCTCGTAGATATTCCTTGATATACTGATACCAAGGATGTTGGATGGGAGGTAGCTCATCCGATACTTCTCCAACGTAATTCCCATAGGCTGGGGCCTTTTGCAGGGAAATTGTGACGCTTGGCAAGTGTTCCTTATCTGATATGCCAATCAAGGAGGCCAAAGTTGCTAATGCGTTCGCAAAGTCATTCCTATTACGAGGAATGTGTATAAAGGAGATTTCTTCGAACTCCAAAGCCATCTTCAAAACCTACCGATGGTATGGCAGCAAATGTAGTTCCTTGGTTTGATAGATTTCGGTGGATTATCTAATTACCAACTCCAAATCTCAAAGGCGATTAAGCGTCGATGCCCGATTGAACGGACAAGTTTTAGCCCATGAGACTGACCTTTATACTCGGTGATTATTGTTGGTCGTGACAAAGCTGTAATTTGCTGACAGAACGGATCTGCTCCCCGTGCGGATACTAGAATTGCTCCAGCTCAAGTAACCTTCCATATTAATGACTCCATCAAAATACATCTTCCATGATTGGTAGCATATCGTCTTGATGATATTGTTGCTTGTCATTACTCCTTCATCGAAATATGTTTCAAGGGTTTGAAATCCCCGAAGGTCTGGCGGCAGATTGATCCGCGATTCCTTGACCTTTGATGGAATTTTGAGTCACATATCGATGTCAAATTGTTGTAGGATCAAGCGCCATCCGGACGTGTAAGCAATTTAACATGGGTTTATTGAACACGTGCTTGAGAGGATCCATGCGGGATATGAGATGGGTTGTGTGACCATGGAGGTAATGTTGTAACCTCATGGAAGCCCATGCTAAAGCACAACACATCTTTTCGATTAGAGTGTACTTGTGTTCACTGCTGCTGAACCTTTTGCTGAGGTAATAGATAGCTCGTTCTTAGCCTCTATCGTCATTCTGTCCCAGCATGCAGCCCATGGCGTTGTCACTTATGGACAGGTACATGAACAGGGGAACATCATCCCTGGGTGGTACCAAAACGGGAGCTTTGACTAGCTGTTTCTTGATTGTGAGGAAGGCATTTTGACAATCATCATTCCATTTCATAGAGGAGTTCTTCCTTAATAGCTTGAAGATTGGCTCACAGGTTGTTGTGAGTTGGGAGATAAATCTGCTAATGAAGTTGATTCTTCCCAAAAATCCCCGTATTTCCTTCTCTGTCTGAGGAATGGGCATTTCCGTGATGGCTTGGATTTTGGCAGGATCCAGCTCAATCCCTTTGTGGCTGACTAGAAATCCTAGCAACTTGTCTGATTTAACACCAAAGGTGCATTTAGCTGGATTCAACTTCAAGGTGTACTTACGCAACCTGCTGAACAACTTCCTGAGATGGTCTATATGGTCATCCTCCTTCTGGGACTTGACAATGATGTCATCCACATAGATCTCTGTAAGACCCCAACTTATTATAAATAAAATTGAATTTGCCTTTATTCATTATTCTAAATTAATAAGGGTTAATTTGATATAATTCTTTGGTTATGGGTGAAATGTGCAAAGTTTACAAAATAAGCAAGTGGTTATAAAATATTCATTATTATTGGGGAATATTCGTTTGGTCGTGGAATATTCTTTTTGTTCGGGAATTTCAAATGACAACAAGTACTTGATCATTAGTGGGCCCATAACGGAAAAGCAGTTGGATGAAGGAAAGCGACAAAGATTGAGTTTTATAAATAACGGCGTAAATTGTTACTGAATTAACTTGCTTTGTTGGGTTACACGGTGGTTAAAATCTGATGTCTGGCGTGGTTGCGATGGCGCTGCGGTATTGCGCGATTATTGAATTATTGATCCTTACGTAAGAAGGCCTTCTACTCGATAATTATTACGATGAGTTCTTGTTCAATATTATATTTTATTGATTCAATAATTCTTTGCGTTGATATTTTGTATTCTTTTGTTGTTTCAATAATTGTCATTACACGGTATTTTCCATTATCAAATCAATAATTCATATTATTTGAATAATATTATCGAGATAACATTATTGGCAATGTCTAGAAAGTTACATACAGGAGAGGTTTGGTCACCTAATTAATTGCGCGTGATGAGGAGAAATCCTTATTGGAAAGCCCCTCTTTCTGAGGGCTACCGGTTGTTAATCTTGTGATTACCGTAATATTATTAATTATTGATTATTATGATAAAGAAAATATTTATTTTATGTGGATATAGATGGAGAAAATTTTTAATGTGACAATTGTTGAAAATTAATATTTTATCTTTTACGATAAAATAATTTATTTAAATATATTATTTTAATAATATATTAACTGGTGATATTTTATAATGAATGTGGGATATATGAGTATATGAGGAGGTAGAGTATTTTGTGGCATTAAATGTTTAACATATGTTTTTGTGTGTGTCGGTGGACACAATTCTTGACCAAAATTTATTATAGGCGTAAAATTGCCCGTTTGTGGATTTCGGTCAATTTCGTTTGGAATTTGGAAAAATTTTCTTACGCAAAGTTGTGAGAATGGAATTCCCATGGCAATTCGTGAGTTTTGAATTTTTCGATAACCGAGCTATTTTCTACAATTGTTGAAGTTTAGGAAGATAAAATAATTTTTATTAAATAATGGGTGGGACCCACTCTTGTTTGACAACATGTGGGCTCTGGAAATTTATTTTCAAGAGTGGCATCTTTGGTCTTTGATGGCTAGAATGCGTAGAAATTTAATTTTAAATAATAATAATTTATTAATTTAGTCTCCTTTGGCGTTCTAGCATTTTCCTATAAATAGAGGGTTAAGTTAGAATTAAAAATCACACCAGAAACTAAGTTTTCTCTCTTTCTCTCTCTATACTGTCGAACGTATTCTTGTGAGTATATTTTGAGTGTAGCTATCTCTGGTTCGAGTTTACATCGACCTTATCGAAATTAAATCGATTAAATACGGTTATTTTGAGGTAAGGGGTATTATTTTCTTCTTAAATGATATTTTTTCTTCAATATCATTATGCCAAAGTATTAGCGAATTTTTTATCAAATTTGGAACTTGTTGTGTGGGATTACTATTCACGATACGCGGACTTTATTCACGATATCGACTGACTTTATTCACGAATACGACACTATTCACCTAGAAAAATAATTTTTTTTCTTTTTGTCCAAAATATCTATTCTGGATACTAGCTTTGATTGTATCCATGTTTTGATCATTCTTAAATTTAACACCAATATGATTATTTTCGAAGTATTTTTGGACATGGGTAAAACAAAGTACGAATCCTTAATCCTTAATCTTTGTCATTTTGTTTCACTGGATTCGTTTCTTTAAAAATGTTTTCATCATCCTCGGTCCTAAATGGTGATATAAATGAATATCTTTGGCCTGTAGTGCAAAGATGAGCGATTAATCGATAAATATCTTTGGCTTTGTAGTGCAAAAGATGAACGAGCGTTGAGATGAACATGACCAATTTGGTGATACAAATGAATATCTTTGGCTGTGTAGTGCAAAGATGATTAAAGATGTATATTGATTGTTATTACGAGGATAAACTATTGATGATGGACTTTTTAAACCTTAGAAGGCGGTGAGAATTCTTTCTCTACGTGACTCTTCTAATGGATTCTTTATTTCAGCCGCATTTGTTGATCTAAAACTTGTTGTCTATTGTATTCATTAGATTTTTCCCTGTTAAAGACTAACGATAATTTGTTATATATTATCTTAGTCATAATATTCTTTCTTGGGCTAGTTGAGCTCACCCTTTTCCTTTTTGTTCCATTTTTCTTCTCGGAGGTGAGAACATAGCGAGGATCGAGTCGGGGTATGGAGTGATGATTCTAGGAAGATGTTTTATTTGTCCTCACTATTTCTGTAAAATAGTGTATGAATAATTAATGAGGACTTATTTGGGTGTGTTTATTGTCTAGAAGACAATATTTGTATTCAAACTCACAGTTGTATTGTCGATTCTACACGACATCCTGTATTATCAAAGTTGTAGTTTGCTTTCTATACCATGTATTTTGGCGACTCGGAATGGGTGTTGTATACCTATTTTGGGGCGTCACTGATTGGTATCGAGGCGTAATTTTCTTACTGTGTTGTCGGGAAGATTAAGAATGTTCTCGAGGTATCCCCTAAGGGTGTAAACACTCGAGGGTGTTTAACTTCTCCACCTTTTGGTATTGGAGGGTTAAGTGAGTCGTGCTTGAAAGGAGTGTAGTTTCTCCTTAGAATAGGCATGTTCGATTGCCTTTTGCCCTCGTAGTATGTGGAAATATTTTCTCTTTCTTTTTATGGACCCTCTGGGTTGTTCCCATAATTTCCGGATTGGATGTGATCGCAATAGCTTTGAGTCTGATTTAGGTCTTGAATTTTCCCGGACTTTAATCCCATCTCGACCATCTCCCATGTTTGACCATTTCAGAAATGGTTTGATCGATTTGGCTAAAACTCTCTCATAGAAAGGAGCTTCTTGTATGTCTATGAAAGTCATGACCATCTCTGATTCTGTCATGGAAGGACTAACTTGGGCAGCCAGGCGTCTCCACCTTTGAGCATACTCTCTGAAAGACTCGTTAGACTGTTTCTTAATCTTTGTAATTTGATACCGATCAGGAGCCATCTGAGTTTGAAAGCTATATTGAGTGAGGAAAGCATGTGCTAGCTCTTCCCAGCTATGGATCTTTGAATTGTCTAATCTTGTGTACCACGACCGGGCTTCTCCAGTTAGACTTTTCTAAAACAATTGCATTCTAAGCTTTTCGTCCTCTGCATAAGATCCAAGTTCTCCAATAAACACCTTTAAATGTGTGTAAGGATCTCCTAAACTGTCATATTTTTCAAAGTCAGGAGTTTTAAACTTTTTTAGATAATGAACACCAGGAAAAATATACAGATCAGAATATGAAACACTCTCGTGTGTTCCAATTCCTTTAATATAGCACAAAGGGTCTCTTCCATTTGGAGGACTTTCTTTTTGATGTCACTAGTGTCTGGATCTCCAGTGGGATGGGCAGCATCATGAGTTTTGTTGGTCATATCCAACTGCAGTTTAGGCATTGTAATGACCTGGGTTCCTCCTTGTGTGGAGGATTCAGCATGTACGGGTATTTTCTGACCCTGTGTAGACTAGTGTAATTCTTTGAGTAGAATAGCCAAATCTATAATTTGTTTACTTACTCTGTCAAATTCTTTGCGAGAAACTGGATTAAGTTCAGTCTGGTCGGATGACGACATGATTATTTGTAGGCACATTGCCTTTTTGGACTTTGACCGTGGTAGTAGGTCCGATTGGTTCCCTGCGAAAGACTTGCATAGTTTAGTCTTTAGGGAATGTGTATAATAATATGCTATGTGATGTGTCCATTTTAGGAATTTTATCCTGCAAAACGGATGTCAGCTGTTTGTAGCATGTTAATATGTATGTGTACACATTTCTTCATATTTCTCATTACATGCAGATAGATATAGAATGAAATTACAAGTAATTGTGTTTACAAGTAATTTGAAATGAGAACGTGAAGAGACTTTCCTCCATTTTGGGTTTATCAGAGGCTGACCTATCTTAGGTTACTCTCGCGGCTTTTTGACATGAAGGTTCCCAAATCATCGCAATCTACTTGACGGGAAGTTAATCCGGTCTTTCAACTGGAGCGAATTTGGGTGGTGCCTTTCCTGAGCCTCAGAGAATTAGTCTTCTCATGAGTCCAAAGAATCAAACACCGACAGGATAGCCTCACAGTGGAGGGACCACATAACATACATTCACATACATCGCATCTCACCGTATAAAAATGATGACATGTAATGCGAAGCACTAATATCACAAGGATTATGGTGCGAAGCACTAAGTGCAATAAGGAAATGCATTACGTACACATTCATCAAATGTAAATACAACATCCCACACAAGCGGATATGCTTTTGAAAAGATTGTAATAGCGGCTTAAGTCCTCTTCTTTGGAGTCCCAGCAGAGTCGCCACACTGTCGGCGTCGGGATTTTTAGATGTCCCTTTCAGATTACTTGTTCTTTGGTGTTCTCATTTTAGGTGAGATTTGTTTGAAAAAAACAAGTGAAAAATGTCCGACATGTATAATGTCGACGATGGATTTGTTAAGAGTCGCTAGTTGGTTTTTAAATGGTTGTACCAACACAATAGAAAAGGTTTGCACATTGACCCATTGATGTGACATCGCTAAATGGTCCATGGAAGCAAAGAGATTCATTAGGGTCAGGGGACTTGGTTATGCGGAGGGAAGGTGTTAGGCACCCCAGACATCCGTGTTGCCACGGTGATCGCCTCTTTTCAAGAAACTATTATCTGAATGTGTGTGTTGTAGACACTCGAAATTTTCTTCTACTGTTACTAACATTGTAGGAGGACAGATTCCTCTTTTAAGAGGGAATCCTGAAAGACAATCCAAATCCATACTGGATACTACCGGAAGTTCATCATCAAACCCCAGATCGCAATCTAGGAGTAACCAAATCCAACCTTGGAGATAACCCTGAGGCCTGCAGATACAATACCGGACCACACACCGGAGAAGACCGATTAATCTCGGAGATGACCCCGAGGTATCCAGTCTCATTCCCAACCGTGGGAATAGGTCAAGCCAACCTTAGAGATGACCCTGAGGATAGTCAAAGTCAACAGAAAGCCAACCTCAAAGATGAACCTGAGAAACGACTGCTACAACTGTGTGAAAACCGGAGATAACCCCGGGAGGGGCAAAATGGTCATTTTGCCAACTCAAATTCACTTCAAATCAAATACACTCATTTTAACTCAAAATACTTCAAAGGAAGTCCCACAAGAGCGATATTTTAACTCTGGAGCGCAAACTACACAAAACGGCTCACCGGATTGCCTGACGGAAACCCGGGAATGCCATTTCGGTTATGGACCCATCTTCCTGGAATCAAAAAAGGTCAAATCATATATCATTGTGCAGCTCTCGGAAAGAGCTTTCCGGAATGGTATGGCACGCTTCCATCGGACTCCCGGATTGAAAGTTATGAAGCGACCGAAATAAGCAGTAGCAGACGTCTTTGACACGGCCGGGACCCACCTTGCAGGGGCACCTCGGGCGTGCAGCAGTACACTGCTACTAGGTGCCATGAGTAGACTGTGGCTCCCACCTCTATAAATATGGGGCTTGGGGTGCTGATTTTCTAAGAGAAAAAGACGGGGAAATCCTGCACAATTCGCTCTGCACTCGTCCATATAGTGTATTTTCCCACTTTTAAACACCTGTGAGCTCATATATAGCCTTTTTTGTACCCACAAAAGCCAGTGTCTACCCACTCTAAAGATATAGAAGCCTTTTTTATCAGTCAGCTGTAAGCCTTCTCACACACTTTAGAGTCTTTCTCTTCATCTTTGCACACACCCTTCTACACGTTGATTGAGCCTAATATATATTGACTAATATATATATATATTAGTCAATATATATATATATATATATATATATATTGACTAAAATTATCGAAAGTTATGCCTCGATTGAGCCTAGACTTGATGCAGGAGCGTTTATTTGCTTTCTATATATATATATATATATATATATATATATATATACTGTGTGTGTGGGACTTTGTTCGATGAGCCTAGACTTTGATGCAATGCGTTTACTCGCTTATATATATATATATATATATATATATGAGCGTGGTAGGACTTTTGTTCGATGAGCACAGATTTTATATCTCACGTGCGTTTATTATTTATATATATATATATACACTTATATATATGAAGCGTGGTCGAACTACGCTTTCGATGAGCACAGATTTCACATCCATGCGTTTATTATTATATATATATATATATATATATATATATATATATATACACACATATATATTGTCCCACCTGAGTTTACTTCGTGGTGGTTGATCGCTTTACAACTTTCTTTACATTTAAGTCCCGCCTTGAGTTTACTTACGTGGCGATTTGACGTATTTATGACTTTATTTACATTATGTCGCTTTGGAGTTTCCTTCGTGGCGGTTGGCCAGATATCTGACTTTATTTACATTTCGATCCCCTATGGAGGTGCTTCGTGGTTGGTGATCCCATACGTATATATATATTTTCTGACTTTTATATATATACCGCCATCGCTTTCATATAAAAATGCAAATTATTTTGTGAGCCTAGGAATCATGTGATCACTGATTCATCCCATTGAATCTAGATTCGGTTCCGTGATGGACATTTTCAATTTGTAAGCGACTTTGTAAATTATTCGGAGGTGTCTCGAATTTCCTCGGATGGTTTCCATACCCACGAGGAAATCGGCATTATCATTGTACATTATTTTTATACGGATGCCTCGCGATCCGTCAAATAAAATCAATCAAGCCAATCACTTAATAAAATGGGAGTGTAAAGGTCTCAATTCTATTGAGCATCGTGGTTTAAAAACCTCTTTTATAAAACATCAACGCTTATATCTTGCTAAAAACTGAATTTTACATAAATTCGGACCATGTGTATATAGGTTGAACGAGGCCTCGTACAACTTCCAAATAACAAAGACACATTGACCCACCTGCACACACACACACACTCGGATAATAGTTTCTTGTAAGAGGCGGTCACCGTGGTAACACGGATGTCTGGGGTACCTAACACCTTCCCCCATAACCAAGTCCCCGGACCCTAAGCGAATCTCGGTTTCTTCAAACCAGTATAATGATGTCACATCATTTGGGTGATGTGCAAACCTTTCTCGGTTGTGTTAGTACAACCATTTAAAAACCAATGGCGACTCTTAGCGATCCATCGTCGACATTATACATGTGGGACCTTTTTCACTTGTTTTTTCAAACAAATCTCACCTAAAATGAGAACACCAAAGAACAAGTGTGAAAAAGGACACCCAAAAATCCCGGCGTCGACGGTGGCGACTTCTCTTTGGGGACCTCCAAGAAGAAGACTTAAGCCGCTACTACAATCTTTTCAAACTGTTATTCGCTTGTGTGTGGATGTTGCATTTACATTGGATGAATGTGTACGAATGCATGTCTTGTTTGAGCTTAGTGCTTCGCATCATATCTGCGTGTGATGTTAGTGCTTCACACTATAAACTTCTTATGATATTAGTGCTTCACACATGTCATCATTTCATACAGTGAGACGCGATGTATGTGAATGTATGTTGTGTGGTCCCTCCACCAAGAGGCTATCCCGTCGGTGTTTGATTACTGGACTCGTGAGAAGACTAATTCTTCGAGGCTCAGGAAAGGCACCACCCAAATTCGCTCCAGTTGAAAGACCGAATTAACTTCCCGTCTACTAGATTGCGATGATTTGGGAACCTTCGTGCCAAAAAAAGCCGTGAGAGTAACCTAAGATAGGTCAGCCTCTGATAAACCCAAAATGAAGGAAAGTCTCTTCATGCTCTCATTTCAATTACTTGTAAACACAATTACTTGTAATTTCATTCCATATCTATCTCCATGTAATGAGAAATATGAAGAAATGGGTACACATACATATTTAACATGCTACAAATAGCTGACATCAGTTTTGCAGGATAAAATTCCTAAAATGAACACGTCACATAGCTTGTTATTATATACATTCCCTAAAGACTAAACTATGCAAGTCTTTCACAGGGAAGCAATCGGTCCCGTTACCCGTTTAAAGTCCAGGAAGGTACTGATCCCACCGTTAGGCATGACTACACCGGGCCAGCCTGATCCTACTCCTGTTTCCCGAGAGGAGTTTGAAGGATTAAGGAATCAGATAGCAGAATTGGTTGTCTTTCTAAAAGAACAAAGGAAAAATACGTAGGGCCAGACAATGCCTACTCAACCAAAGTCCTTCACACTAGGGGGCAGTCAGGGCATTGGTAAAAAGATGGAAACCCATATACCTAAACCTCATTCCAATAAAGAAATCACAAATCTCATGGATGATCGGCTGGGATATAAGAAAGAAAGTCCAACAAATGGAGGATACCATCCGATCAATTAAAGGGACTGGAAATTATGGGAGTATCACCTATTCAGATCTCTGTATATTCCCAGGGGCTCAATATCCTACCAAATTCAAAGTCCCAGAGTTTAAAAAGTACAATGGGGCAGGAGATCCCTATACGCACCTAAAAGTGTACATTGGCGAACTGGGGTCTTATGCTGAATGAAACTTTTTCAAAAGAGTCTCACTGGAGAAGCTAAAGCCTGGTATGCTCGACTTGACAATGCCAAAATCCGCAACTGGGAAGAATTGGCCCACATCTTCCTAAATCAGTACAGTTTTCAGTCACAAATGGCACCAGATCGATATCAAGTGACTAAAGTGAAAAAGCAAAGTACTGAATCTTTTCGAGAATATGCCCAAAGGTGGAGACATCTAGCAGTGCAAGTCATTCCATCAATGACATAAACTGAGATGGTAATGACATTTATTGATATCTAAGAGGCTCCTTACTATGAGAGGATCCTAGCAGGCATAGGAAAGCCATTTGCGGAAATGATCAAACACGGCGAAATGGCAGAGATGGGCCTGAAGGCAGGCAAGATTAAAGACTTCACTGCCTTGGAAGCAGTCGCCAAACATATATAGACTGACAAGTATGCGAGTGATCCCAAGGGGGTACCCGATAAAGGCAATAAAGATGTATCCCTTGTTGTACAGGGGCAAGATAGGAGGCCAAACTACAGTCCCCCCATTTGGAAAATGCAAGACAATCTGCCATCTCAACAACAGACTGCATTCAACCAATACCCAGACAGGAAAAGAAAATTTGAAAGAACGGAAAATCGGGTATTCACTCCACTAGGCGATTCCCTTGAACATGTATTGGTGATATTAATGGATCATAAGAAAATTACCGAACTAGCTCCACCCCTCCGGAACCAGGAGAAAAAGATACTGATCAAGCCGAGAGATGTGCTTACCACTCGTGGTCTCTAGGACACGATACACAGTTGATTGTTGGTCCGTGAAACATAAGATTCAAAATCGATCGAAGTGGCGATTGTGGTCGAACAACTTGACCAACAAAATATCAACACCAACCTTCCGTTCATGACATGATACGGAAGAAGTAAACATGATCGTCAGAAGCTACCGAAATGTATCCAATTCGTAAAGACATAACGAAGGATGGAGGAATACCCCAAAAGAACATAACAAATATCCTAGGGTGGGAAAAACTCAAGGAGGGTATGCCAAGAATGCAAAAATTAGAGGCGATCCGAATCAAGTAAATCTATTTGCTAAGTCGATAAAGGCGCTAACATCGGGAAACAAGGCAATTTTTCACTCAACTATCAGAAAGCCAAGAGAAAAAGGAGGTTAACCATAATATAAGCCCATATCTCTCCATGATGAGCCAGCTAAATGAAGAAGATCAAAGCAGGCTGAAAGTACAAGAAAAGGGGGATGATAAAATTGTTAGAGGATCTCGCCAGCGGAAGAACCAATCGAGGGAATGCGAATTCTCAAAGATGAAAGATCAAACAACCTCCAAAAGAGTCCGAAAATTCACCCCTCTGAGCAAATCCAAAGAAGAAATGCTACACTTTCTGATAAGCTAAGGAAGGATTACTGAGTTACTGCCTCCTATAAAACCCAAGATAAAGAGTTATGACTCCACCAAGATATGTCTCTACCATTCTAACTCACTTAGCATATGATGAAGAATCTTTGGTCTTTGAACATAAAATCCAGGATCTCATTGAAAATGGAGATTTGGATATAGAATTTCCCATGACCAAAAAAAGTAAAAGGAAATAAAAGCTTAAGATGTCCATTCGAGACAAAGCCATTCAAATGAGGTGAAGGCTATGAAGCGACAATTCTACTAGAGCACAAGGTGGGTGATCCCGATGCAAGAAGTGACAGAAGAGACAAAGGCATCCCCAAAGGAGATTCCCCCGCCAACATCAAACGTCCCATGGTTCCAAGATATCAACCACGTTCCTGATCTTATCACCTTGGATGATGCGGAGGAAATACTAATCCTTTCCAAGGAAGGAAAAACCAAAAAGGAAAGTTCTTTGAAAGAAATGCGACAACAGTTCGAGGGAGATTTCATGGTTGAATCCTTTGAAACCCATGAAGAAGGCGAAGGAATAGATGAAGAAAAAGGTGGTGAGATTGTCGGGGAATCCAACCCATTAAAGAATCCAGAGTTCATCCCTTTTTGTAATGCGTCTATATCAAGCGTCCCTGAGGAATGTGTTGAATCAGGAAGCGATCAAGTTATGGCCATAAGCGAAGACATTTAGAACAAGGGGTAACCTCTATCATGAGCCCTGAAGGCGACATAACCACTGACAACTGGACTATCAGGCCTCAACTAGCCAAGAAGATGTAGATCTAGGGGATAAAGTTGTGAGTTCCGGAAAATGTTGGAACGGTGTCACTTTCTTCGTAGTATGCCTTTTATTTTCCATGCATGTAAAAAAAACAAAAAAAACATCTCTACCCTCTTCTCACCACTTACCCTTTGAACCTTTTCAAACCAAAGTTGAACTCACGAAAAGACCGATCTCCTTTTCAATAGGAGTACGTGGCGTACCATCAATGGTGCTTGGTCAAACCAAAAAAAACCTAAACAAACCCTTCTCAAACAGAGATATACCCTGCACGATGATTGCCCCAGACGTAATGGTCATCATTCGGGAGAAGGAGGTTGATAATAGCCCCTCCTCACCGCAGTTCACCAAAACTTTTCCCTCGACAATTCAAGCAAAGACTCCTTGATTTTTGTCGACGAGGGTAAACAGGGAAGAAACTCTCTACCTTGTAGATAGCAATAATCGCTTACTTTTTCCGAACAAGATTAGCGTTACTTTTTGTCATTACTAAGCTAACACTTTGTGTGATTGAAGGTGTTATATACTAAGTGAAAGCATATTTTGTTTCAGGACTCAATTTAGATGTGCCTGTATTTTGCCGATGAGGTGCCTATTCTCCACAAGGATCAGAACTTTGATGTAAAGTTGGACTCGACTTGATGGAAATACAAGAGGACTATGAGATACCTCAGGAGATCAAAGAATGGGTCAAGACAAACCCAAGCCAAATCTTGATCAAACCACCTCTTTCAAACCTCAGAACCTTAGAAATCCCCAAACAAATCCAATTTCGTACAGACCTTACTCAAAACCAAAGGAATGGCATGGTTACTCTATTAACCCTATTCCAGGATGTGTTTGAATGGTCTCATGAAGACATGGTCAGTTTATACACAGACATTATCATTCATCGCCTTCCCATCAAAGGGGGATTCAAGCCACTCAGGCATAAGCTCAAGCGATTAAAACCTGAGTGGGAGTTAAAAGTTAAAGAAGAAATTGTGAAACAATTTCAAGCCTAAGCATCATCATGGTGTCAACTTAACCCGAATGGCTATCCAACATAGTCCCCGTGCGTCAAACCGGGAAGGAGGTGCGAGTTGTGTGGATTGAGATTTGAATAAAGCTTGCCTCAAAGATAGCTTTTCACGTCTTGCGTTCATCCACATACTCATTGACAATACAATTTGGATCGATATGTACTCCTTCTATCGATTGCTCATGGGTATCATCAAATCATGGTTCTTTGAAGATGATCATGAGAAAACTTCATTCATCACGCCTTGGGGAGCCCTTTGTTACATACGATTGTCATTCGGACTCATCAATGCCGGAGCTACCTATCAGTGAGCCATATGACTCTTTTCCACGATCTAATAGAAAAAAAAAGAAAAAGAAAAAGAAAAAGAAAAAAGAAAAAGAAAAAATCTCTTCAAAAGGTTCTACAGTTGCTGCCTTACCATCAGCAGGTTCTACAGATGGCTTCGGAGTTCTACACATTTTGCGGATGCTCTAGCAACCTGGGCCTCCTTGGTCAATATACATGACAAGGAAGACATGCCAACCCTCACATTTGCCCAACAAAAGGCTCCAGCCTATTGGAATTACATTGGAGAAGTATTGGATGAGCTACCTCCCATCCAGCACCGTTGATGTCAATATATCAATGAGCACTCATAAGATAAATCTACACCCGTTGAGGCAAGCCTGATTGAGAAAAGGCAGATCCATTGACTCACTATGAAATTCTACCTGAACGGAGATGCACTCTACAAAAAATATGCAGGACTAGATCTCCTCAGATGTCTGAACCAAGACCAAGCTCATAGACTCATGGATGAGATCCATGGTGTGGTATGTGGCCCAGACATGAGCGGCCCTCTACTTGTAAAGAAGATCCTACAACAGAGAAGTCCAACTACGGCAGTTCAAACAACACGACTTGGTTTTGAAGAAGATCATTGACAACCAAGTTTAGTCTAAAGGAAAATTCGCTCCAAATTGGGAAGGCCCGTTTATTGTCAAGGAGGTATTAACAGGAGGTGCTTTAGATTACAGGAAATGGACGGTGATGAATTTCCACAGCTTATCATGTCGGACACCGTGAAACGGTACTATGTCTAAGGTTACCATCAAGCAAACATCCTAGTTTTGGATCATCAGATCACCAGTCGTTCCGATTCTTTAACCCTTTACCACATACAACTCCTTTCCACGCTTTGTCCCTCAGGGAAACATCCTTTCAAGCCAGCAGCCTAGCTTCACTACGATCATATCACTTAGGTCATCTCACCGCGAATTGAACCTCTCACACTTGCAGTTTGGCTACCCATACCTGGGATCAAACTTCTCATACCTGCCGTTTATCCTCAACCTAGGATTAAACTTTCTCCTCCCCGCACTCTGACCTGCACATGGGATTACGCTTTTCTACTCGCCTTGAGGGGCAAACTACGTCGACCTGATCTCCCTAATACACGGAGATCGTGGCTGACCATGTTATATGGTCCGGTCTCACCACAGAAAAACAAAAACAAACATACTCCTATCCATAACCACATACAGAAACAAGTCCCAAGACACCAAAGATGGTAGGGAATACACACAATCGACGATCCATTTTGAAAATCCTGAGACATCTCACTGTCCATCTATCAAGGAGGAGTTCAGAATACATCCAGATCACAAAGTCCTAGAGAAATAAGCGAATATCAAGCAAGTAGCAAGGCACAACTAAAAGGGAAATGAATTAACATATATTTCCCTGCCATATATAATGTTGTTTGATATATACAATGTGTACTGTACATGACAAAATGGCTAAGCTTAGTGCAATGCGAGGAAAATACAAGCCCATCTACAAATCAGTGTATATGCGGGCTATCAAGTACAACATGGATTCCCTCTCAGAAGAAGGAGGTAAAACTGTGATCTCCTACCCAATGGTTTCTACATGAGCCAACAGATCCACTGCCAACTACATGCGATATCTCGGATGGATATAACGTCATCCCACTCAGCAACAACGATATCCCTATGAGTTAGAGCATCATCTCTCTAACAAAGCGACATCTTTACTAGAAAGAGCTGTCAACATCAAAGCCACATCCACTACCTATTTACCAGATGGTACAGATGTAAAAGCCTCTTGCAATCTCGGCGTCTTATCAGCTCATAGATCACGTCTTATCAGCTCATCTATCAAAGCAACTATCCTGCATAACAACAAGCCGGGGCAATTTCAAATTGGCGACAACCGGATAGTGGGTCCCTTACAACAAGATTGGGGCAATCTCAGAAGCAGCGACAACTCAACACTGGGGCATTTATCAATCATCCTAAAGTGGAAAATGCACCAGTCAGCGCCATCAGCATGGTCCATCAGCATCTCAATGGCGATTCAGATATTATTCACTCGCGACTCCATCAACAAAGAGAGTTTATCATATGAACCCTCGGCATCAACATGCGAAAGGACTGGGGCATTTGTCCAATTCCAAGAAATGGAATGATCTTAAGGCGGGATCAAGCCTCTCAGCAAAAGTAGGAGCCCAATAACAAAAGGTCTAGCGAATGAAATCCTCCTCATCAAATCTATCAACCGGTGCCAAATTCTCACAAATCGAGACCTCTACACCGAAGTTTAAATATTGACAGAAAAAGAACGAGCTGCACCCTCCAAGGATGTTAGCAGCATTCAGGCCATTAGTTCAGTCGGGTTGCGAATTAAACATTTAAGGAAATGGGGCACAAGTACCCAACAGCAAAGTAAAACTCCAAATCACCTCAAGAAGGGTGAGACATCGGGTGGTTGTCATCAATCTAACGTAATATCAGGCGAAGTCTAGTGAAGTAATCCATGGAATATTACTTCAACGAAGGTATCAGAAGATCTGGTATCCTAAACCATTATATCAATACAGCGCGACATCAACACATTTTAGCAATAAAAGCTTCGTATACCACCGTTCGAGTGGGGCTGAAAAGTTTAGCGATCGGGAGGATAGTCACCGTCAGAATGCAACTACCAAATGAATACATCGGGGAGGGTCGGTAATTTTAGAACGTCATCCCCATCAGAGATGTGGAAAACATCTCAACTTATCTTCATCAAACAAGCATCACGATTAAATGCCAAACCATTGAGTCAACACCAAAGATCTCGCAGCAAAGAATGATCATTAAAAAGGTAAAGCGATTTGCGAATACATTTTAACATTCATTACATTTCGATTTACGATATGCGATATCACGGTTTACGATATCACGATTCGCGATGCGATATGTGAAATACGATATGCAAAAATGCGATGGCGAGAGAGTCGAAGTCGCGATTTGGCCAAATCTGGCGATGTGTGATGTCTTAAAAATGACGATATGCGATTCTGAACTGCGATTTCATGAAAACATTTTCATATTCATCATAAACATTCACTACATTGCGATTTACATCATTGAAAATACCTTGTCATGTTTCAAGTGTCTACTAATCTTTATCATGTCCATTCCATTGCATTGCATGAACATGATAAAGAGGGGCATTTGTAGACACTCGAAATTTTCTTCTACTGTTACTAAGATTGTAGGAGGACAGATTCGTCTTTTAAGAGGGAACCCTGAAAGACAATCCAAATCCATACCGGATACTACCAGAAGTTCATCATCAAACCCCAGATCACAATCTGGGAGTAACCAAATCCAACCTCGGAGATAACCCTGAGGCCTGCAGATCAATCTGGGACCACACACGCCGGAGAAGGCCGATTAATCTCGGAGATGACCCCGAGGTATCCAGTCTCAGTCCCAACCGTGAGAATAGGTCAAGCCAACCTTAGAGATGACCCTGAGGATAGTCAAAGTCAACAGCAAGCCAACCTCAGAGATAAACCTGAGAAACGACTGCTACAACTGTGCGAAAACCGTAGATAACCCTGGGAGGGGAAAAATTGTCATTTTGCCAAATCAACTTCACTTCAAATCAAATACAATCATTTTAACTCAAAATACTTCAAAGGAAGTCCCACAAAAGCGATATTTTAACTCCGGAGCGTAAACTACACAAAACGGCTCACCGGATTGCCTGACGGAAACCCGGGAATGCCATTTTGGTCATGGACCCATCTTCCTGGAATCAAAAAAGGTCAAATCATATATCATTGTAGTAGCTCTCGGAAAGAGCTTTACGGAATGGTATGGCACGCCTGATCGGACTCCGGTTGAAAGTTATGAGCGACCGAAGCGAGCAACAGCGACACGTTTCGACGACACCCGGGACCCACACTACCGGGGCACCGGGTAAGCCAGCAGGTACACACACACTAGGGTGGTGCAGTAGACACTGCGGCTCCACCTCTATAAATATGGGGCTTGGGGTCTTGATTTTTAAGAGAAAAGGCAGAAACCACCATGACAATTAAAGCTCAAGACTTCGCCCATATAGTGTATTTTCCCACTTTTAAACACTGTGAGCTCATATATAGCCTCTTTGTACCCACAAAAGCCGGTGTTTACCACTCTAAAGATATAGAAGCCTTTTTATCGATCGGTGTAAGCCTTCTCACACACTTTAGAGTCTTTCTCTTCATCTTTTGCACACACCCTTCTACACGTTGAGAGTCGTGTTGCTTGCTTTTGCCCGGACTTTGGTGCATGGTTTCATTCGATCATATATATATATATATATATATATATATATATATATATATATATATATTGACTAAAATTATCGAGTTATGCCTCGATTGAGCCTGAACTTGATGCAGGCGTTTATTTGCTTTCCTATATATATATATATATATATATATATATATATATATGAACTATATGCCGGACTTTGTTCGATGAGCCTAGACTTGATGCTGGTGCATTTACTCGCTTTTTATATATATATATATATATATATATATATATATATATATATATATATATATATATATATATATATAATATAGGATGTGAAATCTGTGCTCATCGAGCGCAGTTCGACCACGCTCATATATATAAGTATATATATATATATATATATTTTATCCCCACTGGAGTTTACTTTGGTGGTTGATCGCTTTTACAACTTTCTTTATATTTCATCACACTTTGGAGTTTACTTACATTGGTAGTTGATAGTATTCTGACTTTATTTACATTACTGTCCACTTTGAGTTTCCTCGCCGTGGCGGTTGGCCGTATCTCTGACTTTATTTACATTTCTAATCGTGGTTGGTGATCATGCGTATATATATATTTCTGACTTTTATATATATACATTTCTTTGCTTTCATATAAAAATGCGATATTTTATGAGCCTAGGAATCATGTGATCACAGATTCATCCCATTGAATCTAAATTCGGTTCCGTGATGGACATTTAATTTATGGCGACTTGTAAATTAATACGAGGTGTGCGAATTTCCTCGAGATGGTTTCCATACCCACGAGGAATCGGCATTATCTTTGTACATTATTTTTATACGGATGCCTCGCGTTAAGTCAAATAAAATCAATCAATCAGATCACTTAATAAAATGGTAGTGTAAAGGTCTCGATTCTATTGAGCATCGGGGTTTAAAAACCTCTTTTATAAAACATCATCGCCATATCTTGCTAAAAGCGAATTTTTACATAAATTCGGACCTGTATATATAGGTTGAACGAGGCCTCGTACAACTTCCAAATATGACACATTGATCCACACACACACACACACACACACACAGATAATAGTTTCTTGTAAAGAGTCGATCATCGTGGTAACACGGATGTCGAGAAGTGCCTAACACCTTCCCGCGCATAACCAAGTCCCGGACCCTAAGCGAATCTCGGTTTCACCAACCAGTATAGCAATGTCACATCATTGGGTCAATGTGCAAACCTTTTCTCGATTGTGTTGAGTACAACCATTTAAAAACCAATGGCGACTCTTAGCGATCCATAAATCGACATTATACATGTCGGACCTTTTTCACTTGTTTTTTCAAACAAATCTCACCTAAAATGAGAACACCAAAGAATAAGTAACGGAAAGGGACACCCAAAAATCCCGACGACGACATGTGTGTGTGTATGGGTCAATGTGCTATTATTTTGAAGTAGTGCGAGGCCTCGTTTGAACCTATATACACAGGGTTTGAATTTATGTAAAAATTTAGTTTTTAGCAAGATATAGCAATGCTGTTTTATAAAAAAGGTTTTACAAACCCTGATGCTCAATAGTAATTGAGACCTTTTACACTCCCATTTTATTAAGTGTTTCGCTTGATTGATTTTATTTAATGATGAGGCATCCGCATGCGAAAATAATATACAAAATAATGCCGACTTCCTCGTGGGTATGGAAACCATCTCGAGGAAATTCGCACACCATCAGTAATAATTTATGTTACTTACAACCGAAAATGTCCATCACGGAACCGAATCTAGATCCAATAGGTTGAATCTGTGATCACATTATTCTAAGCATATGATACCGCAATTTGTATGAAAGCGTAAGCGGTATATATATATAAAAGTCGTAAATATATATATACAGACAGGATCACCAACCACGAATCACCTCCACGGGGGATTAGAAAAGTAAGTAAAGTTGTAAAAGCTATCAACCGCCACGGAGGAAACTCCAGGCGGGACAAAACGTAAATGAAACTATAATACGGTCAACCGCCACAAAGGAAACTCCAAAGTGACGAAATGTAAATAAAGTCAGTAAAGTACATTATCAATCGCCTGAAGGAAACTCGAGGCAGGCGAATATATATATATATATATATATATATATATATATATATATATATATATATATATATATGAGTTAGTCGAACTACATTGATGAGCACAGATTTTACATCCAAATGCGTTTATTGCTTATTGCTTATATCTGAGCTCATCGATGCGAGTTCGACAACAGTTATATATATATATATATATATATATAAAAGCAGAGTAAACGCACTTTGGATGTAAAATCTGTGCTCATCTAATGTAGTTCACCACGATTATATATATATATATATATATATATATATATATATATATATATATATATATATATACAAAAAGCAGTAGTAAACGCATAGGATGTAAAATCCAGGCTCATCGAGCAGTCAGACCCACAGTTCTATATATATAAATATATATATATATATATATATATATATATATATATATATATATATATATATATATATATATATATATATATAAGTGAGTAAAAACGCCTGCATCAAGTCAGGCTCATCGAACAAAGTTCGACACACAATTAATATATATATATATATATATATATATATATATATATTAAAGCAAATAAGCGCTCCAGCATCAAGTTCAGGCTCAATCGAGGCATAACTCGATAATGTTAGTCAATATATATAAATATATGTATAATATATATATATATATATATATATATATATATATATATATATATATATATATATAAGTGAAACAAAACCACGGACCAAAGTCCAGTGCAAATGCATAACACGACTCTCAACGTGAAGAAGGGTGTGTGCGAGAGATGAAGAGAAAGACTCTAAAGTGTGTGAGAAGGCTTACAGGTTGACTGCCAAAGAAGACTTCTATATCTTTAGAGTGGGTAAACACTAGCTTTTGTAGATACAAAAGGGCTATATATGAGCTCACATGTGTTTAAAATGAGAAAGTACACTGCATGGGGTGAGTGCAGAGCAAATTGGGTAGGGCTTCCTCGCCGTTTTCTCTTGCAAAATGGGCAGCCCAAGCCCTCTATTTATAGGCAATTTAGCCGCAGGTGTACCAGAGGCAACCCGGGTGGGCCCGGGTTTTTAGGTCAGGTCTTCAAAGACGTGCACTCGAACCGTAATGTCCACTCAAACTTTAAGAGGTGCAATCCGGGCATCCGTTTGAGGTATACAGGACCTATTTCGGACCGCCATTGTCGAGAGTTGTACGATGGCATGGGATCAAAGTTTGTACGAAGTCATTGAAGATGGGACGGTGCCCTCCGGTCTTCAAGCTTCAACTTTCATCCGTTACCCTGCACAATAGTCACTCAAGATTGGTTAGTCTTGTGGGACATTGTTGCATAGAGATGTTAAGACGACGTGGCATGGCATTGCGTTGGCTAGATGACGATGTTGCCCCTCACCGGTGTTATCGCCGGATTGAGCTGATAAAGCAGACGTTGCTCAGGCTTCGCTAAGATTGGACTGCTGTAATTTGTTGAAGGTCCTCATTGTCATCTTTGAGGTGTGCCTGTCTTCCTGATGTTATCGTCGAGTTGGTACAGTGTATCTCGTTGTGAGCGCCAAGATTGAAGATGGTCGCATTTGAAACAAGCATTTTCGGGGTTATCTCCGAAACTGCATTCCTTGGGGTTATCACCAAGGTTGGTGGCTATTCCCATGGTTGGGATTGAGACTGGATACCTCGGGGTTATCTCCGAGATTAATCAGTCTTCTTCGGTGTGTGTTTTGGTATTGGATCTGCATGCCTCGGGGTTATCTCCGAGGTTGGAATTGTTACTCCCAGAGTGTGATCCGGGGTTGATCTTGAACTTCCGGAATAGATATGGATTGTCTTTCGTGGTTCCTCTTAAAGACGAATCTGTCCTCCTGCAATGTTAGTGATGATGAGTATGTAAAATTTCGAGTGTCTCATGGTGGAGAAATCCTTATCTGGAAAGCCCCCCTCTTTCCTAGGAATGATCTGGTTGTAAAATATTGTGAGTTATAATATTAATGATGAATAAGTTCGTGTTGATTAAAGATAAAATTGATATTTCCATTGTGTTGGGATTATTTGTGTTAGTGGAAATCGACATCTATTTCGATAATAATGGATGTCTGGAGGTTATATTGACCAATCGGGTAATTAATCGGATAAATGAGCAATTAATTGTTATTTATTCACATGCTTATAACTATTTGTTCACATGTGTGTACTATTGATTCACATTCATGTACTATTAGGGGAGGTGGTGCAAGATTGATAATACTTGCATGACTAAATTAAAAATTGAGGTATAGATGAAGGTACTATACTGTAATTATTTTTTTCACATGATTGTACTATTGATTCACAAGATGTACTATTAGGGGAGGTGGTGCAAGTTTGATAATACTTGCAGGAGTAAATTAAAAATGAAGAAAAAGATGAAGGTATTATACTGTAATATTTCGAGCCCCAAAATGTGCAATTATTGAAACTATGTTTTCCTATAAATAGAAGTTCATTCTTCTTTCATTATCACCAATTCACTAAGACTCACAAGAGTAATTATAGAAAGAGAAGCTATAGAGAGAGAAGCTTTAGAGAGAAAGTAGAAGATAAGTCTACTACCTCACTATTCCAGTATCCAGTCTTCTTCTGAGGTAAGGGATATTATTTTTTTCAGTATTCATAGGAATAATATTGTCTTCCATACTCTGTAATATGTGAGTAATATTATTTCGTCTCGTATTCCTGATTATACCCTCATTTTGTTAAAGTAATTGCTTCTATACTGTGAAATTAGTAGAATATCCTTGAAATTTAACGCTTACATCTAGTAGATCGTTTCACAAGGATATTTTCTACACATTCTTGTTAAATTTTAAGCTTTTCATGCCGGAGTACTGTCCATGAGTAGTATTCATTTTTATGGTACTATTCACAAAGTACTATTCACAGGTACTATTCACAAAGTACTATTCATGAGTACTATTTACAAAGTACTATTCATGGGGTACTATTCCTGAAGTACTATTCATGGGGTACTATCCACTCGGATACTATTCACCCGAGGAATTATTCATGACAAAAATTGATTTTTTTGTTGTTCAAATCATTTTTGGCATAATATTATTCTTGAATTTTACTCCACAAAGCAGTATCATGTTGACAATTTGGACATTATTGAATTCTGGATAAATTAAGTTATAATCTTTAAAAATTTATCCTTTCTTTCGCCTTTTAATTGAATTCTTATATCATTGTCATCATCCTCATGCTTATATTGTGATAAAAGTTTTAACATTCCGTAATTTTATAAATTATTATATTAAATATTTATTAAATTATATAAGTATTTAATTGATGTGTTTATTGTTGAATAAATAATTGTTCAAATTTGATTCAATTTGGTTAACTATTTGTTAAACAAATAATTAAGGAAATTAATTATTTTTTCTAATTTAATTTAATTATTAAGTTAAAGAATTTTGATTAAATAAATTATTATATTTTAATTTGAATTTGTAAATTAAAAGGATGTGTTAGTGGATTAAATAAAGTTATGATTATAAAGAAAATTATAATTTTGTGGTATTGATTTATGTGTTAAAGTGATTTAATAAATTGTTTTTAGAATTAATTTAATTAAATTAAAGTGTGACAAATAACCTTGTTATAAACGAGTTACTAAAATAAATTAAGGGAGTTTAATTCAGTTTTGCCAAACAAGGCCTAATGCCTATTAAATCTTTAATATAATTGTGTTTTACCAAACAAAGTGTAAGGATTAATGGGCTATTTTTAGTTAGTAACCAAACAAGCCTTATGACTTTTAATTTTCAAAACTATTATAACTGATATCAGTTATACTATTATATAATTAGTACCTATTATATTATATACGTTATTTTATCTAGTACGCTCTAGAGTTAGGAAGAAAAGAAAGACTCAGAGGAAGAAGAAGAAGAGAAGAAGAAAAGTGAGAGAGAAAAGAAGGGAGGAAGAAAGGCTAGAGATTGGAGAAGAAGAAGCTTGAGAATAGAAAGGAATAGCCATCATCATATTCTTCAAGGTATTGTTCTATTCTTTTTAGTTTTAAAAGTTTAGTTTTTCTCTTCCCAAATTCTCTGTAGAATCCTTGTGTAAGGATGAATTTTTGTTGTTATGTGGCTTTATATGACATACTAATGATGTTAAAACTATTTTCATAAGTTATAATCAATGAATTGATGATATGCATGTAATTTGTGAAGAAAACGTTTTTACAGAGAGTTTTGTGAATATATATTGTTTAGCTTAAAGTAGAAATTGAGAGTTTATTTGTTGTTTAGTTGATAAATTGACCCTTTAATTTGATAGAGTATGTATAATTATTGATAAAGATACTTTGAATTAGTTGTTTTGGTTGAAAAACAAAATTTACAGTATTGATTTTCATTGAAATATCAAAAGTGAGTTTTTATCAAAAATAGTGAAATTGGATGTGTTAAATTTGTTGCTTATGTTGTTGTATGGGTAGAAACATGTTAGGAGTTCTTAAATTATATTTACATGAAGTTTTGGTATGAATTGCATGTGAATTAGTCTGTTAGAAATGAACTTGTAGGCCAAAATTGGCTTTTTCTCAGATCGCTGTCAAGTTGTCATCGAAATCGTAGCTGCAGATTTACATGCCATACCATTGAAGAAGACGTTAGTGAAAGCCAAAGCCGCCACTTCGTAGTTTATTATTCAGCCGCCATATATTTTTATCCCCATGTCATAGAATACGTAACCACAATGTAAATCGTGAAAGGTGCAGCATGATGATTAAGCGTAATGGTCTGACAGTGTATTTTTTGTACACGAAATTTTAAGAAAAGTTATGTGATGGTAGTAGGACTATAAAATGTTGATTTTAGTATTTCTATACTATGAATAATTATGTTATTAAAGATTAACTTGTGTTATAACTTGATTATGTGATTAAATAATCAAACATACATGATGATTGTAGTTAGTTAAGTTGTAAAGTGGTAGTGACTAACTACGTCATGATGACGAATATATATATATATATATATATATATATATATATATATATATGTATATAGGGTATTGTGATTCAAATTGATTCGGTTTAGCCTACGAGCAAGGCAAGTTTTTTAATCCTTTATCTTGTTGAACTAATTATTGTTTCCAATTCGATTACCTTATAATGATGCAAGATGTCTAAACTTTGGTTTGATGTTGAACAAGTTATTCTTGTATTTAACTTGTTGTTTAGCATGCACAACTATATATACTAATGTCGAACATTTTTATCATTCAAATTGCTATGCATACTTAGTATTCAATTCTAATTAACCTTGGCTTAGTATTGTTCAAGCAAGGTGTATTATAGTTATTCAAATTGTATGCTATTAGATTATTCCTAAAGCATGACTTTAGTTTATTATGATTGATTCAATCACGATTATTCTATAGTATAATGTTATTGGTTTTATTCAATTAATCCTTAGTTGATATTCGTTGAATTCCAAATTACCTTGAAAGCTTATCCAAACCAAACTTCCTTTGGTGCGGACTTGTACTCTAAATACTGAGATGAACAACCTTATTGTTATGATTAGGGGTTAACTTACGCATAGCGTTAAAATGTTTGTGCACAATACATTGTACGAAGGGCTGATCCCCCTAAGTATGAGGTCCTTATAGTCTTATGACTGTTAAAGTTGGAGTTGAAAGATTATTTGCAACTGTGGACGTAGTTCATGGTCTTATGACCCTCAGTGATGTATATTTTGGGATTTCAGTTTCTGATTATTATTAATAGAGTACTATTCACTTTTGATGAGCCTATTTCGACAGTTATTATTGTTATACTCCTGTTGATTCCATATTATATCCGTTGAGCAATTATTTTGCTCACTCTTGCATATTTATAAACTCATTGCAGCTAAAGAAGAGAAGGTAGGTGAACCTTCGACTAGCAAAGGAAAGGGAAAAATGTACAAGTGATGAAGACTTGTAATTTTTACTTTGATTAAGATGTTAGACTTTTATTATGTTGATCTTAGACTTTATTTTAAAGAAGTTATGTAATGGTTTCCGCATTTGAATGATGATTAAAGGTTAGATAACCTGGGAGATTTTTATTATGTAACCCTTTAATGGGGAAGGTTTTTATTTATTCAGTTTTATTATGATTGGGTAGTTAGATATGAATGTTTGATCAAAGTGAACACCAAACTCGTAGGAATAAAAGTACCTGGATTTGGGGGTGTCACAAGTTGGTATCAAAACCTTAGGTTATGAACCTTAGGTGGGGAAAAGTCTTAGGAAGTAATCTTTGAAAAGATAGTGGAGATAACTCTTATCGAGTTTTAAGAAAGAAGTAATAAAATACTTATGTGCTTATGTGATTATAATTTATGTACTCGTGAGTGTCGAGTAGTAATGATTAATAATTAAAACTTTAAAACTTTGTTGTCAGGATGACTAATGTCGGAGAATCCAGTCAGGCTAGGGAGGAAGGACCTCAAATGCCTATAGAGGACGAGCCTCATGACATTCAGGTAGTTTGGGAACAACTACTGCCACGGGAGTCAGCCCCGTTGGTCACAGTAGTTGAAGATGAGTATGATGACATGGAAACGGATGAGGAGGATCCCATTGAGTTACCAAAGGAGGATGAGGATGACGAGGACGAGGAGGAGGAGACTCCACTAACCTCGATGGTCGTCTTTCGTATGCACGATGAAGTCTACGATCGTAACTTGGAACTTCGTGGATACTGATTGAGGAGTTGCAGGAGATAGTGGTGAACAAATGTAATCGCAATGACACAAAAAAGACTACGAGATCGAGGATCGTGAAGGCATCGACAAATGTCGAGGAGAAACTAGTACAGACTGAAGGAGAGAAAGAACAACTAATCGAAGTGGTCGTTGAACTAAAGAACAAGCTGAGAGAAGAAGTTGTTAAGAGGGCAAGAGCTGAAGATGCTTACGAGGAAGCTTTTCAACGAACCAGATTAGCAGCAAGAGACACGCAAACAAAGAGGATGAAGATGGAAGAGATGGATAAAGTATTTAATACCGTAATTAATCGAGCTCAAGATCGGGTCATGGGATATCCGATTCAGTTCGAGACGCTGCCATCATTCATGTTAGATCGCAGAACAATGTTTCGAGTCATGGAGGAAGAACGTGATAGGGCTAAGAAGTATCTTAATAGAACATCGTAGTCACATTATACGATGAGTGAAAGGTTAAATAAATTGTAAATCCCAAGTGTTATGCAACCTATGGGATATGACTATGATGTTGCCTCAAAACATTTGTAGTTCAGGAAAGTAATGTAGGTAGCAGTGATGCTATTGTTTATGTTTTCAAAAAAAAAAAGAAAAAAAAAGATTATGAATAAATAAAAGTTGTTACTTTATTCAAAGTGTTATGTGTTATATGGTTAATTCTTTTTGGAGACAAGTTAAGTAGAAATTACTTAAAAGAATTGAATAATAATCTAATGAATGTACTTTTAACAGAAAATGCCTCCCAGACGTCAACCAACACGACAAAGAACCACTGAAGGAACCGATAACGACAATGTTGATGGTAATCCCGTTCAACAATTATTGACACTACTGACAGGAGTGTTGCAGAATCAACCACAAAACTATGGTAAAACGTTTAAGGATTTCAAGGCGGTTGGACCACCTGAATTTTGTGAGTCCATGAATCCAGTCGAAGCACAAACCTAGATTATGGAGATAGAAAAGGTGTTCGATGTCGCTAGGGTAGGGGATGATCAGAAGACTGCTTTCACAACTTTCATGTTGAAAGTAGAAGCTAGTTATTTGGTGGCAGGCTAATAAAACTCATGAAGGGCCAGGGGTGATGACCTGGGATAGGTTCCAGGAGTTGTTCTTCGAGACCTATTTTCCAAAGAGTTCGAAGAGTCAGTTAGAAGTGCGATTTGGAATTAAAGCGAGGAACGATGATCAGATGTCTCGAGTATCTGCTGGAAATTCAACGAATTGGCGAGGTTTGCGCCATATCAGGTCAGCACAGACGAGCGTAAGGCGAAGAGATTTGAACAGGGAATGAAGCCCTGACAGACAAAGTAGCTTTCCTGTTCGATTGAAGACGCTTGCAAAGATGATGGAGAAGGCAGTACTCGCTGAAGGTGGAGGCGAGGCAGTGACAAAATTCAATCAAGAACAGAAGAAGAAGAAGAAGAAGAAGAAGAAGAAGAAGAAGAAGAATGAGAATGAGATTAAGAATGGAGGTGGTGGTGGTGGTGGAAACAACAACAACGACAACAACAGCAACAGTTTGAAAAGGAAGTGGAATGGAAACATGGGTGCTGGAAACCAGCAGGGTAACCAGCAAAACAAAAAGTTTGAAGCATGTGCGACATGCGGGAAATTTCACAAGGGTGTGTGCTTGATGGGGAAACGAGTTTGCTTCAATTGTGGCCAGGAGGGTCACGTCGCCCCAAATTGCACTCAACCAAAGAAGAATGTGTGCTTCACGTGCGGATCCAAGGATCACTTTGCTCGTGAATGCCCTAAGAAGAAGGATGGAGTGACTAACAGAAGCAATGGAGGCAGTAATGGAAGTACTTGGGCCATTCTTGACTAGCTAAGCATCAAACAAACCCACGACCCGTAACCTTCAACATGGTATGCATAAGATCTTTGTGCAATCCAAGGATGTGGTGTCAGGTATTATCCCGATCAATGATATTGATGCTTATGTGTTATTTGATTCGGGTGCTACTTGTTCATTTATATCTGATGAATTTGCTATGAGATTAGGATTGCCTAGTGAAGAATTAAACTTCCCTTTAAACATAGAAATTGCGAATAAGGAAGTAGTTCCTGTTAGGTTCGTATGCAAGAACTGTAGGGTGAATATTAAGGGAAACATTTTGATGGTAGATTTAATTTCGATTAGACTTGGAGAGTTTGATGTTATTTTAGGAATGGATTGGCTATTCAAATATGGAGCGGTAATTGATTGTCAAAAGAAGTGTATAAACCTTATGACTCCGTCAAAGGTAGTATTTTATGGTAGCAAGTTGCCTAGACAAATGAAATGTCTGATTACTATGCAGACCAAGAAATTGTTGAGTCAAGGCTGTGTGGGCTATTTAGCTTACATAGTCGATACTCAGAAGAAGGATGTAAAACTAGAAGAAATACCAGTGGTGAGGGAATTTGAAGACGTGTTTCTAGAGGATTTGCCAGGACTTCCGCCTGACAGAGAAATAGAGTTCGTGATAGACTTGGCGCCGGGAACAGCACTAATATCGAAGGCCCCATACAGAATGGCTCCGGTAGAAATGAAGAAGGCGATGAATACAGTTATGAGAAGCATTGGACAAGAAATATATTCAACCAAGCGTATCGCCGTGGGGAGCGCCAGTTTTATTCATAAAGAAGAAGGATGGATCAATGCGTCTTTGCATTGATTACAGGGAGTTAAACAAAGTCACTATTAAAAACAAATACCCGTTACCAAGAATAGATGACTTGTTTGATCAATTGAAGGGTGCTAAATACTTTTCAAAAATAGATTTGAGAAGTGGGTATCACCAGTTGAAAGTGAGGAAGGAGGATATACCACGAGCGATATTCGAACTCCAGTATGGACATTACGAGTTTACGGTGATGTCTTTTGGTTTAACTAATGCACCTGCTGCATTCATGGATTTGATGAATAGGGTGTTTAAACCATTTTTAGATAAGTTTGTGGTGGTGTTTATCGACGATATTCTGGTGTACTCTAAAACTCAAGAGGAACATGTGGAACACTTACGTCTATATTTGGAACACTAAGAAAAGAAAATTTGCATGCGAAATTCTCTAAATGTGAATTTTAAATTTGGAAGCGTGTACAATTTCTTGGGCACGTAATTGACAAGGATGGAATTTCAAATTGGATCCATCAAAGGTTGAAGTTGTGATAAATTGGGAACAACCAAGAACTCCATCGAAGTGAGAAGTTTCTTAGGATTAGCGAGGGTATTATAGGCGGTTTATCCGAGATTTCTCCAAGATTGCCACTCGTTGACAAATTTGACGAGGAAATCAGAAATTTGTTTGGACGGAGAAGAAGTGAAGAAAGCTTCCAAGAATTGAAAAAGAAGTTAAGTATGGCTTTGTGTTGTCATTAACGGATAATACAAGAAATTTTGTGGTGTATAGTGACGCTTCACACAAGGGATTAGGATGTGTCCTTATGCAGAACGGGAAAGTCATCGCGTATGCATCAAGACAATTGAAAGACTACGAAAAAGGATATCCGACTCATGATTTAGAGTTGGTGGCAGTTGTGTTTGCTCTAAAGATATGGAGACAATATCTCTACGGAGAGAAATGTGAGATTTACACAAACCATAAAAGTCTGAAGTATATTTTCACACAAAAGGACCTGAACATGCGTCAAAGAAGATGGATGGAACTGATAAAAGATTATGATTGTGGGATCTTTTATCATCCAGGCAAAGCAAACGTGGTTGTAGATGCCTTGAGTAGGAAAGGCAGAGAAAAGTTAATGTTGTTAACTGATAAGGAGGAGCTTATTTCAGCAATGGCACGATTAGAGTTGGAAATCAAATTTCCAAAAGATTCCGATGAAAGATGTTACCAGATGGAAGTCAGTCCAACTTTGGTGGAAAAAGTGAAGAACGCTCAACTGCAAGATGAGGAATGTAGAAAAATAAGAGAAAGTGTGGTCGAGGGAAAGGAAGTAAAGTACAAAGTTGATACCGAGGGGATGCTGAGATTTGAAGGACGAATATGGGTTCCATCAGTACCAAACATTAAAGAGGACATCTTGACAGAAGCCCATAGCTCGAGGTATTCGATTCATCCAGGAAGTACGAAGATGTATCAAGACTTGCGACGACATTTTTGGTGGCCAAATATGAAAAGAGGCGTTTGAGAATCGTTGCAAAGTGCTTGACATGTCGGAGAGTCAAGGTAGAGCATCAAAGGCAAGCGGATTACTTCAACCATTAGAGATACCGGAATGGAAATGGGAACATATCACAATGAATTTTGTGGTAGGTCTTCCAACAACTCAGAAAGGATACGATGCGATTTGGGTAATAGTGGATAGATTGACAAAATCTGCACACTTTTTGCCAATAAAGATTAGATTCAATCTTGAACAGCTGGAAAAACTATATATTAAAGAGATCGTTGCAAGACATGGAGTTCCAGTGTCAATTGTGTCAGACAGAGATTCGAGATTCACATCAAACTTCTGGAAGAGACTACAAGAATGTATGGGAACACGATTTGCGAATGAGTACGGCATATCATCCAAGTAAGCAGAGATGGCCAAAGCGAGCGAGCGATTAGGACATTGGAAGATATGTTGAGAGCATCGTCATGGATTTCAAAGGAAAGTGGGATGAACAATTACCATTGGTGGAATTTGCCTACAATAACAGATTACCACGCTTAGCATCGGCGTGCCGCTTTATACGAAGCATTATACGGTAGGAAGTGCGAGAATTCCTTTGTCTTTGGGACAAAGTCGGTGAGCGCCAATTGTTAGGACCAGAAGCTGGTACAACAAAGCTGCCGAGGTCGTCAACTCATCGTAACAAGATTGATAGTTGCTCAAGACAGCATAAAAAAATATCTTTGATCAACATGCAGACAAGATCGTGCATTTGACATAAGAAATTACGTGTTCTAAAAGTTTCTCCTTAGAAAGGAAGATTGATTTGGTAAAAAGGGGAAACTAAGTCCAGAGGTTTATTGGACCCTTTGAAGTCTTGAGGAAAGTTGGAGAGGTAGCTTACGAGGTAGCCTACCTCCGAATTGAAAAACATTCATAATGTTTTTCACGTGTCGATATTCGACCAGTATAAATCGATTACAAAACACGTAATTGAGTACAAACCATTACAGTTTGAGAAAGACTTGTCCTATGAAGAGGTTCTTATCCAGATAGTCGACAAGAAAGAACAAGTGCTCAGGAATAAGGTCATACTTTCTGTAAAGGTAATATGGAGGAACCACAATGTTGAAGAGGCCGCGTGGGAACTCGAAAATTTGAAATCTTTGAAGAATTACCACGAGTTATTTGTTTAATTTGTATCTTGATTTCGGGGATGAGAATCTTTGTAAGTATGGGAGAATGTGACGAATGAATTGTTTGAATTGTGATTCTGAGGACAGAATCCTTGTAAGGAGGGAATGATGTAACATTCCAGAATTTTATAAATTGTTATATTAAATATTTATTGAATTATATAAGTATTTAATGGATGTGTTTATTGTTGAATAAATAATTGTTCAAATTTGATTCAATTTGGTTAACTATTTGTTAAATAAATAATTAAGGAAATTAATTATTTTTGCTAATTTAATTTAATTATTAAGTTAGGAATTAAATAAATTATTTTATTTTAATTTGAATTTGTAAATTAAAAGGATGTGTTAGTGGATTAAATAAAGTTATGATTATAAAGAAAATTATAATTTTGTGGTATTGATTTATGTGTTAAAATGATTTAATAAATTGTTTTTAGAATTAATTTAATTAAATTAAAGTGTGATAAATAACCTTGTTATAAAGGAGTTACTAAAATAAATTAAGGGAGTTTAATTCAGTTTTGCCAAACAAGGCCTAATGCCTATTAAGTCTTTAAAATAATTGTGTTTTACCAAACAAGGTGTAATGATTAATGGGTTATTTATAGTTAGTAACCAAACAAGCCTTATGGCTTTTGATTTTCAAAACTATTATAACTGATATCAGTTATACTATTATATAATTAGTACCTATTATATTATATACGTTATTTTATCTAGTACGCTCTAGAGTTAGGAAGAAAAGAAAGACTCAGAGGAAGAAGAAGAAGAGAAGAAGAAAAGTGAGAGAGAAAAGAAGGGAGGAAGGAAGGCTAGAGATTGGAGAAGAAGAAGCTTGAGAATAGAAAGGAATAGCCATCATCATCTTCTTCAAGGTATTGTTCTATTCTTTTTAGTTTTAAAAGTTTAGTTTTTCTCTTCCCAAATTCTCTGTAGAATCCTTGTGTAAGGATGAATTTTTGTTGTTATGTGGCTTTATATGACATACTAATGATGTTAAAACTATTTTCATAAGTTATAATCAATGAATTGATGATATGTATGTAATTTGTGAAGAAAACGTTTTTACAGAGAGTTTTGTGAATATATATTGTTTACCTTAAAGTAGAAATTGAGGGTTTATTTGTTGTTTGGTTGATAAATTGACCCTTTAATTTGATAGAGTATGTATAATTATTGATAAAGATACTTTGAATTAGTTGTTTTGGTTGAAAAATAAAATTTACAGTATTGATTTTCATTGAAATATCAAAAAGTGAGTTTTTATCAAAAACAGTGAAATTGGATGTGTTAAATTTGTTGCTTATGTTGTTGTATGGGTAGAAACATGTTAGGAGTTCTTAAATTATATTTATATGTAATTTTGGTATGAATTGCATGTGACTTAGTCTGTTAGAAACGAGCTTGTAGGCCAAAATTGGCTTTTTCTTGTAATGTTGCAAGTCGTCACCGAAGCTGCGGTGCTTTGTGACTGTAGCCTTGATCGGTGATGCGTTAGTGGTAGCCATATTATCGCCATATACCACAGTGACTTCCATAGTTTATTCACCGCGCAACAACTCCATCCCCATGTCATGGCGAGAACCACGATGTAGTAAAGCTAGGCGGCATGCCGTGTTATGAATGGTCTTACAGTGTACTTTTTGTACACGAAATTTTAAGAAACGTTATGTGATGGTAGTAGGACTATAAAATGTTGATTTTAGTATTTTTATACTATGAATAATTATGTTATTAAAGATTAACTTGTGTTATAACTTGATTATGTGATTAAATAATCAAACATACATGATGAATGTAGTTAGTTAAGTTGTAAAGTGCTAGTGACTAACTACGTCATGATGACGTATATATATATATAGGGTATTGTGATTCTAATTGATTCGGTTTAGCCTACGAGCAAGGCAAGTTTTCTAATTCTTTATCTTGTTGAACTAATTATTGTTTCCAATTCGATTACCTTATAATGATGCAAGCTGTCTAAACTTTGGTTTGATGTTGAACAAGTTATTCTTATATTTAACTTGTTGTTTAGCATGCACAATTATATATACTAATGTCGAATATTTTTATCGTTCAAATTGCTATGCATGCTTAGTATTCAATTCTAATTAACCTTGGCTTAGTATTGTTCAAACAAGGTGTATTATAGTTATTCAAATTGTATGCTATTAGATTATTCCTAAAGCATGACTTTAGTTTACTATGATTGATTCAATCACGATTATTCTATAGTATAATGTTATTGGTTTTATTCAATTAATCCTTAGTTGATGTTCGTTGAATTCCAAATTACCTTGAAAGCTTATCCAAACCAAACTTCCTTTGGTGCGGACTTGTACTCTAAATACTGAGATGAACAACCTTATTGTTATGATTAGGGGTTAACTTACGCATAGCATTAAAATGTTTGTGCACAATACATTGTACGAAGGGTTGATCCCCCTAAGTATGAGGTCCTTATAATCTTATGATTGTTAAAGTTGGAGTTGAAAGATTACTTGGCTGTGGGCGTAGTTCATGGTCTTACGACCCTCGGTGATGTATATTTTGGGATTTGATTTCGATTATTATTGATGATAAGTACTATTCACTTTTGATGAGCCTATTTAACGAGTTATTATTGTTATACTCTGTTGATTCCATATTATATCCGGTGAGCAATTGTTTTGCTCACTCTTGCATATTATAAACTCATTGCAATGACTAAAGAAGAGAAGGTAGGTGAACCTTGACTAGAAAAGAAAGGAAAAATGTACAAGTGATGAAGACTTGTAATTTTTACTTTGATTAAGATGTTAGACTTTTATTATGTTGATCTTAGACTTTATTTTAAAGAAGTAATGTAATGTTTTTCGCATTTGAATGATGATTAAAGGTTAGATAACCTGGGAGATTTTTATTATGTAACCCTTTAATGGGGAAGGTTTTTATTTATTCAGTTTTATTATGATTGGGTACTTAGATATGAATGTTTGATCAAGTGAACACCAAATCCTGTAGGAATAAAGTACCTGGATTTGGGGGTGTCACAAAAGTCATCTGTGGTTTACGTGCATAGATGTACTATTGATTGTATGATTATGACCAGGGATTATTCGGTATAATCATGACCGTAATGTTAAAATGATGTGGTAAAAATCCTTATTGGCCTGTAGTGCATTGATGGACAGTTGTTGGTATGATTATAACCAAGGATTATTCGATATAGTCATGACCATTGATGATTACATGAATATCCTTGGCACGTAGTGCAGGGATGATTCGATGATGTGGTTTACTTATTAAACTGAGTCTCAGCAATAAAGTTGATGAAAAACTTTTTAAATCATAGAAGATAGTAGATATCATGCTCTACTTGACTCTTCTAATGGATTGCTTGTTTCGCTGCAGTTAAACTTGATGTTTATCATATTTTATCAGTTTAACACTATTGAAGGCTAACGATAATTTATTCTGCATTATCTTAGTCATAATATTTCTTACTGGACTAGTTGAGCTCACCCTTTTGCTTTCATTGTTCTCTTCAGGAAATGAGAACATAGCTGGGACTAGTCGGGGAACAAAGTGACGGTCCGAGATGGTGGATATAGTAGTCCTCACTATTTTATAAAATAGTGTGATAATAAATGTAATGAGGACTTCATTTGAGTTTGAATATTGTCTATGAGACAATATTCGTGTAAAAACTCTAAGCTACGCTTTTGTCATATTGTATAAAAGAAGTTTGTATTTGATTTTTATACCATGTATTTGGCGACTCCGAATGGGTGATGTATACCTATTTTGGGGGCGTCACAGTTGGTATCAAAGCTTAGGGATATGATCCCTGGCTGAGATGTGAGACAAGAACTAGGAGGGGAGAGACGAGGAATTCTTTTGCTAGTATGACCTACCTAAGTTTATTTGGTATTTAATTGGTCGGTCAAAGTATGGGGATAATATGTGGCATGTCAATTAACCCTTATTTTGTGGTAGTATTTGAAAATGGCATCCGAAAATGTTGAGATAAGCAATGAAGCACATGAGACCGTTGAGTCACCAACGATCAATACTCAGGATAATGTGCATCAGGATAGCAATAATCCTCAAGAAAACAACAACGCTGACCAAATGATGAACGATGGGATGTTCAGAGGCTTTATGCAATTCATGCAACATCAGGCGAGAGCGGCTCCTGTTCAAAATACAGGTGGAAACACTGGCAACTCTCGGATGGTCACCGCTAAACAGTTCAAGGAGCTGGGACCACCAGAGTTTATTGGAGAGCCAAAACCACTTAAGGCGGAGACGTGGATAAAGCAGATCACCAAGATATTTGATGTCTTGGGATGCTCGAGGAGCAAAAGGTTCCTTTGCCACCTTTTTATGTTGCGAGGAGAGGTGATTCTTGGTGGGAATCGGTAAAGCGTACTCAACTCGCCCTGATGAAGATGTCTTGGGAGGAATTCAAGAAGCTGTTTCAACGACAAGTACTTTCCGAAAGTATTCGTCACATGAAGGAGGTAGATTTCATCAAGCTAGAAAGCGAACAATATGGCCAGGTGTCACAAGACTGAAGCTAAGTTTGTCGAGTTATCCCAGTTTGCATCCCACTTGGTTGATAATGAGGAGAGAATGATGCGGATGTTTCTAAGAGGTTTGAAACCCGAGATACGTCAATACTTAATTGTCACAAACTGTGTTTGCATTCAGATGTTGTAAATAGGGCTCAGTTATTGGAGCGCGATAACGTGTCAACCCAACCAAGAGAGAGCAGCCGACAAAATGATAATACCAGTGGTAGCAGTTATCGAAGCGGTGACAACAAATGTGGAGGGAATCAACATGCCAGAAATGGTAACCACTTCGGTGGTAATCATGGCCAAGACAATAAAAGTGGGAGTTTCAAGAAGAGGAGATTCAATAATGATGGAAGGACGTCAGCACCAGCACCTCGTGTTAAGGAAGGAGAACGACTGTCGGTCGTATGTTACAAATGCGGAGGGGAGGGACATATCAGTCCAAACTGTACGCTGCAGTCCAAAGCATGTTACAATTATGGAAGAGAAGGTCACCTAGCACGATTTTGTCATGCATCGAAGTCAAGTCTAGCTGGGATGGAGGCATCAAAGGTCGTCCCAGATAAGACAAAACTGGTAGTTCAAGGGAGAGCGTTTGTCGTAACCTCCCAAAAATCAAGGAATCCAAATGAGGTGATCACGGGTAAGCTAATCATAAACTTTAGTGAAATCTATACCTTATTTGATACCGGTTCTACCCATTCTTTTATTTCTCCTATGTGCGCTCAACGTTTAAATTTGACTCCGGAGAAATTAAACTTTGACTTATCTGTTGAAACTCTGTTGGGAGAAACCTTCATTACATCCATTATTTATAAGTCTTGTTTGATTCAAATCGGTAATCGCACGTTACCTGTCGATCTTATCTCCTTAAAAATACTTGCATTTGACGTGATTCTAGGGATTGATTGGTTAACTACTCATTATGCTAAAATTGATTGTTTTCATAAGGTTGTTAGCTTTCATATTCCTAATCAACCTAGTATGCGAATTCAAGTGACCAACCCATTAAAATCAATCACGGTCATCTCAAGCCATAAAGCTATTCGTTTATTGAAAAATGGATGTCAAACTTTCTTAGCTCATGTCACAGATTTAAACAAAAATACGTCATATTTGAATGATATTTCTATTGTTAATAAATTTCCTGACGTATTCCCCGAAGAACTTCCTGGCCTACCCCCGGAGCGTGAAATCGAGTTTGGTATCAACCTTGAACCCGGTACAAAACCCATTTCCAAAGCCCCATATCGAATGGCTCCTATTGAACTTCAGGAGTTAAAAACCCAACTACAGGAATTGTTAGATATCGGTTTCATTCATCCCAGTACGTCTCCTTGGGGTGCTCATGTTCTATTTGTGAAGAAGAAAGATGGAAGTATGCGACTTTGTATTGACTATCGGGAGTTGAATCATGTCACCATCAAAAATAGGTACCCATTACCTCGCATTGATGACCTGTTTGACCGGTTGCAAGGCGCCAAATTCTTTTCTAAGATCGATCTTCATTCTGGATATCATCAGTTGAAGATTAAAACTGATGACATATTCAAAGATCGCTTTTCGAGAACTCGATGCAGGCATTACAAATTCCTAGTCATGTCTTTTGGATTGACTAATACTCCTGCTGCCTTCATGGATATGATGAACCAAGTATTCAAGGAATATTTAGATCACTTTGTGGTCGTCTTTATTGATGACATCCTCATTTACTCCAAAAGCCATGAAGATCATGAGCAACACTTGAGGCTGATACTCCAAAAGCTTCGTGAAAACAAGTTATATGCCAAGTTGAAAAAATGCGAGTTAAAGCGAGGAAGTAGCATTCCTTGGGCACGTGATATAAAATCATGGAATATACATTAACCTAAGAAAGATTGAAGCAATTCAAAGTTGGGAGCAACCTAAGTCAGTGACCGAAGTATGTAGCTTTCTTGGCTTAGCTGGTTATTATCAGAGATTCGTAGAAGGGTTTTCTTGAATCACTACTCCAATAACTCAGCTGACTCGAAAAGATATAAAATTCGGTTGGAGCGAGGAATGTGAGAAGAGTTTTCAAAAACTCAAGAGGAGACTCATTTCAGCACCTGTTCTGACAATACCATCTGGCTCGGAGAGATTTGTCATCTACAGTGATGCTTCAGGCAAAGGGTTAGGATGTGTTCTCATGCAACATGGGAAAGTCATAACCTATGCCTCACAACAACTATGACAACCAGAGAATTTAGAAAAAAATTTAAAATTTTTATTAATTGATTTAAGGTTCAAAATTAGAACCTAGACAGAAAATAAGTGTATGCGTTTGATATTTTTAAGATAGAATTTTGAGGATTTCAAAATTCTGTGAAGAATTTAGGTGAATTATTCAGGATTAAGGGAATACGTGAATATGTTATGTGTATATGTGTACAGTATGTGGTTAAGGGTCAAGGGTTGACCAGATAAACGATATCTGTAACAAACCCTAAGTATATATTAAGAACGTCAACGTTCGGTTAGAAAACCCTAACGATTAACAAAAAAACCCTAGAAATCGGTTCTGAAAACCCTAATTTCAGTTCCGGGAATTCGAAACCCTAATTCGATGTATGAAACCCTAATCTGGGAACTTAAATGATTATTATAATTCTTAAGTGCTATTAATTATAGTATTAATTAGGGTAAAGCTTAATTAATTAGCAAACCCTAATTTCGGGATTTAAAACCCTAATTTTATCATTAGAGAAAACCTAAGTGTTAATTAAATAATTTTAATGTTAATTAGGAAATATTAATTCTAATTTTAAAGTTAAGTAATTAGAAAACCCTAATCTAATTACAAAATCTAATTTCTATTTCAGAAAATTAATTTTCTATTAGAAACCCTATTTTTTGGGTTATAAACCCTAATACGTGATTTTGACCCTAATTGCTAAAATTAGCGATTTTAACTAGGAAATATTAATCCTAATTAGCAAAATTTAAATTATGATTAAAAATTTTTAATATAATTAGAAAATCCTAATTATAATTTAGAAATACTCCCTCCATCCCAGGATAGAAGTCCTTATTACTATTTTGGGTTGTCCCATGTTAAATGTCCACTTTCTTTTAATAACCAAACTTTTACACATTTTTTTCCTATTATGCCCGTAGCATTAAATATCTCATACTTTTCTTATGCTAATTCTCTCTCCATATTTAATAACATTATTATGGACAATTTTGTCATTTTATTCCTCTTCTAAATATGCGTGAAAAGTCCACAAGGATTTTATCCTAGGACGGAGGGAGTATTAAATTTCTATTTTTAAAACCTAAATTAGAAATTTTAGAAAATTAAATTTGCAAACCCTAAGAATTTCAAACCCTAAACCCTAAATGTTTCAAACCCTAAACCCAAACCCTAAACCCTAAGGGTTTGGCTAATTGACAAGAATGCCATTAAAATATTATGCAAAAAGACTAAAATGCCCTTACTTGTAAGTTTACAGTTTTTCTAGAAATTGCATGACTCATCTTGTTACGTATTGACCATGTGCTGGAAAATCAATACACAATCTGACCTAGAGTGTCATCTTACCTTACTTGGATTCATTGAATCAAATATAAGAGATTTAGGAGAGAGAAACCCTACTTTACTTCTCATTATTGCCAAGCCACTCTCTCTCATCCATTTCGAAAATCTAGAGTGAGAGAGAGAGAGAGAGAGAGAGAGAAAAGTTAAGATATGTTAGCCTCTTATCAAGCCAAGAACAACAATCAGAAGTCAGAATCAAGATTTGGACATTCAAAAGGTATAAAACCCTAATACTAGAAATCTTTCAATTTGATGTTAAAAGTTGTAATTGATTGGTTAAAGATGTGTAATAAGGTGTCTTTTAGTGATCTGGGTTGTTAAATCCCAGATCCATAACATCAAAATGCTCGGATTTGATGATTTTTGAAATCTAGAAAAAGGTTGAAATTGTGGCCTGACAGCCATTTGTCAGAGCCCGTAAATCTTCTTGTGTTTTGTTTTAGTTGTGTTAGATGTTATATATTTGTTCTTTAATATGAGAAGAGTAGACTGGAAGTGGAATCACATCCATAGCAAGTCTAGATCTCCAGATATTAACGGTCAAAAGGCGTTGACCGTTCACGGATATGAAATTCTGGGCAGCCCAGAATTTAAGAAGTTTTCTGACAAGATGTTCAAGGTCATGGATCTTGCTACTGTTAATACGTTTGGTCCAGTTGTTGTTATGTTATGGACTGGTATGTGAACTACACATATAAGTCATTAGAACACCTAGAACCATTACAAAATTAAAATTAATCGCAGTCAAATATGTGTTGACCAACTGCCATGGACAAATTCTGGAAAACCCAGAATTCGTTGAAGAACAGTTCATGTCAGGTAGTTTAACCGGATCGGATCTTCATTGAGTGTTGTTTGTAGACTGAGCTTATGCTATATAGTTGTTCTTTAACATCTCTACTGCAAGTATGAACCTTTATAACACATTAACAAAGCTTGCACATCAAGATTAATAGCTGCAAAGTAGGTACCTTTAAATCTGGAAAACCCAGAATTCTAAGAACAGGTCTGACGTCAAGTTGGGATGGCCAGATCTTCATGTTATGGTATGATATAACCAAGATGATGGTTTATTATTGTAGTAATACATCTCTACTACAAGATCACAGTCTTGTATGGCCCAGAATCATTACGATCAAATACATATACTCGGTCAAAGTAGACACCTTGGCTACTGACAAAAAATTCTGGGTTTCTTCAAGAACACCTCAAGAACTCCTATAGCAACGGGTCTGTCGCTATAAGGCCCTTTAGTGACAATTATTTTCGGAAAATAGAATAATTAATTAAATAAATAAATAAATGATTTTTAATTATTACAAATACATAATAAATTCTAAAAAAATTATTTTAAAGTCCGAAAAATAGTTTTTAACTATTTTGAGTATATTTCATAAATATTTAATATTTTGGAATATAAATGGTATTTAATTTATTTAATTATAATATTAAATAAATGATTTAAATACTTGAAAAATCATGAAAAATAATATTATGGTATAATAAAATATTTTAAGTTATTTTCATTGACTTTTAATACTTTAGGATGAATTTCATTAATTAATCAATATTAATGATAATTAGTTTATTTAATAACTATATTAAATAAATTAAGGAAAATGGAATTAATGCTTTATAAATTATATAAAAATGATTTAAGTGTTAGAAAAATATTTTAAGTTATAAAATATAACATTTGATATTTTGTCATGAAAATATTAATATTTTAATGTTAAAAGCAATTATCGAATAATGAATTTAAGTGTTTAAAGATCATATAAATATGATTTTAAGGTATAAAAAAATACTTTTTGATATTATAAAATATATTATAATATTATGTGATGATTTTCATTAATATTTGATATTAAATAAATATTAATGATAAAGAAATTATGTGGTATTTAATTCATATAAATACGTTATTAATGATTGAAAATTCAAGATAAATAGTAATAATTATTTAAAAATTATTATGAGCTTACGAAAAATATTTCGACTGTTAGTAAAATTATTTAGATAATGGTTAAGTGTTTAGACAGAGTTTAATTGAACTTAAACTCAAAATTTTGTCCGACTAGACCGTCGGGATGTTAGAATTTTGTCGGATTCAACTCGGACTTAAATAGTCTGACTTGATGCTAAGTTTTATGTGTTGAATAGACTGATAGGGTTATGTGTTATGTGTTTAGGTTATTCTATGTATATATATTATAGTATTATATTGTGATGATATTATTCTAATATTGGAGATCTATATTACTAATATTAGGTCTTTGGATAAAGCGATATAAATTGCATAGCGGTAATCAACGATTCAGGCAAGTTTGTTTTTACTTAACTCTATTAAGAGTTGTTTCATTCAGATATGCTTATGGTTAATCATTGCTGGTTGCCATGAATTGTACTCTGTATATATTGCATGTATAAGTCAGGTTTGAAAGGCTGATCACTTTCATTACCAGTTGGTTTAGATATATTTGTTCATGTATAATACTTGTTCAGTCATAAATTTATTCCTGCTAGTTCACAATTATATTGTTGAATTATAGCCAGCCAATTATTCAAACCATTTCAATCATGATATATCGTTATATTATTGAATTTAAACTTGCTGGGCAATCCTTATGCTCACCCTTGCTATATCATGATAAAATATTGCAGATTAAAGCAAATGTGTCGGATACAAGGAAAGGTTAAAGACAGTTCCAGCTTAAAGTTATTGTGTGCGAATAGTTTTGTAATAGTATAGTGTGATAATAATGTTATATGTTAGTTAAGTTATGAATTGTGTATAAGTTAAGGTTACTCGACCTTGGAAAATAGTGTGACGCCCCCAAAATAGGTATACAACACCTATTTTGAGTCATCAATAACATGGTACAGAAACAGCTACAACTTTATTAATACAACATAAAAACTATGAGTTTAAATACAAATATTGTCATCTAGACAATATTCATACCCAAATAAGTCCTCATTACAATTATTGGTACAATATTTTATAAAAATGGTGAGGACTACTAAAACAACTTCCTAGAACCTTCATTCCACACCCCGACTAGTACTCGCTACATTCTCGCCTCCTGAGAAGAAAAATGGAACAAAAAGGAAAAGGGTGAGCTCAACTAGCCCAGTAAAGAATATTATAACTAAGATAACATAGAACAAATTATCGTTAGTCTTCAACAGGGAAAAATCTAATAGAATACAATAGACAACCAGTTTTAAATCAATATTCGCAGTGGAAATAATAATTCATTAGAAGAGTTAAGTAGAGAATGCAATCTACTATCTTCTATATATGAATTTAAAAGTTCATCGTCGATATTTTATCTCTGTAACATCAATCAATATATATCTGGAATTAAATATTCATCTTTGCACTACAGGCCAAAGATATTCATCAGTTGGTCATGTTCATCTAAACACTTGTTCATCTTTGCACTACGGGCCAAAGATATTCATCAGAAAATCATTCATCTTTGCACTACATGCCAAAGATATTCAGTAATATCATCATTTAGGACTGAAGATGATAAAAATATTTTAAAGAAAATGAATCCAGTGAAACAAAAGAATAAATATTAAGGATTCGTATTTCAGCTATTCCATGTCCAAAAATACCTCATAAATAATTATAGCGGAGTAAAATTCAAGAATGATCAAAACATGGATACAATCAAAGTTAGTAACCATAATAGATATTTTGGACGAAAAATGAAAATTTAATTTTTCTATGAATAGTGTCGTATACGTGAATAGTGCCGTATACGTGAATAGTAACCCCGAAACAAAAAGTTCTAATTTTGATAAAAAGTTCAAACCAATATTTCGGCATAATAATATTGAAAAAAATAAAATCATTTAAGAAGAAAATAACATCCCTTACCTCGAAAGAATAGTACTTCTGGCTGGAATACTCAATATAGTGGTGAAGGGAACTTGCACCGTATAACAACACTCAAAGTATCAAAATACTCGCAAGAATATGCTCAATATATCGAGAGAGAAAGAGAGAAGATTTCAGTTTCTGGTGTGATTTTCAATTCTAACCTAAACACCCTATTTATAGGAAAATGCTTAGAACACCAAAGCAGAAAATTTAATAAAATATTAATATAAAATTCCTTCGCACACCTAAGTCATCTGATTTCAGCCATTAACATGTGCAAATGGTGCCCACAAAATGTAAAAAATGTTTTTGTTAATATAATTATTTAAAACTTCCAAAAATCAATTATTCTAAAACTTCAGAACTTTAATAATTCATAATAAATAGCCCTTTTGTCAGAAAAATTCAAACCTCATGTCCTTTTCATAGGAAATTTCATTATCTACAACTTTGCAGAAGAAAGTTTTTCCAAATTTCAAACAGAAATTGACCGAAATCCACAAACGGGCGATTTTACAAGCTATAATCAAATTTCAGTCAAGAAATGGGGTCCACCGACACACAAAACATGTGTTAATTATTTAATGCAACAAAAATACTCTTCCTCCTCATATACACATATATCCCACATTTTTTATAAAAATATCACCATTATTATATTATTAAAATATAATAATATATTTAAATGAATTATTTTATCAGAAAAAGATAAAATATTAATTTTCAACAATTGTTACATTAAAAATTTTCTCCATCTATATCCACATAAAATCAATATTTTTCTCATCATATAAATCAATAATTAATTATTCATAAATAATATTACAGAATCACAATACTGACAACCAGGCCGTTCCTAGGAAAGAGGGGGCTTTCAAATAAGGACTTTTCCTTACTGGCGCGTAATTAGGTGACCAAACCTCTCCTTAAACAGAACTTTTTAGACATTGCCAATAATGTTATCTAATAATATTATTCGGATAATATGAATTATTGCTCCGATAATGGAAAATATGTGTAGTGACAATTATTGAAACAACAATAATATAAAATATCAACGTAGCAATTATTGAATCAATAAAATAAAATATTGAGCGATAATTCTTCGTAACAATCATTAAGTAGTGCCTTCTTACGTAAGAATCAATAATTGGTGCAATACTGGTGTCTTCGTGTTTTAACCACCGAAAGTATTTTAACGATATTACTTGGTATAACAATATTCATTATTTATAAACAACTTATTTTTGTCGTTTTCTTCATCCAATCGTTTTCCGTTATAGGGCCCACACAAGACTGCGCCGTTGTACGAATATTCCCTGATAGCAAGAATATTCCACGACCAAACGAATATTCCACGACAACAATGAATATTTTATAACCACTTGTTTATTTGAAATATTTGCGCATTTTACCCATAACTAACCACATTAATCAATTCAACCCTTACTATTTCAAAATAATAAATAGAGAAATTCAATTTCATTTATAATAAGTTGGGGTCTTACAACCTCCCCTCCTTATGAAATTTCGTCCTCGAAATTGACGTACGTACCTGGTGTTTCGAAAAGGTGAAGATACCTCGCTTTTATTTCCGTTTCCAACTCCCAGGTCATTTCCTCAATAGCATGGTTCCTCCACAAAACTTTGACTTGTGGTATGACCTTTGTGCATAGGACATGCTCCTTCCTATCCAAGATCTTGACAGGTACCTCCTCGTACGTTAAGTCTTTGGCTATCTCGTCCGGTTCTAACTCAATAACGTGGTTCGGGTCTTTCACATATTTACGAAGCACTGATATGTGAAAAACATTATGAACACGAGACATACTTGGAGGTAATGCGAGTCTATAGGCTATATTTCCTATTCGATCAAGAATCTGAAATGGACCAATAAATCGTGGATTGAGCTTTCCTCTTTTCCCAAATCTTGTAACTCCCTTCCATGGAGCAACTCTCAACAATACATGATCCCCAATACTAAATTCCACGTCCTTTCGATGAAGATCCGCATAACTCTTTTGTCGATCCTGTGCCGTTTGTATACGTTGTCAAATCATTTGGATCTTTTTCGTAGTCATATGTACCAACTCGGGTCCCAACAATGTTGCTTCACCCACCTCATCCCAACATATTGGAGAGCGACACTTTCGTCCATACAATGCTTCGAATGGAGCCACACCTATACTTGCTCGATAATTGTTGTTGTAGGAGAATTCCACCAATGGTAAATACTTATCCCAACTCCCTTTGAAGTCTAGGACACAGAGTCTTAATAGATCTTCAAGAGTTTGAATAGTCCTCTCCGATTGTCTGTCCGTTTGAGGATGGTATGCCGAACTAAATCGTAAATCCGTGCCCATAGCTTTTTGCAAGCTAATCAAAAATTATGAAGTGAATCTTGGGTCACGATCCGAAACTATGGATACTGGCATGCCATGCAATCTCACAATCTCATTTACGTACATATCTGAGCAAGGCGTTCAAGGAATAAGTCTCCGTATCGGCAAGAAATGAGCAGACTTGGTTAATCTATCAACAATAACCCAAATAGCATTTATGCCTTGAGAAACCGTGGGAAGACCCGTAACGAAATCCATGGTAATATGTTCCCACTTCCATTTCAGAATCTCAAGTGGTTGCAATGAACCCTTAGGCACTTGATGCTCCGCCTTTATACGTTGACAAGTTAAACACATCGAGATTAACTTTGCAATCTCTCTCTTCATATTATTCTACCAAAATGTATGTCGAAGATCACGATAAATTTTGGTACTTCCAGGATGGATTGCAAATGGTGTATTGTGTGCCTCCATCATGATCTTGTACTTCAAATCAGAATCATTAGGAACACAAAGTCTGGAGTTGACTCAAAGTATTCCTTCTTCATCGATTCTTGCCTCTAGAATAACACCTTCTTGTACTTTCTTCTTCATACACATCAGCTCCGGGTCTGTGACTTGAGCAACTTTAACTTTTTCGATTAAAGTTGATTCTATACGTATACTTGACATCATTTCATGGGTCCCCAGAGTCTTTAATTCTATCTTCATCTTTTGTAAATCACACAAAATGGGCCTTTGTGTTGACAACATCGCACTCGTTCCTGCGTATGATCTTCTACTCAATGCGTCGGCTACCACGTTCGCTTTTCCATGATGGTATTGAATGGTATAGTCATAGTCTTTCAACAGCTCGAGCCAACGTCGTTGCCGCATGTTGAGTTCTTTTTGGGTGAAGAAGTATTTGAGGCTTTTATGGTCTGAATATATCTCCACTTTCTCCCCATATAGATAGTGCCTCCAGATCTTTAGCGCGAAAACGACTGCTGCCAACTCTAGATCATGAGTAGGATAATTTCTCTCATATTCTTTAAGTTGTCGCGAGGCATAGGCTATGACTTTCCCACGTTGCATGAGAACACATTCTAACCCTTTGTCTGAAGCATCGCTATAGATAACAAATCCATCTGAACCAGATGGTATTGTCAAAACAGGTGCCGAAATGAGTCTCCTCTTAAGCTCTTGGAAACTCTTCTCGCATTCTTCACTCCATACGAATTTTGTATCCTTCCGAGTCAGCTGAGTTAACGGGGTAGCGATTCGAGAAAATCCTTCCACGAATCTCTGATAATAACCAGCTAAGCCCAGAAAGCTACGTACTTCGGTCACCGTCTTCGGTTGCTCCCAATTTTGTATTGCTTCAATCTTCACCGGGTCTACAGATACTCCATGTTTTAACACCACGTGCCCAAGGAATGCTACTTCCTCAAGCCAGAATTCACATTTCTTCAACTTGGCATAAAGCTTATTTTCACGAAGCCTTTGGAGTACCAGCTTCAAATGGTGCTCATGATCTTCACGGGTTTTGGAATATATGAGGATGTCATCAATAAAGACAACAACGAACTAATCCAAATAATCCTTGAATACTCAGTTCATCATATCCATGAAAGCCGCAAGAGCATTAGTCAATCCAAAAGACATAACTAATAATTCATAATGCCCGTACCGAGTTCTGAAGGCAGTCTTTGGAATATCCTCAGTTCTAATCTTAAGCTGATGATATCCAGAACAAAGATCAATTTTTGAAAAGAATTGTGCTCCTTGCAACTAGTCAAACAAGTCATCAATACGAGGTAGCGGATACCTATTCTTGATGGTGACATGGTTTAATTCCTAATAGTAATACAAAGTCGCATACTCCCGTCTTTCTTCTTTACAAATAAAACAGGAGCACCCCAAGGAGATGTACTAGGACGAATAAAACTGATGTCCAATAACTCCTATAGTTGGACCTTTAACTCCTGAAGTTCAATAGGAGCCATTCGATATGGGGTTTTAGAAATGGGCTTTATGCGGGTTCAAGATCAATAAATAATTCAACTTCACGTTACGGGGTAGGGCAGGGAAGTTCTTCAGGAAATACGTCAGGAAGGTTACTAACAACATGAATATTATTCAAATCTGACGTGTCTTTATTCAAATCCATAACATGGGCTAAGAAAGCTTGACATCCGTTTTTTAATAAACGAATGGCTTTATGGCTTGATATAACAGTGATTGATTTTAATGGTTTAGTTACTTGAATTCGAACAACAGGTTGTTTAGAAATATGAAAACTAACAACCTTACGAAAATAATCAATTTTGGCATGATGAGTAGTTAACCAATCAATCCCTAAAATCACATCAAAAGCAAGTATCTTTAAAGAAATAAGGTTAACAGATAATGTGATGGTGCCAACTTGGATCAAACAAGATTTATAAATAGTGGATGTGATAAAAGTTTCTCCTAACGGAGTTTCCATAGATAGGTCAAAGTCTAATTTCTCTGGAGTCAAATTTAAACGTTGAGCACAAGTAGGAGAGATAAATAAATGGGTAGCACCAGTATCTAGTAAGGTATAAACTTCACAAGAATTTATGATTAGCTTACCCGTGATCACCTCGTTTGGGTTCCTTGCATTTTGACCGATCACACGAAAACGCTCTTCTAGAACAGATTGACTTTGACTTTTTGGGATGACCTTTTGAGTCACCGTCCCCGCTGAACTTGGTTTCGCTAAAGTACAATCTCGAGCAATATGTCCTTCCTTTCCACAATTATAGCATACCTTGAACTGTTGTGGGCAGTTTGGACTGATATGTCCTTCTTTCCGCATTTATAGCATATATGACCGGTGGTCGTTCTCCTCCCCTTGGAACCGATTCTCTCTTTGGTCTTGACGTCTTCGCATTGTCATTGTTGAATCTCCTTTTTAAAATCTCCCCGACTCGCTTCTTCTTATTCTCATGGCCATGATTACCACAGTGGTTGTCGCTCTTGTCAAGTATTATTCTTTCTCATTGGTTATCATTATTCTAATGATGCTATCCCAGTATGATCTGGTTGTGGTCCTTCGGTTGGCGTACTCGTTATCTCGCTCTAATAATTGAGCCCGTTGACAACATCTCGAATAGAGAGAAAATTTATGAGAAATGAGATATTAACGTATGTCGGGTTTCAAACCTCTAAGAAACAATCCGCGTCATCGTTCCTCATTCTCCACCAAATGAGGTGCGAACTGGATAACTCCATGAACTTCGCCTCGTCTTTGGGACACCGTCATGTTGTTTTGTTCCAATCTAATAAACTCTACCTCCTTCATATAGACGAACACTTTCGGGAAAGTATTTGTCATTGAGCGATTCTGAAATGTCTCCCAAGACATCTTTGGCCGATTGGATGGATGTACGCTTCACGATTCCCACCGATAATCGCCTCATTCTGGAACATAAAAGTGGCGAATGGAACTTTCTGTTCCTCCATGCATCCCAAGACATCGAATATCTTGGTAATTTGCTTGCTTGACCGCGTCTCGCCTTAATCGGATCCGGCTTTCCTGCAGTGCGGTGGTCCCAACTCTTTGAAGCGCTTGCATTTGTGACCCGGTATGCGTTGTCATTGTTTCTTCCTATATTTTGAGCAGGAATCTCCTTGATGCGGTTTTACATGAACCGCAAAAAGCTCCTAAACATCACGTCGTTCATCGCTTTCGGTGGTGTTGTTTACAGGGAGGAACATTGCCCGACTGTTGCACGTTCTCCTCATTGGTGAGCAAAAGGTGTCTCCATGGTCTCATTTACTCTTTGTTAACATTCTCGATTCGACATTCTCAAAATCTTGCCATAAAACAAGGGTTAATTTAACAAATTAACATATCACATAATATCCCTATATTATGAGACCAACAAATAAGCTTAGGTAGGACACACTAGTGAAGGATTTACTAGTCTCTCCCCTCCTAGTTCTATTCCCCGATCACCTCCAGAGATCATATCCCTAAGCTCTAATACCAACTGTGACGCTCCCAAAATAGGTATACAACACCCATTTTGAGTCGACAATAACATGGTACAGAAACAGCTACAACTTTATTAATACAACATAAAAACTGTGAGTTTAAATACAAATATTGTCATCTAGACAATATTCATACCCAAATAAGTCTTATTACAATTATTGGTACAATATTTTACAAAAATGGTGAGGACTACTAAAACAACTTCTTAGAACCTTCATTCCACATCCCGACTAGTACTCGCTACATTCTCGCCTCCTGAGAAGAAAAATGAAACAAAAAAGAAAAGGGTGAACTCAACTAGCCCAGTAAAGAATATTATGACTAAGATAACATAGAACAAATTATCGTTAGTCTTCAACAGGGAAAAATCTAATAGAATACAATAGACAACCAGTTTTAAATCAATATTCTCAGCGGAAATAATAATTCATTAGAAGAGTTAAGTAAAGAATGCAATCTACTACCTTCTATATATGAATTTAAAAGTTCATCGTTGATATTTTATCCCTGTAACATCAATCAATATATATCTGGAATTAAATATTCATCTTTGCACTACAGGCCAAAGATATTCATCAGTTGGTCATGTTCATCTAAACACTTGTTCATCTTTGCACTACGGGCCAAAGATATTCATCGAAAATCATTCATCTTTGCACTACATGCCAAAGATATTGATAATATCATCATTTAGGGGATGAGGATGATGAAAATATTTTAAAGAAAAGCGAATCCGATTGAAACAAAAGAATAAATATTAAGGATTAAGTATTTTATTTATTCCATGTCCAAAAATACCTCATAAATAATCATAGCGGAGTAAAATTCAAGAATGATCAAAACATGGATATAATCAAAGTTAATATCCATAATAGATATTTTGGACGAAAAATGAAAATTTAATTTTTACGTGAATAAGTGTAAATTATCGTGAATAGTGCCATATCGTGAATAGTAACTCCAGACACAAAAAGTTCAATTTTGATAAAAAGCTCAAACCAATATTTTGGCATAATGATATTGAAGAAAATAATATCATTTAAGAAGAAAATAACATCCTTACCTCGAAAGAATAGTACTTAAAATTTGGAATACTCAATATAGTGGTGAAGGAAACTTGCATAAGTATAACAACACTCAAAGTATCAAAATACTCACAAGAATACGCTCAATATATCGAGAGAGAAAAGAGAGAAGATTTCAGTTTCTGGTGTGATTTTTAATTCTAACCTAAGCACCCTATTTATAGGAAAATGCTTAGAACACTAAAAGCGAAAATTTAATAAAATATTAATATATATTTTATAAATTCCTTCGCACACCTAAGTCATCTGATTTCAGCCATTAACATGTGCAAATGGTGCCCACAAAATCTAAAAAACATTTTTGTTAATATAATTATTTAAAACTTCTAAAAATTAATTATTCTGGAACTTCAGAACTTCAATAATTCATAATAAATAGCCCTTTTGTCAGAAAAATTCAAACCTCATGTCCTTTTCATAGGAAATTTCATTATCTACAACTTTGCAGAAGAAAATGTTTCCAAATTCCAAATAGAAAGTGACCGAAATCCATAAACGGACGATTTACAGGCTATAATTAAATTTCAGTCAAGAAATGGGATCCACCGACACACAAAACATGTGTTAATCATTTAATGCAACAAAAATACTCTTCCTCCTCATATACACATATATCTCACATTCTTTGTAAAAATATCACCATTATTATATTATTAAAATATAATAATATATTTAAATAAATTATTTTATCAGAAAAAGATAAAATATTAATTTTCAACAATTGTCACATTAAAAATTTTCTCCATCTATATCCACATAAAATCAATATTTTCCTCATCATATAAATCAATAATTAATTATTCACAAATAATATTACAAGAATCACAATCATCGACAACAGATTGTTCCCGGAAAGAGGGGACTTTCCAATAAGGATTTCTCCTTCTTGGTGGCATGATTAGGTGACCAAACCTCTCCTTAGATGAGAACTTTCTAGACATTGCCAATAATATTATCTAATAATATTATTGAGGATAATATGAATTATTATAGATAATAGAAAATCTTGTGTAGTGACAAATATTGAAACAACGGTAATATAAAATATCAACGTAGTAATTATTGAATCAATAAAATAAAATATTGAGCGGTAATTCCGTAACAATTATTGAGTAGTGCCTTCTTATGTAAGAATCAATAATTGGTGCAATCTAAATGTCTCTTATGTTTTAACCATAGAGTATTTCAATAATATTACTTGAGTAATAACAACGCCATTATTTATAAACAACTTATTTTTGTCGTTTTCTTCATCCAATCGCTTTCCGTTATGGGGCCCACACAAGACTGCGCCGTCCCCGACAGCAAGAATATTCCACGATCAAACGAATATTCCATGACAACAATGAATATTTTATAACCACTTGCTTATTTAAAATATTTGCGCATTTTACCCATAACTAACCACATTAATCAATTCAACCCTTACTATTTCAAAATAATAAATAGAGAAATTCAATTTTATTTATAATAAGTTGGGGTCTTACAAATAGTGTGTAAAATGTATTGTATAAATAATTTATGTTTATATCTTCCGCAAATATAGTAATAGTGATAGAATGATCGAACCGGATCCGCGGTGATTCGCTTGGAGCGAGGAATGTGAGAAGAGTTTTCAAGAACTCAAGAGGAGACTCATTTCAGCACCTGTTCTGACAATACCATCTGGCTCGGAGGGATTTGTCATCTACAGTGATGCTTCAGGCAAAGGATTAGGATGTGTTCTCATGCAACATGGGAAAGTCATAGCCTATGCCTCACAACAACTCAAGGAATATGAGAGGAATTATCCTACTCACGATCTAGAGTTGGCAGCTGTCGTTTTTGCGCTTAAGATTTGGAGGCATTACCTGTATGGAGAGAATGTGGAGATCTATACGAATCATAAAAGTCTCAAATATTTCTTCACGCAAAAGGAACTGAACATGCGGCAAAGATGATGGCTTGAGCTATTGAAAGATTACGTTCATACCATTCAATACCATCCTGGAAAAGCGAACGTAGTAGCTGACGTATTGAGTAGAAGATCATATGCGGATACGACTGCGATATTATCAACGCAAAGGCCCATTTTGTATGACTTACAAAGTATGGAGATAGAGTTAAAGACTCCAGGGACCCATGTGACGATGGAGAATATACGAGTAGAACCGACTCTAATCGATAAAGTTAAAGCTGCTCAAGCTACAGACCTGGAGTTGATGCGTATGTGGAAGAAAGTGCAAGAAGGTGTTATTCCGGAAGCAAGAATCGATGAAGAAGGAATACTTCGAGTCAACTCCAGACTTTGTGTCCCTAACGATTTTGACTTGAAATATAAAATCATGATGGAGGCGCACAACACACCGTTTGTAATGCATCCTAGGAGCTGATGCATCCTAGATATATATAACAAAATATAACTTATTTTGAATTTCCCGCTCACCCTAATAAATCATCTGGGTCGTCCAAAGTTTAGAATAAATCCCACCGTCCATGTAGTGTCGGAGGCACGGACAACTAGTATATATATATATATATATATATATATATATATATATATATAAGATTTATAGAAATTTAAAAGGGGAACTGATAAATACAAATTATAATATTGTCATTACAATTAAAATGTATCTTTTGTTTACAACTGAATATAATATATTAAAATTATTGAATTTATGAAAATATAAACTATACAAGTTCATAATTTAATAAATGTAATAATATGAATTTTTGTTAATAATTAAATATTAATTTTATTTTTTTAAAAATTATCCGGAGCGCGAAGCTACTTGGGAGGCGTAAAAGACTATTTGGCAAGAGTATCCTCACCTCTTTAATGTCAAGTAAATCTTTGTTACTCTTTTGATTCCGGGGACGGAATGCTTTTTAAGGGGGAGGTAATGTAATACCCGTAAAAAAAATAAAAATAAAATAAAAAAATAGATAAAATTGTATATTCTTAAAACAAGAGGATATGGCTCTATAACAAAAGGAGTCGTTTCTTTCAGCAAAGTATTATATGCTGATAGACTAAAGCATAATCTACTAAGCATAAGTCAATTATGTGATAAAGGCCATCAAGTCATCTTCCTCCATAACCAGTGTCAAGTTCGAGATCTAGAAACTAATTTTGTAAAGTTGATTGGATCAAGAGAAGGAAACGTTTATGTGATATATGAAGCAAGCTCCTCAGTATAAACATGTTTCTTCTCAAAAGCTTCGGAAGACATAAGCTGGTTATGGCACATGAGACTATCTCATCTAAATTTCAAGAATATGTCAAAACTGGCATCAAAGGATCTAGTCCGATATTTACCCAAACTGAACTTCATCAAAGAAAGACCCTGCAAAGCATGTCAACTAGGAAAACAGACCAAGAGCTCATTCAAAAGCAAGATGACTAACTTAAATGAAAAACCACTACAACTTCTTCATATGGATCTCTTTGGACCTATACCAACAACCAGTCTTTGAGGTAAAAGATACTCACTGGTAGTAGTGAAAGTAGTATGCACACAAGTCAATTATGTTTGATGATAAAGCATATACTTTATAACAATCTTATTCATTTATTAATAAAAAAGTATTAATTTATTAAAGGCTTTTAATTATCTACATAATGTTGTTTTATAATATGTGATAAACCCATAGTTTTAAGCAGTGCTTTTAGAATAATTATGATGATCATTCTAATGAGATCTAAATTCTTAGAAAGCTTAAAACTAAAATAGTTCCCAATCGTTGGATTACTAAATTGGGGATTAGTGAATCCGGATAGATTGGTACATACGTTGCTTGCTCATTGGATGAGGATGATTGATCTCATGATCATTTGTGTGAAGACACTAAAGCAAGTATGTAGGTGCTTATTAGAGAATAAGTTCACTGAACGTGGCTCGCTAAGGAATATCTAATGGAGTTTTACTTGTCTGTTAATAGGAATTCCTGTAGTGATAGTAGTATAAGTGATCATTGGACTTGAGATCATCATAGTATCTTGTGTATGATGAGTTATACTTTGACTTATTCCTTAAGACCCTTAGGGTATATTAAAGGGTATGCTTGGGTATAATAAGTTGTACATGGAGATAATGTATGATCAATAAAGAATCTACCGCTTCTAGTAAAAGAAGAGAAATGTCCTATGTGATTCGATAAATGACAACCCAGTAGTCATTGGCCAAGGCATAATTAAATTAGAAAGGAGTTCTAATTTGCATTATTTGGTGTTGTGCATTTAAGAGTCGAAATACATATAATTAAATAAAATAAGACTTGACAGTAATTCCATATTTTATATTTAATTGGGACATTGTATGGTGGAAGAATTGAATTGTACGGTAACTATTTACTCAAAGATTCTTTTATGATTAATGTTGAAATCTATATTATCTGAAAAGTCGTTGATAACTAGGGAGGTTTATCCCTATTGTAGAATAAATATTATTTATTTAAATAAATTAATAGTTTAATTTATTTATTTAAATAAGATTAGAATTGTTCTAATTGATTTATTCACAAGGTTTAATATGGAGAACCTAAAAGGGTCACACCATAAAAGGAAGAATAATTATTTAAGAAGTTAATGGCATAATCGTAATAATAAGTTAAGTATATTTAATTTAATCTCGTTGATAGAATAAATTAAATAGCTTAATATTTATTATTTAATATTTTGAAAATATTAAATATAAATTAATAAGAGGAGTCTTATTATTATTATTACTATTATAATTATTTAATTCCTAAAGGAGTTTAAAAATTAATTAATAAATATACTCTCATTTATTCCTAATAAGATTAGGAGATTAAATTAATTAAAAGAGTTTAATTAATTATCCCTAATAAGATTAGGGAGCTTAATTAATTAAAAAAATTTAATTAATTAAATAATATCCTATTTTCTAATTAGATTAGAAGGGTTAAATGATATCTTTATAAGAGGAGTCTTATATGAGATATCTATATACGTAATTCCAACAGTTGGGAGAGTACGCTCTTTTTCTATGAGAGATAGAAAAACTAAGGTTTTGCCAAACACCATCTTCTTGGATCTTTCTGCTTCCTTGGTGGATCACCTCTAGAGGCCAAACACTTGGGTGGCTAACGTTGATCAAAGGAACCAAACTCGGTGGATTCAAGTTGAACGCTAAAAGGATTGGAGGTGAACTTGTACCCGAGGAAGCTCGAACCTTCAAGGGTATGATTCTTGTTCTTCATATCTTTTCGTTTAATTAATAATTGTGCATAAAGGGATCCGGGTATATAGTTTGTAAAATTTTAAAACTCTGATTTTCCACGTTTCCGCTTATTTTGTGCAATTTGATTGCGTCCAAGAACATCATCAAACCTAACAGTGGTATCAAAACCAAACTTTTATGCGAATTATTAATTGTCAAATTTGATATGTATATTGATATGTGTTTAGAACAATTTAATTGGGCATAATTTTGTTAAATAAAAAAAAAAGGGCCGTGAAGTTGTCCGCAATTTTTCACGTGGAATGCTCCTGATTTTGTTGCTTTACTTGTTATATATATATATATATATATATATATATATAATAGTTATATATGTATCCTAATATAATAATGCTTCATGTAGGATTAATGCTTCTTGGCGTGAATCACTTTGGTTTTCTTATCCGTGGCTGATTTAAAAAAAAAAAAACGTTAACCATATAATAGTTACCAGGTAATACTTGAATCACATGAAAGCTGCAGGAAACTTAATATATATTCTAAAGTATGTTTACCGAATATATATATATACTCCTGCTAAGTTATATTATATGGTGGCCACGAAAATGATTCACGTGTATCCTGCAAGGAAGGAATTATTATATATATATTAATTTTAATTATTTTATAATTAAAATAAAAATTTATTTTATCTTAAAATAAAAGGTTTATTTTAATCTTAAAATAAAAGGTTTATTTTAATATTAAAATAAAAAGGTTTATTTTAATTTTAAAATAAAAAAGTTTATTTTAATTTTAAAATTAGATTTCATGCTAACTAATTAGAGTTGGAATTAGATTCCATAATAACTAATTGGAGATGAAATTGGATTCCATGTTTCCTTAAATAAAGTAGTTTATTTAGATATGAAATAAGATTTCATATTATTCAAAATAAAAGAGTTTATTTGTAAATAGGAAAGTGAATCCATGTTTCCTTAAATAAATGAGTTTATTTAGATATGGAATAATATTAAAATAAAAGGTTTATTTTAATTTTAAAATAAAAAGTTTATTTTAATTTTAAAATTAGATTTCATGCTAACTAATTAGAGTTGGAATTAGATTCCATAATAATTAATTGGAGATGAAATTGGATTCCATGTTTCCTTAAATAAAGTAGTTTATTTAGATATGAAATAAGATTTCATATTATTCAAAATAAAAGAGTTTATTTGTAAATAGGAAAGTGAATCCATGTTTTCTTAAATAAATGAGTTTATTTAGATATGGAATAAGATTTCATATTATTCAAAATAAAGGAGTTTATTTGTGAATAGGAAAGAGAATTCGTGTTTCATTTAATAAAGGAGTTTATCTTTTTTATTGGAATTGGATTACATAATTAATTAAAATAAATGAGTTTATTTTGATTAAAGATTTTGAATAAAATAAAATATTTTATTTTATTCAAAATTGGATAAATTAAAATAAAAGAGGTTTATTTTGATTTAAATTTGGATTAAAATAAAGGAGTTTATTTTGATTCAAAATTAGATTTTATACTAACTAAATTTGCCCATTAAATGATATCAATATATATTAAATGTTTATTATTCATGAGATGAATGTTATTTATTGATGCATATGGTGATGTGTATGATAATAAATAGGATTGATTATAGACTATTGACCAATGTGATTGGATTTTATTTTAGTTGAATGCATGAATGTATGAGTTTCATTAAATGGGATCTGCGTACCTCGTCTTCTCTAATTTTTTCTTAATATAAATTCTAACTCTCTCCTATGTACTTCCCCTTGACTGCTGATCAAGGTTTCTATTTATTTTAAATAGTTTTGTAATAGGAATAGTTAGAATTAATTTTTAAAGAATTGGAAATCAAAGAGCAAGGAGCGCTTGAAAACTCGTTTGTAATGGAACCCGGGTTTAAATGTAATAGTTATATTTAAATATTAATTCTTGCACTCCTAGGGTTTGACCTTTTGGTTCACTTGGTGGCTCTAGTGAACCAAACTAGAATAAAAGTTCATAATCAATCCAGGTAGAATATAGTATTCTATATGTGCATACTTATACTATATATATATATTATATATTATGCAAACATGATTCGCATGTTAATTAATATGACGCGTATTATATATATATATATATATATATATATATATATATATATATATATATATATGTGTGTGTGTGTGTGTGTGTGTGTGTGTGTGTGTGTGTGTGTGTGCATGCAGCTAAACAAGATGAGACAAATTAATAACAAATCCTCAAATTTTTTATATTAAGTCCTAAGCGTTCAAAGATATTTGGAATATCGAACATCGCCTTCTACCATGATAAAAATAATAGAGTATCAATTAATTATTATAAGTTTGTTGTGTCACCACAAGACTTATCTTAATTCTTTGAGATGTTAATTTTATCACATTTGATGCTTACAAAGAAAATTAAACAATGTTGTTTTGTTGTGTCACCACAAGGACAATATTTTTCTTTTTTAAATATATGGAGTGCTAGGTTGGACTTAACTTGGATAATTTTGATTCGAATGTGCCACCACTTGATCAAAATAATCTAAGAGGCAAAATACAAGGAGTTGCATAGTTGATGTAATTGACAAGAGTTGTCTACCTATTTATTTATATATAATTTGTTGTGTCACCACAAGGCTATATACATTTGAAATGGGAACCTTATTCTCACTAGCAAATCTTTAATTAGATTTTGCCGAGCTATATATATTGAGGGTAATATAGTTTGAAGAAAATAGTGGGAGATACCAATTTAAAACAAGACCTAATTTATTTTGGTAAAAGAATGTATGCTAAAATGTTGTTAATTACAAATTCATTTACAGAATTTTACAATGTCTAAATTATTATCATTGCGAAGCATATAAGATGCTATTAAACCGGACCGAATTAAATGGATTGGTTAAGGAAATTGAGAATAGTTCTCACGGCTGAAAAGCTATCTTATGTCTTTAATACGCTTATCCCTGCAATGGTTGCAGACAATGCCTCTGAGGAAGAGATTGTTACTTTTAGAAAGTGACAAGATGGTGCACAATTGGCTCAATGGATCATGCTCGCATCCATGAGTAACGAGCTTCAACGTCAGCATGAAACTATGGATGCTCCTACTATACTCCTGCACGTCAAGTAGTTGATGGTGAGGAAAGTAAGACTGAAAGATATCAGATATCTAAGGAGCTCTTCCGATCTAGATGACCGAAGGAACTACAATACATACACATGTCCTAAACATGATCAATTTGATTGAACAATAAGGACAACGGGTTTTGTCATGGATTGAGAGTTGAGCCAAGATTTGATCTTGTAGTCACTCTGGACTCCTTTTCACAATTGTTGTGAATTTTTCATATGAGCAAGCTAGATATTAGCCTCGCTGATTTTCTTAACATGTTGAAAAATGTTGAGAGTCACTTCCAACCAAGAAAGACCATGTCTTACTGGTAGAGGCCAAAGGATCTTCTAAAAAGAAGAATGATTCTAAGAAGGTAAATAGAAAAGGCAAAAAATAAAGGATACTAAGACTAAAACTGATACGGATAGAAAAGGAGTTTGCTTCCACTGCAATAAGCCTGGACACTGAAAAGAAACTGCGAGAAGCATCTTGCAGAGGCTAACCAAAGAAGCTTAGTGAAGTTTCGGTTACAAAAATAGTTTTTGTTCATGATTGCAATAAATTTTTCTTTAAGTCAAGGTTCTACTTGGGTATTGGATACCGACTTTGGTTATCATAAATATAGATTTATGAAGGGACCAAGCAGAAGTAGAATGCTAAATAAAGATAAGTAATCCTATATGTGGGAAATGAAGCAAAGGTTGCTACATTAGCTATAGAAACTTATAGTTTAGCATTGCCTACGGGCAAATCTATTAAGTCAATAAGTTGTTATTGTATTCCAGTTCTCGTTAGAAACATTATTTCTATTTTGTTGTTGGACAATGAAATCTTTAGTATTATATTTAAGAACAATTGTTGTTCTATTTATAATAATAATGTTTTGTATAGAATTGAAATATTACTTAATGGATTTTGTATACTTGACTTATGTAAAATTATTTTATAAATTGAACAAACTAGTATAAGAAAAGGAGATGATCATTCAAAGAGTTGAATGTGTGTATTTGCTGAAATACAAGTGTGAATTATTTGAAAGGTTCAAAGAATTCATAAGTGAAATAAATTGGCAAAGTATTAAGATTCTTTGATTAGATCAAGGAATAAATACTTGTGCAATAAGTTTCTAGATCATCTCAAATGGTTTTCTCATAATGGGACGCCTCGACACGTTAATAATTGATTGATGTATCTAAAAGGAAAAATCATACCTTGTTGGACATGGTACGGTCCATAATGATTTTACCGACATTCTAGTATCCTTCTGGGGTCATGCCCTAGAAATGGATGTATATCTACAAAAAAGGTAACCTCAAAATTCGGCCCCAAGACTCCACAAAAGTTATGGACAGGGAGGATTCCTAATATTAAGTATGTTAAGATAAGGGGTTGTCCAACTTATGTGAAAAGGTTTCAAAAGGATAAGCTTGGGACAAAATTTGACAAGTACAGATTTGTGGGAAATCCTAAAGTAAGTTTAGGGTATATATTCTATAATCCTACTTAGCAAAAGGTGTTTGTTGCGAAACACGCTACCTTCTAAGATAAATTTGTTTATCATTGAAGGAGCTAGTGGGAGGATAAGAATCTTGAAGAGTTCAAGAACCACAAAATACTATAAGTCAAATAAGAGGAACTTGTAGATAGACCTATTGTACCACAAAGAATCAGTAAATCGAATAGTCATAGAAGATACACAGGAGGTATGGATTCATCATGGATGATGATGATGAGGTACTCATCATAGAAGATGATGATCCAGTTACATACGATGAGGAAAAAGTTGTAGACACTCAGAAAAATGGATTGAAGCAAGCTTCTCAAAATGGAACTTTCGTTTTGATTAGACAATCAAAAAGGTTTGATTTTATCAAAAACAAGAATGAACCTAGTGTGTACAAAAGGGTCAGTGGGAGCGCCGTGACATTCCTGGTATTATATGTTGATATACTACAGATAAGGAATGACATACTAATGATACAATCAGTAAAGATAAAATTGTCTAAACATTCCTCCATGAATGATTTGGGAAGAGTATCTTAATTGGGGATACAAATCTATATAGTTAGATTTAATATGATGCTCGACTTAACCCAAGGAACGTCTATTCATTTGATGCTAAAGTCGTTTAGCATGGAAAACTCCATGGGATGTCTCATGTTGATGAGCCCTGGAGTGTATCTCTCTTAATAGTCCTCATAGACTCATAAAAGAGAGATCGCATGAATAACTATCATGTATGCAATGAAATGTACGAGACCTGATGTTGATCAGTCATATTCTGGAGAAGTTCACTATGAGTCAGTGAAAAACATCTTAAAGTACTTTACTAGCACTAAGGATGTGATCATATTTATGGTTGGTCTGAATTAAAACTAGAAGGCTTAACAGACTCAAGTTTTTCAGACAGACCAAGACGACAGAAAATCCACTTTAAGGTAAAGAGTTACCTTGAGCGATTGGTGCGATGAATTGGAAAGGTTTCAAACAAAAAAAGAGTTCTTTGGTTTAGTGATAAAGACAAAGTATATAGTTGTAAATGAAGCTGCAAGTTGATTGTTTGGATGAAAAGTTCATTACAGAACTAGGAATAGTTCCTAAGTCTCATCTTGGATCTAAACATGTGTTGTGGCACTTTCAATTGATTATAAGAATAATTGAAACATGGGAAATCACTATAGAGATAGTGGACTCTCAAGAACAACATTACATATCCATTTACTGAAGCTTATCCAACAGCAGGATAATCGTCACTTAGAGAAGAAAAGTATGAGATACCATGACGATTGGCTTTAGTGCAAGTGGGAGATTGAAAGTAGTATGCACTTAAGCGAATCATGTTTGATGATAAAGTATATACTTTGTAACAATCTTATTCATTTATTAATAAAAAGTATTATTTTATTAAAGGCTTTTAATTATCTACATAATGTTGTTTTATAATATGTGATAAACCCATAGTTTTAAGCAATGCTTTTAGAATAATGATGATGATCATTCTAATGAGATCTAAATTCTTAGAAAGCTTAAAACTAAAATAGTTCCTAATCGTTGGATTACTAAATTGGGGATTAGTGAATCCGGATAGATTGATACATACGTTGCTTGCTCATTGGATGAGGATGATTGATCTCATGATCATTTGTTTGAAGACACTAAAGCAAGTATGTAGGTGCTTATTAGAGAATAAGTTCACTGAACGTGGCTCGCTAAGGAATACCTAATGGAGTTTTACTTGCCTGTCAATAGGAATTCCTGTAGTGATAGTAGTACAAGTGATCATTGGACTTGAGATCATCATAGTATCTTGTGTATGATGAGTTATACTTTGACTTATTCCTTAAGACCCTTAGGGTGTATCAAACGGCATGCTTGGGTATAATAAGTTGTACATGGAGATAATGTATGATCAATAAAGAATCTACCACTTCTAGTAAAAAAAAAGAGAAATGTCCTATGTGATTCGATAAATGACAACCCAGTAGTCCTTGGCCAAGGCAAAATGAAATTAGAAAGGAGTTTCTAATTTGTATTATTTGGTGTAGTGCATTTAAGAGTCGAAATACATATAATTAAATAAAATAAGACTTGACAGTAATTCCATGTCTTATATTTAATTGGGACATTGTATGGTGGAAGAATTGAATTGTACGGTAACTATTTACTCAATGGTTCTTTTATGATTAATGTTAAAATCTATATTATCTGGAAAGTCGTTGATCCCTAGGGAGGCTTATCCATATTATAGAATAAATATTATTTATTTAAATAAATTAATAGTTTAATTTATTTATTTAAATAAGATTAGAATTGTTCTAATTGATTTATTCACAACCGGTTTAATATGGAGAACCTAAAGGTTCACACCATAAAAGGAAGAATAATTATTTAAGAAGTTAATGGCATAATCGTAATAATAAGTTAAATATATTTAATTTAATCTACGTTGATAGAATAAATTAAATAGCTTAATATTTATTATTTAATATTTTGGAAATATTAAATATAAATTAATAAGAGGGGTCTTATTATTATTATTACTATTATTATTATTTAATTCCTAAAGGAGTTTAGAAATTAATTAATAAATGTATTCTCATTTATTCCTAATAAGATTAGGAGGTTAAATTAATTAAAAGAGTTTAATTAATTATCTCTAATAAGATTAGGGAGCTTAATTAATTAAAATAATATCCTATTTTCTAATTAGATTAGAAGGGTTAACTGATATCTTTATAAGAGGAGTCTTATATGAGATATCTATATACGTAATTCCAACAGTTGGGAGAGTACGCTCTTTTTCTATGAGAGATAGAAAAACTAGGATTTTGCCAAACACCCATCTTCTTGGATCTTTTTTCTTCCTTGGTGGATCACCTCTAGAGGCCAAACACTTGGGTGGCTAACGTTGATCAAAGGAAGGAACCAAACCCGGTGGATTCAAGTTGAACGCTAAAAGGATTGGAGGTGAACTTGTACCCGAGGAAGCTCGAATCTTCAAGGGTATGATTCTTGTTCTTCAAATTTTTTCGTTTAATTAATAATTGTGCATAAAGGATGATCCGGGTATATGGTTTGTAAAATTTTAAAACTCTGATTTTTCACGTTTTCACTTATTTTGTGCAATTTGATTGCGTCTAAGAATATTACAAACCTAACAAGTAGTAGATGACTATACCACATTCACATGGGTGTTCTTCTTAAGTTCAAAGGACCAGACCAGTACTCAACTGATCAGGTTCTTCAAGGTAGTGATGAATAAGAAGGGTGAAAAGATAAAAATAATAAGGAGTGATCATAGCAGGGAATTTGACTATTCTGAAGTAAATCAGTTCTGTGAAGACAATGGTATTTAACATAATTTTTCAGCTCCTCGAACTCCATAACAAAATGGAGTAGCTGAAAGGAAGAACAAGACATTGATTGAAGTCAGAAGAACTCTTCTGGCTGCAACTAGACTACCAGAATATTTCTGGGTGGAAGTTGTTCACATTGCATGCTACACTCAGAACAAATTCTTAATCCATGTAACGATCGAGAAATTTGTAATTTAATTTAAATATTTATTGAATTAAATAAATATTTTAAATAATTTATTTATTAAAGATTTAAATAATTGATGAATTATGGTGAATTAATTTAGTAACTAAATTAATTAGTGTTAATTTGAATAATGATAATTTTATCTAATGGATTTAATTTAAGGAAGTAATTAAATTAAATCAATTGCTTAATATTTAAGAAAATAATTAAATTAAATGAATTATTTAATTTAATGGAAATAAATAAAATAAATAAAGTGGTGTGTCTAATTTATTAATTAAATTAGATATATAACTATTTATTAAATTGTGTGCAATGATAATAAGATTTTTATTATTATTAGTATAAATTGTTAAAATGGTTACATGTGTGACAATTGGAAACTATGTAATATAAATAATATAAAAATAAATTGGTTTAGGAAAAATATGTGGTAGCCAAACAAGGCCTTGTGGCCTTTGGATTATTCAACTAACGCAGACTTTTTATTTTTCTAACGTAAGGAACGTGGGAGAGGCCAGTTATATGGCATACGCGTCTTATTTTTTTCCCTTAGGCTTGTTAGCATAGAAAAGCAGAGGAAGAGAGAATTTCAGAGGAGATTGAGAGTGAGAGTTTGAGAGATTGTTCTGAGATTTCAAGAGGAAGAAGCGGATTGCTAAACCTTGTTGTCATCTTTTGTTAGCCAATAATCAAATATTAAGGTATAACTAATTTTAATTCTCAGACTTGTGATTTTTTATTCTCTGTAAATTGATTTTGTGGGTTTGTGGCTCATACGTTGTGTATATGGTGTGGATTAAGTTGTAGAATCTGTTGTCATCTTGTATGCATGTTGTATCAGTTATCAAATTGTGAGAAATTAGATGTACGAAGACAACGAAAATAACAGTGTTTATGTTCATATGTTATGGCCTTAGAAAGTACTAATTTTAGTGGTCAATTTGTGTATAAAACTATAAATTGATGCTTGAATATGGTAGTTCATTAAGATACGAACATAACGTAATTTGAATTAAGTGTTTTGGCCAAGTTTTGAGATGTCAGTGATGATTTTGTGTAAGATGTTCAAAAATGGAGTTTTGTATGAAAACATGGAATTTTGAGAAATTAAACTAGTTTTAGTTGATGATAAATTGTGTTAATTGATTGTAAATGTTAGCAATCATGTTTGTAATAGTATGTACCAATTGTAGATGTTAATTTCACTGTTTGGTGGGTGAAATTTGTGTTTATTGGGCTAAAAACGGCTACTATTCACTGCCGTCTCTGAGTTCTGTCTGTGGCACCAAGTAAGCAATTGTATCTTTGGTGTTAAAGCAAAAAATGGTGCATGTTGACCAGGGTCCAAGTCTAAGTGTAATGCATTTTGCGCACACCCAAATCGAGACAAATGAGGTCTACTTGTTTGCAGGTCAGGCTTTTCGGACTTGTGTTAGTTTAGTGTGTATGTTAATGATGTTAAAACATGTTATAAACTATAATAACAGATGTTAATGTGTTGAAATACAAAGTATAAAGATTTGAAATAATTATTTAAATAAGTTATAAAATGAAACTAATTGAGATGTTTTTGAAAGATAGAGTTGAATGACTAAGTTATGTTGATCAATGTGTAATTTCAGAAGCGTTAAGTATGTTAACCTAAATGGTTAGGTGCTAGGTTAAGGTTATGACCTAAATGAAGTACCCGGATTTGGGGGTGTCACAGGTTGGTATCAAATCTTTAGGTTATGAACCCTAGGTGGGGAAACCTTAGGAAGTAGCCTTTAAGAATTCAGAAAACATAGAGGTGATTAACTCTTATCGGGTTTTAAGGAATGGATTAAGGCATCCATTGAAACTGAATAATAAAAGACATTATGTGCTATGTGTTAATAACTTATGTGCTCGCGAGTAGCGAAAAATGTTAAGTAAAACTTAAAATATTTTGTTGTCAGGATGTCTAACGAAGGAGGATCCAGTCCAGCTAGAGAGGTGATACCTCAGGTACCTAGAGATGATGAACCCTGGGATATTCACATAGTGCGGGAATAGTTGATCCAAGAGGATGAGCCTGTGACCGATCCCGAGGAGGATAGTCCTGAGGAGGATGATGATGAGGAGGATCCTGAGGAGTTTCCACCAAAATCTGTATCGGCTGAGATGTATGATGCTCTGTATGACCGTAACATAGAGTTACATGATAATGTTGAGGAGCTGAAGGAGATAGTAGAGATGCATCACGTTGCATTGGAACAAAAGGAGGTAGAGATTCAGGAACTTGATTCAAAACTTGGAAACACAGAATGGGATCTAGTTCATACCAAAGCATGAAGACCTGTTGGCAGTGAACGAGAAGATGAAGACTGACATGGAGAATATAAAAGATGACTTCAAAGAGGAATCAGCTAAGCGTGCAAGAGTAGAGGATGCTTGTATGAAGGTGACTCAACGTGCAGACTGTGCTGAGGCTAAGGTCCAAGTGATGAAAGCCAAGATGAGGGAGATGGATTATGCTTTTAATTCGGTGATTGATAGGGCCCAGGATCGAGTCCATTATTACCCACCTCAATTTGAAGACTCGTCGTGGTTCGTGATGGATCGTAGGACGGCATATCGTATCATGGAAGAGGAACGTCGAGAAGCCTTACGACCTCTTAATATGAATAGATAGAAAATAAGAGTGATAATAATAATATGTGGTTAATTATGTGACTAAATAAAGTTTTAAATCCCTTATTTTGAGATGAATAAAGGGATAGTATGAGTATGTAAACCTGAAATTGGTTTAGTTCAGGAAAGTGGATGTTTATAGCAGATATGCTATCTTTAGTATGTTTAAAACTTTATGAATGAATAAAATATTAGAGTTTATTTGAAATGTAATGTGTTAAAGCTACAATCTTGGAATGTTTAAGTTAAACCTTGAATACCCAAGAATTTGAGTAGTGAACTAATAAGCGTATATTTTAACAGAAAATGCCTCCTAGAAGAAGACAACCACGACAATAAGTACCTCCTGAGGGGTCTGCTAACAATAACAATGAGACCAACGCTAATCCAGTTCAGCAGTTGGTAGCTTTGTTGATGGGAGCACTTATAAATCAACCGCAAGCTCAAGTTACGACTTTCAAGGAGTTCAAAGCGGTTGGACCGCCAGAGTTTCGAGGGTCTATGAATCCAGTGGAAGCCCAAACCTGGATCATGGAAATGGAGAAGGTGTTTGTTGTTGCTAGAGTTAATGAAGATCAGAAGACTGCGTTCGCAACATTTATGCTTCAGTCCGAAGCTAGCTACTGGTGGCAAGCAAATAAAGTTCGTGGAGGACAAGGAGTGGTAGCGTGGGATAGATTTAAGGAGATGTTCTTTGAAATGTTCTTTGAAATGTACTTTCCAGCGAGTTCTCGGAACCAGTTGGAGGTGCAATTTCTTGAACTTAAGCAAGGAACTATGACGGTGCCAGAATATGTTGGGAAGTTGAACAAGTTGGTAAGGTTTGCCACATATCAAGTCAATACGGATGAGCGTAAGGCGAGAAGGTTCGAACAAGGATTGAAGCCCTGGCTTTACAGCAAGGTTTCAATGTTCCAGTTGAATACATTTACGGCTGTAGTGAAAAAGGCAATCATCGCAGAAGGTGAAAGCGATGCCTTGACCAAGTATAATCAAGAACAGAAGAAGAGGAAAAATGATAACGAGAATAAGGCTGGTGGGAGTAATGTTGGAAGTAGCAATCAGAAGAGGAAGTGGAATGAGAATTCGACTACGGGAGGACAGCAGGGAAGTCAGCAGAAGAAAAAGTTTGAAGCTTGTACGACGTGTGGAAAGAATCATACTGGGGTATGTTTGAATGGAAAGCAGGTGTGTTTCAATTATGGTCAGGAGGGACACATTGCACCAAACTGTTTTAGTCCGAAGAAAAGAGCATGTTTTACCTGCGGTTCAAAGGATCACATGGCTCGTGATTGTCCCAAGAAGCCAGCAGGAAGTGCAAGTGGTGGAAAAGGAAACAACAATGGTGGTGGTGCATTGACCATCACTGGACCAGCTCAGTCAAGTTGACCTACTGTAAGAACTTTCAATATGACCATGCAGGATGCTGTTCAGTCTAAGGATGTGGTGTCAAGTATCATTCCGATTAATGGTATTAATGCTTATGTACTATTTGATTCGGGTGCTACTTGTTCATTTATATCAGATGAATTTGCTCAGAACTTAGATTTTCCCCAAGAAGAATTAGAATTTCCCTTAAGTATAGAGATTGCGAATAAGGAAGTGATTCCTGTTAGATTTGTATATAAGAATTGTAAAGTGGTTATAAAGGGTCAAGAGATGAGGGTAGACTTAATACCAATTAGACTGGGGGAGTTTGATGTTATACTGGGAATGGATTGGTTATTCAATCACGGAGCAGTGATTGATTGCCAAAGAAAATGTGTTAAACTTATGACTCTGTCAAAGGTTGTGTTCTATGACAGCAAATCACCTTGACAAGTAAGTTGTCTGACGGTGATGCAAGCCAAGAAGTTGTTAAGACAAGGATGTGTAGGATACTTATCCTACATAGTTGATACACAAAAGAAAAGTGCGAAGTTAGAAGAGATACCGATTATAAGAGATTTTGCAGACGTATTTCCAGACGATTTGTCGGGTCTTCCGCCAGATCGACAAATTGAGTTTGTGATTGATTTAGTACCAGGAACATGTCCGATATCTAAGGCACCATACAGAATGGCCCCGATAGAGATGAAAGAGTTGATGGTGCAACTGCAAGAATTGCTCGACAAAAAGTATATCCAGCCGAGCGTATCGCCATGGGGAGCGCCAGTGTTATTTGTTAAGAAGAAAGATGGATCGATGCGACTTTGCATTGATTACAGAGAATTAAATAAGGTCACGATTAAAAATAAGTATCCGTTACCAAGAATCGACGACATGTTTGATCAACTGAAGGGTGCGAGATATTTTTCAAAGATAGACTTAAGGAGTGGTTATCATCAGTTGAAGGTGAGGCCAGAAGATGTACCGAAGACGGCATTCAGAACTCAGTATGGTCATTATGAGTTTCTGGTTATGTCATTTGGTTTAACCAATGCACCTGCAGCATTCATGGATTTGATGAACAGGGTGTTTAAACCATTCTTAGATAAATTTATGGTAGTGTTTATTGATGATATCTTGGTGTATTCTAAGACCAAGGAAGAACATGTAGAACACTTAAGATTAACGTTGGAGACATTGAGAATGGAGAAGTTGTACATAAAATTTTCAAAATATGAGTTTTGGATGGGCGATGTACAGCTTTCTGAGCATGTTATTGATAAAGACGGAATTTTGGTAGATCCATCAAAGTTGAAGTCAGAGTAAATCTGGGATCACCAAGACACGAGAGATAAGGAGTTTCTTAGGGTTGGCGGGGTTATTATAGGCATTTTATTCAGGATTTTTCCAAAATCGCTAATGACCCTGGTTGATTTAATTTTGTAAGACCCCAAATTTTTTTAAATAAAAGGAATTTCCTTTATTTATTATTTTGAAATAGTAAGGTGGATTTGATTAATGTGGTTAGTTATGGGTAAAATGCTTAAATATTTTAAATAAGCAAGTGGTGATATAATATTCATTATTGTTTGAGAATATTCGTTTGGTCGTGGAATATTAAATGCTTTGTAGGGAATATTAAATACGACAGTATGACCATGTGTGGGCCCCATAAGGAAAGCGATTGGAGGAAGAAAGCGACAAAAATAAGTTGTTTAAAAATAACGACGTAGTTGTTACTGCTATTTATCCTTTGTTGGAATACTAAATTGGTTAAAACACGATGAATACGCGTTATTGCACAAAGAAGACATTGCAGTATTGCACCAATTATTGATTCTTACGTAAGAAGGCACTACTCAATAATGGTTACGAGAATTATCGCTCAAATTATTTTATTTTATTGATTCAATAATTGCTTCGTTGATATTTTATATTCTTTGTTGTTTCAATAATTGTCATTACACAAGATTTTTCATTATCGAACCAATAATTCATATTATCCTAATAATATTATTAGATAACATTATTGGCAATGTCTAGAAAGTTCTGTCTAAGGAGAGGTTTGGCCACCTAATCACTGGCTACCAAGAAAGAGAAATTCTTATTGGAAAGCCCCTCTTTCGGGGAACTTTGGTCACAATCTTGTGATTCTGTAATATTATTTGTGAATAATTAATTATTGATTTATATGATGAGGAAAATATTGATTTTATGTGGATATAGATGGAGAAAATTTTTAATGTGACAATTGTTGAAAATTAATATTTTATCTTTTTCTGATAAAATAATTCATTTAAATATATTATTTTAATAATATATTAACGATGATATTTTTACGATGAATGTGGGATATATGAGTATATGTGGAGGAGGAGTATTTTTGTTACCAAAAATGTTTAAAACATGTTAAACATATCGGTGGACCCCATTTATTGACTGAAATTTGATTATAGCCTGTAAAATCGCCCATTTGTGGATTTCAGTCAATTTTTGTTTGGAATTTGGAAAAACTTTCTTCTGTAAAGTTGTAGAGAATTGAATTTCCTATAAAAAATTGCGATATTTGAATTTTCTGGCAAAAGGGCTATTTATTGTGAATTATTGAAGTTCCGAAGCTCTGAAATAATTGATTTTTGGAAGTTTAAAATAATTTAAATAAGAAAAACGTTTTTTAAATGTTTTTGGGCATCTTTAACATGTGTTGATGGCTGAGATCAGATTGTCTAGATGGACGTAGAGAATTTATTAAATATATTAATATTATATTAAATTTTACGCTTTTGGTGTTCTAAGCAATTTCTATAAATAGGGTGCTTAGGTTAGAATTGAAAATCACACTAAATCAAGTTTTCTCTCTATATTATCGAAAGCGTATTCTTGTGAGTATTTTGAGTATACTTTGAGTATTGCTATACGGTGAAAGTTCAAGTCATAGCCTATATCCGGGTGTTTCAACTGAAGTACTATCTTTCGAGGTAAGGGATGTTATTTTCTTCTCAAATGATATTATTTCTTCAATATCATTATTTCAAATATTGGTTGAAACTTTTTATCAAATATGGAACTTTTTCATGTAGGGGGTTACTATTCATGAGTTACTATTCATGAGTTACTTATTCACGAGTTACTATTCACGAGTACTATTCATGAAGCGTGATGATGTTTTTGTGAAATTTCTATCTTTTGGTGTCGAAATTACTATTCACGATATCTCAAGACTATTCACGATATCTGACACTATTCACGTATGATACGACATTATTCATCGAAAAATAAAATTTTTTCTTTTTGTCCAAAATATCTATTCGGATACTAGCTTTGATTGTATCCATGTTTTGATCATTCTTGAATTTTACACCACTATGATTATTTTTGAGGTATTTTTGGACGTGGATAAAACAAAGTACGAATCCTTAATCCTTGTCATTTTGTTTCAATTGGATTCGTTTCTTTAAAAAAAAAAATATTTTTCACATCCTCGGGCCTTAAATGATGATATTATTGAATATCTTTGGCTGTAGTGCAAAGATGAATGATTTATGATGAATATCTTTGGCTGTAGTGCAAAAGATGAATGATTTCGATGAATATCTTTGGCCCGTAGTGCAAAGATGAGCAGTGTTTAGATGAACATGACCAATTGGTGAATGTCCTTGGCACAGTAGTCAAAGGATGAATATTTGATCCCAGATATATATTGATTGATGTTACGAGGAGGATAAAATAGGCGATGAACTTTAAAATTCATACATGAAGATAGTAGTTTGCATTCTCTACTTAACTCTTCTAATGAATTATTATTTCAGCTGCGAATATTGATTTAAAACTTGTTGTCTATTGTATTCTATTATATTTTTCCTGTTGAAGACTAACGATAATTTGTTGTATATTATCTTAGTCATAATATTCTTTCTTTGGACTAGTCGAGCTCACCCTTTTCCTTTTTGTTCCATTTTTCTTCTCGGGGAGGCGAGAATATAGCGAAGTCTAGCCTGGGTATGGAATGAAGGTTTTAGAGAGTTGTTTAGTAGTCCTCACCATTTTTGTAAAATAATGTATCAATAATTATGATGAGGATTTATTTGTGTATGGATATTGTTTTAGATGGCAATATCTCGTATTTAAACTCACAGTTCTCTTGTTGTAATAATAAAGTTGTAGTTATTTACATGCAGTGTATTGACAACTCGAGAATGGGTGGTGTATACCTATTTTGGGGCGCCACAGTTGGTATCGAGCTTAGGGATATGATCTCTCAAGCGGAGATCGGGGAATAGAACTAGGAGGGGAGGACGAGTAAATCCTTCGCTAGTGTGTCCTACCTAAGCTTATTTGTTAGTTGGTTAGTATATATAGGATATTATGTGATATATTGATTTCTTAATTAACCCTTGTTTTATGACGAAGATTTGAGAATGTCGAATTGAGAATATTAATGATTGGAGTGAATGAGGCCGTGGAGATGCTGTACTTACCAACGAGGAGAACGCAACAGTCGGTGGCAATGTACCTCCCGTAAACAACACCATTGAAAGCGACGATAAACGACGGGATGTTTAGAAGTTTTTGCGATTCATGCAAAATCGACGAGGAGACTCGTGTTCAAAACATAGGAGAAATGATAGCAATTCACGGGTTGTCACATGCAAGCAGATTCAAAGAGTTGGGACCACGAATTTAAGGGAAAGCTCGATCCGATCATGGCGGAAACATGGGTCAAGCAAATCACAAAGATATTCGATGTCTTGGGATGCACGGAGGACAGAAGGTTCCATTCGCCACCTTTATGTTCCGTGGCGAGGCATTTTCATTGGTGGGAGTGCGTGAAGGCGTACCATCCATTTGCAAGGCCAAGCATGTCTTGGGAGGCGTTCAGAAACTATTTAATGACAAATACTTTCCGAAAGTGTTCGTCATATGAAGGAAATGGAGTTTATTAGATCGAGCAGAACAACATGGCGGTGTCTCAAAGATGAGGCGAAGTTTATGAGTTGTCCAGTTTGCACCTCATTTGGTGGAAAATGAGGAACGAATGACGCGTATGTTTACGAGGGTCTAAAACCCTAGATTCGACAATATCTTATCTCTCATAAATTTTCTTTATATTTAGATGTTGTATGCAGGCTCAATTATTAGGCGTGATAACGAGTATGTTCAACCGGGGACCACAACGTGGTCATATCGGTGGCGATGTGATCATCAAACGATGATAACCGGTGGGACGAAAGAATACGTGACAAAGGCGGTAACCACTCGGGTGGTAATCGTGGCCATGATAATAGAGAGGTGACTCAGTGGACATTTCAAGAAGAGAAGGTTCAACAATAACCATGTGAAGACGCCGGCCAAATGAAGAATCTGGTTCCAAGGGAGGAGAACGACCATGTGTGGGCCCCATAACTGAAAGCGATTGGAGGAAGAAAATGACAAAAATAAGTTGTTTAAAAATAATTGGCAGAAGTTATTACCGTTTACTTTTGTTGGAATACTAAATTGGTTAAAACACGATGAATCTGGCGTTATTGCACAAGAAGATACCAGATTGCACCAATTATTGATTCTTACGTAAGAAGGCACTACTCAATAATGGTTACGATGAATTACTTATTCAAGATTTTATTTTATTGATTCAATAATCTTTGCGTTGATATTTTATATTTCTTTGTTGTTTCAATAATTATCATTACACAATTATTTTTCATTATCGAACCAATAATTCATATATATCGAATAATATTATTAGATAACATTATTGGCAATGTCTAGAAAGTTTCGTCTAAGGAGAGGTTTGGCCACCTAATGCTGCGCCCAAGAAGGAGAAATTCTTATCGAAAGCCCCTCTTTCTGAACTACACGGTTGCCGAAGATTGTGATTCTGTAATATTATTTGTGAATAATTAATTATTGATTTATATGATGAGGAAAATATTGATTTTATGTGGATATAGATGGAGAAAATTTTAATGTGACAATTGTTGAAAATTAATATTTTATCTTTTTTACGATAAAATAATTCATTTAAATATATTATTTTAATAATATATTAACGATGATATTTTTACGATGAATGTGGGATATATGAGTATATGTGGAGGAGGAGTATTTTTGTTACCAAAAATGTTTAAAACATGTTAAACATGTCGGTGGACCCCATTTATTGACTGAAATTTGATTATAGCCTGTAAAATCGTCCATTTGTGGATTTCGGTCAATTTTTGTTTGGAATTTGGAAAAACTTTCTTCTGTAAAGTTGTAGAGAATTAAATTTCCTATAAAAACTCGCGAGATTTGAATTTTCTGGAAAAAGGGCTATTTATTGTGAATTATTTAAGTTCCGAAACTCCGAAATAATTGATTTTTGGAAGTTTAAAATAATTTAAATAAGAAAAACGTTTTTTAAATGTTTTTGGGCATCTTTAACATGTGTTGATGGCTGAGATCAGATTGTCTAGATGGGTGTAGAGAATTTATTAAATATATTAATATTATATTAAATTTTCTGCTTTGGTGTTCTAAGCAATTTCCTATAAATAGGTGCTTAGGTTAGAATTGAAAATCACACCAGAAACTGAAGTTTTCTCTCTCTATATTATCGAGCGTATTCTTGTGAGTATTTTGAGTATACTTTGAGTATTGCTATACGGTGAAAGTTCAAGTCATAGCCTATATCCGGTGTTTCAACTAGAAGTACTATCTTTCGAGGTAAGGGATGTTATTTTCTTCTCAAATGATATTATTTCTTCAATATCATTATCTTTGAAATATTGGTTGAAACTTTTATCAAATTTGGAACTTTTTCATATAGGGGTTACTATTCATGAGTTACTATTCACGAGTTACTATTCATGAGTTACTATTCACGAGTTACTTATTCACGAAAGTACTATTCATGAAGCGTGATGATGTTTTTGTGAAATTTCTATCTTTTGGTGTCTGAATTACTATTCACGATATCAAGACTATTCACGATATCTAAGACTATTCACGAATACGACACTATTCATCGAAAAATGAAATTTTTCTTTTGTCCAAAATATCTATTCGGATACTAGCTTTGATTGTATCCATGTTTTGATCATTCTTGAATTTTACACCACTATGATTATTTTTGAGGTATTTTTGGACGTGGATAAAACAAAGTACGAATCTTAATCCTTAATCCTTGTCATTTTGTTTCACTGGATTCGTTTCTTTAAAAAAATATATTTTCATCATCCTCGGTCTTAAATGATGATATTATTGAATATCTTTGGCCTGTAGTGCAAAGATGAATGATTTATGATGAATATCTTTGGCGAAGAGTGCAAAGATGAATGATTTCGATGAATATCTTTGGCCTGTAGTGCAAAGATGAATGATTTCGATGAATATCTTTGGCCCGTAGTGCAAAGATGAGCAGTGTTTAGATGAACATGACCAATGGTGAATGTCCTTCGGCTCGTAGTGCAAGGATGAATATTTGATCCCGGATATATATTGATTGATGTTACGGGGATAAAAATAGGCGATGAACTTTAAAATTCATACATAGAAGATAGTAGTTTGCATTCTCTACTTAACTCTTCTAATGAATTATTATTTCATTGCGAATATTGATTTAAAACTTGTTGTCTATTGTATTCTATTATATTTTCCTGTTGAAGACTAACAATAATTTGTTGTATATTATCTTAGTCATAATATTCTTTCTTTGGACTAGTCGAGCTCACCCTTTTCCTTTTTGTTCCATTTTTCTTCTCGGGAGGCGAGAATATAGCGAAATGTAGTAGCCTGGGTATGGAATGAAGGTTTTAGAGAGTTGTTTAGTAGTCCTCACCATTTTGTAAAATAATGTATCAATAATTATGATGAGGATTTATTTGTATGTGGATATTGTTTAGATGGCAATATCTCAGATTTAAACTCACGATTTCTCTTGTTGTAATAATAAAGTTGTAGTTGTTTACGCATGACTGTATTGACAACTCGAGAATGGGTGGTGTATACCTGTTTTGGGGGCGTCACAGTTTTAACCAGGAAGGCGGTTAAGTTTGTTTGGACGAAGAAGTGTGAGAAAAGTTTTCATGAATTGAAGAAGAGGTTAAGTACAGCACCTGTGTTGTCATTGCCTGATGATACAGGGAATTTTGTGGTGTATAGTGACACATCGTATAAAGGACTAGGTTATGTGCTTATGCAGAACGGTAGAGTTATTGCGTATGCATCATGATAATTAAAAGATTACGAGAAGGGGTATCTGACTCATGACTTAGAGTTAGCTGCGGTGGTGTTTGCCTTGAAGATTTAGAGACATTATCTTTACGGAGAGAGGTGTGAGATATATACTGACCATAAAAGTCTGAAGTATATCTTTACACAAAAAGACTTAAACATGCGACAAAGAAGATGGTTGGAACTAATCAAAGATTATGATTGCGAGATTTTTTATCATCCCAGAAAGGCGAATGTTGTTGCTGATGCTTTAAGCAGGAAGGGACGAGAGAAGTTGATGTTGTTGACAGCCCAGGAGAAGCTAGTGTCGGAAATGGCTAAGATGGAGTTGGAAATTAAATATCCGACAGAATTCAATGAAAAGTTGTTCCAGATAGGAAATGATTCAACGTTGGTAGATAAAGTGAAGAATGCACAACTTCAGGATGAAGAATGCGAAAAGATAAAATAGAAGATATCTGAAGGTGAGGTGGAAAACAAATTTAAAATCGATTCGGAAGGGTTACTTCGGTTCGAAGGGAGAATTTGGGTACCGCAAGTACCAGAAATTAAAGAAGAAATTCTGAGTAAAGCTCACAACTCAAGATATTCGATTCACCCTGAAAGTACGAAGATGTACCCAGATCTTAGACATTATTTTTAGTGGCCGAATATGAAGAGGGATGTGGCTGAGTGTGTGGCGAAATGCTTAACGTGTCAGAAAGTTAAAGCTGAACATCAAAGGCCAAGCGGATTGTTACAACCGTTAGAGATACCAGAATGGAAATGGGAGCATATCACAATGGATTTTGTGGTAGGTCTTCCAACAACTCAGTAAGGTTATAACGTCGTTTGGGTGATTGTTGATCGATTGACGAAGTCGGCACACTTTTTGCAGATCAAGATTCGATTTACCCTAGATCGATTAGCAAAATTTTACGTGAAGGAAATTGTGTCAAGACACGGTGTACCTGTGTCCATTGTGTTAGACAGAGATCCATGTTTCATATTTAATTTCTGGAAACGACTACAAGAATGTTTGGGAACACAACTGAGGATGAGTACAACATACCATCCTCAAACCGACGAACAAAGCGAGAGAACCATTCAAACACTAGAAGATATGCTCAGAGCATGTATTATGAATTTCAAGGGAAATTGGGATGATCATTTACCGTTGGTTGAATTTTTATATAATAATAGTTATCACGCGAGTATTGGCATGCGCGCCTTACGAAGCGTTATCTAACAGAAAAAATGCGAGAACTCCGTTATCTTGGGGATGAGGTAGGAGAACGTCGCCTATTGGGTCCGAGTTGGTGCAACAAACCATCGAAATCATCAAGGTGATTTGAGCAAGATTGATAGCTGCACAAGATAGACAGAAGAAATATGCCGATCGACCAAACAAAATCGGGAGTTCGATGTTGGTAGTTATGTTTTCTTGAAAGTATCTCCTGGAAGGGAAAATTCGATTTGGCAAGAAAGGAAATTAAGCCCTAGGTTTATAGGTCCTTTGAAGTGCTTGACGGGTTGGCGAAGTGGCGTCGAGGTAGCCTTACCTGTGGTTAATGCATATCCATAATGTTTTCCACATCTTGGTATTGAGACCATATAGCCTGATTATAGGCATGTTATAGAATATGAGCCCTTACTGGTTTGAGAAAGACTTAACATATGAAGAAGTCCATGTTCAAATTGTTGTGAGAAAAAGAGCAAATCTTCGAGGAATAAGGTGATACCTTACATAAGGTAATCTGGAGGAACCACAATCTTGAGGAAGCTACGTGGGAACTTGAAAATGTTATGATGAAGAATTATCCTCGATTGTTTGTTTGATTTTGTATAGCGATTCGGGGATGAATCTTGTTAAGGAGGAAGAATGTAATGAATGAATTTTTTGAGTTGTGATTCTGGGGACAGAATCCTTTTAAGGAGGGAAGGATGTAACGATCGAGAAATTTGTAATTTAATTTAAATATTTATTGAATTAAATAAATATTTTAAATAATTTATTTATTAAGGAATTAAATAATTGATGAATTATGGTGAATTAATTTGGTAACTAAATTAATTAGTGTTAATTTGAATAATGATAATTTTATCTAATGGATTTAATTTAAGGAAGTAATTAAATTAAATCAATTGCTTAATATTTAAGAAAATAATTAAATTAAATGAATTGTTTAATTTAATGGAAATAAATAAAATAAATAAAGTGGTGTGTCTAATTTATTAATTAAATTAGATATATAACTATTTATTAAATTATAAGTGTAATGATAATAAGATTTTTATTATTATTAGTATAAATTGTTAAAATGGTTACATGTGTGACAATTGGAAACTATGTCATATAAATAATATAAAAATAAATTGGTTTATGGAAAATATGTGGTAGCCAAACAAGGCCTTGTGGCCTTTGGCTTATTCAACTGACGCAGACTTTTTATTTTTCTAACGTAAGAAACGTGGGAGAGGCCAGTTATATGGCATATGCGTCTTATTTTTTCCCTTAGGCTTGTTAGCATAAAAAAGAGGAAGAGAGAATTTCAGAGGAGATTGAGAGTGAGAGCTTGAGAGATTGTTCTGAGATTTCAAGAGGAAGAAGAGGATTGCTAAACCTTGTTGTCATCTTTTGCTAGCCAATAATCAAAGATTAAGGTATAACTAATTCTAATTCCCAGACTTGTGATTTTCTATTCTCTGTAAATTGATTTTGTGGGTTTGTGGCTCATACGTTGTGTATATGGTGTGGATTAAGTTGTAGAATCTGTTGTCATCTTGTATGCATGTTGTATCAGTTATCAAATTGTGAGAAATTGGATGTAGGAAGAAAACGGAAATAACAGTGTTTGTGTTCATATGTTATGGCCTTAGAAAGTACTAATTTTAGTGGTCAATTTGTGTATAAAACTATAAATTGACGCTTGCATATGGTAGTTCATTAAGATACGAACATAACGTAATTTGAATTAAGTGTTTTGGCCAAGTTTTGAGATGTCAGTGATGATTTTGTGTAAGATGTTCAAAAATGGAGTTTTGTATGAAAACATAGAATTTTGAGAAATTAAAATAGTTTTAGTTGATGATAAATTGTGTTAATTGATTGTAAATGTTAGCAATCATGTTTGTAATAGTCTGTACCAATTGTAGATGTTAATTTCACTGTTTGGTGGGTGAAATTTGTGTTTGTTGGGTTAAAAATGGCTACTGTTCACTATCGTCTCATACATCATGCTATGCATTAGTAATTTCTTTGGTGACAAGCAGCAAAAAAGCAGCCTTGCATTGCCTTGATCCCAAGTCTAAGTGTGGCACTAAGCATGGCATACCCTAATCGAGATGGTGAGGTCTTCTTGTTTTGCAGTCAGGCTTATCGGACTTGTGTTAGTTTAGTGTGTATGTTAATGATGTTAAAACATGTTATAAACTATAATAATGAGATGTTAATGTGTTGAAATGGAAAGTACAAAGATTTGAAATAATTATTTAAATAAGTTATAAAATGAAACCAATTGAGATGTTTTGAAAGATAGAGTTGAGCGAGCACTAAGTTATGTTGATCAATGTGTAATTTTGAGTGTTAAGTATGTTAACCTAAATGGTTAGGTGCTAGGTTAGGGTTATGACCTAAATGATGGTTTAAACCCTAAAGCTAATATTTATACAATTAATTATTGTTGCTATTTCGATGATATGTGTAGGGTAATTGGAGATTATTTTAATTGTGTAGCTTACAATCAAGGCAAGTCTTCTAACTCCATACTTTCATTGAGTTAGTTTGTTATGGTTATGCAAGTTTTCTAACTTCATCCTTTTCGTATTGAATGCAAGTTCCCATTCCTAAATTATTATTGTGCAAGTTTCTAACATTCTTTATGAAGATGAGCAAGCTTAACCTATCTTGCATATATTTATTCAAGCTTATGTAACTTAATTCGTTACATTAAGCGACATTTAGATTCCTAATTATTATTCAAAGCTTATATTGTTCTAATATATTGATTCAAGGAAGATTGTTTTAACTCTTCTATAGCACCTTGCATGTATAACATGTTTACTCGATTACAAATTATTGTTATTCAATCTTTGACTTGGATAAACTTGTTCAAAGCTTTATCGTCGTATTAAATCTTCAAGTAGTAAGCAAACCTTTATTGATTGAATTAATCTATATTCGAATAGTGTTCTAAAATTCTAGAAAACACTGATAAGCTAGTTCCAAACTAAACTTTCTTTAGTGCTGAAATTCTAAATCCAAACTGAGACGAACAACCCTAACATAGGGGATTTTGTATGTGTAACGTTTAGATGTTTGTGCACAATACATGGTACAAAGGGTTGATCCCCCTGAGTACGTTAAAAAGAGTCTGTACAGTCTAACGACTGTTGAGGTTAAGGTAATAATACCTAAACACCGTGGACATAGTTCGTGGTCATAAGACCCTCAGATAATTAAAGTTCGAACTTGTTTTTTATTTTGATTCGTAGAACAAGTTCTTTATTATTCAGTATTAGTTGTTCACTCTCATGTTGTTATTATACTATCTTTATGTCAGTGAGCAATTGTTTGCTCACTCTTGCAATTAAACAATGCAGCTAAAGTTAAAAGAGGTGATGATCCATCTACTAGCAAGGGAAAGGGCAAGATGTCTAAGTGATGAAGAATTGTTTAAAGTTTATTTAAATGTTTGAAGTTTAAGATTTGTTTTATTTTATAATGTATTCCGCAAACTGATGTAATAATTTTAAGGTAGATTACCTGGGATTTGTTTTGAGATTTTGATGTAACCCTTAATGGGAGAGATTATTTAAGTTATTTAAATTATGTCTTTATCCTTTGAATATTGGTAGTTAGATATAATAGTTTTTGATAAGTGAGCACCAAATTCGGTGGAAATGAAGTACCCGGATTTTGGGGTGTCACAATCTACACTTTAAACAAGAAGACGCCCTACGAGTTATGGAAAGGAAGAAAACCAAACATCAGATACTTTTGTGCCTTTGATGTGCTTGCTACATTCTCAACAATGGCAAAAGATATCTGACCAAATTTTAGCCTAAATCAGATGAAGGAATCTTTCTTGGATACTCTCTAGAAAGCAAAGCCTACAGAGTTTTTAACAAGAATACATTGACCGTAGAAGTATATATCCATATTACATTTGATGAATCCAATGAAGATGAACTAAGCAAAATATCTTTAATTGACGAAATCGTGGAAATGGAACCACAAGCTACTCAAAATTCTATGATCGATGAAGATGTACCAGCTCCTACGATCGCAGTAATAGATAAAGGAGTCGTAGAGTCTTAAAATCCAAATACTAAAACTATACGAACCAACGAAGATGCAGACTAAGAACCAAATCTTGAAGAACTTCGACAAGAAGCACAAGGACTGACATTCCATTCGGATCTAGATGGGAAAGAGATTACACTCAAATCTAATCATTGGAGATCCAAGTGCATGTGTTAGAACCAGATCAGCCACTCAAAATGAATGTTTCTATCTAAGCTTTCTTTCTTAAACTGAGCCAAAGAAAATTGAAGAAGCCTTAGAAGACTTAAGCTGGATTGAGGCTATGCAGGAAGAGCTAAATCAATTTGAAAGAAGCAAGGTTTGGAGACTAGTTCTAAGACCAAAAGATTATCCAGTGGTTGGCACAAAATGGGTCTTCAGAAATAAGATGGATGAAACTGTTGTGATCACAAGGAACAAGGCAAGTTTGGTAGCAAAAGGATATTCACAGGAAGAAGGAACTGATTATGATGAAACATTCACACTTGTTGCAAGACTGGAAGTCATTGGGATATTTCTAGCCTATACATCTCACATGAAATTCAAAGTTTTTCAAATGGATTTCAAGAGTGCATTTCTCGATGGTGAACTTCAAGAAGAGGTCTATATCGAACAACCACCAGGTTTTGTCAATCATACTTTTCTAAATTATGTCTTTAGATTTGATAAAGCATTATATGGGTTGAAGTAAACGCTTAGAGCTTGGTATGAGACACTCACTAATTATCTTATTGAAAATGGATTCACTAGAGGAAGAGTTGATACAACCTTATTTCTTAGGAAACACAAGAATAAAATTCTATTAGTTCAAATATATGTTGATGATATCATATTTGGCTTTACTGATGAAAAATATTGTGAGAGATTTGCCAAGTTAATGCAGAGTAAATTTGAGATGAGTATGATGGGTGAGCTTAACTTTTTCATTGGACTTCAAGTCAAGCAATCTAAAGAAGGAATTTTTATCAATCAAGCCAAGTACATCATAGATCTTCTGAAGAAATATGGATTAGATTCAGCCACCTCTATGAAAACTCCTATAACATCTGCTACAAAACATGACAATAATGAAAGAGGTAAAAGTATTGATATTACTCAATACAGAGGTATGATTGGATCTATCTTGTATCTAACTGCTAGTAGACCAGATATCATGTTCGCAACCTGCATTTGTGTTAGATTTCAAGCTAATCCTAAGGAATCTCATCTAATAGTTGTGAAAAGAATCTTCAGATATCTTAAGGGCACTCCTTACTTGGGCTTGTGGTACCCCAAGGAGTCTCCATTTGATCTGATAGGATATTCAGATGCAGATTTTATAGGATGTAAGATAGACAAGAAAAACACTAGTGGGACATGTCAATTACTAGGGAATACACTTGTATCTTGGTTCAGCAAGAAGCAAAACTCTATGTCAACCTCCACTGCCGAGGCTGAATATATCACAAATGGTAGTTGTTCTGCTTAGATTTTATGGATGAAGAACCAGCTTGTTGATTATGGGTTTGATTTTAAGCTTATCCCAATATTTTTTGATAAACTAGTGCCATTTCAATTACTCATAATCCTGTCATACATTCTAGAATTAAACATATAGATATCATATATCATTTTATTAGAGATCGTGTTCAAAATGGAAATATCTCCTTGCATTTCATTCCAACTGATGATCAACTAGCAGATGTGTTTACTAAGCCTTTGGATGAATCTAGATTCAACAAGCTAATAAGTAAGTTAGGAAAGCTAAATTTGCATCCATAACACTATGTTTACAGATGACACTATCCAAGTACAGAAAAGAGAATCGTAACACCGAAAGTGATCATAGAAGGCGCGTAATGTTCACGATTAAGCAAGCAAGTGGAAGATAAAGCTACTACTTATTTATTGCAAAATAGAAAAATTGAAACGACGTGCAGAATATCATGTCATGCCACGTGTCCTACTCCACACGACTAAGAGGGAAGTTATATAAAATTATTTCAAATTCAATCTTTGACCTTTACTCTTCTATTTTATTCATCTACAAAATCTGAATAGTCGTATTTTTTAAAAATATCTAAAAGTTTTCTAACCCTAGATCTCAAAATTCTTTGGAAAATTTAGTCACTTGTGTGAAATTTTTCAAAAAAAAATGAATCAAGATGGCAAACTTTCACATCGTAACCGGTATTCGGCTGTGCTCTGGTCAGTTCATTGCTCAAGAAAAGAACATCAAAGACATTCTAAAGCTCGTTGAACAAGCTGGGTTCTTTGAGTGCTTCAACTCCAACACTAAGATCTACTCAAATCTCATCAAGGAATTCTATCTAAATTCTAAGTTAAAAGATGGTGCGATAACGACTAAAGTCAAGGGAGTCACACTTCAGATGGGAGCTGCTGAAATCAATGTGTGTCTGGGTTTTCAGAATAAAGGTCTTACTTTGTAGGATAAATTGGATTTCGAGGAAGGAATGACATTAATGGGTCATAAGAAGAACCCACAGTAAAAGGAGCTGAAGAAAAAGGAATTCCCTCAAGAGTATGAGTTCATTGCTGAAATTGTGGGCAAGTGTATCATCTGCAAAGATATTTCTCATGACTCAGTAAGTGAACTTCAATTAAAGTTCATGACTATGATTGTTCAGTCCAAGAAAATCAACTTTTGTGCTATATTTGTAACTTGGTTAGGAAAATGGGTTAAAGATTTTGAAAAATCAAAACCGGTAGAAAAGTCAGCCCCCAAAATGTTTCATGGTAGATTGTTGAGTATTATTTTGAAGAAGAGTCTGAAGAACAGAATCACAGAAGAAGAAAGATTCCTTCTCGATCCAAATAAAAAAATATCCCCTAAATTATTTGAGCACTGGAAAAGAAATCCTTTGGAAAATTTGAAGTCCAAACTGTCTGAATGTGGAAGTGAAAGAACTACGAGTGAAGTACAAAAGCCAGTAAAAGCAAAGGGAAAAAGAAAGGTAGATGTTGTTGTTGAAGAAGAAGAAGAAGAAGAAGAAGATTCACAAGGATCGATTGCTCCTCAGGTTCGTAGAATACCTGATTAATCGAAGCAGAATAAACAAAAATTATCCAAGACAACTATCCTAAAAGGCTAAGAGGATGCTCAAAAAGAAATACAAACATCTGAGTAAATGAAAGATATTGAAGATGTCAATATTCCTCTATCCCAGATGATTTTAAGAAAAAAGAGGTAGAGTCGTTGATGAAAGGCTACTATGCAACTAGAGGAACAAGCTCGAGAATCCATTCCTCCTCAAATTGAAGAAATAGAAGAAGAGGAAGAAGAAGAACAATACATGTTAATTCTAAAGAATCAAGGAAAGAGAAAATCATATCTATCTGGCCTAAGGGCAGAAGAAGATCTTGTTGAATAAGGTTCTACTCATGAGCCCTTACTCATTGATGGCTGAGACGGTTGTTATACCTAAGCCACAACCAGTTGCATAAATAGAGCATGTTGTTGAAGGTCCAAGCTCTGTGTCTAAGGGGACAAAGAAGAAAAGCAAATTGATTAAGATGACTGAAAAAGCTACAACAAGGCAGAAAAAGATTTCAAGTTTGGAATCTGATCGACAAAAGAAAAAGGTAGAAGTAAAGCAGAAATGAAGGGAAGAAAAGAGAAAAAGGAAAGAATTGAGAACTAAACTTAAGAATGACTCAGTAAATGATCTTCACATTCTTCTGTTGCCTCTCTACGACTAACTCATGTCATCTCCACTATCTTAGAAGATGTTTCCAAGGGTTATGACCCTTTGATCGTAAAGCCTGAATATCCTACCTCTAAGGGAGAGCAGCAACCTGAATACATTATTCCTGAGACTAAGCATCCAATGAACTCTCAACCATCTACTTCTTAGCCAGTGTCAGACCACTCCTGGTTGCCTCCTCAAAGAGCATACCAACCAGGGATGTGTAGAGTAATTCTTATTGGCCAAGAGGTTTCAGAGAGTGCTCATTTATTGCCAAAGAAGTTTGAAGGTGTGACAAACGAGATTTTTGTAATTTAATTTGAATATTTATTAAATTAAATAAATATTTTTCGATGATTTAAATATTGGGTTAAATAATTAATTGATGAATTTGTGGAAGATTAATTTAATTATATGTGTTACATTGATTAAATTAATATGGAGAATTTTGTTATTCAAAGTATGTATTTAATTGAGCTTATTTGATTAAATGAATTATTTAATAAGCATCATGTTATTCTAATTAATTTAATAATTAATTAGAGATTTAATGATAAATGAGATTTTAATTATGTGACTATGTGAATTAATGGGAAATTATTCTATTTAACTTAAAATAAATTAAATAAGATATTTGATTAATTGCTTAAAAGGGTGTGACATTATTAAACAATATAATAAGAGATTAATTAAATTAAATGGGAAAAAGCCTTTTAAAGGCTAGCCAAACAGGGCCCTAAGAAGAGTTGGCCAGTTAACCCACGAAGGGATTAATTGACCACAACGACGTCAGTTATATTATACGTCTTTTATTCAGATCATAATTTGCAAGTCTGGAAAATAAGTTCAGAGAGAATTAGAGAGAAAATTGTGAGAAATTGTGAGATTGAAGAAGAAATAGAGAAGAATTTCATCTCCTATTAATCTACACAAACTAGCTGGATAATCTCTTCAATCCAAACTGTAACTTACATTCTTATATTTTCTATGAAATAACTATGTCCTCTGTGATTGAAGAGATTGTTAATTAATGAGTATATGATGTTATGTATATGTTAGTATATGTTTAAAATATGTTTATATCATATATTCATGTGATTAGAGTAATTGATTTCATGTAAACATGCTAGAATCAGAGTTTTCCATTAATGGGTGTTTTGAGTTCTCTGTAAAATAAATATTGTATGATCAATGCATGAATTGATGATTTATGTGTATATACATGATAATATATAAGCATAACATGTTTTCTACCATCTATGTATGTTTTCAAAACATCAATTTCATATAAATATGTCATAATTAGATTTTTGAAGTTACAGAGTATAAAAGTTGAATATATATGACCCTTATGAGCAATTGTATGCCATGAATTGTTGTTTAACTTAAACTTTGATAGTAGATTATGATAATACATGTTAAAATGAAGAAAACAAACTTTGAACGGACAGATTCTGAGTTATAACGAACCCGTAATGCCAAATCTCATGTTTTTCTTCAAAACTTTCAAAAAACACCAAGAACAATGAAATTATGTGATTTGATTCAAGTAATTATATGATTTAAGTTGTTAAAATCATGCTAGAAAGGTTGGGTAATGATCATATATAAATTTTAGTAATTGGGTATGCTTAAATTAATGTATGAACAAAGAAATTGGAATTTTATGGCCTTATTTTGTGTTTTTCATGAACTTGATTCGAAGGCTGGCGTTCAATGCGTAGCCTCACCTCAGAGCTTAAAATCCAATTGCGGCGCTGGACTTAAACCCTAAAGTTTGAGGCTGCAGCCTTGATCTAAGCTTATTTGGTGGAGGCGCAATACTTGGCCGTCTTTGTATCGCCATGACACTGATTCAAATGGTGGAGCTACAGCGCCACTTTGCAGTTTTGCCCAGAAATGAGATTTTTAATCGTTTAAGTCCAGGAAATATAATTGTAACCTAATCTAATGAACATAAAAATGTATTAGACATATAATGTGATGTTAAAATAGATTCTTAACATGTTAATAAGGCATTTACATGTTTAATTGATTTGTCGAACGCATAGTAAGCTCGTCGTTTGTGAAGTCTAATATTATGTGAAAAAAAGTTTTGTGATTTGATTAGTATAATCATGATCAGAGTTTAGTGAGAAGAGAATGAACTTATGATGCTAGTTACATTATAATTAACTAGTATTGTGAATGTAAATGGTATGTAGGATTAAATTGAGGAACGTGAATAGTTAACGTGTAATCTACGCACGAGGCAAGTTTCTAAACCTTACCCCTTTACATTGAGCAAGTTTTCTAACCCTAAACTTTATTTGAGCAAGTTCTAGACTTATATTCTATATCGATCAAGTTCTTGTTGTTTATTGATCAAGTTCAAAATTTCATATTAGATGTTATCATTCTTTTAAAGTATGATTCCTGTTGTACAATACTTATTCCATTGTATACCTCTTGAGTTTCTTATTCAAACTAGATATCATTTATTGTTGAACCTTGTAAGACTAACGAACCTTTATTGATTCGACTAGTCCATAGTTGATGAACGTTCTAAATTTTAGAACCTTTGTTGAGTTTATCCAAACCAAACTTCCTTTGGTGCGGGCCCTAATGTCAAACTGAGATGAACAACCCTGTTATAGGGGATTAATTATGCTTTAGCCTTAAGATATTATATGCGATTATGGTACTAAGTATTCGATCCCCTAAGTACGAGAAGAAGAATCCATAGTCTTATGATCATAGTTAAAGGTTTCAAGTATAAACACTTGACAACCTAGGACATAGTTCAAGGTCTTATGACCCTCAGAAGTTCTTTTGATTCTTGTTATTTATTCTTGATTCAAAAGCCGAGTTTTCTTATTTCAGAAGTCTTTGATTCACTCGCATGTTATTATTTTACTGTTATATTATTATACTTGTGGGCAATCGTGCTCACTCTTGCGTAATAATAACATTGCAGTTAAGAACGAAAGGTCCGACTAGCAAAGGCAAAGGAAAAGTTAACAAGTGATGAAGACTTGTTGTTTATTTGATGTATTTATGTTTCAGACTTATGTTAAAGTTGTGTAAGACTTATTATTTATTTATGTTTCCGCATTTGAGATTTAAGGTTAGTATGACCTGGGATTGATGTATTTACATTTAGATACTATAACTACATAAGGAGAGGATTTATTTCTATATATTTATGGTTTTTCATTTATTATGGGTAGATAGATACAGGATGTTTGGACAATGAACACCAAATCTCGTGGGAATTAAAGCACCCGGATTTGGGGGTATCACAAAAGGTACATCAGTAGGTCGAATGAGAGTAGTCCATTCCACAGATGCTTTGTATACTCTCTTTTATGATCTAGATATTGACTGAACCACAGTTGTGTTCGAGCCAAAAGGTGATCAACTATTTCATTTCATGTCAATGTTGCCTCTCCTTCGAGCAATCATGCATTGTGACCACAACTTTGTTAGTTGGGCATACATTACTTATACCAGTCTACCCCTCATATCTCAAAATTTTCCTCGAGTTTTAAGGTACGCCACAAAATTGCTCTGCTTTGCACCCTTTAATAAAGAACCTCGTGTATTTCCTCCTATCTTACCACTGTTCACATTTCTCCTTCCATCTTCTGGTTGTCATGACGAGATCTTGAGTCTACCTTCCTCGATCTCTGAACATCCTTCTCACTCTCATACATCCACATCTATTTGTTATGAAGAATCCCCTCCTCCTGAAAAATAATGAAAATCTTCAAATCGTAGAGTTTCAATCCCACACTGAATCCCAATCATTTCCTCACTCTTTGATCATAGAACTCTTATCTCCTATGAACAAAACCGAATCATCTGATTCCCAGACTCATTCTCCACTTCCCATAGTCGAATTGCCTTCACTCGTTCATATTTCTAGTCTCTTAACCTCTCCTCATCATTCATCTCTTCATTCTAATACTTCTTCTTCATGGATTTCAAATTCTCTAGACATAAAATCTCCTTCTCCTAAGTCTGGTAAATCTAAAGGTGGTCCTCTCTCCTTTCCAGAAAGCACACCTCTATCAATTCCCACTGATATTCCCTCCTCCTCTCAAAATGAATTCTTTGATCTTCCTCTTGCTCTGATAAATTTATCCCAAGGCCCTCAAACTATTCTGGAGGTCACCCCTACCCAAGTCATGGAACGTCTAAACTCTCTCACTCACCTTACTTCTCAGATGTCTCATGATATTGAGGACATGTTTACCCAAACCAATGCTGACCTTCAGGATCACATGGATAATATCACAACTATTGTATGTGGTTTATCTGGTGTTACGGGCAAATAAATTCACAAACAGCTTCAACAAATGAGCACTGATCTTACCAATCGTCTTCATGAGCGAGATAGAGCATTTTTCGACACTTTAACTGATCACAAACGAGTAATTGTAGCTTTTCAAGAACAACATGAGTACTCCCTCAACTCGGTCACGAACAAGCTTTTTGCACTCAGTGGAACTCTTTCGGAATTCATGCACCATAAGGAAGCTCAAGCATTCAACAATCAAGCTTCTATAATTCACCAACATGAACATGCCACTGCTCGTCAAAATGAGATTCGGGCTGATATTGCAATGACGTCTACTCAGCTGCAAGAACTTATTGATGTTGTGCAACGTTCATCCCAATTTTCTGATGCCAAAAAGGGGAGAAAGAGAAACGACAAGAAGACTAAAACAAAAGGGGAGTAAGTCAATCTTAAGGGGAGAAAAGAACACGAAATCAAAAGCAAATATTCATTACCCCTCCAATCTTTAGATCACAATCACCTCCTTATCTCCCATCAGCTATATCTCTAGAAGAAGGAAGATTCTCCTCAAGACAAGAATCGTCAAACAGAGTAACTCCTACCATTATCTAGATTCTTACTGGCAATCCTACATATCTTAGGAGAAATCTTCAAGGAATGCACATCGTAGGAGAAGCGACAATGGATGCATCATATCTTGGTCCTAGAGATTCTGCCGAAGAAATAAGAAGAAAAGCAAACGAAGACAGAATCTGAGCTGATCGTAGAAGAGAATCTGAAAAGAAATGGCTCTCAAAGGAAAAGGGATCAAAGAAGTAAAATTGAAACTGCTCAAAATTTGTATGTCATGTAATAGCTGAAATCCTTATTGATCATTATCAGATATTAATAAATTTATGCTTTTGATAAGATCAATACAGTAAATCACTCTATTCTAAGGCATATTTATTTTCAAGTCAATGCATTTTGATGAATGTTATAGACCTACTGGTTTTGTCATTATCAAATAGGGGGAGATTGTTAGAGTCGGCATATCTTAATTTGATGACGAATGAACTTAACGTATATTTGTACAGTCCTTATGAAGACTTGATTATTTGTACAAGGACTTAGAATAGAAATATCAAATAATGTTAGGTTGATCTTAAAAGAAGCTGAATTGATGTATAGTTGATAGGATGTTATAAGATTGTAAGGTTACCCTGCTACTCAAAGTACAAGATCACAGAGGTAGCACAATAACACGCATACATCAAGAGGATCTTTAAACTACTTGGAATAACCAAAACTCTATACTTTATAAAGTCACTTCAGATAGTTAAGTGAACAAATGATCTTTCCACCTAGCTAAACAATCGTAGAGCAGTCAAGTTTGACAAATTGACTAATAGTGGAGCGTTACAAGTTTAAGACCCAATGCACTCTCAAAATATCCTTGGCGAAAATTGAAGATCAGATTATAGTAGATGATAGTGACACGTCAAGGGTGTTAGGTGAGAACGCAGACTGATGTGACAGACAAAGAAAGAGAAATTGTCTTCAATGTTTAAAATGTCAACATTAAGCATCCTAGTACATCTGAGCATTAATTGCACAAACGGGCATTTTGCAACGGGAAGATTTCTCAGCAGAGTATAAAAGGTTTACAAGGATTCAACTTGAAGAGAGGCGAACATTTTGATCAAAAAGCCAAAAAAAAACTCTGCAAAAGTTAAAGAACAAACTCAATGATCCATTATATAAGTTTGAGTTGCTAAGTACCTGAGAAGAAAAAGTTTAACGCAAACTTAGCAGCACTTCACAACAAATATAATTCATCAAAGCATCCGAGGGCAAAGTGTCCATGTTTTTGTGACTAAATATCCAAGTTTGCGGGACTTGAAGAGGGCAAAAGTGTCCTAGTCAAGTGTGACTAAATATTCAAGTTTGATGGGCTTGAAGAGGGCAAAGTGTCCTTGTATGTGTGACTAAACCATTAGTGGATTTCCTACTCGAGGAGTAGAAGAGTGGAGTATGAGTTATTCAATCTATGAACCACTTAAAATTGCATGTCTTTGCGTGCTGATTTTTGTTCCTTATTTGCTTATTTATTTATCTTACAATCTGCCAGAACTGATATTTATTTTTAGATCTTAAAGGGGTTTTTCCAAAACGACTTATTTTGTTGTGCTTAATTAAATTATAAAATATTTAGTGACACCCATTTAATCAATAGAAATTTTAAGAAGATCTATTCAACCTCTCTTCTAGATCTGCAAGTGCCTTTGGAAAATAACATAATATAAATTACTTTAAAAGTTGAAGGGAATTTTCAGAAAAACTAAAAAAGCTCAAAAAAATTGTTTACACTACATCTGACCTCCAACTTTATATACTAGATATAATAAAGTGGTATTTGTTTGTGTCTGAATACCTCTTAATTCATCTGTCTCTGATTCGGTCAGAGGCAAATCTTGTTTGGTAAAAAATTTTTTTGCCTCTTAATCATTAAGACAGAAACTCAAATCTTAACTATTAAGAGTTGTCTCTTAATTGTTTATTTAAAATTTATGGATAAAAATAGTCTTAATAAATATTGTACTCCTTCAATTACAAATTTTAAGATCATTCAAATAAAATTTTTAAATAACTCAAAGGGTTAAAATGGTAAAATAGTGTCATTCATATGTTTTACACTTTTTAGTTATCAAACAGTTTTTTTAGATTCAGATATTAATTCATTCAGATAATCTAATTTATTAAGATGTATTAACCATTCAGATCTTAATTACTCAATTTTAAGATCATTCAAATAAAATTTTTAAATAACTCAAAGGGTTAAAATTGTAAAATAGTGTCATTCATATGTTTTACACTTTTTAGTTATCAAACAGTTTTTTTAGATTCAGATATTATTTCATTCAGATAATCTAATTTATTAAGATGTATTAACCATTCAGATCTTAATTACTCAATTTTATCAAACACCACCTTAAGGTCTTACGGCCGCCATTTATTATACAATAAGGAAAAAAGGAGAAAAAATTCCAAAGATTATATAATCATGAGACTATATTCCTATGGATTATAATTTCAAAACTATTAATCCTAAGATTGAATAGTCTTAATCTCATGTTTGTTTTTTATGGGATTATTCATGAGATAACTTAAAATAGTCATGTTATATTTGTTTTGTCCAACATTATTTAAAGGATTGGATAAAACTTAACATTTAGACTATTATACCCTTACTACTAATAACAAAGAAATAATATTCTCATTAGTTTAAGTATAAATAGATAGGATAAGATACATCAGTCTTTTTAAACAAAGTTAAAGGTTAATTTTGTCCACAAAATTTTAGTCTCAAATGGTAGGAATTATAATAACTAGTTAGACATGGTATTAAATAATTCACTCTTTCAAGTCATTTTATTATCCCAGAATTAATAATCTCAAGTCTATTTTTAAAAACAAACAAAAAAATTGAAATTAATAATCCAATCACAAGTATAATCCTTATAAATAAATATAGTTAGGGTTTAAATTGTTCAAAACTTTATCTTATAAGTAAATACATATGATGTATTTGCCTATCTAGCTAAAGCATTATCCACATTGCACAACAAAGACCAAAAAATATGAGTCAAGTATAAGCGTAAAGGTTGAGAGTTATTTAGCATATATTAAAATAAATAAATAAAAGTCACAAGTTATAACCGCATGAGTGTAATGTAACACATTTCAGTGCCATCCATGTAAGTAATATCTTTGTTATGCATAACAATGGCTGCTGAACCATCCCCCATCAATAGACAAATATGTATTTTCAATTTGCGACTGGAATTTTCTCAGATTAGGGCTTCTCACTACTAAAGTATGGGCAGATAGCCTCCACTGTCTAATAAAAGTGTAGAAAAATAAAAATAAAAAGAACATGAGAATACGGATGCACAGAGAATATTTTTTTTTTTTGCTAATTTCCACAAACACACACCACACTCACACACCCAAGAATTGAAAGAATCGAACCCTTAGACCTATGGAAACCACAAGACAAGAGTTACGGTTGGACCAAGAACCATACAGCTCATAGATAATACATTTGAAATAGTTAAAAGGATGTAGTTTTAATTGCAGACCATGTATGTATAGATCACATTCTCCAAACAAACCAAAAAAAGAAAACCTAATTACCAGTGATATTCCAAATTTAGCAGTAACCTTGCAAAACACGAGCACATGCGCACACATATACACAGGGAGCTAGGATCAAGTAAAGAGGATAATAACCTATATCAATGATAACCTGCAGCAACTGTGGTCTTGATATGTCCAAAAGCTTCCTGGATCTCTGACATCTTTATCCTCTTTGCCACACGCAAAGCATGCAGTTCTTGTACTTTCTTTTGTGCATCATCAAGACATGCCTGGAGTTCTCGTACTTCCCCTAGAGCACCTGTCAGTACTATTGTCAAGAGAACAAAGTTCATCAGCATTGTTTAGATGATTCACCAGCCAACTAGTGTTGAACCCCCATCTCTCCAAGTCAGAAAACAGGCCCCTGTAGTGAGTGATAATCGAGGTAGTAACATTGGTTCTCATGACTTCAAAAAATGAACTTACAGATGTGCACAATGTATTCAGCCCGACTGTATATATCATCTCCGTTTGGGGATCAAAGTGCTCAAACGTTTCTGGGTACTTTTCCTTAATGTGTTGTAGCAAATCCACAAACTCGGAATATACCTGATGGCCTTCCCATAACGATAAATTACTATTTGTGCTACATGAGCAAGTCCCATTCACATGAACATTACTCATAGTCATAGAATTCACTTGCCCTGGAATCCTTTTAGTGGCCTTCGTTATTGTTTTTTGTTGAATAACATCATCTTCCAGTGCTGGATCCTCTCTTGCATGATCTTCCTCCACTCGTTCCTCCGTCGCGTCCTGAACAATTGTATCTTCATCTCCACCATCACTAATATGTCCATCTTCAAACATAGCCTGTTCCTCATAATCTTCATTCAAATATTCTCCTATTTCTTCTTCAGAATCATCAACCACCGAATAAGTAGACCCCATCCACCGCAACATATTCACGTTTGGGTTGTAATCACTAATATTCCTCCCCCATTGCTTCAATAAATCATAATGACAAAGTTTAAGTTATTAAACAATCAATCTTATGTGCGGATTAAGAAGTCAAAATTGAATAATTAGAGAGTTGAACACCAAGATAATCTAAACAAGGTTTTAACTGAAAAAGAAGACTGATGCATGAATTTTTACAGCCAAACGTGGCCCCTGCATTAAAACACATGGACAAAGACAAACCAACTTAACATGCAAATATAACCTAAAAGTCAGAATACAGCCAACCCAAACAGTTAAATTCAAGTGACAATGTGTTTCAAAATCAAATCCCCTCAAACAGTTCAGATTTATCATATCCTCATATGGAGAATAGCTCAGATGTATCATGTCCTCACAAGGATGACTTGGACCAACAAAAGTCAAATATCTCTGTTAAGTTTAGCATGTCTTAGTTTACATGACACAAGTTCAAAACATGTACAACATTTTCTGTATGTGTTCTTGACATCATAGTTGTCAAGTCGTAAAGTCGAGTCAAGTCGGTGGCAAGGAGCTTAAGCGACTAGGCATCCAACTAGTCGCTCATAAGTCGACAAGTCATTTCCAATATACAATTTATACTTGCATCTCCACCATACATTACATAAATTAAGGGCTGAGATTTAAAAATCAATTTCGTCATCCGCTACTTGAAGTAGCGGACACATAAAAAAAACTTTTCGGACCAAATTGCCCACATATATCATTTATGCCTTTGTTTTGGGAGGAAATTTATATATCTGCTAGTTGAACTAGCGGAAGAAGAATTATCCCAAATCTAATATGATCATATCTCGAATATTACAAATATGAGATCTCGAATATTACGCAATAGCAATGAGATCTCGAATATTACGCAATAGCAAATATCGGATCTCTGAATATTACAAATATGGGATCTCTGAAAGATAGTGTCATCCATGATTTTGGACTTGTGTCCAATCATTCCTTTTGAAACGATGGGTGTGGTTGGGTTGGCAGCAGCGCAGTTCGAATGGTACACCACCACCACCACCACCAAACAAGCAATATATGTGCCAATATTATGTATACATCGAGAAGGACTAAAACTATATAATCTTTAGATGAAAATGAAAGAAAAAAAATCAGCGTATGGCTTTATGGAGTGAATTGATTTTGAGAAATATTAATCCATAATGGGATGCTGCAGAAGATCATTGAATAAATCAGATTTCACAACGAAAGTCAGAAAGTGAAATCATAAATTGCTCAAACTTAATCAGAAGAAAAATGGGTTGGTACTATTCTCTGTTTACATGCCAACAAGAAAAAATCTGTAAATGGCTTGATATAGGGGCAAGCCCTTAATTTATGTAATATATGGTTATGAATTTATGATGCTATTTGCCCATTTTTCATCCCTAACAAATACATGCTATGAATCATTTCCCATATATATATATATATATATATATATATATATATATAGGACCGATCCACAGGCAACGTTGTAAACTTCATATTATCCTTGCATCAAATCTCAGCCGTCCATTTGCGGATTGAACGAGGTAATGGTATCCCAACCCGCACTTTAATATGGGGGAGCCTGCAGTTTAATTCTGCGGACGGAGACTCATTATGTCAATGTACAAGAATATTCTATTTTTAAAAGTAATCCTCGTCCACACAATTAAACTGCGGATAGGAGAGATTTTTTTTATTTTTTTTACGTCAAATTGGCTAGAATTGCCTTCACATTGCAAGAGATCAGTCCATCTGAAATACAAAGAAACAAGGGAATGGCGAAATTGATGAAATTTTTTTGTTGTAATTTTTATTGTTTGTTTCAGGGACATCAAATTATAGCAACGGCGGTGGATTCTCAGCTACTACCAGTAGCAGTGCAGGCTAGAGCCGATTTTCCGCTGCAGTAAGTGATATGACTTGTTCAAATGGAGAAATATTGCCTACTTCCAATCTGAAGATATATAGCTTTTCAGATACGAAAGTTGAAAAGTGCCACAAAAAGTTTCAAGTCTGACACCGTGCTAGGTATAGGAGGTTTTGGGACTGTTTTTTAAGGGATGGGTGGATGAGAAGACGCTTGTTCCTTCTAGGATTAGTACCGGAATGATTGTTGCTATCAAGAAATTGAACCCTGAAAGTATGCAGGGCTTTGACGAATGGCAGGTGTGTGTTATGTGTTGCAACTTGATTGTTGAATTCTAACCGTTTGTTGCTATCAAGAAATTATGCAGGGCTTTGCCGAATGGCAGGTGTGTTATGTGTTACAACTTGATTGTTGAATTCTAACTGTTTCCTATAATCGCAATGATAAGCATTTATTGCAACTTTTTACCATTGGTTACAACAATATGAACACCCAAGATAACGAGGTAAAGTTCTTTTCTAGTCCCACCTTTGGCTGTGGCTAGAACTGAAATGGAGGATTTGGAATTGCCTTCAATTTGTTAAAGGATTTTGGCCAATTTGACGTAAAAAAAACAATAATAAAATTTTTTTTGATCCGCATAACTAAACTGCAGGGTTCCTCATATTAAAGTGCGGACTAGGGTTCCATTACACCGTTCGATCTGCGAATGGACGGCTGAGATCTGTTACAAGGATAATGTTAAGTTTATAACGTTGACTATGGATCGGTTCTCATATATATATATATATATATATATATATATATATATATACCCTTCCACTTTTAATATAATTTCTATTTTTTATCTTTCTATTTAGTCTTACAAATTTTATAAAATTCATATTTTACCTCATATAATTTACACACGCATAGCGTGAGCCACCGAGTATTAGTATATATATATATGGAGAATGATCATAGCCACCGCCGACTATGATCATTTTTAGCCTATATTCATTTATCCTAACAACAGACAACCAGAATAAAAGGGTAATAATAAGTATCTACAACAACTAGCAGCGGACAACTTTTTAACTTTAAAAAACTCATAAAGGGTCAGAACACTCATTCTCTCTCATAAAACAAAGTTTCTCTTTCTTCAACCAAATTTCAAAATTTAATAACTTTTTCGTTATAAATTCAAAATTGTCGATCTATGCTATTGGAAAGGTTTCGAAAAGATATTCAAAATAAGAGGCATTGTTGATATTTTTGATGTAGTTAAAATGTCCAAAGTTGCAACCAAAACTTTTAATAATGTATTTCAAAATACAAAATTTTAATCCAATTTTGGTCATTTTAACTAAATAAAAAGATATCAACAATACATTTTGTTTTTAAAATGTTAACGAGAGCTTTTTAATGATATATAAATTAACAATTTTGGATTTGTTAAAAAAAAGTAATTGAATTTTAAAATTTAATTAAAGAAATAGAAATAGCTGGCATATGTGACAGAATGAGTGCTCCGACCTTTTTTGAATTTTTTTAAACATAAAAAGCCATCCGCAGGAAGTTCTTGTGAATACTGCAAGAATTTCCTGCAGATACTTATTATCATCTTCTAATTCTGACCATCCGTTGTTGGGATAAATGGCTATAGACCAGCTGGCTGCAAATTATATATAGCCAACTAACGTATGTTGGGAGTACTATTTCAACTAACTGATATATGGTCGTCCATTGTAAAATCTAAGAGAGAATGAATAAGGCAGGGGTATGCCCGCTATTAGGACCTACTACCAGTGCAACTCCGACTAGCAACAAGACTAATGACTTGTGCCCTCATTTTGGTTTTTCAAATTGGCCGCTAGTAGGACCTGCGACCAGAATGTAGGGGAAAAAAGGAGATGAGTCGGGCCGCAGATCGTACTAGCGGCCAATTTGAAAAGCCAAAATATTGACTATTACACTGAGGATGGAACAAAGAAGTAATATATTTAGTCAGGGACGGATCTAGGAATTTTTTCCAACAAGGGTGAATTTTAATTAATTTTTTTGTTGAATTTAAATAAAGAAAACTTGAACTAATCATAATAATGTTTACAAATTGCAATAAATATTCATAATCCAAACTAAAAAAAAAATTTCAAATAAAAAATATTTAAATACAATTTAAAAACTTATTTCGGTTATTTGTCATAATTCAATTTGAATGACTCTCCAAATGCTCAAAGCCTCAAACCAAACTTGTTTTCTATATTCTAACAAAACCATGAATTAATTTAAAAGCATAAACTAGTTTTCGTATCTTTTTATAAGTTTCAAATAAGTTTTACTTAAAATAAGAGAAACAAACCATCCAAAATTTATACTCAAAACACCAAAAATTATATATGGTCCATTAGTTAGATGCATGAAAATAAAGTAATTATAACAACTAAAAATGAAGGGTTGCTAAAGGCTCATAGTTATTTTCCATTTTCCATTTATAAAATAAGGCAAAATCATTGTAAGCTATCACAATAAAAGACAAACTACTCAACCAAAATAATCCCATTTTCAATCGAAGATCAAACAACCAAAAAAAACCCAATCAGACCAAACAAACAGTTATCACAGTCAACCAAATCAATAACAAAAAAAAAATTCATTAAACAATCATGCACAATTCACACGCTGATGAACATTCAAAACTAAAAATTATACAAAAAATACTTCTAAGATTTCACCAAGTTTTAAAACTAAGAAAATTTTTGTACTTGTATTTAGAATTGGTTTATGAAAAAAAAATCCCCCTTCAAATTTAAACCAAAATGATCCCATTTTCAATCGAAGATCAAACAAACCAAAAAATAACCCAATCAGACCAAACAAACAGTTATCACAGTCAACCAAATCAATAACAATAAAAAATAAAACTTGAATTAAACAATCCTTCACAGTTCACACGCTGATGAACATTCAAAACTAAAAATTAGACAAAAATTATTTCTAAGTTTTAAAACTAAGAAAAATTTTGTAATTGTATTTATAATTGGTTTATGAAAAAAAATTCCCCCTTCAAATTTAACTATTCCATTAATCTGCCCTTTAAATTTATTAATTTACATATTTGCCCTGCCCCTATACCTATAAAAAAATTCAAGCCTATGCTGCCCCTCAAGTAGATCCGCCAGTGTATTTAGTGTACTCCAATATCTAAACATAATAATAGGAAGAAAAAAATATCAAACTTAGAAAGTGTATAAATTTTGTAGGTAGTAAAGGAGAAATAATAAATAGCATACCTACCATTTAGCATCTCTATTTCTCCTTTACTAATTTATAAACTCTCTAAGTTTGATATTTGTTTTCCTATTATTATGTTGAGATATTGAACTACACTACACATATATTACTCTGTTGTTCCAGACCTGCGGCCAGGCCCATCTTTTTTTCCTGTATTCTAGTCGCAGGTCATACTAGCGGCCAGTTTGAAAAGTCAAAATGAGGGCATAATAGTCATTAGATTGACCGCTAGTGGGATTTGCACTGGCCGCAGATCCTACTAACGGCCAAACCCATGCCTTATTCATTATCGCCCCATAGATTTTACAATGGACAGCCAGAGATCAGCTAGCTAAAATAGTACTCCCAACTAACATATGTTGCCAAAGGCGAAAGAAAATAGCATCTGCACAACTGTTACTAGGAGCCTAAAAATAGTTATGTGGAGCCTAACCCACTTAAATATATTTTGTGGATGTCATTTATACCCAAGCTAAAAAAATGTACGCACCGCATATTGCGAATGAGAAAAAAACAAGGAAGTTAGAATATTCCCCACCGCACGACTATTGTGCGGATAGAAATCAAGCTCAATAATCCATGTTTCGTTCTTATTTCTTTGTTTATGCTTGTTGGTTGAATTGCCAAAATTTGCATGTTTCAGTGCAAAATCAAAACAAATTAATACAATACTTTGATAGGAGGATTGTCCCTAAATCTTTCCTTATATCATTGAAATTCAAAGCCCACATCTAAACAACAAAAATTCCATCACAACCACATCCCAACCTCCGCCACCCTTCCCCGCCCCTGCCACCGACCACAGCCCGTATCATTAGGAATAGGGGTAGAAAAGAGAGGAAGAAAGATGAGAGAGAGCCATAAAAATACACCCATTAACATAGAAATACATTTGGTAACACCCATATAAATATAGAGTTATAATTGCCAAACCCATTAACTTAAAAAGGAAGAAGATTTAGAAATCAAAGATTGATAGCATCATCATCAAATCACAGTACATTAATAGATCGAAAAAATTAAAAAGGAAATTGTCCGAAGTAAAAGAAGAAACCTGAAGCATTGTTCAATTTTTTTTTTGACTTCTCTATTCCTTTTCTTTTGAAAGGCTTTGGAGTGGATGAACATATATTTTGTCTCCAAGCCCTCTTTTTCTCTCATTCCGTCTCTTTATATATTGTCTGGTTTTTTGTTTTTTTTGATTTCTCAAGGTATCCCCAAGCTAACACTTTTAGTTTGCCCAAGACTATTCTTTCGGCCGGGCGCCGAAGAGGAGACCTCTCACAAGAAAGTTTGTTGCATCCACAAGAGCTCGAAACCAAGACCACTTGCTTAAGCGACCAGAGCCTCTTCCACTCAGGCCAACCTTCGTTGGTATATATTGTCTGGTTACAAACTCTAAAAAAGGAGTTGGTAGAATTGTTTAGTATAAAGAATGGTAGCCCGCATAATTATTGTGCGGACGGTAGGTCTACAAATTTCTTCCTACCGTACAATTATTGTGCGGAACATTTTTTTTTTTTTGAGTTGGGGGTAAAAACGACACTTGATTTGTGGGTTAGACTCATCACAATTGTTATTAGAAGTCTAGCAAACAGTTGTGCGGATGTTGTTTTCCTTAGCCTTTGGATCATCAAACGGGCGGTCGGATTTGGGTTGGATGGATGGGAGAAAGATGAGAGAGACCAATAAAAATACACCCATTAACATAGAAATACATTTGGTAACACCCATATAAATATAGAGATACAATTACCAAACCCATTAACATAAAAAGGAAGAAAATTTGGAAATCAGAGATTGATAGCATCATCATCAAATCACAATACATTAGTAGATCGAAAAAATTAAAAACGAAATTGTCCGAAGTAAAAGAAGAAACCTGAAGCGTTGTTCAAGTTTTTTTTATTTCTCTATTCCTTTTCTTTTGGAAGGCTTTGGAGTGGATGAAGATATATTTTGTCTACAAACCTCTTTTCCTCTCACACCGTCTCTTTATACAATCTGTTTTTTTTTGGTTTCCCAAGTTACCCCCAGACTCACATTTTTAACTTGACCAAGACTATTCCTTCGGGGTACGACTGGGCACCAAAGCGGAGACCTCTTCCAAGAAAGTTTGTTGCATCCACAAGAGCTCGAAACCGAGACCACTTACTTAAGCGATCAGAGCCCCTTCCACTCGGGCCAACATTCGTTGGTATATATCGTCTAGTTCCAAACTATAAACAGGGAGAGTTGGTAGAATTGTTTAGTATAAAGAATGGTAGTCCGCACAATTATTGTGCGGACGGTAGGTCTACAAATTTCTTCCTACCCCACAATTATTGTGCATAACATTTTTTTTGAGTTGGGAGTAAAAAACGATACTTGATTTGTGGGTCAGACTCTGCACAACTGTTATTAGAAGTCTAACAAACAGTTGAGCGGATGTTGTTTTCCTTGGCCTTTGGATCATCAAACGGGCGGTCAGATTTGGGTTGTATGGATGGGAGAAAGATGAGAGAGACCCATAAAAATACACCCATTAACATAGAAATACATTTGGTAACACCCATATAAATATAGAGATACAATTGCCAAACCCATTAACATAAAAAGGAAGAAGATTTAGAAATCAGAGATTGATAAAATCATCATCAAATCACAGTTTAGTAGATCAAAAAATTAAAAAGGAAATTGTCCTAAGTAAAAGAAGAAATCTGAAGCGTTCATGTTTGTTTTTTTTGATTTCTCTATTCCGTTTCTTTTGGAAGGCTTTGGAGTGGATGAAGATATATTTTGTCTCCAAACCCTCTTTTCCTCTCTCTCACTCCGTCTCTTTATATATTGTCTGGTTTTTTTTGGTTTCCCAAGGTATCCCTAGGCTCACTTTTAACTTACCCAAGACTATATTTCCGAGGTACGGCCGGGCACCGAAGCGAAGATCTCGCTCAAGAAAGTTTGTTGCATCCACAAGGGCTCAAAACCGAGATCACTTGCTTAAGAGACCAGAGTCCCTTCCACTCGGTCAATCTTCGTTGGTATATATTATCTGGTTACAAACTATGAACAGGGAGTTAGTAGAATTGTTTAGTATAAAGAATGGTAGTTCGCATAATTATTGTGCGGACAGTAGGTCTACAAATTTCTTCCTACTGCACAATTATTGTGCAGAACATTTTTTTTGAGTTAGGAGTAAAAACGACACTTGATTTGTGGGTCAGACTCTGCACAATTGTTATTAGAAGTCTAACAAACAGTTATGCAAATGTTGTTTTCCTTGGCCTTTGGATCATCAAACGGGCGGTCGGATTTGGGTTGGATGGATGAGGGACCCCATCCAATTTTTTGGATGTGGATCACTCCCCTATATGTATATATTGAAAAAACAAAACGCAACAGAATGCCCATTGTTTATAAAAAAGGGGAAAAAAAAAAAAGAAAGACAAGTTGACCGCCCATTTTATAAATCATCCAAGTTAGATGCTAGCGTACAACAGCTAAAATAAAATTTGTATGACTAGTCGACTAGTCTAGCCAAGGCGACGACTTAGCAACATACCCCAAGTCGTCCATTCGACTTGGCTAGCAAGTACCCACTAGACGACTAGTAGTCTATGACTTTTCTTGGTCTGTTAGATATACTTACTCTCTCCCCTCTCAAACCTATTTTATAAATCATCCAAGTCTATATTAGCTTCCAACATGTCTTTATCTTACACGGACTCGAATGGAATATTTGGTTGGACACCTTATTTTTAAAAGTCCAACACGATTACTTCTCAATTTTGCAAACTTTTTACACTAAAATAAAGTGGTTTAGTACCATATCTTTGTCCAGGTGTAAAGTGTCGGACATGGGTTCTTTAAGGCAAAATAAAGAGCCGTGTAATATAGGACTCTTGATATGAAAATCAACTAATTTCTGTATACTCTTCTTCACACTTTTTCTCCGGCTTCCGATGTTTTTGTCATAAATTCAAAAAGCATGACTTTAAACCATCACAGCCGTAAAAAGGAAAAATACTTCCTATTGATTATTGAAACATCATTTTCCCCTTTAGAATGCATGCTCAAGGGAAGCAAAATCACCCAAAATACAACATGTATACATCAAATATCAATCTATAAATCCTTTAAATCGTTAATCTCTTCCGCTATATATAGTGGTAGAAATGTTATACAATCCTTGTATCTAAAAAAAATATTTCAAAATTTTAATTTCAAAACAACAATAAAAATATTGTAATAGCTGAAATTAAGTAGAACTTTACATTCCTGTCCTTTTACTAAGTAAAATATTTGTATTAACTTGAACGAAAATAATAATCAAAAGTACTCATCCAACAAATTCCAAGATGCAATGTAATGCCAAATAATGGCATTTTTATTCAATTATTTTTGAATTTTTTTACAAATAGTAATGCCAACTAGTGGTGTATAAAAGGCAAAGAAGCATGAATTTTGGAACAAGAAGGGTTTGAGACAACACAAGGATAAATAAAGGGTGGAAAAGCTATATAAGTCAATTGTACAGGGCCCCTAACCATGTTCCAAATCATTATGGGGACTGAAATATTTTGAAATAAATCATGGATGCTAATTTCAGTCTCTGATATTTAAATAATAAGGTGAAAGTCACTAAATATTAATGAATCAATTCCCATTCATATTTTTTAATAAGTTTGACTCAAACCATTCATACCTTATGCAACACTAACTCTGACAACAGATATCCCTCAAATATTGGAAAAAAGATGAACATACAAGTAATAGAAAGAAGCAATAAAGGAAGTAAGCCACAAAAGTGCAATGCAACAAAGTACTTGTCATCCTTGTGTTCTGCATCTGGTTTGTCAAGATGATAAAACATAATTCATCTTAGACATTTAAAATTCTCAAAATTAAATTGCTAAGCTGTAAAGCAGCTCTAATCAGACTACCTCATAGTTAAAAGTTAAATTTCTTGCCTCCTTACCCCAAAAATGAAGTGTTCTGGAATTCAATTTGAATTATGCTAAGATCCATGAGAGACATAAGTTCTTCCTCTGTAGGTTTATGATGTGCGACAAGATTTGGAGAGGAATAATCGTCAAGAAAACAAGAAAAATCAACCCGGGTGAGGCTCCGCATCTCACTATCCCAAGAATCTTTTACTTGGGTGATGCTTTTGCACACCACAACCTCAAGGGTTTCTCAACCGCAAAAGACAGGAAATAGCTCATAGCTGAATATCAATAATCAATAGTTTGTAATCCATTCGTTATTAACTTGTTGGGAATACATCAGTTTTTATAGGGACACAAAACCCAAATATTACTTCCGTAATAATAAAATAACTAAACGACTAAAATACCCTTACTAAATGAAAAAAATCCTAATCACTGTTAAATGTCCTCAATCCCCACAAATAAATAAAATTTACATCAATTACTCTTATATTAAACATGATAAAAACTCCAAATAATAAACATAAAAAATCTTTGATTTGCTCTTAACTTGTGGTTCCATCGATTTACCTACCAATTGTATGCCTCCTCGAACTATCTTAACCACTAAATTTCCTATTGATTCCATTAAATGTTCTTAGGGTGACAGTAACAGAGAGACCCTCAAGCATCTTTTCTTCGTATGTCACATTCCCATCGAGCTTTGATATGGTCTGTAGGGTTTTGATATAGCCGACTCTACTCTGATCTAACCATTCATTCACTTCCCACCTCTTCTGTATTATTTGCCTCTGCTTATGTTTCCCATATTCAGAATATTTTGCAATGCAGAAACAATTTCCTATAGAGAACCTTCAGCCTAGACTTCGTACAATAAGTAATTAAGTAGAAAAATTAAAAATCCACCATAGATTGGGGATCTGAATTTTTAAAGGTAGAGAAACAAAGTTCAATCAACAGATCTATCTCACCCCTAGTATATGATGCATAATATCTGCTATGTTGGCAAAGGATAACCGATGGACACATGTCACATTTGAGGTTCATAATCTTCAACATTCCCTGTTCTAAACCTCACCGGTCTATATTACACGGTGGAGGACATTAAATTTCTTAAATATCAATTCCCCTCCTGGAAATACCTTTTAATTCCTTACAAGATAAAACTTCAGCCAGTAATTTCTTCCCCTCTAAAGAAGTTTCATATACTTCACATTCACACAATTTATATTGAGCACAATCCATGTTACCAAGTTTTCACAACAGTTCTTTTTTCCCCATTAATTTATTGTTTTTTAAGCAAGCTTTTTCTTCATCTCTCTATAAATATTAGTTGCTGGATAAATCCTAATAGGCCTATCTAATACTGTGTTATGATCAATTACAAAGTGAGTGGACAGTCATCTGATATAAATCACAAGAAATAAAGAAGCATAATTCTCAAATTACACAAAAAGTCGAAAATTGAATGTGGTTCATATATTTGTCCAAAGCAACCATAGACCAGAGCATATAACTATTGGAGTGGGATGTCTACTTATTAGAAACAAAGTGAAACTATACCCCGACAAAATATAAAGTTTTTCAGTGATCTTGTTCCAATATTAAAATTTGAAGACTAAATTTTATCGTATTTTTATTTTGTTTAGAATTAGTCATAAAAAGAATAAGGTTGATTTGTGTATTATGCAAACCTTAATATAGAGCCAAACATAAAAAAGAAGAAAAGAAGAGAAAACAGGAGCTCAATTGTCCCTAAAAAATAGACACAAGTCTTGTTCCACATAGATACATAGTTATTAGTTCACAAAATGTAGAAGAGTATGATGTGCGTGTATAAATTATAAATTGCAAAGTAGAACAGCTAACTAATTTTTCAAAAACTAATAAGCTTCAGTTGACAAATAAAGTAGTACAGCTTTTATAGCACAAATGGAGTAATAAGTTGCCAAGACCAAAAACTTGAATAGTTTAGTATTTAATGCTCCTCATTTACCACCACAATCTAACGTCTCCATAGTAGGCTCTGGTATAAACAAATAATAAATCTAACACAACAGTCTTTGGGTTTGAAGTTTGAAGTTCGAATATAAATCAAACTAACATACAGCTATGTTACACGAGTGTCCGGTTGGACACATTATTTTTTGAAAAGTCTAACAAGGGTACTCCCTAATTTTGCCAATTTTTTACACCAAGATGAAGTGTCCAGTATCCAACTATCCATACCCCTGTCCGAATATCGAGTGTTGGACCCGGGTACTTTAGGGTAAAGTGAAGAGTTCGTGTAATGCAGAGATGTAGAACCATAAGGTCAAAAATCACCATAGTGGAACTATAAATACCTGTATCAAGATCTTTGCAGCTGGAGAACTACCAAGTAAGTAGATTATGACATGATTAAGAGGCACAGGTGGGCTTGCACGTAGCAATCGGTTATATCGTTCTTTATCTAGCATAAGACACTTCAGGTTACCAAATGGAGAAGGAGGATATTCTGAAAAATGGGGATCCCATGAAATAACCTGGGAAAGTTATTGCATAAGACAAAGCAAACATTTTAACTCCAATTATAGTATGAAGACTAACAATGCAGTTAATATACATTTCAATTGCATATTTCTTGAAGTAATATTATATATGCAGGAAGATGTATAACATGACCCAGGTCTAGTGCATAACATTGTATATTTGATCGTAAATATCTTTTATATTAAATCCCACAAAAGTGAGCAAGGTCAAATGCATTAGCCTCAATCAATATACCTATACTAACATCAACTAGTTTTGAAAATAAATTAGCAGTATACCTGTATTGTATTCAAGGAAAGTGTAAGAAACTTGGCTCCATGGATTTCTTGAAACAAAGTAATAAGTTGCTGAAAAATTACTTGTTTGTTCTCATCAAAGTACTCCTTTTCATACCTGTATATATCGATCTGAATATCAAGATTCACTTGTTCTAAACAAGGGAAGCCATCCTGGGCAGATAACAATAATGGAGTATTACCACTATATTCCAAGCACAACAAATTGGGTGCCGAAATCACAAACAAACAACTTCTAAGATCCCCATAATATTGATATTGGGATATGGTGAGGTTTGCAAGACCAAGAGAAGTTATAAACAAAACCTCCATGCCATGCCACGTGAAGGATCCTTTTAAACTTAAATTCTTCAAATGGACAAAGCCCTCAAAACTCAACACTCTGTCTTTCTGAAATGTTACATCTTCGAGATGTAGAGTCGTTAAAGTAGGCAAACTCCATGACATTAGAGGCACGTCTCTACAGCTTTTGAGATGTAAAGTTGTTAAAACAGGAAAACTCCAGGGCGGGAATTCTATTCTGAAGTCCGCAGAATATGTACGAAATTCCTTTACATTGTGAGAAACTGCATAGTTTACAGTACTTTCAATGAAATCTGGTCTGAAATACGATAAATTTAACCAGATTGTAGATACTTCAGCTGAGTGATTCCGTTTCGAGAGAAATTCCTCCACAAATTTTACATAAGAAACGCCGTCTATACGAAAATGAGTGTAGCCGAAGTTTAGATGAGGAAGAGTAGTCCAGATCCGATTCCATCTTCTTGATAATACGCAGGTCTGAACTGCTTCTTCGATTTCGATGCGAGAGAGGATGATATGAATCAATTCATCGGGCAAGCTACTGATTCTGTCCTCTTTTTTTGCCCTAATTCTCCTCAATTTCTTCTTTTTCCCCAAATCCATTTGGTAGCTCCTCAAAAACCCTTCAACCTGAAAGCTGAACAAACCTATCTACTTCTTTGTTTTTGTTTTTTTGTTTTTTTTTGACTAGATTGCAAATCTTCATATTTATTTTTGCTAAATGGTTCCCTAATGTATTAGTAATGTACAGGTATTCCTATAATCTTAATGCATCTTAATAGTTTATCTCTTGCTCTCTGTTTCTGAGTTTAAAAAAAATAATAAAAAATTTAAATTAGAACACAAAAAAAAAATAAAAAATTTTAAATTTTCCTTTATGATAGAAAAAAATATAAACTTTTCTTGCTTTTTTGAGTTATGATAAAAAGAAAATAAAAATATCAATTTTATAAATTTAACTTTATATTAATTATCCTAATAAGACAAAAAGGAAAACAAAAATTTACAGATAAGATGATAAGGATGAATAGCAATTAATAAGACACATCAACACTGAAGAAGAACTGAACAAATTACTCCCTCTAATAAATAGGTCTGTAATGAATTATATTTATAAATGTAGAATGTATATTTTGTTGTAAAATTCCATATACACTCTATGTTTTACCAAAATAATTTAATCTTTAAATTATAAAACTTATATTTATTTTATGTTCAATAAAAAATTGTTAATTTAAAAATAATAATATAATAATAAAATTATTATTATAATTTGATTTAAAATAATAATATAATTTAATTTCAGAAGCTTACGTAATGCCAATTTGCTTTTATTTTCTTTTTTTATTAAAAAACGGAAAATGTGTTCCTGATTACTTTATTCTCTTATGTTTTTTCAAAATTATCCTTGAACAATTTTTGTCTCTATCAAACATGTCAGGCATTTTTATTTATTTTTTTGTTCTAAATTTTATGATTATATCTAGATTTTAAAAGTCAAATTGTAAAATTTTCAAATTTAAAATTAATAAGATTCATTGAACTTTACGAAAGTAATTTATCTGTAAATATATATGCTGTTCAATGGATGAAGAGAAAATTAAAACATCATCAATGTAACAGATAATAAATTCAGTAAAGGGGTTAAAAATTACGAAAAAATTAATTTTATAACTAGTAGTACTTAATTTAAAATATTTATTATTGTATTATTTTTAGTCTGAAAATATCTCAAATTTATTTTAAAAAATAAATATTGATTTATTTTTCTGAACGAAGTAATATTTTAATATTTGTTTGTGCAACTCAATTGTAAAGTAGTTCCTCCGTTTCTAAAACTTTTAGTTTTTTTAAATTAATTTATAATATTTTAATATTCGCAATTAATATAAATTTATTTAATTTCATTCAATATAATTATAAATATTGATAAAATATTTTAATTTTATTGCAGGGTGGGGAAAAGACATTTAATTGAATGGATAAAGTCGAGAGTTACCCAACAGTGAGTTAGTTCTATGAGCTTGAATTCCATTTAATTGTTTTTTAGAACAGAATTATCATATATTAGGTTTAGTAGATAAAAATAAATTGAGGACATGAGTTATAATTTAAACTTTATTATATTAAAAGTTGAGAATAATATGAGAATTATAAAAATATTACTTATTCCAATTTTTCCCATTCAAATCGGGCTAATTTTGGACGGAAAATTTTGGCACGAAAAGTGGCCAAGTTTTTTATCCATTTCTTTTCTTTTCCGTTTATTAAAAAACTCAGAAACATAAGAATTGAAAAAAAAACTTAAATTTTCTGTCCATTTCTTTTTTTTTCTGTCCATTTTAAAACTCAGAAACAGAGCGTTAATGCCTTCTAAAAATTCACATATTTGTATTAAGAGATCCTCTGAATAGTTAAAATATAAATACGAGTGAAAACTATTAGGAGGACCTTTTAATAAAAAAAATATGAGATGTTAAAATATATTACGAGGTGAACCGTTAAAATGTATTAAGATAAAACTGTTCATAAAATTTTCATATCTATTACAAAATTTAGTGATCAAGATTTATCAAAAGATCTTGGCCTTTCATAATATTGTCTTGCGGACTAACTTAACTATCGCAATGTGCACAAAAGGACAAAAAACGAAAACTGTGTTTCAAAATACCGTGCTGCATTATGGGTTCAATTTCCTCAAAAATGCCCTTTTGTTCATAAGATGTAAATTTGATTTAGTGAAAATAGAAGCTCTGGCTAATTCTATTTATACATGTCTTTGGGTGGTTATTGTAAACACCCATTATACGAAGAGTCTTTCATTTAAAGAGCCAACCAAAGCACTGTACTTGTTTGTTTTTTAAGATATAATAGCTTTTCACATTCAATATACCTTACTTTAGACCAACAAAATTTATTCAGTTTGAGATCGTCCATTCGCCTGTTATATATAACTAGTTTGATAACCCGTGCAAGATATAAGTTAAGTTGTAATTTTTTTTAAAAAATTGTTTTTGATACTGCATTTTGTCTTAATATTTTAACTGTTTAATTTTAAAATTTATCTATATATTGTTATCATCTTTTTATTTTTGCATTGTGAAGTTGTTTATGGGAGATATTAAGTACGATAATATAGAAATATATAGAAATGATATCGACATTATCTAATATTTATCCCATCCCATATGCTATGAGAAAATAGATTGTAACATCACATATAAGACTCTAAAATGAACCAAACGGTTCGAGTCTGGTTCGTACTTATTCGATTAAAAGTTCGATTTGAACTCGACTCAAAATATAAACGCTTTAAATATGAGCAAATTTTAAAATTCGATAAATTACTCGAGCCTTTTCAAATTATAAATTTTTGTTGATATTCGGATCAAATTCGTTCGAATAGTTTAAAATCAGACGCCGATTCGGAGATCGATGTTCGATTTTGATAGAATTTTAAATGAATTTCAATCAAATCTAATTTCAAACTCGATAAATTTTATTAATCAAATCTGAGCAACTCAATACTGGGCTCGACTCGATTCATTTAAACTCTTAATCACATATTCTTTAGGAAGAGGAGGAAATAAGTTGCAGCGATGACATTGCACGGTCAGCTCCTACCTACTTTCCAAGGTTGGGTAGCTGTGTAGCGCAGGCGCCTAGAATTTGTTTTGGAATACTAATCCCAAAAAGCATGTCCTCTATTAACACTTTGTTGTTTAATTTTATATTCAAAAATTTTACGGGGACATGAAAATTGGACATGAGTGTATTTAAATTTTATTTATTTATATTTTGACCCTCAATAGTGGGTCAAAATATAAATAAGTAAAATTTAAATAGACTCATGTCCAATTTTCATATCCACCGAGAAAAGCTCTTTTATATTTGATTTGTATTAACTTTAAGCAAAACACTAGAATTCACATGCTCTAAAGATGATAAACACACTATTAACGCCAAATTTTGTACGCCTGACGAAATCACCAAAACAACATGTCAAAATCGCGCTAACGGTTGATTGTATTGTTGTGAAATCAAACTCAAAAAATTCACTCACATAAACATAAATAAAGAGATATAAAATATAAATACAATAATTTACGTGAAAACTAAATTGGGAAAAAACCACGGAGAGAGAGAGAAATCCACTATAATAATATGGAAAGTACAAAGTGTTTATTTGTGTCATATGGTCTTCTGTTCTGTATTTCCTAAACCCTTGCTTATTGTTGTATTTATAGTTGTCATGTTCACTAGAATTCAGTCAGGAGTAGAACTCCTTTGTAATTAAAATTACCTTATAACTGCAATTAATGGCTGATAGATTCATTCCCAAATTAAATCTCCTTATCCCGCCAAATAAGGAAACACAATCTTACTTTAATAAGAACTCTCCCACTATCAAAACAAATATATATAATGGGTCAACACCAAATCTGTTGGGAGATTGCATATTTAAATTTGATGTTGAAAATAAATATTTATGATTATATGTAAAGTCATTCAAGGAATATATGTACAAGGACTTAGTGGTAGATCAAATTTGTTAGGTTGATCCAAGCTTTTAATGTTTATCATTCTGTAAATGAATGTATAGATGAAGAGATCAAAGCTGTTAGGTTGATCTATATCTTGAGATGTAATAGATAGGCTTCAACAGAATCGTAGTCTATCGAGCTGATCAAAAGATTGCAGAAGCCAAGGCAGAATCTTATAGCATCGAGAATTGTAGCGCCTTGAAGGGCCTCTCCTGAAATCGTAGAGTGATTCAAATGTTTACCGAGCCAAGTCAGAGATCGTAGTGTGCTCTCAGAAATGTAGAGTCTACAAGACAAGTAAGTGAAGATCGTAGTGTGCCAGTTTTTAAGAGAAAACGTAGTGTTCTCGTTTGCCGGTATCAGATCAAGCACCAAGGTGGCTAGACACCACGATCAGAATCGTAGAGCATCATCTATCTGTATCAGAAGCATCGAGCATTGCCCATTTGTTTAAGAATAAATCCCAACAAATGTGGAATGGATTATAAATGTTGAAGTCCTCGGCAGTCGCAATGACACAACAGTCATCCTTAGTATACAACAAAGAAGCGTATTGAAGAAGCTAAGAAAAGTATTATGGGTCAGCAGAAAACACCTTTTCAGGTGTTAGGTGAGATAGCAGTCTGCTGTGTCAGTGAGCCAGACTGCAAATCAGAAGTTTGCAAAAAGCATCCATCAAAGCTTAGAAATGTCAAAAGCATTTAATGCTTCAACGGATACATTTCAAAGACCTCATATATGCAAAATATCAGCAGATGATACAACTAAGCAAGCACTGAACAAAAACGTTGAAGAACACTCAACTCTACGATCTGAAAAGAGAAAGCTTGCTCAGCTACTCAGTTATTTCGAACAAGAGCTTAACGGCAACTGAGTAACATCATTCAAGAACTCATCAACTACTATCAAGTGAAGTAAGAAGTTCCAAGTCAGAAGGACTTGATGAGTTCTAAGTGAACTGTGAAGAAACAAGTCTGCTGGACTTGAAGAGTTCAAAAGTGAACTGAGAAGTGCCAAGACTGCTGGTCTTGAAGGAATCTGTGAGATTCAGAAAGTGTAAAGATATCCTTAGTGGATTTCCTACTTGAGGAGTAGAAGAGTGGACTAGGAGCTTTAAGTGCTCTGAACCACTTAAAATTGTTGTGTCTCTTACATTCTTGCTATAACTGTTATAATTGTTATAATTGAATCACTCTTATTAACTCATTATATCTTAAAGGGAGAACAAACAAATCTTAATTCCTTTGTGTTTAAATTATTATCAAAACTAATAAAGTATTTCAAAAAGAATTTAAAATATCTATTCAGCCCCCCCTTCTAGATAACCATTGTGCCTCTGGGAACTAACAATTGGTATCAGAGCAAGTTCTATCAAATAGCCTACAAAGCTTAAGTAGATCCAATGGCACATATGATAAGTGAATCAAAGACTGGAGGAGGCAGCAAGCCACCTATGTGCAACAAAGACAAAAATCGCCAACTGGAAAGTTCGTATGCAAGCATACATGGATTCAATAGATGAAGATCTATTTGAAACTGTTCAGAATGGGCCCTACGTTCCTATAAAGCTTGCACCAACTACAGACGACCCAAACAAAATTCAGATCAAGGTCAAAGAAGAATGGACAGACAACAAAAAGAAAGTTGTTCAACTGGACAAAAAGGCCAAGAACATTTTGTTCCAATCTTTAGAAGATGATCTGTTAGAGAATGTGGTCAATAGAAAAACAGCAAAGGAGGTATGGGAAGCATTGTTCATCATGCATGAAGGAACATAAGAAGTCAGAGAAAACAAGCAATCTCTCCTGACTCAGCAATATGAGATGTTTGCACACGTTCAAGGAGAAAATGTCACTTCCACCTACGAAAGATTCAATGTACTGCTCAACTCTCTCTGAGCCTATGGAAAGATCTATCTAAATAAAGATCTAATCATAAAGTTCATGAGAGCTTTACCTAGCAAGTGGAATGCAAAAACCACTGCCATCAGAGAATCAAAGAATCTCCATGAAATGACTGTTCAACAGTTATATGACAACCTTCCTACATATGAACTGGAGTTGACTCAACGAGCAGAAACTCTATCTGAAGGAAGAAAGAAGGTTAAAGGTGTTGCTCTCAAAGCAACTGACAACATCTCCAAAGCCAATACTGAAAATGACTCTGACTATGATGAAGATGATGATGAGGACTTTGCAATGCTGGTGAAAAGACTCAGAAGGTTCATGCGTCAAGGCAGAATCAACAAACCAAAGAAAGTCAACAACTACAGTAGCCAGGAGCAGATAAATGACATATGCTAATTGCAAGAAGCCTGGCCATTTCATTGCAAACTGCAACAAACCTTTTAGAGAAGAACTGAAGAAGAAATCAAATTCAAAGGCAATAAAAGGCCTCAGAAGAAAGACAAAGGTCTTGTAGCTGGAGGATCGTGGAGTGACTCAGACAACGACTCAACTCCCGAATATGGAGATAATGAAGATCCTCAAATGGCAAACCTTTGTCTGATGGCCAAGCATGCAAAGGATAAAAAGAACTCTAACATTCATGAAGTAAGTATAGATGAGGTATTTGACTTTAACTCTCCTGATGTAGACATTGATGATTTAAGAACTGCACTACATGGCATAACATCTGATCTGCATCAATACATGAAATGGTTTAGAGTTTTGTCCAAAGATTATTCACTTCTTCAAAAGGAGAAAAAGAAAGTTCAGGAAGAACTGGAAACACCCCTCCTAAGTACTGACTCTCTCTCCAAGTTTGAAGCTGAGAATAAGCTCTTAAAACAGACCAATGAGCTCAATGCACAAAGAGAGTCAAGTCTAACCTCTAAAATTAAGGAACTAGAAAGGATAATCTCTAAATGGAATAAATCCTCTTCATCCATGGACTCCCTGATCTCTAGTCAGAGAAGTGCATCTGACAGAACATGTTTAGGCTTTGGGGAATCCACCTCAGAGCCATATGTGGAAAGGAAAAAGGAAACTAGCCTAGTAATGCTCCAAGTTTCAGTAGAAGCATTATATTTGTGAAATCCTCACAGAAGGAAGAACCAGTCCAACCCTGCTCTTTTGATTCAATCCATATTCTCATGCTGGCCTGAGTTTCAAAAAAGAGAAGAGTAACCTAGCCACTACTTTCCAACCTCGAAGGATCGTAGAGTCGAGTAAAATCAACTCCACGGGCCAACTGGGAAGGAACAATAGAGGAAAGGTACACTCCTCACAAATTATGAAACACAAGGATACATGGAAGAAGGAGAACCAGTTTAAAAGAAGGATGGTTGAGAACCCACATAAGTCCAAATTGAGGAAGAATCCACATACACACAAACATGTATCATATTAGATGTTTTGTATGCAATAAGGTTGGTCATAAGGCTGCAATGTGCTATCATAATCATATGCATATAAAACCCAAAATCAAGAAGATTTGGGTTCCCAATGGTACTAACAAAGTAGGACCCATGCAAGTATGGGTACTAAAATAAAAGTTTAATATTACCACAGGAACAGAGCTCCACGATCACAACCTGGTATCTGGACAGTGGATGCTCAAGGCACATGACTGGGAACAATGCCCTTCTGTCTAACTATATAGAGAATGAGGGTCCTTCAGTCATCTTTGGAGACAATGGCACTGGTAAGACAAGAGGATATGGCTCAGCTAGGAATGGTGCAGTGTCCTTTAGTAAAGTAGCCTATGTGGAAGGACTATAACACAATCTTCTGAGCATAAGCCAACTCTGCGACAAGGGTCATCAAGTCACATTCCTCAACAATCATTATCAAGTCAGAGATCTGAAGACATCCGCTATAAAGCTGACCGGAACAAGAGAATGAAATGTCTACACTGTAAATCTTGGTCAACTAAGCTCGGACGAGACGATATGCTTTTTGGCTAAAGCATCTGAAGAAATGAGCTGGCTATGGCATAGAAGACTGTCTCATCTCAACTTCAAAAGTATGTCTAAATTGGCCTCAAAAGATCTAGTTCCAGGCTTACTCAAGTTCAACTTCGTCAAAGAAAGGTCGTGCAATGTTTGTCAGCTTAGAAAGCAGACTAGAAGCTCATTTAAGAGCAAAAATGCCAACTCAATTGACAAGCCTCTGCAGCTGCTTCACATGGATCTATTTAGGCCAATTCCAACAACAAGCCTTGGAGGGAAGAGATACCCACTAGTCATAGTGGATGATTACACCAGATTCACATGGGTGTTCTTTCTAAACTCAAAAGATGAAACGAGCTCCCAACTAATCAAGATGTTCAGACTAGTGATGAACGAGAAATGGGAGAAAATCAAGGCTATACGGAGTGATCATGGCAGAGAATTTGACTTCTCTGAGATGGACCAGTTCTGCACAGACAATGACATCAGTCACAACTTCTCAGCTCCACGAACTCCTCAACAAAATAGAGTAGCTGAGAGAAAGAACAGAACGTTAATAGAGGCTGGAAGAACTCTACTAGCAAAGCTGACCCATCCGCCGAAAGTACTTTTGGGCGTAAGTCATCAACACCGCATGCTACACTCGTAATGCATCGTTGATACACTCTACGATAAAGAAAACTCCCTACGAACTATGGAAAGGAAGAAAACCAAACGTCAACTACTTGCATGTATTTGGCTGTGCATGCTACATTCTTAACAATGGGAAGAAGTATCTGACAAAGTTCCAACCCAAGTCAGACGAAGGAATATTTCTTGGATATGCCACAGACAATAAGGCCTATAGAGTGTTCAACAAGAAAACGCTGAGTGTAAAAGTCTCGATTCACATCATCTTTGATGAAACAGACTTGGACAAAACGGTGTATCAAGACATTACGAACGACAGTTCAGAAACTAGGAACGAGGTCGTCGAGCTCAACACCACGATCGTAGTTCCAGACAATGAAATTGTTGAGCAATGAAATGAGATCGTAGAGAGGTCTACGCAAGACAACGAACCTCCACATCAAGAAGCAGAAATTAATCTTGAAGGTCTCAAACAAGAAGGCATCAGGACAGATGTTCCAACAAGAAATAGATGGGCCAGAGATCACACTCAAGACTTAATCATTGGAGACCCAAATGCAAGAGTAAAAGCAAGAGCCGCCACCCAAAATAAGTGTTTCTATCTGAGCTTTCAGTCACAAATGGAACCCAATAAGATAGAAGATGCTATGGAAGACTCCATCTGGATAGAAGCCATGTAGGAAGAACTAAATCAGTTTGAAAGAAGCAAAGTATGGAGATTAGTTCTAAGACCAAAGAGTCATCCTGTCATTGGGACCAAGTGGGTCTTCAGGAACAAGATGGATAAAGATGGAGTAATAACCAGGAATAAGGCAAGACTAGTGGCCAAGGGTTACTCTCAGGAAGAAGGCATTGACTACGATGACACCTTTGTACCTGTTGCCAGATTAGAAGCCATCAGAATATTCCTTGCCTTCGCTGCTCACATGAAATTCAAAGTCTTTCAGATGGATGTCAAAAGTGTATTCCTGAATGGTGAACTTCAAGAAGAAGTATATGTAGAGCAACCTCCAGGTTTCATCAATCCATATCTCTCTAAATATGTCTATAGATTAGACAAAGCCTTATATGGTCTTAAACAAGCACCTAGAGCATGGTATGAAACATTAACTAACTTTCTTATTGAAAATGGGTTCACTAGAGGTAGAGTAGATACCACCTTATTTCTTAGAAAGCATAAAGACAAAATCTTATTAGTTCAAATATATGTTGATGACATTATCTTTGGCTCTACTGATGAAAAATTATGTAAGAGATTTGCCAAGCTTATGCAGAGCAAGTTCGAAATGAGCATGATGGGGGAGCTGAACTTCTTTCTTGGATTGCAAGTAAAGCAGACTGATGAAGAAATCTTCATAAACCAAGCCAAGTACATTAAAGACTTACTTAAAAAGTATGGCATGGAATCAGCCTCTCCCATGAAAATCCCAATTGCTCTAGGAACTAAGCTTGGCAAAGATGAAAAAGGTAAAAGTATTGATATAACTCAATACAGAGGTATGATGGCTTTCTATATATCTAAGCGCCATGAGACTGCCGGACATAATGTCGGTAACATGCATATGTGCTAGATTTCAAGCTAATCATAAGGAATCACATTTAACTGCTGTAAAAATGATTTTCAGGTACCTCAAAGGCATACTGATGTGTTAAAATTATGTACTGCAAGTGCACAGTGTTGAATTGAAGAACTTGCAAGTACAGGTCGAACCCATAGAGACTAGATTAATTTTAATATTTCCTTAATATCTATTTTAGGCGAATTAGAAATAAAGATTGAAAATTGATTAACTAGAATATGAAAACTTATAATGTGGAAACAATCTAGGAATCCGAATCCATTAGATAATAAAAATAACATATAATTCAATCTCTTCTATTTTTATAACTCAACTATGATTTTGATCTCCCTTCCCTTTAATTTAGTAGTTTACAATTAATGTGGGCAAACATAGACTATGAAAATTTAAGGATTAACTATAACCCATCAAAACTTCTTTGAGCAAACATGAATTATGAAAAACTCATATCTTAACAATAATCTATCAAAATCTCTTAATTAATTTAAAATCACATAAGAACTATAAAACGAAGGTATTTCAATAACGAAACATGAATGCGAAATCAATTAAGCATAAAAGCATAAATAATAGAATAGATGAAAAATATTATCACGAATAGTTATTTAATTTCATCTTCATCCTAGATATAAAAAATTAACTAGACATGAAAAATAATTAAACTAACTAAAATAAAGAAAATAAAAAGATTAAAAATAAATAAGAAAACTCCCTTTAATTAACGACCATCCAACGAGCTTACAATGAAGACGTAATTAATTTACGCATACTCCTAATCTAAACTAATACAATACCTAATCCCTTTCTCTCTAAAACAAGAGACCTATTTATAGGGAAAATAACTTTGAACCCTAATTTAAATTCATTGAACTTGGACACTTTTGTTCCCTTTCCATGTAGGATTCAACTTCCTAGTGGCAATCAACTTCTCAAAAAGATCTTCTAGATAGACTTTCCTTTCTCTTGTTGGATTTGACTTGCACACCAAGATTGTTCCACCTCTTTCGTTCTCCTTGTAGGATTCTTCTTGGATATTCCTTACATGAATAAGAGTATTAAATATCGCTTGATCACCAAGATTTTGACTTTATTGCAACAAATGTTAAATCATACAAAATAAAATAAAACATACTAATTTAATAAACTAATATAATTAAAAGGACAAAATTAGGGATAATAAAATGTATGAATTACGTGTCTATCAAATACCCCCATACCTAACTTTTGCTCATCCTCGAGTAAAATAAAAATAAAACAAAAATTACACTACCCCATTTTCGTAGGAAACGCGATTGCACTTAGCATGTGCAACAAGCCTTTAAACCCCAAGGTTACCCCAAGTGGACGAGTTGTGTCTCATGAGAGTTTGCAGTGAATACACCCACAAAATTCAAAAATAATTTTGGATTCAACAAATTATGAAATTGAAAGAAAACTTCTAAATATCTATGTGCATTATACATAAGCAAGATTAAATTCAAAATCACACTTTTACCTTATCAAAAATACTCAATCTTCATTTTAGACACCATCCTTCATTAAATTAATTCCATGTGATGCATGCATGTGTATATGATGCAACTCTTAGTATGGATTTTTACAATGAAAATCAAGTAAGCTCATTTTTCTTTTCCTATTTTTTTCCCATTTTCTTTCAATTTTGATTCTTGACTTGTGCAATGTCTCATTTTCTTAGGCTTTTCAGAGTTACCCATGTAGAGCTAGTGTTGGACCAATGACTCCCAAACCAGATGGCTTTAGGGCACTAGATGTAGAGACACCCCTAAGGGCTTACTTACTCGAGTAACAAAGGCCACAAAACAAGACTAGTCAAGCTGCTTTTATCCATCACACTTTTCAGCGTGAATATCGATGATTCCCAAGGCTTGGATACCTAGTTATTTCGTTTAATGGACATTGAAGCAGTTATTTTTCTTTTTTCAACTTATTTTTTTTCATTCTTTCTTTTTTTCTTATTCTTTTTTTTTTGAAATTACTCGAACCATGGTTTACACCCCACAACTAAGAATTAGTGCAAACGTGAAGTGCAAAAATGCTTGTGAAATCAATTTTAATCCAGATGGTATTTCGAACTAAGATTTCGTATCTTATCAAAAATTTAAGAGTTCTAAATCTTTCAATCTTACTTATGCGTTTTTCTCCATAAACACTTATTAGAATTAATTCAATCCATAAAAAGGCAAACAAAAATTTTAATTTATTATTATTTTTAATTTTTTTGTGTTTTTTTATTTTATTCGTAAAAAGAAAAAAAATCTAATACAAACTCCCCCATACCTAAATCATGCATTGTTCTGCAAGAAGATGTGGTGAGAAAGAAAACAAATGTGCATATCTACAAATTTTATAAATCCTAAAAATTATGTGACTAAAAATGAATGTTACAAATGGATAAGTGAGTGAACTTTTCATTATTTTCAGGAGGTCTAGGAAATTGAAAATAGTCAGAATTTTCATCACAGTTATGCTTCAAATTTATCTCAAGAAAACTTTCATTAACATGTTCAAATGATGGAAGAATTGGTTCAAATACATGTTTTAATTTAGTTGACTTATTTGTAGTGGATCTCAACGGCTCATTGACCTTATCTAAATATTCGGATTCATTCCAATTTTGGTCAAGGTGATTTAAGAAAAAATCAATTGAATCTTTTTCAATCAAGAGTCTATTTTCAATTATCTCTTGGGCCAATGACAACTCTTAGATCATGTTTACTTTAATGGGCTGGTCCAAAAAATTAGTGAGTGATTTTTTAGGAATAAGTCTTTCGGGGTATGGAACTTTAGACTTATAGACTTTTTTCAACAGACTCATCAAATGCAACATGATCAATTTTAGACATATACTCATAATTTAAAGACTCCTCAAATACGCTTGACTCAAATTGTGTAGAATTGAATATAAAATTTTTACTTTCCTCATAATTTTCACAACCATCAAGATTTTCAAAATTAACCTCAGGGTTACTAGAAAATTCACCCACGTCTTGTTCATTTATTATGGTGGCTATTCAACTCATTTGAATTTCTAGACGAGATATAATACTAAATTGTTCTTCCATTAAAACTTCCGTAGTTTTCTCTAGGGCACTAAGTCTTTCTTCTTCTTCATTCGATATTTCTTGTGGATATTGAGGTTCTGGATCTGAATATGGATATGAATATGAATATGGATATGGATATGAACTTAGATAAGAATTTTCATAAGTTGGAAAAAATTGATTTACTTGGTGTGCATTAAAATTTTCATAGGGTACTTGATTCCAAGAAAAATTATTATTCCAACTATAATAAGAATCCATTTTTCCACAAATCACAAAACAAATAGACAACTAACCACGAAAGTCACCCAAAAAAATTATATATAAAAAAAAACAAAAAACTAAACTACTATTTTTTTTTATAAAAAATATGGAGATATGAAGTACCGAAGAAAGTGCAGCAAAACAATCTTTACACTCCTTCGATCCGCTTCAATAATCCTGAAAAAAAAATTAAAAAAGAAGTTAAAACTAATTCGAATAAATAAAAATTAAAGAATAAATAAAAATTAATTCTAGTCCTCGGCAACGGCGCCAAAAACTTGATGTGTTAAATTTAGGTATTGCAAGTACACAATGTCGAATTGAATAACTAGGAAGTATATGTCGAACCCACAGAGACTAGATTAATTGTAATATTTCATTAATATCTATTTTAGGCGAATTAGAAATAAAGATTGAAAATTGATTAACTAGAATATGAAAACTAATAATGTGGAAACAATCTAGGAATCCGAATCCATTAGATAATAAACATAACATATAATTCAATCTCTTCTATTTTTATAACTCAACTATGATTTTGATCTCCCTTCCCTTTAATTTAGTAATTTACAATTAATGTGGGCAAACATAGACTATGAAAATTTAAGGATTAACTATAACCCATCAAAACTTCTTTGAGCAAACATGGATTATTAAAAATTCATATCTTAATAATAATCTATCAAAACCTCTTAATTAATTTAAAATCACAGAAGAACTATAAAACGAATGTATTTCAATAACGAAACATAAAGGCAAAATCAATTAAGCATAAAAGCATAAATAATAGAAGAGATGAAAAATATTATCACGAATAATTATTTAATTTCATCTTCATCCTAGATATAAAAAATTAACTAGACATGAAAAATAATTAAACTAACTAAAATAAAGAAAAGAAAAAGATTAAAAATAAATAAGAAAACTCCCTTTAATTAACGACCATCCAACGAGCGTACAATGAAGACATAATTTAATTTACTCATACTCCTAATCTAAACTAATAAAATACCTAATCCCTTTCTCTCTAAAACAAGAGACCTATTTATAGGGAAAATAACTTTGAACACTAATTTAGATTCATTGAACTTGGACATTTTTATTCCCTTTCCATGTAGGATTCAACTTCCTAGTGGCAATCAACTTCTCAAAAAGATCTTCTAGATAGACTTTCCTTTCTCTTATTGGATTTGACTTGCACACCAATATTGTTCCACCTCTTTCCTTCTCCTTGTAGGATTCTTCTTGGATATTCCTTTCTTGGATATTCCTTACATGAATAAGAGCATTAAATATCGCTTGATCACCAAGATTTTGACTTTATTGCAACAAATATTAAATTCTACAAAATAAAATAAAACATATTAATTTAATAAACTAATATAATTAAAAGGACAAAATTAGGGATACTAAAATATATGAATTACGTGTCTATCACACACCTCACTTGGGCCTTTGGTATCCCAAGGAGTCCTCGTTTGAATTAATCGGATTTCTGAGATGCCGATTTTTAAAGGCTACAAAATAGAGAGAGAAAAAGTACTAGTGGCTTTTTGCCGACTCATGGAAAACAGACTTGTGTCCTGGTTTTGCAAGAAGCAAAACTCAGTATCTACATCAACAGCAGAAGCTGAATACATTGCTGCTGGCAGCTGTTGTGCTCAAATCTTATGGATGAAAAATCAGTTAGCAGACTATGGATTTGATTTCAAATCTATACCTGTTTATTGTGATAACATAAGTGCCATAGAAATAACACACAATCCTTTCATGCATTCTAGGACTAAGCATATAGAAATAAGGTATCATTTCATTAGGGATCATGTGCAAAATAGAACCATATCTTTACAATATATCCCTACTAAAAATCAACTTGCTGATGTCTTTACAAAGCCTCTAGATGAATCCAAATTTAATAAATTAATAAGTGAGCTAGGCATGCTAAATTTACAACCATAAAATCTATGCTCTAGTTTGTGCTAACCTTGCAGATATAAAGGCTATGTTCGAAATCGTAGACATGACCAAATGAAGTCTAGGATCGTAGAGTTGTAGTGATATGAAAGACCACGATCGTAGAGCTCCATCAACAGAACAAGAAGCATCATGTGATAGCAAAGTTTCAACAAATCAAAGCAATCTCTGCGTCAAGCGCCTCAGGAACAAACCTAACCCTTAATTCACTCTAAGAGGTTGGCCCTTCCTGAGCTACCTTAACTCGAGAGAAATGCTAAATCAAAAGTTCATCACAAGGACCAGAACAGACTCAACAGTGGACTCAATGATCGCAGTGCAGACTCAACGATTGCAGCGCAGACTCAACGATCATAAAGACTACATCAACGAATATAGTGCTACCTCGATGATCGTAGTCCTCCGAAGGAATACACTAGCTCAGGAGGAGCTAAGGGCAATTCAGTACATTCCACTTCAGTTAAAATCATGGAGCCAAGCAGAACATGACACATGCCCCACTAAGAAAATGGAGAGGAGGGAAGTTACAAGTACAGTTTGAAAATACCTTTTTGAAATCATAAGTTCAAAAAGCTCATTCCTCTCTTTCCCTCTCTCTCTCTCTACAAGCAGAAACCCTAGCTTTCTGAAAAGCTCAATCAACCATCCTCAGTGCAAAGAAATCATTGGCTGCTTCAAATGTCATCTCTGGTTACCGACTCTGTTTTAATGAGTTCAAGACAGCTGATCCCAAATTTCACAAAACTTTATATCTGATAAAGAAAGCTGGTCTTGAAGAGGCCCTGGGTACAAGCACATGGATCTACCCTAAGCTGATAAAGGGGTTCTACAGAAATGGAACGTTTGAGAACGATGTCATCACCACAAGGGTCAAGGACGTGGAAATTAAGCTCAAAGCTGAGGATATAAACCTAGCCCTAGGTTTCAAATTGAAATGATTTTTGTTTATGGAGGGCATCGATTTTCATGAAGGACTGAAGAGAATGCATCATAAGAAATTTTTGACTATCAATGGGTACAAAAAAAAAGAGTTCCCCCAAAGGTATGAGTTCTTGGCTGACATTATTGAGAAATGTATATGCTGCAAGAGCTCTGGCCATGACTCTGTGAATGAAATGCAACTTAAGCTCATGACAACAATCAGTTGTGGGATTCAACTCAACTATGGAGCCCTACTCATCGACTGGATTGGGAAATGGCTACTCAGTTCGAAGAAGTCAAAGAGCTCTGGAAAGATGCTCTATGGGCGATTCATAAGCATCATCCTACAGTCAGCATTTGGAGATAAGATTGGGGATGATGAAGGAGAATCCATCAATCCAAACAGAAGAATGACCTAGCAGCTGTTTGAGAATTGGAAAAAAAAATCCAGCAGAAAACACCAGGATGATGTTTGAGTCCAGTGGAAGAACTGGTGATGCAAGGGAGACTAGGATTCCAGGGAATATGTCTGTTCTAAAGGAAACTGAAGAAGAAGAAGAAATCAACAAGGAGGAACCCATTGCCTTGGTCAGAAAAAACAAGGGTAAGAGAAAAATGAAGGTTCAAATGGCAGAGGAGCCTCAAGGTTCAACTACTGATGTACCTCAAGAGTGTTCTGGAACTAAAACTTTGAGGAACTTGAAAAGGAAAGAACAATAATCTGAGGAAGATGAAGACAGAGCTACCATCTCTCAGCTGCTTAAGAAGAGAAAATGCAGTCACAAGTCAAAGAAGCCCTCTGTCTCTTCAATTGTAGAGTCTCTACTGATCGTAGAGACCAGACTGGACATCACTCCCGAAGAAGACGCTGCAACAGCTTCTCAGGCTGATTGACCATTCAGAGCTGAAGCTGAAGAGAGTGCGGAGGCTGTGGCTCAGCCTAGGAAGTCAAGAAGAAAACTGGTCAAGAAGTACATCCTTGTCAATGAAGGAGTGCTAAAGAAGAAGAGCAGAAGATAGGCTGCCGAGAAAGGATTGCAAGAAGTCGAGAAGGGGCTATCCGAAGCAAGTCAGAAGAACATAACTCAAGTTGAGGGGGAGCTGCCTGAAGTTCTCACCCTAGAGAATGCTCCAGCTGAGGGGGAGCTGTTTGAATTACAAATGAATGATCAAGTTGAGGGGGAGCCTCATAAAGTTCCTATGTCAGAAGAAGCTGCACCTGAGGAGGAACTGCCAAGAGATCATCATGAATCTCCATCAGTCCCTCAAGAGATTCTAGCTTCAGAAACTGCAGAAATGGAAATGAGTGAAGTTGTGGAGGATGAGAGAGCAGAAGAGCAAGGAAGTTAAGTAAAGGTAATTGATGTAGTGGAATCTTCACACGAAGACAGAGAAGATGAAGAGGATGATGAAGTTGAGATTATAGTTGTGGACTGTGATGGTTATAGGAGAGCCAACTACAATCAACTGTTCTCCTATCTACTTATGATGCCCTTTCACAGAGCCCAAATTCTCAACTCCTGGGATCACATGTTCTGGACCTTCAAAGCCTATCCAACAATCTCAGTGATAGCTCATGGATTCCCAGGTAACCTCAACTTTGCCAGAAAGCTGATCACCAATGGACCTTCTTCAGAAAATAGGCATGAGGTACAAACTATTCCCATCTCTTTCAGGGTTAATCACTGTCCACCATCATTTTTTAACCAATTCTATGAATTACCAAGATGGTTGGAAGTGATTCTTCATCCCCTCAATCAATTTCTAGTTACAGAATCCCAACATTCTGTAATTGATGAACCAAATATGCCCAACTTTATTTTGATACAATCTCCTATCATCTCTCACTCTACGATTACTGATCCAAGCCCAATCATAAAGTCACATGCTTAAGTCGTAGAGTCACCTCCTGACATCAGCCCCTCCATCAGATATCCCATCCTCATCCACCAATGAGTATTTCAATCTCGACCTTGCTCTCTTCACTATGAAAAATCAATACACAAGAGCCCCTCCTCCAAACAGTCTGCAACTCCTTGAGCTCATATCAGATCTTCCCACCAAAACAGAGTTGTCAGAAGCATCTAAGAAAGTGACCAAGGACATAGATGAAAATCTTGAAGTTCACTCTGAACTTGTTCACATGAGGCTGACTCAGTTGATTAATGCTGCCAACACTCTTCCAAACACCCTAAGTTCTGAGCTCACAAAGAAGCTTAGAGAGATCATAAAGGAGATGCTTCAGAGCATAAATGAACGGGATCAAATCCATTTTCAAGCTGCTACGAAACACAAGGATGCTGTTCTTATTTTACAGAATACTCAGGAATCCCAGAACAACCTTATGATGGAAAGTCTCACGAGTCTACAAACTGCAATGAAAGAATTCCAAGGATTCTCAATGGGCCAAATGAAACAAACAGAAAATGTAATGGCCATTCTCCAAAGAAGGGAAGCTTGAACTGATTCTCTAATTAAAGAGAACCGTGAAGACATTACTCAATCCCAGAATCATCTCAACGAGTTTTTCCAAGTCATGACTCGCCTATTTGAAGATATTCAAGCCCTTGATGCTGACATAAAGGGGGAGAATAAAGGGAAAGGAGGAGAAAAGGGCAAGGGCAGAGGCAGAGGCACATCCATCGCTCAATCATTAATGAGCCCGCCTACAAGACAACCTCACCAGCAGACTCCACGATCTGAACATCAGCAAATTCTCATGGCTCAACCGTTAAAAAGTCAAGAGCCAAGCTCATAAGATGCAACTGCTACACACCTACACATGCCTATTGGAGATCTTACGTTCATGAACAGACACGAAAATAATGAACCGCTAAATCAAAGAGAGCTGAAAGATATAGCACGGAGAAACGAAGCCATCAGGAGAAGGAGAGCTTATAAATATGCCAATCCTCCAAGGAACAAAAGATAAGAAATAGAGATAAGTTGAAACTCAATTCTTATTGATATAACTAAGCTTAATTGTAATATCTATCTTTACAAACATCAATAAATTCATGCTTATTCTCTAGAGATTTCAGTTTCTCACTGAAACACAAATTCATATTTACTTTCTAGCAACTGCATCTAGAAATTGATAATCATGACACAAATCTCCTTGGTTATGTCAACATCAAATAGGGGGAGATTGTTGGGAGATTTCATATTTAAATTTGATGTTGAAAGTAAATATTCATGATTATATGTAAAGTCCTTCAAGGAATATATGTACAAGGACTTAGTGGTAGATCAAATTTGTTAGGATTATCTAAGCTTTTAATGTTTATCATTTTGTAAATGAATGTATAGATGAAGAGATCAAAGTTGTTAGGTTGATCTATATCTTGAGATGTAATAGATAGGCTTTAACAGAATTGTAGTCTATCGAGCTGATCAAGAGATTGCAGAAGCCAAGGCAGAATTGTAGAGCATCGAGAATCGTAGTGTGTCTGCCTTGAAGGCCCTCTCCTAAAATCATAGAGTGATCCAAACGTTTGCCGAGCCAAGTCAGAGATCGTAGTGTGCTCTCGGAAACGTAGATTCTGCAAGATAAACAAGTGAAGAACGTAGTGTGCCAGTCGTTAAGAGAAATCGTAGTGTTCTCATTTTCCAGTATCAGATCAAGCACCAAGGTTGCTAGACACCACGATCAGAATCGTAGAGCATCATCTGTCTGTATCAGAAGCATCGAGCCTTGCCCATTTGTTTAAGAATAAATCCCAACAAATGTGAAATGGATTATAAACGTTGAAGTCCTCGGCAGTCCCAATGAAACAACAGTCATCCTTAGTATACAACAAAGAAGCGTATTAAAGAAGCTAAGAAAAGTACTATGGGTCAGCAGAAAACACCTTTTCAGGTGTTAGGTGAGACAACAGTCTGCTATGTCAGTGAGCCAGACTACAAATCAGAAGTTATGCAAAAGCATCCATCAAAACTCAGAAATGTCAAACACATTTAATGCTTCAATGAATGTCTTCAACGGATACATTTCAAAGACCTCATATATGCAAAACATCAGCAGATGATACAACTAAGCAAACACTGAACAAAAACGCTGAAGAACACTCAATGCTCAACTCTACGATTTGAAAAGAGAAAGCTTGCTCAGCTACTCAGTTCTTTCGAATAAGAGCTTAACGACAACTAAGTAGCATCATTCAAGAACTCATCAACTACTATCAAGTGAAGTAAGAAGTTCCAAGTCAGAAGAACTTGAAGAGTTCTAAGTGAACTGTGAAAAACCAAGTCTGTTTGACTTGAAGAGTTCAAAAGTGAACTGAGAAGTGCCAAGACTGATGGTCTTGAAGGAATCTGTGAGATTCAGAAAGTGTAAAGATATCCTTAATGGATTTCTACATCCGGGTTACCTGACCCCGAGTTTGGTGTTCATGATCCACAATATAATAACATCTAACTACCCATTCATATATAGAAATAGTAGTACATAGCAAATTAACATATGTTGTTAATACATTAGTCCTAGGTCCACTAACCTTAACATTACAAACATACCCCTTAGATATACAAAAAGGGTTTACAATATAACATAATTTTAATAATGTTCGTTATACTAATTTATCACTATTCCTTTTCCTTGTTCTTCTTCACAGCACCTTCTGCAACTTCGCCCCTAGCTGAAAAGTTTTATTTAGCAAGGGTGAACAACAAGTTTACCCCGCAAGTTAAGACATACAGTAAATGTATAGGAATAAATAACAAGTATTCTATCATTCTATGCAACAATAATCTGAATATGAAAGATTTCAACGCTTTCAAGATTTTCTACGATATTCAAATGAATAATCAATAATTAATTCTACGAAATAACAAAGTGGAATGTTTTCCAGATTTATGCTGAGCGATCCGTTGGATCTTGAACTTTCTTCTCGGGTATATATTAAAGTTTTACTTTGACATATACGCAGGTGTATCAGATAACCATAAAGATTAAATCATACCCCTCCATAAGTACTTAGAGTCGGCCAACTCCTTGTATCCTATATTATGCATAATAATTAAGTCGCGTGCAATGGTCGAATATACGACTAAAAATGTTCCCCTTTATATAAAAGGTTGTTCTTCTCAGTCTTAGAATCAAGATTTGATTTAACAACGAAATTCCATGATTTCAATATCTAATCACTTCTCTTCTCTTCTCTTCTCAAACCTATCAAGTTTTCTTTTTCGATCTAGCTGATACAACTGGCATTGATCTATCAATAATAATTAAATTCTCTTCTCTTCTCTTCTCGAACCTATCAAGTTCTAACAAATGTTCGTCTAGCAAGAATAATTAGCTAAGACATTTCTCAACATAATTCTACAATAAACAGAAATTATCTGTACTGTCAATATTAGCTTCTACAGATATGAATATCCAATAACAATAATTCTATGAATATATATTTTCCGAATCAGTAATTTAATTTGAATTATTAAACATGCACTAACTACGAATAATCAACAATAAATTCTTTGACGTTGTATAATTAACAATAATTAACCACTATAATAATTGAATGAATATAACTCAAGGTTGAGTTAGGAAACTTGCCTCTTCCGCTGATTACAGCTACACAAAATACTTATCTACGTTCGTTAGACCTATAACCAATAATATCGGTCTCACAATTAGCACAATAATTTATAACACATATCAATGTAATTCACAGTAAATCTGTCTCCTAGACACATTACCACATAGTCACATTAGTGTTTATAGCCTATATAAACACTTAACAAGTCTAACTAGTTCGGTCTGGTTGGACTTCGGTCTCATCTTGGTGTTCTAATCACCCTATCTGACAATTAACACATTGATTGTCAATTAAACTCGGTCTTAAAGCTCCAATATTATTTTAGATAAGTCATATATCATTTATAATATTTTTTGGAAGCTTTTAATAATTTAAAAACAATTATTATAATTTCTAATAATTTTTCAAACACCGAAATTATTTTTAAATGATTTAAATATCAAATAATCTTATTATCATTAATATTTAATAATATAAAAATATTAATGAAATACTTGTCAAAATATTAAAGTTATTATTAATAACTTCAAATATTTTTAAATCATCAATATTCTACTTAAATGATTTTTAAAGTAATTAAAATCATTTTTAAATCATCATCATTAATATTTAAATATTAATGAAATTATTATTCAAATATTAAAAGTCATTAATTATAACTTAAAAATATTTTTAAAACATTTTTCATTTTCATTTTTAAATCAATAAAATCATTTTAATTCATTTATTTAATATAATAATTAAATAAATCTAATATCATTAATATTAATTTATTAATGAGAATTCTCCAAAATATTGGAAATTATATTTTATAATTCAAAATATTTTCTAACACTTTATTCTCATTTAAAATAATTTTTAAATCAATAAAATCATTTTTAACTTATTTATTTAATTTAATAATTAAATAAATCTAATATCATTAATATTAAATTATTAATGAAAATTCTCTAAAAATATTAAAAGTTACATTTTATAACTCAAAATATTTTTAAATACTTTATTCTTATTTAAAATGATTTTTTATAATATTAAATAATTTTTCTAATTTATTTAATACACTAATTAAATAAATTAAATATCATTAATATCCAAATAATTATTAATATTAATTGAAAATGTCCCAAATAATTAAAAGTTATTTTTCAAAATTTAAAATGATTTTTAAAACCATTTTTAATAATTTTTATAATTTATTTCTATTTTTAAATAATTTTTGGAAAATTAGAAAATAAAACTAATTAAACCGTCGCTATAGGCCTTTAGCGACACAAAGCGTCGATGTTGGTGTTCTTGAGCTCAAGAACACTGACATTTTCGTTATCAACCTGCCTTGTTTGACCACTTGCAATTCGTAGAATAAACATGTTCTGGGCTATCTCAAGCATTAATCTTGTAGTCAGTATATAGTACTATAGTTATAAAGCCTCAACATGGTGTTACAATATCTCAACAAAGAAGATCTCGAAGCCCAAAGTATCACGAAGCTTCGGGATTTTCGGGTAACCTAGAAACCTGCAGCCTTCGAGACTACTACTTTGGGGTTCGATTAACTTCATGTTCTGGTCATCAAATCGGTTATGTTATGGTCCAAATCTATATAGTACTAGTGTCAAGGAACATATATATATAACAAAAGATCGATTTAATAAACAACACAACACCAGATTTAATCCGGTCAAATGTTGTCGTAAAACAAGTTCATCCCATTTCGGGTTTTTTCCAGAATCGTAAAAAAAGTCATGCGAGTTGACGGGCCTACTTTGACCACTCACTACGATCGAATCATTGTTTATTTTTAACGATCTAAAGCCATGAAATAAAAAACATATAATAAGCTACAAGTCAAGTTACAACAACAACATCAAAACACTTATAACCCGACAAATCCGGACGTTCAAAAAAATTGTTTGACACAATTTACACCTTTCGGGTTACCCAGATTACCTGGTCATGCCCTTGGCCAATCCATTTTTGACCTTTAATAACTTACGATCTAGACATCCAATGACCCTGATTCCACTTGCAGATTAAAGACCACATGACAAGCTATAGATTCCAACTTTAAAACAACAAAAATCATAAACGAGCCAAGATCTGTGGCTCCTGACATTAGCTTGTAAGACCACAAATTTTGTTCTTGGACAGTTTTGGAAAAACCCAATTTTAAAGCACTTTGATGCTATGGATCGATGATAGATCAACATAGATCATCTAAAAACATCCATTAGCAAGATTCTAAACACAAAAACACAAAATTCGACTAAGCATACAAGATCAAAATGAAACTTAGGGTTTATACCTTCTCTTGAATAAGCTTAGATCTTGGCTCTCCAATATGTTATTAGGTGATCTAGGGAGTGATTATGTGACTGATTCACTTGATAATTTTGGAGGTTGTGAGAGAGAGAGAGTAGGTGAGAGCTTGAGAGAAAAATGGCTAGTAAATGGACTTTTCTCTCTCTAATCTTTTATATATATAGATGCATTGTATATTGATGATATGGCTGGCAAATAGAGCTGATATGCTGATGTTTTAAGTTACTAAGTCAACATAGTTGGTCACCTAACTCAATATCTTGGTATTTTTACAAGTTACCATTTAAAGAAAATAAAAAAGGGCATTTTGGTCTTTAGCAAAATGATTTTAATGGCATTCTAGACAATTGCACAAACCCTTAGGGTTTAACCCTTAAGGTTTAACCCTAAGGTTCTAACCCTTAGGTTTTTAATATTTAGTTTCTAAAAATTTCTAATTAGGGTTTTTAATAAGAAAAATTAAAAATTCTAAATTACAATTAGGGTTTCCTAACTAAATTAGGGTTTCTTAATCATATTAACATTTACTAAACACATTAAGCTTACTAATTAGGATTTGGGTTTTCTAATTAGGGTTTAGGATTCCCAGATTTTAAATTAGGGTTTCTCGGCTTTTGATTAGGGTTTCTAACTGTGAGTTAGTGTTTCTAATCATGAGATTAGGGTTTCTAATCTCTTATTAGGGTTTATTAATTTCGAACCTTATCCCATCAATCATCGATCAAAAATTCTATATAAGACAAAACACGTACTCATTAATATAATTATTTTAATTATATTTTCTATCGAATCCCTATCCGTAAATTAGGTTAAGGTTTCTAAAGTCATTAAGCACAACTCTACTCTAATTTCTCAATCAATACATAAATTGACTAATTCTCAAGACTCAGATCACGTATACTCAAAGTATAATATTAATAAATAATATAAAATAATAAAAAATTTATTCAGTAAAATTTTGATTATTCAAATCCAAGTTATCACATTCACCCTCCTTAAAAGGATTCCGCCCTCTAATCACCGCTTTCTTATTCTCTACAATCTTTAAAGTCAGATCATCAATTCATTTTTATCAACACAATATTAATTTTGTGTCTCAAATTCTAACACGTGACTTGGATCTATAAAAGAAAATAATTCACAAGAATATCTAAACTCATATTACTCGCATAATTAAATTTCTAAACTAAATCGTTACTCGTTACCACACCTCCCGAGTAGCCATCGATCCCGCTACCGCCATGTTGAATGTACGGGCCGTTGGTCTTTCCGGTGCAAGCAGTCCTCGAATTGCCAAGGTTCCACTGCCGGGTCCCTTATTACCACTTTCCTTCTCCGTATTTCTCTTCGGACAGTTCCAAACCAGATGATCAGTCGATCCACACGCAAAGAAACCTTGTATCTTCTTTGGATTGGGACAATTGGGTGACATGTGCCCCTTTTGCCCGCAGTTGTAACAGATTCCCTTCTTCTTTAGGCAAACTCCAGCATGGTTCTTCCCACAAGTCGCACATGGCTCCCTTCCTTTCCTATTATCTTCTGTCTTATTACCCGACTGGGTACTCTCGCTCCATTTCCTCTTATTCGGATTACTACCACCACTGCTTCCTCAATCACTTGTCTTCTTCTTTTTTTCCAGATGAAATCGAGATGCAGCTTTGCTCCCTCCTTCAGCAATTAACGATTTCTCCATCAAATCTGCGAACGTATTGATCTACAATACCGCTACTTTGTTAAATATCTCTGGCTTCAGTCCATTCTCGAATCTTCTCGCTTTTTCGCCTCTCGTGTCCACCGATGAGGTGCAAATCTAGCTTAACTCGTTGAATTTGGCAACATATTTCGAAACCGACATGTTCTCTCGTTTCAATTCTAAAATTTAACTTCCATCTTGGATCAGATACTCATGTGAAAAGTAGTTCTCAAAGAACAACTCCTTGAATCTTGTCCAAGTCACCACAAATCATATTCGCCTCCTTGCTTGATTCGTCTCCCACCAAGAATTGGCTTCTCCTTCATCAAGATATGTTGCAAAAGTCGTCTTTTTGCTCTTCCGCCTACTCGCAATAATGAATGCTTTCTCCATCTCTTTACCCAAGTTTGGGCTTCAATCGGATCCGTGGTTCCTTTGAATTCAAGCGGTCCTACCGCTTTAAAGTCTTTGAAATTTGCCAATCTATCACCGGTCGTTTCTCTCGCTTCTTCCTCTTCCTCGCGGAGCTCTATCCCCATAGCTTCTTTGGCTTATCATATTTGCAAAATTTTGCATCGAAGTCACTTTTGACCTCCTTCATTATTCACCGATTACTCTTTCCTTTGATTTCGATTCGTTGCCTAGGCAAAGCATGATCTCGATTTAAATAAAAATCTTACATTATTTCTCTTTCTACACAAATTTTAACACAATAAGAATTCAACACATAATTCTCATATATAAACAAATATTTATTCAAATAGTTCATAGCACATTTAGTACTTAACACATATTACTATCCCTTTAAATCATATCAGATTAACAACACAACTTTACACAAAAGTTGCAATTCTCCATTCACACATAGTTATTACCTAATTCATCAAACTTACCACACTTATGAGTTCAGAACTTGCCACAATTATATGAGTGTATGAACTTATCCTAGCTTGTAATTTTTCAAGGCCCATTCACGAGGGGTTCAAAACATTTCATATAATTATGAGTCATTAACTTACCATAAGTATGAGTTTTAAGAACACACAAATTAATCTTAATCTTATATTCATATAGAAAATAAAGATTTCATTCATACAAACATATTTATATTTACATATGCTTACACATCATTTTCGATATTACAACACTTAATATCATAACCTACTACCAAAAGATATTATCACTTATATCTAAGTTGTCTACCAACCACTCCCTTCACCAGTCTTCTTCTTGATGGGACACTTGTTGAATCCGTGACCCGTCCTCCCACATGAATAACACTTCCTCATATTCGGTTTAGGACAATGTAGGGAAATATGTCCTTCCGCTTATAATTAAAGCACACGCTCTTCCACATCATGCATTCTCCCGCGTGAGTCTTTCCACACTTGCTACATGTGCTTGCTTTCTTCTTCTTGGTTTGACTTTTCGTAATTAGGTTGTCATTGTCCTCTTCTCTTTTTCTTGTCTTTCTCATTGCTTGATTGTTCCTTCAGAAGATCCACCACCTTCGCCTTCATCCTTTCCACTGCACTTTGAGCTCATTCCGCTTCTTCTTCACCATTTCGTAACGCGCCCACTCGCCTTCCACAACTCCTCCAAGAGAAATACTTTACTCCTGAGTTCTTGGACTTCCGTAGATAGTTGATCTTGTTCTTCAACTTTTAGTCTTATTCTTTTTCTCCACCTTAGCTTCTTCTGCACTCGCCTCCTCATCTCCACTCAGATACATCTCGGGATAATCGCCATGATCGCCTCCCCTGATTGATCATAGGTTCATCTTCTCCCACCTTCTCAATCGATTCGCTTTACTTTGGCACCTCGACTTTCGCATTGGTGCAAAAAAACCGCCAAAGCATCTCCGCACTCATTTGATCTTCTCCAGATATCCTACAATCAGTTTAAATAACTTGATTAGTACTTCATTAGTACAAATTTCTCACACTATGTGTCCACTTATCTCACTATCGATACACTTCGGCAATCCCTCACTTAGTACTCTACATGAATATTCTAGATTTCGCTTATGGTTATAATCCTAGGGTTTTCCCCACCCCACTTAAGGTTTATAACTCACAACTTTGATACCAACTCGTGACACCCCAAATTCAAGTTACTTGATTTTGAGTTTGGTGTTCACGATCCACAATATAATAACATCTAACTACCCATTCATATATAGAAATAGTAATACATAACACATTAACATATATTGTTAATACATTAGTCCTGTGTCTCTAACCTTAACATTATAAATATACCCTTTAGATATACAAAAGGGTTAACAATAAAACATAATTTTAATAATGTTCATTATACTAATTTATCACTATGCCTTTTCCTTTGTTTTTCTTCACAACACCTTCTGCAACTTCATCCCTAGCTGAAAAGTTTTATTTAGCAAGGGTGAACAACAAGTTTGCCCCGCAAGTTAAGACATACAATAAATGTATAGGAATAAATAACAAGTATTCTCGCATTCTATGCAACAATAATCTGAATATGAAAGAGTATAACGCTTTCAAGATTTTCTACGATATTCAAATGAATAATCAAGAATTAATTCTACGAAATAGCAAAGTGGAATATTTTCCAGATTTATGCTGAGCGATCCGTTGGATCTTGAACTTCTTTTCTGTATATATTAAAGTTTTACTTTTGACATATACATGCAGTGTATCATATAACCATAAAGATTAAATCATACCCTCCTAAGTACTTAGAGCCTACCAACTCCTTGTATACCCTATATTATGCATAATACTTAAGTCACAAGAATGGTCTAATATACGACTAAAAATGTTCCCTTTATATAAAAGGTTGTTCTTCTCGCCTTAGTAATCAAGATTTGATTTAACAAACTAAATTCAATGATTTCAATATCTAATCACTTCTTCTCAAACCTCTCAAACCTATCAAGTTTTCTTTTTTCGATCTAATCGATACAACTGGCATCGATCTATCAATAATAATTAAATTCTTTCTTTCTTCTCTAACCTATCAAGTTCTAACAAATGTCTGCTCAGCCGTAATAATTAGCTAAGACATTTCTCAACATAATTCGACAATAAATGTGAATTATATCAGATACATCAATATTAGCTTCTATAGATATGAATATCCAACAACAGTAATTCTATTTAATATATATTTTTCTAATCAAGAATTCAATTTGAATTATTAAACATGCACTAATCATAATAATCAACAATAAATTCTTTGACATGGTATAATTAACAATAATTAACCACTATAATAATTGAATGAATATAACTCAAGGTCGAAGTTAGAAACTTGCTTCTTTTTCGCGATTATATACTACACAATATACTTATCTCGCTCGTCAGAAGACCTATAACCAATAATATCTGGTCTCACAATTAGCACAATAATTTATAACACATATCACTATAATTCACACATACCAAATCTTCTCCTAGCACATTACCACATAGCCACATTAGTGTTTATAACCTATATAAACACTTATCAAGTCTAACTAGTTCTATTCGGTTGACTTTGGTCTCTTTAGTGTTCTCGTCACCCTATCCGATAATTAACACATTTATTGTCAATTAAACTCTGGTCTCTAAGCTTCAATATTATTTTAGATAAGTCAAATATAATTTATAATATTTTTGAAAGCTTTTAATAATTTAAACAATTATTATAATTTATAATAATTTTTCAAACACCAAAATCATTTTTAAATGATTTAATTATCAATTAATTCTTATTATCATTAATATTTAATAATATAAAAATATTAATGAAATACTTGTCAAAATATTAAAGTTATTATTAATAACTTAAAATATTTTTAAATCATCAATATTCTACTTAAATGATTTTTAAAGTAATTAAAATTATTTTTAAATCATCACCATTAATATTTAAATATTAATAAAATTATCATCAAAATATTAAAAGTCATTAATTATAACTTAAAATATTTTTAAAATAATATTTTTCTCATTTTTAAATCAATAAAATCATTTTTAATTCATTTATTTAATATAATAATTAAATGAATCTAATATCATTAATAGTAATTTATTAATGAGAATTCTCCAAAATATTGAAAATTATATTTTATAATTCAAAATATTTTCTAACACTTTATTCTCATTTAAAATGATTTTTAAATTAATAAAACCATTTTAAACTTATTTATCTAATATAATAATTAAATAAAAATATATCATTAATATTAAATTATTAATGAAAATTCTCTAAAAATATTAAAAGTTATATTTTATAACTCAAAATATTTTTAAATACATTATTCTTATTTAAAATGATTTTTTATAATATTAAATAATTTTTTCTAATTTATTTAACACACTAATTAAATATATTAAATATCATTAATATCCAAATAATTATAAATATTAATGGAAAATGTCCCAAATAATTAAAAGTTATTTTTTAGAATTTAAAATGATTTTTAAAACCATTTTTAATAATTTTTATAATTTATTTCTATTTTTAAATAATTTTTGGAAAATCAGAAAATAAAAACTAATTAAACCATCGCTATAGACTTTTAGCGACAGAAAGCGTCACTGTTGGTGTTATTGACCTCAAGAACACTGACATCTTCGTTATCAACCTGCCTTGTTAGACCACTTGCAATTCGTAGAATAAACATGTTCTGGGCTATCTCAAGCATTGATCTTGTAGTCAGTATATAGTACTACAGTTATCAAACCTCAACATGGTCTTACAATATCTCAACTGCAAGATCAGAAGGCCCAAAGTAGCTGTCAGAAGCTTCTGGGCTTTCTGGGTTACTGTAAGACCCCAACTTTTATGAATAAAAATGAATTTTGTATAAATATTATTTTTGAATATTATGGAGTGAATTTAATATAATGTTATAGTTGTGGGTAATATTTATAAATTTTGCAAAGTACGCAAGTTGTTATATTATATTCGATTGGTCAGGGAATACTCATTTTAACATGAAATATTCGTACGACGGCACAATCATTGGTGGACCCCACAACGTAATTATTGTCGGATTAAGAAAATGACAAGTAGTTTTATAAATAACGACGTAGTAGTTACTGTTAACACTGTTGGAATACCTGGTGGTTAAAATACAGTAGTACGCGTTGTTGCAAAGTAGCACACGGTATTGCACAATATTTTTGAATTATTGATTCTTACGTAAGAAGGCACTACTCAATAATTGTTACAGTAATTACTGTTCAATATTTTATTTTATTGATTCAATAATTGTTGCGTTGAATTTTATATTATTGTTGTTTCAATAATTGTCACTGCACAGTATTTCCCATTATCAAATCAATAATTCATATTATTTGAATAATATTATTAGATAACATTATTGGCAATGTCTAGAAAGTTCTGTCAAGGAGAAGTTTGGTCACCTAATTGCGCGCCAGTAAGGAGAAACCCTTATCGGAAAGCCACCTCTTTCCTGGGAACGGCCTAGTTGTCATTATTGTGATTCTGTAATATTATTTGTGAATAATTAATTATTGATTTATATGATAAAGAAATATTTATTTTATGTGGACATAAGTGATAGATAGGAAAAAATTTATTTTATGTGGTTATAAATGAAGGAATTAATGTTGAGGTATTTTATCAGTATTTGGTCGGATTAGAGGTATTAAAAATCAAATCGGTGTTCTTAAAGCTCTATTGCGTGAGTTATAATTTTGATCCGACCGTTGGATCGTTGTGATTTTTGGATATGTTATACATATATAAGTTGAGTATATGTCCACAAATTTTGAACCGTTAAAAATTAACGTATGATTTGTTATGAATTTTATGAGGTATTGAAAATCATCGGATTTCAGATATTTTCTGTTTGGAATTTAAAATTGGGTGGGACCCACTTTTGTTTTTTTAAACATGTGGGCTGCCAACAAAGCATGCGTAGAAAAAAAAGAAAGATTATATTATTATTTTATTATTTAATCTCCTATGGCGTTCTAACATTTTCCTATAAATAGGCGCTTAAGTTAGAATTGAAAATCACACAAGAATCAGAGAATTCTTCTTCTATAATCTTGAGCGTATTTCTTTTGAGTTTTAGAAAGCTTTGAGCGTAGAAAATAGTAAAAGTTTTCTTCAAAAATATCCCCGCTATACAAGTTGGAATACTCTTCTTTTCACGGTAAGAGATATTATTTTGTTCAGTATTCATATAAAATAATATTTTTTTTCATACTCTGTAGTATGTAAGTAATATTATTTCGTTTCAAATTTCGAATTCTATACTCCTTTTATTAAGTATTGGCTTCTATACTCCATAAAATTAGTAGAATATCCTTGATATTTGCGCTTCATCCACTATCTGTTCATGGAAATATCATTCTGAGCATTCTTGATAAGTTTTAACTTTTTCATGCCGGGGTACTATTCACGGGGTTACTATTGCCGAAGTTACTATTCATTAGGTACTATTCACTCGGTTACTATTCACCCGGGGTACTATTCATGATAAAAATTTATTACTTTTCGGTTCAAATCATTTTTGATACAATATTATTCTTGAATTTTACTCCACAAAGCAGTATCATGTTGACAATTTGGACGTTATTGATTTCTGGATAAATTAAATTATAAATTTATAAAAATTTATCCTTGAACTTGTTTATTGAATTCTTATATCATTGTCATCATCCTCATGTTTATATTCTGTTGAAAGTCATCTGTGACCTGTAGTGCATAGATGGGCTTGGTATGATTATGACCATGGATTATTCGGTATAATCATGACCGTAATATTACAAATGATGTGGTAAAAGGTCCTCATTGGCCCGTAGTGCATTGATGGACAATTGTTGGCATGATCATGACCATTGATGAATACACGAATATCCTTGGCCCGTAGTGCATGGATAATTTGTGGTCGTGATACTAAAGAATATCCTTGGCCGTAGTGCAGGGGTGATCCTGTAACGCCCGAGAAATTCAGATCCTTTGTAAAAATATTTGAAAGAATTAATTAATGAATAAAATAATATTATTTGTTATTATATGTGTTAATAAGATGTATGTCGTTCTATAACCTAGAAACGTCTGAAGATCGTAGTATTCGAACCACATGAGAGAATTAAAGTGTTTGAATTTTTAAGACAAAAATAAGTGTTTTCCGAGAAAGTTTACAAAAAACACTATTCACCGTTTACCGCTAGGGAATTATTTTTGAACTTCTGAAAAATACGTAATGTTAGAATATCGAGACGAGATGGATTATGTAATAATAATCGAAGTATGGAAAATGCAATAAATTGCACGTGGACTTAATTTGGGAAAATATGTATTAAAACCTAATGAAATGAATTAATGTAACTTTGCATAAAATACAAGTCCATAGGCTATAAGGTGTAAACCTATGTAGGATTTATACTAAGCCCAAGTGATTAATAAGGTGAAGCCCAAACTATTATAGTGCAAGCCCAACAAAGAATTTGCTAGATTGATTACTAAGCCCAAATGATGATCTAATGGGTAAAGCAAGATCCATGGGGCAACCCATGGGTGAAGTGGTAACCAAGCATTTGGAGTGATGAGCAAGAACTTTAAGTAATGACCAATGAATGGATAAGAGTTGTGGGAAACAAGTAATGAATAGTAAGGAGGTTAGTTTAAGGAGGTGGGATGACATAATGACCTAATTACCCTAACCTTGAAAGCTCTATAAATAACAAGCCTTTTTATTCATTTGAGGTTTGTTATTTCATCCAACTTCTCTCAAGATAAACAACTTATTTGTTAGAGCCCAAAAGCACTTTGAAGCTTAAACCTTCCATTGTTAGTTTTCAAAGAAGAAGTACTAGTTCATCAAAGGTAAATTATCTTGTCTCTTCCATCTCTATCATAATAGGATTGATAGAGAAGTGAGAAGGTTTGATGATAGCATAATAGGTCATTGATGAATGAACTTAAGCCGGATGAGTTGAATAAGCAACTTGAACCTAAATAAGTTGATGAACTTATGAAGAATTTCCATTTGTTGTCATAAGCATGAGAATTGTACTTAATAAGTGAAATAAGTCATTGGCTTATGTGAATAAGTCAAAACCTACCTTATATTAAGTTGGTGTAATAAGTAGCTTGTAATGTCTTCATGTTGTTTAAAATCTACCTAGAATGGTTAGTAATGAGGTTTCACTTTTAATTCACGATTTATCGATAATATAAATTTAATTCGTGAAATTCTCGGAATGGAAGTCGTATTTTGTGTTTGAAATCGTAAATGTTGGTTTTCAATGGAGACAAGTCATATTTGGCATTATAGAGTTGCGAACTCGAAAATGGTCGGATTCCGACTTAGAACGAAGAAACGAGCGTTGAACGTTCACAAACGTTTATCGTTTTCGTTAAAAATGGACTAATAGGTGAAATTTTAGTAAGCGAAGTCGAATACATAAAATTCTTGAATGAACGCATAGAATATGTGATTTGTGACCCGTAGGCTCTTGAACGAACCAATTCAGACTTATAACGAAGAAGTTACGAGTCCGGGAATCTCACAAAATAAAAAGTCTGTGTAAATTTTACGGTAGACAGAGTAGCCATATGGCCACTTCAAGGCTTATTTCATCCATAGCAGCAATACCGAAGCTTGGCCGAGTAAAGCCATAACCTTCTGGAGAGTGGGCCATGAAGCTACCATTAACTCTTGAGACTCAGCGCGTGCATGTGCGAAGTCCGGGTTCTAAGCGATAATAGGTGATACCATGTTATGACACCAAGTGTAAAAGTCGGCGTCGCAGCGCCAGCCTCAAGACCAAGACATTAATGAATGTTTACATATAGAGCATGGTTAGTAATTGATAAGCAATTGAAAAAGGATTATAATGAAACATTGTTAAGACTAAGTCAATTACTTATGAATGTACAAATGACGTAATGGAAAGCCGGAACCTATAATAACAAATCTAATATGTAATTAGATTGAGAAGTAGGGTAAGATTCTTTAGGAACCATGTGTGATCATTCATGACCTAATGTTCTATGTGTATGCTATCATCTAATGTAGAGACCTTAAAGACGTAAAGTGCACGTGTTATAAATTGTAGCAGACGCTAAAGGCAAGTACTCTAACCCTTGTTCCGATTCGATCCGGGCAAGTCTTTGTGATTCATGTATTCTCGCATGAGTTTAGTATCGAGGAATGTCAAAGCCAATACATTCGGCTAGAGCGTATGCTATCTTTATTCTATCAAGTGTTGATAAGGATTTACCAAAATAATATTGTTGTGGTTTTCAAAAGTAGATTTAGTATGCTAAAATGTTTTGTCGTCAAAGCAGCGAGCACGTGAGGTTGCAACAACTTAAGCGTATACGGTTTTAATGAATGTAGTGTTGATCAACATAGAAGTACTATAGGTCGATCACCTAGGCGTGCTTTCGTAAGCTATCTAGAACTTACGGACTTTGTGCCGGGATGTCCTTTTCAAAGAACTTATGTAATGCTTATGGTCTTGAACCGGAATTGATGTTTTACTGAATATTGTTGTTGTAAAACGTTTTGAATGAAAAGAAGTGCTATTTTGAATTATCAATAGTACTTCGTAATTATTGTTCAGTTATTGAAGATATACGATTCCTATGTTTCAAGTATGCTATTTTACTAGAATTGTTATACTTGCTGAGCTAGTTAGGCTCATTCTTGCTTAAACCATATGAATGCAGCTAAGACAGAGTGGACCGATGGATCCGACAAGGATAAAGGGACGGCGAAAGCGAACCCGTAGCTTGTATATGTAATAGTATAGATTTTTGTAAGAAATAATATTGATATTATGACAAAGACAATGTATTGGTTGTAAAGAACCTGGGGAAATGTGAATATTCTTTTGATATATATAAGACATATTCGTTCTTTTGAGGCATTTAAATTGAATGTTTATGTGAACTGTAGCACCGTGTAGCACCATCTGTCGGGTTGGAAGATACCCAAATTTGGGGGCGTCACAGATCCGATGATGTGGATTATTTATTAAGCTGAGTCTCAGTGATAAAAGTGATGAAAAACCTTTTAAATCATAGAAGATAGTAGATTTTATGCTCTACTCGACTCTTCTAATGGATCGCTTGTTCCGCTGCAGTTAAACTTGATGTTTGTTATATTTTATCAGTTTAACATTGTTGAAGGCTAACGATAAATTATTTTGCATTATCTTAGTCATAATATTTATTACTGGGCTAGTTGAGCTCACTCTTTTGCTTTCATTGTCATCTTCAGGAAATGAGAACGTAGCCGGGACTAGTCGAGGAACGGAGTGACGGTCCAGATGATAGCATTAGTAGTCCTCACTATTCTATAAAATAGTGTGATAATAAATGTATTGAGGACTCCATTTGAGTTGAATACTGTCTAGAAGACATTATTCGTATTAAAACTCTCAATTTATGTTTTGTCGTATTTTACAAGACAGTTGTATTATTAAGTTGTATTTGAATTTTGTACCATGTATTTGGCGACTCAAGATGGGTGATGTATACCTATTTTGGGGGCGTCACAGTTACCCAGAAACCCAGACAAATTTGACTGTCTACTTTGTGGTTCGATTTGCTTCCAGCTCTGGTCATCAAATCAGTTATGTTATTGTCCAAATCTATAGTACTAGTGTCAAGGTACATATACGAAGCAACAAATCAGATAAACAACAACATAACAACTAGATTTAATCAGGTCAAATGTTGTCAAAAAACAAGTTCATCCCATTTCTGGGTTTTTTCCAGAATTGTAAAAACAGTGCGAGTGATCTACTTTGACCATTTGCTATGATCGACCTGTTGTTTATTTACACGATCTAAAGCCATGAAATCAAAGAACATATAACCGGCTACAAGTTGAATACAACAACAACATAAAAACACTTACAACCTGACAGATCTGGACGTTGCAAAAATTGTCAGACACTGAAATCAATTTCTGGGTTAACCAGAATGTACTCGGTCATGGTCGGTCAACCGACTTTGACTGTTAATAACTTACGATCTAGACATCCAATGACCTTGATTCCACTTGCAGATTAAAGACCACATGACAAGCTACAGATTCCAACTTTAAAACAACAAAAAAATCAGCCAAGATCTGTGGCTCCTGACATTAGCTTGTCAGACCACAAATTTTGTTCTTTGACATTTTTGGAAAAACTTAATTTTAAAGCACTTTGATGCTATGGATCCATGATGGATCAACATAGATCATCTAAAAACATCCATTAGCAAGATTCTAAACACAAAAACACAAAATTTGACTATGCATACAAGATCAAAATGAAACTTAGGGTTTATACCTTCTCTTAAATAAGCTTAGATCTTGGCTCTCCAATATGTTATTAAGTGATCTAGGGACTGATTATGTGACTGATTCACTTTGTATTTTCGGAGGTCTTGGTGAGAGAGAGAGTAGGTGAGAGCTTGAGAGCAATATGGCTAGTAAATGGACTTTCTCTCTCTCTAATTCTTTTATAATACATAGATGCATTGTATATTGATGATATGGCTGGCAAATAGAGCTGATATGCTGATGTTTTAAGTTACTAAGTCAACATAGTTGGTCACCTAACTCAAGATCTTGGTATTTTTACACGAATATCCTTGGCCCGTAGTACATGGATAATTGGTGGTCGTGATACTAAAGAAATTGTCAATTTAAAAAATTACTTACAAGATAATTTGTGTTCTGATTCTCCCAAAGCCTTCTGGCATAGGAAGAAGCATGTAGTCAGACTACCTTATGCTAATGAATTCAAAGAACATTTAATTCCCACTAAAGTTAGACCAATTCAAATGAGTCATGAACAAATGGAGTTATGCAAAAAGGAAATCAATGACCTCCTTTCTAAAGGTTTAATTAGACATAATAAATCACCATGGTCTTGTCCTTCTTTCTATGTTAACAATGAAGTAGAAAAAGAAAGAGGTGTTCCTAGCTTAGTTATCAATTACAAACCATTAAACAAGGTCTTAGAGTGGATTAGGTACCCTTTTCCCAATAAGGAAGATCTCCTTAGTAGGTTAAGCTCCTCCACAATCTTCAGTAAATTTGACCTTAAGTCAGGATTCTGGCAAGTTGCTATTCACCCTAGAGACCGATATAAAATAGCATTCACCACTCCGTTCGGTCATTACGAATGGAATGTTCTGTCATTTGGACTAAAAAATGCACCTAGTGAATTTCAGAATATTCTCAATAATATTTTGAATCCTTTTAGTCATTTTATCATTGTTTATATTGACGATATCCTTGTATTCTCCAAGACTATTGAAGAGCATATTAAGCATTTAAATTCGTTCTTTAAAACGGTTAAAACCAATGGTCTTGTTCTTTCACTTTCCAAGTGTAATCTGTTTCTGACTAAATTTATGTTTCTCGGTCTTATCCTCTATCATGGACTAACGCGGCCAATTGACAGAGCTATTCAACTTTAAATAGGTTCCCGAGATAAAATTACCGATAAAAAACACATTTCTGAGAGATTTTGGGCTCATTTCAATTATATTGGCAAGTTTTACCAAAATCTCAGGAAGATTTGTAAGCCTCTTTTTCAGCGCTTACAAAGCAATCCACCTCCATGGACTGACGTACATACTTCTGTCATCCAACAAGTCAAAATATATGTTAAGGTTTTGCCTTGCCTTGGCATTTCAAATGATTCAGCATTCAAAATAGTTGAAATTGATGCCTCTAACATTGGATTCGGTGGCATTCTCAAACAAAAGTTAACTCCCACTTCTTTTGAACAAATCGTCCGATTTCATTCCGGCGCATGGAATCCTACACAGTTAAATTATACAGTACTATTAAAAAAGAGATTTTATCACTTTTTTTATGTATTAATAAATTTCAACGTGATCTACTTAATCAAAAAATTTTAGTTAGAATAGATTGCAAATCAGCAAAATTTATTTTTGAAAAAGACGTTGAGAACGTCGCCTCTAAGCATTCGTTCGCTAGATGGCAAGCTCTCCTCAGTATTTTTGATTTTGATATTGAATATATTAAAGGAAGTAACAATTTAGTTCCTGATTTTCTCACGTGAATTCATCAACACAAGTACTATCTCTGCAACATGAGTTTACGAGGAGGTTCATCTTCTCGTGGTCATGGCCGCTCTTCTGGCCCAATCAATCAGTTAAAGGGAACTGTTGTTCCTCACCCAGTCAACCTAGTTGCTCAGCCCAGTCAAATTACTAAACTTCAGATTCTTGGGTCGATCCCCAAGCCATATTCATGGGCTCTTGCTAGTCAACCACAACCAATTGACCCATATGCTAATCAAACGAGGGCAATCTCATCCAAATCTAGTTATCCAGCCTCTGAATATTATGCTAAATATGATCAACACCTATTTCACCTTGAGTTACACATGAAACCCAAAGATGACCCCATTAAACTTCCAAACCCGAAGTATTTTCTTCTTGGTGGCATTTTCTCCATGGGCTCCTTATAAATCCCTTGCGTATTATAAGGACATCCTTATGAAACCAAAGTCAAGATTCATTAAACCCATTTACGCTAATGATAATAAGTCCAAACTTCTTTATCATTCGCTTTATATTAAACAAATCCTCAGTTTTTCTGATTGGGGAAATCATCCTTCAGATCTCAAGTCACTCTCTAATCAAACTAGCTCTTATTGCTATTTTGATTATATTGAGGCTTGGAATAAAATTCTTCTTCACCAAAATGAAGATCATAGTCATTCGTGGTTTTTACAATTCGACCACAAGTTCAAAAGTAAAATCCCCATGTGGTTCACCCTTTGGTGGACTAGACTTGGTCAGTGTTATGAGATTCTTCCCGATCTTCTCAAAACACAAGTTCACCATTTTACTAATCATGCTAAGTACAATCCAGTTTATGAATTAGGAGTTCCAGTTTTCCTTCTTTTTTGCAGTAAATATAAAATCTCGTGGATCCTTAAGTGGCAATACGAGATTTTGTCCCCTCAAGAAGTCACCATATTTCAGTCTCCGTCGTCCATCGGCATAAGGATAGCTCAGACTTCTTTATCACCCATTGCCTATATGTCTCGCCGTTTTTACATCAAATGGTGGGATAAATTCGGTGTCGATAGGATAGTTGGCCAAGTTCAAAAGGAATTTCCCCCTTCTCCTATTCTGACCCCTCCAGTTACCATAACTCCCACCATTGAATCTTCCAGTAAATCATCCAAAAGGTCATCTGATAAATCTAAAGATAAATAAGTTGCCCCCGATCCAATTGATGTTTCTAATATCAATAGTTACTCTACAGCTTTAGCTAAGGCTCTTTGTCGATGCTATTCATATGAGATTTGAGCAGTTAAACGAAGATATTGAAGCTTCAGAAAATGCTTTTTCACAGTCTGGAGAAGTTGAGTCTAGTCAAAATGAAGAAGAAGAAGAAGACAATTGTGACCCCTATGGCACTATTAGTCTTCAGGATGCTCAGGATCCCTTCGCCTGATCAGTCATCGGTCAACAAGTTGTTTGCCTCATTCATTAATCAATCAAAGTGGATGTGATGAAGGCGTACCGACTTCGAACACCTTTCTGCGACCATCATTCAAGACTGCTCTCAAGAACTCGCTCCTACCCTAAAGACTTTAGTCATTTTTCAACACATGCATCGAATTTACAGTGAATAAGTCAAAAGATTACAACTTGCTTTTTCCAAGAAAGGCGATTCTCTGCATTTTGGTCTAAAGTTGCAGCTACTTTTACTTTTACTTTTAGCTTACTTTAGTAAATGTAATATGTTTCTTACTTTATCCCAGTTGTTGTAATAGTAATCATGTAACAGTTCCTTCCTTATAATCTATAAAAGGAAGCCGAGCTCATTTAGTTAGGCAGACTTATAAAGACGCTGAGTTCCTTCTCAGTTGAATCTTTAGCCGCTACCACTGTTAGCCTTTCTACACCCCTCTTCTTCTAATGTTCTTAGTCAAATAAATTTGTAAGTCATTTTTATTTTCTGCACTTGTAAATAGTTTAAGTTATTATCAATAAAACTGTTTTTATTTAGTAATTCAATTGTGTTTGAATGCGCTCTCTTGTTCTTCTCTCTGATTTCATCTCTTTTCATCCTTCCGCCCTAAATGGTATATATAAAATATATATATATATATATATATATATATATATATATATATACCATTTAATATATATATATTGCTAAAAAATTAAATTTAAAAGTTAATATTATAATAATAATAATAATAATCCTCCATTTCAAAATATTAGATAATTTTATATTTTTAAAGTGAACCTAAAATATTTAAAACTTATAAAAAAATATGAATTCATTAATTTTATATAAATACATTTGTAAACATTATACATTAATATATTTTATTATTAATTAATATATTTTATTATTAATTAGTATATTTTATTATTAATTAATAATTTATCTACATTAATTTTCCTTAAAATCTTAGTTTTCATTAATTTAAAAAAATTAAAAGGTAAAATTATAATTTTATAGTATTAAATTTCCTAAAAGTTCCAGCAATTAATCGATGGACAATTCAAAATTATAATTGCTTAGGTTCCAGCAATTTCCATTGTCATATTTTAATTATTACAGTAAAATACAGTAGCAAGAGTGGAGAGAGAAAATTTTCCAGCAATTTATCGATGGACATATTTGTAATGTGTGTGAATTTTGCTTATCCTGGAGAAACAACGGTGACGAGTACTCGGAGATCCCCTCCGAAAAGGATTTCTTTTCCATTGTTAAGGCCAGTCACTTTTGAATCAAAGAAGAGGAAGAGAGATCCGGAAGAAGAAGAAGAGAGATCCGGACTTGGGAAGAGAGAGAAAAGTAGCATATCCATTGAAGGGAGGAGGAAGAAAAAATAGTTCCAAAATTTGTGGATATAGATCTGATATATCTGCTCCTTCCTCCTTCATCATCTTCACTTTCTCTCTCATCGAGTTGTTGGAATTCTTTGGCGGAGAAGTCTGTTCAGTAGTGAATAATAATAATAATAATAATAATAATAATAATAATAATTCCTCAATTTTAAAATATTAAATAATTTTATATTTTTAAAGTAAAATTAAAATTAAAATATTTAAAATTTTAAAAAAATGAATTAATTAATTTATATAAATACATTTGTAAAAATTATTCATTAATTTATTTTATTATTAATTAATTAATTTTAATTTAATTATTTGTTATATATATTAATTTGATTTATATTTTGTTAATTTATATAAATACATTTGTAAAAATTATTCATTAATTTATTTTTATTATTAATTAATTAATTTAATTTAATTATTTGTTATGTATATTAATTTGATTTATATTTTGTTTAACTATTTGTTATAGAATTAAGGGGTTAAATGCAAAGTCGACCACTGAACTTTTCTGATATTTGGGTATTGAGCCCTTTCTTCCGGTCAACGCAAACTGAGCCCCTTTCTATTCAAAAATTTGGACTTTGAACCCCCAGGCGCCAAATTATTTTTTTAAATTTTACTGTTGGTTAGATTTAGTGCTCAAGATCTGAGTTCTAATTTAACAAATCATTTTTGAATAGAAAGGGGCTTAGTTTGCGTTGACCAGAAGAAAGGGGCTCAATACCCAAATAACAGAAAAGTTCAGTGGTCGACTTTGCATTTAACCCTAGAATTAAGTATAATTTAATTCAATAGTTATCCAACTCAGCTTCTCTCTCCTGCCACGTATTTCCACATCATTGTTCTGTTAAATGATTAACGGACATAGACGGCAAAATCACTTTTTGTAAATAATATATAGTTCAATGAGTTGACCGTAAAAAAAATCAGTTCGATGATGTATTTGTAAACCGACCCTTAGTAGAGTGGGGAAAAGTGTATTTAACCCCATTATGATCCGAACACTTTCATAATTTGTTTTAACTTAATTTTTGACTTATAAATTTAATTAATACCAAACGATTTTACTTATAAATCACAACTTCTAAGTCATTCCCGAACAAGGTTAAAACCACTATATTATGTATAAATTGTTCAAGATCAAATCAAAAAGTGTGAGTTGTAAATTGAAAAAAGCGATATAGATCAACAAACAAGGCGAGACCCCAACTTATTATAAATAAAATTGAGTTTTCTCTATTTATTATTTTGAAATAATAAGGATTAATTTGATATAATGCTCGGTTATGGGTGAAATGTGCAAATTTTGCAAAATAAGCAAGTGGTTATAAAATAATCATTGTTGTCGGGGAATATTATTTGTTTGGTCGTGGAATATTCTTGTTGTCGGGGAATATTAAATGCAATGACAGTAGCGATCATTTGTGGGCCCCATACTTGAGAATAAGCATCGGATGAAGAAAGCGACAAGTTTGAGTTTTTATAAATAACGGCGTAATTATTCTGAATTAACCTTTGTTGGATTACGGTGGTTAAAAATACGATGTCTGGCGTGGTTGCTTGCGATAGCTTTGCGGTATATTGCAGTATTGTTGAATTATTGATTCTTACGTGAAGGCTTTACTCGATAATTATTACGATAATTCTTTGTTCGATATTTTATTTTATTGATTGATAATTCTTTGCGTTGATATTTTATATTATTGTTGTTTCAATAATTATCCTTTGCGATGATATTTCCCATTATCGGATCAATAATTCATATTATTTGAATAATATTATTAGATAACATTATTGGCAATGTCTAGAAAGTTACATCGAGGAGAGGTTTGGTCACCTAATTGCTTGGTAGGATATGGAGAAATCCTTATTGGAAAGCCCCTCTTTCACAGAGAGCGGCTTTGGTTGTCATAATTGTGATTACGTAATATTATTTGTGAATAATTAATTATTGATTTATATGATAAGGAAATATTTATTTGATGTGGATATAAATGATGGATTTATTTATTTTATGGTTTAAAATGAAGGAATTTTAGCATGAAATAATTGTTGAAAGTTTGACATATTTTTGTGGAATTATAATTATTTCTCGATAGAATATTCATTCAAAATATTGTTATAATATTTTTTTAAATTGTTTAAATAATAATATTATTGTTATATATATATATATATATATATATATATATATATATATATATATATATATATATATATATGCAAGTGGTAAAAAAAATGTTATATATGTTTTTAATTTTATTTGAAAGACTTTTTAGGTGGTGGGTTCCTTACAAATGCTTTGAATGACCATTTATTTCTTGCAAAGTTGTTCCTAACTTGTATGGGCCCTCAAGGATGAAAAAAAATAAGAATGACATGATTAATTGATTTGTTAGGAAAAGTGGGTTGGTGAGAGTTGCATTGCCATTTGTCTCAAAGAGTGGCACCCACTCATTTTGAATTTAAGATGTTAGGTATTGAAAAAGTGTGGGTGATAGAGAAAAGTTTAAAAATTTTGCATGTGACTTTTCTTCTTCTCCGATTGCTTTATAAATAGGGGTAACCCTCCATCCTAAAATCACACATTCATAATCGAAATTCTTATTCTAAAGTATTGTGAGTATTTTTCTTGAGTATAAGAATATTTTGAGAGTAGTTTTTTACGCAAGATTTTCTCAGAATAATATCTGATATTCCAGTCAAATCCAGTTTCTACCAAGGTAAAGGATATTATTTTATTTCAATACTCGTGAGAAATATTATTTTCTTTCATACTCCATAGTATGGAAGGAATATTATTTCATTTCATATTCCTAAATTTGAACTTACTATGGTAAGTATTGCTTCTATAATTCCTGAAATGATTAGAAATTTCGTTTCATCTAATATCATTTCATAGGATTATTAGTGCGAACTTTTATCAAATTTGGAACTTTTTTCACTATTGGTAGTAGTATTTGTTCACGAGTCTTGTTCATGATTCTCTTGTTCACGATTCTTGTTCATTCGATTCTTTGTTCACAGGTCTTTATTCACAAAAAAAAAAATATTTTTTCTTCTTCCGAGTTATCTGTTGTGACCCTTATTCTTGAAATTAAATCCATGTTTTGATCTTCATTCTTGAATTTTACTCACTTATAGTTTATTATGGAGTATTATTGAACTTGGATATAAGCTGAAATATGAATCCCTAATATTTGTCCTTACATCTCTTTGGATTCGTTCTTTAAAATATTTTTCATCTTCCTCCGGTCCTAAATGATGATATTACTAAATATCTTTGGCGTAGTGCAAAGATGAATGATTAAGCGATGAATATCTTTGCCCGTAGTGCAAAGATGAGCAGTGATGAGATGAACATGACCATTTGGTGATACAAATGAATATCTTTGGCACATGTAGTGCAAAGATGAATATTTGATTCAAGATGTATATTGATTGATGTTACGAGGATAAATTATTGATGATGGACTTTTAAATCTTAGAAGATAGTAGAATTCTTTCTCTCTTGACTCTTTAATGGATTGTTTTCATTGCTGCGAGTTGTTGATCTAAAACTTGTTGTCTATTATATTTTATGATTTTTCCTGTTGAAGACTAATGATAAATTGTTGTATATTATCTTAGTCATAATATTCTTTCTTTGGGCTAGTTGAGCTCACCCTTTTCTTTTTGTTCCATTTTTCTTCTAGGAGGTGAGAACATAGCGAGGATCTAGTCGGGGTATGGAGTGATGGTTCAGAAAGATGTTTTAGTAGTCCTCACTATTTACGTAAAATAGTGTTTGAATAATTATAATGAGGACTTATTTGAGTGTGGATATTACTCTAGAAGACTAAAATTTGTATTTAAACTCACAATATATATGTGTTGTCGTATTTTTACGACAATTGTATTATTGAAGTTGTAGTTTGCTTTTATGTACCATGTATTTGGCGACTCGAGAATGGGTGATGTATACCTATTTTGGGGCGTCACGGTTAATATCGAGCTTAGGGATATGGTCTCTGGCGGAGATCGGGGAATAGAACTAGGAGGGAGAGATGAGTAAATCTTTAGCTAGTATGTCTACTAAGCTTATTTGTTGGTCGGTCATAATATAGGGATATTATGTGATATGTTAATTTGTTTAATTAACCCTTGTTTTATAAGCGTATTTAAGAATGGGCTCTTTGAGAGCGTTAACAATGGAGTGTATGAGGCGTGGAACAACCTTTAGTTACAAACCAGGAGAGCATGCAGCAGGGAAGGCAATATTCCTCCTGTAAACAACACTCTGAGCAAGCGATGAATGATGGAATGTTTAGGAGCTTTGCGAGTTCATGCAAAATCGGACGAGGAGACTTCGTGCACAAAATACGGGTGGAAATGCTAGCAATGCGCGACTTATCACGACCAAAGCAGTTCAAAGAGTTGGGACCACGAAATTTAGGGAAAGCGGATCCGATCATGGCGGAAGCGTGGGTCAAACAAATTACCAAGATATTCGATGTCTTGGGGGATGCGGAGGAACGAAGGTTCCATTCGCCACCTTTATATTCAGCGGTGAGGCGGACTCTTGGTGGGAGAATGCGTGAAGCGTACTTGACCCGGCCACTTTTCGGCATGTCTTGGGAAACATTTGAAACTATTCAATGACAAGTACTTTCACGAAAGTATTCGTCATATGAAGGAGGTGGAGTTTATCGGACTAGAACAAAACAACATGGCGGTGTCCCGATCTGGCGAAGTTTGCGAGTTATCGGGTTTGCACCTCATTTGGTGAGAATGAGGAGCGAATAGCGAGGATGTTTACGAGAGGTCTAAAAGCAGAGATTGACAATATCTTATCTCTCATAAATTTTCTTTATATTAGGATGTTGTAAGAGGGCTCAATTATTAGGCGAGAGCGAGATAATGAGTATGTGTCAACCGAGGGACCCTGACGAGTCATCTGGGTGGCGGTAGCCATCGAATGATGAAACCGGCGGGAGGAAAACATTTCGGACAAAAGCGGTAACCACTCGGGTGGTCATCGTGGCCATGATAATAGGAGAGGTGAGTCAGTGGAAATTTTGAAAGAGAGATTCAACAATGGCGGGAAGCGTGAGGCGACGACACACACCAACAACAATTTCTAGGGGAGGAGAAGCGATAGCCCGGTTAGATGTTACAAATCACGGGAAGAGGACATATCATAAGCGTCCACAACAATCAAGGTGTGTTACAATTGTGGAAAGGAAGGCCATATAGCTAGGGATTGTTTAGTAGTAGCAAAACCAAGTTCAGCGAGGATGGTGACTCAAAGGTTGTCCGGATAAGTTAAAATCGGCGGTTCTGGAAGGCGTTTGTCGTGGTGGCCAAAAGCGTGAGGAACGAGCGAGGTGATTCTGGGTAAGCTAATCTTGAATTCTTGCGAAGTTTATACCTTACTGATCTGGGTTCTACCCATTCTTTTATCTCTCTGCTTGTGCTCAAGCGTTTAAACTTGACTCAGGAGAAATTAGACTTTGATTTATCGGTGGAGACTCAGTTGGGTGAAACCTTCGTTACATCTACGGTTTATAAATCTTGCATGATCAAGTTGGCACTATCACATTACATTGATCTTATCTCTTTAAAGATACTTGCTTTTGATGTGATTTTAGGAATTGATTGGTTAACCACTCATCATACTAAAATTGATTGTTTTCGTAAGGTTGTTAGTTTTCATATTTCTAACCAACTTTGTCATACAATTCAAACTACTAAACCACTAAAATCGATCATTTATCATATCAAGCCATAAAGCTATTCAGTTTATTGAAAAATGGATGTCAAGCTTTCTTAGCCCATATCATGAGACTTGAACAAAAAAACACGTCGATTTGAATAAAATTTACATTGTTAGTGAATTTCTGATGTATTTCTGAAGAACTTCGGTCTACCCCCGAGCGTGATGTTGAATTCTTTATTGACCTTGAGCAAGGGTACAAAACCCATTTCTAAAACCCCATATCGAATGGCTCTATTGAACTTTGGGAGTTAAAAGTCCAAGCTCTGAGGAATTGTTAGACATCGGTTTCATTAGTCTAGTACATCTCCTTGGGGTGCTCTGTTTTATTCGTAAAGAAGAAAAAGGCGGGAGTATGCGACTTTGTATTGACTCTGAGAATTGAACCATGTCACCATCAAGAATAGGTATCAGATTACCTCGCATTGATGACTATTTGACCCGATTACAAGGAGCAAAATTCTTTTCAAAGATCGACCTTCGTTACGGATATCATCAATTTGAAGATTAAAAGCGAGGATATTCGAAGGCGCCTTGAGAACTCGATGCGGGCATTATGAATTCTTAGTCATGTCTTTTGGATTGACTAATGCTCCTGCTTTTGCTTTCATGGATATGATGAGCCGTGTATTCAAAGAATATTTGGATCGGTTCGTTGTTGTCTTTATTGATGACATCCTCATCTATTCCAAAAATAGTGAAGATCATGAGCACCATTTGAAGGCGATACTTGAAAGGCTTCGTGAAAACAAGCTATATGCCAAGGTGAAGAAATGCGAGTTACGGCTTGAGGAGTAGTAGCATTCCTTGGGCGCGTGGTGTCAAAACATGGAGTATCTGTTGACCCGCGAAGATTGAAGCAATACAAAGTTAGAACAGCAAAGTCGGTGGCCAAAGTCGTAACTTTACGGGCTTATTTGGTTATTATCGGAGATTCGTGGAAGGATTTTCTCGAATCGCTACTCAGATTAACTTCGAGTTGACTCGGAAGGATACAAAATTTGTATGGGCGAGGAATGTGAGAAGAGTTTCCAAGAGTTCGAGAGGAGACTCATTTATTTTGTTACAGCAATACCATCTGGATCGGATGGATTTGTTATATCTGATGATGCTTGGCAAAGGGTTAGGATGTGTTCTCATGCAACATGGGAAAGTCATAGCCTATGCCTCACGACAACTCAAAGAATATGAGAGGAATTATCCTCATCGTGATCTAGAGTTAGCGGTGATCGTTTTCGCGTTGAAAATGCGGAACACTACTACGTATGGGGAGAAAGTGGAGATCTATCACGGATCATAAAAGCCTCAAATACTTCTTCACCCAAAAGGAACTCAACATGCGGCAGCGGCGTTGGCTCATTTGTTGAAAGATTACGATCATACCATTGATACCATCTGGAAAAGCAAGCGTAGTGGTGGCGCATTGAGTAGAAGATCGTATGCGGGTACGAGTGCGATGTTGTTAACACAAAGACCCATTTTGTACGATTTACAAAGGATGGAGATTGAGTTAAAGACTCCAGGGACCCACATGATGATGGCGAATATATGAGTAGAACCGACTTTAATCGATAAAGTTAAAACTGTGCTCAAGCTACGGACGGGGGGCTTATGCGTATGAAAGAAAATGCAAGAAGGTGTTATTCCAGAAGCAAGAATCGATGAAGAAGGAATACTTGAGTCGACTCTAGACTTTGCGTTCTAACGATTACGACTTGAAGCATAGAATCATGATGGAGGCACCTGACACCCCATTTGCAATCCATCACAGGAGTACCAAAATGTATCATGATATTCGACACACATTTTGGTGGAACAATATGAAAAGAGAGATCGCGGAGTTTATCTCGAGGTGTTTAACTTTGTCAGCGTGTAAAGGCGGAACATCAAGTGCCAAAAGGTCCATTGCAACCACTTGAGATTCCGAAATGGAAGTGGGAACACATTACCATGGATTAGATTCTGAGTCTTCCCAAAGTTTCTCAAGGTATAGATGCGATTTGGGTTATTGTTGATAGATTAACCAAGTCTTCTCATTTCTTACCGAATCGTGAGACTTATTCCTTGAGCGCCTTGCTCGTATATGCGTGAATGAGATTGTGAGATTGCATGGCATCTGCGGTATCCATAGTTTTGGATCGTGACCCAAGATTCACTTCAAGATTTTGGGTTAGCTTGCAAAAAGCTAGCTATGAGCGCAGTTTCTGATTGATTCGGCATACCATCCTCAAGCGGACGGACAATCGAGAGAGGACTATTCAAACTCTTGAAGATCTATTAAGACTCTGTGTCCTAGATTTCAAAGGGAGTTGGGATAAGTACCTACCTTTGGTGGAATTCTCCTACAACAACGGTTATCAAGCAAGTATAGGCATGGCTCCATTCGAGGCGTTGTATGGGCCGAAAGTGTCGATTCTCCATTATCTTTGGGACGAGGTGGGAGAAAGCAACATTGTTGGGACCGAATTAGTCGCATGACTACGAGAAAAGATCAAATGATTGACAGCGTATAAAGACCTCACAAGATCGACAAAAGAGTTATCTTGATCTTCATCGAAAGGCGTGGAATTTAATATTGGAGATCATATCTTTATTACGTGTTGCTCCATGGAAAGGAGTTACAAGATTTGGAAAGAGAGGAAAAGCTCGATCCACGATTTGTTGGTCCATTTGAGATTCTTGACCGAATAGGAAATGTGGCTTATAGACTCGCGTTACCTCGAGTATGTCTCGTGTTCATAATGTTTTTCACATATCTATGCTTCGTAAATATGTGAAAGAGACGAACCATATTATTGCGTTAGAACGGACGAGATAATAGAAGATTTAACGTCTACGAAGAAGGTACTGTTAAGATCTTGGATAGGAAAGAGCATGTCCTACCTTGCGAAGGTTATACCACAAGTTAAGGTTTTGTGGAGAAACCATCTTATTGAGGAAATGACATGGGAGTTGGAATCGAGAAATGAAAGCGAGGTATCCTCACCTTTTGAAACACCAGTGCGTCGTCGATTTCGAGGACGAAATTTCATAAGGAGGGGAGGTTGTAAGACCCCAACTTATTATAAATAAAATTGAGTTTTCTCTATTTATTATTTTGAAATAATAAGGATTAATTTGATATAATGCTCTGGTTATGGGTGAAATGTGCAAATTTTGCAAAATAAGCAAGTGGTTATAAAATAATCATTGTTGTCGGGGAATATTCGTTTGGTCGTGGAATATTCTTTTGTCGGGGAATATTAAATGCTGACAGTGCGATCATTTATTTATGGGCCCCATAATAGAATAATTGTCGGATGAAAAAAGCGACAAGTTTGAGTTTTTATAAATACTTGGCGTAGTTATTCACAGATTAATTAACTTTGTTGGATTACACGGTGGTTAAAATACGATGTCTGGCGTGGTTTTTGATGTAGCTGCGGTATTACCGCAGTATTGTTGAATTATTGATTCTTCTTACGTGAAGGCCTTACTCGATAATTATTACGATAATTCTTGTTCGATATTTTATTTTATTGATTCAATAATTCTTTGCGTTGATATTTTATATTATTGTTGTTTCAATAATTATCTTTGCCTGATATTTCCCATTATCGGATCAATAATTCATATTATTTGAATAATATTATTAGATAACATTATTGGCAATGTCTAAAAAGTTACATCGAGGAGAGGTTTGGTCACCTAATTGCGTGCGATGAAGGAGAAATCCTTATTGGAAAAAGCCCTCTTTCAGGAGCAGCTGCTGGTTGTCATAATTGTGATTACATAATATTATTTGTGAATAATTAATTATTGATTTATATGATAAGGAAATATTTATTTGATGTGGATATAAATGATGGATTTATTTATTTTATATGGTTAAAAATGAAGGAATTTTAGCATGAAATAATTGTTGAAAGTTTGGCATATTTTTGTGGAATTATAATTATTTCTCCGATAGAATATTCATTCAAAATATTATTATAATATTTTTTAAATTGTTTAAATAATAATATTATTATTATATATATATATATATATATATATATATATATATATATATATATATATATATATATATATATATATATCATGTGGTAAAAAGGGGCGTATATGTTTTAATTTTATTTGAAAAGTTTTTTTAGGTGGTGGGTGGAAGAATTCTATTTTAAATGCTTTGAATGACCATTTATTTCTCTGCAAATTTGTGCTCCTTTTTTTGTATGGGCCCTCAAGGATGAAAAATAAGAATGACATGATTAATTGATTTGTTAGGTTATTGGGTTGGTGAGAAATAAGAAATTGTCTTAAAAGTGGCACCCACTCATTTTGAATTTAAGATATTAGGTATTGAAAAAGTGTGGGTGATAAAGAAAAGAGAAAAGTTAAAATTTGCATGTGACTTTTCTTCTCTTTCTCTGGATTCTTTATAAATAGAGGTAATCCCTCCATCCTAAAATCACACCTTCATAAATCGAAATTCTTATTCTAAAGTATTGTGAATATTTTCTTGAGTATAAGAATATTTTGGCGTAGTTTTTTTACGCAAGATTTTCTCGAATAATATCTCGATATTCGATCAAATCCGGTTTCTACCAAGGTAAAGGATATTATTTTATTTCAATACTCGTGAGAAATATTATTTTCTTTCATACTCCATAGTATGGAAGGAATATTATTTCATTTTCATATTCTAAATTTGAACTTACTATGGTAAGTATTGCTTCTATAATTCACGAAATGATTAGAAATTTCGCTTCATCTAATATCATTTCATAGGATTATTGAGTGCGAACTTTTATCAAATTTGGAACTTTTCATATTTGAGTCTTTATTCACGAGTACTCTTCACATTCTTTATTCTCACGATTGCATTGTTCTTGATAGTCTTTCATTCATGCAGTGCATTCAATAGTCTTGTTCACGATTCTTTGTTTATGGGTCTTTGTTAAAAGTCTTTGTTCAAAAAAAAAAATTTTTTTTCTTCCAAGTTATCTATTGTGACCCTTATTCTTGAAATTAAATCCATGTTTTGATCTTCATTCTTGAATTTTACTCCACTATAGTTTATTATGGAGTATTATTGAACTTGGATAAACTTAAATATGAATCCCTAATATTTGTCCTTCTGTCTCACTGGATTCATTCTTTAAAATATTTTTCATCTTCCTCCGTCTTAAATGATGATATTACTAAATATCTTTGGCCCGTAGTGCAAAGATGAATGATTAACTGATGAATATCTTTGGCCCGTAGTGCAAAGATGAACAGGTGATGAGATGAACATGACCAACTCTGGTGATACAAATGAATATCTTTGGCTTTTGTAGTGCAAAGATGAATATTTGATTCAAGATGTATATTGATTGATGTTCTGAGGATAAATTATTGATGATGGACTTTTAAATCTTAGAAGATAGTAGAATTCTTTCTCTACTTGACTCTTACAATGGATTATTTGTTTCATTGTAGTTGTTGATCTAAAACTTGTTGTCTATTATATTTTATAGATTTTTCCTGTTGAAGACTAATGATAAATTGTTGTATATTATCTTAGTCATAATATTCTTTTTTGGGCTAGTTGAGCTCACCCCTTTTCTTTTTGTTCCATTTTTCTTCTTAGGAGGTGAGAACATAGCAGGATCTAGTCGGGGTATGGAGTGATGGTTCTAGAAAGATGTTTTAATAGTCCTCACTATTTTTGTAAAATAGTGTTTGAATAATTGTAATGAGGACTTATTTGAGTGTGGATATTGTCTAGAAGACAAAATTTGTATTTAAACTCACATTATATGTGTTGTCGTATTTTGCACGACAATTGTATTATTGAAGTTGTAGTTTGCTTTATATGTACCATGTATTTGGCGACTCAGAATGGGTGATGTATACCTATTTTGGGGCGTCACCTTTTAGTAACCAATCCACATCCACACCTTTTAGTTTTTTCATAGTGCAGTTGGTAGCCAAACATTCATACCAATGTAACTAATTCAGTGTTATTAGGTTACCAATTTATTTTGATTGTGATGCAGTTAGTAGCCAAAACCTTCATGCAATGGATAGCCAAACCTTCATATCAAGGTAACCAATTCAATTTTATTAAGTTACCAATTTATTTTGAATGTGATGCAGTTGGTAGCCAAACCTTCATGCAGTTGGTTGCCAAACTTTCAGACCAAGGTAACCAATTCGTACTGCAGGTGTGGAGGTATATATGGTTACCTTGATATAAAGGTTTGGTTACCTTGGTATAAAAGTTTGGTTACCTTGGTACGAAGATTTGGTTATCAACATTACATTACACATCACTCTCTTATCTCTCTCTTTCCTATGCAGTGTTCTTATTTTTTTTGGACATGAAATTATAATTGGAATTTCCGGACAAGAATAAATTGTGAAAAATCAAATATCCACCTCCTTTCTACATCCCATCAACCATTTTGTGGTTGACTCTTGCTCTGTCTCACCGACGAAGGGGAGGAGGAAGATGATCGGCGAAGGGGAGGAGGAAGATGACGTTGCCAAACTTTCAGTGTCTGGTTAATCCAAGCACATGATACAAAGTACTTCCCCAAAAGTACTTAACCTCAAGCCTTCATCTTTCATTGCCGCCTCAATTTTCTCCTCATCCTTTACCTCGTCATGAGAAATCTCTCTATGAGAATAAACTGCTTCGGCCCCAACTACTTTCACCAATTCGACTAAAACTGATTCGGGCTTACCAATTCTCTGAATTTGAATATTTGAATTTAAATTATTATTTTGAATTTGAATTTGTTTTTGTTGTTAGATCCCACATATTTGAATTTGAATTATTAATTATGGCAGTTATTTTTCCTTGATTTTAGGTTTCCTTATTAATGTGAATTGCGTTATTTTTGTAATTATTTTGTGGATGCACTAATAGTGTAATTACTTACTAAATGTTATATATTATTGTAAAGGACCCATTAAATAATCTCTCATCTTAAACTATTTTATAATCTCAAGACTAATAGTCCTAAGCTCAAATTTTAAAAAGGGCAAACGTCCAAAAATGCCCCTGTTGTTTACCCCGATGTCCCACTTGCACCCTAAACTAATTTTTTTTCCCAAAAGTACCCTTAACGTTACATTTTTTTGGTCATTCGTGCCCCTGCCGTTAAAATTTCGCTGACGTGGCTGACACATGGAGGCTTAAATAAAAAACATATTCTAAATAAAACAATATATATCATTTCATTAAACCAAAAATACTAAAATTCAAAATAAAAATAGCATAACATATTTACATCATTTTATCAAAATACTAAAATTCAAATTATTTTGTTAACTAATTAAAACAACTAATTAAATAAAATAAGTTGTATAACATATTTATATCATTTAATCAAAATACTAAAATTCAAAACATAACATATTTACATCAAATACTAATTAAAAAAATACTAAAATACTAATTAAAAAAATCAAATTAAAAAAATACTAAATACAAGAATCATCAAAAAATTCAAATTATTTTGTTAATTAATCAAAGTAACAAAAATTCAAATTACATCATTAAAATACTAAAATTATCAAAAAATATTAACGTTAATTTGAATTTTAAAAATATTATTTAATTGAATTTTTGAATTTTAAAAATATTCAAAAATTTCAAAATAATTAATGTTATTTAGTAAAAATATTAACATTAATTATTTTTGATGATTTTAGTTACATTAACGTTAATTATTTTGAATTTTGAATTTGGAATTTTAAAAATATTAACGTTAATCATCAAAATACTAATTAACGTTATTTTTTGATGATGTAATTAGTTGAATTTTCAAAATACTAAAAATATTAACGTTAATTTTGTTATCAATTTTATTTTTAACGTTAATCATAATACTAAATAATATTTTTAAAATTCAAAATACTAAATAATATTTTTAAAATTCAAAATACTAAATAACATTATAAATTTTTTATATCAATACTAATTGATATGATTGTTATCAATACTAAATAACGCTTTTTTTAAAATACTAATTGATATAAAAATTGATAATGTTATTTAGTAATATTCAAAATATTAACGTTAAAAAATTGAATTTTGATGATGTAATTTGATTTTTTTGTTTTGATTAATTAACAAAATAATTTAAATTTTAGTATTATAGTATTTTTTAAATTCTATTTTTTAATTAGTATTTTAGTATTTTTTTAATTAGTATTTGATGTAAATATGTTATGTTTTGAATTTTAGTATTTTGATTAAATGATATAAATATGTTATACAACCTATTTTATTTAATTAGTTGTTTTGATTAGTTAACAAAATAATTTGAATTTTAGTATCTTGATTAAATGATAGAAATATGTTATGCTTTTTTTTTAATTTTTATTTTAGTATTTTTTGTTTTGATTAAATGATATATATTATTTTATTTAGAATATGTTTTATATTTAAGCCTCCATGTGTCAGCCATGTCAGCAAAATTTTAACTCCGTTTGTCTTCTGTTTAACGACCCAAAAAATGTAACGGTAAGTGTGACGCCCCCAAAATAGGTATACATCACCCATTCTGAGTCGCAAAATACATGGTAGAGAAATAAATACAACTTCAGTAATACAATTATCGTACAAAATACGACAACACATATACTGTGAGTTTGAATACAAATATTGTCTAATAGATAGTATACAAACTCAAAAGGAGTCCTCATTACAATTATTGATACACTATTTTACAAAATAGTGAGGACTACTAAAACAACTATCCTGAACCATCACTCCAAACCCCCGGCTAGTTCTCTTATATTTCTCACCTCCTGAGAAGAAAAATGGAACAAAAAGGAAAAGAGTGAGCTCAACTAGCCCAATAAAGAATATTATGACTAAGATAATATACAACAATTTATCATTAGTCTTCAACAGGGAAAAATATGATAAAATATAATAGACAACAAGTTTTAGATTAACAACTGCAGCGGAAACAGAAATCCATTAGAAGAGTCAAGTAGAGAAAGAATTCTACTATCTTCTAAGATTTAAAAGTCCATCATTAATATTTTATCCCTGTAACATCAATCAATATACATCTTGAATCAAATATTCATCTTTGCATTACATGCCAAAGATATTCATTTGTATCACCAGTTGGTCATGTTCATCTCAACACTTGTTCATCTCAACACCTTTTCATTAGGTAATCATTCATCTTTTAGGACTGAGGATGATGAAAAATATCTTAAAGAAAATGAATCCAGTGAGATAAAAGATCAAAGATTAGGGATTCGTACTTTAGTTTATCCAAGTTCAAAAATACCTTATAATAATCAAATGTGGAGCAAAATTCAAGAATAAAGATCAAAACATGGATACAATCAAAGATAGTAACCATAATAGAGAACTTAGACAAAGAAAAGAAAATTTCATTTTTTCTGTGAATAGTGCGTATTCGTGAATAGTGTCGTATACGTGAATAGTAACCCCGACACAAAAAGGTAGAGATTCCATAAAAAAATCCATACCAATATTTCGGTATAATGATATTGAAAGAATACATCATTATGAAGAAAATAACATCCCTTACCTCAAAAGAACAGTACTTCCGGCTGAAATATCAGGTATAAGGCTGAAGGAAACTTGCACTGATGAATAGTAACTCACAAAGTATCTAAATACTCACAAAATATGCTTGATAATATAGAGAGAGAAAGAGAGAAAACTTGTTTATGGTGTATTTTCAATTCTAACTAAGCACCCTATTTATAGAAAAATGCTTAGAACGCCATAGCAGACTAACCTGCTACCTGATGGCTTTACCTGCTACTATTCACGCCCACCACTTTTAAAAATAAATTCCAGCACATTTCATTTCTCACCAACTAAATGTGGGACCCACCATATTTTTAATAAAAATATTTATTTCTGAAAGTTCAATAATTCATAATAAATAGCCCTTTTATCAGAAAAATACGAATTTTATGTCCATTCCATAGGAAATTAAATTCTCTACAACTTTGTAGATTTAAATTTTTCCAAATTCCAAATGAAAAATTACCAAAATCCACATACGGACGATTTACAAAACCTCCATTCTGACAAAATACTGATAAAACATGTGACGCCCCCAAAATCGGTATACATCACCTATTCTGAGTCGCCAAATACATGGTACAAAATTCAAATACAACTTAATTATACAACAGTCGTGTAAAATATGACTAAACATATGCTGTGAGTTTTAATACAAATATTGTCATCTAGACAATATACAAACTCAATGGGGTCCTCATTACATTTATTATCACACTATTTCATAGAATAGTGAGGACTACTAATGCTATTATCTGAACCATCACTCTGTTCCTCGACTAGTGCCTGCTACGTTCTCATTTCCTGAAGAGAACAATGAAAGCAAAAGGGTGAGCTCAACTAGCCAAGTAAGAAATATTATGACTAAGATAATGCAGAATAAATTATCATTAGCCTTCAACAGTGTTAAACTGACAAAATATAACAAACATCAAGTTTAACTGCAGCAGAACAAGCAATCCATTAGAAGTGTCAAGTAGAGAATAAAATCTACTATTTTCTATGATTTAAAAGGTTTTTCATGACTTTTATCGCTGAGACTCAGCTTAATAAATAATCCACATTATCCCTGCACTACGGCCAAGGATATTCATTAGTATCACAACCACAAATTATTCATGTACCACAGCCAAGGATATTCGTGTATTCATTAATGGTCATGATCATGCCAATAACTGTCCATCAATGTACTACGGATCAATGAGGACTTTGTCCACATCATTTGTAACATCACGGTCATGATTACACCAAATAATCCCTGGTCATAATCATACCAAGTTCATCTATGCACTACAGGCCACAGATGACTCTCAACATAATATAAACATGAGGATGATGACAATGATATAAGAATTAAATAAAACAAGTTCAAGAATTAATTTATCCAGGAACTAATAATGTCCAAATTGTCAACATGATACTTCTTTGTAGAGTAACACTCAAGAATGCTTAGAAGAATATTTCCATGAAAATATACTGGATGAAGCACAAATATCAAGGATATTTCACTAATTTCATGGAGTATAGAAGTCAAAACTTTAACCAACTGAGTATAATAAAGAATGGAATAACAAAAGAAATCACCAGGCATGCGATAGACCGCACAGACAGGTTATTCCAACAGAATAATAAATAATGGAACTAGGTCATGCGTAAAGGCACCCATAGGATATTCCAGCGTAATAATAAATAATGGAACTGTGTCATGCGTAAAGCGCTTCCATATGATATTCCAACGAGAATAATAAATAATGGAACTGTGTCGTGCGTAAACGCCCGCATGGGATGTTCCAATGAATATTAAACAATGGAACCGGTCATGCGTAAACGCATGCAGACGTGATGTTCCAAATGAATAATAAATAATGGAATAATGGAAGAATTTCACCAAGTATAGGGTATCCGTGATACAAAAGTTATTCCAATGTAATAATAAAGAATGGAATAACAAAAGAATTTCACCAAGTATAGGGTATCCCGTGATACAAAAGTTATTCTAATGAATAATAAAGAATGGAATAACAAAAGAATTGCACCAATAAGAAAGAAGGAATACCCCTAACGAGTACAACAAATAATATCCCTTACCGTAAAAAAAGAGTATTTTGACTGGTAGGGCGAGGATATACTCAAAGAAAACTTGCACTACGCTCAAAGCTTTCTTAAACTCTAAAGAAATACGCTCAAGATTATAGAAGAACTCTCTCTATAGTTTCTCTCTCTAGAGTTTCAGTGAATTTATAAGAAATAATGAGGGAATGAGCTTCTATTTATAAAAGAATGGACTGCATAGTAACTACTTCATGAACGGTCCAGATTGATTTACAATAAAATATAATATATTCTATTTATAATCTAATAAAACGAATAACTTTATAAAAGATTTTACTATGCAAACACTATGCAGGCACTATACAAACACTATGCATAATAAAATATAATATATTCTAATTATTGTCTAATAAAATAGATAACTTTATAAAAGTATTCTGTTTTATATAAAAAGATTTTACTATTAGTCTAATAAAATGAATAACTTTATAAAATAATTCTGTTTTATATAAAAAGCTTTTCTGTTTTATTACATTAATAATACTAATAAAACAAAACTTATCATCATTACTATAATTAAAAATATTAATCGACCAGGTCGTTCTAAGGAAAGAGGGGCTTTCCAATAAGGATTTCTCCCCATTGGCGCGCAATTAGGTGACCAAACCTCTCCTTGACAGAACTTCTAGACATCATTAATATTGCAAATAATAATATTAATAACTTTGTCATCTCAATTATTGATTATAAAATATTGACAATAATTGAATCAAATAACGTGAGATACTATGCAACAATTACGGTAACAATAATTGAACAAAACTAAGTGACTTCTCACGTAAGTATCAATAATCAATACCGTGTGCTACTGTGCAACTACGTGTATTACTATACTTTTAACACCGGGTGTTTCAACAGTTAACGGTAAAACTTCCGCCGTTATTTACATAAAGTATTTTTGTCGTTTTCTCAATCCGACAATAATTCCGTTGTGTGGTCCACCAATGATTGTGCCGTTGTACGAATATTTCATGTTAAAACGAATATTCCCCGACCAATCGATTATTATATAACAAATTGCGTACTTTGCAAAATTTATAAATATTACCCACAACTATAACATTATATCAAATTCATTCCATAATATTCAAAAATGATATTTATAAAAAATTCATCTTTATTCATAAAAGTTGGGGTCTTACAACCTCCCCTTCTTATGAAATTTTGCCCTCGAAATTAGGGTACGTACCTGGTATGTCGAAGAGGTAAGGATACCTTGATTTCATTTCAGATTCTAACTCCCAAGTCATTTATTGAACATCGTGGTTTCTCCACAAAACTTTGACTTGATGTATAACCTTGAAGCGTATAATATGTTCCTTCTTATCCAAGATTTGAACATGAACCTCTTCATACGTCAAATCTTCCGCTATTTCGTCCGGTTCTAACTCAATAATGTGGTTCGGGTCTTCCACATATTTACGTAACATAGATATGTGAAAAACGTTATGAACACGAGACATACTTGGCGGTAAAGCGAGTATATAGGCCACAGTTCCTACTCGATCGAGGATTAAAAATGGGCCGATGAATCGAGGATTGAGCTTTCCTCTCTTTCCAAATCTTGTAACTCCTTTCCATGGAGCAACACGTTACAACACATGATCTCCTATATCGAATTCCACGTCCTTTCGATGAAGATCAGCATAACTCTTTTGTCGATCTTGTGAGGTTTTTATACGTTGTCGGATCGTTTGAATCTTTTCCGTAGTCATACGTACCAACTCCAGTCCCAATAACGTTTCTTCACCCACCTCATCCCAAAGATCTTGGAAGCGACACTTTCTTCCATACATCGCCTCAAGTGTATAAGTTAAGTCGATTCGCAGAAGAAATGAGCGAGACTTGGTCAATCTATCAACAATGACCCAAATCGCATCTATACCTTGAGAAACCTTAAAGACCGGTAACGAAATCCATGGTAATGTGCTCCCACTTCCATTTTAGAATTTTAAGTGGTTGCAATGGAACTTTTGGTACTTGATGTTCTGCTTTAACTCGTTGACAAGTTAGACACCTTGAGATAAACAGCGCTATCTCTCTCTTCATATTGCTCCACCAAAATGTATGACGAATATCATGATACATTTTGGTACTCCCAGGATGAATTGCAAACGGTGTGTTGTGCGCCTCTATCATGATTTTATACTTAAATCAGGGTCGTTAGGAACACAAAGTCTGGAGTTGACTCAAAGTATTCCTTCTTCATCGATTCTTGCTTTCGGCATAGCACCTTCTTGCACTTTCTTCCTCATACGCATCGCCTCCCAGTGCAGTAGCTTGAAAGCGACTTTAACTTTATCAATTAAAGTCGGTTCTACTCGTATATTCGCCATCATCACATGGGTCCCTAGAGTCTTTAACTTTATCTCCATCCTTTGCAAGTCACACAAAATGGGCCTTTGTGTTAACAATATCGCACTCGTACTTGCATATGATCTTCTACTTAATGCGTCAGCTACCACGTTCACTTTTCCAGGATGGTATTGGATGGTATGATCACAATCTTTCAACAGTTCAAGCCAAGGTCGTTGTCGCATGTTGAGTTCCTTTTGAGTGAAGAAATATTTGAGGCTTTTATGATCCGTAAAGATCTCCACCTTCTCCCCATACAAGTAATGCGTCCAAATTTGAAGTGCGAAGACAACAGCTGCTAACTCTAGGTCATGAGTAGGATAATTCCTCTCATATTCTTTGAGTTGTCTTGAGGCATAGGCTATGACTTTCCCATGTTGCATGAGAACACATCCCAATCCTTTGCCCGAAGCATCACTGTAGATGTCAAATCCTTCCGAGCCAGATGGTATTGTCAGAACAGGTGCTGAAATGAGTCTCCTCTTGAGTTCTTGAAAACTCTTCTCACATTCTTTGCTCCAACCGAACTTTGTATCTTTCTGAGTCAGCTGAGTTAATGGAGTAGCTATTCGAGAAAATCCTTCCACGAATCTCCGATAATAACCTGCTAAGCCGTGAAAGCTACGTACTTCGGTCATTGATTTAGGTTGCTCCAAGCTTTGAATTGCTTCAATCTTTGTCGAGTCAACAGATATTCCATGACTTGATACTACGTGCCCAAGGAATGCTACTTCCTCAAGCCAGAACTCACATTTCTTCAACTTGGCATAAAGCTTATATTCACGAAGCTTTTGGAGTGTCAGCCTCAAGTGTTACTCATGATCTTCACGGCTTTTAGAATAAATAAGGATGTCATCAATAAAGACGACCATAAAGTGATTCAAATATTCCTTGAATACTCGGTTCATCATATCCATGAAGGCAGTAGGAGAATTAGTCAATCCAAAGGACATGACTAGGAATTCATAATGCCCGTACCGAGTTCTGAAAGCCGTCTTTGTAATGTCATCGGTTCTGATCTTCAATTGGTGATATCCAGAACGAAGATCAATCTTTGAAAAGAATTTGGCTCCTTACAAATGGTCAAACAGGTCATCAATACGTGGCAATGGGTACCTATTTTTTATGGTGACATAATTCAACTCCCGATAATCAATACAAAGTCGCATACTCCCATCTTTCTTCTTCACGAATAGAACAGGAGCACCCCAAGGAGACGTACTAGGACGAATGAAACCAATGTCTAACAATTCTTGCAATTGGGTCTTTAACTCCTGAAATTCAATAGGAGCCATTCGATATGGGGCTTTGGAAATGGGTTTTTGTCACCGGGTTCAAGGTCGATACAAAATTCAATTTCACGCCTGGGTAGTAGGGGAAGTTCTTCAGGGAATACGTTAGGGAATTTATTAACAATAGAAATATCATTCAAAACTGATGTATTTTTGTTTAGATCTGTGACATGAGCTAAGAAAGCTTGACATCTGTTTTTTAATAAACGAATAGCTTTATGGCTTGAGATGACCGTGATTGATTTTAATGGTTTGGTAGCTTGAATTTGCATAATAGGTTGATTAGGAATATGAAAGCTAACAACCTTACGAAAACAATCAATTTTAGCATGATGAGTAGTTAACCAATCAATCCCTAGAATCACATCAAATACAAGTATTTTTAATGAAATAAGATCGACAGGTAATGTGAGGGTACCGATTTGAACCAAACAAGACTTATAAATAGTGGATGTAATGAAAGTTTCTCCCAACAGAGTTTCCACAGATAAGTCAAAGTCTAATTTCTCCGGAGTCAAATTTAATCGTTGAGCGCAAGTAGGAGAAATAAAAGAATGGGTAGAACCAGTATCAAATAAAGTATAGACTTCGCTAGAGTTTATGATAAGCTTACCCGTGATGACCTCATTCGGGTTCCTTACTTTCTGGGAGGTCACAAAAAATGCTCTCCCTTGCACTACCGGCTTTGACTTTTCTAGGACGGCCTTTGGTGCCTCCATTCTGGCTGAACTTTTCTTCGGTGAATGACAAAATTGGGCTAAGTGACATTCTCTTCCACAATTATAACATGCTTTGGACGACATCATCCAGATTTGGTGATGTGTCCCTCCCTCCGCATTTGAAGCATATGATAGGTGGTCGTTCTCCTTCCTTAACAACGGTGTCTTTGCCGACGCGTCTTTCCATCATTGTTGAATCTTCTTCTTGAAATGTCCATTCTTATTGTTTTGGCCTCGATTACCAATCAAGTGGTTACCACTTCGCTTGTTGATTCCTCCACACTTGTTGTCACCGCTCGATGATCGCCTCACTTTGGTATTATCATTTTGTTTACCGCTCTCTTTTGATTCGTTGACTCGTTATCGCGCTCCACTAATCGAGCCATATTTACAACATCTAAATACAAACACGGTTTATGAGAAAAAAGATGTTGACGTATCTCCTACTTTTTTAAACCTCTTAAAAATATCGCGTCATTCTCTCTTCATTATCCACCAAGTGGGATATAAACCGAGACAACTCGCAAACTTAGCTTCGCATCTTTGCGACATACGGTCATATTATTCGCTCCAACTTGATGAACTCTACCTCTTTTATATGACGAATACTTTCGGGAAAGTACTTGTCGTTGAATAGTTCTTGGAACTTCTCCCAAGACATCTTCAGTGTGGTAGGTTGAGTATGCTTTACCGATTCCCACCAGTTATGTGACAACCCCAAAACAGGTCCATTCCATCCAACCCATTCTGAGTCGCCAAATACATGGTACAGAAAACAACTACAACTTTATTACAATAATTATCGTGCAAAATACAACAACACATATGTTGTGAGTTTTGAAACAAATATATACCAACTGTGACTCACATCCTAACCTAGGATAACACGTCACAATGGCACCTTACGTAAAGGTATAGTCAAAAACTGTTTTAGAAATTAAAATATTTGGAAAGTGCTCGAGGAAACCTTCGTACATGGGAGGCCATGCTTCTAGGTTATGATAGATATCATATGGCCACATAATTATCCTTGGTTGACCTAATAGACCCCAAAGAAAAACGAGAAGATTACAATCATATTCTTCCCAATGGTGAGTCTTTTCTTAACATATCATTATCTCCACTGTCTCTAATTGAGAATTATACTTCAAACAAACACCAAGATTATATAGGTAGTGCTCGTAAATATACTCAGCAAGTGGATGAGGACATCCCTGTCTTATGATGATACGAGGTTGGATGTCATTAGACATCTTGTATGATAGTGACAAAACACCCTTCCAACGTTGGGTTCGCCTCACCCTATTTGATTCACCAAATATAACTACTAAATGATGTATACAACACCTTTCTATACTGCTTAGGGAGAACTTCCACAGCTATAGACAACCGTTCTATTTCCCCGTTACCCTCGCTCGACCCAGCTACACTTTTATTACCTGAAAGGAATTGTGTAGCAAAAGGGTGAGCACATCTAGCTCAGTAAAGAATATCATGACTAAAGATAATTAAATTATCAATAGCCTTCATCAGTAATAAATTAGAGATTTAGAACATATGGTAGATGATAAAACTTTTCAACCATAGTCATAAATGAACGAAAGCAATCCATTAGAAGAGTCAAATAGACCATAAAGTCTATTATCTTCTCCATGTTAAAAGTCCACCAACAATGTTTTATCCCTGTAATATAAATCAACAGTTCCTTTCCACAAAAATATGAATAACTCATAATCATAATTGTGATTCTAAATTCCTCTTCTCATCCAGGACGAAGATAATTTTCATCACCTGTCTTTACCTGAAACATCAAAGATCATGGTTATACCAAATCATAGTTCCTGTTCATAATCAAACTAATAAATTCATCTTTGCACTACGGGCCAAAAATATTCATTAACAGTTCATCTTTGCACTACAGGCCAAAGATATTCAACAACAGGTAATCTTTGCACTACGGGCCAAAGATATTCAACAATAGTTCATCTTTGCACTACAGGCCAAAGATATTCAACAACATGTTATATTTGCACTACGGGCCAAAGATATTCAATATCTCAAAGAAATATATAATCATTTCAGAATTTATATAAACCATAATTATAACCATGTTGATAAATTCACCTTTGCACTTAAGCTAAAAATATTCAATTGTAAATTCAATGGTCATGATCATACTAGTCACAATTCATCTCTGCACTACTGGCCAAAGAGAACCCATAGTCATAATCATACCAATAATCTACCCATCTTTACCCTCAAGTCAAAAGAAATTCCATCACTAGGGTTATAAAAATGTTATATATGATAATAAAAACAATATGATCAACAACTGCATTTATTTTCAAGAGCAACAATCATAAATCAACGATAATTTGGTCAGAAAAAGAAACCAATTTTTGTCGTGAATAGTACTCGTGAATAGTAACTCGTGAATAGTAACTCGTGAATAGTACTCCGTATTTGTACATAGTACCGTATACGTAAAAATGTCATATACATGAATAATGTCGTATACGTGAATAGTGCCGTATACATGAATAGTGTCGTATACGTGAATAGTGTCGTATACGTGAATAGTAACCCCGACTCAAAAAGGTAAAAATTCTACAATAAAATCCATACCAATATGTCAGTATAATGATATTGAAAGAATAACATCATTATGAAAAATATAACATCCCTTAATATCCCTTACTATCCCGTACCTCAAAAGAGCAACACTTCTGACTGGATATCAGATATGACGCTGAAGAAAACTTGCACTGATGAATAGAAACTCACCAAGTATCTAAATACTTACAAAATACACTCGATAATCCAGAGAGAAAAAGAGAGAAAACTTATTAATTCTGGTGTGATTTTCAATTCTAACTTAGCACTCTATTTATAGGAAAATGTTAGCACGCCGAAGCAAACTTGACCTGCTACCTGATGGCTTTACCTGCTACTATTCCACCCACCAAAAATCAGCCATCTTTCCCAACAACCAAAAGTGGGGCCCACCCATTTCTAGAATTTTCTACCAAAATCATTTATAAACCTAATTTCCGAATCAGTCACCTCTTAAAATTCATAACAAATTATTCGTTCATTTTAACGGTTCAAAATTTGTGGACATATACTCAACTTATATATGTATAACATATCCAAAAATCACAACGATCAACTATTCGGATTAAAAATTATAACTCATTTAATATATCTCAAAAACCTTTGGTTTAATTTTTAATACCTCCATTCAAACAAAAATACCGATAAAACACCTCAACATTAACTCCTTCATTTTTTAACCACAATAAATATATCCAACATTTATATCCACATAAAATAAATATTTCATTATCATATAAATCAATAATTAATTATTCACAAATAATATTACAGAATCACAATAATGACAACCAGGCCGCTCCTCAGAAAGAGGGGGCTTTCCGATAAGGATTTCTCCTCATCGACGCCGCAATTAGGTGACCAAACCTCTCCTCGATGTAACTTTCTAGACAATGCCAATAATGTTATCTAATAATATTATTCAAATAATATGAATTATTGATCTGATAATGGAGATACTGTGCAGTGAAAATTATTGAGCAACAATAATATAAAATATCAACGTAGCAATTATTGAATCAATAAAATAAAATATTGAACAAGAATTCATCGTAACAATTATTGAGTAAAGGCTTCTTACGTAAGGATCAATAATTAAAAAATATCGTGCAATACCGTGTGCCATCGTGCAATAACGCGTACATCGTATTTTAACCAAGGGTATTCCAACAAGTGTTAATTCGGTAAAAAAAAACTCAAACTTGTCATTTTCTTCATCCAAGCGCTTATTCATTATGGGGCCCATAAATGATCGCTACTTGCAGTCATTTAATATTCCCCAACAAAAAGAATATTCCACGACTAAACGAATATTCCCCGACAACAATGAATATTTTATAACCACTTGCGTATTTTGAAAAAAAAATCATATATCACCCTTAACTTTAACCTTTTCTCAATTTAACCATTTACTGAATAGTAATTATAAGAAAAAATTGAATACTTTTATTTCATAAAATTCAGGGTCTTACAAGTAATCTGCCTCTCCTCGCAACATAAAGGCGGCAAAGGGAACCTTTTGCTCCTCAGAGCATCTCAAGACATCAAATATCTTGGTGATCTGCTTTATCCATGCTTTTGCCTTAAGTGGTTTTGGCTCTCTAATAAACTCCGGTGGTCCCAGCTCCTTGAACTGTTTAGCGGTGACCGTCCGAGAGTTTCCAGTGTTTCCAACTATATTTTGGATGAGGCCGCCTCGCTCTCTTTCCGCATTGCATGAATTGCATAAAGACTCTGAACATTCCATCATTCATCATTTGGTCAGTGTTGTTGTTTGCATGAGGATTGTCGACTTCCTGATGCACATTATCCTGATTATTGATATGTGGTGAATCAACGGTTGCCTGTGCTCCATTGCTATTCTCAACATTCTCGGATGTCATTTTCAGATACTTCCACAAAACAAAGGTTAATTGACATGTAACATATTATCCCTATATTTTGACCGACCAATTAAATACCAAATAAACTTAGGTAGGTTAGCGAAGGAATTCTCTGTCTCTCCCCTCCTAGTTCTATTCTCACATCTTAGCCAGGGATCATATCCCTAAGCTTTGATACCAACTATGACGCCCCCAAAATCGGTATACATCACCTATTCTGAGTCGCCAAATACATGGTACAAAATTCAAATACAACTTAATTATACAACAGTCGTGTAAAATACGACTAAACATATGCTGTGAGTTTTAATACAAATATTGTTATCTAGACAATATAGAAACTCAATGGGGTCCTCATTACATTTATTATCACACTATTTCATAGAATAGTGTGGACTACTAATGCTATTATCTGGACCATCACTCTGTTCCTCGACTAGTCCCTGCTACGTTCTCATTTCCTGAAGAGAACAATGAAAGCAAAAAGGTGAGCTCAACTAGCCCAGTAAGAAATATTATGACTAAGATAATGCAAAATAAATTATCATTAGCCTTCAACAGTGTTAAACTGATAAAATATAACAAACATCAAGTTAAACTGCAGCGGAACAAGCAATCTCTTAGAAGAGTCAAGTAGAGAATAAAATCTACTATCTTCTATGATTTAAAAGGTGTTTCATTACTTTTATCGCTGAGACTCAGCTTAATAAATAATCCACATCATCCCTGCACTACGGCCAAGGATATTCATTAGTATCACAACCACAAATTATTCATGCACCACAGCCAAGGATATTCGTGTATTCATCAATGGTCATGATCATGCCAACAACTGTCCATCAATGTACTACGGGTCAATGAGGACTTTTTCCACATCATTTGTAACATTACGGTCATGATTACACCGAATAATCCCTGGTCATAATCATACCAAGTCCATCTATGCACTACAGGCCACAGATGACTCTCAACATAATATAAACATGACGATGATGACAATGATATAAGAATTCAATAAAACAAGTTCAAGATTTAATTTATCCAGGAACTAATAATGACCAAATTGTCAACATGATACTTCTATGTAGAGTAACACTCAAGAATGCTCAAAAGAATATTTCCATGAAAAGATACTGGATGAAGCACAAATATCAAGGATATTCCACTAATTTCATGGAGTATAAAAGTCAAAACTTTAACCAACTGAGTATAATAAAGAATGAAATAACAAAAGAAATCACCAGGCATGCGATGAGATCGCATGCAGAAAAAGTTATTCCAATGTAATAATAAATAATAGAACCAGGTCATGCATAAACGCACCGACAGGATATCCAACAGAATAATAAATAATGGAACTAGGTCATGCGTAAACGCACCGATAGGATATTCCAACAGAATAATAAATAATGGAACCAGGTCATGCGTAAACGCACAAACAGGATGTTCCAACAGAATAATAAACAATGAAACCAGGTCATGCGTAAAACGCATGCATGTGATGTTCCAAATGTAATACTAAATAATGGAATAACAGAAGAATTTCACCAAGTATAGGGTATCCCGCGTATACAGGTTATTCCAACAGAATAATAAAGAATGGAATAACAAAAGAATTTCACCAAGTATAGGGTATCCCGTGTATATAGGTTATTCCAACAGAATAATAAAGAATGGAAAAACAAAAGAATTTCACCAATAAGAAAGAAGGAATACCCCTAACGAGTACAACAAATAATATCCCTTACCATAAAAGAAGAGTATTTTGATTGGTAGGGCGAGGATATACTCAAAGAATACTTGCACTACACTCAAAGCTTTCTTAAACTCTAAAGAAATACGCTCAAGATTATAGAAGAAGTACTCTCTCTATAGTTTCTCTCTCTAGAGTTTCAGTGAATTCGTAAGAAATAATGAAGGAATGAGCTTCTATTTATAGAAGAATGGACTGCATAGTAACTACTTCATGAACGGTCCAGATTGATTTACAATAAAATATAATATATTCTATTTATAATCTAATAAAACGAATAACTTTATAAAAGATTTTACTATGCAAATACTATGCAGGCACTATGCAAACACTATGCATAATAAAATATAATATATTCTAATTATTGTCTAATAAAAGCAGATAACTTTATAAAAGTATTCATTTTATATAAAAGATTTTACTATTAGTCTAATAAAACGTAATAACTTTATAAAATAATTACGCTTTTATATAAAAGCTTTTTACGTTTTATTACATTAATAATACTAATAAAACAAAACTCATCATCATTATTATAATTCATAATATTAATCGACCAGGTCGTTCTAAGGAAAGAGGGGGCTTTCCAATAAGGATTTCTCCCCATTGGCGCGCAATTAGGTAACCAAACCTCTCCTCGATGTAACTTCTAGACATCGTTAATATTGCAAATAATAATATTAATAACTTTGTCATCTCAATTATTGATTATAAAATATTGACAATAATTGAATCAAATAACGTGAGATACTACGCAAAGCAATTATCGTAACAATAATTGAACAAAACTAAGTGACTTCTCACGTAAGCATCAATAATCAATCCGTGTATCTTTGTGCAACTATGCAGTATCGCATTTCTTTAACACCGGTTTCAACAGATTAACGGTAAAACTTCCGCCGTTATTTTCATAAAGTATTTTTGTCGCGTTTTCTCAATCCAACAATAATTTTCGTTGTGGGGTCCACCAATGATTGTCTTGGTTATTTAATATTCCATGTTAAAATGAATATTCCCCACCAATCGAATATTATATAACAACTTGCGTACTTTGCAAAATTTATAAATATTAACCAACACTTAAAATTTTTAATAAAATTCATTCCATAATATTCAAAAATGATATTTATAGAAAATTCATCTTTATTCATAAAATTTGGGGTCTTACAAAACACCTCAGCATTAATTCTTTCATTTATGTCCACATAAAATATATTCATCATTTATATGCACATAAAATAAATATTTCCTCATCATATAAATCAATAATTAATTATTCACAAATAATATTACAGAATCACAATTATGACAACCAGGTCGTTCCCGGGAAAGTGGGGGCTTTCCGATAAAGATTTCTCCTTATTGGCACTCAATTAGGTGGCCAAACCCCTTTCCTAGATAAAATTTCCTTAGACATTTCCAATAATGCTATCTAATAATATTATTCAAATAATATAAATTATTGATCTGATAATGGAGATATTGTGCAGTGACAATTATTGAAACAACAATAATATAAAATATCAACGTAGTAATTATTGAATTAATAAAATAAAATATTGAACAGTAATTACTTCTTACGTAAGAATCAATAATTCAAAAATCGCGTGCAATATCTGGTAATCGCTCTTTGTGCAACCAGCGTATTATTGTATTTTAACCATAAGGTATTCAACAAATGTTAATCGCAGAACCATTACGCCATTATTTATAAAAACTCAACTTGTCGTTTTCTTCATCCGACCGTTTTTCGTTATAAGGCCCACAAATGGCTACGCCGTCGTACGAATATTCCCCGATAGAAAGAATATTCTACGACCAAACGAATATTCCCCAACAACAATGAATATTTTATAACCATTTGCTTATTTTGCAAAATTTGCATATTTCACCCATAACCAAAGCATTATATCAAATTAACACCTTATTATTCACAATAATAATTAGAGAAAAATTGATTTTATTTATAAAACGTTGGGGTCTTACAACCTCCCCTCCTTATGAAATTTCGTCCTCAAAATTGACGTACGTACCTGGTGTTTCGAAAAGGTGAGGATACCTCGCTTTCATTTCTGATTCCAACTCTCAGGTCATTTCTTCAATAGCATGGTTTCTCCACAAAACCTTAACTTGTGGTATAACCTTGGTGCGTAGGACATGCTCTTTACTATCCAAGATCTTAACAGGTACCTCCTTGTACGTTAAATCTTCGGCTATCTCTTCTGGTTCTAACTCAATAATGTGGTTCGGGTCTTTCACATATTTTCGAAGCATAGATATATGAAAAACATTATGAACACGAGATATGCTTGGAGGTAATGCGAGTCTATAGGCCACATTTCCTATTCGGTCAAGAATCTCAAATGGACCAACAAATCTTGGATTGAGCTTTCCCCTCTTTCCAAATCTTGTAACTCCCTTCTATGGAGCAATACGTAACAATACATGATCCCCAATATTAAATTCCACGTTCTTTTGATGAAGATCCGCATAACTCTTTTGTCGATCCTGTGCCGTTTGTATACATTGTCGACTCGTTTGGATCTTTTCTATAGTTATGCGTATCAATTCTGGTCCCAACAATGTTATTTCTCCCACCTCATCCCAGCATACTGGAGAGCGACACTTTCGTCCATATAATGCTTCAAATGGAGCCACACCTAAACTTGCTTGATAACTGTTGTTGTAGGAGAATTCCACCAATGGTAGGTACTTATCCTAACCCCCTTTGAAATCTAGGACACAGAGTCTTAATAGATTTTTAAGAGTTTGAATAGTCCTCTCTGATTGTCAGTCCGTTTGAGGATGGTATGCCAAACTGAATCGTAAATCCGTACCCATAGCTTTTTGCAAGCTAACCCAAAATCGTGAAGTAAATCTTGGGTCACGATCCGAAACTATGGATACTGGCACGCCATGCAATCTCACAATCTCATTTACGTAGATACCAGCAAGTCGTTCAAGGGAATAAGTCTCCCGTATAGGCAAGAAATGGGCATATTTGGTTAATCTATCAACAATAACCCAAATCGCATCTATGCCTTGAGAAACCTTGGGAAGACCCATAACGAAATCCATAGAGTGTTCCCACTTCCATGTCGGAATCTCAAGTGGTTGCAATGGACCCTTTGTCACTTGATGCTCTGCCTTTACACGTTGACAAGTTAAACACCTCGAGATAAACTCCACGATCTCTCTCTTCATATTGTTCCACCAAAATGTACGTCAAAGATCATGATACATTTTGGTACTACCAGGATGGATTGCAAATGGTGTGTTGTGTGCCTCCATCATGATTCTATGCTTCAAGTCAGAATTGTTAGAAACAAAAAGTCTGGAGTTGACTCGAAGTATTCCTTCTTCATCGATTCTTTCTTCTGGAATACCACCTTCTTGTACTTTCTTCTTCATGCACATCAGCTCCGTAGCTTGAGCAGCTTTAACTTTATCAATTAAAGTCGGTTCTACTCGTATGTTTGATATCATCACGTGGGTACTTGGAGCCTTTACCTCTATCTCAATCCTTTGCAAGTCATACAAAATAGGCCTTTGTGTTAACAACATTGCACTCGTACCCGCGTATGATCTTCTACTCAATGTGTCAGCTACCACGTTTGCTTTTCCAGGATGATATTGGATGGTATGGTCATAATCTTTCAACAACTCGAGCCAACATCATTCCCGCATGTTGAGTTCCTTTTGGGTGAAGAAATATTTGAGGCTTTTATGATCCGTATAGATGTCCACTTTCTCCCTATACAGGTAGTGTCTCCAATTCTTCAATGCGAAAACGACTGTTGCCAACTCCAGATCATGAGTAGGATAATTCCTCTCATATTCTTTGAGTTGTCGCAAGGCATATGCTATGACTTTCCCATGTTGCATGAGAACACATCCTAACCCTTTGCCTGAAGCATCGATGTAGATAACAAATCCATTCGAGCCAGATGGTATTATCAGAACAGGTGCCGAAATGAGTCTCCTCTCGAGTTCTTCAAAACTCTTCTCACAATCCTCCCTCCAACCGAATTTTTTATCTTTCCGAGTCAGCTGAGTTAATGAAGTAGCGATTCTAGAAAATCCTTCCACGAATCTCCAATAATAACCAGCTAAGCCCAGAAAGCTACGTACTTCGGTCACCGACTTTGGTTGCTCCCAACTTTGTATTCCTTCAATCTTCGCCGGGTCGACAGATACTCCATGTTTTGACACCACGTGTGCAAGGAATGTAACTTCTTCAAGCCAGAACTCGCATTTATTCAGCTTGGCATATAGCTTGTTATCGCAAAGCCTTTGCAGTACCAGCTTCAAATGGTGCTCATGATCTTCACGGCTTTTGGAATAGATGAGGATGTCATCAATAAAGACAACAACGAACTGATCCAAATATTCTTTGAACACACGGTTCATCATATCCATAAAAGCAGTAGGAGCATTAGTCAATCCAAAAGACATGACTAAGAATTCATAATGCCCGCATCGAGAGTTTCGGGCGTCTTTAGAATATCCTCGGTTTTAATCTTGGTGATGATATCCGAGCGAAGATCGATCTTTAAAAAAAATTATGCTCCTTGCAACTGGTCGAACAGGTCATCAATGCGAGGTAGCGGATATCTATTCTTGATGGTGACATGGTTCAACTCTCGGTAGTCAATACAAAGTCGCATACTCCCATCTTTCTTCTTTACGAATAAAACAGGAGCACCCCAAGGAGATGTACTAGGACAAATGAAACCGATGTCCAACAACTCTTGTAGTTGGACCTTTAACTCCTGAAGTTCAATAGGAGCCATTTGATATGGGGTTTTAGAAATGGGCTTTGTACCAGGTTCAAGGTCAATAAAGAATTTAACTTCACGTTCTGGGGGTAGACCGGGAAGTTCTTCAAGAAATACGTCAGGAAATTCACTAACAACAGAAATTTTATTCAAATCTGACGTGTTTTTGTTCAAGTCCGTGATATGGGCTAAGAAAGCTTGACATCCGTTTTTTAATAAACGAATAGCTTTATGGCTTGATATGACAGTGATTGATTTTAGCGGTTTGGTTTTTTGAATTCGCATAACAGGTTGGTTAGGAATATAAAAACTAACAACCTTATGAAAACAATCAATTTTAGCATGATGAGTGGTTAACCAATCAATCCCTAAAATCACATCAAATGCAAGTATTTTCAACGAAATAAGATCGGCATGTAATGTGATGGTACCAATTTGGATCAAGCAAGATTTATAAACAGTAGATGTAATGAAAGTTTCTCCTAACGGAGTCTCAACAGATAAGTCAAGGTCTAATTTCTCCTGAGTCAAGTTCAAACGTTGAGCACAAGCAGGAGAGATAAAAGAATGGGTAGAACCGGTATCTAATAAGGTATAAACTTCGCAAGAGTTTATGATTAGCTTACCCGTGATCACCTCGTTCGGGTTCCTCGCGTTTTAGGCAGTCACGACAAACGCCCTTCTAGGAACCACCGACTATGACTTGTCCGGGACAGCCTTTGGAGTCACCATCCCCGATGAACTTGGTTTCACTACAAGACAATCTCTAGCTATATGACATTCCTTTCCACAGTTATAACACACCTTGGATTATTTTGGGTAGTTTGGGCTGATGTGTCCCTCTTTCCCGCATTTGTAACATACGACCGATGATCGTTCTCCTCCTCTAGAAATAGTTAATGTTTGTGCTGACGTCTTCACTTTATCATTGTTGTACCTTCTTTTTTTGAAATCTCCCCCTGACTCGCTTCTTCTACCATCATGGCCACAATTTCCACCAGAGTGGTTACCGCTTTTGTTCAAATGTTTTCCTCCCCACTGGTTGTCATTGCTCCGATGACTGCTGCCACCGGTATGACCCTGGTTGTGGTCCCTCGGTTGAACATACTCATTATCTCGCTCTAATAATTGAGCCCTGTTTACAACATCTGAATATAAAGAAAATTTATGAGAGATAAGATATTGTCGAATCTCGGGTTTTAGACCTCTCAGAAACATCTGTGTCATTCGTTCCTCATTCTCTACCAAATAAGGTGCAAACTTGGATAACTCTGCAAACTTTGCCTCGTACTAGGACACCGTCATATTGTTTTGTTCCAGTCTAATAAACCCTACCTCCTTCATATGGCGAATACTTTCAGGAAAGTACTTGTCATTAAACAGTTTCTAAAATGTTCCCAAGATATGTTGAGTGCGGCAGGCTGGGTACGCTTCACAGACTCCCACCAGTAGTCTTCTTCACCACGAAACATAAAGGTGGCAAATAGAACCTTCTTATCCTCCGTGCATCCCAAGACATCAAATATCTTGGTAATTTGTTTAACCCACGTCTCCGCCTTGATTGGATCCAGCTTTTTCGCAAATTTTGGTGGTCCCAACTCTTTGAACTATTTGGCTGTGACAAGTCGCGCATTGCTATCATTTTCACCAGTATTTTTACACGATTCTCCCTCGTCTGATTTTTCATGAACTGTAAAAAGCTTCTAAACATCCCATCATTCATCATTTGTTCGGTAGTGTTGTTTACAGGAGGAATATTGGTTTCCTGTTGCACGTTCCCCTGGGTGGTGATTAAAGGTGTCTCCACAGTCTCATTCACTCCATTGTTAATATTTCCGACTGCCATTCTCAAATACTACCACAAAACAAGGGTTAATTAACAAATTAACATATCACATATTAACCATATGCTCCGACTGACCAACCAAATAAGCTTAGGTATGACACACTAGCGAATGATTACTCGTCTCTCCCCTCCTAGTTCTATTCCCCGATCTCTGCCAGAGACCATATCCCTAAGCTCTGATACCAACTGTGACGCCCCCAAAATAGGTATACATCACCCATTCTGAGTCGCCAAATACATGGTACAGAAATAAATACAACTTCAATAATAAAATTGTCGTGCAAAATACTGTTGGGCTTCGGCACAGAAACGCACAGCGGAAATTAAAATTTTAAAGCAATTTTCAAACCCTAAAACAGGATCTATGAAAATATATTAATCGAGAGGTTTAGAGATTATACGGATATAAACAAAAACGAGAATCAAACCAATCGCCTCGAATCTCCAACCTTAATACAAACCGATTGCGCCTCTACTAAGATTCACATGAACGCCGCATACTAACAGTCGAACGATTCTCGCAATAAGAAGGACTACAGGTATTAGCCACCAAAAGGAATGGATTTTAAATCTGTTTTTTCTCTAGTCTCTCTCAAGAGGCTGCCAGGTTTTTCAATTATGATATCTTACCCTAAGTAGAATGCTATATATATCATATATATAGTAGTTAAAAGGAATTAATCAAATCAAAACCTAATTTTATAAAATCCAAATTTATATATATATATCTCTTAATTAAGTCTTACTTAATTAATATACATATATACAAATTATCCTTTTAATTTAAATTGCGTGATTTAAATACTATTAATCATATTAATATATTTAAATCCTTAAAATTTAAATTAATTCCCTTTAAATAATGTTCTATGTGTGTGACTTTATAGGTTATTATTACGTTGGCAATAATTTTAAAATTATATTATAAAATTATAAACAAAGTGAATGGCATCTAGTAATGCATCATCGCTACCCAAGTAATAATAAGATCGATGATTCGATGCAACCTTTTCGTGACCAATGTTTCAATGTAATTTAATCCTTTTAACCTTAATATCCTAGATTAAACTCGAGTCATGGAATGTGTCATACTCTTCATAATTTAATCTGAAGTTTTCTTGATCAATGAGTAGACTATATGAAACAAATCACTATTTGAGCATGGCCATGCATTTCATAGTCCTACTCAATCAAAAGGCCTATGGATATCACCCATAATATATAGGATGGTTAAATTCCATCTAGATCACTCATATTTCTCACACGATTAATGATGAACCCAATAATCACCTTTATAGTCCACCCTATTAAAGGTGACATTTGATGATATCAAAGTACATAAATTCTCGTAGTAATATAGCGATTTCGTGTCGGAGGACCATTACATCATTATCACTATGAGAATTGCCAATGACACTTCGCATAATGCTCCATATAGAATTCTCATGGTGGGTCCATCCAAAGACATCGTTTTCTAACATGTACCTATGCATTGACTTAATATCTCATATATTTATGACCAATGAGATTTGGTCATCAATCGATCCACATCTTAGTCTCAATGCATCATTGTTGTCCCATCAACAATGATACTCGATTAGGACATTTAAGAACACCGATACTAATGGTAATATATAATCTCATGTTCAAGTCATATACTTGAAACTATATAATTTGTATCACTATTCTAAGGAATTTTATTATGTTAACAATTATATTACGCAAATAAATAAAACCATAATAAAATCATATATTTATTCAATCAAATATAATATCAAACGTTAAGCAATTATATCAAATAATTGGCCTCTAGGCATAAACTCTAACAGATCTCCCACTTGCACTAGAGCCAATCACTCATGTATCTAATACCCATGGAACTAGTGTGACCGCTCGTTTCCTGTTTGTGACAAAGCCTTGGTTAGTGGATGCGCAACATTATCATCTGTTGGCACTCTTCCTATATATACATCTCTTCTATCAATGATTTCACGGATGAGATGGTACCACTAAAGTATATGCTTGGATCGTTGGTGAGATCCGGGTTCCTTAGTCTCGTGCAATGGCTCCATTATTATCACAAGATAGAAGCAACCGGATCAACAATGGTTGGAACAACACCAAGTTCGATGATGAACTTTTTAATCCATACTGACCTCCTTGGTCGCACTAGAAGCAAAGAATATACTCACCTCTCGTTGTATAATCACCATCGTCTCTTGCTTGAACTTTTCCATTAACAAACACCACCATTAAGGCAAAACACAAAACCCGACCGAGACTTATAGTCATCATTGTCGGTCCGAAACTAGCATCCGTGTAACCCTTCATCGCTAGTTCGTCTTCACCTCCATATACCAAGAATGAATCCTTAGTCCTTTTCGGTACTTGAGGATATTCTCGATTCTAACATCGATGACCTTCACCGGATTCGATTGCATATCTGCTCGTCATGCTCAAAGCATACGAGACATCCGGACGACGAGTACATATCATTGCATACATGATAGATCCAATCTTCAAGCATAAGGGATCTTTCTCATCATACTCCTCATCATCTTGTGATTTAGGACATTGGGCCTTAGAGATCTTTACACCATGAGTCACGGGTAAGTTTCCTCTTTTCGCCTCTTGCATGCTGAACCGTTTCAACAAATGCTTGATCTATCTCTATAGATCTTGATACCTAAAATGTAGGCAGCATCGCCCAAATCTTTCATGGAGAAACATTTTCCTAACCATGTTTTTACAGCCTGTAAGGAAGGAATGTCATTCCCAATAATTAATATGTCATCAACATATAATACTAGGAATACAATGAGACTCCCACTAACCTTCTTATATACACAAGGTTCATCTTCATTTTTAATAAAGCCAAATTCTTTGACTGCTTCATCAAATCGAAGATTCCAACTCCGAGAGGCTTGCTTCAATCCATAAATGGATCGCTGCAGCTTACATACCTTTCCAGCATCCTTTGGAGTGACAAAACCCTCAGGTTGTGTCATATACACATCCTCAAGGAGATTTTCGTTAAGGAAAGCAGTTTTGACATCCATCTGCCAGATTTCGTAATCATAAAAAGCTGCAATAGCAAGTAAGATCCTGATGGATTTAACCATTGCCACTGGAGAGAAGGTTTCATCATAGTCAACACCTTGAATTTGTTTGAAACCTTTTGCTACCAGTCGGCCTTTATAGGTTTGTACATTACCATCCATGTCGGTTTTCTTCTTGAAAACCCACTTGCACCCCGATTGGCTTTACCCCTTCGGGTGGATCAACCAGAGTCCATACTTGGTTAGTATACATGGAGTCCATCTCAGATTTCATGGCTTCAAGCCATTTCTCAGAATCTGGTCCATTCATAGCTTCTTGGTAAGAAGCAGGCTCATCTTGATCTATGAGCATCACATCGCCGTTTTGAGTCACAAGATATCCATAATATCTCTCAGGCTCTTGGCGTGTCCTACAAGATCTACTGAATGACTTGTGTAATTTGAGCAGTTCACTTTCCACAATTTCTTGTGGTTCCCCGCTCATGTTCCAACTCAAAGTTCAATGATATTTTGTGGTTCTCGAATTTCTTGAGTTCTACTTTCCTCCCATCGCTTCCTTTAGAGACAAATTCTCTTTCTAGAAAAATACCGGTTCGAGCAACAACCACTTTGTTCTCGGAAGGTTTGTAGAAATAATACCCTTTTGTTTCCTTTGGGTATCCCACAAAATTACATTTGTCGATTTGGGTCCGAGCTTGTCGTAATTCGGGACGCTTTTATGAACGCCTCGCAACCCCAAATCTTCATGAACGACATACTAGGACGCTTCCCAAATCCACATTTCATATGGTGTCTTCTCAACCGTCTTTGTAGGAACACGGTTAAGTGTGAATGCTGTTGCCTCTGGGCATGACCCCGAAGCTTATTGGAAGATCCGCATGACTCATCATTGATCATACCATGTCCAACAAGGTTCGATTCCTCCTCTCGAGATACACCATTCCATTGCGGTGTTCGGTGGAGTGAGTTGTGATATAATACCACACTCCTTTAGAAGGTCATCAAAGTCTTAGCTTAAGTATTCACCTCCTCGATCGGGTCGAAGGGCTTTTTATGCTTTTGCCAAATTGGTTTTGAACTTCATTCTTGAATTCCTTGAACTTTTCAAAGGATTCGGATTTTGTGTCTCATAAGATACACATATCCATATCTACTAAAGTCATCATAAATGTAATGAAGTAATAAAACCTACCTCTTGCTAACGAACTCATGGGTCCACATACATCACTATGTATAAGTACCAATACATCGCTAGCCCGTTCAATGGTGCCAGTGAAAGGGGCTTTAGTCATCTTGCCTAATAAACAAGACTCGCATTTCTCATATGATTCAAAATCAAATGAATCCAAGAACCCATCTTTATGGAGTTTAGATATGCGTTTCTCATTTATATGGCCTAAACGACAGTGCCAGAGATATATCGGATTTGAATCATTTGATTTAAATCGTTTTGTATTATGTTATAGATAGAATTTCTAAATCAAGAATATAGAGACCGTTAAACAATTGTGCAACACCATAACAAATATCATTTAAGTAAAACAAACAACGATTGTTCTTTATTATAAATGAAAAACCTTTCTTGTCCAAACAAGAAATGAAATAATGTTTTTGCTTATAAGAGACACAAAATAACAATCTTCTAATTCTAAAACTAGCCCAGTCAAGGCAAAGATAAATGATAAGTTCCTACGGCCATTGCGAGAAACTTTTGCTCTATTTCCAACTCGTAGGTCAACCTCTCCTTTCGCTTAAAGTTCTACTCCTTCTGAGTCCCTCGCACATTAACACAAATGTGAGAACCACATCCAAAGATCCAATACCCATGATGTAGAAGTAGATAAGTTGACTTCTATAACATATATACCGAATCAAGTCGTACTTCCTTTTCTTTTCTTCACTTCTTCCGATAAGCATGACGGTTCCTTTTCCAATTGTCCAGTGTTTTCCATGTAGTGACATTCACCTTCTTTAGCCACCCCACCTTTAGGTTTTAAAGCCTGTTTGGTTTTGGAATTGGGTTTGGCAAAAGATTTAGATCCTATCTTCTTCTTGCCTTTCCAATTTCCCTTAGCATTCCCCTTTGCACCATCATTATGGGAGCGGGTCCCGCTTTTTCATGTTGTTTCGGCAGTTCTTAACATGCTCAACAACTCAAGAAGGGTTTCTCAATTTCATTCATAAGATAGTTCATAACAAATTGAGAGTAGTCGTTGTTCAAAGATTGCAAAACAAGGTCATTTGGGCTTAGGAGTGATTGGAAAATCCAACCTATCAAGGTACTCAATATACCCAATCATTTTCAAAGACATGTGGACCAACCTGGATCACGTTCACCCATTTTGCGTTGATACAACGCCTTGCTTGTATCATACCTCTCTGTCGAGCATGCCCTTCGAACAATTTCTTGAGATGCTCGATCATCTCATAAGCATCCATCAACTCACGTTGCTTCGAAGCTTCGGCGTTCATGGTTGCTAGCATGACACAACTCACATCCGAGCATCATCTTGATGCTTCTTGTAAGCATTGTGTTCATGACGTGGTGCGATGACGGTGGTCGGTGCCGCAGAATGGGCCCATCAAGGACATATAGCTTACGCTCTTGTTTGAGGACAATCCTCAAGTTCCTATGCTATCAAGGAAATTAATTCCACTTAGCTTGTCCTTTTCAAGGATCGATCGTAATGAAAGACTATTTGTGTTGTTGTTGTTTGCCATTTGATATCTACAATTTATAAGTGCAACAATAATAAGTCAAAATGATGAGTTGATATTATATAATTGATAATAGTACATTCAAAATATACCTCCCACTATTTTATTCAAATTAATAGCCCTCACCATTAATTAGGAAAGCATTTTCTATTAAATCTTTCTAGTGAGCCAAGATCCATATTTCATTATGCCTTAAGTTAGCTTTGGCTATTCTCTCAAAACATAATTATTTAGGTAGACAACCCTTTGTCAATTATATCATATATAACTCTGGATAGTTTGGTAAACAACATTTGTTTCTAGTCCATCTAATGGTACCAACCAAACTCTATGCCTCTAAGTCCACAATCCTATTGAGATAACTTAGTTAAGCTTTGGGCCCAATGATTTTAATAGTTTGGATATCACAATTATCCTATCGCATCTTACCTAGATAAATAGGGTACTTTGCTTTGGCAAACCTACATCTATTGATCAAGGTCTAGATGAGTGTTATTCATTGGAAGGCATCCGATTTAGACTTAATAATTTAATGAGGATTTTATTAATTTAGATCTCACCAATTTTAATCTTGTTAAGCATGCACATTATTAATCATATCATATCATATACAAGCATAAATAAAGTGCAAAATTAAATGTGTCAGCGCTTATGGCCCAATCCACCGTCAATCTTTTCAAGCTAATGAAAGATTCAAGGTCAATCTAAGGTGGTAAAAGATCTTAAAATAAATAACTTCCTTGGATCTTCCTCAGCAGACGCGCCTCCTCCATCATCATCTTTCCATTGTGTTCTCCATCTTGACATCTTCATCAATTCTGATTATTACATGACATAAAGAAACCTCGAGTTACATTCGAGGGGATTTAGATGAGAAGAGAATATTACATTAGAATTTATAGAAAGGCACGACATGCAAGCCGTATTTCAAAACCAAAAACCACTAACCTATGGGTCAAAAGGCCATAATCGCTATGCACCATGCATATCACAATAAGCACATAATAATTTATATATAATTAAAGAAAACTATATATAAAATATAGGGACACGACCATCATCGTCTTGCGCCATAGCAGGGGGTCAAGGGGGTCTTTCACAGCGGTGGTCCGGCTAAATTTTTCCATCTGAATCTCTCAAGCAGTTTTAATCATACATTTTAATCCACCAAAACACCCATAATAACAAATCATATATGTCCGGTTTGATTTAATCATATTAAAACGAATAACAAGATACCCGTAATTTATCATATATTTCCAGTTTCGATTTAATCATATTAAAACGAATAACAGTACACCCAGAATTTATCATATATTTCCAGTTTCGATTTAATCATATTAAAACGAATCATCATGCTTCTAATCCGATTAGAATAGTTATATTGTTATTCCATGGATTAAAGATACGATTAATGATGATCATCATATATATTACCGAATACACATTCAACGGAATATCATATATTCAATTTTATATCGGTAAACATGCATCATTATATATCATATATATCGAATACAATTAAAACACGTAAATCAATTAATCTTTTCGCAAGTAGCTCGATACCTTTGTTGGCTTTTTATTTAAACGCACAAATGAAATTAAAATTTTAAAGCAATTTAGAAACCAAAAGCAGGATCCATGCGAAAATCAATTAATTCAGAGGTTTAGAGATTATACTCACAGATATAAACAAAAAGCGAGAATCGAAACCAATCGCCTCGAATCTCCAACGCATAATACAAACCGATTGCGCCTCTACAGTATCCACATCGAACGCCGCGCATCGAACCGTCGAACGATTCTCGCAATAAGAAGGACTTATGCAGGTACTAGCCACCAAAAGGAATGGATTTTTTAAAGCTGTTTTCTCTCTAGTCTCTCTCTAAGAAGCGGCTAAGGTTTTTCAATTATGATATCTTACCCTAAGTAGTTGCTATATATATATATATAGTAGTTAAAAGGAATTAATCAAATCAAAACCTAATTTTATAAAATCCAAATTTATATATATATATATCTCTTAATTAAGTCTTACTTAATTAATATACATATATAAATTATCCTTTTAATTTAAATTCGTGATTTAAATACTATTAATCATATTAATATATTTAAATCCTTAAAATTTAAATTAATTCCCTTTTAAATAATGTTCTATGTGTGTGACCTATATAGGTTATTATTACGTTGGCAATAATTTTAAAATCATATTATAAAATTATAAGCAAAGTGAATGACATCTAGTAATGCATCACCGCTACCCAAGTAATAATAAGATCGATGATTCGATGCAACCTTTTCATGACCAATGTTTCAATGTAATTTAATCCTTTTAACCTTAATATCCTAGATTAAACTCGAGTCATGGAATGTGTCATACTCTTCATAATTTAATCTGAAGTTTTCTTGATCAATGAGTAGACTATATGAAACAAATCACTATTTGAGCATGGCCATGCATTTCATAGTCCTACTCAATCAAGAGGCCTATGGATATCACCCATAATATATAGGATGGTTAAATTCCATCTAGATCACTCATATTTCTCACACGATTAATGATGAACCCAATAATCACCTTTATAGTCCACCCTATTAAAGGTGACATTTGATGATATCAAAGTACATAAATTCTCGTAGTAGTAATATAAGCGATTTCGTGTCGGGAGGACCATTACATCATTGTCACTATGAGAATTACTAATGACACTTCGCATAATGCTCCATATAGAATTCTCATGGTGGGTCCATCCCAATACATCGTTCTCTAACATGTACCTATGCATCGACTTAATATCTCATATATTTATGACCAATGAGATTTGGTCATCGGTCGATCCACATATTTAGTCTCAATGCATCATTGTTGTCCCATCAACAATGATACTCGATTAGGGACATTTAAGAACACCGATACTAATGGTAATATATAATCTCATGTTCAAGTCACATACTTGAAACTATATAATTTGTATCACTATTCTAAGGAATTTTATTATGTTAACAATTATATTACGCAGTAAATAAAACCATAATAAAATCATATATTTATTCAATCAAATATAATATCAAAACGTTAAGCAATTATATCAAATAATTGGCCTCTAGGGCATAAACTCTAACAAATACGACAACACATATACCGTGAGTTTGAATACAAGTATTGTCTAATAGACAGTATAAAAACTCAAAAGGAGTCCTCATTATAACTATTGATACACTATTTTACAAAATAGTGAGGACTACTAAAACAACTATCCTGAACCATCACTCCAAACCCCGGCTAGTTCCTGCTATGTTCTCACCTCCTGAGAAGAAAAATAGAACAAAAAGGAAAAGAATGAGCTCAACTAGCCTAGTAAAGAATATTATTACTAAGATAATATACAACAATTTATCATTAGTCTTCAACAGGGAAAAATCTGATAAAATATAATAGACAACAAGTTTTAGATCAATAACTGCAGCGGAAACAAAAATCCATTAGAAGAGTCAAGTAGAGAAAGAATTCTACTATCTTCTAACATTTAAAAGTCCATCATCAATATTTTATCCCTGTAACATCAATCAATATACATCTTGAATCAAATATTCATCTTTGCATTACATGCCAAAGATATTCATTTGTATCACCAATTGGTCATGTTCATCTCAACACATGTTCATCTCAACACCTTTTCATTAGGTAATCATTCATCTTTTAGGACTGAGGATGATGAAAAATATCTTAAAGAAAACGAATCCAGTGAGATAAAAGATCAAAGATTAAGGATTCGTACTTTAGTTTATCCAAGTTCAAAAATACCTTATAATAATCAATTGTGGAGCAAAATTCAAGAATAAAGATCAAAACGTGGATATAATCAAAGATAGTAACCATAATAGATAACTTGGACAAAGAAAAGAAAATTTTATTTTTTCTATGAATAATGTCGTATTCGTGAATAGTAACCCCAACACAAAAAGGTTGAAATTCCACAATAAAATCCATACCAATATTTTGGTATAATGATATTGAAAGAATAACATCATTATGAAGAAAATAACGTCCCTTACCTCAAAAGAACAGTACTTCCGGCTGAAATATCAGGTATAAGGCTGAAGAAAACTTGCACTGATAAATAGCAACTCACAAAGTATCTAAATACTCATAAAATACGCTCGATAATATAGAGAGCGAAAGAAAGAAAACTTGTTTCTGGTGTGATTTTCAATTCTAACTAAGCACCCTATTTATAGGAAAATGCTTAGAACACCATAGCAGACTAACCTGCTAATTGATGGCTTTACCTGCTACTATTCACGCCCACCACTTTTGAAAATAAATTCCAGCACATTTCAATTCTCACCAACCAAAAGTGGGGCCCACCATATTTTTAATAAAAACATTTATTTCTGAAAGTTCAATAATTCATAATAAATAGCCCTTTTATCAGAAAAATACGAATTTTATGTACATTCCATAAGAAATTAAATTCTCTACAACTTTGTAGATTTAAGTTTTTCCAAATTCCAAACGAAAAATGACCGAAATCTACATACGGATGATTTACAAAACCTCCATTCCGACAAAATACTGATAAAACACCTCAACATTAATTCCTTCATTTATGTCCACATAAAATATATCCATCATTTATATCCACAAAAAATAAATATTTCCTTATCATATAAATCAATAATTAATTATTCACAAATAATATTACAGAATCACAATTATGACAACCAAGTCGTTCCTAGGAAAGAGGGGGCTTTCCGATAAAGATTTTTCCTTATTGGCGCGCAATTAGGTGACCAAACCCCTTTCCTAGACATAACTTCCTTAGACATTGCCAATAATGCAATCTAACAATATTATTCAAATAATATAAATTATTGATCTGATAATGGAGATACTGTGTACTGACAATTATTGAAACAACAATAATATAAAATATTAACGTAGCAATTATTGAATCAATAAAATAAAATATTGAACAATAATTACTGTAACAATTATTGAGTAGTGCCTTCTTACGTAAGAATCAATAATTCAAAATACGCGTAACATCTTGTGCTTCTTTGTGCGACCCACAGACATCGTATTTTAACCAACCGGATATTCCAACGAAGTGTTAATTCGGTAACCATTACGCCTGAATTATTTATAAAAACTCAACTTGTCGTTTTCTTCATCATTGTTTTTTTTTCAAGTTATAGGGGCCTACAAATGGTTGCTTGGCCATTGCATTTAATATTCTCAAGCAGGAAAGAATATTCCACGACCAAACGAATATTTCAACAACAATGAATATTTTATAACCACTTGCTTATTTTGCAAAATTTGCACATTTCACCCATAACCAAAACATTATATCAAATTAACACCTTATTATTCACAATAATAATTAGAGAAAATTTGAATTTATTTATAAAAAGTTGGGGTCTTACATTAAGGGTACTTTTGAAAAAAAAATTAGTTTAGGGTGCAAGTGGGACATCGGGGTAAACATCAGGGGCACTTTTGGACCTTATCCCATTTAAAAAATAACAACACACTTGAGATTAATATCCCTATCTCAGGTATAGTTCTTGCAAACAAACATAGCCTAAATCTATAAAAATCACAGTGGAAGAAGTTCATACAAAAAAAATTAGTTTGCGTGATACTATCGGCTCTCAAATAAATAAATAAATAAATAGTGAATTTAATAGCCTATAAACCTCTTTTTATTGGGCATTTTTCTCCCAATAAGTCTACTACCACATAAAACCGCTCATATATACTCACATGTGTAGAGTAAGTCATGTGGACCATCAAAAAATACATGTGAGTGTATGTGAGCGATTTTATGTGATAGTACTTATATTTTTTCTCCTTCTTTGTCCTTATTAATTTTCTTTATTGCATATTAAATGGCAGCTGTAAGACCTTAACTGTTCATAAAATGTTCATATCTATTACAAAATCTAGTGATCAATATTTAACAAAACATCGTGGCCTTTCATAATCATAATATTGCGGACTAAGGCCCTATTTGTTTTGGTCTGAATAAGGCTGAATGGCTCTGAATCTAAGCGATTCAGCCATTCAGTCTGTTTGATTATTATTTTTTAACATCTGGATGGTTCAAATTTGACCGAATAGAATAAGCCAATATTTTCTACACGAATAGACAAGCTTGTCAGTCTCGAATGAGTTTTACGGTTTGTTGCCCCATACCCATAACTCGAGAAAACCAAAGAAGATAGTGATTGAGTCAATGGCAACCCCCTCAAAACTGTACATAATTTTTTCGACGACACTACACCACCATCCATTGTTGCACAAAATTACAAATGGCTTTATCAATCCAATAGTAGATGGATCAAAATCAAATCAAATACACATATTTTATCCCCCAATCCAATAATTTTTTAGCCAAATGGATTAGAGTGAAAAAGGGGAAAAGAGCAGGAAGAAGTGTTTGGTGGAAGGAGAAAGAGAGAGAGAGGGGAAGGGATGGCGGAGAGATGAATGACTTTCTTAGTGGAAGCGGCGACGACGACGGAGATGGGTGGTTTAGAGGAGGCGGCGGAGATGGTGGAGAGATAAAGGGCTTTGTGGGTGAGTTTAAAATTGGAGGCCAAACTATCATAAAGATATATGCTGCTTGTTCGGGTGATTGAGAAAAAATGGATTAGGATGAGGAGAATAGTACAGAGAATACTTTGATTAGGTTTCATTTTTCCCTCTTTTATATATGTATTTTATAGTAGCCTCCCTTCTTAATAATGAGCCAATCCACTTATTCATAAAAGGGGTAAAAGCTTTAAAATTGATTCAATTATTTAATTTATTTGAATTGTTTATTTTTATTTGTTGTACAATAAATATTGTATTTATTTTTTTTAGTTCGTTCAGACAAAATTATATACTTGTTCAACATAGTTTAGAGGGGTAAAATAGTAAAAAAAAAACTGTTATTCAGATGTTTTAGATATGTCAATTATCAAATAATTTTTTTTCATTCATATTCATCTCATTCAGATTCAGATTCAGCTCATTCAGATTCAGATTCAGTTTTTATCAAATACCCCCTAACTTAGCTATCGCAATGTGCACAAAAGGACAAAAAACGTAAACTGTGTTGCATTATGGGTTCAATTTCCTCAAAAATGCCCTTTTGTTGATAAGATGTAAATTTGTTCTAGTGAAAATAGAAGCTCTGGCTAATTCTATCTAATACATGTCTTTGGGCAGTTAATGTACACACCCATTATACGAAGAGTACTAGTCTTTCATTTAAAGCGATAACCAACCAAAGCACTAGGGGTGAGCATGGTGCGGTTTGAAGCCGAAACCGCACCCGAAATTATTTAGGTGCGGTTTGATAAATCTAAAACTGCACATGAAACCGCTTGTGATTGGTGCGGTGCGGTTTTAAAAGTGCGGTGCGGTTTCATTTGGTGCGGTTTCGGTCCCAAAACCAATTGAAACAACAATTGATATAAAATAAGCTCTCTGTTTTTGAAATTGATATAAGTTCATTAATGTAGACAAATACAACAATGAAAACTATAAACTATCTAAAATGTAAATTTTTTCTGCAACAACTTCTTCATTACATGGAAACTGTGGAATATTTTCTAAATCAAAATACAAAATGAGCAATTAACCTCTGTGCATGTCTTTTAATTTCTTGAATGCAGGAGAGGTGCGAGACTTTTCTCAGTCTTATCAGCACTTATATGAATGCCAAAAAGTTATGTTCCATGTTCCATCATGTTTATACACCCATACATACATAAATAAAATAGGGGGAAAATGCCATCAATGAGAGGAAAACAAGTACGTACAATAAATAAATAAAAAACTAGTATAGTAATTTTGAGTTGATTTCATTGCACAATGCCCACCTTCATCATTAAGAAGTGCATCTTGTTATGTAAAATTAAACCACCGTGTACTACTACTACGGTTGGAATGAGATATACTAATTAAGCTACACAAGATAGTGCCAAACTCACTTCTCCCAAATTCAATGAAATCATGTGATGAATGGTGAATACATACATACACACATACACACATATAGTGCGGTTTCGATTTTATGGTTGCGGTTTTGGCTAGAACCAAACCGGAACCATAAATTTGGTTATTCAACCAACCTAAAAGCGCAACATCTTATTTGGAACCGTTAGTGCGATTTTAAATTAGTGCGGTTTTTATGCGGTTTTTAGTGCGGTTTGATTCTAATTTGATTCTTGCTTTCAAATTTCTACAGTTAATCGTACTTGTTTTTTAAGATATAATAACTTTTCACATTCAATCTACCTCGCTCTAGACCAACTAAATTAACTCAAAAGCTAAGAAACAAGTCACGAAAACTTTGAAAGACATTTGATGTTATATTTATACAAGTATAAAGGATGGACAAGGTAAAAACAACTAATGCAAAGGAAAAGAGCATACTGACTTGAATGACGTTAACTATATTAGGATAAGAAAGATAATACGCAGTATGAAAACAAAGGTTAATAAGAGTTCCTGGTAACCATGGTCTTGACTCAAAAATTGTCCTAAGGTTTTCAAAATTCAAGGTAGATAAATTGATTATTAAATCTACTACTTTTCTTTTCCACTAACTATACGGGTATAATTCAAATACGGCGGACAAAGATATGATGAATTAAAAATACTGTAATAAATAATACAAAAATACTAGACTAGTATGATACTCACTAAATTCAAAAAGACTGGTATACCTACCACATCATTCAACCAGGGGTGGAACTATGTTTGCCCACTGAAATTTCATGGGTTAAAGGGGTCATCCGGCTTAAAAAAAAATTGAGAAGGCTACAACATTACTACAGTACTACTATTACCTCTAAAGGCTACAACACTACTAGTCTACTATAGTACTACTATTTCGAGAAGGCTACTAATCTACATGACTAGTAGTCTACTACAGTACTACTACCACCTCTAAAAATTTGAGAAGGCTACAACACTACTACAATACTATTATTTCGAGTATAAAAGAGCTCAAATGTTGGTTAAGAAAAGAAAGGATGGTGTGAATCCCCATGCTTATTTGTTGTTGAAATTAACTCTACTTTTGTCTTTTGAAAGGACATTTTTAACCATAACATCGTGAAGAATGAACTCCGTAACCAAATAGAAGATGAATGGATAAATGACTGTTTAATAAGATACATTGAGTGTGATATTTTGTAACTATTAAAAATGAGGCTGTCATGCAACAATTTCAAGTAATGAAACCTCAAAAAATGTTATTATAAATTATATTTGAGGATTGTTTAGTTTTATGATTCATTTTATTATTTTATTATATTTTTATTCGTAAGAGTTTTTTTTTCGAGTTTGACCCCTGAACTATAAAGCTGGATCCGCCCCTACATTCAACTAATACCTACATGATTATCATTAAACTAAACTATCTTGTAACTTTTCAGAGATATTATTTATTATTCTCAATAATAAAACTATATATAGAAATGTAAACTAATTTTGAAGAGGCATACCAACTTTTTTCTTCCTCCTTTCCATCCATTTCATAAATGTCAAAAAGGGAGGGGGAGACCACACTAACTAGCTCTTTCCTTCCTCATTTCATAAAGGAAAAAAAATTGCGGGTTTAAAGAAAGAGGTTAACCCTCCACTTTTCTTGCCCTATTCTTCTCCTAACTACCGAACATGGGAACACCCATTTTCCTCAACACTTTTACTACCATCTCTCCATCCCTTCAATTTCGTTCAATATCAACAAAAGTTAGGGGCTGTTTGTTTAGAACTTAATGGAGTGCGAATAAATTTGAATCGGTGAAGTAGTTTGATAATTATTGTCGTTTGTTTTGAAAAAAAAATCGAATGAATTTGAATCGAATCGGACGATCGTTAATTGAATGGTTAAGTCAAGAATTTTTGTATCGAATTAATGAATGGTTGGTGAATGAAGTAAAAAATAAAAATAATAATAATAAAAAAATATTAACTATTATATTATGTAATATTAAATAAATTTACAACAACTTTGAATTTTTTCAGAGGGGTAAAATATTAAAAATATGTCATTCAGATCTTTAAGATATGTCAGTTATCAAACAGTTTTTTTCATTCAGATTCAGCTCATTCAGATTCAGATTCATTCAATTTTTATCAAACACCCCCTTAGTCCAAAAAAAGACTAAGGTGGTGTTTGATTGTCTATTAATGCATCTTAACACCTAAGGTGGTGTTTGATTGTCTCTTAATGCATCTTAGCAGCTCACTTCTTAATGTATCTTAATAATTCGTATTTTTGTATTAATAGGTCATATGAATAGTTTAGATTCATATTTGTATCTTAATCAATGATTTAGAGATATTCAGAGGGAATTTTTTAATCCCAATTTCAAACATTAAAATGAATTAAGATGTGAGATGTTAAGATGCAATCAAGGTGCTTCTTGGCACCGAAACAATTAATAATATAGAAAATTAATTTTACTGATAATTCTTAAACTGTGTTCGTTTTAAATTATAAGATTAATATTTAACTTTTAAAATATGATTTTACATATTTTTAAACTCAAAATTAATACGAATTTATTTAATTTATATCAATATAAAGAACCTAATTTACATATTTCAAATTCTTGCTGCGTGAAGAGAGAAACGCTGGGGTTTTGCGACTCTTTTAAAGAGAGAGGAATGGGGAGTAAGATAAAGAGATTGAGAAATAGGGACACGATCAGCAGCTTGCTAGATGAGCTGATTCATCTCATCCTTTCCTACATCCCAATCATGCTGTTCAGACCTGTATATTATCAAAAAAAAGATGGATTCGCGTATGGGCAACTCTCCCCTTTCTCACATTTATAATTTGAGCAATTTTGTGGACGGATTTCTTACTAATCGCAATCATGATTCTGATATTTCTACAGTTAGTATATGGTCAAATGACAGATTCAAAGAAGATTTAGGCCATGTTTGTTTGCAAAAATTATAATCTTGAGACTATAATACATGATTATAATCCCAATAATCCTAGGATTAAATAGTCATACTCCCATGTTTGTTTTTTATAGAATTATTCATGGGATAATTTAAAATAATTGTTTTTTATAAGATTAATTAAATGATTGGATAAAATATATCATTTGAACTATTATATCCTTACCAATAATAACATAATTTAAACTTGTTTATACATCAAAAAAGTGCATAAACAATAAATTGAAACAATATTACTATTACTAAACCAAAATTAAATAATTTACTGTAATTTACCGTAAATTACTGTAAATATTCATCAACTCAAGTGTAATCTTATCCCAAGTATAATCCTTACAAACAAATATAGTCTTAGTGATTAAGATAACAACTTTACAACTCAAATTTTTCCAAGTACCTCTAATGTATTGGGGTTTGCCAGCTTTAACAACTCTACATCTCGAGCATGTATCATTTCTCAAAAATCTGAGTTTTGAGGGTTTTTCCAATTTGAAGAATCTAATTTTGGAACTGGGACCTGAAATATGGTGTGACAGGAGGTTTTCAGAGCAACTTCTCCTAATCTGGTAAATCTCACTATTGTTGATAATATTGGTCGTTATAAAGGGGAACTAGAAAGTGTAAGTTTATGGTTTCCACACCAAATCTTTCTTGTCTGCTGTGGATGGCTTCCTTGTTTAGAAAAAGTGAATCTTGATAATGATATAGATGAGGGTATATGGGAAGAGCATTTCGAAGCAAAGAAACAAGTGATTTTCCAACAACTTATTAGTATGTTCCAACAAATCTATGGAGCCAAGTTTCTCACACTTTCATTCCATACAACTCGGGTTTTATTTTTATTTTTATTTTATTTTGTTAGGGGTAATTATACTTCTATTACATGAAATATTATCAAATTCATAATTTGGCCCCAAAAAATTTGGGCTTACAATTAACTACATGAAGTGCCTAATTTGATACAATTTAACCCCAAATTTTATAATCCGACCAATATTAGCTAGAATACCTACATTTCAGGCAAGACACGTATTTTATATAGTTTGACCGTATAGAATATGGTTTGACTTAAAAAAAAGGGTGTTGTTGTCTTTCCGGCCCTAACAAACTCACCCATTTCCCTCCGTTCTTTGCCAATAAATTCAGAAGCAACAAAGAAGAGGCAACAATAAAGAAGACTGACAAAAGCAACATCAAAGAAGACCAGAAGCATAAAAAAAAACAAAGAGAAACCACAAGCAGCGAAGAAGAAAAGACCAGAGTAAGGAGAGAAGAAGAGTAACCAGAAAAAAATCATAACAAGGAGAGAAGAAGAGCAGCAAAGAATAAACTTACCAATGGCTACCGTGATTTGTCAATGTGGTTTTTCGGCTGCACTTAGGACTGCTAATTCCGACCTAAATCGTGGGAGAAGATTCTTTGCTTGACAATCCATTGGGGTACTTTTTTTCTTCATTCCTTAGCTAGAATTTTTACTGCAGTGAAATAGGGCTTGTAATTTTCTATCAAATCTTCATGCTTATTATGCTTATTGCAGAATGGATGTGGATTTTTTTGTTGGATTGATCTGGGCTGCTGTCAAGATGCACAATCATGGAAAAGGAAGTTAAGAAGATTAAAAAAATTGAACATATGTATTGCCTTCATGGTGCTAACATGATTCATTATGATAATTCATGATTGAATTATGTAAAGAAAAAAATGTAATAGCAGTATATGCCAGTGTTAACGTCAAGATCTTTCCACGAACTCCAATCACTTAAAGCTCGTCCAAATCCTGCACAATAAACACGACAACACCAAAAGCTTGACGGCTTCGACCATTGGGGGATAACTCCGGCGTGAGAGTCAATACAGGCGATCACAAGGTTAACAATGGAGGATAAAATATCTAGAGTCTTGAGAGAGAAAGTGAATCAGTTACCATTAGGTTGTGCGTGATCTTTGCCTCATTACACTCGATCCGATTTTTCGTGCCACCCACTACTCACTGACACAGTTCCCCACTCCCGGTGATTCACCTGCTACTCCATCACCTTTGTCCACCGCCGGCTAATACAGTCCCATCCTCATTAATGCCATGCAGACGGTGACAGAGATAACAGTCAACTGTTATCTATTTTCATCATTACCGGTCAAAGTTGATGTTAAAATATTTCTTGCCTGATGGGTCAGCCCAACGGTCCGGCCCAATACACTTAAGACAAAATAAATATAAACCAAGGGAGGAGCCCAATTGGTTCGGCCCAGCACGTAAAGTATCATGGCCCAACATTACCCCCCCAGTTTTTTATTAAACATGATGTTTAATGAAAGACTGTTAATAACATAGGTCCACGATAAAAGGAATTGTAACAAACTCAAAAAGGTCCAAGGAGAATCTCACTGAGGCCAAAACGAGAAGCCCAATCTGATTAATAATTAGGACCAAAAACGGACGCTGACCCTTCCAATTCACCATCATTACTTACAATTAATGTGCCGCCCTTGATTTCGTAAAAAATTGAAATGATCGCCTAGTATAAAAGGTAGTTTCCCCCAATTTCAATGGTTTTACCTACCATTTCGAATTTCAGACGCCTCTTGCTCTCTTCTTCCGTTCGATCTCTCTCTCTACCTACAAACCTCTAATAATGGCTTCTTAGAGTTCTGACAACACTAACCCCATCGTCGCCATTCCCCTTACCACTGTTCCTCCTTCCCTAAGCCCCACCAAGATGGCATCGGGGTCAAACCCCAACCCAACTAATACTCCGAGCAAGAATACACCAAAAAAACCACTTCCAAACCCTTCATTATTCTTTCAGAGCGAAGAACAGTTCCTTCATGCCAATACTCCATCGTCCTTGTCTGAAAAGGACGTTCAAAATGCACAGGAATGTTACCAAATCCCGGCGACTCACCAACTGAGACGTCCTTCAGCCACCGAGAGGATGTACCAGTGTCCGGAGGGCTGGACCGCCATGCCTCTGACACTTCTAGAGAAAGGGGTCCAATTACCCCTACACGTCTTTCTGGTTACCCTCCTGGGGTTCGTTGGTGTCAGATTCGTCAAAATTGTCCCCAATTCCTAAATTCATATTCTGGTGTTCATCGCCTTCTGTCACGAGGTAGGCGTTGCCCCCACCCTCGATTTATTCTTTTCCATCTACACCATTTCCAAATCCCGAGAGAAGGGATTTAAAGTTTTGAGTAAGATAGCCTCGAAAACTAGGGAGAACTTCGAGAGGCGTTCTCTGATCAGCACTCCTTCCAGCAACAGAGGATGGCACAAGGAGTGGCTCTTCGTCAAAGGGCCCGAAATCATTTCTCTCCCAGACTGGACCACATTGGAGAAAGTCTCTGTTGACTTCGGTGATATAGCCGAAGAGCGTGTCAAGGAGATGATCGAGCTCCTGGACAACTTCCCGAAGAAGGAATGGAGTCACGGTCTTCTCACTAAACAAGCATGGTTATATAACCACAAACGTAAGTTTTGAATTATGTCGATGCGTGATTTACTTTAATCTTCTTCGGAAATGTAAGTTCTGATTTATTATTTTCCATCTTCTATAGTATCTTTGATTAAATGGACGTGAATTGATCGAAAGGAGTTAGACAAACTCCTCTCAAGCAAACTTTCATCACCATCCTCTGAAATTCCCAATGAAAATCCCCCGGCTTCTGACGCTTAAAATGCCGAGGTCCCCCCTGTAGAATCAGAAAATGTAGAGGAACCCAGCCAACCTCGTAAGAGGATGAGGGCTATTCAAAAACCAAGATTGATGTCTCAAGAATCCCAACTAACCTCCACCTCCAGCTTGATCGACATGCTTCTGAACGAACGGATGCAAGCCCTTCGTGTCAAAAAGAGGAGAACCAAGGTAACCCCTCGGCCTGTTGATGAACTTCGAATTCCCACTGTAGAAGTCGAACCTCCCATCACCATTCCTGTGAAAATCATTATTTCTGAGGAAGAGTTTGAAGAACAAACTGAATCTTCAACTCTATCCCGAAAAAGAAAACAGCCTTCAGAAGATCAACCACCACCACCTTCGAAACCTGTTCCTGTTCAACCTCCACCTCCTACCGAGTCGCCTACTCAATCCCCTCTTCGTACCGAACCTCCTGTGCTCTCTCCAACACGATCACCCCTCTCGGCCTTCAGGCGCGAAGCCATGTCATCACCTACCGTCTGGCCTGAGTTCAACGGGAACTTTCCCTTCCAACTATTCGACTCATGTGTCCGAGGTATCAATGACCATCGGTTCGGCAACAACTCGATTATGGACCTAATCGATGAAGGGATGAGTTACCACGCCAAGGTAAACTGTTGTTAATCCATTTATTCAAAATTTTGTATATCCATTAGAAATTAACTGAATAATTTTGATCATCTGCAGGTAAATGTTGTATTCGGTCGACTGCGTCCCAGATATAAAGAAATAGAAGCCGAAGAAGATGCAGCTTGATGAGAAAACACTATTCTGAAGTCGGATTTGAACAAGGAGAGAAGTGACCACGATACCGCTCTCTACAACAATGAGTGCCTCCAAAAAGATATGAACAAATTAAAAGAGAAAATGGAGGCAGTTGAGGCCACTCACCGAATGATCACTGATATGAACGCGGACCTGGTTCATAGAAACGAAATCATCGTTCAGAAGAACGATACACTTGTGAAAACCAACAAGAGTTTGGCGCTGCAAGTAAATGAGTTCGAAAATAGGGAGTCGCAAATTATGAAAGAACGAGCGAAGTTCGAAGAGGAGCTTCGGGAGCTTCGCGCCCTGAGAGATTTAGGTCCACCCCTAACCAAAGATCTTCGCAAAGAAATCCAAGAAGACTATTGGAAATCAGCTGAGTTGAATGAGGAGATCGTGCAGATTTTCTCGGATGGATACGATGAATGCCGAAGCAAAGATAAGGTAAAACTTGTCACTGCCAAAGTTGATCCAGCCATTCTCGACTCCTCCGAAGACGAATCTGATGCCTGGAGACGATCCCCCTTTCCTTTAGAAGTAGGATTTCTGTAAAAAAAAATTATCTCTTTGTAATCAGTATTATATTAATGAAATATCAATTTCGTTCCTTATTACTCCTTTACATTTATTCTTTGTCAATATTTCAATAGCAATCACTCTTGAAAAATGTACAAGCTCTTTATCTTTTAAACTTAACTTAAACTGTTAGTAAATAACTAAACAAGTCATATAACAGATAAGATCAAGTCAAGTAATAATGCAAACCGAATCCGAACTCAACACTTAAGCAAAATCAGGTAATAAAGTAATGCAATACTTATTCGCTACTGAAGTGTGAGGCAGATCTGCATCATCGATGAAGTTTGCCTACCACGAAGGGCCTGACAAATTCATAAGGACCACCTACCGATAAGGCTACCATCGAATGGTCAGCGAGTCCACCCGAACCTCCTTACACCGATGAAGTTTGCCTACCACGAAGGGCCTGACAAATTCATAAGGACCACATGCCATTAAGGGTACCATCGAATGGTCAGCGAGTCCACCCAAACCTCCTTACACCGATGAAGTTTGCCTACCACGAAGGGCCTGACAAATTCATAAGGACCACTTTCCATTAAGGCTACCATCGAATGGTCAGCGAGTCCACCCGAACCTCCTTACACCGATGAAGTTTGCCTACCACGAAGGGCCTGACAAATTCATAAGGACCACCTGCCATTAAGGCTACCATCAAATGGTCAACGAGTCCACCTAAACCTCCTTACACCGATGAAGTTATCAAAGAATGAATGTAAGATTTAACCGGAAAAATGATCTTTATTGATGATGATTAAAATATTTATCGACTTCCCAGATATCGACGACCTTTGTATTCATCTTTGAAAGTACTTAGAAGCTCGCCAAAGATGCTAAGTATTCTTGATCTTTGATCCATCGAATGCCCTCAAACGATAAGTCCCCGGCTTTGGAACCTCAACAACTTCATAAGGATCCTCCTAGTTCGGCATCTGCTTACCCAAATTCTGAGGCGTAGATGCTTTGACTTCTCTAAGAACAAAATCTTCCACTTCAAATCTACAAAGCTTTACCCCATTATTGTAGTGCTTAGCCACTCTTCGCTGATAGGCTGCCAGTCTAATCAAAGCTGTTTCCCTGACTTCTTTGAGCAAATCCAGATTGACTTTCAGCCCTTCTTCATTGTATATCTCTTTAAACTGACTGACCTGAAGACTTGTAGATCCAATTTCAACTGGGACTAAGGCATCAGTACCATAGGCCAACCTGAAAGGTGAATCCCCCGTTGTAGGGTTTGGCGTAGTCCGATAAGCCCATAATACGCTGAGTAGTTCCTCTAGCCATCTTCCTTTAGCCTCATCCAGTCTACGGTTGATCCCATTTAGCAGCGTTCTGTTGGTCACCTCAACCTACCCGTTCGACTATGGATGAGCTACCGAAGTCTTCCTGTGTTGAACCCCCAGCTCCTTCAAAAATGCTTCAAACTTCGATCCCACAAACTGGCGCCCGTTGTCTGATATCACCACCTTAGGAATTCCGAAACGAAACACTACTGATTCCTTCATGAACTTCAAGCATTCTTGTTCCGTTATCAACCTAAGTGGCTTCGCTTCTACCCATTTGGTCATATAATCGATGGCGACTATAACAAAACTGACCTGGCCTTTAGCTCTCGGCAATGGACCCAGTATATCTACCCCCCAGACAGCAAAGGGTATAGGAGATAAGATCGAGTATAGCTCTTTTGGTGGCTGATGTGGGATCAGACTATTGAGTTGGCATTTCTCACACTTCTTCACGTACTCCGTAGCTTCCTTGAAGATTGTAGGCCAGTAGTACCCCTGATGAAGTAATTTGTAGGCTAATGACTTAGCAGCCATATGGTCGCCACAGATGCCTTCGTGAACTTCTCGAAGAGCATATTCAGCTTTGGACGGAGTCAAACACTTCAATAATGGAGATGAAAAAGCCCTTCGATACAGATCTCCATCAATAAGAACGAAGTTAACACTCTTGTGCTTGACTTTCTTTTCCAACATCTGATCTGAAGGAAGGACGCCATCTGCCAGATACTCCAGATATGGAGTCAACCAGTAGTTGGAACAATCAATACACATTACCGATTCGTGCTGGACACTAGGGTGCTGTAAAATTTCCAAGTAAACAGACCCATCGTAAATATTAGCATCCATAGTGGCCAACTTTGACAGTGCATCAGCAATAGAATTATCGTTACATTCGACCCCTTGCAACTCGTATGATAGGAAATACTGAAGTCGATCTTTCAATTCCGCCAAGTACCTAACCATTCTCTGACCTTGAGCTTCATATTCCCCTGAGACTTACTTGACGACCAACTATGAGTCGCTAAAGATGACTATCCTCTGCACTTCGAGACTCTTAGCCAGTTATAACCCTATCAACACTGCCTCATACTCTGCCTCGTTGTTTGTTGCCCTGAACCCGAATCTGATGGCCTACTGCACTTTAAATCCCTCCAGACTTGTCAAAATAATCCCTGCTCCACTGATGTTCGAAGTAGAAGACCCATCTGCATACAACATCCATGAGCTCTGCTTCTGCTGAAGAACTACAACTGCTCTGTCAGACCCTTCGGCTTCTGTCACACCATCGTCCACTTCAGAAAATGAACACTTGACTACAAAATCAGCCAAGGCCTGCCCTTTAATAGCTGTTCGAGGATGATATTCAATAAAAAATTGGGACAACTCCATTGTCAAAGCAGCTAATCTCCTTGAAACTTCAGGTTTGCTCAAAACCTTCTTTAGAGGCTGATCCGTATATACCACCAACAATCGACCCTGAAAATATTTCCTAAGCTTTCGACTAGCTATCATCAAAGCAAAGGCAAACTTTTCAATATTCGGGTACCTTGTTTCAGCATCCCTAAGGACGTGGCTTACATAGTAAACCAGGTGCTTCTTACCCCTAACTTCTAGCACCAAAACTGCTCCCACTGCCAACGAACTAGCTGTTAAGTACAAATACAAAGGCTCAGCAGGAGCGGGCTTCACCAACAAAGGCACCGAAGACAAATACATCTTTATTCCTTGAAAAGCATCTTCACAGTCTGAAGTCCACTAGAACGTCTTCGCATTCTTCGGCCCTTTCAATATATCAAAAAATGGCAAACACCTTTCTGCCGATCGGGACATAAACCTCCTCAAAGCTGCAATCCTTCCTGTTAGACGTTGAACATCTTTAAATGACTGAGGAGTCTTCATGTTCAGAATAGCTTGGATTTTCTTTAGATTGGCTTCAATAACCCTCTGACTGACCAGATAACCCAAAAATTTACCAGCTCCAAGACCGAAGGTGCACTTGGTAGGATTCAGCCTCAAGTTATGATGACGAACCGTCTGAAAGCATTCTTCTAAATCGTCCAAGTGCTTCTGTACGATCATATTCTTCACGATCATGTCATCAACGTATACCTCCATATTCCTGCCCAGTTGATGTTGGAATACAAAGTTCATTATTCTCTGGTACGTGGCTCCCGCATTGATCAAGCCAAACGTCATCTTCTTATAGGCATATACCGAACGATGCATAATGAATGGTATATCCTCCTTGCACATGGATATTTGATGGTAACCAGAGAAAGCATCCATAAAACTCAATAATGCATACCCCGAAGTCGCATCGATGAGTTGATCGGTGTGGGGTAGAGGATATAAGTCCTTTGGGCAAGCTTTATTCAAGTCTGTGTAGTCGATGCAAACTCACCACTTCCCGTTCTGCTTCTGGACCAGCACCACATTCGCCATCCACTCCGGGTAGTCGATCTCAAAGATGAAGTTAGCAGCTAGCAGCTTTGTAATCTCTTCATCAATAATCTGCTGACGCTCCGGTGCAAAAATCCTTCTCTTCTATCGAATTGGCTTCTTGGACGGGTCCACCTCCAACCGATGCTCTGCTATCTTTCGACTTACCCCTGGCATATCATTAGGTTCCCATGCCAACACATCTCCATAACATCGTAAAAGATCCATAAGGTTTGTCTGGAGAGGTTCCGGCAGACCCGAACCTATCTTTACAGCCTTGTCTTTCTTGCCAGGAATAAGCTCAAACTCCTCTGTCTCCCCAGCTGGCATGACCAATGGTTCTGAACTGCTTTCGGTGAAGGGCTTGATCTCTATCGCCATCGTTTGTTTCTACTTCGACACCCCTACCCCCGAAGCAATCACTGCATTCCTGTAGCATCGTCTAGCCAAATCCAAATCTCTGGCCACCTCCCCAACTCCATGAGCCGTTGGAAATTTGATTTTAAAGTGAGGAATTGAGGTCACAGCTTGTAGAGCAGTCAAAGTGGGCCTCCCCATAATAGCATTGTAGGCAGAATCTACATGCACAACATAAAATTTATAATTTATTTCTACCTGTTGGGTAGCCGTTCTGAAGATAACCGGTAGCTCTATAGTCCCAGCCACCTTGACTGGATCGTTACTGAAGCCGTATAAGGGAGCCTCCTGCCCAATCTTCATCTTCCGCCCATCTAGATGCATCCTCTGATAAGCATAGGCGTAAAGAATATCCACAGAAGATCCGTTGTCAATCATCATCCTCTTCATATCGACCGAACCCACCTGTGCTGTTATCACCAGTGCTCCTTCATAGGGTTAGATTGGTTCAGATGGGTAATCCTCATCAGTAAAGGAGATTACCCTACCTGGATAAGGTCTGTCAGCCTTCAGGAAGGTACCCGCCACCGACATAATCGAATCCAGATATCCCCGAAGCTTCTTTCCAATGACTTTGCCAGAAGTTCCTTGTGACGCCCCCAAAATTAGGTATACATCACCCATTCTGAGTCGCCAGATATCACATTATAAAATCAAATACAAACTTTATTTATACAATTTGTTGAAGCGCCGTGAAGAGAATGCGATAACAGATTAATCGTGAGTTTTAATACAATATTGTCTCGTAGATGATTCAAACTCAAATTGTTACAATGCCATATAAAATACAGCAACAAATATTTTAGGACCCCAAAGAAGAACGAGAAGATTACTATCATATTCATTCTAATGAGGTGCACTTTTGACGCTTTCAAAGTTGGGTTCTCATCACCCTATTGTTGTTCGCCAAAATCAATTATTAAGTGACGTATAAAATACGACACACACACACATCTTAGGTCCTCAATACAATTATTTGTTGCATGTCATGTCGTTTTATAATGTATTGAGAAACTTCGATAATATCGGAACCATCACACTATTTCCTGTTATCCCTTTCAACCCTAAGAACACTCTTTACTAAGAACACTCATATTACTCCGAAAGGAATTGTGAAGCAAAAGGTGAGCACAACTAGCCCAAAAAAAGAATATCATAGCTAAGATAATTAATTTCAATGACCTTTTATCGAATAAATCGTAGATTTATAACATATGGTAGATAATAAAACTTTTCAACCATAATTGCAGCGGAATCAACAATCCATTAGAAGAGTCAAGTAGAACATAATGTCTACTTTCTCCTCCAAATTAAAAGTCCATCGTTAATATTTCATTCCTGTAATACTCATCAACAGTTCTTCGTTGTACCCAAGACAAAGAGAACTTTCATCACCTATCTTCACCTGAACCACTAAAGAGTTTAATTAAGTTCACAATTCATATTTATAATCATGTAAATCAACAGTTTCTCCTTGCCACAAAGGATTAATAGAATTTTTACTCAATATCCTTACCCCAAAGGTGAAGATATTCAAATGTAATAACAATGATCATACTAATCATTTGTCTATCTTTGCACTACTGCCAAAGATATTCAACTATAAAAAACCAATGGTGATGATCATACTAATCAATTGTCCGTCGATTGCACTATGGCCAAAGACATTCAACTGTTAACTAATGGTCATGATCACCGCCAATCACATCATTGAATTATCCATGCACTACTACCAAGGATATTCGTTATTATCACTAGTGGTCATGATCATGTCATACAACATCCATCTTCGCACTACGGGTCAAAGCTATCAAACAATGATCATCTTTGCACTACAGCCAAAGATATTCAACAATATATCATCTTTTACTTCTGAGCCAAAGACATACAACCGTAAAACCCATAATCAACAAAGATAATAAAAATGGAATAATAAAAGAATTTCACCATATATGCGAGACTTAGCATAGATAGGTTATTCCAACATAATAATAAAGAATGGAATAATAAAAGAATTTCACCATGTATGCAAGATTACTTAGATATACAAAGTTATTCCAACATAATAATAAAGAATGGAATAATAAAAGAATTTCACCATGTATGCAATATTAGATGTATAAAGTTATTCCAACATAATAATAAAGAATGGAATAATCAAGAATTTCACCATTCGTGCATAATCCATTATGCATATGAGTTATTCCAACAGAATAATAAATGCGGAATAATAAATAATGGAACCAGTCCCACAGAAATGCATGTATGCACAGGATATTCCAACAAAGATAATAAAAAGCGGAACTGTGTGAAATTAAATTGCAACCGAGGATATTCCAATGTAATAATAAATACGGAATAATAAAAGAATTTCACCAAGTATGCGGTGCTTGCATAAACAAAGTTATTCCAACATAATAATAAAGAATGAAATAATGTGGAAGAAGATCACCAAGTATTGGGTAAACCGCATATCTGGTCATTCCACCAAGTATAGGTAAATCGCAGATACAAAGTTATTCCAACGAGAATAATAAAGAATGGAATAACAAAAGAAGATCACCAAGTATTGGGTAAACCGCATATACGATTCATTCCACCAAGTATAGGGTAAATCGCAGATATCTGAGTTATTCCAAATGTAATAATAAAGAGTGGAATAATGAAGTTCTCTTCATGAATACGAAGAATAACACCTTACTTACGGGTACAATGAGATAATATCCCTTTACCTTTCAAATAAGAGTATTTCACTAGTAGAGCGAGGATATACTCAAGAAAAAACTACACTACTCTCAAAGTTTTTTAAACTCTAAATAAATACGCTCAAGATTATAGAAGAAGAATTTCTCTATAGTTTTCTCTCTAAAATTTCGGTGAATTAAGTAAGAAATAATGAAGGAATGAGCTTATTTTTAGAAGAATGGAATGAATAATAACTTCAACCCATAAAAGGTCCAGTATTGATTTACTTTAATGAGACGGTCCATATTTAAAGCAAAATCTTTTAAAATAAAATATAATATATTCTATTTTATATAAAAAGATTTTTACTATGCAAAAATACTATGCAGGCACTATGCATAATAAAATATAATATATTCTATTTATAGAATAACTTTAATAAAGTATTCATTTTATATAAAAAGATTTTTACTATACAAAACACTATGCACAATAGAATATAATATATTCTATTTATAGAATAACTTTATAAAAGTATTCTTTTATATAAAAAGATTTTACTATGCAAAAACACTATGCATAATAGAATATAATATATTCTATTTATAGAATAACTTTATAAAAGTATTACATTTTATATAAAAGCTTTTCTGTTATAATTTCAACCAACTGTCTGAAAAATTAGCACATCTCTTCATGGAATAATATTGTAAGACCCCAACTTATTATAAATAAAATTGAATTTTCCTTTATTCATTATTCTAAATTAATAAGGGTTAATTTGATATAATTCTTTGGTTATGGGTGAAATGTTCAAAGTTTACAAAATAAGCAAGTGGTTATAAAATATTCATTATTGTCGGGGAATATTCGTTTAGTCGTGGAATATTCTTTTTGTCGGGAATCTCCGTACGACGGCGCAGTCATTGGTGGGCCCCATAACGGAAAACGGTTGGATGAAGGTAAACGACAAAGATTGAGTTTTATAAATAACGGACGTAAATTATTACCAATTAACTTTGTTGGGTTACGGTGGTTAAAATCTGAATCTGGCGTGGTTGCACAAGAGTACACGACGATATTGCGACAAAGATTATTGAATTATTGATCCTTACGTAAGAAGGCACTACTCAATAATTATTACATGAATTCTTATTCAATATTATATTTTATTGATTCAATAATTGTTTGCGTTGATATTTTGTATTGTTGTTGTTTCAATAATTGTCATTACGGTAGATTTTCCATTATCAAATCAATAATTCATATTATTTGAATAATATTATCGAGATAACATTATTGGCAATGTCTAAAAGTTACATCTAAGGAGAGGTTTGGTCACCTAATCAATTGCGCCAAGAAGGAGAAATCCTTATTGGAAAGCCCCTCTTTCTGAGAAGCGGCTGGTCACAAAGATCTTGTGATTCAGTAATATTATTTTTAAATAAGTAATTATTGATTATTATGATAAAGAAAATATTTATTTTATGTGGATATAGATGGAGAAAATTTTAATGTGACAATTGTTGAAAATTAATATTTTATCTTTTTCTCGATAAAATAATTCATTTAAATATATTATTTTAATAATATATTAACGGTGATATTTTTATAATGAATGTGGGATATATGAGTATATAGGAGGTAGAGTATTTTGTGGCATTAAATGTTTAACATATGTTTTGTGTGTCGGTGGACACAATTCTTGATAGAAAATTGATTATATCGTAAAATCGCCTGATTTGTGGATTTTTGATCAATTTACATTTGGAATTTAGAAATATTTTCTTCAAACAAAGTTGTAGAGAATGGAATTTCCATGGAAAGTCGTGCATTTTAATTTTTACGATAAGCGAGCTATTTTCTACGAATTATTGAAGTTTCGGAAGATAAAATAATTTTTTATTAAATAATGGGTGGGACCCACTCTTGTTTGACAACATGTGAAATTTCTTTGGAAATTTATTTTCAAGAGTGGCATCTTTGGTCTTTGATGGCTAGCATGCGAGAAATTTAATTTTAAATAATAATAATTTATTAATTTAGTCTCCTTTAGGCGTTCTAGCATTTTCCTATAAATAGAGGGTTAAGTTAGAATTGAAAATCACACCGTAAACTAAGTTTCTCTTTCTCTCTCTATATTGTCGAACATATTCTTGTGAGTATATTTTGAGTGTTCTTTATACGGTTCGAGTTTTCATCGACCTATATCCGAAATTCGATTAAGAAATACGGTTATTTTGAGGTAAAGGGTATTATTTTCTTCTTAAATGATATTTTTCTTCAATATCATTATGTCAAGTATTGGTAAACTTTTTATCAAATTTGGAACTTATTGTGTCGTGGTTCTTATTCACGATCACGATACTTTATTCACGAATCGACATTATTCATAGAAAAATAAAAATTTTTCTTTTGTCAAAATATCTATTCGGATACTAGCTTTAATTGTATCCATGTTTTGATCATTCTTGAATTTTACACCAATATGATTATTTTTGAAGTATTTTGGACATGGGTAAAACAAAGTACGAATCCTTAATCCTTAATCCTTGTCATTTTGTTTCTTTGGATTCGTTTCTTTAAAAATATTTTCATCATCCTCAAATTCTAAATGGTGATATAAATGAATATCTTTGGTTTTGTAGTGCAAAGATGAACGATTAATCGATAAATATCTTTGGCATGTAGTGCAAAGATGAGCAGTGTTGAGATGAACATGACCAATTGGTGATACAAATGAATATCTTTGGCACTGTAGTGCAAAGATGATTAAAGATGTATATTGATTGTTATTCTGAGGATAAACTATTGATGATGGACTTTTAAACCTTAGAAGACAGTAGAATTCTTTCTCACGTGACTCTTCTAATGGATTCTCGCTTTCCATTGCATTTGTTGATCTAAAACTTGTTGTCTATTGTATTCTATTAGATTTTTCCTGTGAAGACTAACGATAATTTGTTGTATATTATCTTAGTCATAATATTCTTTATTGGGCTAGTTGAGCTCACCCTTTTTTCCTTTTTGTTCCATTTTTCTTCTCGGGAGGTGAGAACATAGCGAGGATCGAGCCGGGGTATGGAATGATGGTTCTAGGAAGATGTTTTAATTATCCTCACTATTTCGTAAAATAGTGTATGAATAATTAATGAGGACTTATTTGGGTGTGTATATTGCCTAGAAGACAATATTTGTATTCAAACTCTTGAGTTGTATTGTCGTATATTCTACGACATCCATATTATCAAAGTTGTAGTTTGTTTTCTGTACCATGTATTTTGGCGACTCGAATGGGTGTTGTATACCTATTTTGGGGGCGCCATGATTGGTATCGAGCTTAGGGATATGATCTCTGGCGAGGAGATCGGGGAATAGAACTAGGAGGGAGAGACGAGTAAATCCTTCGCTAAAGTGTTCTACCTAAGTTTATTTGTTGGTCGGTCATAATATAGGATATTATGTGATATGTTAATTTGTTTAATTAACCCTTGTTTTATGGCGATTTAAGAATGGTCACGAGAAGCGTTAACAATGGAGTTTATGAGACCGTGGAGACGCCGGTACTCACCACGAGGAGGAGAACGTGCAACAGTTGGCAATGTTCCTCTGTGAACAACGCCAATCGAGCAAATGATGAACGACGGGATGTTTAGAAGCTTTTTGCGCTTCATGCAAAATCGACGAGGAAGACTCGTGTACAAAATACGGAGGAAATGATAGATAACGTGCGGTTTGTCACGGCTAAACAATTCAAAGAGTTGGGACCACCACGATTTCCATGGAAAGCGGATCCGATCAAAGCGTAAACGTGGGTCAAGCAAATTACCAAGATATTCGATGTCTTGGGTTTGCGGAGGAATGAAGGTTCCATTCGCCACCTTTATGTTTAAGTGGGTGAAGCAGATTCTTGGTGGGAATCAGAAGCGTATCTGACCGGATGCACTTAACATGTCTTTGGGAAAGATTTTGAATCATTCAATGACAAGTACTTTCCGAAAGTATTCATCATATGAAGGAGGTAGAGTTTATTAGACTCGAGCAGTAACAACATGACGGTGTCTCGAAGACGAGGCAAGGTTCGCAGAATTATCCAGTTTGCACCTCATTTGGTGGAGAATGAGGAGCGAATGACGATATGTTTCGAGAGGTCTAAAACCCGAGATTAAATCAATACCTTATCTCTCATAAATTTTCTCCGTATTCGAGATGTTGTCAATGAGGCTCAGATTATTAGAGCGAAATAGTGAGTATACTCAATTGAGGGACCACAATCGGAGGTAGTCATCGAACGATGATAACCAAATGAGGAGGAAAGAATACTGACAAAGGCGGTAACCACTCGTGTGGTAATCGTGGACATGATAATAGGAGAGGTGACTCAAGTGGAAATTTGAAATAGAAGATTCAACAATGACGGAAGATATCAACTAAGCACCAAAGACCAACAACAAATGCTAGGGGAGGAGAACGATCGCCATTAGATGTTACAAACGCGGAATGAGGGACATATCATTAAACATCCCACAACAATCCAAGGTATGTTACAATTGTGGAAAGGAAAGCCACATCGCTCGAGATTGTACTATCGCAAAACCAAGTTCAAAGAGGAGTGGTGATTCAAAGGTCATCCGGATAAAGTCGAAATCGGTTCTCGGAAAAGCGTTTGTCGCGATCGACAAAACGTGAGGAACCCAAACGAGGTGATCACGGGTAAGCTAATCTTGAATTCTTGCGAAGTTTATACCTTACTAGATAATTGGTTCTACCAATTCTTTTATCTCTCCGCTTGTGCTCAACGTTTAAACTTGACTCGGAGAAATTAGATTTTGATTTATCTGTTGAAACTCCGTTGGGTGAAACCTTCGTTACATCTACGGTTTATAAATCTTGCATGATCCAAGTTGGCACTATCACATTATTCATTGATCTTATCTCTTTAAAGATACTTGCTTTTGATGTGATTTTAGGAATTGATTGGTTAACCACTCATCATGCCAAAATTGATTGTTTTCGTAAGGTGGTTAGTTTTCATATTCTAACCAACTGTCATACATGCAATTCAAACCACTAAACCACTAAAATCGACCATTGTCATATCAAGCCACAAAGCTATTCGTTTATTGAAAAATGGATGTCAAGCTTTCTTAGCCCATGTTATGGATTTGAATAAAGACAAGTCGATTTGAATAATATTTACGTGGTTAGAGAATTCCACGATGTATTTCTGAAGAGTTTTCGGCCTCACCCCGTAACGTGATGTTGAATTCTTTATTGACCTTGAACCGGTACAAAGCCCATTTCTAAACCCCATATCGAATGGCTCCTATTGAACTTGTGGAGTTAAAAGTCCAACTACAGGAATTGTTAGACATAGGTTTCGTTCGTCCTAAGACGTCTCCTTGGGGTGCCTCTGTTTTATTCAGTAAAGAAGAAAAGCGGGAGTATGCGACTTTGTATTGACTATCGAGAATTGAACCATGTCACCATCAAGAATAGGTATCCGCTACCTCGGATTGATGACTGTTCGACCCGATTACAAGGAGCGCAATTCTTTTCAAAGATCGATCTTAGATTTACGGATATCATCAAATCAAGATTAAAACCGAGGATATTCCAAAGACGACATTCTGGGACTCGATACGGGCATTATGAATTCTTGGTCATGTCTTTTGGATTGACTAATGCTCCCGCCGCTTTTCATGGATATGATGAACCAGGTGTATTTAAGGAATATTTGGATCGGTTCGTTGTTGTCTTTATTGATGACATCCTCATCTATTCCAAAAGCCGTGAAGATCATGAGCACCATTTGAAAGTTTGGTACTATAAAGACTTCGTGAACACAAGCTTTATGCCAAGTCAAGAAATGCGAGTTCGCTTCGAGGAAGTAGCATTCCTTGGGCACGTGGTGTCAAAACAAGGAGAATCATTGACTTCGGCGAAGATTGAAGCAATACAAAGTTAGAGCAAATAGAAGTCGGTGATCAGTCTACGCAGAACTTTACGGGAAATTGGTTATTATCGGAGATTTGTGGAAGGATTTTCTCGAATCACTACTCCGTTAACTCAGCTGACTCGGAAGGATGCAAAATTCTTATGGAGCGAGGAATGCGAGAAGAGCTTACAAGAGCTCAAGAGGAGACTCATTCGCACACTGTTCGACAATACCATATGGTTCGGATGGATTTGTTATCTCAAACGTGATGCTTCGGCAAGGGTTAGGATGTGTTCTCATGCAACATGGGAAAGTCATAGCCTATGCCTCACGACAACTCAAAGAATATGGAGGAATTATCCTACTCATGATCCGAGTTAGCGTGCAATGTGGTTCGTTGAAGATATATGGAGACACTACTTATACGGGAGAAAGTAGAGATTTTTACGGATCATAAAAGCCTCAAATATTTCTTCACCCAAAAGAACTCAACATGCGGCAACGACGTTGGCTAGAGTCTGTAAAAGATTACGATCACACTATTCAATATCATCACGAAAAGCGAACGTGGTAGCCGGCGCATTGAGTAGAAGATCATATTCAAGTCACGAGTGCAATATTGTCAACGCAAAGGCCCATTTTATCGACTTACAAAGGATGAAGATAGAATTAAAGACTCTGTGGTCCCACATGATGATGGCGAATATCTGAAAGAGAACCTGAGCTTTAATTGATAAAGTTAAAGTCTGCCAAGCTACGGACCAATGATATACAAATGAAGAAGAAAGTGAAAGAAGGTGTTATTCGAAGCAAGAATCGATGAGGAAGGAATACTTGAGTCAATTCTAGACTTTGCGTTCTAACGATTGACGACCGAAGCATAAAATTATGATGGAGGCACACAACACCCCGTTTGCAATCCATCTCGGGAGTACCAAAATGTATCATGATATTCGACATACATTTTGGTGGAACAATATGAAGAGAGAGATTGCGGAGTTTATCTCACGATGTTTAACTTGTCGGCAATGTAAAAGCGGAGCATCAAGTGCCAAAAGGTCCATTGCAACCACTTGAGATTAGGAATAGAAATGGGAACACATTACTATGGATTTTGTTACTGAGTCTTCCCAAAGTTTCTCAGGCGTAGATGCAATTTGGGTAATTGTTGATAGATTAACCAAGTCCGCCCATTTTTACCGTCATACGCGAGACTTATCCCTTGAACGTCTTGCTCGTATATGTACGTGAATGAGATTGACGATTGCATGGCATGCCAAGTATCCATAGTTTCGGATCGTGACACGAGATTCACTTCAAGATTTTGGGTTAGCTTGCGAGTAAAGCTATGGGCGCGGATTTACGATTGATTCAAAGATACCATCCTCAAACCAGACGGACAATCAAAGAGGACTATTCAAACCCTTGAAGATCTATTAAGACTACGTGTTCTAGATTTCAAAGGAAGTTGGGATAAGTACTTTCCTTTGGTGGAATTCTCCTACAACAACAACGGTTATCAAGCAAGTATAGGCATGGCTCCATTTGAGGCGTTGTATGGACCGAAAATGTCGTTCTCGATATCTTTGGGACAAGTTGGGAGAAAGCAACATTGTTGGGACCGTGAATTAGTACGCATGACTACAGAAAAGATCCAAATGATTGACAACGATTCAAACTTCACAAGATCGACAAAAGAGTTATCTTTGATCTTCATAGAAAGGACGTGGAGTTTAATATTGGAGATCATGTATTGTTACGTATTGCTCCATGGAAAGGAGTTACAAGATTTGGGAAAAGAGGAAAGCTCGATCCAAGGTTTGTTGGTCCATTTGAGATTCTTGACCAAGAATAGGAAGCGTAGCCTATAGACTCGCGTTACCTCCAAGTATGTCTCGTGTTCACAATGTATTCCACATATCTATGCTTCGTAAATATGTGAAAGACCCGAAACGATTATTGCATTAGAACCAGACAGAGATAGTGAAGATTTAACCTCTACGAGGAGATACCTATTGAGATTTTGGATAGGAAAGAGCATGTCTTACGCATACGAAGGTTATACCCACAAGTTAAGGTTTTGTGGAGAAACCATGCAATTGAGGAAATGACATAGGAGTTGGAATCGGAGATGAAAGCGAGGTACCTCACCTTTTTCGATACACAGTGCGTCACGTTAATTTCGAGGAAGAAATTTCATAAGGAGGGAGGTTGTAAGACCCCAACTTATTATAAATAAAATTGAATTTTCCTTTATTCATTATTCTAAATTAATAAGGGTTAATTTGATATAATTCTTTGGTTATGGGTGAAATGTGCAAAGTTTACAAAATAAGCAAGTGGTTATAAAATATTCATTATTGTTTGGGAGTATTTGTTTGGTCGTGGAATATTCTTTTTTGTCGGGAATCTCCGCATACGGCGGTTGTGATCATTAGTGGGGCCCATAACGGAAAAGCGGTTGGATGAAGGAAAAGCGACAAAGATTGAGTTTTATAAATAACGACGTAAATTATTACAATTAACATTGTTGGGTTACGGTGGTTAAAATCTGATGTCTGGCGTGGTTGCACAAAGAGCACACCAGATTGCGCATGTATTATTGAATTATTGATCCTTACGTAAGAAGGCACTACTCAATAATTGTTACGGTGATTCTTATCGCTCAATATTATATTTTATTGATTCAATAATTGTCTGCGTTGATATTTTGTATTCTTTGTTGTTTCAATAATTGTCATTACACAAAGATTTTCCATTATCAAATCAATAATTCATATTATTTGAATAATATTATCGAGATAACATTATTAGCAATGTCTAGAAAGTTACATCTAAGGAGAGGTTTGGTCACCTAATTCGGCGCCATGAAGGAGAAATCCTTATTGGAAAGCCCCCCTCTTTCTTGGGAGCGGCACGGTTCATCGATCTTTGTGATTACGTAATATTATTTTTAAATAAGTAATTATTGATTATTATGATAAAGAAAATATTTATTTTATGTGGATATAGATGGAGAAAATTTTTAATGTGACAATTGTTGAAAATTAATATTTTATCTTTTTTCGATAAAATAATTCATTTAAATATATTATTTTAATAATATATTAACGGTGATATTTTTATAATGAATGTGGGATATATGAGTATATGGGGAGGTAGAGTATTTTGTGGCATTAAATGTTTAACATATATTTTTTGTGTGTGCCGGTGGACACAATTCTTGATCAAAATTGATTATAGGCGTAAAATCGCCTGGTTTGTGGATTTCGGCCAATTTCATTTGGAATTTAGAAATATTTTCTTCAAAGAAAGTTGTAGAGAATGGAATTTCCCATGGAAAGTCGTGCATTTTGAATTTTTCGATAAGCGAGCTATTTTCTCACTTAATTATTGAAGTTTCGGAAGATAAAATAATTTTTATTAAATAATGGGTGGGACCCACTCTTGTTTGACAAATGTGAAATTCTTTGGAAATTTATTTTCAAGAGTGGCATCTTTGGTCTTTGATGGCTAGCATGCGTAGAAATTTAATTTTAAATAATAATAATTTATTAATTTAGTCTCCTTTGGCGTTCTAGCATTTTCCTATAAATAGAGGGTTAAGTTAGAATTGAAAATCACACCAGAAACTAAGTTTTCTCTCTTTCTCTCTCTATATTGTCGAACATATTCTTGTGAGTATATTTTGAGTGTTGCTATCACTGTTCGAAGTTTACATCAAGACTATCTTAGAAATTCAATCCAAATGCGGTTATTTTGAGGTGAAGGGTATTATTTTCTTCTTAAATGATATTTTTCTTCAATATCATTATCCAAGTATTGGTAAACTTTTTTATCAAATTTGAAACTTGTTGTGTCGGGGTTACTATTCACGTATACGACACTATTCACGAATACGGCACTATTCACCGAAAAATAAAAAATTTTCTTTTTGTCCAAAATATCTATTCTGGATACTAGCTTTGATTGTATCCATGTTTTGATAATTCTTGAATTTTACACCAATATGATTATTTTCGAAGTATTTTTGGACATGGGTAAAACAAAGTACGAATCCTTAATCCTTAATCCTTGTCATTTTGTTTCACTGGATTCATTTCTTTAAAAATATTTTTCATCATCCTCAGTCCTAAATGGTGATATAAATGAATATCTTTGGCCTGTAGTGCAAAGATGAACGATTAACTAATAAATATCTTCGCATGTAGTGCAAAGATGAGCAGTGTTGAGATGAACATGACCAATTGGTGATATAAATGAATATCTTTGGCACCAGTAGTGCAAAGATGATTAAAGATGTATATTGATTGTTATTACAGGATAAACTATTGATGATGGACTTTTAAACCTTAGAAAGGCAAGAGAATTCTTTCTACGTGACTCTTCTAATGGATTGCTGTTCCGCTGCATTTATTGATCTAAAACTTGTTGTCTATTGTATTCTATTAGATTTTTTCCTGTTGAAGACTAACGATAATTTGTTGTATATTATCTTAGTCATAATATTCTTTACTGGGCTAGTTGAGCTCACCCTTTTCCTTTTTGTTCCATTTTTCTTCTCAGGAGGTGAGAACATAGCAGGATCGAGTCGGGGTATGGAATGATGGTTCTAGGAAGATGTTTTAGCTGTCCTCACTATTTCTGTAAAATAGTGTATGAATAATTAATGAGGACTTATTTGGGTGTGTATATTGTCTAGAAGACAATATTTGTATTCAAACTCACAGTTGTATTGTCGTATTCTAGACGACATCTGTATTGTCAAAGTTGTAGTTTGTTTTCTGTACCATGTATTTTGGCGACTCAGAATGGGTGTTGTATACCTATTTTGGGGGCGTCACAAATATTGTACTCAAAAATGATTTGGACCGAAAAGAAATATATTTTTCGAGTGAATAGTACCCCGTGAATAGTAACTCGTGAATAGTAACTCATGAATAGTACTCCAACACAAAAAGTGTCCCAAATACTCGTGTGAATAATACTAGAGTGAATAGTAATTTGGGTGAATAATAACCCATAAATAGTAACTCGTGAATAGTAACTCCGACACAAAAAGTGTCCCAAATACTCGAGTAAATAATACTAGAGTGAATAGTAACCGGGTATTTTATGACAACTTGTCTACTTTGAAATTTTTTTTACATATCACCCTTAACTTTAACCTTTTATCAATTTTAACTATTTACCAAAATAGAAAAATTGAATACTTTTATTTCATAAAATTCGGGGTCTCACATTCCTCCAGTAATGACATCGACCACATGCCTTGCTGGCCACTCAGGAGCTGTCAATGCAGGCTGAACTGGCTGAGCTGCCTGGACAGGTTCTCTATCTCTTTGATGGGTTTGTTGGGTCGTTCTCGCTGCAACATACTAAACCAGGGCACCCCCTTGAACCTTACTCTCAATAAAGTCCTTCAGATTGGCGCAATCATTTGTATCATGACCCGACGCTTGATGATAGTCACAATATTTACGAGAGTTACCTGCTCCGGGCTTAAGGTTGTCCCGAGGTGGTTCGTAGATGGGTTGATTTTTGATCTAGTTTAAAATAACAGTCCTATCAGTATTCAGTTGAGTGTACGTCCTATTCACCTTTTGGGCCGGAGTGGACGAACGATCTCCTCCTTTTCTCCAATAGTTATTATACTTCTTGGACCCTCCATCGTAGCGGTCATTATTCCCTTCATTCTTCTTCTGACCACCATCAGTTTTGTCCCGATCTGTCTCCTTCAGCCTGTCCGAAGAAGGACGCTTCAGGCTATTCATAGCCTCATCTACCACTATGTAGCCTTCTGCCTTATCGAAGGCTTCAACAAGACTCTTCGGGTGGTGAAACATCAGCTTCTTCACTAATTTCTCTGACTTCACCAGGTCTAAACCGTTCTGAAATAAGCCAACGGCCTGAAGATCATTAAGTTCGATCACCTGGCCAACTGCTTCCCAGAAGCGCTTGACGTACTAGCTCAAGGACTCATTCAAAAATTGTCGAACTTGAGCCAATGAACTCGTTGGTTTCCCCCTTCTCTTGTTGCTCCCGAAGCGAGCATGAAACTTGCTACACAGATCTGCCCAAGATGATACTGAATCCAAAGGTAAAGTCTCCATCCACTACCTGACGTCTTTCTGGAGCGTTGTAACGAAGGTATGACACTTAGCAGCATCGCTAAAGTCATAGTAGTCCATCAGTCTGTCGAACGCCTGACTGTGGTCATAAGGATCGTCAGACCCATCATAGCTCTCCATATGAGGCAGCTTCTTAGTAGGATCAGCTTTTTCTTTGAGAATATCCGTAAAAAAATGAGATGCCTTCTTTCCTGAAGTATCCTTTATTTGTTGGACTTCGTCTAGATGTTTCTGAAGCTCCTTCAATTCTTATATCAGAAACTCTACTCCTTTTGGTTGAGACGAGACTTCTTTCTCCGATGACTCTCTCTTCTTCTGAGTAGACCGACCTTTATGAGTAGAACCTGTGACGCCCCCAAAATAGGTATACATCACCCATCTTGAGTCACCAAATACATGGTACAGAATTCAAATACAAACTTAAATATACAACATGAGTTGTGAGTTTTAATACAAATATTGTCATCTAGACAATATCCACACTTAATGGAGTCCTCATTACATTTATTATTACACTATTTCACAAAATAGTGAGGACTACTAATGCACCATCTAGGACCATAACTCTGTTCCCCAACTAGTCCCAGCTACGTTCTCATTTCCTGAAGAGAACAATGAAAGAAAGGGTGAGCTTAACTAGCCCAGTAAGAAATATTATGACTAAGATAATGCATAAATAAATTATCATTAGCCTTCAACAATGTTAAACTGATACAATATAATAAACATCAAGTTTAACTGCAACGGAATAAGCAATCCATTAGAAGAGTCAAGTAGAGAATAAAATCTACTATCTTCTATGATTTAAAAGGTTTTTCATCACTTTTATCATTTGAGACTCAAACAATAAATAATCCACATCATCAAATCATCCACACTACTGAGCCGAGGATATTCTTTAGTATCACGACTATGAATTATCCATGCACCAGGCCAAAGATAATCATGTTTTCATCAATCGGTCCACGATCATGCCATAAAACAATTCATCTTTACACCCTTGGTCAAGAGAATCCATAGCCATAATCATACCAAAAAAGCTGTCCATCAACGCACTTTATGGGCCAATGAGGACTTTTTCCACATCATTTGTAACATTACGGCCATGATTATACCGAATAATCCTCGATCATAATCATACCAAGTCCATCTATGCACTACGATGCCGAGATGACTTTTAACATAATATAAACTTGAGGATGATGACAATGACATAATAATTCAATAAAACAAGTTCAAGAATTAATTTATCCAGGACCCAATAATGTCCAAATTGTCAACATGATACTGCTTTGTGGAGTAAAATTCAAGAATGCTCAGAAGAATTTTTTCCATGAAAGATCTTGGATGAAGCGCAAATATCAAGGATATTCCACTAATTTCATGGAGTATAGAAGTCAAAGTTTTAACCATTTGAGTATAATAAAGAATGGAATAACAAAAGAAATCACCGGACACGCGATAGCCATAGCAGGCGAGTTATTCAATGAGAATAATAAATAACGGAACCGGTCCCAAGCGTGAAACGCATGACGAGGATATTCAATAGAATAATAAAGATGGAACCGGTCCGGCGTAAAGCGCATTGACGAGGATATTCAACAGAATAATAAAGAATGGAACCGGTCCGGCGTAAAATGCACGATGCAGGATATTTGACGAATAATAAATAATGGAACCGGTCCCAGCATAAGCGCCTTTGCAGCAAGGATATTCAATGAGAATCATAAAGAATGGAATAACAGAAGAATTTTACCAAGTATAGGGTATCCCTCATATACAGATTATTCCAACAGAATAATAAAGAATGGAATAACATAAGTTCTCTTCATGAATACAAAAGAAATAATACTCCCTACCTTAAGAAGAAGAGTACTGGATATAGAAGTAGTGAAGTAGCAGAACACTTTTCTTCTTTCTCTCTATAGTTTCTCTCTCTAGAGTTTCAGTGAATTCGTAAGAAATAATGAAGGAATGAGCTTCTATTTATAGAAAAATGGATTGCATAGTAACTAACTCATGAACGGTCCAGATTGATTTACTTTAATCTGACGGTCCATATTTAAAACAAAATCTTTTAAATAAAATATAATATATTCTATTTATAATCTAATAAAATGAATAACTTTATAAAAGATTTTACTATGCAAACACTATGCAGGCACTATGCAAACACAATGCATAATAAAATATAATATATTCTATTTATAGAATAACTTTATAAAAGTATTCTATTTATATAAAAATATTTTACTATGCAAAATACTATATAGAAAATATGCAACACTACGCATAATATAATATAATATATTCTATTTATAGAATAACTTTATAAAAGTAATACATTTTATTACACTAATAATACCGATAAAACAAAAGCGAGTGACTTATCACGTAAGCATCAATAATCAATAATAGTGTCTTTCTTGCAACCACTCAGATATTCATCGCATTTTTAACACCGGGTGTTTCAACAGTTAACGGTAAAATTTCCGTCGTTATTTTCATAAAGTATTTTTGTCATTTTCTCAATCCGACAATAATTACGTTACGGGGTCCACCAATGATTGTACCGACATATAGATATTCCCCGATAAAAAAGAATATTCCCCGAACAATCGAATATTATATAACAACTTGCGTACTTTGCAAAATTTATAAATATTACCCACAACTATAACATTATATCAAATCCACACCATAATATTCAAAAAAATTATTTCGAAAAATTAAATATTTATTCATAAAATCTGGGGTCTCACAGAACCTCCAATCTTTGAGGGACTTTTCTGATGACGAGTGTCCACAGGGTGGTGTACCCTCAGTGGACTCTCAGGAGTGCGACCTCTGGATCTACTTTGACGCGGGGCTCTGTCGCTGTGGTGAGAATACTCAAGGCGGGGTGCCTTCTTTGTATTCTCCGGTGTGTACTCCCTGGACCTGCCTCTTTGTCTGCTTCATCCCTATTCCTTAGAACCGATAGGGTGGAGTGCCCTCTTCGATCTCTGAGGAGTAGGGCTTCTTGACCTCCTTCGATCCCGAGGTTGTCCTTGAGATTCATAAACTGAGTGGGCAGGTTCCTTTCCTCTCCTGTGACCATGCTCTTCGGACTGAACATAGATAGATGCTTCATCCCTCAACTCTGCCATCCGAAGCATCTGCTCGGCTATATCTTGTCTCTATTTCAAAAGCACCTCCAAAGCCTTATATGCTTCGTCCGCCATCTTGGCTTACTTGGAGGTCTTATCGGCCTGACCATCTCGGTGTCGGGTTCTAGGCGGTGTGCCTTCTACCCGTTTCCGACCATGATCAGGTCCTTTATCGGCAGCAAAAACCAGCCTTCTTTTAGCATCTCCAATGACTCTCGAACGAGAACCTTCGGACACATGTTTGGATGTCGTACTATCATGAGAACTCTTTGCAGGACCCAAACGATCCTTGATAGATACTCATGGCGTAGACGAACTTACAGCCATCGACTGACCTTCAGGTGTAACTGTTCTACTCTTCACCATGGATTTCGACGTAGAACAACTACGGTTTGTGATTGAAATATCAAGAACACTAGAACACAGCCCTCCTTCTAGCGCCAATGTTAACGCCAAGATCTATCCACGAACTCCAATCACTTAAAGCTCGTCCAAATCCTGCACAATAAACACGACAACACCAAAAGCTTAACGGCTTCGACCGTCGGGGGATAGCTCCGGTGTAAGAGTCAATGCAGGCGATCACAAGGTTAACAATATAGGACAAAATATCTAGAGTCTTGAGAGAGAAAATGAATCAGTTACCTTTAGGTTGTGCGTGATCTTTGCCTCATATACACTCAGTCCGATTTTTCGTGCCACCCACTACTCACTGACACAGTCCCCCACTCCCGGTGATTCAACTGCTACTCCATTACCTTTGTCCACCGCCGGCTAATACAGTCCCATCCTCATTAATACCATGCAGACGGTGACAGAGATAACAGTCAACTGTTATCTATTTTCATTATTACCGGTCAAAGTTGATGTTAAGACATTTCTTGCCTGATGGGTCAGCCCAATGTTCCGGCCCAATACACTTAAGACAAAATAAATATAAATAAAGGGAGGACCCCAATTGGTTTGGCCCAGCACGTAAAGTATCATGGCCTAACAACCAGAAATATAATGCAAGAGATGCAATTATAGTTTGTGCCAGTCAATGCTTAACAAGTGCTCTGGGGCACTCGATTAGCATGACCAAATTAAAGGGAGTAAAGCTCATGAGTAACTATAAGCCTTGTTAGGAGGTCTTACTGCAGAATACTACATGGATTAAAATTACACAGGGTGGTGTACAAGACAGAGGGATTAAAGAGCAGATACCAACAAAAAGGTACCAGGTTTTAAATAAGAGAGTAAGCACATGTTATTATAGCATGTAGAAATGTCTTCCATAAGTATTGACCTTGAGAATGAGATGAATGCTTTGTACTCAAAAGATGAAAAAATTACATTGTAATCATGGAAATGCTGTGACAAACAAATGCTGTATGAGAAAAGAAAAATACTTATTTATCATAATAATGTTGAGGTTTGATACGCTTATTATAGGGGTTTAATAAGGTTATAGTTCAGCTTCTAGGACTTTCTTCTAGGACTTTAAGTGAACAAACTAAATTAAAAAAACATTTATGCCCTGCATTTGCAAAAAGATACCTACAAAAAGAATATACAATAAATAATGGCATACCATTCCCTCTTGAATGACATATAATGTTAAGCCCTTATGCAGCAAAGCAAGTAAAACAAGCTAGAGCTTCTACATCCTATTTTTAAAGGAAACACAGAAAGAAAGAAAGAAAAAATTAGAATAAAGAACAAAACTTATAGTTATAGTTCATAAAACTTATGATATTTCCATGAGTGCCCAGTTCCCAAATAGAGCCACATGAACCAACTAAACATACTGTGGGCCCAAGTGCAGATTAGGGTTCACTTGTCCTAATTAAATTAAATGCACAAATTAAGGTTCGCATTATGATTAAATAAAAAGACAGAAGAGCCGGAAATAAAGAAGCAAGACCTGAGAGAATCTTTCACGTGTCTCGAGGTAGATGACACGTGGATGCGACTCATTTTGGGAATTGATTGAGGGATTGGATTGGTATCTTGAAGGGCAGGACAATCTGGGCATTATTCTGACGACTAAGGGTAAATTTGGAATTTCCCCGAGGACATGTGCCTAGCACATGACCACTCTCTAAAAAACCCTATAAATACCCCTTCCACTCCTTTGGGAAGGGGACCTCACTTTGGACTCTTGGACCTTTTGGAAGACTAGGAGACTTGGAGATTCTCTCTCAACCCGAAGACTCAAGAAGGCTATCTAAATCCTTGCTACCCTAACAAGGTTCTCAGATTCTAAAAGTTCTGCCACGTGTCATTGGAGTAATCGCTCACCTGTTCTTCTCCCCTCTTCAATCAATCAATCAATTCCGTACCTTTCATGGATTTCTCTCCTCCTCAACCAACATGAAACCCTAACCCTAGCAAGGTACGATTTCCTTGCCCACAGATGTCTCCGTGGCTGGGATATGATGAAGTGAACAACCACAACTTGTTGATGCGGGAATTCAACAAGAATTTGATGGATAGTGCCTTCAGTTGGTACTATAATTTGGAGAAGGGGTCAGTCCATAATTGGGATGACCTAAAATTACAATTTTTTAAGAAATATTTCTATGTGCAGAAATAGGTAACCATTGTAGAGCTCATGTGGTTCAAGTAGAAGCCGAATGAGGAACTGTCAGATTATGTTGACAGGTTCAAGGCCCAGGTACAGAAGTACGCAGAGCCAATTAAAGAAAAAGAACTTGGTCAATATTTGTAACAATGGTGCCTTAGATTCCTTCAAGCCCCACCTCATTACCAAAGCTTGTGATTCCTTCGTGACCCTCTCATCTTTTGCACAAGACTTGGGAGGAACCATGACACTGCCCACTAGCCATACAACGGTTACATGAAAGGGCAAGAGGACAGCAACTGTGGCTTTGGCTGACTCTCAGTTAAAACCACAAGGGGGCAAGAGGGAGAAGAATGAGAAATTTGAGCGAAGCAGAGAAAAGCATGGGGACAAGTATACCATAATGCTAGTTTCGGAGGCTATCAAAGGCAGCGAGAAGGCATCTAAGAGCCTATACGAACAATGGGTTGAGCACGGTGTGGTGAAGCCTCCAAGGCCCCGATTGTTTGTAACAGAAGATATGAAAAGAAGACCGGACTTCTGTGTATACCACCAATACGCAGGACATTCCACTATGGACTGTTATAGTCTACAAAGGATATACCATGAGAAGCTGGTGGCCGGAGAGATTGAATTTAGGAGAAGAAACGTGCAACACTATCACCCATGGTGCAGTCCCGGAAGTCAAGAACCCAAATATTGGCTCTACCATCAAAAAAACTCTGAACTATAGATGAATTAAAATTCCACCCAAGATGGTGGTCCACCAAAAATGGTGGTTTCCTCAGGAGTATCCCTTGCCAAGTAATTGGATGACCAAGGGAGGAGGCACGAGGATTGACGAATTAAAAAAAATCAACCCAAGATGGTGGTCCACTCTAAATGGTGGTCAAGTCCTCGTAGACTGCACTTGCCAAGAAATTGGACGACCTAAGTGACGAGGCACCCGATTTCAAGTCCTCGTAGACTGCACTTGCCAAGAAATTAGATGACCCAAGTGACGAGGCACCCGATTTCAAGTCCTCGTAGACCGTACTTGCCAATAAATTGGATGACCCAAGTGACGAGGCACCCGAGTGTTACACTTTATCATCAAAAGTGAATGAGGCACCTGACTAACAGCCCTCGAAAGTTACGCTTTCAACTTCAAAAGTAATTGAGGCATATGAGTATAAGCCCTCAACCCCGAAATAAAAAAGTTACACTTTATCGCTAAAAGAGGCGAACGTTATGCTTTCTTTGACAAAAGCAAGATTTATTATATGAAACGTTATGCTTTTCGTTAAAAGCAATTTGATTATCAATGAATTGACAAACTTTCACTTATACTTGAATGTTTTCTTGATTTCTTAAAAAAAAGATAGTATAAATTCAAGTGTTGGTTTGTGGAAAATATATATACATATTTTTGACAAAATTCATGTTTACTTGTTTATAATACCTATTGTTGTCTTGGAGTATTAATTTGAATAACTTGAAATTCAATGTTAAATATTGATTTTTAAGGAATCATTCAAATTAAAGGCAATCAATAAGGATAAAGAAACTACAATTTAATTAATTAAATGTATGTAAATGAATTTTCTGATACAGGAAATAAAAAAATAATAATATAAAAGTTCATGATCTAAAGGCCATGACATGTCGAATTGAAGAAAGGAGAATAGCTAAAGCCTCCAAGTTGACAATGGCAGTTCCCCGAGCCTTCGTATTTGAGGATATCAAGCCTTCAAGGTATTGGGCAGCTGACTCAAATTCCCAAAAGCTTGGTCTTCAATTTATCCATGGCATCTTGAAGTTCCTAAAGCTCTACATAAAGTAAGTAATTCTCATGGTGACGAGAAGTGACTTCCGAACGAAGTGCAACATCATGATGATGGGAAATAAAAAGATCAAACCTAGCATGGAAGGAAGACATGTCCAAGGAGAATTAGGAGATGCCACGGGAGACGGAAGGTCATTCAACCCACCCAAAGTACTATCCACAATACCCTCCCAAGCAATCACCAACTCGGCGGAATCCTCCTTGGGAGGATGAACATCAACAATAGTCTCAGAAGGATTCAGCCACAAAGAAGCAGGAGTCTCATCAGCACCCTCAAAACTGTCATGTGGAGAAGTTGTAGAAAGGCGTAAAGAAAGCGTTGCTTACAAAACATCAATCCCCGTGAAGTGTTCAAAAACTGGAATCAAGACTTCAACACTTAAAATATTTTGCGCGATCATCTCACCAAAGGCGTGACTCACGCGCAGGGGACAAATGCTTACTGGTAGATGGCATAGACATCTTCCAGAGTAGAGGTGCATTCCCCCCAAGCCATGACGAATGTGCATGTAGAGGAGCACCATGGTCCTGTTGGATACGGATGTCCTTGCATAGCTGGATGTAATGAAGAATGTAAGCCTTTTCTTTAGTATATCTATATAATCAACATTCTCAAGTATCTCGTCGGTCTAATGCTGCCATCCTTGAAGGCGGCCAGATGAATTGGACAAGAAGCGAATGGGATTGAAAGGGTACTCGTGTTCCTCTATGCATATGCGGGGAATACGATCGAAATGGGGAAAGTCATCCCAACATTCGTAAGCCGCTGCATATAGAAACAAGTCTTCTCTGACATGTCGTGTCTGAATGGTCATAAGCCTGAACTCGCTCCCAAAAGATGTCGGAAGGACCAAAAGAGGGGAGCTCTGTTAGGTTTGTAATATTCATGAACGCAATCAAATTGCATAAAATTAGCGGAAACATGAAAAATCAGAGTTAAAATTTTACAAACCATATACCCGGATCACCCTTTATGCACAATTATTAATTAAATGAAAAAGAAAGAACAAGAATCATACCCTTGAAGATCCGAGCTTCCTCAGGTACAAGTTCACCTCCAATCCTTTTCGCGTTCAACTTGAATCCACCGGGTTTGGTTCCTTCCTTTGATCAACGTTAGCCACCCAAGTGTTTGGCCTCTAGAGGTGATCCACCAAGAAAGAATAAATATTCAAGAAGATGGGTGTTTGGCAAAACCCTAGTTTTTCTATCTCTCATAGAAAAGGAGCGTACTCTCCAACAAATGGAATCACGTATGTTGTGAAGCAACAACTCTACACCCATAATAAGACTCATCTTATTTATAGATGTGGGAAACCCTCCTTAACAATTAAGGAATTGGGTTTTATTTTAATTAATTAATTATGCTTCCAATCTAATTAGGAATAATTAATTAAAATCTTTTAATTAATTAGCCTCCTAATCTTAGGATATATGAGAGTACTTTTATTAATTAATTCTCAAACTCATTTAGGAATTAAATAATAATAATAATAGTAATAATAATAATAAGACTCCTCTTATTAATTTATATTTAATATTTTCAAAATATTAAATAATAAATATTAAGCTATTTAATTTATTCTATCACCATAGATTAAATTAAATATACTTAACTTATTATTATGATTATGCCATTAACTTCTTAAATAATTATTCTTCCTTTTATGGTGTGACCATTTAGGTTCTATATTAAAGCTAGGTTGTGAATAAATCAATTAGAACAATTTTAATCTTATTTAAATAAATAAATTAAACTATTAATTTATTTAAATAAATAATATTTATTCTACAATAGGGATAAGCCTCCCTAGCGATTAACGACTTTCCGGATAATATAGATTTCAACATTAATCATAAAAGAACCTTTGAGTAAATAGTTAAAATACAATTCAATCATTTCACCATCTGATGTCCCAATTAAATATAAGACATAGAATTCTCATCAAGTCTTATTTTATTTAATTATATGTATTTCGACTCTTAAATGCACATGACTCAAATAATACAAATTAGAAACTCCTTTCTAATTTCATCACCATATGGCCGAGGACTCTTTGGGTTGTCATTTATCGAATCACATAGGATATTTCTCTTCTTTTACTAGAAGCGGTAGATTCTTTATTGATCATACATTATCTCCATATACAACTTATTATACCCAAGCATACCTTTGATATACCCTAAGGGTCTTAAGGAATAAGTCAAAGTATAACTCATCATACACGAGAATCTTATGATGATCTCAAGTCCAAGGATCACTTGTACTACTATCACTACATGAATTCCTATTGATAGGCAAATAAAACTTCATTAGGTATTCCTTAGCGAGCCACGTTCAGTGAACTTATTCTCTAATAAGCACCTACATACTTGCTTTAGTGTCTCCACACAAATGATCATGAGATCAATCATCCTCATCCAATGAGCAAGCAATATATGTACCAATCTATCCGGATTTACTAATCCTCAATTTATTAATCCAATGATTGGGAACTATTTTAGTTTTAAGCTTTCTAAGAATTTAGATCTCATTAGAATGATCATCATCATTATTCTAAAAGCATTGCTTAAAACTATAGGTTTATCACATATTATAAAACAACATCATATAGATAATTTAAAAGCCTTTAATAAATAAATACTTTTTATTAATAAATGAATAAGATTGTTACAAAGTATATGCTTTATCATCAAACATGATTGGCTTGTATGCATACTACTTTCAAGCTCTTCCCCAATCACTGAGGAACGAGGCCTCCTTGGCGGTTTTCGGGTCTGCAGAATGTTCAATGGAGAGGACTTGCAAGCAAGAAGAATTCAGCATAAGGGCTCTAAAGATCAAGGAAAGGATGGCTAGAAAAGCATTTGAACTTGAGTGCTTATCATAGCAAAAAAAGGAAGTCTGAGATTTAAGCTTAAAAACACCTGAAAGAAGAAGTAAAAAAGAGCACGAACATTAGAAGCCATTCAAATAAAAAAGGGTAGAGGAAGAACGAAAAAATGTAAAGGAGGAGGCCACTAGGTTTGGTCTCCCTAGGGTTTGGCTCCTAGGTATCAGCCACCAAGGGAGCTCTTCCCCTCTTACATTTAATTTCTCCTTGCTCGTTGAATCAACCGCTTGAGATGAATGCTAATCGCCATAAAAAACAAAAGTTGTGGTCTTTCTTTGAGAATATTCAGAGAAAAAGTCAAGAGCCTGTTAAGGTGAAATGACTTTTTCTTTAAGAATATCTGAGCCAAGATCCTTGTTAAGGTGAAGTGGCCCGGAATAGATGCTTTTCCATTGCGGTGTTGCCTCTTTTCTTTGGAAATATCCGAGCCAAGATCCTTGTTAAGGTGAAATGGCCTGGAATTGATGCTTCCTCTTCGCGGTATTGCCTTTTCTTTAAGAATATCTGAGCCAAGATCTTTGTTAAGGTGAAATGACCCAGAATAAATTTTTCCTCCTTGCGGTGTTGCTTTTTCTTTGATAATATCCGAGCCAAGATCCTTGTTAAGGTGAAATGGTCCGAAATAGATGCTTTCTCCTTGTGGTGTTGTTTTTTCTTTGAGAATATTCGAGCCAAGATCCTTGTTAAGGTAAAATGGCCCGGAATGGATGCTTCCTCGTTGTGGTGTTGTCTTTTTTTTGAGACTATCCGAGCCAAGATCCTTGTTAAGTTGAAATGGCCCGGAATAGATGTTTTCTCGTTGCGGTGTTGTGGTCCGAAAAAAAAATACTACAGTTACCTGAAAAGAGAAGTCGACGAAGCAATCACGAAGAATTAATCAAACAGAAATCCAAAACCGTTAAAGCTGCTAAACCCTTCTTTGATTCATTAACAAGTCTCGATGCAGAATGCAACATGGGCGCTTAGACGACCAAGAGTGTCTTCAAAATCGGGATTAAAACAGGTCAAAAACTTTAGTCCACCTCATATGATGTTAGCAAAATATATCTTTGATCCTATTAAAAAGCTAATTTCAACTAAAATGTTAAAATGATTTTTTAAAAAAAATTGTCTATCAAATCTAAGAACTCTAATATAATATTCAAAAAAGGACCTCATACAATTGATTTTTCCTTTTACAAAAAGTTAAGCAAATATGCAAATAAACTATATATTGTTCAATCTTTAAAAAAAACGGAGATCATGCAATATCTCTTTGGAGTCCTAATGCCTTGGACCAATATTCACCGCCTGTCCCCCTCCCTGATATATGTTATATGAAATCAATTACATTCAATAACTATAAACAATGACTGTTGTTTTAGAACAGTCAATAACATGAAGGAGAAAAAACGTGAAGGAGAAATCAATTGAATGAAATCAATTACATTCAATAACATGACTGTTATTTTAGAACAGTCAATAACACGAACAGTCAATAACTATAAACGTGAATGAGAAAAAATTAATAACTATAAACAATGACTGTTGTTTTAGAACCACCATATATTAAGATGATATATATATATATATATATATATATATATATATATATATATATATATATATATATATATATATATATATATATTTGTAGGAGAAAATTTACATGTATGTGTGCATATGCAGGTGAAGTTATGATTGCACTTCTAATACAAATAAAAAAGAAACGTGGGATACATATAATTATATGTATGTGTGCATATACAGTGTTTTTGGTGTGATTTGGATATATTTAACAAAATATGTCTATACAGAATTTACAGACTGTACATACATATTTTGTTGTATGTATCCAAATCACCCTCAAAACATTGTATTATGGAAAAATTTCAGTTCTATAAAATATTAATTATTTTTTTTAGTTGTTTAAAAAAAAAAAAAAATTTGGTCCGTATTTTAATCAGGTCGGGACTCCCGGACCTGATCTTAGTTCTCTCTCTCTCTCTCTCTCTCTGTATATATATATATATATATATATATGGGGTTGCTTACAACCAACCTAGAGTTCTTTGAGGAAACAAACCTTTTTTTAGCCCAGTAGCTACAACATATTAAATAATATTTTTTTGCTCCACTTTTAAATTAAATATTATTACAAAATTATTATCTTAAACTTTTAAATTAAATATTATTACAAAATTATTATCTTAAACTTTTAAATTAAATATTAGTAGACAAGTTGCTTTGAATTTTCTCTCTCCAAAATGCCAACCACTACACATAGTAGCGGTTTGGTGTTTAATTTTTTAATTTTTTACTTTATTGTAGGTTTTAGTAATATAATTTTGTAATAATATTATTTTATTATTACTAAAATTTTATAATAATATTTATGGCAAGCAACTTGTCTCATTATTATAAAATTACAAAAATAATATTATTTAATATTAATAATAATATTAACTAACTAATAATTTTGTAATAATATTTAATTTAAAAGTTTAAAATAATAATTTTGTAATAATTTTTATTTTAAAAGTGGGACAAAAAAATATTAGGTAGTTAATATTATTTTTAATGTTAAATGCAAAGTCGACCATTGAACTTTAGTGATTTTTGGGTATTGAGCCCATTTCTTCCAGTCAACACAAACTGAGCCCTTTTTTATTCAAAAATTTGGATTTTGAACCCGAACTTGCAACCTCAAGTTTGAAACTTTAGTCATATGACTAGGACTAAGCAAAAAACGGGTATAACCGAAAAACCGAACCAAACCGAAATTTTCTGACAATTCGGATATTTTTAATATTTTGGTTATATCCGAATTTTATTATGGTTTTCGGTTAGTTTGTATGGGTATTACTTTTGGGTTATTCGGTTAACCCGAATAACCGAACAAAACTGTGTAAAGGTGAAGTATTTACATAACCGAACAAAGACTCTACTAAATTAATTACTAGTTATTACCCCATAGCCCACTCTCTGAACAAACAAAGCACACTTGAACTCTCTAGGTCTGAGATCTACTTTACTCTCTCGGTCCTCGGATCTCGAACTCTCTCGAGATCCAGACGACCGAGGGCGCTTGAGACCAGTCTTGACTCTCGATTTCTATCGCCGATTAACGGCAAGCCCAGCAAATGATCTCGACCATCGCCTCGGTCCCTTCATCTCGAATCTCGATCTCTCGATCTCTCGAGTCTCGAGAGTCAAAAGCAAGTCTCGATCTCTCAATCTCTCAACTTCATCCCTTTCTTCTTCGTAAGCTACTACATCTTCTTTCTTTGGTGGTTGGGTCGGCGATTGGCTATGGGTTTCTTGGTCGACAACTGAAATTGACGAAGATTGACTTGGGTTTCTTGGTCGACAAATGAAATTACATGGAAGGCGACTGAAGTTTCTTCCTTACGGCATTTGAAATATTAAGATAATTTCTTTATTTTCCACTCGTGATTTCATCCTTGGTTTAAACATAGCACATAAATATTGGGTATATTCCTTATAAATGATCTCCTAGTCGGTGTTGGTCCCTTTTAAGGCTTAAGCACTAACCAATAGCCACTTAATATAATTATTTATATTTAATTAATTTACACTACATTTTTTTAACAATAGCAAATGTAAGTAATTTAAACTACCATGTTATTAGTTATTACAATACACATACTATAGATTTAAAACTAATTATGGAATACATTTATGTTATGCAAGTATACTGTAGGATTGGTTGTTACTTATTAGTAACCAAGTATGTTTAAATTCGGTTATTAACCGAATAACCTATTCAGTTATTCGGTAAGTGGACATTTCGGTTATTCATTCGGATAGCTAAAACAGGACATTTTCGGGTATCGGTTATAACCGAATTACTTGTTCGGTTCGGTTAATAACCGAATGTTCACCCCTACATATGACCACTGCAGCACCATGGTTCAATTGTTAGCAATGATTAATAATTATATCAAAACATTTCATAGAGCTACCTAGCATAATAATAATAATAATAATACTTATTCTTATTATTATTATTATAAAAATAATAATAGTAATAGTAATAGTAATAATAATAAATATATTAATAATAATTATTATTATAATTATTATAATAATTATAAATATAATAGTAATATTAATAATAAAATTATAATAATAATAATAATAATTGTAATAATTATATTAATATTTATGATAATGATAATAATAATAACAACAAATAATAACAATAATAATAACAATAATAATAATAATAATAAAATAATTATAATAATAATAATAATAACAATAATAATAATAATAACAACAACAACAACAACAATAATAATAATAATAATAATAATAATAATAATAATAATAATAAATACAACAATAGTAATAATAATAATTATAATGATAATTGTGACGCCCCCAACATAGGTATACAACACCCATTCTGAGTCGCCAAATACATGGTACAAAAACAAATCTGACTTGGTAATACAATCGTCATTGCAAAATACGACAACACATATCTTATGAGTTTGAATACAACTATTGTCTAATAGGCGGTATAAAAACTCAAAAGGGGTCCTCATTACAATTATTGATATGTTATTTCACAGAATAGTGAGGACTACTAATGCAACCATTTGAATGATCGATCCATTCCACGACTAGTCCGACTATATTCTCATTTCTGAAGAGAGGCGGTGAAAGAAAGGGTGAGCTCAACTAGCCCGATGAAATATTATGACTAAGATAATATACAACAAATTATCATTAGTCTTGACGAGGAAAAATACGAAAAAATATAATAGACAACAAGTTTTAGATCGACAAGCTGCGGCGGAATAAGCAATCCATTAGAAGATTCAGTAGAAAGAATTCTACTATCTTACATGAATTTAAAAGTCCATCATCAATATTTTATCTTTGTAACATCAATCAATACACATCTTTAATCAAATATTCATCTTTGCCTGCTGCGGGCGAAGATATTCATTTTGTATCACTAGTTGGTCATGTTCATCTCAACACTGTTCATCTTTGCCTTCTGGCGAAAGATATTCATCAACAATTCATCTTTACTCTGGGCCAAAGATATTCATGAGTTAATCATTCATCTCTTTGCTTCTGGGCCAAAGAAGACCGGTAATATCATCATTTAGGGGTGAGGATGATGAAAAATATTTTAAAGAGCGAATCCGATTGAAACAAAATAACAAATATTAGAGATTAGTATTACAGTTTATCCATGATCGATAATACTTCATAATAACCAATTTTAAAGCAAAATTCAAGAATAAAGATCAAAACATGGATACAATCAAAGATAGTAACCATAATAGACACCTTGGATAAAAAAGAAGAAAATTTTATTTTTCTATTGAATAAGTGCCGTATTATTCGTGAATAGTCTTTGTATCGTGAATAATGTCGTATCGTGAATAGTAACTCGACACCAAAAAGATAGAAATTCCATAAGAAAAATAATCATGCTTCGTGAATAGTACTCGTGAATAGTAACTCGTGAATAGTAACTCATGAATAAGTAACCCGAGCGTGAAAAGTTCCAAATTGATAAAAGTTCAACCGATATTTGGCATAATGATATTGAAGAAATAATATCACTTCTGAAGAAAATAACATCCCTTACTATGCAAAAGCCAGTACTTACATTTGGAATCTTTGGATATAGTCTTTGAAGGAACTTGCACGCTAATTAGAAACTCATAAAGTATCTAAATACTCACAAAATACACTCGATAATATAGAGAGAGAAAGAGAGAAAATTTGTTTTACGGTGTGATTTTCAATTCTAACATAGCCCTCTATTTATAGGAAAATGTTAATACTGGCAAAGGCGGACTTAAACTATGACAACTGATGGCTTTACGTCTTACTATTCCCACCCACCACATTTGAAAATTCAATTGAGCACATTTCTCACCAACCAATTCTAGAATTTTCCAAAATATTTTATCATTTAAACAATAATCAGAAACTTTAATAATTCATAGAAAATAGCCGTTTATCGGAAAAATCTGAATTTTATGTCCATTCACACGAAATCAAATTCTCTACAACTTTGTAGCTTTGAGTTTTTCAAATTCCAAAGCGAGAAAAATACACGAAATCCCAAGCGGATGATTTTAAATACTTTCAATCAAGAACAAAATCTTGATAAAATATCTCGACATTAATTCCTTCATTAATAACCACATAAATAAATCCATCATTTATATCCCATAAAATAAATATTTCCTTATCATATGAATTAATAATTAATTATTCACAAATAATATTCTGAGAATCACATTTATGACAACCAAAACATTTCTAAGAAGAGGGGCTTTCAGATGAAGATTTCTCTTCTTTGGCGCAATTAGGTGACCAAACCTCTCCTTGCAGAACTTTCTAGACATTGCCGATAATGTTATCTAATAATATTATTCAAATAATATGAATTATTGATGCGATAATGGAATCTTTGTGCGATGACAATTATTGAACAACAATAATATAAAATATCAGCGCATTAATTATTGAATCAATAAAATAAAATCTTTGAGCAATAACTCACATGATAATTATTGAGTAGTGCCTGCTTTACGTAAGGATCAATAATTCAAAAATCTTTGCAATCTGAAGTGTCTTCTTTATGCGACCGCGTATTCTTGTATTTTAACCATAAGAGTATTCAAGCGGTGTTACTTGGTAACAACTTCTGTGAATTATTCAATTTTGTCGTTTTTTCTTCTTCCGGCGATTATACATTATGGGGCCCACAAATAGCTTCGCCATTATGCGAATATTCCCAAGCAGAAAGAATATTTCACGACCGAACAAATATTCCACGACACAATGAATATTTTATTACCAACTTTGCTTATTTTGCAAAATTTGCACATTTCACCCATAACTAAAGTATTATATCAAATTAATACCTTATTATTCACAATAATAAATAGAGGAAATTCGATTTTTTTTTATAATAAGTTGGGGTCTTACAATAATAATAATAATTATAATTATTATTATAATTATAATTATAATCGATGAAAACAAAGAACGCCCAATTACATAAGGGGGGATGTCTTTGATGTAAGACCCCAACTTATTATAAATAAAATTGAATTTCCTCTAATTATTATTGTGAATAATAAGGTGTTAAATTGATATAATATTTTTGTTATGGGTGAAATGTGCAAATTTTGCAAAATAAGTAAGTGGTTATAAAATAATCATTGTTCATTTGAATATTCGTTGGGTCGTGGAATATTCTTGTTGACCGGAATATTCAGACATTTCATTATGTAGCCATTTTAGGGGCCCCATAATGTAATAATCATTTGATGAAAAAATGACAAGTTTGAGTTTTTATAAATAATCGGCGTAGTTGTTTTAATAACATGTTAGAATACCCGATGGTTAAAATGATATCTATAATGCGTAGGATGCACAATATTTTTGAATTATTGATTTTTACGTAAGAAGGCACTACTCAATAATTGTTACAATAATTATTGTTCAATATTTTATTTTATGGATTCAATATTACTGCGTTGATATTTTATATTATTGTTGTTTCAATAATTATCACTGCACAGTATTTCCCATTATCAGATAATAATTCATATTATTTGAATAATATTATTAGATACCATTATTGGCAATGTCTAGAAAGTTCTGTCAAGGAGAGGTTTGGTCACCTAATTGCGCGTCAGTAAGGAGAAATTCTTATTGGAAAGCCACCTTTTTCCTGGGAACGGCCTAGTTATCATAATTGTGATTCTGTAATATTATTTGTGAATAATTAATTATTGATTTATATGATAAGAAAATATTTATTTTATGTGGATATAAATGATGGATATATTTATTTTATGTGGATAAAAATGAAGGAATTAATGTTGAGGTGTTTTATCGATAAGATTTTGATTTGATAGAGGTATTAAAAATCATCCGTTTGTGAATTTTGGATATTTTATGTTTGGAATTTGGAAAACCTCAAAGCTACAAAGTTGTAGAGAATTCGATTTCAGGCAGAATGGACATTAAATTTGTATTTTTCTAATAAACAAGCTATTTTCTACGAATTACTGAAGTTTCGGAAAATAAAATGATTTTTATTAAATTATGAGTGGGACCCACTTTTGTTTAACACATGTGGGCTGCCAAATTTTTTTCAAAGATGGCTGGTGGCTGAGCTTGGTCAAGAAGCATGCGTAGAAAATAAGAAATGAAATATTAATATTCTATTATTTTAGTCTCCTATGGCGTTCTAGCATTTTCCTATAAATAGATGCTTATGTTAGAATTGAAAATCACACCAGAAATAAGTTTTCTTTCTCTCTATATTGTTGAGCGTATTTTAGTGAGTATTTTGATACCTTGAGAGTTGCTATTCCGTGCAAGTTTCTGTCGGCTCTATATCCGAAATTCAGTCAGAAGTACGGTTATTTTGAGGTAAGGGATATTATTTTCTTCATAAATGATATTATTTCTTTCGATATCATTATGCCAAAATATTGGTTTGAACTTTTTATTAAATTTGAAATTTTTTGTGTTGGGGTTACTATTCACATATACGGCACTATTCACGTATACGGCACTATTCACGAATACGGTACTATTCATCAAAAAATGAAATTTTCTTCTTTTTGTCCAAGATGTCTATTATGGTTACTATCTTTGATTGTATCCATGTTTTGATCTTTATTCTTGAATTTTGCTTCAAAATTGGTTATTATGGAGTATTATTGATCTTGGATAAAATTGTTATATCTAATCCTACTATTTGTCCTTACATCTCTCTTCATTGGATTCGTTTTCTTTTAAAATATTTTTCATCATCCTCGGTCCTAAATGATGATATTCTTGAATATCTTTGGCCTATATAGTGCAAAATTGAATTATTAATCGATAAATATCTTTGCCCGTAGTGCAAAAGATGAACAGTGTTGAGATGAACATGACCAATTTGGTGATATAAAATGAATATCTTTGGCTCAGAAGTGCAAAGATGAATATTTGATTAAGGATGTATATTGATTGATGTTACAGGATAAAATATTGATGATGGACTTTTAAATCTTAGAAGATAGTAGAACTCATTCTCTACTGACTCTTCTAATGGATTGTTGTTTCATAGCATAGTTGTTGATCTAAAACTTGTTGTCTATTATATTTTATCGAGATTTTTCCTGTTGAAAACTAATGATAATTTGTTGTATATTATCTTAGTAATAATATTATTCTTTTCGGGCTAGTTGAGCTCACCCTTTTTCCTTTTTGTTCCATTTTCTTCTCAGGAGGTGAGAACATAGCAGGATCTAGTCGGGGTATGGAGTGATGGTTCTAGAAAGATGTTTTAGCAGTCCTCACTATTTCTGTAAAATAGTGTTTGAATAATTGTAATGAGGACTTATTTGAGTGTGGATATTGTCTAGAAGATAATATTTGTATTTAAACTCACAGTATGTGTTGTCGTATTTTGTACAACAATTGTATTATTGAAGTTGTAGTTTCCTTTCTATACCATGTATTTGGCGACTCAGAATGGGTGTTGTATACCTATTTTGGGGGCGTCACATTTGACCCAGAACCAACTGATACCATGTCAAGTTATGTCTAAATGTTTAACGGTTAGAGAATGTGGCCAACAATGTTATAATGTTTTAACAGTTATTTTCAACGAATAATTATAATAATAATAATAATTATTATTATTATTATAATAATAATAATTATTATAATTATAATTATTACTATTATAATTATTACTATTACTATAATTATAATTATAATTATAATAATTATTATTATAATTAGTACTATTACTATTGTTGTATTTAGTATTATAATTACTATTATTATTATTATAATTATTATTTTTATTTTTATATTATTGTTATTATTATTGTCATTTTTTGTTTTTTGTTTTTATTATTATTATCATAATTATTAATATAATTATTACTATTATTATTATTATTATTATTATATTATTATTAATATTACTATTATATTTATAATAATATTATATTTATAATAATAATTATTATTAGTATAATAATTATTATTATTACTATTACTATTAATATAATTATTTTTATAATTAGTATTATTATTATTAATTTTTATTATTAACACCAAAGCTACATTCGAAATGGTCGCCTAGCTAGGTAGCTATATGAAATGTTTTGATATAAGTATTAATTCTTGCAAAATGTTAACAACTGACCCATGATGCTCTAGTGGTTATATGACTAAGGTTTCAAACTTAAGGTTGCGAGTTCAAACCATTGGAGAGACAAAATTTCCAAAAAAAATTTGAAAGAAGCCACATCATATGTGTCACGTGTCTAATTAAAATTTAAAATGCCGCGTCAGATCTGCCACGTGTGACACATCATCAAGTTAACGCACATGTGGCGCCTGGGGGTTCAAAGTCCAAATTTTTGAATAGAAAGGGGCTCAGTTTGCGTTAACCGGAAGAAAGGAGCTCAATACCCAAAAACCACTAAAGTTCAGTTGTCGACTTTGCATTTAACCATTAATATTAGTTAGTTAATATTATTATTAATAATAAAATTATTTAGTAATATAAATTGAGACAAACAAAATGGGACAAACAAATAAATTGGGTAAAGGTAGGGTAAGCCGCTACTATGTATAGTGGTTGACTTATTTTTTTTTAGTAAGCTGCTACTATGTGTAGCGGTGCTTCTTTTTTTTCTTTTTGTTTTTTAAATCTCAGCAATTCATTAACTTGATCAACGGTGGAGATATTGGTTGTCGAATAGTATTCATGACAACCGGTTGTCATGAAAGCATTCACACACACACACACACACACACACACATATATATATATATATATATATATATATATATATATTACACACTACAACTGACACTATAATGCACAAATATACAATCTTTGTGTGATTATAGAGGAATACACCATTAAAATACACTTTACACATAAAAATAAGACACAAATCCCTATACCCTATGCAACTAGAAATTGTACAACATACCTACATATAAAGGGGTTCCTAAGTCATTAACCATTTCCAATAATTCTCAAGGTCCACATGTTATTGATCCACAAATATGATTTTGTCCCAAATGATCAAACAAATTTAAAGGTGCAGTTCGGTAAAGCTAAAAAGGAAAGGAAAAGGGAAAGTGAAAGTGAAAGGTTCGAAAGTCTTCTAAATGGTTAATACCGTATATACGGTAGTATTTACCTTTTTTTAAAAAAAAATAAGTCAGACCATATATTTTTACGGTCAAGTGGTATTAAATGTTAGTAACCTTAAAGGAAATTATATATATATTTAAATGAACTTATCTTGAAGTAACTGATTTTTCAAGGCTAGTACTTGGTACTATGTCCTTAAGACAATTATACCCTCCGTATGGTGCTTAGAGTTGATAGCACTTGTCTCCCAGGATACAATGACACTGTATACTTTTGCAGCACTACAAAAAGTATACTCGACGAACCAAAATAAATGCTCTAACTCTCTCTCAAATTTACTAAGGAAACTGATGAAGAAACTATATACTAGAATTCTCTACTAATGCAACCATCTAGACCGTCAATCCATTCCCCGACTAGTCCCAGCTATATTCTCATTTTCTGAAGAGAACATTGAAAGAAAGGGTGAGCTCAATTAGCCCAGTAAGAAATATTATGACTAAGATAATGCAGAATAAATTATCCTCAGCCTTCAACAGTATAACAACTGATAAAATATAATAGACAACAAGTTTTAGATCAACAACTGCAGTAGAATAAGCAATCCATTAGAAGAGTCAAGTAGAGCATAAAATCTACTATCTTCTATGATTTAAAAAAAAATTATCATAAATTTTGTCGCTGAGACTCAGCTTAATAAATAATCCACATCATTAAATCATCCCTGCACTACAGGCCAAGGATAGACTTTAGTATCACGACCATGAATTATCCATGCACTACGGGCCAAAGATAATCGTATTTTCATCAATGGTACTGATCATGCCATAAAATAATTCATCTTTGCACCCTTGGCCGAAGAGAATCCATAGCCATAACCATACCAAAAACTGTCCATCAATGCACTACGGGTCAATGAGGACTTTTTCCACATCATTTGTAGCATTTCGGTCATGATTATACCGAATAATCTCTGGTCATAATCATACCAAGTCCATCTATGCACTACATGCCACAGATGACTTCCAACATAATATAAGCATGAGGATGATGACAATTTAATAAAACAAGTTCAAGAATATATTTTAAAGATTTATAAGTTAATTTATCCTGAACTCAATAACGTCCAAATTGTCAACATGATACTGCTTTGTGGAGTAAAATTCAAGAATGCTCAGAAGAATATTTCCATGAAAAGATACTGGATGAAGTGCAAATATCCACGATATTCTATTAATTTCATGGAGTATAGAAGTCAAAACTTTAACCAACTGAGTATAATAAAATATATGAAACTGCAAATGGATTTTTGCCCGCCATGCGGTAATCCACGTAGACATATCATTTCCACAAGTTAATAAGGAATGAATATAAAGGCTCATTCATCATGCATGCGGTAATCCACATAGACAGGTTATTCCAACAGAGTAATAAAGAATGGAACCAGGTCATGCGTAATCCGCACAGAAAGGATATTCCAACAGAATAATAAAGAATGGAACCATGTCATGTGTAATCCGCACAGACAGGATGTTCCAACAGAATAATAAAGAATGGAACAAGGTCATGCGTAATCCGCACAGACAGGATGTTCCAACGGAATAATAAAGAATGGAACCAGGTCATGCGTAATTCGCACAGACAGGATGATCCAACAAAATAATAAAGAATGTAATAACAACAGAATTCACCCGGGATGCGATAAACCACACAGACAGGTTATTCCAACAGAATAATAAAGAATGGAATAACATAAAAATTTCACCATGTATGCGGTACTTCTCATAGACAGGTTATTCCAACATAATAATAAGGAATGGAATAACAACCCTTACGAGTATTGAAAGAAAATAAATCTCTTCATGAATACGAAAGAATAATACCCCTTACGAGTATTGAAAGAAAATAATTCTCTTCATGAATACGGAAAGAATAATACCCTTACTTTAAAAAGAAGAGTATTCCGACTGTGGTAGGGGGGATATACTTGAAGAAAACTTGCACTATTTTCTATGCTCAAAGCTTTCTTAAACTCTAAAGAAATACACTCAAGATTATAGAAGAAGAGTTCTCTGAATTTCTGGTGTGATTTTCAATTCTAACTAAGCATCCTATTTATAGGAGAATGGAAAGGATACTATATCGCACTATGCAATAAAATATAATATATTCTATTTATAATCAAATAAAACAAAACTTTATAAAAAGTATTTTGTTTTATATAAAAAGTTTTTACTATGCAAACACTATGCAGACACTATGCAAATACTATGCATAATAAAATATAATATATTCTATTTATAATCAAATAAAACAAAACTTTCTAAAAAGCATTCTGTTTTATATAAAAAGTTTTTACTATGCAAACACTACACAGGCACTATGCAAACACTATGCATAATAAAATATAATATATTCTATTTATAATCAAATAAAACAAAACTTTATAAAAAGTATTCTGTTTTATATAAAAAAATTTCTATTTTATTACATTTATAATAATAATAAAACAACATTTATCACCATTATTACAATTCACAATTTTAATCGACCAGGTCGTTCCCACGAAAGAGGGTGCTTTCTAATAAGGATTTCTCCCTATTGGCGCGCAATTAGGTGACAAAACCTCTCCTTGACAAAACTTCTAGACATCGTCAATATTATAAATAATAATATTAATAACTCTGTCATCTTAATTATTGATTTAGTAATATATAAAATATCGACAATAATTGAATCAAATAACGTGAGATACTATACAATAATTACTGTAGCAATAATTGAACAAAATTGAGTGACTTCTCACGTAAGCATCAATAATCAATACCGTGTGCTACTATGCAACCACGCGTATTACTATACTTTTAATACTGAGTAGTTCAACAATTTTAACGGTGAAACTTCCGCCGTTATTTTCATAAAAATATTTTGTCATTTTCTTAATCCGACAATAATTCCGTTGTGGGGTCCACCAATGATTGTACCGTTATACGGATATTCCCCGATAAAAAGAATATTCCCCGACCAATCGAAAATTATACAACAACTTGCATACTTTTCAAAATTTATAAATATTACCCACAACTATAACATTATCTCAAATCCATACCATAATTTTGAAAAAAATATTTCGAGAAAAATAAATCTTTATTCGTAAAATTTGGGATTTTACAATCTCTCCTCCTTATGAAATTTCGCCCTCGAAATTTACGTACGTACCTGGTATGCCGAACAAATGAGGACACTTCACCAGATTCTAACTCTTGAGGTATAACCTTTGAGTGTCGAATAAGATTCTTCTTATCCAAGATTTTAACACGTATCTCCTCATATGTTAAATCTTCTACTATCTCGTCTAGTTCTAATTCAATAATGTGGTTCGGGTCGTCCACATATTTACGTAACATTGATACGTAAAAAAAAACCGTTATGAACACGCGACATACTTGGCGGTAAAACAAGTCTATAAGCCACAGTTCCTACTCAATCGAGGATTTCAAATGGGCCAATTAAATCGAAGGTTGAGATTTCCTCTCTTCAGTAACTCTTGCTTTTAAAATAACGTCCTATTGAACCTTCTTCTTCGTATTCATCAGCTCCGGGTTTATAGCTTTAGCAGCTTTAACATTATCGACTAAAGTTGGTTCTAATCATATATTCGTTATCTTCACGTAGGTTCGTATATTCGCACTTGTAAACTCATACGATCTTCTACTCAACGCGTCAGCTACCACGTTCGCTTTTCCACGATGGTATTGAATGGTATTATCGTAATCTTTCAACAGCTTGAGCCAACGTCTTTGGCGCATAATACGTTTGTTTTAGTTGAAGAAATATTTAAGGGTTTTAGAAATGGGGTTTTGTATTGGGGTCAATACAAAATTCAATTTCACGCTCTAGGGGTAGGCTAAGAAGTCTTCAAGAATACATCAGGAAATTTATTAATGATAGAAATATCATTCAAAACTGTGACTCTCATCCAAGACTTGGATAGCACATGTAATGAAGGTTTCTCTTAAGAGAGTTTCAACCGATAAGTCAAAGTCTAACTTCTCTAGAGTCAAATTTAAACATTGAGCGCAAGTAGGAGAAATAAAAGAGTGGGTAGAATTGGTATCTAATAAGGTATAGACTTCGCAAGAATTTATAATTAACTAACCCGTGCTAACTTCGTTCGGGTTACTCGCTTTTTGAGAAGTCACTGGAAAAACGCTCCACGAAACCACCGAAACTTTGTTTTATCTCAGATCCGCCTTTGGTGCCATTGTCCAATTTGGACTTGACTTCACTATACGACAAAATCGAGCTAAATGGCCTTCTCTTCTTGAAATTTCCACTTCTATTATCTTGGCCATAATTACCACCGAAGTGGTTACCATTCTTGGCATGATAATTTCCCCCACGATGGTTATCATTGTTTCGATGGCCGTTGCCACCGGTATGATTATTATAGTGTTGTTGGTCGTTACCTTTTGGTTGAGCTAACTCAACGGTCTCATGTGCTTCATTTCTTATCTCAACATTTTCAGATGCCATTCTCAAATACTGTTACAAAACAAGGGTTAATTAACATATCACATATTATCCCTATACTCTGACAGACCAATTAAATACCAAATAAACTTAGGTAGGTCATACTAGCGAAGGAATTCCACATCTCTTCCCTCCTAGTTCCTTTCTCACATCTCAGCCAGGGATCATATCCCTAAGCTTTGATACCAACTCTGACGCCCCCAAAATAGGTATTCATCACCTATTCTGAGTCGCCAAATACATGGTACAGAATACAAATACAAACTTAAATATACAACATGAGCTGTGAGTTTTAATACAAATATTGTCTTCTAGACAATATTCAAACTCAAAATAAGTCCTCAATACATTTATTATCACACTATTTCACAGAATAGTGAGGACTACTAATGCAACCATCTGGACCATCAATCCATTCTCCGACTAGTCCCAGTTATATTCTCATTTCCTGAAGAGAACATTGAAAGAAAGGGTGAGCTCAACTAGCTCATTAAGGAATATTATGACTAAGATAATGCAGAATAAATTATCATTAGCCTTCAACAGTATAACAACTGATAGAATATAATAGACAACAAGTTTTAGATCAACAACTGCAGCGGAATAAGCAATCCATTAGAAGAGTCAAGTAGAGCATAAAATCTACTATCTTCTATGATTTTAAAAAAATTTATCATAAATTTTATCGCTGAGACTCAGCTTAATAAATAATCCACATCATTAAATCATCCCTGCACTACAGGATAAGGATATTCTTTAGTATCACGACCACGAATTATCCATGCACTACGGGCCAAAGATAATCGTATTTTCATCAACGGTACTGATCATGCCATAAAATAATTCATCTTTGCACACTTGGCCGAAGAGAATCTATAGCCATAACCATTCCAAAAACTGTCCATCAATGCACTACGGGAAAATGAGGACTCTTTCCACATCATTTGTAACATTACGGTCATGATTATACCGAATAATCCCTGGTCATAATCATACCAAGTCCATCTATGCACTACAGGCCACAGATGACTTCCAATATAATATAAGCATGAGGATGATGACAATTCAATAAAACAAGTTCAAGAATAAATTTTAAAGATTTATAAGTTAATTTATCCTGAACTCAATAACGTCCAAATTGTCAACATGATACTTCTTTGTGGAGTAAAATTCAAGAATGCTCAGAAGAATATTTCCATGAAAAGATCTTTGGATGCTTAAATATCCAGGATATTCTACTAATTTCATGGAGTATAAAAGCCAAAACTTTAACCAACTGAGTATAATAGAATATATGAAACTGCAAATGGATTTTCGTTTGCCATGCGGTAATCCACGTAGATAGATCATTTCCACATGTTAATAAGGAATGAATACAAAGGATCATTCACCATGCATGCGGTAATCCACATAGACAGGTTATTCCAACAGAGTAATAAAGAATGGAACCAGTCATGCGAATCCCATTGCATGCATGGGATATTCTAACATAATAATAAAGAATGGAACCAAAGCACGCGTAATCCACATGCACGCATGGATGTTCCAACGAATAATAATAAAGAATGGAACAAGGTCATGCGAATCCGCACAAACAAGATGTTCCAGCAGTAATAATAAAGAATGGAACCAGTCATGCGTAATTCTCACAGTATGTAATGTTCTAATGTAATAATAAAGAATGGAATAACAATAGAATTCACCAGCATGCGATAGGACAAATGCATGCAGATTATTTCAACAGAATAATAAAGAATGGAATAATGAGAAGAATTTCACCATGTATATCATTGCCGCGCAGACAGGCAAAGTTATTCCAACATAATAATAAAGAATGGAATAACAACCTTTACGTAGTATTGAAAGAAAATAACTCTCTTAGCGAATACGAAAGAATAATACCCCTTACAGTATTGAAAGAAAATAATTCTCTTCATGAATACGAAAGAATAATACCCCTTACTTTAAAAAGAAGAGTATTCATTTGGTCGGGTAGGGGATATACTTGAAGAAAACTTGCACTATTTTCACGCGCTCAAAGCTTTCTTAAACTCTAAAGAAATACGCCAAGATTATAGAAGAAGAATTCTCTCGAATTTCGGCGTGATTTTAATTCTAACTAAGCATCCTATTTATATGAGAATGAAAAGGATACTATATCAAGACTATGCAATAAAATATAATATATTCTATTTATAATCAAATAAAACAAAACTTTATAAAAAGTATTTTGTTTTATATAAAATGTTTTTATTATGCAAACACTATGTAGTAACTATGCAAACACTATGCATAATAAAATATAATATATTCTATTTATAATCAAATAAAACAAAACTTTATAAAAACTATTCTATTTTATATATAAAAAATTTTACTATGCAAACACTACACGTGCACTATGCAAACACTATGCATAATAAAATATAATATATTCTATTTATAATCAAATAAAACAAAACTTTATAAAAGTATTCGCATTTTATATAAAAAATTTCTATTTTATTACATTTATAATAATAATAAAACACATTTATCACCATTATTACAATTCACAAATTTAATAATCGACAGTCGTTCCCATATTAAAGAAAGGGTGCTTTCTAATAAGGATTTCTCCCTATTGGCGCGCAATTAGGTGACAAAACCTCTCCTTGACAAAACTTCTAGACATCGTCAATATTATAAATAATAATATTAATAACTCTGTCATCTTAATTATTGATTTAGTAATATATAAAATATCGACAATAATTGAATCAAATAACGTGAGATACTATACAATAATTACTGTAGCAATAATTGAACAAAACTGAGTGACTTCTCACGTAAGCGTCAATAATCAATACCATGTGCTACTATGCAACCACGCGCCAGACATCGCACTTTTACTAGAGAGTAGTTCAACAGTTTTAACGGTAAAACTTCTGTCGTTATTTTCATAAAAATATTTTTGTTATTTTCTTAATCCGACAATAATTTCATTGTGGGGTCCACCAATGATTATACCGTCATACAGATATTCTCCGACAAAAAGAATATTTCCTGACCAATCGAATATTATACAACAACTTGTATACTTTTCAAAATTTATAAATATTACCCACAACTATAACATTATCTCAAATCTACACCATAATTTTGAAAAAAATATTTCAAGAAAATTAAATCTTTATTCGTAAAATTTTAGATTTTACAGCTGCCCCCTTCTATCTATTTATAGGAAGGGTTGGTGACCTTTCGGATGGGTATATTACCCCTGAAAAGGCGTGGGGTGCCTCTGAAGAGGTATTATTTGTATCTATTGGTCAAAACGACGTAGTTTTGACCATTTGCAGAATGGACGCATCTATTCGGATCCTTAAAATGACGTAGTTTAAGCATTATCAGAACCAAAACTACGTAATTTTAGGCTTAGAAGAAAAGGCGCAACAAAACGACGTAGTTTTGGGCCGCCCGTTCAAACATACAGATATCGCTTCTCAAAATGACACATTTTTGATAATACCGCTTCTCAAAACGACACAGTTTTGATGATATAATAAATACAACTTCTCAAAACGACACAGTTTTCATAATAGAATTAAATAAATAAAATTTAAATAAATTTTGTCTAAAAAATTATATACACGACCTAGAGCCAGGCCAGGCCGGTCAGTCGGACGACAGCACGCGCGTGTGGGTTCGAACCTCTCCCTTCCACAAAAGTGGGGTGCCCCTTAGGGCCCAAACCCAAGAGCATTTTTTTGTATATAAACATATAAAATATTTAATTCCTAATTTATGTGAGACTTGGTTTTTCCCACATGTATTTATTATCTTTTATGATCATTTCCATGTGTGATCTTTGGGGGTTAATATCTCATTTATTACTCCATGGATTTGAGCTTCCAAATACTTAATTTAATCTACTCATGGAGTAGAATACATTAATATATGGAATCATTAAAAATAATTAATGACACCCACATTAATTTAGGCTCAAATTCCAACCATCACCCACATGAATGATATTGACTGCCAACCTTATGCAAATGTTATGCAGACTCTAAGAGAGAGACATAATTAGAAATCATCTGTATCGAGAGAGGTATCTTTTGGCTTTGAACCTTCCCTTGTGAAAACTATCGTGTTTACTGCTTGTCCAGTGAACGTGATGTCATGAACTGTTCAATCGTTTGTGTAAATCAAGACAATAGTAATTCACACAGAATCTTTCTAGACATTATTTGGTTCTCATGATTTTGTTCATTTTGACCCCGAACAATCCCGGATTTATTAGTGCTTTAGAGAAGTATAGCCTTATCCTTCTCATAGAATTGGCCCAGTTCACACTCACATAGGTGATTCTTAATAAGAGTATCCTGCCATACTCCACATGTTTATCAAGATTTAAGAATCATTAAAAGCATAGCTTATCCTGTAACCGTTGCATGTATCACTATTTCGTATCATAGGAATGAGCAGAAGAAAATAATTTTTTCATAGTGATTTGGTTGAATCATTCACAATTTAGTTTTCCCTTTAAACCTAGACCTTGGGATCTCCACTCAACTAGGTTGGGTTTTCATCATGATGATCCTTGTTTATAGGCTTTAAACCCATTCCCCTCGAAGTTATTTTTACTTACTCTCTAGTCAAACCTTTAGTCAACGGATCCACTATATTTTCTTTCGACTTTATGTACTCAATAGACATAAGGCCGTTAGAGAGCAATTGTTTTATGGTATTATGTCTACGACGAATATGTCTAGACTTACTATTATACATGTGACTCTGTGCCCTTTCAATAGCTGATTGAGTATCACAATGGATACAAATAGGCGGCACAGGTTTAGACCACATAGGAATATCTTTTAAAAAATTATGAAGCCATTCAGCTTCTTCTCCAGCCTTATCCAATGCAATAAACTCAGATTCCGTCGTTGATCGAGCAATGCATATTTGTTTAGAAGATTTCCATGATATTGCTCCTCCACCTAGTGTAAACACAAAATCACTTGTGGATTTAGAGTCTTTTGTATCCGATATCCAATTCGCTTCACAATATCCTTCAAGTACTGCTGGATATCTTGAGTAGTGCAATCCAAAATTTTGAGTATATTTTAAATACCTTAAAACTCTTATAATCGCTTTCAAATTGATCTTGTCCTGGATTGCTTGTAAATCTACTCAATTTATTGACAACTTGTGCTATGTCAGGACGTGTACAATTCATTAAGTACATAAGGCTTCCAATTATTTGTGCATACTCAAGTTGTGATATGCTCTCTCCTTTATTTTTAGATAATTGTAGATTTATATCTACCGGTGTTCCCACAGGATTACAATCATATTGATTGAATTCCTGAGTATTTTCTCAATATAGTGGGATTGTGATAACACTAATCCATCATATGTTTTAGAAATTTTAATTTCTAATATTACATCGGCAACACCCATGTCTTTCATGTTAAACATATTATTTAGCATTCTTTTAGTAGTTTTAATGATTTCATTATTACTACCCATAATGAGCATATCATTTACATAAAGACAAATAATGACATACCCATTCTTAGTGTCCTTAACATACACACATTTGTCACACTCATTTATTTTGAAACCATTTGATAACATTGCATTATCAAATTTTTTATGCCATTGTTTAGGTGTTTGTTTTAATCCATAAAGAGACTTTACAAGCCGACAAACTTTCTTTTCTTGTCCTAGAACAATAAATCCTTCTGTTTGTTCCATGTAGATTTCTTCTTCTAAATCTCAATTCAAGAAAGCTATTTTTACATCTATTTGATGCATGTATTTCTAAATTATATATAGCTGCAATGGCTATTAACATACTAATCGAGGATATTCTTGTCATAGGAGAATAAGTATCAAAATAATCTAAACCCTCCTTTTGCATGTATCCTTTGATTACAAGTCTTGCTTTATATTTGTATATAGATCTATCTGCTTTCATTTTCTTCTTGAATATCCACTTATATCCAAGAGGTTTAGAGCCTGGTGGGAGATCTACTAATTCTCACGTATGAGTATGCAAAATGGATTCTACTTCACTATTTATAGCCTCTTTCCAATATAGAGCTTTAGGACTCAATATTGCTTCTTTATAGGTTTGAGGCTCATTTTCTAACAATAGGTTAGAAAATCCGGACCATAAGATTTTGATGTTCTAGCACGTTTACTTCGTCTAGGTTCATCAATATCTTCTAAACCATGATTACTTTCATTAACATCATCATAAGTTCTTTTGTTAGAACTTGGCTCTTGTTCCTTTTTATTAGGAAATACTATTTCAAAGAATTCAGCATCTTTTGATTCAATAATCATATTTTCATGTATTTCCTCTATTTTTGATTTATTAACCAAAAATCTATATACACTGCTATTATTAGCATAACCAATGAATATACAATCTATTGTTTTCGGTCCTATTTTTACCTTTTTGGGTGGAGGAACCATTACTTTTGCTAAAAACCCCCACACTTTTAAGTGTTTATAAGACGACTTAGGTCCTTTCCATAATTCATAGGGTGTAACATTAGACTTCTTTTGAGGTATTCGGTTGAGAATATAATTTGCTGAAAGAATTGCTCCCCCGCACAAATTCTGAGGTAGCCCAGAACTTAATAATAATGCATTCATCATTTCTTTTAAAGTTGTATTCTTTCTTTCTACAACACCATTTTGTTGTGGTGAATAATGTGCAATTGTTTGGTGTATTATACCATGTTGTGAATAAATTTTAACAAATGGAAATTCATATTCCCACCTCTATCACTTCTAACTATCTTGATCTTTTTATCAAGTTGATTCTCAACCTCATTTTTGTAATGTTTAAACATTTCCAAAGCCTCATTTTTACTTCTCAATAAGTAAACATAACAATATCTTGTACAATCATCTATAAAAGTGATAAAGTATTTTTTACCTCCTCTTGTCTATATATACTTTAAATCACAAATATTCGTGTGTATTAATTCAAGAGGTTCTGTACTTCTTTCAATTGATTTAAAAGAAGATTTCCTATGTTTTGCCTCAACGCAAATTTCACATTTATGATTAGAGTTAATCTCACATTTTGGCAAACATTCCATATTAATTAATCTACGTATAGTGTTATAATTAACATGTCTTAATCTACCATGCCATAGATTAGATAACTCAATCATATAAGCAGAAGATGTAATTTTATTAATACTGGAAGGTAAAACAGTCATTACATTCATTTTGAAGACCCATATTGTTCATATAACCCTTCCCCATATACATCTCATTTTTAGTTAATACAAATTTGTCTGATACAAAGACTAATTTAAATCCCTTTTGACTAAGAATGGATCCTCACACTAAATTTTTCCTAATATCAGGCACATGGAGCACGTTGTTGAGGGTGAGTTCCTTGCCAGATGTCATCGTCAGAATCACCTTTCCTTGTCCACCAATCTTGGATGAAGAAGAATTTCCAATGTATAAATGTTCTCCATTCTCACTTTCTTTATATGTGGAGAACATTTTCTAGTCGGAACATACGTGGCGGGTTGCTCCAGTATCTACCCACCATTCTCTTGGATTCTCAACCATATTTATTTCTGAAACAACCGCTGAAATGTTCATTTCAGAAACATCTTGAAGAAGACTAACCACTTCCATTACATTGGCTTGTGCGGACTTCTTGTTCTGGTCTTTACGTTTTCGACAATCTTTTGCCCTATGTCCGAGCTTGTCACAGATGTAGCATTTGCCTTGGAACTTCTTATTTGTTCCTTGTTGAGGCCCATTACCAGAGAATTTTCTCTTTTTGGACTTCGGACTTTGTTCCACCACATTGGCTTTATATTCCAGAAAGGCCCTTCCTATTTTCTTTTCAGAGGCATTGTTGTCCTCTTCTATCCTTAATCTTAAGATTAAGTCTTCAAGTTTAATCTCTTTGCGTTTATGCTTGAGATAAATTTTAAAATCTTTCCAAATAGGTGATAGTTTTTCTATAATATCAGCAACTTGGAAAGATTCACTTAAAGACATACCTTCTGCATGTATTTCATGCAGGATTACTTGTAATTCTTGGACTTGGTTGATGACTGCCTTGGAATCCATCATCTTGTAGTCCAAAAACTTTCCAACTACAAATTTCTTCGTGCCAGCATCTTCTGTTTTATATTTTTTATCCAAGGAATCCCATAATTCTCTTGCTGTTTTGAGAGAACTATACACATTGTATAATGTGTTATCCAATCCATTAAGGATATAATTTCGACACAGAAAATCTGCATGTTTCCATGCATCTATTGTGGAAATAACTTGCCTGTCTGTTTCATCTTCTTTGAGCACAGGGGGGATCTTCATGAAGAAACCTCACTAGGTTCAAAGTATAAGATAAAACAACATATTTTGTTGCCATCTTTTAAATTCTGTTCCATTGAAATTTTCTGGTTTTTCACCATGGTTCACATGAACATTTGGTATAAAAGCTGTAGAAGAAGAACCAATTATAGTAACAGAATTGGTATCCATATTTCTTGCATATATATATATATATATGTATATATAAAGAGTTAATTGTCTTAAGATTGTTAGTAACAACTTAAAGGAAATTATATATATATTTAAATAAACTTATCTTGCAGTAACTGATTTGTCAAGGCTAGTACTTGGTACTATGTCCTTAAGACAATTATGCCCTCCGTATGGTGCTTAGAGTTGATAGCACTTGTCTCCCAGGATACAATGACACTGTATACTTTTGCAGCACTACAAAAAGTATACTCTACGAACCAAAAGAAATGCTCTAACTCTCTCTCAAATTTACTAAGGGAACTGATGAAGAAACTATATACTAGAATGCTCTATTATACTAGAATGCTTGAGAAATGGATTATTTTGAAGGTTGCCCCCTCTTATCTATTTATAAGAGGTGTTGGTGACCCTTCGGATGGGCACATTACCCCTAAAAAGGAATGGGGTGCCTCTGAAGAGGTATTATTTGTATCTCTTCGTCAAAACGACGTAGTTTTGACCATTTGCAGAATAGGCGCATCTATTCGGATCCTTAAAACGTAGTTTAAGCATTATCAGAACCAAAACTACATAGTTTTAGGCTTAGAAGAAAAGGCGTGACAAAGCGACGTAGTTTTGGGCCGCCCGTTCAAACTTACAGATACCGCTTCTCAAAACAACACAGTTTTGTTAATACCGCTTCTCAAAATGATACAGTTTTGATAATATAATAAATACAGCTTCTCAAAATGACGCAATTTTGATAATAGAATTAAATAAATAAAATTTAAATAAATTTTATCTAAAAAGTTATATACACGACCAAGAGCCAGGCCGGTCGGACGGTTGCACCGCACGAGTAGGTTTGAACCTAACCTTGGCTAGGTCCTCCCCCTTCCACAAAAGTGGGGTGTTATTTGGGGCACAAACCTAAGAGCACTTTCCTTGTATATAAACATATAAAATATTTAATTCCTAATCTATGTGGGACTTGGTTTTTCCCACATGTATTTATTATCTTTTATCATTTTCAAGTGTGATCTTTGGGAGTTAATATCTCATTCATTACTCCATGGATTTGAGCTTCCAAATACTTAATTTAATCTACTCATGGAGTAAAATATATTAATATATGAAATAATTGAAAATAATTAATGACACCCAGATTAATTTAGGCTCAAATTCCAACATTAAATACGCATCACCCGAATGGATTCTTGGTCGTGATTGGTTTTTCGATCAAATTCTGAAATTGGGGGCTAAATTGTATCAATTTAGACACTTGATGTAGTAAAGTGTAAGTCCAAATTCTTTGGGAGCCTAATCATGAATCTGATATAATTTGTGTAGTAAACTGTATTTAGCCCATTTTGTTAAATTAATACTCCATCAGCACATAACAAGCTATGCTATTTTTTTAATCTTATTTTTCAAAAATAATTTTTCTTGAATATTAAGGTTTGCATAGGTCATATCAAAATAGTTTTTTTTCTACATATTTTTCAAAAGTAAAGTTTAATCTTCATAAAATCGAAAAACATTATATCTTGAAGGAGTAAACAAACATCAATATTTGGGAAATAAAAGTCAACAGAATATGTATGCACTTCTTTTCAGTAAGGGAGTATGGATTCATTTTCTTACGAATAATTAGACTTTCTACACCGATAGTTATTGGACATAATATATGGACCACTTTTAGTTTTCATCTAATTTGAGGTTCATACTTTTTTTCTTTCTTGGCATTTATACAATATGACTCCACAAACTTTGTAGTTTATTTTACGACATTATTAGTTTGATCTAATTACAAACCTACTTCCTATTTTTTGAAGATGTGAGCAAAAAATTCATGGACCCCATAATTTGTTGGGGTAATTCTATGAGGACTTTCTTGCAAATTTGCTATGCTCTAGGTGATAGACTATAATTTTAGAAATTATACTTCTCTTGTGGTTTATTTAATAAATGATTGGTAAATACAATTTTAGCCTCATTGTCACTGTATGATGGACCAACGTATCGTGTAATGGTTCACGGCTTCACGCCAGTAGTTTTCCCCATATTTATCATGATTTATGTTATCATTAGGATTAATTTGGGAAGTAATACCCATATAAAAAAAATAAATGCAAATTGTAAGTGGGAAGTATGGGCATATTGTTGTTGGAGAGAGGAAGAGAAAACAAAAGCAAGCGGCAGCAAACAGAATAACTAGATAACATCTGGATTTCAGTTTTTTCTTAGAAGAGCTCCTCATATCTCAATCTACAGCAGCTGAAACTAGCCTTGAGATAAGAGTCTGTCGAGAGAGAACCAGATAATTTATCTTTTAATTTATTCGTCAGGTGGCTAGTTTATCGGCCTTTGGACAATAATTAAAGAATTTTCGGGAGGCCAATAGATTTAAATTTTTTTTAATTTCCCCAGTTTAGAAATATAGACCAAAGAGGTTAAGAGTAGGAATGTTGATATCATTGAGAAGTGAGAAGTTAAAGATCATCTCCTTCAAATATGATATTTGTCCATCACTTAATTTTGTTAATTTATCAAATTTGATCACAGCATGTCTCAGCATATAAACAGTGATATTATCCCCCGATCACAAATCTTTAGAAGATGGCTGCATGAACTTTGTGTTTCTAGCATTGAGATATTCAGACCTTTATTGTAGGGGTGCTCAAAATTTTTAGTTTTTTCGGGTATTAAGGTAAACTGGACCGGTCCGATCCAGTTAGTTCGGGACAAAGAAAACTAGTTCGAGACCGTTTGGTAAAATCCGGTATTTGGTACCGGTTCCAGTTAGCAATTTTATAGGCCGGTATATACCTGACCGAACAGGTTATAACAGTCCAAATCCTTTCTTTAGACTTTCTTGCTTACCCTGTAAAATTAGCTTAAAATCTCCTCTATTTATAAAATAGAGATAACACAAGAAAAGACATATTAGACACTATTGAACTTGATGAAATTTGTATTGGTGGTTTCCTCTATTTATAATATAAATATAGAGGTAAGACAAGAGAACACATATTGGACAATGCTGGACTTATTGATAATGTGTTATCCTTTGATTCTTGTAGGTCGATGCATTTAGAGAATGAAGAGCTCTTGCCTTGACACTTAATGATACAAAGACAGCAGTCAACAAACTGCATCAAATGGTGAATGTATTTGTTGGCATCCTTATGGATAATTATTATGTAATTACAAACTTTAAGCTGTGATGATGATAATGCTTGTCGACTCAGCCACAAGGAAATCAAAGAAAAAGAGAACAGTTAAGAAAGTTGATGTAAATCATTCTTGCTTTAAAAGACACAGCTCCCCAATCATTCACACTTTTCGGAGTTAGATAGCAGAAGCAGAAAGGATAGAAGAGAGGTAAGTTGGTAGTGCATGAAATGGATGAAGTTTAGTATTATTTATAGTGTACTAACCAGCATACATTTCCTTCACTTTCAGCATGGTAAAGCTTATGACTTTAACATTTTGTTCAAGTCTCATATTGAATGAGTGGAGTTCTGCAGTTGCCATTATTTCTTGGGTTAAATACATTTTTTCCCACTCTACTAGGGATCGATTTACAAATACATCATTGAAGTGATTTTTTTTACAATTAACTCATTGAACTACAAATTTTTTACAATCCGTTACATTTTCTGTTAAATAAGTTGACTTTTAACAGAAGTAAGGCACGTGATTGGGATGTGGTGTTCATGTCATCTGTTTGTCAAGTTGACTTGCCATGTGGAAAAAAAAATAAAAAAAAAAAAAACTAAATATTCAAAGCAACATCCGAACCTTTCTCTATCCTTCGTCTCTCTCTCCTCATCCTTGTGTCTCCTTCACATCTTAGCCCCAAATCATCATCATCATCAACACACCAAAATTGGCAGCAACAACACCTACTTCCATTTTCTTTCTACTAATTTCTTCTTACACCACTCCATCCCATCAATTCTTAACCAAGCTCCACACAACCACCACCACTTCCGACGGCAACGACAGCGAAGGCTGCAAATTCCCTATTACAAGATCTTAAAGTCGAAAGAGAAAACATGTTTGCTCGCAAATGAGAGAGGATATGAGAAAATTGGTGGCTGTCAAGTCAATTAAGAATCCAACAAGGAAAAGGGGCAGATCTGCAATGAAAGATAGGATGAAGAAGGCTCAAATTCCAGACAGTTGCTTACTCACTCCACCCCCACCATCAAACCCTTCATTTTCCCCCAAATAATTCCTCCATGATTGAATATCCCAACTCTAAAGATTCGAGCATGTGTTCTAGGTTTGCCAATAGTAAACTAATTGTTGAACCAGAACCATTCAGTTTCCCCCAAATAGATGCCTCCGTGATTGAATATTTGGTTTTTTAATAAATTTACATGACTTAAAAAAGGAATATTTGTTCTGCAATTTATTTTTCCATCGGAATCCTTGGTTGATGGTGGTGGTTATGAATGATGGTGGCGGGCGATGGATGTTGTGAGGAAGATGAAGGTTTTTTTTTCTTTTTCTTTTATCTGGAAAAAGGAATAAGGAATATGGTAATAATAATAATAAACATAATCCCTCCATTTCAAAATATTAGATAATTTAATATTTTTAAAATAAACTTAAAATATTTAAAAATTAAAAAAATAATATGAATTCATTAATTTATATAGATATATTTGTAAAAATTATACATTAATGTATTTATTATTAATTTATTTAATTATTTGTTATGTACATTAATTTAATTTATATTTTGGTTAACTATTTGTTATAGAATTGACAATTGTTGAATTTCCACCTAAGCATCTGATGTGTCCATCTAAGCATCTGACGTGGTGCCATATAAGCATTCCGTTAACTTTTAACACTTTTAGACGGAAATTATAACTTTTGTAAAAAAGTTATAGTTCAATGAGTTGACCGTAAAAAAGTTCACTTTAGTGATGCATTTGTAAACCGACCCCTAATAAAGTGAATAAGGGTATTTAACCCATTATTTCTTAGCAACCTTCTTAGACTTGAGATTACTTGTTTTGATGTTAGAAAACTGTTTGTTGACATTCTCTTGCATATTTTATTGTTCTTTTTGGTTCTACGTTGATGTCTCATGTCAAAAGTTAACAAAATGGCATTAATTTAGGCGTTGCAATCAGACCATACAGGGTGTAAGCAACTGGACATATCCAAGAATATCATCCCACATTGATTTTCTGATAAAAGTCTAAGGAAGTTTTCTTATAAATTGACTATCAAGTGAATCTTAATTAAAGTCCAAATATTTAAAGGCTTCCTATTTTGGAAGGCAAGACTGGTACAATAGTAGGAAAAAACCGGTATCGAAATGGCTAACTGGTTCGGTACCAATATCGGTACTCATTAGATTTGGTACCGGTTTTGTCTGGTTCAGTATTGTTAATTACTGATGAACTCCCCCACTTTATTGGATATGTTTTTATTGGCATTTTACTGCAATTAAATATAATAGGAAGATAAGGGAAACAATAGCAGAGACGAATAATATAGAACATGCGGGAAGTGAATGAAAGAATTTTACTGTGATACGGTTAGATTAGGGTCCAGGAAAGTCAGCCATATCAAAACCCCACAGACCAAACCAAAGTTAGGCTGCAGTATGACATGAGAGAAAGTGTTTTTGAGGGTCTCCTTATAATTGTCACCCTAATGATGTTTGATGGAGTTAATAGAAAATCTAGTCTAAATAAGGAAATATGTATGCATTTGAATACAATTGTTTGGGTTGCTGGAAGTCTAAGGAAGTTTTTTTATAAACTGACTACCAAGTGAATCTTAATTAAAGTCCAAATATTGAAAGGCTTCCAATTTTGGAAGGCGATACTGGTACAAAAGTAGGTAAAAATTTGTATCGGACTGGCTCCATAATAAACAATTGTGAAACAAAATTCAAGAATGAAGATCAAATAATAGATACAATCAAAGATAGTAACCATAATAGACAACTTGGACAAAGAAAAGAAAATTTAATTTTTCTGTGAATAGTGTCGTATTCGTGAATAATGCCATATACGTGAATAGTGTCGTATACGTGAATAGTAACTCCGATACAAAAAGGTAGAAATTCCATAAGAAAAATTATACTTCGTGAATAGTACCGTATTCATGAATAATGTCATATACGTGAATAATGCCGTATACGTGAATAGTAATTTCGACATGAAAAGGTAAAAATTCCATAATAAAATTCATACCAATATTTCGGTATAATGATATTAAAAGAAATAACATCATTTACTAAGAAATAACATTCCTTACCTCAAAAGACAAGTACTTCTGACTGAAATATCGGATATAATGCTGAGGAAAACTGCACTGCTTATCAACTCTCAAAATATCTAAATACTCACAAAAATACGCTCGATATTATAGAGAGAAAATTTCTGATTCTGGTGTGATTTTCAATTCTAACATAAACACCCTATTTATATAAAAATACTTAGAACACAAATGCTGACTAACCTGCTACCGGTGGCTTTCACCCTTTGTCATACCTTTGAAATTCAGCATTTTCCATAAAAAACAAAAGTGGAGCCCACCCATGTTTTTAATAAAAACATTTATTTTCGAAACTTCACTAATTCATAATAAATAGCCATTTTATCAGAAAAATATGAACCTTATGTCCATTCCATATAAAATTTAATTCTCTACAACTTTGTAGAAGAAAGTTTTTCCAAATTTCAAATAAAAAAGACCGAAATCCACATACGGATGATTTTAATACATCCATTTCGACAAAATACTGATAAAACACCTTAACATTAATTCCTTCATAAAATAAATATTTCCTTATCATATAAATCAATAATTAATTATTCACAAATAATATTACATAATCACAATAATTACAATCAGGTCGTTCCTAGGAAAGAGGGGGCGTTCCGATAAGAATTTCTTCTTACCGGCGTGCAGTTAGGTGACCAAACCCCTTTCCTAGATAGAATTTTCTTAGACATTGCCAATAATGGTATCTAATAATATTATTAAAATAATATAAATTATTGATCTGATAATGGAAAATATTGTGCAGTGACAATTATTGAAACAACAATAATATAAAATATCAACGTAGCAATTATTGAATCAATTAAAATAAAATATTGAACACTAATTACTGTAATAATTATTGAGTAGTGCCTTCTTACGTAAGAATTAATAATCCAAAAATATTGTGCAATACCGTGTTATTATTGTAACCACGCCAGTATTATTGTATTTTAACTACCGTGTATTCCAACAAGTGTTAATTGTGAATAACTACGCCGTTATTTATAAAAACTCAAACTTGTCATTTTCTTCATCTGAGATTTTTCGTTATGGGTCCCACAAATGGCTGCACCGTCGTACGAATATTCTTCGACAACAAGAATATTCCACGACCAAATAAATATTCCCCGACAATAATGAATATTTTATAACCACTTGCATATTTAAAATATTTGCGCATTTTACCCATAACTAACCACATTAATCAAATCAACCACTTACTATTTCAAAATAATGAATAAAGGAAATTCAATTTTATTTATAAAAAGTTGGAGTCTTACAACCTCCCCACCTTATGAATTTCGTCCTTGAAATTGATATACTAGTGTTTCGAAAAGGTGAAGATACCCCACGTTCATTTTCGATTCCAACTCCTAGGTCATTTCCTCAATAGTATGGTTCCTCCACAAAACTTTGACCTGTGGAATAACCTTTGTGCGTAGGACATGCTCCTTCATATCCAAGATCTTGACAGGTACCTCCTCGTACGTTAAATCTTTGGTTATCTCGTCTGGTTCTAACTCAATAATGTGGTTTGGGTCTTTCACATATTTACGAAGCACATATATGTGAAAAACATTATGAACACGAGACATGCTTGGAGGTAATGTGAGTCTATATGCCACATTTTCTACTCGGTCAAGAATCTCAAATGGAGCAACATATCGTGGATTGAGCTTTCCTCTTTTCCCGAATCTTGTAACTCCCTTCCATGGAGCAACACGTAACAATACATGATCCCCAATATTAAATTTCACGTCCTTTGGATGAAGATCCGCATAACTCTTTTGTCAATCCTGTGATGTTTGTATACATTGTCGGATCATTTGGATCTTCTCTGTAGTCATACGTACCAACTCTGGTCCCAACAATGTTGCTTCACCCACCTCATCCCAACATACTGGAGAGTGACACTTTCATCCATACAATGCTTCGAATGGAGCCACACCTATACTTGCCTGATAACTGTTGTTGTAAGAGAATTCCACCAATGGTAATTACTTATCCCAACTCCCTTTTAAGTCTAGAACACAAAGTCTCAATAGATCTTTAAGAGTTTGAATAGTCCTTTCCGATTGCTCGTCCATTTGAGGATGATATGCCGAACTGAATCGTAAATCCGTGCCTATAGCTTTCTACAAACTAACCCAAAATCGTGAAGTAAACCTTGGGTCACGATTCGAAACTATGGATACTGACATGCCATGCAATCTCATAATCTCATTCACGTACATATGAGCAAGACATTCAAGGGAATAAGTCTCTCGTATCGGCAAGAAATGAGCAGACTTGGTTAATCTATCAACAATAACCCAAATCGCATCTATGCCTTGAGAAACCTTGGGAAGACTCGTAACGAAATCCATGGTAATGTGTTCCCACTTCCATTTCAAAATCTCAAGTGATTGCAATGGACCCTTTGGGACTTGATGCTCCGCCTTTACACGTTGACAAGTTAAACACCTCGAGATATACTTCGCGATCTCTCTCTTCATATTGCTCCACTAAAATGTATGTCGAAGATCATGATACATTTTGGTACTCCCAGGATGGATTGTAAACGGTGTGTTGTGTGCCTCCATCATGATTCTATGCTTCAAGTCAGAATTGTTAGGAACACAAATTCTGGAGTTGACTCGAAGTATTCCTTCTTCATCGATTCTTGCTTCTAGAATAGCACATTCTTGTACTTTCTTCTTTATACGCATCAACTCTGGGTCTGTGGCTTGAGCAACTTTAACTTTATCGATTAAAGTCGGTTCTATTCGTATATTTGATATCATCACGTGGCTACTTGGAGCCTTTAACCCTATCTCCGTCCTTTGTAAGTCGTACAAAATGGGCCTTTGTGTTAATAACATTGCACTCGTACCATCATATGATCTTTTACTCAACGCGTCAGCTACCACATTCGCTTTTCCAGGATGGTATTGAATGGTATAATTGTAATCTTTCAACAGCTCGAGCCAACGTCGTTGCCGCATGTTAAGCTCCTTTTGGGTGAAGAAATATTTGAGACTTTTATGATCTGTATAGATCTCCACTTTCTCTCCATACAGGTAACGTCTCCAGATCTTCAATGCGAAAACGACTGCTGCAAACTACAGATCATAAGTAGGATAATTCCTCTCATATTCTTTGAGTTGTCGCGAGGCATAGGCTATGACTTTCCCATATCGCATGAGAACACATCCTAACCCTTTGTCCGTAGCATCGCTATAGATAACAAATCCATCCGAACCAGATGGTATTGTCAGAATAGGTGCCGAAATGAGTCTCCTCTTGAGCTCTTGGAAACTCTTCTCGCATTCCTCGCTCCATATTTAATTTTGTATCTTTCCGAGTCACCGAAAGTTAGTTAGAGATAAGTGATTCGAGAAAATCCTTCCACGAATCTCCGATAATAATCAGCTAAGCCCAAAAAGCTACATACTTCGGTCACCAACTTCGGTTGCTCCCAAATTTGTATTGCTTCAATCTTCGTCGGGTCAACAGATACTCCATGTTTTGATACCACGTGCCCAAGGAATGCTACTTCCTCAAGCCAAAACTCTCATTTCTTCAGCTTGACATATAGCTTGTTATCACAAAGCCTTTGAAGTACCAGCTTCAAATGGTGCTCATGATCTTCATGGCTTTTGAAATAGACGAGGATGTCATCAATAAAGATAACAACTAACTGATCCAAATTTTTCTTAAACACGCAATTCATCATATCCATAAAAGCAGCAGGAGAATTAGTCAATCCAAAAGACATGACTAAGAATTCATAATACCTGTACTGAGTTCTGAAGGCAGTCTTCAGAATATCCTCAATTTTAATATTCAGCTGATGATATCTAGAACGAAGATCGATCTTTGAAAAGAATTGTGTTCCTTGCAACTAGTCGAACAAGTCATCAATGCGAGGTAACGGATACCTATTCTTGATGGTGACATGGTTCAATTCCCGGTAGTCAATACAAAGTCGCATACTTCCGGCTTTCTTCTTTACGAATAAAATAGGAGAACCCCAAAGAGATGTACTAGGACGAATGAAACCGATGTCTAACAACTACTGTAGTTGGACATTTAACTCCTGAAGTTCAATAGGAGCCATTCGATATGGGCTTTTAGAAATGGGTTTTGTACCAGGTTCAAGGTAAATAAAGAATTCAACTTCACGTTCTGGGGGTAGACCGAGAAGTTCTTTAACAACAGAAATATTATTCAAATCTGATGTATTTTTGTTCAAGTCCATGACATTGCTAAGAAAGCTTGACATCCATTTTTCAATAAACGAATGGCTTTATGGCTTGATATGACAATGATTGACTTTAGTGGTTTGGTTGCTTGAATTCGTATAACAGGTTGGTTAGGAATATGAAAACTAATAACCTTACAAAAATAATCAATTTTGGCATGATGAGTAGTTAGCTAATCAATCCCTAAAATCACATCAAATGCAAGTATTTTCAAAGAAATAAGACCGACAAGTAATGTGATGGTCCCAACTTGAATCAAGCAAGATTCATAAACCGTGGATGTAACGAAAGTTTCTCCTAACGGAGTTTCAACAGATAAGTCAAAGTCTAATTTCTCAGGGGTCAAGTTCAAACGTTGAGCACAATCAGGAGAAATAAAAGAATGGGTACAACCGTTATCTAATAAGGTATAAACTTCACAAGAGTTTATGATTAGCTTACCCATGATCACCTCATTCAAGTTCCTCGCATTTTGGGCAGTCACGACAAACGCTCTTCCAGGAACCATCGACTTTGACTTATCCGGGACTGCCTTTGGAGTCACCATCCCCGCTGGACTTGATTTTCCTACAGGACAATCTTGAGCTATATGACCTTCCTTTTCACAGTTATAACACACCTTGAATTGTTATGGGCAGTTTGGGCTGATGTGTCCCTCTTTTCCGTATTTATAACATACAACCGATGATTGTTCTCCTCCCCTAGAAACAGTTGATGCTGGTGCTGATGTCTTCACGTTATCATTGTTGTACCTTCTCTTTTTGAAATCTCCCCCCGACTCACTTTTTCTACTATCATGGCTACGATTACCACCAGAGTGGTTACCGCTTTTGTCCGGATATTTTCCTCCCCGCTGGTTATCATTGCTCTAATGACTGCTGCCACTGGTATGACCCTGGTTGTGGTCCCTCGGTTGAACAGACTCATTATCTCTCTCTAATAATTGAGCCATGTTCACAACATCTGAATATAGAGAAAATTTGTGAGATATAAGGTATTGTCGAATTTTTGGTTTCAAACCTCTTAGAAACATCCGCGTCATATGCTCCTCATTCTCTACCAAATGAGGTGCAAACCTGGATAACTCCGCGAACTTAGCCTCGTACTGGGACACAGTCATGTTGTTCTGTTCCAGTCTGATAAACTCTACTTCCTTCATACGACAAGACGAATACTTTCAGGAAAGTACTTGTCATTGAACAGTTTTTGGAACGCTTCCCAATATATATTAAGTGCAGCTGGCTGGGTACGCTTCACAGATTCCCACCAGTAATCTGCCTCACCACGAAACATAAAGGTGGCGAATGGAACCTTATGTTCCTCCGTGCATCCCAAGACATCAAATATCTTGGTGATTTGCTTAACCCACGTTTTCGCCTTAATCGGATCCGGCTTTCCCAAAAACTCTGGTGGTCCCAACTCTTTGAATCGCATGTTGTGATGTCGCTGCATTATTATTATTTCCACCCGTATTTTGTACATGAGTCTCCATCGTCTGATTTTTCATGAACTGCAAAAAGCTTCTAAACATCACATCATTCATCGTTTGATCGGTGGTTATAGGAGGAACATTGTCGTCATGTTGTACGTTCTCCTGGTTGGTGATTAAAGGTGTCTCCACGGTCTCATTCACTCCATTGTTAACATTTTCAGCTTCCATTCTCAAATACTGTCATAAAACAAGGGTTAATTAAAGAAATTAACATTCCATATATTATCCATATATTCTGACTGACCAATTAAACACAAATAAGCTTAGGTAGGACACACTAGCGAATGATTTACTCGTCTCTCCCCTTCTAGTTCTATTCTCCGATCTCCGTCAGAGACCATATCCCTAAGCTCTGATACCAACTATAACGCCCCCAAAATAGTTCTACACAACCTATTCCGAGTCGCCAAATACATGGTACAAAAAATAACTATAATTTTATTATTACAATTGTCGTGCAAAATACGACAACATATATGCCGTGAGTTTAAATACAAATATTATCTTCTAGACAATATTCAAACTCAAATAAGTCCTCATTACAATTATTGATACACTATTTTACAAAAATAGTGAGGACTACTAAAATAACTGTCTTGAAACATTACTCCACACCCCGGCTAGCTCCCGCTATATTCTCGCCTCTTGAGTAGAAAAATGGAATAAAAAGGAAAAGGATGAGCTCAACTAGCCTAGTAAAAAATATTATGACTAAGATAATGTAGAACAATTTATCGTTAGCGTTCAATAAATCATATAAAATATAATGGACAACAAGTTTTAAATCAATATTCTCAGCGGAAATAATAATTCATTAGAAGAGTTAAGTAGAGAATGAAGTCTACCATCTTCTATGATTTAAAAGTCCATCATCAATATTTTATCCTTGTAACATCAAACAATATACATCTTGAATCAAATATTCATCTTTGCACTACGGCCAAAGATACTCATTTGTATCACCAGTTGGTCATGTTCATCTCAACACGTGTCCATCTTTGCATTACGGGCCAAAGATATTCATCGGTAATCATTCATATTTGCACTACAGGCCAAATATATTTAGTTATATCACCATTTAGGACTGAGAATGATGAAAATATTTTAAAGACAATGAATCCAATGAGATAAAAGGACAAAGATTAAGGATTCGTACTTTAGTTTATCCAAGTTCAAAAATACTCCATAATAAACAATTGTGAAACAAAATTCAAGAATGAAGATCAAAACATGGATACAATAAAAGATAGTAACCATAATAGACAACTTGGACAAAGAAAGAAATTTTAATTTTTCCGTGAATAGTATAGTATTCGTGAATAGTGCCGTATACGTAAATAGTGACGTATACGTGAATAGTAACCCCGACACAAAAAGGTAAAAATTCCATAAGAAAAATCATACTTCGTGAATAGTACTCGTGAATAGTACCATATTCATGAATAATATTGTATACGTGAATAGTAACCTCGACATAAAAAGGTAAAAATTTCATAATAAAATTTATACCAATATTTTGGTATAATGATATTAAAGAAATAACATCATTTACGAAGAAAATAACATCCCTTACCTCAAATGACAAATACTTCGGACTGAAATATCAGATATAATGCTGAAGAAAACTTGTACTTCTTGTCAACTCTCAAATCATCTAAATACTCATAAAAATACGCTCGATATTATAGAGAGAGAAAATTTCTGATTCTGGTGTGATTTTCAAGTCTAACCTAAGCACCCTATTTATAAGTATATGCTTAGAACGCCAAAGTTGACTAACCTGCTACCGGTGGCTTCCACCCTTTGCCATTCACGCACACCACCTTTGAAATTCAGCATTTTCCACAAAAAATAAAAGTGGGGCCCACCCATATTTTTAATTAAAATATTTATTTCCGAAACTTCAATAATTCATAATAAATAGCCTTTTTATTAGAAAAATATGAACCTTATGTCCATTCCATATAAAATTTAATTTTATACAACTTTGTAGAAGAATGTTTTACCAAATTCCAAACAAAAAATGAGTGAAATCCACATACGGATGATTTTAGTACCTCAATTCCAACAAAATACTGATAAAACACCTTTACATTAATTCCTTCATAAAATAAATATTTCCTTATCATATAAATTAATAATTAATTATTCACAAATAATATTACAGAATCACAATAATGACAACCGTGTCGTTCTACAGAAAGAGGGGGCTTTTCGATAAGAATTTCTCCTCATCGCGGAATTAGGTGACCAAACTCCTTTCCTGATGTAACTTCCTTAGACATTGCCAATAATGTTATCTAATAATATTATTCAAATAATATGAATTATTGATCTAATAATGGGAAATATTGTGCAATGACAATTATTGAAACAACAATAATATAAAATATCAACGTAGCAATTATTGAATCAATAAAATAAAATATTGAATAAAGAATTATCGTAATAATTATTAAGCGATTGTCTTCTTACGTAAGAATTAATAATCCAAAAATCGTGTAATACTGTGTGTAGCTCTTTGTGCAACCATGCGTATCATTGTATTTTTAACCGGCGGTGTATTCCAACAAAGTTGTTAATCTGTGGTATAACTACTGTGTTATTTATAAAAACTCAAACTTGTCGTTTTCTTCATCCGAGAGTTTTCCGTTATAGGACCCATAAATGGTTGCGCCGTCGTACGAATATTCCCCGACAGCAAAAATATTCCACGACCAAACGAATATTCTCTGACAACAATGAATATTTTATAACCACTTACTTATTTAAAATATTTACGCATTTTACCCATAACTAACCACATTAATCAAATCAACCCCTTACTATTTCAAAAAAATGAATAGAGGAAATTCAATTTTATTTATAAAAAGTTGGAGTCTTACACAGTCTATAATAAAGATAATAAATGCATTTGCTTAAAGTTCAAACACATTCATATTGCCAATGTCAAAGTTCAAACATATCTTTAACATATTAGTTTTATTCATAAACTGTGACACCCCCAAATTTGGGTTCCCTAACCTCAGGTTTGGTGCTCACAATCCATTATACATATCACATCTAACTACCCATTCATTGATGAAATACATCATTCATTACATGTTCTTAATAAAAAAATAACTTAAAAAATAATTATATCATCATTATCCCAGGTTAACTAACCTTAAAATAATTTACATACCCTTAGATACTCAAAAGGTTTACATAAAGTAACATAATAAGTAAAGTCCACAATAACTACTCTTGAACTTTGCCTTTGCCCTTGTCTTTCTTTGACCCCTCGACTACCTTGTCCTTAGCTGAAATATTTTATTTAATCAAGGGCGAGCAACGAGTTTGCTCAGCAAGTTAAAGAGTACAATAAAAGATAAAGAAGAATCTAACTTTCTGTGACGCCCCCAAAATAGGTATACATCATCAATTCTGAGTTGCCAAATACATGGTACATAACTTAAATACAAACTTCATTTATACAATATGACAAAACGTAGCTGAGAGTTTTAACACAGATATTGTCTCGTAGACAGTATCCAAACTCAAATAAAGTCCTCATTACAATTATTATTACATTATTTCATAGAATAACGAGGACTACTATATTCACTATATCAGACCATCACTCTGTTCCCTGACTAGTCCTGGCTATGTTCTCATTTCCTGAAGAGAACAATGAAAGAAAATGGTGAGCTCAACTAGCCCAGTAAGAAATATTATGACTAAGATAATGCAGAATAAATTATCATTAGCCTTCAACATTGTTAAACTAATATAATACAATAGACAACAAGTTTAACTGCAACGGAACAAATAATCCATTAGAAGAGTCAAGTAGAGCATGATATCTACTATCTTCTATGATTTAAAAGTTTATTATCAATTTTATCGCTGAAACTCAGCTTAATAAATAATCTACATCACTAAATTATCCATGCACTACGGGCCAATGATATTCATTAGTATCACATCCACGAATTATCCATGCATTACGGGTCAAGGATATTCATGTTATCACCAATTATCATGATCATGCTAACAACTGTCCATCAATGCACTATGGACCAATGATGACTTTTACCACATCATTTGAAACATTACAGATCATGATTGTACCGAATAATCCCTGGTCATAATCATACCAATCAACAGTCCATCTATGCACTACGGGTCAAAGATGACTTTCATCACAATATAAGCATGAGGATGATGACAATGATAAAGAATTCAATTAAATGAAAGCAAGGATAAATTTTAAAGATTTATAATTAAATTTATCCAGAATTCAATAATGTCCAAATTGTCAACATGATATTGCTTTGTGGAGTAAAATTCAAGAATAATATTGTATCAAAAATAATTTGGACAGAAAAGAAATCAATTTTTTTGTCATGAATAGTACCTTGGGTGAATAGTACCCCGTGAATAGTACCCCGACATGAAAAGATTAAAAATTATCAAGAATGTTCAGAATAATATTTTCGTGAAAAGATACTAGATGAAACACAAATTTCAATGATATTCTACTAATTTCAAGGAGTATAGAAACAACACTTAACAAAATGAGTGTAGAATTCGGAATCTGAAACGAAATAATATTACTTACATACTACAGAGTATGGAAGAAAATATTATTTTATACGGATATTGAATAAAAATAATATCATTTACCTTAAAAGGAGAGTATTTCTGACTGGTATGGACTGGTATAGCGGATATATTCTTGAAGAAAATTTGCACTATTTTCTACACTCAAAAGCTTCCTTAAACTCTAAAGAAATACGCTCAATGTTATAGAAGAAGAATTCTCTGATTCTGGTGTGATTTTCAATTCTAGATTAAGCATCCTATTTATAGGAGAATGGAAGGATACTATTTGAAAATAATTCACGGGAGCGAATTCGTCGGCTGGATTTCTAATTTTCTGATTTACTATGCAAATACTGTGCATAATAAAATATAATATATTCTATTTTTCATAAAAAATAAAACTTATTATAATATATATATATATATATAAAACAAAACTGAGATAACTTCAATAAAAACCAAATTTACAACAAATACTTCAATAAAAACCCCTCTATTTATCTCAATTCACTTGGCTTCTCAAAACATATTTTTAATAACATTCATCATTAATATTATAAATCATAATATTAACAACCAGATCATTCCCAATTGGCTCCCAATTAGGTGAGTAAACTCCTTTCCTCGACATAACTTTCTAGACATTGTCAATAATGCAAATAATAATATGAATAACTTTGTGCAGATGATACTGTGACAATAATTGAATCAATAATGTGAGATACTATTCAGCAATTACTGTAGCAATAATTGAGTATAACTGAGTGACTTCTCACGTAAGCATCAAATATCGTGTGCTACTATGCAACCACACGTATTACTATACTTTTATCACCTGGTATTTCAACAGTTAACGATAAAACTTTCGCCGTTATTTTTATAAAAGTTATTTTTGTCGTTTTCTAACTTCGATAATAATTTCGTTGTGGGGTCCACCAATGATTGTGCCGTCGTACGAATGTTCCCTGATAAAATGAATATTCCCCGACCAATCGAATATTTTATGACAACTTGCTTACTTTGCAAAATTTGTAAATATTACCCACAACTATAACATATATCAAATCCACACCATAATATTCAAAATGACATTTAGAGAAAATAAATCTTTATTTATAAAAGTTGAGGTCTTACAACCTCCCACTCTTATAAAATTTCATCATCGAAATTGGTGTACGTACTTGATATGACGAAGAGGTGAGAATACCTTGATTTCATTTCAGATTCTAACTCCCAAGTCATTTCCTCAACATCATGGTTTCTCCACAAAATTTTGACTCGAGGTATAACCTTGGAGCGTAGAATATGTTCCTTCTTATCCAAGATTTTAACAGGTACCTCTTCATATGCTAAATTTTCCGCTATCTCATTTGGTTCTAATTCAAAAATGTGGTTCGGGTCTTCCACATATTTACGTAACATAGATATGTGAAAAATGTTATGAACACGAGACATACTTGGCGGTAAAGCGAGTCTATAGGCCACAGTTCCTACTCGATCAATGATTTCAATTGGGCCAATGAATCGATGATTGATGTAAGGCCCCAACTTTTTATAAATAAAGATTTAATTTTCTCTAATTATTATTTTGAAATAGTAAGGGATTGTTTTGATTAATGTGGTTAGTTATGGATAAAATGCACAAATATTTTAAATAAGCAAGTGGTTATAAAATATTAATTGTTGTTGGGGAATATTCGTTTATTCGTAGAATATTCTTGCTGTCGGGGAATATTCGTACGAGGACGCAACCTTTTGTAGGCCCCATAACGGAAAGCGATTAAATGAAGAAAACGACAAGTATGAGTTTTTTATAAATAACGGCGTAGTTGTTATCATTAACACTGTTGGAATACCCGGTGGTTAAAACACAGTAAAACGCGGTGTTGCACAGTAGCTCACAGTATTGCACAAGCTCACGGTATTGCACCAATTATTGATTCTTACGTAAGAAGGCACTACTCAATAATTGTTACAGTAATTACTGTTCAATATTTTATTTTTTTGATTCAATAATTGCTACGTTGATATTTTATATTATTGTTGTTTCAATAATTATCACTACACACTATTTCCCATTATCAGATCAATAATTCATATTATTTTAATAATATTACTAGATAACATTATTGGCAATGACTAGAAAGTTTTGTATAAGGAGAGGTTTGGTCACCTAATTGCGCGCCAGTAAGAAAAAATCCTTATTTGAAAGCCCCCTCTTTCCTGGGAACAGCCTGGTTATCAGTATTGTGATTCTATAATATTATTTGTGAATAATTAATTATTGATTTATATGATAAGGAAAATATTTATTTATGTGGATATAAATGGAGGAATTTTTAGAAAAGTGACAATTATTGAAAATTGATATTTTATCTTTTCTGATAAAATAATTCATTTAAATATATTCTTATATTACAATAATATAATAATGGTGATATTTTTACAATGAATGTGTGATATATGAATAAATGAGGATGAAGAGTATTTTTGTTACAATAAATGCTAAAAATATGTTAAACATGTTGGTGGACCCTAATTTTGACTGAAATTTGATTATAGCCTGCAAAATCGTCCGTATGTGGATTGCAGTCAATTTCTGTTTAGAATTTGGAAAACCTTAAAGCTACAAAATTGTAGAGAATTAAATTTCCTATGAAATGGACATAAGATTCGAATTTTTCTGATAAAAAGGCTATTTATTATGAATTATTAAAGTTCTGGAATAATTGATTTTTGGAGTTATAAATGTTTTTATTAAGAAAAATGTTTTTTTTATTTTTGTGGGGTGGGTCCCACTTGTGGCAGATGTTTTGGTCTAGTGGTGTGCGTAGGAAATTAAAAATAAAATATTAATATTTTATTAAATTTTCTGCTTTGGTGTTCTAAGTATTTTTCTATAAATAGGGTGCTTAGGTTATAATTGAAAATCACACCAGAAACTGAAGTTTTCTCTCTCTATATTATCGAGCATATTTTTGTGAGTATTTAGATATCTTGAGTGTTGCTATATCTGATTGTAAGTTTCCTTGGCGTTATATCCGATATTCCAAATGTAAGTACTTATTCTTTTGAGGTAAGTGATGTTATTTTCTTCGTAAATGATATTATTTCTTTCAATATCATTATACCGAAATATTGGTATGAAATTTATTATGAAATTTTTACCTTTTCATGTCGGAGTTACTATTCACGAAGTATGATGATTTTTCTTGTGAAATTTCTACCTTTTTGTGTCAGGGTAACTATTCACGTATACGGCACTATTCACGTATACAAAACTATTCACGAATACGACACTATTCACAAAATAATAAAATTTTTGTTCTTTGTCCAAGATGTCTATTATGGGTATTATCTTTGATTGTATCCATGTTTTGATCTTCATTCTTGAATTTTACTCCATTATGGTTTATTAAGAAGTATTTTTGAACTCGGATTGTTTAAAGTACGAATCCTTAATTTTTATCCTTTTATTTCACTGGATTCGTTTCTTTAAAACTATTTTTCATCATCCTCAGTCCTAAATGATGATATTACTGAATATCTTTGGCCTGTAGTGCAAAGATGAATGATTTTCTGATGAATATCTTTGGCCCGTAGTGCAAAGATGAACAGGTGTTGAGATGAACATGACCAACTGGTGATACAGATGAATATCTTTGGCCCGTAGTGCAAAGATGAATATTTGATTCAAGATGTATATTTGATTGATGTTACAGGGATAAAATATTCATGATGGACTTCTAAATTCATAGATGATAGTAGATTTTATTCTCTACTTAACTCTTCTAATGAATTGTTGTTTCCGCTGCAGTTGTTGATTTAAAACTTGTTGTCTATTATATTCTATCAGATTTTCCCTGTTGAAGACTAAGGATAATTTGTTGTATATTATCTTAGTTATAATATTCTTTACTAGGCTAGTTGAGCTCACCCTTTTCCTTTTTGTTCCATTTTTCTTCTCAGGAGACGAGAATATAGCGGGAACTAGTCGGGATGGGGAGTGATGGTTCAAGATAGTTGTTTTAGTAGTCCTCACTATTTTGTAAAATAGTATATCAACAATTGTAATGAGGACTTATTTGAGTGGGGATATTGTCTAGAAGACAATATTTGTATTTAAACTCACAGTTTATGTGTTGTCGTATTTTGCACGACAATTGTATTAATGAAGTTGTAGTTGTTTCTGTACCATATATTTGGCGACTCAGAATGGGCGATTTATACCTATTTTGGGGGCGTCACAATTGAGCTTTCTTCTCTTTCCAAATCTTGTAACTCCTTTCCATGGAGAAACACGTAACAACACATGAACTCCAACATTGAATTCCATGTCCTTTCGATGAAGATTAGCATAACTCTTTTGTCGATATTGTAAAGTTTTTAAACGTTATCGGATCATTTGAATCTTTTCTGTAGTCATACATACCAACTCCGGTCCCAACAATGTTGTTTCACCCACTTCGTCCCAGCATACTAGAGAACGACACTTGCGTCCATACAACGCCCTGAATGGAGCCATGCCGATACTTGCTTGATAACTGTTGTTGTATGAGAATTCCACTAATGTCTAGTCCTTGTCCTAACTTTCTTTGAAGTCAAGGACATAGAGTCTTAATAGATTTTCAAGGGTTTGAATAATCCTCTCCGACTGCCTGTCCGTCTAAGGATGATATGCCGAACTGAATCGTAAATCTGCACCCATAGCTTTTTGTAAGCTAACCCAAAATCATGAAGTGAATCTTGGGTCTCGATCAGAAACTATGGATACTGGCATACCATGCAGTCTTATAATCTCATTTATGTATATAGGAGCAAGACGTTCAAGTGAATAAGTTTCTCGTATATGTAAGAAATGAGCAGACTTGGGCAATCTATTGACAATAACCCAAATTGCATCTATACCTTGAGAAACCATGGGAAGACCAGTAACGAAATCCATGGTAATGTGCTCCCACTTCTATTATAGAATTTCAAGTGGTTGCAATGGACCTTTTGGCACTTGATGCCCCGCCTTGACAAGTTGACAAGTTAGACACCTTGAGATAAATTATGCGATCTCTGTCATCATATTGCTCCACCAAAATATATATCGAAGATCACGATACATTTTGGTACTCCCAAGATGGATTACAAACGACGTGTTGTGTGCCTCCATCATGATTTTATACTTTAAATCAGGGTCTTTAGGAACACAAAGTCTGGAGTTGACTCAAAGTATTCCTTCTTCATCGATTCTTGCTTCCGGAATAGCACATTCTTGTAATTTCTTCCTCATACGCATTAGCTCCAGGTCCGTAGCTTGAGCAGCTTTAACTTTATCAATTAAAGTCGGTTCTACTGGTATATTTGACATCATCACGTGGGTCCCTAGAATCTTTAACTCTATCATCATCCTTTGTAAGTCATACAAATTGGGCCTTTGCGTTGACAATATCGCACTCGTACCCGCTTATGATATTCTACTCAACGCGTCAACTACTACGTTCACTTTTCCAGGATGGTATTGAATGGTATGATCGTAATCTTTCAACAGCTCGAGCCAACGTCATTGTCGCATGTTGAGTTCCTTTTGGGTGAAAAAATATTTAAGGCTTTTATGATCTGTATAGATCTCCACTTTCTCCCCATACAGGTAATGCCTCCAGATTTTAAGCGCAAAAACGACTGCTGCCAACTCTAGATCATGAGTAGGATAATTCCTCTAATATTCTTTGAGTTGTCGTGAGGCATAAGCTATGACTTTCCCATATTGCATGAGAACACATCTTAACCCTCTGCCTGAAGCATCGATGTAGATGACAAATCCCTCAGAACTAGATGGTATTGTCAATATAGGTGCTGAAATGAGTCTCCTCTTGAATTCTTGAAAACTCTTCTCACATTCCTCGCTCCAACCGAATTTTGTATCTTTTCGAGTCAGCTGAGTTAATGGAGTAGAGATTCGAGAAAATCCTTCCACGAATCTCCGATAATAACCAGCTAAGCCCAGAAAGCTACGTACTTCGGTCATTGACTTAGGTTGCTCCCAACTTTGAATTTCTTTAATCTTTGTTGGGTCAACAGATATTTCTGTGATTTGATATCACTTTCCCAAGGAATTCTACTTCCTAAAGCCAGAACTCGCATTTCTTCAACTTGGCATATAGCTTATTTTCACGAAGCTTTTGGAGTATTAGCCTCAAGTGTTGCTCATGATCTTCACGGCTTTTGGAGTAAATGAGGATGTCATCAATAAAGACAACCACAAAATGATCTAAATATTCCTTGAATACTCGGTTTATCATATCCACAAAGGCAGTAGGAGCATTTGTAAGACCCCAAATTATTAATAAATAAAATTTAATTTCCTCTATTTATCATTTTGAAATAGTAAGGGTTGATTTGATTAATGTGGTTAGTTAAGGGTAAAATGCGCAAATATTTTAAATAAGCAAGTGGTTATAAAATATTCATTTTTATTGGAAAATATTCGTTTGGTCGTGGAATATTCTTACTTGTCGGGAATATTAAATGCGACTGGCAAGCGACCTTGTGTGGGCCCCATAACTGAAAAAGCGATTGGATGAAGAAAACGACAAGTATAAGTTGTTTATAAATAACGGCATAGTTGTTACCATTAATACTGTTGGAATACCCCGTGGTTAAAATACGATGAATGGCGTTGTTGTTGCACAAAGAGTTAGACGCGGTATTGCACCAATTATTGATTCTTACGTAAGAAAGCACTACTCAATAATTGTTACAGTAATTACTGTTCAGTATTTTATTGATTCAACAATTGCTACGTTGATATTTTATATTACTGTTGTTTCAATAATTGTCATTACACAGTATTTTCCATTATCAGAGCAATAATTCATATTATCTGAATAATATTATTAGATAACATTATTGGCAATGTCTAGAAAGTTTTGTCTAAGGAGAGGTTTGGTCACCTAATTGCGCGCCAGTAAGGAGAAATCCTTTGGGTTATTGTTGATAGATTAACCAAGTCTGCTCATTTCTTGCCGATACGGGAGACTTATTCCCTTGAACGTCTTGCTCGAATGTACGTAAATGAGATTGTGAGATTTCATGGAATGCCAGTATCCATGGTTTCGGATCGTGACCCAAGATTCACTTCAAGATTTTGGGTTAGCTTGCAAAAAGCTATGGGCACAGATTTACGGTTCAGTTCGGCATACCATCCTCAAACGGATGGGCAATCAGAGAGGGATATTCAAACTCTTGAAGACCTATTAAGACTTTGTGTCCTAGATTTCAAAGGAAGTTGGGATAAGTACCTACCATTGGTGGAATTCTCCTACAATAACAGTTATCAGGCAAGTATAGGTGTGGCTCCATTTGAAGCATTGAATGGACGAAAGTGTCGCTCTCCAGTATGTTGGGATGAGGTGGGAGAAGCAACGTTGTTGGGACCAGAGTTGGTACGAATGACTATAGAGAAGATCCAAACGATTCGACAACGTATACAAACGACACAGGATCGACAAAAGAGTTATGCGGATCTTCATCGAAAGGACGTGGAATTTGACATTGGGGATCATGTATTGTTGCGTGTGGCTCCATGGAAAGGAGTTACAAGATTTGGGAAGAGAGGAAAGCTCAATCCATGATTTATTGGTCCATTTCAGATTCTTGACCGAGTAGGAAATGTAGCCTATAGACTCGCGTTACCTCCAAGTATGTCTCGTGTTCATAATATTTTTCATATATCATCGTGCTACATAAATATTGAAAGACCCAAACCACGTTATTGAGTTAGAACCAGAGACGAGATAGCCAAGACTTAACGCATTTAAGAGGTACCTGTAAAGATCTTGGATAGGAAGGAGCATGTCCTACACACGAAGGTCATACCACAAGTTAAAGTTTTATGGAGAAACCATGCTATTGAGGAAATGACCAGGAGTTGGAAATGTAAATGAAAGCGAGGTATCCTCATCTTTTGAAACACAGTATCGTCACGTCAATTTCGAGGACGAAATTTCATAAGGAGGGAGGTTGTAAGACCCCAAATTATTAATAAATGAAATTTAATTTCCTCTATTTATCATTTTGAAATAGTAAGGGTTGATTTGATTAATGTGGTTACTTATGGATAAAATGCGCAAATATTTTAAATAAGTAAAGTGGTTATAAAATATTCATTTTTATCGGAAAATATTCGTTTGGTCATGGAATATTCTTGCTGTCGGGGAATATTCGTACGAGGGCGCAGCCTTGTGTGGGCCCCATAACGGAAAGCGATTGGATGAAGAAAGCGACAAGTATAAGTTGTTTATAAATAGCAGGCGTAGTTATTCACTCAATTATCATTGTTGGAATACGGTGGTTAAAACACGATGTCTGCGTTGTTGCACAAGAAGCACCGGTATTGCACCAATTATTGATTCTTACGTAAGAAAGCACTACTCAATAATTGTTACGGAATTATCGCTCAAAGATTTTATTGATTCAACAATTGCTACGTTGATATTTTATATTATCGTTGTTTCAATAATTGTCATTACACAAGATTTTCCATTATCGAAGCAATAATTCATATTATCTGAATAATATTATTAGATAACATTATTGGAAATGTCTAGAAAGTTACGTCTAAGGAGAGGTTTGGTCACCTAATCATGCTACCAAGAAGGAAAAATCCTTATTGAAAGCCCCTTTTCCAAGGAGCGGCACGGTGGTCGTGATTGTGATTACGTAATATTATTTATGAATAATTAATTATTGATTTATATGATGAGGAAAATAATCATTTTATGTGGATATAGATGGAGAAAATTTTTAAAGTGACAATTGTTGAAAATCGATATTTTATCTTTTCTGATAAAATAATATTTTATTATATTATTATAATATAATAATGATGATATTTTTACAATGAATGTGGGATATATGAGTATATGAGGAGGAAGAGTATTTTTGTTGCAAAAGTTGTTTAAAATATGTTAAACATGTCTGTGGGCCCATTTCTTAACTGAAATTTGATTATAGCTTGTAGAATCGCCCGTTTGTGGATTTCGGTCAATTTCTGTTTGGAATTTGGAAAAACTTTCTTCTGCAAAGTTGTAGATAATGAAATTTCTTATGGAAAAGACATGTGGTTCGAATTTTTTTGACAAAAGGGCTATTAATTATGAATTATTGAAGTTCAAAAGTTCCGAAATAATTAATTTTTGGAAGTTTTATTTATTTTTATTAATAAAAACGTTTTTGTTATTAATTGTGGGTCTTGCATGTGATGTAAGTTGCTGAATTCAGATCTAGGAAAGTGGGCGTAGGAAAATTGTATATATATATTTATATTATATTAAATTTTCTGCTTTGGTGTTCTAAGCATTTTCCTATAAATAGGGTGCTTAGGTTAGAATTGAAAATCACACCAGGAACAAATTTTCTCTCTCTTTCTCTCTCTATATTATCGAGCGTATTCTTGTGAGTATTTTGATACCTTGAGTGTTGCTATACGGTGCGAGTTTCCTTCAGCACTATATTCAGTATTCCAGTCAGAAGTACTGTCTTTTCGAGATAAGGGATGTTATTTTCTTCATATATGATATTATTTCTTTCAATATCATTATGCCGAAGTATTGATCTGAACTTTTTATCAAATTTGGAACTTTTTGTCGGGGTTACTATTCACGTATACGACACTATTCACGAATCATTTATTAATTATTCACTTAAAAATAAAATTTTCTTCTTTTTGTCCAAAATATCTATTATGGATACTAGCTTTGATTGTATTCATATTTTGATCATTCTTGAATTTTACTCTACTAGGATTATTTATGAGGTAATTTTGGACATGAAATAGCTGAAATACGAATCCTTAATATTTATTCTTTTGTTTCACTAGATTCGTTTTCTTTAAAATATTTTTCATCATCCTCAGTCCTAAATGATGATATTACTGAATATCTTTGGCATGTAGTGCAAAGATGAATGATTTTTGATGAATATCTTTGGCCCGTAGTGCAAAGATGAACATGTGTTTAGATGAACATGACCAACTGATGAATATCTTTGGCCTGTAGTGCAAAGATGAATATTTAATTTCAGATATATATATTGATTGATGTTATAGGGATAAAATATCGATGATGACCTTTTAAATTCATATATAGAAGATAGTAGTTTGCATTCTCTACTTAACTCTTCTAATGAATTATTATTTTCGCTGCGAAGATTGATTTAAAACTGGTTGTCTATTGTATTCTATTAGATTTTTCCCTGTTGAAGACTAACGATAATTTGTTCTATGTTATCTTAGTCATAATATTCTTTACTGGGCTAGTTGAGCTCACCCTTTTCCTTTGTTCCATTTTTCTTCTCAGGAGGCGAGAATGTAGTAAGTACTAGTCGGGGTATGGAATGAAGGTTCTAGGAAGTCATTTTAGTATTCCTCACCATTTTTGTAAAATAATGTATCAATAATTGTAGTGAGGACTTATTTGAGTGTGGATATTGTCTAGATGACAATATTTGTATTTAAACTCACAGTTTTTATGTTATATTAATAAAGTTGTAGTTGTTTTACATCATGTGTATTCGACGACTCGGAATGGGTGTTGTATACCTATTTTGGGGCGTCACAAAGATTGGTCAATCCAAAAGACATGACCCAGAATTACGTAATGCAAATGCATCAGAGTTCTAAAAGAAGCCTTTGGAATGTCATCGGTTTTAATCTTTAATCGATGATATCAGAAGGTAAGATCGATCTTTGAAAAGAATTTAGCTCCTTGCAACTGGTCAAACATGTCATCAATGTGAGGCAACGAGTACCTATTTTTGATGGTGACATGATTCAACTTCTAATAATCAATACAAAGTCACATACTTCCATCTTTCTTCTTTACAAATAGAACAGGAGCATCCCAGGGAGAAGTACTAATGAGCGGGTTTTATACCTATGAATCGACCTTTAATTCAAGCTTAAAATGTGTTATTTAGTTATTTTTGTGATTCGTTTTACTTATTTATTATTGTTTTATGTTTAGGTGTGGTGGCATAGCATTTGGACTTAAAAGGTGGTTTCGTGGCGAAACTTAGCAAGAAAATGAGCAAAACGGATAGCGAAGAGAATGAACCCCAAAGGCAATGGGGTACTTAATCAAGAACAGAAGCACCCAAGGAAGTGTACCAAGAGAGGAAAACCGTTGTCGGGTGGGAGTGCGGAAAAGTCCAAGACTCCTGTTTTCAATTTAATACTGCAGTGGCGTGAAGGAACGAAGTTGGTATAGTTTGGAACTGTATTTGGCATCAGTTTATAGCCTAATTACATGTCTTATGTTGGAGATAAGAAGGAACAACAGAGTGAGATTAACGAGAGACAATCAATTAGCAATTTTAAGCCCTAATTTTGAGAAAATTCATTGGAGTAATGGTTGAAGGTTAGAGTCACGATAATTGCAAGTTGGAGATGAGGAGAAGGGTGGTTTTGGATTCATTCTACTTCTTTAATTCAATAATTATAATTGGGATGATGATTACTTTGATGATTTCAGTTTTTAATTCATTTGTGATGAACTAATTTACTTATTAGGGTTATGACGGATCTTTATGGAGGAACGATGATTATGTAGTCCTTAATTTCAGTTTAATAATCTATCATTTAGTTTATCTATTATGATTTGTGCTTTAATTTATGAATTTCTTGATCACCAATTCTATGTGGATTTGTATGGACTCGAGAGATGATATATAAATCTAGACCTAGTCACTTTAGCATGTGTTCTTGAATTCTATGATTGAATGGAATCTTGATGAATGTTAAGGTAGAGATATGCTTAACAACGCATGTAATCGGGTAGAGAACTTGAATTTAAACCTTGTTTGATTGTAATTCACATAGAGATATAGTGAATTAGTTGATTAAGGTGTTTAGCTTGATTCTATCTAATTTGTGGATTTAAGTTAATATGGTATTAGTGCAGCGAGAGATGGCTAGTTCTACTTGAGTGTTCTTGATTAATAAACTGAGATAGTGAATTGAACTAAAATAAGGTGTAATAATCGGAGTGATACTTAAAGTGAAGTTGTAAGCCTAATTCTCCATTATTTACTTGAAATTACAGTTTTTAAGTTTGTTGATTACTTGGTATTTTCATGTTTTTAGATTTTAATAGTTATAATCATTGAATTGGATAGTTTAATAAAATTTGGATCAATATAAAGCTGGTAGCTGTTAGATTAATTTCATACTAGTCTCTGTGGGAACGATACTTGACTTATCATTATATTACTTGTTGACCACGTGCACTTGCGTGTGGGCATAATTAGATTTTGACCAACAAGTTTTTGGCGCCGCTGCCAGGGATTTAGTATAGATTTTAGTATTTTTCAATATTAGTTTAATTAGATTTCTTTTGTTTAGTTCTTTCTTTCAGGTTCTTGGACTTTGTTTATGCAAACTCGGTCTATGAAGCCAAACTTGTTTCCTTTCGAGGACGATATCGAGAAACGGTTTCAAAGGCTAAGTAAGTGGATTAAAGACACAAGGGACAACTTTGAGAACTCTGAGAAAGAAGAAACAATGGCTGTAGAAGATCAAAAAGCACTAAGGGATTTTGCTACTCCTAAGGTGACTGAGCTTCAGTCGAGTATCATCAGGCCGACGATTGATGCAAATACTTTTGAGATCAAGCCTGGGATGATTCAGAACTCAGTTCAGTTTTGGGGACTAGCCAACGACGATCCGAATGAACACTTAGTCAGCATTTGGAGATATGTGACACCTTCAGATACAATGGGGTGTCAGATGAAGCAGTCAAACTTTGCTTGTTTCCATTCACCTTGCAGGACAAGGCGAAGAGTTGGTTACATTCTCTACCGTTGGGATCAATAACTACTTGAGATGAACTTGCTCAGAAGTTCCTGGCTAAGTTCTTTTCACCAGCTAAAACTGCAAAGATGAGAAACGATCACCATGTTTGAGCAGTGGCATGGGGAGTCTTTATATGAGGCATGGGAACGGTATAAGGAATTGCTCAAAAAGTGCCCTCATCATAGGCTACCCAAATGGCTGTAGATGAATACGTTTTACAACAGGTTGAATGGGAATCTCATGACTAGTATAGATGCAGCTTCGGGTAGAGAGTTTATGGCCAAAAGTTATGTGGAGGCATTTGACGCCCCCAAAATAGATTCAATCCATCTAACCTCTCCTGAGTCGCCAAATACATGGTACAGAAAACAACTACAACTTTATTATTACAATTGTCGTGCAAAATACAACAACACATATGTTGTGAGTTTTGATACAAATATATACCAACTGTGACTCTCATCCCAACCTTAGATAGCACATCACAATGGCACCTTACATAAAGGTACATTCAAAAACTATTTTAGAAATTAGAATCTTTGGAAAGTGCTCAAGGAAACCTTCTTACATGGGAGGCCATGCGTCTAGGTTATAATAGATATCATCATATGTCCACAGAATTATCCTTAGTTGACCCAATAGACCCCAAAGAAAAATGAGAAGATTACTATCATATTCTTTCCAATGGTGAGTCCTCTCTTGACATATCATTATCTCCACTGTCTCTAATTGAGAATTATACTTCAACCAAACACCAAGATTATATAGGTAGTGCTCATAGATATACTCAGCAAGTGGATGTGCACAACCCTGTCTTATGATAACACGAAGTCGCATGTCATTAGACATCTTGTATGATAGTGGCAAAACACCCTTCCAACGTTGGGTTCGCCTCACCCTATTGAATGCACCAAATATAACTACTAAATGATGTATAAAATACAACACACTTTCCTATACTGTTTAGGGAGAACCTTCACAGCTAAAGACCACCGTTTTATTCTTCTGTTACCCCCGCTCGACCCAGCTACACTCTTATTACCTGAAAGGAATTGTGAAGCAGAAGGGTGAGCACAACTAGCCTAGTAAAGAATATCATGACTAAAGATAAATAAATTATCAATAGCCTTCATCGGTAATAAATCAGAGATTTAGAACATATGGTAGATGATAAAAAATTTCAACCATAGTTGTAGCAGAACGAGCAATCCATTAGAAGAGTCAAATAGACCATAAAGTCTATTATCTTCTTCATGTTAAAAGTCCACCAATAATGTTTTATCCCTTTAACATCAATCAACAGTTCCTTTCCACAATCACGTGAATAACTCATAATCATAATTGTGGTTCTAAATTCCTCTTCTCATCCAGGACGAAGATAATTTTTATCACCTGTCTTTACCTGAAACATCAAAGATTATGGTTATGCCAAATCACAGTTCCTGTTCATAATCATACTAATAAATTCATCCTTGCATTACGACCAAAGATATTCATCAACAGTTCATCTTTGCACTACATGCCAAAGAAATTCAATAATAGGTCATCTTTGCACTACATGCCAAAGATATTCATCAACATATCATATTTGCACTACAGGCCAAATATATTAATATCTCCAATAAATATATAATCATTTCAGAATTTATATAAACAATAATTATAACCATATTGATTAATTCACCTTTGCACTTAAGCTAAAGATATTCAATTATAAATTCAATGGTCATGATCATACCAGTCAACAATTCAACTTTGCACTACTGGCCAACGAGAACCCATAGTCACGATCATACCAATAATCTATCCATATTTACACTCAAGTCAAAGAGAAATTTCTTCATCAGGATTATAAAAATGTTATATATGATAATAAAAACAATATGATCAAAACATGGATTTCATTTCAAGAGTAAGATTCATAAATCAACGATCATTTGGTCAGAAAAAGAAATAAAGTTTGTCATGAATAGTACCCCGTGAATATTAACTCGTGAATAGTAATTCATGAATAGTAACTCATGAATAGTAACTCGTGAATAGTAACTCGTGAATATTACCCTGTATTTGTACATAGTACCGTATACGTAAATAATGTCATATACGTAAATAGTGCTATATACATGAGTAGTCTGTCAAGACACGTGAATAAAGTGCTATATACATGAATAATAGTCAGAGTATATGTGAATAATAATGTATGCGTGAATAGTAACCCCGACTCAAAAATGTAGAAATTCTACAATAAAATACATACCAATATTTCAGTATAATGATATTGAAAGAATAACATCATTAGGAAGAAAATAACATCCCTTACAATCCCTTACCTCAAAAGAAGCAAGATTCGATTTGAAATATCGTATAAGGTCAAGGAAACTTGCACTGATGAATATCAACTCACAAAATATCTAAATACTCATAAAATACGCTCGATAATATAGAGAGAGAAAGAGAGAAAACTTGTTTCTAGTGTGATTTTCAATTCTAACTAAGCAACCTATTTATAGGAAAATGTTAGAACGTCGAAGAAGACTTGACCTACTACCTGATGGCTTTACCTGCTACTATTCCTACCCACCACTTTTGAAATAAAATTTCAGCACATTTTTCACCAACCAAAGGTGGGGCCCACCAATTCTAGAAATTTCCAAAATTATTTATAAATTCAGAAACTTCAACAATTCATAATAAATAGCCCTTTTATCAGAAAAATACGAATTTTATGTCCATTTCATATGAAATCAAATTTTCTACAACTTTGTAGCTTTAAGTTTTTCCAAATTCCAAGAAAAAAATATCCGAATTCCATAAACGGATAATTTTCAACACCTCTTAAAATTCATAACAAATCACACGTTAATCTTTAACAGTTCAAAATTTGTGTACATGTACTCAACTTATATATGTATAACATATCCAAAAATCACAACGATCCAATGGTCGGATTAAAATTATAACTCACGCAATAGAGCTTTAAGAACACTGATTTGATTTTTGGACTATAAGTCCCTCGTACCAGTTTCACTCAAACAGTCACCACGAAAAATCCACAAAGAATATTTAGGTGATTCAAATTTCTACACTTAGCTTACTTCCAGGGCTTTCTTTTGATATATGGCTCATCTCTTAACTCATTATACACAAAGAGTTATAGATTTTATAAAATCAAGTAATAAACTAATTTTCTTAAATTTCCAAATTTCGTTCTTCATTTCGACTAAATACTAACAAACAGTAGAATAAATTATCATTAGCCTTCAATAGTGTTAAACTGATAAAATATAACAAACATCAAGTTTAACTGCAGCGAAACAAGCAATCCATTAGAAGAGTCAAGTAGAGAATAAAATCTACTATCTTCTATGATTTAAAAGGTTTTTCATGACTTTTATCACTGAGACTCAGCTTAATAAATAATCCACATCATCGAATCACCCCTGCACTACGACCAAGGATATTCTTTAGTATCACGACCATAAATTATCCATGCACTACGGACCAAGGATATTTGTGTATTCATTAATGGTCATGATCATGCCAACAACTATCCATCAATGCACTACGGGCCAATGAGGACTTTTTCCACATTATTTGTAACATTACGGTCATGATTACACCGAATAATTCCTGGTCATAATCATACCAAGTCCATCTATGCACTACAGGCCACAGATGACTTTCAACATAATATAAACATGATGATGATGACAATGATATAAGAATTCAATAAAACAAGTTCAAGAATTAATTTATCCATGAACCAATAACGTCCAAATTGTCAACATGATAGTGCTTTGTAGAGTAAAATTCAAGAATGCTCAGAAGAATATTTCCATAAAAAGATACTTGATGAAGCGCAAATATCAAGGATATTCCACTAATTTCATGGAGTATAGAAGTCAAAACTTTAACCAACTAAGTATAATAACGAATGGAATAACAAAAGAAATCACCATACATGCGGTACTTCACATAGACATGTTATTCCAACAGAATAATAAGTAATCTGAACCAGTCAAAGTAAATCCAAGACCGATGAGGATGTTCCAATGAGAATAATACTGACGGAACCGTGTCCGGTAAGAAAAACGCATGCATGAGGATATTCCGAGAATAATAATAAAGACGGAACCAGTCCTACAGTAAATCACCGCAACAGATATTCCAAATGTAATAATAATAAAGGCGGAATAATAGAAGAATGTCACTAAGTATAGAGTAGTCGTGAGCGTATCTTTGGTTATTCAAAGAGAATAATAAAGAATGGAATAATGTAAATTCTCTTCATGAATACAAAAAAAATAATACCCCTTACCGTAAAAGAAACTGAATATAAGAGTAGGGAAGTAGCAGAATACTATTCTATAGTTTCTTTATAATTTCTCTCTCTAGAGTTTTAGTGAATTCGTAAGAAATAATGAAGGAATGAGCTTCTATTTATAGAAGAATGGATTGCATAGTAACTAACTCATGAATGGTCCAGATTGATTTACTTTAATCTGACGGTCCATATTTAAAGCAAAATCTTTTAAATAAAATATAATATATTCCATTTATAATCTAATAAAACGAATAACTTTATAAAAGATTTTACTATGCAAACACTATGCAGGCACTATGCAACACTATGCATAATAAAATATAATATATATATATATATATATGTATATATATATATATATATATATAGGGAGTCATTCCATAGCAACCGATTGCTATGAGTACTGTGCAACACCCCCTTTTTGTACCGTTGATAAAATGAATTGATGGCTGAGATTAGACTTTGTATTTGATAAGTTTCAAGACAAAGTTGTTGTGCCTAATTATCTACCTATCAAATTTCTATTTTATTAAGTGAATATTAACTTGTCAAGATAGTTATAAAAAGTGAATATTTATTATTAAAATAATCCCAGTAGAAGACAGTCGATACTACTGGTACATTTTTTTTAATTTTTTTATTTCTCCTACTGATACAAAGCTCATACTACAATTTGGTACATTTTTTTTTAATTTTATTTTTATTTTTTCCGTATTTAAGACAGCTCATACTACCGGGTATATTTTTTTTTTTTTTTTTATTTTTCCTACTTGCAGACAGCTGCTCATACTATTTGGTATTAAAAATTGAAAAAAAAAGCTGGTTTAAGTCTGACTTGTCACTATTTGGTATTAAAAAATTGAAAAAAATGATTTTATTCAAGCAATTCGCTGCTAAATAGACTCGAACTCGCAACCTCAAACTCCAAACACTCGTCATATGACCACCCGAGCAGCACCACTTGCCTAGTTTGTTAATTTCAAACCAAGGATATGTCTTTATATTAAAACTTCACCATCCCCCAAAATCTATATTCTTGCATTATTATTATATTACGATTTATTATTATTAATAAGTCTATATAATACATATAGGGGTTTGATATTTAGAAATAAGTTAATATCTATATTTATTAAGCAATCATTATTAGTAATGATTTTATATATTAAGCAATGATTTTATTATTAAGAAATGATTTTATTATTAATAAAACTAATTCAATTAGTCTAATAAGTAATGATGATAATTTTTCAAGTCATTTCAGAAAATTAATTTACTTATCGAATTTATAAAAGTAGTGAAGTATTATTATAATAATAATAATGTGATTATCAATATTAGAAGTACAGATTATACCAATACTAGTACTGCATAACATTAAGAGGAATAGTACATATTACATGTTCATTTTCATAAAATAAAAAAAAACATAGAATGATTAATACAACCGACGCCTATTTTTTTGGATCAGGAATCCCTAGCACTCGATAGTGATTTCGCTTATCGTGGTCGGTTTCAAAGCCACAAATTGCACATTTTCATGGCCCACTTCCTCCAGAGCACAAACGGAGACGCCGTGGACTAATCACACCGCCACGGAGAGTGTCATGCCTCTCGTGCCAAGACGACATGCCTGTGGTACCCCCACAGGTGGTTATAGCTCAGGTATACCCTACGGTATATTCTAACAAAAATACTATGTCACAACACATGCGACATAATACCAACAAAAGGGTTCTATATGTACATGTTGAACCAAATCAAATTATAGTCACAAGGTTTCAAAAAGAAGGTAGCAACATGTATCGCTCTACAATTATCAACAATAAATACTAAACATGATATCCTAATTCAAAGAGTACAAATATGAGTCATTTGTATCAACTCCAAAATGAAACTAATATATTTATTTCACATGAAACAATTATGTGAAATCATAACATAATTCGAAATAAGGAAACAAACGAACAAATCAAATTTAACAAGAGTATCGCTGAAAGAGTACGGAATTCGTACCTGGATTAAGCAATGTATTATCCCAAGTATATTCTAAAAACTCGTTTAGACTCTCTCCGTTCAATATAAATAATTTAATAAGATTTTATTACAATCCAATCATTAATAACATAATACAATTAAATTTTATTATTAAGAATTTTTATAATTATGTCGACAAAATTAATTGATTCAAATTAATATACATAACTTCAATTGATTTACTAATTCGTTATAAGTTTCATGGCTAAAAGTTTATTAACATAATATATATATATATATATATATATATATATATATATATAAAATAAAAATAAAAAACGAAAAATCACAACTTCCAGGTAATCCTGCAATCAATATACATATCTATATAATCCCTATATAATAATAATATATACAGTAACAATACAAGCCTGCCAAAGTTGACATCTAACATATCCTACTATATATATATATACCATCATCTGAAGCTAGAATCACTTTTTTATTTCATCACTATATATACATAATATATGAACAAACAATTACCTTAGTTAATTGATATGCCCTTTTTTTCCTCCTCATTATCAATTGCAAAGTGAAAGTCATGGTTGCCTCTTGCAATTGCTTCTTTTCCCAATTCAGATAAAGAGTTAAATTAGTTAAATTAGGTTTTATTTATTTATTTTGTTTTACTAACTCTTCTAATTTTAATAGAATTTTAAAATTACACAATTATAAATTTGACCCACTTAATTTAAAGCCCAATTTTACCAATTTAATTTATCCAACACTTATTAATACATTAGCCCATAAAAATTAAATAACTAGTTTGACCCAAATAAATGACAAAGTCCAAACAATATGTTTTAAGAATATAAATTTAATATTATTTTTTTCCCCTGAATATTACATTACCTCCCCCTTAAAAAGGATTCCGTCCCCGGAATCAAAAGAATGAACGTACCTAATTATCAAAATTGGCAGATACTCCGCTCGAATAGACTCCTCCATCTCCCAAGTTGCTTCCCGCTCCGAATATTTTATTTTATTTTTCCTCAAAATTTTAACAAATGAGATTATCTTCCTCCTCATACCCCACTCTTGACAATCTAACATTACCTCAAGTTTCTCCCTTATTCAAAATTGTAGAGGACAAAAGACTGAAGGAACCCGATTTGGATTCACTCAATTTCGACATCAGATGAATAAATTATAATTTTTTCTAATGGACTGCAGCGCGTATAAGTATATATTCTACTCGAAAATTCAACTAATCAAATTAATATAGGATTAAAGTTACAACTTCGCTCTTTAAATATAAATATAACTCAATATAGGAGCTACCAAAACTCTAATGGACTTCCCATTTTTAATTTAATCGATTATTTAATTATCTACTAAAATAATTTAACTTTCCAAACAAAACAAAGAAGAAAAAAAAATAGTCACTTACCCTTTTCAATTTGAATACAATTGTATAGAATAAAATTAATTAATATTTAATTTTAAAAAATATGGGTTATTACATTTTTCACCCCTTAAAAATAATTCCGTCCTCGGAATTCAAATAAGCTAAAAAAAAATTTAGTTACGACGTAGCGTCGCCATTTGTAACGATCAACGCGGATAAGTCACTCATCCAAGTAATTATCAATGTATTTATAAAAGATTAAATCTACCTACCATGTCAAGCCTTGGTAAGATTCTTCAGATTGCATCAAATTAGATCACGATATGATCCACCATCATGCAAAATTGCCGCTAATATCTTTGAGTTTAATTCTTGTAAACGTACTCTTCTGAACATAATTCAAAATCACAAAAACTTCTCTTCATCCAAATACGATTCGAATACCTAAAATATTTAAAATTATTTTTAATTCGTAAAATGTTTATGCTCCACGCATGACAAAGATTTAACAAATTATATTTATTTTATTTATTTACTCTAAATAAATTAATTCAAAACTCTAAGGACATCAGATAAACACAACAATTGTACAAATTATATTACCAATTCACCCTAAGAACTCAATAGTTTCAAAATATCATAACCTCAATTTAAACTAGTTCTCAAATATTATTATACCCAAAAATATACTACTAAGATCTCTTTATCACCATATCAAACTCCAAGTCACATATTCTACTATCTGCATAAGCGGACTACAACTATTCAAGATCTCTCAAAATCAATTGAATTTCATAACTTATTATCTAATCATATAATAAATCAATCATCCCTTATTGCAAACTTTAATCCAATAAATTTTAATGTCTCTTCATACCATCACAAAGAAAGTTCATAGAACATAACTCCAATATCCTACTAGAAAATAACCACAAAATTGATCATTAACTCCAAATTATAAATCTAATTGCCTCGAATATCAACAACTCAAATTACAAGAAATCCTCTATACTTAATAATTTTCACTTTATCATAGTATCCCATCAATACACAAATATCAAATTATCCACAAGCTTTACATAAATCAAAACCTAACTAAAATTAAATTCTCAATTCAACGATCATAATTATTGTTACACAAAAAAAAAAACAACTCAAAAAAATAAATTTTCCAAAATCAAATTCTTGTTGATACAAATACTCACATCATAATCGCATCTCATATAAGATCATTTCTTATCTGCACAAAGTATAACTTTATTCACCTCAATGATTAAATCACAATTCTTAACTTATATCATTGCTCAATCACCTTAACAAATTATTCCATTATCCTCAAATCAACTACAAATCGAAAAGAGAAAGACAGTTGGTCAAAATAGAGACCAACCAAACAAAGAAAAAAATTGAATCAAACTCCTTTTCTACCCAATGGTTTACCCATAACTCACAGGTCAAACCTAAATAGGTTTTCTACAAGAAAGAACCTGGCTCTGATACCATCTCTGTAACACCCTCTTCCCAAAAAGGAAAGGGAGGTCACGTGCAAAGCACAACAAACCTCAAAATAAGTAAACAGAGCACTAATGACTTCACATATTAATAGCGATGATCCATTAATAAAGTACTAAATACAATTCTCCAAACAGAGTCAAAATAATCAAAACTTAAAATTCGAATTAACCTAGATGATCAAAGGCAACTCTCTCATCACACTAGCCCTGAATCACCCCTGCAAACCTACTGGAAGAAAAATACAAAGATGAGCCAATTGCTTCAAAGACGGACATAGATATACAAAAGATATACAATCGATATAATGAAAACAATCGAGATAAAATATCGAACCAAGCCTCAAGTGTAAACATCGACAAAAAATATATTCTCCAAAGATCTTAATGAAATATATCCTCAATCAACAGAATTAATAAACCCATAGAAGAATAAAGAAATAACGAATCAAGTAAATAACTCAATGAATTGAATCGAATGAAACAAACAAAACTAATACAATGAAATAATAAAATTTGAATCAAATGGTTGAGTTTTATTTCATATCGAGTGAGCTCATAAATATGCATTGGCACACAGGCAAGTCAAAACAATGCCACACAGACAAGTCAAAATAATTCCACACACGCAAGTCAAATGATGCCACACAGGCAAGTCAAATGATGCCACACAGGCAACCAAAATAATGCCACACAGGCATATCACACATTGGACCGCGAATCCAAATGTATGCAAATTGGATAGGTGTGTTTGGCACAACATCACCAATCTGCACAACAGAAAAGTAGGGTTAACCCATACTCCTCCCATAACAAAACACCAAATGGCCCACTTCCTCCAGAGCACAAACGGAGACGCCGTGGACTAATCACACCGCCACGGAGAGTGTCATGCCTCTCGTGCCAAGACGACATACTTGTGGTACCCCCACATGTGGTTATAGCTCAGGTATACCCTACGGTATATTCTAACAAAAATACTATGTCACAACACATGCGACATAATACCAACAAAAGGGTTCTATATGTACATGTTGAACCAAATCAAATTATAGTCACAAGGTCTCAAAAAGAAGGTAGCAACATGTATCGCTCTACAATTATCAACAATAAATACTAAACATGATATCCTAATTCAAAGTGTACAAATACGAGTCATGTGTATCAACTCCAAAATGAAACTAATATATTTATTTCACATGAAACAATTATGTAAAATCATAACATAATTCGAAATAAGGAAACAAACGAACAAATCAAATTTAACAAGAGTATCGCTGAAAGAGTACGGAATCCGTACCTGGATTAAGCAATGTATTATCCCAAGTATATTCCAAAAACTCGTTTAGACTCTCTCCGTTCAATCTAAATAATTTAATAAGATTTTATTACAATCCAATCATTAATAACATAATACAATTAAATTTTATTATTAAGAATTTTTATAATTATGTCGACAAAATTAATTAATTCAAATTAATATACATAACTTCAATTGATTTACTAATTCCGTTATAAGTTTCATGGCTAAAAGTTTATTAATATATATATATATATATATATATATATATATATATATAAAATAAAAATAAAAACAAAAATCACAACTTGCGTGCAATCCTTCAATCAATATACATATCTATATAATCCCTATATAATAATAATATATACAAGATATAATACAAGCACGCCAAAGTTGACATCTAACATATCCTACTATATATATATATATATATATATATATATATATATATATATATATATATATATATATATATATATATATACCATCATCTGAAGCTAGGATCACTTTTTTTTTCATCACTATATATACATAATATATGAACAAACAATTACCTTAGTTAATTGATATGCCCCTTTTTTTTTCCCCGCTATCAATTGCAGTGAGAGTAACACCCGCCTCTTGCAATTGCTTCTCTTTTTCCCAATTCGTATAAAGAGTATGCGAGTTAAATTAGGTTTTATTTATTTATTATTATTTATTTATTTTGTTTTTACTAACTCTCCTAATTTTAATAGAATTTTAAAATTACACAATTATAAATTTGACCCACTTAATTTAAAGCCCAATTTTACCAATTTAATTTACCCAACACTTATTAATACATTAGCCCATAAAAATTAAATAACTAGTTTGACCCAAATAAATGACAAAGTCCAAACAATATATTTTAAGAATATAAATTTAATATTTTTTTTCCCGGGATATTACACTATAGGCCACAGTTCTTACTCGATCGAGGATTAAAAATGGGCTGATGAATCGAGGATTCAGCTTTCCTCTCTTTCCAAATCTCGTAACTCTTTTCCATGGAGCAACACGTAACAACACATGATCTCCTATATCAAATTCCACATCCTTTCGATGAAGATCAAGATAACTCTTTTGTCGATCTTCAGAGAGGTTTTTTATCGTTGTCAATCGTTTGAATCTTTTCCATAGTCATACGTACCAACTCCGGTCCCAACAACGTTGCTTCACCCACCTCATCCCAGCATATTGGAGAACGACACTTTCTTCCATACAATGCTTCGAATGGAGCCATGCCAATACTTACTTGATAACTGTTGTTGTAGGAAAACTCCACCAACGGTAAGAACTTGTCCCAACTTCCCTTGAAGTCAAGGACACAGAGTCTTAATAAATCTTCCAGAGTTTGAATAGTCCTCTCTGATTATCCGTCCGTCTGAGGATGATATGCAGAACTAAATCGTAAATCCGTGCCCATAGATTTTTGCAAACTAACCCAAAATCGTGAAGTGAATCTTGGGTCTCGATCAGAAACTATAGATACTGGCATACCATGCAGTCTTACAATCTCGTTTATGTACATACAAGTAAGACGTTCAAGTGTATAAGTTTCTCGTATTGGTAAGAAGTGAGCAGACTTGGTTAATCTATCAACAATGACCCAAATTGCATCTATGCCTTGAGAAACTTTGGGAAGACTGGTAACGAAATCCATGGTAATGTGCTCCCAGTTCCATTCTAGAATTTCAAGTGGTTGCAATGGACCTTTTGGTACTTGATGCTCCGCCTTGACTCGTTGACAAGTTAGACACCTTGAGATAAACAACGCTATCTCTCTCTTCATATTGCTCCACCAAAATGTATGACGAAGATCATGATACATTTTGGTACTCCCAGGATGGATTGCAAACGGTGTGTTGTGCGCCTGCATCATAATTTTATACTTTAAATCAGGGTCATTAGGAACACAAAGTCTGGAGTTGACTCAAAGTATTCCTTCTTCATCGATTCTTGCTTTAAGATATAGCACCTTCTTGCACTTTCTTCCTCATACGCATCACTCCCAGTTCAGTAGCTTGAGCGACTTTTAACTTTATCAATTAAAGTCGGTTCTACTCGTATATTCGCCATCATCACATGGGTCCCTGGAGTCTTTAACTCTATCTCCATCCTTTGCAAGTCACACAAAATGGGCCCTTTCGTTGATAATATCGCACTCGTACCTGCATATGATCTTCTACTTAATGCGTCAGCTACCACATTCGCTTTTCCAGGATGGTATTGGAAGGTATGATCATAATCTTTCAACAGCTCAAGCCAATGTCGTTGTCGCATGTTGAGTTCCTTTTGAGTGGAGAAATATTTGAGGCTTTATGATCCGTAAAGATCTCCACTTTCTCCTTATACAAGTAATGCCTCCAAATTTTAAGTGCAAAGATAACAACTGCTAACTCTAGGTCATGAGTAGGATAATTCCTCTCATATTCTTTGAGTTGTCTTGAGGCATAGGCTATGACTTTCCCATGTTGCATGAGAACACATCCCAACCCTTTGCCCGAAGCATCACTGTAGATGACAAATCCCTCCGAGCCAGATGGTATTGTTAGAACAGGTGCTGAAATGAGTCTCCTCTTGAGTTCTTGAAAACTCTTCTCACATTCTTCGCTCCAACCGAACTTTGTATCTTTCCGAGTCAGCTGAGTTAATGGAGTAGCTATTCGAGAAAATCCTTCCACGAATTTCCGATAATAATTAGCTAAGCTGAGAAAGCTACGTACTTCGGTCACTGATTTATGTTGCTCCCAGCTTTGAATTGCTTCAATCTTTGTCGGGTCAACAGATATTCCATGACTTGATACTACGTGCCCAAGGAATGCTACTTCCTCAAGCCAGAACTCACATTTCTTTAACTTGGCATAAAGCTTGTATTCACGAAGCTTTTGGAGTATCAGCCTCAAGTGTTTTTTATTATCTTCACGACTTTTGGAATAAATAAGGATGTCATCAATAAAGACGACCACAAAGTGATCCAAATATTCCTTGAATACTCGGTTCATCATATCCATGAAGGCAGCATGAGCATTAGTCAATCCAAAGGACATGACTAGGAATTCATAATGCCCGTACCGAGTTTTGAAAGCCTTCTTTGGAATGTCATCTGTTCTAATCTTCAATTGGTGATATCCGAAACGAAGATCAATCTTTGAAAAGAATTTGGCTCCTTGCAACTGGTCAAATAGGTCATCAATACGTGGAAATGGGTACCTATTTTTGATGGTGACATGATTCAACTCCCGATAATCAATACAAAGTCGCGATACTCCCATCTTTCTTCTTCACGAATGTAAGCAGGAGCACCCCAAGGAGAAGTACTAGGACTTAATAAAGCTAATGTTTAACAATTCTCGCAGTTGGGTCTTTAACTTCACGAAGTTCAATAGGATCCATTCGATATGGGGCTTTGGAAATGGGTTTTGTAAGGGTTCAAGGTCGATACAAAATTCAACTTCACCTTATGGGTAGTAAGCAAGAAGTTCTTCGAGGGAATACGTCGGGAATTTATTAACAATAGAAATATCATTCAATGGCGACGTATTTTGTTTAGATCCGTGACATGAGCTAAGAAAGCTTGACATCCGCTTTTCAATAAAAGAGTAGCTTTATGGCTTGAGATGACCGTGATTGATTTTAATGGTTTGGTCGCTTGAATTCGCATAATAGGTTGATTAGGAATATGAAAGCTAACAACCTTACTAAAACAATCAATTTTTGCATGATGAGTAGTTAACTAATCAATCCCTAAAATTACGTCAAATGCAAGTATTTTCAATGAAATAAGATCGACAGGTAATGTGAGGGTACCGATTTGAACCAAACAAGACTTATAAACAGTGGATGTAATGAAAGTTTCTCCCAACGGAGTTTCCACAGATAAGTCAAAGTCTAATTTCTCCGGGGTCAATTTTATTCTTGAGCGCAAGTAGGAGAAATAAAAGAATGGGTAGAACCGGTATCAAATAAAGTATAGACTTCGCTAGAGTTTATGATAAGCTTACCCGTGATGACCTCATTCGGGTTCCTTGCTTTCTAGGAGGTCACAACAAACGCTCTCCCTTGCATTACCGGCTTTGACTTTTCTGGGACGGCCTTTGGTGCCTCCATCCTGGCTGAACTTGTCTTCGGTGAACGACAAAATTGGGCTAAGTGACCTTCTCTTTCATAACTATAACATGCTTTAGACGGCATCGCACAGTTTGGACTGATGTGTCCCTCCCCTCCGCATATGATAGGTGGTCGTTCTCCTTCCTTAACAACGGGTGCTGGTGTTGACGTCCTTCCATCATTGTTGAATCTCTTCTTTTTGAAATGTCCATTCTTATTGTTTTGGCCCTGACTACCACCGAAGTGGTTACCAATTCTGGCCTGTTGATTCCCTCCACGCTTGTTGTCACCGCTTCGATGACTGCTCTCATTGGTATTATCATATTGTCGGCTGCTCTCTTTTGGTTGTGTTGACTCGTTATCGCGCTCTACTAATTGAGCCCTATTTACAACATCTGAATACAAACACAGTTTATGAGAAATAAGATGTTGACGTATTCGACTTTTTAAACCTCTTAAAAACATTCGCGTCATCATTCTCTTCATTATCCACCAAGTGGGATGCAACGGGACAACTCGGCCAAACTTTGCTTCGTCATTGCGACATTAATTGTCATATTATTCTGTTCCAACTTGATGAACTCCACCTCCTTAATGTGACGAATACTTTCGGGAAAGTACTTGTCGTTGAATAGTTCTTGGAACTTCTCCCAAGATATTTTCGGTCATGGCAAGCAGTTGAGTACGCTTTTATCGTTTAATGACCGTCATTCGAGAGTTTCCAAAGTGTTTCCACTTACATTTTGGATGAGTCGCTCGCTGTCATTGTTGCATAAATTGCATAAAGCCTCTGAAGATTCAATCATTCATCATTTGGTCAGTGTTGTTGTTTGCATGAGGATTGTCGCCTTCCTGATGCACATTATCCTAATTATTGATATGTGGTGAATCAACTGTCGCCTGTGCTCCATTGCTATTCTCAACATTCTCGAATGTCATTTTCAGATACTGCCACAAAAAAAAAGTTAATTAACATATAACATATTATTCCTATACTTTGATCGACCAATTAAATACCAAATAATCTTAGGTAGGTCATACTAGCGAAGGAATTCCCCGTCTCTCCCCTCCTAGTTCTAGTCTCATATCTTAGCCAGGGATCATATCCCTAAGCTTTGATACCAACTGTGACGCCCCCAAAATAGGTAAACATCACCCATCTTGAGTCGTTAAATACATGGTACAAAATTCAAATACAACTTAATTATACAACAGTGTGTAAAATACGACTAAACATATGATGTGAGTTTTAATACAAATATTATCATCTAGACAATATACAAACTCAATGGGGTCCTCATTACATTTATTGTCACCTTTGCTTAATGTAATAGTGAGGACTACTAATACTATCATCCGGTCCATCACTCCGCTCCCCGACTCGTCCCATTTATATTCTCATTTCAAGAGAATAAAGGAAAGAAAGGGTGAGCTCAACTAGCCCAGTAAGAAATATTATGACTAAGATAATGCAGAATAAATTATCATTAGCCTTCAACAGTGTTAAACTGATAAAATATAACAAACATCAAGTTTAACTATAGCGGAACAAGCAATCCATTAGAAGAGTCAAGTAGAGAATAAAATCTACTATCTTCTATGATTTAAAAGGTTTTTCATGACTTTTATCGCTGAGACTCAGCTTAATAAATAATCCACATCATCGAATCACCCCTGCACTACGGCCAAGGATATTCTTTAGTATCACGACCACAAATTATCCATGCACTACGGACCAAGGATATTTGTTTATTCATTAATGGTCATGATCATGCCAACAACTATCCATCAATGCACTACGGGCCAATGAGGACTTTTTCCACATCATTTGTAACATTATGGTCATGATTACACCGAATAATCCCTGGTCATAATCATACCAAGTCCATCTATGCACCACAGCCATGATGACTTTCAACATAATATAAACATGAGGATGATGACAATGATATAATAATTCAATAAAACAAGTTCAAGAATTAATTTATCCATGAACCAATAACGTCCAAATTGTCAACATGATACTGCTTTGTAGAGTAAAATTCAAGAATGCTCAGATGAATATTTCCATGAAAAGATACTGGATGAAGCGCAAATATCAAGGATATTCCACTAATTTCATGGAGTATAGAAGTCAAAACTTTAACTAACTAAGTATAATAACGAATGGAATAAAAAAAGAAATCACCATGCATGCGATTGCAGATGCATAGACAAAGTTATTCCAAAGAATAATAATAAGTAACGGAACCAGTCAAAGTAAATCTAATAACCGACAAGATGTTCCAACAGAATAATACAGACGGAACCAGGTCCGGCGTAAACGCACAGAGGATATTCCAACAGAATAATAATAAAGACGGAACCAGTCCAACAGAAAAACACATGTACATAATATTCCAACAAAATAATAATAAAGACTAATAATAGAAGAATGTCACCAAGTATAGGATAGTCACAGATATATCTTGGTTATTCCAATGTAATAATAAAGAATGAATTAATGTAAGTTCTCTTCATGAATACAAAAAAATAATACCCTTCACCGTAAAAGAAACCGAATATAAGAGTAGGGAAGTAGCGAGAATACTATTCTATAGTTTCTTTATAATTTCTCTCTAGAGTTTTAGTGAATTCGTAAGAAATAATGAAGGAATGAGCTTCTATTTATAGAAGAATGGATTGCATAAGAACTAACTCATGAACTATCCAGATTGATTTACTTTAATCTGACGGTCCATATTTAAAGCAAAATCTTTTAAATAAAATATAATATATTCTATTTATAATCTAATAAAAAGAATAACTTTATAAAAAATTTTACTATGCAAATACTATGCAACACTATGCATAATAAAATATATATATATATATATATATATCTAATAAAACAAACCCCCCCACCACGTGATTCCTAGGAAACTTTATATATATATATATATATATATATATATATATATATATTTATTACATATATATACTTAATATAAATATAAATATAAAATATATATATATATATATATATATATATATATACCGATTATTTTAAAAGCAGGTAAATGGGGGTGCACAAAATAAATAAAATTTTACATCAAATACTTTAAAAATCCCTCAATATTTTTAACAACATTTATCATCATTATTATAATTGTAATATTAATCGACTGTGTCGCTCCTGTGAAAGAGGGGCTTTCCAATAAGTATTTCTCCTATCATGGCAAATTAGGTGACCAAACCTCTCCTTGTCGTAACTTCTAGACATCGTTAATATTGCAAATAATAATATTAATAACTTTGTCGTCTCAATTATTGATTTAATAATATATAAAATATTGACAATAATTGAATCAAATAACGTGAGATACTATGCAAAGAATTATCGTGAATAATAATTGAACAAAACCGAAGTGACTTCTCACGTAAGCATCAATAATCAATCCGTGTGTGCTACTATGCAACTGGCGCCATTCATGATTACTTTTAACAACGGGTGTTTCAACAGTTTAACGGTAAAACTTTCGCCGTTATTTTCATAAAGTATTTTTGTCGCTTTTCTTAATCAAATAATAATTAGTTGTAGGGTCCACCAATGATTGTGCCTTTCAGTATTTAATATTCCTGTTAAAATGAATATTCCCCACCAATCGAATATTATATAACAACTTCATGATTTTGCAAAATTTATAAATATTACCTACAACTATAACATTATATCAAATTCATTCCATAATATTCAAAAAATGATATTTATAGAAAATTCATCTTTATTCATAAAAGTTGGGGTCTTACATTACCCACCGGGTATTCCAACAGTGTTAACGGTAACAAATACACCGTTATTTATAAAACCTCATATTTGTCGTTTTCTTCATCTGACAGTAATTCTTTTATGGGGCCCACAATTGGCTGCGCCATCGTACGAATATTCCCCGACAACAAGAATATTCCACGACCAAACGAATATTCCCCGGTAACAATGAATATTTTATAACCACTTACTTATTTTGAAAAAATAATTTCACCCGTGACTTTAAACTTTTATCAATTTAACTATTTACTAAATAGAAAAATTAAATACTTTTATTTCATAAAATTTGGGGTCTTACAATCTCCCCTCCTTATGAAATTTCGTCCTCGAAATTTACGTACCTGGTATTTCGAAGAGATGAGAATACCTTGCTTTCATTTCAGATTCTATTTCCCCGGTCATCATGATTTCTCCATTGCTCATCTCCTGTATTTCAGATATCATTCTAGAATACAGCTTCAAAACAAAGGTTAATTGACATATCACAATTTGTCAACTTAAGTAAAAAAAATTAGCTTAGGTAGGACACACACTAGCGAAGGTTATTACTCGTCTCTCCCCTCTTAGTTCTATTCCCTGATCTCCGTCAGAGACCATATCCCTAAGCTCTGATACCAACTGTGACGCCCTCAAAATAAGTTGAATCCATCCAACCTATTCTGAGTCGCCAAATACATGGTACAGAAAACAACTACAACTTTATAACTACAATTATCGTGTAAAATACAACAACACATATGTTGTGAGTTTTGATACAAATATATACCAACTGTGACTCTCATCCCAATCTTGGATAACACGTCACAATGGCACCTTACATAAAGGTACAGTCAAAAACTGTTTTAAAAATTAGAATATTTGGAAAGTGCTCAAGGAAACCTTCGTACATGGGAGGCCATGCGTCTAGGTTATGATAGATATCATATGTCCGCAGAATTATCCTTGGTTGACCCAATAGACCCCAAAGAAAAATGAGAAGATTACTCTCATATTCTTTCCAATGGTGAGTCCTCTCTTGACATATCATTATCTCCATTGCCTCTAATTGAGAATTATACTTCAACCAAACACCAAGATTATATAGGTAGTGCTCAGAGATATACTCGAAAAGTGGATGTGCACAACCCTGTCTTATGATAACACGAAGTCGCATGTAATTAGACATCTTGTATGATAGTGGCAAAACATCCTTCCAACGTTGGGTTTGCCTCACCCTATTGGATGCACCAAATATAACTACTAAATGATGTATAAAATACAACACACTTTTTTATACTGTTTATGGAGAACCTTCACAGCTAAAGACCACTGTTCTATTCTCCTGTTACCCCCGCTCGACCCATCTACACTCTTATTACCTGAAGAAATTGTGAAGTAAAAGGGTGAGCACAACTAGCCCAGTAAAGAATATCATGACTAAAGATAAATAAATTATCAATAGCCTTCATCAGTAATAAATCAGAGATTTAGAACATATGGTAGATGATAAAACTTTTCAACCATAGTTGTAGTGGAACAAGCAATCCATTAGAAGAGTCAAATAGACCATCAAGTCTATTATCTTCTTCATGTTAAAAGTCCACCAATAATGTTTTATCCCTGTAACATCAATCAACAGTTCCTGTCCACAATCACGTGAATAACTCATAATCATAATTGTGGTTCTAAATTCTTCTTCTCATGCAGGACGAAGATAATTTTTATCACCTGTCTTTACCTGAAACATCAAAGATTATGGTTATACCAAATCACAGTTCCTGTTCATAATCATACTAATAAATTCATCTTTGCATTACGACCAAAGATATTCATCAACAGTTCATCTTTGCACTACAGGCCAAAGATATTCAACAACAGGACATCTTCGCACTATGGGCCAAAGATATTCATCAACAGTTCATCTTTGCACTACATGTCAAAGATATTCAATAATAGGTCATCTTTGCACTACAGGCCAAAGATATTCATCAACATATCATATTTTCACTACAGGCCAAATATATTAATATCTCCAAGAAATATATAATCATTTCAGAATTTATATAAACAATAATTATAACCATGTTGATCAATTCACCTTTGCACTTAAGCTAAAGATATTCAATTATAAATTCAATGGCCATGACCATACCAGTCAACAATTCAACTTTGTACTACTGGCCAAAGAGAACTCATAGTCACGATCATACCAATAATCTAAACAGAGAAATTTCTTCACCAGGATTATAAAAATGTTATATATGATAATAAAAACAATATGTTCAAAACATGGATTTCATTTCAAGAGTAAGATTCATAAATCAACGATCATTTGGTCAGAAAAAGAAACCAAGTTTGTCGTGAATAGTATCCCATGAATAGTAACTCATGAATAGTAACTCGTGAATAGTACCATGTATTTGTACATAGTACCGTATATGTAAATAATGTCATATACTTAAATAGTGCCATATACATGAGTAGTGCCGTATACGTGAATAGTGCCATATACGTGAATGGTGTTGTATATGTGAATAGTAACGTATACGAAAATAGTAACCCCGACACAAAAATGTAGAAATTCCATAATAAAATACATACCAATATTTCAGTATAATGATATTGAAAGAATAACATCATTAGGAAGAAAATAACATCCCTTACCTCAAAAGAACAGTACTTCCGACTGAAATATCAGGTATAAGGCTGAAGAAAACTTGCATTGATGAATAGCAACTCACAAAATATCTAAATACTCACAAAATACGCTCGATAATATAGAGAGAGAAAGATAGAAAACTTGTTTCTGGTGTGATTTTCAATTCTAACTAAGTACCCTATTTATAGAAAAATGTTAGAACGCCGAAGCAGACTTGACTGTTGCCGATGGCTTTTTACTCGCTACTATTCCCCCCACCACTTTTGAAATAAAATTTCAGCACATTTTTCACCAACCAAAGGTGGGGCCCACCAATTCTAGAAATTTCCAAAATTATTTATAAATTCAGAAACTTCAATAATTCATAATAAATAGCCCTTTTATCAGAAAAATACGAATTTTATGTCCATTTCATACGAAATCAAATTTTCTACAACTTTGTAGCTTTAAGGTTTTCCAAATTCCAAGTAGAAAATATCCGAATTTCACAAATGGATAATTTTCAACACCTCATAAAATTCATAACAAATCATACATTAATCTTTAACAGTTCAAAATTTGTGGACATGTACTCAACTTATATATGTATAACATATCCAAAAAATACAACGATCCAACGGTCGGATTAAAATTATAACTCACGCAATAGAGCTGTAAGAACACTGATTTGATTTTCGGACTATAAGTCCCTCGTACCAGTTTCACTCAAACAATCACCACCAAAAATCTACAGAGAATATTTGGGTGATTTAAATTTCTACACTTAGCTTACTTCCAGTGCTTTCTTTTGATATATGGCTCATCTCTTAACTCATTATACACAAAGAGTTATAAATTTTACAAAATCAAGTAATAAACTAATTTTCTGAAATTTCCAAATTTCTTTCTTCATTTCGAAAAAATACTAATAAAACACCTCAACATTAATTCCTTCATTAATGTCCACATAAAGTATATCCACATAAAATAAATATTTCCTTATCATCTAAATCAATAATTAATTATTCATAAATAATATTACAGAATCACAATTATGACAACCAGTGTCGTTTCTACAGAAAGAGGGGCTTTTCGATAAAGGATTTCTCTCTCTTGGCGCAGCAATTAGGTGACCAAACTCCTTTCCTAGAAAGAAATTCCTTAGTTATTGCCAATAATACTATCTAATAATATTATTCAAATAATATGAATTATTGATCTGATAATGGGAAATACTGTACAGTGATAATTATTGAAACAACAATAATATAAAATATCAACGTAGCAATTATTGAATCAATAAAATAAAATATTGAGCAGTAATTCTTCGTAACAATTATTGAGTAGTGTTTTCACGTAAGAATCAATAATTCAAAAATCTTCGCGTAATACCGCAATGCTACTCTTGTGCAACAACGCAGACAATTAATTTACTTTACCACGGGTATTCCAACAGTTTTAACTATAACAACTACATTGTTATTTATAAAAACTCATATTTGTCGTTTTCTTCATCCGACAGTTATTCTGTTATGGGGCCCACAATTGGCTGCGCCGTCGTATGAATATTTCCCGACAACAAGAATATTCCACGATTAAACGAATATTTCCCGACAACAATGAATATTTTATAACCACTTGCTTATTTTGAAAAAATAATTTCACCCGTGACTTTAAACTTTTATCAATTTAACTATTTACTAAATAGAAAAATTGAATACTTTTATTTCATAAAATTTGGGGTCTTACAAGGAATATGAGTTAATTGAGACTATGGAAGCTAATAACTACCAATGGCCTACAACGAGGATGACATAGCCTAAGGTAGCTGGGGTATTAGAGGTAGACGGAGTAACAACGTTGGCGGCACATATTTCTGCCTTATCAAAGAAAATGGATAGTCTGACGGGTGCACAACCATAGCAGGTGGCATATGTTTGCGAGTTATGTGAATGAGAACATCCTACAAAGCAGTGTGTCATCAACCCATCATCGATTCAGTTTGTGGGCAGCTACAATAGGATTCCACAGAACATGTATCAAAATGCCTACAACCTGGGGAATAGGAACCATCCTAACTTTTCATGGAGTAACAATCAAAATCAGCTGGCTCCATGACCTTCTTATCCCCCGGAGTTTCAAAATCAGCATCAACAAGTAGCTCTGCATCAAGAAAAGAAAACAGACTTAGAAGAGCTTTTGTTGAAATAGATATCAGGAAACGAGGCGACAATGAAAACACAAACAGTGGCCATAAAAAATTTAGAAAATTAGATGGGACATTTGGCCTTAGCATTAAGTAATAGACCGCAAGGGACTCTGCCAAGTGACATAGAAAAGAATTCGAAGGGGAATCATGAGCAGTGTCAAGCAATCACTTTGAGGAGTGGAAAAAATCTTGATGGGAAAATTACTAAAAATTCAGTATAGAAGGATGTCAAGGATAATGAAAACAAAGTGGTTGCAGAGAAACAGGACGGGGAAAAGAAAGGGGACAAGAGCAAATCAGATGTTAAGCCAATTGTGTATCCTCTACCACCGTTTCAGCAGAGGGTCCAAAAACAGAAATTAGACAAGCAATTCGCCAATTTTTTGGAAGTTTTTAAGAAACTTCAAATTAATATTCCTTTCACAAAAGCCCTAGAGCAAATGCCTAGTTATGCCAAATTCATGAACGATATTCTGTCTAGGAAGAAAAAGTTAGAAGATTATGAAACTATGACTTTGACGGAGGAATGCAGCGCGGTTTTATAGCGAAAGTTACCTCCAAAGTTGAAGGATCCGGGGAGTTTTACTATACCTTGCACGATCGGTAACATGGCCTTTAAAAAGTGTTTGTGTGATTTGGGGGCAAGTGTAAACCTCATGCCATTATCCATTTACACCAAATTGGGTCTACCAGCTCCAAAGCCTACGAACATATCGCTGCAGTTAGCTGACTGATCGGTAACTTATCTAAGAGGAATTATGGAGGATATTTTGGTTAAGGTGGACAAATTCATATTTCCAGTTAATTTCATAATTTTGGATTATGAGGAAGACAAGAACATCCCAATTATCTTAGGGAGACCATTTTTGGCTATGGGTAGGACTCTCATTGATGTGCAAAAATAAGAATTAACCATGGGGGTACAAGATCAGGAAGTGATAAGTGGGTTTTATACCTATGAATCAGCGTCTAATTCAAGCTTAAACGGTGTTAATTCTTTGTTTTTATGTTTTGTTTTTACTTATTTAGTGTTGTTTGGTGTTTAGGTATGGTGGAGTGACAATTGGATTAAAAGGATGGTATAATGGCAAAAATTGGCAAGTTTGGAGCGAAAATTGGACAACTAACAGAAGGTTAGCTAGCCGGGGTGGGCTATTTACTATACAAAACCCCCACCGGGGCAGGGGGGGTGCAATTCAATTATCAGAGAGGACATGCCGGTAAGTGGGCGGGCTCATTATGAAAGCTAAACCCGCTTGTATGGGTACGGGAAATTAGTGTCCTGCTTGAATTGGAATGCTGAAACAAATTGGAGATTAGTGATTGTTCTGGCTTGGGACTCAACTATGTATGGAATTAGAGTCTGAATTCGTGGCTTGGCATATAAAAATACAACAAACACAAGATTGATGGATGACATAAGCAATTAGATCATGAAAGACTGATTTTTTGAGCAAGAGCATTGGAGAGAGACTTTGAAGGCGATTTCACAACAATTGCATATTAAGGTTAGAGAGAAGAGTGGTTCTGGATTTATTCTTCTTCTTTAGTTTAATTTTTGTAATTGGGATGATGTTTACTTTATTTAATTCAGTTTTTATTTCATTGACGATGAACTAAATTCTTTATTAGGCTTATAACGGATCTTTGAGTGGAACGATGATTATGTAACTTTGATTTTCAGTTTAATAAACTATATTTCGGTTTATCTATATTGATTTGTGCTTGAATCTATAAATTGCTTGATCACCAATTTTATGTGGACTTGTATGAACTCGAGAGATGAAATACGAGTCTAGACTTAGTCAATATAGCATGTGTTCTTGAATTTTGTGAATGAATGGAATCTTGATGAATGTTAGGGTAAAGATATGCCTAGCATCGCATGTAATAGGATAAAGAACTTGAACTTAAACCTTCTTTAATTGTAATTCACATAGAGATATAGTCAGTTAGTTAATTAAGGTGTTTAACTTAATTCTATCTAATTTGTGGATTTGAGTTAATATGGTATTAGTGCATCGAGAGGTGGCTAGTTCTACTTGAGTGTTCTTCATTAATAAACTGGGATAGTGAATTAAACTGGAATAAGGTTTAGTAATCAGAGTGATGCTTAGAGTAAAGTTGTAAGCCTAATTTTCCTATATTTGTTTGAAAATTCAATTTTTAGGGTTTGTTGATTGTTTGGTAATTTTAGTAATTTTAATATTTTTAGTTATAATTCTGAAATTGGATAGTTTAATAAAATATGGATTAATAAGAATCTGGTAATTGTGAGGGTTAATTTCTTGCTAATCTCTGTAGGAACGATACTTGACTTTTCACTTTATTACTTGTTGACCACGTATACTTGCGTGTTGTGCATATAATTACGCACAACACGCAAGTATACATGGTCAACAAGTAATAAAGTGTAAGTAGAGTGTCGTTCCCACGAGGAATTAATTAATAAAAATCACCAAGTACTAACCCGTAACCAACTCAATCTTATTTAAACGAATGAATTTCAAATTATATAATTAAACTACTATTAAATTCCACTAGTTAAATTAAGATTACGGAGATTTAAAATCACAACTTCACTCATTGCTTCATTTAAGTTAACACACTTCTCATCAATTATTCTCTATCCTGAATTGTTAATCAAGAACACTAAAGCAGATAAAACCATCTCTCGATGCATAATACCCATATTCACTTAAAACCACATATGATAGAATTAAGCAAGACACCCTAATTAACTAATCCACTATATCTTTATGTGAATTACAATTAAAAAGGATTTAAAGCACAAGTTCTCTATAAGATTACATATGGCATAAAGGCATATCTCTATCCTAAAAATGAATCATGAATTCCATCTATGCAGAAATCATAAACACATGCTATCATGATCAGATCTAAATCTACACTCCTCTTCCGATTTCATATAGATGATCACAGTAATTGATGGTCATCAATTAAACAATTAAGTCCAAATCACAATAGACAATCCTCACAATAGAACATAATAATTGATAGCAAAGTATATTAAAATAAACTACACAATAAGATCCATTGTAATCTCAAACAAAGAATTAGTTCATTGAATTAAAACTAAGAATCCACACTTGAATACACATTAAAACATAAGAATAAGATTAGAGTGAAGATTAAATATGTTGTCATCAAATCTCCATCTTCCTCAAGCTCCTGCTCTTGATCTTCAAATGGTCTCCAAGTTGCTTCAATCTCCAAAACTAATAAGAACTAGGGTTTTGTCCCAATTTACTATAATCTAATCTAATGGAATCCCCCCCCTCTCTCTCTAATCCTAGTGATTCTCCTCATTTTATATGCATCTTTATATGTCTTTAAGTCCTCTTGGAAGTCCTTGAATCAATCGGCTCAAACCAATCCTTCTTGAACTCAAATTCTGCGAAAAACTATTTTTTCTGTGCGTACCCTCGCCCCGGTGGGCTTTTTTGCACTGATAGGCCCACCCTGGCTAGCTATGCTACTGTTTTTGGGCTTGTACCCCACCCGTGGGATTTTTGATGTAAAATGCCAACATTTTGGTGGCATCCTTTTTCTATTGCAGTGTCCTTTGGTAAAGCGACCATAACCTTTGCTCCGAGAAGAGTTACGAGGCCTGCCACCTATCAAATCAAAGATCTCGACGAGCTTTACAAATTTTATTATTTGAGAATTGAGAAATAACAGACGGATGAAGGTCAAAATTTGTTTGGAAGTGACTATTACGCAAATGGTCACCCAAAATAGTGAAGTTCAACATCTGTTGGTACAAAGGTCATAACTCTTGCATCCGAACTCCGATTGGAATTATTCAAAATGTTCTGAAAAGTTAAGAAGAAGCTCTACAATATAATCCAAGTTCCAAGCCAAGAACATGAAATAAACATCAAAACCCAAACGATGTCCAGACTATTTTTCTTTGCGTTTTCATACCAATAGTCGCTCACACAGCTCCCAAACATATAATCTATAAAATGAACACAAAATGCCTGAAAAGTAACTAAGAAACAAGAGTTTAAGTAACTAATTCAAGTAATAGATACCAGATAAGTAGGTATAAAACCTACTTATCAGGAAGTCATGTTCAATGTGTTCAAAGCTATGAAGTTCCCGACGAATGAAGAGGAGTGCTTCCAGGTGGATGTCATCGACCGGATAGTTAATGATGATATGGTAAAAGGTTTGGTAAGTGATCCATTGGAAACTACACTGCTGGAGGATAAGGATTTAGCTGATCCAGAGTTCGTGGACTATTTACACGTGTTGGATGCTTTGCCAAGAGTTAGTAGATTAAAAGTTCCATTTGAGCTATTACACACGGAGGAAAAAGCTTCAGCTCGGATGAAACCTTCACTTGAGGAGCCACCCACTCTTGAGCTCAAACCACTTCCTAAACACCTCAGGTATGCTTATTTAGGTGATTCAAATACTTTACCTATTATTATTGCATCTGCACTTAACGAATTGCAGGAAAGTAAATTGCTGAGGATTTTGAGAGAATACAAGTCTGCAATAGGCTGGACCATTGCCGATATAAAGGGGATCCGCCCACTACTAGAAAATCGGCCTATAGCGACGGTCGGCGACCCTCGCTATAGGCCAAAAGACCGTCGCTAAAGGTTTTAGCGACGGTCACCGACCATCACTATAGAGACGTCGGTAAAGCCTATAGTGACAGTCTTTTAGCCTATAGCGACGGTCAGTTACCCTTGGTATAGGTCATGACAAAATCGTGTATTTGCTATTTACCAATGGTGGCTGAAAGTTATTGCTACGGTCATGACCGTAGCTATAGATTTCTATAGCGACAGTTGGCGACCCTCGCTATAGGCATGTGTTTTCTAGCTCACTATAGCCACAGTCAATGACCATCGCTATAGCTTTTTTGGATTTCAAAAAAAAAACTAATAATACACATTTTATTCAACAAACACATACAATATAAAATAAAACATAAAAAAATTATATACATCATTTAAAATCATTCACATTACAATATAATAGTTAGATAATCCATCCCCTAAAATATGATGATCATTATTATACCAAACTACTAAACTAATAACTTTTACGATCATCATTACAATACAATAGTTAAGTTATATGTAAAAGACATCTGATTACTTGATGCCACTTGAACATTGTCTTCGGTTGTAGGTTCATTAGCACCTGCACCCCCTATATCAAAAAGTTCAACTTTCTTATTTCCAAGGCTGCTCATATATCTAAAGTGCAACCACGGGAAAAAAATATATGCAAACAAACCTAAAAGATGGAAGGAAATAGATTACCAAAATAGACAGTTATACCATTTGAGTTGTTGTGCACATAATTCTCTTCAATCTGCATTCAGGTAACTGCAAATTCTGAGAGCTGAATCCATACATTGAAATGACTAAGAAGGTCAAAACAAAATAAACTAAATTAGCAAGAGAATTTCAGACATTCAGGTCATAAATTCTAGTAAATACTCTATAAATAGTTCAGATTTTTGAAGAAGTGGTCTACTGACAGAGCATTGCAAGTAAGAATGAAAATGAAAGAAAAAATTTATCATGTCATATGCTCTTTATTTTAGTTCCCAAAATAAGAAACGTTATAGATGAAGATGCAGCTGTAGAAAAGAATTCATTATGTCATATGCTCTTTATTTTAGTAAATGCCATTATGCATTACCTTCACATATATACAATAAAAATGTCCACACAAAAAAGATCAAATTGAATGGTGATAAATTAACTCTTGGTTCCTATTCAATTAAAAACTTAGAAGTGATTAGAATACTTTTATCTCGCAGTAAGAGTCAAAGGGAAGTTTTATAATAAATAATATATGCAAAGTGCACAAAATGAATAATAAGCTAAATTTTTACGCATGCAAGATTCAATCAAGGAGCTTAATAGTCTACTTAATAATTTCAAAGTGAAGATAGCTATAATAGTCAAGGAATGCTTCCATTGTGACCAAAATCAGTTACTAAAGGTGTAACCAATCAAAAGTAATGAATCAGGTAGGCCATTTCTATTGTAATTTCCACTGTACCATTTCAAATAAAAATTGTCATATCAATTATTAAAATCAAGATATCTATATGTTTATATTAATATTTAAATGCATACAGTTCTTTATAAAAAAATAAAGATAAATGAATATAAAAACTATATGTCGATGCAAAGCAGTGATATCTAAGACAGTTAGAACTGTTACAAATTTTGCAGCCATAACTTGTAAATCTATTCTTGGGATCAGCTTCACTGTAGCTTTCTTCCGCATATCATTCACAGCCACAACCTACAGCACAACCTACAGAGTTATAATATAAAATGGCAGAAAACAATATCAACCCATCTACTAAATTAAATAAAGCAACAAAACAGAAGATGCACAGACAAAAACAAGATCCTCATGGAAGAGGATGTGAAGCCAATAGTGGAGCAGCAGAGAAGGTTAAATTCAATCATGAAAGAAGTAGTAAAGAAAGAAATATTGAAGTGGTTGGATGCGGGAGTTATTTACCCGATTTCAGATAGTGTATAGGTCAGTCCGGTACAGTGTGTGCCGAAAATGGGTGGAATGACAGTGGTTAAGAATGAAGATAATGAACTGATTTCAACGACGACAGTGACCGAATGGAGTGTGTGCATGGAGTACAGAAAGCTAAACAAGGCAACCCAGAAGGATCACTTTCCTCTACCCTTCATTGATCAGATGTTGGACCGACTAGCTGGACATGAATACTACTGCCTACTGGATGGATACTCGGGCTACAACCAAACTGTCAAAGCTCTTGAGGATCAAGAGAAGACCACCTTTACATGCTCATACGTCACCTTTGCATTCAGAAGGATGTCTTTTGGGTTATGTAATGCACCAGCTACATTCCAAAGATGCATGATGGCTATCTTCTCGGACATGGTGGAGAAAGAGGTTGAAATTTTCATGGATGACTTTTCAGTCTATGGAAACACTTTTGATAAGTGTCTAGAGGATTTGGTAATGGTATTACAGCGGTGTGTGGAAACTAATTTGGTACTCAACTGGGAGAAGTGTCACTTTATGGTTAAAGAGGGGATAATTTTGGGGAACAAGGTCTCTGCTAAAGGTTTAGAGGTTGATAAGGCAAAGTTGGACACGATTGAGAATCTTCCACCACCGAATTCAGTAAAGGGAATCCGCAGTTTTCTTGGACACGCCAGGTTCTACATAAGATTTATAAAAGATTTCTCTAAGATTGCAAATCCATTGTGCAGTCTTTTAGAGAAGGATGCAATATTCAGATTTGATGAGGAATGTAAAACAACATTTGAGCAGTTAAAAAAGAAGTTGACTACAATGCCATTGATCATCGCACCAGATTGGACTATGCCCTTTGAACTAATGTGCGATGCGAGCGACTACGCGGTAGGGGCTGTTTTGGGTCAACGCCGAGATAAAATATTCCACGCCATATACTATGCGAGTAAAACTCTTACAGATGCCCAATTAAACTACACAACTACAGAGAAGGAGTTACTTACAGTAGTATATGCCTTTCACAAATTCTGAGCATACTTGATTAGGGCGAATGTGGTGGTTTATACTGATCACTCGGCGATTCGCTATTTGATTTCGAAGAAGGATGCTAAGCCTAGATTAATCAGATAGATCCTTCTCCTTTAGGAATTCGATTTGGAAATAAAGGATAGGAAGGGAATAGAAAATCAAGTAACGGATCATCTTTCGAGGTTGGAAAATCCGAATAAAGATAGAGCAGATAAGTGTGTGATCAATGAATCGTTCCCGGATGAACAGCTATTTGGAGTTAATTCTGAGTTTCCATGGGATGCGTATTTTACTAACTATTTGGTGAGCAACATCCTTCCCCCTGATCTGACGCGACAACAGAAAAAGAAATTCCTACATGACGTTAAGTGGTACATGTGGGATGATCCATACTTATTCAGACAGTGCGCCAAAAAGATGATTCGAAGGTGTGTACCGTACAGTGAAGTGAAGAATATTCTACACAAATGTCATTCATCTGCATATGGGGGACATTATGGTAGTGAGCGGACATCAGCTAAATTACTACAAGCATGATTTTATTGGCCTACGGTGTTCAAGGATGCTCACCAGTTTGTGAAAACTTGTGATAGTTGCCAAAGGGTGGGCAATATTTCAAAGAGGAATGAAATGCCGCTACACACTATCATGGAAGTGGAAATTTTTAACGTATGGGGGATAGATTTTATGGGACTGTTTCCTCCATCTTTCAACAACCTGCACATCTTGCTAGCTGTAGATTATGTGTCGAAATGGGTTGAAGCCGTAGCACTCCCCACAAACAATGCCAAAGTGGTTCTCAAATTCTCACATAAGAATATCTTTACAAGATTTGACACGCCAAGAGCAATTATCAATTATGAGGGTAGTCACTTCTGCAATAGATCGTGTATAGGATGGCTACGACATATCACCCCCAAACGAGTGGTCAATCTGAGGTTTCGAACAGAGAGTTGTAGAAGATTTTAGAGAAAGTAGTGAATCCAGGCAGAAAAGATTGGTCTCTAAAATTGGACGACGCACTATGGGCATATAGGACAGCATATAAAACAGCAATTGGGATGTCTCGATACCAATTGGTCTACGGGAAAGCATGTCACCTCCCAGTGGAATTACAACATAAAGCATATTGGGCCATTCAGAAACTTAATTTTGATCAAGCAGCTGCAGGAGAGAAAAGAATTCTCCAACTGAATGAACTAGATAAGTTTCGGCTGCAAGCATACGAGAACTCAAAGATGTACAAGGAAAAGGTTAAGAAGTGGCACGACCAAAAGATCATACAGAAAAAGTTTAAACCGGGACAAACAATATTATTGTTCAACTCACGACTATGGTTGTTCCCAGGAAAGCTTAAATCGAGATGGTCGTGGCCATTCACAATTAAGAGGGTTTTCCCACATGGCTCCGCTGAGTTATACAGCAGGAATCCATTAGATATATTCAAAGTCAACGGTCATCGATTGAAGCATTACTGGGGTGGCGACATCGACAATGAAGTCACCGCAATCATACTTGCCAACACGCCATGAACAGGGAGTAGTCAGGCTGAAAGACTTAAAATCAAGCGCTAATTGGGAGGCAACCCAATTTTACTTTCATTTTCAGTATTGTTAAGTATGTTAATTAATTTGTCGTTTAGAATACAAGTTAGTATAGAATAAGTTTATTTCGACTCATTAAGTAGTTAGTTGAGTTATAAGTCTAGATAATTTGATCTTTCATGCTTAATTTGCACAATGTTGTCTTATGTTCATGATTTAATTATGTTTCAGGCATTTACAAAGCTCATGGATATGTGTTGGATGCAAAAATTGGAAAAATCAAGCTCAGCTGTAGTGTACCCCCCGCTGAGGCGGACAATTTATGAAGGAACCTTCCGGGGCGCAAGGCCTTGACTTAGAAATAGTATACCCCCACCACACGGGGGGCAATTAACAAAGGATACCCTCACGAGGTGGGGATCATGAACCGTGAATAGAATACCCCTTCGCCTTGGCAAGTGCATCATTCAGACTTATTACCCCCCTCATGCATCATCTGTAGCTTATTATAGCAGTTACAACCATTTAGACCACTTCTCCACTACCTTCTCCCATAACCAACTCATATACCCCCATTAACCCACGAATTAGCCACAAACTCCCCACTTACCCACTACATTAACCCACTAAATACATACATTATCCCCTCTCTATATATTCAAACCCTAACTACATAACATCTCCATCCTATTCCATATAATTTCAATCATACAATAGTTAGGGTTCTTTAAGTGAGATTTTTGATAGCAAAAAAGAAGGGGAAAATCAATCAATTTGTCAATACACTTAGGGTAAGCGGTTTATTCTTACAATTTCTCATCATATATCACCATATTCGAAGTCCTATTACCAATTTTGGGAGTATTGTGAGTCGTGCATGTGCCGCCCCAAAAAGAGGTATACATCACCCATCTTGGGTCGCCAAATACATGGTACAGAATTCAAATACAAACTTAATTAATACAACTATCGTGAAGAATACGACAAAACATAGCTGAGTTTTTACACGAATATTGTCTCATAGACAATATCCAAACTCAAATTCAATCCTCATTACATTTATTATCACACTCAATAGTGAGGACTACTAAGACAACCATCTCGGACTATCACTCCATTCCCCGACTAGTCCCAGCTACGTTCTCATTTCCCGAAGAGAACAATGAAAGCAAAAGGGTGAGCTCAACAAGCACAGTAAGAAATATTATGACTAAGATAATGCAGGATAAATTATCGTTAGCCTTCAACAATGTTAAACTGATAAAATATATTAAACATCAAGTTTAACTACAGCGGAACAAGCAATCCATTAAAAGTGTCAAGTAGAGCATTATATCTACTATATTCTATGATTTAAAAAGTTTATCACCAATTTTATCGCTGAGACTCAGCTTAATAAATAAACCAAATCATCCCTGTACTACAGGCCAATGATATTCATTAGTACCACGACCATGAATTATTCATGCACTACGGGCCAATGATATTTGTGTTTTCACCAATGGTCATGATCATGCCAACAACTGTCCATCATTGCACTACGGGCCAATAAGGACTTTTACCACATCATTTGTAACATTACGGTCATAATTATACCGAATAATCTCTGGTCATAATCATATCAATCAACAGTCCATCAATGCACTACGGGCCAATGAGGACTTTCATCACAACATAAGCATTAGGATGATGACAATGATATAAGAATTCAATTAAAAGAAAGCAAAAGATAAAATTTTAAAGAATTATAATTTAATTTATCAGGAATAATCATGTGAATGATATTCCTATTTACATATGATTTGATTATGATATATATATGAATGAATATGCAAGTATGCTTGCATTAAGATAAGCTGTAAAGTCCTTTGATAGATAATACAAACATATGTACAAGGACTTAGAATGAATTGATCAAATGTGTTAGGATGATCCTACATAAGCAAAACAGCTTTGTAAAGTCCTTAAAAAGAAATTATGTACAAGGACTATAAATATAGAAAGATCCATCATGTTAGGTTGATCTAATGATGTAATAGATAGGCTTGTCTGATCGTCAAGCACTGCACCAGAAATCATAGTCTCCCAGGAGAGTCAAGGAAAACTCGAGAGTATTGAGGAAGAATCGTAGTCTGCAAGATAGTAGAGTTTGGAGTTCGTAGACTGCCAGAAGAGACAAAGAAGGATCGTAGTGTGTCAAGGAGAACTTCATCAGGGCCATAGTCTGCTGAGGAAGTCATGTTCAGAATAGTAGAGACAGCCTGCCTATGAGCCGACCGAGCATCTGCCAAAGCCAAGTCAAGAATCGTAGACTACACTCAGAATCGTAGAGTCTACTGATTATACCAAAGGCAGAGATCGTAGTCGAGCAAGATCAGATGAACATAACAAGCACAACGACATAAATCATAGAGTGTCAAGATCTGATCTTGGAGTCGTAGTGTCTACACAACCAAAGCTGAATCGTAGAGTGTAGAACTAAGACTTCAACAGATGTGCTCACAATACCAAGGCAGAATCATAGAGAAAATACGATTCTCAACTAATGAGCACTCCCAGAATATCCAAAGGAATGAAACTTCTGGTTGGAAATGCAAAGATACATCCCACCTGAAGGAAACCAAAGAGCACTCAACGAATGACATTCAAGGTAACAGAAGATTCAAGCATCAACTCAATCATCATCCAGATTGAGTTGTAAAGCCATTCGAAATGAAGTCTTCCACAAGATGATCATAAGAAGACTTTAGTAACTGACTAAGGAAAGTCAGCAAATGTAGTAGTTGTCAAGTAAACAGAAGACACCGATCTTGGAAGCAACCAAGATCGTAGTGTTTGCCAAACAAAGAAAGAACTGATGGAGTATACACAGAGATATTGGTCACCCTCTGAAGAACACGGCTAAAGTGATTAAGCATTGGGTCAGTCCATTGATGATAAGTGAATGGGAGATCACAAGGAGAAAGCGAGCTGGACACGCCACAAATATGAAGTGTCTTGCTATTCAGAAGGTGCCAGAACAAATAAGTCAAGCCATCAGTATATGAGAGCTGTTGAGGCAAATAGAAGTGTTGAAACACTGCACAACAGAAGGAAGAGGTGTTCTACATTGAAGATCCAATCAACACTCTTCAAGATCGTAGTGTTGGCTCTACCAGTCAACAAGACACTACGATCAGGTCCAAGAAGACATGCATCAGAATCGTAGAGTTTGAACAACTGAAGACTGAAGCATGTGCAACAGTTCAATCTGAAGGTTGATATTTGGACAAGAGCTTATTGAGAGCATCGATGCAAAAGGACAACCTTTGATCAAGAAATCAGAAGGGGGAAATAAAGTCATCGACCTGCCCAAGACAATAAAGTAACATTTCTGATGGGGGAAACAATAGACTGCAGTGTCAGAAAGTCATGTCATGTCACATCAACAGTCTACACCAAACAACTCGAGATCTGTGAAGCAATTCAAAGAACTTTCAACGGCTACATTCCAACGGGAAGATTGGGAAGGAGTATAAATCTGCTAGAGCTTCAAATATCAAAGGTTGCTGGAGTTGTTGAGTTTGGAGAATTGGTGGATGGATCTAACCAACGAAAATAGTGAGTGACCAATGAAGGTCTGAAGGCGCACTCTACAATCCACCAAGAACACTTAGAGACAGAAAAAGAAAGAAGTAGCAGTGAGAGTTCTACAATATAGAAGTGAGAGTTCTACTACAAGAAGAGTGTTCTGAACTACTGAGAGAAAGAAGAGCTTCAATGTCATCTTGATGTCTATCATGGGATAACTCTAAGTACCAGACAGAAGAGCCTACAGTCATCTTAGCAAGTCCATTATGAGAAGGCATCAACTATAAAGAAAGAAGATCACAAACGTCATCATGGTGGCAAGCATGAGAAAGTTTCTAAGTACCTAGCAGAAGAGCTTACAGTCATCTTAGAAACCCATTATGTGCAGCCATCAAGTATCAAGATGAATGATCTTCAAGGCAGTTCATCAAGGGATCATCAGAAGTGGTTGAGTAACTGAAGAAGCTGAGCATCATGGAACACTCAACAGCACTTCAAGGATGATCACGCCAAGCTGCTAAGTATAGAAGATGTTCAGAGCATAAAGACATCTTAGCAGCTCAGCACCAACTACAAACAAACAACTCAACAAGAAGCCAGGGCCTGAGGGGTCCTTGTCCGGAGGGACTAAATGAAGTTCCAAGCCTTCTAGGCTTGAAGAGTTCCTAGGGAACTATAGAAGTTCCAAGGCTGCTGGCCTTGAAAAGTTCTTAGTGAACTGAAGTCCCAAGGCTGCTGACATTGAACGAATCTTAGTGATTCAGGGTGCTACCCTTCCTTAGTAAAAATCCTACTAGTTGAAAGCAGAAAAGTGGATTAGGAGCTTGAGTCTTTGAACCAATTAAAACCCCTTGTGTCTTTTACTTTATGTCATTTACATTATGTACCTATAACTACTATAACTGCTATGTATATTTTAACAGCTTACAACCGAACTAACTCTAAGAACAATGTATATATAATTATGAATATATCAATGAAAGGGATCTTTTACTTATTCCGCTGTGCTTGAAAAGATTCTTATGTTTGTCATATGCTAAATCATTAGCTATACAAAATAAAAGAGAAAAGTATTTTAAATTAAAAAGGATCTATTCAACCCCCCCTTCTAGATCTATATTGTGCATACTGGGAACTAACAATTGGTATCAAAGCAGGTTCTCATGCTATATGCAAAAGCTAATCGCTTTGAGTCTGATCCTAGGCACAAACATTGTTCAAAACTTAGTTTAGTAGTAAGTCACTTGTTATAGGAAGATAAGCTCACACGTTGGAAATATTGTGTACATGTAAATGTGTATATACACCTGAAGCTGCTCAGATTGGTCCATGTTCTCGATTATTATATCAACGAGACCAATCATTGCCTGTAGTCAATCTTGTAGTCTGAAGAGCAGATGAGAAAGCTCAAAGAGACATCAACAACAAAGAGTCAAGCGTCCACCAGCCTGAAAGATGAAAAGCTTGGTGCAAACTTTGTGAACTCAAGGATGTCAAAGAATTAAAAAAGGTGAGATTCTATTAGCTTGCATCTTCAAGACCATGACTGATTGATTAAAGGTCAACGACAACAACAAGCTGTCAGGAGCAAATGTGAAGCTATGCACATCAATGCCTAAACTCAATATATCCAAGATAAATGACTGTTAAGAAACTGACAGTAAAAAGGTACGGTTCCTCACTAATATAAATACGTACATCATGTTGCACCTCCTTATGCACTATAACAGTATCCTGTTAAGAAATCATAATCTACCTAAAGAGGTAAAGAGAGAAAGTACACTAAGGTTGGAAACTCAAATGCTTACAAACTTTCTCTCCATCCAAGTTTTAGGTTAAAGATGACATCTTGAAAGAAATCTGAAATAGGTCATACGCATATCACATGTTAAGTTAATCTTATGTGAAGTAATCTTTGCTGACGGATTAGTATGTATGAACCTATGTTCTAAGTGTTTGATAACACATAGAGTATGATCAGTTCTACAAGAGTATCTTGATGATTTGTAGAAACTGATCACCTCCATGAATCAACTAGATACACATAAATCGTAGAGTTGATTCTCACTCTGTTAACATTTAAACCTTGTGAACATAACCCAACAAATGATGAAACCATCAAAGAAAAAGAGTGTGTTATTAAAATGACAAATCTTACACACACTCACCATCATGCATCTCAAAATGTATTATCTAAATTAGTTAAATGCATGAATAAGACTGTTGGTGATAAATGTGATGATTATCCAAATATGTGAGGAACAGGGGTTTAGAAAACTAACCTAGCCGGACCCATTTAACCATGGGTACCAAAAATAGAAATTTACAACCTGCAGGTACTTGGTCTATCTGGACACACTAAGGAATGCTGAAGCAGAAGACTTCAGTCAAGAAGATTCAACCAGCAGAAGGCTTAAGATCGTTCAGAAATGATTTTGATAAAACTCCTGTATGTCAAAGCCTGTCCTTGAAGACCTGCTGAGCTGATCTGAATAAAGCTCACATGGATGTTGATCTTTATATAACAATAGACCATTCAACCAAAGATGAAAAAGGGTCTTAGATTCTCAATCATGCAAAGCATGTCATAAAAGAAGAATCCTCAAGTAAGCTCATTATAGAGGATCATCGAGCATCAAACATGAGGGACTCATTACGGGAGAAGAACTCAACGAACACAAGCTGACAAAGAAGACTACGTTCGTAGTGCTGACAAATGATTGTAGAATGATCAGTCCTTGAGATATCCATGTCTACAATGAAAATAGATTTGACTATTAGTGGTGATTCCAGTCAGAAAGAAGCATGCAAGGATGCCTCCTAACGCACATGAAGAAAAGGAAATCACACCTCACTGAGAAGATACTATGAACATGGGAAAGCAGTGATCTGTTAAGAAACAACAGCACTAAGATATACTATGAAGCAGTGTACCAGCTATAGAGTCCTAAAACTTTGTGGCTGATGAACCAAATGAACATCCATAGTCAGTAGGAATGTCTCAAAATGTATTACTGATAACCTTTCAGCCACCCAACTCAAAATCGTGGAGTGCCTACGATCAAACATCTGATCGTAGTGTAAGAGAAGGAGCACACCACGACTACATCAAATGCAATTGTCTAAAGTTGGTAGAGGACCTCCCCACCAGAAAAGGTCAAATGAGATATCAGTGCAAATCACTTCTGAAGTATGTCATCTGGAAAGCGCCTCAGGGACAAACCTAACCCTTAGCTCACTCTAAGAGGTTGGCCCTTCCTGAGCTACCTTGACCCAGAAGAAATGCTAAGTAAAGTTCATCTCAAGGACCAAGTCATTTAATGATCGTAGAGTCAAGGTTGAAGATAACTCCATGATCATAGTGCAACCTCAGCGATCGTAGAAGCAAACTCAACGATCGTAGTCCTACTAGAGGATAATCTAGCTCATGAGGAGCTCGGAAGAACTGGACAATTGCCCAACCATTCAAATCAAGAGGAGATAAGTTCGAATACAGTTTGGAAATATATTATGCAAATGCATCTCAGAACTCAAGTACCCAAATTGACTCGGAGTACATCAGTGATCAACCTATGCAGCATCAAGATGAGGATTAATGTCAAAACCACCCACTGCAACATCTCTCAAAAAAAGATCGTTGAGTCAACAAAGGAAAACGTAGAGTCCATAGATGCCTTATCATGCTACTCTACGAACCAAAATGGTCAACGGTTAATCCACGTCATTTGACGCCTATTCGTTTTGAAAAGGGACATTAAACTGAAGAGTTAATGGGGGGAGTTACAGCTTATTACTGGGCATCGTGCAACCAATGGTTGGTTGACACATCATTGTTTATGCAGAGTTAGAAGGAACTGCCATAAAGGAAAATTCAAATTAGTAAACAGTTATCAGAAGCTATCGAACCTCTCTCCCTCCCATTTTCAAACCCTAGAATCCTCTCAAAAGCTAAAATCAATTAACCCTCCAGAGTCTTGCCCAAATAACAATCAACCATTTCCTCATAAACTCCTCTGAATCAAATACCCATATTCCTCGAACTATTTAAATGGAAGATTGGCGAGTAATCACTGGCATTCAGCTTGGAACCAAGTCGTTTGAAAAATCCAAAAAGAAGTTCAGAGACATTCTTGAACTTGTAAAGAAAGCTGGATTCTCAGAATGTCTTGAGGCTAGCACTAGAGTATATACTGAACTGGTCAAGGAATTCTACTCAAATGCTTCAACGAGTTCTGGACTTCTGACCACCAAGGTGAAAGGATCAAGTCTGAAGATAAGAGCATCAGACATCAATCAATGTCTAGGGTTTCCAAATCAAGGTATGATAAACCTGGATGAAGTTAACATTGAAGAAGGCAGGAGGCTAATGCGGTACCAAAGAAACCCCAATCTGAAGGATATAAAGAAAAAGGAATTTCCTGAGGAATTTGAGTTCCTTACTGAGATAGTAGGCAAATGTATACTATGCAAGGATACGACATATGACACTGTGCTTGATCAACAACTAAAGATTATGTCTCCAATAGTTCAGAAAAGATGAATCAACTTTGGGGCTATCTTGCTCTATTAAATTTCCAAATGGCTGGAAAAAGCTGAAATGAAGAAGTCTACAGATAAACCCCTTACAAAGGTTTTTCATGGAAGACTGTTGAGCATTATACTGAAGAAGAAATTGGGAAACAAGATCAAAAATGATGAGGGAGAACCACTAAATGTTCATAAAGTCATATCTCCATAACTATTTGTGAACTGGAAGAAAAATCCCAAGGAAAACAAGAGGCTGACAACTAGAAGAAGCAGCAAGGCCTCTGCAAAGAAGAGGAAGGCAAAAGAGGTAGAAAGCTCTGAGTCTGATGACTCTGTACCAGCAGCAATCACACCAGTCAGGAAGAAATCCAAAGGTGTGAGGAAAACAACAGCACTTGGCGCAACGGTAAGCTTCGATCTGGGGTGAACCGTAAACCCGGGCATCCTGGGATCGATTCCCGCCTACAACAAGTGTGAGGGGCAATAAAATTGGTTCGTGTGGCCACGGGGACGCGGGCGCAAGCCTGTACGAAAAGCCTGACTCGGGGTGGGGAGATTTAGTCCGACTACGGTTGGGAAACTCCACGTTATCAAAAAAAAAAAACTGAGGCTCCACCAAGAAGTCTCTCAATTGACAATCTGGAAGTAGGAGAAGAAAAGGGCTCAATTGCAGAAATCACAAAGAGAAGAAGTAATAGATTACTTCAAGGGCCACCCAGAAAGAAAGAAAAGGTGATAAATAGGCCATCCCCAGTTCCCCAAAAAAGCCTATCTTCCAAGGATGAGAACGTAGAATCAGAAAATGAGAAGGGAACTGAACGTTTCAAGATTGAGCCCTCAAGAAGCAAATCCAGCAATGAGGAAGAAGAAGTTGGTTCTATGAAAGAATGAGCTAAGTCTGGAAATGAAGAAGTATGTTCAAGCCCCACGGCTAACTCTCAGAGCATCCATTCTGATGATGAAGAAAGGTTGCAAGTCAACACATTTGTATCCCCTACTGATAATGCTCCAACAAGTTCACATGATGGCTCAAAAGATGTTGAGTCCGAAGAAGAAGGAAATGCCCCCACTGTTGCCAAACATCAAGGAAGTCGTCTGATGATACAAAAGCTTCGGAATCTGATGAAGAAGAGGAGTCTGAAACTCCTATAGCTGAACCTCCAACAAGAAGAAAGAGCTACAGATTACTTGCTCAATTTGCGTCCAAAATGAAAAATGATCACTCCAATGTTGTCATTGAATTAAGTGATGATGAGTCTGTATCACAAGAAGATCTTGCTGAAGAAGGTTTTGGAGATGAAATGCAGCAAGAAGGATTCATTGATGAAAATGATCAGAATGTTTCAAGTTCTAAAAAAGAAGAAATGAAGAAAGATCTTGGTTCTACACATCAGGAATCAGTAGAATCAGAAGACCATCTTGTCATTTCTCCAGCCATGATTAACAGAAAGATAGCAGAGGAAGTCTCGAATGAATCACCAGAAGCACTTCCAGAAATTCCAAGCCTAGAGCTGGTGGCTCGGGACTTCCCAAAGATGAAGAGTCATACACCAATGATGATCAAAGACCAGCCCCACTACAAAGCCTACAGACATGATGGCAATCATTATATTCCTTATGATCGTAGAGTGGACTCTGAAGGCAGAAGGATAATGTCCAAGGGGATAATCGTAGAGTCTGCTCACTCTACCACTGATGATGTTCAAATCCAAATTGAGAAGCCTCCATCTGCCCAAGCTAAGCTATCTGACCTTCCTTCATCCTAAATTAGCGATTGGTACTCAACGATTTTTCAGATTTTCAACACCTTCAAAAATCTGTCCAAGGATGCAAATCGTAGAGTTCAATCTGGTGCTCAACAATAGGTTGCCCAAGCAGATGATCAACTACCTATGGAGAAGGAGCTGATGAAAAATTCTGATGAGATGATAGAGAAGATATCTCTAATCACTGAAGAGTCAAAGAGGTTCACAACAACAGAAGATAACTCAGTTCAAGAGAAACTCCAAGCAACGATTGTTGATGTATCTCTCAAAATTAAAGAGAGAGATCACATCTATCTAAAGGCCATAAATGATCAGAAGACAGATGCACTTTGGGCGCAGAAGGCAAATGAAGAACAACTCCAAGTCCTCTCTTACAAGATTGACAACATGAATCAGTCTTTCTCAGTGCAACTTGAGCTAGGCCAACAAGAACTCAAGTTTGAAGTTGCTAACTCCTCCTACCTGATGTAGCAACTAATGTCCAACATGGAACAACTCTCCCAAATGATTAATGACAAAAAGGGGAGAAAAAGAGACATAGAAAGAGGCAGAGTAACAGACACTCAAGAAAGGGAAAGGAAAGCAAAAGGAAACAAGAGAAAAAGACCAAGAAGAAGATAGAAGAAGAAGAAGCTGGGTCATCATCTGAGGGGGAGCCAAAGGATGATGAGCATGTATTTGCAAAGGCTGAGGGGGAGCCAGAAAAAAAAAGAGAAGTCCACATTACAGGGGGAGCAGGAGCAAAGGAATCAAACAGATGAATAGCTGATCAACTGACATCCTGGAAGCATACATGAAACCAAAGAGGTACATCTCTAACTAGTTAGGTATGTTCTGGATCCAGGATGTAAAATGTCACAGTGTATTAAATTCCATATTCTTATAAATGACATTCATGATTAATCATTTTTAGAAATACAATTTAAGCCATCAGATATAAGATTCATTCATAACATGTATATGCACTTATTATTTTTGTCATAATCAAATAGGGGGAGATTGTCAGGAATAAGCATGTGAATGATATTCCTATTTAAATATGATTTGATTATGATAAATATATGAATGAATATGCAAGTATGCTTGCATTAAGATAAGTTATAAAGTCTTTTGATAGATAATAGAAACATATGTACAAGGACTTAGAATGAATTGATCAAATGTGTTAGGATGATCCTACATAAGCAAAACAGCTTTATAAAGTCCTTAAAAAGAAATGATGTACAAGGACTATAAATATAGAAAGATCAAGCATGTTAACTTGATCTAATGATGTAATAGATAGGCTTGTCTGATCGTCGAGCACTGCACCAGAAATCGTAGTCTGCCAGGAGTGTCAAGGAAAACTCGAGAGCTATCGAGGAAGAATCGTAAACTACAAGATAGTAGATTTCAGAGTTCGTAGACTTCCAGGAGAGACGAGGAAGGATCGTAGTGTGTCGAGGAGAACTTCCTCAGGGCCGTAGTCTGCTGAGGAAGTCATGTTCGTAATCGTGAGAGACAACACGCCTATGAGTAACCGAGCATCCGCTTAAAGCCAAGTCAAGAATCGTAGACTACACTCAGAATCGTAGTCTACTAATTGTACCAAAGGTAGAGATCGTAGTCGAGCAAGATCAGATGAACACAACAAGCACAACGACAGAAATTGTAGAGTTTAAGATCTAATCTTGGAGTCATAGTGTCTACACAGCCAAAGCTGAATCGTAGAGTGTAGAACTAAGACTTCAACAGATGTGATCACAATACCAAGGCAGAATCGTAGAGAAAATACGATTCTCAACTAATGAGCACTCCAAGAATATCCAAAGGAATGAAGCCTCTAGTTGAAAATGAAAAGATACATCCCACCTGAAGGAAACCAAAGAGCACTCAATGAATGCCATTCAAGCTAAGAAGATTCAAGCATCAACTCAATCAGCATCCAGATTGAGTTGTAAAGCCATTCGAAATGAAGTCTTCCACAAGATGATCATAAGAAGACTTTAGTAACTGACTAAGGAAAGTCAGCAGATGCAGTAGTTGTCAAGTAAACAGAAGACAACGATCTTGGAAGCAACCAAGATCATAGTGTTTTCCAAATAAAGAAAGAATTGATGGAGTATACACAGAGATACTGGTCAGCCTCTGAAGAACAAGGCTAAAGTGATTAAGCATTGGGTCAGTCCATTGATGATAAGTGAACGGGTGATCAGAAGGAGAAAGAGAGCTGGACACGCCACAAATCTGAAGTGTCTTGCTATTTAGAAGGGGCCAGAACAAAGAATTCAAGCCATCAGTATCTGAGAGCTGTTGAAGCAAATAGAAGTGTTGAAACACTGCACAAGAGAAGGAAGAGGTGGTCTATATTGAAGATCCAATCAACACTCTTCAAGATCATAGTGTTGGCTCTACCAGTCAACAAGACACTACGATTAGGTCCAAGAAGACATACATCAGAATCGTAGAGTTCGAACAGCTGAAGATTGAAGAATTGGCATTGGCAACGGTTCAATCTAAAGGTTGATATTTGGACAAGAACTTATTGAGAGCATCGATGCAAAAGGACAAACTCTGATCAAGAAATCAGAAGGGGGAAATAATGTTGTCGACCTGCCCGAGACAACAAATTAACATATCTGACGGGGTAGGTGAAATAGTAGACTGCAGTGTCAGAAAGTCATGTCATGTCACATCTGCAGTCTACACCAAACAACTCGAGATCTGTGAAGCAATTCAAAGAACTTTCAACGGCTACTTTCCAAAGGGAAGATTGGGAAGGAGTATAAATCTGCTAGAGCTTCAAATATCAAAGGTTGCTGGAGTTGTTGAGTTTGGAGAATTGGTGGATGGATCTAACCAACGAAAATAGTGAGTGACCAATGAAGGTCTGAAGGCTCACTCTACGATCCACCAAGAACACTTAGAGACAGAAAAAGAAAGAATTATAAGTGAGAGTTCTACAATGTAGAAGTGAGAGTTCTACTACAAGAAGAGTGTTCTGAACTGCTGAGAGAAAGAAGAGCTTCAATGTCATCTTGATGTCCATCATGGGATAACTCTAAGTACTAGAGAGAAGAGCCTACAGTCATCTTAGCAAATCCATCATGAGAAGGCATCAAGTATAAAGAAAAAAGATCACAAACGTCATCATGGTGGCAAGCATGAGAAAGTTTCTAAGTACCTAGCAGAAGAGTTTACAGTCATCTTAGAAACCCATCATGTGCAGCCATCAAGTATCAAGAGGAATGATCTTCAAGGCAGTTCATCAAGGGATCATCAGAAGTGGTTGAGTAACTGAAGAAGCTGAGCATCATGTAACACTTAACTGCACTTCAAGGATGATCACGCCAAGCTGCTAAGTATAGAAGATGTTCAGAGCATAAAGACATCTTAGCAGCTCAGCACCAACTACAAACAAACAACTCAACAAGAAGCCAGGGCTTGAGGGGTCCTGGTCCGGAGGGGGTAAATGAAGTTCCAAGCCTGCTAGGCTTGAAGAGTTCCTAGGGAACTAGAGAAGTTCCAAGGCTTCTGGCCTTGAAAAGTTCTTAGTGAACTGAAGTCCCAAGGCTGCTGGCCTTGAACGAATCTTAGTGATTCAAGGTACTGCCCTTCCTTAGTGAAAATCATGCTAGTTGAAAGCAGAAGAGTGGATTAGAAGCTTGAGTCTTTGAACCACTTAAAACCCCTTGTGTCTTTTACTTTATGTCATTTACATTATGTACCTATAACTTCTATAACTGCTATGTATGTTTTAATTGCTTACAACCAAACTAACTCTAAGAACAATGTATGTATGATTATGAATATATCAATGAAGGGGATTTTTACTTATTCCGCTGTGCTTGAAAAGATTCTTATATTTGTCATATGCTAAATCATTAGCTATACAAAATAAAAGAGAAAAGTATTTGAAATTAAAAGTATCTATTCAACCCCCCCTTTCTAGATCTATATTGTGCCTACTGGGAACTAACAATTGGTATCAAAGCAGGTTCTCATGCTATATTAAAAAGCTAATCGCTTTGAGTCTGATCCTAGGCACAAACATTGTTCTAAACTTAGTTTAGTAGTAAGTCATTTATTATAGGCAGATGAGCTCACACGTTGGAAATATTATGTTCATATAAATGTGTATATACACCTGAAGCTGCTCAGATTGGTCCATATTCTCGATTATTGTATCAACGAGACCAATCCTTGCCTGCAGTCAATCTTTTAGTCTGAAGACCAGACGAGAAAGCTCAAAGAGACATCAACAACAAAGAGTCAAACGTCCACCAGCCTGAAAGATGAAATGCTGGGTGCAAACTTTGTGAACTCAAGGATGTCAAAGAATTAAAAAAGGTGAGATTTTCTTAGCTTGCATCTTCAAGACCACGACTGATTGATTAACGGTTAACGAGAGCAACAAGTTGTCAGGAGCAAATGTGAAGCTATACACATCAATGCCTAAACTCAATATATCCAAGATAAATGACTGTTAAGAAACTAACAGTAAAAAGGTACGGTTCCTCACTAATATAAATGTGTACATCATGTTGCACCTCCTTATGAACTATAACAGTATCTTGTTAAGAAATCATAATCAACCTAAAAAGGTAAAGAGAGAAAGTACACTGAGGTTGGAAACTCAAATGCTTACAAACTTTCTCTCCATCCAAGTTTTATGTTGAAGATGTCATCTTGAAAGAAATCTGAAATAGGTCATAAGCATATCACAGGTTAAGTTAATCTTATGTGAAGTAATCTTTGCTGATGGGTTAGTATGTATGAACCTATGTTCTAAGTGTTTGATAACACACAGAGTATGATCAGTTCTACAAGAGTATCTTGATGATTTGTAGAAACTGATCACCTCCATGAATCAAGTAGATACACATAAATCATAGAGTTGATTCTCACTCTGTGTGTGACGCCCCCAAAACAGGTATACATCACCCATCTTGAGTCGCCAGATACATGGTACATAAATTCAAATACAACTTAATTATACAACAGTCGTGTAAAATACGACAAAACATAGCTGAGAGATTAAACAAGAATATTGTCATCTAGATAATATCCACACTCAATGGTGTCCTCATTAAAATTATTATCACATTATTCTGTAGAATAGTGAGGACTACTAAAGCCATTTATCCTGGACCATCACTCCAATCCCCCGACTCGTCTCCAAACTATATTCTCATTTCAAGAGAACAATGAAAGAAAGGGTGAGCTCAACTAGCCCAGTAAGAAATATTATGACTAAGATAATGCAGAATAAATTCTTCTTAGCCTTCAACAGTATAATAACTGATGGAATACAATAGACAACAAGTTTTAGATCAACAACTGCAGCAGAATAAGCAATCCATTAGAAGAGTCAAGTAGAGCATAAAATCTATTATCTTCTATTATTTAAAAAGTTTTTCATCAACTTTATTGTCGAGACTCAAACTTAATAAATAAAATCAAATCATCCCCGCACTCACGCCAAGGATATTCATGTAATCATCAATGGTCATAATTATACCGAATAATCCCTGGTCATAATCATACCAACAACTGTCCATCAATGAACTACAGGCCAATGAGGACTTTCACCACATCACTCGTCACATTACAGTCATGATTGTAAGACCCCGAATTTTATGAAATAAAAGTATTCAATTTTTTATAATTACTATTCATGAGTTACTATTCATGAGTTACTATTCATGAGTTACTATTCACGAGTACTATTCATGAAGCATGATAATTTTTTTCGTAAGAAGGCATTACTTAATAATTATTACAGTAATTACTGTTCAATATTTTATTTTATTGATTCAATAATTGCTACGTTGATATTTTATATTATTGTTGTTTCAATAATTGTCACGACACAGTATTTCCCATTATCGGATCAATAATTCATATTATTAGGATAATATTATTAGATAACATTATTGGTAATGTCTAGAAAGTTCTGTCAAGGAGAGGTTTGGTCATCTAATCATGTGCCAAGAAGGAGAAATCCTTATTCGAAAGCCCCTCTTCCCCGGAACCGCCTCGGTTGTCAAGATTGTGATTCTGTAATATTATTTGTGAATAATTAATTAATGATAAGGAAAATATTCATTTTATGTGGTTATAGATGGAGAAAATTTTTTAATGTGACAATTGTTGAAAATTGATATTTTATCTTTTTTGATAAAATATATTATTATATTACAGTAATATAATAATGGTGATATTTTTACAATGAATGTGTGGTATATGAATAAATGAGGAGGAAGAGTAGTTTTGTTGCATTAAATGCTAAACACATGTTTTGTGTGTTACAAAAAATGTGCTAAACACATGTTTTGTGTGTTACAAAAAATGTTTAACACATGTTAAACATGATGGTGTACACAAATTTTGACTAAAATCTGATTATAGCCTGTAAAATCGTCCGTTTGTGGATTTCGGTCAATTTCTGTTTGGAATTTGGAAAAACTTTCTCCTGCAAAGTTGTAGAGAATGGAATTTCCTATGGAAAGGACATGTGGCTCGAATTTTTCTGATAAAAAGACTATTTATTATGAATTATTAAAGTTCTGAAGTTCCAGAATAATTGATTTTTGGAAGTTTTAATTGTTTTATTTAAGAAAAACGTTTTTACACTTTGGTGGTTCCCACTTGCATGTGTTAAATTGTTGAATTCAGATTCAAAGGTGTGCTAAGGAAATTTTATTATAAATAATATTATTTTAATAAATTTTTTGATTTGGTGTTCTAAGCAATTTCCTATAAATAGGTGCTTAGGTTAGAATTGAAAATCACACCGTAAATCAAGTTTTCTCTATTTTCTCTCTATATTATCGAGTGTATTCTTGTGAGTATTTTGATATCTTTAGTGTTGCTATACGGTACAAGTTCGTTCAGCGTTATTCCAGTCAGAAGTACTGCTCTTTTGAGGTAAGGGATTTTGTCGTTAGTATGTAAGGGTTATTATGTTTTTCAATTTTGAAATTTTTTTGAACCTTCAAAAATTCTAAAAAAAATTGAAATGATATTTTGATGAGTTTTGTAGATTGTGTCCAAAAATGGCGACTTTTGGATGTATAGATTAGGAGTTATGGATTTTATGAGAAAAGACTATTTTAAAAGTAACTGCTTATAACTCCTTGTGATTAACTCCAAAATTGATGAAATTTTTATTAGGAGTACATCTATATAATATCAGTATACTCTGTAAATTTTGAAATTTTTGGATTAAAGTACAATTTATGATAAATGTCTGAATATTCGGTGGTTTTCGCCATGTGAAAAATAGTAAATGAATTTTAAAAATTCTGAGAAAAATATATGTTCAATATGGGACTATATTATGCTAAATCCCAGAAAAAAAATATTTTTAGAACTGATTTGGTATTTTTCATGAAAATGGTCTAGTTATGAGTAAATGAATTAAATATGTTATGTGAAGTAAGAAAATTGGAAAATATGATTTTATGGCTTGAGAATCATATATGAGGTATATGCAGATTTTTGATGAGGGTTTTGGTTATTGGTGATGAAATCTTATGAGTTTGGCATTTTAGGATGATTAAATGCATTTATTAGTAATGTGTAAACAATTAAAATAAATTGTGTATAAATTTAAGAAATGATTAAAATATTGTGGTAGTATTAATAATATTAGATTATATGATTATTAAGTGATTTATAACATTTTGATTAAGGTGTTATGAGATCATTGATTTATGAATCTTACTCTTGAGATTAAATCTATATGTTGATTATATTATTTTTATTATCATATATAATATTCTTATAACTCTAATGATGATATTTCTCTTTGACTTGAGTGTAAAGATGGGTAGATTATTGGTATGATCGTGACTATAGGTTCTCTTTGGCCAGTAGTGCAAAGTTGAATTGTTGACTGGTATGATCATGACCATTGAATTTATAATTGATTATCTTTAGCTTAAGTGCAAAGGTGAATTGATCAACATATATGGTTATAATTATGGTTTATATAAATTCTGAAATGATTATGTATTTCTTTGAGATATGAATATCTTTGGCATGTAGTAAAAGATAAATTATTGATGAATATCTTTGGTCCAGAGTGTAAAGATGAATTGGTTGTTGAATATCTTTGGCCTGTAATGCAAAGATGACTGTTGTTGAATATCTTTGGCCTATAGTGCAAAAGATGAACTGTTGATGAATATTTTTGGCCCGTAGTGCAAAGATGAATTTATTAGTATGATTATGAGCAGAGGGCGTAATTTGGTATAACCATGATATTTGATGTTTCTGTGTAAAGACAAAGTGATGAAAATTATCTTCATTCCGGATGCGCGAAAAAAGGAATTTAGAACTACAATTATGATTATGAGTTATTCACATGATTGTGAAGGAACTATTGATTGATGTTACAAGGTTAAAACATTGGTGGTGGACTTTTAACATGGAGAAGATAATAGACATTATGGTCTATTTGACTCTTCTAATGGATCGCTTCGTTCCATTGCAACTATGGTTGAAAATTTTATCATCTACCATATGTTCTAAATCTCTGATTTATTACTGATGAAGTCTATTGATAATGTAATTATCTTTAGTCATGATATTTTTTACTGGGCTAGTTGTGATCACCCTTTTTTCTTCACAATTCCTTTCAGGTAATAAGAGTGTAGCTGGGTCGAGCGGGGATAACATGGGAATAGTGTGATGGTTCGGGTCTGTCAAAGTTTCTCAACACATTATAAAACGGCATGACATACAATATATAATTGTATTAAGGACCTAAGATGTGTGTGTCGTATATTATGTGTCACTTAATAATTGATTTTGGTGAACAACAATAGGGTGAGGCGAACCCAACTTTGGAAGGGTGTTTTGTCACTATCATACAAGATGTCTAATGACATACAACCTCGCGTTATCATAAGAAAGGGTTGTGCAAATCCACTCGCTGAGTATATCTACGAGTACTACCTATATGATCTTGGAGTTTATTTGAAACATAATGTTCAATTACAGACATTAGAGATAGTTATATGTCAAGAGAAGACTCACCATTGGAAGGACCATGATAGTAACCTTCTCGTTTTTCTTTGGGGTCTATTGGGTCAATCAAGGATAATTCTGTATGCATATGATATCTATCATAACTTAGATTCATGGCCTCCTATGTACGAAAGTTTCCTTGAGCACTTCCCAAAGATTTTAATTCTTAAAACAGTTCTAGATTGCAACTTTATGTAAGGTATCACTGTGAGGTGCTGTCCATAGTTGGGACATGAGTCACAGTTGGTATATATTGGTATCAAAACTCACAGTATATGTGTTGTTGTATTTTGCACGATAATTGTAGTAATAGAGTTATAGTTATTTTCTGTACCATGTATTTGGCGACTCAAAATAGGTTGGATGGATTGGACCTATTTTTGGGGCATCACAGTTGGTATCAGAGCTTAGGGATATGATCTCTGGCGGAGATCGGGGAATAGAACTATGAGGGGAGAGATGAGTAAATCCTTCGCTAGTGTGTCCTACGTAAGCTGAATTTTCTTACTTAAATTGATAAATTGTGATATGTCAATTAACCTTTGTTTTGAAGCTGTATTCTAGAATGATATCTGAAAAACAGGAGATGAGTAATGGAGGAATCATGATGACAGGGAAGATGGAATCTGAAATGAAAGTAAGGTATTCTCAACTCTTTGAAATACCAGATACGTAAATTTCGGGGACGAAATTTCATAAGGAGGGGAGATTGTAAGACCCCGAATTTTATGAAATAAAAGTATTTAATTTTTTATAATTACTATTCATGAGTTACTATTCATGAGTTACTATTCACGAGTTACTATTTACGAGTTACTATTCACGAGTACTATTCATGAAGCATGATAATTTTTTCGTAAGAAGGCATTACTTAATAATTGTTACAGTAATTACTGTTCAATATTTTATTTTATTGATTCAATAATTGCTACGTTGATATTTTATATTATTGTTGTTTCAATAATTGTCACTAGACAAAGATTTCCCATTATCGGATCAATAATTCATATTATTTGGATAATATTATTAGATAACATTATTGGCAATGTCTAGAAAGTTCATCAAGGAGAGGTTTGGTCATCTAATTGCGGCGCCAAAGAAAGAGAAATCCTTATCGAAAGCCCTCTCTCCCCGGAACCGCCGATTGTCGATGTGATTGTGATTCTGTAATATTATTTATGAATAATTAATTATTGATAAGGAAAATATTCATTTTATGTGGTTATAGATGGAGAAAAATTTTTAATGTGACAATTGTTGAAAATTGATATTTTATCTTTTTTGATAAAATATATTATTATATTACAGTAATATAATAATGGTGATATTTTTACAATGAATGTGTGATATATGAATAAATGAGGAAGAAGAGTAGTTTTGTTGCATTAAATGCTAAACACATGTTTTGTGTGTTACAAAAAATGTTTAACACATGTTAAACATGATGGTGTACACAAATTTTGACTAAAATCTGATTATAGCCTGTAAAATCGTCCGTTTGTGGATTTCAGTCAATTTCTGTTTGGAATTTGGAAAAACTTTCTCCTGCAAAGTTGTAGAGAATGGAATTTCCTATGGAAAGGACATGTGGCTCGAATTTTTCTGATAAAAGGACTATTTATTATGAATTATTAAAGTTCTGAAGTTCCAGAATAATTGATTTTTGGAAGTTTTAATTGTTTTATTTAAGAAAAACGTTTTTACACTTTGGTGGGCCCCACTTGCATGTGTTAAATTGCTGAATTCGGATTCAAAGGTGTGCTAAGGAAATTTTATTATAAATAATATTATTTTAATAAATTTTCTGCTTTGGTGTTCTAAGCAATTTCCTATAAATAAGTGCTTAGGTTAGAATTGAAAATCACACGTAAACCTGAAGTTTTCTCTATTTCTCTCTATATTATCGAGTGTATTCTTGTGAGTATTTTGATATCTTTAGTGTTGCTATATCTGGTGCAAGTTCGTTCGTTATTCCAAAGTCAATCTAATCGCTTTTTGAGGTAAGGGATATTGTCGTTAGTATGTAAGTGGTTATTATGTTTTTCAATTTTGAAATTTTTCTGAACCTTCAAAAATTCTAAAAAAAATTGAAATGATATTTTGATGAGTTTTGTAGATTGTGTCAAAAAATGGTTTGGATGTATAGATTAGGAGTTATGAATTTTATGAGAAAAGACTATTTTAAAAGTAACCGCTTATAACTCCTTGTGATTAACTCCAAAATTGATGAAATTTTTATTGGGAGTACATCTATATAATATCAGTATACCTTGTGAATTTTTGAAATATTTGGATAAAAGTACAATTTATGATAAATGTCTGAATATTCGGTTGTTTTGGCCATGTGAAAAATAGTAAATGAAGTTTAAAAATTCTGAGAAAAATATATGTTCAATATGGGACTATATTATGCTAAATCTCAGAAAAGAAATATTTTTAGAACTGATTTGGTATTTTTCATGAAAATGGTCTAGTTATGAGTAAATGAATTAAATGTCTTATGTGACGTAAGAAAATTAGAAAATATGATTTTATGGCTTGAGAATCATATATGAGATATATGTAGATTTTTTATGAGGGTTTTGGTTATTGGTGATAAAATCTTATGAGTTTGACATTTTAGGATGATTAAATGCATTTATTAGTAATGTGTAAACAATTAAAATAAATTGTTTATAAGTTTAAGAAATGATTAAAATACTGCGGTAATATTAATAATATTAGATTATGAGATTATTAAGTGATTTATAATATTTTGATTAAAGTGTTATGAGATCATTGATTTATGAATCTTACTCTTGAGATTAAATCTATATGTTGATTATATTATTTTTATTATCATATATAACATTCTTATAACTCTAATGATGATATTTCTCTTTGACTTGAGTGTAAAGATGAGTAGATTATTGGTATGATCGTGACTATAGGTTCTCTTTGGCCAGTAATGCAAAGTTGAATTGTTGACTGGTATGATCATGACCATTGAATTTATAATTGATATCTTTAGCTTAAGTGCAAAGGTGAATTGGTCAACATATATGGTTATAATTATGGTTTATATAAATTCTGAAATGATTATGTATTTCTTTGAGATATGAATATCTTTGACATGTAGTGCAAAGATCAATTATTAATGAATATCTTTGGTCCGTAGTGTAAAGATGACCCGTTGTTGAATATCTTTGGCCTGTAGTGCAAAAAGATGACTGTTGTTGAATATCTTTGGCCCAGAGTGCAAAAAGATGAACTGTTGATGAATATCTTTGGCCCATAGTGCAAAGATGAATTTATTAGTATGATTATGAACAGGAACTGTGATTTGGTATAACCATGATATTTGATGTTTCAGGTAAAGACAGGTGATTAAAATTATCTTCGTCTTGAATGCGAAAAGGAATTTAGAACTACAATTATGATTATGAGTTATTCACATGATTGTGAACAGGAACTATTGATTGATGTTACAAGGTTAAAACATTGGTGGTGGACTTTTAACATGGAGAAGATAATAGACTTTATGGTCTATTTGACTCTTCTAATGGATTGCTCGTTCCACTGCAACTATGGTTGAAAATTTTATCATCTACCATATGTTCTAAATCTCTGATTTATTACTGATGAAGTCTATTGATAATGTAATTATCTTTAGTCATGATATTCTTTACTGGGCTAGTTGTGCTCACCCTTTTTTCTTCACAATTCCTTTCAAGTAATAAGAGTGTAGCTGGATCGAGCGGGGATAACATGGGAATAGTGTGATGGTTCGGGTCTGTCAAAGTTTCTCAACACATTATAAAACGGCATGACATACAATATATAATTGTATTGAGGACCTAAGATGTGTGTGTTGTATATTATACGTCACTTAATAATTGATTTTGGTGAACAACAATAGGGTGAAGCGAACCCAACTTTGGAAGGGTGTTTTGTCACTATCATACAAGATGTCTAATGACATACAACCTCACGTTATCATAAGACAGGGTTGTGCAAATCCACTCGCTGAGTATATCTACGAGTACTACCTATATGATCTTGGAGTTTATTTGAAACATAATGTTCAATTATAGACAGTAGAGATAGTTATATGTAAGGAGAAGATTCACCATTGGAAGGACCATGATAGTAACCTTCTCGTTTTTCTTTTGGGTCTATTGGGTCAACCAAGGATAATTCTGTGGGCATATGATATCTATCATAACTTAGATTCATGGCCTCCTATGTACGAAGGTTTCCTTGAGCACTTTCCAAAGATTTTAATTTCTAAAACAGTTCTAGATTGTACCTTTATGTAAGGTATCACTGTGAGGTACTGTCCATAGTTGGGACATGAGTCACAGTTGGTATATATTGGTATCAAAACTCACAGTATATGTGTTGTTGTATTTTGCACGACAATTGTAGTAATAAAGTTATAGTTATTTTCTGTACCATGTATTTGGCGACTCAGAATAAGTTGGATGGATTGGACCTATTTTGGGGGCGTCACAATGATTATACCGAATAATCCCTGGTCATAATCATACCAAGTCCATCTCTGCACGTAAGCCAAAGATGACTTTCATCACAATATAAGCATGAGGATGATGACAATAACATAATAATTCAATAAAACAAGTTCAAGGATAAATTTTAAAGATTTATAATTTAATTTATCCAGAAATCAATAACTTCCAAATTGTCAACATGATCATTGCTTTGTAGAGTAAAATTCAAGAATAATATTCATGTACCAAAAATAATTTGGATGAGAAAAGAAATATATTTTTCTGTAAATAGTACTGTGAATAGTACTTGAGAATAGTACATCATGAATAGTACCCAGAACATGAAAAGTACCCCAAATACCCGAGTGAATAATATTCAGTGAATAGTAAGGGTGAATAGTAACTGCGTGAATAGTAACTCGTAAATAAAATACCAAATAAAATGATATTTCATGACGAGTACAAAAGAAATGATATCTCATATGAGTATAATAGAATATCTTAAAGCGCAAATGGATTTTCACCGCCATGCAGTAATCCACGTAGATAGATCATTTCCACAATTTAATAAGGAATGAATACAAAGGATCATTCACCATGCATGCGATAGTCCACACGCATGTGTTATTCCAATAGAATAATAAAGAATGGAATAACAAAAGAATTCACCAAGCATGCGATAGGCCGCATGCATGCGAGTTATGCCAATGTAATAATAAAGAATGGAACTAAAGTTATGCGTAATCCGCATGCATATGATATTCCAATGAGAATAATAAAGAATGCAACCAGGTCATGCGTAATCCGCACAGATAGGATATTCCAACAGAATAATAAAGAATGGAATAACAACAGAATTCACCAAGCATGCGATAGACCGCACAGACAGGTTATTCTAACATAATAATAAAGAATGGAATAACATAAGAATTTCACCATGTATGCGGTACTTTTCATAGACAGGTTATTCCAACATAATAATAAAGAATGGAATAACAACCCTTACGAGTATTGAAAGAAAATAACTCTCTTCATGAATACGAAAAAAAAATACCCCTTACCTCAGAAGAAACTGGATACTGGAATAGTGAGGTAGCAGACTTCTCTTCTTCTTTCTCTCTATAATTTCTCTCTATAATAATTGCTCTATAGCTTTAGTGAATTGGTGAAAAATAATGAAGAAATGAGCTACTATTTATAGGAAAATATAGTTTTGATAATTGTACATTTTGGGGCTCAAAATATTATAGTATAATACCTTCCTCTTTTCTTTTATTTTTAATTTAGTCCTGCAAGTATTATGAAACTTGCACCACCTCCCCTAATAGTAAATCATGTGAATCAATAGTAAATCATGTGACTCAATAGTTCTAATCATGTGAAAAAAATAATTACAGTATAGTACCTTCAACTATACCTCCATTTTTAACTTAGTCATGCAAGTATTATCAATCTTGCACCACCACCCCAAATAGTACAAGAATGTGAATCAATAGTACACACATGTGAACACATAGTTATAAACATGTGAATTAATTGCAATTAATTGCTCATTTATCTGGTTAATTACCCGATTGGTCAATATAACCTCTAAACATCAATTATTATCGAAATAAATGTCGATTTTCACTAACACTAATAATTCCAACACAATGGAACTATCAATTTCATATTTAATCAACACGAACTTATTTATCATTAATATTATAATTCACAATATTTAACAACCAGATCGTTCCCGTGAAAGAGGGGCTTTCCGATAAGGATTTCTCCTTATCAGCAAGCAATTAGGTGATCAAACCTCTCATTGACAGAACTTCTAGACATTGTCAATATTACAAATAATAATATGAATAACTATGTCGTCTCAATTATTAATTCAATAATATAACATATTATACAGATGATACTGTGATAATAATTGAATCAATAGTATGAGAGATATGATGCGATGAATTTATAGCAATAATTGAGTATAACTGAAGTGACTTTCACGTAAGCATCAATAATCAATACCGTAATGCTACTATGCAACCACGCGATATTATCGTACTTTTACTCTTTGGGTAGTTCAACGGTTTTAACGGTAACACTTTCGCCGTTATTTTTATAAAAAGATAATTCTGTCGTTTTCTAACTACGACAATACTTTCGTTGTGGGGTCCACCAATGATTGTGTCGTCGTACGGATATTCCCCGATAAAAAGAATATTCCCTGACCAAACGAATATTTTATAACAACTTGCATACTTTACAAAATTTATAAATATTACCCACAACTATAACATTATATCAAATCCACACCATAATATTTAAAAAAAATATTTTGAGAAATTTAAATCTTTATTCATAAAATTTGGGGTCTCACACTGTGAACACTTAAACCTTGTGAACATAACCCAGCAAATGATAAAACCATCAAAGAAAAAGAGCGTGTTATTAAAATGACAAATCTTACACACACTCACCATCAAGCAATCTCAAAATGTATTATCTAAATTAGTTATATGCATGAATAAGACTGTTGGTGATAAATGTGATGATTATCCAAATATATGAGGAACAGGGGTTTAGAAAACTAACCTAGTAGGACCCATTTAACCATGGGTACCAAAAATAGAAATTTACTACCTGCAGGTACTTAGTCTATCTGGCCAGACTAAGGAATGCTGAAGCAGAAGACTTCAGTTAAGAAGATTCAACCAGCAGAAGGCTTAAGACCGTTCAAAAATGATTCTGATAAAACTCCTATATATCAAAGCCTGTCCTTGAAGACCTACTGAGCTGATCTGAATAAAGCTCACATGGAAGCTGATCTTTATATGAAAGCAGACCATTCAACCAAAGATGAAAAAAGGTTTTAGATTCTTAATCATGCAAAGCATGTCATAAAAGAAGAATCCTTAGTGGAAATCCTGCTAGTTGAAAGCAGAAGAGTGGATTAGGAGCTTGAGTCTCTGAACCACTTAAAACCCCTTGTGTCTTTTACTTTATGTCATTTACATTATGTTTGTGAAACCCCGAATTTTATGAAATGAAAGTATTCAATTTTCTTATAATTATTATGTTATTTAGTAAATGGTTAAATTGATAAATGTTAAATTTAAGGGTGATATTTGAAAATTTTGCAAAGTATGCAAGTTGTTATAAAATATTCGTTGTGTCGGGGAATATTCAATTGGTCGAGGAATATTCATTTTAACATGGAATACTCGTACGACGACACAATCATTGGTGGACCCCATAATGGAAATATTGTCGTAGTTAGAAAAGCATGTAATTATCTTTTATAAAAATAAAGCGAAAGTGTTACCGTTAAAAACCGTTGAACTACCCGATAGTAAAAGTAATACTGCTGCGTGGTTGCATAGTAGCACACCAGATTGATTATTGATGCTTACGTGAAGAAGTCACTCAGTTTATACTCAATTATTGCTACAAAGAATTGATACATCATATCTCTCATATTATTGATTCAATTATTGTCACAGTATCATCTGTATAATATGTTATATTATTAAATCAATAATTGAGACGACAAAGTTATTCATATTATTATTTGTAATATTGAAAATGTCTAGAAGTTCTGTCAATGAGAAGTTAGAAAATATTAATGGTTGTTAAATATTGTGACCTGGGAATGACCTGGTTGTTAAATATTGTGAGTTATAATATTAATGATGAATAAGTTCGTGTTGATTAAAGATGAAATTGATAGTTCCATTGTGTTGGGATTATTAGTGTTAGTGGAAATCGATATTTATTTCGATAGTAATTGATGTCTGGAAGTTATATTGACCAATCGGATAATTAATCAGGTAAATGAGCAATTAATTGGTATTAATTCACATGTTTATAACTATGTGTTCACATGTGTGTACTATTGATTCACATGATTTACTATTAAGGGAATTGGTGCAAGATTAATAATACTTGCATGACTAAATTAAAAGTAGAGGTATAGTTGAAGGTACTATACTATAATTAATTTTTTCACATGTTTAGAACTATTGAATCATATGATTTACTATTAGGGGAGGTGGTGCAAGTTTGATAATACTTGTAGGACTAAATTAAAAATAAAGAAAAAGAGGAAGGTATTATACTGTAATATTTTGAGCCCCAAAACGTGCAATTATCGAAACTATATTTTCCTATAAATAGAAGCTCATTCTTCCTTCATTTCTCACCAATTCACTAAGTCTCACAAGAGCAATTATTATAGAGAGAAATTTAGAGAGAAAAAAGAAGAGAAGTCTGCTACCTCACTATTCCAGTTTCTTCTAAGGTAAGGGGTATTATTTCTTTCATATTCATGAAGAGAGTTATTTCTTTCAATATTCGTAAGGGTTGTTATACCATTCTTTATTATTCTGTTGGAATAACCTGTCTATGCGGTCTATCGCATGCCTGGTGAATTTTTTTGTTATTCCATTCTTTATTATTCTGTTGGAATAACATGTCTGTACGGTCTATCGCATGACTGGTGAATTCTTCTGTTATTACATTCTTTATTATTCTGTTGGAATAACCTGTCTACGCAGACTACCACATGCATGGTGAATTCTTCTGTTATTTCATTCTTTATTATTCTTCTGCAATAACCTGTCTATGTCGATTACCGCATGCATGGTGAATGATCCTTCGTATTCAATCCTTATTAAATTGTTGAAATGATCTGTCTATATGGATTACAACATGGCAGGTGAAAATCTATTTGCAGTTTCATATATTCTATTATACTCAGTTGATTAAAGTTTTGGCTTCTATACTCCATGAAATTAGTAGAATATCCTGGATATTTGCGCTTCATCCAGTATCTTTTCATGGAAATATTCTTCTGAGCATTCTTGAATTTTACTCCACAAAGCAGTATCATGTTGACAATTTGGACTTTATTGATTTCTCGATAAATTAAATTATAAATCTTTAAAATTTATCTTGAACTTGTTTTATTGAATTATTATGTCATTGTCATCATCCTCATGCTTATGATGAAAGTCATCTTTGGCTTACGTGCATAGATGGACTTGGTATGATTATGACCAGGGATTATTCGGTATAATCATGACCGTAATGTGACGAATGATATGGTGAAAGTCCTCATTGGCCTGTAGTTCATTGTTGGACAAATGTTGGTATGATTATGACCAAGGATTATTCGGTATAATCATGACCATTGATGATTACATGAATATCCTTGGCTGTGATGCAGGGATGATTTGATTTTATTTATTAAAGTTAGAGTCTCAAATGATAAAGTTGATGAAAACTTTTTAAATCATAGAAGATAGTAGATTTTATGCTCTACTTGACTCTTCTAATGGATTTCTTATTCCGCTATAGTTGTTGATCTAAAACTTATTGTCTATTACATCCTATCAGTTATTATACTATTGAATGCTAAGGATAATTTATTCTGCATTATCTTAGTCATAATATTTCTTACTGGGCTAGTTGAGCTCACCCTTTCTTTCAACCGTTTCTTCTGTGAAATGAGAATATATGGGGACGAGTTGGGGAGCAGATTGACCGGCCCAGGATGGTTGTTTTAGTAGTCCTCACTATTCTATAAAATAGTGTGACAATAAATGTAATGAGGACTCCATTGAGTGTGGATATTGTCTAGATAACAATATTCTTATTAAAACTCTTAGATTATGTTTTGTCGTATTTTACACGACTGTTGTATAATTAAGTTGTATTTGAATTTTGTACCATGTATTTGGCGACTCAAGATGGGTGATGTATACCTATTTTGGGGGGGTCACAGTTGGTATCAAAGCTTAGGGATATGATCCCTGGCTGAGATGTGAGACAAGAACTAGGAGGGGAGAGACGGGGAATTCCTTCGCTAGTATGACCTACCTAAGTTTATTTGGTATTTAATTGGTCGGCCAGAGTATAGAAATAATATGTGATATGTCAATTAAACCTTGTTTTGTGGCAGTGTTTGAAAATGGCAGCTGAAAATGTTAACAATGGAGTTAATGAGACCGTGGAGACGCCTCTAATCACCAACCAAGATAATGTGATGTCAGGCGAAGAAGGAATTAGAGATATTCATGTGATGAGTGAAGAATTAATAGTTGCACCCGAGCTAGTCGCAGAGGTAGCAGGTGAGAGTGAGGAAGAAGAGGAACCTGAGGAGAATTTATTAGAAGAACTTTGTGATCAAAATATAGAATTGCAAAATCGTATTCGTGAGTTAGAAGAACAGGTTGAAGAACGGCAGGCGGTCGTGGAGCAAAGGGATGCAACAATTCAAAATTGTGTTACCCGATGTGCGATGCTTGAACAGAAGCACTCTTTGGCAGAGTATAAGATATTAGAGCTGGAATCTGAGAATTCTATGATCAAAATTATGATGAAAGAAGAAATAACTGAACGAATGACAATGGAGGATGCATTAGTAAAAGCCGCACGACGGGATGATATTGTAGAAAAAGACGTCTGATCCAATAAGGCCAAGATAGATGAAATGGATTTCTCTTTTTGGATAACAATTGGGAGAATTCAACATCGAGTTCAGAATTACCCTGTGCAGAGCGGTCAAACCCCAATTCAATATGGATCGAGAGTAATGATTCAAATCATGGATCAGGAATACGATGAAACAATTGAGGGTGGAATGTACTCCATAGCGAAGTTAAGTCCAGTTGAGACGGTGGTACCAAAGGCAAATACGAACAAAACAAAGTAGGTGATTTCAGGAAGAGCGTTTTTCGTGACTTCTTAAAAAATGAGTAACCCGAACGAAGTTAGCATGGGTTAGTTAATTATAAATTCTTGCGAAGTGTATACCTTATTAGATACCAGTTCTACCCATTATTTTATCTCTTTTACTTACGCTCAACGTTTAAATTTGACTCTGGAGAAATTAGACTTTGACTTATTGATTCAAACTTCGTTAGCAGAAACCTTTGTTACCTCCACTGTTTATAAATCTTGTTGATTCAAATCGACACTTTCACGTTACCTGTCGATCTTATCTCTTTGAAAATACTTGCCTTTGATGTGATTTTAGTAATTGATTGGTTAACTACACATCATGCTTTTCATAAGGTTGTTAGCTTTCATATTCCTAACCAACCTGTTATGCAAATTCAAGTAACCAAACCACTAAAGTCAATCATTGTCATATCAAGCCATAAGTAAAGAGCCCCGAGCCTTTCGTTGTTGACTTCCTTGTGTGGAATGCACCGAAGCCAGACTTTCTTTAGGCGACGTCGTGAATAACGATGGCAAGTTGATAGGTATCAATGTGACATACTATCCAAGTCTTGGATGAGAGTCACAGTTTTGAATGATATTTCTATTATTAATAAATTTCCTAGTGTATTCTTGAAGACTTCTTAGCCTACCCCAGAGCGTGAAATCAAATTTTGTAGTGACCCCAGTACAAAACCCATTTCTAAAACCCTCAAGTATTTCTTCACCCAAAACGAACGTAACATGTGCCAAAGACGTTGGCTCGAGCTGATGAAGATTACGATAATACCATTCAATACCATCATGGAAAAAGCTAACGTGGTAACTGACTCATTGAGTAGAAGATCGTATGCGTTTACGAGTGCGACTTTGTTAACACAAAGACCCATTTCTTATAACTTACGAATGATGAAGATAGAGTTAAAGACTCTAGGAACCCACGTGAAGATAATAAATATACGAATAGAATCGACTTTAATCGATAAAGTTAAAGCCGCTCAAGTTACATACTCAGAACTGATGAATACGAAGAAGAAGGTTCAAGAATGCGTTGTTCTAGAATCAAGAGTTGATGAATAGAGGAAATCTTAACCCTAGATTTAATAGACCCATTTGAAATCCTCGATCGAGTAAGAACTGTGGCCTATAAACTCGTTTTACCGCCAAGTATGTCGCGTGTTCATAATGTTTTTCACGTATCGATGTTACGTAATTATGTGGACGACCCGAACCACATTATTTCTTTCAATATTCGTAAGGGTTGTTATAACATTCTTTATTATTCTGTTGGAATCACCTGTCTGTGCGGTCTATCGCATGCCTGGTGAATTCTTCTTTTATTCCATTCTTTATTATTACATTGGAATAACTTTCGCCTATCTTGATCTCATCGCATGCCCGGTGAATTCTTCGTTATTACATTCTTTATTATTTCATTGAATAACTCGCTCACGCGGACTACCGCATGCATGGTGAATTCTTCCGTTATTCCATTCTTTATTATTACCATTGGAATAACCTGCCTACATGGATTATTGCATGCATGGTGAATGATCCTTCGTATTCATTCCTTATTAAATTGTGGAAATGATGCATTCACGTGGATTATCGCATGGCGGTGAAAATCCATTTGCAGTTTCATATATTCTATTATACTCAGTTGGTTAAAGTTTTGGATTTTATACTCTATGAAATTAGTAGAATATCCTGGATATTTGCGCTTCATCCAATATCTTTTCATGGAAATATTCTTCTGAGCATTCTTGAATTTTACTCCACAAAGCAGTATCATGTTGACAATTTGGACGTTATTGATTTTTCGATAAATTAAATTATAAATCTTTAAAATTTATCTTGAACTTGTTTTATTGAATTATTATGTCATTGTCATCATCCTCATGCTTATATTGTGATGAAAGTCGTCTTTGGCTTACGTGCATAGATGGAATTGGTATGATTATGACTAGGGATTATTCGGTATAATCATTGTGACGCCCCCAAAATAGGTCCAATCCATCCAACTTATTCTGAGTCGCCAAATACATGGTACAAAAAATAATTAATTATATGTGTTATATTTATTAAATTAATGTGGAAAATTTTTATTATCGAAGTATGTGATTATGTGAGCTTATTGTATTAAAAGAAATATTTAATAAGCCTATTGGTATTTTAATTAATTTAATTATTAATTAGAGAGTTAATAATTTGACATTATTTATTAATGAGAAATTAATTATGTGACTATGTGAATTTATGAGAATTTATTATATTTTATTTAAAATAAATTAAATAAGATATTGATTTATTTTATGAAGGAGTGTATATGATAAAGTTTTATTAAATTAAATGGTTTTAAAATCTATTAAGCCTAGCCAAACATGGCCTTAGTGGGAGTTATTAGCAGTTACCCATGACTGGGTTAACTGACCATTATGCGCGTCAGTTCTCTTTTCCTTTATTATACGTATTCTTTTTCTATTCATTTTCTAAGTCTAAAAACAGAGAGGGAGAGAGAGTTTGAGAAAATTGTCAGATAAAAATTGTGAGATTTAGAGAAATTGTGGGTGTGTAATCAACAAGTTTTGTGAAAGAGTCATCTGTGATCATCTCTTTTAAATTATACTCTGGGTAATTTCTCCAAACCCAATTTCTATTTCACGTCATTTAGTTTTTATGAAAATGGCTTTCAAGCATTTGTAAAGTCTCTGTAACTGGGAAATGGTATGATTATGAGTTTATATATGTGTTAAATGTTACCATATCTTATTTGATTATATATATTTTATAAATCATGTCACCAGTTTCATGAAAATATGTCGTATATGTTGATCAAAACTTACAGAGTATGGGTTTTGGCCATATGGCCCTTATACGTAACTTTAATATGTCAACCATAAATTTTTCTACAAAATTTCCACTTGTATATGATTATGCATGCTAAAACGAACAAAACGAAACTTGAATGGTTGGATTTGGCCTTATAACGAATCTGTAGTATTAAATTCCATGTTTGTGTTCAAGAACATCAAGAACAGTACAATTTGCATATTTTAATTTTGTAATTATGTGTTTTAATGGGTTAAAATCACTCTTTAAGTGTTGGTTAATGATTATGTATGAATTATAACATGTGGGTATGTGTAATTTGGTGAAATTAATGTTTATGTTATGTTCATTTACACCGATTTTGTGTTCTTCATAATCTGAAATTGAATCTGAGTGTCGCGCATACGCCAATCGCACTGAAGTCATAATACTTACCATGCCACAGTAATGGTATGAAGACTAAGATGAAAAGTGAAAGGCGCAAATACCACTTAGCAAAATGTCCAGAAAATGTTTTTTTTTAAGTATTCAAGTATAGAAATGTGATAGTAACTTAGTCTAATGATCATAAAAACTTGTTAGACATATAATGAGGTGTTAAAATAAATTCTTAACAAGTCCATAACACAATTACGTGTGAATTAATTGATTGAATGCATGGTTAAATTATTGTTCGTGAAGCCTTAATTTTTGACAATAAGTGTTGTAACTGACTAAATATAGTCATGAATTCGAGTTAGACAAAAGAATAAACTTATGATGTTTAGTACGTTGTAATTGACTGGTATTGTGAACGTAATTGATATGTAGGATTTAAATCAAAGAACGAGTTTAGTTAAAGTGTAATCTATGCACGAGAAAAGTTTCCTAACCCTACTTGTTATCGTTATATAAGTTGATTAATTCACCTTTCTACATTGAGCAAGTTATCATTATTATTGATCAAGTCTGTCTTGTATATTAAAGTCTATTAATCTTTCAAGCATGATGCTGTTATACAATAATTATTCTATTGTATACCTTTTGAGAATTTATTCAAGTTAAATATCCAATTATTGTTAAACCTTGTTAGACTAGCGAACCCTTAATGATTCGACTAGTCCATAGTTGATGAGCGTTCTAAATTTCAAAACCCTTGATGAATTATCCAAACCAAACTTCCTTTGGCGCGGACTCGAATGTCAAACTGAGATGAACAACCCTGTATAGGGGAATTACTTATGCGTTAGCGTTAAGATATTGTGCACAGTATGGTACTAAGAGCTGATCCCCCTAAGTATGAGAAGAAGAGTTCATAGTCTTATGACTGTTAAAGGTTTCAAGAATAAACACTTGACAACCTAGGACATAGTTCAAGGTCTTATGACCCTCAGAATTTCTTTTGATTCTTGTTATTCATTCTTGATTCAAAAGTTGAGCTTTTATATTCGAAGTATTATTTCTCTCACATGTTATTATTCATTGTTATATGGTTATACTTATGGGCAATCGTGCTCACTCTTGCGTAATAATAACATTGCAGTTAAGAACGAAAGAGCAGACGAACCTTCCACTAGTAAAGGCAAGGGCAAGCTTAGCAAGTAATGAAGACTGATTATTTATGTGATGTAATTAGGATTGATGTTACTAAGACTTATTTGTTTATGTTTCCGCACATAAGATTTAAAGTTAGAGTAATCTGAGATTTATTTATTATGTAGTTGATGTAACCCCATAAGGGGAGATTTATTATTATTTCTATCTATTGCATGGTTTGCATTTATTTATGGGTAGATAGATGGATGATGTTTGTACAGTGAACACCAAATCCTGTGGAAATGGAAGTACCGGATTTGGGGGTGTCACAGGTTGGTATCAAAGCTATAGGTTATGAACCTTAGGTGGGGGAACAACCTTAGGTAGTAGCCTTATAGAAAGAACATAGTAGTGATGGAAAACTCTTATCGAGTTCTAGGAAATGAATTTTTGTAATCCATTGAAGATAATAAAAGACTTTATGTGCTTATGTGTTTAATTATGTGCTCACTAGTATGACTTAGTAACTAAAACTTGAAATTTTATTGTCAAGATGTCGGATGTTGGAGGAACTAGTCGAGCAGGGGAGGAGGAACCCTGAGTACTTACAGTACCTACAGAGGAGGAACCCCGAGACATTCATGTCGTTAGGGAACAGTTGGTACAGAGGGAGTCATCTCCATTGATCACCGTTGTTGGTCAGGAGCATGAACCTGAGACTGATCCTGAGGAGGATCCTGAGGAGGAATTTGACGAGGAAGAGGAAGAAGAGGAGTTTCCACAACACTCCGTTGATGTTGAGATGTACGACACATTATACGACCGTAATGTAGAGTTACGAGATGAGGTGTAGGATTTGACTGAGCGGGCGATTATTCAGCAGATTACTCTCGAGGAAAAGGAGAGGGAGATTTCGACTCTTCACTCACGACTGGGAAATGTAGAATGGGATTTGGTCCACGAGAAGGGTCAAACCGAAGATAAGTCCGTAGAAATAGAAAAGTTGAAGAAGGACCTGAAAGAGAGCTCAGAGAGGCTTGCCATAGCAGAAGAGGGTTGGGTAAGAGAGTCACGTCGTGCTGATCTTGTAGAAGAGGATGATCGTGCATAGAAGGCAAAGCTTGGAGAGACATACTCTACACTTAATCATGCAATGGATGAGGCCCAGGATCGAGTTTTTAGGTACCCCATCAAGTTCGAAGGACTTCCATCGTATATGCTGGATCGTAGGACGATGTCTCGCATCATGGAAGAGGAGCGTAGCAAGGCTATTCAGCGTCTTGACAGACAGTGATAGTATTAGTTTAATTATGTGAAAACTATTTGGTAGTTAATGATGTAAATTTCGATGTGTTTATAAACAAAGGAATATTTTGATGTTTTAAATCCTTTAGATTCTTTATCTCGGGATAGTTGATGTAAATAGCAATGACGCTATCTTATGATGTTAAAACTTTTGAATTGAATGAAATGTCAAAATTTATTTAAATTAATGTGTTAAGTGAATTATGGTTAATGTTCTAGCTAAGCCTTAAATGTTTGAGGGATTGAATAAAGACCTAATAAGCGAATATTCTTAACAGAAATATGCCGCCTAGAAGAAGACAAAACCGTCAGCAAGCGCAAGAAGAGTCAGTGAATAACAACAACAATGCCAATGTTAATCCTGTTCAGCAATTGGTTAACTTGCTAGCTAGAGCAATGAATAATCAACCTCAAGCTCCACCAAATACTACATTTAAGGATTTCAAGGCGGTGGGACCGCCAGAATTTAAAGGTTCAATGAACCCGATCGAGGCTCAAACATGGGTTATGGAAATGGAGAAGGTTTTCGACGTCGCTAGGGTTAGAGAAGACCAGAAGGCCGCCTTTGCAATGTTTATGCTGAAGTCTAAAGCTAGCTATTGGTGGCAAGCAAACAAAGTGCGAGGAGGTGAAGGTGTAATTACTTGGGAAAGATTTAAAGAGATGTTCTTCGAGATGTATTTCCCAACTAGCTCGCAGAACCAGATGGAGGTTCAATTTCTGGAATTGAAGCAAGGAAATATGAGCGTACCTGATTATGCGGCTAGATTCAACGAGTTGGCGAGGTTCGCCCCGTATCAAGTACACACGGACGAGAGAAAAGCCAGAAGATTCGAACAAGGACTAAAGCCTTGGGTATATAGTAAGGTATCAATGTTTCAGATAAACACTTTTGCTGGAGACTGGAAAAGGCCATCCTCGCTGAAGGTGGAAGCAATGCGGTGACCAAGTATAATCAGGAGCAGAAGAAGAAGAAGAGTGAGAATAAAGGTAATAACAAGACTGGTGGGAGTAGCACTGGGGGTAGTTATAATCCGAAGAGGAAGTGGACGGATAACTCGTCAGCTGGAAGTCAACAAGAAGGGTAGAAGAAGAAGATCGAGGCATGCTCAAGCTGCGAAAAAGCTCATTTGGGAGTTTGCATGAAAGGGAAGCGAGTGTGATAGAATTGTGGTCAGGAAGGCCACATAGCACCAAACTGTCCAAACCCAAAGAAGGGTGATTGTTTCACTTGTGGTTCGAAGGACCATCTGGCAAGAGACTGTCCTAAGAAGGGATCGGGAGGGTCAGGATCATGAGGAAATCGAGGAAACAACAGTGGAAATGCATTAACTATCACCGAACCAACCGCAACAAACCGACCGACCGCCAGGACTTTCAACATGACAGTGCAGGACGCAGTGCAGTCTCGCGATGTGGTGTAAGGTATCATTTCGATCAATAAAGTTAATGCTTATGTGTTATTTGATTCGGGTGCTACTTGTTCCTTTATATCCGATGACTTTGCCAAGAATTTAGATTTGCCTAAGGATGAATTGGATTACCCCATGAACATAGAAATTGCGAATAGAGAAATAATCCATGTTAAGTACGTGCATAAGAACTGTAGAGTGGATATTAAGGGTAATATCATGAACGTAGATCTTATCCCTATTCGACTTGGGGAATTTGACTTTATTTTGGGTATGGATTGGTTATCCAATTATGGGGCGGTAATTGACTACCAGAAGAAGCGTATTAACCTTATGACTCCGTTAAAGGTTGTTTTTTATGGTAGCAAGTCGCCTAGACAAGCGAGTTGTCGGCGATGATGATCACGAGCAGGAGGTTATTAAGACAAAGCGCATGTAGGATATCTAGCTTACATAGTCGATAGTCGTAAAGAGAATCCGAAAATAGATGAGATACCAGTAGTGAGAGATTTCGTAGACGTATTTCCGGATGATTTACCGGGACTTCCTCCAGATAGAGCAGTTGAATTCGTGATCGATTTGGCTCTAGGAACGGCTCCAAAATCGAAGGCACCGTACCGAATGGCACCGGTAGAGATTAAAGAACTGATGGTCCAACTACAAGAATTACTAGACAAGAAGTATATACAACCAAGTGTATCACCGTGGGGAGCGCTGGTTTTATTTGTGAAGAAGAAGGATGGAACAATGCGGCTCTGCATAGACTATAGAGAACTGAATAAGGTCACGATTAAGAATAGATATCCATTACCGCGAATCGACGACTTTTTCGATCAGTTAAAGGGAGCAAGATACTTTTCCAAGATAGACTTGAGAAACGGTTATCATCAACTGAAGGTGAGACCAGAGGATGTACCAAAGACAGCGTTCAGAATGCGATATGGTCACTACGAATTTTTAGTAATGTCGTTTGGTCTTACGAATGCTCCTGCAGCATTTATGGGACTAATGAATGGTGTGTTCAAGCCATTTTTGGACAAATTCGTAGTGGTATTTATAGATGACATTTTGGTTTATTCAAAAACCAAGGAAGAACATGAAGAACATTTGAGATTAACATTGGAAGTATTGAGAAGGGAGAAGTTGTATGCCAAGTTTTCAAAATGTGAATTCTGGATCGAAAGGGTACAATTTCTTGGACATGTGATTGATAGAAATAGAATTTCGGTGGATCCCTCCAAGGTCGAAGCTGTGATTAACTGGGATCAGCCGAAGACGCCATCGGAAGTAAGAAGTTTTCTCGGATTAGCAGGTTATTACAGAAGATTTATTCAAGACTTTTCCAAGATCGCAACTCCGTTAATGAATTTAACTCGAAAAGCTATGAAATTTGTTTGGACAGAGAAGTGTGAGGAAAGCTTTCAAGAATTGAAGAAGGGGTTGAGTACAGCACCTGTGTTGTCTCTTCCGGATGATACAGGAAATTTTGTTGTCTATAGTGATGCGTCGCATAAAGGACTTGGCTGTGTGCTGATGCAAAATGGAAAAGTCATTGCGTATGCATCACGACAATTGAAGGATTACGAGAAGGGATATCCGACCCACGACTTGGAGTTAGCTGCAGTTGTTTTTGCTTTGAAAATTTGGAGGCACTATCTCTACGGGGAGAAGTGTGAAATATATATAGGCCACAAGAGTCTGAAATATATTTTCACGCAGAAGGACTTGAATATGCGTCAAAGAAGGTGGTTGGAGTTAATTAAGGACTACGACTGTGAGATTTTATACCATCCGGGTAAGGCGAATGTCATTGCCGACGCCTTAAGTAGAAAGGGTCGTGAGAAATTGATGATGTTGACCGCTCAGGAATTGTTAATTTTAGCAATGGAAAAGCTGGAATTGGAAGTGAAGTATCCTATAAAGATTGACGAGAAGTTGTTCCAGATGCAGGCTGGTACAACTCTACTGGATAAAGTTAAAGAGGCTCAACTTCAGGACAAAGAATGTGAAAAAGTGAAAAAAAAGATATCTGAGGGGACTGAACCAAGATTCAAGCTGGATAAGGAGGGAATACTGAGATTCGAGAATAGAATTTGGGTACCACCAGTCACAGAGATTAAGGAAGACATTTTGAGCGAGGCTCATAGTTCACGATATTCGATTCACCCTGGTAGTACCAAGATGCATCAAGATCTTCGAAAACATTTCTGGTGGCCGAATTTGAAACGTGATGTTGCAGAATGTGTTGCCAAGTGTCTGACCTGTCAGAAAGTGAAAGCAGAACATCAGAGACCGAGTGGATTGCTACAACCATTAGAGATCCCAGAATGGAAATGGGAATATATTACAATGGACTTCGTGGTTGGCCTTCCGATGACTCAGAAAGGCTACGACACAGTATGGGTTATCGTTAACCGACTGACGAAATCCGCATACTTCCTTCCGATCAAAATCAGATTCAACTTCGATCAGTTGGCAAGGTTATATGTGAAAGAGATTGTTTCGATGCACAGAGTGTCGGTGTCAATTGTTTCTGATAGAGATCCGCGCTTTACATCAAATTTTTGGAAACGTCTACAGGAATGCATGGGAACGTAATTGCGAATGAGTACAGCATACCACCCTCAAACAGACGGATAGAGTGAGAGAACGATTCATACATTAGAAGATATTCTAAGAGCATGTGTAATGGACTTTAAAGGAAATTGGGATGATCACCTACCGTTAGTAGAGTTCGGCTACAACAATAGTTACCACGCTAGTATAGGCATGCCGCCTTACAAAGCGTTATACGGCAGAAAGTGCAGAACTTCGCTATATTGGGATGAAGTCGGCGAAATGCAATTACTAGGCCCAAAATTGGTACAGTAGATAGCAGAAATAGTCAAAGTGATCCGAGCACGATTGGTAGCAGCTCAAGATAGACAGAAGAAATACGTTAATCCACATCGTAAAAATATCGAATTCGAATCAGGTAGTTATATTTTCTTGAAGGTCTCTCCTTGGAAAGGGAAGATCAGATTCGGAAAGAAAGGGAAATTAAGCCCAAGATTCATTGGACCCTTTGAAGTTCTGAGAAGGGTCGGAGAAGTTGCTTATAAGGTAGCCTTACCTCCAGCTCTAGAGAATGTCCACAACGTTTTCCATGTCTCAGTGCTACGACCCTACAAACTCGATTACAAGCACGTCATTGAATATGAACCCCTACATTTCGACAAAGACTTATCTTACGAAGAAATTCCTATTCAAATTGTCGACCGAAAAGAAAAAGTTCTGAGAAATAAAGTAATACCTTCTGTTAAGGTAATTTGGAGGAACCACAATGCTGAAGAAGCTACGTGGGAACTCGAAGAGAATATGATGAAGAATTATCCTCATTTATTTACTTAGATTGTTATAAGCGATTCTGGGGACAAAATCTTTAGGGGGGAGAATGTAACAGACTTAATTGTTGAGTTGTGATTCTGGGGACATAATCCTTTTAAGAGGGGAAAGATGTGACAACCGAGATTTTGTAATTTAATTTTAATATTTATTGGATTGAATAAATATTTTTTGACGTATTAATTATTAAATTAAATAATTAATTGATGAAATTGTGGTAGATTAATTTAATTATATGTGTTATATTTATTAAATTAATGTGGAGAATTTTTATTATCGAAGTATGTGATTATATGAGCTTATTGTATTAAAAGAAATATTTAATAAGCTTATTGGTATTTTAATTAATTTAATTATTAATTAGAGAGTTAATAATTTGACATTATTTATTAATGAGAAATTAATTATGTGACTATATGAATTTATGAGAATTTATTATATTTTATTTAAAATAAATTAAATAAGATATTGATTTATTTTATGAAGGAGTGTATATGATAAAGTTTTATTAAATTAAATTGTCTTGAAATCTATTAAGCCTAGCCAAATATGGCCTTAGTGGGAGTTATTAGCAGTTACCCATGACTGGGTTAACTGACCATTATGAGCGTCAGTTCTCTTTTTCTTTATTATACGTATTCTTTTTCTATTCATTTTCTAAGTCTGAAAACAGAGAGGGAGAGAGAGTTTGAGAAAATTGTCAGATAAAAATTGTGAGATTTATAGAAATTGTGAGTGTGTAATTAACAAGTTTTGTGAAAGAGTCATCTGTGATCATCTCTTCTAAATTATACTCTGGGTAATTTCTCCAAACCCAATTTCTATTTCACGTCATTTAGTTTTTATGAAAACGGCTTTCAAGCTTTTGTAAAGTCTCTGTAATTGGGAAAGGGTATGATTATGAGTTTATATATGTGTTAAATGTTACCATATCTTATTTGATTATATATATTTTGTGACACCCCCAAATCCCGGTACTTCTTTACCTCAAGATTTGGTGTTCACGTAATCAAAATATTCATTTATAACTACCCATTCATAAATAAAATTGAATAAATAAACTTGCCCATACAGGGATTTCATGAAATATTATCTCCTAGGTTATCTAACCTTTACAAACAATCATTCATGCGGAAAATTTAAATAAACTTCATTACATTCTTTAAACCAAAGTCTGATAATAAAACTATCAAAACTATTACAAGTCTTCAGTACTTGTTCATCTTTCCCTTTCCTTTACTGGTGCTAGGTACGTCACCCTTTTCATCTTTTATGTAAGGATTTTACAAAAGAGTGAGCAAACAAGGCTCACTTGAAATATCAATGAATAAAATTTTACATTCTTTGCCCATTCAGGGGCTCAATAGAACTGAACAATAAGTTCTATTAACTTCTTAAACATTCCTTGCCCATTCAGGGGCTCAATAGAACTGAACAATGAGTTCTATTAATATTTTAAACATTCACTGAGGGTCTAATGACCACGAACCTTGTCCACAGTTATAAGTAATCTTTCAACTTAAACTTTTATGGTCATACGACCATAATGACTTTAAGGTACTTAGGGAGATCAACCTTCAGATATGTATTGTATACAAACATTTTGGTATGAAAGTACACAAACTAAAGCGTAACCCCTATAAATAGGGTTATTCATCTCAGTATTTTGAGTACAAGTCCACCCCAAAGATAGTTTGGTTTGGATACACTTCAAGGTAATTTGGAGTTCAACGGACATCAACTAAGGATTAGTTGAATAAAAGATAATAACACTATGTTATTGAATGATCATACTGAATAAACATTTCGTTCTAAGTTCATGCTTTAGGAATAATCTATTAGCATAACAATTGAATAATCTATCATACCTTGCTTTGAACAACATTAAGCTAAGGTTACAACTTAGAATTTAATATCAAGAATGCAGAACAACAATAATTGGAACGATAAACTGAGTCAACAGAATAAAGGTACTTGCATTCTAATATAACAAGTTTAGAGTTAAGAAAAACTTGCATAATCATAATAACTATGTAAAACCCCAACTTTTTGAATAAAGATGAATTTTCTATAAATATTATTTTTGAATATTATGGAGTGAAATTGATATAATGTTATAGTTCAGGTAATATTTATAAATTTTGCAAATCACGCATGAGTTGTTATATAATATTCGATTGGTCGGGGAATATTCGTTTTAACGAGGAATATTAAGTACAACGACACAATCATTGGTGACCCCCCTAGCGGAATTATTGTCGGATTGAGAAAGCGACAAAAATATTTTATGAAAATAACGGTAGGAAGTTTTCTGATAAGCTGTTGAAACACCCGTTGTAAAAAAGTGCGATAATCTGGCGTGGTTGCGTAGTAGTAGCACACCGGTATTGATTATTGATGCTTACATGAGAAGTCACTCATTTTTGCTTATTTTATGGATCCCCATTTACCCATTTTCAAAATAATCGGTAGAAATTATTTAATATAATAAAGGTGGGCCCACATGTGGAGGCCACATGTGGGAACCCATGTGTGGAAATTGGGATGGTGAGAGAATCTCAAATGTTTGATTTAATTGGATTGCATGTTGTTTAATTATTAGATATATGTATATTATATATGTATATTATAATATATATGTATTATATATGTATAAAAGGTGATATAATGGAATGGATGGTGGTTCACGGGGGTGATAACTCTGTGAACTTATATATATATATATATATATATATATATATATATATATATATATATAATATAATATATATTATATATTATATTTTATTTTAAAATATTTTTCTTTAAATATGAACCGTCGATTAAAGTAAATCAATCAGAATGGATTTATGAGTTAGTTACTTATGCGGTCCATTTTCTATAAATAGAAGCTCATTCCTTCATTATTTTCTTTACGAATTCATTGAAACTCTAGAGAGAGAAATTATATAGAGAAAGAAGAAAAGATTTCTGCTACTTAACTACTCTTATATTCAGTTCTTTTACGGTAAGGTGGGGTGTTATTCTTTCTTATTCATGAAGAGAAGCTGTTGTTATTCCATTGCTTATTATTTGTTGGAATAACTTTGTATCATGATCTACCCTATACTTGGTGACATTCTTCTATTATTAAAGTCTTTACTATTACATTTGGAATATCACATGCATGCGTTTCTTGGGACCGATTAAAATCTTTATTATTCTCATTGGAATATCTTATGCATGCGTTTCTACCGGACACAATTAAAATCTTTATTATTATTACGTTGGAATATCACATGCATGAGTTTTACGCCGAGACGATTAAAATCTTATTAGTATTACATTGGAATAACTTTGTTTATCAAGTACCGCATTCATGGTGATTTTGTTGTTATTCGATTCTTTATTATTTTGTTGGAACATCGCTTGGCGAATTAATTTGGCACGACTGGTTTCGTTATTAGTATACATTGGAATAACCTATCTATGCGAAGTACCACATGCATGGTGATTTCTTTTGTTATTCCATTCTTTATTATACTCAGTTGGTTAAAGTTTTGACTTCTATACTCCATGAAATTAGTAGAATATCCTTGATATTTGAGCTTCATCCAGTATCTTTTCATGGAAATATTCTTCTGATCATTCTTGAATTTTACTCTACAAAGCAGTATCATGTTGACAATTTGGACATTAGTAGTTCTTTGACAAATTAATTCTTGAACTTGTTTTATTGAATTCTTATATAATTGTCATCATCCTCATGTTTATATTTTGTTGAAAGTCATCTGTGGCCTGTAGTGCATAGATGGACTTGGTATGATTATGACTAGAGATTATTGATTGTAATCATTGGTAGTAATGTTACAAATGATGTGATAAAAGTTCTCATTGGCCCGTAGTGCATTGATGGGACGATTGTTGGCATGATCATGACCATTAATGAATACACAAATATTCTTGGCAAGTAGTGCATGGATAATTATGGTCGTGATACTAAAGAATATCCTTGGTAGTAGTGCGTATGGGTGATTTGATGATGTGGAATATTTATTGTCGAGAGTCTCGGCGATAATGATGATGAAAAACCTTTTTAATCATAAAAGATAGTAGATTTTATTTTCTACTTGACTCTTTTAATGGATTGCTTGTTCATTTGTAGTTAAACTTGATGTCTATTATATTTTATCGGTTTAACATTGTTGGAGACTAATGATAATTTATTCGCATTATCTTAGTCATAATATTTTTCTTTGGGCTAGTTGAGCTCACCTTTCTTTCTTTCCTTTTTCTCTTGAAATGAGAATATAGTTGGGACGAGTCGGGGAACGGAGTGATGGTCCAGAGGATAGCATTAGTAGTCCTCACTATTCTGTGAAATAGTGTGATAATAATTGTAATGAGGACTGCTTTTGAGTTTGTATAATCTCTAGTAGATAATATTTGTATTCAAACTCACAGTTTATGTTTTGTCGTATTGTACACAACAATTGTATTAGTAAGTTGTATTTGAATTCTGTACCATGTATCTGGCGACCCAAGATGGGTGATGTATACCTAATTTTGGGGGCGTCACAGTTGGTATCAAAGCTTAGGGATATGATCCCTGGCTAAGATGTGAGACTAGAACTAGGAGGGGAGAGACGAGGAATTCCTTCGCTAGTATGACCTACTTAAATTTATTTTGTATTTAAATTGGTTGGTCAGAGTTTAGAGATATTATGTTACATGTCAATTAACCTTTGTTTTGTGGCAGTATCTGAAAATGACATCCGAAAATGTTGAGAATAGCAATGGAGCACAAGAGACCGTTGAGTCTCCACATATCAATAATCAGGAGAATGTGCATCAGGAAGGCGACAATCCTCATGCAAACAACAACACTGACCAAATGATGAATGATGGATTGTTCAGAGGCTTTATGCAATTCATGCAACAGCAGGCGAGAGCGGCTCCTGTCCAAAATGTAGGTGGAAACACTGAAAACTCTCGGGCGGTCACCGCTAAATAGTTCAATTTGGGACCACCGGAGTTTAAGGGAGAGCCAAAACCACTTATGGCGAAGCATGGATAAAGCGGATCACCAAGATATTTGATGTCTTGGGATGCTCGAGGAGCAAAAGGTTCCTTTCACGCCTTTATATTGCGGAGAGGCGATTCTTGGTGGGAATTGGTAAAACGTACTCAAACTTCCGTACTAAGGATGTCTTGGGAGAAGTTCCGAGAGCTGTTCAACTACAAATACTTTCCCGAAAGTATTCGTCATATGAAGGAGGTGGAGTTTATCAAATTGGAGCAAAACAATATGACCGTGTCGCAATACGAGGCAAAATTTGCGAGTTATCCCGGTTCGATCCCACTTGGTGGATAATGAAGAGAGAATGGCGAATGTTTTTAAGAGGTTTGAAGCCGAGATACGTCAACATCTTATTTCTCATAAAGCGTGTTTGTATTCGGATCTTTGTAAATAGGGCTCGATTGGTGGAAGCGCGATAACGAGTCAACGCAACCAAAAGAGAGCATCCGACAAAATGATAATACCAGTGAGAGCAGTCATCGAAGCGGTGACAACAAGCATGGAGGGAATCAACAGGCCAGAAATGGTAACCACTTCGGTGGTAATCAGGGCCAAAATAATAAGAATAGACATTTCAAGAAGAGGAGATTCAACAATGATGGAAAGACATCAGCACCAGCACCCGTTGTTAAGGAAGGAGAAAGACCACCTATCATATGCTTCAAATGCGGAGGGGAGGGACACATCAGTCCAAATTGTGCGATGTCGTCCAAAGCATGTTATAATTGTGGAAGAGAAGGTCACTTAGCCCAATTTTGTCATTCACTGAAGACAAATTCAGCTAGCATGGAGGCACCAAAGGCTGTCCCAAAAAAGTCAAAGTCGATAGTGCAAGGGAGAGCGTTTGTTGTGACCTCCTAGAAAGCAAGGAACCTGAATGAGGTCATCACGGGTAAGCTTATCATAAACTCTAGCGAAGTCTACACTTTATTTGATACCGGTTCTATCCATTCTTTTATTTCTCCTACTTGCGCTCAACGATTAAATTTGACTCCGGAGAAATTAGACTTTGACTTATCTGTGGAAACTCCGTTAGCAGAAACCTTCATTACATCCACGGTTTATAAGTCTTGTTTGGTTCAAGTTGGTACCCACACATTACCTTTCGATCTTATTGCATTAAAAATACTTGCATTTGATGTAATTCTAGGGATTGATTGGTTAACTACTCATCATGCAAAAAATTAATTGTTTTCGTAAGGTTGTTAGCTTTCATATTCCTAATCGACCTATTATGCGAATTCAAGCAACCAAACCATTAAAATCAATCACTGTCATCTCAAGCCATAAAGCTATTCGTTTATTGAAAAATGGATGTCAAACGTTCTTAGCTCATGTCACAGATCTAAATAAAAATACGTCAGTTTTGAATAATATTTCTATTGTTAATGAATTTCCTGACGTATTCCCTGAAGAACTTCCTAGCCTACCCCCAGGACGTGAAATTGAATTTTGTATCGACCTTGAACCCGGTACAAAACCCATTTCTAAATCACTATATCGAATGGCTCCTATTGAACTTCAGGAGTTAAAAACTCAACTACAGGAATTGTTAGACATTGGCTTTATTCGTCCTAGTACTTCTCCTTGGGGTGCTCCTGTTCTATTCGTGAAGAAGAAAGATGAAAGTATGCGACTTTGTATTGATTATCGGGAGTTGAATCATGTTACCATCAAAAATAGGTACCCATTGCCACGTATTGATGACCTATTTGACCAGTTACAAGGAGCCAAATTCTTTTCAAAGATTGATCTTCGTTACGGATATCACCAATTGAAGATTAGAATCGATGACATTCCAAAGACGGCTTTCAGAACTCGGTATGGGCATTATGAATTCCTAGTCATGTCCTTTGCATTGACTAATGCTCCTGCTGCCTTCATGAATATGATGAACTGAGTATTCAAGGAATATTTGGATCACTTTGTGGTCGTCTTTATTGATGACATCCTCATATATTCCAAAACCCGTGAAGATCATGAGCAACACTTGAGGTTGATACTCCAAAAGCTTCGTGAATATAAGCTTTATGCCAAGTTGAAGAAATACGAGTTCTGGCTTGAGGAAGTAGCATTCCTTGGGCACGTGGTATCAAGTCATGGAATATCTCATTAACCCAAAGAAAGATTGAAGTTATTCAAATTGGGAGCAACCTAAATCAAATAATGAAGTCACGTAGCTTTCGCTTATTGGTTATTATCGGAGATTCATAGAAGGGTTTTCTTGAATCGCTACTCCACTAACTCGGTGACTCGAAAAGATACAAAGTTCGGTTGGAGGCGAGGAATGTGAGAAGAGTTTTCAAGAACTCATGAGGAGACTCATTTATTTTATTACGACAATACCATACGGTTCGGAGGATTTGTCATCTACAAGTGATGCTTGGGCAAAGGGTTAGGATGTGTTCTCATGCAACATAGAGAAAGTCATAGCCTATGCCTCACGACAAACTCAAAGAATATGAGAGGAATTATCCTACTCATGATCTAGAGTTGGCGGTTGTTATCTTCGCACTAAAGATTTGGAGGCATTACTTGTATGGGGAGAAAGTGGAGATCTTTACGGATCATAAAAGCCTAAAATATTTCTTCACTCAAAAGGAACTCAACATGCGACAATGGCGTTGGCTTGAAGCTGTTGAAAGATTATGATCATACTATCCAATACCATCCACGAAAAGCGAACGTGGTAGGCGGCGTATTGAGTAGAAGATCATATGCGGTCTGAGTGCAATATTGTCAACATAAAGGCCCATTTTGTATGACTTGCAAAGGATGGAGATAGAGATAAAGACTCCATGGACCCACGTGATAATGGCAAATATCTGAGTAGAACAGGACTTTAATTGATAAAATTAAAGTCGCTCAAGATTCTGATCCGGGTGATGCGTATGAGGAAGAAAGCGCAAGAAGGTGCGATCGGAAGCAAGAATCGATGAAGAAGGAATACTTGAGTCAAGTCCGGACTTTGTGTTCTAACGACCACGATTTAAAGTATAAAATCATGATGGAGGCGCACAAAACACCGTTTGCAATCCATCTGGGAGTACCAAAATGTATCATGATCTTGACATACATTTTGGTGGGGCAATATGAAGAGAGAGATAGCTTTGTTTATCTCAAGGTGTCTAACGTGTCAACGAGTCGGTAGAGCATCAAGTACCAAAAGGTCCATTGCAACCACTTGAAATTCCAGAATGGAAGTGGGAGCACATTACCATGGATTTCGTTACTGGTCTTCCCAAAGTTTCTCAAGGTAAGATTGCATGGTATGCTAGTATCCATAGTTTCTGATCGATACCCAAGATTCACTTCGCGATTTTGGGTTAGTTTGCAAAAAGCTATGGGCACAGATTTACGATTTAGCTCGGAATATCATCCTCGATTTATTTCGACGGATCCTCGGAGACGGATCGGAGAGGACTATTCAAACTCTTGAAGATCTATTAAGACTTTGTGTCCTTGATTTCAAGGGAAGTTGGGACAAGTTCTTACCATTGGTGGAGTTTTCCTAACAGTTATCAAGCAAGTATTGGCATGGCTCCATTCGAAGCGTTATATGGAAGAAAGTGTCGTTCTCCAGTATGCTGAGATGAGGTGGGTGAAGCAATGTTGTTGGGACCAGAGTTGGTACGTATGACTACGAAAAAGATTCAAACGATCCGTTAACGTATAAAAACCTCACAAGATCGACAAAAGAGTTATGTTGATCTTCATCGAAAGGACGTGGAATTCGATATAGGAGATCATGTGTTGTTACGTGTTACTCCATGGAAAGGAGTTACGAGATTTGGAAAGAGAGGAAAGCTCAATCCTCGATTCATCGGCCCATTTTTAATCCTTGATCGAGTAGGAACTGTGACCTATAGACTCACTTTACCTCCAAGTATGTCTCGTGTTCATAACGTTTTTCAATATCCATGTTACGTAAATATGTGGAAGACCCGAACCACATTATTGAGTTAGAACCGGACGAAATAGCGGAAGATTTGACGTATGAAGAGGTTCATGTTTAAATCTTGGATAAGAAGGAACATATTCTACGCACCAAGGTTATACCTCAAGTCAAAATTTTGTGGAGAAACCACGATGTTGAGGAAATGACTTGGGAGTTAGAATCTGAAATGAAATCAAGGTATCCTTACCTCTTCGACATACCAGGTACGTACCCTAATTTCGAGGGAAAAATTTCCTAAAAAGGGGAGATTGTAAAACCCCAACTTTTTGAATAAAGATGAATTTTCTATAAATATTATTTTTGAATATTATGGAGTGAAATTGATATAATGTTATAGTTGTGGGTAATATTTATAAATTTTGCAAAGTACGCAAGTTGTTATATAATATTCGATTGGTGGGGAATATTCGTTTTAACAGGAATATTCAAACAATGGCACAATCATTGGTGGACCCCTAGCGGAATTAATGTCGAATTGAATTGAGAAAACGAAAAAAAATACTTTATGAAAATAATGGCGGAAGTTTTACGTTATTATTTGTTGAAACACCCGGTGTTAAAAAGTAAGATGTCTGGCGTGGTTGCATAGTAGTAATACCGGTATTGATTATTGATACTTACGTGAGAAGTCACTCATTTTTGCTTATTTTATGGATCCCCATTTATCCATTTTTCAAAATAATCGGTAGAAAGTTATTTAATATAATAAAGGTGGGCCCACATGTGGGGCCCATGTGTGGAAATTGGGATGGTAGAGAATCTCAAATGTTTGATTTACAGGTGGATTGCATGTTGTTTAATTATTAGATATATGTATATTATAATATATATGTATTATATATGTATAAAAGGTGATATAATGGAATGGATGGTGGTTCACGGGGGTGATAACCCGTGAACTTATATATATATATATAATATATATAATATATAATATATATTATATTTTATTTTAAAAGATTTTGCTTTAAATATGGACCGTTAGATTAAAGTAAATCAATTTGGACCGTTCATGAGTTAGTTACTATGCAGTCCATTTTTCTATAAATAAAACCTCATTCCTTCATTATTTTCTTGCGAATTCACTGAAACTCTAGAGAGAGAAAATTATAGAGATAAAGAAGAAAAGATTTCTGCTACTTAACTACTCTTATATTCAGTTCTTTTTACGGTAAGGGTGTTATTCTTTCTTATTCATAAAAAGAACCGTTGTTATTCCATTGCTTATTATTACATTGGAATAACTTTGTATCTGTGATCTACCCTATACTTGGTAACATTCTTCTATTATTACATCTTTACTATTACATTTGGAATATCACATGCATGCGTTTCTGTACGGACTGATTAAAATCTTTATTATTACATTGGAATATATCGTCATGCATGCGTTTCACGTGGGACTGGTTAAAATCTTTATTATTATTCTGTTGGAATATCACATGCATCTACATGCTTTACACGCCGGACTGATTAAAATCTTATTAGTATTTTGTTGGAATAACTTTGTCATGCGAAGTACCTCATGCATGTGATTTACATTTGTTATTCCATTCTTTATTATTTTGTTGGAACATCACTGCCGGTGCAATTTAATTTTTTAACTTTGTTTCGTTATTTAGTATTCTATTGGAATAACCTGTCTATGTGACGTACCACATGCATGGTGATTTCTTTTGTTATTCCATTCTTTATTATACTCAGTTGGTTAAAGTTTTGACTTCTATACTCCATGAAATTAGTAGAATATCCTTGATATTTGCGCTTCATCCAGTATCTTTTCATGGAAATATTCTTCTGATCATTCTTGAATTTTACTCTACAAAGCAGTATCATGTTGACAATTTGGACATTAATAGTTCTTGGACAAATTAATTCTTGAACTTGTTTTATTGAATTCTTATATCATTGTCATCATCCTCATGTTTATATTTTGTTGAAAGTCATACGTGGCTTTTGTAGTGCATAGATGGACTTGGTATGATTATGACCGAGGATTATTCGGTGTAATCATGGTAGTAATGTTACAAATGATGTGATAAAAGTCCTCATTGGCCCGTAGTGCATTGATGGACAATTGTTGGCATGATCATGACCATTAATGAATACACAAATATTTTTGGCCCGTAGTGCATGGGTGATTTGATGATGTGGAATATTTATTTTTGAGTCTCGGTGATAACTTGAGTGATGAAAAACCTTTTTAATCATAAAAGATAGTAGATTTTATTTTCTACTTGACTCTTTTAATGGATTGCTTGTTCATTTGTAGTTAAACTTGATGTCTATTATATTTTATCGGTTTAACATTGTTGGAGACTAATGATAATTTATTACGCATTATCTTAGTCATAATATTTTTTCTTGGGCTAGTTGAGCTCACCCTTTCTTTTCTTTGTTCTTCTTGAAATGAGAATATAGTTGGGACAGAGTGGGGAGCGGAGTGATGGTCCAGAGGATAGCATTAGTAGTCCTCACTATTACGTGAAATAGTGTGATAATAATTGTAATGAGGACTGCTTTTGAGTTTGTATAATCTCTAGTAGATAATATTTGTATTCAAACTCACAGTTTATGTTTTGTCGTATTGTACACAACAATTGTATTAGTAAGTTGTATTTGAATTCTGTACCATGTATCTGGCGACCCAAGATGGGTGATGTATACCTAATTTTGGGGGCGTCACAAACTATCTCAACGAAAGTGTGGAGATTGGAAGCTTATATCATCATGAATAACTGGATACCATTAAATTGCTTAAATGGAAATACTTTACTCAATAAAGTATAGCATATGAAATTTGCATAACGAAGCTTTAGGATTAGAAAATTTGCTCAATGTAAAAAAGATAGGGATTTAGAATCTTGCCTTGTGCGTAGATTAAACCGTTATAATCCAAACCACAATTATCCTATATACATATGTTAACATGACATAATCGATCAATAATACATACTATATCTCTACATTACGATTATGCTTTGATTATAAATTGCATTATCAAATTCTATCCATTAAAACTAATAACAATATTTGTTAATTAGTAATTCTATGTTCACTCATAGTATTAATATACTATAATACTAGAAATACATAATCAACATTTATCATATATCATTCCTTTAAAATATCAGACTTTTGTGCAAGACAAAAGTCGTTTTCGATTTTTCATTAAGTAGGCGCATGGCTACCACAGATTTGAAGCTGGGCGTATTGCGGCATATTGACATAAGCGCTTTTCGGTGAGACATATATAGGGACTCGACGCTCTGCAACAAGAAAGTCAAAGGCGCTCGTATTTCTTGTGACTTGACTTACTATCACACGCAGTCTAAGTGAAGCCGCGACATTTGGCGCTAAGGCGTGAGATTTGATGCTGGAGCATGAATTTTGACGCTAGGGCGCCGAAACTCACAGAACTAAAAATGAAGAACAGAGCCAAAGCTACTGTCTTAAATCTTAACAATGATTCACCCAAAACAACATGTATAACTAATATAAATTACACATAATTGCTAACAATCATTCATATACCAATTACCAACCACTAATTAACAATATCATAGACTAATTCTTTGAAAACACTGTGTTTTAAAAATTAAACTCCATTGATGAAATATCAATTTACAGTGAACGTAATTTACACTGTTATTAACCAATTTTGATTCCTCAGACATACAAGTATACCAATATATATCCCAATTAACATGTATAGTCTAATTTCTCAGTTAGCATACAAATATATATATATATATATATATATAACCTTTGATAAATTCTACATTCAAGTTCGTACTCACATGTTTCCACTGTAAAAGAAAACAATTTCTTAAATACGTAATTTAGCATACCATCATATTTATATATTAAGCATACAATTATATACAAATATATATATATATATATGCTAGTATAACAATTACCAACACATAGTTTACAAGAATTTTGTAAAAACTTATACACAGTGAAGTTGAAGAACACAGACTATCAAATTCAAAGTAAGTATATGGCGTAAAACATATATGATTACATACACATAAATTAAGGTTATAAGCACCTACCTTTTTGTTGTTTAGAAACACTTGTTTACAAAATCTGTTTTGAACAATCACGGACTTGGCTTCTTCTCAAACTCTCTGAATTTTTTTCTTTCTCTTTTCTTACTTCTCTCAGCAATAGACTAGGTACTAACACTGAGCGTAAAACTGATAATCATATACGTAAAATAACGGTTATGGCAATAATAAGCCTATTTATTCTTATCAGTTACCATCATATAACGTATAATCTTATAAATATAAATATATTTTATTTATATATTTGTTTTATTCTATTAATAATATAATTTAAAATTAACAAGAATTTCAAAAGCCATAAGGCCTTGTTTGGCAAAGCATTTATAAAATAAAGGATTACTATACTTACACCTTGTTTGGCAAAACTAAATTAAAATTACTTTAATTTATTTTAATAACTATTTATCACATAGTAATTTGTCACTTTATTTAATAATAATTTATTAAATAAATCACTTAATCACATAACTCAATCCACATAACACATTAATTATTTAACAAATAAATAATTAACTAATCACATTAATTATTTAACAAATAAATAACTAACTAAATAAACTCAATCAAATTGAACAATTACTTATTCAAAAACACATCCAATAAATATTTATATAAATCAATAAATATTTATAAGTTACACTTCAAAATCTGGAATGTTACATCATTCCCCTCTTAAAAGGATTATGTCCTCAGAATCACAACTCAAACAACACATTCGTTACATTCTTCCCTACTTACAAAGATTCTATCTCCAGAATCGAAGACACAGATTAAACAAATAACTCAGGGTACTCTTTCATCATTTTCTCTTCGAGTTCCCACGTTGCTTCTTCAGCATTGTGGTTTTTCCATATCACCTTCACAGAAGGTATCACTTTATTCCTGAGCACTTGTTCTTTCCTGTCGACTATCTGGATAGGAACCTCTTTATAAGACAAATCTTTCTCGAACTGCAACGGTTCGTACTCGATCACGTGATTGTAATCGGGTTTATATGGTCGTAACACCGAAATATGAAAAACATTGTGAATGTTTTACAACTCTGGAGGTAGAGCTACCTCGTAAGCTACCTCTCCAACTTTTCGCAGCACTTCAAAGGGTCCAATAAACCTCGGGCTTAGTTTTCCCTTCTTACCGAAACGAATTTTCCCCTTCCAAGGAGAAACTTTTAGGAATACATAGCTTCCTACGTCAAATGCATGATCTTGCCTATGTTGATCAGCATACTTCTTCTGTCGGTCTTGAGCTGCTACCAATCTTGTCCTGATGAGTTTGATAACCTCAGCAGTTTGTTGCACTAGTTCTGGTCCTAGCAGTTGACGTTCACCAACTTCATCCCAGCACAGTGGGGTTCTGCACTTTCTGCCGTATAATGCTTCGTAAGGCGGCATGCCGATGCTCACGTGATAACTATTATTGTAGGCGTAATTCCACCAAGCGGTAATTATTCTTCCGACTTCCTTTGAAATCCATGATGCATGCTCTCAAAGATATATCTTCCAATGTCTCGGATCGTTCGTTCGCTTTGGCCATTTGTTTGTGGATGATAAGTCGTACTCATTCGCAATTGAGTTCCCATGCATTCTTGTAGTCTCTTCCGGAAATTTGAAGTGAATCACGGGTCTCTATCGAGACAATTGTGCGACACTCCATGTCTCAAACGATCTCTTTGATGTACAATCTTGCCAAGTGATCAAGATTGAACCTAATCTTTATTGGTAAAAGTGAATTTGATTTCATCATCGTCACTATCACCCAAATTGCATCGCATCCTCTCTGAGTAGTTGGAAGACCCACCACAAAATCCATCGTGATGTGTTCCCACTTCCATTCTGGTATTTCCAACGGTTGAAGCAATCCGCTAGGTCTTTGATGTTCAGCTTTTACTCTTTGACATGTCAAACATTTAGCCACGCATTCTGCAACATCCCTTTTCATATTCGGCCACCAAAAATGTCGGCGTAAATCTTGATACATCTTTGTGCTTCCTGGATGAATCGAATATCTTGAGCTATGAGCTTGATCAAGATTTCGTCTTTTCGATTCTGGTGTTCTTTGGAACCAGATTCTTCCCTCGCATCAGTAGTAATCCTTGATATCGACCTTGTATTTCGTATCGCTACCATCAACCATATTCTCTTTTTATCTTCCCACATTCTTCATCTTGTAACTGAGTGTTCTTCACCTTGTCCAGTAAAGTTGGACTTGCTTCTAACTGAAATAGTCGTTCGTCGGATTCCTGTGGAAATTTTATTTCCAGTTCTAACTTTGTCATTGCTGAAATGAGCTCTTCCTGAGTTGTTATCAGCATCAATTTCTCCCAAACTTTCCTGCTTAAAGCATCTGCAACCACATTCGCTTTTCCTGGATGATAAAAGATCTCACAATCATAATCTTTTATCAATTCCATCCACCTTCTCCGACGCATGCGTATTCGAGATCTTTCGAGTGAAAATATACTTCAGACTTTTTGTGGTCGTGTAGATCTCACATTTCTCTCCATATGAGATAGTGTCTCCATATCTTGAGAGCAAATACTATCGCAGCCCAATTCCAAATCATGAGTTGGATAACCTTTTCTCATAATCCTTGATTGTCTTGATGCATAGGCAATAACTTTGCCGTTTTGCATAAGAACACAACCCAATCCTTTGTGTGAGGCATCACTATACACCACAAAATTTCCTGTACTATCTGGTAGTGTTAACACAGTTGCCACACTTAGCTTCTTCTTTAAACCTTGGAAACTCTCTTCACATTTCTCCGTCCAAACGAATTTCACAGCTTTCCGTGTCAAATTTGTTAACGGAGTGGCTATCTTGGAAAAATCTTGTATAAATCTTCTATAATAACCGGCCAGTCCCAAGAAACTCCTCACCTCCAAAGGTGTCCTTGGTTGTTCCCAATTGATTACAGCTTTAACTTTCGATGGATCCACTGAAATCCCATCTTTGTCAATCACATGACCCAAAAATTGAACACGATCGAGCCAAAATTCGCACTTAGAGAACTTCGCGTACAGTTTTTCCTTTCTTAGTGTCTCCAATGTCAGACGTTAATGTTCCACGTGTTCTTCTTGAGTTTTGGAATACACCAGAATGTCATCGATAAACACCACTACGAACTTGTCTAAGAATGGTTTAAATACCCTGTTCATCAAATCCATGAGCGCAAGTAGGGCATTTGTTAAACCAAAAGACATCACCAGAAACTCATAATATCCGTACTGAGTTCTGAATGTCGTTCTAGGTATATCCTCATTTCTTACCTTCAATTAGTGATACCCACTTCTCAAATCTATTTTCGAGAAGTACTTAGCACCCTTCAACTGATCAAACAAGTCATCTATTCTAGGCAACGGATACCTATTCTTAATAGTGACCTTGTTTAACTCCCTATAATCAATGCAAAGACGCATTGATCCGTCCTTCTTCTTCACGAATAATACTGGCGCTCCCCACGGTGATACGCTTGGTTGAATATACTTCTTTTCCAGCAGTTCTTGCAGTTGCACCATCAGTTCCTTCATTTCTACCAGAGCCATTCTGTACGGGGCCTTCGATATCGGTGCAGTTCCTGGTGCTAAGTCGATTACGAACTCAATCTCTCTATCAGGCGAAAGTCCTGGCAAATCATCCGGAAATACATCTACGAATTCTCTAACCACTGGTATCTCCTCCAATTTTACACACTTCTTCTGAGTATCGACTATGTAAGCCAAATAACCCACACAGCCTTTACTTCACAACTTCTTGGCATGCATAATCGTCAGACATTTCATTTGTCTAGGCGATTTGCTACCATGGAAAACTACCTTTGATTTTGAGTCATAAGGTTTACACACTTTTGTGACAATCAATAAGCGCTCCATATTTTGAACAACCAATCCATTCCCAAAATTACATCAAATTCCCTGAGTCTAATCGGAATTAAATCTAACATCATTACATTCCCTTTTATGTTTGCTCTACAGTTCTTGTATACGAACCTAACAGGAATCACCTCCCTATTCGCAATTTCTATGTTCAAAGGGAAATTCAGTTCTTCTCTAGGCAATTCTAACCTCTTAGTAAATTCATCAGATATAAACGAGCAAGTAGCACCCGAATCAAATAATACATAAGCATTAATATCGTTGATTGGGATAATACCTGACACCACATCTTTTGATTGCACAGCATCTTGCACAGTCGTGTTGAAAGTTCTGGCTATGGGTTTGTTTGACGCTGTAGGTCCAGCAATGGCCCAAGTACCTCCACTGCTACCTCCCTTACTTCTTACTATTTCTCCGACCTTCTTCTGAGGGCATTCACGAGCAAAATGATCCTTGGATCCACATGTGAAACAGACATTCTTCTTGGGTTGGGTACAATTTGAGGCAATGTGACCCTCCTGGCCACAGTTGAAATATGCACGTTTCCCCATCAAGCACACACCCTTATGAAACCTCTCGCATGTAGCACATGCTCAAACTTCCTAAATTGCTGGTTACCCTGCTGGTTTCTAGTACCCCCGTTTCCGTTCCATTTCATCTTCAAGTTGTTGTTGTTGTTGTTGTTGTTGCCATTTCCATTGCCTCCGCTACCACTCTTCACTTCCACCTCATTCTTCTTCTTCTTCTGCTCTTGATTAAATTTTGTCACTGCCTCACCTCCACCTTCAGTGAGTACAGCCTTCTCCATCATCTTTGCAAACGTCTTCAATCGGAACAGGAAACCCTCTTTGTCTGACTAGGGCTTCAGGTCCCCTGTTGAATCTCTTTGCCTTACGCTCGTCTGTGATGACTTGATATGGCGCAAACCTCGCCAATTCGTTGAACTTCACTGTATACTCAGACACCGTCATCGCTCCCTGCTTCAGTTCCAAAAAATGAACCTCTAACTGACTCTTCGAACACTCTGGAAAGTAGGTCTCGAAGAATAACTCCTTAAACCTATCCCAGGTCATCACCCCTGGTCCTTCCCGAGTTTTATTGGCTTGCCACCAATAACTAGCTTCTGCTTTCAACATAAATGTTGCAAAAGAGTTCTTCTGTTCATCTACTACCCTAGCGACTTCAAATACTTTCTCTATTTCCATAATCCAGGTCTGTGCCTCGAATGGATTCGTTGACCCATGGAATTCAGGTGGTCCAACCGCCTTAAACTCTTTAAACGTTGTGCCTTGGTTTTGAGGTTGATTCTGCAACGCTCCTGTTAGTAATGTCACTAGTTGTTGGACGGAATTATCCTCAACATCGTTATTGTTATTTCTCGCATTGGTTCTCTGACGGGGTGGTTCACGTTTGGGAGGCATTTTCTGCTAGAAGAAAAAACAAACATCTATTAGACTATTACCCAACTTTTTTAAGTATTTTCTAATTAACTTGCCTCCATAAAGGAAATAACCACATAACACTTTTGAATAAAATAATAACTTTTATTTATTCATCATCTCTTGAAAACATAAAAACAATAGCATCTCACTGCTATTTACATTCCTTTCTGAACTACAAAAGTTACTGGGACAACATCATCATTCTCATATCCCATGGTTACTTAACACCGAGGATTTACACATTATTTAACACTTATTACGTGCAAAACAGACACATTTCCTACGATGATCTATTAAGATACTCCATAGCCTTTTGACGCTCTTCTTCCATAACATGGAACATGGTTCGACGATCTAACACGTGTGATGGCAGAGTCTCAAACTAAATTGGATAACCCATGACCCGATCTTGAGCTCGATTGATCACGGTATTGAATACTTTATCCATCTCTTCCATCTTCATCCTCTTTGCTTGTACGTCCCTTACTGCTCTTCCAGTTCATTGATAAGCTTCCTTGTATGCATCTTCGGCTCTCGCCCTTTTGGTAGCTTCTTCATTCAGCTTGTTCTTCAGTTCCACGACCATCTCGATCAGTTGTTCCTTCTCTCCTTCAGTCTGCATCAACTTCTCTTCAACATTAGTTAGACGTTCATCTCGATCCTGGATGTCATCATCCTTCTGTGTCATTGCAGTCTATTGTTCAGCTACTATCTCCTGCAACTCCTCAACTGTGTCCTAAAGTTCCACGTTATGGTCGTAAACTTCATCATACATACGAGCAGCCATCGAGGTTAGTGGAGTCTCCTCCTCCTCGTCCTCGTTATCCTCATCCTCCTGTGGCAACTCCACGGGATCCTCCTCATCCGTCTCCACATCATCATCCTCATCTTCAACCACTGTGACCAACGGGGCTGACTCCCGTGGCAGTAGTTGTTCCCAAACAACCTGAATGTCGTGAGGCTCCTCCTCTATAGGCATTTGAGGTCCCTCCTCCCTAGCCTGACTGGATTCTCCGACATTAGTCATCCTGACAATAAAATTTTAAAGTTTTAGTTATTAATCATTCTACTCGACACTCGTGAGCACATAAGTTATAAACACATAAGCACATAAGTGTTTTATTACTTCTTCCTTAAAACTCAATAAGAGTTATCACCACTATCTTTTCAAAGGTTACTTCCGAAGGCTTTTCCCCCCACCTAAGGTTCATAACCTAAAGCTTTGATACCAACCTGTGACACCCCTAAATCCCGGTACTTCATTACCTCAAATTTGGTGTTCATGTAATCAAAATATTCATTTATAACTACCCAATCATAAATAAAATTGAATAAATAAACCTGCCCATACAGGGATTTCATGAAATAATATCTCCCAGGTTATCTAACTTTTACAAATAATCATTCATGCAGAAAATTTAAATAAACTTCATTACATTCTTTAAACCAAAGTCTGATAATAAAACTATCAAAACTATTATAAGTCTTCAGTACTTGTTCATCTTTCCCTTTCCTTTACTGGTGCTAGGTACGTCACCCTTTCCATCTTTAGCTGTAAGGATTTTACAGGCAAGAGTGAGCAAACAAGGCTCACTTGAAATATCAATGAATAAAACTTTTTACATTCTTTGCCCATTCAGGGGCTCAATAGAACTGAACAATAAGTTCTATTAACTTCTTAAACATTCCTTGCCCATTCAGGGGCTCAATAGAACTAAATAATAAGTCCTATTAACATCTTAACATTCCTTGCCCATTCAGGGGCTCAATAGAACTGAACAATGAGTTCTATTAATATTTTAAACATTCACTAAGGGTCTAATGACCACGAACCTTGTCCACAGTTATAAGTAATCTTTCAACTTAAACTTTTACGGTCATACAACCATAATGACTTTAAGGTACTTAGGGGGATCAACCCTTCGTACATGTATTGTATACAAACATTTCAGCGCAAAGTACAAAACTAAGTGTAACCCCTATAAATAGGGTTGTTCATCTCAGTATTTTGAGTACAAGTCCGCCCCAAAGATAGTTTGGTTTGGATACACTTCAAGGTAATTTGGAGTTCAACGGACATCAACTAAGGATTAGTTGAATAAAAGATAATAACACTATGTTATTGAATGATCATACTGAATAAACATTTCGTTCTAAGTTCATGCTTTAGGAATAATCTATTAGCATAACCATTGAATAATCTATCATACCTTGCTTTGAACAACATTAAGCTAAGGTTACAACTTAGAATTTAATATCAAGCATGCAGAACAACAATAATTGGAACGATAAACTGAGTCAACAGAATAAAGGTACTTGCATGCTAATATAACAAGTTTAGAGTTAGGAAAAACTTGCATAATCATAATAACTATCTCAACGAAAGTGTGAAGATGGGAAGCTTGTATCATCATGAATAACTGGATACCATTAAATTGCTTAAATAGAAATACTTTACTCAATAAAGTATAGCATATGAAATTTGCATAACGAAGCTTTAGGATTAGAAAATTTGTTCAATGTAAAAAGATAGGGATTTATAATCTTGCCTTGTGCGTAGATTAAACCGTTATAATCCAAACCACAATTATCCTATATACATATGTTAACATGACATAATCAGTCAGTAACACATACTATATCTCTACATTACGTAAGCTTTGATTATAAATTGCATTATCAAATTCTATCCATTAAAACTAATAACAATATTTGTTAATTAGTAATTATATGTTCACTCATAGTATTAATATACTATAATACTAGAAATACATAATCAACATTTATCATATATCATTCCTTTAAAATATCAGACTTTTGTGCAAGACAAAAGTCATTTCAACTTTCATTAAGTGGCGTCATGGCATACAGTTTTAAGAATTGAATCGGGCTGGCACAATTGACGTTGACATGGCGCTCTGGCGCGAGACATATATAGGGACTTCTGTACTGTGATTGAAAGTCCATTTCGATTTGACTCATTATGCAATTATGAAGTCCCATTTGAAGCGCGACATTTGGCGTTAAAGTAGCGAGATTTGTATTTGGGCGTGAGTTTTTTGGCGTGAATTTTTTTGTTGGGCGCTGAAACTCACAGAACAAAAAGCGAAGAACAGAGCCAAAGCTACCGTCTTAAATCTTAACAATGATTCACCCAAAAACAACATGTATAACTAATATAAATTACACATAATTGCTAACAATCATCCATATACCAATTACCAACCACTAATTAACAATATCATAGACTAATTCTTTGAAAACACTGTGTTTTAAAAATTAAACTCCATTGATGAAATATCAATTTATAGTGAACGTAATTTACCTTTGTTATCAACCAATTTTGATTCCTTTGACATACAAGTATACCAATATATATCCCAATTAACATGTATAGTCCAATTTCTCGGTTAGCATATTATATATATATATATATATATATATATATATATATATATATAACCTTTGATAAATTCTACACTCAAGTTCGTACTCACATGTTTCCACTGTAAAAGAAAACAATTTCTTAAATACGTAATTTAGCATACCATCATATTTATATATTAAGCATACAATTATATACAAATATATATATATGCTAGTATAACAATTACCAACACATAGTTTACAAGAATTTTGTAAAAACTTATACACAGTGAAGTTGAAGAACACGTATTGTTAAATTCACAGTAAGTATATTGCGTAAAACATATATGATTACATAACTTGTTTACAAAAACTGTTTTGAACAATCACGCACTTGGCTTCTTCTCAAACTCTCTGAATTTTTTTCTTTCTCTTTTCTTACTTCTCTCAACAATAGACTAGGTACTAACACTGAGCGTAAAACTGATAATCATATACGTAAAATAACTGTTATGGCAATAATAAGCCTATTTATTCTTATCAGTTACCAACATATAACGTATAATCTTATAAATATAAATATATTTTATTTATATATTTGTTTTATTCTATTAATAATATAATTTAAAATTAACAAGAATTTCAAAAGCCATAAGGCCTTGTTTGGCAAAGCATTTATAAAATAAAGGATTACTATACTTACACCTTGTTTGGCAAAACTAAATTAAAATTACTTTAATTTATTTTAATAACTATTTATCACATAGTAATTTGTTGCTTTATTTAATAATAATTTATTAAATAAATCACTTAATCATATAACTCAATCCACATAACACATTAATTATTTAACAAATAAATAATTAACTAATCACATTAATTATTTAACAAATAAATAACTAACTAAATAAAATCAATCAAATTGAACAATTACTTATTCAAAAACACATCCAATAAATATTTATATAAATCAATAAATATTTATAAGTTACACTTAAAAATCTGGAATGTTACATCATTCCCCTCTTAAAAGGATTCTGTCCTCAGAATCACAACTCAAACAACACATTCGTTACATATTTTATAAATCATGTCATTAGTTTCATGAAAATACGTCGTATATGTTGATCAAAACTTACAGAGTATGGGTTTTGGCCATATGGCCCTTATACGTAACTTTAATATGTCAACCATAAATTTTTCTATAAATTTCCACTTGTATATAATTATGCATGCTAAAACGAACAAAACGAAACTTGAATGGTTGGATTTGGCCTTATAACGAATCCATAGTATTAAATTCCATGTTTGTGTTCAAGAACATCAAGAACAGTACAATTTGCATATTTTAATTCTGTAATTATGTGTTTTAATGGGTTAAAATCACTCTTTAAGTGTTGGGTAATGATTATGTATGAATTATAACATGTGGGTATGTGTAATTTGGTGAAATTAATGTTTATGTTATGTTCATTTCGCATGATTCTGTGTTCTTCGCGAACTGGAAATTCAGAATCTGGAGTGTCATGTGGCGCCAACTCGAACTCGAGACTCATGGCAGCCACTAAGACCAGATACAAAAGTGGCACTTGGCGCCACTTAGCAGAATGTCCAGAAAATGTTTTTTTTAAAGTATTCAAGTATAGAAATGTGATAGTAACTTAGTCTAAGGATTATAAAAACTTGTTAGACATATAATGAGGTGTTAAAATAAATTCTTAAAAAGTCCATAACACAATTACGTGTGAATTAATTGATTGAATGCATGAAGCCTTAATTTTTGACAATAAGTGTAGTAACTGACTAAGTATAGTCATGAATTCGAGTTAGACAAAAGAATAAACTTATGGTGTTTAGTACGTTGTAATTGACTGGTATTGTGAACGTAATTGATATGTAGGATTTAACTCAAAGAACGAGTTTAGTTAAAGTGTAATCTACGCACGAGGCAAGTTTTCTAACCCTACTTGTTATCGTTATATAAGTTGATTAATTCACCTTTCTACATTCAGTAAGTTATCATTATTATTGATCAAGTCTGTCTTGTATATTAAAGTCTATTAATCTTTCAAGCATGATGTTGTTATACAATAATTATTCTATTGTATACCTTTTGAGAATTTATTCAAGTTAAATATCCAATTATTGTTAAACCTTGTTAGACTAGCGAACCCTTAATGATTCGACTAGTCCATAGTTGATGAGCGTTCTAAATTTCAAAACCCTTGATGAATTATCCAAACCAAACTTCCTTTAGTGCGGACTCGAATGTCAAATCGAGATGAACAACCACAGATATGGGGAATTACTTATGCGTTAGTGTTAAGATATATTGTGCACGCGGTATGGTACTAAGGGTGATCCCCCAAATGCGAGAAGAATAGTCCATAGTCTTATGATTTGTTAAAGGTTTCAAGAATAAACACTTGACAACCTAGGACATAGTTCAAGGTCTTATGACCCTCAGAATTTCTTTTGATTCTTGTTATTCATTCTTGATTCAAAAGTTGAGCTTTTATATTCAAAGTATTATTTCTCTCGCATGTTATTATTCATTGTTATATGGTTATACTTGTGGGCAATCGTGCTCACTCTTACGTAATAATAACATTGCAGTTAAGAACGAAAGAGCAGACGAACCTTCCACTAGTAAAGGCAAGGGCAAGCTTAACAAGTAATGAAGACTGATTATTTATGTGATGTAATTAGGATTGATGTTACTAAGACTTATTTGTTTATGTTTCTGCACAGATGATTTAAGGTTAGAGTAACCTGGGATTTATTCATTATGTAGTTGATGTAACCCCATAAGGGGAGATTTATTATTATTTCTATCTATTGCATGGTTTGCATTTATTTATGGGTAGATAGATGGATGATATTTGTACAGTGAACACCAAATCCTGTGGAAATGGAAGTACCGGATTTAGGAGTGTCACATATTTAGCGACTCAAGATGGGTGATGTATACCTATTTTGGGGGTGTCACAATGTACCTATAACTGCTATAACTTATGTGTATGTTTTAATTGCTTACAACCAAACTAACTCTAAGAACAATGTATGTATGATTATGAATATATCAATGAAGGGGATCTTTTACTTATTCCGCTGTGCTTGAAAAGATTTTTATGTTTGTCATATGCTAAATCATTAGCTATACAAAATAAAAGAGAAAAGTATTTGAAATAAAAAAGGATCTATTCAACCCCCCCTTCTAGATCTATATTGTGCCTACTGGGAACTAACATAATTTATCCAGAATTCAATAATGTCCAAATTGTCAACATGATACTGCTTTGTGGAGTAACATTAAAGAATAATATTGTATCAAAAATGATTTGGATCGAAAAGAAATCAATTTTTGTCATAAATAGTACCCCGGGTGAATAGTAACCAAGTGAATAGTACCTCGTGAATAGTACTTCGGGAATATTACCCCGTGAATAGTACTCCGGCATGAAAAAGTTAAAACTTATCAAGAATATTAAGAATAATATTTCCATAAAAAGATACTAGATGAAGCGCAAATATCAAGGATATTCTACTAATTTCATGGATTATAGAAGCCAAAACTTAACAAAGTGAGTGTAGAATTCTGAATCTGAAACAAAATAATATTACTTACATACTACAGAGTATGAAAGAAAATATTATTTCATACGAATATTGAACAAAAGTAATATTTCTTACCTTAAAAAGAAGAGTATTCCAACTGGTACAGCGGGGATATTCTTGAAGAAAACTTTTACTGTTTTCTACGCTCAAAACTTTGTAAAACTAAAGAAATACGCTCAATATTATAGTAGAAGAATTCTCTGATTCTGGTGTGTTTTTTAAATTCTAAACTAAGCATCCTATTTATAAGAGAATGGAAGGATACTATTTGAAAAAGAAAATCACTGACTACACAGTAATATTTTGGACGAAGAATCACGGGTGGAAGAAAACGAACATCAGACGCCCATTTTTCAATAATGTTAAATAAAACAAAATTTTATAATATATATATATATAAAAACACATGTTATATTAAGAAAATATCCCCACCCGTGAAGCATTTTTAGATTCCTTTGTCATCATCACATGTGGGCCCCACCTTTTATAATATATATAAATATACACTGAATAACTTTCTACCGATTAATTTAAAAAATAGGTAAATGGGGGTCCAAATAATGAGCAAAATTTACAACAATTACTTCATAAAAATTCCCTCAATATTTTTTTAACAACATTTATTCATCATTATTATAACTTACAATATTAACGACCAGATCGTTCCATGGAAAAAGGGTGCTTTCCGATAAGAATTTCTCCTTATTGGCACGCAATTAGGTGACCAAACCCCTTTCCTCGACAGAACTTTCTAGACATTGTTAATTATGCAGATAATAATATGAATAACTTGTCATCTCAATTATTGATTTAATAATATAAAATATTGACAATAATTGAATTAAATAACGTGAGATACAATGCAGTAATTATTGTAGCAATAATTGAGTATAACTGAGTGACTTCTCACGTAAACATTAATAATCAATATCGTGTGCTAATATGCAACCACGCGTATTACTGTACTTTTATCACTGGGTAATTCAACGAGTTAACGAAGAAACTATCATTCATTATTTTTATAAAAAAGATATTTCTGTCATTTTCTCATTCCGATAATAATTTTGTTGTGGAGTCCACCAATGATTGTGTCATCGTACGAATATTTCCTGTTAAAACGAATATTCCCCGACCAATCGAATATTTTATAACAACTTGTATACTTTTGCAAAATTTATAAATATTACCCACAACTATAACATTATATCAAATCCACACCATAATATTCAAAATATATATCGAGAAAAATTAATCTTTATTTATGAAAATTGGGGTCTTACAACCTCCCCTTCTTATGAAATTTTGTCCTCAAAATTAGGGTACGTACCTGGTATAACGAAGAGGTGAGGATACCTTGATTTCAATTAATATTCTAACTCCCAGGTCATTTCCTCAACATCGTGGTTTCTCTACAAAACTTTGACTTGAGGTATAACCTTGGAGCGTAAAATTTGTTCCTTCTTATCCAAGATTTTAACAGGTACCTCTTCATACGTTAAATCTTCCGCTATTTCGTCCGGTTATAACTCAATAATTTGGTTCGGGTCTTCCACATATTTACGTAACATAGATATGTAAAAAATGTAATGAACACGAGACATACTTGGCGGTAAGGCGAGTCTATAGGTCACAGTTCCTACTCGATCGAAGATTCCGAATGTGTGACACCCCCAAATCCAGGTACCTCATTACCTCAAGATTTGGTGTTCACTTAATCAAAACAATTATATCTAACTACCCAATCATAATAAAATTGAATAATAAAAACATGTCCATACAAGATTACATTTAAATAAAAATCTCGCAGGTTATCTAACCTTTAATTACAATTCATTCAAATGCGGAAATTAAATTATTACATCACATCATTATTAAAAGTCTATTATCATAACGATAAAATAAAATTACAAGTCTTCATCACTTGTACATTTTTCCCTTTCTTTTGCTAGTTGTAGGTTCATTTACCGTCTCAACCTTAGCTGCAATAAGTGTATAAATATGCAAGAGTGAGCAAACAAAGCTCACTTGAAATAAGAATGAATAACTTTACCATATTACAACATTTGCCAGAAATAGACTCAATAGAACTGAATGATATGTTCTATTAACATTCTGAAACATACTACTGAGGGTCTAATGACCACGAACCATGTCCACAGTTATAAGTAATCTTTCAACTTTAACTTTAACAGTCATATGACTATAAGGACTCCACGTATTTAGTGGGATCAGCCCTTCGTACAATGTATAGTGCACAACCATTTCAACGCTAAGCGTAAACCTCTAATAAAAGAGTTGTTCATCTCAGTATTTAGAATATAAGTCCTCACCAAAGTAGGTTTGGTTTGGATACATTACAAGGTAATTTAGAATTCAACGGTCATCAACTAAGGATTAGTTGAATAAAACAGAAATAACGGCATTCTATGGAATAATCATAACTGAATCGATATTTGTAAATTAATATCATGCTTTAGGAATAATCTAATAGCATAAACATTGAATAATCGTAACATAATATGCTTGAACAATATTAAATCAAGGTTATTGAGAATTGGATACTAAACATGCATAACGAATAGTAATTTGAATGATAAAGTTGTTCAACTCTAGGATATTAGAATACAGTAACTTGCATGTTAAATAACAAGTTACATATTAAAGAAACTTGCTCAATAATAGACAGTCTAGCTCTACAAAAGTGTAGAGTTAGCAAACTTGCGTAATTGTAATTGAATTAGAAGCAATAACGTACTCATCGAAATTAAACTTGCACAACGAAGTTTTAGGGTTAGAAAACTTGCCTTGAGCACAAGCTAAACCTTACAACTTGAATCTCAATACCCTATATATATGTCATCATGACATAATTAGTCACTACTAACATTTTATATATATAAACAAGTATATACATCATGTAAGTTTGATTTTCAATTCACATAATCGAATTACGTTAATACTAATACTAGTTAACCCTTGATAACATGCTCATTCTTAGTTTAGTACTCATCGAAATCATAATTTAATGATCCTATTATTAACACATAACATTTGTTTTCAGACTTTGTGTAAATAAATAAAACTGTCAGACCATTCTACTAACTTTCACAATTTGCATTTACGATTTACTTGGTGGGTACGTGACTATGACAACCGAACTCAAACTTGGCATAAGCTATAAAGCAACAACATGAACAAAAAGCCAATTTGGCCTACAAGCTCATTTCTAACAAACTAATTAACATGTAATACACACATAGACTTCATATAAACATAATTTAAAGACTATTAACATGTTTTTACTCATATGATAACATAAACGTTAAATTTACAACACCCAATTTCACTGTTTTTGATAAAAACTCTATTTTTGACATTTTTAGTGAAACTTATCACTGTAACTTTGTTTTTCAACCAAAACAATTAATTCTAAATACCTTGTTTATGTTTATTCATCCTCTTTCAAATTCCATAGTCAATTTATAATTTAAACAACTACTAAAACCTTAATTTTAATTTTAAACTAAGTCATATTCATACATATTCATATAACTCACTATAATATGGGTTTCTTCATAAAATACATACATACATGAATTAGTTTATCTATACTCATATATAAACTTTATGAAAACAATTCTTATAACAACAACTATCATATAAAGTTATATACATCAACAATTACTCTTTTACAAATATTTTACAGAGAACTTTTCGGAAGAAGAAGACAACAAAATTTTAAGGAATTTTAAAAGGTTTGGATGATACCTTGTATGCTAGAAGATGAAGATTTTTCTTCCTTTGATCAACAATACTTCTTTCCTTAAATTCCTTTATCAAAACCTTCTAAGATTCTCTCAATTCTCTCTCAATTTTTCTTCTTCTCTTCCTTTTTCTTCTTTTGAGTTTTTCTTCTCCTAACTCTATCTTACGTAGTAAAATATAACGTATATAGGTAATAATATATGTATTAATTATATAATATTAATATAGAGATAACTGATATCAGTTATCTAAGTTTTAAAATTCAAAAGTCATAAGGCTTGTTTGGCTAGACTAATAAAATAACCATTTAAATCTTACACCTTGTTTGGTAAACCTAATTAAAATAAATGGATTAATCCTTATACCTTGTTTGATAAAATATTATTAGATTAAAGACTTAATATGCATTAAGACTTGTTTGGCAAAAACTAATTAAACTCCTTTAATTTATTTTAATAACTCCTTTATAGCAAGGTTATTTGTCACACTTCTATTTAATTATATTTTAATAATCTATTTAATAAATTCTAATACTAATCTATTAAATTACTTTATCACATAAATCACTACCACATAATTATAATTTCCTTTAGAATTATAATTTTATTTAACAACTAACACCTTATTTTAATTACAAATTCTAATTAAAATATTATAATTCATTTAATCATTATAAGCTCTCTAACTTAACTATTAAATTAAATTAGTATATTATTTCATAACAATTAATTTTCTTAACTCCTTAATTATTTACTTAACAAATAATTAACTAAATCAAATCAAATCAAATTGAACAATTATTTATTCAATAATAAACATATCCATTAAATACTTATATAATTCAATAACTATTTAATATTACAATTTAAAATTCTAGAATGTTACATCATTCCCTCCTTACAAGGATTCTGTCCTCAGAATCACAACTCAAATAATACATTCGTTACAGAATGGACCAATGAATCGAGGATTGAACTTTCCTCTCTTTTCAAATCTTGTAGCTCCTTTCCATGGAGCAACACGTAACAACACATGCTCTCTAACATTGAATTCCACGTCTTCTCGATGAAGATGAGCATAACTCTTTTGTCGATCTTGTGAGATTTTTATACGTTGCCGGATCATTTAAATCTTTTCCGTTGTTAAGCGTATGAATTACGGTCCTAACAACGTTGCTTCGCCCACCTCATCCCAGCATACTGGAGAACGACACTTGCATCCATACAACGCCTCGAATGGAGCAATGCCGATACTTGCTTGATAACTATTATTGTATAAGAATTCCACTAATGGCAAGAACTTGTCCCAACTTCCTTTGAAGTCAAGGATACAGAGTCTTAATAGATCTTCAAGAGTTTGAATAGTCCTCTCCTACTGTCCGTCCGTCTGAGGATGATATGCCAAACTGAATCGTAAATCTGTGCCCATATCTTTTTGTAAACTAACCCAAAATCGTGAAGTAAATCTTGGGTCTCAATCAGAAACTATGGATACTGAAATACCATGCAATCTTATAATCTCATTTATGTATATACAAGCAAGAAGTTCAAGTGAATAAGTTTCTCGTATAGGTAAGAAATGAGCAGACTTGGTCAATCTATCAACAATGACCCAAATTACATCTATGCCTTGAGGAACCTTGGGAAGACCAGTAACAAAATCCATGGTAATGTGCTCCCACTTCCATTCTAGAATTTTAAGTTGTTGCAATGGACCTTTTGGTACTTGATGCTCTACCTTGACTTGTTGACAAGTTAAACACTTTGAGATAAACACTGATATCTCTCTCTTCATATTGCTCCACCAAAATATATGTCGAAGATCACGATATATTTTGGTACTCCCAGGATGGATTAAAAACAGTGTGTTGTGCGCCTCCATCATGATCTTATACTTTAAATCAGGGTCGTTAGGAACACAAAGTCTGGAGTTGACTCGAAGTATTTCTTCTTCATCGATTCTTGCTTCCGGAATAGCACATTCTTGTACTTTTTATTCATACGCATCAGCTCCATGTCTGTAGCTTGAGTAACTTTAACTTTATCGATTAAAATAGGCTCTACTCGTATATTTTCCATCATCACGTGGGTCCTTGGAGTCTTTAACTCTATCTCCATCCTTTGTAATTCATATAAAATGGGCCTTTGCATTGACAATATCGCACTTGTACCCGTATATGATCTTTTACTCAACGCGTCAGCTACTACGTTAGCTTTTCCAGGATGGTATTGAATGGTATGATCATAATCTTTCAACAACTCGAGCCAACGTCTTTGTCGTATGTTGAGTTCCTTTTGGGTGAAGAAATATTTGAGGCTTTTATGATTCGTATAGATCTCCACCTTCTCCCCATACAAATAATGTCTCCAGATCTTTAGTGCGAAAATGACTGCTGCCAACTCTAGATCATGAGTAGATTAATTCCCTCATATTCTTTGAGTTATCGTGAGGCATAGGATATGACTTTCCCATGTTGCATGAGAACACATCCTAACCCTCTGCCTGAAGCATCGCTGTAGATGACAAATCCCTCCGAACCAGATGGTATTGTCAAAACATGTGCTGAAATGAGTCTCCTCTTGAGTTCTTAAAAACTCTTCTCACATTCCTTGCTCCAATCAAATTTTGTATCTTTTCGAGTCAACTGAGTTAATGGAGTAGCGATTCGAGAAAATCCTTCCACGAATCTCTGATAATAACCAGCTAAGCCCAGAAAGCTACGTACTTCGATCACTAACTTAGGTTGCTCCCAGCTTTGTATTGCTTCAATCTTCATTGGGTCAACAGATATTCTGTGATTTGATATCATGTGCCCAAGGAATGCTAATTCCTCAAGCCAAAACTCGCATTTCTTTAACTTGGCATAAAGCTTGTTTTCACGAAGCTTTTGAAGTATCAGCCTCAAGTGTTGCTCATGATCTTCACGGGTTTTGGAGTATATGAGGATGTCATCAATAAAAAAGACTACAAAGTGATCCAAATATTCCTTGAATACTCGGTTCATCATTTCCATGAAGGCAGCAGGAGCATTAGTCAATCCAAAAGACATGACTAGGAATTCGTAATGCCCGTACCAAGTTCTGAAAGTAGTCTTTGGGATGTCATCAATTTTAATCTTTAACCGGTGATATCCGGAATGAATATCGATCTTTGAAAAGTATTTTGCGCCTTGCAACTGGTCAAACATGTCATCAATGCGAGGTAACGGGTACCTATTTTTGATGGTCACATGGTTCAACTCCCGATAATCAATACAAAGTCGCATACTCCCATCTTTCTTCTTCACGAATAGAACAGGAGCAACCCAAGGAGACGTACTAGGACGAATGAAACCAATGTCTAATAATTCCTGCAGTTGGGTTTTTAACTCCTTAAGTTTAATAGGGGCCATTCGATATGGGGCTTTGGAAATGGGTTTTGTACCGGGTTCAAGGTCAATACCAAACTCGATTTCACGCTCTGGGGGTACGCCAGGAAGTTCTTCAGGGAATACGTCATGAAATTTATTAACAATAGAAATATTATTCAAATCTGACGTATTTTTGTTTAAATTCATGACATGGGCTAAGAAAGCTTGACATCCATTTTTCAATAAATGAATAGCTTTATGGCTTGATATGATAGAAATTGACTTTAGTGGTTTGGTTGCTTGAATTCGCAAATAGGTTGGTTAGGAATATGAAAGCTAACAACCTTACGAAAATAATCAATTTTAGCATGATGAGTGGTTAATCAATCAATCCCTAAAATCACATCAAATGCAAGTATTTTCAAAGAGATAAGATCGACCGGTAACGTGCGGTTGCCGATTTGAATCAAACAGGACTTATAAACAGTGGATGTAATGAAGGTTTCTCCCAACAGAGTTTCAACAGATAAGTCAAAGTCTAATTTCTCCGGAGTTAAATTTAAACGTTGAGCGCAAGTAGGAGAAATAAAAAAATGGGTAGAACCGGTATCAAATAAGGTATAGACTTCGCTAGAGTTTATGATTAGCTTACCCGTGATGACCTCATTCGGGTTCCTCACTTTCTGGGAGGTCACGACAAACGTTCACCCTTGAACTACTGGTTTTGACTTGTCTGGGAGGGCATTTAGTGTCACCATCCCAACTAGACTTGGCTTCACTGCATGACAAAATCGAGCTAGGTGACCTTCTCTTCCACAATTGTAACATGTTTTGGACTGCTGCGTGCAATTTGGACTGATGTGTCCCTCCCCTCCGCATTTGAAGCATATGATAGGTGGTCGTTCTCCTTCATTAACAACGGGTGCTGGTGCTGATGTCTTTCCATCATTTTGAATCTCCTTTTCTTGAAATTTCCACTCATATTATCTTGGCCATGATTACCACCGAAGTGGTTACCATTTCTGGCATGTTGATTCCCTTCACGTTTGTTGTCACCACTTCAATGATTGCTACCACTGGTATTATCATTTTTTCGGCTGCTCTATCTTGGTTGGGTTGACACATTATCGCGCTCCAATAACTTAGCCTTATTCACAACATCTGAATACAAGAAAAGTTTGTGAGAATTTAGGTATTGACGTATCTCGGGTTTCAAACCTCTTAGAAATATCCGCATCATTATCTCCTCATTATCAACCAAGTGGGACGCAAACCGGGACAACTCGGCAAACTTAGCTTCGTACTGCGACACAGTCATATTGTTTTGCTCCAGTTTGATGAACTCTACCTCCTTCATGTGACGAATACTTTCGGGAAAGTACTTGTCGTTGAACAGTTCTTGGAACTTCTCCCAAGACATCTTCTGTGTAGCAGGTTGAGTACGCTTTATAGATTCCCACCAGTAATCTGCCTCTCCTCGTAACATGAAGGTGGCAAAGGGAACCTTTTTCTCCTCGGAGCATCCCAAGACATCAAATATCTTGGTGATCTGCTTTATCCACGTCTCCGCCTTAAGTGGTTTTGGCTCTCCCAAAAACTCTGGTGGTCCCAGCTCCTTGAACTGCTTAGCGGTGACCATTCGAGATTTGCCAGTGTTTCCACCTGCATTTTGAACAGGAGTCGTTCTCACCTGATGTTGTATGAATTGCATAAAGCCTCTGAACATCCCATCATTCATCATTTGGTTGGTGTTGTTGTTTTCCTAAGGATTATTGCCTTCTTGATGCACATTATCCTGGGTATTGATTGTTGGTGACTCAACAGTCTCATGTGCTCCATTGCTTTTCTCAACATTCTCGGATGTCATTTTCAAATACTGCCAACAAACAAGGGTTAATTGATATACCACATATTATCCTTATATTCTGGCCGACCAATTAAATAACAAATAAACTTAGGTAGGTCATACTAGAGAAGGATTTCCCCGTCTCTCCCCCTAGTTCTAGTCTCACACCTTAGCCAGGGATCATATACCTAAGCTTTGATACCAACTGTGACGCCCCAAAATAGGTATATATCACCTGTCTTGGGTCGCCAAATACATGGTACAGAATTCAAATACAAAATTAATTAATACAACTGTCGTGAAGAATACGACAAAACATAGCTAATTTTTTACACGAATATTGTCTCATAGACAATATCCAAACTCAAATTCAATCCTCATTACATTTATTATCACACTCAATAGTGAGGTCTACTTAAACAACCATCTCAGAACATCACTCCGTTCCCCGACTAGTCACGGCTATGTTCTTATTTCCTGAAGAGAACAATGAAAGCAAAAGGGTGAGCTCAACTAGCCCAAAGAAGAAATATTATGACTAAGATAATGCGCGAATAAATTATAGTTAGCCTTGACAGTTGTTAAAGCGATAAAAATATAATAAACATCAAGTTTAAGCTGCGATTGTAACAAGCAATCCATTAGAAGAGTCAAGTAGAGCACGATATCTACAATCTTCTATGATTTAAAAAGTTTATCACTAATTTTATCGCTGAGACTCAGCTTAATAAATAAACAACATCATTGAATCATCCCTGCACTACAGGCCAAGGATATTCATTAGTATCACGACCACAAATTATCCATGCACTATGAGCCAAGGATATTCGTATTTTCACCAATGGTCATGATTATGCCAACGGTGTTCAGCTATGGGGGACATTATAGGGGACATTATGGTAGTGAGCGGACATCAGCTAAAGTACTACAAGCAGGATTTTATTGGCCTACGGTGTTCAAGGATGCCCACCAATTTGTGAAAACTTGTGATAGATGCCAAAGGGTGGGCAATATTTCAAAGAGGAATGAAATGCCGCTACACACTACCATGGAAGTCGAAATTTTTGACGTATGGGGGATAGATTTTATGGGACTGTTTCCTCCATATTTCAACAACCTGCACATCTTGCTAGTTGTGGATTATGTGTCGAAATGGGTTGAAGCCGTAGCACTCCCCACAAACGATGCCAAAGTGGTTCTCAAATTCTCACATAAGAATATCTTTACAAGATTTGGCACGCCAAGAGCAATTATCAGTGATGAGGGTAGTCACTTCTGCAACAGATCATTTACAACTCTTTTGGCAAAATATGGGGTCAATCATAGGGTGGCTACGGCATATCACCCCTAAACGAGTGGTCAAGCTGAGGTTTCGAATAGAGAGTTGAAGAAGATTTTAGAGAAAGTAGTGAATCCAAGTAGAAAAGATTGATCTCTAAAATTGGACAACGCACTATGGGCATATAGGACAGCATATAAAACACCAATTGGGATGTCTCCGTACCAATTGGTCTACGGGAAAGCATGTCACCTCCCAGTAGAATTATAACATAAAGCGTATTGGGCCATTCAGAAACTTAATTTATATCAAGCAGCTGCAGGAGAGAAAAGATTTCTCCAACTGAATGAACTAGATGAGTTTCGGCTGCAAGCATACGAGAACTCACAAATGTACAAGGAAAAGGTTAAGAAGTGGCATGACCAAAAGATCATGCGGAAAAAGTTTGAACCAGGACAAGCAGTATTATTGTTCAACTCACGACTACGGTTGTTCCCAGGAAAGCTTAAATCGAGATGGTCGTGGCCATTCACAATTAAGAAGGTTTTCCCACATGGCTCCATTGAGTTATACAATAGGAATCCAATGGAGATATTCAAAGTCAACGGTCATCGGTTGAAGCATTACTGGGGTGGAGACATCGACAATGAAGTCACCGCAATCACACTTGCCGACGCGCCATGAAAAGGGAGTAGTCAGGCAGAAAGACTTAAAATCAAGCGTTAATTGGGAGGCAACCCAATTTTACTTTCATTTTCAGTATTGTTAAGTATACTAATTAATTTGTAGTTTAGAATACAAGTTAGTATAGAATAAGTTTATTTTGACTCATTAAGTAGTTAGTTGAGTTATAAGTCTAGATAATTTGACCTTTCATGCTTAATTTGAACAATGTTGTCTTATGTTCATGATTTAATTATGTTTGAGGCATTTACAAAGCTCGTGGATATGTGTTGGATGAAAAAAAATGGAAAAATCAAGCTCAGCTGCAGTGTACCCCTCGCCGAGGCGGATAATTTATGAAGGAACCCCCCTCCGTGGAGGGGGTCTTGACTTCGAAATAGTATACCCTTCACGAAATGGCAATTAACAAAGGATACCCCCCGCTGAGGAAGGGATCATGAACCAGGAACAAAATACCCCCTCCACGGGCGGAACATCTCTGCAACTTTATTACCTCTTCACCCGGGCATCTGCAGACTTATACCCCCACCACCGGCGAAGTGCAGGGAGCGTGAAAGGATTCTCTTCAGTAGTTACAACCATTTAGACCACTTCTCCCACAACCGACTCCTATACCCCCATTAACCCACGAATTAGCCACAAACTCCCTACTTACCCACAATATTAACCCACTAAATACATACATTATCTCATCTCTATATATTCAAACCCTAACTACACAACATCTCCATCCTATTCCATACAATTTCAGTCATACAATAGTTAGGGTTCTTCAAGTGAGATTTTTTGTGACGCCCCAAAAATAGGTATACAACACCCAGCAAAAAGGAAGGGGAGAATCAATCAATTTGTCAATACACTTAGGGTAAGCAGTTTATTCTTACATTTTTCTCATTATATATCACCATATTCGAAGTCCTATTACCAATTTTGGGGGTATTGTGAGTCGTGCATGAGACGGCCCAAAAATAGGTATACATCACCCATCTTGGGTCGCCAAATACATAGTACATAATTCAAATACAAACTTAATTAATACAACTATCATGAAGAATACGACAAAACAGAAGGGGAGAATCAATCAATTTGTCAATACACTTAGGGTAAGCAGTTTATTCTTACATTTTTCTCATTATATATCACCATATTCGAAGTCCTATTACCAATTTTGGGGGTATTGTGAGTCGTGCATGAGACGGCCCAAAAATAGGTATACATCACCCATTCTGAGTCGCCAAATACATGGTACAGAACTTAAATACAAACTTCATTTATACAATATAAAAAATGTAGCTGAGAGTTTTAACACGGGTATTGTCTCGTAGATAGTATCCAAACTCAAATAAATTCCTCATTACAATTATTATTATACTATTTCATAGAACAGTCAGGACTACTATATCCACCATCTCGGACCATCACTCCGTTCCCCGACTAGTCCTGGCTATGTTCTCATTTCCTGAAGAGAACAATGAAAGCAAAGGGTGAGCTCAACTAGCCCAGTAAGAAATATTATGACTAAGATAATGCAAAATAAATTATCGTTAGCCTTCAACAGTGTTAAACTGATATAATACAATAGACAATAAGTTTAACTACAGCGGGACAAACAATCCATTAGAAGAGTCAAGTTGAGCATGATATCTACTATCTTCTATGATTTAAAAGTTTATCATCAATTTTATCGCTGAGACTCAGCTTAATAAATAATCCACATCACTGAATTGTCCATGCAATACGGGCCAAGGATATTTATTAGCATCACATCCACGAATTATCCATGCATTACGGGCCAAGGATATTCATGTTATCACCAATGGTCATGATCATGCCAACAACTTTCCATCAATGCACTACGGGCCAATGAGGACTTTTACCACATCATTTGTAACATTACAGGTCATGATTATACCGAATAATTCCTAGTCATAATCATACCAATCAATAGTCCATCTATGCTTCACGTCAAAAGATGACTTTCATCACAATATAAGCATGAGGATGATGACAATGATATAAGAATTCAATTAAATGAAAGCAAGGATAAATTTTAAAGATTTATAATTCAATTAATCCAGAATTCAATAATGTCCAAATTGTCAACATGATACTGCTTTGTGGAGTAAAATTCAAGAATAATATTGTATCAAAAATGATTTTGACAGAAAAGAAATCAATTGTTTGTCATGAATAGTACCCTGGGTGAATAGTAACTGAGTGAATAGTACTTCGAGAATAATACCTCGTGAAATAGTACCCCGACATGAAAAGACTAAGAATTATCAAGAATGTTCATAATAATATTTCGTGAAAAGATATTAGATGAAGCGCAAATTTCAAGGATATTCTACTAATTTCAAGGAGTATAGTAAAATACTTAACAAAATGAGTGTCGAATTTGGAATCTCAGACGAAACAATATTACTTACATACTACAGAGTATGGAAGAAAATATTATTTCATACGAATATTAAACAAAAATAATATCCCTTACCTTAAAAGGAGAGTATTTCTGATTGGTATGGACTAGTATAGCGGATATATTCTTGAAGAAAACTTACACTATTTTTTACAGTCAAAGCTTCCTTAAACTCTAAAGAAATACATTCAATATTATAGAAGAAGAATTCTCTGATTCTTATGTGATTTTCAATTCTAAGCTAAGCATCCTATTTATAGGATAATGGAATGATAGTATTTGAAACTAATTCACGGGTGAACAGGATTTTTCTCATGGGCGCGAATTCGCCGACTGAATTTTTGATTTTTCTGATTTATTGTGCAAACACTATGTAGACACTATGCACATACTATGCATAATAAAATATAATATATTCTATTTTTCATAAAAAAAAACAAAACTTATTATATATATATATATATATATATATATATATATTATAATAATAATAATAATCATACTCTCCCGTGACTTTTTAATCCCCCCAAACCCGTGACAAACAATATATATATATATATATATATATATATATATATATATATATATATATAACAAAATTGAGATAACTTCTCCCGGATATTTTGAAAATGGGTAAGTGGGGTCCATATAATAGGCCAAATGTACAAAAAAATACTTCAATAAAACCCCCTCTATTTATCTCAATTCACTTGGCTTCTCAAAACATATTTTTAATAACATTCATCATTAATATTATAACTCACAATATTAACAACCAGATCATTTCCATGAAAGAGGAGGCTTTCCGATAAGGATTTCTCCCTATTGGCGCGGAATTAGGTGACCAAACCCCTTTCCTCGACATAACTTTCTAGACATTGTCAATATTACAAATAATAATATGAATAACTTTGTCATCTCAATTATTGATTTAATAATATAAAATATTGTGCAGATGATATTGTGACAATAATTAAATCAATAATGTGAGATACTATCAGCAATTACTGTAGCAATAATTGAGTATAACTGAGTGACTTCTCACGCAAGCATCAAATATTGTGTGCTACTATACAACCACGCGTATTACTGTACTTTTATCACCGGGTATTTCAACAGTTAACGTAAAAATTTCGCCGTTATTTTTATAAAAAGTTATTTATGTCATTTTCTGACTTAGACAATAATTTTGTTGTGGGGTCCACCAATGATTGAGCCGTCGTACGAATATTCCCTGATAAAACGAATATTTCCCAACCAATCGAATATTTTATGACAACTTGCTTACTTTGCAAAATTTATAAATATTACTCACAACTATAACATAATATCAAATCCACACCATAATATTCAAAATGATATTTAGAGAAAATTAATCTTTATTCATAAAAGTTGGGGTCTTATACTTTCTATATTGTCAACAATGTTCAAAAGATTTCAAAGTAGCTGAACAATAAATCATTTTCAAGAACAAAAATTTTCTTAAATTCCAGAATAAATAACATTTCAAGAATGAAAAAATTAAATTCGTTTGAAGATTCAATAATATTCATTTGATTAGGAACAATTAGCAATAATGAAACAATATTCATTAAAGTAAAATATTCCCAGATTTCATGCTGAGTGATCACAAATGGATCAAGAACTAATAGAGGAATTATCAGTTAATTAATATTGAATTACCTCAAGAGTATCAGTTAACCATAAAGATTAAATCATACTCTTTTGCGAGTACATGAAGTGATCAGCCTCATTGTACTCTATATTATGCATAATACTCAAAAATAGCACAAGTGTCAGATGTCCGACGATAAAGTTCCCCTTTTTATAAGGGTTGTTCATTTTCTCAGTCTTAAATCATGAGTATGTACCACAACAATATCGTTTGGATTGCTTTTAAAGAAATACTATGATTTCAACATATAATATCCATATTAATCTAGCCGAAATAAATGACATAGATCTTCTAATAATAAATCAGTTCATAATAAATAGAACGTTTCATGCTTTAACAAATATTAGTCTTACCAAAACAAATAACTGAGACATGGCTCGTATACAGTTCAAATAATAGAACATGAATCAATTGCACTATGTACGAATAACAATAATCATTATGGATGTGAATAACCAGCAATAATTATCCACTAACATGCTTGAAAGATAATAACTCGAGTTTGAGTTAAGGAAACATACCTTGATTGGCAATTACTGTTATGCAATTTATTTTAACTTCTTTTAAAATACCTTTGATTTATGATATCCTTCTTCTTCTCCCCAAGAGTTATGAAGCTTAAACAAAATCACACTTTCTCCTGATTTGTGGCTGATCCGAACCTACATTCTCACACTATCTCTTTCTTTGTTTTTCTCTTTTTATTTTCTTTTTGTTGACAAACTTTGGAAGTGAGATGAAAGAGAGATGAAATTGATTTTTTTTTTCTTTTACTTGTTGGGAAAGTTGTATAGATATAATATTTATAAGTATACAAATTGCTCACACTTCTCTCCTTTAATCATCTAAGGGTTGCTTGTAAGCTTGGCAAAAGTATGTGGCTAATTCTTAAGATGACACCTTAGTTGGAGTTAGTAAGAGTTAGTAGAAAATTTGGAGAAAACGATAACTCACATGTGCTCTCTTTTCTCCTTCTTATTGCCGAAAATGGACACCTATAATCCCCCATTTTTGATTTATTTTTATTGCCAAATTTTGCTTAACAAAATGACCTAAAAGTCCCTCATCCATTGGACCAAGTTTTGGGCTAGCTTGTTAGTTTAATGTTTGCGCTTTCTAATTAAAATAATTGGGCCATGTAAAATACAATAGGTCCAATACCAAAATTTTATTTTACCCTAATTATTTAATTAGGGTTTTCATACCACTCATTTGGGATTTAAATGGTTACTCTCGTACATTTAATTATATAACTCAATTAGACTTTTTTTTTAATTAGGTTTTAAATAAATAATAAATTGAGATAATAAAATAAATTTCTTAAGTTATTATATATTTTAAATACTAAAATTCTTCAATACTACAACCCTTGGGTTATTTAATCCACATTCTAATATATAATATTAGGTTATAAAGCTTTTTTTAATTCACTATATATAATAAATAAATATATATACACATCTATAATATATATATTTATTTAGTCACTTACATCTTCTACATATGTCATAACATATTTATCATCATTGATAAATAATTATTATATTTATTTACTCACATATTTATTCAATATATGCCACAAAATATTTAATATATTGATAAATAATTTAATATTCTTATTTCTTGGCTTTTCTTTTTGTTCCATTAATTCATTAACTTAATTAGCCCTAATTGGCTTAATAAGTTATTACATAATCATATAATCACTTTATATTAGTCATATCAATTTAATCACTTAATGATTATAAATCCTTTTAATTTACCATTTAACATTCAAGTTATGTTAATTCTCAATATAACTTATTTTACTCTTCCTTAATCAAATTGATTAAGTATTCATCTTAGTTAACTTAAAATAATTAAATTAACTAACTCACTTAATTCACATATTCACTTATATGCTTAAAAAAAATTATTCATAAAAATATACATATATAATCATATAAAATTTTCGGTCCTTACATAAACAATATTGCTATTAAATAATAAAATTTAAAATTTTAAGAATTCAATTCAATATTATATCTTAAGAAACTAAATATAAATTTAAGAATTATATTGAATTAAACTAAATATTACAAATGTATCATCATTTATATAATTTGAAGTTGTTCTGAGTTAAAAAATTATAACTATAATAAAATTATCCATTTTGACTTAATCTTGTTGACTTCTTGTTGTGATTTGATATGCTACAACTTGTATTATGAATATGGTAAATCATTAGAAAAATAAATATATCAAAATCTGATTTGGATAAATATTAAAATAAAATAAAAACCTCTCCGACTAAACTCCGCCTAATTTCCTAGAGAGATTTTCTTGACGCCTTGGGCCCAGGCGAGGCACCAGAGAAGGCTAGCGCCTAGGCGGGAATTTTTAGAACACTACTATTAATTATGTTATTTTTGGAGATAAGACACTGGAATCCATGGTTATGCTTTTACTATTATGTAGTTAAAATGAGTATTAACATGCAAGGAAAGCTGTAACATTTAGTATATATGACAAGTTTAGGCTCAAAACTACAAAGTAGCTTTCAATACTTAGAATAGGTACCTCTTAGTGATTAATTAATAATAATTTTAAATTTAAAATAATTGTGCTGAAAAGCAAAAAAAACGTTGTAAATCTCAATTTAAATAATATATATTTTATTAAATATTCAATAATTGTATCATCACACTCATCTTCAACACCATTATGATCAAAGCGCTATCTCCAAATTTAAAATTCAACCCCTACTTCCCTAGACCGTGGAATTGGACCAAACATGATATATCCGTTTGGGATTCCTCAACAGCAGGAATTATACTTGTCGTCTTTCTGAGTTACTTCATCTTAATGTGGTCATCTTGGTTTATTTTAGGGTCCATATTTTTGAAGAATTAATGAATTTCATCATTCTATGATTCTATAAACATCGAATCCATATAGAATTCTATAAAGAGAAATAGTTGATGAGTTAGCTACTAAGTTTTAGTTTTTGGTAATTTAAGATCGGTAATAGTTGATGAGTTAGCTTTCAAGTTTTATTCTAGAAAATACATCTATGTCTTCCTCTTCCACTTTTAATTTCTGTGCCATTATATATTCGTTTTGTTCCCCTCTTTTCCTCCATTATAAATCAAGGTTGCTTACCACTGCAGACTACAACAATTTGTGCAACTGTGAAACCCTAAACAACATCAAGATGCATGTCCCCGCCATTGACTATGGTCCTTATCTTCAAAACGGTGATTTTTTTAATTATCAACTATATTTCGTATCTAGATTGTTATGATTTTTTCTTGATACTTCTTTTTTATCTCTAACAACTTAATTACACAATTTACATACATATTCATGATAATAAATATGTATATAATTGTCTTTTAATTGTGGGTGTTATCTGATTTGTTGGAGATTAAGAAATCAACGCGTAAAGGAGGGTGATCGAAATGAGGGAGAGACTCTTTAACTCTCCTTCACAAAATGAACATAATCTACCTCCTACTTTGCGGTGTCAACGGCGATTTTGAGACACTCCGTAAGTCCCCTACATGAACTGAATATAATCATTTTGTAGCAATGTACGAAAATCATGTTTATTTGTGCATTCGATGCCAATACTTCTAATACTCTAACCCAATTGATGTGTTCTTCCAGTCCAATTTATCATTGAATTGGCAGTTTAAAATAGTGCACATTATATGTGACGCCCCCAAAATTAGGTATACATCACCCATCTTGAGTCGCCAGATACATGGTACAGAATTCAAATACAACTTAATAATACAACTGTCGTGTACAATACGACAAAACATAAACTGTGAGTTTGGATACAAATATTGTCTACTAGAGAGTATACAAACTCAAAAGGAGTCCTCATTACAATTATTATCACACTATTTCACAGAATAGTGAGGACTACTAATGCACCATCTAGGACCATCACTCTGTTCCCCGACTAGTCCCAGCTACATTCTCATTTTCTGAAGAGAACAGTGAAGAAAGGGTGAGCTCAACTAGCCCAGTAAGAAATATTATGACTAAGATAATGCAGAATAAATTATTATTAGCCTTAAACAGTGTTAAATTGATACAATATAACAAACATCAAGTTTAGCTGCAATGAACAAGCAATCCATTAGAAGAGTCAAGTAGAGAATAAAATCTACTATCTTCTATGATTTAAAAGGTTTTTCATCACTTTTATATTTGAGACTCGACAATAAATAATCCACATCATCAAATCATCCCGCACTACTGAGGCCGAGGATATTCTTTAGTATCACGACAACGAATTATCCATGCACTACTGACTAAAGATAATCATGTTTTCATCAACGGTCCCGATCATGCCATAAAACAATTCATCTTTGCACTTACCAAAGAGAATCCATAGCCATAATCATACCAAAAAGCGTCCATCAATACACTACGGGCCAATGAGGACTTTTTCCACATCATTTGTAATATTACGGTTATGATTATACCGAATAATCCCTGGTCATAATCATACCAAGTCCATCTATGCACTACAGGCCACAGATGACTTTCAAAAAAATAAACATGAGGATGATGACAATAAGAATTCAATAAAACAAGTTAAAGAATTAATTTATCTAGGAACTGATAACGTCCAAATTGTCAACATGATCTTTGCTTTGTAGAGTAAAATTCAAGAATGCTCGGAAGAATATTTCCATGAAAAGATATCTTTGGATGAAGTGCAAATATCAAGGATATTCCACTAATTTCATGGAGTATAGAAGTCAAAACTTTAACCAACCGAGTATAATAAAGAATAGAATAACAAAAGAAATCACCATGCATGCGGTGCAGCATAGAGCAGGTTATTCAATGAGAATAATAATAACGAAACCAGTCGAGGCAAAATTTTAATTGCAAGCGGGATATTCCAATGAATAATAAATAACGGAACTAGGTCCGGCAGAAACGCATACAGACGAGGATATTCCAACGAGAATAATAAATAACGGAACCAAGTCCGGTAAAATGCATGACAGACGAGGATATTCCAAATGAATAATAAAGAATGAAATATTAGAAGAATTTCACCATGTATGCGATTACTTTTGCATAGGCAGGTTATTCAACATAATAATAAAGAATGGAATAATGGAAGAATTTCTCCAAGTATAGGGTAGCCAGCGTATCTGAGTTATTCAATGAATAATAAAGAATGAAATAATGAAGTTCTCTTCATAAATAAGAAAGAAAGAGTACCCTTACGAGTACAACAAATAATATTCCCTACCTTAGAAAGAAAGTAATTGGATATAAAAGTAGTGAAGTAGTAGAACACTTTTCTTATTTCTCTCTATAGTTTCTCTCTAGAGTTTCAATTGAATTCGTAAGAAATAATGAATGAATGAGCTTATTTATAGAAAAAATGACTGCATAGTAACTAACTCAAGAAACGGTCATTGATTTACTTTAATCGTGGTCCATATTTAAAAGCAAAATCTTTTAAATAAAAATAATATATTCTATTTATAATATAGTAAAAAACGAATAACTTTATAAAAGATTTTACTATGCAAATACTATATGCATGCATTTATGCAAACACTATGCATAATAAAATATAATATATTCTAATTATTGTCTAATAAAAAATAAATAACTTTATAAAAGTATTTTATTTTATATAAAAAAGATTTTACTATGCAAAATACTATGCAAACACTATATACGACACTATGCATAATAAAATATAATATATTCTATTTATAGAATAACTTTATAAAAATATTTTGTTTTTTATATAAAAAGATTTTACTATGCAAAACACTATGCAGACACTATGCAACACTATGCATAATAGAATATAATATATTCTATTTATAGAATAACTTTATAAAAGTATTCTATTTTATTATATTAATAATACCAATAAAACAAAACTGAGTGACTTATCACATAAGCATCAATAATTAATACCGTGTGATACTATGCAACCACGCGTATTACTGTACTTTTAACACCTGGTGTTTCAACAGTTAACGGTAATAATCATACCGGTGGCAACGGTCATCAGAACAACGATAACCATCGTGGGGGATATTATCATGCCAAGAATGGTAACCATTTCGGTGGTAATAATGGCCAAGATAATAAGAATGGACATTTTAATAAGAGAAGGTTCAACAATGACGTGAAGACGTCGGCACCAGCACCCATTTCAAAGGAAGAAGAACGCCCATCGGTCAGTATGTTTCAAATGCGGACAAGAGGGACACATCCAAAGTCAAAGCGTACGCAACAATCCAAAGCGTGTTTTAATTGCGGAAGAGAAGGTTACCTAGCTCAATTTTGTCGTATGGTGAAGTCAAGTCCAACTGGGATAGTGATGCCAAAGGATGTCCCAGACAAGACAAACCCGGTAGTTTAAGAGAGAGCGTTTTTTTTTTCTCGTGATGAGGAACCTGAATAAAATTATCACGGGTAAGTTAATTATAAGCTCTTACGAAGTCTATACCATGTTAGATATCGGTTCTACTCACTTTTTTATTTCACCTAGTTGTGTTCAATGTTTGTACTTAACTCCGGAGAAGTTAAACTTTGATTTATCTATTGAAACTCCATTGGGAGAAACCTTCGTTACCTCCATTATTTATAAATCTTGTTTGATTCAAATCAACACTTTCACGTTACCTGTCGATCTTATCTCTTTGAAAATACTTGCCTTTGATGTGGTTTTTTTTAAAACGATTGGTTAACTACTCATCATGTTTTTCATAAGGTTGTTAGCTTTCATATTCCTAACCAACCTATTATGCAAATTCAAGCAACCAAACTACTAAATTCAATCATTGTCATATCAAGCCATAAGTAAAGAGCCCTGATCCTTTTGTTGATGACTTCCCAGTGTGGAATGCACCGAAGCCAGACTTGCTGTAGGCAACGTCGTGAATGACGATGACAAGTTGATAGGTATCATTGTGAGGTGTTATCTAGGTTAAGGGATAGAAGTCACAGTTGGTATCAATGTGACGTATTATCCAAGTCTTGGATGAGAGTAATAGTTTTGAATGATATTTCTATTATTAATAAATCTCTTGACGTATTCCTGAAGACTTCTTAGCCTACCCCTAGAGCGTGAAATCGAATTTTGTATTGACCATAGTACAAAACCCATTTCTAAAACCCTCAAATATTTTTTTACTTAAAACGAACGTAACATGCGCCAAAGACGTTGACTCGAGCTGTTGAAGATTACGATCGTACTATTCAATATCATCGTGGAAGAGCGAACATGGTAGCTGACGTGTTGAGTAGAAGATCGTATGCGTTTACAAGTGCGATGTTGTTAACACAAAGACTCATTTCGTATAACTTGCAAATGAGGAAGATAGAGTTAAAGACTCTAGGGACCCACGTGAAGATAACGAATATACGAGTAAAATCGACTTTTAATCGATAAAGTTAAAACGCCCAAGCTACATTACGAATCGATGAATGTGAAGAAGAAGGTTCAAGAGGCGTTATTCTAGAAGCGAGAGTTCTTTGAAGAAATCTCAACCCTCGATTTAATTGGCCCATTTGAAATCCTCGATTGAGTAGGAACTGTGGCCTATAGACTCGTTTTACCGCCAAGTATGTTGCGTGTTCAGAACTTTTTTTTTACGTATCGATGTTACATAAATATGTGGATGACCCGAACCACATTATTAATTTAGAATCGGACGAGATAGGGGATGATTTAACATATGAGATCTCGTGTTAAAATCTTGGATAACAAGAATCGTATCCAACACTCAAGGGTTATACCTCAAGAGTTAGAATCTGAAATGAAGTCAAGGTATCCTCACCATTAAGCATACCAGTACGTCACGTAAATTTCGAGGGCGAAATTCTATAAGGAGGGGAGATTGTGAAACCCCAAATTTTATGAATAAAGAATTAATTTTCTCGAAATAATTTTTTTTATATTATAGTGTGAATTTGAGATAATGTTATAGTTGTGGGTAATATTTATAAATTTTGCAAAGTATGCAAGTTGTCATATTATATTCGATTGGTGGGGAACATTCGCTTTTAAAGCGAGAAAATATTAAATACTGACGGCACAATCATTGGTGGACCCCACAACGGAATTATTTTCGGATTGAGAAAGCGACAAACATATTTTATTGAAAATAATGGCGGAAGTTTCACGAATTAATCTTGTTGAACTACTCAATTAGTAAAAAATACGATGTCTGGCGTTATTGCATAGTAGTAGCTAGCGGTATTGATTATTGATATTTATGTGAGAAGTCACTCGGTTTTTGTTCAATTATTGCTACTGATAGTTCTTTGCATAGTATCTCACATTATTTGATTCAATTATTGTTGATTTAGAAGTTTTGTTTTATTCAGTATTATTAACGTAATAAAATAGAAACATTTTTTATATAAAAAGAATACTTTATTAAAGTTATTCTATAAATAGAATATATTATATTCTATTATGTATAGTGTTTTGCATAGTAAAATCTTTTTTATATAAAAAGAATACTTTATTAAAGTTATTCTATAAATAGAATATATTATATTTTATTATGCATAGTGTTTGCATAGTGCGCTTAGTGTTTGCATAGTAAAAATCTTTTTATATAAATAGAATATATTATATTTTATTTAAAAGATTTTTCTTTAAATATGGACCGTCAGTTAAAGTAAATCAATCTGGACCGTTCATGGATTAATTCTTATGCATTCCATTTTCCTATAAAAAGAAGCTCATTCCTTCATTATTTTCTTACGAATTCTTTGAACTAGAGAGAGAAACTATAGAGAGAGAAACTATAGAGAGAGAAGAAAAGTTTTTACATTACTTCATTACTCTTATATCAAGTATTATTTTACGGTAAGGGATATTATTCTTTTGTATTCAAGAAGAGAACTTACATTATTCCATTTCTTTATTGTTCTATTGGAATAACTTCAGTATATCGTGGGCTACCCTATACTTGGTGACATTCTTCTATTATTACATCTTTATTATTATTCGGAATAATATCATGCATCTTTATCTGCCGGACTGGTTCCATTTTATTATTCCGTCTTTATTATTACATTTGGAATATCACTCATCTTATATATCTCTGTGGGACTGGTTCCATCATTTATTATTCCGCATTTATTATTACTGTTGGAACATCTGTCGGTGTGAATTTCACGACTGGTTCCGTTATTATTATTACTGTTGAAATAAGCAAAATGTCACAATACCGCATGCATAGTGATATCTTTTGTTATTCCATTCGGTATTATACTCAGTTGATTAAAATTTTGACTTTTATACTCCATGAAATTAGTGGAATATCCTTGATATTTGCACTTCATCTAGTATCTTTTCATGGAAATATTCTTCTGAGCATTCTTGAATTTTACTCTACAAAGCAGTATCATGTTGACAATTTGGACGTTATTGGTTCCTGGACAAATTAATTCTTGAACTTGTTTTATTGAATTCTTATATCATTGTCATCATCCTCATGTTTATATTATGTTGAAAGTCATACGTGGCAGTAAGTGCATAGATGGACTTGGTATGATTATGACCGAGGATTATTCGGTATAATCATGACCGTAATGTTATAAATGATGTGAAAATTAAAAGTCCTCATTGGTCTGTAGTGCATTGATGGACAGTTTTTGGTATGATTATGGCTATGGATTCTCTTCTACCAAGGGAGCAAAGATGAATTGTTTTATGGCATGATCAAGACCGTTGATGAAAACACGATTATCTTTGGCCCGTAGTGCATGGATAATTCTTTGTCGTGATACTAAAGAATATCCTTGTCTCAGAAAGTAAAAGGATGATTTAATGATGTGAATTATTTATTGAAATGAGTCTCAAATGATAAAAGTGATGAAAAACTTTTTAAATCATAAAAGATAGTAGATTCTATTCTCTACTTGACTCTTTTAATGGATTGCTTGTTCCGCTGCAGTTAAACTTGATGTCTATTATATTTTATCAGTTTAACATTGTTGGAGACTAATGATAATTTATTATGCATTATCTTAGTCATAATATTTCTTACTGGGCTAGTTGAGCTCACCCTTTCTTTCACTGTTCTCTTCAGGAAATGAGAATATAGCTGGGATGAGTCGGGGAACGGAGTGATGGTCCAGATGATAGCATTAGTAGTCCTCACTATTTTGTGAAATAGTGTGATAATAATTGTAATGAGGACTCCTTTTGAGTTTGTATAATCTCTAGTAGACAATAATTGTATTCAAACTCACAGTTTATGTTTTGTCGTGATTGTATACTTACGATTATTGTATTAGTAAGTTGTATTTGAATTCTGTACCATGTATCTGGCGACCCAAGATGGGTGATGTACACCTAATTTTGGGGGCGTCACAACGTTCGCACTTCCACGATGATATTGCATGGTACTATCGTAATCTTCAACAGCTCTAGCCAACGTCTTTGGCACGTTATACGTTCGTTTTAGTTGAAGAAATATTTGAGGGTTTTAGAAATGGGTTTTGTACTGGGGTCAATACAAAATTCGATTTCACGCTCTAGGGGTAGGCTAAGAAGTCTTCAAGAATACGTCAGAAAATTTATTAACAATAGAAATATCATTCAAAACTGTGACCCTCATCCAAGACTTGGATAGTACGTCACATTGATACCTATCAACTTGCCATCTTTATTCACGACATCGCCTATAGAAAGTCTGGCTTCGGTGCATTCCACACAAAATTAACAACGAAAGGACCGGGGCTCTTTACTTATGGCTTGATATGACAATGATTGACTTTAGTAGTTTGGTTGCTTGAATTCGCATAACAGGTTGGTTAGGAATATGAAAGCTAACAACCTTACGAAAAGCATGATTAGTAGTTAACCAATCAATTCCTAAAATCGCATTAAAGGCAAGTATTTTCAAAGAGATAAGATTAACAGGTAACGTGAAAGTGTCGATTTGAATCAACAAGATTTATAAACAGTGGAGGTAACGAAGGTTTCTACTATCAAAGTTTCAACCAATAAGTCAAAGTCTAATTTCTCCGAAGTCAAATTTAAACGTTGAACGCAAGCAAGAGAGATAAAAGAATGGGTAGAACCGGTATCGAATAAGGTATAGACTTCGCAAGAATTTATAATTAACTAACTTGCGTGATAACCCGTTCGATTCCTCGTCACGAAAAATGCTCTCCCTTAAACTACCGAATTTGACTTGTTCGGGACAGTCTTTGGTGTCGTCATTACCACTAGAATTGACTTTCGCTATAGGGCATATTCCACCCTCAACTGCTTCGTCGTACTCCTACTCTATGATCTGAATCATTAGCCTTCGATCCATATCGAATTGGGGTTGACCGCAATGTATAGGGTAATTCAAAACTCGATGATGGGTTTTCCCAATTGTTGTCGAAAAAGAGAAATACATATCATCTATTTTAGCTTTCTTGGATTGGACTTCTCTTTCCACAATATCAACGCGTCGTGTGGCCTTTACCCATGCATCTTTCATTCTCACTCGTTCAGTTATTTCTTCTTTCAGCTGCTCCTTGACATTTGAATTCTCAGATTCCAGCCTTAATATCGTCGTATACTCGCTAAAGAGCGCTCTATTCAAATTATCGCACATCAGGTAATACAATTTTGAATTGTTACATTTTTTTGTTCCACGACCGCCTTCCGTTCTTTAGCCTACTCTTCTAACTCATGAATATGATTTTGCAATTCTACATTTTGATCAATAAGTTCTTCTAATAAATCCTCCTCAGGTTCCTCTTCTTCCTCACTCTCAGTTGCTACCTTTGCGACTAGCTTGAGTGCAACTTTTAATTCCTCAATCACCACATGGATATCTCTAATCACATTATCTTGGTTGGTGATTAGAGATGTCTCCACGGTCTCATGTGCTCCATTGCTATTCTCAACATTCTTGGATGTCATTTTCAAATACTGCCACAAAACAAGGGTTAATTAACATATCACATATTATCCCTATACTCTGACCGACCAATTAAATACCAAATAAACTTAGGTAGGTCATACTAGCGAAGGAATTTCTCGTCTCTCCCCTCCTAGTTCTATTCTCACATCCTAGCTAGGGATCATATCCGTAAGCTTTGATACCAACTTATGGCGCCCCAAAATTAGGTATACATCACCCATCTTGAGTCTTGAGGATACATGGTACGTAATTCAAATACAACTTAATAATACAATTGTAGGTGTACAATCACGACAAAACATAAACTGTTAGTTTGAATACAAATATTGTCTACTAGAGAGTATACAAACACAAAAGGAGTCCTCATTACAATTATTATCACACTATTTCACAGAATAGTGAGGACTACTAATGCACCATCTAGGACCATCACTCTGTTCCCCGACTAATCCCAGCTACATTCTCATTTCCTGAAGAGAACAGTGAAAGAAAGGGTGAGCTCAACTAGCCCAGTAGGAAATATTATGACTAAGATAATGCAGAATAAATTATCATTAGCCTTAAACAGTGTTAAACTGATACAATATAACATACATCAAGTTTAACTACAGAGGAACAAGCAATCCATTAGAAGATTCAAGTAGAGAATAAAATCTACTATCTTCTATGATTTAAAAGGCTTTTCATCACTTTTATCGCTGAGACTCAGCTTAATAAATAATCCACATCATCAAATCATCCTTGCGCTTACTGCCGAGGATATTCTTTAATATCACAACCATGAATTATCCATGCACTACTACTAAAGATAATCATGTTTTCATCAACAGTCCGATCATGCCATAAAATAATTCATCTTTGCACTACGGCCAAAGAGAATCCATAGCCATAATCATACCAAAAGCGTCCATCAATGCACTACGGGCCAATGAGGACTTTTTCCACATCATTTGTAATATTACGGTTATGATTATACAAGAATAATCCTCGGTCATAATCATACCAAGTCCATCTATGCACTACAGGCCACAGATGACTTTCAAAAAAAATAAACATGAGGATGATGACAATGATATAAGAATTCAATAAAACAAGTTCAAGAATTAATTTATCTAGAACCGATAACGTCCAAATTGTCAACATGATCTTTGCTTTGTAGAGTAAAATTCAAGAATGCTCGGAAGAATATTTCCATGAAAAGATACTGGATGAAGTAAAAATATCAAGGATATTCCACTAATTTCATGGAGTATATAAGTCAAAACTTTAACCAACTGAGTATAATAAAGAATGGAATAACAAAAGAAATCACCATGAATGCGGTACTTAGCATGCAAAGTTATTCCAACAAAATAATAATAACGAAACCGGTCGGTGAAATTAAATGCAAGCGGGATATTACAACAGAATAATAAATAACGGAACTAGGTCCGGCGTAAAAGCGTCTGAGATGGGATATTCCAGCGTAATAATAAATAAACGGAACCAAGTCCGAAGGCGTAAAAGCGCATGTATGCAGACGAGGATATTCAATGAGAATAATAAAGAATGGAATATTAGAAGAATTTCACCATGTATGCGATTTTTGCATGATGTGTTATTTCCACATAATAATAAAGAATGGAATAACGGAAGAATTTCACCAAGTATAGGGTAGCAGCATTATCTGAGTTATTCAACGTAATAATAAAGGATGGAATAATGAAGTTCTCTTCATAAATAAGAAAGAAAGAGTACCTTTACGAGAGTACAACAAATAATATTCCCTACCTTAGAAAGAAAAGTACTGGATATAAAAGTAGTGAAGTAGTAGAACACTTTTCTTCTTTCTCTCTATAGTTTCTCTCTCTAGAGTTTCAGTGAATTCGTAAGAAATAATGAATGAATGAGCTTCTATTTATAGAAAAAAATGGACTGCATAGTAACTAACTCATGAACGGTCCATTGATTTACTTTAATTTGACGGTCCATATGTTTAAATAAAATATAATATATTCTATTTATAATCTAATAAAACGAATAACTTTATAAAAAATTTTACTATGCAAACACTATGCAGGCACTATGCAAACACTATGCATAATAAAATATAATATATTCTAATTATTGTCTAATAAAATAAATAACTTTATAAAAGTATTTTGTTTTATATAAAAAGATTTTACTATGCAAAATACTATGCAAATACTATGCGACACTATGCATAATAAAATATAATATATTCTATTTATAGAATAACTTTATAAAAGTATTTTGTTTTATATAAAAAGATTTTACTATGCAAAACACTATGCAGACACTATGCAACACTATGCATAATAGAATATAATATATTCTATTTATAGAATAATTTTATAAAAGTATTACATTTTATTACATTAATAATACCAATAAAACAAAACCGAGTGACTTATCACGTAAGCATCAATAATTAATACTGTGTGCTACTATGCAACCTACGCGTATTCATACTTTTTAACACCGGGTGTTTCAACAGTTAACGGTAAAACTTTCGCCGTTATTTTCATAAAGTATTTTTGTCATTTGTTTAATCCGACAATAATTCCGTTGCGGGGTCCACCAATGATTGTGCTATTGCACGAATATTCCCTGATAAAACAAATATTCCCCGACCAATCGAATATAATATGACAACTTGCATACTTTGCAAAATTTATAAATACTACCCACAACTATAACATTATATCAAATTCACACCATAATATTCAAAAAAAATATTTTGAAAAAATAAAATCTTTATTCATAAAATCTGGGGTCTCACATTATATGTTTGGTGAAATGCTAAGAAATGATATACTTTGGTTAAAAATGTGATGTGTGAGTCCTTTTTCCATAAAAATTCTTTATTTTTTGTGTGAGTCCTTTATTTTTTGATTTAGAGTTATCATTAATTTTCCCTCCACTGAATTTTTGATTTATTATCGTCATTAATTTGCTACAAATTGATGACCAAATATGGAAGTACCAAAAAGTAAGTATCATGGAGAGCAATTAATTTGGGGTTCAAAGAAGAATCTGACCAGCAAAAAACTGACGTACATGTGGTGAAAGAGAATTTTCATTGTCGTTTTTATTCAACTAATTTGGAGTTAAGTTAGACTTTGGTTCTAATACATTCAAATGTGTGCAGTTTTACAATTGTAGCCTTTTTTGTCTTTAATTTTTCACCACTGTTATACAATAGTTTGATGAGGCAACGTAGGGCAAAAAAGAAGAAACACGGTGTAATCCTTTTGTGGCAGAGAATGTTATTATCAGAAGTTGAATTTTTTTTAAAAAAAATCATGCATGTTGAGAGTCGGTGTAATTCTTAAAATCAGAATTTTAAGAATTGGAAATAATGACACTTTTGGGGGTTTTCTGCATCTACCCTTAGATTATGTGGTATAATGAAATGTTTATTCTTGTTATACACATTATTCTCTTCAAAATAAGGCAAGCCATATTTATTCCTTCATGATTTTCATATGAGTTTTTAGTGGTCTTAGTAGGAGTATGCATATATAGTTCAAACTTGAAATAAAAACTTTCACATGATAAATTTGGTGATAACTTGGCATCTCAATCAACAAATTCATCAATAAAAAGGTTAGTTCCTTTTTTAAAATATTTTTTCTCTTTAATCCACTTATGATCAAAGTAATACATTTTTATTTTTCTTTAGAATCTCTTACTTCAAAATTGCTTCCCTTTGTCCTTTCATAATTGTAATCATAAGTATATGCATTCGTGATCAATTCATTCAAGTTATTATTACTTTTCATTACTTTACCTTTGTTTTGGGAACTCCAAGGAGAGAGCATCTAAAATGGAACTTTGGGAGTAACAAGTACATAGACAAGATACAGTAACATTTAGATGCGGGCAAAAGAAGAAAGTCATGTATTGGGCCTCTAAGGATAGGGCAGTAAAATGGAACTCGGGGTCATATGTAGATAGATAAGGTACAGAAACAAATGGTTTTAGCACAGTAACTCTTATGGAAAAAGAAGAAGCTCACCCATAATAGTTCGAACCTATCAGTGGGATGGTAATCATCTCTTCCTGAGATATTTTGAGCTTGTGTGCTTGCAAAATGTCTTTGAAGTTAAGTTCTTGGCGCGGAGATCTTTCGATCTTTGGGATGCTTTTGTTCCAGCTGTCGATAGAATAATGCAATTTGCATGTCTGTTATTAGCTTCATAAGCCATTGCAAGTCATATTTTATATCTGAAACTCATAACCCATTTTTCAAATTAGTGCCCTTTATCAAACTGCATATTAACAAAACTTAATCTCCAAAAGAAAGATTTTCTTCATGAAAATATTGACTAAATTTAAATTATTAAATTCATTATTCTAACTAGCCCGTGCATTGCACGGGCTATCAACTAGTTAGTTAGAAAACTATACAGAGGGTGGTCGTTTAAATTTTAGGTTGTTTTTACTCAAAAATGATGTCTAGGGTACAAATTGATTTTGAGTCTAAACTATAGGGTCCAACTTGCAATTTAGTCCACTTTTGATTTTGCATGCATGCCCATCAAGTTGTTGTTCAAGCCGAAAAAGTTCAAATCTTGGTTTATTTTTTTAGAACCAAAAATTCTAGATCTTATTATCTGAAGCCTTAAAGGAAGGAGATGGAATATATGTTTTGTTGGGTGTAATCTAATTAAGCACGACACGCAAGTATACATGATCAACAAGTAATATAATGATAAGTTAAGTATCGTTCCCATAGAGACAAATATCAATTTTAATCTAACAATTATAAGTTTTGTATTTTCTCAATTTTATTAAACTAAATGATTTTGATAATGAAAATAATGAAAAACTAATAAATAAAATCAACTAACAACCACAAATTTTACTCAGATAATGGAGAATTAAGCCTACAACTTCACTAATATTATCATGCCTTTGTTTAATCCAACTTAACCATTCCAGTTCATTAATCAAGAACACAAATAGATGTAGCCATCTCTCAATGCACTATACCCATATCAACTTAAATCCATAGATGATAGAATTAAGCCAAACACCCTAATTAACTAATTCACTATATCTCTATGTGAATTACAATTAAAGAAGGTTTAAATCCCAAGTTCTCATACGATTGTATGCGATGCATCGGTATATCTCTATCTCTAACATAAATTATGAATTCCATCAAAATACAGAAATCACAAACACGTGCTATTATGACTAAGTGTAAACTCATATTTCATCTCTCGAATTCATACAAGTTCACATAGAATTGGTGATCAAGCAACTCAAAGATTATGCACAAATCATAATAGATGAACTGAAAATAGTATCATTGAATTAAAATCAAAGCATAATAATCCTAATTACACATAAAGATCCATCATAAGCTTAATAAGATAAATTAGTTCATAATTAATGAATTAAACACTGAATAGATCAAAGAAATCAACATCCCAATTTCAGAACTGAAATTAAAGTAAAAGAACAGTAATAAAACCACCTTTTCTTTACTCCAATCTGCAATGTTCGTGTTCCTCGCTCCTTGCTCCAATTCCTCCACAATCTTCACAATTAGGGCTTGAAAGTTGTTATGATTGATTGATTATCCAATCCGTGAATTGAGTTGATGAAGTATGTGTTATTATATCTGAATACGTCATCTTTCAAGTCCCAATCGCGTCCAAAGTCCCAAGAGATACGCAACAGCAGTAGTTGAAACACATAATAACTCTTCTCTCTTGGTCGCGCACCCCCGCCTCGATAGGCTTTTTGTGCATGGAAACCCATTTGGTAGTGGTACTCTCTCTAATTTTGTATACCCCGCCTTAGGACGGTATTTTAGCCTTACTTCTCGGTGGGGTCTATCTCTGTCTTTAGCGATTTTTTGTCCGCTTGTCTCGTCGATCTCTTGCCTTAGCCAATATATACTGACCATGCACACAAACATACACAAAACACATAAAACGATATAAAAATAAAGTGCAAAGGGTCAAAAAAGTCCCTGATATTTACCCCGATATCCTACTTACACCCTAAACTAATTTTTTTTTCAAAAGTACCCTTAACGTTATATTTTTTGGGTCGTCCGAACCCTTGCCGTTAACTGAAGACAAACGGGGTTTAAATGTGATGATGTGGCAGGCTTAAATATAAAATATATTCTAAATAAAATAATATATATCATTTAATCAAAATAAAAAATACTAAAATTTAAAATAAAAAAAACATAACATATTTACATCATTTAATCAAAATAATAAAATTCAAATTATTTTGTTAACTAATCAAAACAACTAATTAAATAAAATAAGTTGTATTACATATTTACATCATTTAATCAAAATACTAAAATTCAAAACATAACATATTTACATCAAATACAAATTTAAAAAAAAAATACTAAAATACTAATTAAAAAAATACTAAAATACTAAAAAAAATCAAATTAAAAATACTAAAAATACTAAAATTTAAATTATTTTGTTAATTAATCAAAACAACAAAAATTCAAATTACATCATTAAAATTCTAAAATCATAATACTAAATACTAATTGATATAAAAATTTTAAATTACTAAAATCATAATACTAAATAATATTTTAAAATTCAAAAGCTGAGTATTTTGATTATTTTAGTAATTTTAATATTAATTTTAAAATCATATCAATTTAAAAATATTATGATGTAATTTGAATTTTGAATATATTTTAAAAATATTATTACATCATCAAAATATAACATATACTATTATGTATAGATTATTACATCATCAAATTATTTATATTATTTATAACATATACTATTATGTATAGATTATGTATAGATTATTACATCATCAAAATTTTATAGAGTTTAAAAATTTTATTTAGTATTATGATTTTAGTAATTTAAACTTTTTATATCAATTAGTATTTAGTATTATGATTTTAGTATTTTAATGATGTAATTTGAATTTTAGTATTTTTAGTATTTTTTAAATTTGATTTTTTTAGTATTTTAGTATTTTAGTATTTTTTTTTAATTAGTATTTTAGTTTTTTTTAATTAGTATTTGATGTAAATATGTTATGTTTTGAATTTTAGTATTTTTATTAAATGATGTAAATATATTATACAACTTATTTTATTTAATTAGTTATTTTGATTAGTTAACAAAATAATTTGAATTTTATTATTTTGATTAAATGATGTAAATATGTTTTTGTTTTTTTAATTTTGAATTTTAGAATTCTTTGTTTTGATTAAATGATATATATTATTTTATTTAGAATATATTTTATATTTAAGCCTGTCACGCCATCACATTTAAACCTCGTTTGTCTTCTGTTAACGGCAGGGGCACAGGCGACCCAAAAAATGTAACGTTAAGGGTACTTTTGGAAAAAAAATAGTTTATGGTGCAAGTGGGACATCGGGATAAATATCAGGGGATTTTTGACCATTTGCCCTAAAAATAAATGAATTAGTCACCATTTAAGTCTGAATAGGCATTCGATTTGTAGGTATGAAACTCACTCATCAAATTCTCCCAAACTTAAATCGTTTTTGTCCTTGAGCACAACAGAATGCAATGCAATGCAACTAAATACATGCTTACGAATCCAGCTATCAAACAGAACATAGTCTATTCAAATTGCCTCAGAGAAACTACAATAGACATGAACAGTACATCTTTCCAAGACAAATCAATAACCTCTTATCAAACACCAAATCTTTCCCTGTTACGATTGATATAGTGTTTGTGTGCTCAACAACCATGTTAACTGACAGTAGCTTAAATAAAACACATAACATGCCTCTTTAAATGAGTCAAACAATTTAACAACAAGAAACCTGTAAATAAGCAAGATCCAGCTAAAACCAAATAGTTACCAAATTTAGAAGTCAGAATGGGATATTTTTATTTCTTATTCACTTACGGGGGCTTTTCACTCTTTTTTCCATTTTTTACTTTTTATTTTACTAATGACTGTGCAATGTCTAGTCCTCTTAGGCTTTTCAGTGCTACCCATTAACGAGCTTTCGATCAATGACTCCCAAACCAGATGGCTTTAGGGCACTGGGTGTAGAGACATCCTCTTGGGCGTACTTACTCAAGTAACAAAGGTCACAGAACTAAACTAACCACAATGTATATTTATACTATTTTTTCTATTACTTTTTCATTCTTTTTACTTTTTCTTTTCTCAAATATATCCCAAATCTTCCCCCCAAACTTAGGTTTCTACTTAATCTTAGCCTTCGCCACTTATTCATGACTTTCTTTCATTAAGACTAACATTCTCCTTAAGAAGTCAAATATGTGTACATTTAAACTCAATCAGTCAACATAGTCATTATTATAGTGCTACCCTGATTATACCAGTTTCAAACAGACAAATATTTAGGTTATGATAAGAAATTACATCAAAGCCCTAATAGTCAATACTATTCTTGTCTATGCAATTCTAATCTCATCATTGGCCAAAAATAAACTTTACCCATCTAAAAGTTGGAATCATGCAAATATGAACTAATATGCAAAACATAAACTTTAAACTAACTACTATTTTTGAGATTTTTGATTTTTCAGTTTTTTTTATAACTCAACACGAAAAACAAAGACCATTATTTACAAACTAAACTACAAAAACATAAAAACTACACTATACTAATAATACAACTAACATGCAATGCAAACATGAGATAATATGAACTAACAAATGCAAAACTACGCTACACATGCAAAATGACATACTCAACATGAACAAAACGAAACATTAAACAAATACTCCCCCAAACTTAATACAAACAATGTCCTCATTTTTAAAATATAGTAATAAAGCACAAGAAGACTTGTGACACCCCCAAATCCGGGCACTTCAATCCCACAAATTTGGTGTTCACTGTCCAATTAAATCATAACTAACTACCCATATCCAAAGGATAAAATTAAACTCAAAAGCTTAAACAATTAATCTCCCATTAAAGGGTTACATAATTTAAAATAAATCCCAGGTCATCTAACCTTTATTACAATCATCAGCGGAAAATTAAAACATGATCATAATTACATCTATTACATAAGCTTCATAAATAAAAGATAAATTAAACGTTGTCGTCTAATCAAGCATTTTATCACTGCCCTTGCTTGTAGAAAGCTCTTCAAACTTCTTAACTTCATCCGCATTGTTTTGCGCAAGAGTAAGCAAACAATTGCCCACAAGAAGGATAATATACAACAATATTTTATGAATGACAATTAACTGAGCTTTCAATGATAAAGTGTTCTTACCAGAACAATAAACTTTAATTCAACAACTATGAGTTCAAAGGAATAATGAACGTTAAGTTAACAATAGATATCAACATCAAAGAATACACTGAGGGTCACAAGACCACGAACTATACTCTAGGTCTCAAGTATTTCTACTTTAACCTTTAATAGTCTAAAAGACTATAATCATCATCTTCGTCCTAGGTTAACAGGTGTTTCTATTGTAACTTTGTAATGCCTAAACGACTATATGGACCATCATTCTGCACTCGGTGATAAGCCCTTTGTACTATGTATTACAATGAACATTTTAACGCTATTTGCGTATTTACGAAATAATCCCCTAATAATAGGGTTGTTCATCTCAGCTTAGATCGTCAGGTTCCGAACCAAATGAAGTTTGGTTGGGAATTATCTTTCAAAGAATTCTAGACCTTTAGAATGCTCATCAACCAAGTACTGGTTGAATCAGATAGAAACAAATAAATATTCAAGAGTTTGATTATAATATCTTCATGAACAAGGTATATCGATGAATCAATAAGAGCTAGAGTATTACAATTTCTAAATTGAACAAATGTTATCATCGACGACATGCTTTCAAAATTTGTGTGAGTACCTATGCAAACCAAATGAAGTTTGGTTTGGGTTGACTTCAAGGGAAATTTAGAGTTTAGAACATTCATCAACTAAGGATTTGTTGAATTGGTAAAGAATCGCTAGACAACTTAGAGTTCGGTACAATAATGTAAGATAGTACAATGATATTGGAGAACGAAGATCAAACAACAGTTATTGGTAACTGATTAAACAACATTATTGACTTTGAATAAACAAGGTAATCTCGTTTGAAATAAAGAAATAAAGATTAACTAACTTGTTCAACAATTAAATAAGAGTTAAAGAATTCGCATAACAATAAATCGTTAAACAAGAGATTAGAGTTAGAGAATTTGCATAAGTATAACATAATAGTGAAAAGTAACCTTGCTGAATAATAAAGTAGCAAAGGTTAGGGAACTTGCCTCTTGCGTAAGCTATACAATTATAATTCACGTACTCCAATATCCTACATATTTTAGTGCAATGAGGCATCCTCCAAAAGGCGTCGGAATCGAGAATAAGCAAAGTCACCCGACGGGAGAAATTTGGAAGAGAAAAAGCGAAGAAGAAGTCGTTGGTGGCCTTGATCGAACATCCGGGCGGATCGGAGAGGAAGAGGAGGAGGATCGTCCCCGATTATAGGAGGGATGACCCGATCGTCCCCTCGGAAGGAAGAAGCCGACCCCCTCGCCCGAAGAGTCGTCGAACTGGAGAAACTACTAGCAGCTAAGAGTCCGATGGGGACCTCTTCAGGGTGTCCTGGATCGCCCTTCTCACCAGAGATCAACCAAGTCACAGCCGATCCGAAGAAAAAGATGCCCCCCATAGACACGTACGATGGGTTAGGGGACCCTTATGATCATTCGGATGGGTATGATCGTCTGATGTCGTACTACGGGAACTCGGACGCGGCCAAATGTCATATGTTTGCCACGACACTGAAAAAGAGTACCCGGGAATGGATGGGACTTTAGCGGCAGGTTCGATGGAGTCTTAGAACGATCTTCGGGAGAAGTTCCATGCTCGGTTCGGAAGTAACAGGAGACGAGGAAAGATCACAGCATCCCTCATGCAGGTTCGACAGAAGTCGGACCAAACATTAGGGCAGTACGTAAAGAGATTTCGGGAGGCTGTGGGGTCGGTAACAGAATTGAACTCCCCACAAACCTTGGGATTCTTCACAACAGGTCTGGACATCGGGAGGTCGAAGAAGCTGGTGAAAGATTTGGTGATCAATCCCCAGCAGATCTGACCGAGGCCTTCCACCGTGCCGAAGGGTTTATTGCAATAGAAGAAGCCTTGGGTAATTTTAAACCACACTCACAGTCCTACAAGAAATCTAATGATCGGGACAAACAGAGTTATCAGCGTTCGGACAACCACCAGTGGAGGTCAGATAATCCGAGCAAGAAGAATTATAATGGTGGGGGATCAGGAAGCAGTAGACCTCCACTACCCAATCGTAACGTCAGCAAAGTCTATACCCCCCTCACCGTAGATCGGTCAAAAATTTTGGAGGAGATGAAGAACCAACCCTTCTACGAACCATGCTCGAGGCGAACCAAGCCCGGAAGAAGAAGTCGGGACAAATATTGTGATTATCACCAGAGTACCGGGCACGCGACAGAGGCATGCACCCACCTGATGGACATGATAGAAAAGAATGTTCAGAACGGGCAATTGATACAGTATGTGGTCGGTCGGGGTAATGCAGCAGCGCCTAGAGAAGAAAACAAAAATCAAGATCAGGACACCAAGCCTCCACAGAACCCCCCAGACCGAGGCGTGATTGATGTTATCTCGGGAGGTTCTGTCGGACGGGTGACGGGAAGAAAGAGAAGCAGGCATCTCGAGGCAGTATTATCGGTTACAGGGTCAACTATTAGGAAGGATCGGGCATATCCTAGAACATTTATCTCCTTCTCGGACGAGGATTACCCGACGGACCTCATCGAGCCGCATGATGGAGCATTGGTGATAACTGCCGAAGTCGGGACTGTGGACAAGAAACGGATGATGATAGACAACGGATCCTCGGTCGATATCCTGTACACTTATGCCTACCAGAGGATGGATCTACAAGGGAAGAAGATGGACCTGGGCGGTGAAGGACCTTTGTATGGGTTCAGTGGAGATCCGGTGTATGTGTCTGGTACCATCGAACTGCCAGTCAAGCTCGGCTCGACACCCAATCAGGTCAAAATAATGGTCAGATTCTTCGTAGTCCAGGTGGATTCGGCGTACAACGCGATCCTCGGCAGACCTACCATGGCAGCCCTGCAAGCAATGACTTCCATACCCCACTTCAAAATCAAGTTTCCAACACCGAACGGGATCGGGGAGGTAAAAGGAGACTTAGACATTGCCCGAAGGTGTTATCGGAATAGCTTGATTTCCTCAGGGGTCAGGGTCAGTAAGCAGAAACAGACAATGACCATTGAAATAGAGCCATTCATTGAGGGTAGCACGGAACCGCTCGCTCTACCGACCGAAGAAACCGAAGATATTGAACTGGTGCCAGGGAATTCAGCGAAAATGGTCAAGATCGGGTCGAGGTTAGCAGAACCATTCAGGACAGGATTGATATAATTGCTCCAAGTCTACGCAGATATCTTTGCATGGGAACCAAGTAATATGCCAGGGGTAAGCGAATTAGTGGCCCTGCACAAGTTACATGTGGACCCAAACAGAAAGCCAGTCATACAGAAACGGAGGATTTTCGCCTCAGAGAGACAGAAAATAATCGATGAAGAAATTGCCAAACTCCTAGAGGCCGAATTCATCTTCGAAATCGATTACCCAGAATGGTTGGCCAACGTAGTCTTGGTCCAGAAGCAGAACGGGAAGTGGAAACTGTGCATTGACTACACGGATCTGAACAGAGCGTGTCCGAAAGACTTCTATCCATTGCCCAACATAGATCAGTTAATAGACGCCACTTCAGGATACGGTATGCTGAGCTTCATGGACGCGTTCTCAGGATACCATCAAATTTCAATGAGTAAGGAAGACATCCCGAAGACCAGTTTCATTACGCATTGGGCAATATATGCGTATCGGAAGATGACCTTTGGGCTACTGAATGTCGGGGCGACTTATCAGCGAATGATGAACTTCGTGTTCACGAAGTAGCTAGGGAGGAGTATGGAGGTCTACGTAGACGACATGATCGTTAAAAGCATGTCAGTTCGTGACCATCTTCAAGATCTAGAAAACTGCTTCGAGACAGTCAGAAGACGCAAGCTGAGGTTGAACCCGACCAAGTGCACGTTTGGATTGGGATCGGGGAAATTCCTGGGGTATCTGGTCAGCAAAAAGGGAATCGAAGCAAACCCAGAGAATATTTAGGCGGTCCTAGATATGAAATCCCCGAAGTCTTATAAGGATGTGCGAGAGCGACAGTCGGGATTGCGAGCCCTCGGGAGGTTAAATCTCAAATCGCCAGAAAGGTGCCTACCATTTTTTGACACCTTGAAGGGCAAAATTATTAATATTATTATTTGCCTACCATTGAGATGACAAAATTATTAATATTATTATTTGCAATATTAACGATGTCTAGAAGTTCTGTCATGGAGAGGTTTGGTCACCTATTGCGCGTCAATAGGGAGAAATGATATCTATTAGACATACTAATATTCACCTTTCAATATAAAACGCATTAATAGCTAAACTTTTTATTTTAACACAAGTCTTATGCTACCATTTACATCTCAAAATTCCCAAGTGTTAATCAACACAACACTTAACTAGTGTTCATTGTATAAACTATGTCATTACATAACACCTTCTTGATTTACTAATCATTTTTGAAACTTTGAACTTACTAACCACAATTCACTATGTTATGTTAACCTTAACATTACACATTTAACATGCTAACATAATTTCAGACCATGCTATGATGTTTCCCAAAGTCTGCAGAGAATAATGAAGTTAGAATCTCAAACCGAGAGGTATGGCTGTGATTCGCCATACAAAAACTTGGGGCCGGTGGTGAGCCATTTTTTACCTTGGCATTTGCCAAGCAATTGCACGTAATTGTTCGTATTGACGCAGAGAAAGCTAATGAACAGTAGCCGACTTTAGCCCAACAAACACAAATTTCACCCAATAGACAGTAATATCAACACGTAAAATAAATATACAACTATCATAAACATGTTTGCTAACATTTACAATCACTTAGCACAATTTAACAATAACTAAAACTATTTTAATTTCTCAAATTCTATATTATTATATAAAAACTCAATTTTTGATATTCTTCACAAAAAATAAACACTGTGATCTCTATACTTGGCCAAATTGCTTCGTTCAAATTATGTTATGCTCGTTTCTTAATGAACTAGCATAATCCAGCCTCAATTTATAGTTTCACATACAAATTAACCACTGAAATTGGTACTTTTCACAAGCCATATGGAAACTATAAACACTGTAATTACTTTCTTTCTTTTAAACGTAATTAGCATAAAAATTCTTATCTAAACACTAGTTCTAATCATCACAAACATATACAATAACAAGTAATCAGTTGTATATCAATAATTCCAAAAAGATGAATTCACAGAACTTGAAGTTATATGCCGTACCATTCATATATATATAAATATATAAAATTAGGGTTATGAGTAATACCTTCTATTAGCTTGGTAATCACTGAAATTGTTGTGAATCACAAACTTTCTCTCAATTCTCTCCCTAGTTCCTCTTAGTTTCTCTGTATTTTCTTCCTTCTTCTCTTCTTAGGCTTAAGCCAATTTTCTTTTACGTAAAAAACACTAAGCCTAACGCACAAAATCAAACGTCTATAACCGACGTTGTAATAAAAACAATAATAAGTTATCAGTTATAAATATATTTTAATTTATTTTAATTTATTTTATTTATAATTCAAATATTAAAAGAAATCCAAAAGCCATAAGGCTTTGTTTGGCAAAAAGTCTTTAAAATAAAGACTTATTATATTTAAGTCTTGTTTGGTCAAAACTAAATTAAACTACTTTAATTCTATTTTAATAAACAATTTAGTTTATAATTCATAATCACATACTATTTATTTAGATTTCCATATCAACATTAAATCAACTAAATTAATTACATATACTATATTTTAAATAAATCTTCCACTTAAACACATATCACAAAATTATATTCTCATTATAATTTTATTTAATAAATTAATATACCATCTTAATTTATCACATCACAACAACAATATAACATCTCATGCTATCTTACAACATAATAACTATAAATTAAATTAATTTAGAATATTATCTAATAAATATAATTTATAAATATTTACTAACAAAAATCACATATTCATTTATTCTAAGAAATATTTTAAATTCCAAAAAAAATAACTTCATCAATAAAATATTTATTTAATTTAATAAATATTTTAAATTGCAAATAAAATCTTGGATTGTTACAAGACTTCCCTAAATTAGCTAAGCAGAAGGTGGCACCTCCTCAACATCTGAATCCGACGGTGGGTGCCTGGCAGTGGTTGTGGGCTTAGAAAGTGGAACTGATCAGCAACGTTGGGGTTCATTCTAGCAAACGCCTCTACCATGGAAGCATTGAAGGCTTTTTGTGTGACAAAAGCATGCTCTTGACGCTCTGTTATCCTCTTCAATTTTCTATCCTCAAGTCTTTCCTTGCCATCAATATGTCGCTGGAGGCTATAGAACTGCGTGATGAACATGTATTTAGTTAACCTATGACCCCTAGATGTAGCCTTTTTAGCCCCCTCAGAAATTTCATCATCTTTAAATTCATCATCCTCTGAGCTATCCTCGGCTTCCTCCTCCTCAGGAGAATCAGGAATACAAACCCCAACCCTCTAGGATGTGACTCGCCTCCAGGCCAGACTGAGTATCGAGCAATATGGCGTGAGTTTAATAATTGGAGCTGTTGCTGCACCGGCTCATCCGCTGACCATCTAACTTTTTACTATCGACACAGTCCACATATAAGGGATGGGTGTGGCAACCCCCCAAAGAATGGGCCTCACTGGCAGCATCTAATAGAGAAACTGATAATAGCACCCACATCAATATCAAATTCCTCCATAATTGCATACAGGAGCAACACCTTCTCCTTGGTCACCTCGCTTGTGTGTGTAGATGGGAACAGTTTCGCGCAAAGGAAGGCGTACCAAATCTATCCATATCGGCTCAAATCCTTGCTCATGAAAAGAGTCCCTCCTTTCTTCCCTTTAACCCACGTTTTGCCCAGTTTTGATATCTCACTCAGTATTTGATCATATTCGGGGATGTTATCACGAAACTGAGCATACTGGCAGACGGCTGAGGCTTGCACATTGTAGAATTCATTAATAGCCTCGGGACCAAATGGGACCTGTTTACCGCGGACAAATGCAGCAAATGGTGTTTTATCCTCTGCATTTGCATAGAATTCTTTCACAACTGTCACTGCTGGAGGGTCCGGTTGATCGTTGAACGTGTCCCATCCTTGTTCAGTTATTTGACGCCTCATCTGCCTGTCAAAATAATCAGGCCTCAACCCTCTCTCTGGTGTCAATGCCTTCGGTGCAAAGTACTCGAATTTTTCCGCTGCTAAAGAACTGACAAATTCCCTTTTGTCAAAGCTGTGAGTTGTCGGTGATAACCCTTCACCCCCATTGACATTTTACCGATGTCTTTGGTTCCATTGTGTATCAATGCAATTCACAATCCCCCAAAACTTGTCGTTTGTGTAATTCCTCAAACACTTGGCGTGTAGATGCCACAAAGAGAACCAATAGATGCAACCAAAGTGAACACTACTTTTAAGTATGCTAAAAACTCACAAAACGTGCTTACCCACACTTGAATGCGTTAGTCTCTGATGATCCAATAGCTATTTACTTTCAACTGTCGAACTTTCCCTTCCTTCTTTGCCTGAAAACCTTTACTGGTGAGAAACCCTAGGTTTTGTGCTTGAAAATTTGAGAGTGGTTGTTAATTTGGTGTAGAATGTAGGGTTAGAGTATAAATAGAAGTATAAAAGAGGTTGAATTTGATGAAGAGTAGGCGTTTTGGAGGGAGTTCATGGGTTTGAGGTGTCATGGGTTCGGTTTTTAGAGATATATGGAAGTGGGGGGCACGATCTGCAGAAGAGCCTTTTTAAAAATTTCGAACTCCCATACCCACTTTGGTGCTCTTTTTTTTTTTCAAACCCACTTGAGGCGGGTATAAATAGAGATCCCATTTGGGCGAGCATGTCAGGCTGTGTTTGGGCCAACTGGGGCAGGCATCTGCTTCCCGCACCACATTTTATTTTCTGCTATTTTGACCCGCACGCATGTAAAACTTCATCCTCAGTTCCTGAAATCAATTAAAACCCAAGATTTAAGTTAATCACATGGAGATTGAGCAAGATCATTGTGTTTTATGTACATTGACCAACTACTACATACTAATTATCATATGAATTTCAAAAATTAGACTATTAAGCACTAATACTAATAATTAATCTACTAAATTAGAGATTATGAAACTAAATACTGCAATAACAAGAAAATTGGGTTGCCTCCCAATGCGCACTTGTTTTTAAGTCTTTTAGCCTGACTACTCCCTATGTCATAGCGCATCGGCAACAGTGATTATGGTGGATTGATGATCGACGTCACCACCAATTGTGCTTTAGATGTTACCCGTTGACTTTGAATGTTTCCAGCGGATTCTGACTATAGAGTTCAACGGCGCCATGTAGGTAAACTGTTTTGATGGTAAATGGCCCCGGCCATCTTGATTTAAGTTTCTCGGAGAATAATCTTAGTCGAGAGTTGTAAAATAATACCGCTTGGCCCGGTTAAAGCTTTCTATTCAGAATTTTCTATTCGTCCCGCTTCTTGACCTTTTCTTTGTACAACTTAGTGTTTTTGTATGCTTGCAACCGAAACTCATCTAGCTCGTTAAGTTGCAGTAGTCTTTTCTCGCCCGCAGCTGTTTGATCAAAATTTAACTTCTGAATGGCCCAATATAGTTTGTACTGAAGTTCAACTGGGAGGTGGCACGCTTTTTTGTAGACAAGTTTATACAGACACATACCAATTGGTGTCTTGTATGTTGTGCGATAAGCCCATAAAGCATCTTCCAATTCTAGAGACTAGTCTTTCGGATTCATTACTTTCTCTAAAATTCTTTTCACCTCTCTATTTGAAACTTCAGCTTGGCCACTCGTTTGGGGATGATAAGTCGTCGCAATTCTGTGATTTGCCCCATATTTTGCCAATAGAGATGTGAAGAACTTATTGAACAAGTGACTTCCCTCTTCACTTATGATTGTTCTCGGCGTGCCAAATCTCGTAAAGATATTTTTCTGTAGAAATTTCAAAACAACTTTGGCATTATTTGTAGGGAGTGCCACAACTTCAACCCACTTCGACACATAGTCCACAACAAGCAAGATGTATAGATTGTTGTATGAAGGCGGAAAAGGTCCCATAAAGTCAATCCCCCATACATTGAAATCTTCAAATTCTAAGATTGTGTTGAGCGACATCTCATTCCTTTTTGAAATATTGCCCACCCTTTGACATCTATCATAGCTTCTTGCAAACTGGTGGGTATCTTTGAACAAAGTTGGCCAGTAGAATCTTGCCTGAAGAACTTTTGCCGACGTTCGATCACTTCCATAGTGTCCCCTATATACAGATGTGTGACATGCGTGCAAGATGTTGTTCACTTCACTATAGGGCATGCATCGACGAATCATCTTATTTGCACATTGTCTGAATAAGTATGGCTTATCCCACATGTACCACTTGATATCATACATGAATTTCTTTTTCTACTGACGTGTTAAATCTGGAGGAAGGATCTTGCTCACCAAGTAGTTAGCAAAATCCGCATACTACGGAAACTCCAAACTTACCCCAAATAATTATTCATCTATAAACGACTCTTTGATTAATACCTTATCTGCCTTGTCCTTGTCCAAATATTCCAACCTTGAAAGATGATCAACTACCTGATTTTCTGTCCACTTCCTATCCTTGATTTCTAAATTGAACTCTTGAAGGAGTAGAATCCACCGAATAAGCTTAGGCTTTGCATATTTCTTGGATATTAGATGCCGAATCACCGAGTGGTCAGTGTATACAACAACCTTTGTTCCTATCAGGTATGAGCAAAATTTGCCAAAGGCATACACGACTGCAAGTAACTCCTTCTCAATAGTTGTGTAGTTTAATTGAGCATCCATGAGGGTTTTACTTGCATAGTATATAGCATGAAAGATCTTGTCTCGGTGTTGTCCCAAAATAGCCCATACCGCATAATGACTAGCATCACACATCAATTCAAATGACATTGTCCAATCCGGTCCTATGATTACGGGAGCTGTTGTCAACTTCTTCTTCAATTGTTTAAAAGCTGTCAAACACTCTTCATCAAATCTGAAAATTGCCTCTTTCTTTAACAGACTACATAGTGGTTTTGCAATCTTTGAGAAGTCTTTGATAAATCGGCGGTAGAATCCAGCATGCCCAAAAAAACTATGAATCCCTTTAACTGAGGTCGGTGGTGGTAGATTCTCAATTGTTTCCAAATTTACCCGGTCTACTTCCAACCCTTTCGCAGAGACTTTGTGCCCAAGAATGATTCCCTCTTCGACCATGAAATAGCATTTTTCCCAGTTCAGCACACGATTGGTTTCCACACATCTTTTCAATACCATAACCATATTATCTAGACAACGATCAAATGTATTCCCATATACTAAAAAGTCATTCAATAAAAACTTCTACATTGTGCTCCACCATATCTGAAAATATTGTCATCATACATCTTTGAAAGGTCATCGATGCATTACACAGTCTAAATGACATCCTCCTGAGAGCAAAGGTGCCATATGGGCACGTGAACATCGTTTTCTCTTGATCTTTCGGTGCAATCACTATCTGATTATATCCTGAATACCCATCCAACAAGCAATAGTACCCATGTCCAACCAAACGGTCCAACATCTAATTAATGAAAGGTAAGGGAAAGTGATCCTTCCAGGTTGCCTTGTTGAACTTCCTATATTCCATGCATACCCTCTAGTCAGTCATTGTCCTAGTCGATATCAATTCATTATCATCATTGGTCACAACCGTCATCCCACCTTTCTTCGGGACACACTGTACTAGGCTCACCCATGAACTGTCTGAGATAGGGTAAATTATCCCAGCATCTAGCCATTTCATCATCTTCCAAGAGTATCTTTTGCATGCAGAATAAAGGGCTTATCCCCTTAATATCAGCAATTGTCCATCCTATCACAGACTTGTACTCTCTAAGAACCCTAAGCAGTTTATTTTCCTACAAATCGTTAAGCGCAGATGCACTAATAATAGGTAAAGTATATGAATTACCCAAAAATGCATACCTAAGGTGTTTAGGAAGAGGCTTTAGCTCAATAGTGGGTGGTTCCTCAAGTGAGAGTTTCATCCGTGCTAATACTTTCTCTTCGTATGTAATGGCTCGAATGGCACCTTGAATCCACTCACTCTAGGCAATGCATCCAATATATACAAATAATCCACAAATTCCGGATCATCCAAGTCGACATCTCCCAGTAAAGTGTTTTCCAACGGATCCCTGTCCATACCTTGAATCAGATTTTCATTAACCATTTTTTCGATCACATCCATTCTGAAACACTCTTCATCATCCGTAGGGAATCTCATAACTTTAAAAACATTGAATTTCACCTCTTGGTCTTGCACTCTCATTGTTAACTCCCCTTTTTGCACATCAATAAGAGTCCTCCCAGTTGCCGAGAATGGCCTCCTTAAGATAATCGGAATGTTCTTATCTTCTTCATAATCAAGGATGATGAAATCTGCTAGAAATATGAACTTATCCACCTTTACTAGTATATCTTCAACATCCCCCTCGGATAAGTAATTGATTTATCCGCCAACTATAGTGAGATGTTTGTTGGTTTCGGTGCCGGCAAACCCAACTGAGTGTACACAGATAATGGCATGAGATTCACACTCGCACCCAAATTACATAAACATTTATTGAAGAACATGTTCCCAAATGTGCAAGGAATGGTGGAAAATCCCCGGATCCTTCAACTTTAGAGGCAATACAGCACTACATTCCTCCGTCAATGCAACAGTCTCATAATCTTCTAACTTCTTCTTCCTCGAAAAAATACCATTCATAAACTTTGCATAGCACGACATCTGTTCTAGGGCTTCTGTAAACGGAATATTAATCTGTAACTTCTTGAAGATTTCTAAAAACTTTGAGAACAGTTTGTCTAACTTCTGCTTTTGAACCCTCTATTGAAATGGTGGTGGAAGATAGACAACTGGTTCAACATCTGCCTGATTCTTATCCACTTGCATGTCTTCACCCTTTTTCTCTTCAACCAATTTTTCTTCACTTTCTTTCACATCTTTCTTTTGGCAAATTTTCTACACTTTGCCCCTTTAGATGTTTTCCACTCCATAACGTGATAGCTTGACACTGCTCATGATTTCCCCTTGGATTCTTCTCAGTGTCACTCGGTAAAGTCCTTTGAGGTCTATTATTCAATGCCATTACAAGCTATACCATCTAATTTTCCAAGTTCTTAATTGTCGCAGCTTGCATTTTCATAGCTGCCTCATTACTGGATATATATTTCAACAATAGCTCCTCCAAATCTGATATTTTCTCATGTTGCGGAGCTGATTGTTGATGATGATTTTAGAAACTGGGGGGATACGATGGTCGTGGAGCTTGCTGATGGTTCTGATTGTTACTCCATGAGAAGTTTGGATGGTTCCTTGCCCTCGGATTGTACGTATTCTGATATGGATTAGGAGGTATTCTGCTATAGCTACCTGTTGAGCTATTCTTTGGATTGATAACACACTTCTCTCATCGGATGTTCCCCACACACAATTCACACACGCACATACATCTTTGAGCCTCTACTCCCATGAGGGCATCCATTTTCTTCGACAACACTGAAATTTGAGCTGCTAAAGTCGTCACTCCATCTACCTTTAACACTCCAGCTGCCTTAGGTTGTGTTATTCTTGCTGTTGGCCACTGGTAGTTGTTAGCTGACATTGTTTCAATCAAGTCATAAGCCTCCTCAAACCTCTTATCCATAAACGCCCCTCCCGACGCTGCATGTATACTAGTGCGAATATTATTGTTTAGCCCGTTGTAGAAGGTGTTCATCTGCAGCCACTTCGATAACCCATGCGGACACTTCCTCAGCAATTCCTTATATCTTTCTCAAGCTTCATATAGAGACTCCTCATGTTGCTATTCAAACATTGTAATTTCATTCCTCATCTAAGCAGTCTTCGCCGGTGGGAAGAATTTGGCTAGAAACTTTTGAGCTAGGTCATCCCATGTAGTGATTGATCCTGGTGGTAGTGAATGTAACCAGCTCTTTGCCTTATCTCGCAGTGTGAACGGAAACAAACGAAGCCTAACTGCATCATCAGATACCCCATTGTACTTGAAGGTATCGCATATGTAAGACCCCAGCTTTTTATAAATAAAATTGAATTTTCCTCTAATTATTACTTTGAAATAATGTGTTAATTTGATATAATATTTTGGTTATGGGTGAAATGTAAAAATTTTGCAAAATAAGCAAGTGGTTATAAAATATTCATTTCTGTCGGGGAATATTCGTTTGGTCGTGGAATATTCTTTACGTAGGGGAATATTAAATGCGACAGTATGACCTTGTGGGCCCCATAACGGAAAATGGTCGGATGAAGAAAGCGACAAAGTTTGAGTTTTTATAAATAACGGCGTAATTGTTATACGTTAACCTTTGTTAGATTACGGTGGTTAAAAAATCTGATGTCTGGCGTGGTTTACAAAGTAGCATTACGGTATTGCTATTATTAAATTATTGATTCTTACGTGAAGGCCTTTACTCAATAATTATTCACTGAATAATTCTTGTTTAATATTTTATTTTATTGATTCAATAATGCTTTGTGTTGATATTTTATATTATTGTTGTTTCAATAATTGTCAACTTTGCCTGATATTTCCCATTATCGGATCAATAATTCATATTATTTGAATAATATTATTAGATAACTTTATTGGCAATGTCTAGAAAGTTCTGTCAAGGAGAGGTTTGGTCAACTAATTGCACGCCAGTAAGGAGAAATCCTTATTGGAAAGCCCCCTCTTTCCTGGGAACTGCCTGGTTGTCATAATTATGATTTTGTAATATTATTTGTGAATAATTAATTATTGATTTATATGATAAGAAAATATTTATTTGATGCGGATATAAATGAGGAATTTATTTATTTTATGTGGTTATTAATAAAGGAATTAATGTTGAGGTGTTTTATCAGTATTTTGTCGGATTGGAGGTATTAAAAGATCAAACAGTTGTTCTTGAGATATATTGCATGAGTTATAATTTTTGATCCGACCGTTGGATCGTTGTGATTTTTGAATATGTTATACATATATAAATTGAGTATATGTCCACAAATTTTGAACCGTTAAAAATGAACGTATGATTTGTTATGATTTTTAAGAGGTGACTGGTTCAGAATTTGTTGAAGTATCCGAATTTATCCTTTTGGTGGAAAATTCTAGAATTAGTGGGGCCCACTTTTGGTTGGTGAGAAATGTGCTCAAATTGAATTTCAAATGTGGTGGGTGGCAATAGTGGCAGGTAAAGCCATCAGTAGCGAATCAAGAAATGCCTTGGCGTCTTAACATTTTCCTATAAATAGAGGGCTAAGTTAGAATTGAAAATCACACCAGAAACAAGTTTTCTTTCTCTCTATATTGTCGAGCGTATTTTTGTGAGTATTTTGATACTTTGAGAGTTGCTATTTATCGAGTGCAAGTTTCATCGACCTTATATCCGAAATTCGATCAAGAATACGGTTATTTTGAGGTAAGGGATGTTATTTTCTCCCTAATGATGTTATTCTTTCAATATCATTATACCGAAATATTTGTATGGATTTTATTATGGAATTTCTCCCTTTTTGTGTCGGGGTTACTATTCACGTATACGGCACTATTCACGTATACGATTACGAATACGTCACTATTCACCAAAAATGAAATTTTCTCTTTTTCATCCCAAATGTATTTTATGGTTACTATCTTTGATTGTATCCATGTTTTGATCTTTATTTTTGAATTCTACTTCACAATTGATTATTATAAGGTATTTTTGAACTTGGATAAAATAAAGTACGAATCCCTAATCTTTGATCTTTTATCTCACTGGATTCATTTTTTTAAAGATATATCCTCAGTCCTAAATGATGATATTACTGAATATCTTTGGCCTGTAGTGCAAAGATGAATGATTAACTGATGAATGTCTTTGGCCTGTAGTGAAAAGATGAATGATTACCTAATGAATATCTTTGGTCCGTAGTGCAAAGATGAACAGGTGTTGAGATGAACATGACCAACTGGTGATCTGAAAATGAATATCTTTGGCTGTGGTGCAAAGATGAATATTTGATTCAGGATGTATATTGATTGATGTTACAGGGATAAAATATTGATGATGGACTTTTAAATCTTACAAGATAGTAGAACTCATTCTCTACTTAACTCTTCTAATCAATTGTTGTTTCCGCTGCATTTATTGATCTAAAACTTGTTGTCTATTATATTTTATCAGATTTTTCCCTGTTGAAGACTAATGATAAATTGTTGTATATTAACTTAGTCATAATATTATTTACTGGGCCAGTTGAGCTCACTCTTTTCCTTTTTGTTCCATTTTTCTTCTCAGGAGGTGAGAACATAGCAGGAACTAGCCGGGGTATGGAGTGATGGTTCAGGATAGTTGTATTAGTAGTCCTCATTATTTTATAAAATAGTGTATCAATAATTGTAATGAGGACTCCTTTTGAGTTTGTATACTCTCTATTAGACAATAATATTCAAACTCACAGTATATGTGTTGTCGTATTTTGCACGACAATTGTATTACTGAAGTTGTATTTGTTTCTGTACCATGTATTTGGTGACTCAGAATGGGTGATGTATACCTATTTTGAGGGTGTCATAGTTGGTATCAGAGTTTAGGGATATGATCCCTGGCTGAGATGTGAGAATAGAACTAGGAGGGGAGAGACGAGTAAATCCTTCGCTAGTGAGTCCTACCTAAGCCTATTTTTTTGGTCGGTCATAATATAGGGATATTATGTGATATATTAATTTGTTTAATTAACCCTTGTTTTATGACAGTTTTTAAGAATGGCAGCTAAAAACGTTAACAATGGAGTGAATGAGACCGTGTAGACGCCTTTAATCACCAACCAGGATAATGTGATGTCAGGCGAAGAAGGAATTAGAGATATTCTTGTGGTGAGGGAAGAATTAATAGTTGCACTTTTAAAGCTAGTCGCAGAGGTAGCGACTAAGAGTGAGGAAGAAGAGGAACACGAGGAGAATTTATTAGAGGTATTTTATGATCAAAATGTAGAATTGAAAATCGTATTCATGAGTAGAAAAGCGAAATTTGAAGAAAAGCGGTGATGTCGTGGAGCAAAAGGATGCAATGATTCAAGCTTGTGTTACCGATATGTGATGCTTGAACAGAAGCACTCTTTGGTAGAGTATAATATGATAAAGCTAGAATCTGAGCTGAAAGAAGAAACAACTGAACGAGTGATAATGAGTGATGCATGGGTAAAATTCGCACGACGCGTTGATATTGTGGAAAGAAATGTCCGATCTAAGAAGGCTAAAATAGATTATATGTATTTCTATTTTTGGACAGTAATTGAGAGAACCCAACATCGAGTTTTGAATTACCCTGTACATTGCGGTCAACCCCAATTCGATATGGATCGAAGATTAATGATTCAGATCATGAAACAGGAGTACGATGAAGCAGTTGAGGGTGGAATATGCCCTATATCGAAAGACAATTCTAGCGGTAATGATGACACCAAAGGTTGTCCCAGACAAGTCAAAATCGGTGGTTCAAGTGAGAGCGCCTTTCGCAAAGGCGAGGAACCGAACGAAGTTATCACGGGTTAGTTAATCATCAATTTTTGTGAAGTTTATACCCTGTTAGATACCGGTTCTACCCATTCTTTTATCTCTCCTGCTTGTGCTCAACGTTTAAACTTGACTCTAGGGAAATTGGAATTTGACTTATCTGTGGAAAATCCGTTAGGAGAAACTTTCGTTACATCCACTGTTAATAAATCTTGCTTAATCCAAATTGGTACCATCACATTACCTGTTGATCTTATCTCTTTAAAGATACTTTCTTTTGATGTGATTTTAGGAATTGATTGGTTAACCACTCATCATGCCAAAATTGATTGTTTTCGTAAGGTTGTTAGTTTTTATATTCCTAACCAACCTATTATGCAAATTCAAGCAACCAAACCATTGAAGTTAAACACTTTCATATCAAGCCATAAAGCCATTCGTTTATTGAAAAACGGATGTCAAACTTTCTTAGCCCATTTCATGGATTTAAACAAATATATGTCAGATTTGAATGATATTTCTGTTGTTAGTGAATTTCCTAACGTATTTCCTGAAGAATTTCTTGGCATACCCCCAGAGCGTGATATTGAATTTGGTATCGACTTTGAACCCGGTACAAAACCCATTTCTAAAATCTCATATCGAATGGCTCCTAATGAACTTCAGAAGTTAAAAACCCAAGTACAAGAATTGGTACTCGAGCCTCTATTTGGTGACTTCCTTTGTGGGATGCACCAAAGCCAGACTCTCCGTAGAGGACGCTATATTTTTGTGGTGGTAAAACGATAGGTGCTATAGTGACGTGATATCCAAGATTGGGATATGAGTCACAGTTGAGAGCAACTTAAGTCAGTAATCGAAATATCTAGCTTTCTAGGCTTAGCTGGTTATTATCAGAGATTCGTGGAAGGATTTTCTCGAATCGATACTCCGTTAACTTAGCTGACTCGGAAAGATACAAAATTCGTATGGAGCGAGGAATGCGAGAAGATTTTCCAAGAGATCAAGAGGCGACTCATTTCGGCACCTGTTTCTGACCATACCATCCTGGAAAAGTGAACGTGGTAGCTGACGCATTGAGTAGAAGATTGTACGCGAGTACGAGTGCGATATTGTTGAACACAAAGACCTATTTTGTATAATTTATAAATGATAGAAATAGAGTTAAAGACTCTAGGGACCAACATGATGACATACGAGTAGAATCGAATTTAATCGATAACATTAAAACCGCTCAAGCTACAGACCTGAAGCTGATGAACATAAAGAAGAAGGTGCAAGAAGGCATTATTCTAGAAGTAAGAGTCGATGAAGAGAAGAAAGCTCAAACCTTCGATTTATTTGAAATCCTCGATCGAGTAGGAACTGTGGTCTCTAGACTTGCCTTAACGTTAAGTATGTCGCGTGTTCATAACGTTTTTCACGTATCGATGTTACGTAAATATGTGGACGACCCAAACCATATTATTGCATTAGAACCAGACGAGATTTCCGAAGATTTAACGCACGAGAAGGTACCTGTTAAGATCTTGGATAGAAAAGAGCATGTCCTTCGCACCAAGGTTATACCACAAGTTAAGGTGTTGTGGAGAAACCATACTATTGAAAAAATGACCTGGGAGTTGGAATCAGAAATAAAAGCGAGGTATCCTCACCTTTTCGAAATACCAGGTACGTACGTCAATTTCGAGGATGAAATTTTATAAGGAGGGGAGGTTGTAAGACCCCAGCTTTTTATAAATAAAATTGAATTTTCCTCTAATTATTATTTTGAAATAATAAGGTGTTAATTTGATATAATGTTTTGGTTATGGGTGAAATGTGCAAATTTTGCAAAATAAGCAAGTGGTTATAAAATATTCATTTCTGTCAGGGAATATTCGTTTGGTCATGGAATATTCTTTTTGTTTGGGAATAATAAATCTTTACGAGTCTGAGTCTTATGGGCCCCATAACGGGAAAAGCGGTAGGATGAAGAAAATGACAAAGTTTGAGTTTTTATAAATAACTGATTGTAATTATTACGAATTAACCTTTGTTGGATTACCTAGTGGTTAAAAAATCTGATGTCTGGCGTGGCTAACACAAAGCGTGCACCTGACGGTATTACATAGATCTTTGTTGAATTATTAATTCTTACGTAAGAATGCCTACTCAATAATTATTCTGTAATTCTTTGTTCAATATTTTATTTTATTGATTCTATAATTGTTGCGTTGATATTTTATATTATTGTTGTTTCAATAATTGTCACTGCACAGTATTTTCCATTATCAGATCAATAATTCATATTATTTGAATAATATTATTAGATAGCTTTATTGGCAATGTCTAGAAAGTTCTGTCAATGAGAGGTTTAGTAACTTAATTGCGCGCCAGTAAGGAGAAATCCTTATTGGAAAGCCCCTCTTTCTGAGGAGCGGCTTTGGTTGTCATAATTGTGATTACGTAATATTATTTATGAATAATGAATTATTGATTTATATGATAAGAAAATATTTATTTGATGCGGATATAAATGATAGATTTACTTATTTTATGTGGTTATTAATAAAGGAATTAATGTTGAGGTGTTTTATTTATTTTGATTGGATTGGAGGTATTAAAAGATCAAATAATTGTTCTTGAGATATATTCATGAGTTATAATTTTTGATCCGAGTTGGATCGTTGTGATTTTTGAATATGTTATACATATATAAGTTGAGTATATGTCCACAAATTTTGAAGCCGTTAAAAATGAGCGTATGATTTGTTATGAATTTTAAGAGGTGATTTGGTTCAGAAATTGTTGTAGTATCCGAATTTATCAGTTTGGTGGAAAATTCTAGAATTGGTGGGCCCCACTTTTGGTTTATTAGAAATGTGCTCAAATTGAATGTCAAATGTGGTGGGTGGCAATAGTAGCGGAGTAAAAGCCATCGAGTGGTGGTCAAATCATTTTTGACGTCTTAACATTTTTCTATAAAATAGGGCTAAGTTAGAATTGAAAATCACACGAAACAAGTTTTCTTTCTCTCTATATTATCGGCGTATTTTTGTGAGTATTTTGATACTTTTTGAGTTTCTATTTATTCGGTGCAAAGTTTCACGAGACTATATCCGAAATTCAGTCAGAAGTACGGTTATTTTGAAGTAAGGGATGTTATTTTCTTCCAAATGATGTTATTCTTTCAATATCATTATACCGAAATATTGGTATGGATTTTTTTGTGGAATTTCTACCTTTTTGTGTCGGGATTACTATTCACGTATACGGCACTATTCACGTATACGACACTATTCACGAATACGGCACTATTCACCGAAAAATGAAATTTTCTCTTTTTCTTCCCAAATGTCTTTTATGGTTACTATCTTTGATTGTATCCATGTTTTGATCTTTATTTTTGAATTCTACTTCACAATTGATTATTATAAGGTATTTTTGAACTTGGATAAACTAAAGTACGAATCCCTAATCTTTGATCTTTTATCTCACTGGATTCGTTTTCTTTAAGATATTTTTCATCATCCTCAGTCCTAAATGATGATATTACTGAATATCTTTGGCCTGTAATGCAAAGATGAATGATTAACTGATGAATGTCTTTGGCCTGTAGTGCAAAGATGAATGATTACCTAATGAATATCTTTGGTCCGTAGTGCAAAGATGAACAGGTGTTGAGATGAACATGACCAACTGGTGATACAAATGAATATCTTTGGCCTGTAGTGGAAAGATGAATATTTGATTCAGGATGTATATTGATTGATGTTACAGGGATAAAATATTGATGATGGACTTTTAAATCTTACAAGATAGTAGAACTCATTCTCTACTTAACTCTTCTAATGAATTGTTGTTTTCGCTGCATTTGTTGATCTAAAACTTGTTGTCTATTATATTTTATCAGATTTTTCTTTGTTGAAGACTAATGATAAATTGTTGTATATTATCTTAGTCATAATATTCTTTACTGGGCTAGTTGAGCTCACTCTTCCTTTTTGTTCCATTTTTCTTCTCAGGAGGTGAGAACATAGCAGGAACTAGCCAAGGTATAGAGTGATGGTTCAGGATAGTTTAATTAGTAGTCCTTACTATTTTATAAAATAGTGTATCAATAATTGTAATGAGGACTCCTTTTGAGTTTGTATACTCTCTATTAGACAATAGTTGTATTCAAACTCACAGTATATGTGTTGTCGTATTTTGCACGATAATTGTATTACTGAAGTTGTATTTGTTTCTGTACCATGTATTTGGCGACTCAGAATGGGTGATGTATACCTATTTTGAGGGCGTCACAACATATCTCCAGAAAGTTAACCAGATGCTCGTTTGGATCATCATTAGCAAATCCCCCAAACTGTACCAAATTCTGTATCATCTAAATTGTGCCAGGCTTAATCTCAAAATTGTTCGTTGTAATTGCAGGCCTGGTGATGCTTGATTGAATTTCAGTAACTCTGGTGTGGTATAGTCCCTAAGTGTTTTCTGATCCTCTGCAGCCATATTTTCTTGCTTCTCAAAATTCTCCCTAGTCTCTTTAATCCATTTACTAAGCCTCTAAAACCTTTTTTCGATGTCAACCTCGTAAGGAAGTAAATCTGGTTTGTTTGACCGAGTTTGCATGAACTAATTAAAAGAGCCTGAAACAAGAAATAAAAAACACAAAAAATAAAAATGTTTAACTAAAATTGATATTGAAAGTAATAAAATCAATTATTGTCCCCGGCAACGGCGTCAAAAATTTGTTGGGTGTAATCTAATTAAGCCCGGCACGCAAGTATACGTGATCAACAAGTAATATAATGATAAGTTAAGTATTGTTCCCACAGAGATAAATATCAATTTTAATCTAACAATTACCAGCTTTGTATTTTCTCAATTTTATTAAACTAAATGATTTTGATAATGAAAATAATGAAAAACTAATAAACAAAATAAAATCAACTAACAACCACAAATTTTACTCAGATAATAGAGAATTAAGCCTACAACTTCACTTTATGCTTCACTCAGATTATCATGCCTCTATTTATTCCAACTTAACTATTCCAGTTCATTAATCAAGAACACAAAAGTTGATGTAGCCATCTCTCGATGCACTATACCCATATCAACTTAAATCCACAGATGATAGAATTAAGTCAAACACCCTAATTAACTAATTCACTATATCTCTATGTGAATTACAATTAAAGAAGGTTTAAATCCCGAGTTCTCATACACTTACATACGATGCATAAGTATATCTTTATCCCTAACATAAATTATGAATTCCATCAAAACACAGAAATCACAAACAAATGCTATTATGACTAAGTCTAAACTCATATTTCATCTCTCGAATTCATACAAGTTAACATAGAATTGGTGATCAAGCAACTCATAGATTATGCAGAAATCACAATAGATGAACTGAAAATAACATCATTGAATTAAAATCAAAACATAATAATCCTCACATAAAGATCACTACAAATTAATGGCGATTTTACAACAAACAGTTGTGTTGCTAAATGTGCGAAATTTCGTTGCCAAATGCCATTTGCAACGATTTTTCGGTCATTAGACATTTCGTTGCGTAATGAGTGTTGCAGAAAGTAATATATTTCGCAACGAAATTTTGTTTTCGTATAAAATCATAAATCATTTATCAACAAAATATTTTGTAGCAAATTTATTAAGAAATTGTTACTGAAAAACAATTTTCGTTGCAAAATACGTCTAATTGGCAACGAAAAGAATCTTTTTATTTGCCAACAAAGATAAAATTCGTTGCATTTGATACACATTTGCCAACGATGTTTGTCGTTGCTTAATAAAATTAAAATTGTTGCCTTAATTGATTTTCGTTGCTAATTGTATACTTTTAAGTAACGATTTTTGTTGCTAAATGTAAAAAATAAACCGATTATATATTAATTTGCAACGAAATTTTTCGTTGTCTTTTGTTTTGTTATGGATAATTATGATCAATTAGCAACGATACTATTCGAAACTGATTGTTTTTCGAGCTACAAAAGTTGTCGTCAATTAGCAACGACACTATACATTGTCAAATCTATTATCGACTCTGTTTTTTAACGAATGTTGAAATTATTTTACAAACAAAATAAATCATGACTCAATGACCCCATAACAAATTATGACATAAATACATAAAGCTCAAATATTATTAATTAATGCATCCAATACATGATCATTCATCATGTATAATTTTATTTTTCTGATAAAATGAATATTTATTATTTTTTGATATTTATGTTATTTATTGCACAAGATTATAATTTAATTAATTAGATAAAGTTAAGTAAAAATTATAATATGCACATTTATATTTAGTGCATAAATTAAACATTATAACTTGAAGGGTGTATTAAACATTATATTAAAAATATTTTTGGATATTAGTTGGTCAACCACACTATGAGTAGTGAATGTTATATATTGTAGGCTACTTGAAAAACTAGAGGGTGGTCAGTGTTATTAAAATTATTTACAGAGGGTGTCAGTTTATTTACTCTTATTGTAATATCCTTGGTTTTTTTTGCAACCTATACAAAAAATATTTAGCAAAAAAAACGTGTTTATTGGGTTTGTCTTAACTTTGGGCAACAATATACAAGTCGTTGCAACAAAATGTATAAAATAAGCAACGAAAATAAATTGTTGACAATGAATGTGACCCATATTACGTAACGAAATATGCAACAAAAAACTTTTCTTTGCCCACGATGAGGAGAAATCACATCGGCAACAAAAAATAAATTGGCAGGGCTTTTTTTATTTCCCGCCAACGAATTTGCAATGAAATTTTGTAACGACCTATGAATTTCGTTACAAAAAATGAAAACATTTTACAAACTGTAACGAATGACAAATTTTGTTGCCAAATGTCCATTTTTTTTGTAGTGCGATCCATCATAAGCTTAATAAGATAAATTAGTTCATAATTAATGAATTAAACATTGAATATATCAAAGAAATCAACATCCCAATTACAGAACTAAATTAAAGTAAAACAACAGTAATAAAACCACCCTTTTCTTTACTCTAATCTCTGCAATGTTCGTGTTCCTCGCTCCTTGCTTTAATTCCTCCACAATCTTCACAATTAGGGATTGAAAGTTGTTATGATTGATTGTCAAATCCGTGAATAGATCTGTTATTGTATCTAAATACGTCCTCTTTCAAGTCCCAATCGCGTCTAATGTCCTAAAAGATACGCAACAGCAGTAGTAGAAACACATCAAAACTCTTCTCTTTTGGTCGCGCACTTTTAGCTCATGGCTTTTTGCATGGAAACCCCCGTTTACAGGGTGTTACTCTCTCTGATTTTGGATACCCCCTCCCCGACGAGTTTTTTGGCATGTGGATGCCCGCCCCGGCGGGGTCTATCTCTGTACTTGCTGATTTTTGCTGCTTGTCTCGCCGATCTCCTGTCTTAGCCAATATATACTGACCCTGCACACAAACATGTACAAAACATATCAAACGATATAAAAATAAATGAATTAGTCAGTAGTCACCATTTAAGTCCGAATAGGCACCCGATTCGTAGGTTTGAAACCCACTCATCATGTTTATTATTCAATAACTCACAATCTCTTAGAAGGAAGATGGATGAAAGTTTGAATTTTTTTTGAGTATATGAACATTTTTTTAATGTTTAAAAAATCTACAAAATATTTCCATCTATTTAAAGATTTTTTTTAACTTTTAAAATATTCAATCTTTTGATTAAAAATTAAAATGAAAAAAAAATTAATCGTTGGCTTTTTTGGTTTATCTGAAAAATACCCTACAACTTTTAAAGTAATTTCTATTATATTCGTTTTTATTATTCGTATTTGTTATTTTTTTTATTTGGTTTTTAAAATTCTATAACAAAATTATTTTAACACAAATAATTTACACGTGCAACCCATTTGCCACCGGACACTAGTACATACGAGAGCAGGTCCTGTGTCTCCTTCTGTCCCTCCACTTAAATTTTGACACCTAACTTTTTATTTAATTTTAGACTTAATTGGTGTTAAGTAAGAGGCTAGGTGTCAAAATTTAAGTGGGGGGACACAAGGGGGACATAGGATTTACTCTCAGTACATGCAGGAAAACATATTTTTGCCCAAATAATGTCTCGACTATTGAAAGAGGGAAATATATCCATACGTCGCTATAAATTTGACACTTGTAAAGTAAAAAGTTGATATTTGTGGTAGATGTTAGTTAAGTTTCGACTTTAATGGGAGATTTGGTATAAGAAGTTGGCATAACTAGGGGTGCTCATCGGTAAAAGCGAATCCGGTATTTCAAAAATCTTTAACCCAAATACCAATCCTAAAATTACGGAAAAAAAAAGATCGGTACACAAAATTATCGAATTATCGATTTAGACTGGGTTCGATAAAAATCGGCACCAGTTTTTTCGGTTTTCGATTATACCACATGGTAATATATATAATTATTAATAATTAATAATAATTAAATAATTTTTTTAATATATTAACAATTTTTTTTAAAACTAAGAAATCATCTACAATTATATTTCAATTGAAGCTGAAGCAAGTCAATTCTCACGTAATCTTGTGTAGCAGCTGCGGTTGTGTGGCTTGTGCCTTAGCCCTTATGAGTTATGGCCTTATGCCCTTATCTAGTTGGCTTGTTGTATGTATTGTTGGTTTATTAGACGGTATGTATGTATTGTTGGTTTATATGCCTTTCGTTTTAATGATGTTAACTTGGGTTTTTATAGTATCTTGTATGTTGTTATAGATTTATTGGGCTGAAAATTTCTCAATATTACATGAAACCAACAAATCCATATGAATGAGGAAAACATATGCAAATCAGATGTAAAACATTCTGCATCTTCCACATTCACAGATGCAAAAATTGTACCGAATGGAAAAAGTTAATTATTATATTATTAAATTCGGTTTTTCAGTATTTCAGTTTTTTACCGAATGCAAAAAGTTAAGAACCTCTACCGGTACCGAAAAGTATAAAAATTTGAAAAAGCAGATCATGGGTTTGCATCTGCATGGGTTAGGTAAAAACCTAAAAGCTCAATTTTTTGAGCACCCCTAGGCATAACTTCCTTACTTATTCTCTTCCCACCTCTTGAATATTGCCAAATTTGAGTGTCTATCTGAATGTACTAAAGATACTTTGAGTGTTGGTAAACATCGGTAGGAGTGCAAGTGTGACGCCCCCAAAATAAGTATACATCACCCATATTGAGTCGCCAAATACATGGTACAAAATTCAAATACAACTTAATAATACAACTGTCGTGTAAAATACGACAAAACATAAACTAAGAGTTTTAAAACGAATAGTCTTCTAGACAGTATTCAACTCAAATGGTGTCCTCAATACAATTATTATCACACTATTTCATAGAATAGTGAGGACTACTAATGCTATCATCTGGATTGTCACTCCGTTCCGCGACAAGTCCCGGCTACGTTATCATTTCCTGAAGAGGACAATGAAAGAAAAAGGGTGAGCTCAACTAGCCCAGTAAGAAATATTATGACTAAGATAATGCAGAATAATTTATCGTTAGCCTTCAACTGTGTTAAACTGATAAAATATAATAAACATCAAGTTTAACTGCAGCGGAACAAGCAATTCATTAGAAGAGTCAAGTAGAGAATAAAATCTACTATCTTCTATGATTTAAAAGGTTTTTCATCACTTTTATCTCTGAGACTCAGCTTAATAAATAATCTACATCATCCCTGCACTACGGCCAAGGATATTCATTAGTATCACGACCACAAATTATCCATGCTACGGGCCAAGGATATTTATGTATTCATCAATGGTCATGATCATGCCAACAACTGTCCATCAATGCACTACGGGCCAATGAGGACTTTTACCATATCATTTGTAACATTACGGTCATGATTATACCGAATAATCCCTGGTCATAATCATACCAAGTCCATCTATGCACTACAGGCCACAAATGACTTTCAACATAATATAAACATGAGGATGATGACAATGATATAAGAATTCAATAAAACAAGTTCAACGATAAATTTTAAAAGATTTATAATTTAATTTATCCAGAAATCAATAACGTCCAAATTGTCAACATGATACTGCTTTGTGGAGTAAAATTCAAGAATAATATTATACCAAAAATAATTTGGACCGAAAACGAATCAATTTTTATCATGAATAGTACCTCAGGTGAATAGTACCCCGTGAATAGTAATTCAGGAATAGTACCCCGTGAATAGTACTCCGGCATGAAAAAGTTAAAACTTATCAAAAATGCCCAGAATAATATTTCCATGAAAAGATACTAGATGAAGCGCAAATATCAAGGATATTCTACTAATTTCATAGAGTATAAAAGCCAAAACTTTAACAAAACGAGTATAGAATTCGAAATCTGAAACGAAATAATATTACTTACATACTATAGAGTATGGAAGAAAATATTATTTCAAGCGAATATTGAACAAAAATAACATCCCTTACTTTGAAAAAAAGAGTATTCCAACTGGTATAGCGGGGATATTCTTGAAGAAAACTTTCACTGTTTTCTACGCTCAAAACTTTATAAAACTCTAAAGAAATACGCTCAAGATTATAGAAGAAGAATTCTCTGATTCTGGTGTGATTTTTAATTTTAACTAAGCACCCTATTTATAGAAAAAATGCTAGAACGCCAAAGGAGACTAAATTAATAAAATAATATAAAAAATATATTCTACGCACATGTATTTGATAAAATTTCAGCAACCACAAGTGGGGCCCACTAAAATCAGTCACCTTTCCCAACAACCAAAAGTGGGGCTCACCCATATTTTTAATAAAAATATTTTAATTTTTGAAACTTCAATAATTCATAATAAATAGCCCTTTATCAGAAAAATACGAATTATATGTCCATTCCACACGAAATCGAATTCTCTACAACTTTGTAGAAGAAAGTTTTTTCAAATTCCAAACAAAAAATATCTGAAATCCACAAACGGATGATTTTCAATACCTCATAAAATTCATAACAAATCATACGTTAATTTTTAACGGTTCAAAATTTGTGGACATATACTCAACTTATATATTTATAATATATCCAAAAATCACAACGATCCAACGGTCGAATTAAAATTATAACTCACGCAATAGAGCTTTAAGAACACTGATTTGATTTTTAATACATCCATTCCGATAAAAATACTAATAAAATACCTCAACATTAATCCCTTCAATTATATCCACATAAAATAAATATTTCCTTATCATAAAAAATCAATAATTAATTATTCACAAATAATATTACAGAATCACAAGAATGACAATCAGACCGTTCCCAGGAAAGAAGGGGCTTTCCGATAAGGATTTCTTCTTACTGGGGCGCAATTAGGTGACCAAACCTCTCCTTGACAGAACTTTTTAGACATTGCCAATAATGTTATCTAATAATATTATTCAAATAATATGAATTATTGATCGATAATGGGAAATCTTATGCGGTGACAATTATTGAAACAACAATAATATAAAATATCAACGCAACAATTATTGAATTAATAAAATAAAATATTGAACAGTAATTCCTGTAATAATTAATGAGTAGTGCCTTCTTACGTAAGAATCCATAATTCAAAAAAATCTTTGTGCAATCTGGTATTATTCTTTGCAACAACGCCAGCGTATCGTATTTTAACCACCATGTATTCTAACAGTCAACGATAAAACTTTCTCCGTTATTTTATAAAAAGATATTTTTGCTGTTTTCTCAATCCGACAATAATTCCGTTGTGGGGTCCACTGATTGATTGTCTTGCGTCGCATTTAATATTCCTGTTAAAGCGAATATTCTCCGACCAATCGAATATTATATAACAACTTGCATACTTTGCAAAATTTATAAATATTACCCACAACTATAACATTATATCAAATTCACTCCATAATATTCAATAATGATATTTATAGAAAATTCACCTTTATTCATAAAAGTTGGGGTCTTACAACCTCCCCTTCTTATGAGATTTCGCCCTCGAAATTAGGGTACGTACCTGGTATGTCGAAGAGGTAAGGATACCTTGATTTCATTTCAGATTCTAACTCCCAGGTTATTTCCTCAACATCGTGGTTTCTCCACAAAACTTTGACTTGAGGTATAACTTTGGAGCGTAAAATATGCTCCTTCTTATCCAAGATTTTAACAGGAACCTCTTCATACGTTAAATCTTCCGCTATTTCGTCCGGTTCTAACTCAATAATGTGGTTCGGGTCTTTCACATATTTACGTAACATAGAAATGTAAAAAACGTTATGAACACGAGACATACTTGGCAATATGGCGAGTCTATAGGCCACAGTTCATACTCGTTCGAGGATTAAAAATGGGCCAATGAATCGAGGATTGAGCTTTCCTCTTTTTCCAAATCTTGTAACTCCTCTCCATGGAGAAACACGTAACAACACATGTTTTCCAATATTGAATTCCACGTCCTTTCGATGAAGATCAGCATAATTCTTTTGTCGATCTTGTGAGGTTTTTATACGTTGTCGGATCGTTTGAATCTTTTTCGTAGTCATACGTACCAACTCCGGTCCCAACAACATTGCTTCACCCACCTCATCCCAACATACCGGAGAACGACACTTTCTTCCATACAACACCTCGAATGGAGCCATGCCAATACTTGCTTGATAAATGTTGTTGTAGGAAAACTCCACCAATGGTAAGAACTTGTCCTAACTTTCCTTGATGTCAAGGACACAGAGTCTTAATAGATCTTCAAGAGTTTAAATAGTCCTCTCTGATTGCCCGTCCGTTTGAGGATGATAAGCCGAACTAAATCGTAAATCCGTGCCCATAGCTTTTTGCAAACTAACCCAAAATCTTGAAGTGAATCTTGGGTCTCGATCAGAAACTATGGATACTGGCATACCATGCAATCTTACAATCTCGTTTATGTACATATGAGCAAGACATTCAAGTGTATAAGTTTCTCGTATATGTAAGAAATCGCATCTATGCCTTGAGAAACTTTGGAAAGACCGGTAACGAAATCCATGGTAATGTGCTCCCACTTCCATTATGGAATTTCAAGTTGTTACAATGGACCTTTTGGTACTTGATGCTCCGCCTTGACTCGTTGACAAGTTAGACACCTTGAGATAAACTCTGCGATCTCTATCTTCATATTGCTCCACAAAAATGTATGTCGAAGATCATGATACATTTTGGTACTCTCAGGATGGATTGCAAACGGTGTGTTGTGCGCCTCCATCATGATTTATACTTTAAATCAGGGTCGTTAGGAACACAAAGTCTGGAGTTGACTCGAAGTATTCCTTCTTCATCAATTCTTGCTTCCGGCATAACACCTTCTTGCACTTTCTTCCTCATACGCATCAGCTCCAGATCTGTAGTTTGAGCAGTTTAACTTTATCGATTAAAATCGGTTCTACTCGTATATTCGCCATCATCACGTTGTTCCCTGGAGTCTATAACTCTATCTCCATCCTTTGCAAGTCATATAAAATGGGCCTTTGTGTTGACAATATCGCTTTTCGACCCGCGATATGATCTTCTCTCGATCAATGCGCCATCTTGTTGGGTAAAATCTAATTACGCACAACACGCAAGTATACGTGGTCAACAAGTAATAAAGTGAAATTAGAGTATCGTTCCCACGAGGAATTGTTTAATAAAAATCACCAAGTACTAACCCGTAACCAACTCAATCTTATTTAAACGAATGAATTTCAATTTTTAAGTAAACTAATTCTAATTACCACTAGTTAAATTAAGATTACGGAGATTTAAGATCACAACTTCACTTATTGCTTCATTTAAGTTAACACACTTCTCATCAATTATTCTCTATCATGAATTGTTAATCAAGAACACTAAAGCAGATAAAACCATCTCTCGATGCATAATACCCATACTCATTTAAATCCACAGATGATAGAATTAAGCAAGACACCCTAATTAACTAATCCACTATATCTCTATGTGAATTACGATTAAAAAGGATTTAAAGCACAAGTTCTCTATAATATTACATATGGCGTAAAGGCATATCTCTATCCTAAACACGAATCATGAATTTAATCTATGTAGAAATCACAAACACATGCTATCATGATAAGATCTAAATCAATACTTCATCTCTCGAGTTCATATAGATTATCACGGTAATTGTTAGCTAGTCAATTAAACAATTAAGTCCAAATCACAATAGAAAATCCTCACAATAGAATATAATAATTGATAATGAAGAATATTAAAATAAACAACACAATAAGATCCATTGTAATCTCAAACAAAGAATTAATTTATTGAATTAAAAATAAGAATCCACAACTGAATAATCATTAAAAGACAAAGATAAGAGTAGAATAAAGAATAAATTTGTTGTCAGCAAATCTTCATCTTCCTCAAGCTCCTCCTCTTGATCTTCAATGGTCTCCAAGTGGCTTCAATCTCCAAATCTAATAAGAACTAGGGTTTTTCACCTAATCTACTCTAATCTAAATTAATGGAATCCTCCAAAACTAGCCTATATCTCTCCTCTTTTATGTCTCTCATCATGTATTTATAGTTCTAATGGACACCCAAGCAAGTTAGGCAACTAAGAATCATATTCTAGCTCAAATTGGACATCAAATAACCCAAATAAGTTGTCCCCACCGACGTAAGACGCCCACGCTGTCCTCGACCATTCCGGCGCGCCCATGATAGATTCTCGGTGGGCCGTGCGCGCCATTTTGTGTATATATGCGTCCACGCTACCCTTTTTCCTGCTGCGACGTCCTTTGGTAAAATATGCATAACTTTTGATCCGCTAGGAGTTACGGGGCCTGCCACCTATCAAATCGAAGATATCGACGAGATATACAACTTTCATGTTTTGAGAATTGACCCACCACAATCGGCGCCGGATGGAGAAAATTTACAAAAAGGTGTATTGTTACACCATGGTGATGGAAATGCAAACAGCTGGTGAGGGAGATCATGCATGACGGTCTTTGCCACCATCGGAATGACGTCAGACGGTGGGTTCTCCGAGATGAGGAGGGAGAGTTTGCAGGTGTTTCATCGGGGTCAGGGGGTTTACTGCGCGATGATGGTGAGCAACGTCGTGACGTGTCAGCTCTGCTTCATGGGTACGGCGTGTAAGACCCCAACTTTTTTATAAATAAAATCGAATTTTCTCTATTTATTATTGTGAATAATAAAGTGTTAATTTGATATAATACTTTGGTTATGGGTGAAATGTGTAAATTTTGCAAAATAAGCAAGTGGTTATAAAATATTCATTGTGTCGGGGAATATTCTTTTTGTCGGGGAATATTCGTACGACGGCGCAGCCATTTGTGGGCCCCATAACGAAAAACGATCGGATGAAGAAACGACAAGTTTGAGTTTTTATAAATAATCTTGGCGTAGTTGTTCTTCATTATCTTGTTGGAATATCCGGTGGTTAAAATACGTGAATCTGGCGTGATTGCACTGAAGACACCAGATTGAACAATATTTTTGAATTATTGATTCTTACGTAAGAAGGCACTACTCAATAATTGTTACAGTAATTACTGTTCAATATTTTATTTTATTGATTCAATAATTGTTGCGCTGATATATTATATTATTGTTGTTTCAATAATTGTCATTGCACAATATCTCCATTATTAGATCAATAATTCATATTATTTGAATAATATTGTTAGATAGCATTATTGGCAATGTCTAAGGAAGTTCTGTCTAGAAAAGGGGTTTGGTCACCTAATTACGCGTCAATAAGGAGAAATCCTTATCGAAAAGCCCCCTCATCCTGGGAACGACCTGGTTGTCATAATTGTGATTCTGTAATATTATTTGCGAATAATTAATTATTGATTTATATGATAAGGAAATATTTATTTTATGTGGATATAAATGATGGATATATTTATTGTGGTTATAAATAAAGGAATAAATGCTGAGGTATTTTATCAGTATTTTGTCAGAATAGAGGTATTGAAAATCGTCCGTATGTGGATTTCGGTCATTTTTCATTTAGAATTTGGAAAAACTTAAACTTACAAAGTTGTAGAGAATTTAATTTCCTATGGAATAGACATGAGATTCGAATTTTTCTAATAAAAGGGTTATTTATTATGAATTATTGAAGTTTCAAAAATAAATATTTTTATTAAAAATATGGTGGGCCCCACTTTTGGTTGGTGAGAAATAAAATGTGCTGAAATTTATTTTTAAAAGTGGTGGCGTGAATAGTAGCGAGTAAAGCCATCGGGTTGTTGAGTTAATCTGCCGCTATGGCGTTTCTAAGCATTTTCCTATAAATATGGTGCTTAGTTAGAATTGAAAATTACACCGAAACAAGTTTTCTCTCTTTCTCTCTCTATATTATCGAGCGTATTTTGTGAGTATTTAGATACTTTGTGAGTTGCTATTCATCAGCGCAAGTTTCCTTCAGCCTTATTGTGAGACCCCGAATTTTATGAAATGAAAGTATTCAATTTTCATATAATTATTCTATTTAGTAAATGATTAAATTGATAAAAGGTTAAAGTTAAGGGTGATATGTGAAAAAATTTCAAAGTAAGCAAGTTGTCATAAAATACCGGGTAGTAAAAGTACACGTGGTTGCATAGTAGCACACGTTATTGATTATTGATGCTTACGTGAGAAGTCACTCAGTTATACTTAATTATTGCTACGGTAATTGTTGCATCATATCTCTCATATTATTGATTCAATTATTGTCACAGTATCATCTGCATAATATTTATTATTATTAAATTAATAATTAAGATGACAAAGTTATTCATATTATTATTTGCAATATTGACAATGTCTAGAGTTCTATCGATGAGAGGTTTGGTCACCTAATTGCGTCCCAAATCCGTGGTCCTAAATCACCACGAATCTGGGTCACTAGTTCTAACTATTGCGGAAGATATAAACATAAATTGTTTATATATTAAACATTATACACTATCCCCAAGGTCGAGTAACCATAACTTATACACAATTCATTATCCTATCTGACATACAAAGATATTATCATACATTTCTATTAAAAATCTAATCACACACAATAACTTTAAACTGGAACTGTCTTTAACCTTTCCTTGTATCCGACGCATTCACCTTAATCTACAATGTTTTATCATGATATAGCAAGGGTGAGCATAAGATTGCCCAGCAAGTTTAAGTTCAATAATTTAACGATATATCATGATTGAAAGAATCTTAATAATAAGCTGGCTATGATTCAACAATATAATTGTGAACTAGCAGGAACAAACTTTTGACTGAACAAGTATTAAACATTAACAAATATATCTGAACCGAATGGTAATGAAGGTGATCAGCCTTTCATACTCGACTTATACATACAATATGTACATAGTACAATTCTACATGGCAATCAACAATGATTAACCATAAGCATATCTGAATGAAACAACTCTTAGTAGAGTTAAGAAAAACTTGCCTGAACCGTTGATTATCGTTACGAAACATAACTTAGCTTTATTTGAAGACCTAATGTTAACAAATATCGATTTTCCAAGTTAGAATAATATCATCACAGTATAAAATAGCCTAAACACATTACCACATAATCCTATTGCAGTTTGACCAAGGTTTAACCTATGATCTAGTTGCTTTCTGGGATACCAAATGTGTTAATAATGTAGCATAAGTGTACCACTACAATTACTAAACAACATCATGGCCAAAACATATTAAAACAAAAAGATCAAAGCTCCAGAAAGTCTTATCAGACGTGTTCTTGAGTTTCTGGGTTGCCAAGAAACTCAAGCAGTTACAAGGGGGCTACTTTCGATCCTTATAACTTGCATTCCAGATCTTATTTGTGTGATGTAAAGATTCAAACTTGTAGTCGAGATGTCAATGGACAACTCTATAACAACATGGTAGCCTAAAAACATCACCAACTCAAGATTTGAGTAGGTCAAAGTACGGGTCAGACACTGTTCTTCACGTTTCTGGGTTTTCCAGATTTCGTCAAGAACAGTTGGTCAATGCTACTTTGACCAAGTATAGTTTTGATTCTATGTACTTTCTGGGTTAGCTAAAAGCTTGATTTTGTAGACCTTATACCAGACTACAAGTCCATTACACAAACATGGCCAAATCATTTGTCAGTAGCAAGATCAGAGGCCTTGAAAAGCTTGTCAGAATTTCTGGGTTTCTGGGAATTTTCTGGGTTGCCCAGAAAATCAATTCGTGATCGGTCAACTAGGTTTGATCGTTCATAACTCGAGATCTAGACATGATCTGGGCTTGATTCAAGTTCCAGATCAAAGCCCTTACATCATACTACAAGTCTATAACTTAAAACACAACAAACAATTAACATACAAGGATCTACGAGCCACGACATATGGGTTTGTCGAGACAACATTTTCAACCTTTTTCCAGATTTCTAAAATCATCAATTTCGAGCATCTAAGTGTTATGGATCTGAGTTATAACAACCCAGATCACTAAATGACACCTTCTAACATAACTTTAAACAACAAATCATAACATCTAACATCAAATCTAAGGATTTCGAATTTTAGGGTTTATACCTCCTTTTTGAGTTTGATATTGATTCTAATCTTGTGATCTGATATTTGAGAGTTAAGATATGATCAAGGATTATTTCCTCACTCTCTTACACTCCTCATTCCCGAATTTTAGAGAGAGAAGGTCTGGGGAAAAAAGGAAAATTAAAGTGGCCCTTTCTCTCTCTTTAATCTATTTATAGAATGATGTAATGTCTAGGGTTGATCATGTGATTAGTTGCTGGCTGATTAAAGGTGATTTACTAGACCATGTGGATAGCTAGAGTTGGTCACCAACCACAAGTAGGGCTAGATCTACACTCCACCTCATTAAAATATTAAAAATGACACTTTGGTCATTTGGTTTTTACTTTTAGTGGCTAACTTGTCAAATGCTCCAACCCTTAGGGTTTAGGGTTTGAACTCTTAGGGTTTAGGGTTTAAGCCCTTAGGGTTTAAGGTTTGAACCCTTAGGATTTTAAAAACAAATTTCTAGGATTTCCAATTTAAGTTTTCAAAATAGAAAAGTAATATTTCTAAATTATAATTAGGATTTAACAATTATATTATAATTTCCTAATCATAAATTAAGCTTGCCAATTAGGATTATTATTTCCTAATTAAATTTGCTAATTTAGTAATTAGGGTCATAATTGGTCGTTAGGGTTTATAACCCACGAATTAGGATTTTACATAGAAAATAATCTTTCTAATTTAGAAATTAGGTTTCCTAATTAGATTAGGGTTTCCTAATTACTTATATCTTGAAAATTAGGATTAATGTTTCCTAATTAACATTAAAATTATTAAATTAACAATTAGGTTTCTAATAATTAATTAGGGTTATCCCTAATTAAATTAATAACTTAAAAACCTTATACTTATTTTCAAACTTCCCAATTAGGGTTTTAATATTCTAAATTAGGGTTTTGGCTTCCCGAAACTGAAACTAGGGTTTCTAAAACCGGTAATAGGGTTTCTTAATACTCGTTAGGGTTTCCTCATTGAACGTCAATATATTATTAGGGTTTATGACTGATAAAATTTATTTGGTCAACCCTTGACCCTTAACCACATACTGTACACATATATGACCATATACACAGAACATATACACTTATACCCTTAACACTGTAAACCTTAACCAAAATTTTTTAAATTCACAAAATTCCTTCCCTAAAATGTCAAATCCATACACTTATTTTCTGTCTAGGTTTAATATTTAACCTTAATTAAATCTTTTAAAATTTTAATAAATATCTAAATATTCGGGTTATTACATTCACCTCTTCTTCTAAAAATTTTGTCCCCGAAATTTACCTTACACCTTACACCCTTCATACTCATTACCACATGCTACCCAAACATTTCTCATAAGAGTTAAATTATTCAAATCATGCTGAGGAGTCATATAGACTACGAACTTTCATTTTTGAAAAGGTAATATGGAAATTCATCCGTAAACCGTCATAACTTACGGACATATAGGGAGATTAGCCCGGTATGCCCTTTACTGATCAAGTACTGTTGGTCGAAACCATTTTCCTATTCCTCTTATCCGCCTTGGGCGCACAAATATTTCCTTACCTCAGTCTTTATCGGATTCCTTACCAAAAAAATTTGGTTCGGGAAAATTTTCAAAGAACGCTTAGAATTTTATAAACGTTGGTCTAGCTGAATCGAATAGCGTAGACTCATATCAATACTTCAATTCAATCGAATTATTTAGATGTAGCCAAACCCCGTTCGCAAATTAAAATCTTGAAAATATTTTTGAGAATGACGTCATGATGCCGTACTGTATTAACAGTCCGTTTAAGGATGTCATCATTATATGACTTTGTCATAACACATCATACAATAGTGGAACAATGATTTTTAGATCGGATTCACACTATGTATTCCTGTATTTATAACTCTATCAACTTTTTATCATCTCTGCACCAGGTTACATGGTACATGAGTGATAAATAAAATATATTTTGATATTTCAAATTATTTGTGTCTAGCTGAAATAAGTAGCATAGACTATACTTTAAACCGTTTCAAAAATGATTACGAGTCTACATATATTTTTTTTTTCAAAAGCACATAGTGCGTATTTAGCTAGATATCAAAATTTCGAAGTCTGGCATAGCTAGGATTTTTAAAAAAACTTATGTCTCCACTAATAATCATTTGCTTAAACAGTCTATCTATTCTTATTATCCTTAATACTCCATTTACACACAACTATACCCAGTTCGTCCAACTTACCACACTTATGAGTTCCAGAACATACCACGATCATATGAGTTTAAGAACTTGTCCTAGTCAGACCTTTGGCGTCCATTCGCTGAGGGGTTCATAAACGTTTCATATAATTATGAGTCACGAACGTACCATAAGTATGAGTTTTAAGAACTTGTACTTAACCTTATATTCTCTACCTATAACCTATCTATCTGTTATACACATGGGAAAAGAATCACCTTCTCAACACGCATATAGCAAATTGCGTGACACAGACATTTCAATGATTATCAGTGCCAGAAACTAAGTTGTTTTTACACCGAGTACAATTCCCCGCCCATAACAAGGAATAATACAACTCAGCTGCCAACATGAGTCCTCAATTGAAATCCCCACCTAATACTAACTTCCTTCTCAATACGAATTTCATTCAACTCGTATTCATAATTCTTTCCTGAATCTGTACCAATTCATAGTACAACTGACACGACATTATTGCCGTAACTTTTCAATCATTCGCTTGATCATTCTCACTACTATAACCTTATCCGATCACGGAGTGATCTTATCGTATATATTACAATATAGTTCTATGTTATGATCGTTTTGTTTTACGATCTCCTATCCCAGTACTTTTAGTCTTTTAGACTCTATATATTCATTACTACTGTTCACCTTTATTATCAGAGTTAGGGAACTCCGTATCTTTATAACTCGCCGAGATTCGTCTTTGAATCTTACTGACACACTAACTCTATGTGAGTTAGATCTTATCCTAATCACTGCGGTTATTAGTCTAAGGTAACTCTATCCTAGGTTTATAACCAACAGCTTTGATACCAATTGTAGCGCCCCTAAATCAGTGGTCCTAAATCACCACGAATATGGGTCACTAGTTCTAACTATTGCGGAAGATATAAACATAAATTATTTATTCATTAAACATTATACACTATTCCCAAGGTCGAGTAACCATAACTTATACACAATTCATTATCTTATCTGACATACAAAGATATTATCATACATTGCTATTACAAATCTAATGGCACACAATAACTTTAAACTATAACTGTCTTTAACCTTTCCTTGTATCCGACGCATTCGCCTTAATCTGCAATATTTTATCATGATATAGCAAGGGTGAGCATAAGATTGCCCAGCAAGTTTAAGTTTAATAATTTAACGATATATCATGATTAAAAGAATCTTAATAATAAGCTGGCTATGATTCAACAATATAATTGTGAACTAGCAGGAACAAACTTTTGACTGAACAAGTATTAAACATGAACAAATATATCTGAACCGAATGGTAATGAAGGTGATCAGCCTTTCATACCTGACATATACATACAATATGTACATAACACAATTCTACATGGCAATCAACAATGATTAACCATAAGCATATCTAAATGAAACAACTTTTAGTAGAGTTAAGAAAAACTTGCATGCGCCGTTGATTATCGTTACGAAACATAACTTAACTTTATTTGAAGACCTAATGTTAACAATATCGATTTTCTAAGTTAGAATAATATCATCATAGTATAAAATAACCTAAACACATTACCACATAATCCTATTAGTCTATACAGCATATAAAACCTAGTATCAAGTCAAACTATTGCGCGATGAAGTTGAATCCTAAGACAATTTTCGACATCCCGACGATTGCCTAATCGGATAAATATCGAGTTTAAGTTCAATTAAACTCTGCCTAACACTTAACAATTATTTTAAATAATTATATTATCAGACAAAACATTTTTCATAAGCTCGTAATAATTTTCAAGTAATTATTATCATTTATTATAATTTTTCAATCATTAATATCATAATTATATGATTTAAATACTACGTAACTCCATTATCATTAATATTTATTTAATACTAAATATTAATGAAAATCATAATATAATATTATAATATATTTATAATATATCAAAGTATTTTAATACCTTAAAATCATATTTATATGATTTTTAAATCTTTAATTCCATTATCCGATAATTGCCATTAATATTAAATATTAATGTTTTTCATGATAAAATATCAAAAGTTATATTTTATAACTTAAAATATTTTTATAATACTTAAATCATTTTTATATGATTTATAAATCATTAATTCTATTTTTCCATAATTTATTCAATACATTTAGTAAATAAATTAATTACCATTAATATTAATTAATTAATGAAATTCATCACAAAATATTAAAAGTCATCAAAAATAACTTAAAATATTTTCTTATACCATAAAATAATTTTCATGATTTTTCATGTATTAAAATCAATTTTAAATAATTTACTTAATATTATAATTGAATAAATTAAATACCATTTTTATTCCAAAAATATTAAATATTTATGAAATATATTCAGAATAATTAAAAACTATTTTTCAGGCTTTAAAAAAATTTTTAGGAATTTATTATGTAATTTTAACAATTAAAAACTATTTCTATCTATTTATTAAATAAAGTAATTATTTTTCATAAATAAACTGTCACTAAAGGGCCTTATAGCGACAGACCCGTTGCTATAGGTGTTCTTGAGCTACCCAGAACCTTCAAAGTCAGTTATCAGTTTGTTAGGTTTGACCAAGGTTTAACCTATGATCTAGTTGCTTTCTGGGATACCAAATGTGTTAATAATGTAGCATAAGTGTAACACTACAATTACTAAACAACATCATGGCCAAAACATATTAAAACAGAAAGATCAAAGCTCCAGAAAGTCTTGTCAAACGTGTTCTTGAGTTTCTGGGTTGCCCAGAAACTCAAGCAGTTATAAGGGGGCTACTTTCGATCCTTATAACTTGCATTCCAGATCTTATTTGTGTGATGTAAAGATTCAAAATTGTAGTCGAGATGTCAAAGGACAACTCTATAACAACATGGTAGCCTAAAAACATCACCAACTCAAGATTTGAGTAGGCCAAAGTATGGGTCGGATTAATCGTTCTTCACGCGTTTCGGGTTTTCCAGATTTTTGTCAAAACAGTTGGTGGTCAACGCTTTGACCAAGTATAGTTTTGATTCTATGTACTTTCTGGGTTAGCTAAAAGCTTGATTTTGTAGACCTTATACCAGACTATAAGTCCATTACACAAACATGGCCAAATCATTTGTCAGTAGCAAGATCAGAGGCCTTGAAAAGCTTGTCAGAATTTCTGGGTTTCTGGGAATTTTCTGGGTTGCCCAGAAAATCAATTCGTGATCGGTCAACTAGGTTTGACCGTTCATAACTCGAGATCTAGACATGATCTGGGCTTGATTCAAGTTCCAGATCAAAGCCCTTACATCATACTACAAGTCTATAACTTAAAACACAACAAACAATTAACATACAAGGATCTACGAGCCCTGACATTAGGCTGTCAGACAACATTTTCAACCTTTTTCCAGATTTCTAAAATCATAAATTTCGAGCATCTAAGTGTTATGGATCTGAGTTATAACAACCCAGATCACTAAATGACACCTTCTAACATAACTTTAAACAACAAATCATAACATCTAACATCAAATCTAAGGATTTCAAATTTCAGGGTTTATACCTCCTTTTTGAGCTTGATATTGATTCTGATCTTGTGATCTGATATTTGAGAGTTAAGATATGATCAAGGATTATTTCCTTACTCTCTTACACTCCTCATTCCCGAATTTTAGAGAGAGAAGGTCTAGGGAAAAAATGAAAATTAAAGTGGCCCTTTCTCTCTCTTTAATCTATTTATAGAATGATGCAATGTCTAGGGTTGATCATGTGATCAGTTGTTGGCTGATTAAAGGTTATTTACTAGACCATGTGGCTAGCTAGAGTTGGTCACCAACCATAAGTAGAGCTAGATCTACACTCCACCTCATTAAAATATTAAAAAAGACACTTTGGTCATTTGGTTTTTACATTTAGTGGCTAACTTGTCAAATGCTCTAACCCTTAGGGTTTTAAAAATAAATTTCTAGGATTTCCAATTTTAGTTTTCAAAATAGAAAATTAATATTTCTAAATTATAATTAGGATTTGATAATTATATTATAATTTCCTAATCATAAATTAAGATTGCCAATTAGGATTATTATTTCCTAATTAAATTTGCTAATTTAGCAATTAGGGTCATAATTGGTCATTAGGGTTTATAACCCATGAATTAGGATTTTACATAGAAAATAATCTTTCTAATTTAGAAATTAGGTTTCCTAATTAGATTAGGGTTTCATAATTACTTATATCTTGAAAATTAGGATTAACGTTTCCTAATTAACATTAAAATTATTAAATTAACAATTAGGTTTCTAATAATCAATTAGGGTTATCCCTAATTAAATTAATAGCATAAAAACATTATACTTATTTTCAAACTTCTCAATTAGGGTTTTAATATTCTGAATTAGGGTTTCGGCTTCCCGAAACTGAAACTAGGGTTTCTAGAACCGGTAATAGGGTTTCTTAATACTCGTTAGGGTTTCCTCATTGAACGTTAATATATTATTAGGGTTTATGACTGATAAAATTTATCTTGTCAACCATTGACCCTTAACCATATACTGTACACATATATGACCATATACACAGAACATATATACTTATACCCTTAACACTGTAAACCTTAACCAAAAGTTTTTAAATTCACAAAATTCCTTCCCTAAAATGTCAAATCCATACACTTATTTTCTGTCTAGGTTTAATATTTAACCTTAATTAAATCTTTTAAAATTTTAATAAATATCAAAATATTCGGGTTATTACAGAAGCTCATTCTTCCTTCATTTTCACCAATTCACTAAGTCTCACACGAGCAATTATAGATATAGAAGCTATAAAGAGAAAGAAGAATCGAAGTCTGCTACTTTTCACTACTCTAGTATCTAGTCTTCTTCTGAGGTAAGGGTTATTATTTTTTTATATTCTAAAGATATTATTTTTCGTACTCGTATGAATATTATTATCGTTCAATATTCATTATATTCGTTTAATATTCATAAGGAATATTATTTTCGTTCAATATTCGTAAGGAATATTATTTTCGGTCAAACGTTGTAAGTAAAGGGTTTCTGCCAGGGGCAGTTTTGTAATTTTTCTGACCCTCAAAAATTCTGGAAAAATTTGAAATGATAATTATATGAGTTTTCTAGATTATGTCCAAATATGGCGATTTTTGGATGTATAGATTAGGAGTTATGAATTTTATGGGAAAATACTATTTTAAAAGTAAACCCTTATAACTCCTTGTGGTTAACTCCAAAATTGGTGAAATTTTTATTGGGAGTACATCTATATAACTAAGTATATACCAGTAAATTTCGGAATTTTTGGACAAAATTACGCTTTTTTGATAAATGTCTAAATATTCTATAGCTTTTTTAGCCATATGAAAAATAGTAAATGAATTTTAAAAATTCAAAAGAAAATTATATGTTCAATATGGGAATATATTCTGCTAAATCCCAGAAAAGAAAATTTGTTTGTACTGATTTGGTATTTTCATGAAAATGGACTAGTTATGAGTAAATGAATTAAATATGTTATGTAAAGTAAGAAAATTGGAAAATAGAATTTTATGGCTTGAGAATCCTATATAAGGTATATGCAGATTTTTGATGAGAGTTTTAGTTATTGGTGATGTAATCTTATGAGTTTGGCATTTTAGGATGATTAAATGCATTAATTAGTAAAGTATAAACAATTAAAATAAATTATTTATAAGTTTAAGAAATGATTAAAATATTGTGGTAATATTAATAATATTAGATTATGAGATTATTAAGTGATTTATAACATTGGATTAAGGTGTTATAAATATTGATATGGATTTTATTGTGAAACTTTATCTTTTTGTGCCGGAGTTACTATTCACGTATACGATACTATTCACGTATACGGCAATATTCATGTATACGGCACTATTTGCGTATATGACATTATTTATGTATACGGTACTATGTACGAATACGGAGTACTATGTACGAGATACTATTCATGAGTTACTATTCACAAGTTACTATTCATGAGTTACTATTCACGAGTTACGATTCACGGGGTACTATTTACCCGAAAAATATATTTCTTTTCTGTCTAAATTATTTTTGATACATGAATATTATTCTTGAATTTTACTCCACAAAGCAGTATCATGTTGACAATTTGGATATTTTTAAACTCTAGATAAATTTAAAGTCTTTTATATTTATCCTTGATTTCGTTTGATTAATGATTATATCATTATCATCATCTTCATGCTTATATTGTGATAAAAGTCATCTTTGGCTTATGTGCATAGATGGACTGTTCATTATTGGTCTTACAGTTGTATATTTTTGGCTTACGTGCAAAGATGAACTGTTGATTATTGGTTTTATAGTTGTATATCTTTGGCTTACGTGCAAATATGGACAGGTGTATGACATGATCATAACTACTGGTGATAATAACGAATATCCTTGGCCCGTAGTGCATGGATAATTCGATGATGTGTTTGGCAAGATCATGACCATTAGTTAACAAGTTGAATGTCTTTGGCCGTAGTGCAATCGGATTGTGCATAATTAATTGGTATGATCATGACCATTGGTTTTATAGTTGAATATCTTTGGCCCGTAGTGCAAAGGTAAACAACTGATTGGTATGATCATGACCATTGGTTTTATAGTTGAATATTTTTGGCCCGTAGTGCAAAGGTAAACAACTGATTGGTATGATCATTGTTATTATATTTGAATATCTTTAGCCTTTGGGGTAAGGATATTGAGTAAATGTTCTATTAAGCCTTTGTGGCAAGGAGAAATTGTTGATTCACATTAGTATAAACATGAATTATGAATTTAACTAACATCTTTGGTGGTTCAGGTGAAGACAGGTGATGAAAGTTGTAAGACCCCAACTTGTTATTAGTGAAATTAAATTTCCTCTATTTATTATTTTGAAATAGAAAGGGTTGATTTGATTAATGTGGTTAGTTATGGGTAAAATGCGCAAATATTTCAAATAAGCAAGTGGTTATAAAATACTCATTGTTGTTGGAGAATATTCGTTTGGTCGTGGAATATTCTTCTTTGTCGAGGAATATTAAATACTAGTGCGGTCTTGTGTGGGCCCCATAAAGAAAAGCGATTGGATGAAGAAAGCGACAAGTATAAGTTGTTTATAAATAAGCACAGTAGTTATTACCAATTAATATCGTTGGAATACCTAGTGGTTAAAAAACACGAATACGCATTATCGCACAAAGAATATTACCAGATTGCATCAATTATTGATTCTTACGTAAGAATGCACTACTCAATAATTGTTACGGTAATTACTCGCTCAATATTTTATTTTATTGATTCAATAATTGTGTTGATTGATATTCTATATTACTATTATTTCAATAATTGTCACTACACAATATTTTCCATTATCGAAGCAATAATTCATATTATCCGAATAATATTATTAGATAACATTATTGGCAATGTCTAGAAAGTTCATCTAAGGAGAGGTTTGGTCACCTAATTGCTGCCAAGAAGGAGAAATCCTTATTGGAAAGCCCTCTTTCTTGTGGAAACCCGCGGTTGTCATTTCAGATTGTGATTCGTAATATTATTTGTGAATAATTAATTATTGATTTATATGATGAGGAAAATATTGATTTTATGTGGATATAGATGGAGAAAATTTTAATGTGACAATTGTTGAAAATTAATATTTTATCTTTTTCTGGATAAAATAATTCATTTAAATATATTATTTTAATAATATATTAATGGTGATATTTTTACAATGAATGTGGGATATATGAGTATATGAGGAGGAAGAGTATTTTGTGGCATTAAATGATTAACACATGTTTTGTGTGTCGGTGGACCCCAATTCTTGACCGAAATTTGATTATAGCCTGTAAAATCACCTGTTTGTGGATTTCGGTCAATTTCTGTTTGGAATTTGAAAAAACTTTCTTCTGTAAAGTTGTAGAGAATGAAATTTCCTATATAAAAGACATGTGGTTTGAATTTTTCTGACAAAAGGGCTATTTATTATAAATTATTGAAGTTCCGTAGTTCCAAAATAATTGATTTTTGAAAGTTTTAAATATTTAATTTATGAAAAATGTTTTTCTTACTTTTTTTCTAGAAGATTGGCATGTGGGAAATGCTAAGATCTGATTTCAAAGGTGGGCTTGAAAATTTAAATATATATATATATATATATATATATTAATATTATATTCAATTTTCTGCTTTGGTGTTCTAAGCATTTTCCTATAAATAGGGTGCTTAGGTTAGAATTGAAAATCACACCAGAAACTAAAGTTTTCTCTCTCTTTCTCTCTCTATATTATCGAAAGTGTATTCTTGTGAGTATTTTAGTACTTTGAGTATTGCTATACTAAGTGCAAGTTCTTTCAAAGACTATATCCAAAGATTCAAATGTAAATCTTCGTCTTTTCGAGGTAAGGGATGTTATTTTCTTCGTAAGTGATATTATTTCTTCAATATCATTATGCCAAATATTGGTTGGAACTTTTTATCAAATTTAGAACTTTTTCATGTGGGGTTACTAGTCATGAGTTACTATTCATGAGTTACTATTCACGAAAGTTACTATTCACGAGTCTTATTCACGAGTACTATTCACGAAGCATGATAATTTTTTTTGTGAAATTTCTATCTTTTAGTGTTTGAGTTACTATTCACGATATCTGACACTATTCAATAATCAATCAAGACTATTCACGGAAAAATTAAATTTTCATTTTTCGTCCAAAATATCTATTATGGATACTAGCTTTAATTGTATCCATGTTTTGATCATTCTTGAATTTTACTCCACTATGATTATTTATGAGATATTTTTGGACATGGAATAGTTGAAATACGAATCTTTAATATTTATCCTTTTATTTCACTGGATTCATTTTCTTTAAAATATTTTTCATCATTCTTAGTCCTAAATGATGATATAATTGAATATCTTTGGCCTGTACTGCAAAGATTAATGATTTATGATGAATATCTTTGGCCCGTAGTGCAATGATGAACAGGTGTTTAGATGAACATGACCAACTGGTGAATATATTTGGCATGTAGTGCAAAAATGAATATTTGATTCCAGATATATGTTGATTGATGTTACAGGGATAAAAGATAGACGATGAACTTTTAAATTCATATATAGAAGATAGTAGATTTCATTCTCTACTTAACTCTTCTAATGAATTATTATTTTCGCTGCGAATATTGATTTCAAACTTATTGTCTATTGTATTCTATTAGATTTTTCCCTATTGAGGACTAATGATAATTTGTTTTATATTATCTTAGTCATAATGTTCTTTACTGGGCTAGTTGAGCTCACCATTTTCCTTGTTGTTCCATTTTTCTTCTCAGGAGGCGAGAATGTAGCGAGTACTAGTCGGGGTATGGAATGATGGTTCTAGAAGTGGTTCTAGTAGTCCTCACTATTCTGTAAAAATAGTGTATCAATAATTGTACTGAGAACTTATTTGAGTGTGGATATTGTCTAGATGACAATATTTGTATTTAAACTCACAGTTTTTATGTTGTATTAATAAAGTTATAGTTGTTTCTGTACCATGTATTTTGACGACTCAGAATGGGTGTTGTATACCTATTTTGGGGGCGTCACAAAAGTTCTATTTGTCTTGGGTATAATAAAGAATTGTGGATGGGTATTACAAGGATAAAATTGATGATAAACTTTTAAATCATAGAAGATAGTAGATATCATGCTCTACTTGACTCTTCTAATGGATTGCTTATTCCGCTGCAGTTGTTGATCTAAAATTTGTTATCTATTATATTCTATCAGTTGTTATACTTTTGAAGGCTAAGGATAACTTATTCTGCATTATCTTAGTCATAATATTTCTTACTGGGCAAGTTGAGATCACCCTTTTCTTTCACTATTCTCTTCAGGAAATGAGAATATAGCTGGGACGAGTTGGGGAACGAAGTGATGATCCAGATGTTGGCTTTAGTAGCCCTCACTATTGTTATAAAATAGTGTGATAATAATTGTAATGAGGACTCCATTGAGTGTGGATACTGTCTAGAAGGCAATATTCGTGTTTAAACTCTCAGCTATGTTTTGTCGTATATATTACACGACAGTTGCATAAAAGAAGTTTGTATTTGATTTATGTAGTGTGTATCTGGCGACTCAAGATGGGTGATGTATACCTGTTTTGGGGGAGTCACAGTTGGTATCAAAGCTTAGGGATATGATCCCTGGCTGAGGTGTGAGACTAGAACTAGGAGGGGAGAGACAGGTAATTCCTTCGCTAGTATGACCTACCTAAGTTTAGTTGTTATTTAATTGGTCGGTCAGAGTATAGGGATAATATGTGGCATGTCAATTAACCCTTGTTTTGAAACTATATTCTAGAATGATATCTGAAATACAGGAGATGAGAAATATGATTCATAGAAAATAATCGGGAAGGTATAATTCGAAAAGAAAGCAATATATTTTCATCTCTTCGAACTACCAGGTACGTTAATTTCGAGGGCGAAATTTCATAAGGAGGGGAGATTGTGAGACCCCGAATTTTATGAAATGAAAGTATTCAATTTTCTTATAATTATTCTATTAGTAAATGGTTAAATTGATAAAAGGTTAAAGTTAAGGATGATATGTGAAAAAAAATTCAAAGTAAGAAAGTTGTCATAAAATACCCGGTAGTAAAAGTATAGTAATACGCGTGGTTACATAGTAGCACACAGTATTGATAATTGATGCTTACGTGAGAAGTCACTCAGTTATACTCAATTATTGCTACAGTAATTGTTGCATCATATCTCTCATATTATTTATTCAATTATTGTCACAGTATCATCTGCATAATATTTATTATTATTAAATCAATAATTGAGATGACAAAGTTATTCATATTATTATTTGCAATATTGACAATGTCTAGAAGTTCTGTCAATGAGAGGTTTGGTCACCTAATTGTGCGCCAATAAGGAGAAATCCTTATCGGAAAGACCCCTCTTTCTTGGGAATGACCTGGTTGTTAAATATTATGAGTTATAATATTAATGATGAATAAGTTCGTGTTGATTAAAGATGAAATTGATATTTCCATTGTGTTGGGATTATTAGTGTTTGTGGAAATCGACATCTATTCTGATAATAATTGATGTCTGGAGGTTATATTGACCAATCGGGTAAATGAGCAATTAATTGCTATTAATTCACATGCTTATAACCATGTGTTCACATTGTGTACTATTGAGTCACATGAATGTACTATTAGGGAAGGTGGTGCAAGATTGATAATACTTGCATGACTAAATTAAAAATGGAGGTATAGATGAAGGTACTATACTTATTTATTTTTTTTACATGATTGTACTATTGAGTCACATGATTGTACTATTGATTTACATGATATACTATTAGGAGAAGTGGTGCAAGTTTGATAATACTTGCAGGACTAAATTAAAAATGAAGAAAAAGAGGAAGGTATTATACTGTAATATTTCGAGTCCCAAAATGTGCAATTATCGAAACTATATTTTCCTATAAATAGAAGCTCATTCTTCTTTCATTCTCACCAATTCACTATGTCTCACAAGAGCAATTATAGAGATAGAAGCTATAGAGAGAGAAGCTATAGAGAGAAAGAAGAATCGAAGTCTGCTACTTCACTACTCCAGTATCTAGTCTTCTTCTGAGGTAAGGGTTGTTATTTTTTTTATATTCTAAAGATATTATTTTTCGTACTCGTATGAATATTATTATCGTTCAATATTCATTATATTCGTTTAATATTCGTAAGGAATATTATTTCCGTTCAATATTCGTAAGGAATATTATTTTCGTTCAACCGTTGTAAGTAAGGGGTTTCTGCCAGGGACAGTTTCGTAATTTTTCCGACCCTCAAAAATTCTGGAAAAATTTGAAATGATAATTATATGAGTTTTCTAGATTATGTCCAAATATGGCGATTTTTAGATGTATAGATTAGGAGTTATGAATTTTATGGGAAAATACAATTTTAAAAGTAAACCCTTATAACTCCTTGTGGTTAACTCCAAAATTGGTGAAATTGTTATTGGGAGTACATCTATATAACGGAAGTATACCCTGTAAATTTCGGAATTTTTGGACAAAATTACAGTTTTTGATAAATGTCTAAATATTCGGCAGTTTTAGCCATATGAAAAATAGTAAATGAATTTTAAAAATTCTAAGAAAATTATATGTTCAATATGGGACTATATTCTGCTAAATCCCAGAAAAGAAAATTTGTTTGTACTAATTTAGTATTTTTCATGCTGTTGCCGACCGTGCGTCACTCCACCTCGCTTCCTTCCCCAGATGATTTTGCCTACTCATTGACCAGTGACTTCGGCATCGAGACACTGACTCCCAGATCAGCTAACCACTCTTTGTAAGGCAGAGCAACTTTCTGATCCCCAATGACAATATCGTCACCAGTGGGATTGGGGGCTATGAGTTGAACTGAACTAGACCTGTAATCAAAACTGTGGACATGGGTTAACTCCTATCCTGTAGGGACTATCCCACATTGAATCGACAACAAGTATATTTCTGATTGCTGCTTGAAACGAAGATGGACAAGTTATGAGTAAATGAATTAAATATGTTATGTGAAGTAAGAAAATTGGAAAATAGGATTTTATGGCTTGAGAATCTTATATAAGGTATATGCAGATTTTTGATGAGAATTTTGGTTATTAGTGATGAAATCTTATGAGTTTGGCATTTTAGGATGATTAAATGCATTAATTAGTAAAGTATAAACAATTAAAATAAATTATTTATAAGTTTAAGAAATGATTAAAATATTGTGGTAATATTAATAATATTAGATTATGAGATTATTAAGTGATTTATAACATTTGGATTAAGGTGTTATAAATATTGATATGGATTTTATTGTGAAACTTTATCTTTTTGTGTCGGGGTTACTATTCACGTATACAACACTATTCACGTATATGGCACTATTCATGTATATGGCACTATTTGTGTATATGACATTATTTATGTATACAGTACTATGTACGAATACGGAGTACTATTTATGAGATACTATTCATGAGTTACTATTCACGAGTTACTATTCATGAGTTACTATTCATGAGTTACTATTCACGGGGTACTATTTACCCAAAAAATATATTTCTTTTCTGTCCAAATTATTTTTGATACATTAATATTATTCTTGAATTTTACTCCACAAAGCAGTATCATGTTGACAATTTAAATATTTTTAAACTCTGGATAAATTTAAAGTCTTTAATATTTATCCTTGATTTCGTTTGATTAATGCTTATATCAATGTCATCATCCTCATGTTTATATTGTGATTAATGTCATCTTTGGCTTACGTGCATATATGGACTATTGATTATTGGTCTTACAGTTGTATATTTTTGGTTTACGTGCAAAGATGGACACATGTATGATATGATCATAACCACTGCTGATAATAACGAATATCTTTGGCCCATAGTGCATGGATAATTCGATGATGTGATTGACAGGATCATGACCATTAGTTAACAGTTGAATGTCTTTGGTCGTAGTGCACTGACAGATAATTGATTGGTATGATCATGACCATTGGTTTTATAGTTGAATATCTTTGCCCCGTAGTGAAAAGGTAAACAACTGATTGGTATGATCATTGTTATTATATTTGAATATCTTTAGCCTTTGGGGTAAGGATATTGAGTAAATGTTCTATTAAGCCTTTGTGGCAAGGAGAAATTATTGATTCACATTATTATAAACATGAATTATGAATTTAACTAGCATCTTTGGTGGTTCAAGTGAAGACAGGTGATGAAAGTTCTATTTGTCTTGGGTATAATAAAGAATTATGGATGGGTATTACAAGGATAAAATTGATGATAAACTTTTAAATCATAGAAGATAGTAGATATCATGTGTGACACCCCTAAAATAGGTATACATCACCCATTCTGAGTCGCCAAATACATGGTACAGAAATAAATACAACTTCAATAATACAATTGTCATGCAAAATACAACAACACATATACTGTGAGTTTAAATACAAATATTGTCTTCTAGACAATATCCACACTCAAATAAGTCCTCATTACAATTATTGATACACTATTTTATAAAAATAGTGAGGACTACTAAAACAACTGTCTAGGACCATCACTCTATACCCCGACTGGTTCCTGCTATGTTCTCGCTTCTTGAGAAGAAAAATGGAACAAAAAGAAAAAGGGTGAGCTCAACTAGCCTAGTAAAGAATATTATGACTAAGATAATATACAACAATTTATCATTAGTCTTCAACAGGTAAAAATCTGATAAAATATAATAGACAACAAGTTTTAGATCAACAAATGCAGCGGAAATAGCAATCCATTAGAAGAGTCAAGTAGAGAATGAATTCTACTATCTTCTAAGATTTAAAAGTCCATCATCAATATTTTATCCCTGTAACATCAATCAATATACATCTTAAATCAAATATTCATCTTTGCACTACAGGCCAAAGATATTCATTTGTATCACCAGTTGGTCATGTTCATCTCAACACCTGTTCATCTTTGCACTACGGGCCAAAGATATTCATTAGGTAATCATTCAACTTTGCACTACATGCCAAAGACATTCATCAGTTAATTATTCATCTTTGCACTACAGGCCAAAGATATTCAGTAATATCATCATTTAGGACTGAAGATGATGAATTTTTTTTAAAGAAAACGAATCTAGTGAGATAAAAGATCAAAGATTAGGGATTCGTACTTTAGTTTATCCAAGTTCAAAAATACCTTCTACTAATCAATTGTGAAGTAGAATTCAAAAATAAAGATCAAAACATGGATACAATCAAAGATAGTAACCATAAAAGACATCTGGGATGAAAAAGAGAAAATTTAATTTTTCGGTGAATAGTGTCGTATTCGTTAATAGTGTCGTATACGTGAATAGTGTCGTATACGTGAATAGTAATCCCGACACAAAAAGGTAGAAATTCCACAAGAAAAATCATACTTCATGAACAATACTCTTGAATAGTACCGTATTCGTGAATAGTGCCGTATACGTGAATAGTAACCCCGACACAAAAAGGTAGAATTTTCACAATAAAATTCATATCAATATTTCGGCATAATGATATTGAAGAAAATAATATCATTTACGAAGAAAATAACACCTTACCTCAAAGAAACTGTACTTCAGAATGGAATATCGGATATGATGTTGAATGAAACTTGTACTGAATAGCAACTCTCAAAGTATCTAAATACTCACAAAATACGCTCGATAATATAGAGAGAAAGAAAACGTGTTTCTGGTGTGATTTTCAATTCTAACTTAGCCCTCTATTCATAGGAAAATGTTAGCACGCCGAAGCAGACTTGACCTGCTACATGATGGCTTTACCTGCTACTATTGCCACCCACCACATTTGAAATTCAATTTGAGCACATTTCTCACCAACCAAAAGTGGGGCCCACCAATTCTAGAATTTCCCACCAAAATGATAAATTCGAATACTTCAACAATTTCTGAACCATTCACCTCTTAAAATTCATAACAACTCATATGTTCATTTTTAACGGTTCAAAATTTGTGGACATATACTCAACTTATATATGTATAACATATCCAAAAATCACAACGATCCAACGGTCGGATCAAAAATTATAAATTACGCAATATATCTCAAGAGCACTGGTTTGATCTTTTAATACCTCCAATCCGACAAAATACTGATAAAACACCTCAACATTAATTCCTTTATTAATAACCACATAAAATAAATAAATCCATCATTTATATCCACATCAAATAAATATTTCCTTATCATATAAATCAATAACTAATTATTCACAAATAATATTACAGAATCACAATTATGACAACCAGGCAGTTCCCAAGAAAGAGGGGGCTTTCCAATAAGGATTTCTCCTTATTGGTGCGCAATTAGGAGACCAAACCTCTCCTTGAAAGAACTTTCTAGACATTGCCAATAATTTTATCTAATAATATTATTCAAATAATATGAATTATTGATCTGATAATGGGAAATACTGTGCAGTGATAATTATTGAAATAACAATAATATAAAATATCAACGCAAAGAATTATTGAATCAATAAAATAAAATATTGAACAGTAATTATCGTAATGCTTATTCGAAGAGTGCCTTCTTACGTAAGAATCAATAATTCAACAATCTCAGGTAACATCTTGCGTGCTCTTTGTGCAACCACGTGTATTACTATATTTTAACCACCGTGTAATCCAATGTTGTTAATTCAGTAATAATTACGCCTGTTATATATAAAAAACTCAAACTTTTTCGCTTTCTTCATCCGACCGCTTTTCTCATTATGGGGCCCATTAAGGTCGCTTGTCAGTCGTGCATTTAATATTCCCCAATGTAAAGAATATTCCCCGACAGAAATGAATATTTTATAACCATTTGCTTATTTTGCAAAATTTGCACATTTCACCCATAACCAAAATATTATATCAAATTAATACCTTATTATTTCAAAATAATAATTAGAGGAAAATTCAATTTTATTTATAGAAAGATGGGGTCTTACATCATGCTCTACTTGACTCTTCTGATGGATTGCTTATTCCGCTGCAGTTGTTGATCTAAAACTTGTTGTCTATTATATTCTATCAGTTGTTATACTGTTGAAGGCTAATCTAAGGATAACTTATTCTGCATTATCTCAGCCATAATATTTCTTACTGGGCTAGTTGAGCTCACCCTTTTCTTTCACTATCCTCTGTGAAATGAGAATATACCGGACGAGTAGCCTGGGAACCAGAGTGATGATCTAGATGTTGGCTTTAGTAGTCCTCATACTATTGTTATAAAATAGTGTGATAATAATTGTAATGATGACTCCATTGAGTGTGGATCTTTGCCTAGAAGGCAATATTCGTGTTTAAACTCTCACTATGTTTTTGTCGTATATATTATATGACAAATTTATAATGTAAGTTTGTATTAGATTTATGTAGTGTGTATCTGACGACTCAAGATGGGTGATGTATACCTGTTTTGGGGGCGTCACACTTATACTGATATTCCGATCAGAAGTACTGTTATTTTGAGGTAAGGGATGTTATTTTCTTCATAATGATGTTATTCTTTCAATATCATTATACCGAAATATTGCTATGAATTTTATTATGGAATTTCTACCTTTTTGTGTCGGGGTTACTTTTCACGTATATGACACTATTCACGTATATGGCACTTTATTCATTATATCAAGCACTATTCACGATACTGAAGACTATTCACGAATACAACACTATTCACCTAAAAATGAAATTTTCTCCTTTTTGTCCAAGATGTCTATTATGGTTACTATCTTTGATTGTATCCATGTTTTGATCTTTATTTTTGAATTCTGCTTCACAATTGGTTATTATGGAGTATTTTTGAACTTGGATAAAATAAAGTACGAATCCCTAATCTTTGATCTTTTATCTCACTTGATTCATTTTCTATAAGATATTTTTCATCATCCTCCGTCCTAAATGATTATATTACTGAATATCTTTGGCCTGTAGTGCAAAGATGAATGATTAACTAATGAATATCTTTGGCCCGTAGAGCAAAGATGAGCAGTGTTGAGATGAATATGGCCAATTGGTGATACAAATGAATATCTTTGGTCCAGAGTGCAAAGATGAATATTTGATTCAAGATGTATATTGATTGATGTTACAGGGATAAAATATTGATGATGGACTTTTAAATCTTAGAAGATAGTAGAATTCATTCTCTACTTGACTCTTCTAATGGATTGTTGTTTCCACTGTAGTTGTTGATCTAAAACTTGTTGTCAATTATATTTTATCAGATTTTTCCATGTTGAAGACTAATGATAAATTGTTGTATATTATTTTAGTCATAATATTCTTTACTGGGCTAGTTGAGCTCACTCTTTTCCTTTTTGTTCCATTTTTCTTCTCAGGAGGTAAGAACATAGCATGAACTAACCGGGGTTTGGAATGATGGTTCAGGATAGTTGTTTTAGTAGTCCTCACTATTTTGTAAAATAATGTATCAATAATTTTAATGAGGACTCCTTTTGAGTTTGTATACTGTCTATTAGACAATATTTATATTCAAACTCACAGTATATGTGTTGTCATATTTTGCACGACAATTGTATTACTGAAGTTGTATTTGTTTCTGTACCATGTATTTGGAAACTCAGAATGGGTGATGTATACCTATTTTGGGGGCGTCATAGTTGGTATCAAAGGTTAGGGATATGATCCCTAACTGAGATGTGAGACAAGAACTAGGAGGGGAGATTCGCTAGTATGACCTGACTATGTTTATTTGGTATTTATTTGGTCGGTCAGAGTATAAGGATATTATGTGATATGTTAATTTGTTTAATTAACATTTGTTTAATGGCAGTTTTTAAGAATGGCAGCAGAGAACGTTAACAATGGAGTGAATGAGACCGTGGAGACACCTCTAATCACCAACCAGGATAATGTGATATCAGGCGAAGAAGGAATTAGAGATATTCTTGTGGTGATGGAAGAATTAATAGTTGCACCCGAGCTAGTCGCAGAGGTAGCAGCTGAGAGTGAGGAAGAATAGGAACCTGAGGAGAATTTATGAGAAGAATTTTATGATCGAAATGTAGAATTGCAAAATCGTATTCATGAGTTAGAAGAGCAGGCTGAAGAACGGCAGGCGGTCGTGGAGAAAAAGGATGCAACGATTCAAGCTTGTGTTACCCGATATGTGATGCTTGAACAGAAGCACTCTTTGGCAGAGTATAAGATGATAAAGCTGGAATCTGAGCTGAAAGAAGAAACAACTGAACGAGTGAGAATGAGTGATGCATGGGTGAAAGCCGCACGTCGCATTGATATTGTAGAAAGAGATTTCCGATCTAAGAAGGCTAAAATAGATGATATGTATTTCTCTTTTTGGTCAGCAATTGAGAGAACCCAACATCGAGTTTTGAATTACCCTGTACATTACGGTCAACCTTAATTCGATATGGATTGAAGATTAATGATTTAGATCATGAAACAGGAGTACGACGAAGCAGTTGAGGGTGGAATATGCCCTATAGCAAAAGTCAATTCTAGCGATAATGATGACCCCATAGGCTGTCCCAGACAAGTCAACATCGGTGGTTCAAGTAAGAGCGCCTTTCATAACTTTCCAAAAAGCGAGGAACCGAACGAAGTTATCACGGGTTAGTTAATCATAAATTTTTGCGAAGTTTATACCTTATTAGATACCGGTTCTACCCATTCTTTTATCTCTCCTGCTTGTGCTCAATGTTTGAACTTGACTCCGGAGAAATTAGACCTTGACTTATCTGTTGAGACTCCGTTAGGAGAAACTTTCATTACATCTACTGTTTATAAATCTTGTTTGATTCAAGTTGGAACCATAACATTACCTGCCGATCTTATTTCGTTGAAAATACTTGCATTTGATGTGATTTTAGTGATTGATTGGTTAACTACACATCATGCCAAAATTGATTATTTTCGTAAGGTTGTTAGTTTTCATATTCCTAACCAACCTGGTATGCAAATTCAAACAACCAAACCATTGAAGTCAAACACTTTCATATCAAGCCATAAAGCCATTCGTTTATTGAAAAATGGATGTCAAGCTTTCTTAGCCCATTTCATGGATTTAAACAAAAATACGTCAGATTTGAATGATATTTTTGTTGTTAGTGAATTTCCTGACGTATTTCCTGAAGAAATTCCTGGTCTACCGCCAGAGTGTGATATTGAATTTTGTATCGACTTTGAACTCGGTACTAAACCCATTTCTAAAATCTCTTATCGAATGGCTCCTATTGAACTTCAGGAGTTAAAAACCCAACTACAAGAGTTGGTACTCAAGCCTCTATCTGGTGACTTCCTTTGTGGAATGCACCAAAGCCAGACTCTCCGTAGAGGACGTTATATTTGTGTGGTGGTAAAACGATAGGTGCCATTGTGACGTGCTATCCAAGATTGGGATATGAGTCATAGTTGAGAGCAACTTAAGTCAGTAATCGAAATATCTAGCTTTCTAGGCTTAGCTGGTTACTATCGGAGATTCGTGGAAGGATTTTCTTGAATCGCTACTCGATTAACTTAGCTGACTCGTAAAGATATAAAATTCGAATAGAGCAAGGAATGTGAGAAGAGCTTCCAAGAACTCAAGAGGAGACTCATTTCGGCACATGTTCTGACCATACCATCCTGGAAAAGCGAACGTGGTAGCTAACGCGTTGAGTAGAAGATCGTACGCGAGTACGAGTGCAATGTTGTTAACACAAAGGTCCATTTTGTATGACTTGCAAAGGATGGAGATAGAGGTAAAGGCTCCAAGTACCCACGTGATGATATCAAGCATACGAGTAGAACCGACTTTAATCGATAAAGTTAAAGCTGTTCAAGCTACCGACCTGGAGCTGATGCGTATGAAGAAGAAAGTGCAAGAAGGTGTTATTCTAGAAGCAAGAATCGATGAAGAAGGAATACTTCGAGTCAACTCCAGACTTTATGTTCCTAACGATTCTGACTTGAAGCATAGAATCATGATGGAGACACACAACACACCGTTTGCAATCCATCCTGGGAGTACCAAAATGTATCATGATCTTCGACATACATTTTGGTGGAGCAATATGAAGAGAGAGATCGCGGAGTTTATCTCGAGGTGTTTAACTTATCAACATGTAAAGACGGAGCATCAAGTGTCAAAGGGTCCATTGCAACCACTTGAGATTCTGAAATGGAAGTCGGAACACATTACTATGGATTTCGTTACGGGTCTTCCCAAGGTTTCTCAAGGCATAGATGCGATTTGGGTCATTGTTGATAGATTAACCAAGTCTGCCAATTTCTTGCCTATACGGGAGACTTATTCCCTTGAACGTCTTGCTAGTATGTACGTGAATGAGATTGTGAGATTGCATGGTATGCCAGTATCCATAGTTTCGAATCGTGACCCAAGATTCACTTCACGATTTTGGGTTAGCTTGCAGAAAGCTATGGGCGCAGATTTATTTATTGGAGTTGAGATATCGTACCATCCTCAAAAGGATGGACAATCAGAGAGGACTATTCAAACTCTTGAAGATCTATTAAGACTCTGTGTCCTAGATTTCAAAGGGAGTTGGGATAAGTACCTACCATTGGTGGAATTCTCCTACAACAACAGTTATCAGGCAAGTATAGGCGTGGCTCCATTTGAAGCATTGTATGGACGAAAGTGTCGCTCCAAAGATCTTTGGGATGAGGTGGGAGAAACAACGTTGTTGGGACCAGAGTTGGTACGAATGACTATAGAGAAGATCCAAACGATTCGATAACGTATACAAACGGCACATGATCGACAAAAGAGTTATGCGGATCTTCATCGAAAGGACGTGGAATTTAATATTAGAGATCATGTATTGTTACGTATTGCTCCATGGAAGGGAGTAAAAAGATTTGGGAAGAGAGGAAAGCTCAATCCAAGATTTGTTGGTCCATTTGAGATTCTTGACCGAATAGGAAATGTGGCCTATAGACTCGCATTACCTCCAAGAATGTCTCGTGTTCATAATGTTTTTCACATATCTATGCTTCGTAAATATGTGAATGACCCGAACCACATTATTGAGTTAGAACCAGACGAGATAGCAGAAGATTTAACGTACGAGGAGGTACATATTAAGATCTTGGATAGGAAAGAGCATGTCCTACGCACCAAGGTCATACCACAAGTTAAGGTTTTGTGAAGGAAACATACTATTGAAGAAATGACCTGGGAGTTAGAATCAGAAATGGAAGCGAGGTATCCTCACCTTTTCGAAACACCAGGTACGTACGTCAATTTCGAGGACGAAATTTCATAAAGAGGGGAGCTTGTAAGACCCCAACTTTTTTATAAATAAAATTGAATTTCCTCTATTTATTATTGTGAATAATAAAGTGTTAATTTGATATAATACTTTGGTTATGGGTGAAATGTGCAAATTTTACAAAATAAGCAAGTGGTTATAAAATATTCATTGTGTCGGGGAATATTCGTTTGGTCGTTGAATATTCTTTCTGTCGGGGAATATTCGTACGACGGCGCAACCATTTGTGGGCCCCATAACGGAAAACAGTCGGATGAAGAAAATGATAAGTTTGAGTTTTTATAAATAATGGCGTAGTTATTACTGAAGCTAACTTTGTTGGAATATCCGGTGGTTAAAATCTGAATGTCTGGCGTGGTTGCACAAGAAGACACGGTATTGCACAATATTTTTGAATTATTGATTCTTACGTAAGAAGGCACTACTCAATAATTGTTACAGTAATTACCATTCAATATTTTATTTTATTGATTCAATAATTGCTGCGTTGATATTTTATATTATTGTTGTTTCAATAATTGTCATTGCACAGTATCTCCATTATCAGATCAATAATTCATATTATTTGAATAATATTGTTAGATAGCATTATTGGCAATGTCTAAGGAAGTTCTATCTAGAAAAGAGGTTTGGTCACCTAATTACGCGCCAATAAAGAGAAATCCTTATCGGAAAGCCCCCACTTTCCTAGGAACGACCTGATTGTCATAATTGTGATTCTGTAATATTATTTGTGAATAATTAATTATTGATTTATATGATAAGGAAATATTTATTTTATGTGGTTATAAATGAAGGAATAAATGCTGAGGTGTTTTATCAGTATTTTGTCGGAATAGAGGTGTTGAAAATCGTCCGTATGTGGATTTCAGTCATTTTTCGTTTGGAATTTGGAAAAACTTAAACTTACAAAGTTATAGAGAATTTAATTTCCTATGGAATAGATATGAGATTCGATTTTTTTTGATAAAACGGCTATTTATTATGAATTATTGAAGTTTCGAAAATAAATATTTTTATTAAAAATATGGTGGGCCCCATTTTTGGTTGGTGAGAAATAAACTGTGCTGAAATTTATTTTCAAAAGTCTTGGCGTGAATAGTAGCGTAAAAAGCCATCGTAGTAAAGGAGTTAGTCTGCTATATGGCGTTCTAAGCATTTTCCTATAAATAGGTGCTTAGTTAGAATTGAAAATCACACCGAAACAAGTTTTTCTCTCTATATTATCGGCGTATTTTGTGAGTATTTAGATACTTTGTGAGTTGTTATTCATTAGTGCAAGTTTCCTTCAAATTTTTATCACCGATATTTTCGTAATCTTTGTTATTTTGAGGTAAAGGATGTTATTTTCTTCATAATGATGTTATTCTTTTTCAATATCATTATATTGAAATATTGGTATGGATTTTATTGTGGAATTTTTACCTTTTACGTGGGGAGTTACTATTCACGTATACGGCCTTTATTCACGATAATCGCTATTCACGATATATCTGACTATTCACGAATACGACACTATTCAATAGAAAAATAAAATTTTCTCCTTTTGTCCAAGATGTCTATTATGGTTACTATCTTTGATTGTATCCATGTTTTGATCTTTATTTTTGAATTCTCACGCACAATTGGTTATTATGGAGTATTTTTGAACTTGGATAAACTAAAGTACTAATCCCTAATCTTTGATCTTTTATCTCATTGGATTCGTTTTTCTTTAAGATATTTTCATCATCCTCAATCCTAAATGATGATATTATCGAATATCTTTGGCACAGTAGTGCAAAGATGAATGATTAACTAATGAATATCTTTGGCTCGTAGTGCAAAGATGAACAGGTGTTGAGATGAACATGACCAACTGGTGATACAAATGAATATCTTTGGCCTGTAGTACAAAGATGAATATTTGATTCAAGATGTATATTGATTGATGTTACAGGGATAAAATATTGATGATGGACTTTTAAATCTTAGAAGATAGTAGAATTCATTCTCTACTTGACTCTTCTAATGGATTGATGTTTCCGCTGCAGTTATTGATCTAAAACTTGTTGTCTATTATATTTTATCAGATTTTTCCATGTTGAAGACTAATGATAAATTTTTGTATATTATCTTAATCATAATATTCTTTACTGGGCTAGTTGAGCTCACTCTTTTCCTTTTTGTTCCATTTTTCTTCTTAGGAAGTGAGAACATAGCAGGAACTAGCCGGGGTTTGGAGTGATGGTTCAGGATAGTTGTTTTAGTAATCCTCACTATTTTGTAAAATAGTGTATCAATAATTGTAATGAGGACTCCTTTTGAGTTTGTATACTGTCTATTAGACAATATTTATATTCAAACTCACAGTATATGTGTTGTCGTATTTTGCACGACAATTGTATTACTAAAGTTGTATTTGTTTCTGTACCATGTATTTGGCGACTCAGAATGGGTGATGTATACCTATTTTGGGGGCGTCACATGGCGGGGATGGTGTTTTTGACTACGGAGCTGACCGGAGGGATCTGCATGATGGCATTAATGGCGATGAATGTGTTGGGGGTGTGATTGTTTATGGGGATGAATTTGGGGGAGGGAAGGTGGTGTCTACGGTACTCTGTGGGTGGGCATGGGCGGATCTACCTTAGGGCAATGGGGTCAATTGACCCCACTGAATTTTTGGAAGTTAATTTTTAATTTGATTTTGATTTTATAAAGTGTTTAGTGAAAATAAAAAATCCAGATTAAAAGACTATTAAGTGTCAAAAATTTCTACTAACACAAACACTCTACTCTTTTATATTGTTTAGTAACTTATATTGAACATGATATTTTTGCAGCTATTGAAATGAGACTATCATTACGATAGTTTCAAACAATGAAATATCAAAAACTGTTATTATAAATAATATTTTAACAATATTATTTAGTTTTATAATTTATTTTAGAGGACACCAGAAGTGTCTCTTATAATAACAGTGTTTAAAAAAATTATAAAATATCATTTTATATATAACATAAGATCGAGAATTCGAAGTGTATTCAATTACATAAAATAATATCAAATTTATATGATAGCTCACACAATTATTTGCAGAGTAATGTTACGCAGACATGATTACTGGACAGGTTTATTGGACAGGTTTCAATTTATTTATTTTTATTTTTTTTTGCTAGTGACTCTCAAAAAATGTATAGTATTTATTCCGGCAGGAATTTTTACAAAATATAGTGTTTTAGGTGTAATTTGGATACATATAACCCTGTATTTGTATATGTATCCAAATTACACCTAAAACACTATATTTTGTAAAAATTCCTGCCAGGATAAATACTATACATTTTTTGAGAGTCACTAGCAAAAAAATAAAAATAAATTGAAACCTGTCCAATAAACCTGTCCAGTAATCCTGTCCGCCAAGACTTATTCTTATTTGCAATATCCCTCGCATTCTGACGCCTTTATTTTATTATATTTTATTTATTTAATAAATTTTTGTTTTAAAAAATTGACCCCACTGAATTCATGGGCTGGATCCGCCCCTATGGGTGGGGATATTGTTCGTATGTGTACAAATTGTATGTGCAGTCGAGGGAGGAGAGCAAAAATGAGAAGGTCGGCAATGGCGGCCATGATTATCTGGTTCAGAGGTTGGAGATGATTGAGATTATAACAGGAGGATGATCATTATGGCATGGTGTGTTTAGGTTAGCTAACGGTTCAGTTTTGTTATTTTTGAACAGAGGAAGAAGAAAGGAGAGAGAGAGAGAGAAAAGAGAGAAAAGAATAAAAAAAAATTATTTTTGTAACGTTAAGGGTACTTTTGGAAGAAAAAAAATTAGTTTAGGGTGGAAGTGGGACATCCGTGTAAATATTAGGGGAATTTTTGCACCTTTGCCCAAAATTTCATATAGTTTTATGGTTCATGTAATATATTTTTATATGAATCTTCATGTTGAATTGTGACCATTATATTTGAACTATCAAAAATGATTATGAGAATGGAACTGTTGTTTGACATGATGATTATGACTACTGATGTTATCGATTATAGAGTCCAAATAACGTATTTTAATATTTAAGAATATATTAGAGGTTGTTGTCTACTTTACTCTCTTGATGGATTGCTAATTCCTATATAGTTATTTGTTAAAAACTTATGATGCCTAACATTTTTTAAATCTCTGATTTTGTTATTATTGAATGCTAAAATAATTTTACTTTTCGTTATATTTGTCAAGATATCATTTACTAGGTTGTTTGAGCTTACTCTTTTATTTACACAATTTCTTTCAAGAAATAAAAATATAATTGGGACTAGCGAAGAAAGTATGAGAATGGAGTGTGATAGGTAGTGATAACATAGTGAGTGTGTTACTGTGTAATACACGATATTATAATGATTATAATGATGCAAGTGTTTTATATTTTTGACGACTCAAATTGAGTGTATTAGCTTGAATTTGTAAGCATCACAATTTTATACAATATATATATATATATATATATATATATACAATATGTAAGTACGATGCAGCTTATATATGACATTTGGTTGTCGCTATAGCTATTCAGCTAATGGCGACGGTTGAACCGTCATTATAACTAAAAACTGTCACGCCATAAAGCGATTTTGTACTACATGTGTGTGTGTATATATATATATATATATATATATATATATATATATATATATATATATATATATATATATATATATATATATATATGTACTAATCGATAGTTAACGTGGTAAAAAGAGGTTTGCCTTATTAACAAATCTTAAGCGTCCATTCGAATATCGGACGCTTAATATTGCTCTCGTTCGTAATATAATTTCCAGTATTCCGCAGTTTAATACTTTGGACGAGAAAAATGTCCAAAATACCCCTATAAAATATCTCTAAATTCAAAATTAATATAAATTTATTAATTTTAGACAATATAATTACCAAAATTATAAATCTTACTATTTTTCTTATTTTATCTTTATGGTACTAATAACTATATGATTTATTGTTTTCAAAGGTTAAATTATGTACATCAATTTTAAATTTAAATATATCTCAAATTGATTTAAACAAATCAAGCTTGATCTATATTTTGAACAAAATGAATATAAATTTGAAAATATTTATATTTAACCTTGAAAATATAAATTTGAAAATATTTATATTTATATTTATATAAATTTGAAAATATTTTAAAATTTTCATCATGCGACTATTATTAAAAGTTGAACTCTGTATTTTTAAGGACAAACAAAGAAAAAATATACCCCAATTTAATACTTCATAAATTACACCAGAAAACTCATTATATATAATTTATATTTTTTGTTCAAAATATAGGATCAAGTTTGATTTGTTTAAATTAATTTGATATATATTCAATTTTAAAATTGATGCACATAATTTAACTTTTGAAACCAATAAAGCATACTGTTATTAGTACCATTAAGATTAAAAATAGTAAGGTTTATAATTTTGGTAATTATATTGTTTAAAATTAATAAATTTATAATAATTTTGAATTTAGAGATATTTCATATTTAATTCAAAAGGTCAATATAAAATAAATAAATAAAAATAAGAGTATAGTTTTTACACAAATTTTAAAAATAAAAAATAAAAAAATGAGGAGATATGAGAGAGTAGAGAAAATCAATTTTTAATAGGCTATAAAAATTGGAGGAATACATTGCATAACTAATACATTTACGAGGACTAGTTGTGTTAAAAAATATATTAGGGAACTATTTAGCAAAAGCATGACACATAGGTCAGATTGGCAATTTAGTCAAGATTGAAAAGGGGTTAAATACACTTTTCCCCATTCTACTCGACCTCGGTTTATAAATGAATCATTGAACTGAATTTTTTTTTCATTCGACTCACCGAACTACAATTTTTTTACAAACCGTTACAAATTTCGTTAAATTGTTTGACTTTGGACGGAAAAATTACAGGAGTTGCCACGTGAGAGAGAGAAACCCATTTTTGTCAGACATTTGTCTGTGTGGCATGCCTAGATGGAAAACTTGTATAAATTTAATGCTAAATTAATCAAAATCAAATAAATAAAATAAAATAATGCATTCAAAATAAAAGTACAATAAAAATAATTTTTTAGATTTTATTTTAATCATGAATATTTGTATAATTTTAAATAAATTATATAAATTACACATAATTATATAATTTTCTTTTAATTTAAATAACTCATTAAATTCATTAATTTAATTAACCTCTCTTCAGATAAAACTAAAACTAGTAATAAAACATATAAATGTCTAATATGTTCTTGTATTAAGATATATTACATATATTATTAAAATAAAAAAAATTGGGTAATTTTGAATTTGAGTAATGTCTTTAACATTATTCATAAGTATTTTATAATAAGCACAAATTAAAATTAAAATTTATAAAATAAATTTAAACTTCAAAAAATATAACTAAAATTTTGAAAATTAATTATTATTTTTATTTTTGAAAACTAATATAATTATTATTAATATTATGAAATCATTAAATAAATATTAAATATATTAACAAATACTTAAAGTAATTAAAAATATATTAACAAATAAGTAAAGTAATTAACAAAATATATTAACAAATAAGTAACATATGAAGTGTTTCAAAAAAGAGTAACGTATGAAGTATCGGAAGGAAGGGAAGGAAAAAACGATCTTCAAGCAATCGGATGGAGAAATCGCAAGTATAAGAAATCGGAGAGAAATCGGAAGCAATCAAAGGTGTAGATTAACAAATACATCTATGAAAAAAAAAACGATCGGAAGTATATGTTTAGATCCGGATGTAGATCTTCAAAATAGAGGAGAAATCGGAAGTATCGGAAGTTCGGATCTGAATCTCGGTTTCTGAGATCCGAATCTAAATAGACTTGATTAAAAGGCCTCTCCTTCTTATACTTTCTTCAAATCCTTCCGGGTTGTTAGATTTGCTTTGATTTTGATTTTGATGAGTTTTGATTAAATCTTCGCTTTCATATTTGTGGTGAAGAAGATGAGTTTTAGATTTGATGAGTTTCAAAAGTACTCCTTTCATATTTGGATAAGTTTTGATTTGCTTTGATTTTGATTTTGATGAATTTGATTCTGAATTATATTTGGATTTGTGGTGAAGAAGATGATGAATTAGATTTGAATTTAGATTTGTGATGAAGAAGATGATGAATTGATTTGGATTTGTGGTGGAGAAGATGATGAATTATATTAAATAATTTTGTATCTTTAAAGTTAACTTCAAATATTTAAAAATAAAAAAAATGTATTAATTAATTTTATATAAATACATTTATAAAAATTATACATTAATATATTTTTTATTAATTAATATATATATTTTATAAATTTAATTATTTATTATTTTTAAAAGGAGAGAATTCAAGTTTGAAAATTAAAAAATTTAAAATAAAGTTATTTTATTATTATTATTATTAAAAAAAATCCACTTTGAGTCTTATATTTCACATAAGCATTGCCATGTAGACTTTCCGTTAACTTTTAACACTTTTAGACGGAAATTTCAATTTTTATAAAAAAATTATCGTCTAATGAGTTGACTGTAAAAAAACTCAGTCCAGTGATATATTTGTAAACCAGATCAAATAGACTGGGCAAATATGTATTTAACCCGATTGAAAAGCCTACAAATCACCCCAAAAAGATTGGAACGCCACAAAAGAAAAAGCGAAGAAGTAATAGGTTTTTAATTTAGAGAGAGAAAGAGGAGCTTTCAAATGGATTTGGGGAAAAAGAAGAAATTGACGAGAATTAGGGCAAAAAAAGAGGACAGAATCAGTAGCTTGCCCGATGAATTGATTCATATCATCCTCTCTGGCATCGAAATCAAAGAAGCAGTTCAGACCTGCGTATTATCCAGAAGATGGAATCGGATCTGGACCACTCTTCCTTATCTCAACTTCTACTCCCTTCATTTTCATATGGATGACGTTCCTTATGTAAAATTTGTGGAGGAATTTCTCTCGAAACGGAATCACTCGGCTGAAGTATCTACAATCCGGTTAAGTTTACGTGATTTCGAACCAGATTTCATTGAAAGTGCTGTAAACTATGCAATTTCTCACAATGTAAAGCAATTTCGTACAGAGTATGCGGACTTCAGAATAGAATTCCCGCTTTGGAGTTTTCCTGTTTTAACAACTTTACATCTCCAAAGTTGTAGAGACGTACCTCTAATGTCATGGAGTTTGCCGACTTTAACGACTTTACATCTTGAAAATGTAACATTTCAGAAAGACACAGTGTTGAGTTTTGAGGGTTTTGTCCATTTGAAGAATCTAAGTTTAAAGGCATCCTTGACGTGGCATGGCATGGAGGTTTTGTTTATAACTTCTCTTAGTCTTGCAAATCTCACCATATCCCAAGATTATGTGGAACTTAGAAGTTGTTTGTTTGCGATTTCGGCACCCAATTTGTTGTGCTTGGAATATAGTGGTAATTCTCCATTATTGTTATCTGCGAGGATGGCTTACCTTGTTTAGAAAAAGTGAATCTTGATATCGATATATATAAGTATGGGTCCAAGAAGTACTTTGAAGAGAACAAACAAGTAATTTTCCAGCAACTTATTAGTTTGTTTCAAGAAATCCATAGAGCCAAGTTTCTTACACTTTCCATGAATACAATACAGGTATACTGTTAATTTATTTTCTAAACTAGTTGATGTTAGTTTAGGTATATTGATTGAGGCAACTGCATGTGACCTTGTTCACTTTTGTGGATTTAATATAAAAGATATTTATGATCAAATATACAATGTTATGCACTAGACCTGGGTCATGTTATACATCTTCCTGCATATATAATATTACTTTAAGAAATACGCAATTGAAATGTATATTAACTGCATTGTTAGTCTTCATACTATAATTGGAGTTAAAATGTTTGCTTTGTCTTGTGCAATAACTTTCCCAGGTTATTTCATGGGATCCCCATTTTTCAGAATATCCTCCTTCTCCATTTGGTAACCTGAAGTGTCTTATGCTAGAAAAAGAACGATATAACCGATTTCGACGTGACAGCCCACCTGTGCCTCTTAATCGTGTCATAATCTACTTACTCAGTAGTTCTCCAGGTGCAAAGATCTTGATATAGGTATTTATAGTTCCACTGGTGATTTTTGACCTTATTGTTCTACATGTCTGCATTACATGGACTCTTCACTTTACCCTAAAGTACCCGGGTCAAACACTCGATATTCAGACAGGGGTATGGATAGTTGTATACTGGACACTTCATTCTGGTGTAAAAAATTGGCAAAATTAGGAAGTCCCCTTGTCAGAATCTTCAAAAAATAGTGTCCAACCGGACTCCATTCGAGTTTCTGTAACATAGCTGTATGTTAGTTTGATTTATATTCAAACTTCAAACTTCAAACCCAAAGACTGTTGTGTTAGATTTATTATTTGTTTATACCAGAGTGGAGAGCCTACAATGGAGACTGTAGATTGTGGTGGTAAATGAGGAGCATTAAATACTGAACTATTCAAGTTTTTGGTCTTGGCAACTTAATACACCATTTGTGCTATAAAAGCTGTACTACTTTATATGTCAACTGAAGCTTATTAGTTTTCGAAAAATTAGTTAGCTGTTCTATTTTGCAATCTATAATTTATTCACACACATCATACTCTTCTACATTTTGGGAACTAATAACTATGTATCTATGAGGAACAAGACTTGTGTCTATTTTTTAGGGACAATTGAGCTCCTCCTGTTTTCTCTTCTTTTTATTTTTTATGTTTGGCTTTATATTAAGGTTTGCATAATACACAAATCAACCTAGTTCTTTTTAGGACTAATTCTAAACAAACTAAAAATAAGATAAAATTTAGTCTTCAAATTTTAATATTGGAACAAGATCATTGAAAAACTTTATATTTTGTTGGGGGTATAGTTTCACTTTGTTTCTAATAAGTAGACATCCCTCTCCAATAGTTATGTGCTCTGGTCAATGGTTGCTTTGGACAAATATATGAACCATATTCAATTTTCGACTTTTTGTGTAATTTGAGAATTATGCTTCTTTTTCTTGGGATTTATATCAGATGACTGTCCGCTGGCTTTGTAATTGATCATAACACAGTATTAGATAGGCCTATTAGGATTTATCCAGCAACTAATATTTATAGAGAGAGAGAGATGAAGAAAAAGCTTGCTTAAAAAACAATAAATTAATGGGGAAAAACGAATTGTTGTGAAAACTTGGTAACATGGATTGTGCTCAATATAAATTTTGTGAATGTGAAGTATATGAAACTTCTTTTAGAGGGGAAAAAATTGCTGGCTGAAGTTTTATCTTGTAAGGAATTAAAAGGTATTTCCAGGAGGGGAATCGATATTTAAGAAATTTAATGTCCTCCACCGTAGTAATATAGATCGGTGAGGTTTAGAACAGGGAATGTTGAAGATCATGAACCTCAAATGTGACATGTGTCCATCAGTTATCCTTTGCCAACATAGCAGATATTATGCATCATATACTGGGGCTGAGATAGATCTGTTGATTGAAGTTTGTTTCTCTACCATCAAAAATTCAGAGCCCCAACCTGTAGTGGATTTTTAATTTTTTTACTTAATTACTTATTGTAGGAAGTCTAGGCTGAAGGTTCTCTATAGGAAATTGTTTCTGCATTGCAAAATATTCTGAAGATGGGAAACATAAGCAGAGGCAAATAATACAGAAGAGGTGGGAAGTGAATGAATGGTTAGATCAGAGTCGGCTATATCAAAACCCTACAGACCATATCATAGCTCGTTGGCAATGTGACATGAGAAGAAAAGATGCTTGAGGGTCTGTCCGTTACTGTCACCCTAAGAACATTTAATGGAATCAATAGGAAATTTAGTGGTTAAGATAGTTCGAGGAGGCATACAATTGATAGGTAAAGTGATGGAACCACAAGTTAAGAACAAATCAAAGATTTTTATATTTATTATTTGAAGTTTTTATCATGTTTAATATAAGAGTAATTCATGTAAATTTTATTTATTAGTGGGGATTGAGGACATTTAACAGTGATTAGGATTTTTTCATTTAGTAAGGGTATTTTAGTCGTTTAGTTATTTTATTATTACGGAAGTAATATTTGGGTTTTGTGTCCATATAAAAATTGATGTATTCCCAACAAGTTAATAACACTATGAATGGATTACAGACTATTGATTATTGATATTCAGCTATGAGCTATTTTCTGTCTTCTGCGGTTGAGAAACCCTTGAGGTTGTGGTGTGCAAAGCATCACCCAAGTAAAAGATTCTTGGGATAGTGAGATGCGGAACCTCACCCGGGTTGATTTTTCTTGTTTTCTCGACAATTATTCCTCTCCAAATCTTGTCGTACATCATAAACATACAGAGAGAGGAAGAACTTATGTCTGTCATGGATCTTAGCATAATTCAAATTGAATTCCAGAACACTTCATTTTGGGGGTAAGGAGGCAAGAAATTTAACCTTTAACTATGAGGTAGTCTGATTAGAGCTGCTTTACAGCTTAACAATTTAATTTTGAGAAATTTAAATGTCTAAGATGAATTATGTTTTATCATCTTGACAAACCAGATGCAGAACACAAGGATGGCAAGTACTTAGTTGCATTGCACTTTTGTGGCTTCCTTCCTTTGTTGCTTCTTTCTATTACTTGTATGTTCATATTTTTACCAATATTTGAGGGATATCTGGTGTCACAGTTATTGTTGCATAAGGTATGAATGGCTTGAGTCAAACTTATTAAAAAATATGAATGGGAATTTATTCATTAAAATTTAGTGACTTTTCACCTTATTATTTAAATATCAGAGACTGAAATTAGCATCCATGATTTATTTCTAAAATTTTCTGTCCCCATCATGATGTGGAACATGGTTAGGGGCCCTGTACAATTGACTTATATAGCTTTTACACCCTTTATTTATCCTCGTGTTGTCTCAAACCCATCATGTTCCAAAATTCATGCTTCTTTGCCTTTTACACCACTAGTTGGCATTACTATTTATAAAAAAATTCAAAAATAATTGAATAAAAATGCCATTATTTGGCATTACATTGCATCTTGGAATGTTTGATGAGTACTTTTGATTTTTATTTTCGTTCAAGTTATTACAAATATTTTACTTAGTTAAAGGACAGGAATGTAAAGTTCTACTTAATTTCAGCTATTACAATATTTTTATTGCTGTTTTGAAAATTAAATTTTTTTAATATTTTTTTTAGATATAAGAAGGATTGTAAAACATTTCTACCACTATATACAGCGGAAGCGATTAACGATTTAAAGGATTTATAGATTGATATTTGATGTATACTTGTTTGTATTTTGGGTGATTTTGCTTCCTTTGAGCATGCATTCTAGATGCGAAAAGGGGAAAATGATGTTTCAATAATCAATAGGCAGTATTTTTCCTTTTTACAGCTGCGATGGTTTAAACTCGTGCCTTTTGAATTTATGACAAAAACATCGGAAGCCGGAGAAAGTGTGAAGAAGAGTATACAAAAATTAGTTGATTTTCATATCAAGAGTCTTATATTACACACTTAACACTCGGACAAAGATATTGTACTAAACCACTTTATTTTAGTGTAAAAAGTTTGCAAAATTGAGAAGTAATCGTTTCGGACTTTTCAAAAGAAGGTGTCCAACCAGACATTTGATTTGGGGATGTTGCTAAGTCGTCGCCTTGGCTAGACTAGTCGACTAGCCATGCAAATTTTATTTTAGTTTTTGTACGCTAGCATCAGGGGTGGATCCAGAATTTTTTTTCAGCAGGGGCGGATTTTTCAAAGCCTCGAACTATATTTACTTTCTATATTCAAACAAAAATTAATTTCTAAACTTCAACCCAAATTTGCATTAAAGAGATTTTTAATAATTGCATTATACACGTCCTAATATCCTAAGAGGATACTGGCTTTAAATATCATACAACAAAGAGGAAAAAAACCCAATACTTACAAACACAATGAACAAACACCTAATAATCTATACATACCATACAAAATGTAACCTCAGTCAAAACGAACTGAAGGATACATGTCAATAGCAGTTCAATTATATAGATTGTTGCCGCAGATGCATTCTACTACTATTTGCTAGAATACATGTCAATGGAAGAACTGAAGGAAACAAAACGATTTCGATGCCTCAGGGTATATAATAAATTAACTCCCAATATTGAAAGACAATTGCAGAACAAATCTCGTGTTGAAATAAAATGCAATGATAAATTACCTAAAGACATATAGATTGATTAATCCTTCACTAATTTCTTGACCTACTTAAATTTAGCATTTGTAGAATAAATGTTAAAATTAAGCAACAAAATTCCCCTTTTCAAATCGATGATGAAACCCTTCTTGGTTACTTGGTTAGTGTAACCTGCTGCAATAAAAACATAAAATCAGTTGCAATGTTCTAAAAGGCGCTAGGTGTGAAGTAGTGGTAGTACGGGGCCTAGGCGGAATAAAATTACCTATTTTGACATGATCTTATTCACTTCTTGTTGTGATTTGATGTGCTACAACCTGCATTATGAATATGGTAAATTATTTAAAAAATAAATATATCAAGATCTGGTTTGGATAATTATTAAAATAAAAAAAACCTCTCCGCCTAGACCTTGTCTAATTTCTTGATAGGATTTTTTTGCCATCTTGGGCCTAGGCAAGGCGCCAGGGGGCCTAGCGCCTAGGCGGGGATCTTTAGAACACTGATCAGTTATTAGTAAAAGCTGAAAGGAAACTGAAGAAAATGGGTCAGACGAAAAGAGAATTATATAAACAAGCAACAAACCAAAACTGGTTCCTATAGCTAGTTGGAGTTGTAAAAATTTGAAATCCTAAAATTATATCCAAAATCACATAAGATAAATAACCCCCTAAACAAGTAATTCAACATCCAAAATACCCATAAATTTCAAAATTGGGAAATGAAAAGATGAACTTTATTGCAGAAACGTCTTATTTGATTAATGTGTTGATCCATGGCCAAATACATTAAATAAATTAAATTGGGTTTAACCCCAAGTCCCCAACTAACAACAAATTCAAATAAACTACAAAGTTTAAATTATCAAAACAAAAAAAGCCCTAATTTAGTTACCTTTTAAAAGCTAAGAGGTAGTGCCATAGACCATAGTGGAGATGTAGAAGAAGTACTTGGCTTAGTGGCGGAGATGTTGAAGAACTAGTGGAGTCGTCACAGAAGGAATGAGAGAATGAAAAAAGCAGAAGTAGAGTAGTTTGTACTTGTATAGTTGTATTTAAAATACTAATGAAATTTAGTTTTTGCCTCCTTTAAGTTTAACTCTTTCATTAATTTGTCCCTCTTAAACTTATTAAAATACATATTTGGCCCTACCCCTATACCTATATATATAAAAAAAACCAGCAGGGGCAATAACCTATGCTGCCTATGCATAGGTCCGCCCCTGGCTAGCATCTAACAAGTTTGCTTTCCATTGACCGGAAAAATTAATGGATACATAATTAAATTGCCCATAAACTTGGATGATTTATAAAATGGGCGGTCAACTTGTTTTTCTTTTCTTTTCCTTTTTTTATAAACAATGGGCATTCTGTTGCCTTTTATTTTTTCAATATATATATATATATATATATATATATATATATATATATAGAGGGGAGTGATCCACATCCAAAGTTGGATGGGTTCCCCCATCCATCCAACCCAAACCGGACCGCCCGTTTGATGATCCAAAGGCCAAGGAAAACAACATCCACACAACTGTTTGTTAGACTTCTAATAACAGTTGTGCATGTATTTCTATATTTATATGCATGTTACCAAATGTATTTCTATGTTAATAGGTGTATTTTTTTGGGTCTCTCAGCTTTCTTCTTTTTTTTGTCCTATTCCCGATGATACGGGTTGTGATCGGTGGCAGGGGTGGAGGAAGGTGGCGATGGTTGTGATGGGATTTTTGTTGTTTAGATGTGGGCTTTGAATTTCAATGATATAAGGAAAGATTTAGGGACAATCCTCCCGTCAAAGTATTTAATTAATTTGTTTTGATTTTGCACTGAAACCCTGCAAATTTTGGCACTTCAACCAGCAAGCGTGGATTTTTGAGCATCTAACAAGTTTGTCATAAGAACGAAACATGGATTTTTGAGCTTGATTTCTATCCACACAATAGTCGTGCAGTGGGGAATAAACTAAATAACTAAATAGCTGGGGCATAAATGACATTCACAAAATATACTTAAGTGGGTTAGGCTGCTCCACATAACTATTTGTTAGGTTCCTAATAACAGTTGCGAGGATGTTGTTTTCCTTTGCCTTTGGATCATCAAACAGACGGTCGGATCTGGGTTGGATGTATGGGGGATCACATCCAACTTTGGTTGTGGATCACTCCCTTGTATATATATATATATATATGGTACCTATTCCACAACATAGGTTAGTTGGGAGCACTATTCTAGCTAGCTGATCTCTGGTCGTCCATTGTAAGATCTAAGGGGTGACTGGTGAGAATGAATAAGACATGGCTTGGCCACTAGTAGGACCTGCGGCCAGTGCAACTCCCATTAGTGGCCAGACTAATGACTATTATGCTCTTATTTTGACTTTTCAAACTGACCGTTAGTAGGACCTACAACCAGAATACAGGGAAAAAAGGAGATGAGCCTGACCGCACGTCCGGAACAAAGGAGTAATATATGTAGTGTACTCTAATATCTCAACATAATAATAGAAAAAAAATTAGTAAAGGAGAAATAGAGATGCTAAATGGGTATGATATGTATTATTTCTCTTTTACTACCTACAGAATTTATACACTTTTAAGTTTGATATTTTTTCCTAACTACTATTATGTTTAGATATTTGAGTACACTAAATATATTACTCTGTTCCATCCTCAGTGTAATAGTCAATATTTTGGCTTTTCAAACTGGCCGCTAGTACGACCTTCAGCCAGACCCATCTCCTAACTAACGTATGTTGTAGAATAGGTCCCTCTCTCTCTCTATATATATATATAGTGATCCATAGCCATTGTTGGATATGGATAATTTCCAACCAGCTGATATAATATATATATGGGAACCAATCCATTGCCAACGTTGTAAGCTTAACATTATCCTTATAACAGATTTCATCCGTCCATTCGCTAATTGAACGGTGTAATGGAACCATAGTCCGCAGTTTAATATGAGGAAGCCTGCAGTTTAGTTTTGCGGATCCGAGGGATTTTTATTTTTATTTTTATTTTTTTACGTCAAATTGGTCAGAATTCTTTAACCAGTTGAAGGCAATTCCAAATCCTCCTTGTATGAGACCAGTCCACCATTTCAGTTCTGGCTGTGGCCAAAGTGGCACTAGAAAAGAACTTACCTCGTTATCTTGGGGTGTTCAAATTGTTGTAGCCATTGGTAAAAAGTTGCAATAAATGCTAATCATTGCGATTACAGGAAACAGTTAGAATTCAACAATCAAGTTGTAACACAACACACACCTGCCATTCGTTAAAGCCCTGCATACTTTCAGGGTTCAATTTCTTGATAGCAACAATCATTCCGGTACTAATCCTAGAGGGAGCAAGCGTCTTCTCATCCACCCATCCCTTAAAAACAGTCCCAAAACCTCCTATACCTAAAACGGTATCCGACTTGAAACTTTTCATGGCATTTTTCAATTTTCATATCTGAAAAGCTATATATCTTCAGATTGGAAGTAGGCAATATTTAACAAGTCATATCACTTGCTGCAGCGGAAAATCGGCTCTGGCCTGCACTGCTGCTGGTAGTAGCCGAGAATCCACCACCGTTGCTATAATTTGATGTCCCTGAAACAAACAATAAAAAGTTACAATAAAAAAATTTCACCAATTTCGTCATTCGCTTGTTTCTTTGTATTTCAGGTGGTGGAATACAATTATAGCCAATTTGACGTAAAAAAATAATCTCTCCTATCCGCAGTTTAATTGTGCGGACGAGGATTACTTTTAAAAAAATAGGATATTTTTGTACATTGACATAATGAGTCTCCGTCCGCAGAATTAAACTGCAGGGAGCCCGCAGGTTGGGATTCCATTACACCATTCGATTGGACGACTGAGATCTGTTGTAAGGATAATATTAAGTTTACAACGTTGGTTGTGGATCGGTTCCCATAATATATATATATATAAATAGTTTACAGGTTGAAATTGTATATTGGAAATGATTTGTAGACTTATGAGCGACTAGTTGGACGTCTAGTCGCTTAAGCTCCTTCCCATCGATTTGACTCGACTTGACAACTATGATGTCAAGAACATGTTCAGAAAATTTTGTACATGTTTTGAACTTGTGTCATGTAAACTAAGACATACTAAACTTAACAGAGATATTTGACTTTTGTTGCTCCAAGTCATCTTAACGAGGACATGATACATCTGAGCTATTCTCCATTGAGGATATGATACATCTGAACTGTTTGAGGGAATTTGATTTTGAAACGCATTGTCACTTGAATTTAACTGTATGGGTTGCTGGTATTCTGACTTTTAGGTTATATTTGCGTTTTAATGCAGTGGCCACTTTTGGCTGTAAAAATTCATGCATCGGTCTTCTTTTTCAGTTAAAACCTTCCTTAGATTATCTTGATGTTCAAGTCTCTAGTTATTAGTTTTGACTTCTTCATCCGGACATAAGAATGATTTTTTAATAACTTGAACTTTGTCATTATGATTTATTGAAGCATTGGGGGATGAATATTAGTGATTACAACCCGAACGTGAATATGTTGCGGTGGACGGGGTTTACTTTTTTGGTGGTGGATGATTCTGAAGAAGAAATAGGAGAATATTTGAATGAAGATGATGAGGAACAGGCTATGTTTGAAGATGGACATATTAGTGATGGTGGAGATGAAGATACCTCTGTTCAGGACGCGACAGAGGAACGAGAAGATCATGCAAGACAGGATCCAGAACTGGAAGCTGATGTTATTAAACAAAAATCAATAATGGAGGCCACTAAAAGGATTCCAGGGCAAGTGAATTCTATGACTATGAGTAATGTTCATGTCAATGGGACTTACTCATGTAGCACAAATAGTAATTTATCGTTATGGGAAGGCCATCAGGTATATTCCGAGTTTGTTGATTTCCTACAACACATTAAGGAAAAGTACCCAGAAACGTTTGAGCACTTTGATCCCCAAACTGAGATGATATATACCGTCGGGCTGAATACATTGTGCACATCTGCAAGTTCATTTTTTGAAGTCATGAGAACCAATGTTACTACCTCGATTATCACTCACTACAGGGGCCTGTTTTCTGACTTGGAGAGATGGGGGTTCAACACTAGTTGGCTAGTGAATCATCTAAACAATGCTGACGAACTTTGTTCTATTGACAATAGTATTACGGGTGCTCTAGGGGAAGTACGAGAACTCCAGGCTCGTCTCGATGATGCACAAAAGAAAGTACAAGAACTGCAGGCTTTGCGTGTGGCAAAGAGGGTAAAGATGTCAGAGATCCAGGAAGCTTTCGGACATATTAGGACCACAGTTGCTGCGGGTTATCATTGATATAGGTTATTATCTGGTCATTAAGACAATAGTTTTCTGCTTTACTTGATCCTAGCTCCCTGTGTATTTGTGTGTTCGTGTTTTGCAAGGTTACTGCTAAATTTGGAATATCACTGGAAACTAGGTTTTCTTTTTTTGGTTTGTTTGGAGAATGTGATCTATACGTACATGGTCTGTAATAAAACTACAACCTTTTAACAATTTCAGATGGTCTGTAATTAAAACTACAACCTTTTAACAATTTCAAATGTATTTTCTCTGTGCGTCTGAATTTGCATGTACTTTATATTTTTATTTTTCTACACTTTTATTAGACAGTAGAGGCTATCTGCCCATACTTTAGTAGTGAGAAGCCCTAATCTGAGAAAATTCCAGGCGCAAATTGAAAATCCATATTGGGGGATAGTTCAGCAGCCATTGTTATGCATAACAAAGATATTACTGAACATGGATGGCACTGAATTGTGTCATATTACACTCATGCGGTTATAACTTGTGTTTATTTATTTAATATAACTCTCAACCTTTATGCATATACTTGATTCATATTTTTTGGTCTTTGGTGTGCATAAAGCTTTAGCTAGATAGGCAAATACATCATATGTATTTACTTATAAGATAAAGATTTGGACAATTTAAACCCTAAATCTATAAAAATCATGGCGGAAGAAATTTTTTTTAGTGAATTTAATAGCCTATAAATATCTTTTTATTGATCTTTTTTCTCCTTTTTCCTAATTAATTTTCCTTATTGCATAGTAAATGGCAGCTGTAAAACCTTAACTTGTTCATAAAATGTTCATTTCTATTACAAAATCTAGTGATCAATATTTAACAAATGATCGTGGCCTTTCATAATATTGTCTTACGGACCAACTTAACTATCGCAATGTGCACAAAAGGACAAAACGAAAACTGTTTCAAAATACTGTGTTGCGTTATGGGTTTAATTTCTCAAAAATGCCCTTTTGTTGATAAGATGTAAATTTGATTATACATGTCTTTGGGCAGTTAATGTACACACCCATTATACGAAGTCTTTCATTTAAAGCGATAACCAACCAAAGCACTGTACTTGTTTTTTAATACTCCCTCTGTTTTTAAAAGATTATCGTTTTAAAAAAAAAAATTATTTTAAAATGTTTGTCGTTTACAACTTTCGAGAAGAATAAATTATTTACTTTCATATATTACCCCTATTTTCTTTTATTGTCCCAAGAAATTCTCTCCCTTGTATTAATAGTTTTTAACTTCCCATAAAGGGGTAGTGATGAAATTTCAAACAAATTTGACTTGGTAAATGATACTTTCTTAATCTATGTACAAAAACTTTAAACGACAATCTTTTAGGAACGGAGGTAGTATATAATAACTTTTCGCATTCAATCTACCTCACTCTAGACCAACTAAATTAACTCAAAAGCTAAGAAACAAGTCACGAAAACTTTGAAGGACATTTGATGTTATATTTATACTGTCTTTGTAAGTTTTTATTTGAGAGGAGAGGAGAAGAGAAGAGAAGAGAAGAGAAGAGAAGAGAAGGGAAGGGAAGGGAAGGAAAGGGAAAATAATTACAATCCCTTTAAATTTCATGTTTTTGAGTTTTTTTAGGGAGGAAGGGAAGAGATTTAGAGGTAAAATTGATTTAATTATTAGCTCAAAATTTCCCCGCAAAAGTTTGGAGGGATGAGAAAAGATGGAAAAATGAAATATTTATATTACAAAAAAAAACCTTTATAAGATAAATAATATGAAAATTGAATTCATTTATATTTATTTAATACAATTATTTTTAAAATTTATTTAAAAGCTACTATCAATTATAATTTTGTTATTTTTAATATTTACATCAAATTTAAAATTTATAATTTCTTAAACTGAGTTCAAAATTCTTTCTTTAGACAATCTTTTCCCTAATTATTATAACTCCCAATTTTTAAAAATACAAATTTTCTCTTTTTCCCGACCCCAACCCCACCCCTCCCCCTCCCCCTCCCCCTCGCCCTCGCCCTCGCCCTCGCCCTCGCCCTCGCCTAGTGCCCCCACTAGTACAATTTTCTTTACACTAGTACACATATCTTAGAGTTAATATAACATAAATTCAGAAATAATATGAAATGTTTGATCATATACTAATAATAATAAATTAGAGTTACTTTATATATATATATATATATATATATATATATATATATATATATATATATATATATATATGAACATAAAAAAAATGAACAAAATAATTCAATAATAAGTTTACTATCACATACAACCGCTCACATACACTCACGTGCATATTGGCATGACCCACCTGCAAAGCAAGTCAGGTGGTCTATGTCAATGTGATAGTAGACTTATTCATAATTCAATAGTTAGACATTGTTAAATCATACATTTATTATATTTATATATAAGGGTAATATAGTAATAGTGTAGTTTAAAAATAAAATTATTTTCCTTTCCCTTCCTTACTTCTAAACTCACAAACAAAAAAATAATAATATAAATATCATCTCTTCCCTTCCTTTCTAAAACTCATAAACACAACAAAGGAAGATTACCATCTATTCTTATCATTTCCCCTCCTATACTATCTCTTCACATCCTATCCTTCCAAACTCACAAATCTAGTATTAGATTAGTATAAATGACGGACAAGGTAAAAAAACTAATTTAGAGGAAAAGAGCATAAAGATTTGAATGCCGTTAACTATATTAGGATAAGAATCACATATTTTCATTACACGTACATCTCCGAAGGGAGCTCAAGTAGTTAAGTTGGATATATTACTAGAAAGCATATGTCAGGAATAAGTATGTGAATGATATTCCTATTTAATATGATTTGATTTTGATATATATATGAATGAATATGCAAGTATGCTTGCATTAAGAAAAGCTGTAAAGTCCTGTGATAGATAATAGAAACATATGTACAAGGACTTAGAATGAATTGATTAAATGTGTTAGGTTGATCCTACATAAGCAAAACAACTTTGTAAAGTCCTTAAAAAGAAATGATGTACAAGGACTATAAATATAGAAAGATCAAATTTGTTAGGTTGATCTTATGATGTAATAGATAGGCTTGTATGATTGTCGAGCACTACACCAGAAATCGTAGTCTGCCAGGAGAGTAAAGGAAAATTCGAGAGCTGTCGAGGCAGAATCGTAGTCAACAAGATAATAGATCTCAGAGTTCGTAGACTTTCAGGAGAGACGAAGAAGGATCGTAGTGGGTCGAGGAGAACTTTCTCAAAGCCGTAGTCTGCTGAGGAAGTCATATTCAAAATCGTAGACACATCCTGCCTACGAGCCGACCGAGCATCTGCCGAAGTCATGTTAAGAATCGTAGACTACACTCGGAGTCGTAGAGTCTACTAATGTCGAAGTCAAGTCAATAATCGTAGACTACACTTAGAGTCATAGAGTCTACTGATCATATCAGAGGCAGAGATCGTAGTCGAGCAAAAGATTAGATGAAGACAACGAGCACAAAGTCAGAAATCGTAGAGTGTCAAGATCTGATCTCGGAGTCGTAGTATCTACACAATCGAAGTTGAATTGTAGAGTGTAGAACTAAGATTTCAACAGACATGTTCACAACGCCAAGGCAGAATCGTAGAGCAAACACGATTCTCAACAATTGAGCACTCCCAGAATATCCAAAGGAATGAAGTCTCTGGTCCGAGCTGCAAAGTAACATCCAACCTGAAGGAAACCAGAGAGCACTCAACGAATGACATGTAAGTTAACAGAAGATCTAAGCACCAACCCAATCAGCATTCAGATGGAGTTGGGAAGCCATGTGAGATGAAGTCTTCCACAAGTTGATAAGAAGAAGACTTCAGTAACTGACTAAGGAAAGTCAGCAAGTGCAGTAGCTGTCAAGTAAATAGAAGACAACGATCTTGGAAGCAACCAGGATCATAGTGTTTGCAAAACAAAGAAAGAACTGATGGAGTGTACACAAAGTTACTGGTCAACGACTGAAGAATAAGGATAAAGTGATTAAGCATTGGGTCAGTCCATTGATGATAAGTGAACGGGAGATCACAAGGAGAAAGCGAGCTGGACATGCCACAAATCTGAAGTGTCTTGCTATTCAGAAGGGGCCAAAATAAAGAGTCAAGCCATCAGTATCAGAGAGCAGTCGAGGCAAACAGAAGTGTTGAAGCACTGCACAAGAAAAGCAAGAAGTGTTCTACATTGAAGATCCAATCAACACTCTTCAGAGATCATAGTGTTGTCTCTACCTGTCAACAAGACACTACGATCAGGTCCAAGAAAGCATGCATCAGAATCGTAGAGTTAGGTCATCCGAAGATTGAAGCATTGACAATGGTTCAATCTGAAGATTGATATTCGGACAAGAGCCTATTGAGAGCATCGATGCAAAAAGACAATCTCTGATCAAGAAATCAGAAGGAGGAAATAAAGTCGTCGACCTGCCCAAGACATCAAAGTGACATCTCTGACGGGGTAGGTGAAACAGTAGACTGCAGTGTCAGAAAGTCAGAAAAGGAGATGTCATGTCACATATGCAGTTTACACCAAATAACTCGAGATCTACGAAGCAATTCAAATAGCTTCCAACGGCTACTTTCCAACGGAAAGATTGGGAAGGAGTATAAATCAACAGAGCTTCAAAGATCAAGAGTTGCTGATAATTGCAATGTTGCAGAATCGTTGAGTTGGTAGAATGCTAATGTTGACTCTACGAGTTCAACCTGAGCTTAACAGAACAAGTCTCAGTGACAGTGAGACTACGAAGGTGGAAGTGAAACAGCTTTGAAGAAAGATCATAATAGACTAAAGCTTCACTCAACAAAGATGAGAATGCCACTGATGATGGCAGCTAAGCTTAGAGCCGAGAAGGACAAGAAGATAGCATTCTGAAGAGTGGCAAAGCACAAAGCAAATCCTAAGAGCCACTCTACGAATCACCATGAACCTAAAGCTGAACTAGAGTAAATGCAGAACCATGTCTCTCAACAAGTCAAGAAGGGTTCAGGAAATGGTGATGGTGCAAAGCTGACATCATATGAAGATGAGCTGAACAGAATGAAGATCAGTTGCACTAAAGAAGATGTGGTCTAGACTCGAAGCAGAATGCAAAGAGAACCATTCCAAGCTGCTAAGTACAAAAGATGTTCAAGCTTAAAGACATCTTAACAGCTCAGCACCACCACCAACAATAACAACAACAAACAACATCAACAAAAATCCAGGGCCTGAGGGGTCCTTGTCCGAAGGGACTAAATGAAGTTCTAAGCCTGCTGGGCTTGAAGAGTTCCTAGGGAACTAGAGAAGTTCCAAGGCTACTGACCTTGAATAGTTCTTAGTGAACTGAAGTCCCAAGGCTGTTGGCCTTGAAGGAATCTTAGTGATTCAGGGTGCTGCCCTTCCTTAGTGGAAATCCTGCTAGTTGAAAGCAGAAGAGTGGATTAGGAGTTTGAGTCTCTGAACCATTTAAAATCCCTTGTGTCTTTTAGTTTATGTCATTTACATTATGTACTTAACTGCTATAAATGCTATGTATGTTTTAACTACTTACAACTGAACTAACTCTAAGAACAATGTATGTATGATTATGAATATATCAATGAATGAGATCTTTAATATATTCTGATGTGCTTGAAAAGATTCTTATGTTTGTCATATGCTAATTCATTAGCAATACAAAATAAACGAGAAAAGTATTTGAAATTAAAAAGGATCTATTCAACCCCCCTACAGATCTATATTGTGCTCTCTTGGGAACTAACAATTGGTATCAAAGCGAGGTTCTCATGCTATATTAATAAGCTAATCACTTTGAGTGCGATCCTGAGGCACAAACGAGTGTTCTAAACTTAGTTTAGCAGTAAGTCACTTGTTATATGCAGATAAGCTCACACGTTGGAAATATTGTGTACAAGTAAATGTGCATATACACTGAAGTTTTGCTTATATTGGTCCATGTTCTTGATTGCCATATCAACAAGACCAATCTTGGCCCATAGTCAATCTTGTAGTCTGAAGACTAGGCCAGGGAGCTCAAGAGACATCAACAGAAACTAGTCAAACATCCACCAGCCTGAAAGATGAAAATACCATACATGCTAAGAAATGTTTATCCAAAGAAGAAAAAAGAACTTCTCAAACATGTATTTGGCCAACCAGCAGCTGGATGTGAACCCTATGAACTCAAGGGTGTAAAAGAACTAAAGATGCTGAGATTCTCTTAGCTTACATCTTCAAGACCACGACTGATTGATTGAAGGTCAACTGGAGCAACAAGCTGTCAGGAGAAAATGAGAAATTATGCACATCAATGCCTAACCTCAGTATATCTAAGGTAAATAACTGTTAAGAAACTGACAGCAGAAAGGTACGGTTCCTCACTAATATAATTGTGTACATCATGTTGCACCTCCTTATGAACTATAACAGTATTCTTTCAAGGAATCATAATCTACCTAAAAAGGTGAATAGAGAAAGTACACTGAGGTTGGAAACTCAAATGCTTACAAACTTTCTCTCCATCCAAGTTTTAGGTTGAGGATGACATCTTGAAAGAAATCTGAAATGGGTCATAAGAATATCACCGGTTAAATTAATCTTATGTGGAGTAATCTTTGCTGATGGGTTAGTATGAATGTACAAACCTATGTTCTAATTTTTTGATAACACACAGAGTATGATCAGTTCTACAAGGGTATCTTGAAGATTCGTAGAAACTGATCGCCTCCATGAATCAACAACATACACATAAGTAATAGTGTTGATTCTCACTTTGTGAACATTTAAACTTTGTGAACATAACCAAACAAATGATGAAACCATCAAAGGAAAAGAGTGTTTTATTAAAATGACAAATTTTACACACACTCATCATCATGCAACTCAAAATGTAATATTTAAATTAGTTACATGCATAAATATTATTGTTGGTGATCAATATGATGTTAATTCTAATATATGAGGAATAAAGATTTTGAAACTAACCTGGCAGAACCCATTTAACTATGGGTAATGAAATAGAAAGATATCTAACCTACAGGTACTTGGTCTATCTGGCCACACAAAGGAATACTGAAGCAGAAGACTTCAGTCAAGAAGACTCAACCAACAGAAGGCTTAAGACTGCTCAGAAATAATTCTGATAAAATTCCTATATGTCAAAGCATGTCCTTGAAGACCTACTGAGCTAATCTGAATGAAGCTAACATGACTACTGATCTTTATATGGAAGCAGGCCATCCAACCAAAGATGAAAAGGGTATTATCTACTCAATCATTCAAAGCATGTCATATGAGAAGAATCCTCGAGGAAGCTCACATCATAAGATCATCGAGCATCAATCATGAGGAACTCATTTTGGGAGCAAGACTTCACATACACAAGACTGTCAAAGTAGACTACGTTCGTAGTGCAGTCAAATGATCGTAGAGTAAACAACCCTGAAGATATCCATCTCTATGATACAAGAAGATTTAATTGAGAATGGTGATTCCAGTCAGAAGGAGATATGCAAGGCTGCCTTCTAATGCACATGAAGAAAAGGAAATCACATCTATCTGAGAAAACAGTATCAACCATGGGGGAACACTGATATGTTAAGGAATAACAACACTGAGATATAATATGAAGCAATGTACCAGCTACAGAGTCCCAAAACTTTGTGGCTGATGAACCAAATGAAGATCCATAGTCAGTAGGAACGTCTCAAAATGTACTACTGATGACCTATCAGCCACCTAACTCAAAATCTTGGAGTGCCTACGATCAAACATCAGATCGTAGTGTAAGAGCAGGAGGACACCACTACTACAGCCAATACAAATGTCAAAAAGTTGGTAGAGGATCTCCCCAGCAGAAAAGGTCAAATGAGATATCAGTGCAAATCACTTCTAAAGTATTTCATTTGGAAAGTGCCTCAGGGACAAACCTGACCCTTAGCACACTCTAAGAGGTTGGCCCTTTCTGAGCTACCTTAACTCAGAAGGATTGCTTAGTCAAGCTCATTTCAAGGATCAAGACAATCAATGATCGTAGAGTAGAGTTTGAAGAGAAGTAAACGATCGTGGTGCAACCTCAACGATCATAGAAGCAGACTCGACGATTGCAGTCTTACCAGAGGATACACTAGCTCATGAGGAGCTTGGAAGAACTGGACAAACTCTCAACCATTCAGATCATGAGAAGATAAGTTCTAATACTGGTTGGAAGGATGTCCTGTAAAAGAAAAGTGCCCAAACCTTCATAAAGAACATCAGTGGTTGAGCTATGTAGTTTCAAGATGAAAATTAGTGTCAAAACCATCCACTGCAGCATCTTTCAGAAGAAGATTGTTGAGTCAACAAAGGAAAACATAGAGTTCATAGCTGCCTCACCAAGCTACTCTACGAACCAAAATGGTCAACGGTCAATCCACATCAATGACGCCTATTTTTTTAAAAAGGAACTTAGAACTAAAAAGTTATTGGGGAGTTACAGCTCATTATTGGGCATCGTGTAACCAATGGCTGGTTGACACATCATAATTTATGCAGAGTCAGAAGGAACTGCCATAAACACAAATTCAAAATCTACAAACAGTTATCAGAAACTATCGAACCTCTCTCCCTCCCATTTTCAAACCCTAGAATCCTCTTCAAAGCCTAAATCCATTAACCCTCCAGAGCTTCACCCAAATCACATTCAACTATCTCTCAGAAAACTCCCTGAATCAAATACCCATATTCTTTGAACTATTCAAATGGCAGATTGACGAGTAATCACTAGCATTCAGCTCGGAACCAAGTCGTTTGAGAAATCCAAAAAGAAGTTCAGAGACATTCTTGAACTTGTGAAGAAAGCTGGATTCTCAGAATGTCTTGAGGCAATCACTCGAGTATATGCTGAACTGGTTAAAGAGTTTTTCTCAAACGCATCCATAAATTCCAGAACTCTTTCTACTAAGGTCAAAGGTCAGTCTCTAAAGCTAAAATCATCTAATATCAATCAATGCTTAAGCTTTCTTGACCTAGGACCGAAATGCCTTGATGAGATAGACACTGAACAAGCGAAGGAGATTATGGGGTACCAAAGAAACCCTAGTCTGAAGGACATGAAGAAAAAGGAGTTTCTTGACGAATTTGAGTTCCTTGCTGAGATAGTGGGAAAATGTATACTATGCAAGGATACTGCACATGACACTGTGCTTGATCAACAACTGAAGATTATGTCTGCAATAGTTCTGAAGAAGCGAATAAACTTTGGAGATATCTTGTTCGATTAAATCTCCAAATGGGTAGAAAAGGCTAAGTTGAAGAAATCTACAGACAAACCTCTTACAAAGGTTTTTCATGGAAGACTACTGAGCATTGTGCTGAAGAAGAAATTGGGAAGCAAGATCAAGAACGATGAGGGAGAACCGCTAAATGTTCATAAGGTGATGTCCCCACAACTGTTCATAAACTGGAAGAAAAATCCAAAGGAAAATAAGAGGCTGATAACTGCTGGGAGCAGCATCAAGGTCTCGACAAAGAAGAGAAGGCTCGAGAGATGGAAAGCTCTCAATCAAATGACTCTGCAGTAGTAGAAGTCACACCAGCAAGGAAGAAGTCCAAAGGTGTGAAGAAAACGAGGCTCCACCAAGAAGTCTCTCCACCTACACAAAGGAAGAAGGAGAAGAAGAAGTATCAACTGCAGAAACCCCAAAAAGAAGGAGTAACAGATTACTCCAAGAGCCATCCAAGAAGAAAACTAAGGTGATGAAGAAGGCAGCACCAGTTTCTCAAGAAATTCCATCTGACAAAGAAGAGGACCTAGAGACAGTAGATGGGAAGGGAACTGAAAGCCCTAATGTTAAATCCTTAAAGATCAAGTCCAGCGATGAAGGTGAAGTTGGATTCATGAAAGAAAATGCAAACCCTGATGATGAAGAAGAATATGCAAGCCCTATGGCTAACTCTCAGAGCATTCACTCTGATGATGAAGAAAAGCTATAAGATGACCCAACTGCATATCTAAATGCAAATGCTCCAACTAGCCCACATAATGGGTCAAATTATATTGAGTCCGAAGAAGAAGGACATGCCCCTGCCAATGCTGAACATCAAGGAAGGTTGCCTGATGAGTTAAAGGCCTCAGAGTCTAAAGAGGAAGAAAAGTATGGCTCTCCTATAGTTGAACCTCCAAGGAGAAGAAATAGCTAAAGACTGTTTGCTAAATTTTTCCCCAAGAAGCAAGAAAAACCCTCTACTATAGTCATTGAAGTGAGTGATGAAGAAGTTGAATCCAAGAAAGAAGATATTGAAGAAAATTCTGGTAATGAACATCAGCAAGAAGGATTCACTGATGAATCTGAAGAAAGTAGTCAGAATGAGTCAAGCTCAGAAAGTGAAGAACTAGAGAAAGATCTCAGTTCTGTAAATCAGGAATCAGAGGAATCAGCAGACTATCCTGTTCTCTCTCCAGCAAGAATTAGCAGAAGAATAGTGGTGGAAGTGATTGATGAACCACCAGAAGTACCTCCAGAAAGATGGGTAAGCTATGGAAATGAACAACTCAAGGTTGTAAGGATCACTGCATATGATGTGTTCAAAAATTGGAACAACATGGAATTAGACTGCACCACTATCCTCTACATTCCTGATGATCTATTGATGAGATGGTTCTTCCAATGGATACCTTGGTTAAAGGTATATACTAAAAAAGATGGAAGTTACCTCAGCTAGTGCTATTCTCAGTTCCCAAGTCTAGAGTTGGTGGCCTAGAACTTCCCAAGGGTGAAGAGATTTACAACAATGATGATCAAAGACCAGCCCCACTACAAAGTCTACCGACATGTTGGCAATCATTACATTCCTTATAATCATAGAGTGGGCTCTGATGGCAGAAAGATCATAGTCAAGAAGATGATCGTCGAGTATGTTCACTCTACCATTGATGATGATCAAGTCCAAAATGAGAAGCCTCCCTTGGCCCAAGCACTGTTTCTTGACATTCCTTCATCCTCCAACAGCCATTGGCACTCAATAATTTTTCAGATTCTCACTACTTTCGAAAATCTATCCAAAGATGAAAATCGTAGAGTCCAACAAAAGCCTGCCCAACCACATGATCAAATTTCCATAGAGAAGGAACTATTGAAGAATTATGATGAGCTGGTTAAGAAGATATCTCTAATCAATGAAGAATCAAAGATGTTGACAACAACATGAGATAATTTAGTTCAAGAGAGACTCCAAGCCACTTTGGCTGATGTATCTCTCAAAATCAAAGAGACAGATCACATCTATCTGAAGGCCATAAATGATCAGAAGGCAGAAGCTCTACGAGCATAGAAGGCCAATGAAGATCAAATTCAAGTCCTTTCTGACAAGATTGACAACATGAATCAGTCTTTGTTAGAGTTTATGCCCTAGAGGCCAATTATTTGATATAATTGCTTAACGTTTTGATATTATATTTGATTGAATAAATATATGATTTTATTATGGTTTTATTTACTGCGTAATATAATTGTTAACATAATAAAATTCATTAGAATAATGATACAAATTATATAGTTTCAAGTATGTGACTTGAACATGAGATTATATATTACCATTAGTATCGGTGTTCTTAAATGTCCTAATAAAAGTATCATTGTTGATGGGACAACAATGATGCATTGAGACTAGTATGTGGATCAATTTGATGACCAAATCTCATTGGTCATAAATATATGAGATATTAAGTCAATGCGCATAGGTACATGTTGAAGAAGCGATGTCTTTGGGACGGACCCACCATGAGAATTCTATATGGAGCATTATGCGAAGTGTCATTAGCAATTCTCATAGTGACAATGATGTAATGGTCCTCAGGCACTGAAATCGCTATATTACTACGAGAATTTATGTACTTTGATATCATCAAATGTCACCTTTAATAGGTGGACTATAAAGGTGATTATTGGGTTCATCATTAATCGTGTGAGAAATATGAGTGATCTAGATGGAATTTAACCATCCTATATATTATGGGTGATATCCATAGGCCTCTTGATTGAGTAGGACTATGAAATGCATAGCCATGCTCAAATAGTAATTTGTTTCATATAGTCTACTCATTGATCAAGAAAACTCAGATTAAATTATGAAGAGTATGACACATTCCATGACTCGAGTTTAATCTAGGATATTAAGGTTAAAAGGATTAAATTACATTGAAACATTGGTCGAAAAGGTTGCATCGAATCATCGATCTTATTATTACTTGGGTAGCGATGATGCATTACTAGATGCCGCTCACTTTGTTTATAATTTTATAATATGATTTTAAAATTGTTGCCAGCGTAATAATAACCTATAGGGTCACACACATAGAAAGTTATTTAAAAGGGAATTAATTTAAATTTTAAGGATTTAAATATATTAATATGATTAATAGTATTTAAATCACTGTTTAATTTAAATTAAAAGGATAATTTGTATATATGTATATTAATTAAGTGAGACTTAATTAAGAGATATATATATATATATAAATTCGGATTTTATAAAATTAGGTTTTGATTTGATTAATTCCTTTTAACTACTATATATATGATATATATGACTACTTAGGGTAAGATATCATAATTGAAAAACCTAGCCGCTCTTAGAGAGAGACTAGAGAAAGCAGATTCGGAAAATCCATTCCTTTTGGTGGCTAGTCTGCAAGTCCTTTTATTGTAGAATCGTTCGACGGTTAGATGCGGCGTTCGATGTGGATCTGTAGAAGCTTAATCGGTTTGTATTATGCGTTGGAGATTCGAGAGCACGATCGGTTTGATTCTCGATTTTTTGTTTATATCTGGTATAATCTCTAAACCTCTGAATTAATTGATTTTCGCATGGATCCTGTTTTAGGGTTTCGGAAATTGCTTTAAAATTTTAATTTCCGCTGTGCGTTTCTGTGCCGAAGCCCAACAATCTTTCCCTCTACAACTTGAGCTGAGCCAACAAGAACTCAAGATTGAAGTTAGTAACTCCTCTTACCTGATGGAACAACTAATGTCCAACATGGAGCAGCTTTCTCAAGTGATTAATGACAAAAAGGGGGAGAAAAAGAGGCAAAATAAGAGGCATTCAAGGAAGAGCAAGGAGAGCAGAAGGAGTGAAGATAAGAAGGCCAAGGAAAAGACAAAGAGAAGATAACAGCTGCAAAAGCAGAATAATCATCTGAGGGGAAGCCAAAAGATGATGATTATATGAACGCAGAGTTTGAGGGGGAGAAAATTAAAGAAGAAGATCATGAGTCTGAAGGGGAGCAGAGCAAAGACAGAAAGTCATCATCCTAGGGGGAGCAGGAGCAAGAAGATCAAGCTGATGAGTAACCAATCAACAGACATCCTGGAAACATACATGGACCCAAAGAGATACATCTCTAACTAGTTAGGTATGTTCTGGATCCAAGATGTAAAATGTCATAGCTTATTAAATTCCATATTGTTATAAATGACATTCATGATTATCTGTTTTAGAAATACAGTTGCTCACTGTATAAAAAATTCATTCATAACATGCATATGCACTTTTTATTTTTATCATAATCAAATAGGGGAGATTGTCAGGAATAAGCATGTGAATGATATTCCTATTTAATATGATTTGATTATGATATATATATGAATGAATATGCAAGTATGCTTGCATTAAGAAAAGCTGTAAAGTCCTTTGATAGATAATAAAAACATATGTACAAGGACTTAGAATGAATTGATTAAATGTGTTAGGTTGATCCTACATAAGCAAAATAGCTTTGTAAAGTCCTTAAAAAGAAATTATGTACAAGGAATATAAATATAAAAAGATCAAGCTTGTTAGGTTGATCTTATGATGTAATAGATAGGCTTGTCTCGATCGTCCGAAAGCTTTTGCACTGTAAATCGTAGTCTACCAGGAGAGTCAAGAAAAACCCGAGAGCTGTCGAGGCAGAATCGTAGTCCGCAAGATAGTATATCTCAGAGTTCGTAGAATGCTAGGAGAGACGAAGAAGGATCGTAGTGGGTCGAGGAGAACTTTCTCAAAGCCGTAGTCTGCTGAGGAAGTCATGTTCAAAATCGTAGAGACATCCTGCCTACGAGCCGATCGAGTATCTGCCGAAGTCATGTTAAGAACCGTATACTATACTCGGAGTCGTAGAGTCTACTGATGTCAAAGCCAAGTCAAGAATCGTAGACTACACTCAGAGTCGTAGAGTCTACTGATCATATCAGAAGCAGAGATCGTAGTCGAGCAAGATCTGATGAAGACAACGAGCACAAAGTCAGAAATCGTAGAGTGTCAAGATCTGATCTCGGAGTCATAGTGTCTACAAAACCGAAGCTGAATCGTAGAGTGTAGAACTAAGATTTCAACATATGTGCTCATAACGCCAAGGCAGAATCGTAGAGCAAACACGATTCTCAACAATTGAGCACTCCCAGAATATCCAAAGGGATGAAGTCTCTGGTCCGAGCTGCAAAGTAACATCCAACCTGAAGGAAACCAAAGAGCACTCAACGAATGACGTGTAAGCTAATAGAAGATCTAAGCACCAACCCAATCAGCATTCAGATGGAGTTCAGAATCCATTTGAGATGAAGTCTTCCATAAGTTGATAAGAAGAAGACTTCAGTAACTGACTAAGGAAAGTCAGCAAGTGCAGTAGTTGTCAAGCAAACTGAACACAACGATCTTGGAAGCAACCAGGATCGTTGTGTTTGCAAAACAAAGAAGGAACTGATGGAGTATACACAGATTTACTGGTCAACGACTGAAGAATAAGGATAAAGTGATTAAGCATTGGGTCAGTCCATTGATGATAAGTGAACGGGAGATCACAAGGAGAAACTGAGCTGGATACGCCACAAATCTGAAGTGTCTTGCTATTCAGAAGGGGCCAAAACAAAGAGTCAAGCCATCAGCATCTGAGAGTAGTCGAGGCAAATAGAAGTATTGAAGCACTGCATAAGAAAAGCAAGAGGTGTTCTACATTGAAGATCAAATCAACACTCTTCAGAGATCGTAGTGTTGTCTCTACCTGTCAACAAGACACTACGATCAGGTCCAAAAAAACATGCATCAGAATCATAGAGTTAGGTCATTCGAAGATTGAAGCATTGGCAACAGTTCAATCTGAAGATTGATATTCGGACAAGAGCCTATAGAGAGCATCGATGCAAAAGGACAACCTCTGATCAAGAAATCAGAAAGAGGAAATAAATTCGTTGACCTACCCAAGACATCAAAGTGACATCTCTGACGAGGTAAGTGAAACAGTAGACAGCAGTGTCAGAAAGTCAGAAAAGGAGATGTCATGTCACATTTGCAGTCTACACCAAATAACTCGAGATCTGCGAAGCAATTCAAATAACTTCCAACGGCTACTTTCCAACGGGAAGATTGGGAAGGAGTATAAATTAAAAGAGCTTCAAAGATCAAGAGTTGCTGATAATTGCAATGTTGCAGAATCGTTGAGTTGGTAGAATGCTAATGTTGACTCTACGAGTTCCACTTGAGCTTAACAGAACAAGTCTCAGTGACAGTGAGACTAAGAATGTGGAAGTGAAGCAGCTTTGAAGAAAGATCAAAATAGACTAAAGCTTCACTCAATAAAGATGAGAATGTCACTGAAGATGGCAGCTAAGCTTAGAGCCGAGAAGGACAAGAAGATAACATTATGAAGAGTGGAAAAGCATAAAGCAGATCCTGAGAGACACTCTACGAATCACCATGAACCTAAGCTGAACTAGAGCAAGTGCAGAACCATGTCTGCTAACAAGTCAAGAAGGTTTCAGGAAATGGTGATGGTGCACAGCTGACATCATATGAAGATGAGCTGAACAGAATGAAGATCAGTTGCACTAAAGAAGATATGGTCTAGACTCGAAGCAGAATCCAAAGAGGACCACTCCAAGATGCTAAGTACAAAAGATGTTCAAGCTTAAATACATCTTAGCATCTAAACACCAATAACAACAACAAACAACATACAACATCAACAAGAAGCCAGGGCCTAAGGGGTCCTTGTCTGAAGGGACTAAATGAAGTTCCAAGCCTGCTGGGCTTGAAGAGTTCCTAGGTAACTAGAGAAGTTACAAGGCTATTGTCCTTGAAGAGTTCTTAGTGAACTGAAGTCCCAAGGCTGCTGGCCTTGAAGGAATCTTAGTTATTCAGGGTGCTGCCCTTCCTTAGTGGAAATCCTGCTAGTTGAAAGCAGAAGAGTGGATTAGGAGCTTGAGTCTCTGAACCACTTAAAATCCCTTGTGTCTTTTACTTTATATCGTTTACATTATGTACTTAACTGCTATAACTGCTATGTATGTTTTAACTACTTACAACTGAACTAACTCTAAGAAAAATGTACGTATGATTATGAATATTTCAATGAAGGGGATCTTTTACTTATTCCGCTGTGCTTGAAAAGATTCTTATGTTTGTCATATGCTAATTCATTATCAATACAAAATAAACGAGAAAAATATTTGAAATTAAAAAGGATCTATTCAACCCTCCCTTCTAGATCTATATTGTGCCTACTGGGAACTAACATCATATTTTGACCAATTGAATAAATAATCGAGTCTTTTTCAGCCATAACATCATTCCAACATTTCTCTACACAAGATTTCCACTTACATGTAGAACCTAATGACATTCCTTCGACTGTTCGACATCTAAAACATTGCTTGTTGATACATGTTTCCACAATCTAAAGAGCAGGGAAGAAGTAAAAGGATTTATCATATTATTTTTAAACAAATTAGTCTTTTCAATATCAACAAGTAATAATCACTTGTTACAATGAACTTGATCCCGATACACTTGAAAGTTGAAATAATTCGGAACTGTGACAAAATATATAAAGACATATACAAAAATAATTATAGTGGACACGGTGGGAATACTACCTATAGTAGAATACACAAGGTATTTAATTCTTGTACTATGATTCAGAAAGATGGTACGCAGTATGTAGAACACAAGTTAATAAGAGTTTCTGGTAACCATGTGTCGACGCCGGGAATTTTTTTTATAGTGTTCTCTACTCTTTAGATTTTTGCTATGTTTGATTTTATCTTTCTTAAATGTGAGATTTGAGAAAAGATCGACATATATGTCGACGATTTGAAAAAGATTGATTTTAATGATTAGGCCAAATTAGATAAAGCCGCCAGGTTATATGAGTTTAAATGGATGTAACAACGCATCCGAGTTTTGAAAGATTTTCGCAATATGACCCAATATGTGAGTCCATTTAATTGGTCTGGAACTCGAGATTTATAGAGTTCGGGGGCTTGCTTAAGCGAGGGGACTGACTTCCGTGAAACACTGTTACCACTACTTTTTTCATTTCTTATGCATTGTGTGTGTGTGTGTTGAAAGTTTTGGATTAGAAAAGGTATTTTGTGCTTTATTTGAAAGTAGTGATGTGCCTCTTTGGACCTATGTACAAAGAGTTTGATTTATATAAAAGTTTACTTTTAACATAGATGAAAGTGAGGTTTTGAAATTTGATTTTCAAACCCTTTTGCTCAAAAAGAAATTGAGGCTTTTGATACTTCCATTTTATTCTGTATTCGGCTTGATTTGATTTTATTTCTCGAGATGCGAAGAATCTACAAGGCTAGATATGGACTATTTACAATGGTTGGGATTCTTATGGGCATGTAAGCCATCGAAGTAAGCCCGAGAACCACATACATGTTTTCACTATTTTAGAGCCTTAAATCCGGATAACCGTTTTTATGCCCTGGATTTACATTTACACTGGATTGCAAGCTGACATTTACCAATTAAATAAGTCATCATTGGAACCGGATCTAAATCCAATGATTGGATCTTCAATCCATTGTAGCTTCTAGGCTCACATCAATTTTTACAAAGCTTGTAAGACATATTTAAACATAGTATATACAAATAAATTAGAAAATTCACTAAACAAGTGATTTATTAATCAAATCATTGCATGCGATTAAATAAGCTTCATGTTTCCTCTAGATACATATCTAGGGTCACGCGGTTGCCAACTATTTACAAAACTAGAAAGAAAACTAGATCTATCCATATCTTAGCCATTCTAGCTTCAAAGTTCAAGTTTTATAACTTTTGAACCGGTTAAAAGCTAGATCTGACTAAATCTAGTATAGATCTAGTCAACACATTGATAAATATTGATATTTACAGCAAATAAACGGTTAAAAAGCTAGATCTATGCAATATTAACTAATATATATATATAACACTTATATATATAGTAAAGCAAGAAATAAATGGAGATCTAAAGAGATCTTACAATCTGGCATGATAATTGCTATCAAACGACTTTAGGCGTCTTTAAACTTAGTTTTCACCGGTTAAAACTTGATATGTTGTAGTATATATGTATAGAAGTGTTTACAGGAGAAATTTACAGAGTTTAAGATGAAGAAACTCTCTCTTCTTTCTTAGACCCTCAGATTTCTCTCTCTAGAAAGCTGTTAATTGAGTTTTCTTTTCTTTTTTTTAAATGAGCTTGGGGGGTGACATTTAAAGCCCGGCTAGCCGTGAGTTTACTTGCGGCAACCACTGTAATAATCCAGAATTTTATGTGTAATTTCAAATATTTATTGAATTAAATAAATATTTTGGTTGATGTGTTTATTGTTAAATAAATATTTGTTTAATTTGATTATTTATTAGTTAAATAAATAATTCATGTGTTGTGGGGAATTAACTTAATTAAGGTGATATGTTAATTAAGTTGATAATTGATAATTTGGTATTTTGAAGTTAATTAAAATAAAAGAGTGATGAATTAATTATTATGTGGTAATATTCTAATATAATTTAATAATTAAATTAGAGAGTTGATAAGGATTAAATGAAGCTATTATAATGTTGTTTTAATATAATTTAGTAATGAAAGTAATGTACTAATTTATTAAATAAAAATATAAGAAAATTATTATTTTGTGATAATTGGATTATGTGGCAAATTGATTTCATAAATTGTTATTAGCTTTAATTTAATTAAATTTTAATATGAAAATTTAATTAAATAAAGTGTGACAATAAACTATATTGTAATTGAGTTATTAAAATAAGTTAAAAGGAGTTTTAATTTGGTTTTACCAAACAAGGCATAAGGATTTTAAGTCATTATTTTTAATTGGTTTTGCCAAACAAGCCTTAATGGCTTTTGAATTTTAAAACTGATAAAATTGATTTCCTAGTTGTGTAACTGATGGTTTAATAATGCGTATTATGACTTTTTTCAGTTTTATTTTCTTTACGTGTTATACACTTGGCCTAACTTATTTGTAAAGAATACAGAGAAGAAGAGAGAGCTCTAGAGAGAGTTTGAAAGAGAAATTGTGAGAAGAAATTCTCTAAGAACAAGAAGGAGTAACAATCAAAGTCTTGTAGTCATCTTCTAGCTAAGCTAAACAAGAAAGCAAATGTACAATTCTTAGTTTTAAAGTTTTTGTTTTTATTTTCTAAAAAATTCTCTGTAATTGATTTTTGTGGATAATTGTTAAAAATATGAGTTTTTATGTGTTAATGGATGTTTATAACATGTTTTATATCATTCATTCATGATTTAGAGTAATCAAATTCATGGAAATATGTTTAAGTGTGAAGAAATCAAATTATAGTGAAATATATATGATATGGCTTATTTTAGAGTCAAAATTGATGCTCAATTCATGTAATAAACTATTAATTGCTTGTTGATTGTGAAAATACATGAAGAAACGAAAACAATATGATTTAAACGGACTGTTTTGGTTGTAAAACAAATTTACAGTGATTAGTTTCACTAAGAGTGTCAAAATTGAAGAAATAGTAAAAACAATGAATTTAAAGGTTGTAATTTGGAAGTTTATGTTGTTTACATGGTTAGAAACATGTTAGGAACATTAGTTTATGTTTTTGTAAACTTATTACAACTTGGGTAATTTGGAATGGTTGTTAGAAAGGAGATTTTAGGCCTAATTTAGCTTTCTGTTGTGTTCATTCGCAAACTGCAGAAGCCAATACCAGGTACCCCCTCCCCGACGGGCATTACAAATGTTTTTTATCCCACCCCAGCGGGCTTTCATAGCTCAAAAACCCCGACCCGGCAGGGGTCGGGCAGATTGACCAAGTGTTAGAAAAATCTAACAGGACATATTTCACTAAAATGGGCACAACGTTTTTATATATAATTCGATTGATAATATTCAAGATGATCTAGAACGAGGACGAGTAGACCTACAACTTTTGTTCTTTAAGTTTTTCAATTTGATGTCGTTAGTAGATGTAAAAATAGCAATCTTTAGGATTGATGTGCACTTGGAGGCAATCAGAGGGCATCAGGATGCACGTATGCAAGTGCAGTCCTTTGTGTGTTAATCTAACCTAATTTAAGGAACATAATAATGTGTTGGACATGTAGTAAGATGTTATACCAGGTTATTAACATTCATATGTTGACATGACATGATAATTTGATAAGTTGTAAAAGAGCTAAAATGTGATGCTCATGAAAAGATGTGTTGTTGTTTAAATTTAAGATTTGAGACTTCGGTCTTGTAATATGTGATTTGTGGTAGTAAGCAAAAACTTAAACTAAGTTAACGATGTAAAACCCCAACTTTTTGAAAAAGATGAATTTTCTATAAATATTATTTTTGAATATTATGGAGTGAAATTGATATAATGTTATAGTTGTGGGTAATATTTATAAATTTTGCAAAGTACGCAAGTTGTTATATAATATTCAATTGGTTGAGGAATATTCGTTTTAACGGGGAATATTAAATACAACAGCACAATCATTAGTGGTCCCACAGCGGAATTATTGTCGGATTGAGAAAATGACAAAATACTTTATTAAAATAACGGCGGAAGTTTTCACCGTTAACTTGTTGAAACACCGGTGTTAAAAGTAAAAAAATGTCTGGCGTGGTTGCATAGTAGCACACGGTATTAATTATTGATGCTTACGTGATAAGTCACTCAGTTTTGTTTTATTGGTATTATTAATGTAATAAAACAGAATACTTTTATAAGGTTATTCTATAAATAGAATATATTATATTCTATTATGCATAGTATTGCATAGTGTCTGCATAGTATTTTGCATAGTAAAATCTTTTTATATAAAACAAAATACTTTTATAAAGTTATTCTATAAATAAAATATATTATATTTTATTATGCATAGTATTGTATAGTATACGCATAGTAAAATCTTTTTATATAAAGCAAAATACTTTTATAAAGTTATACATTTTATTAGACAATAATTAGAATATATTATATTTTATTATGCATAGTGTTTGCATAGTGCATGTATAGTGTTTGCATAGTAAAATCTTTTATAAAAGTTATTCGTTTTATTAGATTATAAATAGAATATATTATATTTTATTTAAAAGATTTTGCTTTTAAATATGGAGCGATCGGATTAAAGTAAATCAATACGGACCATTCATGAGTTAGTTACTATCACGAGTCCATTTTTCTATAAATAGAAGCTTATTCCTTCATTATTTTCTTACGAATTCACTGAAACTCTATAGAGATAAGCTATAGAGAGAAAGAAGAAAGTATTCTGCTACTTCACTACTTATATATCCAGTACTCTTCTTCTTAAGGTAGGGAATATTATTTGTTGTACTCGTAAGGGGTGTTATTCTTTTGTATTCATGAAGAGAACTTATGTTATTCCATTCTTTATTATTACATTGGAATAACTTTGTATCTGTGAGCTACCCTATACTTGGTGACATTATTCTATTATCCCGTCTTTCTTATTACATTGGAATATCACATGCATGCGTTTCTGTGGGACTGATTCCGTCTTTATTATTACATTGGAATATCCTGTTTTGTGTGTTTTCTGTGGGACTGGTTAAAAGTCTTTATTATTATTACATTGGAATATCACATGCGTGTGTTTCTGTTGGACTGATTAAAATCCTTATTACTATTACATTGGAATAACCTATCTATCGCAATCTGCATGCATGGTGATTTCATTGTTATTCCATTCTTTATTATTACTGTTGGAACATCACGCTCGGCAGTGAATTTTGCACGACTGGTTCCGTTATTTAGTATTCATTGGAATAACTTTGTATGCAAGTACCGCATGCATGGTGATTTCTTTTGTTATTCCATTCTTATTATACTCAGTTGATTAAAACTTTGACTTCTATACTCCATGAAATTAGTGTAATATCCTTGATATTTGTGCTTCATCCAGTATCTTTTCATGGAAATATTCTTAGAAGCATTCTTGAATTTTACTACTACTAAAGCGATATCATGTTGACAATTTGGGCGTTATTGGTTCTTGGACAAATTAATTCTTGAACTTGTTTTATTGAATTCTTATATCATTGTCATCATCCTCATATTTTATATTTTTGAAAGTCATCATCGTGGCTTTTGTAGTGCATAGATGGACTTGGTATGATTATGACCGAGGATTATTCGGTGTAATCATGACCGTAATAATTACAAATGATGTGGTAAAAGTCCTCATTGGCCCGTAGTGCTTTGATGGGCGAAGTTGTTGGCATGATCATGACCATTAATGAATTCACAAATATTCTTGGCAGTAGTGCATGGATAATTGTGGGTGTGATACTAAAGAATATCCTTGGGCGTAGTAGTGTGAGGGGTGATTCGATGATGTGGATTATTTATTAAGTCGAGTCCCCGGTGATAAAAGTGATGAAAAACCTTTTAAATCATAAAAGATAGTAGATTTTATTCTCTACTTGACTCTTCTAATGGATTGCTTGTTCCACTTTGCAGTTAAACTTGATAGTTATTATATTTTATCGGTTTAACACTTTGTTGAAACTAACGATAAATTAATACGCATTATCTTAGTCATAATATTTCTTCTTAGGCTAGTTGAGTTCACCCTTTCTTTTCTTTGTTCTCTTGAGGAAATGAGAGCGTAAATTTGGGACTAGTCGAGAAGCAGTGATGGTCTAGATGGTGCATTAGTAGTCCTCACTATTACGTGAAATAGTGCGATAATAATTGTAATGAGGACTCCTTTTGAGTTTGTATACTCTCTAGTAGACAATATTTGTATTCAAACTCACAGCCTATGTTTTGTCGTATTTTACACTACTGTTGTATAATTAAGTTGTATTTGGATTCTGTACCATGTATCTGGCGACTCAAGATGGGTGATGTATAATTAATTTTGGGGGCGTCACAAACGAGCTATACTAAAAGTGGGAACTAAACTTATGTAGTTAATATTAATGTAACTAATGAGTGTTGTCAATACAAATGGTATGTGTAGGACTTGTGGTGAACGTGAGTAGTGATCGTTTAACCAATGCATGAGGCAAGTTCCTAAACCTTATTTATTTATGTAAAGCAAGATCATTATCATATCTTGTTTATTATTGTTGTGCAAGTTTCCTAATCCTACTCTTATTTAAGCAAGTTCTCTAACCCTAATCTTTATTTGAGCTTATCATACCTTACTTATTTCATGCAAGTTTGCTATCTTATCTTGTATATGAATTACACAAGTTCTTGAATTCTATCAAGCAAAGTTCTTAATTTTGTTTCCTTATTGGAAAATGTAACCTTAGCTTATCATTGATGTTCAAGCAAGGTTCATTATATCTCTTTAATGCTCTGAAAGTTATTCTTAAAGCATGACTTTGATGTATCATACTATTCATTTATGGTTCATAATTACTCTATAGCATGTCGTTGTTAAACCCTCACATTGTCATTAAACTTTTGCTTCAACTAATCCTTAGTTGATGTTCGTTGAACTCTAAATTACCCTTGAAACTTATCCAAACCAAACTTACTTTGGTGCGGACATGTATTTTAAAACTGAGATGAACAACCCTATTATAGGGGATTATTTACACGGAATCATTTAGATATTTGTGCACAATACATGGTACAAAGGGCTGATCACCCTAAGTATGGGGAGTCCCTATAGTCTTATAAATGTTTAGGTTTAAGTTGAAAAAAATACTTATAACCTTGAACATAGTTCATGGTCTTGTGACCCTCAGATAATTTCCAGTATCAGGTCTTGATTATCGATGTTAAGATATGTTATTCAATTCAAATGAGTTTATTCATTGACAATTATTGTATCCTTTCAAGTGAGCATCTCTTGCATATATATAACTATTGTAGCTAAAGTTGAGAAGGTTGATGAGCCAACCACTAGCAAAGGGAGAGGAAAGATGAACAAGTGTTGAAGACTTATAAATCTATTGACATTTATGTTTTTGGACTTGGTTTAATTATGTGATGTAAGTATTTAATTTTCCACATTTGATGAATGTTTTAAAGTTTAGATAACTTGGAAGATTTATTGATTAAGTTATATAACCCTCTAATGGGATGATTTATTGCTTAAATTTTATTGAATTTTGGTTGTTAGAAATGAATGATTAGAAAGTGAACAACAAATCATGTGGGAATGAGGTACCCAGATTTGGGGGTGTCACAAGTTGGTATCAAAGCTTTAGGTTATAAACCTTAGGTGAAGGAAAAACCTTATGAAGTAACCTTATAGGAGATTGAAAAGATAGTGGTGATAAACTTTTATTGAGTTTTAAGGAAGAAATAATAAAACACTCTATGTGCTTATGTGGTTGCAACCTATGTGCTCGTGTGTGTCGAGTAGTGATGGTTAGTAATTAAAAAATTTAAAATTTTTGTTGTCAAGATGGCTAATGTGGGAGAATCCAGTCAGGCTAGGGAGGAGGGACCTTAGATGCCTAGAGAGGAGGAGCCTCGAGATATTCAGGTAGTCTAGGAACAACTGGTGCCAAGGGAGTCATCTCCGTTGGTCACAGTGGTTGGTTATGCCCCGGAGTTGGAGTAGGAGGGTATACTTGATGATGAGGATGTGGTAGATACGGATGAGGAAGACCCCGTGGAGCTGCCATAGTCGGATGAGGATGAGGATGAGGAAGAGTTTCCACCAAACTCTATTACAGCTTATATGTATGACGAAGTATACGATCGTAACATTGAGCTTCAAGATATAGTTGAGGAGTTGGAGGAGCTAGTAGTTGAACGTCAGACTTCGATGGCAGAAGGACGATGAGATCCGGGATCTTGATGAATGTCTCATCAATGTGGAATGGAAGTTGGTTCACACAGAGGGGGAAAATGAGCAGCTGATGGAGGAGGCTGCGAAACTGAAGGATAACTTGAAAGAAGAATCTGCCAAGAGAGTAAGAGTTGAAGATGTGTAAAGATCGAGAATTTTCAAACAATTTTATCTATATTTTTAAGAATAATTTTTTTTATATTTTAATTTATTAATTATTGTGAATATTGGTATTAGTAATTATATTTTTAAATATATGCGATATGGAATTAGCAGATTAGTTAATTTAATTTTTATAAGTTGATTGAGAATGAAAGTTAAGTCGGATATGGTTCAAAACCCTAATTTTTGAATTTTGAATAAGGAAGGTGAATATTAATACAATATTAAGTGTATTCTTGTATGATAAGTATGTACTGTATGTGTGTAATGATAATTTACAACAAAATTGAGATAACTTCTACCGATAGTTTTGAAAAATGGGTAAGTGGGGGGTCCAAGTCATAAGCCAAATTTACAACAAATACTGCATAAAAATCCTCTCTATTTATCTTAATTCACTTGGCTTCTCAAAACACATTTTTGACAACATTCATCATTAATATTATAACTCACAATATTAGCAACTAGATCATTACCAGGAAAGAGGGGGGTTTTCGATAAGGATTTCTGCCTATTGGCGCGCAATTAGGTGACCAAACCCCTTTCCTCGACAGAACTTTCTAGACATTGTCAATAATGCAAATAAAAATATGAATAACTTTGTCGTCTCAATTTTTGATTTAATAATATAAAATATTGTGACAATAATTGAATCAATAATGTGAGATACTATGCAGCAATTACTGTAGCAATAATTGAATAAAACTGAGTGACTTCTCACGTAAGTATCAATAATCAATACCGTGTGCTACTATGCAACGACGTATATTACTGTACTTTTATCACCGGATAATTCAACAGTTAACGATAAAACTTTCGCCATTATTTTTATAAAAAGATATTTTTGTCGTTTTCTAACTCTGACAATAATTTCGTTGTGGGGTCCACCAATGATTGTGCTGTCGTACGAATATTTCCTGATAAAATGAATATTCCCCGACCAATCGAATATTTTATAACAACTTACTTTGTAAAATTTATAAATATTACCCACAACTATAACATTATATCAAATCCACACCATAATATTCAAAAATATATTTCAAGAAAAATTAATCTTTATTCATGAAAGTTGGGGTCTTACAACCTCCCATTCTTATGAAATTTCATCCTCGAAATTGGGGTACGTACCTGGTATGTCGAAGAGGTGAGGATACCTTGATTTCATTTCAAATTCTAACTCCCAGGTCATTTCCTCAACATCGTGGCTTCTCCACAAAACTTTGACTTGAGGTATAACCTTGGAGTATAGAATATGTTCATTCTTATCCAAGATTTTAACATGTACCTCTTCATACATTAAATCATTCCTCTATCTCGTCTGGTTCTAATTCAATAATGTGGTTCGGGTCTTCCACATATTTACGTAGCATAGATATGTGAAAAACGTTATGAACAAGAGACATACTTGGCGGTAAGGCGAGTCTATAGACCACAGTTCCTACTCAATCGAGGATTTCAAATGGGTCAATGAATTGAGGATTGAGCTTTCCTCTCTTTCCAAATCTCGTAACTCCCTTCCATGGAGCAACACGTAACAACACATGATCTCAAACATTGAATTCCACGTCCTTTCGATGAAGATCATAACTCTTTTGTCAATCTTGTGAAGTTTTTATACGTTGCCGGATCATTTGAATCTTTTCCATTGTCATGCGTACCAATTCTGGTCCCAACAAATTTGCTTCACCCACCTCGTCCCAGCATACTGGAGAAAGACACTTGCATCCATACAACGTCTCGAATGGAGCCATGCATATACTTGCTTGATAACTGTTGTTGTAGGATTCCACTAATGGCAAGAACTTGTCCCAACTTCCTTTGAAGTCAAGGACACAGAGTCTTAATAAATCTTCAAGAGTTTGAATAGTCATCTCCGACTGCCAGTCCGTTTGAGGATGATATGCCGAACTGAATTGTAAATCCGTGCACATAGCTTTCTGCAAACTAACCCAAAATTGTGAAGTGAATCTTGGGTCTCGATCAGAAACTATGGATACTGGCATACCATGTAGTCTTACAATCTCATTTATGTATATATGAGCAATACGTTCAAGTGAATAAGTTTCTCGTATAGGTACAAAATGAGCAGATTTGGTCAATCTATCGACAATGACCCAAATTGCATCTATGCCTTGAGAAACCTTGGGAAGACCAGTAACGAAATCCATGGTAATGTGCTCCCACTTCCATTCATGAATTTCAAGTGGTTGCAATGGACTTTTTGGTACTTATGCTCCGCCTTGACACATTGACAAGTTAGACACCTTGAGATAAACTCCGCGATCTCTCTCTTCATATTGATCCACCAAAATGTATGTCGAAGATCACGATACATTTTGGTACTCCCAGGAAAGATTGCAAACGGTGTGTTGTGCGCCTCCATCATGATTTTATACTTCAAATCAGAGTCGTTAGGAACACAAAGTCTGGAGTTGACTCGAAGTATTCCTTCTTCATCGATTCTTGCTTCCAGAATAACACCTTCTTGTACTTTCTTCCTCATACGCTTCAGCTCCAGGTCCAAATCTTGAGTAGCTTTAACTTTATCGATTAAAGTCAGTTGTACTCGTATATTTTCCATCATCACATGGGTCCCTGGAGTCTTTAACTCTATCTCCATCCTTTGTAAGTCATACAACATGGGCCTTTGTGTTGACAATATCGCACTTGTACCTGCATATGATCTTCTACTCAACGCGTCAGCTACCACGTTCTCTTTTCCAGGATGGTATTGAATGGTATGATCGTAATCTTTCAACAACTTGAGCTAACATCATTGTCGCATGTTGAGTTCCTTTTGGGTGAAGAAATATTTAAGGCTTTTATGATCGGTATAGATCTCCACCTTCTCCCCATACAGGTAATGCCTCCAGATTTTAAGCGCAAAAATGACGGTTGCCAACTCTAGATCATGAGTAGGATAATTCCTCTTATATTCTTTGAGTTGTCATGAGGCATAGGCTATGACCTTCCCATGTTGCATGAGAACACATCCTAACCCTCTGTCTGAAGCATCGCTGTATATGATAAAATCCCTCCGAACCAGATGGTATTGTCAGAACATGTGCTGAAATGAGTCTCCTCTTGAGTCAGCTGAGTTAATGGAGTAGCGATTCGAGAAAATCCTTCCACGAATCTCCGATAATAACCAGCTAAGCCCAGAAAGCTACATACTTCGGTCACTAACTTAGGTTGCTCCCAACTTTGAATTGCTTCAATCTTCGTTGGGTCAACATTTATTCCGTGATTTGATATCACGTGCCCAAGGAATGCTACTTCCTCAAGCTAGAACTTGTATTTCTTCAACTTGGCATATAACTTGTTCTCACGAAGCTTTTGGAGTATCAGTCTCAAGTGTTGCTCATGATCTTCACGCCTTTTGGAGTAAATGAGAGTCATCAATAAATACAACCACAAAATGATCCAAATATTCCTTCAATACTCAGTTCATCATATCCATGAAGGCAGCAAGAGCATTAGTCAGTCCAAAAAACATGACTAGGAATTCGTAATGCCCGTACCGAGTTCTGAAAGCAGTCTTTGGAATATCATCGGTTTTAATCTTTAACTGATGATATCCAGAACAAAGATCGATCTTTGAAAAGAATTTGGCGCCTTGCAACTGGTCAAACAGGTCATCAATGCGAGGCAACGTGTACATATTTTTGATAGTGACATGATTCAACTCCCAATAATCAACGCAAAGTTGCATACTTCCATCTTTCTTCTTTACGAATAGAACAGGAGCACCCCATGGAGACGTACGAGGACTAATGAAACCGATGTCTAACAACTCCTGTAGTTGGGTTTTTAACTATTGAAGTTCAATAGGAGCCATTCGATATGGGGCTTTGGAAATGGGTTTTGTACCGGGTTCAAGGTCGATACAAAATTCGATTTCACGCTCTAGGGGTAGGCCAGGAAGTTCTTTAGGGAATACGTCAGGAAATTTATTAACAATAGAAATATCATTCAAATCTAACGTATTTTTATTTAAATCCGTGACATGGGCTAAGAAAGCTTGACATCAGTTTTTTTAATAAAGGAATAACTTTATGGCTTGATATGACAGTGATTGACTTTAGTGGTTTGGTTGCTTAAATTCGCATAATAGGTTGGTTGGGAATATGAAAGCTAACAACCTTACGAAAATAATCAATTTTTGCATGATGAGTAGTTAACTAATCAATCCCTAAAATCACATCAAATGCAAGTATTTTCAAAGAGATAAGATCGACAGGTAATGTGAGGTTGCCAATTTGAATCAAACAAGATTTATAAGCGAGTGGATGTAATGAAGGTTTCTCCAACGAAGTTTCAACAGATAAGTCAAAGTCTAATTTCTAGGAGTTAAATTTAAGCGTTGGTATAAGTAGGAGAAATAAAAGAATGGGTAGAACCGGTATCAAATAAGGTATATACTTCGCTAGAGTTTATGATTAGCTTACCTGTGATAACTTCGTTCGGGTTCCTCGCTTTTTGGGAGGTCACAACAAACGCTCTCCCTTGAACTACCGGCTTTGACTTGTCTGGGACTTGTCTTCACTGCATGACAAAATCGGGCTAGGTGACATTCTCTTCTGCAATTATAACATGCTTTGGACTGCTGCGTACAGTTTCGACTGATGTGTCCCAGCCCTCCGCATTTGTAGCATACGATCGGTGGTCGTTCTCATTCCTTAACAACGGGTGCTGGTGCTGACGTCTTTCCATCATTATTGAATCTTCTCTTTTTGAAATTTCCACTTTTATTGTCTTGGCCAGGATTACCACCGAAGTGGTTACCATATCTGGCATGTTGATTTCTTCTACGTTTGTTATCACTGCTTCGATGACTGCTACCACTGGTAGTATCGCTTTGTCGTCTACTATCTCTTGGTTGGGTTGACTCATTATCACGCTCCAATAACTAAGTTTTATTTACAACATCTAAATACAAATACAGTTTGCGAGAAATGAGGTATTGACGTATTTCGGGTTTCAAACCTCGCAGGAACATTCACGTCATTCTTTCCTCATTATCAACAAAATGGGATGCAAACCGGGATAACTCCGCAAACTTAGCCTCATATTGCGACACAGTCATATTGTTTTGCTCTAGTTTGATGAACTCCACATCCTTCATGTGAATACTTTCGGGAAAGTACTTTTCATTGAACAGTTCTTGGAACTTCTCCCAAGACATTTTTAGTGCGGCAGGTTGAGTACGTTTTACAGATTCCCACCAGTAATTTGCTTCTCCTCGCAACATGAAGGTGGCAAAGGGAACCTTTTGCTCCTCGGAGCATCCCAAGACATCAAATATATTGGTGATCTGTTTTATCCACGTCTCTGCCTTAAGTGGTTCTGGCTTTCCCAAAAACTCCGGTGGTTCCAGCTCCTTGAACTCCTTAGCGGTAACCATCCGTGAGTTGTCAGTGTTTCCACCTGCATTTTTCACAAGAGTCTCTATCACCTGATTTTGCATGAATTGCAGAAAGCCTCTGAACACCCCATCGTTCATTATTTGGTCGGTGTTGTTGTTTACATGAGGATTGTTGCCTTCCTGATGAACATTAACCTAGTTATTGATATGTGGTGACTCAACAATCTCCTGTGCACCATTGCTTATCCAAATATTTTCAAATGTCATTTTCACACACTACAACAAAACAAGGGTTAATTGACATGCCACATATTATCCCTATAATCTGATCGACCAATTAAATAACAAATAAGCTTAGGTAGGTCATACTACCGAAGGATTTACCCGTCTCTCCCCTCCTAGTTCTAGTCTCACATCTCAGCTGGGGATCATATCCCTAAGCTTTGATACCAACTGTGATGCCCCCAAAAAAGGTATACATAACCCATTCTGAGTCGCCAAATAAGTGGTACAGAATACAAATACAAACTTAATTATACAACATGACCTGAGAGTTTTAACACGAATATTGTTTTCTAGACAATATCCAAATTCAAATGGAGTCCTCATTATAATTATTATCATACTATTTTATAAAATAGTGAGGACTACTACAGCCACCATCTCAGACCGTCACTCCATTCCCCGACTAGTCCCGGCTATGTTCTCATTTTCTAAAGAGAAAATGAAAGCAAAAGGGCTAGTGTTAAACCGATAGAATACAATAAATAACAAGTTTAACTGCAGCGGAACAAGCAATCCATTAAAAGAGTCAAATAGAGCATGATATATACTATATTCTATGATTTAAAAAGTTTATTATCAATTTTATCGTTGAGACTCACCTCAATAAATAATCCACATCACTGAATTATTCATGCACTACGGGCCAAGGATATTCATTAGTATCACATCCACGAATTATCCATGCATTACGGGCCAATGATATTCGTGTTATCACCAATGGTCATGATCATGCTAACAAATGTCCATCAATGCACTACGGGCCAATGAGGACTTTTACCACATCATTTGTAATAACCCAATATTTTTAATATAATTAAATAATAAATTTTTTTGCATTTAATTTTTTTTTATATAAAGGTGGGATTATGTGCAAAGAAAAGTAGATGTATTTATGTGATAAATAAAACTTATTTGTTATATGAATAATTATAAATGAATTCTTTTAAGAATTATTTATCATTATAGGTTATATTCTTATTATAAATTAATTTTGTAATAAAAATATTTATTATTTATTTTTCATGAAAATATGATTATTATTAGACTTGGAAAGCAGGCATCTTGGGGTGGAAAGAAGCTTGAGCTTGCCGAGCCAAAAAGGCCCGGTTTTTGGTGAAATTTGGAATTATGAGGTAGTCATGAGCTTGACTGGCCCATGAGCTTCTCCCTTTAATTTTTTTTTTGCAAACTCTTTGCTACACTAGAAATAGTAATAATAATAATAATAAATATTAAAAATAATAAAATAATTAATAATAAACAATAATACAAATAAATACGATTAATTAATTACCTACATTAACTACATATCTCAATCAATTAAAATTTTAATAGTATTATAAATTAGTATTATTAATTAATTACCTAAATTAACTACACATCTTAATTATAGTTTTCAATTATAGTTAAAATATATTGAAGATTGCATTAAAAATAATTAGTTGTTGTAGCTCAGTTGGTTTGAACTCTTATTTATTTACTTACAAGTCTTGTGTTCAAGCCAAACAACCCACAAGTATTACCATTTTATTTTTTAAAAAAAAGTTCATAGGCCATGTGGGTGGGTGGTAGGGCCTTCTGGTAAGACCAAAAAGGCCCGGGTTTTGGTCTTGTTGGAAAGTGCATTAAAGCTTGGATTTTTTTTGGAATGGTGGTAGGTAAGAACTATGAACTATAAACCCGTTGCGAGTCTAATTATTATATATATTATATGATTATAAAGATTATTATGATATGTATTTTAATATATTAGTTAAGTTAATTATTTCAACTTAATTAATAATGGTTTATATGAAGGTTATGTCGGATATGGATTCAAAACCCTAATTCTGGATTTTGAATAAGGAATGAGAATATTAATATAATATTATTTATATTTCAGTGATATAATTAAACATGCCTGTTATGTGTGTAATGTTAATGTGTGGAAAAATTATAGTAAAACAGTACAAAACCCTAGCGTTACTGATAAACTATAGTACATAAGTCAATTACGACGGTAAGAAATTGTTAAGTGGTGTGTTATGTAATTAATGACAATTATTATGTTTAATGTTAATTAGGTAAACCCTAATTAATATTTAGAAACTCTAATTACTAAATTAGAACTCTGATTGCTAAGTTGTAAACGCTAATTATTAATTTAGCAAGGTTAATGGTAATTAGTAAAGTATGAAACCTAATTTACAAGTCCTAGGTGATTAGTAAACCTAATTTAATTAGGGAACCCTAATTCACATTTTTAGAAACTAAGATTCCCATTTTAGCCCTAATCACAAAATCCTAGAACTTGGATTTATGGAACCTTAGGGTTAATGTGACACCCCCATATCCGGGTACTTCATTTCCACCGAATTTGGTGCTCACTGTCAAAATAATTACATCTAACTACCCATGATAAAGGATAAAACATTAAATAACTTAAACAATAATCTTTCCCATTAAAGGGTTACATCATCTCATAAAAAATCCCAGGTAATCTAACCTTAAATTATTACATCAGTTTGCGGAATACATTATAAAATAAAACATGTCTTATAACATCATGCATTTAAATAAACTTTAAATAATTCTTCAACACTTGGACATCTTGCCCTTTCCCTTGCTAGTAGATGGTTCATCACCTCTTTCGACTTTAGCTGCATTGTTAATTGCAAGACTGAACAAACAATTGCTCACTGACATAAAGAGTAGTAATAATAACCATATGAGAATGAACAACGAATTTTGTACAATGATGAACTTGTTCTATGAATAGAAACAGAAACAAGTTTGAACTTTAATATCTGAGGGTCTTATGACCACGAACTATGTCCACGGTGATTAGGTATTACTACCCCAACCTTAACAGTCAATTAGACTATACAGACCCTTCTTAACGTACTTAGGGGGATCAGCCCTTTGTAACATGTATTGTGCACAAACATTTAAACGTTACACGTACAAAATCCCCTTGTTAGGGTTGTTCGTCTCAGTTTGAATTTAGAATTTCCGCACTAAAGAAAGTTTAGTTTGGAACTAGCTTATCAGTGTTTCTAGAATTTTAGAACATTATTCAATTTGCATCAATAAAGGTTTAATACAATAATGTATAACTGAACAAGGCTATCAAAGTCAAAGATCGGATACCAACAATATATAATTGAATAAACGTGATATACATGCAAAGTACTATATTCAAAGAATTAGAACAATCTCCTTTGAATCAATGTGTTAGAACAATTTACGTTTTGAATAATAATAACAAGAAATGAGAATGTGAAACTCATTTGATGTAACGAATTATGTTACAAGAACTTATTCAATCATACATAAGAATAGAATCAATAGTCTTGTTCAATGAAAGTTTAGGATAAGAAACTTGCAATCATAAACAAAAGAATGAAGTTAGAAAGCTTGTTAAATGTAAAGAATTAAGGTTTAGAAACTTGCCTTGTATGTAAGCTACACAAGTGTAAAATAATCTCCAATTACCCTACATAAATCATTGTAATCGCAATAACAATTAGTTGTATGAATATTAGCTTTAGGGGTTTAAACCATCATTTAGGTCATAACTGTGACGCCCCCAAAATAGGTCCAATCCAACCAACCTATTCTGAGTCGCCAAATACATGGTACATAAACAACTACAACTTCATTAACACAATTGTCGTGCAAAATACGACAACACATAAACTGTGAGTTTAAATACAAATATTTTCTTCTAGACAATATCCACACTCAAATAAAGTCCTCATTACAATTATTGATACACTATTTTACAAAATAGTGAGGACTACTAAAATAGCTATCTTGAACCATCACTCCACACCTCAACTAGTTCCCGTTATATTCTTGCCTCCTGAGAAGAAAAATGGAACAAAAAGGAAAAGGGTGAGCTCAACTAGCCCAGTAAAGAATATTATGACTAAGATAATATAGAACAAATTATCGTTAGTCTTCAACAGAGAAAAATCTGATAGAATACAATAGACAACAAGTTTTAAATCAATATTCGCAGCGGAAATAATAATTCATTAGAAGGGTTAAGTAGAGAATGAAATCTACTATCTTCTATATATGAATTTAAAAATTCATCGTCAACATTTTATCACTGTAACATCAATCAATATATATTTGGAATCAAATATTCATCTTTGCACTACAGGCCAAAGATATTCATCAGTTAGTCATGTTCATCTAAACACATGTTCATCTTTGCACTACGGACCAAAGATATTCATCAGAAATCATTCATCTTTGCACTACAGGCCAAAGATATTCAGTTAGATCATCATTTAGGACTGAGGATGATGAAAAATATTTTAATGAAACAAAAGAACAAATATTAAGGATTCGTACTTTAAACCATCCAAGTTCAAAAATGCTTCATAAATAACCATAGTGGAGTAAAATTCAAGAATGAAGACCAAAACATAGATCCAATCAAAGATAGGAACCATAACAGACAATCTTGGACACAGAAAAGAAAATTTAATTTTTCTGTGAATAGTGTCTTATTAAGTGAATAGTCTTGATATCGTGAATAAGTAACTCAATTAACACTAAAAGATAAAAATTTCACAAAAAAATCATCATGCTTCGTGAATAGTACTCATGAATAATAACTCATGAATAATAACCCCGACATGAAAAAGTTTCAAATTTGATAAAAAGTTCCAACCAATATTTCGGCATAATGATATTGAAGAAATAATATCACTTACGAAGAAAATAACATCCCTTACCTCGAAAGAATAGTACTTCTGGCTGGAATACTGAATATAGTGCTGAAGGAAACTTGAACCGTATTACAATACTCAAAGTATCAAAATACTCACAAGAATACGCTCAATATATCGAGAGAGAAAGAGAGAAAACTTCAGTTCCTGGTGTGATTTTCAATTCTAACCTAAGCACCCTATTTATAGGAAAATGCTTAGAACACCAAAGCAGAAAATTTAATAAAATATTAATATATTTATAAAATTTTCCTTAGCCCACCTTGACCATCTAAATTCAGCCACCAAATAATGACAAAAACCAAAAAGCGTTTTTGTAATTAAAAATAATTAAAACTTTCAAAAACCAATTATTTCGGAACTACGAAACTTCAATAATTCATAATAAATAGCCCTTTTATCAGAAAAATTCGAACCACATGTCTTTTCCATAGGAAATTTCATTATCTACAACTTTGCAGAAGAAAGTTTCTCCAAATTCCAAACAGAAATTGACCGAAATCCACAAATGGGCGATTTTACAGTCTATAATCAAATTTCAGTCAAGAAATAGGGTCCACCGACACACAAAACATGTGTTAATTATTTAATGCAACAAAAATACTCTTCCTCCTCATATACTCATATATCCCACATTCATTATAAAAATATCACTATATTATATTATAATAATATAATAAAATATTATTTTATCAGAAAAGATATAATATCAATTTTTAACAATTGTCACTTTAAAAATTTTCACCATCTATATCCATATAAAATCAATATTTTTCTCATCGTATAAATCAATAATTAATTATTCACAAATAATATTACAGAATCACAATCTTCGACGGTAGTTCCCGAGGAAAGAGGGCTTTCAATAAGATTTTTCCTTCTTGGTAGCCGCAATTAGGTGACCAAACCTCTCCTTAGACAGAACTTTCTAAACATTGCCAATAATGTTATCTAATAATATTATTCAGATAATATAAATTATTGCTCCGATAATGAAAAATACTGTGTAGCGACAATTATTAAAACAACAGTAATATAAAATATCAACGTAGCAATTATTGAATCAATAAAATAAAATATTGAGCGATAATTCTCGTAACAATTATTTAGTAGTGCCTTCTTACGTAAGAATCAATAATTCAAAAATAATGTGCAATACTGGTAAAGCATCTTCTTGTGCAACGCCATGATTACTTTACTTTACCCACCGGGTATTCCAATGATGTTAATTGATAACGATTACGCCGTTATTTATAAAAACTCAAATTTGTCGTTTTCTTCATCCGACAGTTATTTTGTTATGGGGCCCACAAATGGCTACTCCATCGTACGAATATTCCCCGACAACAAGAATATTCCACGACCAAACGAATATTCCTCGACAACAATGAGTATTTTATAACCACTTGCTTATTTAAAATATTTACACATTTTACCCATAACTAACCACATTAATCAAATCAACCCCTTACTATTTCAAAATAATAATTAGAGAAATTAAATCTTTATTTATAAAAAGTTGGGGTCTTACAATAACCCTAACCTAGCACCTAACCATGTAGGTTAACATATTTAACGAATCTGAAATCTCATTACGATCCAACATAACTTAATCTTTCATCTCTAACTTTGGAAAACATCACATTTGGTTTCATTTTATAACTTATTAAACAATTATTTAAAAATCTTCACACTTCGCATTACCACACATTACAATATGATATTATAGCTTATATTATGTCTTAACATCATTAGCATGCATGCTTGATCAACCTAAGTCCCTTACACATGACCTGCAAATGAGCAGACTTCACTGCCTCGGAGAGAAGTAGTATGCTTGATGCTTAGGCTTGGGATCAAGCAATTTCTTGTAGCTTTTTTTGCCTTAGCACTAAGTAGAAATTTTACTTTGAATTACTGTATTGACAGAGGCGTAAAAGCGATGGAGAGCAAACTTTAGCCCAATAAACACGAATTTCACCCACAAAATAGTGAAATTAACATCTACAATTGGTACAGACTATTACAAATATGTTTGCTAACATTTACAACCAATTAGAACAATTTAACATCAACTAAAACTATTTTAATTTCTCAAAATTCCATATTTTCATATAAAACTTCATTTTTGAACTTCTTCACAAAAATCATCACTGACATCTCAATTTTTCACCAAATCACCTCGTTCAAACTACGTTATCTTCATTTCTTAATGAACTAGCATAATCCAATAACAAACCACAGATTACAACACATATGGAGCATCAAATTTGGTACTTTCTAAGCCATATCCAACAACATAAACACTGTTATATGTTTTCTTCCTATATACCCAAATTTACGTGTTTGGAAATCAAATAATACTCACATATGATGACAACAGATTCAACAATACAACCCTCATCATATAATCACGTTTGAAACAACAAATCAACAAAATTATTTACAGAGAACTAAAAGAAATTACAAAAACTTTATATTAGATTTAGGATAAATTATACCTAAATCTTTGATTGTTGAGAAGAAGAGTGATAAGGACCTTAATACTCCAACTCTTTAGCAAAGTTTCCAGACAATTTCTCTCCTACCAAGCTCTCTCAACACTCTGATATTCCTCCTTAGCAAAGTACATGAAATAAGAGCCAACTGAGCGCTAGCCTTAGGAAATAGACGCGTAAATAAACTGAAGCCCATGTACTTCAGTTAAAAAAAATAATACGTCTACGTATGTTACATAAGACCAAAGGCCACAAGGCCATGTTTGGCTAACCACATAATTCCCAAACTAGATTATTTTAATAATATTATATTATATAGTTTCATGTGTCACGCCTTTTGTTATTTTAAATAACTTATAAAAATAATAATTAATAATTATTATAATTTCATTATAATTATACTTATAATTAATAAATAATTATATATCTAATTTAATTAACAAATTAGAAACATCGCTATATTTAATTTATTTACTTTCTTAAATATTAGTCAATTGATTTAATTTAATTAAATCCTTTAAATAAAAATTATCATTATTCAATTTAATTAACATTAATCAATTTAGTTACTAAATTAATTCATCACAATTTATCAATTATTTATTTTCCTCAAAAAATAAATTATTTAAAATATTTATTTAATTCAATAAATATTTAAATTAAATTACAAATTTCTCAATCGTTACAGTTAAACCCTAAGGGTCAAACCCTAAGGGTTAGAATAGATTTCCCACTTTCCCACTAAAAGTAAAAACCAAATGACCAAATTGCCCTTTTTAATATTTTATTAAGGTGGAGTATAGATCTAGCCCTAGTAAGTGGTTGGTGACCAAATCTAGCTAGCCACATGGTCTAGTATTCAACTTTAATCAGTCAAAAGTCTGATCACATGATCAGCCATGATCATTACACCATATTATATATAGATTGAGAGAGAGAAAGGTTACTAACTTGCTCATTTTTACACCAACACTCAACCAAGACTCTCTCAACTCAAAACCTCCGAAAATATCTTGCTAGACCAGTCCATAATCAAGCCCCATCGTCACTTATAGCAGATCAGAAGTCAGATTAAAGGATTATTGCTAAAAAGTATAAAAACCCTAAACTTATAAATTTATGTGATTCATGTTAATTGTTGTTGTTTATTGTTTAAAATTATGTTAGAAGGAGTCATTTAGTAATATGGGTTGTTATAACTCAGATCCATAACATTTAGATGCTCGAAATTGATGATTTTAGAAATCTGGAAAAGTTAGAAATTTTGGGTCTGACAGTCAAATGTCGGGGCTCATAGATCCTTGTATGTTAGTTGTTTGTTGTGTTTGATGTTATGAATCTGTTCTATGCTATATAGGCTAGGATCAACTTTAATCAAGGTTATATCATGTTTAGATTTCATTTTTATAGCAGATCATTGCGTTGACCTAAGACGAGATCCGGTTTCGGGTAACCCGTAAAACCCAGAAATCTCTCGACAACGAAGTTTCAGCGTTTGATCTTGCAAGAATCATTAAGTGTTTGGGCCATGTTGTTGTTATATACTTGTAGACTGACATTAGTACTACATATCCATGCCTCTAGATTACTCAGATACGTATCAGAATCGAATTTAAAGTTTGTCAAACATAGGTTAACCAAACTGCTCAAGAACATTTCTGGAAAACCTAGAAATGTTCAAGAACAGTTACTGGCCTTCACTTTGACCGGGTTAGATCTAGCGTTTGTGTTGTTGTTATGATGATGTTATGTAATAGATCTGTACACCTACATGTTGTCTACACACTGGAAGCTTAATATCACAAAAACATTGCAAGCATAACATGTAATGGAGGCCCAAAGTAAGACCCTCGAGCTGTTCTTCATTCTAGGTAACCCAGAAATGAAGAATAGCCTCTGACAGCCACTTTGATGGCTTCGATCTCCTTGTTGTAATGTGTTATGACTTAGATGATAGTTGAATCTTGTAGTGTTACAACAATACTACAATGTCAGTGTCTTAGTTAGCTCAGATCATGATTACATAAGGAATTAATGGTGGTCAAATGTGACCCCTTGAACATTGCATTCTCAGTGTTCTTGAGCTCAAGAACACCACCAGCGAAATAAAGTGTCGCTATAGCCTATAGCGACGGTTTCTATTATTTTTATTTTCTAATTTCTGGAAAATGATTAAAAATAGAAATAAATTCTAAAAATCATTTAAAAATAGTAAATAAATTCCGAAAATTATAAAATCTATTTTAAAAATTATTTTAAGTCATAAACATTAACTTTTAATAATTTGGCATATTTTCCATAAATATTAGTAATTATTTAAATATTATTTGTTTAATAAATGCACTAAATAAATTAACTAAAAATGATTTTATTATATTAAAAATCATTTTAAATGATAATAAGGTATTTAATAATATTTTAAGTTTTAAAATGTAACTTTCAATATTTTAAAGTAAATTTCATTAATTATTTAATATTAATGATATTATATTTATTTAATAATTATATTAAATAAATAGATTAAAATGATTTTATTGATTTAAAAATCATTTCAAAGGACATAAATGGTTTAAAAATATTTTAAGTAATTATAAATGACTTTTAATATTTTAGTGAATAATACCTTAATATTCTAATATTAATGGTAATTGTTTAAAAATAATTTTAAATGTTTTAAAAATTATTTAAGGGTAATATTAATACTTTAAAAATATTTTGAGTTATTATAAATAACTTTGATATTTTGGCAAGGGTTGCGATAATATTTTAATATTAATGATAATAGAATTATCTAATATTTAAATTATTTAATAATGATTCTAGAGTTTGAAAAATCAAGATAAATTATAATAATTATTTAAAATTATTATAAGGCATTTAAAAATAATGTGGCTGGTATTTAAAATATCCAGGATAATATTGAACTATATGATAGAGTTTTAAACTCAATAAATTACCCGATAAAGTATTTCGATATAGAAGAAATGTTAACAAATTGATGGGACCTATATAGTTTAATCAGATAAGTATTTATGCGTGTCTTAATGACTAATATAACTATGTGACAATATGATCAGGTTATGTGTTGACTGTAAATAACAGTACTATGAGTTATGATATGTTATTCTAATCAATAAACTAATCTTATAAATGATAGGTCGTTGAATTAAAGATAGAACTAAGTTGTGTAAGCAGTAGACCAGGCAAGTATCCTACCCTTTGTATTTACTTTATGCAATGGACATGTGTAAGCTAGTTCCAGAATTATATTGTCATTGTTATTGTTCATGTATCTATACCTTTGTAGATATGCCAGTTCTTGAATTATATCCAATCATTGTTTATCATTGTCGTATTATTGTATAATCCATATATATATTCTGTTCGTAAATTTATAAGAGTTGTTATACAAGTGTCCTCACTTGGATAATTATTGAACATGTTAATGCATACTTATTGATTTCCAATATGTATATCTTAATTGAAAGTCGTCTAAGCTATTTGTCTCGGCTAGACACAGATTTAAAATATCTTTTGAATATGATAGGACCTTATTAATATCCAACCAAATTGTTTGGTTTGGATTCCCAACTAAGTATGAACATCCCGAATATGGGAAAACTTTTGTGCGCCTTAGGCGGATATGATGAATGAGAATATCGTTCTGGTATGTAGTATTGATCAATACAGAGCATAACGAGCTGATCACCCCCCGTGCCTATAAGTTATAATGGTTTACAGATGAAGTTCTATTTGACCTTTTTGAAAACTAAAAACTATGTTCATAGTCTATCGACTGCTCTCCATTTATAGTCAGTACGTAGTTTCAAAATTTGAAATAAGAATTGTTATGTTGTTTTGTGTTGCTTCAGTACTTCACAACTATTGCTTCGTTGTTGAAGAGTCGTTCAAAGAAAACATTTAATCCTTTCAGCTAATATTTATAATTTTTATTACTTGTTGGGCACTTAAATGCTCATTCTTGCTTAATTTAAATGTTTTCAGCTATGTATGATCGACTAGAAGATTCAGGCAAGAACAAAGGGGAAGGAAAGCTAGCAGATTAAGTTTGTGTTATCTTATGTAATAGCTAGACTTAAATAAGTTGATGATATTTATTATCTATCATGTAATGAAATGTGTTCAAGGTCGCATACCTAGGATTTAGACAACTCTGATATATAAATTAAGTTTGATATTTATGACATTATTATTATTATTCCGCTCAAAGAAATGGTATCGTGAAGCACTAAATTTGGGTTTCAAACACCTGAATTTGGGGGCGTCACATCATTTATAACATTACAGGTCATGATTATACCGAATAATCCTTGGTCATAATCATACCAATCAACAGTCCATCTATGCACTATGGGCCAAAGATGACTTTTATCACAATATAAGGCATGAGGATGATGACAATGATATAAGAATTCAATTAAATGAGAGCAAGGATAAATTTTAAAGATTTATAATTTAATTTATCCAGAATTCAATAATGTCCAAATTGTCAACACGATACTGCTTTGTGGAGTAAAATTCAAGAATAATATTGTATCAAAAATAATTTAGGTAGAAAAGAAATCAATTTTTGTCATAAATAGTACCCTGGGTGAATAGTACCTGAGTGAATAGTACCCCGTGAATAGTTCTTTGTGGATAATACCCCATGAATAGTACTCCGGTATAAAAAAATTAAACGTTAACAAAAATGTTCAGAAAAATATCATTGTGAAACGATACTAGATGAAGCGCAAATTTCAAGGATATTCTACTAATTTCAAGGAGTATAGAAACAATACTTAACAAAATGAGTGTAGAATTCAGAATCTGAAATGAAATAATATTACTTACATACTACAGAGTATAGAAGAAAATATTATTTCATACTAATATTGAACAAAAATAATATCCCTTACCTTAAAAGGATAGTATTTCTGACTGGTATGGACTGGTATTTCCCGCCAACGAATTTGCAATAAAATTTTGTAACGACCTATGAATTTCGTTATGAAAAATGAAAACCTTTTACAAACTGTAACGAATGACAAATTTCGTTGCTAAACATGCATTTTTGGCAACGACTTTATAATTCGTTGCTCGAAAAATCGTTGCCAAATGTCCATTTTTGTAGTGGATCCATCATAAGCTTAATAAGATAAATTAGTTCATAATTAATGAATTAAACACTGAAAATATCAAAGAAATCAACATCCTAATTACAGAACTGAAATTAAAGTAAAACAACAATAATAAAACCACCCTTTTCTTTACTCCAATCTCTGCAATGTTCGTGTTCCTCGCTCCTTGCTCCAATTCCTCCACAATCTTCACAATTAGGGATTGAAAGTTGTTATGATTGATTGATTGTCAAATCCGTAAATAGATATGTTATTGTATCTGAATACGTCCTCTTTCAAGTCCCAATCGCGTCTAAAGTCCCAAAAGATACGCAACAACAGTAGTAGAAGCACATCAAAACTCTTCTCTTTTAGCCGCGCTGTGACACCCCCAAATCCTGATACTTCATTTCCTCAAGATTTGGTGTTCACTTAATCAAAACATTTATTTATAATTACCCAATCCTTTTAAAATTGAATAATAAACTTGCCCATACAGGATTACATTAAATAAAAATCTCCCAGGTTATCTAACCTTTACAAACAATCATTCATGCAGAAAAATTTAAATAAACTTTATTACAATATTTAAACCAAAGTCTGATAATAAAACTATTAAAACGATTACAAGTCTTCAGTACTTGTTCATCTTTCCCTTTCCTTTACTGGTTCTAGGTACATCACCCTTTTCATCTTTAGCTGTAAGGATTTTACAGGCAAGAGTGAGCAAACAAGGCTCACTTGGAATAACAACAAGATAAAACTTTAAACCTTTACATCACTTGCCAAATACTAGGCACAATAGAACTGAACAATATGTTCTATTAACATTCTGAAAATCATAACATTCACTGAGGGTCTAATGACCACGAACCATGTCAACAGTTATAAGTAATCTTTCAACTTTAACTTTAACAGTCATAAGAATATAAGGACTCCAAGGTACTTAGGGGGATCAATCCTTCGTACATGTATTGTGCACAAATATTTCAGCGCAAAGTATAAACTAAGCGTAACCCCTATAAATAGGGTTGTTCATCTCAGTATTTCGAGTACAAGTCCGCCCCAAAGTCAGTTTGGTTTGAATACACTTCAAGGTAATTTGGAATTCAACGGACATCAACTAAGGATTAGTTGAATAAAAGGTAATAACACTATGTTATTGAATAATCATAACTGAATAAACATTGCATTCTAAGTTCATGCTTGAGGAATAATCTAATAGCATAACGATTGAATAATATATCATACCTTGCTTTGAACAATATTCAGCTAAGGTTACCTCTTAGAATTTAATATCAAGCATGCATAACAAACAATAAATTAAGAAAAACTTGCATAATCATGAATAAAGGTACTAGCTCGACGAAAGTGTGGAGATAGAAAACTTGCATCCTCATGAACAACTAGATACAATCAATTTGCTCAATGAAAGTATAAATTAAGAAACTTGCATAATCATAACAAACTAACTCAACGAAGGTATGGAGTTAGAAGATTTACTAAATGTAAAAAGATAGGTTTAGAAACTTGCATAACGAAGATTCACTACTAAAAAAATGGTCATTTGTGATGGTCAAAATCCATCACAAAAACCAGAAAAATCATCACGAAAGGTTTACGTGATGGCTTTAAGCATCACAATGGTCATCTTGTATACGCCCATCATGAAAGGTTTTACGTGATGGCTTTGGCAATCACGCAAACTCTTAGTGCTTTTGTGATGATTAATACAATCACATTAACACGTAATCTATTGTGATTGTTAAAGTCATCACAAAAAATAAGATTTTAGGTATCAAAGGTAAGAACGTGAATCTCTATTTACGGATAATTTATTTTATTATATTAATTGTATCAAATGATACTTGTAGGATTCGAACCCTCCCCCCATTTGCGAACTAAATAACGAGTATTAACACTACACCAAAGCCCATATAATGATTATAATTTTAAAACAAAATATAATAGGAAATATATGTGAGTTGACTTACTAAACAAAATTACTTCCACCTAAGATTTTGTGATTGCAATGGCAGTCACAAATACTCTATAATGATGGTAAAATTAGTCATCACTGAGAGCCATCATATATTTTATTATTTTGTGATAACTTGAAAATTTCATCACAAAATGCCTTTTTTGTAATTTCAAATAAAAGTCGTCACAAAAATCTATTAGTGATAGCTTAAATGCAATCACGAAAAGGATATATCTATAAGTGATGACTTAGTCCGTCACAAAAAGAAAGTTTGGTGATTGACACGACCATCACAATTATAATGCATTGATGGAAAAATTAGTCATCACTAAGAGCCATCATATATACTATTATTTTGTGATTGCTTAAAAAGTTCATCACAAATTACTATCTTTTGTGATTATTTTTAAAAATTATCACAAAGTTCCGTCACGTATTCTTATTTTTCTAGTAGTGATTTAGTATTAGAAAACTTGCCTTGCGCGTAGATTTAACCCGTTATAATCCAAATCACAATATCCTATATACATATGTTATCATAACATTATCAGTCATTATCAATTCTACATCACGTATAGTTTAAATGTCTAACCACGTAATCAACTTATCTACCTAAAACGATAATAACTCGTTAGGTATTAACATCATGCTCGTTCAATACATTACAATACTACAATAACAGAAATATATGTTCATATAAAATTACAACTAAAATTTTCAGACTTCTGTGTCAGACAAAAGTCATTTATGAGCATTCTGCTAAGTGGCGCCGCAGCACCATAGTTTGAACTGTGGGCCGCGATGCGGCACTGAGGTGGTGCTTCGGCGCGAGAAATACACAAGGACTTCTATTTGTGTAAGCAAAGTCTAGCGCTACTGTTGATTGACTTCAGATCATGGTGCAGTAGTCCGGGACTGGGCGCGAATTTTGGCGCTAAGGCACGAGACTTCAAGCTGGAGCGTGGATTTTGGCACTGAGGCGCCAAAACTCACAGAAGCAATTCAACGAAGAACAGGACACAAAATTTTATGTCTATAACTTCAATTCTAACACTAATTAACATGCATAACTTATATAAATTACACATAAATCTTATCAATCATACATATACCAATTACCAACGACTAAACCACGATTTTAGAAAACTTACATTTTGAAAGCACGGTTTAAAAATCAAAGCTCCATAGTTGATATATTTTAACACATTGAACACTGTAAATTCTAATAACCACCAATTTGTTTACTTTAACTACGATTCTCTGAACTTCTTAACAACAGAATTAACATATTCACAGTTTTAATTTCCCAATTAGCTACCAAGAATTTACTAATTTTTATCTTCTTAACAACCAAACTAATGAATATATTCACTGTTAATAGGCAGGTACCGGAACATATACTGAAACTTTTAAATGAAATTATCATAACCTTTCATGTTTAAATACTACTTCTAACATCTTACACCCATAAAACACCATAGTTCAGTTATATAACAACAACTACCGAATTTTTGTAAAAACATTATATTTACAGTGAAATAGAAGAATACAGACTTTAGCATCACTATGTAAAACATATAAGATTATGAGAAAATACCTTTTTGTTGCTTAAGAAATTGTTGTTAATAGTAGACAATTCCCTCTCCAGCCTTTCTCAAATTCTGACAACTTTATGTCAAACTCTCTGAGAACTCCTTCTTACTCTCAGTTTAGCAAATAATTCAAATACGTAAAACTGATAACCAATATGCGTATAAAAATAAAACCAACGTATGATTGTAAACGTATCAAACTGACGCTACACTTAATACCCTAATAAGTTATTGGTTACCAAATATATATATATATATATATATATATATTATTTATTTAATTAATAATTTAAATTCAAAAGAAATCCAAAAGCCATAAGGCTTTGTTTGGCAAACCATTTAAAATTAAAGGATTTAATATATATAAACCTTGTTTGGGTAAAACTAAATTAAACTACTTTAATTTATTTTAATAACTCTTTATAGCATAGTTATTTGTCACACTTTATTTAATAACAATTTATTAAATAATCATTTAGTCACATATCTCAATACAAATAATTACCCAATTCAAAATATTAATATAATAATAATTTCCTTAACACATTAATTATTTAACAAATAATTAACTAAATCAAATCAATCAAATTGAATAATTATTTATTCAACAATAACGCATCCAATAAATATTTATATAAATCAATAAATATTTATAAATTATATTTAAAATTCTGGAATGTTACATCATTCCCCTCTTATAAGGATTCTGTCCACAGAATCACAACTCAAACAATACATTCGTTACTTTCTTCCCTACATACAAAGATTCTGTCTCCAAAATCGAAGACACAGATTAAACAAATAACTCAGGGTACTCTTTCATCATTTTCTCTTCGAGTTCCCACGTAGCTTCTTCAGAATTGTGGTTCCTCCATATCACCTTCACAAAAGGTATAACTTTATTCCTGAGCACTTGTTCTTTCCTGTCAACTATCTGGATCAGAATCTCTTCATAAAACAAATCTTTCTCAAACTGCAACGGTTCGTACTCGATCACGTGCTTGTAATCGGGCTTATACGGTCGTAATACTGAAATATAAAAAATATTGTGAATGTTTTCCAACTCTGGTGGTAGAGCTACCTCTCCAACTCTACGCATCACTTCAAAGGGTCCAATAAACCTCGGGCTGAGCTTTCCCTTTTTACCGAAACGAATTTTCCCCTTCCAAGGAGAAACTTTTAGGAATACGAAAGTTCCTACGTCGAACGCACGATCATGTCTGTGTTGATCAGCATATTTCTTCTGTCGGTCTTGACCAACTACCAATCTTGTCCTGATGAGTTTGACAACCTCAGTAGTTTGTTGTACCAGCTCTGGTCCTAGCAGTTGACGTTCACCGACTTCATCCCAGCACAGTGGGGTTCTGCACTTTCTGTCGTATAATGCTTCGTAAGGTGGCATGCCGATGCTCGAATGGTAACTATTATTGTAGGTGAATTCCACCAACGGTAAATGTTCTTCCCAGCTTCTTTTGAAGTCCATGATACATGCTCTCAGCATATCTTCCAATGTCTGGATTGTTCGTTCGCTTTGGCCATTTGTTTGTGGATGATAAGTCGTACTCATTCGCAATTGAGTTCCCATGCATTCTTGTAGTCTCTTCTAGAAGTTTGACGTGAATCGCAGATCTCTATCGGACATAATTGACACTGGAACTCCATGTCTCGAAATGATCTCTTTAAAGCACAATCTTTCCAACTGATCAAGATTGAACCTAATCTTTATTGGTAAAAAGTGCGCTGATTTTGTCAGTCTGTCCACTATCACCCAAATAGCATCACATCCTCTCTGAGTAGTTGGAAGACCCACCACAAAATCCATTGTGATGTGTTCCCACTTTCATTCTGGTATTTCCAACTGTTGAAGTCATCCGCTGGGTCTTTGATGTTCGGTCTTTACTCTTTGACATGTCAAACATTTTGCCACGCATTCTGCAACGTCCCTTTTCATATTTGGCCACCAAAAATGTTGTCATAAATATTGATACATCTTCGTGCTTCCCAGATGAATTGAATATCTTGAGCTATGAGCTTCGGTCAAGATTTCGTCTTTAATCTCTGGTACTGCTGAACCCAGATTCTTCCCTCGAACCGTAGTAGTCCTTCGGTATCGATCTTGTATTTCGCATCACTACCCTCAACCACATTCTTTTTGATTTTCTCACATTCTTCATCTTGTAGTTAAGAGTTCTTCACGTTGTCCACTAAAGTTGGACCGGCTTCTATTTGGAATAGTCGTTCATTGACTTCTTGTGGAAACTTTATTTCCAACTCTAGCTTTGTCAATGCTGAAATGAGTTCCTCCTGAGTGGTTATCAGCATCAACTTCTCCCGACCGTTTCTGCTCAAAGCATCTGCAACCACATTCGCTTTGCCCGGATGATAAAAGATCTCACAATCGTAATCCTTTATCAATTCCATCCATCTTCTTTGTCGCATGTTCAGGTCCTTCTGAGTGAAAATATACTTCAGACTTTTATTGTAAGACCCCGAATTTTATGAAATGAAAATATTCAATTTTCTTATAATTATTATTTTATTTCGTAAATGGTTAAATTGATAAAAGGTTAAAGTTAAGGGTGATATGTAAAATTTTTGCAAAGTAAGCAAGTTGTTATAAAATATTCGTTTGGTCGAGGAATATTCTTTTTGTCGGGGAATATTCGTACGACGACACAATCATTGGTGGACCCCACAAAAGATGTATTGTCGTAGTAAGAAAATGACAGAATTATCTTTTTATAACGATGAAAGTGTTACCGTTAAACTGTTGAACTACCTGGTAGTAAAAGTACAGTAATACGTGTGGTTACATAGTAGCACACGGTATTGACTATTGATGCTTACGTAAGAAGTCACTCAGTTATACTCAATTATTGCTACAGTAATTGCTGCATCATATCTCTCATATTATTGATTCAAGTATTGTCACAGTATCATCTACATAATATGTTATATTATTAAATCAATAATTGAGACGGCAAAGTTATTCATATTATTATTTGTAATATTGACAATGTCTAGAAGTTCTATCAAAGAGAGGTTTGATCACCTAATTGCGAGCCAATAAGGAGAAATCCTTATCGGAAAACCCCCTCTTTCCTGGGAACGACCTGGTTGTTAAATATTGTGAATTATAATATTAATGATGAATAAGTTCGTGTTGATTAAAGATGAAATGGATAGTTCCATTGTGTTGGAATTATTAGTGTTAGTGAAAATCGACATTTATTTCGATAATAATTGATGTTTGGAGGTTATGTTGACCAATCAGTTAATTAACCAGATAAATGAGCAATTAATTGTTATTAATTCACATGATTATAACTATTTGTTCACATGTCTGTACTTTTGATTCACATTCTTTTACTATTAGGGGAGGTGGTGCAAGATTGATAATACTTACATGACTAAGTTAAAAATGGAGGTATAGTTGAAGGTACTATACTGTAATTAGTTTTTTCACATGATTATACTATTAAGTCACATGAATAAACAATTAATTCACATTATTTACTATTAGGGGAGGTGATGCAAGTTTGATAATACTTGCAGGACTAAATTAAAAATGAAGGAAAAGAGGAAGGTATTATACTATAATATTTTGAGCCCCAAAACATGCAATTATTGAAACTATATTTTTCTATAAATAGAATCTCATTCTTCCTTCATTTCTCACCAATTCACTAAAGCTATAGAGCAATTATAATAGAGAGAAATTATAAAGAGAAAGAAGAAGAGAAGTCTGCTACCTCACTATTCCAGTATCCAGTCTTCTTTTGAGGTAAGGGGTATTATTTCTTTCGTATTCATGAAGAGAGTTATTTTCTTTCAATACTCGTAAGGGTTGTTATTCCATTCTTTATTATTATATTGAATAACTTTGTCTGTCGCTAAGTACCGCATACATGGTGAAATTCTTATGTTATTCAATTCTTTATTATTCTGTTGGAATAACTTGTCTGTGCGGATTACGCATGACCTGGTTTTATTCTTTATTATTCGTGGAATATCCACATCCGGCAAGGATTACGCATGAATTGATTCCATTATTTATTATTTTGTTGGAATAACATATGCATGCGATTCTATCACATGCCTGGTGAATTCTTTTGTTATTCCATTCTTTATTATTCTGTTGGAATAACCTGTCTACGCGGACTACCACATGCATGGTGAATTCTTCTGTTATCCCATTCTTTATTATTCTGTTGGAATAACATGTCTATGTGAATTACCGCATGCATGGTGAATGATTCTTTGTATTCATTCTTTATTAAATTGTGAAAATGATCTGTCTACGTGGATTACCGCATGGCGGATGAAAATCCATTTGCAGTTTCGTATATTCTATTATACTTGTATGAGATATCATTTCTTTTGTACTCGTCATGAAATATCATTTTCTTTGGTATTTTTTTTCTTTTACGAGTTACTATTCACGAGTTACTATTCACTCTGGTAGTATTCATTCTGGTATTCGGGGCACTTTTCGTGCTGGAGTACTATTCATGAGTTACTATTCACAAGTTACTATTCACTCGATTACTATTCACTTTAGTATCATTCACTCTGGTATTCGGGACACTTTTCGTGTCGGGGTACTATTATTCTGGGTACTATTCCAAGTACTATTCATGGGGTACTATTCAATTCTAAAAAAATATATATTTTTTCTGTCCAAATTATTTTTGGTACATGAATATTATTCTTGAATTTTACTCTACAAAGCAGTATCATGTTGACAATTTGGACATTATTGATTTCTGGATAAATTAAATTATAAATCTTTAAAATTTATTCTTGAACTTGTTTTATTGAATTATTATGTCATTGTCATTATCCTTATGCTTATATTATAATGAAAGTCATCTTTGGCTTACGTGCATAGATGGACTTGGTATGATTATGACCAGGGATTATTCGGTATAATCATGACCGTAATGTAACGAATGATGTGATAAAAGTCCTCATTTGCCCGTAGTGCATTGATGGACAGTTATTGATATGATTATAACCAGGGATTATTCAGTATAATCATGACCATTGATGATTACATGAATATCCTTGGCTGTGATGCAGGGATGATTCGATTTTATTTATTAAGCTGAGTCTCAACGATAAAGTTGATGAAAAACTTTTTAAATCATAGAAGATAGTAGATTTTATGTTCTACTTGACTTTTCTAATGGATTGCTTATTCCGCTGCAGTTGTTGATCTAAAACTTGTTGTTTATTATATTCTATCAGTTGTTATACTGTTGAAGGCTAAGGATAATTTATTCTGCATTATCTTAGTCATAATATTTCTTACTGGGCTAGTTGAGCTCACCCTTTTTTTCACTGTTCTCTTCAGGAAATGAGAACGTAACCGGGGCCTAGTCGGGGAATGGAGTGACGGTCAAGATGATAACATTAGTAGTTCTCACTATTCTATTAAATAGTGTGACAATAAATGTAATGAGAACTCCATTGAGTGTGGATATTGTCTAGATGACAATATTCTTATTAAAACTCTTAGATTATGTTTTGTCGTATTTTACACACATTGTTGTATAATTAAGTTGTATTTGAATTTTGTACCATGTATTTGGCGACTCAAGATGGGTGATGTATACCTATTTTGGGGCGCCACAGCTTGGTATCAAAGCTTAGGGTATGATCCCGGCCGAGATGTGAGACAAGAACTAGGAGGGGAGAGGCGGGGAATTCCTTCGCTAGTATGACCTACCTAAGTTTATTTGGTATTTAATTGGTCAGTCAGAGTATAGGGATAATATGTGATATGATAATTAACCGTTGTTTTGTGGCAGTGTTTGAAAATGGCAGCTGAAAATGTTAATAATGGAGTGAATGAGACCGTTGAGACACCTTTAATCACTAACCAGGTTAATGTGATGTCAGAAGAAGAAGAAATTAGAGATATCTATGTGGTGAGTGAAGAACTAATAGTTGCTTTTGAGCTAGTAGTTGAGAGGTAGCGGTGATAGCGAGGAAGAAGAGGAAGAAGAGGAACCTGAGGAGAATTTATTAGAAGAATTTTATGATCGAAATTTAGAATTAGAAAATCGTATTCATGAGTTAGAAGAGCAGGCAGAAGAACGGCAGGCGTTCGTGGAGCAAAGAGATGTAACAATTCAAAATTGTGTTACCCGATGTGCGATGCTTGAACAGAAGCACTCTTTGGCAGAATATAAGATATTAGAGCTAGAATCTGAGAATGCTATGATCAAAGTTCTGATGAAAGAAGAAACAACTGAACGAATAATATTTCTATCGTTAATAAATTTGCTGACGTATTCTCTGAAGAACTTCTTAGCCTACCCCTAGAGCGTGAAATCGAATTTTGTATTGACCCCAGTACAAAACCCATTTCTAAAACCCTCAAATATTTTTTTACCTAAAACGATCGTATAATGTGCCAAAGACGTTGGCTCGAGCTGTTGAAGATCGTATATGTTTACGAGTGCGATGTTGTTAACACAAAAACCTATTTCGTATAACTTACAAATGATGAAGATAGAGTTAAGGACTCTAGGGACCCACGTGAAGATAACGAATATACGAGTAGAATTGACTTTAATAGATAAAGTTAAAAGACGCTCAAGCTACACACCCGAAGCTGATGAATGTGAAGACGAAGGTTCAAGATGGCGTTATTCTAGAAGTAAGAATCGACGGAGAGAGTAAATCTCAACCCTCGATTTAATTGGCCCATTTGAAATCCTCGATCGACTATGAACTGTGACAGCCCCAAATCCGGGTCCTCTGACCCCGGTTCGGTCATCATAATAAACTACAAACATTCACCTCTAAACAACATACGATAACTAAAATGCGGAAACTAATAAACGTACGTCGTTCATTTAAAAGGTGTTACTAGTCCCAAGCTTCGATAACCTTAAAATATTCTTATAAACATACCCTAAAGTAAATATTAGGGTTCATATTACATAACAGTAATTTAAACTAAGCACAAGGTAAAATCTGCTTCTTGCCACTAGTCTACATCTTCTCTTTACCCTTGTCCTTCCCTGAGGTCTCGGGCTTAGTTGCAATATATTCATGATATAGCAAGGATGAGCAACAAGTTTGCTCAACAAGTTTAAATACAACAATAAGGATATATCATAATGAATGGAAAATATCTGGCAATGGATTCAACAATATGAATATCGCAAGCAAGGACAATGTTTGCTTTTAGAATAACTGCTAGTCAAATAGACTTTGAACTATAGCACTCCAATGGAATCAATAGTTAATTGACCCTTTGGTTACTGGCTATAGAATAAGTACTTCAGGGAATCAGCCTCGCGTACACTATGTATATGCATAACATTTAAATCTGCTCTGTTGTATCTTATATTAGATACCTGGGGTACTCCCCTATCATAAGAGGGGTGTTCTTTTAGTCTAAGAATCCTTACCATCAATTGGTTTGGATAGCTTTTATAAAACTTCATAGGCTTGTCTGACCGGACAAAGGTTCAGACTCTATTTACCATAGTTCAAGAATTATTGAACTTTAAATGATGTACAAGTGCAAGACTGTACGAACTCAAGTGCACTAAGTGCGAATATCAATAATATCGATGTGGAATAATTGTAAGGAAATTAAACCACTTAATAGCAAGCTTGGAAATAAGATTCAAGCTTAAATGAATAACTTTCAATTCAACAATATCCTGTTCAATGCAATATGAGAAGGATAGGAAAACTTTCACAAACTCAAAGTTGTGTAAGTTAGGAAACTTGCAACATAATAAATTCGGATACTTACTCAATATAATTTAGGGTAAGTTTAGGAAAACTTACTTAACAAAAGTAGGGTTCAAGGAACTTGCTCAATAAAAGTAGGGTTCAAAGAACTTGCATAAACATATACCTATTTGCACAAAATAAAGGTAGTGCGTAAGGTTAGATACTTGCATGTTTGCTCAGCTACAATATAATTCTAGCTTTAATTAACTTGCGTTGAAACAACCTAACATTAACAAGTCGGTCTTTCAATTAATGTGTAAACCAATACGAGTCTACACCTATAATAACTAAGTCTTCACATAGCATGCTTCTAATCACATTATATGGCATATCGGTCACATATTACAAAGTAAAGAAATCATATAGGCATGCCATAAACTTCAGACCCAAAAACAGATCATCTTGGCAAGACTGCAGGGTGGCGCAATATGCCTCGGTTCAGGCTTAGGGACTAAGACAACAAGGCTTATCCTCGCTGCACCAAGGTTGAGCTTCTGCTCTCTTAACTTCAGTCCAACTCTAACATGCTAATTACGCACACATTTTAACATATATGCTAGAGTTTCACATATAACACATGATCATACTTGAGTTCAATACCACAAGTTTAACTTACAAGTTATATGTCATTAAAATGTAAAAGGTCATGTAATCATCATGCTTTGCAACTTGATCATTCAATACTCAGTAGTCATGCTTGTATATATACAACCCATGTATACTTTACATAGTTCATATTTTAGAAATTTCCTTTTTATGACTATGTCTGAATAAGTGAAAACTATACATTAACCAAACGATGTTCATGCCAATATATCTATAGGCATAATAAATCCTAATACACATGCTTGAATGATCATAACATACTATGCTCATTACTTGATGACATTAGCTTCCTCATTCTTACTTTTTTTGAATTTTTACACTAAGTCAACTTAGTACATACAAGGCATATTAGTATATAACTCTTATGCATTTACAACATATATTAAAGTCATATATACATGCTCAAAAAGTCAGAACTCACTAGATAAAAATCTTCGTCAAGTTCTCTTTGAAAAGTATTAAGTTTCTTATCTTTGAAATAGTCTTAACTTTTAATTATGTATGCTAGTGTGTTCAATCACTTTAGCCTTGCATTTCATGTCAATATAACCCATATTATCCTACTCATAAAGTCAGAATGCTCACATGATAGGTTCGTGACAAAGTTCACTTTTGAAATCACAAATCTCATTTCAAGACCACAAGTATCGTGTCCATTGTAGGTACTAACATGGTTACACTTGTTCATACTACATGCATGTGATTACGTGTGCATGTTAAAACAGTTTACAAGCTTGCTCTACCATGAACTAACAAGTTAGCATGAATCAGAAAAAAAACAGAAAACATCGAATCGGTATTAGTATTAAGAATCTTACCGCACCTCCTAAATACAAATAAGAGCAATTGCCATGCCCTCGAGACAAAATCGAAGTTCTAGATATCTGGTAAGACTACTACCGCACCCTAGTACAAATAGTATGCAATTCAAGGCGTGTACTCGTATCGTAGATAGTAAGCAGACTCTGTTTGTAGAGCCTTAACCCTTAACCATTCTTCTTGAATTAAACATGCTTCATACCAACATTTAAGAGTTCAAACATGTAAGGCTGCTTCCTAAACACATTATAGCATGCTAATTCACTTTGATTAACATATGGATTCAAGAAATTCTCAAGAACTAACAAGACCCATTTCAAGAATTTAATTAGAACTTATACCTTCTTAGCTTGAATTGGACCTCCTACAATGTGAGAATGCTTCTACAATGCTCAGCAACTTAGGACTCTTTAACTAAGACTTAACAAACAACAAAAACTGAATTTGAAGCTTGTATTTATAGAAGAAGCATGGACTAGACATTGGTATTACACAAGATTGGAACTCAAGGTGCAAAGGAAGAATACATTGGTTGCTAAGGAGTGGTTCAACAACCCACCCATCAGCCATTGGCCTAGAAATCATTGCCTAAGGTTAGCCCAAATGGAAGTTACGTAATTCAAATGTAGGTTACTATCCATGTACTATAGTGACACTCATTTTGGGACAAGAATCTAATATCAGCAACAAGCTTAATTAAGGCTTGGTTTGGACACTATAACTCTCATAATGTAATATAAATGTGTTAATGCTACTACACAAAGGAATTTTGGGGATTATTTATGTACTCACATTATATAACCAATGTACATTAAATACACGCAATAAAATAACGCAGTCAAGTATTATTTTCCGGGTAGTTTCATAATTATCTCTACTACTCACATAGGCATATTATAACATTATTTAATATTATATATCAAGTGTACACACAACTTCTCTTTCCAATTTTCTAGAATGCACATATATTAATTATCTATGTTTAACAATCACTTATGATTTTATTGCACTACTTGATACTTCATATCATTCGAATATAATCTCATTATATGATTTCATGCAAGTCACACATTACACTAATGTTCCAATTCATTTTCTATAGCAGAACTTAACTTTCTAAGTTTGGACATCGGTTTTAGTTTACGCCATTTTTTCTTTGTATCATTGGACTTGTAACAAGACTTGGCCCCTCGGCAAAGGCTAAAATAGGTTAGCTTCAAGCCAGTTCCAATTCCTATCACCACATAAGCTTCATATGGAATAATTTAACTTCTTCAATGGTGATATACCCATACTTGACATAAATCAATATGTTCAAATCTTGTTACTATATTCAAATAAATTAAATATTTAATTAATAAGAATCCTATCAATTCTTGATCTCAAACTCTTAGGGTTAGTCCACTAATTTAAATAACTATTAGTGACTCCGTTTAATCGTTTTATAAATTCACATAACCACATAAGGTTTAAATAAACTCACAAAGCTAACTCATAAAAATTAAATCACATATTTAATTAATAAAGAGATTAAAATTCATGGTCGTTACAGGAACTGTGGCCTATAGACTCGTTTTACCGCCAAGTATGTCGCGTGTTCATAACGTTTTTCACGTATCGATGTTATATAATTATGTGGACGACCCGAACCACATTATTAAATTAGAACTAGATGAGATAGCAGAAGATTTAACGTATGAGGAGATACGTGTTAAAATCTTGGATAAGAAGGATCATATTCGACACACAAATGTTATACCTCAAGAGTTAAAATATGACGAGGTATCATCAACTATTCGGCATACCAGGTACGTACGTAAATTTCGAGGGCAAAATTTCATAAAGAGGGGAGATTGTAAGACCCCGAATTTTATGAAATGAAAGTATTCAATTTTCTTATAATTATTATTTTATTTCGTAAATGGTTAAATTGATAAAAGGTTAAAGTTAAGGGTGATATGTAAAAATTTTGCAATGTAAGCAAGTTGTTATAAAATATTCGTTTGGTCGAGGAATATTCTTTTTGTCGGGGAATATCCGTACGACGGCACAATCATTGGTGTGCCCCATAATGTATGTATTATCGTAGTAAGAAAATGACGTAATTATCTTTTATAACTATGAAAGCGTTCATGTTAAACCGTTGAACTACCCGGTAGTAAAAAAGTACGATGAATACGCTATGGTTGCATAGTAGCAATACGGTATTGATTATTGATGCTTTACGTAAGAAGTCACTCGCTTATACTCAATTATTGCTACATTAATTGTCGCATCATATCTCTCATATTATTGATTCAATTATTGTCACAAAGATCATCCGCATAATATGTTATATTATTAAATCAATAATTGAGACGATAAAGTTATTCATATTATTATTTGCAATATTGACAATGTCTAGAAGTTCGTCAAGGAGAGGTTTGGTCACCTAATTGCGTGCCAATAAGGAGAAATCCTTATCGGAAAGCCCCCTCTTTCTTGGGAACGACCTGGTTGTTAAATATTATGAATTATAATATTAATGATGAATAAGTTCGTGTTGATTAAAGATGAAATGGATAGTTCCATTGTGTTGGAATTATTAGTGTTAGTGAAAATCGATATTTATTTCGATAATAATTGATGTTTGGAGGTTATGTTGACCAATCGCGTAATTAACCGGATAAATGAGCAATTAATTGCTATTAATTCACATGATTATAACTATTTGTTCACATGTATGTACTTTTGATTCACATTCTTGTACTATTAGGGGAGGTGGTGCAAGATTGATAATACTTGCATGACTAAGTTAAAAATGGAGGTATAGTTGAAGGTACTATACTGTAATTAGTTTTTTCACATGATTATACTATTAAGTCACATGAATGAACTATTAATTCACATTATTTACTATTAGGGGAGGTGGTGCAAGTTTGATAATACTTGCAGGACTAAATTAAAAATGAAGGAAAAGAGAAAGGTATTATACTGTAATATTTTGAGGCCCAAAACGTGCAATTATCGAAACTATATTTCACTATAAATAGAAGCTCATTTTTCCTTCATTTCTCACCGATTCACAAAAGCTTTAGAGCAATAATTATAGAGAGAAATTATAGAGAGAAAGAAGAAGAGAAGTCTGTTACCTCACTATTCCAATATACAGTCTTCTTTTGAGGTAATGGTATTATTTCTTTCGTATTCATGAAGAGAGTTATTTTCTTTCAATACTCGTAAGGGTTGTTATTCCATTCTTTATTATTATGTTGGAATAACCTGTCTATGCGAAGTACCGCATACATGGTGAAATTCTTCTGTTATTCCATTCTTTATTATTCTATTGGAATAACCTGTCTGTGCGGATTACGCATGACCTGGTTCCATTCTTTATTATTCTGTTGGAATATCATGTTGGTGCGGATTACGCATGACCTGGTTCCATTATTTATTATTCTGTTGGAATAACCTGTCTGTGCGGTCTATCGTATGCCTGGTGAATTTTTTTGTTATTCCATTCTTTATTATTCTGTTGGAATAACATGTGTATGCGGACTACCGCATGCATGGTGAATTCTTCTATTATTCCATTCTTTATTATTCTGTTGGAATAACATGTCTATGTGGATTACCTATGTGGATTACCGTATGCATGGTGAATGATCCTTCATATTCATTCTTTATTAAATTATGGAAATGATATGTCTACGTGGATTACTGCATGGCGGATAAAAATCCATTTGCAGTTACGTATATTCTATTATACTTGTAAGAGATATCATTTCTTTTGTACTCGTCATGAAATATCATTTTCTTTGGTAAATTTTTTTAACAAGTTACTATTCACCCGGTTACTATTCACTCTAGTATTATTCACTCGGGTATTCGGGGCACTTTTCGTGTAGGAGTACTATTCACGAGTTACTATTCACTCTAGTATCATTCACTTGGGTATTCAGGACACTTTTCATGCTCAAGTTATTATTCACAGGTACTATTCACATAAGATTATTCACGGGTACTATTCACCAAAAAAATATTTCTTTTCTCATTCAAATTATTTTTGGTACATGAATATTATTCTTGAATTTTACTCTACAAAGCAGTATCATGTTGACAATTTGGACGTTATTGATTTCTGGATAAATTTTAATGGATAAATTAAATTATAAATCTTTAAAATTTATCCTTGAACTTGTTTTATTGAATTATTATGGCATTGTCATCATCCTCATGCTTATATTGTGATGAAAGTCATCTTTGGCTTACATGCATAGATGGGCTTGGTATGATTATAACCAGAGATTATTCGGTATAATCATGATCGTAATGTAACGAATGATGTGATAAAAGTCCTCATTGGCCCGTAGTGCATTGATGGACAGTTATTGATATGATTATAACAAGGGATTATTCGGTATAATCATGACTATTGATGATTACATGAATATCCTTGGCCGTGATGCATGGATTATTCAATTTTATTTATTAAGCTAAGTCTCAGCGATAAAGTTGATGAGAAACTTTTTAAATCATAGAAGATAGTAGATTCTATGCTCTACTTGACTCTTATAATGGATTGCTTATTCTGCTGCAGTTGTTGATCTAAAACTTGTTGTCTATTATATTCTATCAGTTGTTATACTGTTGAAGGCTAAGGATAATTTATTCTGCATTATCTTAGTCATAAAATTTCTTCTTTGGGCTTGTTGAGCTCACCCTTTCTTTTCACTATTCTCTTCGTGAAATGAGAACATAGTCGGGACTAATGGGAATGGAGTGACTATCCAAATGATAGCATTAGTAGTTCTCACTATTCTGTTAAATAGTGTGACAATAAATGTAATGAGAACTCCATTGAGTGTGGATATTGTCTAGATGACAATATTCTTATTAAAACTCTTAGATTATGTTTTGTCGTATTTTACACGACTGTTGTATAATTAAGTTGTATTTGAATTTTGTACCATGTATTTGGCGACTCAAGATGGGTGATGTATACCGGTTTTGGGGGCGTCACATTTATTGTCGGTGTAGATCTCATATTTCTCTCCCTAAAGATAGTGTCTCCATATCTTGAGAGCAAATACTACTGCAGCCAATTCCAAATCATGAGTCAGATACCCTTTCTCATAATCCTTCAGTTGTCTTGATGGATAGGCAATAACTTTGTCGTTCTGCATAAGAACACAACCCAATCTTTTGTGTGAGGCATCACTATACACCACAAAGTTTCTTGTATTATCTGGTAGGGTTAACATAGGTGCCACACTTAATTTCTTCTTCAAGTCTTGGAAACCTTCTTCACATTTCTCCATACAAACAAACTTCACAGCTTTCCTTGTCAAATTTGTTAGCGGCGTAGCAATCTTGGAAAAATCTTGAATAAATCTTCTATAATAACCGGCCAGTCCCAAGAAACTCCTCACCTCCGAAGGTGTTATTGGTTGTTCCCAATTGATTACAGCTTCCACTTTCGATGGATCCACTGAAATCCCATCTTTGTCAATTACATGACCCAAAAATTGTACACGATCGAGCGACAATTCACACTTAGAGAATTTTGCGTACAACTTTTCCTTTCTTAGTGTCTCCAAAGTCAAACGTAAATGTTCCACGTGTTCTTCTTGAGTTTTGGAATACACCAGAATGTCGTCGATAAATACCACAATAAACTTGTCTAAAAATTGTTTAAACACCCTATTCATCAAATCCATAATCGCAGCAGGGGCATTTGTTAAACCAAAAGACATCACCAGAAACTTGTAATGTCCATACCGAGTTCTGAATGTCGTTCTAGGTATATCCTCCTTCCTTACCTTCAATTGGTGATACCCACTTCTCAAATCTATTTTAGAGAAGTATTTAGCACCCTTCAACTGATCAAACAAGTCATCTATTCTAGGCAACGGATATCTATTCTTAATATTGACTTTGTTTAACTCCCTATAATCAATGCAAAGACGCATTGATCCATCCTTCTTCTTAACGAATAATATTGGCGCTCCCCACGGTGATACGCTTGGTTGAATATACTTCTTATCTAGCAGTTCTTGCAGTTGCACCATTAATTCCTTCATTTCTATCGGAGCCATTCTTTATGGGGCCTTCGATATCGGTGCGGTTCCTGGCGCTAAGTCGATTATGAATTCAATCTCTCTGTCAGGCGAAAGTCCAGGCAAATCCTCCGGAAATACATCTACGAATTCTCTAACCACCGGTATCTCATCCAGTTTCACACCTTTCTTCTGAGTATCGACGATGTAAGCTAAATAACCCATACAGCCCTGACTCAACAACTTCTTGGCCTGCATAATCGTCAAACATTTCATTTATCAAGGCAATTTGCTACCATAGAAAACTACCATTGACGGAGTCATAAGGTTTACACACTTCTTGTGGAAATTAATTACTGCTCCATATTTGAACAGCCAATCCATTCCCAAAATAACATCAAATTCCCCGAGTCTAATCGGAATTAAATCTACCATCATGATATTCCCCTTAATGTTCACCCTATAGTACTTGTATACGAACCTAACAGGAATCACTTCCCTATTCGCAATTTCTATGTTCAAGGGAAATTCAGTTCTTCTCTAGGCAAGTCTAATCTCTTAGCAAATTCATCAGATATAAACGAACAAGTAGCACCTGAATCAAATAATACATAAGCATCAATACTATTGATTGGGATAATACTTGACACCACATATTTTGATTGCACAACATCTTGCACAGTCATGTTGAATGTTTTGGCTGTGGGTTTCTTTGATGTTGTAGGTCCAGTAATGGCCCATGTTCCTCCACTACTTCCACCCTTGCTTCTTGCTGTTTCTCCAACCTTCTTCTGAGGGCATTCACGAGCAAAGTGATCCTTGGATCCACACGTAAAACAGATTCTTCTTAGGTTGGGTGCAATTTGGGGCGATGTGACCTTCCTGGCCACAGTTAAAACATGTACGTTTCCCCATCAAGCACACACCCTTATGAAACCTCTTGCATGTAGCACATGCTTCAAACTTCCTAAATTGCTGGTTACCCTGCTGGTTTCCAGTACCCCCGTTTCCGTTCCACTTCCTCTTCAAATTGTTGTTGTTGTTGTTGCCATTTCCATTGGCTCCACTACCACTCTTCACTTCCACCTCATTCTTCTTCTTCTTTTGTTCTTGATTGAATTTTATCACTGCCTCACCACCACCTTCAGTGAGTACTGCCTTCTCCATCACTGCTGTAAACGTCTTTAACTGGAATAGAGAGACCCTACTGTACAGCCAGGGCTTCAGTCCCTGTTCAAACCTCTTCACCTTGCTTTCATCTGTACTGACTTGATATGGCGCAAATCTCGCCAACTCGTTGAATTTTGCGGCATACTCAAACACCATCATCGTTCCCTGCTTCAGTTCCAAAAACTAAACCTCTAGCTGACTCTTTGAACTTTCTGGAAAATAGGTCTCGAAGAATATCTCCTTAAACCTATCCCAGGTCATCACTCCTGGTCCTTCCCGGGTTTTATTGGCTTGCCACCAATAACTAGCCTCTGCTTTCAACATGAATGTTGCGAAAGCAGTCTTTTGATCATCCCTACCCTAGCGACTTCAAACACCTTTTCTATTTCCATAATCCAGGTCTGTGCCTCAACTGGATTCATGGACCCAAGGAATCCAGGAGGTCCAATCGCCTTGAAATCCTTAAACGTTGTACCTTGGTTCTGAGGTTGATTCTCGACGCTCTTGTTAGTAACGTCACTAGTTGTTGAACGGGATTAACATCAACATTGTTATTATTAGTTCCCTCATTGATTCTCTATCGGGGTGGTTCACGTCTGGGAGGCATTTTCTGTTAAAAAACATCTATTAGACTATTACTCAATTTCTTTAAGTATTTTCTAATTAACTTGCCTCCATAAAAGAAATAACCACATAACACATAACACTTTGAATAAAATAATAACTTTTATTTATTCATCATCTCTTCGAAAAAACATAAAAACAATAGCATCACTGCTATTTACATTAATTTCCTGAACTACAAAAGTTACAAGACAACATCGTCATTATCATATCCCATGGTTATTTAACACTAGGGATTTACACATTATTTAACATTTATTACGTGCATAACAGGCACATTTCCTACAATGTTCTATTAAGATACTCCGTAGCCTTTCGACGTTCTTCTTCCATAACCCGGAACATTGTTCGGCGATCTAACACGTATGATGGCAGAGTCTCGAACTGAATCAGATAACCCACGTGTGAGACCCCAAATTTTATGAATAAAGATTTAAATTTCTCGAAATATTTTTTTAAATATTATGGTGTGGATTTGATATAATGTTATAGTTGTGAGTAATATTTATAAATTTTGCAAAGTATGCAAGTTGTTATAAAATATTCGTTTGGTCGGGGAATATTCTTTTTGTTTGAAATATCCAAACGACAAAGACAATCATTAAGTGGACCCCACAACGAAAGTATTGTCATAGTTAGAAAACGATAGAATTATCTTATAGCATAAGCATTGAATAATCATAACATTCAAGGTTATTGAGAATTTTGGGTATTAAACATGCATATTGAATAGTAATTTGAACGATAGAGTTGTTCAATACTAGAATATTAAATTAGAACAACTCGTATGCTAAATCACAAGTTACATATTAAAGAACTTGCTCAATAATATAAGATTTGGAATACTTGTATTCACATGAACCAATAGATACAAGAGTTTTATCAATAATAAACAATCTAACTCTACTTAAAGTGTACAATTAAGAACTTGTACAATTGAAATGGAATTAAAAGCAATAATGTGCTCAACGAAATTTAAACTTGTAAAACGAAGTTTTAGAGTTAGAAAACTTGCCTTTAGCACAAACTAAACCTTACAACTTGAATCAATACCCTATACATATGTCATCATGACATAATTAGTCATTACCAATATTTTATATCTATATAAACAAAATACATACATCATGTAGGTTAAATTACCAATTCACATAATCAAACTACGTTAATACTAATTAACTCTTGATAACATGCTCATTCATAGTTTAATACTATCAAATCATTATTTAACATTCATATTATTAACACATAACATTTATTTTTAAAATTTGTATACTTAAACAAAATCTGTCGTAACATATCGCTAACTTGTAATAATGGGGCCACGATTTATACTATGGTTCGTAACATGCGGCCTATGAGTTAAGGCCATGGCTCGGGTCACAGCCATTTGTCAAGGCCATATAGGGCGCTTTGTCATGCAAGAAGATTTGTATCAATTTGTGCACAATGCAAGGCCAGAGTCCGTAATCCAAATGACCAAACTTAGCAAGCAACAAAGATGAACAAAAGCCAAATTGGCCTAAAAGCTCGAATCTAATAGACTGATTATCATGTAATTTACATATATTCTTCATATAAACATATTGTGAAGACTTCTAACATGTTTCTACTCATAAAATAACTTAAACATCAAATATACAACACCCAATTTTAATGTTTTTGGCAAAAACTCCATTTTTGATATTTTCAATGAAAATCAACACTGTGATTTTGTTTTTCAATCAAAACAGAAATTTCAAAACATCATAGTTATGGTTATACATACTCTATCAATTTCCATAATCAATTTAACAACTAATAAAACCTTAATTTCTATTTTAAACTAAACTATGTTCATATATATATTTTCATGTAAACACTATAATATATTTTCTTCACAACTTACATACATACATGACTTAATTTCTCTATAATCACATACAAATTCATGAAACAACCTTTTACAAACAATTATTATACTAAACTATATACATATCAACAATTCCTCTTTTATAAATATTTTACAGAGACTTTTTGGGAAGCGGAAAACAAAACTTTTAAAGAAAGATATTGAGTTCCTACCTTTGATTAAGAAGATGATATCCTAGAGTTTGATTATCAAGCTTCTTCTTCTTCAATCTCTAGCCTTTCTTCCTCTCTTCTCTTCTTCTTCTCTTCTTCTTCCTTTGAGTTTTTCTTTTCTTCTCTCTAACCTCTCTCCTCTATTCTTACGTACTTAGGATATAACGTATAAGATATAATATATATATTTATTATATGATATAAATATAAACTTATAACTGATATCAATTATTTGAGTTTTGAAAATCAAAAGCCATAAGGCTTGTTTGGCTAATCACTAAAAACATAACCAATTATTCCTTATGCCTTGTTTGGTAAAACACAATTAGATTAAAGACTTAATAGGCATTACGCCTTGTTTGGCAAAACTGAATTAAACTCCCTTAATTTATTTTAATAACTCCTTTATAGCAAGGTTATTTGTCACACTTCTATTTAATTAAATAATCAATTCAAATATTAATCAATTAAATTACTTTAATACATAAATCATTATCACAAAACTATAATTTCTTTATAATTATAATTTTATTTCATAAACTAACACTTTATTTTAATCACAATTCCAATTAAAATACTATAATTCATTTAATCATTATTAGCTCTCTAACTTAATTATTAAATTAAATTAGTATATAACCTCATAACAATTAATTTTCTTATCTCCTTAATTATTTACTCAACAAATAATTAACTAAATCACATCAACTCAAATTGAACAATTATTTATTCAACAATAAACATAATCCATTAAATACTTATATAAATCAATAAATATTTAATATTACACTTTAAAATTCTGGAATGTTACAATATTGACCAATCGGGTATTCGGGGCACTTTTCGTGTCGGGTTACTATTCACCCGATTACTATTCACTGTATTGTTCACTCGGATATTTGGGACACTTTTCGTGTCGGAGTACTATTCATGGGTTACTATTCACAGGTTACTATTCACTCTAGTATTATTCACTCGGGTATTTGGAACACTTTTCGTGTCGGGGTACTATTCACATGGTACTATTTCCAAAGTACTATTCATGGGGTACTATTCACCTAAAAAATATATTTCTTTTCGGTCCAAATCATTTTTGGGTAGAATATTATTCCATGAGAAGATGTGATAATTTTTCAGACCGTTAGTTGAAGTTATAATAGTAAATCAATATGGATTGTTGGTTGAAGATATAATAGTAAATCAATATGGACCGCTGGTGGAAAGTTATAATAGTAAATCAATATAGATCGTTGGTTTAAAGTTTTAATAGTAAATCAGTATGAATCGTTGCTTTAAGTTTTAATAATAAATCAATATGGACCGTTCGTTTAAAAGTAAATCAATCTGGATCGTTCATGAATTAGTTACTATTCAGTTCATTCTCCTATAAATAGAAGCTCTTTCCTTCATTATTTCTTACGAATTCACTGAAACTCTAGAGAGAGAAACTATAGAGAGAAAGAAGAGAAGTCTACTACCTCACTTTTCCAATATTCAGTTTTTCTAAGGTAAGGGATATTATTTGTTGTACTCGTAAGGGGCATTATTCTTTCGGATTCATGAAGAGAGTTATTTTCTTTCAATACTCGTAAGGGTTGTTATTCCATTCTTTATTATTATGTTGAATAACTCCGCCTAATGCAATAAGTACCGCATACATGGTGAAATTCTTCTGTTATTCCATTCTTTATTATTCTGTTGGAATAACCTGTCTGTGTGATCTATCGCATGCCTGGTGAATTCTGTTGTTATTCCATTCTTTATTTTTCTGTTTGAATATCTTATTTGTGCGAATTACACATGACCTAGTTCCATTCTTTATTATTCTGTTGGAATAACCTGTCTGTGCTGTCTATCGCATGCCTGGTGAATTCTGTTGTTATTCCATTCTTTACTATTCTGTTGGAATAACATGTCTGTGCGGATTACGCACGCCTGGTGAATTCTTCTGTTATTCCATTCTTTATTATTCTGTTGGAATAATCTATCTACGTGTATTACCGCATGGCGGCGAAAATCCATTTGCAGTTTCATATATTCTATTATACTCAGTTGGTTAAAGTTTTGGCTTCTATACTCTATGAAATTAGTAGAATATCCTTGATATTTGCGCTTCATCCAGTATCTTTTCATGAAAATATTCTTCTGAGCATTCTTGAATTTTACTCCACAAAGTAGTATCATGTTGACAATTTGGACGTTATTGAGTTCAGGATAAATTACCTTATCAATCTTTAAAATTTATTCTTGAATGTGACAACCCCAAAATAGATCCATTCCATCCAACCCATTCTAAGTCGCCAAATACATGGTACAGAAAATAACTACAACTTTATTACAACAATTGTCGTACAAAATACAACAACTCATGTGTTGTGAGTAGTACCCATGAATAGTAACTCGTGAATAGTAACTCGTGAATAGTAACTCGTAAATAGTAACTCATGAATATTAACTCGTGAATAGTAATAAATGAATAGTACTCTGTATTCGTACATAGTACCGTATACGTAAATAATGTCATATACATAAATAGTGTCGTATACGTGAATAGTGTCGTATACGTGAATAGTAACCCCGACTCAAAAAGGTAGAAATTCCACAATAAGATCCATACCAATATGTCAGTATAATGATATTGAAAGAATAACATCATTACGAAGAATATAACATCCCTTAATATCCCTTACTATCCCTTACCTCAAAAGAGCAGCATTTCTGACTGGATATCGGATATGACGCTGAAGGAAACTTGCACTGATGAATAGCAACTCACCGAGTATCTAAATACTCACAAAATACACTCGATAATCTAGAGAGAAAAAGAGAAAAAACTTATGAATTCTGGTGTGATTTTCAATTCTAACTTAGCCCTCTATTTATAAGAAAATGTTAGCACGCCGAAGCAGACTTGACCTGCTACCTGATGGCTTTACCTGCTACTATTCCACCCACCAAAAATCATCCATCTTCCCCAACAACCAAAAGTGGGGCCCACCCATTTCTAAAATTTTCCACCAAAATCATTTATAAACCTAATTTTCGAATCAGTCACCTCTTAAAATTCATAACAAATCATACGTTCATTTTTAACGGTTCAAAATTTGTGGACATATACTCAACTTATATATGTATAATATATCCAAAAATCACAAAGATCCAACGGTCAGATTAAAAATTATACCTCCATTTCGACAAAATACTGATAAAACACCTCAACATTAATTCCTTCATTAATAACCACATAAATAAATCCATCATTTATATCCACATCAAATAAATATTTCCTTATCATATAAATCAATAATTAATTATTCATAAATAATATTATAGAATCACAATAATGACAACCAGCAGCTCCTGTGAAAGAGGGGCTTTCCAATAAGAATTTCTCCTCATGGCGGCGCAATTAATTAGGTGACCAAACCTCTCCTCGATGTAACTTTCTAGACATTGCTAATAATGCTATCTCATAATATTATTCAAATAATATGAATTATTGATCCGATAATGGAAAATGCTATGCAGTTGACAATTATTGAAACAACAATAATATAAAATATCAACACAAAGAATTATTGATTCAATAAAATAAAATATTGAATAAAGAATTCATCGTAATAATTATTGAGTAGGCCTTCTCACGTAAGAATCAATAATTCAAAAATACCGCGGGTAATACCGCAGTGCATCGTGCAACAATGCGTATTACTTTACTTTACCCACCGAGTATTCCAACAGTGATAACGGTAACGATTACGCCGTTATTTATAAAAACTCAAATTTATCATTTTTTTCATCCGACAGTTATTCTGTTATGGGGCCCACAAATGGTTGTGCCGTTGCATTTAATATTCCCGATGTAAAGAATATTCCACGCACCAAACGAATATTCCCCGACAAAAATGAATATTTTATAACCATCATGTATTTTGAAAAATTTGCACATTTCACCCATAACCAAAGCATTATATAAAATTAACACCTTATTATTCACAATAATAAATAGAGGAAATTCGATTTTATTCATTAAAAAGTTGGGGTCTTACAACCTCCCCTCCTTATGAAATTTTGTCCCCGAAATTTACGTACCTGGTATTTCGAAAAGTTGAGAATACCTTGCTTCCATCTTCCCTGTCCTCATAATTTCTCCATTGCTCATCTCCTGTATTTCAGATATCATTCTAGAATACAGCTTCAAAACAAGGGTTAATTGAATAAATTAACATATCACATAATATCCCGATATTATGATTGACCAACAAATAATCTTAGGAAGGACACACTAGCGAAGGATTTACTCATCTCTCCCCTCCTAGTTCTATTCCCCGATCTCTGCCAGAGACCATATCTCTAAGCTCTAATACCAACTATGACAACCCCAAAATAGGTCCATTCCATCCAACCCATTCTGAGTCACCAAATACATGGTACAGAAAACAACCACAACTTTATTACAACAATTGTCGTGCAAAATACAACAACTCATGTGTTGTGAGTAGTACCCGTGAATAATAACTCGTGAATAGTAACTCGTGAATAGTAACTCATGAATAGTAACTCATGAATAGTACTCCGTATTCGTACATAGTACCGTATACGTAAATAATGTCATATACGTAAATAGTGTCGTATATGTGAATAGTGTCGTATACGTGAATAGTAACCCCGACTCAAAAAGGTAGAAATTTCACAATAAGATCCATACCAATATGTCAGTATAATGATATTGAAAGAATAACATCATTACGAAGAATATAACATCCCTTAATATCCCTTACAATCCCTTACCTCAAAAGAGCAAAGACTTCCGATCGGATATCTGATATGACGTTGAAGGAAACTTCAAACCGATGAATAACAACTCACCGAAAGTATCTAAATACTCACAAAATACACTCGATAATCTAGAGAGAAAAGAGAAAAACTTATGAATTTCGGTGTGATATTCAATTCTAACTTAGCCCTCTATTTATAGGAAAATGTTAAGACCAAGCGCACTTTGACAACCACCCGATGACTTTACTCGCTACTATTCCACCCACCAAAAATCACCATCTTCCCAACAACCAAAAAGTAGGGCCCACCCATTTTTAGAATTTTCCACCAAAATCATTTATAAACCTAATTTCTCAATCACCACCTTTTAAAATTCATAACAAATCATACGCTCATTTTTAACGGTTCAAAATTTGTGGACATATACTCAACTTATATATGTATAACATATCCAAAAATCACAACGATCCAACGGTCAGATTAAAAATCATACCTCCATTTCGACAAAATACTGATAAAACACCTCAACATTAATTCCTTCATTTATAACCACATAAATAAATCCATCATTTATATCCACATCAAATAAATATTTCCTTATCATATAAATCAATAATTAATTATTCACAAATAATATTACGTAATCACAATAATGACAACCAGCAGCGCCTCAGAGAAAGAGGGGCTTCCAATAAGAATTTCTCCATCTCGCGCCGCAATTAGGTGACCAAACCTCTCCTCGATGTAACTTTCAAGACATTGCCAATAATGCTATCTCATAATATTATTCAAATAATATGAATTATTGATCCGATAATGGAAAATATCTTGTGCGTTGATAATTATTGAAACAACAATAATATAAAATATCAACGCAAAGAATTATTGATTCAATAAAATAAAATATTGAATAAGAATTCATCGTAATAATTATTGAGTAGTGCATTCTCACGTAAGAATCAATAATTCAAAAATACTATGCAACATCGTGGTGCATCGGCAACAACGCCAGACATTTTACTTTACCCATAACGTATTCCAACAAGTTGTTAATCTGTGAACGACGACATTACTGTTATTTATAAAAACTCAAATTTGTCATTTTCTTAATCCGACAGCTTATTCTCGTTATGGGGCCCTGAAATGGTTGCACCGTCGCATTTAATATTTTCCGACTGTAAAGAATATTCCACGCACCAAACTAATATTCCCCGATAAAATGAATATTTTATAACCACTTGTGTATTTTGAAAAATTTGCACATTTCACCCATAACCAAAGCATTATATAAAATTAACACCTTATTATTCACAATAATAAATAGAGGAAATTCGATTTTATTCATTAAAAAGTTGGGGTCTTACAACCTCCCCTCCTTATGAAATTTCGTCCCCGAAATTTATGTACCTGGTATTTCGAAAAGTTGAGAATACCTTGCTTCCATCTTCCTTGTCCTCATGATTTCTCCATTGCCCATCTCTTGTATTTCAGATATCATTCTAGAATACAGCTTCAAAACAAGGGTTAATTGAACAAATTAACATATCACATAATATCCCGATATTATGATTGACCAACAAATAAGCTTAGGAAGGACACACTAGCGAAGGATTTATTCATCTCTCCCCTCATAGTTCTATTCTCCGATCTCCGCCAAAGACCATATCTCTAAGCTCTGATACCAACTGTGACAACCCCAAAATAGGTCCATTCCATCCAACCCATTCTGAGTCGCCAAATACATGGTACAGAAAACAACTACAACTTTATTACAACAATTGTCGTGTAAAATACAACAACTCATGTGTTGTGAGTAGTACCCGTGAATAGTAACTCGTGAATAGTAACTCGTGAATAGTAACTCATAAATAGTAACTCATGAATATTAACTCGTGAATAGTAATAAATGAATAGTACTCTGTATTCGTACATAGTACCGTACACGTAAATAATGTCATATACGTAAATAGTGTCGTATACGTGAATAGTGCCGTATACGTGAATAGTAACCCCGACTCAAAAAGGTAAAAATTCCACAATAAGATCCATACCAATATGTCAGTATAATGATATTGAAATAATAACATCATTATGAAGAATATAACATCCCTTAATATCCCTAACTATCCCTTACTATCCCTTACCTCAAAAGAGCAGCACTTCTGTCTGGATATCGGATATAACGCTGAAGGAAACTTGGACTGATGAATATCAACTCACCAAGTATCTAAATACTCACAAAATACACTCGATAATCTAGAGAGTAAAAGAGAAAAAACTTATGAATTCTGGTATGATTTTCAATTCTAACTTAGCCCTCTATTTATAGGAAAATGTTAGCACACCAAAGCAGACTTGACCTGCTACCTGATGGCTTTACCTGCTACTATTCCACCCACCAAAAATTAGCCATCTTCCCCAACAACCAAAAGTGGGGCCCACCCATTTCTAGAATTTTCCACCAAAATCATTTATAAACCTAATTTTCGAATCAGTCACCTCTTAAAATTCATAACAAATCATACATTCATTTTTAACGGTTCAAAATTTGTGGACATATACTCAATTTATATATGTATAATATATCCAAAAATCATTAACGATCCATCCAACTACGATTAAAAATCATACTCCATTTCGACAAAATATCGTTAAAACACCTCAACATTAATTCCTTCATTTATAACCACATAAATAAATCCATCATTTATATCCACATCAAATAAATATTTCCTTATCATATAAATCAATAATTAATTATTCACAAATAATATTACGTAATCACAATAATGACAACCAGTAGCCTTGTGAGAAAGAGGGCTTTCCAATAAGAATTTCTCCTTACTAGCAACAAGCAATTAGGTGACCAAACCTCACAATGACAAAACTTTCTAGACATTGCCAATAATGCTATCTCATAATATTATTCAAATAATATGAATTATTGATCCGATAATGGAAAATATCGTGCAAGTGACAATTATTGAAACAACAATAATATAAAATATCAACGCAAAGAATTATTGATTCAATAAAATAAAATATTGAATAAAGAATTCATCAGTAATAATTATTGAGTAAGTGCCTTCTCACGTAAGAATCAATAATTCAAAAATATCCTGTAATCTGGTGCCACGCAAGCAACAACGCCAGACATTTTTACTTTACCCACGGGTATTCCAACAATGTTGTTAATTCAGAATAATTACGTCGTTATTTATAAAAACTCTAATTTGTCGCTTTCTTCATCCGACAGCTTATTCTCATTATGGGGCCCACAAATGGTCATACTGGCCGTGCATTTAATATTCCTCAACAGAAAGAATATTCCACGACCATACGAATATTCCCCGACAAAAATGAATATTTTATAACCACTTGTGTATTTTGAAAATTTTGCACATTTCACCCATAACCAAAGCATTATATCAAATTAACACCTTATTATTCACAATAATAAATAGAGGAAATTCGATTTTATTCATTAAAAAGTTGGGGTCTTACATTGAACTTGTTTTATTGAATTGTTATCGTCCTTATGCTTATATTATGTTGAAAGTCATCTTTGGCTTACGTGCATAGATGAACTTGGTATGATTATGACAAGGGATTATTCGATATAATCATGTCCGTAATGTGACGAATGATGTGGTAAAAGTCCTCATTGGGCCCGTAGTTCATTGGTGGACAGCTTGTTGGTATGATTATGATCGTGGATTATTTGGTATAGTCATGACCATTGATGATTACATGAATATCCTCGCCGTGGAGCGTAGAGATGATTCGATTTTATTTATTGTCGAGTCTCGTTGATAAAGTTGATGAAAAACTTTTTAAAGCATGTAAGATAGTAGATTTTATGCTCTACTTGACTCTTCTAATGGATTGCTTGTTCTACCGCAGCTTAAACTTGTTGTCTATTATATTCTATCGGTTTAACATTGTTGAAGGCTAATGATAATTTATTTTTGCATTATCTTAGTCATAATATTTCTTATCGGGCTAGTTGAGCTCACTCTTTCTTTCATTTATTCTTTTTTAGAAATGAGAATATAAATGGAATAGTCAGGGGAATGGATTCTTCATCGAGATGGTTGCATTAGTAGTCCTCACTATTTCGTGAAATAGTGTGATAATAAATTTATTGAGGACTTATTTTGAGTTTGTATATTGCCCTGAAGATAATATTTGTATTAAAACTCACACTCTTGTTGTATATTTAAGTTTGTATTTCAGATTCAGATTATGTATATCAAGCGACTCAAAATGGGTGATGTATACCTATTTTGGGGGCGCCATAGTTGGTATCAAAGCTTAGGGATATGATCTCTGGTTGAGATGTGAGACAAGAACTAGGAGGGGAGAGACGGGGAATTCTTTCGCTAGTATGACCTACCTAAGTTTATTTGGTATTTAATTGGTCGGTCAGAGTATAGGGATAATATGTTGCATGTCAATTAACCGTTTTTTTGTGACAGTGTTTGAGAATGGCATATGAAAATGTTGAGATAAGCAATGGAGCAAAATAATATGACCGTGTCACAATACGAGGCTAAATTTGCGGAGTTATCCCGGTTTGCATCTCATTTGGTCGATAATGAGGAGCGAATGACGCGAATGTTTTTAAGAGGTTTAAAACCCGATATACGTCAATACCTCATTTCTCACAAACTTTGTTTATATTCCGATGTTGTGAATAGGGCTCAGTTATTAGAGCGCGATAATGAGCCAGCCCAACCAAAAGGTAACGACCAACAACACGATAATAATTGTACCGGTGGCAACAATGATAACCACCGTGGGGTAAATTCTCATGCCAAGAATGGTAACCACTTCTGTGGTAATCATGGCCAAGATAATAGAAGTGGAAATTTCAAGAAGAGAAGGTCACCTAGCTCGATTTTGTCATGCACCAAAATTAAGTCCAGCTGGGACGGTGGCACCAAAGGCGGATACGGACAAAACAAAGTTGGTGGTTTCAGGAAGAGCGTTTTTTGTGACTTCTCAAAAAGCGAGTAACCCGAACGAAGTTAGCACGGGTTAGTTAATTATAAATTCTTGCGAAGTCTATACCTTATTAGATATCGATTCTACCAACTCTTTTATTTCTCTTAATTGCGCTCAATGTTTAAATTTGACTCCAGAGAAATTAGACTTTGACTTATCTGTTGAAACTCTGTTTGGAGAAACCTTCGTTACATCCACTGTTTATAAATCTTGTTGATTCAAATCAACACTTTTACGTTACCTGTCGATCTTATCTCTTTGAAAATACTTGCATTTGATGTGATTTTAGGAATCGATTTGTTAACTACTCATCATGCTTTTCGTAAGGTTATTAGCTTTCATATTCCTAACCAACCTGTTATGCGAATTCAAGCAATCAAACCACTAAAGTCAATCATTGTTATATTAAGCCATAAGTAAAGAGCCCTGAGCCTTTCGCTGATGACTTCCTTGTGTGGAATGCACCGAAGCCGAACTTTCCGTATGGGACGTTGTGAATAACGGTGGCAAGTTGATAAGTATCAATGTGACGTGCTATCCAAGTCTTGGATGTGAGTCATATTTTTGAATGATATTTCTATTGTTAATAAATTTCCTGACGTATTCTTGAAGACTTCTTAGCCTACCCCTAGAGCGTGAAATCAAATTTTGTATCAACCCAAAGATAAAACCCATTTCTAAAACCTCAAATATTTTTTCTCCAAAAACGAACGTAACATGTGCCAAAGACGTTGGCTTGAGCTGTTGAAGATTACGATCGTACCATTCAATATCATCGTGGAAGAGCGAACGTGGTAGCTGACGCGTTGAGTAGAAGATCATATGCATTTATGAGTGCGATGTTGTTAACACAAAGACCTATTTCGTATAACTTACAAATGATGAAGATAGAGTTAAAGACTCTAGGGACCCACGTGAAGATAACGAATATACGAGTAGAATAGACTTTAATCGATAAAGTTAAAGTTGTTCAAGCTACACACCTGAATCTGATGAATTTGAAGAAAAGGTTCAAAAAGGCGTTATCTCAACCCTTGATTTTATTGGTCTAATTTGAAATCCTTGATCGAGTAGGAACTGTGGCCTATAGACTTGTTTTACCGCCAAGTATGTCGCGTGTTCATAACGTTTTTCACTTATCGATGTTACGTAAATATGTGGACGACCCGAACCACATTATTGAATTAAAACTAGACGAGATAACAGAAGATTTAACGTATGAAGAGACACGTGTTAAAATCTTGGATAAGAAGGATCGTATTCAACACTCAAAGGTTATACCTCAAGAGTTAGAATCTGAAATGAAGTCAAGGTATCCTCATCTCTTCTAAGATACCAGTACGTACATAAATTTCGAGGGCGAAATTTCATAAAGAGGGGAGATTGTGAGACCCCAAATTTTATGAATAAAGATTTAAATTTCTCAAAATATTTTTTTAAATATTATGGTGTGGATTTGGTATAATATTATAGTTGTGGGTAATATTTATAAATTTTGTAAAGTATGCAAGTTGTTATAAAATATTCGTTTGGTCGGGGAATATTCTTTTTATCGGGGAATATCCGTACGACATCACAATCATTGGTGGACCCCACAACGGAAGTATTGTCGTAGTTAGAAAATGACAGAATTATCTTTTATTAAAAATAACGGCGAAGTGTTACCGTTAAAACCGTTGAACTACCTCCATTAATAAAAGTACAAAGAATACTGCGTGGTTATATAGTAGCATACCGGTATTGATTATTGATGCTTACGTGATAAGTCACTTAGTTATACTCAATTATTGCTACGAAGAATTTCGCCGCGATCATATCTCTCATATTATTGATTCAATTATTGTCACAAGATATCTCGCATAATATTTATTATTATTAAATCAATAATTGAGAGGCGACAAAATTATTCATATTATTATTTTCAATATCGACAATGTCTATAAGTTCCGCACAAGGAGAGGGTTGGTCACCTAATCGCGCCAATAAGGAGAAATCCTTATCTAAAGCCCCTATTTCACAGGAATGACCGTTGTTAAATATTGTGAATTATAATATTAATGATGAATAAGTTCGTGTTGATTAAAGATGAAATTGATAGTTCCATTGTGTGGGAATTATTAGTGTTAGTAGAAATCGATATTTATTTCGATAATAATTGATGTCTGGAGGTTATATTGACCAATCGGGTATTCGGGGCACTTTTCGTGTCGGGTTACTATTCACAAGTTACTATTCACCCGATTACTATTCACTCTAGTATTATTCACTCGGGTATTTGGGACACTTTTTGTGTTGGAGTACTATTCATGGGTTACTATTCACGGGTTACTATTCACTCTAGTATTATTCACTCGAGTATTTGGGACACTTTTTGTGTCGGGGTACTATTCCCGAAGTACTATTCACGGGGTACTATTCACCTGAAAAATATATTTCTTTTCGGTCCAAATCATTTTTGAGTACAATATTATTCCATGAGGAGATGTGATAATTTTTCAGACCGTTGGTTGAAGTTATAATAGTAAATCAATATGGATCGTTGGTTGAAGATATAATAGTAAATCAATATGGACCGCTAGTGGAAAGTTATAATAGTAAATCAATATGGATCGCTGGTTTAAAGTTTTAATAGTAAATCAGTATGGATCGTTACTTTAAGTTTTAATAATAAATCAATATGGACCGTTCGTTTAAAAGTAAATCAATCTGGATCGTTCATGAATTAGTTACTATTCAGTTCATTCTCCTATAAATAGAAGCTCTTTCCTTCATTATTTCTTACAAATTCACTGAAACTCTAGAGAGAGAAACTATAGAGAGAAAGAAGAGAAGTCTGCTACCTCACTTTTTCAATATTCAGTTTTTCTAAGGTAAGGAATATTATTTGTTGTACTCGTAAGGGGTATTATTCTTTCGTATTCATGAAGAGAGTTATTTTCTTTCAATACTCGTAAGGGTTGTTATTCCATTCTTTATTATTATGTTGGAATAACCTGTCTATGCGAAGTACCGCATACATGGTGAAATTCTTCTGTTATTCCATTTTTTATTCTGTTAGAATAACCTGTCTGTGCAGTCTATCGCATGCCTGGTGAATTCTGTTGTTATTCCATTCTTTATTTTTCTGTTGGAATATCTTGTTTGTGCGGATTACGCATGACCTGGTTCCATTCTTTATTATTTTGTTAGAATAACCTATCTGTGCGGTCTATCGTATGCCTGATGAATTCTGTTGTTATTCCATTCTTTAGTATTCTATTGGAATAACCTGTCTGTGCGGATTACGCACGCTTGATGAATTCTTCTATTATTCCATTCTTTATTATTCTGTTGGAATAATCTATCTACGTGGATTACCGCATGGCTGCGAAAATCCATTTGCAGTTTCATATATTCTATTATACTCAGTTGGTTAAAGTTTTAGCTTCTATACTCCATGAAATTAGTGGAATATTCTTTATATTTGCGCTTCATCCAGTATCTTTTCATGAAAATATTCTTCTGAGCATTCTTGAATTTTACTCCACAAAGCAGTATCATGTTGACAATTTGGACGTTATTGAGTTCAGGATAAATTAACTTATAAATCTTTAAAATTTATTCTTGAACTTGTTTTATTGAATTGTCATCATCCTCATGCTTATATTATGTTGAAAGTCATCTTTGGCTTACGTGCATAGATGGACTTGGTATGATTATGACCAGAGATTATTCGGTATAATTATGATCGTAATGTGACAAATGATGTGGTAAAAGTCCTCATTGGCCTATAGTTCATTGGTGGGACGAGTTGTTGGTATGATTATGACGAGGATTATTCTAAGTATAGTCATGACTATTGATGATTACATGAATATCCTTGGCCGTGGAGGAGGATGATTCGATTTTAATTATTGTCGAGTCTCGTTGATAAAGTTGATGAAAAACTTTTTAAATCATGAAGATTGTAGATTTTATGTTATACTTGACTCTTCTAATGGATTGCTTGTTCACCGCAGATTAAACTTGTTGTCTCATTATATTCTATCGGTTTAACATTGTTGAAGGCTAATGATAATTTATTCGCATTATCTTAGTCATAATATTTCATCGGGCTAGTTGAGCTCACCCTTTCTTTAACCTGTTCTCTTCGTGAAATGAGAATATAGCTAAGACTAGTCGTGGAATGGATTGATCATCGAGATGGTTGCATTAGTAGTCCTCACTATTCGTGAAATAGTGTGATAATAAATTTATCGAGGACTTATTTTGAGTTTGTATAATCGCCTGTAAGACAATATTTGTATTAAAACTCACAGCTCTTGTTGTATATTTAAGTTTGTATTTGTATTCAGTACCATGTATCTGGCGACTCAGAATGGGTGATGTATACCTATTTTGGGGGCGTCACACCATGACCCGATCTTGAGCTCGATTGATCACGGGCGTTGAATACGTTGTCCATCTCTTCCATCTTCATCCTCTTCGCTTGTGCGTCTCTTATCGCTGTCCCGGTTTGTTGATAAGCTTCTTCGTATGCGTCTTCAGCTCTTGCCCTCTTAGTGGCTTCTTCCTTCAGCTTGTTCTTCAGTTCTGCGATCACCTCGATCAGTTGTTCTTTCTCTCCTTCAGTCTGTATAAGCTTCTCTTCAACATTAATTAGACGTTCATCACGATCCTGGATGTCGTCGTCCTTCTGTGTCATTGCGGTCTGTTGTTCCGCTACTATCTCCTGCAAATTTAAAAATATTTATATTTAACCTTTAAAATATAAATTTGAAAATATTTTCAAAATTTTCATCGTGCGATTATTATTAAAAGTTGAACTCATTATTTTTAAGGACAAACAAAGAAAAAATATACCCCAATTTAATACTTCATAAATTACAACAAAAAACTCGTTATATATAATTTATATTTTTTGTTCAAAATATAGGATCAAGTTTAATTTGTTTAAATTAATTTGAGATATATTCAATTTTAAAATTAATGCACATAATTTAACTTTTGAAAATAATAAATCATACTTTTATTAGTACCATTAAGATTAAAAAAATAGTAAGGTTTATAATTTTGGTAATTATATTGTTTAAAATTAATAAATTTATAATAATTTTGAATTTAGAGATATTTCATATTTAATTCAAAAGGTCAATATAAAATAAATAAATAAAAAAAGAAGAAGAGTATAGTTTTTACATAAATTTTAAAAATAAAAAATAAAAAATAAAAACTGAGGAGAGATGAGAGAGTAGACAAAATCAATTTTTAATAGGCTATAAAAATTTGAGGAATACATTGCATAACTAATACATTTACGAGGACTAGTTGTGTTAAAAAATATATTAGGGAACTGTTTAGCAAAAGAATGACACATAGGTCAGATTGGCAATTTAGTCAAGATTGAAAAGCCTACAAATCACCCAAAAAAAGATTGGAACGCCACAAAAAAAAAAGCGAAGAAGTAATAGGTTTGTTCAGCTTTCAGCTTTTAGGATTTTTCGCTCGTTTTTAATTTAGAAAGAGAGAGGAGCTACCAAATGGATTTGGGGAAAAAGAAGAAATTGACGAGAATTAGGGCAAAAAAAGAGGACAGAATCAGTAGCTTGCCCGATGAATTGATTCATATCATCCTCTCTGGCATCGAAATCAAAGAAGCAGTTCAGACCTGCGAATTATCCAGAAGATGGAATCGGATCTGGACCACTCTTCCTTATCTCAACTTCGACTCCCTTCATTTTCGTATGGATGGCGTTTCTTATGTAAAATTTGTGGAAGAATTTCTCTCGAAACGGAATCACTCGGCTGAAGTATCTACAATCCGGTTAAGGTTACGGGATTTCGAACCAGATTTCATTGAAAGTGCTGTAAACTATGCAATTTCTCACAATGTAAAGCAATTTCGTACAGAGTATGCGGACTTCAGAATAGAATTCCCGCTTTGGAGTTTTCCTGTTTTAACAACTTTACATCTCCAAAGTTGTAGAGACGTACCTCTAATGTCATGGAGTTTGCCGACTTTAACGACTTTACATTTTGAAGATGTAACATTTCAGAAAGACACAGTGTTGAGTTTTGAGGGTTTTGTCCATTTGAAGAATCTAACTTTTAAAGTTAAGTTGACGTGGCATGGCATGGAGGTTTTGTTTATAACTTCTCTTAGTCTTGCAAATCTCACCATATCCCAAAATTATGTGGAACTTAGAAGTTGTTTATTTGTGATTTCGGCACCCAATTTGTTGTGCTTGGAATATAGTGGTAATTCTCCATTATTGTTATCTGCCGAGGATGGCTTCCCTTGTTTAGAACAAGTGAATCTTGATATCGATATATATAGGTATGGGTCCAAGAAGTACTTTGAAGAGAACAAACAAGTAATTTTCCAGTAACTTATTAGTTTGTTTCAAGAAATCCATGGAGCCAAGTTTCTTACACTTTCCATGAATACAATACAGGTATACTGTTAATTTATTTTCTATACTAGTTGATGTTAGTATAGGTATATTGATTGAGGCAACTGCATGTGACCTTGTTCACTTTTGTGGGATTCAGACAGGTATGGATAGTTGTATACTGGACACTTCATTCTGGTGTAAAAAATTGGCAAAATTAGGAAGTCCCCTTGTTAGAATCTTCAAAAAATAGTGTCCAACCGGACTCCATTCGAGTTTCTGTAACATAGCTGTATGTTAGTTTGATTTATATTCAAACTTCAAACTTCAAACTTCAAACCCAAAGACTGTTGTGTTAGATTTATTATTTGTTTATACCAGAGTGGAGAGCCTACAATGGAGACTGTAGATTGTGGTGGTAAATGAGGAGAGATTTAAATACTGAACTATTCAAGTTTTTGGTCTTGGCAACTTAATACTCCATTTGTGCTATAAAAGCTGTACTACTTTATTTGTCAACTGAAGCGTATTAGTTTTCGAAAAATTAGTTAGGTGTTCTATTTTGCAATCTATAATTTATACACGCACATCATACTCTTCTACATTTTGGGAACTAATAACTATTTATCTATGAGGAACAAGACTTGTGTCTATTTTTTAGGGACAATTGAGCTCCTCCTGTTTTCTCTTCTTTTTATTTTTTATGTTTGGCTTTATATTAAGGTTTGCATAATACACAAATCAACCTAATTCTTTTTATGACTAATTCTAAACAAACTAAAAATAAGATAAAATTTAGTCTTCAAATTTTAATATTGGAACAAGATCATTGAAAAACTTTATATTTTGTTGGGGGTATAGTTTCACTTTGTTTCTAATAAGTAGACATCCCTCTCCAATAGTTATGTGCTCTGGTCAATGGTTGCTTTGGACAAATATATGAACCATATTCAATTTTCGACTTTTTGTGTAATTTGAGAATTATTGTTCTTTTTTTTCTTGGGATTTATATCAGATGACTGTCCGCTGACTTTGTAATTGATCATAACACAGTATTAGATAGGCCTATTAGGATTTATCCAGCAACTAATATTTATAGAGAGAGAGATGAAGAAAAAGCTTGCTTAAAAAACAATAAATTAATGGGGAAAAAAGAACTGTTGTGAAAACTTGGTAACATGGATTGTGCTCAATATAAATTTTGTGAATGTGAAGTATATGAAACTTCTTTTAGAGGGGAAGAAATTGCTGGCTGAAGTTTTATCTTATAAGGAATTAAAAGGTATTTCCAGGAGGGGAATCGATATTTAAGAAATTTAATGTCCTCCACGGTAGTAATATAGATCAGTGAGGTTTAGAACAGGGAATGTTGAAGATCATGAACCTCAAATGTGACATGTGTCCATCAGTTATCCTTTGCCAACATAGCAGATATTATGCATCATATACTAGGGCTGAGATAGATCTGTTGATTGAAGTTTGTTTCTCTACCATCAAAAATTCAGAGCCCCGACCTGTAGTGGATTTTTAATTTTTTTACTTAATTACTTATTGTAGGAAGTCTAGGCTGAAGGTTCTCTATAGGAAATTGTTTCTGCATTGCAAAATATTCTGAAGATGGGAAACATAAGCAGAGGCAAATAATACAGAAGAGATGGGAAGTGAATGAATGGTTAGATCAGAGTCGGCTATATCAAAACCCTACAGTTATCATAGCTCGTTGTCAATGTGACATGAGAAGAAAAGATGCTTGAGGGTCTGTCCGTTACCGTCACCCTAAGAACATTTAATGGAATCAATAGGAAATTTAGTGGTTAAGATAGTTCGAGGAGGCATACAATTGATAGGTAAAGTGATGAAACCACAAGTTAAGAACAAATCAAAGATTTTTATATTTATTATTTGAAGTTTTTATCATGTTTAATATAAGAGTAATTCATGTAAATTTTATTTATTAGTGGGGATTGAGGACATTTAACAGTGATTAGGATTTTTTCATTTAGTAAGGGTATTTTAGTCGTTTAGTTATTTTATTATTACGGAAGTAATATTTGGGTTTTGTGTCCCTATAAAAATTGATGTATTCCCAACAAATTAATAACACTATGAATGGATTACAGACTATTGATTATTGATATTCAGCTATGAGCTATTTTCTGTCTTCTGCTGTTGAGAAACCCTTGAGGTTGTGGTGTGCAAAGCATCACCCAAGTAAAAGATTCTTGGGATAGTGAGATGCGGAGCCTCACCCGGGTTGATTTTTCTTGTTTTCTCGACAATTATTCCTCTCCAAATCTTGTCGTACATCATAAACATACAGAGAGAGGAAGAACTTATGTCTGTCATGGATCTTAGCATAATTCAAATTGAATTCCAGAACACTTCATTTTGGGGGTAAGGAGGCAAGAAATTTAACCTTTAACTATGAGGTAGTCTGATTAGAGCTCTGCTTTACAGCTTAACAATTTAATTTTGAGAAATTTAAATGTCTAAGATGAATTATGTTTTATCATCTTGACAAACCAGATGCAGAACACAAGGATGGCAAGTACTTAGTTGCATTGCACTTTTGTGGCTTCCTTCCTTTGTTGCTTCTTTCTATTACTTGTATGTTCATATTTTTACCAATATTTGAGGGATATCTGGTGTCACAGTTATTGTTGCATAAGGTATGAATGGTTTGAGTCAAACTTATTAAAAAATATGAATGGGAATTTAGTCATTAAAATTTAGTGACTTTTCACCTTGTTATTTAAATATCAGAGACTGAAATTAGCATCCATGATTTATTTCTAAAATTTTCTGTCCCCATCATGATGTGGAACATGGTTAGGGCCCCTGTACAATTGACTTATATAGCTTTTACACCCTTTATTTATCCTCGTGTTGTCTCAAACCCATCATGTTCCAAAATTCATGCTTCTTTGCCTTTTACACCACTAGTTGGCATTACTATTTATAAAAAAATTCAAAAATAATTGAATAAAAATGCCATTATTTGGCATTACATTGCATCTTGGAATGTTTGATGAGTACTTTTGATTTTTATTTTCGTTCAAGTTATTACAAATATTTTACTTGGTTAAAGGACAGGAATGTAAAGTTCTACTTAATTTCAGCTATTACAATATTTTTATTGTTGTTTTGAAAATTAAAATTTTGAAATATTTTTTTTAGATATAAGAAGGATTGTAAAACATTTCTACCACTATATACAGCGGAAGCGATTAACGATTTAAAGGATTTATAGATTGATATTTGATGTATACTTGTTTGTATTTTGGGTGATTTTGCTTCCTTTGAGCATGCATTCTAGATGCGAAAAGGGGAAAATGATGTTTCAATAATCAATAGGCAGTATTTTTCCTTTTTACAGCTGCGATGGTTTAAACTCGTGCCTTTTGAATTTATGACAAAAACATCGGAAGCCGGAGAAAGTGTGACAGAGTATACAAAAATTAGTTGATTTTCATATCAAGAGTCTTATATTACACACTTAACACTCAGACAAAGATATTGTACTAAACCACTTTATTTTAGTGTAAAAAATTTGCAAAATTGAGAAGTAATCGTCTCGGACTTTTCAAAAGGTGTCCAACCAGACATTTGATTTGGGGATGTTGCTAAGTTGTGCCTTGGCTAGACTAGTCGACTAGCCATGCAAATTTTATTTTAGTTTTTGTACGCTAGCATCAGGGGTGGATCCAGAATTTTTTTCCAGCAGGGGCGGATTTTTCAAAGCCTCGAACTATATTTACTTTCTATATTCAAACAAAAATTAATTTCAAAACTTCAACCCAAATTTGCATTAAAGAGATTTTTAACAATTGCATTATACACGTCCTAATATCCTAAGAGGATACTGGCTTTAAATATCATACAACAAAAAGAGGAAAAGAAAACCAATACTTACTCCTCAAACACAATGAACAAACACCTAAAAATCTATACATACCATACAAAATGTAACCTTAGTCAAAACGAACTGAAGCATACATGTCAATAGCAGTTCAATTACATAGATTGTTGCCGCAGATGCAATCTACTACTATTTGTTGGAATACATGTCAATGGAAGAACTGAAGGAAACAAAATGATTTCGATGCCTTAGGGTATATAATAAATTAACTCCCAATATTGAAAGACAATTGCAGATCAAATCTCGTGTTGAAATAAAATGCAATGATAAATTACCTAAAGACATATAGATTGATTAATCCTTGACTAATTTCTTGACCTACTTAAATTTAGCATTTGCAGAATAAATGTTAAAATTAAGCAACAAAATTCCCCTTTTCAAATCAATGATGAAACCCTTCTTGGTTACTTGGTTAGTGTAACCTGCTGCAATAAAAACATAAAATCAGTTGCAATGTTCTAAAAGGTGCTAGGTGTGAGGCGGGCGACTGGGGGGCCTAGGCGGAATAAAATTATCCATTTTGACATGATCTTATTCACTTCTTGTTGTGATTTGATGTGCTACAACTTGCATTATGAATATGGTTAAATTATTTAAAAAATAAATATATCAAGATCTGGTTTGGGTAGTTATTAAAATAAAAAAAAACCTCTCCGCCTAGACCCTGTCTAATTTTTTGATAAGATTTTTTTGCCATCTTGGGCCTAGGCAAGGCGCCAGGGGGTCTACGCCTAGGCGGGGGTCTACGCCTAGGCGGGGGTCTTTAGAACACTGATCAATTATTAGTAAAAGCTGAAAGGAAAATGAAGAAAATGGGTCAGAGGAAAAGAGAATTATATAAACAAGCAACAAACAAAAACTGGTTCCTATAGCTAGTTGGAGTTGAAAAAATTTGAAATCCTAAAATTATATCCAAAATCACATAAGATAAATAACCCCCTAACAAGTAATTCAACATCCAAAATACCCATAAATTTCAAAATTGGGAAATGAAAAGATGAACTTTATTGCAGAAACGTCTTATTTGATTAATGTGTTGATCCATGGCCAAATACATCAAATAAATTGAATTGGGTTTAACCCCAAGTCCCCAACTAACAACAAATTCAAACAAACTACAAAGTTTAAATTATCAAAACAAAAAAGCCCTAATTTAGCTACCTTTTAAAAGCTAAGAGGTAGTGCCATAGACCATAGTGGAGATGTAGAAGAAGTACTTGGCTTAGTGACGGAGATGTTGAAGAACTAGTGGAGTCGTCAAAGAAGGAATGAGAGAATGAAAAAAGCAGAAGTAGAGTAGTTTGTACTTGTATAGTTGTATTTAAAATACTAATGAAATTTAGTTTTTGCCTCCTTTAAGTTTAACTCTTTCATTAATTTGCCCCCCTTAAACTTATTAAAATACATATTTGGCCCTACCCCTATACCTATATATATATAAAAAACCAGCAGGGGAAATAGCCTATGCTGCCTATGCATAGGTCCGCCCCTGACTAGCATCTAACAAGTTTGCTTTCCCTTGACTGGAAAAGTTAATGGATACATAATTAAATTGTCCATAAACTTGGATGATTTATAAAATGGGCGGTCAACTTGTTTTTCTTTTCTTTTCCTTTTTTATAAACAATGGGCATTCTGTTGCCTTTTATTTTTTCAATATATATATATATATATATATATATATATATATATATATATATATACATAGAGGGGGATCCACATCTAAAGTTGGATGGGGTCCCCCATCCATCCAACCCAAACCGACCGCCCGTTTGATGATCCAAAGGCTAAGCAAAACAGCATCCACACAGCTGTTTGTTAGACTTCTAATAATAGTTGTGCAGAGTATGACCTACAAATCAAGTGTCGTTTTTACCCCCAACTCAAAAAAAATGTTCCGCACAATAATTGTGTAGTAGGGAGAAATTTGTAGACCAACCGTCCGCACAATAATTGTGCGGACTACCATTCTTTATACTAAACAATTCTACCAACTCTCCCTGTTTAGAGTTTGTAACCAGACTATATAAAGAGACGGAGTGAGAGATAGGGAAAGAGGGTTTGGAGACAAAATATATCTTCATCCACTCCAAAGCCTTCCAAAAGAAAAGGAATAGAAAAATAAAAAAAAATACTTGAACAACGCTTCAGGTTTCTTTTTGTACTTCGGACAATTTCCTTTTTAATTTTTTCGATCTACTAATGTACTGTGATTTGATGATGATGCTATCAATCTCTGATTTCTAAATCATCTTCCTTTTTATGTTAATGGGTTTGGCAATTGTATCTCTATATTTATATGCGTGTTACCAAATGTATTTCTATGTTAATGGGTGTATTTTTATGGGTCTCTCAGCTTTCTTCTTTTTTTTTGTCCTATTCCCGATGATACGGGTTGTGATCGGTGGCATGGGTGGAGGAAGGTGGCGGTGGTTGTGATGGGATTTTTGTTGTTTAGATGTGGGCTTTGAATTTCAATGATATAAGGAAAGATTTAGGGACAATCCTCCCATCAAAGTATTTTATTAATTTGTTTTGATTTTGCACTGAAACCCTGCAAATTTTGGCAATTCAACCAGCAAGCATAGCATAAACAAAGAAATAAGAACGAAACGTGGATTTTTGAGCTTGATTTCTATCCACACAACAGTCGTGCAGTGGGGAATAAACTAAATAACTAAATAGCTGGGGCATAAATGACATTCACAAAATATACTTAAGTGGGTTAGGCTCCACATAACTATTTGTTAGGTTCCTAATAACAGTTGTGCGGATGTTGTTTTCCTTCGCCTTTGGATCATCAAACAGACGGTTGAATCTGGGTTGGATGGATGGGGGATCACATCCAACTTTGGTTGTGGATCACTCCCTTGTATATATATATGGTACCTATTCCACAACATAGGTTAGTTGGGAGCACTATTCTAGCTAGCTGATCTCTGGTCGTCCATTGTAAGATCTAAGGGGTGAGAATGAATAAGGCATGGGCTTGGCCACTAGTAGGACCTGCGGCCAGTGCAACTCCCATTAACGGCCAGGCTAATGACTATTATGCTCTTATTTTGACTTTTCAAACTGACCGTTAGTAGAACCTACATCCAGAATACAGGGGAAAAAAGAGATGAGTCTGGCCGCACGTCTGGAACAAAGGAGTAATATATGTAGTGTACTCTAATATCTCAACATAATAATAGAAAAAAAAATATCAAACTTCGAAAGTTTTTAAATTAGTAAAGGAGAAATAGAGATGCTAAATGGTAGGTATGATATTTATTATTTTTCCTTTACTACCTACAGAATTTGTACACTTTTAGAAATTAGATTTCGTAATTAGATTAGGGTTTTTTAATTACTAAAAACTTGAAAATTAGGATTAATATTTCCTAATTAACTTTAAGATTATTTAATTAACACTTAGGTCTTCCCTATTTATAAATTATGGTTTCTTATCCCGAAATTTAGGGTTTAAAAATTTGAAATTAGTGTTTGCTAAATAATTAAGCTTTACCCTAATTAATATTATAATATATATCACTTAAGCAATATAATAATCATTTAAGTTCCCAGATTAGGTGTGGCGCCCCAAAATTAGGTATACATCACCCATCTTGGGTTGCGGATACATGGTATGTAATTCAAATACAACTTACTAATACAAACTGCCGTGTGCAATACGATAAAACATAAATCGTGAGTTTGAATACAAATATTATCTACTATAGATTATACAAACTCAAAAGGAGTCCTCATTACAATTATTATCACACTATTTCACAGAATAGTGAGGACTACTAATGCTATCCTCTGGACCATCACTCCGTTCCCCGACTCGTCCCAGTGAAAGGAATGGTGAGCTCTAATTTGAGTTTCAAATTAGGGTTTAACATTTAAAATTAGGGTTTTTAATAAGTTAGGGTTTTCTAGAAATTATTTAAGGTTTCTAAATTTTTAATTAGGGTTTACCTTATTAATCATTTAATACACAACATAAAACATATAACACAGTTATATAACAGTCTTAAACTCACAATTGATTTTCAAATTAGGGTTTCCCATAGTAAAACTAGGGCTTAACCAATTAATATTAGGATTTTGAAATTATACACCATAATTGACCAACCATTATCAATACGTACATACTGTACATATTTATAGCACTGAAAAATTAAAATATAATTAATATTATATTATTATTATTCTCATTCCTTGATAAAAATTCAAAATTAGGGTTTGGATTCCATATCTGATTTATTCTTCCATATTTAACCTTAATCATTAAGGTAAAATAATTAACTTAATAATCAGTATTAAAATTCATATAATAAAATAAATAGTTATTATAATAATTCTAAAATTATTTCATATATTATTTAAATAATATATAATTATATTTTCATGGAAAATAATTAATAAAAACATTTCTACTATAAAATTAATTATTATAAGAATATACTTTATAATAATCAATAATTCTAAAATAAAATTATTTGCAAACATTCATGTAATAAATATATTTTTATTTACCACATACTTACATATACACATTATGTTGTACCAGTCCTCATCTTTAACATAAATAAAAAAAAATTTATACGCAAAATTTTTGATTTATTTATATAGAAAATATCAGGTTGTTATATACACCCCCCTTATAAAGATTCCGTCCCCGGAATCACCGTTTTAAAACCTATACATACTAGGGTACATAGCATACACAATCATTGCAAGTAGATCTCGATCATAATTTGATCGAACTGATCTTTAACTATTCATATAAAGCTTGTCTTTCTAATTAAACGAAAATTTGATTTCTAAAAGAACTCAAATTCCTCCCTCAAAATTTATTTATAAAATAATTTACTATATATAGGAAAATCATGTATAATAAAATAAAAGTTATTCGAATAATACCTGGAGTTGCACCACCAGCTGCTATGGTATCCTGATCAGTCATGTTGTAGACCCTTGCTGTTGATTTTGTTGGTTTGTTTGACGAAGTCGGTCCGGTGATTGCTAAAGTCCCGCTGCCAGTGCCAGTATTCACACTTCCTGCCTCCGTCCTCCTCTTTGGACAATCATTCACCTTGTGCTCAGTCGACCCGCATAGAAAACATCTACTGTTCACCCTAGGATTGGAGCAGTTGGGAGAGATATAGCCCTCCTGCCCGCACTTATAGCATACAAACTTCCATTTCAAACATTCTCCAGAGTGGTTCTTTCCACAAGTCTTATATGGCACCGTCTATTTCTTCACACCTTCTTGCTTCACATGCATACTTCCAAAATTGCTCATCTTCCTTTTTCCATCTCCACTCCTGCTCCCACTATTAATTCCCATCTTCCCATCTCCTTCAACCTTACTTTTGTTCTTTCTCTCCTTGTTGTAGAGGTTCATGGCCTCACTCCCCTCCTCAGCTATAATCACTTTCTCCATTAGTGCTGCAAATGTAGGAATCTGCAACACTACCACCTTGTTATAGAGCTAGGGTTTTAATCCCAGCTCAAACCTTCTAGCTTTCCTAGCCTCCGTATCAACTTGATGCGGAGCGAACCTAGCTAACTCATTAAATTTCGCGGCGTATTCTGACACCGTCATGTTTTTCTGCTTCAACTCTAAAAATTTCACCTCCATCCTAGCCAGCATACTAGATGAAAAATAATTTTCAAAAAATAAAGTTTTGAACCTATCCCAAGTTATCACACCTTCTCCTGCCCTCGCCTGATTCGCTTCCCACCAAAAGTTTGCCTCCCCCTTCATCATGTAAGTGGCAAAAGCGGTCTTTTGCCCCTCAGCTACCCTAGCTATCACAAATGCTTTTTCAATCTCTTTAACCCAAGTCTGGGCTTCAACATGGTCAGTTGTACCTTTGAATTCCGGTGGTCCTACAGCTTTGAAGTCTTTGAAGTTCGCTAAGCGATTATCCGGCTGATTCCCAGCGACTGGTATCCCTTACTGCATAGCTTGTGCTACCATGTTTGCAAAAATTTTGATCAGGTTGCGCTTGTTGTTGTCCCTCGTTGTTGTTGTGATTCTTCTACCCTTTGATTTGAGTTCGACGTCTTGGCGGCATTATCGATTAAATAAAATCATAAATTTAACTTACATTCTAAACCTTATCGTATAAGATGAGTATGTTAAACTTGTTTCATTACTCAAACATAGATTCATATCCATTTAGCGAATATTTTACATAGTATAGCACATACTGCTTTAAACATCAATTATCCCTTTGTGACTACAAAAGTCGAGATTTACAAACTTGATCATTACAAAAGTTGGGAACATTACATTACACAGACATACTTATCATATATATTACATTAAACAAACCTACACAACAGAACCTATACTACCTATTCACTACGCCTTTTTATTGGACAACCTCTCGCCTGATGACCTTCAATCCCACAGATAAAACATGCTCCTGGTTTATAGTCAGGACAATACAGAGTGGTATGTCCCTCATAGCCGCAAAGATAACATATTCTTTTCCCTATCTTCTTATCGAATTTTCCTAAGTCATGGTCTCTGTTGATCGATTTCACAATCAATGAATACGTGCAAGTATACACGGTCAACAAGTAATAAAGTGAAAGTAGAGTATCGTTCCCACGAGGAATTATTTAATAAAAATTACCAAGTACTAACTTTTAACAAAATCAATTTTATTTAAACAACCATAAAATGTAATTTTTATAATTAAGAAAATTAAATTAAACAATTAAAAGAGATTATTCTAAAATAAAACAAATAAACAAAACTAAGATTTTAACGAATGAATTTAGATAAATAAGCATTAAGACTCCAATATCCCCAATTATGAACTATAAATCAATTATCCAATTATCCCAATTATTATGCCTACTGAATTGTTAACAAGAATTCTCAAATGCCAAAAGTCCTTTTCTAAGTGATCAATTGCCTTCTATTTAATCCAGATTAATCTTGCTATATTCTATGCAAAATAATTGAATTAAACTCTTTCAATCCCAATTCCTTATATGTTACATCACGTGAACAAATATTTCCATTATATTCACAAACCTAATTATTCAACGTGCAAATAACTAAGTCACATGTTATCATGCCCGATTCTAACCCTAGAATTCTTCTTTCAATTCCTTACAGAGTAACAAAGTAATTCTCGATCGGATAATTAATCAATAAGCTCAAGACAAGATAAACAATTCACTTTGACATAAATAATTGGAATAAATCAAATAACTAATTTATAGACATAAAAGGTTCAATTGAAATCTTAATAAAAGAGTTAGTTCATAATTAATGAATTGAAACCAAGAATCCACAACCTGAATAGACATTAAAAGATAAAAGTATGATAAGAGAAGAGAATAGAATCATTGTCGACGCAAATCGATGCCCCCTCTTGCTCTTGCTCTTGATCTTCAGTGTTCTCCAAGTTGCTTCAATCTCCAATGGCTAATTAAGAACTAGGGTTTATATTCTAATCTAATAGAGTGTTTTTTCTAAGCTAAGCTATGTAATCTCCCTTTATTATATGCCTTACATCATGTATTTATAGGTTACAAGTCCAATTTTTAGCTTAAGAACAAACCCAATTCAATTTGGAGTCAAAAAGGTGTCAAAATTTGTCCCAAAATGCGTCCAAGCCTTTCCAGGCTCTTCCCCAGCGCCCCAGCGCTGGACTTAACGCTCAACCACTGCTCCCCAATGCCCCGACGCTGGGCATAAGCCTATTTTGGGCACCTCGGCGCTGGTCCCATGTTCTGACATTTTCTACTCCGACGTCTTTTGGGAAAATGGCCATAAATTCTTCGTTCGAACTCCGATTTATATGATTCAAGATGATCCGGATAGAGGAGAAGTAGATATGCAACTTTTATTCTTTAAGTGTTTCGAAATAAGGTCTGGAGCAATACTCAAATTGGCTCTGAAGTGACTGTTGTGTAAATGGCAAGCTGAAAACGCAAATCTAGCCACCCCAAACGTCGATCCAAGTAACTTTTGTCCCAATTCCTACAGAACAACGTAAAACATGCATGAATAGACACAAATACTTAAACGATTAAGCTCAAACGCACTTAATTATGAGTATAAAACTCACTCATCAAATACCCCCAAACTTAAACCTTTGCTTGTCCTCAAGCAAAAACACAAAAGAACTAAAAATAAACAAACAAACTCAACTACATGAATGCATATGCATGATCTACTTCCTAATATACATACAGAACCCAAAGTAATAAATCAAGTATGATATATATAGAACAGCCTCAAAGATACCATTGGTACTCAAATAATATATCCAATCAAGTCAAAATCCACAACTCTAACCAATTAGTCAATCCAAACCTGTCATCACTCATGTGTGTGTGTGTGCTTGTTAACAATTCTAACCAACCACAGTTCAAGATAATCACATAACAAACTTCTTAAAAGGAAAATTTCAGTTCCAATTGAATTACTTTTGTGAGCATGACAACTCCGATTAAAATTAAGCAATTACCAAGTCTTAAGGTAAATACAGGATTTATTTATACTCTTATTCAATCACGAGGGCATTTTTGCTCTTTCTCGTGTTTTATTCATTTTTTTTTCTCATGGCTGTGCAATGTCTTATTCCCTTAGGCTTTTCAGTGCTACCTTAACGAGCTTTCGACCAACGTCTCCCAAGCCATTAAGACCTTAGGGCGCTAGGTGTAAAGACAATTCCCTCGGGCTTACTTACTCAAGTAACAAAGGCCACAAAACTAGACAAGCATGCCACGGTGTTTATTCTCTTTTTTTTTCTTTTTCATCATCTCTTTTCTTTTTTTTTTCCTCTTTTTTTTTTCTTCATTTTTTTTCTTTTTGTTTTTCTTTTTGTAATATATATATATCCCATAGATTCCCCCAAACTCAAGCTTTTGCATCATTCCAACATTTACTGTCAGTTAACTAATTTCCTTCAATTTTAACCAAGATTTTCCCTCAGAAACAAATTATGAAACCCTTGAACCAAGTGGTTAAAACAGTTAAACTTTAAGTGCTAACCAGTTACATAAGTTTAAGACAGGCTCAGATTATCATCATGATTAAAATTAGAACTCATCATCAATTATCAACACTATTCAAGTTAACATGCAAAACCAATCTTATCATAAATTTGAGCTAAGACCACACCAACCTATCACACGGTTTCATGCAAAAAAATGCAATTATACTACATGAACACATACTAATGCAACACATATATGAATATGCAAATAACTACCATGTCTTATATATCTTTACCTAAAAAACACAATGCTAACATATAAAAAAAACGAACTACTATGCAGATAACTAACTATATGCAATACGATACTAAGATGCCCCTAAACTTAAACTAGACATTGTCCTCAATGGATGAAATATAAAAAAGTAAAGCAGAGGACTTCCCTGAAAATATAGCAATCTTCCTCCTTGTCCACTAAGTTTGGAGAATAGGCTAAGCACATGGAACAAATTGGGCACCACACTTGAATTTGACTTGAATAACTTGTAAAACAATGATAGAAGCAATTTTATTAAATCCTAAATAAATGCAAATTCAAAACTTCTAATATAAAACCTAATAAAAACTAAAAATAAAAATTAAACTTGGGTTGCCTCCCAATAATCGCTTGTTTTATAGTCTCAGTCTGACATCTTCAATTCTCTATCCAATTCCCCTACGAAAATTGAGGAACCCTCCATCCATCAGAAGCAATGTCTCTTTTGGGAGGTTCCCATTCGTAAAAACTCTTGAATTGAAGTCACCTAGCATGCTCTTTGTAGATAAGTTCCCTATTAAGAATGTCCAATAACTAGGTGTTTTCTCCATTATGTCTATGATTAGATTGGGGCATTGAAGCTTAATAAACATAATGGAGTATTCCTCTATCTTCTTCTTTTCATCCCACCATGACTCCATAACTGTACTAGCTCTTATGTCACAAAGAGCTTTCTTGGATAACATATGGCGCTAATTGGGCATGGTTTTGCAAAATTGCGGATTCTTGAACTTTGGTGGAGAAGGTACATGGGACACTAATGAAATCGGTTCATCTTCGTTGGTACTCAAAGTTAGATCTTCGCCGATCTCCTTTTCTTGGTCTCCAAGTCTTTCCTCTCTTTCAACATCTATATCATTTGGCACATCCAGGTTCTGATTTGGTTTGGGCTCACCATCGATCTCGAAATTCATGTCATAGAGCCAAGGGTATTGAGGACAAATGTTTGAGGCATTGGTTAGTTGTTCTGTTTGGTTCGTAAAATTTTGACTCAATATCTCTTGATTAATCCTCCTCTCCTCACATGAAGCTATGTACTTGGACAAAGTTTCCTCCAAATTTGAATGTTCTTCCTGTTGTAGTGGAGGTGGACACGAGAAATCTGGTGGGTATGTTGGACTTGGAGCATAAAATTGATCTTGATGAGTATGGCTCCATGAAAAATCTAGGTGATACCCCCAATCCTGATAATAGTTGTTAGGATAGACATAATTATTGGGGTAATCACCACCGTCTTTATCTTCACTCAAAAGCGATGGGCGCATTGATGACTCATATGATTTCCAGCACAATAATCACAAGTAACTGCCACACTTTGACGACGTTGAGCTTTAAAAGCTTCAAATATCCTCGAAAGTGTCTCCATCTGTGCTGACAATGCAGAAAGTTTCTCGAGTCTGTCAATCTCCTCTCCCCTTGGCTGAGTCATTCTTGCCATCTTTCGACTCCGTATGGCTGCGCAAACCTCCAACGTCTTCAAAGTTGCCTCTATAGAAGATGTATTAAGTCCATCAATCCCTATTTCCCTTGGTTGAGCCAAGAACGTGTATGGCCATTGATACTCAAACTCATCCATGGTACCTGAAAAGAGAGAAATATAGGAAGAGATTAAAAATAAAAATAAAAATGTTTAAATTAAGACTAATTTGATTGAAATTAATATTGGTAAATAATTATTAAATTAATTCCCCGGCAACGGCGCCAAAAACTTGTTGATCGATTTCACAATCAATGAATACTTACAAGTATACACGATCAACAAGTAATAAAGTGAAAGTAGAGTATCGTTCCCACGAGGAATTATTTAATAAAAATTACCACTAAGTATCAGTCATATTATTTTTAAATGACTTAATATAATTTTAAAACATTTATTATAATTTATTATAAATTTTCAAACATCGGAATCATTATTAAATGATTTAAATATTAAACAATTCTATTATCATTAATATTTAATTAATATTAAACTATTAATGAAATTATTTTCAAAATATTAAAGTTATTTATAATAACTTAGAATATTTTTAAAGTATTAATATTACCCTTAAATGATTTTTAAAATATTTAAAATTATTTTTAAATAATTATCATTAATATTAAAGTATTAATGTTTTATTTATCAAAATATTAAAAGTCATTAAGTATAACTTAAAATATTTTTAATTCATTTATATCCTTTTTAAATGATTTTTAAATTAATAAAACCTTTTTAAAACTATTTATTTAATATAATTATTAAATAAATTTAATATCATTAATAATAAATTAATAATCATTAATATTAAATTATTAATGAAATTATCCTTTAAATATTAAAAGTTATATTTTATAACTTAAAATATCTTTAAACACTTTATTTTCATTTAAAATGATTATAATATTAAAATCATTTTTAAACTAATTTATTTAATATAATTATTAAATAACCTTAATATCATTAATAATAATTAATTAATGAATTTTACCTTTAAATATTAAAAGTTATATTTTATAACCTAAAATATTTTTAAATACCTTATTATTATTTAAAAGCGATTTTTAATGTAATAAAATCATTTTTAATTAATTTATTTAATTCATTTAGTAAATAACTTAATTATCATTAATATTAAATAATTAATGAAATTTGCTTTAAAATATTAAAAGTTATATTTTATAACTTAAAATATTATTAAATACCTTATTATCATTTAAAATGATTTTAATATAAAAAATCATTTTTAATTAATTTATTTAATGTATTTAATAAATAAATTAAATATCAATAATATTTAAATAAATACTAATATTTATGAGAAATATTTCAAATTATTAAAAGTTAATTTTTATAACTTAAAATTATTTTTGTAATTTTCGGAAATTAATTTCTATTTTAAAATGATTTTTAGAAATTAATTTAATTAATTTTAATAAAATTGTCACTAAAGACTGTCTATAGCGACAGAACCTTCGCTATAGGTGTTCTTCGTGTTCTTCATGCAAACCCAGATCTTCATACACAGTTTCGAGGGACCATGTTTAACCATCAATCATTCATCACAAAAGGTGTTTCTGGACTCGTTGTTGATCAGATCATGTAGTACAAATGCACCACTACAAGACCCAACAACAAACATAGTCAAATAATACATAACCAAAGAGATCTAAGGGCCTAAAGTAGTCGTTGAGGTCGTTCTTCATTTTCAGGTTGCCCGAAATGAAAAACGTTCAACATGAATGTTTGGGCTTCCACTTCTAGAAATCCTTTTGATGTTATTGTGATATAACGATTAAAGATTCTAGCCAACATGTAACTAAAGAGATCCATCACAAAACATCACTAAAAGGACAACAGATCTAGTATATACAAACTGGTCAAACCCTGTCAGAAATAAGCTTCAACACGTTTCTGGAAATTCCCAGAAATACGAATCAGTGCGAGTGGCCTACTTTGACCATTTTCTACGATCTACCTGTTGATTATTTACACGATCTAAAGACATGGAATCATATAACATATAACGAGCTACATACAGAATACAACAAATCATTAAAACAACATCGGGTGCGAGATCAAAGCCATAAAAAACTTGTCGAGCATTGACGTGACTTTTGGCTTTGCAGAACGCCCCGGAAAAGGCCTAGTCAATGTTGGTTAACGACGTTTGACCGTTAATAACTACCAACCTAGAAATAAAATAACTCTAATTCGTTTTGCAGATTAAAGACCACATTATAAGCTACACATAACAACTTAAAAATAACAAAAATCGTAAACGACCAAAGATCTGTGGCCACTGACATTCGTTGTCAGACCATAGTTTATTTTTTTTTCCAGATTTTTCAAATCTTTAAATCCGAGCCTCTAGATGTTATGGATTCAACATCTAGCAACCCGGATCATCATTAAACACTACTAACAACACATTTAACACAAAAAATCTAACATCTAACAATAGATTTATGGACAGAAATCATGGCTAGGGGTTATACCTTCTTTGATGAATTGATGATTCAAGGATACAGATTTGGTTAGGGGATTTCGTGGGGCTGATCTTGGGGACTGGAAAGCTTATAAATTTTGTGGGTTTGGGTTGAGAGAAAAGGTTTGAGTGTTTTGTTCAAAATATGCTAGCAAAATGATTTTCTATCTCTTTCAATCTATATATAGAAGTGGTATATACATGTATGGCTGATCATAGTGGTTGATTGCTGCCATTTTTCATCACATGGGGTGGTTGGATTTGGTCACCAATACTAGCTTCAATAATGCAACTAAGGGTAAAAAGGTCATTTGGCTTAAACTTTTAATGACAATATTATAACTTGTCAAACCCTTAGGGTTTGACCCTTAGGGTTTAACTGGCCCTAAGGTTTAGCACAAAGCATTTATAATATCTAGCAAATAGGGTTTGCACAAAATAATAAAAAAAAATAAAAATCTTAGTTTCTAAAATTTGTAATTAGGGTTTTCTTAATCAAATTAGTTTTATAATTACATAACTTGAACATTTTGGTTTTAACGTCCATTAATTACAATTAACCTTGCTAATTTAGCAATTAGGGTTACCAAATTTCAATTAAGGTTTCCAATTACTAATTTAGGGTTTAAAATAAATTTAGGATTTCCATAATTAACAATGGTAATTCTAATACTTGTTAATTAATCACATTAACACTATTACCAAACAATCTTGAACTCTAATTTGAGTTTCAAATTAGGGTTTAGCATTTAAAATTAGGATTTTTAATAAGTTCAGGTTTTCTAAAAATTATTTAAGGTTTCTAAATTTTTAATTAGGGTTTACCTAATTAATCATTTAATACACAACATAAAACATATAACACAGTTATATAACAGTCATAAACTCACAATTGATTTTCAAATTAGGGTTTCCCATAGTAAAACTAGGGCTTAACCAATTAATATTAGGGTTTTGAAATTATACACCATAATTGACAAACCATTATCAATACGTACATACTGTACATATGTATAGCACTGAAAAATCAAAATATAATTAATATTATATTATTATTCTCATTCCTTGATAAAAATCAAAAATTAGGTTTTGGATTCCATATCTGATTTATTCTTCCATATTTAACCTTAATCATTAAGGTAAAATAATTAACTTAATAATCCGTACTAAAATTCATATAATAAAATAAATAGTTATTATAATAATTCTAAAATTACTTTATATATTATTTAAATAATATATAATTATATTTTCATGAAAATAATTAATAAAAACATTTCTACTATAAAATTAATTATTATAAGAATATACTTTATAATAATCAATAATTCTAAAATAAAATTATTTGCAAACATTCATTTAATAAATATATTTTTATTTATCACATACTTACATATACACATTATCTTGTACAAATCCTCATCTTTAAAATAATAATAATAAAAATTTATACGCAAAATTTCTGATTTATTTATATAGAAAATATCGGTTACAAAGAGTTTTTGAAGTTGTCTTATATGTGTTATCTTGCATCATTCATGAATAAAATGATTTCAAAGACAACCTTGAACATGTTTTCAAACATAAGTTGCATATTATATGAGTACTTAGATACTAAAGTAGTAAGATGTCATGTTATGGCTATAATACTCCTAAACATGATTCATATGTATTAAGTATGATGGTTACATGATTTTTATGTTTTAATGACATAAATTGTAAGTTAAACTTGAAGTAATGAATTCAAGTATGGTTATGTGTGAAACTCTAGCATGTATGTATGTTAAAATGTATGTGTAATTGGTGTGTTAGAGTTGGACTAGAGTTAGGAGAGCAGAAGCTCAACCTTGAGTGCAGCCGAGGGACAAGAAGCAATTCTTGGCCAATCCCTAAACTGAACAGGTAGTAAGCCTCATTCGCCATCCTGCAGTCACAAATAGATTCTGTTTTTGATTCTGATATCAAGGCATGCTTATATGGTTACTTTACTTTGTAATATGTAACTAGTATGCCATATAATGTGTTGAGAAGCATGCTATGTGATGGCTTGATTCTTTAAGTGTGGACTCATCTTAGTTTACACGTACTAATTGGAAAGACCGACTTGTTAATGTTAGGTCGTTTCAACGCAAGTTAATTAAAGCTAGAAATAAATTGTAGCTGAGCAAACATGCAAGTTTCCTAAACTTACTCCAATTATCATTGAGCAAGTTTCCTTGGACTTCACTCTTTGGTTGTTCAAGTTCCTTAATTCTTACTCTTTTACTTGAGCAAGTATCCGAACACTATTTTTATTGTGTTGCAAGTTTCCTAACTTACACAACTATGAGTTTTGTGAAAGATTCATATCCTTCTCATATTTTATTGAGCAAGTTATTGTTGAATTGAAAGTTATCCATTTAAGCTTGAACTTTATTTCCAAGCATGATATTAAGTGGTTTAATTACCTTACAATTATTCCACATCGATATTATTGACATTCGCACTTAGTGCACTTGAGTTCGTACAGTCTTGGACTTGTACTTCATTTAAAGTTATATAATTCTTGAACTGTGTCAGATAGAGTCTGAACCTTTGTTCGGTCAGATAAGTATATGAAGTTTTATAAAAGCTATCCAAACCAATTGATGTTAAGGATTCTTAGACTGAAAGAACACCCCTTCTATCATAAGGGAGTACCCCAGGTATCTAATATAAGATACAAAGAGCAGATTTAATTGTTATGCATATACATGGTGTGTAATGCGAGGTGATCCCCTCAAGTACTTATTCTCAGAGCCGATAACCAAAGGGTCAATTAATTATTGATTCCATTGGAGTGTTATAGTTCAAAGTCTACTTGACTAGCAGTTATTCTAAAAGCAATCATTATCTTTGTTTTTAATATTCATATTGTTGAATTCCTTGTCAGATATTTTTTCGTTCATCATGATATATCCTTATTGTTGTACTTAAACTTGTTGAGCAAACTTGTTGCTCATCCTTGCTATATCATGAATTATATTGCAGCTAAGCCCGAGACCTCAGGAAAGGACAAGGGTAAAGGAAAGATGTAGGATAGTCGCCAGGAGCAGAATTTATCTTATGCTTAATTTAAATTATTTTTATGTAATATGAACCCTAAGTACTATTATAGGGTATGTTTGTATAATTGTATTAAAGGTTATCGAGTCTTGGGACTAGTAACACCTTTTGAATGAACGACGCATTTTAGTTATCGTATGTTGTTTAGAGGTGGATGTTTGTATTTTATCGTGATGACCGAACCAGGGTTAGAGGGCCCAGATTCGGGGGCGTCACGCCACACATGACCAAAGGTTAGCCTCACACATAGACCAGCCGAATAGATCATGGTACTAGCAATATAGATACCAAAGCAGAAGATGGGCACCCAGCAGACAGAAACAAATTGCAGTCATGTATGCGTGACTCGTTTATTGCTAAAAATTAATAATCAGCCCAACGTAGGGTTATTAATTGAAATAATTAAAGATTAAGAAAAGTCACATATATAATGTTACATTTAATAAATGATGATTTTAATTTTACCCAACGAAAAAAATTAGAATTAGAATTTATTAAATGAAATTTTATTGCATGAGTAACATGTTTATTTCGTTTTCTGCCCAACGGTGATTCGTGGATAAATATGTTGTGCATTATTTTATGGGGCATATTATTAATTGGACCAACGAAAGATTGATTTATGCACCGTTTCATTAAAATCTATTATTTTGGGTGTTATAAATAGATTTTATGTAGCTAACTGCTTACTATACAGTTGGTTATATTATGATTAATTATTATTTATTGTTGTACATTGTGGATTTCTTTTAGTTTTTTGTAAGCATGCTTATAAGTTTGATTATGTTTCAACATGACTTCAACTAGTATTTCTGGGTATCTCTCTGGATTTGGACTATGCATTACGAGTGGATCCTCCTGCTGCACTTACAGCTACTAGCTCAATTGAGCAAAAGGCTATTTATGAAAAGTGGTAGCGATCCAACTGCATGTCCCTTATGATTATGAAAAACTCTATCATGACAGCCATTCGAGGAGCCATTCTTGACTTTGAGAATGCTAAAGAGTACTTAACTTCAGTCGAGGAACAATTTAAGGGTTCTTCTAAAACTCATGAAAGAACTGTTATTTTGAAAATGCTCACTAGCAGGTATGATGGGATTAGTGGAGTGCGCGAACACATTGTGATGATGAACGATATGGCCTTTAAATTAAAGGGTATAGACATGGCAATTTCTGAGGGTTTTCTTGTTCACTTCATTATGACTTCTCTTTCTGTACAATTTGATCAATTTAAGATCAATTATAACACGCAGAAAGAAAAATGGAAGATGAGTGAGTTAATCGCCATGTGCATCCAAGAAGAAGAAAGACTTAGGATTGAAAAACCTAATGTTGCTCATTTGACTACCATTGGATTCCATAAGAAGAAGGCTCATAAAAATGACAAAGGTTTTAAGAATAAGTATAAGTCAATTTCTACTAAAACAAATAAGGCAAATTATTCAGGTAACAAATCTGAGGCAGGTCCTAAATGTCGCTTCTGTAAGAAGTAAGGAAATATTCAGAAATAATGCCCTAAGTTTAGAGAATGGCTTGAAAATAAAGGTATGTCCTTTAATTATGTAAATTATGAATCCTTTCTAATTGATGTTCCTTCTAATACATGGTGGATTGAAACTGATGCTATGGTCCACATTACTAATTCATTGCAGGGATTCCTTTCAAAGAAGACATTCCAAAACGGGGGAAAGAACCATTATTAAAGTTGGCAATGGAGAGTCTATACAAGTTGAAGCTGTAGGAACTCTTTCGTTAGTTTTGGAGAGTGGTTTCACCTTGTATTTATATGATACTCTTTATGTTCCCAGTATACCACAAAATTTAATTTATGTATCTAAACTTGACGTTGATGGTTTTTTGTTTAAGTTTGGGAATAATAAAATAATTATTTATCATTACTCTCATGTTATTGGTTCTGGCTCTTTAGAGGGAAACACTATAAGTTAAATTTGGATAATGTCTTTGCCGAATCCTTGTTAACAATGAATGTGACATAAAGTACCTCTAAAAGTGAAAATAAAAGAAAACTAGATAATGAGAATTCTTCAAAATTGTTGCATCAACGCTTAGGCCATATTTCAGAAGACAAAATGCAACGTCTTATAAAGGATGTAATTCTTTATTCAATAGATTTTTCTGATCTTGACCATTGTATTGAATGTGTAAAAGAAAGATTTGTGAAAGGTAATAAGAAAGGAGCCACTAGAAGTGGTGCACTTCTTGAAGTGATTCACACTATTATATGTGGACCATTTTCTCCTGGAATTGGTGGACACAAATCTTTTATTACGTTCATTGATGACTGTTCTCGTTATACTTATGTCTACTTGATTAATGAAAAATTTGAATCACTAAATATGTTTAAAATTTTTAAGACCGAAGTTGAAAATCAACTTGATCGAAAAATTAAATGTAAGACCCCAACTTTTTAATGAATAAAATTGAATTTCCTCTATTTATTATTGTGAATAATAAGCTGTTAATTTGATATAATGCTTTGGTTATGGGTGAAATGTGCAAAAATTTTAAAATAAACAAGTGGTTGTAATATTTTCATTGTTGTCGGGGAATATTCGTTTGGTCGTGGAATATTCTTCTTTGTCGGGAATATTCATATACGACATTTGTATGACCATTTGTGGTCCCCATAACGGAAAAGCGGTGGGATGAAAAACCGAAACAAGTTTGATTTTTATAAATAACAGGCAGTAGTTGTTATCGTATTAACACTATTGGAATACCCGGTGGTTAAAATACGTGATGTCTGGCGTGGTTGCACAAGAAGCACACGGTGTTGCACAATATTTTTGAATTATTGATTCTTACGTAAAGAAGACACTACTCAATAATTATTACGATGATTTCTTTATTCAATATTTTATTTTATTGATTCAATAATTGCTGCGTTGATATTTTATATTATTGTTGTTTCAATAATTGTCATTGCACAGTATCTCCATTATCAGATTAATAATTCATATTATTTGAATAATATTGTTAGATAACATTATTGGCAATGTCTAAGGAAGTTCTGTCTAGGAAATGAGTTTGGTCACCTAATTGCGCGCCAATAAGGAGAAATCCTTATCGGAAAGCCCCCTCTTTCCTGAGAACGACCTGGTTGTCATTATTGTGATTCTGTAATATTATTTGTGAATAATTAATTATTGATTTATATGATAAGGAAATATTTATTTTATGTAGATATAAATGATGGATATATTTATTGTGGTTATAAATGATGGAATTAATGTTGAGGTATTTTATCAATATTTTGTCGAAATGAAGGTATTAAAAATCGTCCGTATGTGGATTTCGGGCATTTTCTGTTTGGAATTTGGAAAAACTTTCTTCTACAAAGTTGTAGAGAATTTAATTTCCTATGGAGTGGACATAAAATTTGTATTTTTCTGATAGTATTTTTCTGATAAAAGGGTTATTTATTATGAATTATTGAAGTTTCAGAAATAAATGTATTATTAAAAATATGGTGGGCCCCACTTTTGGTTAGTGAGAAATGAAATGTGCTGAAATTTATTTTCAAAAGTGGTGGGCTTGAATAGTAGCATGTAAAGCCATCAGGTAGCAGGTTAGTCTGCTATGACGTTCTAAGCATTTTCCTATAAATAGGGTGCTTAGTTAGAATTGAAAATCACACCAGAAACAAGTTTTCTCTCTTTCTCTCTCTATATTATCGAGCGTATTTTGTGAGTATTTAGATACTTTATGTGTAAGACCCCAAATTATTAATAAATGAAATTTAATTTCCTCTATTAATCATTTTGAAATAGTAAGGGTTGATTTGATTAATGTGGTTAGTTATGGGTAAAATGCGCAAATATTTCAAATAAGCAAGTGGTTATAAAATACTCATTGTTATCGGAGAATATTCGTTTGGTCGTGGAATATTCTTTTCTTTGTCGGAATATTAAATGAATGAGTACCTGACCTTATGTGGGCCCCAAAATAAAAAGCGATTGGATGAAGAAAATGACAAGTATAAGTTGTTTATTAATAACGGCGTAGTTATTACAATTAATCTTGTTGGAATACCGATTGGTTAAAACACGATGTCGCATTTCAAGACCTGATAGCTGCGGTATTGCACCAATTATTGATTCTTACGTAAAAGGCACTACTCAATAATTATTACGATAATTCTTATTCGATATTTTATTTTATTGATTCAATAATTGCTGCGTTGATATTTTATATTACTGTTGTTTCAATAATTGTCACTACCGTATTTTCCATTATCAGACAATAATTCATATTATACTGAATAATATTATTAGATAACATTATTGGCAATGTCTAGAAAGTTCATCTAAGGAGATGTTTGGTCACCTAATTGCTTGCTTGATGAGAGAAATTCTTATTGGAAAGCCCCTCTTTCACAGGAGCTACTGGTTGCCGATCTTTGTGATTCTGCAATATTATTTGTGAATAATTAATTATTGATTTATATGATGAGGAAAATATTGATTTTATGTGGATATAGATGGAGAAAATTTTTAAAGTGACAATTGTTAAAAATTGATATTTTATCTTTTTTGATAAAATAATATTTTATTATATTATTATAATATACTAATGATGATCTTTTTACAATAAATGTGGGATATATGAGTATATGAGGAGGAAGAGTATTTTTGTTGCATTAAATGATTAACACATGTTTTGTGTGTCGGTGGACCCCATTTCTTGGTGAAATTTGATTATACCACTCGTAAAATCGCCTGTTTGTGGATTTGGTCAATTTTATTTGGAATTTGGAAAACGTTTTTTACGCAAAGTTGTAGATAATGAAATTTCCTATGGAAAAGATATGTGGTTCGAATTTTTTCGATAAAAGGCTATTTATTATGAATTATTGAAGTTAGTAGTTCAAAATAATTGATTTTTGGAAGTTTTAAATATTTTATTTTTGAAAAATGTTTTTCTTACTTTTTTTCTAGAAGATTGGCATTGGGGAAATGCTAAGATCTGATTTCAAAGGTGGGCTTGAAAATTTATATATATATATATATATATATATATATATATATATTAATTTTATATTCAATTTTCTACTTTGGTGTTCTAAGCAATTTTCTATAAATATGGTGCTTAGGTTAGAATTAAAAATCACACCAGAAACTGAAATATTCTCTCTCTTTCTCTCTCGATATATTGAGTGTATTCTTGTGAGTATTTTGATACTTTGAGTGTTGCTATACGGTGCAAGGTCAAGTCATAGCTTATATCCGGTGTTTCAACTAGAAGTACTATTTTTACGTCGTAAGGGATGTTATTTTCTTCGTAAGTGATATTATTTCTTCAATATCATTATACCGAAATATTTATTAGAACTTTTTATCAAATTTGGAACTTTCTCATGTCGGGATTACTATTCATGAGTTACTATTCATGAGTTACTATTCACGAGTACTATTCACGAAGCATGATGATTTTCTTATGAAATTTCTATCTTTTAGTGTCGGAGTTACTATTCACGTATACGTCACTATTCACGTATACGACACTATTCACGAATACGACACTATTCACAAAAAAAATTAAATTTTTCGTTTTTCGTCCAAAATATCTATTATGGATATTAGCTTTGATTGTATCCATGTTTTGATCATTCTTGAATTTTACTCCACTCTGGTTATTTATGAAGTATTTTTGAACTTGGATTGTGTAAAGTACGAATCTTTAATATTTGTTCTTTTGTTTCACTGGATTCGTTTTCTTTAAAATATTTTTCATCATCCTCCGTCCTAAATGATGATATAATTGAATATCTTTGGCCTGTAGTGCAAAGATTAATGATTTCTGATGGATATCTTTGGCCCGTAGTGCAAAGATGAACATGTGTTTAGATGAACATAACCAACTGATGAATATCTTTGGCTTGTAGTGCAAAGATGAATATTTGATTTCAGTTATATATTGATTGATGTTACAGGGATAAAAGATAGACGATGAACTTTTAAATTCATATATAGAATATAGTAGATTTCATTCTCTACTTAACTCTTCTAATGAATTATTATTTCCGCTGCGAATATTGATTTCAAACTTATTTTCTATTGTATTCTATTAGATTTTTCCCTGTTGAGCACTAATGATAATTTGTTTTATATTATCTTAGTCATAATATTCTTTACTGGGCTAGTTGAGCTCACCCTTTTCCTTGTTGTTCCATTTTTCTTCTCAGGAGACGAGAATATAGCGGGAACTAGTCGGGGTGTGGAGTAATGGTTCAAGACAGTTGTTTTAGTAGTCCTCACTATTTTGTAAAATAGTGTATCAATAATTTTAATGAGGACTCATTTTGAGTTTGTACTCTCTATTAGACAGTATTTGTATTTAAACTCACAGTTTATGTGTTGTCGTATTTTGCACGACAATTATATTAATGAAGTTGTAGTTGTTTCTATACCATGTATTTGGCGACTCAGAATGGGTGTTGTATACCTATTTTGGGGCGTCACGGATTGGTATCGAGCTTAGGGATATGATCTCTGGCGGAGATCGGGGAATAGAACTAGGAGGGAGGCAGTAAATCTTTTTGCTAGTGTGTCCTACCTAAGCTTATTTGTTGGTCGGTCATAATATAGGGTATTATGTGATATGTTAATTTGTTAAATTAACCCTTGTTTTATAGCGAGATTTGAGAATGTCATTTGAGAATATTAACAATGGAGTGAATGAGAGGATAGTGGAGAAAGCTCTAATCGCCAACCAAGATAATGTGATGTCAGGTGAAGAGAGAATTAGAGATATCCATGTGGTGAGTGAAGAATTAATAGTTGCACCCGAGATAGTCGCAGCGGTAGCAGCTGAGAATGATGAAGAAGAGGAAGAAGAGGAACCCGAGGAGAATTTATTAGAAGAATTTTATGATCGAAATTTAGAATTACAAAATCGTATTCATGAGTTAGAAAGAAGCGGTGAAGAATGGCGGTGATTAGTGGAGCAAAGAGATGCAACAATTCTAAATTGTGTTACCCGATGTAAGATGCTTGAACAGAAGCACTCTTTGGCAGAGTATAAGATATTAGAGCTGGAATCTAAGAATGCTATGATCAAAGTTCTGATAAAAGAAGAAGCAACCAAACGAATGAGAATAGAGGTTGCATGGGTAAAAGCTACACGACACATTGATATTGTAGAAAAAGACGTTCGATCTAATAAGGCCAAAATAGATGAAATGGATTTCGCTTTTTGGACAGCAATTAGGAGAATCCAACATCGAGTTCGGAATTACCCTATGCAGAGCGGTCAACCCAATTCGATATGGATCGGAGAGTAATGATTGAAATCATGGATCGAGAATTGAAGAAAAATGGCCAGGTGGAATGTACTCTATAGCAAAGTTAAGTCCGGTTGGGACGGTGGCACTATAAAGCGGATCTGAACAAGTCAAAGTCAAGCGGTTCTGGAAGAGCATTTGTCGTGACTGCCCAAAACGCGAGGAACTTGAACGAAGGTATCACGGGTTAGTTAATTATAAATTCTTGAGAAGTCTATACCTTATTAGATACCGGTTCTACCCATTCTTTTCTCTCTCCTTCTTGTGCTCAACGTTTAAACTTGAGTCCGGAGAAATTAGACTTTGACCTATCTGTAGAAACTCCGTTAGGAGAAACTTTCATCACATCCACTGTTTATAAATCTTATTTGATCCAAGTTGGCACCATCACATTACCTGTTGACCTTATCTCTTTAAAGATACTTGCTTTTGATGTGATTTTAGGGATTAATTGGTTAACTACTCATCATGCCAAATTGATTGCTTTTATAAGTTTGTTAGTTTTCATATTCCTAAGCAACCTGTTATTCGAATTTAAGCAACCAAACCATTGAAGTCAAACTCTTTCATATCAAGCCATAAAGTCATTCGTTTATTAAAAAATGGATGTCAAGCTTTCTTAGCCCATGTTATGGATTTGAATAAAGACACGTCATATTTGAATGATATTCTGTTGTTAGTAAATTTCCTGACGTATTTCCTGAAAAATTTCCTGGCCTACTCCCAGAGCGTGATATTGAATTTTGTATCGACTTTGAACCCGGTACAAAACCCATTTCTAAAATCTCATATCAAATGGCTCCTATTGAACTTCAGGAGTTAAAAACCCAACTATAGAAGTTAATAACCGAGCCTCTATCTAATGACTTCTTTTGTGGAATGCACCGAAGCTAGACTCTTCGTAGGGGACGCCATATTCGTGCGATAGTAAACTGATAGGTGTCATTGTGACGTGCTATCCAAGGTTGGAATATGAGTCACAGTTGAGAGCAACCTAAGTCGGTAATCGAAATACGTAGCTTTCTAGGCTTAGTTGGTTATTATCGGAGATTCGTTGAATGATATTCTCGAATCGTTATTCCATTAACGCAGCTGACTTATAGAGATATAAAATTCAAATGGAGCAAGGAATGTGGGAAGAGCTTCGAAGAACTCAAGAGGAGACTCATTTCGGCACCTGTTTTGACCATACCATCTGGTTCAGATGGATTTGTTATCTACAACGATGCTTCAGGCAAAGGGCTAGGATGTGTTCTCATGCAATGTGGGAAAGTTATAGCCTATGCCTCGTGACAACTTAAAGAATATGAGAGGAATTATCCTACCATGTGATCTAGAGTTAGCGGTGATCGTTCCTAGCTAAAGATCTGGAGGCACTATCTATATGGGGAGAAAGTGGAGATATATTCAAACCATAAAAGCCTCAAATATTTCTTCACTTAAAAAGAACTCAACATGCGGCAACGACGTTGACTCGAGCTGTTGAAAGATTACGACCACACTATTCAATACCATTATGTAAAAGCAAACGTGGTAGCTGACGCGTTGAGTAGAAGATCATATGCAGGAACGAGTGCGATGATGTCAAGTATATGCATAGAACCAACTTTAATCAATAAAGTTAAAGTTGCTCAAGCCACAGACCCGGAGCTGATGCGTATGAAGAAGAAAGTGCAAGAAGGTGCTATTCCAGAAGCAAGAATCGATGAAGAAGGAATACTTCGAGTCCACTCCAGACTTTGTGTTCCTAACGATTCTGATTTGAAGTACAAGATCATGATGGAGGCACACAATACACCATTTGCAATCCATCCTGGAAGTACCAAAATGTATCGTGATCTTCGACATACATTTTGGTGGAATAATATGAAGAGAGAGATTGCAAAGTTTATCTCGATGTGTTTAACTTGTCAACGTGTAAAGGCGGAGCATCAAGTACCTAAGGGTCCATTGCAACCACTTGAGATTCTGAAATGGAAGTGGGAACACATTACCATGGATTTCGTTACGGGTCTTCCCACGATTTCTCAAGGCATAAATGTTATTTGGGTTATTATTGATAGATTAACTAAGTCTGCTAATTTCTTGCCGATACGGGAGACTTATTCCCTTGAATGTCTTGCTAGTATGTACGTAAATGAGATTGTGAGGTTGCATGGCATGGCAGTATCTATAGTTTCGGATCGTGACCCAAGATTCACTTCAAGATTTTGGGTTAGCTTGCAAAAAGCTATGGGGACGGATTTACGATTTAGTTCGGCATACCATCCTCAAATGGACGAACAATCAGAGAGGACTATTCAAACTCTTGAAGATCTATTAAGACTCTGTGTCCTAGACTAGAAAGGGAGTTGGGATAAGTATTTATCGGTGGTGGAATTCTCTTACAACAACAGTTATTAGGCAAGTATAGGTGTGGCTCCATTTGAAACATTGTATGGACGAAAGTGTCGCTCTCCAATATGTTGGGATGAGGTGGGAGAAGCAACATTGTTGGGACCAGAGTTGGTACAAATGACTACAGAGAAGATCCAAACGATTCGATAATGTATACAAATGGCACCGGATCAATAAAAGAGTTATGCGGATCTTCATCGAAAGGACGTGGAATTTGACATTGGGGATCATGTATTGTTGCGTGTGGCTCCATGGAAAGGAGTTACAAGATTTGGGAAGAGAGGAAAACTCAATCCACGATTTATTGGTCCAATTCAGATTCTTGACCGAGTAGGAAATGTGGCCTATAGACTCGCGTTACCTCCAAGTATGTCTCGTGTTCATAATGTTTTTCACGTATCCGTGCTTCGTAAATATGTGAAAGACCCGGACCACGTTATTGAGTTAGAACTGGACGAGATAGCTGAAGACTTAACGTATGAAGAGGTACCTGTCAAGATTTTGGATAGGAAGGAGCATGTCCTACGCACGAAGGTCATACCACAAGTTAAAGTTTTGTGGAGAAACCATGCTATTGAGGAAATGACCTGGGAGTTAGAAACGGAAATAAAAATGATTTATCCTCATCTTTTCGAAACACCAGGTACGTACGTCAATTTCGAGGACGAAATTTCATAAAGAGGGGAGGTTGTAAGACCCCAAATTATTAATAAATGAAATTTAATTTCCTCTATTTATCATTTTGAAATAGTAAGGGTTGATTTGATTAATGTGCTTAGTTATGGGTAAAATTCGCAAATATTTCAAATAAGCAAGTGCTTATAAAATACTCATTGTTGTCGGAGAATATTCGTTTGGTCGTGGAATATTCTTTAACGTCAGGGAATATTCGCATGCAGTATAACCTTGTGTGGGCCCCATAAGCGGAAAGCGATTGGATGAGGAAAAGCGACATGTATAAGTTGTTTATTAATAGCAGGCGTAGTTATTCAAGATTAATCTTGTTGGAATACCCGGTGGTTAAAACACGATGTCTGGCGTTGTTGCACAAGAGTAGACTTGCAGTATTGCACCAATTATTGATTCTTACGTGAAGAAGACACTACTCAATAATTATTACGATAATTCTTTATTTAGTATTTTATTTTATTGATTCAATAATTCTTTGCGTTGATATTTTATATTCTTGTTGTTTCAACAATTATCACTACACAAGTATTTTCCATTATTGGAGCAATAATTCATATTATACGAATAATATTATTAGATAACATTATTGGCAATGTCTAGAAAGTTCTGTCTAAGGAGAGGTTTGGTCACCTAAATTGGCGCCATGAGAAGGAGAAATTCATATTGGAAAGCTCCCTCTTTCCAGGAGCAACTACAGTTGCCAAACCTTTGTGATTCGTAATATTATTTGTGAATAATTAATTATTGATTTATATGATGAGAAAAATATTGATTTTATGTGGATATAGATGGAGAAAATTTTTAAAGTGACAATTGTTAAAAATTGATATTTTATCTTTTCTGATAAAATATTATTTTATTATATTATTATAATATAATAATGATGATATTTTTACAATAAATGTGGGATATATGAGTATATGAGGAGGAAGAGTATTTTTATTGCATTAAATGATTAACACATGTTTTGTGTGTCGGTAGACCACATTTCTTGACTGAAATTTGATTATACCCTGTAAAATCGCCCGTTTGTGGATTTCGGTCAATTTTTGTTTGGAATTTGGAAAACCCTTCTTCTGCAAAGTTGTAGATAATGAAATTTCCTATGAAAAAGACATGTGGTTTGAATTTTTCTGATAAAAGGGCTATTTAATATGAATTATTGAAGTTCCGTAGTTCCAAAATAATTGATTTTTGGAAGTTTTAAATAATTTATTTATGAAAAATGTTTTTCTTACTTTTTTCTAGAAGATTGGCATGTGGGAAATGCTAAGATCTGATTTCAAAGGTGGACTTGAAAATTTATATATATATATATATTAATATTATATTCAATTTTCTGCTTTGGTGTTCTAAGCAATTTCCTATAAATAGGGTGCTTAGGTTAGAATTGAAAATCACACCAGAAACTGAAATCTTCTCTCTCTTTCTGTCTCGATATATTGAGTGTATTCTTGTGAGTATTTTGATACTTTGAGTGTTGTTATACGGTTCAAGTTCAAGTCATAGCTTATATCCGGTGTTTCAACTAGAAGTATTATTTTTACGAGGTAAGGGATGTTATTTTCTTCGTAAGTGATATTATTTCTTCAATATCATTATGCCGAAATATTGGTTGGAACTTTTTCATGTCGGGGTTACTATTCATGAGTTACTATTCACGAGTTACTATTCACAAGTTACTATTCATGAGTACTATTCACGAAGCATGATGATTTTCTTGTGGAATTTCTATCTTTTGGTGTCGGAGTTACTATTCACGTATACGACACTATTCACGTATACGGCACTATTCACGAATACGACACTATTCACAGAAAAATTAAATTTTTGTTTTTCGTCCAAAATATCTATAATGGATACTATCTTTGATTGTATCCATGTTTTGATCATTCTTGAATTTTACTCCACTCTGGTTATTTATGAAATATTTTTGAACTTGGATTGTGTAAAGTACGAATCCTTAATATTTGTTCTTTTGTTTCACTAGATTCGTTTTCTTTAAAATATTTTTCATCATCCTCCGTCCTAAATAATGATATAATTGAATATCTTTGGTCTGTAGTGCAAAGATTAATGATTTCTGATGGATATCTTTGGCACGTAGTGCAAAGATGAACAGGTGTTTAGATGAACATGACCAACCGATAAATATCTTTGGCTTTGTAGTGCAAAGATGAATATTTGATTTCGATTATATATTGATTGATGTTACTGGGATAAAAGATAGACGATGAACTTTTAAATTCATATATAGAAGATAGTAGATTTCATTCTTTACTTAACTCTTCTAATGAATTATTATTTCCGCTGCGAATATTGATTTCAAACTTATTGTCTATTGTATTCTATTAGATTTTTCCCTGTTGAGGACTAATGATATTTTGTTTTATATTATCTTAGTCATAATATTCTTTACTGGGCTAGTTGAGCTCACCCTTTTCCTTGTTGTTCCATTTTTTTTCTCAGGAGACGAGAATATAGCAGGAACTAGTCGGGGTGTGGAGTAATGGTTCAAGACAGTTGTTTTAGTAGTCCTCACTATTTTGTAAAATAGTGTATCAATAATTTTAATGAGGACTCCTTTTGAGTTTGTATACTCTCTATTAGACAGTATTTGTATTTAAACTCACAGTTTATGTGTTGTCATATTTTGCACGACAATTGTATTAATGAAGTTGTAGTTGTTTCTGTACCATGTATTTGGCGACTCAGAATGGGTGTTGTATACCTATTTTGGGGGCGTCACATTGTGAGTTGCTATTCATCGGTGCAAGTTTCCTTCTGCCTTTTACCTGATATTTCAGCCGGAAGTACTATTCTTTTGAGGTAAGGGATGTTATTTTCTTTGTAAATGATATTATTTTCATCAATATCATTATGCCAGAATATTGATATGAATTTTATTGTGGAATTTCTACCTTTTTGTGTTGGGATTACTATTCACGTATATGGCACTATTCACAAATACAACACTATTCACCAAAAAATAAAATTTTCTTCTTCTTGTCCAAGATGTCTATTATGGTTACTATCTTTGATTGTATCTATGTTTTGATCTTTATTTTTGAATTCTGCTTCACAATTGATTATTATAAGGTATTTTTGAACTTGGATAAACTAAAGTACGAATCCTTAATCTTTGATCTTTTATCTCATTGGATTCGTTTTCTTTAAGATATTTTTCATCATCCTCAGTCCTAAATGATGATATTACTGAATATCTTTGGCCTGTAGTGCAAAGATGAATGATTAACTAATGAATATCTTTGAGCCGTAGTGCAAAGATGAACATGTGTTGAGATGAACATGACCAACTGGTGATACAAATGAATATCTTTGGCCTGTAGTGCAAAGATGAATATTTGATTCAAAATGTATATTGATTAATGTTACAGGGATAAAATATCGATGATTGACTTTTAAATCTTAGAAGATAGTAGAATTCATTCTCTACTTGACTCTTCTAATGGATTGTTGTTTCCGCTGCAGTTGTTAATCTAAAACTTGTTGTCTATTATATTCTATCAGATTTTTCCCTATTGAAGACTATTGATAATTTTTTGTATATTATCTTAGTCATAATATTCTTTACTGGGCTAGTTGAGCTCACCCTTTTCCTTTTTGTTCCATTTTACTGGGCTAGGAACTAGCCGTGGTATGGAGTGATGGTTCGGGATAATTGTTTTAGTAGTCATCACTATTTTGTAAAATAGTGTATCAATAATTGTAATGAGGACTCCTTTTGAGTTTGTATACTGTTTATTAGACAATATTTGTATTCAAACTCACAGTATATGTGTTGTCATATTTTGCATGACAATTGTATTACTGAGGTTCTATTTGTTTCTGTACCATATTTTGGGGGCGTCACAGTTGGTATCAGAGCTTAGAGATATGATCCATGGCTGAGATGTGAGACAAGAACTAGGAGGGGAGAGACGAGGAATTCCTTCGCTAGTATGACCTGACTAAGTTTATTTGGTATTTATTTGGTCAGTCAGAGTGTAGGGATAATATGTGATATGTCAATTAACCCTTGTTTTGTGTCAGTATTTGAGAATGGCAGCTGCAAATATTAACAATGGTTTTAATGAGATCGTGGAAACACCTTTAATCACCACCCAGGGGAACGTGCAACAGGAAGGCAATATTCCTCTTGTAAACAACATTATCGAACAAATGATGAATGATGAGATGTTTAGAAGCTTTTTGCAGTTCATGCAAAACCAGACGAGGGAGACTCGTGTACAAAAAATGGGTGGAAATGATAGCAATGCGCGGCTTGTCACAGCCAAGTAGTTCAAAGAGTTGGGACCTCCAGAATTTGCGGGAAAGCCAGATCCGATCAAGGCAGAAACGTGGGTCAAGCAAATTACCAAGATATTTGATGTCTTGGGATGCACGGAGGAATAAAAGCTTCTATTCGCCACCTTTATATTTCGTGGTGAGGCAGATTACTGGTGGGAATCTGGGAAGCGTAGCCAACCTGCCGCACTCAACATGTCTTGGGAAGGAGGTAGAGTTTATTAGACTGGAATAAAACAACATGACGCTGTCCCAATACGAGGCGAAGTTTGCAAAGTTATCCAGGTTTGCACCTCATTTGGTCGAGAATGAGGAACGAATGACGAGGATGTTTCTGAGAGGTCTAAAACCCAAGATTCAGCAATATCTTATCTCTCATAATTTTTTTTTTATATTCAGATGTTGTAAACATGGCTCAATTATTAGAGCGAGATAATGAGTATGTTCAACCGAGGGACCACAACCAGGGTCATACCGGTGGCAGCGGTCATTGGAGTAATGACAACCAGCGGGGAGGAAAACAGTGGAACAAAAGCATAAACCACTCTGGTGGTAATCGTGGCCATAAAAATAGAAGAAACGAGTCGGGAGGAGATTTCAAGAAGAGTAGGTACAACAATGACAACGTGAAGACGTCAACATAAACATCAGCTGTTTCTAGGGGAGGAGAACGAGCACCGGTCGTTTGTTATAAATGCGGGAAAGAGGGACACATCAGCCCAAACTGCCCACAACAATCCAAGGTGTGTTATAACTATGGAAAGGAAGGCCTTATAGCTAGAGATTGTCTTGTTGCGAAACCAAGTTCAACGAGGATGGTAACTCCAAAGGCTGTCCCGGACAAGTCAAAGTCGGTGGTTCCTGGAAGGGCGTTTATCGTGATTGCCCAAAACGTGAGGAACCCAAACGAGGTGATCACGGGTAAGCTAATCATAAACTCTTGCGAAGTTTATACCTTATTAGATACCGGTTCTACCCATTCTTTTATCTCTCCTGCTTGTGCTCAACGTTTGAACTTTATTCAGGAGAAATTAGACTTTGACTTATCTGTTGAGACTCCATTAGGAGAAACTTTCATTGCATCTACTGTTTATAAATCTTGCTTGATTCAAGTTGGTAGCATCACATTACATGTCGGTCTTATTTCGTTGAAAATACTTGCATTTGATGTAGTTTTAGGGATTAATTTGTTAACCACTCATAATGTTAAAATTGATTATTTTCTTAAGGTTATTAGTTTTCATATTCCTAACCAACCTGTTATACGAATTCAAACAACCAAACGGCTAAAATCAATCACTATCATATCAAGCCATAAAGCTATTCGTTTATTAAAAAATGAATATCAAGCTTTCTTAGCCCATATCACGAACTTGAACAAAAACACGTCAGATTTAAATAAAATTTCTGTTGTTAGTGAATTTCCTGAAGAACTTCTCGGTCTACCCCCAGAACCTGAAGTTGAATTCTTTATTGACCTTGAACCTGGTCCAAAGCCCATTTCTAAAACCCCATATCGAATGGCTTCTATTGAACTTCAGGAGTTAAAGGTCCAACTACAGGAGTTATTGGACATCGGTTTCATTCGTCCTAGTACATCTTCTTAGGGTGCTCCTATTTTATTCGTAAAGAAGAAAGATGGGAGTATGCGACTTTATATTGACTACCGGGAATTGAGTCATGTCACCATCAAGAATAGGTATCCGCTACCTCGCATAAATGACTTGTTCGACCAGTTGCAAGGAGCACAATTCTTTTCAAAGATCGATCTTCGTTCTGGATATCATCAGCTGAAGATTAAAACTGAGGATATTCCAAAGACTGCCTTCAGAACTCGGTACGGGCATTATGAATTCTTAGTCATGTCATTTAGATTGACTAATGCTCTTGCTGCTTTCATGGATATGATGAACCGTGTGTTCAAAGAATATTTGGATCAATTCGTTGTCATCTTTATTGATGACATCCTCATCTATTCCAAAAGCCATGAAGATCATGATCACCATTTGAAGCTGGTACTGCAAAGGCTTCGTGATAACAAGCTATATGCCAATCTGAAGAAATGTGAGTTCTGGCTTGAGGAAGTAGCATTCCTTGGGCATGTGGTGTCAAAACATGGAGTATCTATTGACCCCGTTACGTAGTACGTAGCTTTCTGGGCTTAGCTGGTTATTATCGGAGATTCGTGGAAGGATTTTCTCGAATCGCTACCCCGTTAACTCAGTTGACTCGTAAAGATACAAAATTCGTATAGAGCAAAGAATGCGAGAAGAGTTTCCAAGAGCTCAAGAGGAGACTCATTTCGGCACCTGTTCTGATAATACTATCTGGTTCGAATGGATTTGTTATCTACAGTGATGCTTCAGGCAAAGGGTTAGGATGTGTTCTCATGCAACATGGGAAAGTCATAGCCTATGCCTCGCGACAACTCAAAGAATATGATAGGAATTATCCTACTCATGATTTGGAGTTGGCAGCAGTCATTTTCGCGTTGAAGATCTGGAGACACTACCTGTATGGGGAGAAAGTGGGGATCTATACAAATCATAAAAGCCTCAAATATTTTTTTCACCCAAAATGAACTCAATATGCGGCAACGACGTTGGCTCGAGCTGTTGAAAGATTACGATCATACCATCCAATATCATCCTGGAAAAGCAAACGTGGTAGCTGACACATTGAGTAGAAGATCATATGCGGGAACGAGTGCAATGTTGTTAACACAAAGGCCTATTTTGTATGACTTGCAAAGGATGGAAATAGAATTAAAGGCTCCAAGTACACATGTGATGATATCAAGAATACGAGTAGAACCGACTTTAATCGATAAAGTTAAAGCTGCTCAAGCTACAGACATGGAGCTGATGCGTATGAAGAAGAAAGTGCAAGAAGGTGCTATTCCAGAAGCAAGAATCTATGAAGAAGGAATACTTCGAGTCAACTCCAGACTTTGTGTTCCTAACGATTCTGACTTGAAGCATAGAATTATGATGGAGGCACACAAAACATCATTTGCAATCCATCCTGGGAGTACCAAAATGTATCATGATCTTTGGCATACATTTTGGTGGAACAATATGAAGAGAGAGATCACAGAGTTTATCTCGAGGTGTTTAACTTGTCAACGTGTAAAGGCGGAGCATCAAGTACCAAAGGGTCCATTGCAACCAATTGAGATTTTGAAATGGAAGTGGGAACACATTACTATGGATTTCGTTATGGGTCTTCCCAAGGTTTCTCAAGGCATAGATGCGATTTGGGTTATTGTTGATAGATTAACCAAGTCTGCCCATTTATTGCCTATACGGGAGACTTATTCCCTATGAACGTCTTGCTCATATGTACGTGAATGAGATTGTGAGATTGCATGGCATGCCAGTATCCATAGTTTCGTATCGTGACCTAAGATTCACTTCACGATTTTGGGTTAGCTTCACAGTAAAGCTATGGGCGCGGATTTACGATTGATTCGGCTAAGATACCATCCTCAAGCGGATCGATAATCGAGAGAGGACTATTCAAAGTCTTGAAGATCTATTAAGACTTTGTGTCCTAGATTTCAAAGGGAGTTGGGATAAGTACCTACTATTAGTGGAATTCTCCTACAACAACAGTTATCAGACAAGTATAGGTGTGGCTCCATTTGAAGTATTGTATGGACGAAAGTGTCGCTCTCCAGTATACTGGGATGAGGTGGGAGAAGCAACATTGTTGGGACCAGAGTTAGTACGAATGACTACAGAGAAGATCCAAATGATCCGATAACATATACAAACGACACATGATCAACAAAAGAGTTATGCAGATATTCATCGAAAGGACATGGACTTTAATATTGGGGATCATGTATTGTTACGTATTGCACCATGGAAGGGAGTTACAAGATTTGGCAAGAGATGAAAGCTCAATCCACGATTTATTGGTCCATTTGAGATTCTTAATCGAATAGGAAATGTGGCCTATAGACTCGCATTACCTCCAAGCATGTCTCGTGTTCATAATGTTTTTCACATATCTATACTTCGTAAATATGTTAAAGACTCAAACCACATTATTGAGTTAGACCCAGACGAGATAGCTGAAGATTTAACGTACGAGGAGGTACATATTAAGGTCTTGGATAAGAAAGAGCATGTCCTATGAACCAAAGTTATACCACAAGTTAAGGTTTTGTGGAGAAACCATGCTATTGAAGAAATGACCTGGGAGTTGGAATCAGAAATAAAAGCGAGGTATCCTCACCTTTTCGAAACACCAGGTACGTATGTCAATTTCGAGGATAAAATTTCATAAGGAGGGGAGGTTGTAAGACCCCAACTTTTTAATGAATAAAATCAAATTTCCTCTATTTATTATTGTGAATAATAAGGTGTTAATTTGATATAATGCTTTGGTTATGGGTGAAATGTGCAAAATTTTCAAAGTAAGCAAGTGGTTATAATATATTCATTGTTGTTGGGGAATATTCGTTTGGTCGTGGAATATTCTTGTTGTCAGGGAATATTCGTATGACCATGGTATGACCATTTATGGGGCCCCATAACGAAAAAAAGCAAATCGAATGAAGAAAACTACAAGTTTGAGTTTTTATAAATAACTTGGCGTAGTTATTCTACGAATTAATTGTTGGAATACCCGGTGGTTAAAATATCTGATGTCGCATGGTTGCTTGACAAAGTAGACACTGCGGTGTTGCCAAGATTTTTGAATTATTGATTCTTACATAAGAAGGCACTACTCAATAATTGTTACAGTATTTACTGTTCAATATTTTATTTTATTGATTCAATAATTGCTGCGTTGATATTTTATATTATTGTTGTTTGCACAGTATCTCCATTATCAGATCAAGAATTCATATTATTTGAATAATATTGTTAAATAGCATTATTGGCAATGTCTAAGGAAGTTATTTCTAGGAAAGGGGGTTGGTCACCTAATTGCACGCCAATAAGGAGAAATCCTTATCGGAAAGCCCTCTCTTTCCTGGGAACGACCTGGTTGTCATTATTGTGATCCTGTAATATTATTTGTGAATAATTAATTATTGATTTATATGATAAGGAAATATTTATTTTATGTGGATATAAATGATGGATATATTTATTATGGTTATAAATGATGGAATTAATGTTGAGGTATTTTATCAGTATTTTTTCGGAATGAAGGTATTAAAAATCGTCCATATGTGGATTTCGGGCATTTTCTGTTTGGAATTTGGAAAAACTTTCTTCTACAAAGTTGTAGAGAATTTAATTTCCTACGGAATGGACATAAAATTCGTATTTTTCTGATAAAAGGACTATTAATTATGAATTATTGAAGTTTTGGAAATAAATGTGTTATTAAAAATATGGTGGGCCCCACTTTTGGTTGGTGAGAAATGAAATGTGCTGAAATGTATTTTTAAAAGTGGTGGGCTTGATTAGTAGCAGGTAAAGCCATCAGGTAGCAAGTTAATCTGCTGTAGCGTTCTAAACATTTTCCTATAAATAGGGTGCTTAGTTAGAATTGAAAATCACACCAGAAACAAGTTTTCTCTATTTCTCTCTATATTATCGAGTGTATTTTGTGAGTATTTAGATACTTTGTGAGTTGTTATTCATCAGTGCAAGTTTTTTCTTCAGCCTTATACCTGAAATTTCAGCCGGAAGTACTATTTTTTGAGGTAAGGGATGTTATTTTCTTCGTAAATGATATTATTTTCTTCAATATCATTATGCCGGAATATTGATATGAATTTTATTGTGAAATTTCTACCTTTTTGTGTCGGGGTTACTATTCACGTATATAGAACTATTCACGAATATGGCACTATTCACCGAAAAATGAAATTTTCTTCTTTTTTGTCCAAGGTGTCTATTATAGTTACTATCTTTGATTGTATCCATGTTTTGATCTTTATTTTTGAATTCTGCTTCACAATTTGTTATTATGGAGTATTATTGAACTTGGATAAACTGTAATACGAATCCCTAATATTTGTCCTTTTGTCTCACTGGATTCATTTTCTTTGAGATATTTTTCATCATCCTCAGTCCTAAATGATGATATTACAGAATATCTTTGGCCTGTAGTGCAAAGATGAATGATTAACTGATGAATATCTTTGGCCCGTAGTGCAAAGATGAACAGGTGTTGAGATGAACATGACCAACTGGTGATACAAATGAATATCTTTGGCCTGTAGTGCAAAGATGAATATTTGATTCAAGATGTATATTAATTGATGTTACAGGGATAAAATATTGATGATGGCCTTTTAAATCATAGAAGATAGTAGAATTCATTCTTTACTTGACTCTTCTAATGGATTGTTGTTTCCGCTGCAGTTGTTGATCTAAAACTTGTTGTCTATTATATTATGTGACGCCCCCAAAATTAGGTATACATCACCCATCTTGAGTCGCCAGATACATGGTACAGAATTCAAATACAACTTAATAATACAATCGTATGTACAATACGACCAAACATAAATCGTGAGTTTGAATACAAATATTGTCTACTAGAGAGTATACAAACTCAAAAGAGTCCTCATTACAATTATTATCACACTATTTCACGTAATAGTGAGGACTACTAATGCACCATCTAGGACCATCACTCTTTCTTTCCCGACTAGTCAATTCGTTCTCATTTCATGAAGAGAATAGTGAAAGAAAGGGTGAGCTCAACTAGCCCAGTAAGAAATATTATGACTAAGATAATGCAGAATAATTTATTGTTAGCCTTCAACAGTGTTAAACTTATAAAATATAATAACTATCAAGTGTAACTGCAGCGGAACAAGCAATCCATTAGAAGAGTCAAGTAGTGAATAAAATCTACTATCTTCTATGATTTAAAAGGTTTTTCATCACTTTTATCGCTGGAACTCAGCTTAATAAATAATCCACATCATCGAATCACCCCTGCACTATGGCCAATGATATTCTTTAGTATCACGACTATGAATTATCCATGCACTACGGCTTAAGATAATCATGTTTTCATCAACGGTCCTGATCATGCCATAAAACAATTCATCTTTGCACTATGGCCAAAGAGAATCCATAGCCATAATCATACCAAAAACTGTCCATCAATGCACTACGGGCCAATAAGGACTTTTTCCACATCATTTGTAATATTACGGTCATGATTACCTTCGAATAATCCTGGTCATAATCATACCAAGTCCATCTATGCACTCTGAGCCACAAATGACTTTCAAAAATATAAACATGAGGATGATGACAATGATATAAGAATTCAATAAAAAAAGTTCAAGAATTAATTTATTCAGGGAACTAATAACATCCAAATTGTCAACATGATCTTGCTTTGTAGAGTAAAATTCAAGAATGTTAGGAAGAATATTTCCATGAAAGATCTATGGATGAAGCGCAAATATCAAGGATATTCCACTAATTTCATGGAGTATAGAAGTCAAAACTTTAACCAACCGAGTATAATAAAGAATTGAATAACAAAAGAAATCACCATGCATGCGGTGCCGCGCCAGACAAAGTTATTCCAATGAATAATAATTAACGAAACCAGTCATGCGTAAAAGCACACAGACGGGATGTTCCAAGCAGAATAATAAAGAACGGAATAATAACAGAAATCACCATGCATGCGCAGATTCGCATCGACAAAGTTATTCCAAGAATACCAATAAAGAGCGGAACCGGTCCGGCATAAAACGCATACAGATGAGGATATTCCAAAAGAATAATAAAGAATGGAACCAGTCCCAGGCAGTAACGCATATAGCGAGGATATTCCAATGGAATAATAAATAATGGAACTGTGTCCCGGCAGAACGCATTGAGACGAGGATATTACGGCGAGAATAATAAATAATTAAATAACAGAAGAATTTCACCAAGTATAGGGTAGCCCGTGTATGCAGGTTATTCTAACAGAATAATAAAGAATGGAATAACAGAAGTTCTCTTCATGAATAAGAAAGAAAGAATACCACTTATGAGTACAACAAATAATATTTCCTACCGTAAAAGAAGAGTATTTTGACTGGTAGGGCGAGGATATACTCGAAGAAAACTTGTACTACGCTCAAAGCTTTCTTAAACTCTAAAGAAATACGCTCAAGATTATAGAAGAAGAACTCTCTCTATAGTTTCTCTCTCTAGAGTTTCAGTGAATTCGTAAGAAATAATGAATGAATGAGCTTCTATTTATAGAAGAATGGACTGCATAATAACTAACTCATGAACGGTCCAGATTGATTTACTTTAATCTGACGGTCCATATTTAAAGCAAAATCTTTTAAATAAAATATAATATATTCTATTTATAATCTAATAAAACGAATAACTTTATAAAAGATTTTACTATGTAAACACTATGCAGGCACTATGCAAACACTATGCATAATAAAATATAATATATTCTAATTATTGTCTAATAAAGCAGATAACTTTATAAAAGTATTACATTTTTATATAAAAAGATTTTACTATTAGTCTAATAAAGCGAATAACTTTATAAAAGTATTACATTTTTTATATAAAAGCTTATCATTTTATTACATTAATAATACTAATAAAACAAAACTCATCATCATTATTATAATTCACAATATGAATCGACCAGGTCGTTCCCAGGAAAGAGGGGGCTTTCCAATAAGGATTTCTTCCCATTGGAGTGTAATTAGGTGACCAAATCTCTCCTTGACAGAACTTCTAGACATCATTAATATTGCAAATAATAATATTAATAACTTTGTCATATCAATTATTGATTATAAAATATTGATAATAATTGAATCAAACAACGTGAGATACTATGCAGCAATTACTGTAACAATAATTGAACAAAACTGAGTGACTTCTCACATAAGCATCAATAATCAATCCGTAGTGCATCTTTCTTGTGCAACTCACGCATATTACTATACTTTTAACACCGGGTGTTTCAACGATTAACTCAGTAAAACTTCCGCCGTTATTTTCATAAAGTATTTTTGTCGTTTTCTCAATCCGACAATAATTCCGTTGTGGGGTCCACCAATAATTGTACCGTTGTACGAATATTCTCTGTTAAAATGAATATTCCCCGACCAATCGAATATTATATAATAACTTGCGTACTTTGCAAAATTTATAAATATTACCCACAACTACAACATTATATCAAATTCATTCCATAATATTCAAAAATGATATTTATAGAAAATTCATCATTATTCATAAAAGTTGGGGTCTTACAACCTCCCCTTCTTATGAAATTTTGCCCTCAAAATTAGGGTACATATCTGGTATGTCTAAGAGGTAAGGATACCTGGATTTCATTTCAGATTCTAACTCCCAAGTCATTTCCTCAACATCGTGGTTTCTCCACAAAACTTTGACTTGAGGTATAACCTTGGAAGCGTAGAATATGTTCCTTCTTATCCAAGATTTGAACAGAACCTCTTCATACGTCAAATCTTCCGCTATTTCAAATCAGATTCTAACTCAATAATGTGGTTTGGGTCTTCCACATATTTACGTAACATGGATATGTGAAAAACGTTATGAACACGAGACATACTTGGTGGTAAAGCGAGTCTATAGGCCACAGTTTTTACTCGATCGAGGATTAAAAATGGGCCGATGAATAGAGGATTGAGCTTTCCTCTCTTTCCAAATCTCGTAACTCTTTTCCATGGAGCAACACGTAAGAACACATGATCTCCTATATCGAATTACACGTCTTTTCGATGAAGATCAACATAACTCTTTTGTCTATCTTGTGAGGTTTTTATACGTTGTCGGATCGTTTGAATCTTTTCTGTAGTCATACGTACCAACTCCGATCCCAACAACATTGCTTCACCCACCTCATCCCAGCATACTGGAGAATGACACTTTCTTCCATACAATGCCTCAAATAGAGCCATGCCAATACTTGCTTGATAATTGTTGTTGTAGGAAAACTCCACTAATGGTAAGAACTTATCCCAACTTCCCTTGAAGTCAAGGACACAGAGTCTTAATAAATCTTCAAGAGTTTGAATAGTCCTCTCCATTTTGCCGTCCGTCCCGAGGATGATATGCCGAAGCTAAATCGTAAATCTGTGCCCATAGCTTTACGCAAACTAATCCAAAATCGTGAAGTGAATCTTGGGTCTCGATCGAGAAACTATGGATCTTAGGCATACCATGCGATCTTACAATCTCGTTTATGTATATATGAGCAAGACGTTCAAGTGTATAAGTTTCTCGTATCGGTAAGAAATGAGAAGACTTGGTCAATCTATCAACAATGACCCAAATCGCATCTATACCTTGAGAAACCTTAGGAAGACCGGTAACAAAATCCATGGTAATGTGCTCCCACTTCCATTCTGGAATTTCAAGTGGTTGTAATGGACCTTTTGGTACTTGATGCTCTGGTTTAACTCGTTGACAAGTTAGACACCTTGAGATAAACAGCGCTATCTCTCTCTTCATATTGCTCCACCAAAATGTGTGACGAATATCATGATACATTTTGTTACTCCCAGGATGGATTGCAAACGGTGTGTTGTGCGCCTCCATCATGATTTTATACTTTAAATCAGGGTCATTAGGAACACAAAGTCTGGAGTTAACTCGAAGTATTCCTTCTTCATCGATTCTTGCTTCCGGCATAGCACCTTCTTGCACTTTCTTCCTCATACGCATCAGCTCCAGGTCTGTAGCTTGAGTAGCTTTAACTTTATCAATTAAAGTCGGTTCTACTCAATTTGGCTTCTTTGTAGGTTGTTAGTTTTCATATTCCTAATCAACCTATTATGCGAATTTAAGCGACCAAACCATTAAAATCAATCCCGGTCATCTCAAGCCATAAAGCTATTCGTTTATTGAAAAATGGATGTCAAGCTTTCTTAGCTCTTGTCACGGATCTAAACAAAAATACGTCAGTTTTGAATGATATTTCTATTGTTAATAAATTCACGACGTATTCCCTCAAGAACTTCTGGCCTACCCCAGAAGGCGTGAAATTGAATTTTGTATCGACCTTGAACCCGGTACAAAACCCATTTCTAAAGCCCCATATCGAATGGCTCCTATTGAACTTCATGAGTTAAAGACCCAATTGCAAGAATTGTTAGACATTGGTTTTATTCGTCCTAGTACGTCTCCTTGGGGTGCTCCTGTTCTATTCGTGAAGAAGAAAGATGGGAGTATGCGACATTATATTGATTATCGGGAGTTGAATCATGTCACCATCAAAATAGGTACCCATTGCCACGTATTGATGACCTTTTTGACCAACAGTAAGGAGAGCCAAATTCTTTTCAAAGATTGATCTTCTTTTCGGATATCACCAATTGAAGATTAGAACCGATGACATTCCAAAGACGGCTTTCAGAACTCGGTACGGGCATTATGAACTCCTAGTCATGTCCTTTGGATTGACTAATGCTCCTGTTGCCTTCATGGATATGATGAACCGAGTAATCAAGGAATATTTGGATCACTTTGTGGTCGTCTTTATTGATGACATCCTTATTTATTCCAAAAGCCGTGAAGATCATGAGAAACACTTGAGGATGACACTCCAAAAGCTTCGTGAATACAAGCTTTATGCCAAGTTGAAGAAATGTGAGTTCTGGCTTGAGGAAGTAACATTCCTTGGGCACGTAGTATCAAGTCATGGAATATATGTTGACCCGGCAAATATTGAAGCAATTCAAAGCTGGGAGCAACCTAAATCAATGACCAAAGTACGTAGCTTTCTCGGCTTAGCTGGTTATTATCGGAGATTCATGGAAGGATTTTCTTGAATAGCTACTCCATTAACTCGGCTGACTCGAAAAGATACAAAGTTCGGTTGGAGCGAAGAATGTGAGAAGAGTTTTCAAGAACTCAAGAGGAGACTCATTTCAGCACCTGTTTTGACAATACCATCTGGCTCAGAGGGATTTGCCATCTACAGTGATGCTTCGAGCAAAGGATTGGGATGTGTTCTCATGCAACATGGGAAAGTCATAGCCTATGCCTCAAGATAACTCAAAGAATATGAGAGAAATTATCCTACTCGTGACCTATTGTTAGCAGCTGTTGTCTTCGCACTTAAATTTGGAGGCACTACTTGTATGGGGAGAAGGTGGAGATCTTTACGGATCATAAAAGCCTCAATTATTTCTTCACTCAAAAGGAACTCAACATGCGACAACGACGTTGGCTTGAACTGTTGAAAGATTATGATCATACCATCCAACACAATCCTGAAAAAGCGAACGTGGTAGCTGACGCATTGAGTAGAAGATCATATGCAAGTACGAGTGCGATATTGTCAACACAAAGGCCCATTTTGTGTGACTTGCAAAGGATGGAGATAGAGTTAAAGACTCCAGGGAGCCATGTGATGATGGCGAATATATGAGTAGAACTGACTTTAATTGATAAAGTTAAAAGTCGCTCAAGCTCACGCACCGACTGGAGTGATGCGTATGAGGAAGAAAGTGCAAGAAGGTGCTATCTTAGGAAGCAAGAATCGATGAAGAAGGAATACTTTGAGTCAACTCCAGACTTTGTGTTCCTAACGACCCTGATTTAAAGTATAAAATCATGATGGAGGAGAACAACACACCGTTTGCAATCCATCATTGGAGTACCAAAATGTATCATGATATTTGTCATACATTTTGGTGGAGCAATATGAAGAGAGAGAGATATTTGTTTATCTCAAGGTGTCTAACTTGTCAACGAAAGTTAAAGCGAGCATCAAGTACCAAAAGGTTCATTGCAACCACTTGAAATTCCAGAATGGAAGTGGGAGCACATTACCATGGATTTCGTTACCGGTCTTCCTAAGGTTTCTCAAGGTATAGATGCGATTTGGGTTATTGTTGATAGACTGACCAAGTCAGCTCATTTCTTATTGATACGAGAAACTTATACACTTGAACGTCTTGCTCATATGTACATAAACGAGATTGTAAGAGTGCATGGTATGCTAGTATCCATAGTTTCTGATCGAGACTCTAGATTCACTTAATGATTTTGGGTCAGTTTACAGAAAGCTATGGGCACAGATTTATGATTTAGCTCGGCATATCATCCTCAGACGGACGGGCAGTCGGAGAGGACTATTCAAACTCTTGAAGATTTATTAAGACTCTGTGTCCTTGACTTCAAGGGAAGTTGGGATAAGTTCTTACCATTGGTGGAGTTTTCCTACAACAACAGTTATCAAGCAAGTATTGGCATGGCTCCATTTGAGGCGTTGTATGGAAGAAAGTGTCGTTCTCCAAAGATATCTTGGGATGAGTCGGGTGAAGCAACGTTGTTGGGACCGGAGTTGAGTACGTATGACTATGGAAAAGATTCAAACGATCCGACTAACGATAAAAAACCTCACAAGATCAACAAAAGAGTTATGTTGATCTTCATCGAAAGGACGTGGAATTCGATATAGGAGATCATGTGTTGTTACGTGTTGCTCTATGGAAAGGAGTTACGAGATTTGGAAAGAGAGGAAAGCTCAATCCTCGATTCATCGGCCCATTTTTAATCCTCGATCGAGTAGGAACTGTGGCCTATAGACTCGTTTTACCGCCAAGTATGTCTCGTGTTCATAACGTTTTTCACATATCCATGTTACGTAAATATGTGGAAGACCCGAACCACATTATTGAGTTAGAACCGAACGAAATAGAGGAAGATTTGATGTATGAAGAGGTTCCTGTTCAAATCATGGATAAGAAGGAACATATTCTACGCTCCAAGGTTATACCTAAGTCAAAGTTTTGTGGAGAAACCACGATGTTAAGGAAATGACTTGGGAGTTAGAATCTGAAATGAAATCAAGGTATCCTTACCTTTTAGACATACCAGATACGTACCCTAATTTTGAGGGCAAAATTTCATAAGAAGGGGAGGTTGTAAGACCCCAACTTTTATGAATAAAGATGAATTTTCTATAAATATCATTTTTGAATATTATGGAATGAATTGGATATAATGTTATAGTTGTGGGTAATATTTATAAATTTTGCAAAGTACGAAAGTTGTTATATAATATTCGATTGGTCAGGGAATATTCATTTTACGAATTCACTGAAACTCTAGAGAGAAAAACTATAGAGAGAGTTCTTCTTCTATAATCTTGAGCGTATTTCTTTAGAGTTTAAGAAAGCTTTGAGCGTAGTGCAAGTTTTCTTTGAGTATATCCTCGCCCTACCAGCCAAAATACTCTTCTTTTACGGTAAGGGATATTATTTGTTGTACTCGTTAGGGGTATTCCTTCTTTCTTATTAGTGAAATTCTTTTGTTATTCCATTCTTTATTATTCTGTTGGAATAACCTGTATACGCGGGATACCCTATACTTGGTGAAATTCTTCTGTTATTCCATTATTTATTATTCTGTTGGAACATCCTCGTCATGACGCTACGCATGACACCGGGTTCCGTTGTTTATTATTTTGTTGGAACATCCTGTCTGTGCGTTTACGCATGACCTGGTTCCATTATTTATTATTCTGTTGGAATATCATATCGGTGCGTTTACGCATGACCTGGTTCCATTATTTATTATTCTGTTGGAATATCCTATCGGTGCGTTTACGCATGACCTGGTTCCATTATTTATTATTCTGTTAGAATAACCTGTCTGTGCGGTCTATCGCATGCCTGGTGATTTCTTTTGTTATTCCATTCTTTATTATACTCAGTTGGTTAAAGTTTTGACTTGTATACTCCATGATATTAGTAGAATATCATTGATATTTGCGCTTCATCCAGTGTCTTTTCATGAAAATATTCTTCTGAGCATTCTTGAGTGTTACTCTACAAAGAAGTATCATGTTGACAATTTGGACATTATTAGTTCCTGGATAAATTAATTCTTGAACTTGTTTTATTGAATTCTTATATCATTGTCATCATTCTCATGTTTATATTATATTGAAAGTCATCTGTGGCCTGTAGTGCTTAGATAGACTTGGTATGATTATGACCAGGGATTATTCGGTATAATCATGACCTTAATGTTACAAATGATGTGGAAAAAGTCCGCATTGACCCGTAGTGCATTGATGGACAGTTATTGGCATGATTATGACCATTGATGAATACACGAATATCCTTGGGTGTGGTGCATGGATAATGTGTGGTTGTGATACTAATGAATATCCTTGGCCGTAGTGCAGGGATGATGTGAATTATTTATTAAGCTGAGTCTCAACGATAAAAGTCATGAAAAATCTTTTAAATCATAGAAGATAGTAGATTTTATTCTCCACTTGACTCTTCTAATGGATTGCTTGTTCCCCTGCAGTTAAACTTGATGTTTGTTATATTTTATTAGTTTAACACTGTTGAAGGCTAATGATAATTTATTATGCATTATCTTAGTCATAATATTTCTTACTGGGTTAGTTGAGCTCACCCTTTTGCTTTCATTGTTCTCTGAGTGAAATGAGAACGTAGCGAGGACTACTCAGTCGGGGAGCAGTGAGCGGTCGAGATAATAGCATTAGTAGTCCTCACTATTCTATGAAATAGTGTGATAATAAATGTAATGAGGACCCCATTGAGTTTGTATATTGTCTAGATGACAATATTTGTAGTAAAACTCACAACATATGTTTAGTCGTATTTTATACTTAATTGTTGTATAATTAAGTTGTATTTGAATTTTGTACCATGTATTTGGCGACTCAGAATAGGTGATGTATACCAATTTTGGGGGCGTCACATTTTTTTCTTTTTTTATGAAAAATTTATTTTCAGAAAAAAAAAGTTAATATCTTTACCATTATTATATGATTTCTTAATATTATAATTTTTAGAAACAAAAACTAAAAATAGAAATTAAAATATAAAAAATAAAAAATAATAAAAGATAAATAAAAAAGTAATTCAATATTTTTAAATAAAACTTTTTTTTAAAATTATTATTATTTTTAGGAAAAAAATTAGAATTTTGTTTAGAAATAATTAAAAACTTTATTGATTCAATCTTAATTATTTCTAAAAATTAAGATTTAATTTATATTTTATGAAACTTTACTCATTTTTGAAAAAATAAAAGTTTCAAATAATTTTTCCTTAGAATAATAATTATCTTTATAACTCTTTATAAATAATATTTTATTTTAAATATAAAAATAAATATTATTTAAAAATATTAAATATAATTATTATTTTAAAATATTAAATATAATTATTATTTAAAATAATATTTTCTTTGAAAATATTAAAAATAATAATTATTTTAAAAAAATACTTTTATAAAAATATAAATTTAATTATTATTTAATTTTTTAGAAAATCTAATATTTTATTTTTTAATAATAAAAATAATTATTTTTAAAATAATTATTTTATTTTAAAATATTAAAGTAATTATTATTTTAAAAATAATAATTTATTTTAATATATTAAATATATATTTTTTAAATATTAAATATAATTATTATTTTAAAAATAATATTATATTTTAAAATATTAAAATTTTGTGTTGGCCAAACTAAGTTGGGTTTGGTCAAAATTGGTCAAATTGGGTCGGGTTGAGGTTAAATTGGGCTACAGAAACAGAAATGCCAACAAAATGCCACTTTAAGAACTTGACTGACGAAAATTGAACTTTAGGGACGAATTTAAAAGTGGATGGCAACTTGGAGGGATAGAAGTGTCATTCAGCCAAAAAAAATTAGAAACGAAAAACGCAGTTTTTTGACTACGGAATGAATTTCGACAATTAAAATATAATCAAAATAGTGAAACTTCTAGGAAAAGTTAAGCATGAAACTTAGAAGCTAAACAAAGAATATGCTAGGGCAAAAGGGTAATAAGCCATGTCTTAGATGATAAATGACCAAAATGCCTCTTGTCTTGGTTTTCTTTTAATAACAAGTCATTTCTCTTCATTTCCTTACCATTTCATCAAATCCAAGAAAGAAAACTCTAGACAATTTAAGAGAGGAATTTAGAGACTCAAAATCTTCAAGTCTCGGAGTAAGAAAACACAAGATTAATTCATCTTTTAACGAAGAACGAGAAGTAAACCAAGAGGTAAGAACGAAGAACTCAAACTGTTCATCTATTAATCGCTTTTTAGATTGTTAATGAAGTGTTTGTTGGTGGTTCGATGATTCTTATGAATCATATAGTTGTTTCGAAGAAATAAAGAAGAATTAGTGGACTTAAAACACTAATATATGTATGCTAAGTGGAATCGTAATCAAAATAACGATTTAAAACGAAGAACGTAGTAAATGTTGTTGATGGACAAATTTAAAACCATCTTTAGGATGTTGTTGATGGACAAGTTTAAAACCATCATTCGTAAGTTAGATTTTAAAAGTTCCAAGTGGAACGAATTAAGAACATGCTATAAAGAAGTTATGGCGAAAATTTAAATAAAAGATGTTAAATGTTGAAATCCAAGTTCGATATGATTTCCGGACAAAATTAGGATGCAAGTTAATGAATCTAAATAATTAAGGTTTCATGAGAATGGTGTAGAACGTAGAAAATATGAGTTATATGTGACAGTCCGAATTTTTATAAGTTATTAAAATAAAAATTTAATAATTAAAATTCTTATTATGAGATGTGTATATTTTGAATTATGTGTTTTGGTGTGAAGACATTAATTTTTTATGAGATTTAATAGTTGATTAAACTATTAAAGGAAATAAAAGAAATTAGTCAGGATAAGGAATTTGGTGGCAAGGGAAATTAACCCTATAAATCTTGGATAATTTAAATTAAGTTGAAACTATATTATGGAATAATATTGTTTGAATATTTAAACCTTACTTGGTAGTGGTGTTGTAATAAAGTGGATAAAAGAGTTTATTCACTTAATTAAAATAGTGAGTTAATATATGAGTTTTGCTAATTAAATTTGGTATTCTTAATAAATATTACATGTTATGGTAATATATGAAAATGTTTAGTATATTGAATGATGTTAATAAAATATAAATTGATGGTGAGAGAAGAAAAACCAATATACCTATAAATAATTATTGGTTAGAGATTAATAAAATAAATTATTATAATGTTATTTTAATTTGATTTTGTAATTAAATTGATGTGTTAATTTATTAAATAAAATTATAATTATAATGAAAATTATAATTTTATTGTATTAGTTTATGTGGTAAATTGATTTAATAAATTTTTATTAGATTTAATTTAATTTGAATATATGATTTTATTTAAATAAAGTGTGACAATAAACTATATTATAAATGACTTATGAAAATAAATTAAAAGAGTTTTAATTTGGTTTTACCAAACAAAGCCTTAGAGCTTTTGAAATTCTTATTTTAATCTTGTTTTGCCAAACAAGGCTTAAGAGATGATTAAGTCATTATTTTAAAAGTGTTTCGCCAAGCCTTATGACTTTTGAATTTTAATTTGATTTAAAAATAAAATAAAACAAAAATAAAATAAAAATATATTAAAAGTTTTATAACTGATAAGTAATTATTATAATTATTGGAACGTCAGTTTTAGACATTTTGGTTTGGGGTTGCGTCTGTTTTTTTTACTTTACGTAAAAAGGATTGGCCTGAGCCTGAGAATAGAAGGGAAGAAGAACAGAGAAAACAGAGAAAAGAGAGAGAGAGAGAGAGATGAGAGTTCTCTATGAAGTTGGAGAGAAACTTTGAGAATTCAAAGGAGAAGAAGAGGATTCATCAAGCAATTCCTATCTTCTAACTAGTCTAAGAAGAAATTAAAAGGTAAAAACCCTTATTTGAGTTTTCTTGATTTTTGTAAGTTTTCTATGGAGTTAAGTTGGGAAATTTGATTATGATGGTTATTATATATATATATATATATATATAAAATCTGTTATGAGTAATCTATAATTGGTTTTGAGGTTATCAAAATCATGAGAACATGTTAAAGATAAGAAATTAGAGTTTTGTTAAAATACATATAAGTTTTGGTCAATTATCATGATGGAAACCATAAATTAATGATGGATGTTGTTAAAATGTTTAAAAATGAAAAGAACGCAAGTTGAATGAATCAATTTGGTTAAGAAACGAATTCACAGTGAGGAATTTCGCTATGAATGTCAAAAGAAGAAGAAATAATAGAAATAGTTAAATTAAATGTTGCAATTTTGATGTTTATGTTGTTTATGTGGTTAACGTGTTAGAAACATTAGTTTATGTTTCTGTAAACATATTACACCTTGGGTAGGTTGGTATGGTTGTTAGAAAGGAGTTTTTAGGCCTAATTTGGCTTTCTGTAGTGTCCATGATGTTCATTCGCGAAATTTGCGTAGGTAGGTACCCCCTTGCGTGAAGTGGCTATTGTAGTAAAAAAAACCCCTCCCCGACCGGGGGGGGGGTAGTCTAACTTGCCAAAGTTAAGAAGATCTGACCAGATATGTTTTACTAAAATGAGCATAACATTTTCATACAAACTCCGATTGATGCGATTCAAGATCATCCGGAACGAGGACGAGTAGACCTATAACTTTTATTCTTTAAGTATTTATATATGAGGTCGGGATCAGGGGTCAAAATGTTCATCTTTGGGACTATTGTGTTCTCGGAGGCAATCGGAGGGCGTCGGGCATGCACGTATGCAAGTGTAGTGCTTCTAATGATAAAAGATGTTGTTCTAAGTTATAAAACATGAATGTTAGTAAATATAATGATGCTTAACATTAATAAATGATGTATTAGATAAGTTGTATAAGCATACTAAGCATACACAAGGGAGACAAATCGGGCGTGTGACGAATAAACGTCGAAAAGTCGTGACAAGTGTTAATGAACGTAAAAAGTGTTTTAAGTCAAATGAAATGAATATTATAAGATATAAAATGGGTTTAATATAAAACCAATAATGATTCCTATCAAGACTTAAACACTTGAATTAACTTCGAGTATTTAATATAATGAAATATAAGTCGAAAGTTAACACAATCAAATTGAACATTGTGTATTGATTAATAAAAAGGGTTATGGGATATAAATTAAAGTTTACATTACAACTACTATGCGTTGTTATGTGACTAATAGTTTATGTGCATGATTATATAATTGTGTAGGGCACGTGAAGTACAGATAACTGTAAGTTGTTAAACTGTTATTGGTAAACAACGATCAAGGCAAGTCATTCAGTTCCTATTTACTATGTGAACTTGATGATGAACTGTTTTAAATCTTTATTGTAAATAGCATGATGTGTTATATATATGTTGAAAGTATGAAATGTTAAAGTCAATTTATGTCTACGTTAATTGAGTAATGAATGTTGATTGAGTAAGGAACTCACTCTTTATACTTATTATATGAACTAAAGCATGTATGTTATGTTAGTCCAATATTTATGAGATGTTTGATAAGCATGTTATTATGTGCTACATGATGCATGAAAATTGTTAGACTTGTTGGGATGTCGAGCTCAATCTTGCAAATAACCATTTTTCCAGGCTAAGGATTGAAGGTTATGTGCTACTTGAAAGATATGAATCAGATGTGATACTTGAAGATTTATATGCTTTGGCTGAGTTATTATTATTTGAACCATGTTTAAGGTTTCAAATAATGTATTAATGTTGAATTGTAATATCGTTTTGCGATGTAAACTCTTTTAGTATTAAAATGATTCTGAGATATTTAGATGTAAAGGCTGAAAGTTTTGGGAACGAGATTAGTTTGTAATAGAAATTTTAATTATTCCGCAAATTTCAATGGTTGTATTATCGTTTAATGATGTAAAATTAGAGGTTGAACGTATTATTAACGACCGAAGTCGATAGTTGAATTGTATGAATTTTGGGGTCGTTACATTATAGACTCAAGAACAAACTCATTCCGGGTTCGGATGAGTACGTTAAAAATGCTAAGTTAAGAAATTGAGCGTTATAGGATTTTTGAGCCAATTGAAATGCTTGTTAGAGAGTACAAAAAACTATTATGTCCAGGGGAAATTGTAGTGTGTAGTAAGAGCAAGAAATTGGCTCGGGAACGAATTTATTCCGAGGTGGAATGATGAAGTTATGAATTGGTAAAGTTGTCGCCAGAATAAATTGTGCATAATTTGAACTTGCGAAACAAAATCCCCAGAACGATGCTGCAGCACTACGCTTTTAGTTCATTTCGGGTGCCATAGCGCCCAAGGTCAGGAGCTCTAGAGGAATGCCAGCGTCGCAGCGCCGACTGAAGGCCAAATCCGGATGCCGCAACGTCGGGTCGAGTCAAAGCCCAGTGATGAATTATTTTGAACTCAGAACTTGGGGAAATTATTTAGAATGATTATGAACATAAATTTTCAACTAATGTATCACAATAACAAGTGATTAAAACCTTACGTAATGGTCAAGTGTTTAATAAAAAGTGAAGTAAAATTTGTAAATGTAAAATACTTAAAACAATGTAAATGTTTAGTATATGTATAGAATGGACGTGCTTAGCGTACCCAAGAGTGTATGGCTTGGACGTTAATATAACGTAATTATAAGTATGACATGTAAACTTCAGAAAGCTATAACGAATGGAATGAACCGAATGAACTTACAATTTTAATAATAAGACCACGAGTAAAGATAATGTAAAACAATTATCTAAATCAAAAAGTGTTATGAAAGATGGTATGATCATGTTAAGCATGTGCAATGGCATATGACTTGAGCATTTGCGAAGGCAGTGATGGGCGTATGGCGAATGAATGTCGAAACGCTATGACAAGTAATAACAAACTTGAAAGGTGCTCTGAGTCAAATGACATGGAGATAAAAAGTAATAAATAGAGTTAACATAAACCAAACTTGGTGTCATCATGTGCCTAATTGATGTGTTATGGTTAATGTAAATATTTAGGACCAAGTGGACCCTCCGCTTGATCCCTTTACTAGACACGATATCGGTGGATCTGAATGGGTAGCTGTTTCAAAAAAGGCACACCCCCCCCTGTGTTAGTTGCTAAGGACTCCCCTCCTATCGTGGTCACCTCTAACTCCTTCTCTCCTATAGCTTCCTCGGCTGGACTTCTTCAGACTCCTTCTGACACCGAATCCCCTATTGCTTATAACCCCATTATTGACTGATTAAAGGTGGTAGATGAAAAAGAGGGCAAGGATTTGAGACAAAAGGCTAAAGCTGGGAAAGAGCTTCTTAAGGAGGCCAAAAGGAGGAATAAAGGCCAGGGGGTCCTCTACTCCAAAATAGTTTAGTTTATGTTAGCTACATATAATCTTAGAGGTTTGAATAAAAATCCAAAACAGGCTTATGTTCGAAAAATAATCTCTGACAACAATATCTCTTGCTTGAAACTAGAGTTAAGGAACGAAAATTTCTAGGATTTCAAATTCAATTTCTAGGAACTGGTCTTGGACTTGTAACTATGACCATCACTCTAATGGTCGCATTTGGGTAGGATGGAATCCTGTTTTTCAGAATGTGGATATCCTTTTTGTTTCCTCCCAATTAATTCATTGTAAAATCAAGCAACTCAATAGTAATTCTTGTAGTTTCTTTATTTCTATTCTGTATGGGTTGAACTCTATTGTGGAAAGGAGGAATGTTTGGAACTCCCTATTATCCCTTAACACCTCCAACTGTTGGTGAATTCTGGGTGATTTTAATACCATTAGAGACCTTGCTGAATCTGATGGAGTGGATGACTCTTGGAATTGTGGTATAGGGACCTTAGAGATTATCTTGAACATATTGGGACTGCAAACATCAGAGGCTTTGGCTCCTTTTTCACTTAGTGGAATAATTAGTTGGAACATCCCATTCACCGGAAGCTTGATAGGGCTATTGGCAACGTGGACTAGTTCTCCTCCTTTCCTAATGCCCAAGTCACCTTTGGTCCGAGGGGTATTTCTGATCATTCTCCGGTTATTCTCAACACTGACTCTCCTCTCATCAAAACCAGAAATCCCTTCCAGTTCTTCAACCACTTAACCAAAATGGACGGGTTCTTGGATTGCATTTCTTCTATTTAGAGTCGTAATGTTCATGGTAACCCCTTCTATATTTTCTCTAAGAAGCTCAAAATGACAAAGAAGGCTATGATATCCCTGAAAAGATCTGTTGGCAACCTCACTTCCTCTGTTACTATTGCTACGGATGCCCTTCATTATACTCAACATCTGCTCCAGGCCAATCCTCTAGATGATGCTTATTGGGTAAAATCTAATTACGCACAACACGCAAGTATACGTGGTCAACAAGTAATATAATAGTAAGTAGAGTATCGTTCCCTCAGAGACTGTAATAAGAAATTAACACTCACAATTACCAATTTCCTATTAATCCTAATTTTATTAAACTAATCAATTTCCAGTTTGTAACTAAAAGTATTAAAAATATTAAAGTCACCAAACAATCAACAAACCCTAAAAACTATATTTTTCAAACAAATATTGGAGAATTAGGCTTCCGACTTCACTTTAAGCATCACTCTGATTATTACACCTTTATCCCAGTTTAACTCACTATCCCAGTTTATTAATCAAGACGTATATAGAACTAGCTACCTCTCGATGTACTAATATCGTATTAACTCAAATACACAAATTAGATAGAATCAAGTTAAACACCTTAATCAACTAACTCACTATATCTCTATGTGAATTATAATTAAAAAAGATTTAAGTTCAAGTTCTTTATCCGATTACATGCGATGTCAAGCATATCTCTACCCTAACATTCATCAAGTTTCTGTTTATTCACAAAATTCAAGAACACATGATATATTAACTAAGTCCAGACTCGTATTTCATCTCTCGAGTTCATACAATTCCACAAAGAATCGTTGATCGGGAAATTCATAAATTCAAGCTCAAATTTATATAGATAATCTGGATAATAGCTTATTAAACTGAAAATCAAAGTTACATAATCATCGTTCCACTTAAAGATCCGGCATAAGCCTAAAAAGTATTTAGTTCATCATAAATGAAATAATAACTAAATAAATTAAAGATAACGTCCTTTCAATTACAAATATAAAACTAAAGAAGAAGAATAATGTAGAACACCCTTCACTTTAGCCTTAATCCGCAATCGATATGAAAGTTCTTCAAAATCTTCACTCCATGCTCGCTATGAAAATATGTCCTTAATCTCTGTTAATTTCTTTGCATGATGATGATCTTGTTGTTCGTTGCTCAATATATATCCAATACATGAATTCTGGTCGAAATCCTATGTCATATAGAATCCCAGAGCCATGCAAGTCCTAAAGTCCACGTTCCAGCAGAGTTTGAAACAAGTTAGGACAGTCCAGACTCGGTACCCCCGCCTCGACAGGGGTATTTGCTTGGGACACGTCCTCCCCGACGGGCCTCTCTCCTTTCAGTTGATGTTGAAGACCCCCCGCCTTGGTGGAGTATAAGACCAAAACAAGGCAACCCCGGTGGGCCTAGTTCATGTCCTGTAGACTTGATTAAACTCAAAATTTGCTAAAACTTTGCTCCAATCGCTTCCTTTTTGATCACTTACCACACCAACCAACCTACACATAAAAAAATCACAAACAAGTAAAAATAAACATAAAAACAAGGAATTAACACCGATTAAGCTCGAATTAGGAACCGATTCGTGGATATAAAATCCACTTATCAATGCTCTCATTGAAAATTAAAGAGTATGTCTTTGTACCCTATGGAGGGCCCTGGACTTTGAAGAAACTTTGATGCTGCAAAAGTCTAAGGTCACATGGCTGGGTTCAAGGGACAGGAACACTAAGTTCTTCTCTAATAAGGTCAAGAATAGATGGAACTCCAAAAAAATTCTATCTATCCTGGATGATGAGGGTGAGCTGGTCCATAGACAATTTGTTGTAGAAGAAGTAGCCACTAAGTACTTCTTTCAGTTGTTTAACCTGGATTCTAACACTATCTTTCAGTCGGATCTGGACAACCCCCCTACTTCTCTTATTAGTCCGGCTTAGGCTGCTAATCTCTCAGCCGGATGGGTTCAACGTCAATTTTTTCACTCACTGCTGGGAAATTGTGGGCACGGACTTTTCCAATCTGGTTAAATACTTCTTCTCTTCGAGCTACATGCCCAAGGGTATTAATTCCACGGCCATTTCCCTTATTCCTAAGTGTAGTAACCCTACTTCTATGTCTGATTTCAGACCTATATCTTGCTACAATACTATTTACAAATGCGTTTCTAAGATCCTTGCCTGTAGGCTTAAGGTTGTCTTGCCTTCAATCATTGATAAGGCACAATCGACTTTCATCAAGGGGCGGAACATTAGTGATAATATTATTCTTGCTCAAGAACATTTCAGGAACTACCATAGGTCCTCTGGCCCTCCTCGATGTGCCCTTAAAATTGACCTTAGGAAGGCCTTTGACACTGTCAGTTGTGTTAGTTCCCAGTAGGCACAATAGATCTAGAAATGGGGGGTTGAATAGATCCTTTTTTGTTTCTAATACTTTTCTGGTTTATTTTATATTGCTCATAATTTAGCATATGGCAAACATAAGAATCTTTTCAAGCACAGCGGAATAAGTAAAAGATCCCCTTCATTGATATATTCATAATCATACATACATTGTTTGTAGAGTTAGTTCAATGGTAAGCAGTTAAAACATACATAGCAGTTACAGCAGTTAATAGACATAATGTAAATGACATAAAGTAAAGGACACAAGGGGTTTTAAGTGGTTTAGAGACTCATCCACTCTTCTGTTTTCAACTAGCATGATTTCCACTAAGGAAGGGCAGCACCCTGAATCACTAAGATTCCTTCAAGGCCAGCAGCCTTTGGACTTCAGTTCACTAAGAACTCTTCAAGGCCAGCAGCCTTGGAACTCCTCTAGTTCCCTAGAACTCTTTAAGCCCAAAGAAGCTTGAACTTCATTTAGTCCCTCCGGACAAGGACCCCTCAGGCCCTGGCTTCGAGTTGAGTTGTTTATTTGTTGGAGTTGGTGCTGAGCTGCTAAGATGTCTTCATGCTCTAAACATCTTCTTTTCTTAGCAGCTTGGCATGATCACCCTTGAAGTGCAGTTGAGTGTTGCATGATGCTAAGCTTCTTTAGTTACTCAACCACTTCGGATGATCCCTTGATAACTGCCTTGAAGATCATTCCTCTTGATACAAGATGGCTGCACATGATGGATTTCTAAGATGATTGTAAGCTCTTCTGCTAGGTACTTAGAAACGTTCACATGTTTGCCACCATGATGACGTTTGTGATCTCCCTTCTTGATACTTGATGCCTTCTCATGATGAACTCGTTAAGATGATTGTGAGCCTTTCTCTATGGTACTTAGAGTCTTCCCATGATGGACATCAAGATGACATGCTGCTCTTCTTTCTCTCGGCAGTTCAGAACACTCTTTATGTAGTAGAACTCTCACTTCTACATTGTAGAACTCTCACTTCTACTTCTTTCTTTATCTGACTCTAAGTGTTCTTAGTGGATCGCATGCTGAGCCTTCTGACTCACTATCTTATATGGTTTAGAACATTCCATCGTTATCTAAACTCAAAGAACTCCACTACCTTTGATCTTTGAAGCTCTAGCTAATTTATACTACTTCCCAATCCTTCCGTTGGAAAGTAGCCGTTGAAAGCTATTCAAACATCTTCAAAGATCTCGAGTTGCTTGAGGTAGACTGCAGATGTGACATGTCATAACTTTTCCCGACATCTGCAGCTTCATTGTTTCACCTACCCCATCAGAGATGTCACTTTAATGTCTTGGGCAGGTTGAAGACTTTATTTCCTCCTTCTGATTTCTCGATCAGAGGTTGTCCTTTTGCATCGATGCTCTCAATAAGCTTTTGTCTGAATATTACTCTTCAGATTGAACCGTTGCCAATGCTTCAGTCTTTAGCTATTCGAACTCTACGATTCTGATGCATGTCTTCAAGAACCTGATCGTAGTGTCATGTTGACTGGTAGAGACAACACTACGATCTTGAAGAGTGTTAATTGGATCTTCAATGTAGAACACCTCTTCCTTCTTTTGTGCAGTGCTTCAATACTTCTGTTTGCTTCGACTGTTCTCAAATGCTGATGGCTTGACTCTTTTCTCTGGTCCCTCTAAATATTAAGACACTTCATATTTGTGGCGCGTCTAGCTCGCTTTCTCCTTATGATCTCCCATTCACTTATCATCAATGGACTGACCCAATGCTTAATAACTTTAGCCTTGTTCTTCAGAAGCTGACCAGTATCTCTATGTGTACTCCATCAGTTCTTTCTTTGTTTGACAAACACTAGGATCCTGAATACTTTCAAGACCGTTGTCATCTTATCACATGACAGCTACTACACTTGCAGACTTTCTTCAGTCAATTACTGAAGTCTTCTTATGATCATCTTGAATGGCTTCACAACTCAATCTAGATGTTGAGTGGGTTTGTGCTTAGATCTTCTGTTAGCATGCATGCCATTCGCTGAGTGCTCTTTGGTTCCCTTCAGGTGAGATGTATCTTTGCAGTGCCAACTAGAGGCTTTGATCCTTTGGATATTCTGGGAGTGCTCATTAGTTGATAATCGTATTTGCTCTACGATTCTACCTATGTATTGTGAGCACAACTGTTGAGGTCGTAGTTCTGCACTCTACGATTCAGCTTTGGCTGTGCAGACCCTACGACTTCAGGATCAGATCTTGACACTCTACGATTTCTGTCTTTGTGCCCGATGTCTTCATCTGATCTTACTCGACTACGATCTCTGCATGTAATCAATAGACTCTACGACTCAGAATGTAGTTCTACGATCCTTGACTTGGCTTCAAAGATCAAGAGACTCTACGACTCGAGTGTAGTCTACATTTCGAATCTAGCTTCAGCAGATGTTCTATCGGCTCAGAGGCGTGTTTCTCTCACGATTCATCGTTTCTCCCGGCACCATTTAACTTGAGATCTACTATCTTACAGACTACAATTCTGCCTCGACAGCTCTCAAGTTTTCCTTGACTCTCCTGGCAGACTCCGATTTGTGGAACAGTGCTCGACGATCAGACAAGCCTATCTATTACATCATAAGATCAACCTAACATACTTGATCTTTCTATGTTTTATAGTCCTTGTACAACATTTCTTTTTAAGGACTTTACAAAGCTGTTTTGCTTATGTAGGATCAACCTAACAAACTTGATCAATTCATTCTAAGTCCTTGTACACATGTTTCTATTATCTATCAAAAGACTTTATAGCTTTTCTTAATGCAAGCATACTTGCATATTCATTCATATATATCATAATTAAATCATATATAAATAGGAATAACATTCACATGCTTATTCTTGACAATCTCCCCCTATTTTATTATGACAAAAACAATAAGTGCATATGCATGTTATGAATGAATCTTATATACAGTGAGCAGCTTTATTTCTAAAATAGATAATCATGAATGTTATTTATAATGATATGGAATTTAATACACTGACATTTTACATCCTGGATCCAGAACATACCTAACTAGTTAGAGATGTACCTCTTTGGCTCCTTGTATGTTTCCAGGATGTCTGTTGATAAACTAATCATCTGTTTAACCTTCTTGTTCCCGCTCCCCTTGGGATGATGACCTTCCTACTTTTCTTTGCTCCCCCTCAGATGCATAATCCTCTTTTCCTTCTGGCTCCCCCTCAGCTTCTGCATACATAGGCTCATCAATCTTTGGCTCCCCCTCGGATGATGACTCTGCCTTTTCTTCTGCTGTCCAGTCTGCTGTCTGCTTCTTTGACTTCTTCTCTTGTTTGATCTTCTTGCTCCTCCTTGAATGTCTTTTGCTCTGCCTCTTTCTATGCCTCTTTTTCTCCCCCTTTTTGTCATTATTCATTTGGGAGAGCTGCTCCATGTTGGTCATGAGCTGCTCCATTAGGTAGGAGGAGTTAGCAACTTCAAACTTGAGTTCCTGTTGGCCTAGCTCAAGTTGCACTGAGAAAGACTGCTTCATGTCGTCAATCTTGTCAGAGAGGACTTGGATCTACTCTTCATTGGCCTTCTGAGCTCGTAGGGCTTCTGCCTTTTGATCGTGTATGGCCTTCAGATAGATGTTATCTCTCTCTTTAAGTTTGAGAGATACATCAACCATAGTAGCTTGAAGTTTGTTCTGGAATGAATTATCTCCTGCTGCTGTCAACTTTTGTGACTCTTCAGTGAATAGAGATATTTTCTCACTCAGTTCATCAGATTTTTTCATCAGTTCCTTCTCCACATATACTTGATCATCTGGTTGAGCAATCTCCTGTCGAGCATTAGATTGAACTCTACGATCTGCATCCTTGGACAGATTTTTAAAGGTATTGAGAATCTGAAGAATCATTGAGTTCCGATCACTGATTGAGGATGAAGGAATGTCAGATAGCAGTGCTTGAGCTGATGGAGGTTTGTGAGCTTGACCTTGAACACCATCAGCAGTAGAGTGAACAGACTCTACGATCATCTCCTTGGTCATGATCCTTCTTCCTTCAGAGTCCACTCTACGATCGTAGGGGATATAGTGATTTCCAGCATGGCGATAGATTTTGAAGTGGGGCTGGTTTGTGATCATCTTTGTAGCAAAACTCTTTACACTTGGGAAGTTTTGTGCCACCAGCTCTATGCTTGGAAAGTGAGAGTAGCACCAGCTAAAGTAGCTTCCATTCTTTTCAATATGGGCCTTTAGTCATGGCATCCATTGGAATAACCATCTCATTAGCAAGTCATCAGGATTATAGAGAATGGTCGTGCAGTCTAGCTCCATGTTATTCCAGTTTTTAGCTATATCAAAGGTAGTCATTCTTACCACCTTGAGTTGCTCGTCTCCATAGTTCACCCATCTTTCTGGTGGAGCTTCTGGTGGTTCATTTGAGACTTCTACCACTATTCTCCTAGTGAAATTTGTTGGAGAGAGGACAGGATAGAGTTCTGGTTCCTCTGATTCCTGATTTTTAGAATTGGAATCATTCTCCATTTCTTCTTTTTTCGAGCCTGAACCATCTTGATCATTTCCAACAGTGAATGTGACACCTCCAAATCCCGGTACTTCATTTCCTCAAGATTTAGTGTTCACTTAATCAAAACATTCATTTCTAACTACCCAATCATAATAAAATTGAATAATAAAAACCTGCCCATACATGATTAAACTTAAATAAAAATATCTCAGGTTATCTAACCTTTAATTACAATCATTCAAATGCGGAAATTAAATTATTACATCATTCAAAAGTCTATAACGATAACATAAAATTATAAGTCTTAATCACTTGTACATTTTTCCCTTTCCTTTGCTAGTGGTCGGTTCATTGACCTTCTCAACCTTAAATGTCGTAATAAGTATATAATATGCAAGAGTGAGCAAACAAGGCTCACTTGAAATAAGAATAAATACTTTACAACATTACAACCTTTTGATGTAAATAGGTTCAATAGAACCGAATGATAGTTTCTATTAACATTTTAAACATACTATTGAGGGTCTAATGACCACTTAATCATGTCCACAGTTATAAGTAATCTTTCAACTTTAACTTTAATAATATAAGACTATAAGGACTCCCACGTACTTAGGGGGATCAACCTTCGTATAAATGTATTGTGCACAACCATTTCAACGCTAAGCGTAAACCTCTAATAAAAGAGTTGTTCATCTCAAGATTTAGAATACAAGTCCACACCAAAGTAAGTTTGGTTTGGATACATTATGAGGTAATTTAGAATTCAAATTGGCCATCAACTAAGGATTAGTTGAATACAAAAGAAATAACTGTATGCTATGGAATAATCATAACTGAAATCGATATTTGTAAATAAATATCATGCTTTAGGAATAATCTAATAGCATAAACATTGAATAATCATAACATAATTTACTTTGAACAATATCAAGTCAAAGTTATTGATAATTGGATACCAAGCATGCATAATGAATAGTAATTTGAACGATATAGTTGTTTAACACTAGAATATTAAAATATAGCAATTTGTATGCTAAATAACAAGTTATATATAAAAGAAACTTGCTCAATATTAATTATACGATTTAGAATACTTGCATCCCTGTGAACAATTAGACACAAGAGCTTTCTCAATAATAACCCATCTAGCTCTACGAAAGTGTAGAGTTAGCAACTTGTATAATTGAATTTGAATTAAAAACAATAATGTACTCAACAAAATTGAACTTGCACAATGAAGTTTTAGAGTTAGAAAACTTGCTCAAAAGAGTTTAAATATTCACACAATTATAAAAGTAAATTTAGAGAAGTTGCCTTTAGCGCAAGCTAACCCTTACCACTTGAATCTCAATACCCTATATATATGTCATCAAGACATAATTAGTCATTACCAACCTTTATATATAAACAAATATATACATCATGTAGGTTAAATTACCAATTCATATAATCAAACTATGTTAATACTAGTTAACCCTTGATAACATGCTCATTCATAGTTTAATACTACTGAAATCATCATTTAACATTCCTATTATTAACACCTAACATTTATTTTCAAACTTTGTGTAATAAACTAAAAGCGTCGTAACATTCTCGCTAACTCGCGTGCGGCCTATACGATTTACATGCTGTGGATTTATATTATGGCGCTTAAGTTGGCATCATGACGAGAGACTCAAAGTTAACGTTACGTCATACAATGCAGTCAAGGTCTTGTAAGACGAAACCTATATCTTCTTTGGGCGCGTTGCGCGCCTAAACTCGTAATGCGGTGACCAAGCTTAAGCAACAAACATGAATGTAGAAAGCCAAATTGGCCTACAAGCTCCAATCTAACAAGCTAATTAACATGTAATTCATATAGATACTTCATGTAAACATATTGTAAAGATTCCTAACATGTTTTTACACATACAATTACATAAACATCAATTTTATAACACCCAATTTCAATGTTTTTGGCAAAAACTCCATTTTTGACATTTTTTATGAAATTCATCACTGTAACTTTGTTTTTCAATCAAAACAGTTGATTCAAACTACCATGTTTATGTTTATTCATCTACTTTCAAAATCAATAGTCAATATATATATATATATATATATTAACAACTAATCACACCTTAATTTGATTTTAAACAAATATATTCATGTATATATATATATATATATATATATATATATTCATATGAACACTTTGTAATATAGTTTCTTCATAAAACACATACATACATAAACTAGTTCCTCTATAATCATATATAAACTCATGAAACCATCTTATAACCAATAATTTATCATATAAACCATATATCACATACAATTTATCCTTCATGAAGATTTTTACAAAGAATTTTAGAAGAGGAAAAACTAAACTTTAAAAAAATAAAGAGGATTAAGATCCTACCTTTGTTTAAGAAGATGATACCCATCCCTTTTGATCAAGAACTTTCTTTTTCTCCAATCTTTTCTCAAAACCTCTCAAGAATTCTCTCTAATTCTTCTTCTTCTCTTCCTTTCTTCTTCTTCGAAGTTTTTCTTTTCCCAACTCTAGTTTACGTAGTAGTAAAAATATAACGATATATAGTAATAATATATATTAATTATATAATATAACTCTAGTTATAACTTATATCAGTTATTTAAGTTTTGAAAATCAAAAGCCATAAGGCTTGTTTGGCTAACATAATAAAATAACCCATTAACTCATATACCTTGTTTGGTAAAACTAATTAAAATAAATCAATTAATCCCTATACCTTATTTGATAAAACACTATTAGAATAAATGAATTAATATGCATTAAGACATGTTTGACGAAACTAAATTAAACTCTTTTAATTTATTTTAATAACTCCCTTTATAGCAAGGTTATTTGTCACACTTCTACTTAATTAATTTTAATAATTAATTTAATAAATTCAAATACTAATTTATTAAATTACTTTAACCCATAAATTATTACCACATAATTATTGTTTCCTTTATAATTATAATTATGTTTAACCAACTAACACCTTATTTTAATTATAAATTTTAATTAAAATATTATAATTCATTTAATCATTATAAGCTCTCTAGCTTAACTATTAGATTAAATTGGTACATAATCTCATAACAATTAATTTAATTAATTTCTTAATTATTTACTTAACAATTAATTAACCAAATCAAATCAAATCAAATTAAACAATTATTATTTAGCAATAAACATATCCATTAAATACTTATATAATTCAATAAATATTTAATATTACAATTTAAAATTCTGAAATGTTACAGTGAATCCTTCTTGCTGCATTTCATTTTCAGAACCTTCTTCAGCAATATCTTCCTCTAATTCATCTTCTTCACCACTAGTTTCATCTTCAATTTCATCCTTTGATACAAACTCATCATCACTTAGTTCGATGATAGCATTGGAGTGATCACTGCTCCTTTTAGAGGCAAATTTGGCTTGCAGTCTGTAGCTCTTCCTTCTTCTTGGAGGTTCAATTTTGGGAGAGTCAGACTCTTCTTCCTCTTCAGACTCAGACTCCTCTGGTTCAACAGACAAACTTCTTTGGGGTTCAGCACTGGCAGGGGCAGACCCTTCCTTTTTGGACTCATCACCTTTTGAGCCATCATGGGGGCTTTCAGGATTGGAGGGGGCATGTTCTTCTTCTCTAGACACAGCATCATTTGACCCATCATCTGGGCTTGTTGGGATATTTTCATTTGAGGATGCACCTGAGTCTGCTCGTAGCTTTTCTTCATCATCATCAGAGTGAATGCTTTGAGAGGTAGATACAGGGCTTGAGCATTCTTCTTCATCAGTACATGCTGCATTTTTTTTCATTAATCCAGCTTTACCTTCATTGCTGGATTTGGTCTGAGGAGACTCAGCCTTGACATATGTCTCTTTTTCTTCTGTTGACTCTACGTCCTTTTCTCCATCAGATGTACTTCCTTGGGAAATTGAGGCCGGTTTGTTTACCACCTTAGCTTTCTTATATGATGGTCCTTGAAGCAACATATTGCTTCTTCTCTTTGTGGTCTCAGTAGTCAGGGCTTTTTCTTCTTCATCCTTGTCTTTGGAAGAGAGACTTCTTGATGGGGCCTTGATTTTCTTCACACCTCTAGATTTCTTTCTGGCTGGTGTGGTTGCTGTTGGTTCAGAGTCATCAGACTCAGAGCTTTCCGCCTCTTTTTCCTTTCTTTTCTTTGTAGAGGCCTTACTACTGCTCCCAGTTGTCAACCTTCTGTTCTCCTTTGATTTGTTTCTTCCAATTCACAAATAGTTGTGGTGATATCACTTTGTGAACGTTCAGAGGCTCTCCTTCATCACCCTTGATCTTGCCTCCCAGCTTTTTCTTCAGCATAATGCTCAGTAGTCTTCCATGAAACACTTTTGTAAGTGGTTTTTCGATAGACTTCTTTAATTCAGCCTTTTCTACCCATTTGGATATTTGATTAAACAGGATAACTCTAAAGTTAATACGTTTCTTCAAGACTATAGCAGACATGATCTTCAAGTGTTGATCAAGCACCGTGTCGTGTGCAGTGTCCTTGCATAGTATGCATTTTCCAACTATTTCAGCAAGGAACTCATATTCCTCTGGAAACTCCTTCTTCTTCATGTCCTTTAGACTAGGGTTTCTTTGGTACCCCATGATCTCCTTTGTTTGTTCCGTATTGATATCATCAAGGCTCTTCAGTCCTTGGTCAGAAAAACCTAAGCATTGATTGAGGTCAGAAGATTTCAGCTTTAGAGACTGACCTTTGACCTTGGTAGAAAGGGTTCCGAAGTTCATGGAGGCATTTGAGTAGAACTCTTTAACTAGGTCAACATATACTTGAGTGATAGCCTCAAGGCATTCTGAGAATCCAGCTTTCTTTATAAGCTCGAGAATGTCTCTGAACTTCTTTTCGGATTTCTCAAATGACTTGGTTCCTAGCTGAATGCCAGTGATAACTCGCCAATCTTCCATTTGAATAGTTCGACGAATATAGGTATATGATTTAGAGGATTCTATAAGAGATGGCTGATTGTGATTTGGTAAGGCTCTAGAGTGTTAATCTATTTTGGCTTTTGAGAGGATTTTAGGGTTTGAAAAAGGGAGGGAGAAAGGTTCGATAGCTTCTGATAATTGTTTGTAGATTCAAATTTGTCTTTATGGCAGTTCCTTCTAACTCTGCATAACTAGTGATGTGTCAACCAACCATTGGTTGCACGATGCCTAGTAATGAGATGTAACTCCCCATAATTGTTCAATTAGATATTTCCTTTTAAAAGAGTAGACGTTTAATCGACGTGGCTTTGACCGTTGACCTTTTGATTCGTAGATTAGCATGGTAAGGCAGCTATGGACTCTACATTTTCCTTTGTTGACACAGTGATCAACTTTTGAGGGATGTTGTAGTGGATGGTTTTGACATCAGTCCTTATCTTGACACTGCACATCTTGACCACTGATGTCCTTCATAATGGTTTTAGGGCTCCATTTCTGAGATGAATCTACAAGACTTCTTTCGAGCTGATGATTGAACTTATCTCCCCATACTCTGAATTGTTGAGCAATTGTTCATTTCTTCAAAGCTCCTCATGAGCTTGATTATCCTCTTGTAGAACTACGATCGTCGAGCCTGCTTCTACGATCGCTAAGGTTGCACTACGATCGTGGAGTTCTTTTTAACTTTGATTCTACGATCGTTGACTGACTTGGTCCTTGAGATGATCTTTACATAGCATTCCTTCTGGGTTAAGGTAGCTCAGGAAGGGCCAACCTCTTAGAGTGGGCTAAGGGTCAGGTTTGTCCCTGAGGCGCTTTCTAGATGAAATACTTTAGAAGTGATTTGTAATGATATCTCATTTGACCTTTTCTAGTGGGGAGGTCCTCTATAAACTTTGGACAATTGCATTTGATGTAATCGCGGTGTCCTCCTGCTTCTACACTGCGATCAGATGTTTGATCGTAGGCACTCCACGATTTTTAGTTGGGTGGCTGATAGGTTATCAGTAGTACGTTTTGAAACGTTCCTACTGACTATGGATCTTCATTTGGTTCATCAGTCACAAAGTTTTGGGACTCTGTAGCTGGTACATTACTTCATAGTATATCTCAGTGTTGCTGTTACTTAACAGATCACTGCTTCCCATGGTTGATGATGTCTTCCCAGATAGATGTGATTCCATTTACTTTAGAGTCAAGGTAGCCCTGCATATCTCCTTCTGACTGGAAACATCATTATCACTTAAATCTCCTAGTATCGTAGGCATGGATATTTTCAGGCCTGATTACTCTACGATCATTTGACAGCACTTCGAACGTAGTCTCCTTTAACCGTCTTGTGCTTGCTGAATTTTGCTTCCACGATGAGTTCCTCTAGACTGATGCTCGATGATCCTCTGTTGTGAGCTTCCTTGAGGATTCTTCTCATATATCATTCTTAGCTTGCTTTTGAGCACATAAGACCCTTTTCATCTTTGGTTGAATGGCCTGCTTCCATATACAGATTAATAGCCATTTGAGCTCCATTCTGGTTAGATCAGCGGGCCTTCAAGGATAGGCTAGGACATATAAGAATTTTATCGGAATCTCTTCTGAATAGTCCTTAGCCTTCTGCTGGTTGAGTCTTCTTGACCGAAGTCTTCTGCTTCAGTATTCCTTAGTGTGGTCAGACAGACCAAGTACCTGCAGGTTAAATATATTTCTATTTTTGGTACTCACAATTAAATGGGTCTTGCTGGGTTAGTTTTCTAAAACCCTGTTCCTCATATTTGGACAATCATCACATTTGTCACCAACAGTCATATTCATGCATGCAACTAGTTTTAGATAGTACATTTTGAGATGCATGAAGGTGAGTGTGTGTAAGATTCGTCATTTTAAAAAAACACTCTTTCTCTTTGATGGTTTCATCATTTGCAGGGTTATGTTCACAAGGTTTAAGTGTTCACATAGTCAGAATCAACTCTACGATTTAGGAGTATCTAGATGATTCATGGAGGTGATCAGTTTCTACACATCATCAAGATACTCTTATAGAACTGATCATACTCTGTGTGTTATCAAACACTTAGAACAAGGATTTGTATATACATACTAACCCACCAGCAAAGATTACTTCACATAGAATTAATTTGACCCGTGATGCTCTTATGACCCATTTTAGATTTCCTTCAAGATGTCATCTTCAACCTAAAACTTGGATGGAGAGAAAGTTTATAGACATTTGAGTTTCCATCCTCAGGGTACTTTCTCTCTTCACCTTTTTTTTTGTAGATTATGACTTCTTGACAGGATACTGTTATGGTTCATAAGAAGGTGCTTTTATGATGAACACATGTAATAGTGAGGAACCGTACCTTTTTACTGTCAGTCTCTTAACAATCATTTATCTTAGATATACTGAGTTTAGGCATTGATGTTCATAGCTTCACTTTTGCTCCTGACAACTTATTGCTCTTGTTAGCCTTTAATCAATAAGTCGTAGTCTTGAAGATGCAGCCTGAGAATCTCAGCATCTTTAGTTCTTTGACATCCTTCAGTTCACAAAGTTTGCACCCAACTGCTGGTTGGCCAGACACATGTTTGAGAAGAACTTCTTTCTTCTCTGGATAAGCATTTCTTAGCATGTGTGGCCTTTTCATCTTTCAGGTTGGTGGATGTTTGACTCTGTGTTGTTGATGTCTCTTGGGCTATCTCGTCTGGTCTTCAGACTACAAGATTGACTGCAGGCAAGGATTGGTCTTGTTGATATAATATTTGAGAATATGGACCAATCTGAGCAGCTTTAGGTGTATATACACATTTACCTGTACACAATATTTCCAACGTGTGAGCTCATCTGCATATAACAAGTGACTTACTACTAAACTAAGTTTAGAACAATGTTTGTGTCTGGGATCAGACTCAAAGAGATTAGCTTTTAAATATAGCATGAGAACCTGCTCTGATACCAATTGTTAGTTCCCAGTAGGCACAATAGATCTAGAAGGGAGGGGTTGAATAGATCCTTTTTCATTTCTAATACTTTTCTAGTTTACTTTGTATTGCTCATAATTTAACATATGGAAAACATAAGAATCTTTTCAAGCACAGCGGAATAAGTTAAAGATCCCCTTCATTGATATATTCATAATCATACATACATTGTTTGTAGAGTTAGTTCAATGGTAAGCAGTTAAAACATACATAGCAGTTATAGCAGTTGATAGACATAATATAAATGACATAAAGTAAAAGACACAAGGGGTTTTAAGTGGTTCAGAGATTCAAGCTCCTAATCCACTCTACGCTTTCAACTAGCAGGTGATTTCTACTAAGAAAGGCAAAGACCCTAAATCACTAAGATTCCTTCAAGGCGGCGACCTTGGGACTTGATTCACTAAGAACTCATCAAGGCCGTTGACCTTTGGAACTCCTCTAGTTCCTCGAGAACTCTTCAAGCCCAAAGAGGGCTTGGAACTTCATTTTGTCCCTCCGGACAAGGACCCCTCAGGCCTTGGCTTCTCGTTGAGTTATTTGTTTATTGGAGTTGGTGCTGAGATGCTAAGATGTCTTCATGTTCTGAACATCTTCTTTTCTTAGCAGCTTGGCGTGATCACCCTTGAAGTGCAGTTGAGTGTTGCATGATACTCAGCTTCTTCAGTTACTCAACCACTTCGGATGATCCCTTGATGACTTCCTTGAAGATCATTCCTCTTGATACATGATGGCTGCACATTATAGATTTCTAAGATGACTGTAAGCTCTTCTGCTAGGTACTTAGAATCTTTCTCATGCTTGCCACCATGATAACGTTTGTGATCTCCATTCTTGATACTTGATGCCTTCTGATGATGAACTCACTTAGATGACTGTGAGCTCTTCTCTATGGTACTTAGAGTTTTCCCATGATGGACATCAAGATGACATGATGCTCTTCTTTCTCTCGGCAGTTCAGAACACTCTTCATGTAGTAGAACTATCACTTCTACGTTGTAGAACTCTCACTTCTACTTCTTTCTTTATCTGACTCTAAGTGTTCTTAGTGGATCGTACAGTGAGCCTTCGGACTCACTATCTTACATGGTTTAGAACATTCCACCGTTACTCCAAACTTGGCAACTCCAGCTACCTTTGATCTTTGAAGCTCTAGCTGATTTATACTCTTTCCCAATCCTTCCGTTAGAAAGTAACCGTTGAAAGCTATTCAAACATCTTCACAGATCTCGAGTTGCTTGAGGTAGACTGCAGATGTGACATGTCATAACTTTTCTGACTCTGCAGTCTACTGTTTCACCTACCCCATCAGAGATGTCACTTTAATGTCTTGGGCAGGTTGAAGACTTTATTTCCTCCTTCTGATTTCTCGATCCGAGGTTGTCCTTTTGCATCGATGCTCTCAATAAGCTTTTGTTCGAATATTACCCTTTAGATTGAACCGTTGCCAATGCTTCAGTCTTTAGCTATTCGAACTCTACGATTCTGATGCATGTCTTCAAGAACTTAATCGTAGTGTCATGTTGACTGGTAGAGACAACACTACGATCTTGAAGAGTGTTAATTGGATCTTCAATGTAGAACACCTCTTCCTTCTTTTGTGCAGTGCTTCAATACTTCTGTTTGCTTCGACTGTTCTCAGATGCTGATGGCTTGACTCTTTTCTCTGGTCCCTCTGAATATTAAGACACTTCATATTTGTGGCGCGTCTAGTTCGCTTTCTCCTTATGATCTCCCATTCACTTATCATCAATGGACTGACCCAATGCTTAATAACTTTAGCCTTGTTCTTCAGAAGCTGACCAGTATCTCTATGTGTACTCCATCAGTTCTTTCTTTGTTTGACAAACACTACGATCCTGAATACTTTCAAGACCGTTGTCATCTTATCACGTGACAGCTACTACACTTGTAGACTTTCTTCAGTCAGTTACTGAAGTCTTCTTATGATCATCTTATGGAAGACTTCATCTTGAATGGCTTCACAGCTCAATTTGGATGCTGATTGGGTTGGTGCTTAGATCTTCTATTAGCATGCATGCCATTCGCTGAGTGCTCTCTGGTTCCCTTCAGGTGAGATGTATCTTTGCAGTGCCAACCAGAGGCTTTGTTCCTTTGTATATTCTGGGAGTGCTCATTAGTTGAGAATCGTATGTGCTCTACGATTCTGCCTATGTATTATGAGCACAACTGTTGAGGTCATAGTTTTGCACTCTACGATTCAGCTTCGGCTATGCAGACCATACCTCTTTGGGATCAGATCTTGACACTCTACGATTTCTATCTTTGTGCTCGATGTCTTCATCTGATCTTGCTCGACTACGATCTTTGCATGTAATCAATAGACTCTACGACTCAAAATGTAGTTCTACGATCCTCGATTTCTGGATGCATCAAGAGACTCTCACGACTCGAAAGTGTAGTCTACGTTCGACTTGGCTTGGCAGATGTTCTATTTACCAGAAAGAGTGTCTCTCACGATTCGAACATGACTTCCTCAGCATACTTCGACTCCGAGGAAGTTCTACTCGACACACTATGATCCTTCATCATTTCTCCTGGCAGTCTACGAACTCTGAGATCTACTATCTTGCAAACTATGATTCTGCCTCGACAGCTCTCGAGTTTTCCTTGACTATCCTGGCAGACTCCAATTTCTGGTGAAATGCTCGATGATCAGATAAGCCTATCTATTACATCATAAGATCAACCTAATATGCTTGATCTTTCTATGTTTTATAGTCCTTGTACAACATTTCTTTTTAAGGACTTTACAAAGCTGTTTTGTTTATGTAGGATCAACCTAACAAACGTGATAAATTCATTCTAAGTCCTTGTACACATGTTTCTATTATCTATCAAAGGACTTTACATCTTTTCTTAATGCAAGCATACTTGCATATTCATTCATATATATCATAATCAAATCATATATAAATTGGAATAACATTCACATGTTTATTCCTGACAAGTTGGGATTTTCTTCTCTCCTCCCTTCACCAACTTCACTTTCTTCCTATCTTCATACGATGGATCCATGTTTGTATCTCTACAATAATGTTTTCCATTAAGGTAAATGGATCCCTTGCTGTCTATTTCGGGAGTACTCAAGGTTTAAGGCAATGTGATCCTTTATCCCCTACCTTTTTGTCATCGTCATGGAAATGCTTTCCTCAAAGAATTCAAAGGATTATATGCTCCCTGATTTCTAATTTCATTGGCGTACCAAGGACTGTAAACTCACTCACCTTTTCTTTGCTGATGATATCCTTGTCTTCTGTTATGCTAACATCAAGTCTGTTAGTATTCTCTTATCTTCCATCCAATCCTTCTCTCTTTACTCGAGCCTCATTCCTAATGTTCATAAGAGCTAATGCTTCTTGGCTAACACTGATCAGAGAACCTCCACTGCCATTCTCTCTCTCCTTGGGTTTCAAGCTGGGACCTTTCCTGTTAAATTTCTTGGGGTCCCTCTCATTTCTTCCAAGCTTTCTTTCCTTGATTGCCTCCCTTTTATCCATAAAATTACCTCTCGGGTCTCTTCTTGGACTTTGGTTGCCCTTGTTTACTCAGGACGTCTTCAACTTATTAAATCTGTTCTTTTCTCTATCCCATCCTTTTGGAGCAATCATTTCATCCTTCCTAAAGCTGTCTCTAGAGAAATCCAAGCTATTCTTTGCAGGTTCTTCTGGAAAGGTCCATCCTTGGAAAAATATGGTGCTCGTGTAGCCTGGCATAAAAATTTTCTCCCTACTTCAGAAGGGGGGTTAGGGCTAAAAAGTATCACAAGCTAGAATAAGTCTCTAATTTTGATGCATCTGCTCAATATTTACGCTCATAATCCTCTTCTTTATGAGTTGTTTTGGTTAAAAAAACCGTTTTGCAAGGGAGGAATTTCTGGTACTATAATGCACCCTTGGATTATTCATGGATATAGAAACAGATCCTCAAGCTTAGGCCCACTACTCGTAATCATATTCACTACTCGGTGGGTAATGGATCCAATACTAGTCTATAGTATGACCCATGGATCAATGGCAATCCCATTAACCCTAACCAGTCTCTACTATCTAATTCTGGGCTACCTCACAATGCCTTAGTTACTGACATCATCTTGGATTCCTCCTGGAACCTCCCTCAAAGCAACCACCATGATTTGATTGTGTTTCGAAGACTTGTTGAAACCCAACCTATTAGACCTCTATCGGCTGATCAAATTGAGTGGAATGGACTTCAGATAGCTTCTACCAAAGCAAGGTACATATGGGATTGAATTAGACTTAAACAACCAAAGCCAGTTTGGCATAAGGTTATTTGGCACAAACTTCATGCCCCCCGGTACTTCTTTATTCTGTGGATGGGGTTCCTTAAAAAGCTCCCAACAAATGATATCACCAGACAATACTCTTTGGGAAGAATCTCTCTTTACCCTCTTTGTCATCTTCATGATGAAAGCTGTGCTCACTTATTTTTCGAATGCACCTACTCCATTGCCATCCTACAACATACCTTGGATTTGGGAGATTCGGCTATTGCCAATATGGACTATATTGGTGTTACTGATTTCATCCTTTATTTCCAAGGTCGACGACTCACTAAACACATTCTATATCTTACCTTTGCTGTTACATTTTACAAGATATGGGAGTCGAGGAACATGAAAATCCATAATGACAAACTTGTCCCCCTGTCCTGTATTTCTAAGGATGATGTTCTCATTATTAAGTCTAGACTGTCATCCTCCATTTAATGCATCCAATTTTGATACTTTTTACTGTAATTGGATCTTGTAATGACGTGGGCTTGATCTCGGCCTTCAACTAAGAGAAGGGTTTGCTCTTTGTTTTTTGGTTCTGGGGGTGATTGGTTTTAGGGAGGTTCTGGTGTTGCCAGGGCTAATGGTTGGCTACTATTTTTGCTGTTGGGCTTCTGCTATCCTTCTACTGTTGGAGATGTGCTTTTATGCTTGGTGTTATATTGTTGCCTTTACTGCTTCAGTGGGTTGGTGGATATTGAGGGGAGCTGCTGGAGTAGTGTGGTTATGGACTCCTTGTTGCTTGGGATTTAATTCATGTTGCAGTGTTCTGCTACTGTTGTGATCTACTACTGCTATTACTGCAATCTACCGCTGATGGACTCTACTGTGTGGTCAGGTTGTTGGACGGCTTGGCTCTGATGGGCTGATGTGATGGGCTAGTGAGGCTAGAGGCTGTGTTTGTCATGCTCCTGCTACTTCACTTCATGAGGCTAGGGGCTGCTGTGCTGGGCTAATGAGGATAGGGGATGTGTCGGGTTTCTCTTGGGAGCTCTTGCTACTGCACTTCATAGGTCTCACACCGACTGCATGGTCGGCTGGTTTGTCTTGGCTAGTGCTTGTTTCTATTGCTTTCCTTAGCTGGTAGAAAAGTCATATAATGTTAGCTTATGCTTTCCTTTAGATGGTGGTCTTTTTCTGTGTAACCATTTAGCTAGGTTTTCTGTAATGAATAGTTGGATTGTGCATTCTATGTAATAGTCTGTAATGACAGGTTTAGTATTGTTTGGCTATGGGCCTGCAATTTTATATAGTCATGACATCATAGGGCCTATGATGTCTATGCTATATTCTGATTGAGGTTTTCCAATCTTTTGTACTTTCCTTTTTCTTTATATACAGTTTAAATTTAGCTAAAAAAAAGGATGAATATCATCAAGATTATAAAGAACGATTAAGGAAAATTTCCTGAACATACTTTGATTTACTTGAGCAAGTTTTTAACTTCATTTGAATATATTCTCATGAAGCCTATGTGATATTTTAAAATAAAATGAACACAATTCTTTTATGATTTTGTAAATTCCATGCTTATGCAAATCTTTTAATATTTGCACAAGTATTCGAGCTACGTTATGACATGAACTGTTTAAAGAAGTGTCGATGCCATATTTTTCGGCTAGACAAATGTTTAAATGTTTTATCGATTTGATATTAAATCTTTGAAATATATTGTTGTTAAGTAATGTTTTCCAAACCAAATTGGTTTGCTACGAATTCAAAGGTAAGTTTGAAATTGAACAAACAAAGGTTTTAGTCAAATTTTTGGCTGACACATAAACTTGAACGCAAAGTTGTTTAACTGGATGAGTGTTGATCAATATAGGGTACTATAGGCTGATCACCTAGACGTACTCGTAAGTAATATCAGTTTTACTATTTTATGTCGAGTTATCCTTTTTAATGGAAGTATAAGGAAGTTCTTGGTATTACAACCATCTAATTATAAATGACCATTATGTCATTTCAAAAATGTTTTAAAGAGAAGAAAAGTTTTATTCTAGTTTATTAAAAGTATTATTCCAGTTTATTCAAAGTGTTTTAAAACTAGTATTCAGTTGTTAAATGAAATCATATGATTCTTGATTTTGTTGTTGAAATATTATACTTGCTGAGCAATTTAATGTTTATCCTTGCTTAAACTATATAATTTCATCTAAGGTCGAACGTATTGAAGAATCCAATAAAGATAAAAGAAGGAAGAAGAGGAATGAATAGAAGATCTTCTAAGAACTTAATATCACATTATGACATTATGAATATGCAATGGTTACATAATCTAGGATTTGAACTGATATAATGTAATAATATAGTGATTACATTCATGTCATTAAGCTTATATAGCTAGCTATATATATGGATGTTATAGCACCGTGTAGCACCGAACTCGGGTTTAAAGGTACTCGGATTTGGAGGCGTCACATATGAGTTTTCTATCCTTGCTCTCTTAATTCTTCTTGGTTCTATTTCTTTAGTAGATATAGTAAGTTCAATTTTATAATTTGGTTCATGATGGATTGTTCCTTGATCCTCTTTATCAGTGTCTTCTCTTGACTTTTTCCTAAAGAATGAATTCTCAAAGAGTTCAACATCTCTAGACTCCAAAATTATATTTTGACTAACAAAATATGTGGATTCCATGATCAAGAATTTATAGGCTTTACTATTTTGTGCATAGCTTATAAAATCACACTTGATTGTTTTACCTCCAAGCTTAGGCATTTTAGGATCAGTTAACTTTACTAATGCTCTATATTCCCACACCCTTAAATGGTCAAGAGAAGGTTTTATCTTTTTCCATAATTTATAAGGTTTAATGTGAGGGCCCCGAATCCGAGGTCCCGAATCACCGCGGATCCGGTTCGATCATTCTATACAACTATTACTATTATTTGCGGAAGATATAAACATAAATTGTTTATACATTAAACTTACACACTTTTCCCCAAGGTCGAGTAACCTTAACTTATACACAATACATAACTTATTTAACTTACAATAACATTAATATCATATAATACAAATCTAACTGCACACGTATACTAAAGCTGGAACTGTCTTTGACCTTTCCTTGTATCCGACGTATTCGCCTTAATCTGCAATGTTTATCATGATATAGCAAGGGTGAGCATAAGATTGCCCAAATAAGTTTAAGTTCAATATTTAACAATAAATCATGATTTGAAAGGATTTGAATAATAAGCTGGCTATAATTCAACAATATAATTGCGTACTAGCACGAATAAACTTTTGACTGAACAAGTATATAACATGAACAAATATATCTGGACCGAAGGGTAATGAAGGTGATCAGCCTTTCATACCTGACTTATACATGCAATATGTATAGAGTACAATTCTACAATGGCAATCAGCAATGATTATCCATAAGCATATCTGAATGAAACAACTGTGACGCCCCCAAAATAGGTATACATCACCTATTCTGAGTCGCCAAATACATGGTACAGAAGACAAATACAATCTTTAATATACAACAAGAGAGCTGTGAGTTTTAATATAAATACTGTCTTCTAGACAATATTCACTCTCAGAATAAGTCCTCATTACATTTATTGTCACTCTATTTAACAGAATAGTGAGGACTACTAATACTATCATCTGGTCCATCACTCCGTTCCCCGACTTGTCCCAGCTATATTCTCATTTCTTGAAGAGAACAATGAAAGAAAGGATGAGCTCAACTAGCCCAGTAAGAAATATTATGACTAAGACAATGTAGAATAAATTATCATTAGCCTTCAACAGTATTAAATTGATAAAATATAATAAACATCAAGTTTAACTGCAGCGGAACAAGCAATCCATTAGAAGAGTCAAGTAGAGAATAAAATCTACTATCTTCTATGATTTAAAAGTTTTTCATGACTTTTATCATTTGGGACTCAAATTTTAATAAATAATCCACATCATCGAATCACCCCCGCAGACTACTACCAAGGATATTCTTTAGTATCACGACCATAAATTATCCATGCACTACGGACCAAGGATATTTGTGTATTCATTAATGGTCATGATCATGCCAACAACTATTCATCAATGCACTACGGGCCAATGAGGACTGTTTCCACATCATTTGTAACATTATGGTCATGATTACAATCAATAATCCTCGGTCATAATCATACCAAGTCCATCTATGCACTACAGGCCACAGATGACTTTCAACATAATATAAGCATGAGGATGATGACAATGATATAAGAATTCAATAAAACAAGTTCAAGAATTAATTTATCCATGAACCAATAACGTCCAAATTGTCAACATGATACTGCTTTGTAGAGTAAAATTCAAGAATGCTCAGAAGAATATTTCAATGAAAAGATATGGATGAAGCGCAAATATCAAGGGATATTCCACTAATTTCATGGATATAGAAGTCAAAACTTTAACCAAACTGAGTATAATAACGAATGAAATAACAAAAGAAATCACCATGCATGCGGTACTTCGCATGCCAGCAAAGTTATTTCAATAGATTAATAAAGTAACGGAACCAGTCAAAGTAGAAATTTGCACCGACGGGATGTTCCAATGAGAATAATGAAGAGGCGGAACCGGTCCTCCCGTAACGCATGCATGAGGATATTCCAACAAAATAATAATAAAGATGGAACTAGGTCTAGCGTAAACGCACAGACAGGATATTCCAACAGAATAATAATAAAGACGGAATATTAGAAGAATGTCACCAAGTATAGGGTAGTCTGCGTATACTGGTTATTCCAGTAGAATAATAAAGAATGGAATAACAGAAGTTCTCTTCATGAATACAAAAGAAATAATACCCCTTACGAGTACAACAAATAATATCCCTTAGCGTAAAAGAAACTGAATATAAGAGTAGGAAAGGAGCAGAATAATTTTCTATAGCTTCTCTATAATTTCTCTCCCTAGAGTTTCAGTGAATTCGTAAGAAATAATGAAGGAATGAGCTTCTATTTATAGAAAAATAGACTGCATAATAACTAACTCATGAACGGTCGAGATTGATTTACTTTAATCTGACGGTCCATATTTAAAGCAAAATCTTTTAAATAAAATATAATATATTCTATTTATAATCTAATAAAACGAATAACTTTATAAAAGATTTTACTATGCAAACACTATGTAGGCACTATGCAAACACTATGCATAATAAAATATAATATACTCTAATTATTGTCTAATAAAATAGATAACTTTATAAAAGTATTACATTTTTATATAAAAGATTTTACTATTAGCCTAATAAAAAAGTATTTCATTTTATATAAAAAGCTTTTACGTTTTATTACATTAATAATACCAATAAAACAAAAGCGAGTGACTTATCACATAAGCATCAATAATCAAACCGTAATGCAACGCCAGACATCGCATTACTTTTAACTTAAGGTGTTTCAACAGATTAATCAGTAAAACTTCCGCCCGTTATTTTCATAAAGTATTTTTTTGTCGTTTTCTCAATCCGGCAATAATTACATTCTGCAGGGTCCACCAATGATTATGTCGTTATCTGAATATTCCTCGTTAAAAAGAATATTCCCCGACCAATCGAATATTATATAACAACTTGCGTACTTTGCAAAATTTATAAATATTACTCACAACTATAACATTATATCAAATTCATTCCATAATATTCAAAAATGATATTTATAGAAAATTCATCTTTTATTCATAAAATTTGGGGTCTTACGACAACTCTTACTAGAGTTAAGTAAAAACAAACTTGCCTGAACTGTTGATTATCGCTACACAATTTATAACACTTTATCCGAAGACCTAATATTAGTAATATAGATCTCCAATATTAGAATAATATCATCACAATATAATACTATTATATATATATATATATAGATATACACAGAATAACGTAAACACATAACACATAACCCTATCAGTCTATAACACACATAAGACTCGGTATCAAGTCAAACTATTGCGATACCGAGTTGAACCTGAACACAAATCGACGGGGCCCTCGACGGTGCAGTTGGACTTTTATCGAGTCTAAGTTCAATTAAACTCTGCCTAAGTACTTAACAATTAACTTAAATAATTTTATTATCATTCAAAATAATTTTCATAAGCTCGTAATAATTTTATAATTAATTGCACTTGAGCATTATAATTCTCCTTTAAATTCCCAGATTAGGGTTTCAAATACCCGGAATTTGAAATTAGGGTTTCTAGATCTGGTGTTAGGGTTTTCTAATAGTCAATTAGGGTTTCAAGTAATTCATTAGGGTTTTCCCTAATAAATTATAATTAATGACGTTTAAACTTATACATAGCATTTAAATTCCCGAATTTAGGGTTTTCAATATCTGAATTAGGGTTTCGGATTCTCGGAATCGAAATTAGAGTTTCAGAACCAGTTTCTAGGGTTTCTTGTTAATCGTAAGAATTTTCTAACCGAACGCTGACGTTCTTAATATATAACTAGGGTTTGTTACAGATATCGTTTATCTGGTCAACCCTTGACCCTTAACCACATTCTGAACACATAAATGACCATATACACAAAACATATTCACATATACACTTAATCCTGAATAATTCACCTAAATCCTTCACAGAATTTTGAAATCCTCAAAATTCCTTCTTAAAAATATCAAACGCATACACTTATTTTATGTCTAGGTTCTAATATTGAACCTTAAATCAATTAATTAAAAATTTTAAAAATTTTCTAAATTCTCGGGTTGTCACATTCACCCCTTCTTCAAAACATTTCGTCCCCGAAATTTACCTTACACCTTACAGCATACACCGTTCACCATTCCTTCTCATCATCACATGCTACCCAATACATTCTTCACAAGAATAAAAATTTTGAAATTGTCTTTGAGGGGTTTATGACTATTATCTCATCATTTTCATAAAGGTTATATGGAAATTCATCTGTAAACTGTCTTAACTTACAGACATAGTGGGTAATTAGCCCGATATGTCCTGTACTTATAAAGTACTGCTGGTCTAATCTATTTCTCGTCTCTGTCATAGGCACAAAAATTCTACCTCAGTCTTATCGGATTCCTCACAAAAATAATTTGGTTCGGGAAATTTCTTTCAATGAACACTTAGAGCTTTCATAACATTAGTCTAGCTGAATAGAATAGCGTAGACTCATATCAATAATTCAATTCAATCGAATTATTTAGGTGTAACCAAACCCCGTTGGCAAATTAAAATTTTAAAATAGTTTAAAAATGACGTCATGATGTCGTCATCAGTATTAATAAATCAGTTTGAGGATGCTGGCCATCATTATATGACTTTGTCATAACACATCATACAATAAGTGGAACAATGATTTTTTAGATCGAATTCACACTAAGTATTCCAAAGCATTTATAACTCTATCAACTTTTATCATCTCTCGCACCAAAGTTACATGGTACATGAGTGATAAATAAATAAATTTTGATATTTCAAATCATCTTTGTCTAGCTGAAACAAGTAACATAGACTATATTTTAAACTGTTTCAAAAATAATTACGAGTCTACATATATATATATATATATATATATATATATATATATATATTTCAAAAGCACATAGTGCATATTTAGCTTGATGTCAAAATTTCAAACTCTAGCATAGCTAGGAGTTTTGGAAAACTTATGTCTCCACTAATAATCACTTGCTTAAACAGTCTATCTATTCTTATTTTCCTTAATACTCCATTTACACTCACAACTATACCCAGTTCGTCAAACCACACTTATGAGTTCATGACTTGCCACAATCATATGAGTTTAAGAACTTGTCCTAGTCAGACCTTTGGCGTCCATTCGCTGAGGGGTTCATAAACATTTCATATAACTATGAATCAAGAATGTCACATAAGTATAAGTTTTAAAAACTCGTACTTAACCTTATATTCTCTACATATAACCTACCTATCTGATATACACATGAGAAAGGAAACACCCTCTTAACATGCATATAGCAAATAGCGCGACACAGACATCCCAATAATTATCCTAACTCCCTTCTCCATACGAATTTCATTTAATCCGTATTCATAATCTTTTCCTGAATCTGTACCAATTCATAGTACAACTGACACCCAACAATCTTGCTGTAAACTTTTCAATCCTTCGCTTGATCCTTCTCCCTAATATCACCTTATCAGATCACGGGGTGATCTCATCGTATATATTACGATCGTTTTGCTTTTCGATCTTCTATCTCTGAACTTTTAGTCTTTTAGACTCTATCTATTCAACACTACTGTTCAACTTTATTATCAGAGTTAGGGAACTCTGTATCTTATAACTCCTTGATATTCGTCTTTGAATCTTACCGACCAACTAACTCTATGTGAGTTAGATCTTATCCTAATCACTGCGGTTATTAGTCTCAGGTATTCCTACTTAAGGTTCATAACCTACAGCTTTGATACCAACTGTGAGGGCCCCGAATCCGAGGTCCTGAATCACCGCGGATCCGATTCGATCATTCTATACAACTATTACTATTATTTGCGGAAGATATAAACATAAATTGTTTATACATTAAACTTACACACTTTTCCCCAAGGTCGAGTAACCTTAACTTATACACAATACGTAACTTATTTAACTTACAATAACATTAATATCATACAATACAAATCTAATTGCACACGTATAATAAAGCTGGAACTGTATTTGACCTTTCCTTGTATCCAACGTATTCGCCTTAATCTACAATGTTTATCATGATATAGCAAGGGTGAGCATAAGATTGCCCAGCAAGTTTAAGTTCAATAATTTAACAATATATCATGATTGAAAGGATTTGAATAATAAGTGGCTATAATTCAACAATATAATTACTGAACTATACGAACAAACTTTTGGTCGAACAAGTATATAACATGAACAAATATATATCGGACCGAAGGGTAATGAAGGTGATCGACCTTTTCATACCGACTTATACATGCAATATGTATGCAGTACAATTCTACAATGACAATCAACAATGACTATCCATAAGCATATCTCGAATGAAACAACTCTTAGTAGAGTTAAGTAAAAACAAACTTGCTCGAAGCAGTTGATTACCGCTACATAATTTATAACGCTTTATCCAAGACCTAATATTAGTAATATAGATCTCCAATATTAGAATAATATCATCACAATATAATACTATTATATATATAGATATACACGAATAACCTAAACACATAACACATAACCATATCAGTCTATAACACACATAAGACTCGGTATCAAGTCAAACTATTGCAGTCTGAGTTGAACCCGACACAAATCTGACATCCCGACAGTCTAGTTGGACTTTTATCGAGTCTAAGTTCAATTAAACTCTGCCTAAGCACTTAACAATTAACTTAAATAATTTTATTATCATTCAAAATAATTTTCATAAGCTCGTAATAATTTTTAAATAACTATTATCATTTATCATGAATTTTCAATCATTAATAATGTATTTATACGAATTAAATACCACATAATTCTTTTATCATTAATATTTATTTATTATCAAATATTAATGAAATACATATCATAATATTATAATATATTTATAATATTTCAAAGTTTCAAAAATAGAAAATTAATATTTCTAAATTATAACTAGAATTTTGTAATTATATTAAAATTTCTTAATCATAATTCAAGTTTGCTAATTAGGATTAATATTTCCTAATTAATATTGCTAATTTAGAAATTAAATCCACAATTGTACATTAGGGTTTCTGACGGAATAATTAGGGTTTAAAAATTTAAAATTAGAGTTTGCTAATTAATTAAGTTTTACCCTAATTAATATTATAATTAATTGCACTTGAGCATTATAATTCTCCTTTAAATTCCCAGATTAGGGTTTCAAATACCCGGAATTTGAAATTAGGGTTTCTAGATCTGGTGTTAGGGTTTTCTAATAGTCAATTAGGGTTTCAAGTAATTCATTAGGGTTTTCCCTAATAAATTATAATTAATGACGTTTAAACTTATACATAGCATTTAAATTCCCGAATTTAGGGTTTTCAATATCCGAATTAGGGTTTCGGATTCTCGGAATCGAAATTAGAGTTTCAGAACCAGTTTGTTACAGATATCGTTTATCTGATCAACCCTTGACCCTTAACCACATTCTGTCATAAATTACCATATACACAGAACATATTCATATATACACTTAATCTTGAATAATTCACCTAAATTCTTCACAGAATTTTGAAATCCTCAAAATTCCTTCTTAAAAATATCAAACGCATACACTTATTTTATGTCTAGGTTCTAATATTGAACCTTAAATCAATTAATTAAAAATTTTAAAAATTTTCGGGTTGTCACATTTAATATGAGAAGTAACGTAAATATTTCCCCCATAAATTTTTAGGTAAATCAGAAGTAATAAGTAACGTATTAATCATTTCTTCAAATGTCCTATTTTCCCGTTCTGCTGCTTCATTTTGTTGATAACTATAAGGGGTTGTAGTGTGATGAATTATACCATAATACTCACAAAATTCATTATAAGAGAAGTATTCCCTTTCTCTATCCGATTTAAGAATTTTAATTCTTCAATCTAATTGATTTTCAACTTCAGACTTATAAATTTTAAATTTTTCTAAAATCTCATCTTTAATCCTTAACAAATAAACTTGAGTGTATTTAGAACAATCATCTATAAATGTTATAAAATATCGTTTACCTCCATAGTAAATATGCCTTCAAATTCACAAATATCGGAATGAATCAATTCTAATAATTGTGAACTTTTTTCTACTATTTAAAGGATTTCTTGACAATTTAAAACTTAACACATATAATACATTTTTCTAAATCGAAAAAATTAATCTTAGGAATTAAACTAAGATTACTCATGTTACACATACTTTTATAATTTGCATGTCCTAATCTACCATGAAAAACATTAAAAGCAGAAATCACATAAGCAAAATATGAATTTTCATTAATAATATTTAGTTTGTACATGTCATTAGATTCATCATTTTCCGACATACATGTCACTCTTAGACAAAACAATACAATTGTAAGACCCCAACTTATTATAAATAAAATCGAATTTCCTCTAATTATTATTGTGAATAATAAGGTGTTAAATTGATATAATATTTTGGTTATGGGTGAAATGTGCAAATTTTGTAAAATAAGCAAATGGTTATAAAATAATCATTGTTGTCGGGGAATATTCGTTTGGTCGTGGAATATTCTTGTTGTCGGGGAATATTAAATGCGGCGAGTATGATCATTTGTGGGCCCCATAATGTAATAACCGTCGGATGAAGAAAACGACAATTTTAAGTTTTTATAAATAACAGAGCGTAGTTATTACAATTAACCAACATTGGAATACCCGAATTGGTTAAAATACGGTATCACAGTATTGTTGAATTATTGATTCTTACGTAAGAAAGGCACTACTCAATAATTATTTACAGTAATTCTTATTCAATATTTTATTTTATTGATTCAATAATTGTTGCGTTGATATTTTATATTATTGTTGTTTCAATAATTATCCTTTGCATGATATTTCTCATTATCGGATCAATAATTCATATTATTTGAATAATATTATTAGATAGCATTATTAGCAATGTAGAAAGTTTTGTCAAGCGGAGGTTTGTCACACCTAATTGCACGCCAAGAAGGATAAATTCTTATTGAAAGCCCCTCTTTCCTAGGGCTACTGGTTGTCATAATTGTGATTACGTAATATTATTTGTGAATAATTAATTATTGATTTATATGATAAGGAAATATTTATTTATGTGGATATAAATGATGGATATATTTATTTTATGTGGATAAAAATGAAGGAATTAATCTTGAGATATTTTATCGATTATTTTAGCCGATTGTAGAGGTATTAAAATCATCCGTTTGTGGATTTCGGATATTTTATGTTTGGAATTTGGAAAAACTCAAAGCTACAAAGTTGTAGAGAATTCGATTTCAGGCAGAATGGATATATAATTCGTATTTTTCTGATAAACATGCTATTTTCTATGAATTACTGAAGTTTCGGATAATAAAATGAATTTTTAATTGGGTGGGACCCATTTTGGTTGGTGTGGAATGCATGTGGGCTGCTGGGAATTTTTCAAAATGGGCATGCTAGCTGATTCAAATAAGTTGGCGTGGAAGAAAGTTGATTAAAAATTAATATTCTATTATTTTAGTCTCCTATGGCGTTCTAGCATTTTCCTATAAATAGCCGCTTAGGTTAGAATTAAAAATCACACCAGAAATAAGTGTTCTTTATCTCTATATTGTCAAGCATATTTTAGTGAGTATTTTGATACCTTGAGAGTTGCTATTCCGTACAAGTTTCTGTCAGCTTTATATCCAAAATTCAGTCAGAAGTACTATTATTTTGAGGTAAGGGATGTTATTTTCTTCTTAAATGATATTATTTTCTTCAATATCATTATGCCAAAATATTGGTGAACGTTTTTATCAAATTTGGAACTTTTTGTGTCGGAGTTACTATTCACGTATACGGCACTATTCACATATACGACACTATTCATGAATACGGCACTATTCACCAAAAAATGAAATTTTCTTCTTTTTGTCCAAGATGTCTATTATGGTTACTATCTTTGATTGTATCCATGTTTTGATCTTTATTTTTGAATTCTGCTTCAAAATTGGTATTTATGAAGTATTATTGATCTTGGATAAAGCGTCATACGAATCCCTACTATTTCTCCTTACGTCTCTTTGGATTCGTTTTCTTTAAAATATTTTCATCATCCTCGGGTCCTAAATGATGATATTCTTGAATATCTTTGGCTGTAGTGCAAAAGATGAATTATTAATCGATGAATATCTTTGGCCCGTAGGTAAAGATGAGCAGTGTTGAGATGAACATGACCAACTGGTGATACAAATGAATATCTTTGGCACTGTAGTGCAAAAGATGAATATTTGATTAAAGATGTATATTGATTGTTATTCTGAGAATAAAATATTGATGATGGACTTTTAAATCTTAGAAGATAGTAGAACTCATTCTCTACTTGACTCTTCTAATGGATTGTTGTTTCATTGCGATTGTTGATCTAAAACTTGTTGTCTATTATATTTTATCAGATTTTTCCCTGTTGAAGACTAATGATAATTTGTTGTATATTATCTTAGTTATAATATTCTTTACTGGGCTAGTTGAGCTCACCCTTTTCCTTTTTGTTCCATTTTTCTTCTCAGGAGGTGAGAACATAGCAGGATCTAGTCGGGGTATGGAGTGATGGTTCTAGAAAGATGTTTTAGCAGTCCTCACTATTTCTGTAAAATAGTGTTTGAATAATTGCAATGAGAACTTATTTGAGTATGGATATTGTCTAGAAGACAATATTTGTATTTAAACTCACAGTATGTGTTGTCGTATTTTGCACGACAATTGTATTATTGAAGTTGTAGTTTGCTTTCTGTACCATGTATTTGGCGACTCAGAATGGGTGTTGTATACCTATTTTGGGGGAATCACAACAATTAACGTCAAACAATACTTTTATGGCATGTTTGTTTAAAAGACTAACAAATACAAGGTTTTTCCTAATTTCTGTAACATGAAGAACATCATTAAGAGTTATTTTCTTCCCAGTGATAGTAACCTTAAAGGAAATTATATATATATATATATATATATGAACTTATCTTGTAGAAAATAATTTGTCAAGGCTAGTACTTAGTACTATGTCCTTAAGACAATTATGCCCTTCGTATGGTGCTTAGAGTTGATAGCACTTGTCTTCCAGGATACAATGACACCGTATACTTTAGCAGCACTATAAAAAGTATACTCTACGAACCAAAAAATAAATACTCTAACTCTCTCTTTTTAGAACTATGAAACAGATGGGAAAACAGAATACTAAATGACTAATAAATGCTTAGTTGCTTGTGAAATGAGTGAGTATGAAGGTTGCCCCCTATTTATAGGAGGGGTTGTGTGACACCCCCAAAATAAGTATACATACCCCATTTTGAGTCACCAAATACATGGTACAAAATTTAAATACAAACTTCATAATACGACAAAACGTAGTTAAGAGTTTTAACACGAATATTTTCTCGTAGACAATATCCAAACTCAAATGAAGTCCTCCTTACATTTATTATCACACTATTTCATAGAATAGTGAGGACTACTATAGCCACCAACTTGGACCATCACTCCATTCCCCGACTAGTCTCAGTTATATTCTCATTTCTTGAAGAGAATAATGAAAGAAAAGGGTGAGCTCAACTAGCCCAGTAAAGAATATTATGACTAAGCTAATGTAGAATAAATTATTGTTAGCCTTCAATAGTGTAAAACTGATAGAATACAATAGACAACAAGTTTAACTGCAGTGGAACAAGCAATCCATTAGAAGAGTCAAGTAGAGCATGATATCTACTATCTTTTATGATTTAAAAGTTCATCATCAATATTTTATCGCTGTAACATAGCTCAATAAATAATCCACATTATCGAATTATCCATGCACTACGAGCCAAGGATATTCGTTAGTATCACATCCACGAATTATTCATGCACTACGAGCTAAGGATATTCGTTATTATCACCAATGGTCATGATCATGCCAACAACTGTCCATCAATACACTACGGGCCAATGAGGACTTTTACCACTTCATTTGTGATATTACGGATCATGATTATACTGATACATAATTCATGGTCATAATCATACCAATCAGCAGTCCATCTATGCACTACGAGCCAAAGATTACTTTCATCACAATATAAGCATGAGGATGATGACAATAATATAAGCATCAATCAAATAAAATTAAGGATAAATATTAAAGATTTTTAATTTATCCAAAGTTTAAAAATGTCCAAATTGTCAACATGATAACTGCTTTGTGGAGTAAAATTCAAGAATAATATTCATGTATCAAAAATAATTTGGACAGAAAAGAAATTATTTTTTGTCGTGAATAGTACCCCTGGTGAATAGTACCTGAGTGAATAGTATCCCGTGAATAGTATTTCATGAATAGTACCCTATGAATAGTACCGTATGTATGAATAGTGTCGTATGTGTCGACGTCAGGATTTTTTGATGTCCCTTTCCGTTACTTGTTCTTTGGTGTTCTCATTTTAGGTGAGATTTATTTGAAAAAACAAGTGAAAAAGATCTGACATGTATAATGTCGACGATGGGACTGTTAAGAGTCGCCAGTTGGTTTTTTTTAAATGGTTGTACCAACACAACCGAGAAAAGGTTTGCACATTGACCCAGTGATGTGATACTGAGATACGGGTCGGTGAAACCAAGATTCGTTTAGGTTCCGGGGACTTGGTTATGAGGGGGGAAGGTGTTAGGTACCCCCCCGACATCCGTGTTACCATGGTGACCGCCTCTTTTCAAGAAACTGTTATCTGAATGTGTGTATGTGTGGGTCAATGTGCTGTTATTTGGAAGTAGTACGAGGCCTCGTTCGAACCTATATACACAGGGTTTGAATTTATGTAAAAATTCAGTTTTTTAGCAAGATATGGCAGTGATGTTTTATAAAAGAGATTTTTCAAACCCTGACGCTCAACAGGAATTGAGACCTTTTACACTCCCATTTTTATTAATAGAGCGGCTGAATTGATTTTATTTGACGAATGCAAGGCATCTGTACGAAAATAATATACAAAAATAATGCCAACTTCCTCGTGGGTATAGAAACCATCTGAGGAAATTCAGACACTACAGAATAATTTACAAGCTGCTTACAACTGAAAAATATCCATCACGGGAATCAAATCTAGATCCAATGGGATGAATCTGTGATCACATGATTCCTAGGCTCACAGAATACTACAATTTGTATGAAAGCAGTAAGCAGGTATATATATATATATAAAAGCGGTAAATATATATATATAGACAAGATCACCAACCACGAAGCACCTCCATGGGGGATCAAAAATGTAAATAAAGCTGTTAAAAGCTATCAACCACCACGGAGGAAACTCCAGGCGGGACGAAATGTAAATAAAGTCAGAATACGGTTAAGCCAATCGCCACGAAGTAAACTCCGTAAGCAATCATGTAAAAGAAAGCTTTAAAAGCGATCAACCACCACGAAGTAAACTCCAGGTGGGACAAAATATGTATATATATATATATATATAAAAGAAATAAACGCACCGGATGTAAAATCCAGGCTCATCGAACAGAGTTCGACCACAGTTCATATATATAAGTATATATATATATATATATATATATATATATATATATATATATATATATATATATAAGCGAATAAACGCACTGCATCAAGCTTAGGCTCATCGAACAAAGTCCAGACACACAGTTGATATATATAAGTATATATATATATATATATATATATATATATATATATATATATATATATATATATATAAAGTAAGTAAGCGCTCGGGCATCAAGTCTAGGCTCAATCGAGGCATAACTCGATAATGTTAGTCAATATATATGTAAATATATATAAAATATATATATATATATACAGACTAAAATGAAACCACGAACTGAAGTCCGAGCAAAAGCAAGCAACACGACTCTCAACGTGTAGAAGGGTGTGTGCAAAGATGAAGAGAAACACTCTAAAGTGTGTGAGAAGGCTTACAGCAAACTGATAAAGAAGGCTTCTATATCTTTAGAGTGGGTAAACACAGGCTTTTGTGGGTACAAAAGAGGCTATATATGAGCTCACAGGTGTTTGAAAGTGGGAAATACACTGTATGGGCGAGTGCAGAGCAAATTGTGCAGGGTTTCCCCGTCTTTTTCTCTTAGAAAATCAGCACCCCAAGCCCCATATTTATAGAGGTGGGAGCCAGCAGGTCTACTGCGGCACCTAGTAAGTGAGTGTACCTACTGGTGCCGGGGTGCCAGGCGGTGCAGGGTCCCTGCAGAGTGTCAATCGTGACGCCATTTGTTCGATTCGCTCATAACTTTCAATCCGGGAGTACGATGGAAGCATTCCATACCATTCCGGAAAGCTCTTTCCGAGATCTACACAATGATGTATGATTTGACCTTTTTTGATTCCAGAAAGATGGGTCCATGACCGAAATGGCATTCCCAGGTTTCTGTTAGGCAATCCGGTGAGCCGTTTTGTGTAGTTTGCGCTCCAAAGTTAAGATATCGCTCTTGTGGGACTTCTTTTGAAGTATTTTGAGTTAAAATGAGTGTATTTGATTTGAAGTGAAGTTGAGTTGGCAAAATGACCATTTTGCCCCTCCTGGGGTTATCTCTGGTTTTTGCGCAATTGTAGCAGTCGTTTCTCAGGTTTATCTCTGAGGTTGGCTTGCTGTTGACTTTGACTATCCTCAGGGTCATCTCTGAGGTTGGCTTGACCTACTCCCATGGTTGGGACTGAGATTGGATACCTCGGGGTCATCTCCGAGATTAATCGGTCTTCTCTGGTGTGTGGTCCGGTATTGTATCTGCAGGCCTCGGGGTTATCTCCAAGGTTGATTTGGTTACTCCCAGTTGCGATCAAGGGGTTTGATGATGAACTTAGGTAGTGTTCGATTGTGGATTTGGATTGTCTTTCGGGGTTCCTCTTAAAAGGCGAATCAATCCTCTTGCAATGTTACTAACGAGAAGAAAATTTCGAGTGTCTCTGGATGCCCCTCTTTATTATGTTCATGCAATGCAATGGAATGGACATGATAAAGATTAGTGAACTAATGAAATATGACAAGATATTTTCAATGATGTAAATCGCAATGTAGTGAATGTTTATGATGAATGTGACAATGTTTTCGCAAATCGCGGTTAAATAAATCGCACATCGCATTTCGCGCATCATTACATCGCTTTTTAGCATTTGGCCAAATCGCGCCGACTTCGAACTCTCGCACATCGCATTTCGAGATATCGATTTCGTGATATCGCATCGCAAATCACATATCGCAAACCACATATTGCATATCGCAATGTAATGAATATTATGATGAATGTTAAAATGTATTCGCAAATCGCTTTACCTTTACCAATTATTGCTGATGCCTATGCTGGTGTTGACTCCAATGGTTTGGCATTTAATCGCTGATGATTGTTTGATGAAGATAAGTTAAGAAGCTTTCCATATCTCTGATGGGGATGACATTCTGAAATCACCAGACCCTCCTGATGTATTCGCTGGTAGTTTACAGCGAATTGCCTACCACATTGATCGCCAACTTTGCTTTTGCTTCCCACTCGAACGGTGGTATACGAAGCTTTCATCGCTGAAATGTCTTGATGTTGCGCTAAATTCCAATGGTTTAAGAATACCGGATCTTCCGATACCTTCGCTGAAGTATTCCACGGATTACGTCACTAGACTTCACCTGATGTTACGCTAGATCACTGTTGGGTGCTTGTGCCCCATTTCCTTAAGTGTTTGATTCGCAACCCGGCTGAACTGATGACTTGAATGTCGCTGAAATCCTTGGAGGGTGTAACTCATTCTTTCGCTGCCCAGATTTGAACATCGGTGTAGAGGCCTCAGCTTGTGAGGACTTAACGCATGTTGATGGTGTAGATTTCATTCGCTAGGCCTTTCATTGTTGACCTTCTGCTTCTGAGTTAAGAACTTTTTTGAGAAGTTTCCCCTTCTTTCTTAGGGGTACGCTTATGTCTCTATGATTTCTTTCAGGAGTTCACCCCTTTCTTTTTAATGAGAAGCTTGATCTCGCCTTAAACTCCTTCCATTTCTTGGAATTGGAAAAATGCCCCAGTCCTTTCGCATGTTGATGCTGAGGGTTTATATGAGAAACTCTCTTTGTTGATGAAGTCGTGAGTGAATAATATCTGAATTGCCATTGAGATGATGATGGACCATCTTGATGGTATACCGGTGGCATTTTCCACTTTAGGATGGTTGATAAATTCCCGGTGTTGAGTTGTCGCCGCTTACGAGATTGCCCCAATCTTGTTGTAAGGGACCCAATATCCGGTTGTCGCTTAATTTTGAAATTACCCAGTCTCGCTTGTTGTCTGGGATAGTTGCTTTGATAGATGAGCTAATAAGACGCCGAGATTGCAAGAGGCTTTTATATATATACCATCTGGTGAACAGGTAGTGGATGTGGGCTTTCATGTTGATAGCTCTTTCTGGTAAATATGTCGCTTTGTTAGAGAGATGATGCTCTAACTCTTAGGGATATCATTGTTCTTTGGCGGGATGACATTATATCCACGAGAGATATCGCATGTAGTTGGCGGTGGATCCATTGGCTCGTGTAGAAACCCTTGGGTAGGAGATCGCATGTTACCTCCTTCTTCCGAGAGGAATCCATGTTGGACTTGATAGCCCGCATATACACCGATTTGTAGATGGGCTTGTATTTTCCTGCACAGACTAGCTTAGCCATTTTGTCATGTACAGTACACATTGTATATATCAAATAACATTATATATGGCAGGGAAATATATGTTGATTCACTTCCCTTTTAGTTGTGCCTTGCTACTTGCTTGATATTCGCTTATTTCTCCAGGACTTTGTGATCTGGATGTATTATGAACTCCTTATTGATGGATGGACAGTGAGATGTCTCAGGATTTTCAGAATGGATCGTCGATCTGTGTGTATTCCCTACCATCTTTGGTGTCTTGGGACTTGTTTCTGTATGTGGCTATGGATAAGAGTGAGTTTGTTTTTTTGTTTTTACGTGGTGAGACGGACCATATAACATGGCCGCCCACGTACTCTCTGCAGTATTGGGGAGATCAGTCGACGAGTTCAGCCTCATGAGGCAAGTTGAAAAATGTGATCCCATAAGCAGGTCAGACTGCGGGGAAGAGAAAGTTTGATCCTAGGTTGAGGATAAACTGGAGGTGTTAAAAGTTTGATCCCATGTATGGGTAGCCAAATTACAAACGTAAGAGGTTCAATTCACGGTGGGATGACCTAAGTGGTATGATCGTAGTGAAGCCAGGTTGCTGGCTTGAAAGGATGTTTCCCTGAGGGGCAAAGCGTGGAAAGGAGTTGTATGTGGTAAAGGGTTAAAGAACGGAATGGTGGTGATCGATGATCCAAAACGGGATGTTAAGCTTGATGGTAACGTTAGACATAGTACCATTTCACGGTGTCCGACATGATAAGCTGTGGAAATTCATCGCCGTCCATTTCCTGTAATCTGAAAGTGCCTCCTGTCAATACCTCCTTGACAATAAACGGGCCTTCCCAATTTGGAGTGAATTTTCCTTTAGACTGAGCTTGGTTGTCAATGATCTTCTTCAAAACCACGTCGTGTTGTTTGAACTGCCGTAGTTGGACTTTTCTGTTGTAGGATCTTCTTTACAAGTAGAGGGACGCTTATGTGTGGGCCACATACACCCCCATGGATTTTATCCATGAGCCTCTGAGTTTGGTCCTCATCCAGACATTTGAGGAGACCTCGTTCTGCATCTCTTTTCGTATAGTGCATCTCCGTTCAGGTAGAATTTTATAGCAAGTTGATGGATCCGTCTTTTCTCAGTCGGGCTCACCTCAGCGGGTGTAGATCCATCTCATAAGTACTTCTTGATGTGTTGATACCAAGGATGTTGGGTGAGAGGTAGGTCATCCAATACTTTTCAATGGAATTCCCATAGGCTGGAGCTTTTTGTTGCGCAAATGTGAGGGTTGGCATGTCTTCCTTGTCATGTATGTTGATCAAGGAGGCCCAAGTTGCTAGAGCCTCCGCAAAATCATTCCTATTCCACGGAATGTGGAGGAATTATTTTTTTCTTCAAACTTCGAAGCCATCTCAGAGACACCTTGGAGTGGTAAGGCAAAGAATCTGTAGAACTGTTGAAGAGATTTTTCCTTTTTCTTTTTCTTTTTATTTTCTTTTTTCTTTTTCTTTTTATTTTTCTTCTTTTTTTTCTATTAGATCGTGGAAAAGAGCCACATGGCTCACCGATAAGTAGCTCCGGCATTGATGAGGCCGAATGACAATCGTCTGTAGCAAAGGGCTCCTCAAGGCGTGATGAATGAAGTTTTCTCATGATCATCTTCAGCAACCATGATTTGATGGTACCCATGAGCAATCAAAGAAGGAGTACATGTCGTGTCGAAATTTGTTTTGTCAATGAGTATGTGGATGAACAAAGACGTGAAAGCTATCTTTGAGGCAAGCTTTACTCAAATCTACGTAATCCACACAAACTTGCACCTCCTTCCGGTTGCTTCAAAGCAGGGGACTATGTTGGATAGCCATTTAGGGTATGTTGACATCATGATGATCTTGAAGCTTGAAATTGTTTCACAATTTCTTCTTTAACTTTAACTTCTACTCGGGGTTTCATCGCGCTGAGCTTACACTGAATGGCTTGAATCCCCCTTTGATGGGAAGGTGATGAATGATAATGTTCGTGTATAAACTGACCATGTCTTCGTGAGACCATGCAAACACATCCTAGAATAGGGTCAATAGAGTAACCATGTCATTCCTTTGGTTTTGAGTGAGGTCTGTACCAATTTGGATTTGTTTGGGGTTTTTTAAGGTTCCAAGGTTTAAAAGAGGTGGTTTGATCAAGATTTCGCTTAGGTTTGTCTTCCACCCATTCTTTGATCTCCTGAGGTATCTCATAGTCTTCTTGTATTTCCATCAAGTCTGAGTCCAACTTTACATCAAAGTTACAGTCCTTGTGGAGAATAGGCACCTCATCGCAAAGCACAGGCACATCTAAATTGAGTCACGAAGCGAAATATGCTTTCACTTAGTATATAACACTGTTCAATCACACAAAGTGTTAGCCTGTAATGACAAAAGTAACTGCTAATACTGTTCAGAAAAAGTAAGCAGTTATTGCTATCTACAAGGTAGAGAGAGTTTCTTCCCTTTTTACCCTCGTCGGCTAATGCAAGGAGTGCTGCTTCAATTGTCGAGGGCAAAGTCTTGGTGGACTGCAGTGATGGAGGGGATATCATCAACCTCCTTCTCCTGAATGATGACCATTACGTGTGGGCAATCATCGTCTGGGGTGTATCTATTTGAGAAAGGTTTGTTTGGGTTTTTGTTTTGTTTGAACGCACCATTGATGGTTGCCTACGTACTCCTATTGAAGAGGAGATCAGGTCTTTCGTAGTTCAGGCTTTGGTTTTAAAAGGTTCAAAGGGGTAAGTGGTGAGAAGAGTGTAGAGATGTTTTTATGTTTTGTTTTGTTTTGTTTTGTTTTGTTTTTTTGTTTTGTTTTTTTTTTTACATGCATGGAAAATAAAAGGCATACTACGAAGAAAGTGATATCGTTCCAACATTTTCTGGAACTCACAACTTTATCCCCTGGATCTACATCTTCTTGGCTAGTTGAGGCCTGATAGTCCAGTCGTCAGTGGTTATGTTGCCTTCAGGGCTCGTGATAGAGGTTACCCCTTGATTCTAAATGTCTTCGGTTGTGTCCATAACTTGATTACTTCCTGATTCAGTACATTCCTCAGAGACGTTTGCAATGGACGCATCGCAAAAAGGGATGAACTCTGGATTCTCTAATGGTTGGATTCCCCGACAATCTCACCACCTTTTCCTTCATCTATTCCTTCGTCTTCTTCATGGGTTTCAAAGGATTCAACCATGAAATCTCCCTTTTACGGTTGTGGCATTTCTTGTAAAGAACTTTCCTTTTTGGCTTTTTCTTCCTTGGAAAGGATTAGTATTTCCTCCGCATCATCCAAGGTGATAAAATCAGGAACGTGGTTGATATCTTGGAACCATAGGACATTTGATGTTGGCGGGGGAATCTCCTTTGGGATGCCTTTGTCTCTTCTATCATTTATTGCATTAGGATCAGTCCACCTTGTATTCTGGCAGAATTATCGCTCATAGTCTTCACCTCATTTGAACTGCCTGTCTCGAATGGACATCTTAAGCTTTTTATTTCTTTTTTGCCTTTTTTGGTCATGGGAAATTCTATCTCCAGCTCTCCATTTTCAATGAGATCCTGTATTTTATGTTGCAAAGACCAGCATTCTTCAGTCGTATGTCCAAGTGAGTTAGAATGGTAGAGACATATCTTGGTGGAATCATAACTCTTTATCTTGGGTTTTATAGGAGGTAGCAACTCAGTAATCCTTCCTTCGCTTATCAGAAAGTGTAGCATTTCTTCTTTGGATTTTCTCAGAGGGGTGAATTTTCGGACTCTTTTAGAGGTTGTCTGATCTTTCATCTTTGAGAATTCGCATTCCCTCGATCGATTCTTCCGCTGGTGAGATCTTCTAGCAATTTTATCATCCCCATTTTCTTGTATTTTCAGCCTGCTTTGATCTTCTTCATTTAGCTGGCTCATCGTAGAGTCCTTTTTCTCTTGGCTTTCTGATAGTTGAGTGAAAAATTGCCTTGTTTCCTGATGTTGGTGCACTATCAGCTTAGCCAGCAGGTTCACTTGATTCTGGATCGCATCCAATTTTTGCATTACTGGCATACCCTCCTCCGAGTTTTCCAACTCTAGGACATTTGTTATGTGCTTTTGGGGGTATTCCTCCATCCTTCGTATGTACTTACGAATGGGATACATTTCAGCACTTCCTGACCCGATCATGTTTACTTCTTCTGTATCATGTCGCAACGGAAGGTTGGTGTTGACATTTTGTTGGTCAGGTTGTTCGACCACAATACTGCCACTTTCGATTAGATTTTGAATCTTATGTTTTAAGGACCAACAATCCTGTGTATCGTGTCCTAGAGACCCTGAGTGGTAAGCACATCTTTCGCTTAGATTATATCTTTTGCTCCCTGGTTCCAGAGGTGGAGCTAGTTCGGTAATTTTCTTGTGATCCATTAATATCGCCAATACATGTTCAAGGGAATCGCCCAGTGGAGTGAATACCCGATTTTTCGTTCTTTCAAATTTTCTTTTCCTGTTTGGGTATTGGTTGAATGCAGTCTATTGTTGAGATGGCAGATTGTCTTGCATTTTCTAAATGGGGGGACTGTAGTTTGGCCTCCTAGCTTGCCCCTGTACAACAAGGGATACATCCTCATTGCCTTTATCGGATACCCCCTTGGGATCGCTTTCGATACTTGCCGGTTTGTATATGTTTCATGAACCGCTTCCAAGGCAGTGAAGTCTTTAATCTTGCCTGCCTTCAGGCCCATCTCTGCCATTTCACCGTGTTTGATCATTTTCGCAAATGGCTTTCCTATGCCTGCTAGGATCCTCTCATAGTAAGGAGCCTCTTGGATATCAATAAATGTCATTACCATCTCAGTTTCTGTCATTGATGGAATGACTTGTGCTGCTAGATGTCTCCACCTTTGGGCATATTCTCGGAAAGATTCAGTACTTTGCTTTTTCACTTTAGTCACTTGATATCGATCTGGTGCCATTTGTGACTGAAAACTGTACTGATTTAGAAAGGCGTGGGCCAATTCTTCCCAGTTGTGGATTTTGGCATTGTCAAGTCGGGCATACCAGGCTTTAGCTTCTCCAGTGAGACTCTTTTGAAAAAGTTGCATTCTGAGGCTTTCATTTTCAGCATAAGACCCCAGTTCGCCAATGTACACTTTTAGGTGCGTATAGGGATCACCTGCCCCATTGTACTTTTCAAAATCTGGGACTTTAAATTTGGTAGGATATTGAGCCCCTGGGAATATACAGAGATCTGAATAGGTGACACTCCCATAATTTCCAGTCCCTTTAATTGACCGGATGGTATCCTCCATTTGTTGGACTTTCTTTCTTATATCCCCAGTTTCTCGATCATCCCTGAGATTTGTGATTTCTTTATTGGAATGAGGTTTAGGTATCTGGGTTTCCATCTTTTTACCAATGCCCTGACTGCCCCCTAGTGTGAAGGACTCTGGTTGAGTAGGCATTGTCTGGCCCTACATATTTTTACTTTGTTCTTTTAGAAAGACAACCAATTCTGCTATCTGATTCCTTAATCCTTCAAACTCCTCTGGGAAGCAGAGGTAGGATCAGTTGGCCGGTGTAGCCATGCCTAATGATTGGGATCGATGCCTTCTTGGACTTTAAGCAGAGTAGCAGGACCGATTGCTTTCCTGCGAAAGACTTATATAGTTTAGTCTTTAGGGAATGTATATAATAACATGCTATGTGGCGTGTTCATTTTAGGAATTTTATCCTGTAAAACCGATGTCATTTGTTTGTAGCATGTTAAATATATATGTACATATTTCTTCATATTTCTCATTACATGGAGATAGATATGGAATGTAAGTACAAGTAATTTGAAATAAGAGCATGAAGAGACTTTCCTCCGTTTTGGGTTTATCAGAGGCTGACCTATCTTAGGTTACTCTCGCGGCTTTTTGGCATGAAGGTTCCCAAATCATCGCAATCTACTTGACGGGAAGTTAATCCGGTCTTTCAACTGGAGTGAATTTGGGTGGTGCCTTTCCTGAGCCTCAGAGAATTAGTCTTCTCACGAGTCCAGTAATCAAACACCGATGGGATAGCCTCCTGGTGGAGGGACCACACAACATACATTCACATACATCGCGTCTCACCGTATGAAAAATGATGACATGTGTGAAGCACTAATATCACAAGCAGATATGGTGCGAAGTTGAGTTGGCAAAATGACCATTTTTCCCCTCCTAGGGTTATCTCTGGTTTTCGCGCAGTTGTAGCAGTCATTTCTCAGGTTTACCTCTGAGGTTGGCTTGCTGTTGACTTTGACTATCCTCAGGGTCATCTCTGAGGTTGGCTTGACCTATTCCCATGGTTGGGACTGAGACTGGATACCTCGGGGTCATCTCCAAGAGATTAATCGGTCTTCTCAGGTGTGTGGTCAGATTGTATCTCTGAGCCTCGGGGTTATCTCCGAGGTTTGATTCAATTACTCCAGATTACGATCCGGGGTTTGATGATGAACTTCCGGTAGTGTCCGGTGTGGATTTGGATTGTCTTTCAGGGTTCCCTCTTAAAAGACGAATCTGTCCTCCTGCAATGTTAGTAACAGTAGAAGAAAATTTCGAGTGTCTACAGTATGTATGAATAGTACTCCGGCATGAAAAGCTAAAAATTTAATAAGAATGTTCAGAAAAATATTTTTGTGAAACGATACTAGATGAAGCGCAAATTTCAAGAATATTCTACTAATTTCATGGAGTATAGAAGCAATACTTATCAACATAAGTGTAGGATTAGGAATATGAAACGAAATAATATTACTTATATATTACAGAGTATGGAAAAACATATTATTTCTTACGAATAGTGAACAAAAATAATTTCCCTTACGAATATGGAATGAAAATAATATTCCTTAGGAATATTGAACGAAGACAATATCCCTTACGAATATTGAACGAAGATAATATTCCTTACGAATATTGAACGAAAATAATATTCTTACGAATACGAAAAATAATATTTCTTCTGAATATGAAATAAAAAATACCCATTACCTTAGTAGGAGAGTAATTTCGACTGGTATAGCGGAGATATTCTTGAAGAAAACTTATATTTTTTTCTACACTCAAAGCTTTCTTAGACTCAAAAGAAATACGATCAATATTATAGAAGAAGAATTCTCTGATTCTGGTGTGATTTTCATTTCTAAACTAAACATCCTATTTATAGGAGAATGGCAGGATACTATTTAGAAAATAAAATCACGGATGCACAGTAATGGAATTCACGGGCAAAGTTCACGTGCGAAATCAACGAAAATTTTTTATTTTACTATGTTGCACTATGCATCACTATGCACACACTATGCAGTACTATGAAACACTATGTAGTACAATACAATAAAATATAATATATTCTATTTTGTATAATATGAATAACTTTGTCGTCTCAATTATTGATTTAATAATATAAAATATTGTGACAATAATTGAATCAATAATGTGAGATAATATGCAGCAATTAATGTGGCAATAATTGAATAAAACTAAGTGACTTCTCACGTAAGCATCAATAATCAAAGATATTGTACAATACCGTGTGTTACTATGCAACCACGCGTATTACTGTACTTTTATCACCGGGTATTTCAATAGTTTAACGGTAAAACTTTTGCCGTTATTTTTATAAAAAGTTATTTATGTCGTTTTCTAACTCCGAGAGTAATTTCGTTGTGAGGTCCACCAATGATTGTGCCGTCGTACGAATATTCCCCGATAAAATGAATATTCCCCGACCAAACGAATATTTTATGACAATTTGCTTACTTTACAAACTTTATAAATATTACCCACAACTATAACATTATAACAAATCCACGCCTTATTATTCAAAATAATATTTAGAGAAAATTAAATCTTTATTCATAAAAGTTGGGGTCTTACAGGTTGGTGCCCCTTCGAATGGGCACTTAGCCCTTGAAAAGGCATGGGATGCCATTGAAAAGGCATATATGGTATCCTTTGGTCAAAAAGACGTAGTTTTGATCATATGCAGTATGGGCGTGTTTATTCAAACCTATAAAATGACGTAGTTTTAGTATTAATGTGACACCCCCAAATCCGGGCACTTCAATCCCACAGATTTGGTGTTCACTGTCCAATTAAATCATAACTAACTGCCCATATCCAAAGGATAAAATTAAACTCAAAAGTTTAAACAATAAATCTCCTATTAAAGGGTTACATAATCTAAAATAAATCCCAGGTCATCTAACCTTTATTACAATCATCAGCGGAAAATTAAAACATAACCATAATTAAAACCATAAGCTTCATAAATAAAAGATAAATTAAGCGTTGTCGTCTAATCAAGCACTTTGTCCTTGCCCTTGCTTGTAGAAAGCTCTTCAAACTTCTTAACTTCATATGCAATATTTTGTGCAAGAGTGAGCAAACAATTGCCCACAACAAGGATAATATACAATAACATTTTATGAATGACAATTAACTGAGCTTTCAATGGTAAAGTATTCTTACCGGAACAATAAACTTTAATTCAACAACTATGAGTTCAAAGGAATAATGAACGTTTAAGTTAACAATAGATATCAACATCAAAGAATACACTAAGGGTCACAAGACCACGAACTATACTCTAGGTTTTCAAGTATTTCTACTTTAACCTTTAACAGTCTAAAAGACTATAATTATCATCTATGTCCTAGGTTAACAAGTGTTTCCACTGTAACCTTTAACAGTCTAAACGACTATATGGACCATCATTCCGTACTCCAGGTGATCAACCCTTTGTACTATGTATTGAACAAACATTTTAACGTTATTGCGTAGTTCTAAAATAATCCCCTAATATAGGGTTGTTCATCTCAGCTTAAATTCACTACTACAAAAAAGTAAATAGACAACACTTAAACCACAACGTTTTTATAAAAAACGTTGTTGTATTTTTTTTACAACGTTTTTTAATAAAACGTTGTAGATGCATATAAAAAAATGTTATTTATTTATAAGGGGCAATTTTTAGTTTTAAATAGATAACATTTTTTTAAAAAAACGTTATCTATTTTAAAAACACGAAGCTTAAAATAAATTATGCGGAAGTTGAAAACTTGAAATTAAAAACGAGATCGTCTTCTCACTCCCTTTTTAGTCTTCTCTCTCCTCTCGCAACACAACACAACACAACACAAAGAAAGGAGATCAGAGAAAAAGAATCCACCGGCAGACATATAAAGAGTAAAATGGCGAGATACGACAGAGCTATCACGAACTTTTCACCAGATGGCCATCTCTTCCAGGTTGAATATGCGCTCGAAGCCGTCCATAAAGGTAACGACGCCGTCGGCGTTAGAGGCACCAATACCATCGTTCTCGGCGTTGAGAAAAGTCTACTGTCAAGCTTTAAGACTCCAGGTCCCCTTTTCTTCTCCTCTGTTTGTTTAAATATGTGTATTATTATTTTTCTTTCTCCATGTTATGCTTTTTGATTTAGGGTTTTGCATAACTTTCAAATTGTGCGTGCGGGATATCTGAAGACTGAACCTTAGATTTACTAGATTGGAACCAAATGTTTATGGGTTCCTGGGAATGAAGGAAAAATTTATTCGTACAGGCTAGAGTTTTGTTTTTGTAATGAATCAAAAGGGTGTTACTGGGATTCCCTTTTGGAATTGCCTTGCAAACAAAAAAAAATTACTTTTTTTTATTCATACACGACCTGACTATGAATGGTGCTCACACTGCTTGCAACTAGTAATCACTAACTTGGAAGCATGTTTTCATGGGGTCATATGGATGGATAATGGATGAAAATTTAAATTACTTATAGCTGTTAAGTATTGCATGATATTGGTATAGCTCTTGGGATTCATGTCTTGTTTAGAAAGCTAAGCTTTTTCTCTTTGTTTTTAATAGTTTTTGTTGTTTATCATGCCTAATTAGTAATGGTTGCCACACTGTGAGCCCTACTATTTTGTGCAGAACGTGGTCTAATTAAAGGTTCTGGTGGACAAGAACGTGATGTTACTCTTAATCAGGTTCACTTGGTTTGCTCCTCTGAAAGCTCCCCTGATTCCAATTCTCCATATTTGGCTAGCTCACTTGGTTCACTCTGCAAAGCTTGCAAAGCTGAGGTAAAATAAACATACATATATACATATGTATACATGTTTGATTTGTTTGTGAAGTTCATATATATGAGATCTGGTTGTTTGATTGATAGATCCCATTTGGTTTTTTTTTTTCCTTTTCTTTTCAATTTTCCAGGCTTCAGCTATTTCTCTTTTTCATTATGTTGTTTCACTTTTCAGGTCTAATACTTCTTTTTTCTATTCTTTTCAAATAGAAAAATGGGAGATCTTCAGAATACATGATACTGATAGTCGTTCTTTTAATTTTTGCCTTACTTTTTCAAAGGGGGAGATTTTTGAAATACTCTGTATTTCTTTTCAATTTTTTTTTGTTTTTTTGCGTGTTGTTGTGTGTGAGAGTGATACTATGGTGGTTGAGATTTGTGTCTGTTTTCTATTTAACTTGAAAGATAAATGAAATAATTGATGGAGGTATTTTTTTAATTTTTATTTTTCTAGGTGGAAGTGGACGCACTATGGATACAAGGGCCAAAACTAGACACAGTGATGAGCCAAGTGAAGAAGCTGGAAGTGTCTGTTCTGGTCTTGGGTCAAAAAAAGCCCTCTTCACTCCTTAATTGGTTGGTCATTTCTTTGAAAAAAAGCCCTCTTCACTCCTTAATCCGTCCGACCGGCGCGCCCTGCGCGGGGTTTTGCATTAGGACAGTGCGGCCCACACCATGTAACCAGGAACTTGTTACGCTGCAGCTTTGCTCTTCATCATAGCGCACCCCGCGCCGATCCTGCAGAATGTGTAGCTTTGCTTGATCTTTCTTCCAATGCTAGCATTTTGAAGTGCTCATTTAATATCCTACAACAAGAACAAAAACCCATCAAAAGCAACATGAAATAATCAAAAAAGTAACAATATAACAAGCTAAATAAAGATAAATCGTAGGTTAAAAACCTACTCATCAAATTCACCCAAACTTGAAACATTGTTTGTCCTCAAGTAAAATGATATGCAATGCAACTAACTATGCTAAAGTACGAATCTAGTATTAAGACAGAATATAGTTACTCATACAGCCTCAGAGAAATTAAACAAACTCAACAATACTTCATATCAAAACCAATCAATAATTCCTTATCAATCCTCAAATCTTAAACCGTTATTACTGGTATAGTGTGTGTGCGCTCAACATTCATGCTAACTGATGTGAATGCAAATTTAATACATAAACAATCTCTTAGAAGGCATCATACAGTATAAACTCAAAATTTTCAAAAACAGACGAGATCCAACTAAAATCAAACAATCACCAATATCAAGGGTCCAACTGGGGTACTTATGCTTTCTTTTTCAATCACGGGGGCTTTTTGCTCTTATTTCCCATTTTATTCTCTCTCTCTTTTCTGTTTTCTTTTTTTTTTTCCTTTTTTCGCAGTGAGTGCATTTTACGCTCCATCTCACGCCTGTGTTTATGGAGAGTGCGTTTCACGCTCCTTCTTAACCCACCATAGGACTCAATTAATTCAATTTGGGAAGGTTCCCAATTATTTTTTTTAGAAACTTATATGCCCCACTTTTTCCCCCAATCTTAGGTTCTTGCCTAATTTTTGTCTTCGCTACCTATCCCTGTCATTCTTTCCTTTAAACTAGCATTATCCTTTAGAAATTCCTTATGTATCAATTTGAACTAATCAGTCCACATAAGTGCTATTAACGTGTTAACCTTATTATACCAGTTTTAAACAAGCAAACAATCCAATTTATATAAAAAATTACATCAAAGTTCTAATATTCGACAATGTAATTGTCTACATAATTCCAATCTCATCATTGACCAAGAATAAACTTTTACTATCTAATAACTGAATTCATGCAAATTGAACTACATGCAAATTTTATTTTTATTTTTGTTTTATTTTTGAAATTAATGTATTAAACTAAAAGACATGAAAAACAAACAAATATAAAAACTAAACAAACTAACTAACATGATTTTTAAATCTTCACAACTTAACAGTGAAACATAACCCCCCCAAACTTAAATCAAATAATGTCCCCATTATGACAACATAGAACAATTAAAAACATGAGGACTTCCCTGAAAGACGAGTCAGTCGCCATCCGAAGGAGGGTATGCTGGAAGGATAAGGGGAATAGGCATGACCACTGGATTGGCATTGGGATTGCAATGAGAAAACACATCAGCAAGCGTGTTGAAAGCATTTGCATTGTACTGATGCATCAAATCTTGACGTTGAGCCAACCACAAAAATTGATTCCTTGAACCACGAGATTGTTACTCGTCCATTGGTGCAGCTGCAACTGGGAGTGAGGGTTGGCGAATCATAATATAACCTTTTCCTCTTGGATGAGATCTTGCCCCCTCCCATGCCTTGTACTTTTCAATTGTAGCATGGTCGATTATAGCCATTGGTTGTTGAACCTGTTTAGAAGGATGCCACTGCACCCCGGCTTTGTGGCACAAATCAATAATGAGGAATCCATGTAGAAGACCCCCCGTAGTACTTCCCCATAGCAATCGATCAATGGACTCCTGAATAAAATCACCCACATCCACATTATAGAACACAATGGAGTTATTCACACGGTAATGGTGGTGAACAATCCCATATAATAGTTGTGCCCTTTCCTTAGTTACATCATTTTGGTGGCGTGTGGGCATTAAATGGGCACAAAGGAATGCATACCATGCTTTTCCATACTGACTTAGGGAGGAGTGAGGAAAACTTATATTTTCATCTGTTCTGACTCGAGTCACCCATTGAGTTCCCGGTTTGCACAATCTTATAATCAACTCATCCAGATCGGGTAAACCATCTTCATATCGTTCAGTATTTGGTGTCTCCAACCCAAAATACTCGTTGATTGCATCGGCATGAAAAGCCACAGGTTTACCCCGAACCATGATTACGTGACTGACATGCTCCATTGCATTGGCATAAAACTCTTTCACTATATTGATCAGCGCTGGAAGTGGTTGCTCTACTAACTGGAACCAATAATGTTCCACAATCATCAATGCCATATCACCGTCCAAGTTATCATCCAGCTTCAATCCTCGTTCTAGCACCAAATTCTTCTTGTCTATGGATGATTTGAACCTTGCCTTGGCCTCCTCACTAAAAACATTCATGTGATCATACTGAGCCCGAGCAGTGGGGGTGGACGGACGTTTTCTCTTATGTGAAGACATGGTGTTTGTGGTGAATTATAGGCTAAAGTTTTGGTTCATGATTTATGTCGAACAGGTGGTGGGCGTAAAGGCTACTTCCCCCAAACTTGGCTTTTTTGAATTTTCTTTATAACCCAAAATATGAACTAAGCCAACACAATCCTTAGGCAACAAATTTTACCAATCAAAAGAGAAGATGAACGAGAAAATAACAAATTGGGTTTACCTTCAAGAATAATTTGTGTTTCCCCCTTTGTAATGATGCCCCAATTTGGAAGAATTTGTGAAGAAAAGGAATTAGATTTAGTGTGGGAGTGTATTGCTTGTATGTAGAAGGACTGTGGCTACTTGCAGTAGTTGAATTCATATAGGAGATGAAAACCAACGTGTGTTGGGAGTTGTAGAGTTTATTGGTTTAATGAGAGAAGAAGTTGGGAAGAAGAAGGAGAAGTGGTGTGTAAGAGTTGTGGAAGTTATAGGAGTTATGGGGTAGTGGGAGAGTTTGAGTTGTAAGAGAAGTGAAGAGTTTGAATGTAAAAAAGGAGTTATTAGGTGGTTATGGCCGAGTATGATGTGTTAGGATCACATTTAGTGCCTGGAGTTTTCGAGTGACGCGCCCCCGCGTCGTGTATAGGCCTGAGATGGTGCACCCCGCGCTGTAAGGTCAGTAAGTACTGATGAGGTAGCGCGCCCCGTGCCGGGTTTACACCTCTTGTAGTGTGCCCAGCACTAGGGTGTCAGTATGTTTGATGGCAGATGGCGCGCCCCGTGCAGGGTTACACCTCTTGTAATGTGCCCCGCACTAGGGTGTCAGTATGTTTGATGGCAGATGGATATGCGCGCCCCGTACTATTCCCGCACCGGCTGATCAGGAAGTCATCGAAGAATTGGCGCGCCCCGCGCCATGTGCATGCTTTAGGCGGCGCGCCCCGCGCCATATATGCAGTGTATTGGTGACTATTTTTCCTTCATTTCCTACAAGCATACCACTATGGAGTCATTATTCTTTGAAAAAGAAAAATCTACTGTACTTTAAACTAAATTGTACTTAATAACTACAATAGAAAAGGTTTAGAGCTTGGGTTGCCTCCCAAGTAGCGGTAGTTTTAACGTCGTAAGCACAACGGCGGCAAGTGTAATTGCGATGACATCCCAATTTGATTCGCCACCCCAATAATGCTTCAATCGTTGACCGTTCACCTTGAACGTCTCTAATAGATTTCTACTGTATAGTTCAACGACACCATGTGAGAAAATCTTTTTATAGTTAATGGACCCGACCACCTTGATTTTATCTTTCCTAGGAACAACCGCAATATGGAGTTTAACAATAGTACTGATTGCCCCGGTTCGAACGTTCTCTGCATGATTTTTTGTTCCTGCCATTTCTTGATTTTTTCTTTGTACAACTTTGAATTCTCATAGGCTTGTAGTCTGAATTCGTCGAGTTCGTTTAATTGAAGTAGCCTCTTTTCACCTGCTGTTGCTTAATCGAAATTGAGCTTCTGAATTTCCCAATATGATTTATGCTTTAACTCCACCGGTAAGTGACATGTTTTCCCGTAAACCAACTGATATGGCGACATCCCAATTGGCGTCTTGTAAGCTGTCCTGTAAGCCCATAATGCGTCGTCCAATTTGAGAGACCAGTCCTTTCTGTTTGGGTTTATGACATTCTCTAATATTTTCTTCACCTCCCTGTTGGAAACTTCAGCTTGCCCACTTGTTTGGGGATGATATGCCGTAGCAACCTTATGATTGACCCCATATTTTTCCTTGAGGGCTGTAAAGGATCTGTTACAGAAATGACTACCCTCATCACTTATTATAACTCGTGGCGTGCCAAATCTTGTAAAAATATTCTTGTGTAAGAATTTGAGAACCACCTTGGCAGCATTTGTGGGTAGTGCTACGACTTCAACCCATTTCGACACATAATCAACCGTGAGCAAGATTTACTGATTATTAAACGATGAAGGAAATGGCCCCATAAAATCTATGCCCCATACGTCAAAAAGTTTAACTTCTAAGATAGTTTGTAGTGGCATCTCATTCCTTTTTGATATATTACCCACCCTTTGAGATCTATCAAAGCTTTTAACAAACTGGTGGGCATCCTTAAATAATGTAGGCTAATAAAACCAAGCTTGAAGAACTTTTTCCGTTGTTCTCTCACTACCATAATGTCCCCCATATACAGATGAGTGACATTCGTGCAATATGTTCTTCACTTCGCTGTAGGGTACACACCTTCTAATCATCTTATCGGCGCACTATTTAAATAGGTATGGCTCATCCTCATGTACCACTTGACATTATGTAGTAATTTTTTCTTTTGTTGCCTTGTAAAATCAGTTGGAAGGATGTTGTTCACTAGATAGTTAGCGAAATCAGTGTACCATAGAAATTTCGTATTGACCCCAAACAGCTGCTCATCCAGAAATGACTCATTAATTACACACCTGTCCTCTTCATCTTTACCCGAATTTTCCAGCCTCGATAAATGATTTTGAACTTGATTCTCTGTCCCTTTTCTATCTTTTATTTCCAAATCGAATTCTTGTAGGAGAAGTATCCACCTGATAAGTTGTGGCTTAACATCTTTCTTCGAAATTAAGTACCGAATGGCCGAGTGATCTGTATAAACTACTACCTTTGTCCCGATCAAATATGCCCGAAATTTATCGAATGCATATACTACTGCAAGTAATTTCTTTTCCGTAGTTGTGTAATTCATTTAGGTCTCCGTAAGTGTCTTACTTGCATAGTATATGGCATGGAATACCTTCTCTCGGCGTTGACCCAAGACAACCCCAACCGCATAGTCGTTTGCATCACACATTAACTTGAAAGGCATATTCCAATTCGGTGCGACGATGACTGGAGCTGTAGTTAATTTCTTCTTTAATAGCTCGAATGCCAACTTACAATCCTCATCAAACTTAAAAACTAAATCCTTCTCTAAAAGACTGCACAATGGTTTTGCAATTTTAGAGAAGTCTTTTATAAATCTCCTGTAGAACCCGGCATGTCCCAGAAAGATGCAGATTCCCTTAACTGAAGTTGGTGGTGGAAGCTTTTCAATCGTTTCCAGCTTTGCTTTATCAACCTCTAATCCTTTAGTCGAGACCTTGTGCCCCAAAATTATTCATTCTTCAACCACAAAATGGCACTTTTCCCAGTTAAGTACCAAATTTGTTTCTGTGCATCTCTGTAAAACCATCACCAAATTCTCTAGACAAGCATCAAAATCATCCCCATAGACAGAAAAGTCATCCATGAATACTTCCACATTTTTCTCCACCATGTCCAAGAAGATGGCCATCATACACCGTTGGAAGGTAGCGGGTTCATTACACAAGCCGAAGGACATTCTCCTGAATGCGAATGTGACGTATGGCCACGTGAAGGTAGTCTTCTCTTGATCTTTAGGAGCAATGACTATCTGATTATATCCTGAATACCCATCCAATAAGTAGTAGTACACGTGTCCCGCTAATCTGTTCAACATCTGATCGATAAAAGGCAGAGGAAAGTGGTCTTTGTTGGTCGCCTTATTCAACTTCCTGTAGTTCATGCAAACCCTCCATCTAGTCATTGTCCTCATTGGAATTAGCTCATTGTCATCATTTTGTACTATGGTCATTCCTCCCTTTTTTGGCACACATTGAACCGGACTGACCCACTTACTGTCTGAAATCGGGTAGATGATTCCCGCATCCAACCATTTAAGGATTTTTTTTTTCTTCACTACTTCTTTCATGATTGGGTTGAGCCGTCTCTATTGCTCCACTGTCGGCTTTGCATCTTCTTCCATCAGAATTTTGTGCATGCAAAAGGATGGGTTGATTCCCTTGATATCTGCAATTGTCCATCCTATAGCCGATTTATGCTCTCTAAGCACTTTTGGCAACTTATTTTCCTGCAATTCGTTAAGTGCAGCAGAAATAATAACAGGTAAATAAATAGAATTGCCTAAATATGCATACCTGAGGTGTTTAGGGAGTGGCTTACGTTCAAGAGTAGGTGGCTCCTCCAATGAAGGTTTCATCCTTGTTGTGGCTCTTTCCTCCATGTGAAATGGTTCAAAGGGTGCTTTGACTCTACTAACTCATGGAAAGGAATCCAGCATTTGTAAGTAATCCACAAATTCCGGATCATCTAAATCTTAATCTCCCAATAATGTTGTTTCCGATGGATCATTAGCCAAACTTTTAACCATTTCTTCGCTGATTATCTGATCAATGGCATCCATCCTGAAACACTCCTCTTCATCTGTGGGGAATTTCATGGCTTTAAAAACATTGAACTTTACTTCCTGATCTTGGACCCTCATAGTTAGTTCACCTTTTTGCACATCGATGAGAGTCCTTCCCATAGCCAAGAACGGTCTCCCTAGGATGATTGGGATGTTCTTATCTTCCTCAAAATCCAGAATTATGAAGTTCGCGAGGAATATAAATTTGTCAACCTTGACCAAAATATCCTCCACAATGCCTCTTGGGTACGTAACTGACCTATCTACCAACTGCAACGAAATGTTCGTAGGCTTTGGAGCTAGTAAACCCAATTCTGTATAAACTGATAATGGCATAAGGTTCACACTTTCCCCCAAATCACATAAACACTTGTTGAATGCCATGTTCCCAATTGTGCACAGAATAGTAAAACTCCCCGGATCTTTCAACTTTGGTGGCAACTTTCGCTGTAAAACTGCACTACACTCCTCGGTTAATGCCACCATTTCAAAATCTTCCAATTTCTTTTTCCTGGACAAAATCCCTTTCATGAATTTAGCATAACTTGGCATCTGCTCAAGGGCTTTAGCGAACGGAATATTAATCTGAAGTTTCTTAAAACTTCTAAAAATTTAGCGAATTGCTTATCCAATTTATGTTTTTGAACTCTTTGCTGAAAAAGGTGAGGGAGGATAAACAATCGGTTCGTTAACTGTCTTGCTCTTTTCCACTTGTTTTTCTTCCCCTTTTTTGTCCTCAACCACTTTACTTTCACTTTTTTATCATCTTCTTTTGCAACCAAATTTTCTGTTTTCTGATCCTCAAGTTGTTTTCCACTTCTCAACATAATTGTCTGACATTGCTCATGATTACCTTTTGGATTTTTCTCTGTATCACTTGGTAATGTTCCTTGACACCTATTATTCAATGCAAAAGATATTTGTCCCATCTAATTTTCTAAATTCTTGATGGCTATTTCTTGCAATTTCATGGCGATTGCTTGGTTTTTCATGGCTACCTCGTTGCTTGTTATATACTTTGATAATAACTCCTCTAAATCTAATTTCCTCTCTTGATGTTAAGTTGGTTGTTGTTGTTGATTCTGAAATCTTGGGGGATAAGATGGTCGTGGAGCTTGCTGATGCTGATTATTACTCCACTAAAAATTAGGATGATTCCTATTCCCCGGATTGTATGTATCCTGGTACGTATTCTATGGAATTCTGTTATAGCTACCCACAAATTGCACTAACGTTGGGTTGATTGCACATTGATCTGTAGGATGTTCACCCGTGCACAATTGACAAATAACTGCAACCTGATGTGTCTGTACCCCTGACAATGCATCTAACTTCTTAGAGAGCGTTGAAATCTGCGCTGCTATTGCCGTCACTCCATCTACCTCTAACACTCCAGCTGCCTTAAATTGTGTCATTCTTGCTGTGGGCCACTGATAATTATTAGCTGCCATTGTCTCTATCAATTCATACGCCTCCTCATAATTCCTTGCCATAAAAGCTCCTCCCGAAGCTGCATCAATACTGGTCCTGAGATTCCCATGTAATCCATTGTAAAATGTGTTCATCTGCAACCACTTAGGCAATCCGTGATGTGGGCATTTTCTGAGCAACTCTTTCTATCTCTCCCATGCCTTGTACAATGATTCCCCATGTTGTTGTTCAAACATAGTAATCTCGTTTCTCATCTTTGCAGTCTTCGCTGACGGAAAAAAGTTTGCTAGAAATTTTTGAGCCAGGTCATCCCATATAGTTATTGAACCCGATGGTAGAGAGCGTAACCAACTCTTCGCCTTGTCCCGTAGAGTGAATAGGAACAAGCGAAGTCTGACAGCATCATTCGACACCCCATTATATTTGAAGTGTCGCATATCTCCAAAAAGATGATCAAATGTTCATTCGGATCATCATTTGCAAGTCCCCCAAACTGAACCGAGTTTTGGATCATCTGAATAGTCCCAATTTTAATCTCAAATGTGTTCACAGCTATAGTAGGCCTGATGATACTCGACTGCAGCTCAGTCACCTTGGGTGTAGCAAAGTCCCTCAACGCTTTCTGGTCTTCGGCAGCCATTGCTTCTTCTTTTTCAGAATTTTCGAAGTTTTCCCTTGTCTCCTTGATCCACTTACTTAGCCTTTGAAAACGTCTCTCAATGTCGTCCTCAAAAGGAAGCAAGTCTGGATTTTTGGATCGAGTTTGCATAAACCAACTTTAAAAACCTGAAATAAGACGAACAAAACAAAAATAAAAATGTTTAAGTAAAACTAGACTAATTAAACTGATATCGCAAAATATTAAAATCTATACTAATTATCCCCGGCAACGGCGCCAAAAACTTGTTGGGTAAAATCTAATTACGCACAACACGCAAGTATACTTGGTCAACAAGTAATAAAGTGTAAGTAGAGTATCGTTCCCACAGAGAAATTAGTAAGAATTTAACCCTCGCAATTACCAGCTTCCTATTAATCCTAATTTTATTAAACTATTCAAATTCAAGTTTGTAACTAAAAGTATTAAAAATAGTAAAATTACCAAACAATCAACAAACCCTCAAAACTAAAATTTCAAACAAGTATTGGAGAATTAGGCTTACAACTTCACCCTAAGCATCACTCTAATTATTAACCTTTATTCCAAGTTTAATTCACTATCACAGATTATTAATCAAAAACACAAAAGTAGAATTAGCCACCTCTCGATGCACTAACTGTAAAACCCCAACTTTTATGAATAAAGATTAAAAAAAATTCTTGAAATATATTTTTGAATATTATGGTGTGGATTTGATATAACATTATAGTTGTGGGTAATATTTAAAAAATTTGCAAAGTAAGCAAGTGGTTTTAAAATATTCGATTGGTCGGGGGATATTCATTTTAACAGAGAATATTCGTACGACGGCACAATCATTGGTGGACCCCACAACGGAAGTATTGTCGTAGTTAAAAAATGACAGATATATCTTTTTATAAAAATAACGGCGAAAGTTTTACCGTTAAACTGTTGAACAACCCGATAGTAAAAGTAAAAGAATACGATGTGGTTGCATACAAGTAGTAGCATTATTGATTATTGATGCTTAGGTGAAGTCACTCGGTTATACTCGATTATTGCTATAGTAATTGTTGCATAATATCTCTCGTATTATTGATTCAATTATTGTCACAAGATATCATCTGCATAATATTTTATATTATTAAATCAATAATTGAGACGACAAAGTTATTCATATTATTATTTGCAATATTGACGACGTCTAGAAAGTTCTGTCGAGAAGAGGTTTGGTCACCTAATTACGCGCCAATATGGAGAAATCCTTATCGGAAAGTCCCCTCTTTCTTGGGAATGATCTGGTTGTTAAATATTGTGAGTTGTAATATTAATGATGAATAAGTTTGTGTTGATTATAGATGAAATTGATATTTCCATTGTGTTAGGATTATTAGTGTTAGTGGGAATCAACATTTATTTCGATAATAATTGATTTTTGGAGGTTATATTGACCAATCGGGTAATTAATCGGCTAAATGAGCAATTAATTGCTATTAATTCACATGCTTATAACTATTTGTTCACATGTGTTTACTATTGATTCACATTCATGTACTATTAGGGGAGGTGGTGCAAGATTGATAATACTTGCATGACTAAATTAAAAATGGAGGTATAGATGAAGGTACTATACTGTAATTATATTTTTTCACATGTATAGAACTATTGATTCACATGAATGTACTACTGATTCACATGATGTACTATTAGGGGAGGTGGTGCAAGTTTGATAATACTTGCAGGACTAAATTAAAAATGAAGGAAAAGATGAAGGTATTATATTGTAATATTTCGAGCCCCAAATGTGCAATTATCGAAACTATGTTTTCCTATAAATAGAAGCTCATTCTTCTTTCATTCTCACCAATTCACTAAGATTCACAAGAGCAATTATAGAGAGAGAAGCTATAGAGAGAAAGAAGAAGAGTAGTATGTTTCCTTGTCAAGCAGCTGTACAAATATGGTTGCTCGTTTTTGCCTAAGAGGGGCTGTTTTGATGCACTTGGAACTGCTTTTGTAACTGCCTCTTGGGTTAGCTCCTGGAGAGTTGCTGAGCTGGTTTGGGTTGGTGAGGTGTTGGGTTCTTAGGCTGGCTCCTACCGAGATGATGGTGGGGTGCTACTTGGTCGAGCTCCTACCGAGATTATGGTGGGGCCAGGTGGTTGGGCGAGGTGAGGGGCTGTTTGGGCGAGGTGAGGGGCTGGTTTGGGTGAGATGAGGTTGGTTTGGGTGTGAGGTATAGTATTGGGCGAGGTGTTTTTTGGGCGTGCTGGTTTGGTGAGGTGTTGGACTCCCTATTACCAGCAGTAGCTCCTTGGCTCTTAAAGCTCTCTTTCTTGATCATTCTGGCTGCTAGGGTTTTAGGCTTACTGCTTGCTTCATTTTATATGCATGTTTTATGTTAGTTCCTTGTTCTTTTGTTTGATTGTTGATCTTTAGTTGATCTTTTTGGGGGTTGTCCCATGAGGTTATTTCTAAAGCTTCTGGGGTATGCCCATTTGCAACTATTTATTCTCTTTTCTCTTCTATATACAAACAAATTTAGCATAAAAAAAAAGAAGAAGAAGAGTAGTCTGCTACTTCACTATTCCAGTATCCAGTTTTCTTCTAAGGTAAGTGGTATTATTTCTTTCGTATTCGTATGGGATATTATTTTTGTTCAGTATTCGTATGGAATAATATTTTCTTCCATACTCTGTAGTATGTAAGTAATATTATTTCATTTTGTATCCCTAATTCTACACTCATTTTTGTTGAAGTATTACTTCTATATTCCATGAAATTAGTAGAATATCCTTGATATTTGCACTTCATCCAGTATCTTTTCATGGAAATATTATTCTGAGCATTCTTGATAATTATTGATCTTTTCATGCCAGAATACTATTCACGGGGTACTATTCACCTGGTTACTATTCACTCGAATATTTTTCACTCGGGTATTTGGGGCACTTTTTATGCTGGGGTACTATTCACGAGGTACTATTCCTGAAGTACTATTCATAGGGTACTATTCATGGGGTACTATTCACAAAAAAATATATTTCTTTTCTGTCCAAATTATTTTTGATACATGAATATTATTCTTGAATTTTAGTCCACAAAGCAGTATCATGTTGATAATTTGGATGTTTTTAAACTCTGGATAAATTTAAAGTCTTTAATATTTATCCTTGATATCGTTTGATTAATGCTTATATCATTGTCATCATCCTCATGCTTGTATTGTGATGAAAGTCATCTTTCGCTTACATGCATAGGATTGTTGATTGGTATGATTATGACCAGGGATCATTCGATATAATCATGACCCGTAATGTTACAAATGATGTGGTAAAAGTTCTCATTGGCCCGTAGTGCATTGATGGATAACTGTTGGTATGATTATGACTAGGGATTATTCGGTATAATCATGATAATTGATGATTACATTAATATCATTAGCCCGTAGTACAGGAATGATTCGATGATGTGGCTTATTTATTAAGCTGAGTCTCAGCGATAAAGTGGATGAAAAACTTTTTAAATCATAGAAGATAGTAGATATCATGCTTTACTTGACTCTTTTAATGGATTGCTTGTTCCGCTGCAGTTAAACTTGATGTTTATTATATTTTATCAATTTAACATTGTTGAAGGCTAACGATAATTTATTATGCATTATCTTAGTCATAATATTTCTTACTGGGCTAGTTGAGCTCACCCTTTTGTGTTCATTGTTCTCTTCAGGAAATGAGAACGTAGCCAGGACTAGTCGGGGAACAGAGTGACGGTTCGAGATGGTGGCTATAGTAGTCCTCACTATTTTATGAAATAGTGTGATAATAAATGTAATGAGGACTTCATTTGAGTTTGAATACTGTCTATGAGACAATATTCATGTAAAAACTCTAAGCTACGATGTTGTCGTATTGTATAAAAGAAGTTTGTATTTGATTTATGTACCATGTATTTGGCGACTCAGAATGGGTGATGTATACCTATTTTGGGGTGTCACAGTTGGTATCAAAGCTTAGGGATATGATATCTGACTGAGATGTAAGACTAGAACTAGGAGGGGAGAGATGGGTAATTCCTTCGCTAGTATGACCTACCTAAGTTATTTGTTATTTAATTGGTCGGTCAGAGTATAGGGATAATATGTGGCATGCCAATTAACCTTTGTTTTGTGACAGTGTTTGAGAATGGCATCTGAAATTGTTGAGATAAGAAATGGAGCACATGAGACCATTGAGGTACAACCGATCAATAACCAGGATAATGTGCATCAGGCAGGCAATAATCCTTGTGTAAACAACAACATCGACCAAATGACGAATGATGGTATATTTAGGAACTTTTTAGAATTTATGCAAAACCAAACGAGAGAGACTCTTATTCATAATGCAGGTGGAAAAATTGGCAACTCACGGCTGGTCACTGCTAAGTAGTTCAAGGAGCTGGGACCGCCAGAGTTTTTGGGAAAGCCAGAACCACTTAAGGCGGAGACATGGATAAAGAAGATCACCAAGATATTTGATGTCTTGGAATGCTCAGAGGAGCAAAAGGTTCCCTTTGCCACCTTCATGTTGCGTGAAGAAGCAGATTATTGGTGAGAATCTGTAAAACGCGTCAACTTTCGACCTTATGACCGAAAAATATCTTGGGAGAAGTTCCAAGAAGTGTTCAATGACAAGTACTTTTCCGAAAGTATTCGTCACATGAAGGAGGTGGAATTCATCAAGCTGGAGCAAAAAAATATGACGGTATCGCAGTACAAAGCTAAGTTTTCCAAGTTATCCCGGTTTGCGTCCCACTTGGTTGATAATGAGGAGAGAATGACGCGGATGTTTCTAAGAGGTTTGAAACCTGAGATTAGGAGTGATCATTCGGTTATAACCGAACCGAAATGTATATTCGGTTATAACCGAAAACTGAATTATTGATAATTCTACTATCCGAAATACTAACCAAAATTTGAAACTAACCGAATTACCGACTGCCGAATTACCGAATTGTACATTCGGATATTTGGGTAATAACCAAACTTGTACTCAAAATCAAAATTAAGAATACAACAAAAAATTACAAAGTAACTTAAGTACTTAACAATTAACATCAATATGCCAACATCCAACATCTAACATGCCAACATAAAGTTTAGAATACAGCAGCAACAAGCCAATAAATACAACAACAAATTAACTGTTACAAATTAACTGTCCACTTGTCCAAGATAAAGTTTTAAAATCTGATGACAAGTCGACAATAAGCCAACAAATTAAACCAACAAGTAAGAAGCAGCAGAATGACTCCATGAGATATCCCAGTGACTTAGCAAGAAGCAACAAAGCGAACTCAACAAAGATGACTCCATAAAATAGGTATACACACACCCGAGTCGTCCAAAAAAATATATGGTGCGAAACAACTACAACTTTATTAATCTGACATAAAAGCGTGAGTTTAAATACAAATATTGTCATCTAGACAATATCCACACTCAAATAAGTCCTCATTACAATTATTAATACACTATTTTTTACGAGAATAGTGAGGACTACTAGAACCACTTCTAGAACCATCATTCCACACCCAGAGCTAGTACTCATTACATTCTACGCCTCACGAGAAGAAAAATGGAACAACAAGGAAAAGGGTGAGCTCAACTAGCCCGATAAAGAACATTATGACTAAGATAATATAAAACAAATTATCATTAGTCCTCAACGAGGAAAAATCTAATAGAATACAATAGACAATAAGTTTTAAATCAATATTGCATGTGAAATAATAATTCATTAGAAGAGTTAAGTAGAGAATGAAATCTACTATCTTTATATATGAATTTAAAAGTTCATCATCTATCTTTTATCCTGTAACATCAATCAATATATATATCTTGAAATCAAATATTCATCTTTGCACTCTGAGGCCAAAGATATTCATCGATTAGTCATGTTCATCTAAACACTATTCATCTTTGCACTACGGGCCAAAGATATTCATCGAAAATCATTAATCTCTTACTACTGGGCCAAAGATATTCAATTATATCATCATTTAGAATGAGGATGATGAAAAATATTTTAAAGAAAAGCGAATCGATTGAAACAAAAGAATAAATATTAAGGATTAAGTATTTTAAATTTATTCCATGTCAAAAATACCTCATAAATAATCATAGTGGAGTAAAATTCAAGAATGATCAAAACATGGATACAATCAAAGCTAGTATCCATAATAGATATTTTGAGACGAAAAACGAAAAATTTAATTTTTTTACGTGAATAGTGTCGTATTAAGTGAATAGTCTTAGTATCGTGAATAAGTGTCGTATATCGTGAATAGTAACTCGACACCAAAAGATAGAAATTTCACAAGAAAATCATCATGCTTCGTGAATAGTACTCGTGAATAGTAATATGAATAGTAACTCATGAATAGTAACTCATGAATAGTAACCCAGAGCATGAAAAAGTTCCAAATTTGATAAAAAGTTCCAACCAATATTTTGGCATAATGATATTGAAGAAATAATATCACTTCTGAAGAAAATAACATCCCTTACCTCGAAAAAGAATAGTACTTTAGTTGGAATCTTTGGATATAGTCTTTGAAAGAACTTGCCGTATAGCAACACTCAAAGTACTAAAATACTCACAAGAATCGCTCGATATATCGAGAGAGAAAGAGAGAAAGATTTAGTTTACGGTGTGATTTTCAATTCTAACCTAAGCACCTATTTATAGGAAAATGCTTAGAACACCAAAGAGAAAATTTAATAAAATAATAATATATTTATATAAATTTTCTTAGCCCACCTCTAGACATCTGAATTCAACACATTCAACATAACACATGTAAGCTCACTCAAAAAAAAAAAACGTTTTTCTTAAAAAAATAATTAAAACTTCAAAAATCAATTATTTGAACTTGAACTTCAATAATTCATAATAAATAGCCCTTTTATCAGAAAAATTCAAACCACATGTCCTTTCCATAGGAAATTTCATTCTCTACAACTTTGCGGAAGAAAGTTTTTCCAAATTCCAAGCAGAAATTGGCCAAGAAATCCATCAATAAGCAGGCGATTTTACAATTTATAATCAAATTTCGGTCGAGAAATGGGGTCCACCAAACACACAAAACATGTGTTAATCATTTAATGCAACAAAAATACTCTTCCTCCTCATATACTCATATATCCCACATTCATTGTAAAAATATCATCATTATTATATTATAATAATATAATAAAATATTATTTTATCGAGAAAAGATAAAATATCAATTTTAACAATTGTCACTTTAAAAATTTTCTCCATCTATATCCACATAAAATCAATATTTTCCTCATCATATAAATCAATAATTAATTATTCACAAATAATATTACGAGAATCACAATCTTGTGACGGTAGTTTCAGGAAGAGGGGCTTTCGATAAGATTTTCTCCTTCTTTGGCGTATGATTAGGTGACCAAACCTCTCCTTAGAGCAGAACTTTCTAGACATTGCCAATAATGTTTTCTAATAATATTATTAGGATAATATGAATTATTGCCGATAATGGAAAATCTTTGTGTAGTGACAATTATTGAAACAACGATAATATAAAATATCAAGCGCAACAATTATTGAATCGATAAAATAAAATATTGAGCGATAATTCTTTGTAACAATTATTGAGTAGTGCCTTCTTACGTAAGAATCAATAATTGGTGCAATCTGGTGTCTTCTTCTTGTCTGACAATAGCGTATATTTTGTGTTTTAACCCATAGGGTATTCAACGGTGTTACTTGGTAACACAACTGCGCCATTATTTATAAACAACTTATACTTGTCGTTTTCTTCATCAATCGCTTTTAGTTATGGGGCCCACACAAAATTTGCTTGCCGTAAATACGAATATATTTCACAAGCGCAAGAATATTCCACGACTGACGAATATTCTCTCGACAACAATGAGTATTTTATAACCACTTGCTTATTTGAAATATTTGCGCATTTTACCCATAACTAACCACATTAATCAAATCAACCCTTACTATTTCAAAATAATAAATAGAGAATTAAATTTCATTTATTAATAATTTGGGGTCTTCTGACCTCCCTCCTTATGAAATTTAAGTCCTCGAAATTGGCGTACGTACACAGTGTTTGAAAAGATGAGGATACCTCGCTTTCATTTTCGTTTCCAACTCCCGGTCATTTCCTCGATAGCATGGTTTCTCCACAAAACTTTAACTTGTGGTATGACCTTCGATGCGTAGGACATGCTCCTTCTATCCAAGATCTTGGCGGTACCTCTTAAATACGTTAAGTCTTGACTATCTAAATCGGTTCTAACTTCGATAGCGTGGTTTGGGTCTTTCACATATTCTGTAGCACGGATATATGAAAAACATTATGAACACGAGACATACTTGGAGGTAGCAGCGAGTCTATAGGCCACATTTCCTACTCGGTCGAGAATGCGAAATGGACGATAAATCGTGGATTGAGCTTTCCTCTCTTCCCAAATCTTGTAACTCCTTTCCATGGAGCCACGCAACAATACATGATCCCCGATACTAAATTCCACGTCCTTTCGATGAAGATCCGCATAACTCTTTTGTCGATCTGTCTTGGTTTGTATCGTTTTGAATCGTTTGGATCTTCTCTGTAGTCATTCGTACCAACTCTGGTCCCAACAACGTTGCTTTCTCCACCTCATCCCAACATATTGGAAGCGACACTTTCGTCCATACAATGCTTCAAATGGAGCCACACCTATACTTGCACGATATTGTTGTTGTAGGAGAATTCCACCGATGGTAGGTACTTATCAACTCCTTTGAAATCGAGGACACAAAGTCTTAATAGATCTTCAAGAGTTTGAATAGTCCTCTCGATTGTCCGTCCGTTTGAGGATGGTATCTTGCGCCTGAGCAAGTAAATCCGTGCCCATAGCTTTTTGCAAGCTAACCCAAAATCTTGAAGTGAATCTTGGGTCACGATCAAAACTATGGATCTTGGCATTCCATGCAATCTCACAATCTCATTCACGTACATACTAGCAAGGCGTTCGAGGGAATAAGTCTCCGTATCGGCAAGAAATGGGCGGACTTGGTTAATCTATCAACAATAACCCAAATAGCATTTATGCCTTGAGAACCAGTGGGAAGACCCATGCTTGAAATCCATGGTAATATGTTCCCACTTCCATTTTGAATCTCAAGTGGTTGCAATGGACCCTTTGGCACTTGATGCTCGCCTTTTTACGTTGACAAGTTAAACACCTCGAGATAAACTTTGCAATCTCTCTCTTCATATTGTTCCACCAAAATGTATGTCGAAGATCACGATACATTTTGGTACTTCGAGATGGATTGCAAATGGTGTATTGTGTGCCTCCATCATGATCTTGTACTTCAAATCGAGAATCGTTAGGAACACAAAGTGCAGGTGGACTCGAAAGTATTCCTTCTTCATCGATTCTTGCTTACGGAATAGCACCTTCTTGTACACTTTCTTTCTTCATACGCATCGGCTCGGGTGCGTGGCTTGAGCAACTTTAACTTTATCGATTAAAAGTTGGTTCTGTCGTATACTTGACATCATCGTACTCGTTCACGCATATGATCTTCTACTCAGCAGCGTCGGCTACAACACGTTTGCTTTTTTCGGGATGGTATTGAATAGTGTGGTCGTAATCTTTCAACAACTCGAGCCAGCGTCGTTGCCGCATGTTGAGTTCTTTTTGAGTGAAGAAATATTTGAGGCTTTTATGGTGCGAATATATCTCCACTTTCTCCCCATATAGATAGTGCCTCCGGATCTTTAGCGTGAGCGAAAGCATTGCTTACTTGACTCTAGATCATGAGTAGGATAATTCCTCTCATATTCTTTAAGTTGTCATGAGGCATAGGCTATGACTTTCCCCGTTGCATGAGAACACATCCTAACCCTTTGCACGAAGCATCATTTGTAGATAACAAATCCATCCGAACCGGATGGTATTGTCAAAGCAGGTGCGAAATGAGTCTCCTCTTGAGATCTTGAAACTCTTCCCACATTCCTCGCTCCATTGAATTTTGTATCTCTCTGAGTCGAAAATTGCGTTAATGGAATAGCGATTAGAGAATATCCTTGACGAATCTCGATAATAACCAACTAAGCCTAGAAAGCTCGTATTTCGATTCTGAGCTTAGGGTTGCTCTCAGCTGTGACTCATATCCCAACCTTGGATAGCGTCACAATGACACCTATCGATTTACTATCGCGCGAATATGGCGTCCCCTACGAAGAGTCTAGCTTCGGTGCATTCCACAGAAGAAGTCACCGGATAGAGGCTCGGTTATCAACTTCTATAGTTTGGTTTTTAACTCCTGAAGTTCAATAGGAGCCATTCGATATGAGATTTTAGAAATGGGTTTTGTCTTAGGGTTCAAAGTCGATACAAAATTCAATATCACGCTCTGGGAGTAGGCGGGAAATTTTAGAGGAAATCGTCGGGAAATTTACTAACAGCGAAATATCATTCAAATCGGCGTATTTTTGTTCAAGTCCATAACATGGCTAAGAAAGCTTGACATCCGTTTTTCAATAAGCGAATGACTTTCTGACTTGATATGAAAGAGTTTGACTTCAATGGTTTGGTTGCTTGAATTGAATAACGAGGTTGCTTAGGAATATGAAAACTAATGACCTTACAAAAGCAATCAATTTGGCATGATGAGTAGTTAACCAATCAATCCTAAAATCACATCAAAAGCAAGTATCTTTAAAGAGATAAGGTCAGCAGGTAATGTGATGGTGCCAACTTGGATCAAACAAGATTTATAAGCAGTGGATGTGATGAAAGTTTCTCTAACGGAGTCTCCACGAGATAAATCAAAGTCTAATTTCTCGGAGTCAAGTTTAAGCGTTGAGCACAAGCGGGAGAGATAAAAGAATGGGTAGAGCCGGTATCTAATAAGGTATAGACTTCGTAAGAATTTATAATTAACTAACCCGTGATACCTTCGTTTCAAGTTCCTCGCGTTTTTGGGCGATCACGACAAAGCGCTCTTCCGAGGCCGATTGACTTTGACTTGTTCGTATCCGCCTCTGGTGCCACCGTCCCAAGCTGGACTTAACTTTGCTATAGAGTACATTCCACCGTCATTAGCCGTCGAATTCACGATCCATGATTTCAATCATTACTCTCGATCCATATCGAATTGGGGTTGGTAGCTTCTGCGTAGGGTAATTAGAACTTCGATGTTGGATTCTCCCAATTCTTTGTCAAAAAGCGAAATCCATTTCATCTATTTTGGCCTTATTGGATCGGACGTCTTTTCTACAATATCAGCGTGTCGTGTAGCTTTTACCCATGCATCCTCCATTCTCATTCGTTTGGTTGCTTCTTCTTTCATGAACTTTGATCATAGCATTCTCGATTCGGCTCTAATATCTTATACTCTCTGAAAAAAGTGCTTACATTCAAGCATCGCACATCGGGTAACACAATTTAGAATTGTTGCATCTCTTTGCTCCACGACCGCCTGCCGTTCTTCAGCCTGCTCTTCTAACTCATGAATACGATTTTGTAATTCTAAATTTCGATCATAAAATTCTTCTAATAAATTCTCCTCAGGTTCCTCTTCTTCCTCTTCTTCCTCACTCTCAGCTGCTACCTCTGCGACTATCTCGGGTGCAACTATTAATTCTTCACTCACCACATGGATATCTCTAATTCTTTCTTCGCCTGACATCACATTATCTTGGTTGGCGATTAGAGCTTTCTCCACGGTCTCATTCACTCCATTGTTAATATTTTCAGCTGCCATTCTCAAATACTGCCACAAAACAAGGGTTAATTAAAGAAATTAACATATCACATAATAACCCTATACTCGACCGACCAACAAATAAGCTTAGGTAGGACACACTAGCGAAGGATTTACTCGTCTCTCCCCTCTAGTTCTATTCCAGATCTCGCTTGGAGATCATATCCTAGCTACGATACCAATTGTGGCGCCCCCAAAATAGGTATCTGACACCCATTACGAGTCGTCAAAATACATGATGCGAAACAACTACAACTTTATTAATACAACATAAAAGCGTGAGTTTAAATACAAATATTGTCATCTAGACAATATCCACACTCAAATAAGTCCTCATTACAATTATTAATACACACTATTTTACAGAATAGTGAGGACTACTAGAACCACTTCTAGAACCATCATTCCACACCCAGAAGCTAGTACTCATTACATTTGCGCGCCTCACGAGAAGAAAAATGGAACAACAAAGGAAAAGGGTGAGCTCAACTAGCCCGATAAAGAACATTATGACTAAGATAATATAAAACAAATTATCATTAGTCCTCAACGAGGGAAAAATCTAATAGAATACAATAGACAACAAGTTTTAAATCAATATTACATGTGAAATAATAATTCATTAGAAGAGTTAAGTAGAGAATGAAATCTACTATCTTCTATATATGAATTTAAAAGTTCATCATCGATATTTTATCCTGTAACATCAATCAATATATATCTAGAATTAAATATTCATCTTTACTTTTCTGAGCCAAAGATATTCATCGATTAGTCGTGTTCATCTAAACACTGTTCATCTTTTTGCACACTCTGGCGAAAAGATATTCAAAAAAATCATTCATCTTTACTCTGGGCCAAAGATATTCAATTATATCATCATTTAGGGTGAGGATGATGAAAAATATTTTAAAGAAAAGCGATCGGTGAAACAAAAGAATAAATATTAAGGATTAAGTATTTAATTTATTCCGTGTCAAAAATACCTCATAAATAATCATAGTGGAGTAAAATTCAAGAATGATCAAAACATGGATACAATCAAAGCTAGTATCCATAATAGATATTTTGAACGAAAAACGAAAATTTAATTTTTACGTGAATAGTGTCGTGATTCGTGAATAGTGTTAGTATATCGTGAATAAGTGTAGTATATCGTGAATAGTAACTCTCGACGCAAAAAATATAGAAATTTCACAAGAAAAATCATGCTTAAGTGAATAGTACTTCGTGAATAGTAACTCGTGAATAGTAACTCGTGAATAATAACTCATGAATAGTAACTAATGAATAGTAACCCCGAGCATGAAAAAGTTCAAATTTGATAAAAAGTTCCAACCAATATTTTGGCATAATGATATTGAAGAAATAATATCACTTCTGAAGAAAATAACATCCCTTACCTCGAAAAGGATAATACTTACATTTGGAATCTTTGGATATAGTCTTTGAAAAGAACTTTGCAGTATATAGCAACACTCAAAGTACTAAAATACTCACAAAGAATACGCTCGATATATAGAGAGAGAGAGAGAAAACTTTAGTTTACGGTGTGATTTTCAATTCTAACCTAAGCACCTATTTATAGGAAAATGCTTAGAACACCAAAGCGAGAAAATTTAATAAAATAATAATATATTATATTTCTTAATTTCCTTAGCCCACCTTGACCATCTGAATTCAACATTTAACACATAATAAGCTCAAAAATGAAAAAAATGTTTTTTTAAAAAAATAATTAAAACTTTCAAAAATCAATTATTTGAACTTTAGAACTTCAATAATTCATAATAAATAGCCCTTTTATCGGAAAAATTCAAACCACATGTCCTTTCCATAGGAAATTTCATTCTCTACAACTTTGTAAGAAGAAAGTTTTTCCAAATTCCAAGCAGAAATTGGTAGAAATCCACAAAGCAGGCGATTTTACTCATTTATAATCAAATTTCGATCAAGAAATGGGTCCCTGAAACACACAAAACATGTGTTAATCATTTAATGCAACAAAAATACTCTTCCTCCTCATATACTCATATATCCCACATTTATTGTAAAAATATCATCATTATTATATTATAATAATATAATAAAATATTATTTTATCGAGAAAAGATAAAATATCAATTTTTAACAATTGTCACTTTAAAAATTTTCTCCATCTATATCCACATAAAATCAATATTTTCCTCATCATATAAATCAATAATTAATTATTCACAAATAATATTACGAGAATCAATCTTGTGACGGTAGTTTCGGAAAAGGGGCTTTCGATAAAAATTTCTCCTTCTTGGTAGCTATGATTAGGTGACCAAACCTCTCCTTAAGCAGAACTTTCTAGACATTGCCAATAATTTTTCTAATAATATTATTAGGATAATATGAATTATTAGCCGATAATGGAAAATCTTTGTGTAGTGACAATTATTGAAACAACGATAATATAAAATATCAATATGACAATTATTGAATCGATAAAATAAAATCTTTGAGCGGTAACTCTCTTGTAACAATTATTGAGTAGTGCCTTCTTACGTAAGAATCAATAATTGGTGCAATACTGGTAATCTTCTTTGTCTTGACAATAGCGTATTCTTGTGTTTTAACCACCGGGTATTCAGCGGTATTAATGGTAACAACTTCTGTCGTTATTTATAAACAACTTATACTTGTCGTTTTCTTCATCAATCGCTTTTTAGTTATGGGGCCACACAAAAAATTTTGCGTCGTAAATACGAATATTTCCAAACAACAAGAATATTCCACGACGACAAGCGAATATTCTCAAGACAACAATGAGTATTTTATAACCACTTGCTTATTTGAAATATTTGCGCATTTTACCCATAACTAACCACATTAATCAAATCAACCCCTTACTATTTCAAAATAATAAATAGAGAAATTAAATTTCATTTATTAATAATTTGGGGTCTGTTGAATTGCAATGATGAATCGAGAGAGGCGAATTTACCTCATTAATCAAGTTGAGTCACGAAACATTGGCATCATTAGTAACAAGGCTCAAGTTGGATATTGCTGAAAATTGAAAAATATAATTAAACACATTATTTTCAACAAACAATTGTTTTACTAGTTCAATAAAATAAACAAAAACAATAATTATTGCCACACTCAAATTTATTGGCAAAGTCGATATCTTTCTCCACATCAATACGATTCTTCACTTTAATCCAATCTTGAGAACATATGAGAGCTTCCACCATATTAGGAGACAATGAACTCCTAAATGCATCAAGAATGCATCCCCCGTGCTAAATGCGGACTCCGAAACAACGGTAGAAATGGGAATAGCCAACACATCACGGGCAATACGTGCAAGGATAGCGAATCTTTCACTGTTAACTTTCCACCACCCCAAAATATCGAAAGTCTCATCAACTTCTTCCACATCTTCACTTAAATACTTGTCCAAATTAGATTTGTCTCCAAGTATAACTCCGGTCCGACGCTTTTTGAACTCTTCTGTAATTCTATTTGTATTTTGGGATTCCATTGAACTAGAACCTTGGGATGACATTGACATGTTACTTAAACTTAATTTTTCACTTTCTTAAGTTGAATATTTTTTCATGTACTCATTAAACAAATCTTCCATTGATCTCTTCACATCATCGGCAATCTCCATCCCAGTGGCCTTATTACTTGATTGATATTCTAAATTCCTATATTCATTATCAATATCAAAGTGAAGATCTATTTCCAAACCCTCCAACGGATTTTCAACTTCAATTTCACCATTTCCATACATTCTTTCTAAACCAAATTGAACAAAACTCAACTTATACCGAGGATCAAGCACAACGGGAATATATAACAACATATTCATTTTTGCCACATTTCCCCAATATTCATATTTTATTTTCATTGCCTTTGCCATTTTTTGCAATTCTCTATCATTGCATCTTTCCCAGTTATTCAAAATAATATAAGTGTCACATATTTCAAGAAATGCATTATTTGATGTGACATAAGATGAGCCTGAAATACGTACTGTGAGATTAGAAAAATGTTCTAAGAATCCAACAAACAATTTAGCCCTATTCCAATCTGAGTCCGTTGGAATATTTTGACCCCCCATCTCTTTTTCAAAGCCACGATCTTTAAACCCAAATCGATCAAAAGCTTCCTTGTATTTTAAGGCCAAACTTAACATCAAGTAAGTTGAGTTCCATCTAGTTGGGCAATCTATACTTAAGCCTTTCTTATCTTCAAGACCACAATACTCAATACAGTCCTTAAACGACTTGACCCTAGCCGGAGATTGTTTTGCATACTTCACTGCACGCCTAATTGTCTCAACAGATTTCTCAATCAATTTCAATTCATCATTCACAACAATATTAATAATGTGAGCTATACATCTCATGTGAATGAATTTACCACCTAAGACATTGGTTTTCCAGTATGTACATTTATCTCTCAAATAAGCCGCCACACTATCATTTAAGTTAGCATTATCTATAGTAAGTGTCATAACTTTAGAAAGTCCCCACTCTTGTAGACAAGACTCAACCATTTCCCCAATGTCCTTCCCCTTATGACTTGTGATGGTTCAAAAATTCAAGATTTTCTTATGCAATTTCCAGTTTTCATCAATAAAATGAGCAGTACACACATATAATTCAAGCGTTGATTAGAAGTCCAAGAGTAAATTGTGAGGCTAACACGTTCACAATGTTTTCGAAGGATTATTTTCAACTTACTCTTCTCATTCTCATACAAACGAATACAATCTCTAGCAAATGTAAAACGTGAAGGCAATTGAAACCTAGGACAAACAACTTGCATAAGTATTTTAAAACCCTCCTTCTCAACATGTTTGAAAGGAAGCTCATCTACAATAAGATGGTGAACTACGGCTGCCCTAACCATTTCTTGGTCAAACCTCCAAGAAGTGAGTGTACCCTCACATGCCCCTCCCTCTCCCTCACCCTCTTTGATCCCTACAAGTTGGGGTTGAGCTTTGTCCATGTTGATAGGATTTTTTTTACAAGTTCTAAATTGATTTCTTAAAGAAGTAGTGCCATTTGAAGATGAATCAACAGCTAATTCTTTTTCACAATAAGTACACTTACCTTGGATCTAGGTGCCATCCTTTTTCTTGGCGTCTTTACACTTTTTGAGTGTCCCGTAGTTTTTGTACTTGTCGTGGTTTCCTTTGACCCGGGCTCTATATTGGTGGGAACACTTTCGTTTGTCTCTCTCCCATGTCCAATTGGATCAAGGTCATCAAGGTTAGGCTCGTCTGTATCATCCAATATGTGCAATTCATTTAAAATACTTCTTAACATCATCTACAAATGTCAAACAAATCAAATTATTATGTCAATCACTATTAACTATCAACATAGGTGTAATTTTGAAACAAAAGAAAAAATACTCAAACAATTAGAAAATATATAGTACAAATGCAGCAATAAAGATGTCACAACTTAAATCGTCAAATATCCTACTCAAAATTATAGAGTAAGAACAAAAGGAGGTGCATCCCTTTCTAAGACCTACTACAAGTGGACCTTCTAGGACCTTCAAATTACATTAACACATTAAATTTGAAAAATCAGAAATCCTTTCCAAGAAAGCCTCAATTATACTGTGTTGGCCCTCATCCCTTCTTCTATTAGTATTAGGAATGTCCACATTATCACCTTTTGTAAAACATGAAAAGTTAAGAATTCCAATTGAGTGAACCACATTATCATTGATTTCCTATGCAAAAATGGTGCAAGTCCAGTGCAGCTAAAGAACCTCACAGGCCAGCTAGTTTATTGCAGAAACTCTAATGAGCTATAGTTTACAAAGGCAGGGGAAAATGTCTTTTAGAGTAGATTTCACTACTTATAATGTCTTCTTGATGAATCATAAGTGGTTTGCATGTTTATGTAATTCTCAAGTTCTAAAGAAAGATGATAACTGCATTTTATAGAACAACCAAAAGATGATTCAATGATTAGCATATTAATTTGTCATTAGTGTGTCATATAATTTTTCCCCCCTTTTTTGTTAAGCTCAACTTGATAAAATTCTAAATTAAGTTAATGCGACAAAAAGTATGGTGATATATGCAGCTTCAAATGATGGCCTTCCTGCATTCTTGAAGTGCACACATAAAGACAACGAGATTTATCTCATGCAATGCAAAAAAAGAAGTCTATTACAAAGAATAGAAGTTGCAAGCTGGTTTTTTCAGCATGAATAAACAGGACCAGATGTTGTACCCAAACTTTTACATATCATGGAATTTTTCTATAGCCCTATAAAGTAGCAATTATTTATAATCAACAACAATTTCCTCCTTTTGTAGCATGGATAATCAAATAAAATGTACTTCTAATTTATTATATTTATGTGTAACTTCTTACAAAACTATAAGACTGAAATTCCTCGCTAGGACCCCAACTTTTATGACACCCAATTTAAGGAAAAGGGGCCAAAGAATGTTACAAGTGCAATAGATCTTTTTGACCATGAAGGTAACTGTTTACACCTCTAGTTGTGTCAACAGCAGCTTGCATATAAACAAATCCAAACATTTAAAACCCATTTGGTACAAAAAGACTAGAAGATTACAAAGAAGAACATAGTCTAAACTCTAAATTACTAATCAAAACAACATGCAGTCATGCACTTGAATCTTGATAGTGATTAGGGAATGAAAATTACACAGAGTCGGACTAGGGAGAGCTGGGAGAGCGACATGCAAAAAAGGTGAGGCAACAAGGCAGGCTTTGAGAGGCGGAGGCCGGAGCAGAGATTAAGACGGAGAGAGGCGGAGGCCGGAGAGGATGTAACAGAGAGAGGTGGAGCCGCGGATGCCGGAGACGACAGTCGACAGTTCACACTTCAGTACTTCACAATCGAGAGTTGAGAAGCAAGAAGCCAAGAAGAGGCTGAGGAATTGATTTGAGATCTGGGATGGGAGCGGCTAGGGAAAAACCTAAGATATATCTTTAACGTACTAAATACTCGTAGATATTAGATAATATTATAAAATTATTATTTTTTTAAATATTAATGTTCGGTTATTCGGGTAACCGAATTATTTGTTTTTTAAAACCGAAACCAAAATCGAATACTGAGCAGTAAATCGAATATAACCGAAATAAGAAAAAAAAATTTAAAAACTGAAATAATTTGGTTAAAAAAATTTGGTTCGGTTCGGTAATTCGGTTTTATCCGTTTTTTGTTCACTCCTACCTGAGATACGTTAATACCTCATTTCTCACAAACTTTGTTTATATTCAGATGTTATGAATAGGGCTCAATTATTTGAGAACGATAATGAGCCAGCTCAACCAAAAGATAATGACCAACAACACGATAATAATCGTACTGGTGGCAATGGTCATTAGAACAATGATAACCATCGTGGAGGAAAGTCTCATGCCAGAAATGGTAACTACTTCGATGGTAATCATGGCCAAGATAATAGAAGAAATGATTCACGTGGAAAATTCAAGAAGAGAAGATTTAACGATGATGGGAAGGCGTCAAAGAAGACCAAATACCAACAACAAAATCTAGGGAGGAGAGCGAATACCCGGTTAGATGCTACTGACATCTGAGAGAGGAGGGACACATAAGTCCAAACTGTTCACAGCCTTCCAAGGTATATTTTAGTTGTGGAAAAGACGGTCACATAACTCTATTTTGTCCTGTAGCGAAATCAAGTCCAGCTGGGACGGTGGCACCAAAGGCGGATACAGACAAAACAAAGTCGGTGGTTTCAGGAATATCGTTTTTCATGACGAAGAACCCGAACGAAGTTATCACGTGTAAGTTAATCATAAACTCTAGCGAAGTCTATACCTTATTTGATACCGGTTCTACCCATTCTTTTATTTCTCTTACTTGCGCTAAACATTTAAATTTGACTCCGGAGAAATTAGACTTTGACTTATCTATTCAAACTCTATTGGGAGAAACCTTCATTACATCCACTGTTTATAAATCCTGTTTGATTCAAATTGACACTTTCACGTCGATCTTATCCCTTTGAAAATACTTACCTTTGATGTGATTTTAGGAATCGACTGGTTAACTACTCATCATACTAAGATTGATTGTTTTCGTAAGGTTGTTAGTTTTCATATTCCTAACCAACCTGCTATGCGAATTCAAGCAACCAAACTACTAAAGTCAATCATTATCATATTAAGCCATAAGTAAAGAGCCCCGAGTCTTTCTCTGGTGACTTCCAAGTCTTGGAATGCACCGAAGCCAGACTATCCGTAGGGGACGCCATGAATACCGGTGGCAAGTTGATAGGTATCAATGTGATGTGCTATCCAAGCCTTGGATGAGAGTCACAATTTTGAATGATATTTCTATCGTTAATAAATTTCCTAACGTATTCCCTGAAGACTTCCTAGCCTACCCCTAGAGCATGAAATCGAATTTTGTATTGACCCCAATACAAAACCCATTTCTAAAACCCTCAAATATTTCTACACCCAAAACGAACGTATCATGCACCAAAGACGTTGGCTCGAGCTGTTAAAGATTACGAAAATACCATTCAATACCATCTTAGAAAAACGAACGTGGTAGCTGATGCGTTGAGTGGAAGATCGTATGCGTTTTTGAGTGCAATATTGTTAACACAAAGACCCATTTCGTACGACTTACAAAAGATGGAGATAGAGTTAAAGACTCCAAGAGCCTACGTGAAGATAGCAAATATACGAATAGAATCGACTTTAATCGATAAAGTTAAAGTCGATCAAGCTACAGACCCGGAGCTGATGAATATGAAGAAGAAGGTTCAAAAAGACATTATTCTAGAAGCAAGAGTCGATGAAGAGAGAAAATCTTAACCCTCGATATTATTGGCCCATTTATAATCCTCGATCGAGTAGGAACTGTGGCCTATAGACTCGCTTTACCGCCAAGTATGTCGTGTGTTCATAAAGTTTTCTGTAAGACCCCAACTTTCATAAATAAATATTAATTTTTCTCGAATTATATTTTTGAATACTAAGGTGTGAATTTGTTATAATGTTATAGTTATCAGTAATATCTATAAATTTTGCAAAGTAAGCAAGTTGTTATAAAATATTTGTTTGGTCGGAGAATATTCTTTTTGTTTGGAAATATTCATACGACGACACAATCATTGGTGGACCCCACAATAGAATTATTGTCGGGGTTAGAAAACGACAAAATTATCTTTTTATAAAAATAACAGCGAAAGTTTTACCGTTAACTGTTGAAATACCCGGTGGTAAAAGTACAGTAATACACGTGGTTGCATAGTATCACACGGTATTGTACAGTATCTTGGATTATTGATGCTTATGTAAGAAGTCACTACTCATTGTTATAGTAATTACTGTTCAATATTTTATTTTATTGATTCAATAATTGCTAAGTTGATATTTTATATTATTGATTCAATAATTGTCATTGCACAATATTTCAAATTATCAAATCAATAATTCATATTATTTGAATAATATTATTATTTGCATTATTGACAATGTCTAGAAAGTTTTGTCGAGGAAAGGGGTTTGGTCACCTAATTGCACGCCAATAGGGAGAAATCCTTATCGAAAAATCCCCTCTTTCCTGGGAACGACCTGGTTGTCGATATTATAATTTTGTTATATTATTTGTGAATAATTAATTTTTGATATATATGATAAGAAAATATTTATTCAATATGGATTCAAACTGAGGAATTTTTGGCATGTGACATTTGTTGAAAGTTGGTATTTTATCTTTTTCGATAAAATAATTCATTCAAATATATTATTATAATATTACATTATAGTAGTATGATGTGATTATATAATAGTACGTTTTTATAATTTGAATGGTAACATTATTATAGTAAATTCATGGTATAAAAGTAAAAGGAGGTGGAAGATAACAAATTAAATTTGAATTCCTATGATGTAAGCGATGATGTCATCGGACGATGAGGTAAGCAATGATGTAATATGATCGATGATGTCAGCGATGATGTCATAAATTATGGCGAAAAGACTATTTTACCCTTACTCTGCCAAGCCTATAAATAGAAGCTCATTTCTTCATTATTTTTCACCGATTCATTCAAGCTATAGAGAGAGAATGTATAGAGAGAATAAAAGAGAAAGAAGAAGAGTATTCTATTACTACACTATTGCAGTATCCAATCTCCTACTAAGGTAAGGGGTATTATTTCTTTCGTATTCGTAAGTGATATTATTCGTGTTCAATATTCGTAAGAAATAATATTTTCTTCCATACTCTGTAGTATGTAAGTAATATTATTTCATTTCATATTTATAATTCTACACTTATGTTGATAAGTATGGCTTCTATACTCCATGAAATTAGTAGAATATCCTTGATATTTGCGCTTCATCCAGTATCTTTTCATGGAAATATTATTCTGAGCATTCTTGATAATTTTTAATCTTTTCATGTCGGGGTACTATTCACAGGTCACTATTCCCGAAGTACTATTCATGGGGTATTATTCACTTGATTACTATTCACCCAGAGTACTATTCATGAGAAAAATTAATTTCTTTTCTGTCCAAATTATTTTTGATACAATATAATTCTTGAATTTTACTCCACAAAACAATATCATATTGGCAATTTGGACATTATTGAATTCTGGATAAATTGAATTATAAATCTTTAAAATTTATCCTTGCTCTCATTTAATTGAATTCTTATATCATTGTCATCATCCTCATGCTTATATTGTGATGAAAGTCATCTTTGGGCGTAGTGCATAGATGGAATTTGATTGATTAGTGATGATTATGACGAGTGGATTATTCAAAGATAATCATGACCCGTAATGTTACAAATGATGTGGTAAAAGTCGTCATTAGCCCATAGTGCATTGATGGACAGGTATTGGTATGATCATGACCCATTGGTGATACTAATGAATATCCTTGGCCCGTAGTACAGGGATGATTCGATGATGTGGATTATTTATTAAGCTGAGTCTCAGCGATAAAACTGATGATAAACTTTTTAAATCATAGAAGATAGTAGATACATGCTCTACTTGACTCTTCTAATGGATTGCTTGTTCCGCTGCAGTTAAACTTGGTGTTTATTGTATTTTATCAGTTTAACACTGGTGAAGGCTAACGATAATTTATTCTACATTATCTTAGTCATAATATTTCTTACTGGGCTAGTTGAGCTCACCATTTGCTTTCATTGTTCTCTTCAGGAAATGAGAATATAGCTGGGACTAGTCGGGGAACGGAGTGACGGTCCAGATAGTGGCTATAGTAGTCCTCACTATTATGTGAAATAGTGTGATAATAATTGTAATGAGGACTTTATTTGAGTTTGTATACTCTCTACGAGACATTATCCGTGTTGAAACTCTCAGCTACGTTTTGTCGTACTGTATCAAAGAAGTTTGTATTTAAATTCTATACCATGTATTTGGCGACTCAAGATGGGTGATGTATATCTATTTTGGGGGCGTCACAGTTGGTATCAAAGCTTAGGGATATGATTCATGGCTGAGATGTGAGACTAGAACTAGGAGGGGAGAGACGGGTAATTCCTTCGCTAGTATGACCTACCTAAGTTTATTTGGTATTTATTTTATCGGTCAGAGTATAGGGATAATATGTGACATGTTAATTAACCCTAGTTGTGTGGCAGTATTTGATAATGGCAACCGAGAATGTTGAGATAAGCAATGGAGCACATGAGACCGTTGCGATAAGCTAATCATAAACTCTAGTGAAGTCTATACCTTATTTGATACCAGTTCTACCCATTCTTTTATTTCTCTTACTTGCGCTCAACGTTTAAATTTAACTCCGGAGAAATTAGACTTTGATTTATCTGTTGAAACTCAGTTGGGAGAAACCTTCATTACATCCACTATTTATAAGCTTTGTTTGATTTAAATCGGTAATCGCATGTTACATGTCGATCTTATCTCTTTGAAAATACTTGCATTTGCTATGATTTTATGGATTGATTGGTTAACTACTCATCATGCTAAAATTGATTGTTTTCGTAAGGTTGTTAGCTTTCATATTCCTAACCAACTTATTATGTGAATTCAAGAACCAAACCACTAAAGTCAATCACTGTCATATCAAGCCACAAAGCTATTCATTTATTGAAAAATGGATGTCAAGTTTTCTTAGCCCATGTCACGGATTTAAACAAAAATACGTCAGATTTGAATGATATTTCTATTCTTAATAAATTTCCTGACGTATTCCCTAAAGAACTTCCTGGCCTACCCCCAGAGCGAGAAATCGAATTTTGTATCGACTTTGAACCCGGTACAAAACCCATTTCCAAAGCCCCATACCGAATGGCTCCTATTGAACTTCAGGAGTTAAAAACCCAACTACAGGAATTGCTAGACATCGGTTTCATTCGTCCTAGTACGTCTCCTTGGGGTGCTCCTGTTCTATTCGTAAAGAAAAAAGATGGAAGTATGCTACTTTGTATTGACTATCGGGAGTTGAATCATGTCACTGTCAAAAATAGGTACCCGTTACCTCGAATTGATGATCTTTTGACCAGTTGCAAGGTACTAAATTCTTTTCAAAGATCGATCTTCGTTTCGGATATCATCAGTTAAAAGTCAAAACTGATGACATTCCAAAGATTGCTTTCAGAACTCGGTACAGGCATTACGAATTCCTAGTCATGTCTTTTGGATTGACTAATGCTCCTGCGGCCTTCATAGATATGATGATCCGAGTATTCAAGTAATATTTGGGTCATTTTGTTGTTGTCTTTATTGATGACATCCTCATATACTCCAAAAGCCGTGAAGATCATGAGAAACACTTGAGACTGATACTTCAAAAGCTTCGTGAAAACAAGCTATATGCCAAATTGAAGAAATGCGAGTTCTGGCTTGAGGAAGTAGCATTCCTTGGGCACTTGATATCAAATCATGGAATATCTGTTGACCCGGCAAAGATTGAAGCAATTCAAAGATGGGAGCAACCTAAGTCAGTTACCGAAGTACATAGCTTTCTGGGCTTAGCTGGTTATTATCGGAGATTCGTGGAAGGATTTTCTCAAATCGCTACTCCATTAACTCAGCTGACTCGAAAAGATAAAAAATTCAGTTGGAGCGAGGAATGTGAGAAGAGTTTTCAAGAACTCAAGAGGAGACTCATTTCAGCACCTGTTCTGACAATACAATCTGGTTCGGAGGGATATGTCATCTACAGTGATCCTTCAGGAAAGGGTTTAGGATGTGTTCTCATGCAACATGGGAAAATCATAGCCTATGCCTCGCGACAACTCAAAGAATATGAGAGGAATTATCCTACTCATGATCTAGAGTTGGCAACTGTCGTGTTCACACTTAAAATTTGAAGGCATTACCTGTATGGGGAGAAAGTGGAGATCTTTACGGATCATAAAAGCCTCAAATATTTCTTCACTCAAAAGGAACTCAACATGCAGCAACGACGTTGGCTTGAACTGCTGAAAGATTATGATCATACTATTCAATACCATCCTAGAAAAGCGAACGTGGTAGCTGACGCATTGAGTAGAAGATCATATGCGGGTACGAGTGCGATATTGTCAACGCAAAGGCCCATTTTGTATGACTTGAAAAGGATGGAAATAGAGATAAAGACTCCAGGGACCCACGTGATGATGTCAAGTATACGAGTAGAACCGACTTTAATCGATAAAGTTAAAGCTGCTCAAACTACAGACTTGGAGCTGATGCGTATGAAGAAGAAAGTGCAAAAAGGTACTATTCCAGAAGAAAGAATAGATGAAGAAGGAATACTTCGAGGCAACTCCAGACTTTCTGTTCCTAACGACCCTGATTTAAACTATAAAATCAAGATGGAGGCGCACAACACACCGTTTGCAATCCATCCTGGTAGTACCAAAATGTATCATGATTTTCGACATACATTTTGGTGGAGCAATATGAAGAGAGAGATAGCAGAGGTTATCTCAAGGTGTCTAACGTGTCAAGGTGGAGCATTAAGTGCCAAAAGGTCCATTGCAACCACTTGAAATTCCAGAATGGAAGTGGGAGCACATTACCATGGATTTCATTACCGGTCTTCCCAAGGTTTCTCAAGGTATAGATGCAATTTGGTAATTGTTGATAGATTAACCAAGTCTGCTCATTTCTTTCCTATACGAAAAACTTATTCACTTGAACGTCTTGCTCGTATATACATAAATGAGATTGTAAGACTGCATGGTATGCCAGTATCCATAGTTTCTGATCGAGACCCAAGATTCACTTCACGGTTTTGGGTTAGTTTGCAAAAAGTTATGGACACGAATTTATGATTTAGTTCAGCATATCATCCTCAGACAGACGGGCAGTCGGAGAGGACTATTCAAACTCTGGAAGATCTATTAAGACTCTGTGTCCTTGACTTCAAAAAAAGTTGGGACAAGTTCTTGCCATTGGTGGAATTCTCCTACAACAACAGTTATCAAGCAAGTATCGGAATGGCTCCGTTCGAGAACTTGTATGGAAGGAAGTGTCGTAATCTAGTATGTTGGGATGAGGTGAGTGAAGCAACGTTGTTGGGATCGAAATTGGTACGTATGACTACGGAAAAGATTCAAATGATCCAACAACGTATAAAGACCTCACAAGATCGACAAAAGAGTTATGTTGATCTTCATCTAAAGGACGTGGAATTCAATGTTGGAGAACATGTGTTGTTACGTGTTGCTCCATGGAAATGAGTTACAAGATTTGGAAAGAGAGGAAAGCTCAATCCTCGATTCATTGGCCCATTTTCACATATCCATGTTACGTAAATATGTGGAAGACCCGAACCACATTATTAAGTTGGAACCAGACGAGATAGCGAAAGATTTAACATACGAAGAGGTACCTGTTAAAATCTTGGATAAAAAGGAACATATTCTACGCTCCAAGGTTATACCTCAAGTCAAAGTTTTGTGGAGAAACCATGATGTTGAGGAAATGACCTGGGAGTTAGAATCTGAAATGAAATCACGGTATCCTCACCTCTTTGACATACCAGGTATGTACCCTAATTTTGAGGACGAAATTTCATAAGAAGGGGAGGTTGTAAGACCCCAAATTTCATAAATAAAGATTAATTTTTCTCGAATTATATTTTTGAATATTAAGGTGTGAATTTGTTATAATGTTATAGTTGTGGGTAATATTTATAAATTTTGCAAAGTAAGCAAGTTGTTATAAAATATTCGTTTGGTCGGGGAATATTCTTTTTGTCTAGAAATATTCGTACGAGGACACAATTATTGGTGGACCCCATAACAGAATTATTGTCAGAGTTAGAAAATGACAAAATTATCTTTTTATAAAAATAACAGCGAAAGTTTTACCGTTAACTATTGAAATACTCGGTGGTAAAAGTTACGAGAATACTGCGTGGTTGCATAGTAGCACTGCAGATTGTACATTATCTTGGATTATTGATGCTTACGTAAGAAGTCACTACTCAATAATTGTTACAGTAATTACTGTTCAATATTTTATTTTATTGATTCAATAATTGCTACGTTGATATTTTATATTATTGATTCAAAAATTGTAATTGCACAGTATTTCAAATTATCAAATCAATAATTCATATTATTTGAATAATATTATTATTTGCATTATTGACAATGTCTAGAAAGTTCTGTCGAGGAAAGGGGTTTGGTCACCTAATTGCGCGCCAATAGGGAGAAATCTTTATCGAAAATCCCCCTCTTTCCTGGGAAAGACTTGGTTGTCGATATTGTAATTTTATAATATTATTTGTAAATAATTAATTGTTGATATATATGATAAAAAATATTTATTCAATGTGGATTTAAACTGAGGAATTTTTAGCATGTGACATTTGTTGAAAGTTGGTATTTTATCTTTTCCGATAAAATAATTCATTCTAATATATTACATTATAGTAGTATGATGTGATTATATAATAGTACGTTTTTATAATTTGAATGGTAACATTATTATAGTAAATTCATGGTATAAAAGTAAAAGGAGGTGGAAGATAACAAATTGAATTTGAATTCCTATGATGTAAGCGACGATGTCATCGGACGATGAGGTCAGTGATGATGTCATCGGACGATGAGGTAAGCAATGATATATTATGATCGATGATGTCAGCGATGATGTCATAAATTATGGCAAAAAGACTATTTTACCCTTACTCTGCCAAGCCTATAAATAGAAGCTCATTTCTTCATTATTTTTCACCAATTCATTCAAGCTATAGAGAGAGAGAAAGTATAGATAGAATAAGAGAGAAAGAATAAGAGTATTCTGTTACTACACTATTGCAGTATCCAATCTCCTACTAAGGTAAGGGGTATTATTTCTTTCGTATTCGTAAGTGATATTATTCTTGTTCAATATTCGTAAGAAATAATATTTTCTTCCATAATCTGTAGTATGTAAGTAATATTATTCTGTTTCATATTTCTAATTCTACACTTATGTTGATAAGTATGGCTTCTATACTCCATCAAATTAGTAGAATATCATTGATATTTGCACTTCATCCAGTATCTTTTTATGGAAATATTATTCAGAGCATTCTTGATAATTTTTAATCTTTTCATGTCGGGGTACTATTCACAGTCACTATTCATGAAGTACTATTCATGGGGTACTATTCACTCAGTTACTATTAACCCAGAGTACTATTCATGAGAAAAATTAATTTTTTTCTGTCCAAATTATTTTTGATACAATATAATTCTTGAATTTTATTCCACAAAGCAGTATCATGTTGGCAATTTGGACATTATTGAATTCTGGATAAATTGAATTATAAATTTTTAAAATTTATCATTGCTCTCATTTAATTGAATTCTTATATCATTGTCATCATCCTCATGCTTATATTATGTTGAAAGTCATCTTTAGCCATAGTGCATAGATGGACTGTTAATTGGTATGATTATGAACAGGAATTATTCGGTATAATCATGACCCGTAATGTTACAAATGATGTGGTAAAAGTCGTCATTGGCCCGTAGTGCATTGATGGATAGTTGTTGGTATGATCATGACCCATTGGTGATACTAATGAATATCCTTGGCCCGTAGTACAGGGATGATTTGATGATGTGGATTATTTATTAAGGTGAGTCTCAGCGATAAAACTGATGATAAACTTTTTAAATCATAGAAGATAGTAGATACATGCTCTACTTGACTCTTCTAATGGATTGCTTGTTCCGCTACAGTTAAACATGGTGTTTATTGTATTTTATCAGTTTAACACTGTTAAAGGCTAACGATAATTTATTCTGCATTATCTTAGTCATAATATTTCTTACTGGGCTAGTTGAGCTCACCATTTGCTTTCATTGTTCTCTTCAGAAAATGAGAATATAGCTGGGAGTAGTTGGGGAATGGAGTGACGGTCCAGATAGGTGGCTATAGTAGTCCTCACTATTATGTGAAATAGTGTGATAATAATTGTAATGAGGACTTTATTTGAGTTTGTATACTCTCTACGAGACATTATCCATGTTGAAGCTCTCAGCTATTTTTTGTCGTACTGTATCAAAGAAGTTTGTATTTAAATTCTATACTATGTATTTGGTGACTCAAGATGGGTGATGTATATCTATTTTGGGGGCGTCACATTTTTCACGTACCGATGTTACGTAAATATGTGGACGACCTGAACCACATTATTGAATTAGAACCGGATGAGATAGCAGAAGATTTAACGTATTAAGAGGTAGCTGTTAAAATCTTAGATAAGAAGGATCATATTCAACGCTCTAAGGTTATACCTCAAGTCAAAATTTTATGGAGAAACCACGATGTTGAGGAAATGACCTAGGAGTTAGAATCTGAAATGAAGTCAAGGTATCCTCACCTCTTCGACATACCAGGCACATACCCTAATTTCGAGGACGAATTATAAGAATAGGAGGTTGTAAGACCCCAACTTTTATGAATAAAGATTAAATTTTTTCCTCAAAATATATTTTTGAATATTATGATGTGGATTTGATATAACGTTATAGTTGTGGGTAATATTTAAAAATTTTGCAAAGTAAGCAAGTGGTTTTAAAATATTCGATTGGTTGGGGAATATTCATTTTATTATAGAATATTTGTACGACGGCACAATCATTGGTGGGCCCCGCACTGGTCCTGCAGAAGGGTTTCGATGCCATTTGGTGTAAGACCCCGAATTTTACGAAATAAAAGTATTCAATTTTCTGATAATTGTTATTCTATTTTAGTAAATAGTTAAATTGATAAAAGTTTAAAGTTATGGGTGAAATGTGCAAATTTTTGCAAAATAAGCAACTGGTTATAAAATATTCATTGTTGTTGGGGAATATTCGTTTGGTCATGGAATATTCTTGTTGTCGGGGAATATTCGTACGATGGCGCAGCCTTTTATGGGCCCCCATAACAGAATAACTATCGGATGAAGAAAACAAAAAGTTTGAGTTTTATAAATAAACGACGTAATTGTTACCGTTAACACTTTTGGAATACCCGGTGGTTAAAATACGAAGAATACGCGTGGTTGCATAAAAGAGTAGCACACGATATATCAAGATGATATTTTTGAATTATTGATTCTTACGTAAGAAGGCACTACTCAATAATTGTTACATTAATTACTGTTCAATATTTTATTTTATTGATTCAATAATTACTGCGTTGATATTTTATATTATTGTTGTTTCAATAATTGTTACTGCACAGTATTTCCCATTATCAGATCAATAATTCATATTATTTGAATAATATTATTAGATAACATTATTGACAATGTTTAAGAAAGTTCTGTCGAGTAGAGGTTAGATAATCTAATTGCGCGCCAGTAAGGAGAAATCCTTATCGGAAAGCCCCCTCTTTCTTGGGAACTACCTGGTTGTAATTATTGTGATTCTGTAATATTAATTATGAATAATTAATTATTGATTTATATGATAAGGAAATATTTAGTTTATGTGGATATAAATGATGGATATATTTTTTGTGGTTGTAAATGAAGGAATTAAAGCTGGGGTATTTTATTAGTATTATGTCGGAATGGAGGCATTAAAGATCAAATCGGTGTTCTTAAAGCTCTATTACGTGAGTTATAATTTTAATCCGACCGTTGGATCGTTGTAATTTTTGGATATGTTATACATATATAAGTTGAGGATATGTCCACAAATTTTAAACCGTTAAAGATTAATGTATGATTTGTTATGAATTTTAAGAGGTATTAAAAATCATCCATTTGTGGATTTCAGATATTTTCTGTTTAGAATTTAGAAAAACTTTCTTCTGCAAAGTTGTAGAGAATTCGATTTCATGTGGAATGGACATAAAATTCATATTTTTTGGATAAAATAGCTATTTTATATGAATTATTGAAGATTCGGAAATTAAATATTTTTTTATTAAAATTGGGTGGGACCCACTTTTGTTTTTCAAAACATGTGGCTGAATTTTCTTGTGGTTGAAGAAGAAAAGAAAATTTATTATTTTATTATTTAGTCTCCTTTGGCGTTCTAGCATTTTCCTATAAATAGGCGCTTAGGTTAGAATTAAAAATCACACCAGAAACAAGTTTTCTTTCTCTCTAGATTATCGAGCGTATTTTTATGGGTATTTAGATACTTGGAGAGTTGCTATTAAAGGTAAGTTTCCTTGACTTTTACATCCGATGTTCCAAATGTAAATCCGCTCTTTTTGAGGTAAGTGGATTGTAAGGGTTATTATGTTTTTCAGTTTCATAATTTTTCTGACCCTCAAAAATTCTGGAAAATTTTAAAATGATAATTTGATGAGTTTTCTAGATTTTGTCCATAAATGGCGATTTTTGGATGTATAGATTAAGAGTTATGAATTTTATGGGAAAAGACTATTTTAAAAGTAAACTCTTATAACTCATTGTGGTTAACTCCAAAATTGGTGAAATTTTTATTGAGAGTACATGTATATAATAGAAGTATACTCTGTAAATTTCGGAATTTTTGGAAAAAAGTACAATTTATGATAAATGTCTAAATATTCGGTAGTTTTGGCCATATAAAAAATAGTAAGTGAATTTTAAAAATTTTGAGAAAAATATATGTTCAATATGGGACTATATTCTGCTAAATCCCAGAAAATAAAATTTTTTCAGACTGATTTGGTATTTTTCATGAAAATGGACTAGTTATGAGTAATTGAATTAAATATGTTATGTGAAGTAAGAAAATTGGAAAATAGGATTTTATGGCTTTAGAATCCTATATAAGGTATATGCAGATTTTTGATGAGGGTTTTGATTATTGGTGATGAAATCTTATGAGTTTGGCATTTTACGATTATTAAACGCATTATTTATAAAAATATAAACAATTAAAATAAATTATTTATAAGTTTAAGAAATGATTAAAATATTGTTGTAATATTAATAATATTAGATTATGAGATTATTAAGTGACTTATAACATTTGGATGAAGGTGTTGTAAATATTGATATGGATATTATTGTGAAACTTTATCTTTCGTGTCGAGGTTACTATTCATGAGTTACTATTCATGACAAAATTGGTTTCTTTTTCTGACCAAATTATCGTTGATTTATGAATCTTACTCTTAAGATTAAATCTATATATTGATTATATTATTTTTATTATCATATATAACATTTTTATAATTCTGATGATGAAATTTCTCTTTGACTTGAGTGTAAAGATGGGTGGATTATTGGTATGATCGTGACTATGGGTTCTCTTTGGCCAGTAGTGCAAAGATGAATTGTTGACTGGTATGATCATGACCATTGAGTTTATAATTGAATATCTTTAGCTTAAGTGCAAAGGTGAATTGATCAACATGGTTATAATTATTGTTTATATAAATTCCGAAATGATTATATATTTCTTTGAGATATTAATATCTTTGGCCCGTAGTGCAAAGATGACATGTTGTTGAATATCTTTGGCATGTAGTGCAAAGATGAATTGTTGATGAATATCTTTGACCTGTAGTGCAAAGATGACCTGTTGTTGAATTTCTTTGACCTGTAGTACAAAGATGACATGTTGTTGAATATCTTTAGCATGTAGTGCAAAGATGACATGTTGTTGAATATCTTTGGCCCGTAGTGTAAAGATGAACTGTTAATGAATATCTATGGCCCGTAGTGTAAAGATGAATTTATTAGTATGATTATGAACAAAAACTGTGATTTGGTATAACCATGATCTTTGATGTTTCAGGTAATGACAAGTGATAAAAATTATCTTTGTCCTAGATGAGAAGAGGAATTTAGAACCACAGTTATGATTATGAGTTATTCACATGAATGTGGACAGAAATTGTTGATTGATGTTACATGGATAAAATATTGTTGGTGGACTTTTAACATAGAGAAGATAATAGACTTTATGGTCTATTTGACTCTTCTAATGGATTGCTCGTTCCGCTTGAAAAGTTTTATCATCTACCATATGTTCTAAATCTCTGATTTATTACTGACGAAGGCTATGAATAATTTAATTATCTTTAGTCATGATATTCTTTACTGGGCTATTTGTGCTCACCCTTTTGCTTCATAGTTCATTTCAGGTAATAAGAGTGTAGCTGGGTCGAGCGGGGATAACAGGGGAATAGAACGGTGGTCTCTAGCTATGAAGGTTCTCCCTAAACAGTATAGAAAAGTGTGTTATATTTTATACATCATTTAGTAGTTATATTTGGTGAATCAAATAGGGTGAGGCAAACCCAACTTTGGAAGGGTGTTTTGCCACTATCATACAAGATGTCTAATGACATACAACTTCGTGTCATCACAAGACATGGTTTTCCACATCCATTTGTTGGGTATATATACGAGCACTACCTATATGATCTTGGAGTTTGGTTGAAGTATAATTCACAATTAGAGACAATGGAGATAATTATATGTCAAGAGAAGACTCACCATTGGAAAGAATATGATAGTAATCTTCTCGTTTTTCTTTGGGGTCTATTGGGTCAACCAAGGATAATTTCGTGGGCATATGATATCTATCATAACCTAGACGCATGGCCTCCCATATACGAATGGTTTCTTGAGAACTTTTCGAAGATTTTAAGTTCTAAAACAGTTATTGACTGTACCTTTATGTAAGGTGTCATTGTGACGTGCTATCCACGGTTGGGACATGAGTCACAGTTGGTATATATTTGTATCAAAACTCACAAAATATATGTTGTTGTATTTTGCACGAAAATTATAGTAATAAAGTTGTAGTTATTTTCTGTACCATGTATTTGGCGACTCAAAATGGGTTGGGTGGTTTGGACCTATTTTGGGGGCATCACAGTTGATATCAGAGCTTAAGTATATGATCTCTAGCGGAGATCGGGGAATAGAACTAGGAGGGGAGAGACGAGTAAATCCTTTGCTAGTGTGTCCTACTTAAGCTTATTTGTTGGTCAGTCATAATATCGGGATGTTATGTGATATGTTAATTTGTTCAATTAACCCTTGCTCTAAAGCTGTATTCTAGAATGATATCTAAAATACAGGAGATGAGCAATGGAGAAATCATGAGGACAGGGAATATGGAATCTGAAATGAAAGTAAGGTATTCTCAACTCTTTGAAATACCAGGTACGTAAATTTCGAGGGCGAAATTTCATGAGGGGAGATTGTAAGACCCCGAATTTTACGAAATGAAAGTATTCAATTTTTTAATAATTGTTATTCTATTTCAGTAAATAGTTAAATTGATAAAAGTTTAAAGTTATGGGTGAAATGTGCAATTTTTTGCAAAATAAGCAAGTGGTTATAAAATATTCATTGTTGTTGGGGAATATTCATTTGGTCATGAAATATTCTTGTTGTCGGGGAATATTCGTACGACGGCGCAGCCATTTATGTGCCCCATAAAAGAATAACTGTCAGATGAAAAAAACGACAAGTTTGAGTTTTATAAATAAACGACGTAATTATTACCGTTAACACTATTGGAATACCCGGTGGTTAAAATACAGTAATACGCGTGGTTGCACAGTAGCACTAGGTATTGCATAGTATTTTTGAATTATTAATTCTTACGTAAGAAGGCACTACTCAATAATTGTTACAGTAATTACTGTTCAATATTTTATTTTATTGATTCAATAATTGTTGCGTTGATATTTTATATTATTGTTGTTTCAATAATTGTCATCATGAAAGTATTTTCCATTATCAAATCAATAATTCATATTATTTGAATAATATTATTAGATGGCATTATTGACAATGTCTCAAGAAAGTTACATCGAGGAGAGGTTAGATAATCTAATTGCTTGGCGCTTGAGAAGGAGAAATCCTTATCTGAAAGCCCCATCTTTCCCGGGAGGCACCGCTTGTCATTATTGTGATTCTGTAATAATATTTGTGAATAATTAATTATTGATTTATATGATAAGGAAATATTTAGTTTATGTGGATATAAATGATGGATATATTTTATGTGGTTGTAAATGTGTAAATGAAGGAATTAAAGCTGAGGTATTTTATTAGTATTTTGTCGGAATGGAGGCATTAAAGATCAAATTGGTGTTCTTAAAGCTCTATTGTGTGAGTTATAATTTTAATCCGACCGTTGGATTGTTGTGATTTTTGGATATATTATACATATATAAGTTGAGGATATGTCCACAAATTTTGAACCATTAAAGATTAACTTATGATTTGTTATGAATTTTAAGAGGTATTAAAAATCATCCGTTTGTAGATTTCGGATATTTTTTGTTTAGAATTTGGGAAGACTTTCTTCTAGAAAGTTGTAGAGAATTCGATTTCATGTGAAATGGACATAAAATTTGTATTTTTTCAATAACGGAGTTATTTTATACGAATTATTGAAGTTTCAGAAATTAAATATTTTTTTCTTAAAATTGGGTGGGACCCACTTTTGTTTTTCAAAACATGTGGCTGAATTTTCTTGTTCCAAGTTGGCTGGCTCAGTTGGTGGAGGAGGCGTAGAAGAAGAAAAGAAAATTTATTATTTTATTATTTAGTCTCCTTTGGCGTTCTAGCATTTTTCTATAAATAGGCGCTTAGGTTAGAATTGAAAATCACACCAGAAATAAGTTTTTTTTTCTCTCTAGATTATCGAGCGTATTTTTGTAAGTATTTAGATACTTGGAGAATTGCTATTCAGTGCAAGTTTCCTTCGGCTTTATATCCGATGTTCCAGTCTGAAATACTGCTCTTTTGAAGTAAGGGATTGTAAGGGTTATTATGTTTTTCAGTTTCGTAATTTTTCTAACCCTAAAAAATTCTGAAAAAATTGGAAATGATAATTTGATGAGTTTTCTAGATTTTGTCCAAAATTGGCAATTTTTGGATGTATAGATTAAGAGTTATGAATTTTATGGGAAAAAACTATTTTAAAAGTAAAAACTTTAAACCCTTATAACTCCTTGTGGTTAACTCCAAAATTGGTGAAATTTTTATTGAGAGTACATGTATATAATAGAAGTATACTCTGTAAATTTCGAAATTTTTGGACAAAAGTACAATTTATGATAAATGTCTAAATATTCGGCAGTTTTGGCCATATGAAAAATAGTAAGTGAATTTTAAAAATTCTGAGAAAAATATATGTTCAATATTGGAGTATATTCTGCTAAATCCCAGAAAAGAAAATTTTCTGAGACTGATTTGGTATTTTTCATGAAAATGGACTAGTTATGAGTAAATGAATTAAATATGTTATGTGAAGTAAGAAAATGAAAAATATGATTTTATGGCTTGAGAATCCTATATAAGGTATATGCAGATTTTTGATGAGGGTTTCGATTATTGGTGATGAAATCTTATGAGTTTGGCATTTTAAGATGATTAAATGCATTATTTAGAAAAATATAAATAATTAAAAATAAATTATTTATAAGTTTAAGAAATGATTAAAATATTGTTGTAATATTAATAATATTAGATTATGAGAGTATTAAGTGACTTATAACATTTGGATGAAGGTGTTGTAAATATTGATATAGATATTATTGTGAAAATTTATCTTTCGTGTCGAGTTTACTATTCACGAGTTACTATTCATGAGTTACTATTCACGAGTTACTATTCATGACAAAATTGATTTCTTTTTCTGACCAAATTATCGTTGATTTATGAATCTTACTCTTGAGATTAAATCTATATGTTGATTATATTATTTTTATTATCATATATAACATTTTTATAATCCTGATGATGAAATTTTTCTTTGACTTGAGTGTAAAGATGGGTAGATTATTGGTATGATCGTGACTATGGGTTCTCTTTGGCCAGTAGTGCAAAGATGAATTATTGACTGGTATGATCATGACCATTGAGTTTATAATTGAATATCTTTAGCTTAAGTGCAAAGGTGAATTGATCAACATGGTTATAATTATTGTTTATATAAATTTCGAAATGATTATATATTTCTTTGAGATATTAATATCTTTGGCCCGTATTGCAAAGATGACATGTTGTTGAATATCTTTGGCCTGTAGTGCAAAGATGAATTATTGATGAATATCTTTGACATGTAGAGCAAAGATAACCTGTTGTTGATTATCTTTGACCTGTAGTACAAAGATGACCTGTTGTTGAATATCTTTGGCATGTAGTGCAAAGATGACCTGTTGTTGAATTTCTTTGGCACGTAGTGAAAAGATGAACTGTTAATGAATATCTTTGGCCCGTAGTGCAAAGATGAATTTATTAGTATGATTATGAACAAAAACTGTGATTTGGTATAACCATGATCTTTGATGTTTCAGGTAAAGACAAGTGATAAAAATTATCTTTGTCCTGGATGAGAAAAGGAATTTAGAACCACAGTTATGATTATGAGTTATTCACATGAATGTGGACAGGAACTGTTGATTGATGTTACATGGATAAAACATTGTTGGTGGACTTTTAACATGGAGAAGATAATAGACTTTATGGTCTATTTGACTCTCTAATGGATTGCTCGTTCTGCTACAACTATGGTTGAAAAGTTTGATCATCTACCATATATTCTAAATCTCTGATTTATTATTGACGAAAGCTATGGATAATTTAATTATCTTTAGTCATGATATTCTTTATTGGGCTATTTGTGCTCACCCTTTTGCTTCACAATTCCTTTCAGGTAATAAGAGTGTAGCTGGGTCGAGCGGGGATAACAGGAGAATAGAACGGTGGTCTCTAGCTGTGAAGGTTCTTCCTAAACAGTATAGAAAAGTGTGTTATATTTTATACATCATTTAGTAGTTATATTTAGTGAATCAAATAGGTTGAGGCGAACCCAACTTTGAAAGGTTACATACAACCTCGTGTAATCATAAGACAGGGTTGTGCACATCCACTTGCTGGGTATATATACGAGCACTACCTATATGATCTTGGAGTTTAGTTAAAGTATAATTCTCAATTAGAGACAGTGGAGATAATTTTATGTCAAGAGAAGACTCACCATTGGAAAGAATATGATAGTAATCTTCTCATTTTTCTTTGGAGTCTATTGGATCAACCAAGGATAATTTTGTGGGCATATGATATCTATCATAACCTGGACGCATGGCCTCCTATGTACGAAGGGTTTCTTGAGCACTTTCCGAAGATTTTAAGTTCTAAAACAGTTATTGACTGTACCTTTATGTAAGGTGTCATTGTGACGTGTTATCCACGGTTGGGACATGAGTCACAGTTGGTATATATTTGTATCAAAACTCACAAAATATGTGTTGTTGTATTTTGCACGACAATTGTAGTAATAAAGTTTTAGTTGTTTTTTGTACCATGTATTTGGCGACTCAGAATGGGTTGGGTGGTTTGGACCTATTTTGGGGGCTTCACATTTGGATTATCGTGGATCGACTAACAAAGGCGGCTCATTTTATACCAATCAAGATCCGATATAGTTTGAATCAACTAGCAAATCTGTACGTAAAGGAAATTATTTCACATGGAGTGCCGGTATCGATTGTCTCTAACCGAAATTCGCGCTTCATGTCGAAATTCTGGAAAAGCTTTTAAGAAAGGATGGGAACACGTTGAGGTTAAGTACCGTTTACCATCTGCAAACAGATGGGCAAAGTGAGTGAACGATACAAACGCTAGAGGACATGCTTAGGACTTGTGTGATGGACTTCAAGGGAAGTTGGGACGATCACCTACCCTTAGTGGAATGTATATAATAATAGTTACCACGCGAGTATCGGCATGCCACCGTATGAAGCTCTTTACGGGAGAAAGTGTAGAACGCCATTATGTTGGGATAAAGTCGGAGAAGAAAGATGCTAGGGCCAGAATTAGTTAAACAAACCACAGATGTGGTGACATTGATAAGAGCTAGATTAGTAGCTGCACAAGATCGCCAGAAGAAATACGCAGACTTGCATCGTCAGGACCGCGACCTTGAAGTCAGAATCCACATTTTTTTAAAAGTATTTCCCTGGAAAGGAAAAATACGATTCGACAAGAAAGGAAAATTGAGTCCGAGATTTATAGGACCATTTGAGATACTAAAGTGAGTGGGCGAAGGGCGTACAAAGTTGCATTACCACCTGAGTTGGAGCACATTCATAACTTATTTCACATTTCCGTGTTGCGTTCGTACAAGCCTAACTACAAACACGTGATTTCTTATGAGCCCATTCAAGTAGAGAAGAATTTAGCTTATGAAGAAATTCTTGTCCAGATATTAGATAGGAAAGAGCAGACATTAAGGAATAAAAGTATATTTTCTGTAAAAGTACTTTGGCGAAACCATGACGCCGAGGAGGCCACGTGGGAGTTAGAAGATAAAATGCAAATGGATTATCCCCATTTATTCGTGTAACCTTGTACCAATTTCGAGGACAAAATTTTTATAAGGGGGGGAGGATGTAAGAACCGAGAATTTCATGAATAAATAATTATTTTGGTGTAATAAGAAAATGAATATTTATTTGAATATAAATATTTATGTGTTGAAAGATGAGAAAGTAAATTAATGTAAATTGAATTTATATGAGAATTGAGAATTTTGGAATGCCTTGTGTGGCATGAGAATGGAAGTTAAGTGGCTTAATTTAATTAAGGAATAAATAAAAAATTAAGTAGTGAATAATAGAATACTAATGAGTAAAGTAAAATTTCATAATTATATTTGAGTGTATATTATGGCATAATGATAAAATAGGTATACTAATAATTAAATGGAGAGGTGAATTGCTGAGTCTGAGAAGTTTCCAGAGTCGCTGCCACTCCTGTACTGTAAACCAGCGCAGCTGCGCCGATAGCAAGACTTGGAAAAATATTTTCACGTAATGCATGAGTTATAAAGGTGGTGTATTGACATTAATGGGTAAAATAGTGGAACAGTTACCATTATTATTATGTGAACATTATTATTAAATATTATTTCATGTCACTATGTGTAATATGGGTAGTAGTATTATATAATTATTTACTGCACGAGATTAAATGAGGTGTGACATTTAATTGTGGTTAATGATATACAAAAACTATATGGTGAAAGTAATTAAATTATAAATAAGTTTGTTACCTCATCACGTGTGATGAGAAAATTAAATGTGTACTCTAAAATATGGAAGTAAATAAACATGTACTATCAAAATATTTATTTCTATACTGAGGTGTAAGTAAATAATAAAAAAGAGATATTAAATTGTTAGTGACCAATTAAATGGAGTCCATACATATTATAAATATTAAATATTTGAACCCAGTATACATTGATTATATGATATGGGTATATATTAAATCCCTAATTTTCCACATTATAGTAACAATTGTACATTAAAATTACATTTTTGGGAAATAAAGGAACCAAACTAAGCTTTATGAAATATAGTTGCTGAGATTTAACCATGTCCCAAAATCAGTGGCTAAACAGAACCTATAACTACATTGCGTAACTTCCAAGTGGTGAACAGTAACCTCAATATAGGTGATCATTGCTATGCCAATGGCTGATGGTGGGTGGTTGAGTAACCCTTTGTTAACCATTGTTTTTTCTTCTACACCATGGTTTCCAACCTCAGTGTAAAATTAATACCCAGTGCACCATTTCTCTATATAAAGCAACTACATTTTCATTTTTACATTGCTGAGAATTGTCTGTGAAACCTTGAGAAATTGAGTCTGAAAGTTTGTGGTTCAAAGAGGAGTCTAGCAATCTCAAAAGGGAGAAATTAAGTAAACTAAGCTTCAGAAGGTATAAATTCTAACTTTTGTTCTTAATCTTGAGTTTTGTCAAACTCTTGAAATCTCTTGAATTCTCTATCAATTAGTATGAAATAACATGCTATCAAGTGTTTATAAAGTTCGTATGCATGAATAGAATCTCTAAGATTTAGTTTGAGTGTGTTTGATTGAAAGAATTTGAGGTGGTAGTGATACTCTGTAAAATAGAGTATCTCACTTCTTCATTAGTTCAGGAGAAAGCGCAATTGCGCCTTGATTTATATACTAGGTGCAACGCAAATGAAGCTTGGCCCCCAGAACCGTAATCGGTTTATGTTGAGCTATGTTGTTTCTAATTTGATATTAACACCTAAACATGCATGAAAAGAAGTATAACATGTTATACAAAGCTTTCTTATGAGATATGAGTTGTTCAACATGACTTAGTGAGAAATTTATAACAAAAACTTAAGTTTTGAAAATGAACTTTAATGGAACTCATGTTCTACAAATTCTGAGCTTGATAGTATACATACATGACTGATTCCGAACATAAATGAGCATGATTTAGGATTCATAGTTCCTTTGTTCATGACCAACTTGTTAGGCTTGGCGTTAGAGAACTTTTTTCAAAGAAAAGCTTGACATATCAAAGCAAATATGCATGAATATTAAATGATGTATGTTTTGACCTTGTGAAGATGTTAACATAACTTAACTACACATGATACGAGCTTTAAAGATGTCTTGTATGTGTTAAATTGCATTGTTCAAGTTTAAAATGATTTCAAAAGTAAACTTGGATATATTTTCAAACCAAGTTGTATTAGAGTGAGTAGTTAAGTTCTGAGGATTTAAGATGACATGTCTATGTTCATTATGTCTCTAAACATGATTCTTATATGTTAAACATAATAGAAGTAAACCAAGCATGAGTTTAAGCATGTTTTAAAGTAATAAACGATGTTAATTGTGAACAAATAGTGTGAACACTTATGAGCATGCGTAGTACAAATTATGTGATCCCTCTATGTGGACATATGACCAAAGTTATAAAGCATTGTGATTACATGACCGTATTATACTTTAATTCCGTAGAAATCATAAACTAAAACATGTAAAAGTGAACGTAGGATGGTCATATGCTTATGTCAAGTCATCTAGCATGTATGCATGTTAAGTGTAAATGACTACGTATGCTAGAGAAGGGGACATAAATAGGAAATGCAAGGCTCAACCACAGTGCGGCAGGGGACAACGTGAATTCTTGGATCCCTAAGCCTAAACAGTATGCTAAATTATGCCATCATGCGATGAAGTTACGCATTTCATTTTATGGTTTTAGGTTCAAGGCAAGCTTATATTGTTACTTTAACATGTATTATATGACCAGTACACAATCCAATGTGTTAAGAAGCATGTTAGATAATAGAAACGAATGTTTAATGAGTGATTATAACTTTTAAATGTTAAGACCAAAAGATGTTTGTGAACTATAAAGCAATGATTAGAAGCGATGTTATTTGACTTCATGGTGACTTATAAACTGATTGTGTGCTATGATTATGTAAGATATGTGATGTAGTATGTATAAATTATACAACTAAGATAGACATTTATGTATGTGTTTAAACTTACATATTATGTTTGAGTATATGTAACTAATGAATATCCTATATGCATAACTATATTATGTTAGGATTTGAAAAGTGTTGATAAACTATACTTTGGTAAACTACGCTTGAGGCAAGTACTCGAACCCTACTCTTCATTGAGCATTACTTGAACTTGTGCTATTATTAATCGTACAAACAAATCTTTGAAAGTATAATTCATATATTATGATTTAATACTTCGTAAGTTTAGAAATGAAATTGGTTTCAAACCTTGATTTCGAAAAATAATTGTTCATATCTATACTGTGAAAGAAAATTGTCTAAGTCATTGCTTCGGCTAGACTATTGATATTTGATCGAAAGTTATCCAAACCAAGTTAACTTGGTGCGGACTCTTATAACTGAGATGAACAACCCTATTGGTAAGGGAATTATTAATTGTCGGGAAATCGACGTGCACACATGAGAATGATTAAATGTTATGCATGACATAGGGTACTTTAGGCTGATCACCCGTTGTACTCGTTTTGTAGAATTATCAGTCTATTATTGTTAATTCTAGGAAAAGTTCATAGTCCTTAGTGACTACTCAGTATTCATTACTTTGAAATCTTGAATTGATTAATCCTTGAATATTATTGATATTTTTGTCATTAGTGACTATTGTTGAGAACCATTGATACTTCTTGCTATCTTTAAACTATCATTATTATTGTGCCCTTGAGAAATATAAAACTACATTAAACACCCTTATTGCTATATTACTTGTTGGGAAAAATTGTTGCTCATTTTTGCTTTCCTTAAAAACTTTCAGTTAAGGGAGAACGTGGTGAACCCTCTTGCAAGGACAAGGGTAAAGAGAATGCTTTGGAGTAGTTATTTTCATAGTACTAGGAATGTACTATTATTCTGTTGTAGAAGAACTTATTTACATTAAGCTATGTTTAAATTAAGTCGTATTGTATTAGTAACGGTTGCGAGACTTTGGGATAAGAATAATTATGTTATAACAATGTAATTTATTCTATTATTCCGTTGTGTGAGATTTTGATTTGTTATTAGAGTTAATATGTGACAACCAAATTTGATACAAGTGTGGTCTGAATTTGGGGGCGTCACAATATCTCATTCATTATTCCATGGATTTGAGCTTCCAAATACTTAATTTAATATACTCATGGAGTAGAACACATTAATATATGGAATCATTAAAAATAATTAATGACATCCACATTTATTTATGCTCAAATACTAACAATCCCCCACATGAATGATATTGATTGTCAGCCTTATGTAAATGTTATGCAGACTCTGAAAGAGAGACAGAATTAGAAAATCATCTATATCAAGAGAGGTAACTTTTGGCTTTGAACCTTCCCTTGTGAAAGACTATCGGGTTTACTGGTTGTCCAGTGAACGTGATGTCTTGAACTGTCCAATCGTTTGTGTAAATTGAGACAATAGTAATTCACACAGAATATTTCTAGACATTATTTGGTTCTCATGTTTTTGTTCATTTTGGCCCTGAACAATCCCGGATTTATGAGTGCTTTAGAGAAATATAGCTTTATCCTTCTCATAGAATTGACCCAGTTCACACTCACATAGGTGATTCTTAATAAGAGTATCCTACCTCACTCCACATGTTTATCAAGATTTTAGAATCATTAAAAGCATAACTTATCCTGTAACCGCTGCAGGTATCACTATCTCGTATCATAGGAATAAGCAGAATAAATTAATTTCTTCATAATGATTTGGTTGAATAATTCATAATTTAGTTGTCCCTTTGAACCTAGATCTTGGGATCTCCAGTCAACTAGGTTGGGTTTCCATTATGACGATCCTTGTTTTATAGGCTTTAAACACATTCCCCTCGAAGTTATTTTTACTTGCTCTCTAGTCAAACCTTTAGTCAACGGATCCGCTATATTTTTTTTGACTTTATGTACTCAATAGACATAATGTCATTAGAGAGCAATTGTTTTATGATATTATGTCTAGGACGAATATGTCTTAACTTACCATTATACATGTGACTATGTGCCCTTCCAATTGCTGATTGACTATCACAATGGATACAAATAAGCGGCACAGGTTTAGGCCACATAGGAATATCTTCTAAAAAATTACGAAGCCATTCAGCTTCTTCTCCAACCTTATCCAATGCAATAAACTCAGATTCCATCGTTGATCGAGCAATGCATGTTTGTTTAGAAGACTTTCATAATACTGCTCTTCCACCTAGTGTAAACACAAAACCAATTGTGGATTTAGAGTCTTTTGTATCCGATATCAAATTCGCTTTACGTTATCCTTCAAATCTTCTTTGGATATTTTGAGTAAGTATGTAATCCAAAATTTTGAGTGTACTTTAAATACCTTAAAACTCTTATAATCGCTTTCCAGTGATCTTGTCCTGGATTGCTTGTAAATCTACTCAATTTATTGATAACTTGTGCTATGTCAGGACGTGTACAATTCATTAAGTACATAAGACTTCCAATTATTTATGCATACTAAGGTTGTGATATGTTCTCTCCTTTATTTTTGGTTCTGCTAATACTTAAACTACGTCGTTTTATAGGTCCGAATAGACGTGTCTATACTGCATATGATCAAAACTACGTCGTTTTGACCAAAGGATACCATATATGCTTTTTCAGTGGCATCACATGCCTTTTCAAGGGCTAAGTGCCCATCCAAAGGGGCACCAACCCCTCCTATAAATAGATAGGAGGGGGTAACCTTCATACTCACTCATTTCACAAGCAACTAAGCATTTATTAGTCATTTAGTATTCTGTTTTTCCATCAGTTTCATAGTTCTAAAAAGAGAGTTAGAGCATTTATTTTTTGGTTAAGTAGAGTATATACTTTTGTAGTCTTTGCTAAAGTATACAGTATCATTTATATCCCGAGACAAGTCTTTATCAACTCTGAACACCATACGGGGGGCATAATTATCTTAAGGACATAGTACTAAGTACTAACCTTGACAAATTATTTTTTACAAGATAAGTTCATATCAATATAAATATATATATATATAATTTCCTTTAAGGTTACTATCACCCGGATGATAACTTGAGAACCACATTGCATTTGCCTATCATTTTTGCAATTAATAAAATTTTCATAAATAATTTTTGATTATTATTTTATTCTTGACAATATACTTGATTGTTCCAAAATTGATCCGGTCCTTTCCACCGCTACATAAAAAGTATATATAAATTATTCCCAATAAAATTCAATAAAATATTTAATATTTTGTCAGACATCTGTTTCCTCCAGAAAATTATTGATAAAAATCACGAATCCAGAAGATCAAGTGGGTTAGATTTTAGAAGAAACCATCGGCTAGAATGGTTGAAATATTTTTTTATTACAATTATGAGTTTCTTTTCTACAATAAACATGTCATGCGAATTTATTTTTTTTGTCTTTTTGACTATCAATCGCACTATCATATGACACTAATTAAGCAAATGCAATATTTTAAGGTTATTATAATTGTTGTATCAAAGTATAATCGAATGTAATGATTTGTCAAATATATTATTAAAATTATCCAAAAGGTTGTGTTCATGTTCACATTTAAACATAGAATAATACAAAAGTGGTCATATCTTGTTTTATTGACCGGAAGCATTAGAGCCCACATAAAATTATTGAATAATCCATTAATCACTATCAAACATTTTATAAAGGAGAAACAGAGAATCATAAAATCCAAGGTCTAAATCTTCTGTTTTAATTATTATCTCATCTAATACTCCATCTTATCCTAATTATAAAATTGATATTGACTTATAAAAATCAATTTAAAATATATTCAAATTTAAAATTCACATAATTTATTTAATTTTTAAAAATAATAAAGCTTATAATGATTATTAATTTTAAGTAATTTATGGTTTTCATAAAACTCTATTGATATAAACAAAATAAATTTATATTAATTTTAATTTTACAAATATTTAAAATTAACTTACAAAAAGTCAATATTAATTTTATAGGTTGGAACAGAGATAGTATTGCATTCCACATGTTGTTCTCAAATGTTATTTATTTTCTTAATTATAGTTAATTTTAAAGAAATAATATACATTGTGAATTTATGTATCAATTTTGTTGACATTACCGTGAGGCGTGAACAAGTATTAGTAGTAATTTAATTTTTTTAAGAAGATATTTAATAAGAAGATTATCATTATAATCTTATCTAATATCATGTATAAATGTATTTCACAACTTTAATTCGACATAAAATTTTATAGTACGAATGCAATACTCTCAATTTTATAAATGAATACTGATGACAAATTAAAAATACAATATTACATGACATGAGACAGTAGATAAGATTGAGGATGAGACAATAAAATTAATTTCACTAAATCCTTTGTCAAAAAAAAATGAGAGCTAAAAATAGAAACTAAGAATATATATAGTTGAGCAGCCTAAGCGGCATATAAGAGTGTAAATAAATCGAGTTGATCGAGAGTATTGAGTTCTTTCGATTTAGTTTACAAAATTTATCAAGTATAAAAAAAAATTTGATTGAAGGCTCGTTTAATTTCTCAAATTGAAACGCGATTTGAATCGAGCTCAAAGCAATTTGAACTTTTTCAACGAATATGATCCGAGTATAATTAGAAAATTATAATTTAAGAAGGTTCGAGTAATTTATCGAACTTTAAAATGTGCTCATATTTGACTCATTTATATTTTGAGTCGAGCTTGAATCGAACTTTTAGTCGAGCGAGTACGAATCGAACCCGAACTGTTTGCTCATTTTACAGTGTTAGCTGCATGGATGTTAATCAATTTACGAAGCTTGAACTCTCAGATAAACTGAGAATCTCCTCCAAATAATCAGCAACTAAGTCCTCAAAGCTAAAAATTTACTTATTTAGTAGCATAAAGTTTCCAATTTGGGTAAATCCCAAAGAAAGTTGTCATGTATTTTGTCCAATTTCTTTTGTGAATTACAAGTTTCATGTACTAATAATAATATAGTGAAATGATCCATAGTTATCACTGACCGTGAAATTATAACGTCTATCGTAATAGTGCATTGACCGTGAAATTATTTTCAACCAACTTATTCTAATGTCTGTCATAAGTGAACAACAGTGATTAAAGAATTTTAAAAACTACACTAAACAAATTCTTGTGGACTCTATAAACTAGTCTCGACAATAGATGTCTTTTTTCTGAAATTGACTTACAAAATTTCTAACTTTTTTTCCCTATATTGACATACACCATCCTTACAACCACCAAAAGTAATATTAACTAATATTATTTATATTAACTAATATTATATCAATGATAAGGGCACTTGAAATTTTTTTTTTGATATTTACATAACATTTTTTGATATTTTCACATGAAAAATATCATTATAAATGTATAGAGACATTGAAAACCGTTGTTATAAAATCTATAACGATAATTTTTATTTGAAAAATATCATTTTCTGTTGTAAATTAATCAATTTTCAAAAAAAATATGAATACAACTACTTCTATATAATTCGTACATTAAAAAATTGAACATGTTGTATCGTACATAGGGGTGATCATTCGGTTATAACCGAAAACCGAATTATCGATAAAACTACTATCCGAACCACTAACCGAAATTTAGAACTAACCGAATTACCGAATACCGAATTACCGAATATACAATTTGGTAATTCGGATAATAACCGAACCTGTGCTCAAAATTAAAATTAAGAATAAAGCAACATCCAACATAAGCAGGTTAACGAGATTATGGACTTACAAGAACATGCCAAGTTAACAGATTACAAAGTAGCTTAAGTACTTAACAGCAACATGCCAAGTTGTCAACATACAACTATCAGCAACAAGCCAACAAATACAGCAGCAAATTAACTATTACAAATTAACTGTCCAGTAAATTAAACAAATTAAACCAACAAGCAAGAAGCAACAACATGACTCCATGAGATATCCCAGGCTGACTTAGCAACAAGCCAACATGCAACACAGCAACAGGCAGCAACATGAAGAAGCCAACAACATGGTGTTTGTCTGTTTGAGATATCCCAACAACAGCAACAGACAACAGGAACAGCAACAAGCAAGCAAGCCCAGTAACTGCAGTTAACACAGATGAACAAAATAGTAAATAGATAGTAGTTGTGCTAATGATTTGAAGCTATCATGATAAGCTATTGTTCTTGATCAGAGATGTTTCAGATAACAACATCCACTTAACACAGTGCAATTGTGCTAATGATTACAACACCCACTTAACAAGAACTGCATCATCAGAAAGTATTAATCTTTTGATTCTTCAACAAACTATCAATTCCTATAATTTTTTGGTTCTTCATAACAACCGGAATACGAGGAAATCCTCAAATGCAATTATGGAGTTCCTGGATGTTCGAAATACAAAACCATGGCATCAATCAAAAGTCAATAATTGTGATCAACAGGAATATAAAGAAGAAAACCTTAACCTATTGTCACTAAATTACAAAAATAAATAAATGTTGTGGGTAATAAAAAAAATGATATGAACTGCACAACAAAATTAAAATGAGCTTCATGGTATAATCAACATCAGTTGATATCAAGAACCAACAGGAACAATATACATAAGGAACAATATAAAATCCAGCCAAATAAGGAAAAAAGAAAAATATTCTTACGAGTGAATAAGCTATGGAAAAAGTTGGCTTCAAAGAATATATGGATAAAACAGATCACAAGAAATTTATCTTTACTGAACTGGACAGAAATTTCCTGGTTTTTTTCTCAAAGCCTACAAACCCACAAATTCTCCCTTGACAAAAAAATCAAATTTCAAATCCCAAAAGATTCTCACGGAATCTCGGAAAAGTTGGCACCTTAGTTGGAAGCCCTTCAATTTTCCGGACTTAGTACTAAAATTTCAAGATGAGAAGTAACAAGAACTTAAAGTATCTCTAAAATTACATATAGACAAAGAAAAGAGAGAGAGCAAACAACCTCGATGAATCTGCAGGCGGATTGTTTTGTTCCATCTGAGCGAATTCGATATGGGTTTTCGGTGAGGGTCGAGACGAGAGAAGTGAGGGCCTTGAGACCCGAGACGGGAGAGCCGGAGGCGAGGTCGCCTCAAGATTGAGACTCGAGAGTCGATCGACAAGGCAAGAGTGAAGAGGTGTGAGGAGTGATCGAGATCTCGAGATCTGAGTGAGCGCGGCGGGTTAGGGGCTTAGGGCAAAATAGGGAGTGAAGTCTGAATAAAATATAGAATAGAAGTTCAAGTTATTCGGATATTAGATAATATGAATAATAAATTAATAATTAATTTTTTTAAGTATTAAATTTCGGTTATTCGAGTATTCGAATAACCTGTTTTTGAGAACCGGAACCGAAATCGAATATTGAATAATAATTCGGATATAACCGAAATTCCCAAAAAAACTAAAAAAATCGAAATAATTCGGTTAAAATAATTCGATTCGGTTCGATTTTATCCGTTTTTTGCTCACTCCTAATCGTACACACATTATTATTATTATTAACTAGATACTATAAAGTATAGAAAAAAAGTTATATTTGCGTTTTTTTACTTGATTTTCTTTTGGTACATCTATCTTTTTTTGTTTTATTAATTTGTAAGGTAATATGTTTTCTATATTATTGTACTATATTCCACGTGGCACAATGTCAAGTGATAATTTCCTAGTCAGCCAATTTAGCCAATGAGTAGGATTCTCTCTTTTTAAAATTGAGCTATTTGATGCGGACATAAAAATTAAATATAAAAATTGAACATAAAAATTAGATACGAGTGTTTTATAATTTTATCTATTTATATTTTTATCTCTTATTAGATATTAAAAAATATATATAGATGAAATTATACAATATTTATGTCCAATTTTTATGTCTGGATAGATTTTTTTTAAAAAAAATTGAATGTTTTTAACAACTTTTTAACTTTTAAGCACCCACTTGAAGAGTGTTGACTGGGTCATGCATATTGATATTGGTAATGGAAATCATTGTTCTTTGACTTTGACTTTGACCACCCCAAACATCGCATCATTTGGTAAATGAACACGTGTATCTATTTAGAAGAAAGTTACGATTTTGAATGATGATAATGGAGGCAGCTGACTAGCTGAGGGCTACTGCATGTTGAGTTAGACGGACACTTACATTCGACAAATAATGTATATTATCAATTAAGTGAATAATTATTAGTGTTAATTTTTTTAATTAAATATATAATATGATGAATCAATTTTATAATTCTGTCAAATTTCATGTATTGATGTACAACGTAATAATAATTCTGCAGATAAGTTTCGCAGTATATCTCTAAAATCTTGCTCGCCTTCATTATTAATTTTTTAAGGTCAATTTAAAATATTTTTAAATTTAGTGTAAATTTATTTAATTTTAACTAATATAATAATTATATTATAAATTATTTAAAAATATTATTTATTTTAATAAATTATTAAATTTAAAGATATCTTAAATTATTACTTCCGTCCTCAAAAGAATGAGTAAAGTACATTTTTCATACACATTAAGCAAAATAAAGTAGAGAAAAGAGAGCGGAAAAAGTTTTAAATTTATTCTTAGTGACTCTATAAGATTACATAAAAAAATAATTATTTTTAATTTTTATTAATGAACCTCAGTAAATCCTTCACTTTATATACTTATAAGTTATAACTTATATTTTTGTAGACAAAAAAATGTAATTTAATTTAGGAAGAATTACATATATTAGTACTTTTTTTAGAAATAATTATAAAAATCATACACCTATAAAATAATTATAAAAATATTACACTTTTCCATATTTATTTACAATAATAGTGCAATTAGGATTCCTTAATTTAAGGAATTAGTATTAATGGTGATATATGGCAAATCTGGAGGTTTTTTTTTTTAAGCGCGTGAAATCTTCTTCTTCTTCTTCCATGCTTTTCTCCCAACTCCCATATCCTTTGTTACGGTATTTTTCTCTCTAAAATCTTCTTCTTCTTCTTCTTATCTCCGCCTTACTATTTCTCTCACTCCTCTTGAAGCCACTCGTCATCAACTCCCATATCCTTTGTTCGGTATGTTCATGATAATGGGTTTGTAGCCACAATGTATGATATTAACAAGCTTACTATTATTGTTCATTACGGCGATCGGGGAGGTGCAATTTCTTTTCTTTCCCTTTTTCTTTTCGGTTTGATGATTTTCATGGTTAATTTGAGGGTTTTTGAGTGATTTATTTGATTGTTTTGTATTTTTTTGACTTCGACTTGGTGTAGATGAGACCTATTCTTTGTTAGTGGGGAAAAGTAATGGACTTTCCATTGTTGGTCGAGTCACAATTGAGGTAGATTCGGACTAATTTATCTTTTTATTTAAAAAAATATAGTACATTTAAGCTGAATTTAAATTGGTACATTTAAGAAAATGAATATTTCTAATAATCATCGCTCGATTTTTATGATATCTGATACATGGTTTTACCTTGTAGTTATCGATCATGTACAACCATTTATTTTTTCATGATATTCTTCGTATGCTTTACCATTTTTTATGATATAGAGTAACATGTTTTGGTTCTTATCATATAAATATTTGGTTACTTTTTTAGTATGTTTTTGATTATTGTTAATTTCGATTTAGATTCTATTTTGTTTCCTTGAGTTGGGATTTTGGTTACTATTTTTTGTTGTTCTAGTTACCATGTATTTGCTTAGTATATATGGGTTGACTAAAAGCGTGTGTGGTCTATATATGTTGTTTATGTATTGGTTACTTATTAATATATATTTTGGTTACTAACATATACTTGTTTGGTTACTTCATTGGTATACATATATTCATTACTAACATATATGCATTTGTTTAGCTTATGATTTGGATACCATTCTTTTTCCTTTAATTGAGTTTTTGGTTACTTTTATATGTTGTTTTGGTTACAATGTATTTGTTTAGTATACATTGGTTGACTAAGCTGGGTTTAGTCTACATATTGTTTATGTGTTGGTTACCATTAAAACATGGTTTGGTTACCATCACATAAGCATTTTAATTACTTCTTTAGTATATTTTTTGGTATACATGTTTTTGTTTTGGTGACCTTTAAATTAAATTATGTTTTGGTTAATATTATATATAACTGTTTGTTTACTACATAAAATGGTTTGTACTACATGTTGTTTATATTTTGGTTACAATTAGATTATATAATATAATTTTTTGGTCACTACTTTATTATGGTATGGTTAATGTTATATTATGATATGATACATATGGTTAATGGGTTCTCTATTCACTAATCCCAAGGTATTTCTCTTCCTCCCACAGGTTCATACATAATCTGAAGTCTTTTCTAAAAAATGAGGCGATCATGAAGAAGAAAGTAGCATGATCAAAAAGCTAAAGTTTAGGGAAGATTTATATGATTTTGATTAGTTCGGTTGTTGTTGTCTTGTCCTTCTGAATTGTGTTTCGTACTTTGGTTTTTGTTGGATATCCATAACCATTTGTTATGGTTAGTAAATATGTAATGTTTATTGGAGCTTATGTAAATGGGATTACATATTTGATTATATTATCAATTATTTGACATTGTTTGTTGGTTCGTATTTGTTACTTCTAAGTTGTGTTTGATATATTGTTTGAAAGGTGCAGTTGGTAACCAAACATGCATAGAAGGGTAACCATTTTATTTTTTGGTAGTAACCAAATATTTACAAGCTTGTATCATGACATATATCAAATGTTAAATGTACATGTGAGAGTATACATAGGTTGCCTAAAGCTGGGTTTGATATACTGAGTTGTTTCATTTTGATTACCATTAAAACATGTTATGGTTACTTTTATATAACTATTTGGTTACTTCTTTATTATGTTTTAATTCTTTGTTATCTTATGGTTTAGCTACTATCATTGTGTCCTCAATGTGGGATTTTGGTTATTTTATTTTTATTACGGTTAATATGTAATTGTTTAGTATACATGAATTGCCTAAAGCTGGATTTCATTATATGATGTTTACATTTTGGTTACCATTAAAACATGTTTCAAGTTACTATCATATAATTGTGTAATTCTTGTTTTATTATAATTATAAGTTTGTAGGAGGACTATTATAAAGTGTTAAATGTATATATTTTATTTATACCTGTCATTATGATGGAATAAGAAACTCCAATTAAGAGTTCCCATTTATATATATGATAGTCATTTATAGATCTCATATTAAAATAAAAATAGTTTGAGATGTGCGGTTGGTATCCAAAACTGCATATATAAGGGTAACTATTTTAATTTTTGTTAGTAACCAAATAATTAAAAACTTATATTAGAACGAGTTATCAAGTGTTTAATGTAAATGTGAGGGTTCACATTTATCTAGGCGATGGATACTTTTAAATTACGTAGTTATAAAAGTTATTTTGAAATGGTCCATACAGGTTGGTAACTAAATATGAATATAGAGGTAACCATTTTATTTTAGATGGGTAACCAAATTTACATAAAAATATTTCAGAACAATTACCAATTGTTCAATGTATATATTTACTTTATATTGACAACTCATGATGGAATCAAAAATTAAAATATTAATCAACATCAATTTTAGTTATTGTACATCATCAAAATGTTACCAACTATGTGGTTAATGGTTACTAACGAATAAACAATTATATATTCACGTAAACAATTAAATTTGTTGTATTGGGTAGTGTGGGTCTCATTGTCTAACAACTGAATAAACATTGTAAAATAAATAGAATTAATATTAGACAGTAACCAAATTACATAATCTTAGTAACCAGAATATAAACCACATTTTTACATGCAATTTTGAAGGTCTAAATGATGGAATTTGACAAAAAAACTCTGCAGTTCACTAGCAAAGCTAGTGACTTTTGATCGTTGACCCGTTTCCAATGAAATTAGGCTCTAAAAACGCCAAAATCCGACACTCCAAACTTGATAGAACAATGCATATCATGTTTTGCATTTCTCTGAGCGAATAAGTTGATGGAACTAAATGCATAGGTAACTTCAAATTTGGTGTATTAGTTCTTATCATCCATGTCTGAATTGAAATAAAGTACAACGAGAATCAATTCCATTGTTCGACAATGAATAAAATTTGTAAAGTAACCAAATCAATGTTAGCAAAGAACTCAAACTACATGATATTAGTAACCAGTACATAAAATATATTTGTACATTCATCTTACAATGGAAATAATCATTATATTATATTGATATTTATTACCAATTAAACTATAATTGATTGTATGAAGGTAACAAATGTAGCCGATAAGTAACCATCATAATAAAACAAACCAATATAAAACAATCGTAATATTATATAGTAATAATCATAACAACATTATACACGATAACCAAATTCAATTTAAGCGAAGAAACAACACATATTTATTTAGTAGCCACAAGATAAACACATTCTCCATTGCATTTTTATAGTAAAAACCAACCAGTATAACTTGATTGTTACCAACTAAAGGCTAAATGTTGTAAGAATGTAACCAATGTAGCTAACAAGTAACCATTAATATAAAACACATAAGTATAAATATAATTAGATTAATACGATAACAGAATTGTCAAAGACTAATGAGTAACCATTATAATTTTACATAGTAACCATGTCAGCATTAGTCAGTAACCAATATAATGTTAAACAGTAACCAAGTCAGCATTAGTCAGTAACCAAGTCATCATTTTTCAATAACCAAGTCAGCATTAGTAAGTAATATTATGCACTAACCATTATAATTTTACACAGCAATCAACTAAGCAATAGTGAGTAACCATTATAATGTTACACAGTAACTAAGTCAGCATTAATCAGTAACCAATTTAATGTTACAAAGTAACCAAGATATCATTAGACAGTAACCAATACATCATTAGACAGTATAATGTTACGACAAGCAAGCGATTTGCGGGAAGGTAACCAATGTATTTGATGAGTAACCATTAATATAAAAAAAATCAAGTAGAAACTCATATAAAAATTAAAGCAATCAAATAAACATTATTCAAAGAACTAAATACATAATAAAGCATAACCAATTTATATCTATTTAGTAACCATAATATAAAACATATTAATGACCATTCAAAACATTCAAAGATTCTTAATCATGATCATTTTAAGTGTGAAAAACTTAAGAAAGGTAATCAATATAGGAATTAAGTAGTAACCATAGGTAAATACATGCATATGAATTTGAAACTCACATACCTCAAGTATTGATTTGTATCGAAGTTGTTGGGATCTTGTATTCAACAATCAACTGCAGAAGACGATTATTTTTTATTCTTGAACTTGAAATTCTTTGTTGATTTTGTATGCTATTTACCGATCTCGAGAGTTCTTGCCATTGCAAAAGGTTTCGTTTTTCTCCGATCTCGAGAGTTCGCCACATTGCCAAAAGATTTCATCTTCTCCGATTTGAGTCTTGTGCATTGCAAAAGGTTTAAATCTTCTCCGATCTCAGAGGTGTGTCATGACGAAGATTTGAATTTGATCGCTTGAATCTCGATTGCTTGAATTTTGGATCTCGATTTGCTTGAATTTAGGAAGCGGTTAGTTGTAATAGGAAAAAGTGTAACCAGCATATATCACGTGATTTTAGCAACTTTATATCTTTGTGTTGTTTTATTTTTGTAATTATGTTTTGTGTGTTTTATTTTTGTAATTACTTTCTAAATGTTGTATATTAGTGTTAAGGACCCTTTAATTTAATCATCCTTTTGAGTAGACCTAGCAAACAACGGGCCAAGCAGAAACGGGTAGGGTTAAGGCTAGGCCAGTCCAAAACGACACAGGCTTTTATGGGCTTAAAATAAGAAGTATGTGGCCCAAGAAGTGACGGACCAGGTGGCCCATGGGTTTTTTCATATTTTAATTTTTTTTTTTTTGCATTAACCTTTCTATTCATTCAATCAATTTAATTCATTTTTCACAAACTTATATTAAGTATTTTAAATTTTAGAAATAAACCAGTACAATATATGTACAAAATAAATAAAAACAATAGTTATATTGTTCGACATATCATAATTTCGAAAATTTTATAAGTTAAAACTATTTTATTGAGCTAAAGAAAATTATAATGGATTATTAAATTCTTTTTGGATTGAAATATATAAAGGCCAATGTCCAATTTTGGCCGGACCCACAAACATGGACCAATTTTATTAGGTGTTTTAGGATGGAGGGAGTAACTTTCAAAAATTAAAAATAATCTTATTCATAGTTTGGAAATGAGAGAAGTTTATATATATTAAGAAGAAAGAGCTAGATGGTACACTTTTTTGCTTTTGACCAAGAATAGCCAAGTGACTCATACGAAACACGAGTTTATTTTTTAAATAAATTATTTTTATTCTTTATTTATTCTATATATATAATGCATGATTATAAAATATTTTTCTGAATTTTAATTTAACTTCTTATAAAATAACTACAAACTTTGCTCAAACAAATAATTATCAAAGACTTATAATTCAATGTTAGTAATATGTTTATTTTTTTTGTTTTTAATTTAATATTCAATTTATATAGTTTTTAAATTTAATATTTAGTTTTTATTTTTAATCCGATTGACATAAAATTGTTGTACATTAATAAGTTACCATCATGATTATTTATTTTTATTGGTAACTTAAATTTTAATAACTATATATAAGTGAGATTTTTTTAACATTGATTAACCAAAGATCTCCTATCTAAAATAAAATTAGTAATAAAAATTTAATCATTAATATATTTTGTAATATATATTACACTTTTAATATTAATCATTATTTTTTCATAATATTTTTTCTATATTTTTAATAAATAATTATTTAGAAATAAAATTATTATAGAATAATAAGTTACCATGACTTTTAGTTTTAAAAATTCATAAAGTTTAATCATAATACATAAGTCATGATAATTATTTTTAACATTAATTAAATAAATGTCTCCTATATTAGGTATATGTAATCATAATATTTTTCCTATATTTTTAATATTTAGTTATTTAGAATCTAAAGTTGAGTAAAGTAAAATTATAAACATATTTTTAAAGTTAAAATTTATTGTATGACTAAGTAATTAAAGAATTATAGAATAATATGCTAGCATTAAAGTTTGTAGGACCATAAAAAGAATTTTGGTTCTCTAACATTAATTATTAATTTCACAACTTAACTTACTAATTACATATAATTTACTTTTATTTTATTATTTATTATTAAAATATTATAATGTTACACCATGATCATATTTTTGGGGGTTGAAAGACAATTACGGGAGTCAACCAAAATCTTTATGGAACACATATAAATGGGGAAAAGGTTCAAAAATACCCCTGACTTTTACTGCGATGTCTACCGAGCATCTTATACTTTTTTTGGTCCAAAAGTACCCTTAACGTTACACTTTTTGGGTCACCCGTGCCCCTACCGTTAACAGAAGACAAACTGAATTAAAATTGGCTGACGTGGCAGGGGCATGGGGGCTTAAATATAAAATATATTCTAAATAAAATAATATATATCATTTAATCAAAACAAAAAATACGAAAAAATTCAAAATAAAAAAAGTATAACATATTTACATCATTTAATCAAAATACTAAAATTTAAATTATTTTGTTAACTAATCAAAATAACTAATTAAATATAATAAGTTGTATAACATATTTACATCATTTAATTAAAATACTAAAATTCAAAACATAACATATTTACATCAAATACTAATTAAAAAAAATACTAAAATTCTAATTAAAAAAAAAATACTAAAATATTAGAAAAAATCAAATTAAAAAAAATACTAAAATACTAAAATTCAAATTATGTTGTTAATTAATCAAAACAACAAAAATTCAAATTACATCATTAAAATACTAAAATCATAACATTAATTATTTTGTAATATTTTGAATATTAAAATCATAACATTAATATTTTGTATGGCATTTTTGTTAACATTAATTAAAATAGTATTTCAAAATAGTATTTTAGTAATAACATTAATATCATAAAATATTATTTTAATATTAACAAAATATTACAAAAATACTATTATGTTATGATTAATATCATAAAATAATGTTTTAATTAACGTAACTAATATCATAAAATACTATTTTAATTAACGTAACTAAAAATATATAAAGCGTTAACATTGATATATTTTGAATATTAAAAAATATTACTAAAAAATAACGTTATTTTAGTAATAACGTTATTTTAGTAATATTTTAAATATTTTATATAATCTAAAATAACGTTATTTTAGTAATAACGTTAATATTACAAAATATTACATTAATATTATAAAATATTAATATTACATTGGTTTTTTAGTAATATTCAACGTTATTACTAAAATATTTATTTAATATTCACAATATATTAACGTTAATATTCAAAATATTTTAGTAATATATTTTAGTAATATACAAATTATTCAAAATATTACCGTTATTTTTTAATGATATAATTTGAATTTTTTGTTGTTTTGATTAATTAAAAACATAATTTGAATTTTAGTATTTTAGTATTTTTTTAATTTGATTTTTTCCTAATATTTTAGTATTTTTTAATTAGAATTTTAGTATTTTTTTTAATTAGTATTTGATGTAAATATGTTATGTTTTTGAATTTTAGTATTTTGATTAAATGATGTAAATATGTTATACAACTTATTTTATTTAATTAGTTGTTTTGATTAGTTAACAAAATAATTTGAACTTTAGTATTTTGATTAAATGATGTAAATATGTTATGTTTTTTTTTGAATTTTAGTATATTTTTTGTTTTGATTCAATGATATATATTGTTTTATTTAGAATATGTTTTATATTTAAGCCTCCATACCCTCATCGCGTCGTACCAATTTTAACCTGTTTGTCTTACTCGTTAAAGTAATACGAGTGATCCAAAAAGTGTAACGTTAACGGTACTTTTGGATAAAAAAAAGAGTATAGGGTGCTCGGTAGACATCGTGATAAAAGTCATGGACATTTTTGAACTTTCTCCCTATATAAATGAGTTCTATTAAGTTTGAATTTTATTAGTAGTTATTTAGATTGTTTTAAAATAAATTTAGGTAAATTTTAAAAAGTGTTTTAGTTGTAGTTAAATTTTAAGCCTATACTAAAGACCATAACACCAAGTGTGAAACACATGTTTATTTTTCAAATAGCATGCATAATTTTTAATTTCTTATTTATTTTTATATTTAATGATTATGAAATATTTTTTAAAATTTCACAAATTAACTTGCTATTGCTATGATAATGTTTACAAACTTTAATAAAAATTTATGATTAATGAGCTAAAGGAATTTATAAATAATATAATTGTTCATATAATAATATAATATTAATTATAGTAGACAAGTGTATGTGGTTTGTATTTATTTAATTTTTTAAAGAAAATATTGTAATCATTCTAATATCAATAGTGAGTTAATTTTGGAATTCTATTTTTTTCTATAAACACAATATATAAAACAAATAAAATATTAAAAATAATGTTATTTATAAAATAAACATGTATTTTGTCTTCTTTAAAACAATCTAAAATATTAAGCACTCATAAAATACTATCATTATATATCTCTTTATAAGTTAATCTCTTTATAAACTATATTATAATAATTATATCGTTTATGTTATAAATACTAATTCAAATTGCTCCAAAATAATAAAATAATAAGTTGTTCTAAAAATTTTCGATTGTCATAAATAGTGTTTTGGTTATAGTTAAATTATAGGTTTAAAAAGTGTTTTAATAGTAGTTAATAAAATAAAATTAGTAGGAGGATAATTTGTTATAAATATTATTTTTAAATATATAAACAATACTAATTATATATTTAACAATGATTCGTAGGTGTTTCACTACAAGAAAATCACCGATTGAATATATTTAGTCAAAAATAAATTTACTTTGATGAAATATTACGTCGAAATTCAGTCCGTTAAAAATACCCATAAGTCCGACGAAATTTCGTCGGAAATGTAAGCAGTCTTTTGACGCCAATGTTCCCTCTAACGCCAAACATTTTTTTGACGAATTGACCTTATCTTCGACGGACTATCCGTCGAGAATAAGATAATTTCGAGGGATTTAATTTTGACGGATATTCCGTCGGAAATAACCTATAAAACCTAAAAACATATCAGTTCCCCCGAGCTGTCGCTTCTGTGTTTTCTCTCAACTCACTCTCTCTATCTCATCTCCCTGTCCTCTCATCTCTCATCTCTCTCAGTTTGTTGCTTACATGAACAACCGTCTCGCCTCCCCCACCTTCGACACCTCCCCACCTTCGGCGCCTAGCTCCCTATAGTCGCTGTCGTCTCTCAGTCTATTAGCTTTTTTTCCAGCCGCGTCTCCTCCTCCTTCTCCTCCTTTAGGTACTTTGTTACCTAGAATTAAATGTTAGTGCTTAATTAATTTCAGTCCATATGGTTAAATTTTTTCATAGATTTCAATTATATTTAATTTGAATATGGGATTACTTTGAATATGAGATTACTTTGTGAATATATTATTGTTGAAATTGGGAAAATTTAATATTTAATTATTGATGTTGTTGCTGTAATTGGGATTAAGTTTTTGAGTTGTTGTTGTTGGTGAAATATTTGGAAGCATTACATACAATTCTGCCTTGAATTAAATTGAAAATGCACATTTTATTTTGTTATTGGGATTAAATTTTGCTGAATTGGGAATTAATATTTGTGTATTGACACTTCACATCATTTTATTTGGGACTTCATATTATTTGGAACTTTGAAACTGTGACGCCCCCAAAATAGGTATACATCACCCATTTTGAGTCGCCAAATACATGGTACATAATACAAATACAAACTTAAATATACAACATGAGCTGTGAGTTTTAATATAAATATTGTCTTCTGGACAGTATTCAAACTCAAAATAAGTCCTCAATACATTTATTATCATACTATTTCACAGAATAGTGAGGACTACTAATGCAAACATCTGGACCGTCACTCCGTTCCCCGACTAGTCCCAACTATATTCTCATTTCCTGAAGAGAACAATGAAAGCAAAGGGTGAGCTCAACTAGCCCAACAAGAAATATTATGACTAAGATAATGCAGAATAATTTATCGTTAGCCTTCAACAGTGTTAAACTGATAAAATATAACAAACATCAAGTTTAACTGCAGCGAAACAAGCAATCCATTAAAAGAGTCAAGTAGAGCATAAAATCTTCTATCTTCTATGATTTAACAGGTTTATCATCAATTTTATCACTGAGACTCAGCTTAATAAATAATCCACATCATTGAATCACCCCTGCACTACGACTAATGATATTCTTTAGTATCACGACCACGAATTATCCATGCACTACGGGTCAAGGATATATGTGTATTCATCAATGGTCATGATCATGCCAAAAAACTGTCCATCAATGCACTACGGCTAATGAGTACTTTTACCACATCATTTATAACATTACGGTCATGATTATACCGAATAATCCCTGGTCATAATCATACCAAGTCCATCTATGCACTACGGGCCACAGATGACTTTCAACATAATATAAGCATGAGGATGATGACAATGATATAAGAATTCAACTAAAAGAAAGCAAATGATGAATTTTTAAAGATTTATAATTTAATTTATCCAGAATTCAATAATGTCCAAATTGTCAACATGATACTACTTTGTGGAGTAAAATTGAAGAATAATATTGTATCAAAAATGATTTAGACCGAAAATAAATCAATTTTTATCTTAAATCCCGGGTGAATAGTAACTGAGTGAATAGTACCCCGTGAATAGTAACTTTGGGAATAGTAACCCAGTGAATAGTACCCCAGAATGAAAAAGTTAAAACTTATCAAGAATGCTCAGAATAATATTTTCATGAAAAGATACTGGATGAATTGAAAATATCAAGGATATTCTACTAATTTCATGGAGTATAGAAGCCAAAACTTTAACAAAATAAGTGTAGAATTCGAAATCTGAAATGAAATAATATTACTTACATACTATAGAGTATGGAAGAAAATATTATTTTATACGAATACTGAACAAAAATAATATCCCTTACCTTGAAAAGAAGAGTATTCCAACTGGTATAGTGGGGATATTCTTGAAGAAAACTTTCACTGTTTTCTACGCTCAAAGCTTTCTAAAACTCTAAAGAAATACGCTCAATATTATAGAAGAAGAATTCTCTAATTCTTGGTGTGATTTTCAATTCTAACTAAGCATCCTATTTATAGGAGAATGGAAAGGATACTATTTGAATTTTTAGAAAATCATGGGTGAATAGTAACTATCACGGACGCTCGGCCGAAATTTAAATTTTTTTTGATTTTACTATACCAACACTATGCAGGCACTATGCAAACACTATGCATAATAAAATATAATATATTCTATTTTTTTATAAAAAAAGAAAACTAATAAAATATATATATATATATATATATATATATATATAAACATACTCCCGTGACAACTTTGTCGATTCCTTCCTCCCCCCATTTTCTTCTAGTGGGCCCCACATGTGGCCCCACCTTTATAATATAAAATAATTTTCTACAGATTATTTTAAAAAAATGGGTAAATGGGGGTCCAAATAATAAGTAAATTTACAACAAATACTTCATAAAAATCTCCTCAATACTTTTTAACAACATTTATCATCATTATTATAATTCGCAATATTTAATAACCAGGTCGTTCCCAGGAAAGAGGGGGCTTTCCAATAAGGATTTCTCCCTATTGACGGGCAATTAGGTGATCAAACCTCTACTTGACAGAACTTCTAGACATCGTCAATATTGCAAATAATAATATTAATAACTTTCTCGTCTCAATTATTGATTTAATAATATAAAATATTATGCAGATGATACTGTGACAATAACTGAATCAATAATATGAGAGATATGATGCAGCAGTTATTGTAGCAATAATTGAGTATAAGCGAGTGACTTCTCACGTAAGCATCAATAATCAATCTTGTGTCTTTAGTATGCAACCACAGCGTATTCTGATACTTTTAAGCGAGTGACTTCCGTAGTTATTTTCATAAAAGATATTTACGTCGTTTTCTCATTAAAGCAATAATTACGTTGTAAGGGTGCATTAATGATCGTCATGAGTAAATGCGAATATTCCCTATTAAAACGAATATTCCCCGACCAATCGAATATAATATAACAACTTGCGTACTTTGCAAAATTTATAAATATTACTAACAACTATAATTATATCAAATTCAGTCCTTAATATTAAAAAATGATATTTATAGAAAATTCATCTTTATTCATAAAAGTTGGGGTCTTACAGAAAACTTTCTGTCAGTGTACAATGAATCAGATAATTGCTTCATTTTTTGTTCATTTTGCGTATTGTATAAATTCTTTATAGATTAATTTGTATGTTGTTTATTGTTTGATTCAGATAAAAATGTGGTATATGTTATTTCCAACGGAATTTATGTCATAATTCTTCAATTGTAAAATTTATGGGCCCTACTTTATTTTATTTATGTATTTGCCTTACTTTTCCAATATTGAAACTAAGTAACATTTACTTAGTTTCCTACTAATAAAATAAACTAAAAGGAATTAAGTAGCATAGTTTTGCATTCCTAAGTTAAATAATATAATAATATAAACTAATTTTAAATAATATACTATAAGATATTATAATATAATATAATATAATGAAAATAAATTATTAAATAAAATAAAATAAAATAAATTAATAAATTAAATAAAATAAATAAAATAAACTATATTAATTAATTTAAATAAATTTAATTGAATTGAATTAACTAATATAATATAATATAATAAAAAATAAAATAAAATCTAATAAAATAAAATAAGTAAAATAAAAAAATTTAATTAATTTAATAAATTAAAATAAAATAAATTAGTGAATCTGATTATTTGGGTGACATTTTATTGAAGGATTTTGGGCCGATACAAATAAGATGGTCGCATCACAATTTTGAATGAAGGATACTTGGACTTAGATAAGAATTTGGTGGTTGCTTCAATCGCTCCGTTTTCCCATGCCCATGATCAGTATAACTTATCTTATCTACTATTGAAAATGTATTTACAACTCTTGTTTAATTTTGAATGAACACACATAATCATATAACAAAATCATATGTAAATTACGGAGACACACTCACTTACACAAAAATAGAGTATTCTCCAAGGTACAGACTTCCTTTTTGCAACAAGTTGTATCATAGATTTCAACCACAAATTAGGACAATTCCAGGATATCTAAAAAGTTAGAAGTGTCCAAGTTCTAAAGAATTGTCGCTAACAAAATCACCCTAACCCTTTTGAAAACACAAATTGTTTGTCAACCCTTTTAACGTATACGTGTCACATGCATGGATCCTAGGTATGCAACTTTCTAACAAAGATGCTTCGTTAAAGCACTCGACTCGTTTAACATATGTTGGTGGTATTTTCTATTAATATGCACAAAATAATTAAGATGGAAGTGGTCCACCCATCCAGTTCACTTCTATCTAATTAATTATTCTGTGCATGTTAATAGAAAATACAACCAATATACGTTAAACAAGTCGAGTGCTTTAACAGAGCATCTTTTTTTGAAAGTTGCATACCTAGGAGTCATGCAAATGATAAGCCACGAAAATGACAAGTTGTGCACATATACGTTAAAATTGTTTGACAAACAATTTGTGTTTTCAAAAGGCTTAGGTGATTTTGTTGGTGACAATTCCTTAGAACTCGGAGAATTCTTACTTCTTAGATATGCTGGAGCTTGGAAACTTCTTACTTTTGTTGGCGATAATTCCTATTATACAACTTGTCCGCACCTATGAGAATACTTTATTTCAGTATACGTGATCGTATCTCCCTAATTTACATCTGATTTTGGTATATGGTCATGTGCATTCAATAAAAATTAAGCAGGGTTTGTCAATACATTTTCAATTATTTTGGTCGATACTGAGTCAGCCCCTGACTACTCAGGTATATTCATAACTTGTAATTATAATTTAGTCATCTCCTTAAGTCTCAATTAGGGAGTAATACAATAAAATAACTTCTAACTTCTATTTTGAATTGTATGAATAGGATGACGTTGCCTAATATACTGATTTTTAGACACTAGAGTAGCAACATCGACCCCCGCTCGATGGTTCTCCTCACACTGGTGGTACTACTAGTCTACGTTGTTTTTTTGTATAACATTAATTTACTTAGATGTTTTGTAAAACATTATATAGTTACTTATTTTTATGTATGTTAGGAATGCCTATGCTCTACACATTTAAATTTGATGAGGTGATTATAATGTATATTTGTATCAGTAGTTTTTGTACAGTCCTTAACTAAGATATCTATGTATAATGACTTTGAAATAGAACAATCAAACTTGTTAGGTTCATCCTTTGAGTTGATTTAATGAATATGTAATATGATCAAATCGATTGTATAGTATTGTGTTCACAGAGTTAAGTAATCATAGAGCTGAATCCAAGGCAAAGTAAAAGTTCAAAGAGACAGTGATGAGTGAGTTTTATACCCACAAATCGGATACTCTAATTCATAAGAAATTGCATGTTCGTCATGTTTTATGTTCTTTTTATAGTTTATTGTTGTTATCTTGCATTAAAATGCATAGCAGAGGTGTTTAGGTCTTTTCCAGCTGAAAAAGAGATAAAGTGTCATTTTTCTACTACTAGGCGCTACCGACGCCAAAGAATTCAGAATCAGAAAGCGCCTATTATTTTATCATCCGGTCCGCCTTAAGCGCCCACAACCTTGATTCTAGGCTAAACAGCTATGTGCAATGCACGCCGATTCCAGTTCCAAGGCAAACATCAAAGGAAAATGGCTTGACCTAATGAAAACTTATGCTTATATATCTCAGCCTCCATTCCAAAGCAAGAGACAACTTTTTGGAGAGAAAAGTTTGAAGCAGCAAGGAAGGAGAAGATTATTTCTTGCAACAACCATTGAAGATTACACTTTGATGAAAAGAGTTAGAGTTTGAATATTGATTCAAGGGGTTTTCTTTCTCTAAATCTTTCATTTATTTGTGTAATCTTAACATGTTGAACATATTCTTAATTGTGACGCCTCCAAAATAGGTATACACAACCCATTCTGAGTCGCCAGATACACGGTACAGAATTCAAATACAAACTTCATTTATACAACTGTCGTGCAAAATACGACAACACATATACTGTGAGTTTCAATACAAATATTGTTATGTATATAATATGACAATATTCATACTCAAATTATTACAATGCCCTATAAAATACAACAGTAAATATTTCAAGTCTCCAAAGGAGCACGAGAAGATTTCTGTTCTCCTCATTCTAATGGAGTGCATTTTGACGCTTTCAAAGTTGGGTTCTCATCACCATATTGTTGTTCACCAAAATCAATTATTAAGTGACGTAAAATATTCGACACACCCATCTTAGGTCCTCAATACAATTATATATTGCATGTCATGCAGTTTTATAATGTATTGAGAAACTTCCACAGTCTCGGACCATCACACTATTCCTATGTTATCCCCGCTCGACCCAGCTACACTCTTAATACCTGAAAGGAATTGTGAAGTAAAAGGGTGAGCACAAATAGTCCAGTAAAGAATATTATGACTATGATAATTAATTTATCAATAGTCTTCATCAGTAATAAATCAGATATTTAGAACATATGGTACATAATAAAAGTTTTCAACCATAGTTTTAGCGGAATCAACAATCCATTAGAAGAGTCAAGTAGAACATAATGTCTACTATCCTCTCCAAATTAAAAGTCCATCATTAATATTTCATTACTGTAATACCCATCAACAGTTCTTTGTTGTACCCAAGACAAAGAGAACTTTAATCACCTGAACCACCAAAGATTATAGTTGTGACGCCCCCAAAATTAGGTATACATCACCCATCTTGAGTCGCCAGATACATGGTACAGAATTCAAATACAACTTAATAATACAACTGTCGTGTATAATACGACAAAACATAAACTGTGAGTTTGAATACAAATATTGTCTACTAGAGAGTATACAAACTCAAAAGGAGTCCTTATTACAATTATTATCACACTATTTCATAGAATAGTGAGGACTACTAATGCACCATCTAGGACCATCACTTTGTTCCCCAACTCGTCCCAGCTATATTCTCATTTCCTGAAGAGAACAGTGAAACAAAGGGTAAGCTCAACTAGCCCAGTAAGAAATATTATGACTAAGATAATGCAAAATAAATTATCATTAGCCTTATACAGTGTTAAACTGATACAATATAACAAACATCAAGTTTAACTGCAGCGGAATAAGCAATCCATTAAAAGAGTCAAGTAGAGAATAAAATCTACTATCTTTTATGATTTAAAAGGTTTTCATCACTTTTCATCGGCGCACTCGATTTTAATATATAATCCACATCATTGAATCACCCATACCTACTACGACCGATGATATTCTTTAAGTATCGCGACCACGAATTATCCATGCACTACTGACTTAAGATAATCATTTTTTTCATCAATGGTCTGATCATGCCATAAAATAATTCATCTTTACTACTGACCAAAGAGAATCCATATCCATAATCATACCAAAAAGCTGTCCATCAATGCACTACGGGCCGCGAGGACTTTTTCCACATTATTTGTAACATTACGGTCATGATTATTGCAAGAATAATCCTGGTTATAATCATACCAAGTCCATCTATACACTACAGGCCACAGATGACTTTCAAAAAATATAAACATGAGGATGATGAAAATGATATAAGAATTCAATAAAACAAGTTCAAGAATTAATTTATTCAGGAACTAATAACATCCAAATTGTCAACATGATACTGCTTTGTAGAGTAAAATTCAAGAATGCTCAGAAGAATATTTCCATGAAAAGATACTGGATGAAGCGCAAATATCAAGGATATTCCACTAATTTCATGGAGTATAGAAGTTAAAACTATAACCAACTGAGTATAATAAAGAATGAAATAACAAAAGAAATCAACATGTGTGAGAGCCCCGAATCCGGGCCCCAAATCACCGCGGATCCGGTTCAATCATTCTACTACTATAGCGGAAGATATAAACATAAATTGTTTATACATTAAACATTATACACTATCCCCAAGGTCGAGTAACCATAACTTATACACATTTCATAACTTATCTGACACATGATATTATCATCATACAAGACTATTACAAATCTAATCGCGCGTATTAACTCTAAGCTGGAACTGTCTTTAACTTTCCTTGTATCCGAAGCATTCGTCTTTATCTGTAATGTTTTATCATGATATAGTAAGGGTGAGCATGAAAGTTGCCTAGCAAGTTTAAATACAATTTAAGGATATATCATGATTGAAAGAGTCTGAATAATAAGATGGCTATAATTCACAATGTAGTTGTGAATTAGCATGAACAAACCTTTGACTGAACAAGTATTAAACATGAACAATATATATCTGGACCAACTGGTAATGAAGGTGATCAGCCTTTCATACCTGACTTATACATACAAGATGTACAGAGTACAATTCTACATGGTAATTAGTAACGATTAACCATAAGCATATCTGAATGAAACACTCTTAGTAGAGTTAAGAAAAACAAACTTGCCTGTTCTGTTGATTACCGATACGAAATATAACTTAAGCTTTATCCGAAGACCTAATATAGATAATACAGATCTCCAAATATTAGAATAATATCATCACAGTATAAAATAACCTAAACACATTATCGCATAATCCTATCAGTCTATACAACACATAAGACTTAACATCAAATCAATTTATTTAAGTCCGAGTTGAAACAAACCACAATTCAATCATCCGTGATTTCTAATCGGATAAATATCAAGTTTAAGTTCAATTACACTTTGCCTAAACAATTAACAATAATCTTAGATAATTATATTATCAGTCAAAACATTTTTCATGAACTTGTAATAATTTTCAGATAATTAATATCATTATCATAATTTTTTAATCACTTATACCGCATTTAAATGAATTAAATACCACATAATTCCTTAGTCATTAATATTTATTTATTGCTAAACATTAATGAATTACATGCCATAATATTATATCATATTTATAATATCTCAAAGTATTTTCAATGCTTTATTATTTCCTTTAAATGTTTTTAAAGTAATTAAAAACATAAATTAATAAGCGATATTAATATAAATACCACATTATTCCTTGATCATTAATATTAATTTAATACCAAATATCAATGAAAATCATAACATAATATTATAATATAATTATAACATCACAAAGTATTTTAATACCTTAAAATCATATTTCTATGATTTTTAAACAATCAAATTCATTATCAGATAATTGCTATAAATATTAAAATATCAATATTTTCATGACAAAATATCAAAAGTTATATTTTATAACTCAAAATATTCTTATAACATTTAAATCATTTTTATATAATTTTAAAGCATTAATTCTATTTTTCCATAATTTATCTAATATATTCATTAAATAAAATAATTATCATTAATAATAAATATTAATGAAATTCATCACAAAATATCAAAAGTCATCAAGAATAACTTAAAATATTTTGTAACACCATAATATAATTTTTCATGATTTTTCATGTATTAAAACTATTTTTAAATAATTTATTTAATATTATAATTAAATAAATAAATACCATTATATTCCAAAAATATTAAATATTTTCAAAATATACTCAAAATAATTAAAACTATTTTTCAAGCTTTAAAATAATTTTTCAGAATTTACTATGTATTTTTAATAACTAAAAACCATTTATTTCTATTTATTTAATAAAAATAATTATTTTCTAATTAAACTGTCGCTAAAGGGCCTTATAGCGACAGAACCGTCGCTATATGTGTTCTTGAGCTCCAAACCCAGAAAACTGTCAGACGCGAGGGGCTAGTTTTGACCACAATTAAAACATTGTTCTTGTTGCTTTCTAGGTTGGAAATCATACTAAAGTTGTAGTACTTATGTAATACTACAACACTAAACCAAGATCATGGCCATTCCATAACAGATCAGAGAGATCTAAGCTCTCCAAAACGTTAGAGTCGTTTCTTCAACTATCTGGGTTTAACAGTTTTGAGGGACCTAATTTGGGTCCTTATAACTTGCATTCTATGTTTGTTTTGTGTGATCTGAAGGTTCACACATGTAGTAGAGATGACAAAGAGAAACTCTAAATTCTCAGATCATCTTATCAACATCAAATGTGCAAGATCTATCCGGTCAAACATGCTGTCAGAAAAGTGTTCTTCAAAAATCTCGAAATTTCCAGAATTTGTCAAAACAGACGGTCCACTACAAAAAAGCATTTCATTCTTGACGGAGACGACGGTCTGTCGCTTAATGACCCTAGTTCTAATCGTCGGTAATGATGTCATTGGCGGCAGCCCGTCTGTCAGCGTCGCCCTTTCCGTCAGCCAGATAGGTCGTCGCCGCTTCGCCGCCCTCCGTCATTGTCGTAATGAAGATAGTCATCGCCGACGGGGTCTTTCTTGACCTTGACGCACGCTGGCATGATAATGCCTCGTTAAGCGACGACATTGGCGACGAAAATAAACCGTCAGTAATGGTTTATTCAATAAATTAAAAAACAGTCATTGTCGACGGCATAGCCGTCACCAATGCTCCCGTCGCCAATGACCCACTTTTAAAAAAAAAAATATTAAAATTGCAAAATTTCACATTCATTTACATATACATTGTACCTGTTATAAACTAAAGAAAACTAAGTAATGACAATATACGCATATCAATAACAATCATATCTTTTACTATAAACAATCAATATAATTAGATACCAAACTCAAATATGTACAACTTAAAAGCTAAATACATGATACATGAAAGTCAAAATATAAATATAAACAACTCATCGCCCAAGATCAGAATCTCATCCCCATCGCCTCCGGCCCCATCATGGGGTCCCATCACCGGTCCCATCCTCCATAGTCTCATCAAGATCGGCCCGTGATCATCACCATCTCTCCATGGGCATCACTGTGCCGCCATCTCCACCTCCACGAGTCTCATCAACAAGACCTACAAAATTAAAATAATAATAACGAGTCCAAAATAGAGCATATTTAAATTATTTTAGTTTGTGTTCTACAAGTGTTGTTCGATTTTGCAAAGCTGGGCGATAACTTCGATCTCCGTATCTTTGGAATCGAGTCTCGTCGATTGTAACACGTGCCTAATACCTATGCGGTGGTCTTTTGTGTGTGTGTTTCGCGTATGCGTCGAAGCAGACGATGCGAGTTTTAGCCCTTTTTCGCTTTTTGCCTAATGTTGTTGGTTTTGCAAACTGGGCGATAACTCGGTCTCCGTATACCGGAATCGAGTCCCGTCGATTGTAACGCGTGCCTAATACCTACGCGGTGCTGTGTGTGTGTGTTTGCGTATGCGTTGAGACAGACGATCACGAGTTTTGGGCACTTTTTTCGCTTTTTTGCCTAATGTTGTTCGGATTTTGCAAACTTGGCGATAACTTCGGTCTCGTATGCCGGAATCGAGTCCCGCGGGCTTGTAACGTGCCCTAATACCTACGCTGGTCTTTGTGTGTGTGTTTGCGTGGCGTTCGGACAGACGATGCGGAGTTTTGGGCTCTTTTTCGACTTTTTGCTTAAGTGTTGTTCGGTTTTTGCAAACCGGGCGATAACTTTCGGTCTCCGTATACGGAATCGAGTCCGTCGAGTTATAGTAACGTCTGCATAATACCTACAGCGACGCTTTGTGTGAATGTTTGCGTGGCGTTGAGACGGACGTTGCGGGTTTTAGGCTCTTTTTGGCTTTTTACCTAAGTTGTTGTTCGGTTTTGTAAACTTGGCGATAACTTTCGGTCTCCAGATGCGAGAATCGAGTCCCGTCGGTTATAACGCGTGTTTAATACCTCACAGCGGTCTTTGTGTGTGTGTTTGCATAAGCGTTCGGACGACGATGCGAGTTTTGGGCTCTTTTTCGGCTTTTTGCCTAATGTTGTTCGGTTTTGCAAACTTGGCGATAACTTTCGGTCTCGTATCTTGCAGGAATCGAGTCCGTCGATTATAATAATGCGTGCACCTAATACCCACGCTGATCAGGTGTGTGTGTGTTTGCGTGGCGTTGGACCAGACGATGCAAGTTTTGGGCTCTTTTTGACTTTTTACCTAATGTTGTTCGGTTTTGCAAACTTGGCGATAACTTTCGGTCTCCGTATGCGAGAATCGAGTCCGTTAGTTTAATGCTGCGTTGCTAATACCTCACAGCGGTGTGTGTGTGTATTTGCGTGGTGTTTAGATGGACGATCGCGAGTTTTGGGCACTTTTCGGCTTTTTGCCTAATGTTATTTGGTTTTGCAAACTTGGCGATAACTTCGGTCTCCGTATCTTGGGAATCGAGTCCCGTCGATTTGTAGCATTGCCTAATATCTCTGTGATCTTGTGTGTGTGTGTTTGCGTGGCGTTCGGACGGACGTTGCGGGTTTTGGGCTCTTTTTCGGCTTTTTGCCTAAGTGTTGTTCGGTTTTGCAAACTTGGCGATAACTCGGTCTCCGTATGCCGGAATGGAGTCCCGTCAGTTGTAACGCGTGCCTAATACCTATGCGGTGCTGTGTGTGTGTTTGCGTGGCGTTCGGACGGATGTTGTGGGTTTTGGGGTCTTTTTTGGCTTTTTGCCTAAGTGTTGTTCGGTTTTGCAAACTTGGCGATAACTCGGTCTCCGTATGCCGGAATCGAGTCCCGTCAGTTGTAACGCGTGCCTAATACCTACGTGTTGCTGTGTGTGTATTTGCGTGGCGTTCAGACGAACGATGCGAGTTTTGGGCACTTTTTCGGCTTTTTGCCTAATGTTGTTCGGTTTTGCAAACTTGGCGATAACTTGGTCTCCGTATGCCGGAATCGAGTCCCGTCAGTTGTAACGCATGCCTAATACCTACGCAGTGCTGTGTGTGTGTTTGCGTGGCGTTCGGACGGACGATGCGGGTTTTGGGGTCTTTTTCGGCTTTTTGCCTAATGTTATTCGGTTTTGCAAACTTGGCGATAACTCGGTCTTCGTATCTCGGAATCGAGTTTACGTCGGTTATGTAGCGTTCCTAATACCCACGCATGTTGTGTGTGTGTGTGTTTGCGTGGCGTTGAGATGGCGATCTTGGTTTTGGGCTCTTTTTCGCTTTTTACCTAAATATTGTTCGGTTTAGCAAAGCTGGCGATAACTTTCGGTCTCCGTATACCCGGAATCGAGTCCCGTCGGTTATAACGTGTACTAATATACCTCGCGGTCTTGTGTGTGTGTGTTTGCATGGCGTTGGACGGATGACGATGCGAGTTTTGGGCACTTTTTTCGCTTTTTGCCTAATGTTGTTCGGTTTTGCAAATCAAGGCGATAACTTTCGGTCTCGTATGCCGGAATCGAGTCCGTCGGTTATAACGCTGTAGCGTCAATACCTACTACAGCGTGCTGTGTGTGTGTTTTCGCGTGGCGTTCGGACGGATGATGCGAGTTTTGGGCTCTTTTTCGCTTTTTGCCTAATGTTGTTGTTCGGTTTTGCAAACTTGGCGATAACTTTCGGTCTCCGTATGCGAATCGAGTCCGTTAGTTATAACGCGTGCCTAATACCTACAGCGGTCTTGTGTGTGTATTTGCGTGGTGTTTAGATGGATGATGCGAGTTTTGGGCACTTTTTCGGCTTTTTGCCTAATGTTGTTCGGTTTTGCAAACTTGGCGATAACTCGGTCTCCGTATGCCGGAATCGAGTCCCTTCAGTTGTAACGCGTGCCTAATACCTACGCGGTGCTGTGTGTGTGTTTGCGTGGCGTTCGGACGGACGTTGCGGGTTTTGGGCTCTTTTTCGGCTTTTTGCCTAAGTGTTGTTCGGTTTTGCAAACTTGGCGATAACTTTCGGTCTCCGTATCTTCGGAATCGAGTCCGTCGGTTGTAGCGTACCCTAATACCTATCGCGGTCTTTGTGTGTGTGTTTTGCGTGGCGTTGGACCGGACGTTGCGGGTTTTAGGCTCTTTTCGTCGTCTTTTTGCCTAAGTGTTGTTCAGTTTTGCAAACTAGGCGATAACTCGGTCTCCGTATGCCGGAATCGAGTCCCGTCAGTTGTAACGCGTGCCTAATACCTATGCGGTGCTGTGTGTGTGTTTGCGTGGCGTTGAATGGGCGTTGCGGGTTTTGGGCTATTTTTTAGCTTTTTGCACTAAGTGTTGTTCGGTTTTGCAAACTTGGCCATAACTTTCGGTCTCCGTGTATCTGGAATCGAGTTCCGTCGATTATAATAACGTGCCTAATACCTACGTATTGCTGTGTGTGTATTTGCGTGGCGTTCAGACGAACGATGCGAGTTTTGGGCACTTTTTCGGCTTTTTGCCTAATGTTGTTCGGTTTTGCAAACTTGGCGATACTTTCGATCTCCGTGTATCTGGAATCGAGTCCGTCGATTATAACGCGTGCCTAATACCCACAGCGGTGTTGTGTGTGTGTTTGCGTGGCGTTGGACGGACGATCACGGGTTTTAGGCTCTTTTTTTGGCTTTTTTGCCTAATGTTGTTCGGTTTTGCAAACTTGGCGATAACTTTCGGTCTTCGTATCTTGGGAATCGAGTTCCGCGTCGGTTATAACGCGTTCCTAATACCCACGCTTGATGTTGTGTGTGTGTGTGTTTGCGTGGCGTTGAGGCCGGACGATCGGGTTTTAGGCTCTTTTTGGCTTTTTGCCTAAATGTTGTTCGGTTTAGCAAACTAGGTGATAACTTTCGGTCTCCGTATCTTGGAATCGAGTCTCGTCGATTATAACGTGTGCCTAATACCTACGTGGTCCGTGTGTGTGTATTTGCATGCGTTCACACAGACGATGCGAGTTTTGGGCTTTTCCGGCTTTTGCCTAATGTTGTTCGATTTTGCAAACTTGGCGATAACTCGATCTCCGTATCTTCGGAATCGAGTCCGTCGATTATAACGATGCGTGCCTAATACCTATGCGGTCTTTGTGTGTGTGTTTGCGTGGCGTTGGACGGACGTTATGGGTTTTGGGCTCTTTTTGGCTTTTTGCCAAAGTGTTGTTCGGTTTTGCAAACTTGGCGATAACTTTCGGTCTCCGTATGCGAATCGAGTCCGTCGGTTATACGCTGCGATGCCTAATACCTCACGCGGTGTTGTGTGTGTATTTGCGTGGTGTTTAGATGGACGATGCGAGTTTTGGGCACTTTTTCGACTTTTTGCCTAATGTTGTTGGTTTTGCAAACTTGGCGATACTTTCGGTCTCCGTATGTAGGAATCGAGTCCGTCGGTTTGTAACGCGATGTTACCTAATACCTACGCGGTCTTTGTGTGTGTGTTTGCGTGGCGTTGAGACGGACGTTGCGGGTTTTGGGCTCTTTTTGGCTTTTTGCCTAAGTGTTGTTCGGTTTTGCAAACTTGGCGATAACTTCGATCTCCGTGATCTTGGAATCGAGTCCGTCGATTAATAGCGATGCCTAATACCTATCCGCGGTCTTTGTGTGTGTGTTTGCGTGGCGTTCGGATGGGCGTTGCGGGTTTTTGGGCTATTTTTAGCTTTTTGCCTAAGTGTTGTTCGGTTTTGCAAACTTGGCGATAACTTTCGGTCTCCGTATCTGCGGAATCGAGTTAAAATCGGTGTAACGCGTGCCTAATACCTACGTGTTCTTTGTGTGTGTGTATATTTGCGTGGTGTTGAAGACGAGCGATGCGAGTTTTGGGCACTTTTTGGCTTTTTGCCTAATGTTGTGTTGATTTTGCAAACTTGGCGATAACTCGATCTCGTATCACGGAATCGATCCGTCGGTTATAATCGTGCCTAATACCTATGCGGTCTTGTGTGTGTGTGTTTGCGTGGCGTTGGACGGACGTTGCGGGTTTTAGGCTCTTTTTGGCTTTTTGCCTAAGTGTTGTTCGGTTTTGCAAACTTGGCGATAACTTTCGATCTCCGTATGTCTAGGAATCCGTCCGTCGGTTATAATGCGTGCCTAATACCTATCACGGTCTTTGTGTGTGTGTTTGCGTGGCGTTGGACGGACGTTGCGGGTTTTAGGCTCTTTTTGGCTTTTTGCCTAAGTGTTGTTCGGTTTTGCAAACTTGGCGATAACTTTCGGTCTCCGTATGCGGAATCGAGTCCGTCGATTGTAGCGTACTAATACCTCCCACGCGGTGTTGTGTGTGTATTTGCGTGGTGTTTAGATGGGACGATCGCGAGTTTTGGGCACTTTTTGGCTTTTTGCCTAATGTTGTTGGTTTTGCAAACTTGGCGATAACTAGATCTCCGTATCTTGGGAATCGAGTCCGTCGGTTATGTAGCGTTCCCTAATACCTCACGCTGGTCTTTGTGTGTGTGTTTGCGTGGCGTTCGGACAGACGATGCGGGTTTTAGGCTCTTTTTGGCTTTTTGCCTAATGTTGTTCGGTTTTGCAAACTTGGCGATAACTTTCGGTCTTCGTATATCAGGAATCGAGTTAAAATCGGTTATGTAGCGTTCTAATACCCACGCAGTGATGTTGTGTGTGTGTGTTTTGCGTGGCGTTGACCGGACGATCGCGGGTTTTAGGCTCTTTTTCGCTTTTTGCCTAAATTTTGTTCGGTTTAGCAAACTAGGTGATAACTCGGTCTCCGTATGCCGGAATCGAGTCTCGTCAGTTGTAACGTGTGCCTAATACCTACGTGGTTCTGTGTGTGTGTTTGCGTGGCGTTCACACGGACGATGCGAGTTTTGGGCACTTTTTCGGCTTTTTGCCTAATGTTGTTCGATTTTGCAAACTTGGCGATAACTCGATCTCCGTATGCCGGAATCGAGTCCGTCGATTATAACGCGTACCCTAATACCTACAGCGGTCTTTGTGTGTGTGTTTGCGTGGCGTTGGACGGACGTTGCGGGTTTTAGGCTCTTTTTCGCTTTTTGCTAAGTGTTGTTCGGTTTTGCAAACTTGGCGATAACTTCGGTCTCCGTGTCACGGAATCGAGTCCCGTCGGTTATAACGCGTGACTAATACCCTCGGTGGTGTTGTGTGTGTATTTGCGTGGTGTTTAGATGGACGATCAGGAGTTTTGGGCACTTTTTGGCTTTTTGCCTAATGTTGTTCGGTTTTTGCAAACTTGGCGATAACTTTCGGTCTCCGTATCTTAGGAATCGAGTCCCGTCGGTTATGTAGCGATGCCTAATACCTCACGCGGCGGTCTGTGTGTGTTTTGCGTGGCGTTCGGACCGGACGTTGCGGGTTTTAGGCTCTTTTTCGGCTTTTTTGCCTAAGTGTTGTTCGGTTTTGCAAACTTAAGCGATAACTTTCGATCTCCGTATCTGGAATCGAGTCCCGTCGATTATATAGCGCGTGCCTAATACCTATTTGGTCTTTGTGTGTGTGTTTGCGTGGCGTTCGGATGGGCGTTGCGGGTTTTGGGCTATTTTTTAGCTTTTTGCCTAAGTGTTGTTCGGTTTTGCAAACTTGGCGATAACTCGGTCTCCGTATGCCGGAATCGAGTTCCGTCAGTTGTAACGCGTGCCTAATACCTACGTGTTGCTGTGTGTGTATTTGCGTGGTGTTCAGACGAACGATGCGAGTTTTGGGCACTTTTTTGGCTTTTTGCCTAATGTTGTTCGGTTTTGCAAACTTGGCGATAACTCGATCTCCGTATGCCAGAATCCAGTCCCGTCAGTTGTAATGCATGCCTAATACCTATGCGGTGCTGTGTGTGTGTTTGCGTGGCGTTCGGACGGACGTTGCGGGTTTTGGGCTCTTTTTCGGCTTTTTGCCTAATGTTATTCGGTTTTGCAAACTTGGCGATAACTCGGTCTCCGTACGCCGGAATCGAGTTCCGTCGGTTATAACGATGCCTAATACCTACGTGTTCTTGTGTGTGTGTATTTGCGTGGCGTTGAGAACGAACGATGCGAGTTTTGGGCACTTTTTTCGACTTTTTGCCTAATGTTGTTCGGTTTTGCAAACTTGGCGATAACTTGGTCTCCGTATCTTAGGAATCGAGTCCGTCGGTTATGTAACGCATGCCTAATACCTCACGATCTTGTGTGTGTGTGTTTGCGTGGCGTTGGACCAGACGATGCGCGGTTTTGGGGTCTTTTTGGCTTTTTGCCTAATGTTATTCGGTTTTGCAAACTTGGCGATAACTTCGGTCTTCGTCAGATGCGGAATCGAGTTTCGTCGGTTATGTAGCGTTCCTAATACCCACGCAGTGTTGTGTGTGTGTGTTTGCGTGGCGTTCGGGGTGGCGATCTTGGTTTTGGGCTCTTTTTCGCTTTTACCTAAATATTGTTCGGTTTAGCAAAGCTGGCGATAACTTTCGATCTCCGTATCTCGGAATCGAGTCCGTCGATTAACGCGTGTGCCTAATACCTACGCGGTGCTGTGTGTGTGTTTGCATGGCGTTCAGACGGACGATGCGAGTTTTGGGCACTTTTTCGGCTTTTTTGCCTAATGTTGTTGGTTTTGCAAAGCTGGCGATAACTCGGTCTCCGTATGTCGGAATCGAGTCCCGTCAGTTGTAACGCGTGCCTAATACCTACGCGGTACTGTGTGTGTGTTTGCGTGGCGTTCGGACGGATGATGCGAGTTTTGGGCTCTTTTTCGGCTTTTTGCCTAATGTTGTTCGGTTTTGCAAACTTGGCGATAACTCGGTCTCCGTATGCCAGAATCGAGTCCCGTTAGTTGTAACGCGTGCCTAATACCTACGCGGTGCTGTGTGTGTATTTGCGTGGTGTTTAGATGGATGATGCGAGTTTTGGGCACTTTTTCGGCTTTTTGCCTAATGTTGTTCGGTTTTGCAAACTTGGCGATAACTCGGTCTCCGTATGTCGGAATCGAGTCCCGTCAGTTGTAACGCGTGCCTAATACCTACGCGGTGCTGTGTGTGTGTTTGCGTGGCGTTCGGACGGACGATGCGGGTTTTGGGCTCTTTTTCGGCTTTTTGCCTAAGTGTTGTTCAGTTTTGCAAACTAGGCGATAACTCGGTCTCCGTATGTCGGAATCGAGTACCGTCAGTTGTAACGCGTGCCTAATACCTACGCGGTGCTGTGTGTGTGTTTGCGTGGCGTTCGGACGGACGATGCGGGTTTCGGGCTCTTTTTCGTCTTTTGCCTAAGTGTTGTTCAGTTTTGCAAACTAGGCGATAACTCGGTCTCCGTATGTCGGAATCGAGTCCCGTCAGTTGTAACGCGTGCCTAATACCTATGCGGTGCTGTGTGTGTGTTTGCGTGGCGTTCGGATGGACGATGCGGGTTTTGGGCTATTTTTTGGCTTTTTGCCTAAGTGTTGTTCGGTTTTGCAAACTTGGCCATAACTTTCGGTCTCCGTATGCCGGAATCGAGTTCCGTCAGTTGTAACGCGTGCCTAATACCTACGTATTCCTTGTGTGTGTATTTGCGTGGCGTTGACGAACGATGCGAGTTTTAGGCACTTTTTTCGGCTTTTTGCCTAATGTTGTTCGGTTTTGCAAACTTGGCGATAACTTTCGATCTCCGTATATGGAATCGAGTCCGTCGATTATGCTGCGTGCCTAATACCCACGCGGTGTTGTGTGTGTGTTTGCGTGGCGTTCGGACGGACGATGCGGGTTTTGGGCTCTTTTTCGGCTTTTTGCCTAATGTTGTTGGTTTTGCAAACTTGGCGATAACTTTCGGTCTTCGTGATCACGGAATCGAGTTCCGTCGGTTTGTAACGCGTTCTAATACCCGCCTTGATGTTGTGTGTGTGTGTGTTTGCGTGGCGTTAGAGACAGACGATGCGGGTTTTGGGCTCTTTTTCGGCTTTTTGCCTAAATGTTGTTCGGTTTAGCAAACTAGGTGATAACTCGGTCTCCGTATGCCGGAATCGAGTCTCGTCAGTTGTAACGTGTGCCTAATACCTACGTGGTGCTGTGTGTGTATTTGCGTGGCGTTCACACGGACGATGCGAGTTTTGGGCACTTTTTCGGCTTTTTGCCTAATGTTGTTCGATTTTGCAAACTTGGCGATAACTTCGATCTCCGTATCTCAGGAATCGAGTCCGTCGATTATGTAACGCGCGTGCCTAATACCTATGCGGTGCGTTGTGTGTGTGTTTGCGTGGCGTTCGGACGGGACGTTGCGGGTTTTGGGCTCTTTTGGCTTTTTGCCTAAGTGTTGTTCGGTTTTGCAAACTTGGCGATAACTCGGTCTCCGTATGCGAATCGAGTCCGTCGGTTTGTAGCGTGCCTAATACCTCACGCGGTGTTGTGTGTGTATTTGCGTGGTGTTTAGATGGACGATGCGAGTTTTGGGCACTTTTTGGCTTTTTGCCTAATGTTGTTCGGTTTTGCAAACTTGGCGATAACTTTCGGTCTCCGTATGCAGGAATCAGTCCGTCGATTTGTAACGCGATGCCTAATACCTCACAGCGGTCTTTGTGTGTGTGTTTGCGTGGCGTTAGACGGACGTTGCGGGTTTTAGGCTCTTTTCGGCTTTTTGCCTAAGTGTTGTTCGGTTTTGCAAACTTGGCGATAACTTTCGATCTCCGTATCTGGAATCGAGTCCGTCGATTACAGCGTGCCTAATACCTATGCGGTCTTTGTGTGTGTGTGTTTGCGTGGCGTTCGGATGGCCGGTGCGGGTTTTGGGCTATTTTTAGCTTTTTGCCTAAGTGTTGTTCGGTTTTGCAAACTTGGCGATAACTCGGTCTCCGTATGCCGGAATCGAGTTCGTCAGTTGTAACGCGTGCCTAATACCTACGTGTTGCTGTGTGTGTATTTGCGTGGTGTTGGACGAGCGATGCGAGTTTTAGGCACTTTTTGGCTTTTTGCCTAATGTTGTTCGTTTTGCAAACTTGGCGATAACTTCGATCTCCGTATCGGAATCCGATCCGTCGGTTATAATGCGTGCCTAATTCCTACGCGGTGTTGTGTGTGTGTTTGCGTGGCGTTCGGACGGACGTTGCGGGTTTCGGGCTCTTTTTCGGCTTTTTGCCTAAGTGTTGTTCAGTTTCGCAAACTAGGCGATAACTCGGTCTCCGTATGTCGGAATCGATCCGTCGGTTATGTCGTGCCTAATACCTATGCGGTCTTGTGTGTGTGTTTGCGTGGCGTTGGACGGACGTTATGGGTTTTGGGCTCTTTTTGGCTTTTGCCTAAGTGTTGTTCGGTTTTGCAAACTGGGCGATAACTCGGTCTCCGTATGCCGGAATCGAGTCCGTCGGTTAATGCTGCGTACCTAATACCTCACGCGGTGTTGTGTGTGTATTGCGTGGTGTTTAGATGGGACGATGCGAGTTTTGGGCACTTTTGGCTTTTTGCCTAATGTTGTTGGTTTTGCAAACTTGGCGATAACTAGATCTCCGTATGCCGAATCGAGTCCGTCGGTTATAACGTGTACCTAATACCTCACACGGTCTCTGTGTGTGTGTGTTTGCGTGGCGTTCGGACCAGACGATCACGGGTTTTGGGCTCTTTTTGGCTTTTTGCCTAATGTTGTTGATTTTGCAAACTTGGCGATAACTTTCGGTCTTCGTATGCCGGAATCGAGTTCCGTCAGTTGTAACGCATTCCTAATACCCACGCAGTGTTGTGTGTGTGTGTGTTTGCGTGGCGTTCAGACGGACGATGCGGGTTTTGGGCTCTTTTTCGGCTTTTTGCCTAAATTTTGTTCGGTTTAGCAAACTAGGTGATAACTCGGTCTCCGTTATGCCGGAATCGAGTCTCGTCGGTTATAACGTGTGCCTAATACCTCACGTGGTTACGTGTGTGTGTTTGCGTGGCGTTCACACCAGACGATCTGAGTTTTGGGCACTTTTTGGCTTTTGCCTAATGTTGTTCGATTTTGCAAACTTGGCGATAACTCGATCTCCGTATCCGGAATCGAGTCCGTCGATTAACGTAGCGTGCCTAATACCTACGCGGTCTTTGTGTGTGTGTTTGCGTGGCGTTCGGGACGGGCGTTGCGGGTTTTGGGCTCTTTTGGCTTTTTTGCCTAAGTGTTGTTCGGTTTTGCAAACTTGGCGATAACTCGGTCTCCGTATGCCGGAATCGAGTCCCGTCAGTTGTAACGCGTGACTAATACCTACGCGGTGTTGTGTGTGTATTTGCGTGGTGTTTAGATGGACGATCCGAGTTTTGGGCACTTTTTCGGCTTTTTGCCTAATGTTGTTCGGTTTTGCAAACTTGGCGATAACTCGGTCTCCGTATGCCGGAATCGAGTCCCGTCAGTTGTAACGCGTGCCTAATACCTACGCGGTGCTGTGTGTGTGTTTGCGTGGCGTTCGGACGGACGTTGCGGGTTTTGGGCTCTTTTTCGGCTTTTTGCCTAAGTGTTGTTCGGTTTTGCAAACTTGGCGATAACTTTCGATCTCCGTGATTGGAATCGAGTCCGTCGATTATAACGATGCGTGCCTAATACCTATCTTGGTCTTGTGTGTGTGTTTGCGTGGCGTTCGGATGGACGTTGCGGGTTTTGGGCTATTTTTTAGCTTTTTGCCTAAGTGTTGTTCGGTTTTGCAAACTTGGCGATAACTCGGTCTCCGTATGCCGGAATCGAGTTCCGTCAGTTGTAACGCGTGCCTAATACCTACGTGTTGCTGTGTGTGTATTTGCGTGGTGTTCGAAGCGAGCGATCACGCGAGTTTTAGGCACTTTTTGGCTTTTTGCCTAATGTTGTTAAGTTTTTGCAAACTTGGCGATAACTTCGATCTCCGTATGCGAGAATCCGATCCGTCGGTTGTAATGCATGCCTAATACCTATGCGCGGTTTGTGTGTGTGTTTGCGTGGCGTTCGGACAGACGTTGCTGGTTTCGGGCTCTTTTTCGGCTTTTGCCTAAGTGTTGTTCAGTTTTGCAAACTAGGCGATAACTCGGTCTCCGTATGTCGGAATCGAGTCCCGTTAGTTATAATGCTGATGCCTAATACCCTACGCGGTGTGTGTGTGTGTATTTGCGTGGTGTTTAGATGGACGATGCGAGTTTTGGGCACTTTTTTGGCTTTTTGCCTAATGTTATTTGGTTTTGCAAACTTGGCGATAACTTTCGGTCTCCGTATCTGGAATCGAGTCCGTCGGATTGTAGCGATGCCTAATACCCTGCGATCTTTGTGTGTGTGTTTGCGTGGCGTTGGACGGACGTTAAGGTTTTAGGCTCTTTTTGGCTTTTTGCCTAAGTGTTGTTCAGTTTTGCAAACTAGGCGATAACTCGGTCTCCGTATGTCGGAATCGAGTCCCGTCAGTTGTAACGCGTGCCTAATACCTACGCGGTGCTGTGTGTGTGTTTGCGTGGCGTTTGGACGGACGATGTGGGTTTGGGCTCTTTTTGGCTTTTTGCCTAAGTGTTGTTCGGTTTTGCAAACTTGGCGATAACTTTCGGTCTCCAGATATCTGGAATCGAGTCCGTCGGTTATAACGCGATGCCTAATACCTACGTGTTCTTTGTGTGTGTATTTGCGTGGCGTTGAAGACGAACGATGCGAGTTTTGGGCACTTTTTCGGCTTTTTGCCTAATGTTGTTCGGTTTTGCAAACTTGGCGATAACTTGGTCTCCGTATGCCGGAATCGAGTCCCGTCAGTTGTAACGCGTGCCTAATACCTACGCGGTGCTGTGTGTGTGTTTGCGTGGCGTTCGGACGGACGATGCGGGTTTTGGGCTCTTTTTCGGCTTTTTGCCTAATGTTATTCGGTTTTGCAAACTTGGCGATAACTCGGTCTTCGTATGTCAGGAATCGAGTTTACGTCGGTTATGTAGCTGCGTCCTAATACCCTGTGATGTTGTGTGTGTGTGTTTGCGTGGCGTTGGGGCCCAGCGATCTTTGGTTTTGGGCTCTTTTTACTTTTTTACCTAAATATTGTTCGGTTTTAAAGCTGGCGATAACTTCGGTCTCCGTATATACGGAATCGAGTCCGTCCGGTTATAACATGTGCCTAATACCTACGCGGTCTTTGTGTGTGTGTTTTGCATGGCGTTCAGACAGACGATCTGAGTTTTGGGCACTTTTGGCTTTTTTGCCTAATGTTGTTCGGTTTTGCAAGCCCTGGCGATAACTCGGTCTCCGTATGTCGGAATCGAGTACCGTCAGTTGTAACGCGTGCCTAATACCTACGCGGTGCTGTGTGTGTGTTTGCGTGGCGTTCGGACGGACGATGCGAGTTTTGGGCTCTTTTTCGGCTTTTTGCCTAAGTGTTGTTCGGTTTTGCAAACTTGGCGATAACTCGGTCTCCGTATGCCGGAATCGAGTCCGTTAGTTATAACGCTGCCTAATACTCTACAGCGGTCTTTGTGTGTGTATTTGCGTGGTGTTTAGATGGACGATCACGAGTTTTGGGCACTTTTTCGGCTTTTGCCTAATGTTGTTCGGTTTTGCAAACTTAGCGATAACTTCGGTCTCCGTATGCGAATCGAGTCCCGTCGGTTATAGCGTGCCTAATACCCTCTGCGGTCTTGTGTGTGTGTGTTTGCGTGGCGTTGAGACGGACGTTGCGGGTTTTAGGCTCTTTTTCGTCTTTTTTGCCTAAGTGTTGTTCGGTTTTGCAAACTTGGCGATAACTTTCGGTCTCCGTATCACGGAATCGAGTCCCGTTAGTTATGGTAGCGTGCCTAATATAATACCTATGCGGTCTTGTGTGTGTGTTTGCGTGGCGTTGAATGGACGTTGCGGGTTTTGGGCTATTTTTAGCTTTTTGCCTAAGTGTTGTTCGGTTTTGCAAACTTGGCCATAACTTTCGGTCTCCGTATGCGGAATCGAGTTCGTCGAGTTATGTAACGTGCCTAATACCTACGTATTTGTGTGTGTATTTTTGCGTGGCGTTGGACGAACGATGCGAGTTTTAGGCACGCACCGGCTTTTTGCCTAAGTGTTGTTCAGTTTTGCAAACTAGGCGATAACTCGATCTCCGTATGTCGGAATCGAGTACCGTCAGTTGTAACGCGTGCCTAATACCTACGCGGTGTTGTGTGTGTGTTTGCGTGGCGTTCGGACGGACGATGCGGGTTTTGGGCTCTTTTTCGGCTTTTTGCCTAAGTGTTGTTCGGTTTTGCAAACTTGGCGATAACTCGGTCTTCGTATGCCGGAATCGAGTTCCGTCAGTTGTAACGCGTTCCTAATACCCACGCAGTGTTGTGTGTGTGTGTGTTTGCGTGGCGTTCAGACGGACGATGCGGGTTTTGGGCTCTTTTTCGGCTTTTTGCCTAAATGTTGTTCGGTTTAGCAAACTAGGTGATAACTCGGTCTCCGTATGCCGGAATCGAGTCTCGTCAGTTGTAACGTGTGCCTAATACCTACGTGGTGCTGTGTGTGTGTTTGCGTGGCGTTACCACACACAGACGTCTGAGTTTTGGGCACTTTTCGGCTTTTTTTGCCTAATGTTGTTCGATTTTGCAAACTTGGCGATAACTTTCGATCTCCGTATCTTAGGAATCGAGTCCCCGTCGATTAATAACGATGCCTAATACCTATGCGGTCTTTGTGTGTGTGTTTGCGTGGCGTTCGGACGGACGTTGCGGGTTTCGGGCTCTTTTCGGCTTTTGCCTAAGTGTTGTTCAGTTTTGCAAACTAGGCGATAACTCGGTCTCCGTATGCGGAATCGAGTCCGTCGATTTATAACGTGCCTAATACCCACGCGGTGTTGTGTGTGTATTTGCGTGGTGTTTAGATGGGACGATCACGAGTTTTGGGCACTTTTTTGGCTTTTTGCCTAATGTTGTTGGTTTTGCAAACTTGGCGATAACTTTCGGTCTCCGTATGCGGAATCGAGTCCGTCGGTTATAACGCGTGCCCTAATACCTACAGCAGTCTTTGTGTGTGTGTTTTGCGTTATGCGTTCGGACGGACGTTGCGGGTTTTAGGCTTTTTTTGGCTTTTTGCCTAAGTGTTGTTCGGTTTTGCAAACTTGGCGATAACTCGATCTCCGTATGCCGGAATCGAGTCCCGTCAGTTGTAACGCGTGCCTAATACCTATGCGGTGCTGTGTGTGTGTTTGCGTGGCGTTCGGATGGACGTTGCGGGTTTTGGGCTATTTTTTAGCTTTTTGCCTAAGTGTTGTTCGGTTTTGCAAACTTGGCGATAACTTCGGTCTCCGTGATATCTGGGAATCGAGTTCCGTCGGGTTATAACGCGTGTCTAATACCCACGTGTTCTTTGTGTGTGTATTTGCGTGGTGTTCAGACGAAAGATGCGAGTTTTGGGCACTTTTTTGGCTTTTTGCCTAATGTTGTTCGGTTTTGCAAACTTGGCGATAACTTTCGATCTCCGTGTATGGAATCCGATCCGTCGGTTATGTCGTGCCTAATACCTATCGGTCTTTGTGTGTGTGTTTGCGTGGCGTTGACCGGACGTTGCGGGTTTTAGGCTCTTTTTGGCTTTTTGCCTAAGTGTTGTTCGGTTTTGCAAACTTGGCGATAACTTTCGATCTCCAGATCCGGAATCCGATCCGTCGGTTATAATCGTGCCTAATACCTACGCGGTGCTGTGTGTGTGTTTGCGTGGCGTTCGGACGGACGATGCGGGTTTCGGGCTCTTTTCGGCTTTTTGCCTAAGTGTTGTTCAGTTTTGCAAACTAGGCGATAACTCGGTCTCCGTATGTTGGAATCGAGTACCGTCAGTTGTAACGCGTGCCTAATACCTACGCGGTGCTGTGTGTGTGTTTGCGTGGTGTTCAGACGGACGATGCGAGTTTTGGGCACTTTTTGGCTTTTTGCCTAATGTTGTTCGGTTTTGCAAACTTGGCGATAACTTTCGGTCTCCGTATCTCGGAATCGAGTCCGTCGGTTATAGCAGCGTGCCTAATACCCTCCACGCGGTCTGTGTGTGTGTTTTGCGTGGCGTTCGGACGACGTTGCGGGTTTTAGGCTCTTTTCGGCTTTTTGCCTAAGTGTTGTTCGGTTTTGCAAACTTGGCGATAACTTTCGATCTCCGTATGCCGGAATCGAGTCCGTCGATTAATCGCGTGCCCTAATACCTATCGCGGTCTTTGTGTGTGTGTTTGCGTGGCGTTCGGATGGGCGTTGCGGGTTTTAGGCTATTTTTAGCTTTTGCCTAAGTGTTGTTCGGTTTTGCAAACTTGGCGATAACTTCGGTCTCCGTATCACGGAATCGAGTTCCGTCGGTTATGCAGCGATGCCTAATACCTACGTGTTGTTTGTGTGTGTATTTGCGTGGTGTTCGGAATGAACGATGCGAGTTTAGGGGCACTTTTGGCTTTTTTACCTAATGTTGTTCGGTTTTGCAAACTTGGCGATAACTTTCGATCTCCGTATCTAGGAATCCGATCCGTCGGTTATAATCGTGCCTAATACCTATGCGGTGTCTTTGTGTGTGTGTTTGCGTGGCGTTGGACCGGACGTTGCGGGTTTTGGGCTCTTTTCGCTTTTTGCCTAAGTGTTGTTCGGTTTTGCAAACTTGGCGATAACTTTCGGTCTCCGTATCTCACGGAATCGAGTCCCGTTAGTTATAACGCAGTGTGATACTAATACCTACGCGGTGTTGTGTGTGTATTTGCGTGGTGTTTAGATGGACGATGCGAGTTTTGGGCACTTTTAAACTTTTTGCCTAATGTTATTCGGTTTTGCAAACTTGGCGATAACTTCGGTCTCCGTGATGCGGAATCGAGTCCCGTCGGTTATCGCAGCGATACTAATACCCACGTGATCTTGTGTGTGTGTTTGCGTGGCGTTGGACGGACGTCTGCGGTTTTAGGCTCTTTTTTTGGCTTTTTGCCTAAGTGTTGTTCGGTTTTGCAAACTTGGCGATAACTCGGTCTCCGTATGCCGGAATCGAGTCCCGTCAGTTGTAACGCGTGCCTAATACCTATGCGGTGCTGTGTGTGTGTTTGCGTGGCGTTCGGACGGATGTTGTGGGTTTTGGGCTCTTTTTTGGCTTTTTGCCTAAGTGTTGTTCGGTTTTGCAAACTTGGCGATAACTCGGTCTCCGTATGCCGGAATCGAGTCCCGTCAGTTGTAACGCGTGCCTAATACCTACGCGGTGTTGTGTGTGTATTTGCGTGGTGTTTAGATGGACGTCGCGAGTTTTGGGCACTTTTTGGCTTTTTGCCTAATGTTGTTCGGTTTTGCAAACTTGGCGATAACTTTCGGTCTCCGTATCTGGGAATCGAGTCCGTCGGTTATATAACGTACTAATACCTACGCGGTCTTTGTGTGTGTGTTTGCGTGGCGTTCGGACCGGACGTTGCGGGTTTTAGGCTCTTTTTGGCTTTTTGCCTAAGTGTTGTTCGGTTTTGCAAACTTGGCGATAAAGTCGATCTCCGTATCTTCGGAATCGAGTCCGTCGGTTTATAGCGATGCCTAATACCTATCGCGGTCTTTGTGTGTGTGTTTGCGTGGCGTTCGGATGGGCGTTGCGGGTTTTGGGCTATTTTTAGCTTTTGCCTAAGTGTTGTTCGGTTTTGCAAACTTAGCGATAACTTCGGTCTCCGTATCACGGAATCGAGTTCCGTCGATTATAACGATGCGGCCTAATACCTACGTGTTCTTTGTGTGTGTATTTGCGTGGTGTTCGGACGAACGATGCGAGTTTTGGGCACTTTTTTGGCTTTTTGCCTAATGTTGTTCGGTTTTGCAAACTTGGCGATAACTTTCGATCTCAGATATCTTGGAATCGATCCGTCGGTTGTAACTCGTGCCTAATACCTACGCAGTGCTGTGTGTGTGTTTGCGTGGCATTCGAACGGACGATGCTGGTTTCGGGCTCATTTTCGACTTTTTGCCTAAGTGTTGTTCAGTTTTGCAAACTAGGCGATAACTCGGTCTCCGTATGTCGGAATCGAGTCCCGTCAGTTGTAACGCGTGCCTAATACCTACGCGGTGCTGTGTGTGTATTTGCTTGGTGTTTAGATGGACGATGCGAGTTTTGGGCACTTTTTCGGCTTTTTGCCTAATGTTATTCGGTTTTGCAAACTTGGCGATAACTCGGTCTCCGTATGCCGGAATCGAGTCCCGTCGGTTATATAGCGTGCCTAATACCTCACTGCGATCTTTGTGTGTGTGTTTGCGTGGCGTTCGGACGGACGATGCGGGTTTCAGGCTCTTTTTCGGCTTTTTGCCTAAGTGTTGTTCAGTTTTGCAAACTAGGCGATAACTTCGGTCTCCGTATCTCGGAATCGAGTCCGTCGATTATATACGCGTGCTAATACCTATCGGCGGTCTTGTGTGTGTGTGTTTGCGTGGCGTTGGACGGATGTTGTGGGTTTTGGGCTCTTTTGGCTTTTTGCCTAAGTGTTGTCGGTTTTGCAAACTTGGCGATAACTCGGTCTCCGTATGCCGGAATCGAGTCCCGTCAGTTGTAACGCGTGCCTAATACCTACGTGTTGCTGTGTGTGTATTTGCGTGGCGTTCAGACGAACGATGCGAGTTTTGGGCACTTTTTCGGCTTTTTGCCTAATGTTGTTCGGTTTTGCAAACTTGGCGATAACTTGGTCTCCGTATGCCGGAATCGAGTCCCGTCAGTTGTAACGCGTGCACGATACCTCTGCGGTCTTTGTGTGTGTGTTTGCGTGGCGTTCGGACGGACGATGCGGGTTTTGGGCTCTTTTTCGGCTTTTTGCCTAATGTTATTCGGTTTTGCAAACTTGGCGATAACTCGGTCTTCGTATGCCGGAATCGAGTTTCGTCAGTTGTAACGCGTTCCTAATACCCACGCAGTGTTGTGTGTGTGTGTTTGCGTGGCGTTCAGACTGACGATGCTGGTTTTGGGCTCTTTTTCGGCTTTTTACCTAAATATTGTTCGGTTTAGCAAACTGGGCGATAACTCGGTCTCCGTATACCGGAATCGAGTCCCGTCAGTTGTAACATGTGCCTAATACCTACGCGGTGCTGTGTGTGTGTTTGCATGGCGTTCAGACGGACGATGCGAGTTTTGGGCACTTTTTCGGCTTTTTGCCTAATGTTGTTCGGTTTTGCAAACTGGGCGATAACTCGGTCTCCGTATGTCGGAATCGAGTCCCGTCAGTTGTAACGTGTGCCTAATACCTACGCGGTACTGTGTGTGTGTTTGCGTGGCGTTCGGACGGACGATGCGAGTTTTGGGCTCTTTTTCGGCTTTTTGCCTAATGTTGTTCGGTTTTGCAAACTTGGCGATAACTCGGTCTCCGTATGCCAGAATCGAGTCCCGTTAGTTGTAACGCGTGCCTAATACCTACGCGGTGCTGTGTGTGTATTTGCGTGGTGTTTAGATGGACGATACGAGTTTTGGGCATTTTTTCGGCTTTTTGCCTAATGTTGTTCGGTTTTGCAAACTTGGCGATAACTCGGTCTCCGTATGCCAGAATCAAGTCCCGTCAGTTGTAACTTGCGTGCCTAATACCCCTACAGCGGTCAGGTGTGTGTGTGTTCGCGTGGCGTTCGGACGGACGTTGCGGGTTTTGGGCTCTTTTTCGGCTTTTTGCCTAAGTGTTGTTCGGTTTTGCAAACTTGGCGATAACTCGGTCTCCGTATGCCGGAATCGAGTCCCGTTAGTTGTAACGCGTGCCTAATACCTATGCGGTGCTGTGTGTGTGTTTGCGTGGCGTTCGAATGGACGTTGCGGGTTTTGGGCTATTTTTTAGCTTTTTGCCTAAGTGTTGTTCGGTTTTGCAAACTTGGCCATAACTCGGTCTCCGTATGCCGGAATCGAGTTCCGTCAGTTGTAACGCGTGCCTAATACCTACGTGTTGCTGTGTGTGTATTTGCGTGGCGTTCAGACGAACGATGCGAGTTTTGGGCACTTTTTCGGCTTTTTGCCTAATGTTGTTCGGTTTTGCAAACTTGGCGATAACTCGATCTCTGTATGTCGGAATCGAGTACCGTCAGTTGTAACGCGTGCCTAATACCTACGCGGTGCTGTGTGTGTGTTTGCGTGGCGTTCGGACCGACGATGCGGGTTTTAGGCTCTTTTTCGGCTTTTTGCCTAAGTGTTGTTCAGTTTTGCAAACTTGGCGATAACTCGGTCTTCGTATCTCGGAATCGAGTTCACGTCGGTTACGTAGCGTTAAATAATACCCACAGCTTGATGTGTGTGTGTGTGTGTTTGCGTGGCGTTCAGACGGACGATGCGGGTTTTGGGCTCTTTTTCGGCTTTTTGCCTAAATGTTGTTCGGTTTAGCAAACTAGGTGATAACTCGGTCTCCGTATGCCGGAATCGAGTCCCGTCAGTTGTAACGTGTGCCTAATACCTACGTGGTGCTGTGTGTGTGTTTGCGTGGCGTTCACACGGACGATGCGAGTTTTGGGCACTTTTTCGGCTTTTTGCCTAATGTTGTTCGGTTTTGCAAACTTGGCGATAACTCGGTCTCCGTATGCCGGAATCGAGTCCCGTCAGTTGTAACGCGTGCCTAATACCTATGCGGTGCTGTGTGTGTGTTTGCGTGGCGTTCGGACGGACGTTGCGGGTTTTGGGCTCTTTTTCGGCTTTTTGCCTAAGTGTTGTTCGGTTTTGCAAACTTGGCGATAACTCGGTCACCGTATGCCAGAATCGAGTCCCTTCAGTTATAACGCGTGCCTAATACCTACGCGGTGCTGTGTGTCTGTTTGCGTGGCGTTCGGACGAGACGATCACGAGTTTTAGGCTCTTTTCGACTTTTTGCTAATGTTGTTCGGTTTTGCAAACTGGCGATAATTCGGTCTCGTATGCGGAATCGAGTCCGTCGGTTATAACGCATGCTCTAATACCTACGCGGGTCTTTGTTTGTGTGTTTACGTGGCGTTGGACGGGGCGATCACGGTTTTGGGCTCTTTTTCGCTTTTTGCCTAATGTTGTTGGTTTTGCAAACTTGGCGATAACTTTCGATCTTCGTATGCGGAATCGAGTTCCGTCGATTTGTAACGTTCTAATACCTACTGTGATGTTGTGTGTGTGTGTGTGTTTGCGTGGCGTTCTGACCAGACGATCACGGGTTTTGGGCTCTTTTTCGGCTTTTGCCTAAATGTTGTTCGGTTTAGCAAACTAGGTGATAACTTTCGGTCTCCGTATGCGGAATCGAGTCCGTCGGTTATAACGTGTGCACTAATACCTACGTCTTTGTGTGTGTGTGTTTGCGTATGCGTTCACACAGACGATCTGAGTTTTGGGCACTTTTTCGCTTTTGCCTAATGTTGTTCGGTTTTGCAAACTTGGCGATAACTTTCGGTCTCCAGTATCTCGGAATCGAGTCCGTCGGTTATGTAGCGATGCCCTAATACCCTATGCGGTCTTTGTGTGTGTGTGTTTTGCGTGGCGTTCGGACGGACGTTGCGGGTTTTGGGCTCTTTTCGGCTTTTTGCCTAAGTGTTGTTCGGTTTTGCAAACTTGGCGATAACTTTCGGTCCACCGTATGCGAGAATCGAGTCCCGCCGGTTATAACGCGTGCCTAATACCTACAGCGGTCTTTTGTGTGTATGCATTTTGCGTGGCGTTGGACGGACGACGTCGAGTTTTGGGCTTTTTTCGCTTTTTGCCTAATGTTGTTCGGTTTTGCAAACTTGGCGATAACTTTCGGTCTCCAGATGCAGGAATCGAGTCCGTCGATTATAACGCATACTCAATACCTACGGTCTTTGTTTGTGTGTTTACGTGGCGTTCGGACGGGGCGATGCGGGTTTTGGGCTCTTTTTTGCTTTTTGCCTAATGTTGTTCGGTTTTGCAAACTTGGCGATAACTTTCGGTCTTCGTATGCGAATCGAGTTAATCGGTTATAAGCTGCGTTCTAATACCCACGCTTGATGTGTGTGTGTGTGTGTTTGCGTGGCGTTGAAGACCAGACGATCTGGGTTTTAGGCTCTTTTTCGCTTTTTGCCTAAATGTTGTTCGGTTTAGCAAACTAGGTGATAACTTTCGGTCTCCGATGCCGGAATCGAGTCCGTCGGTTATAACGTGTAGCCTAATACCTACGTGGTGCTTTGTGTGTGTGTTTGCGTGGCGTTCACACACGACGCGAAGTTTTGGGCACTTTTTTTGGCTTTTTGCCTAATGTTGTTCGGTTTTGCAAACTTGGCGATAACTTTCGGTCTCCGTATCTCGGAATCGAGTCCGTCGATTATAGCGTGCCCTAATACCTACGCGGTGCTGTGTGTGTGTTTGCGTGGCGTTCGGACGGACGTTGCGGGTTTTGGGCTCTTTTTTGGCTTTTTGCCTAAGTGTTGTTCGGTTTTGCAAACTTGGCGATAACTCGGTCTCCGTATGCCGGAATCGAGTCCCTTCAGTTATAACGCGTGCCTAATACCTACGCGGTGCTGTGTGTCTGTTTGCGTGGCGTTCGGACGGACGATGCGAGTTTTGGGCTCTTTTTCGGCTTTTTGCCTAATGTTGTTCGGTTTTGCAAACTTGGCGATAACTCGGTCTCCGTATGCCGGAATCGAGTCCCGTCAGTTGTAACGCATGCCTAATACCTACGCGGTGCTGTTTGTGTGTTTACGTGGCGTTCGATGGGGCGATGCGGGTTTTGGGCTCTTTTTCGGCTTTTTGCCTAATGTTGTTTGGTTTTGCAAACTTGGCGATAACTTTCGGTCGCCGATATCACGGGAATCGAGTTCCGTCGGTTATGTAGCGTTCTAATACCCACGCTTGATGTGTGTGTGTGTGTGTGTGTTTGCGCGGGCGTTCGAAGACAGACGACGCTGGTTTTGGGCTCTTTTCGCTTTTTGCCTAAATGTTGTTGGTTTAGCAAACTAGGTGATAACTTTCGGTCTCCGTATGCGGAATCGAGTCCCGTCGGATTATAACGTGTGCCTAATACCTACGTGGTCTTTGTGTGTGTGTGTTTGCGTGGCGTTCACCACGGACGATCGCGAGTTTTGGGCACTTTTTGGCTTTTGCCTAATGTTGTTCGGTTTTGCAAACTTGGCGATAACTTTCGGTCTCCGTATGCGGAATCGAGTCCGTCGATTAACGCTGTGCCCTAATACCTACGCGGTCTTTGTGTGTGTGTTTGCGTGGCGTTGGACGGACGTTGCGGGTTTTAGGCTCTTTTTGGCATTTTGCCTAAGTGTTGTTCGGTTTTGCAAACTTGGCGATAACTTTCGGTCCACCGTATGCGAATCGAGTCCCTTCGGTTATAACTTGCGTGCCTAATACCTACGCGGTCTGTGTGTATCATTTGCGTGGCGTTGGACGGACGATGCGAGTTTCGGGCTCTTTTTGGCTTTTTGCCTAAGTGTTGTTCAGTTTTGCAAACTAGGCGATAACTCGGTCTCCGTATGTCGGAATCGAGTACCGTCAGTTGTAACGCGTGCCTAATACCTACGCGGTGCTGTGTGTGTGTTTACGTGGCGTTCGGACGGACGATGCGGGTTTTGGGCTCTTTTTCGGCTTTTTGCCTAAGTGTTGTTCAGTTTTGCAAACTAGGCGATAACTCGGTCTCCGTATCGAAAATCGAGTCCGTCGGTTATAACGTATGCCTAATACCTACTGTGTCTTTGTGTGTGTGTTTGCGTGGAGTTCGAACGGACGATGCGGGTTTTGGGCTCTTTTTCGGCTTTTTGCCTAAATGTTGTTCGGTTTTGCAAACTGGGCGATAACTCGGTCTCCGTATGTCGGAATCGAGTCCCGTCAGTTGTAACGCGTGCCTAATACCTACGCGGTGCTGTGTGTGTGTTTGCGTGGCGTTCGGACGGACGATGCGGGTTTTGGGCTCTTTTTCGGCTTTTTGCCTAAATGTTGTTCGGTTTTGCAAACTGGGCGATAACTTGGTCTCCGTATGTCGGAATCGAGTCCCGTCAGTTGTAACGCGTGTCTAATACCTACGTGTTGCTGTGTGTGTATTTGCGTGGCGTTCAGACGAACGATGCGAGTTTTGGGCACTTTTTCGGCTTTTTGCCTAATGTTGTTCGGTTTTGCAAACTTGGCGATAACTCGGTCTCCGTATGCCGGAATCGAGTCCCGTAATTTGTAACGCGTGCCTAATACCTACGCGGTGCTGTGTGTGTGTTTGCGTGGCGTTCGGACGGACGATGCGGGTTTTGGGCTCTTTTTCGGCTTTTTGCCTAATGTTGTTCGGTTTTGCAAACTTGGCGATAACTCGGTCTTCGTATGTCGGAATCGAGTTCCGTCAGTTGTAACGCATTCCTAATACCCACACAGTGTTGTGTATGTGTGTGTTTGCGTGGCGTTCAGACGGACGATGCGGGTTTTGGGCTCTTTTTCGGCTTTTTGCCTAAATGTTGTTCGGTTTAGCAAACTGGCGATAACTTTCGGTCTCCGTATGCCGAATCGAGTCCGTCGATTATAACGTGTGTCTAATACCTACGCGGTCTTGTGTGTGTGTGTTTGCGTGGCGTTCGGACGGACGATGCGAGTTTTGGGCACTTTTCGCTTTTTGCCTAATGTTGTTCGATTTTGCAAACTTGGCGATAACTTTCGATCTCCAGTATCTTCGGAATCGAGTCCCGTCGATTAATAACGATGCCCTAATACCTGCACGCGGTCTTGTGTGTGTGTGTTTGCGTGGCGTTCGGACGGACGTTGCGGGTTTTGGGCTCTTTTTCGGCTTTTTGCCTAAGTGTTGTTCGGTTTTGCAAACTTGGCGATAACTCGGTCTCCGTATGTCGGAATCGAGTACCGTCAGTTGTAACGCGTGCCTAATACCTACGCGGTGTTGTGTGTGTATTTGCGTGGTGTTTAGATGGACGATGCGAGTTTTGGGCACTTTTTCGGCTTTTTGCCTAATGTTGTTCGGTTTTGCAAACTTGGCGATAACTCGGTCTCCGTATGCCGGAATCGAGTCCCGTCAGTTGTAACGCGTGCCTAATACCTACGCGGTGCTGTGTGTGTGTTTGCGTGGCGTTCGGACGGACGTTGCGGGTTTTGGGCTCTTTTTCGGCTTTTTGCCTAAGTGTTGTTCGGTTTTGCAAACTTGGCGATAACTCGATCTCCGTATGCCGGAATCGAGTCCCGTCAGTTGTAACGCGTGCCTAATACCTATGCGGTGCTGTGTGTGTGTTTGCGTGGCGTTCGGATGGACGTTGCGGGTTTTGGGCTATTTTTTAGCTTTTTGCCTAAGTGTTGTTCGGTTTTGCAAACTTGGCGATAACTCGGTCTCCGTATGCCGGAATCGAGTTCCGTCAGTTGTAACGCGTGCCTAATACCTACGTGTTGCTGTGTGTGTATTTGCGTGGTGTTCGGACGAACGATGCGAGTTTTGGGCACTTTTTTGGCTTTTTGCCTAATGTTGTTCGGTTTTGCAAACTTGGCGATAACTCGATCTCCGTATGCCGGAATCCAGTCCCGTCAGTTGTAATGCGTGCCTAATACCTATGCGGTGCTGTGTGTGTGTTTGCGTGGCGTTCGGACGGACGTTGCGGGTTTTGGGCTCTTTTTCGGCTTTTTGCCTAAGTGTTGTTCGGTTTTGCAAACTTGGCGATAACTCGGTCTCCGTATGCCGGAATCGAGTCCCGTTAGTTGTAACGCGTGCCTAATACCTACGCGGTGTTGTGTGTGTATTTGCGTGGTGTTTAGATGGACGATGCGAGTTTTGGGCACTTTTTCGGCTTTTTGCCTAATGTTATTCGGTTTTGCAAACTTGGCGATAACTCGGTCTCCGTATGCCGGAATCGAGTCCCGTCAGTTGTAACGCGTGCCTAATACCTCACGCAGTCTTTGTGTGTGTTTTGCGTGGCGTTGGACGGACGTTGCGGGTTTTAGGCTCTTTTGACTTTTTGCCTAAGTGTTGTTCGGTTTTCCAAACTTGGCGATAACTTTCGGTCTCCGTATCACCGGAATCGAGTCCCCGTCGATTATGTAACGCGCCCTAATACCTATGCGGTGCTGTGTGTGTGTGTTTGCGTGGCGTTCGGACGAATGGTGTGGGTTTTGGGCTCTTTTTCGGCTTTTTGCCTAAGTGTTGTTCGGTTTTGCAAACTTGGCGATAACTCGGTCTCCGTATCTGCGGAATCGAGTCCCGTCGATTAACGCTAGCGATGCCTAATACCTACGTGTTCTTTGTGTGTGTATTTGCGCATGCGTTTGAGAACGAACGATCGCGAGTTTTGGGCACTTTTTTTCGCTTTTTGCCTAATGTTGTTCGATTTTGCAAACTTGGCGATAACTTGGTCTCCGTATGCCGGAATCGAGTCCGTCGGTTAACGCTGCGTGCGCCTAATACCTCACAGCGGTCTTTGTGTGTGTGTTTGCGTGGCGTTCGGACGGACGATGCGGGTTTTGGGCTCTTTTTCGGCTTTTTGCCTAATGTTATTCGGTTTTGCAAACTTGGCGATAACTCGGTCTTCGTATGCCGGAATCGAGTTTCGTCAGTTGTAACGCGTTCCTAATACCCACGCAGTGTTGTGTGTGTGTGTTTGCGTGGCGTTCAGACTGACGATGCTGGTTTTGGGCTCTTTTTCAGCTTTTTACCTAAATATTGTTCGGTTTAGCAAACTGGGCGATAACTCGGTCTCCGTATCCCGGAATCGAGTCCGTCGATTGTAACATGTGCCCTAATACCACGCGGTCTTTGTGTGTGTGTTTGCATGGCGTTGTCGGAACAGACGATGCGAGTTTTGGGCACTTTTTGGCTTTTGCCTAATGTTGTTCGGTTTTGCAACTGGCGATAACTTTCGGTCTCCGTATGTCGGAATCGAGTCCGTCGATTTAACGCGTGCCTAATACCCTACGCGGTCTTTGTGTGTGTGTTTCGCGATGGCGTTCGGACGGACGTTGCGGGTTTTGGGCTCTTTTGGCTTTTTGCCTAAGTTGTTGTTCGGTTTTGCAAACTTGGCGATAACTCGGTCTCCGTATGCCGGAATCGAGTCCCGTCAGTTGTAACGCGTGCCTAATACCTACGCGGTGCTTTGTGTGTGTTTGCGTGGCGTTCGAATGGACGTTGCGGGTTTTGGGCTATTTTTTAGCTTTTTGCCTAAGTGTTGTTCGGTTTTGCAAACTTGGCCATAACTTCGGTCTCCGTATGCCGAATCGAGTTCCGTCGGTTTGTAAGCGTGCCTAATACCTACGTGTTCTTTGTGTGTGTATTTGCGTGGCGTGCTCGTATTTAACGATCGAGTTTTGGGGCACCGGCTTTTGCCTAATGTTGTTCGATTTTGCAAACTTAGCGATACTTTCGATCTCCGTATGCGGAATCGAGTCCCGTCGATTATGTAACGTGCCTAATACCTACGCGGTGTTGTGTGTGTGTTTGCGTGGCGTTGGACGGACGATCTGCGGGTTTTGGGCTCTTTTCGGCTTTTGCCTAATGTTGTTCGGCTTTTGCAAACTTGGCGATAACTTTCGGTCTTCAGATGCTTAGGAATCGAGTTCCGTCGGTTATAACAATGTTCCTAATACCCACGCGGTGTTGTTGTGTGTGTGTGTGTTTGCGTGGCGTTCGGACAGACGATCGCGGGTTTTGGGCTCTTTTTCGCTTTTTGCCTAAATGTTTTCGGTTTAGCAAACTAGGTGATAACTCGGTCTCCGTATGCCGGAATCGAGTCTCGTCAGTTGTAACGTGTGCCTAATACCTACGTGGTGCTGTGTGTGTGTTTGCGTGGCGTTCACACGGACGATGCGAGTTTTGGGCACTTTTTCGGCTTTTTGCCTAATGTTGTTCGGTTTTGCAAACTTGGCGATAACTCGGTCTCCGTATGCCGGAATCGAGTCCCGTCAGTTGTAACGCGTGCCTAATACCTATGCGGTGCTGTGTGTGTGTTTGCGTGGCGTTCGGACGGACGTTGCGGGTTTTGGGCTCTTTTTCGGCTTTTTGCCTAAGTGTTGTTCGGTTTTGCAAACTTGGCGATAACCTCGGTCACCGTATGCCAGAATCGAGTCCCTTCAGTTATAACGCGTGCCTAATACCTACGCGGTCTTTGTGTATACATTTGCGTATGCGTTGATTTTGACGGACGATCACGAGTTTTGGGCTCTTTTTGGCTTTTTGCCTAATGTTGTTCGGTTTTGCAAACTTGGCGATAACTCGGTCTCCGTATGCCGGAATCGAGTCCCGTCAGTTGTAACGCATGCCTAATACCCACGCGGTGCTGTTTGTGTGTTTACGTGGCGTTCGGACAGACGATGCGGGTTTCGGGCTCTTTTTCGGCTTTTTGCCTAAGTGTTGTTCAGTTTTGCAAACTAGGCGATAACTCGGTCTCCGTATGCCGAAATTGAGTCCCGTCAGTTGTAACGTATGCCTAATACCTACGCGGTGCTGTGTGTGTGTTTGCGTGGAGTTCGAACGGACGATGCGGGTTTTGGGCTCTTTTTCGGCTTTTTGCCTAAATGTTGTTGGTTTTAAAGCTGGCGATAACTCGGTCTCCGTATGTCGGAATCGAGTCCCGTCAGTTGTAACGTGTGCCTAATACCTACGCGGTGCTGTGTGTGTGTTTGCGTGGCGTTCGGACGGACGTTGCGGGTTTTGGGCTCTTTTTCGGCTTTTTGCCTAAATGTTGTTCGGTTTTGCAAACTGGGCGATAACTTGGTCTCCGTATGTCGGAATCGAGTCCCGTCAGTTGTAACGCGTGTTCAATACCCTACGTGTTCTTGTGTGTGTGTATTTGCGATGGCGTTGAAGATCGACGATGCGAGTTTTGGGCACTTTTTCGGCTTTTTGCCTAATGTTGTTCGGTTTTGCAAACTTGGCGATAACTCGGTCTCCGTATGCCGGAATCGAGTCCCGTAATTTGTAACGCGTGCCTAATACCTACGCGGTGCTGTGTGTGTGTGTTTGCGTGGCGTTGGACGGACGATGCGGGTTTTGGGCTCTTTTTTCGGCTTTTTGCCTAATGTTGTTCGGTTTTGCAAACTTGGCGATAACTCGGTCTTCGTATGTCGGAATCGAGTTCCGTCAGTTGTAACGCATTCCTAATACCCACACAGTGTTGTGTATGTGTGTGTTTGCGTGGCGTTCAGACGGACGATTCGGGTTTTGGGCTCTTTTTCGGCTTTTTTGCCTAAATGTTGTTTTGGTTTAGCAAATGGCGATAACTCCGTCTCCGTATGCGGAATCGAGTCCGTCGGTTGTAACGCGTGTTACTAATACCTCACGCGGTCTTTGTGTGTGTGTTTGCGTGGCGTTCAGAGCAGACGATCACGAGTTTTAGGCACTTTTTTGGCTTTTTGCCTAATATTGTTCGGTTTTGCAAACTTGGCGATAACTTGGTCTCCGTATGCCGGAATTGAGTCCCGTCAGTTGTAACGTGTGCCTAATACCTACGCGGTCTTTGTGTGTGTGTTTGCGTGGCGTTGGACAGACGTTACGGGTTTTAGGCTCTTACCGGCTTTTTGCCTAAGTGTTGTTCGGTTTTACAAACTTGGCGATAACTTCGGTCTCCGTATGCGAATCGAGTCCGTCGGTTATAATGCGTGCCTAATACCTACAGCGGTCTTTGTGTGTGTCTATTTGCGTGGCGTTGGACCAGACGATGCGAGTTTTAGGGCTCTTTTGGCTTTTTGCCTAATGTTGTTCGGTTTTGCAAACTTGGCGATAACTTTCGGTCTCCGTATCACCGGAATCGAGTCCGTCGATTATAACGCATGCCTAATACCTACAGCGGTCTTTGTTTGTGTGTTTACGTGGCGTTCGGACGGGACGATCGCGGGTTTTGGGCTCTTTTTCGGCTTTTTGCCTAAGTGTTGTTCGGTTTTGCAAATTGGGCGATAACTCGGTCTCCGTATGTCGAAATCGAGTCCCGTCAGTTGTAACGCATGCATAATACCTACGCGGTGCTGTGTGTGTGTTTGCGTGGCGTTCGGACGGACGATGCGGGTTTTGGGCTCTTTTTCGGCTTTTTGCCTAAATGTTGTTCGGTTTTGCAAATTGGGCGATAACTCGGTCTCCGTATGTCGAAATCGAGTCCGTCGGTTATAACGCGTGTGCCTAATACCTACAGCGGTCTTGTGTGTGTGTATTTGCGTGGCGTTGGACGGGACGTTGCGGGTTTTAGGCTCTTTTTGGCTTTTTGCCTAAGTGTTGTTCGGTTTTGCAAACTTGGCGATAACTTCGGTCTCCGTATGCGAATCGAGTCCGTCGGTTATAACGCATTGCGTGCTAATACCTACGCAGTTAGGTGTGTATGCATTTGCGTGGCGTTGGACCAGACGATGCGAGTTTTAGGCTCTTTTTGACTTTTAGCCTAATGTTATTCGGTTTTGCAAACTTAGCGATAACTTCGGTCTCCGTATTAGGAATCGAGTCCGTCGGTTTGTAGCGTGCCAAATACCTACAGCGGTCTTTGTTTGTGTGTTTACGTGGCGTTCGGACAGACGATGCGGGTTTTGGGTTCTTTTTCGGCTTTTTGCCTAAGTGTTGTTCGGTTTTGCAAACTGGGCGATAACTCGGTCTTCGTATGCCAAAATCGAGTCCCGTCAGTTGTAACACATGCCTAATACCTACGCGGTGCTGTGTGTGTGTTTGCGTGGCGTTCGGACGGACGATGCGGGTTTTGGGCTCTTTTTCGGCTTTTTGCCTAAATGTTGTTCGGTTTTGCAAACTAGGCGATAACTCGGTCTCCGTATGTCAGAATCGAGTCCCGTCAGTTGTAACGCGTGTCTAATACCTACACGGTGCTGTGTGTGTGTTTGCGTGGTGTTCGGACGGACGTTGCGGGTTTTGGGCTCTTTTTTGGCTTTTTGCCTAAGTGTTGTTCGGTTTTGCAAACTTGGAGATAACTCGATCTCCGTGTGCCGGAATCGAGTCCCGTCAGTTTTAACGCGTGCCTAATACCTACGCGGTGCTGTGTGTGTATATAATGGAGTTATGATTTTATCTTATGTTTATCTAAGCAATACAATTATAAATTACATAAATTAAATAAGGAAATACAGAATTTAATTATTTTTACCTGTCGAATATGTGGTGGGAAGATGTTGGCCAAGACAACTGCACACACGCGGATGGCCTCCTCCTGTACTACACCCATGAGATCGTCAACGACAGTTATAGGATCGATAGAGCCATGGACAACCTCCTGAGCCAGCTGATAGATTCGCTCGCGTGATGGTGCGCCTGACTGCACAACACCGCTCGACATGCACCCCTCTATGATCCGCCGGAAGAAGTCGTCGGATAATGAAGGGCCAGCGCCCGATCCACTTGCACCACTACCTCCAGTGGGTGGGCGTCGTCGAGATCTCGCAGCAGGGACTAGGGTGTAAGCTGGGACATGGGGAATGCCCACAACTCTACCCTTCTTCGGTCCCCCTGTAGCCTGCAGCCAGTCCTCTATCTCCTCGTCCACACGCGTAGACTCGTCTACTGGCATGTCACCTCTCTGGCTGCTTCGGGCCACTGCAAGATCTTTGAACCGTCGCTGACAAAAAACACATTAGTAGATGATACGCAAAGTATAAAATGAAATAATATAAAAGAATATTCGAATTTTAAATACATACTAAATAAGAGAATTAAATAACTTACAGCAATGCGTTCTGCCTCAGGTGAGATATATCCACCGTCACCTTTCTTTTGGTGGGCGTGCCACCAAAACTCCAAGCGGGAGGGTGCATGCTTTAAACTCACCTCAAGTCTTTCCCAGACAGGTCATCTGTTGAGACCCAGTCACGGTGTGGGAGGCGACTACTGCTTTGTCAGGCGGTGAGCTTTGTCCGACATCTTCTTGAAGGCCTCGCCAGTCCCAATCTTCAGCACATCTGGTCCCCACACCTTGGCGAGATATGAAATCGGCGAGACATCCTTAAGTGTACGTCCATCAACCATCTTTATCTGGGCCTTTTTGTTCCAGTCGTAGACCCACTTATGCCAATTCATCTCTAGATATACATGCAAGAACAGGCCATGCCATGGGCTTCCTGCCCGTCCTCAAAACGATAATATCTCTGCACATTACACATTAAGAAGTTTAGTAGACAACATAAATCAAAGAGATAACATAAATCAAAGAGGTAACAACATATCCAGATGTCTAATAAAACTAGCATATGAATGATTGACATCCTACCTTAAATTCGGCAATAATCAACTGACGTGTACGATCATCCACATCTGCCCACCTCATCCACGGGCTTGAGAATTGGTTGCGGACGATCCCAAGCAACGTGTTCCTTGGCGTGGCGTCAAGGATACTACAATTGAAATTGCAAATTACAAAGAATATAAAAGAACTAAATACTTATATTATAGTAATATTATATAGGATTATGAAATTACCTATGAGTCCCAACACGACATATAAGAGGCGCCTGGGGGGGATTCCCTAGCAAGCCACATGCTAGTCCCCGCGGAGGCCTACGTCGATCACCTATGTATTGAAATACATCAATATTTTATAAAGCGAATATAATGTCAATACAATATAAAATAAAAAATAATAAGGTGTATCCCAATAACATATATAATTATACCTGACGATCCCGCCTGATCATCACGCGTAGAATCTCCACGGCCTCCACGACCTGCACGCCCACCACGATCGCTGTGTGGTGTGCGCGCCATATGTATGTATACTGTCAACTAAAAGAATGCAACATACAGGATGACTAAGAGGGATATCATAGAGGATAACATACATATACAATTAAAAGAATGCAACATAAATAGTAACCTACATACATATATAAAGACGTGCTCAAGTCGTTAACACCGACTGAAGTGAGATCGAAACATACAAGAACAGTCCCAAAACGGGGACTATTTGAGATTCACTCCTACTAAGTGAATCTCAAACGGGTTTCTAAGCTTCCTAAACTATATGAAAAACAAATAAATTGAGAATTTGAATATGCTTGCAGTTTAATGGACCATATATATATATATATATATTACATGTTACATATAAATTAGTTAAACTCCAATCAAATCTCTTCACAACAAACTAATATTCGCCTGTATGTAAAGAGAGGGCATGAAGATATAGATGCAAAAACATATTTCAATTTCAACCAGAAAGATACAATTTTTAGCCAAAACCATAAAGTATATCAATTACCTTTCTTCAGCTATCGTGTTAGTCCAAGTATATACCTCTCAACTAGGAAAATGAAAACAAACAACAGATCCTAAAACAAGTTTACAACACGACAAACACTACAGTAAAAGGACAAATCAAATGCAGTAGAAACGAGGGTCGTAAGGTCAAATCAAATGCAAACACATTATATAGGGAATAGTTATTAATTATGATGGGTTACTAATGCTTGTAAGTGCTTTAACCAACGAGGGTCGTAAGGTCTAGTAGGTGACTTTGTAATTAATCAAAGAGGTGAAACTTTTCAGGAAAGAATTATTTGCAATATTGAAACTAGATAGCAGAGGATCTCATTGCAAGCCATAACTATAACTAATTCAAGGTCAATGAAAAAGTTGGAAAGCTTTTGTTGGTCAATGCGAATTAGTCTTTATTTTATTCTTGATAAGTCATGGCCAATTAGACTTTGCCATCAGACTATCATAGTTGAGACAATTGAGGCAAACAATAGTAACTATATATAACAAGTTGATCAAGTTATAATATTTAATAGCAGGGTAATGCTCGAATTAAGCTCTAATGCACCGCCAAAATCAGAAAGCGTTTTCATTAGAGCTTAAGTTAACATTCTGTAGATCACATTTCAAGATACTTCCTTTACTTTCTATAGCAAAAAAGGCAATACAATTTCACCTTTCCTCTTTACCTTTTTTTACAGCAAAAAGCCAATACAGTTTCTGCTTTTCTAAATAACAAACTGCTAATAAATTTCTACTTAACCATAATTGAAGTCTTTTCTATCTGAGAAATCATGGAGTGTACAGTAAGCTTCGGAAACAGCCTTACTTTACCACTATACACATACACCAATACACAGTCACCAAAGCCTCAAAGACATTACAAATTGCAGAACCATTTTACACAACACAAATTACAAATTGCTAACACATAATTAATTCTACAGTAGTACTTTAAGCTAACATATAATAGAGATGAATAATGCTCAAAAAAGGTAAAATATATACTACTTAGAAGGAAAGACAACAATAGAAGCATGATAACGTAAGAAAATTGAAGACCCAATTAAACCCTAACATAAATAAATTGGAACTTACAAATTAAAGCCTAAGAAAAAAAATTAACTTACTAATTGTTGTTCTCTGAGAAATAGAGAGAACCAGCAGAACCAAGAGGGATGAAAAGATCACAGGCAGCAGGTCGCACAGGCCAAGGAAAGGGGAGCAAGAAAAGGGAAGGCCGGTGATCGGTGGAAGGAAGAAATGGAGAAGGCACTTAGCGTTGATGGCCGTGTGGCGAGGATGGAGGTGAGGCGACACAGAGAGGTGCAGAGGCGGCGGAGAAAGAGAGAAAGCAGAAGAAAAATGAAAGTCAGGGTTAAATATAACCTCATTCTCGACGGCATTACGACTTGACTCACTAGCGACGGCATAACCCTTTCCCACTCGCGCGAAATAATTCCCACCAAAATTGGACCCTGGAAGGGTCATTCTCGACGGGCTACATTGGCGACGGCTAGGCCGTCGCTAATGATGTCATTCTCGACGGGGATTCTGCCGTTGCTAATGAGGCCGTCGCCAATGACCTGTTTTTTTGTAGTGGTCAACGCATGTTTGCCCTTGATTTTCTACTATCCTGTTACAGATCTAGGTGATGTAAAGGCTTTAGTATGTACACAACATGTCAGCCTACAAGGATCAATCACTAACATGGCCAAACAAGCAAACGACAGCAAGATTCATGGCCTTCAAAAGCTTGTCGGAAGCGATTGGAACAATTCAGGTTTGCCGTAAAAGCGAATTGTGATCTATTAACGATGTTTGACCGTTCATATCTTTTGATCTAGAGATGATATGACTTTGATTATTTTTTCAGCTTAAAGACCACATAACAGACTACTTGTTACAAGCTTTAAACATCAAAACACTTAACAGGCTGAGATCTACAACCTCTGACATTAGTTGTCAGAGAACAAAAATGACATTTTCCAGATTTTGAAAAACTTAAATTTCGAGCACTTTGATGTTATGGATCTAATATTTACCAACCCAGATTATCAATTGACACCCTATTATACAACCTTGAACAATCAATTGCAACAAATAACATAAAATCAGAGGATTTCTAAGATTAGGGTTTTCATACCTTTTAGCTATGATTTTTTTTTTTTGATTCTGACTCCTTGAATCTGTTCTTGGAAAACTGACTACTGATATTAGCTTATCTTACCACTCTCTCACTTCAAATCTCGAATTTTAGAGAGAGGATGACTTGGTGAAAAATGAAACTAAAGTGACTCTTTCTCTTTCTTTAATTATTTATAAAGTTGATTGCAAATTGGAAATGGCTGATTCAAGGGGCTGATAATTGATGATTAAAGCAACTTTCTAGACCACATGGCTAGCCTAAAGTTGTTCACCAACTACAAGTAGGGTTAGATCTACACTCCACCCTATTAAAATATAAAGAAGGATAGTTTGGTCTTTTTACTCATAAGGTACAAGGAAACTTGGTAATTTCCTATAACTACTAGGTTTTAACCCTTAGGGTTTAGGGTTTGAGCCCTTAGGAAAAAAATAAATTTCTAGGATTTCCAATTTAAGTTTTCAAAATAAAAATTTATATTTCTAAATTATAATTAGGATTTGATAATTATATTACAATTTCCTAACCATAAATTAAGCTTGCCAATTAGGATTATTATTCCCTAAATAAATTTGCTAATTTAGCAATTAGGATTATAATTGGTCACTAGAATTTATAACCCATTAATTAGGATTTTACATAGAAAATAATCTTTCAAATTTAGAAATTAGGTTTCTAATTTAGATTAGGGTTTCTAATTTCTGAGTAAAGCTTACTAATCTCATTCAAGCTTGCTAATTAGGGTTAAAGCTTCCTAATTAACATTACACTCTATAAGCTAATAATTAGGTTTTCTCTAATTGCATGTTAGGGTTTCTTACATTAGAAATTAGGGCTTTCCAAATAAATCAATTAAGGTTATCCCTAATTATACTTACAATTAATAACATAGAAACTCTATACTTATCTTCAAGCTTCCCATTTAGGGTTTTAATATCCCGAATTAGGGTTACGGGTTCTCGAACTGTAATTAGGGTTTCCATAGTCGGTAATAGGGTTTTCTAATAAGCACTTAGGGTTTCAAGTAATTCATTAGGTTTTCCCTAATAAATTTGACGTTAAACTTATTCATAGCATTTAAATTCTCGAATTAGAGTTTCAGAACCAGTTTCTAGGGTTTCTTATCAAACGTTAGGGTTTCTAACATAACGTTGTCGTTCTTAATAAAATACTAGGGTTTGACATTGATAAATTTTATCTGGTCAACCCTTGACCCTTAACCACATTATAACCATATACACCGAATCATATCCACATACACACATATTCTTAACACTGTAAACCTTTACCAAAAGTTTTTTTTTAAATTCACAAAATTCATTCCTAAAAATGTTAAATACATACACTTATTTTTACATGCAGAGGTCATTATTTGACCTTAAATCAATCATTTAAGATTTTAATAATTTGTCTAAATTCTCGGGTTGTCACATTCACCCCTCCTTATAAGAATTTCGTCCCCGAAATTCACCTTACACCTTACACCGTACACCTTACACCGTTCACACATCATCATATGCTACCCAATACACCACTCGCAAGAGCAAAAGTTTTCATTACGCCGTTCACACATCATCACATGCTACCCACAACATCTCTTACAAGATTTAACATTCTGAAATCGTGCTGAGGAGTCATATAGACTATGAATTACTGAGGTTTATAGGTATTATTACCTGCTACCTATTTCCATTAAGAAAAAGGTAATCTACCCCTTATAAAGGTTAACAGTAGGTTTACAATCACGAAGAAGGTAAACTACCGATGCTAGTACTTTAGGTAATTAGCCTATCGTACTCTTACGTCATGCATAACGTATTAATCATTTTTAGTGAATATTTACACTACTAGATTGGATTATTTATCCAACAACATTGTTCACCTCAGTCTTATCATAGGATTCCGCACCAAAACAATTGGTTTGGGAAATTTCTTTCAATGAACACTTAGAGTTTTCAGAACATTAGTCTAGCTGATTCGAATAGCATAGACTCATATCGATAATTCAATTCAATCGAATTATTTAGGTGTAGCCAAACCCCGTTGGCAAATTAAACTTTTTGAAAACATTTTCGAGAATGACGTTGATGATGCCGTGCGTCTTTGTATTAACAAATTCGTTTGAGGATGCCATCATTGTATGACTTTTGTCATAACACATCATACAATAGTGGAACAAAAGACAACTTTAGGTCAAATTCACACTAAGTATTCCTGTATTTACAACTCCATCACATTTTTATCATCTCTGCACCAGGTTACATGGTACATGAGTGATAATTAAAAACAAATTTTTGATATTTCAAATCATTTGAGTCTAGCTGAAATAAGTAGCATAAACTGTACTTTAAACCATTTCAAAAATGGTTACGAGTCAACATATATATATATATATATTTTTTAAAAGGCACATAGTGCGTATTTAGCTTGATGTCAAAAATTTGAAGTTTAGCATAGCTAGGAGTTTAGGAAAACCTAATGCCTCCACTAACAATCATTTGCTTAAACATTCTATACATTCCTATAATCCTTAACACTCCATTCATTAAACTATACTCAGTTCATAAAACCACACTTATGAGTTCATTAATTGCCACAATCATATGAGTTTAAGAACTTACCCTAGTCAGACCTTTGGCGTCCATTCGCTGAGGGGTTCATAAACATTTCATATAACCATGAGTCACGAACGTCATATAAGTATGAGTTTTAAGAACTCGTACTTAACCTTATATTCTCTACCTATGACCTATCTATTTGTTATACACATGAGAAAGGAATCACCCTCTTAACATGCATATAGCAAATAGCGCGACACAACATTTCAATGATTATCAATGTCAGAAACTAAGTGGTTTTTACACCAAGTACAATTCCCCGCCCATAACAAGGAATCATACAACTCAACTACTAACATGAGTCCTCAATTGAAATCCCCACCTAATCTTAACCCCCATTCACAATACTAATTTCATTTAATCCGTATTCATAATTCATAACTCTTTCATGAGTTTTCATAGTACAATTTCATAGTACAACTTATACACAACATCTTGCTGTAACTTTCCAATCATCAGATTGATTCTTCTCCATACTATAACCTTATCAGATCACGGGGTGACCTCATCGTATATATTAGGATTCATTTCTATATCTTGATCGTTTTGTTTTACGATCTCCTATCCCTGTACTTTCAGTCTTTTAGACTCGATCTATCCACTTTCTATACTTGGTACACATCGAGTCTCTAATAGTTTCAATATGGTACGCTGAGTGGTTTCCCACAAACAACCAACAAACTAGGCTCCGAGTTGCTAGTTCGTATATACCTCCTCTCTAAGAAGGAATCGTTTATCCCAGATACCATACATCAACTATTAAAGAGTACAATTGTACCATACTTAAATATAACTTTTTGATTCTTAACTTCTTTATCAGAGTTAGGGAACTCTACATCTTTATAACTCGCCGAGATTCGTCTTTGAATCTTACCGACACACTAACTCTATGTGAGTTACATCTTATCCTATCACTGCGGTTATTAGTCTAAGGTAACTCTACCCTAGGTTTATAACCAACAGCTCTGATACCAACTGTGAGAGCCCCGAATCCGGGGCCCAAATCACCGCGGATCCGGTTCAATCATTCTACTACTATTGCGGAAGATATAAACATAAATTGTTTATACATTAAACATTATACACTATCCCCAAGGTCGAGTAACCATAACTTATACACATTTCATAACTTATCTGACACATGATATTATCATCATACAAGACTATTACAAATCTAATCGCGCGTATTAACTCTAAGCTGGAACTGTCTTTAACTTTCCTTGTATCCGAAGCATTCGTCTTTATCTCCAATGTTTTATCATGATATAGCAAGGGTGAGCATGAAAGTTGCCCAGCAAGTTTAAATACAATTTAAGGATATATCATAATTGAAAGAGTCTGAATAATAAGCTGGCTATAATTCACAATGTAGTTGTGAATTAGCATGAACAAACCTTTGACTGAACAAGTATTAAACACAAACAATATATATCTGGACCAACTGGTAATGAAGGTGATCAGCCTTTCATACCTGACTTATACATACAAGATGTACAGAGTACAATTCTACATGGTAATCAGTAACGATTAACCATAAGCATATCTGAATGAAATACTCTTAGTAGAGTTAAGAAAAACAAACTTGCCTGTTCTGTTGATTACCGATACGAAATATAACTTAGCTTTATCCGAAGACCTAATATAGATAATACAGATCTCCAAATATTAGAATAATATCATCACAAAGATAAAATAACCTAAACACATTATCACATAATCCTATCACCATACAACACATAAGACTTAACATCAAATCGATTATTTAAGTCCGAGTTGAAAGCAAACATAATTCAATCATCCCACTTGGCCTAATCGGACAAATATCAAGTTTAAGTTCAATTACACTCGCCTAAATAATTAACAATAATCTTAGATAATTATATTATCATCAAAACATTTTCATAAACTTGTAATAATTTTCGGATAATTAATATCATTATCATAATTTTTCAATCACTTATACCGCATTTAAATGAATTAAATACCATATAATTCCTCGATCATTAATATTTATTTATTGCTAAACATTAATGAATTACATGCCATAATATTATATCATATTTATAATATCTCAAAGTATTTCCAATGCTTTATTATTTCCTTTAAATGTTTTTAAAGTAATTAAAAACATAAATCAATAATCGATATTAATATAAATACCACATTATTCCTTGATCATTAATATTAATTTAATACCAAATATCAATGAAAATCATAACATAATATTATAATATAATTATAACATCACAAAGTATTTTAATACCTTAAAATCATATTTCTATGATTTTTAAATAATCAAATTCATTATCCGATAATTGCTATAAATATTAAAATATTAATATTTTCATGACAAAATATCAAAAGTTATATTTTATAACTCAAAATATTCTTATAACATTTAAATCATTTTTATATAATTTTTAAATCATTAATTCTATTTTTCCATAATTTATCTAATATATTCATTAAATAAAATAATTATCATTAATAATAAATATTAATGAAATTCATCACAAAATATCAAAAGTCATCAAGAATAACTTAAAATATTTTCTAACACCATAATATAATTTTTCATGAATTAAAACTATTTTTAAATAATTTATTTATTATTATAATTAAATAAATAAATACCATTTATATTCCAAAAATATTAAATATTTTTGAAATATATTCAAAATAATTAAAAATTATTTTTCAAACTTTAAAATAATTTTTCGTAATTTATTATGTATTTTTAATAATTAAAACCATTTATTTCTATTTATTTAATAAAATAATTATTTTCTAATTAAAGCTGTCAGCTAAAGGGCCCTATAGCTTACGTAACTGAAATCGCTTATAGGTGTTCTTGAGCTCCAAACCCAGAAAACTGTCAGACGCGAAGGGCTAGTTTTGACCACAATTAAAACATTGTTCTTGTTGCTTTCTAGGTTAGAAATCATACTAAAGTTGTAGTACTTATGTAATACTACAACAATAAACCAAGATCATGGCCATTCCATAATAGATCAGAGAGATCTAAGCTCTCCAAAAACCTGTCAGAGCTGTTCTTCAACTATCTGGGTTTAACAGTTTCGAGGGACCTAATTTGGGTCCTTATAACTTGCATTCTATGTTTGTTTTGTGTGATCTGAAGGTTCACACATGTAGTAGAGATGACAAAGAGAAACTCTAAATTCTCAGATCATCTTATCAACATCAAATGTGCAAGATCTATCAGGTCAAACATCTTTGTCGGAAAAGTGTTCTTCAAAATCTCGAAATTTCCGAATTTGTCAAAAGCAGATTTACCAACGACATGTTTGACCTTGATTTTCTACTATCCTCACATGAGATCTAGGGGATGTAAAGGCTTTATTATGTACACAACATGTCACTACAAGGATCAATCACTAACATGGCCAAACAAGCAAACGACAACAAGATTCATGGCCTTCAAAAGCTTGTCGAAGCGATTCGGAACAATTCAGGTTTGCCCGAAACAGAAGTGTGATCGATTCAACGATGTTTGACTGCTCATATCTTTTTGATCTAGAGATGATATGACTCGATTATTTTTTCAAACTTAAAGACCACATATGGACTACATGTTACAAGCTTTAAACATCAAAACACTTTGAGGATGAGATCTACAACCTCTGACATTAGTTGTCAAAGAACAAAAATGACATTTTCCAGATTTTGGAAAACTTAAATTTCGAGCACTTTGATGTTATGGATCTAATATTTACCAACCCAGATTATCAATTGACACCCTATTATACAACCTTGAACAATCAATTGCAACAAATAACATAAAATCAGAGGATTTCTAAGATTAGGGTTTTCATACCTTTTAGCTATGATTTTTTTTTTGATTCGACTCCTTGAAATCATTCTTGGAAAAACCGACTAACGATATTAGCTTATCTTACCTCTCTCTCACTTCAAATCTCGACTTTTAGAGAGAGGATGACTTAGTGAAAAAATGAAACTAAGGTGGCTCTTCTCTTTCTTTAATTATTTATAAAGTTGATTGCAAATTGAAATGGGTCGATTCAAGGGGCTGATAATTGATGATTAAAGCAACTTTCTAGACCACACGGCTAGCCTAAAGTTGTTCACCAACTACAAGTAGGGTTAGATCTACACTCCACCCTATTAAAATATAAAGAAGGATAGTTTGGTCTTTTTACTCATAAGGTACAAGGCAACTTGGTAATTTCCCATAACTACTAGGTTTTAACCCTTAGGGTTTAGGGTTTGAGCCCTTAGGAAAAAATAAATTTCTAGGATTTCCAATTTAAGTTTTCAAAATAAAAATTTATATTTCTAAATTATAATTAGGATTTGATAATTATATTACAATTTCCTAATCATAAATTAAGCTTGCCAATTAGGATTATTATTCCTAAATAAATTTGCTAATTTAGCAATTAGGATCATAATTGGTCACTAGAATTTATAACCCATTAATTAGGATTTTACATAGAAAATAATCTTTCAAATTTAGAAATTAGGTTTCTAATTTAGATTAGGGTTTCTAATTTCTGAAGAAAGCTTACTAATCTCATTCAAGCTTGCTAATTGGGTTAAAGCTTCCTAATTAACATTACACTCTATAAGCTAATAATTAGGTTTTCTCTAATTGCATGTTAGGGTTTCTTACATTAGAAATTAGGGCTTTCCAAATAAATCAATTAGGGTAATCCCTAATTATACTTACAATTAATAACATAGAAACTCTATACTTATCTTCAAGCTTCCCATTTTGGGTTTAAATATCCCGAATTAGGGTTACGGGTTCTCGAACTGTAATTAGGGTTTCCATAACCAGTAATAGGGTTTTCTAATAAGCACTTAGAGTTTCAAGTAATTCATTAGGGTTTCCCTAATAAATTTGACGTTAAACTTATTCATAGCATTTAAATTCCCGAATTAGAGTTTCAGAACCAGTTTCTAGGGTTTCTTATCAGACGTTAGGGTTTCTAACATAACGTTGTCGTTCTTAATAAAATACTAGGGTTTGACAGTGATAAATTTTATCTGGTCAACCCTTGACCCTTAACCACATTATAACCATATACACCGAATCATATCCACATACACACATATTCTTAACACTGTAAACCTTTACCAAAAGTTTTTTTTTAAATTCACAAAATTCATTCCTAAAAATGTTAAATACATACACTTATTTTCTGTCTAGGTCTATTATTTGACCTTAAATCAATCATTTAAGATTTTAATAATTTGTCTAAATTCTCGGGTTGTCACACTATGCATGCGGTACTTAGCAGACAAAGTTATTCAGCGAGTAATAATAATTAACGAAACCAGTCATGAGTAAAGCAAGCGGGATGTTCCAATGTAATAATAAAGAATGAGAATAATAACAGAAATCACCATGCATGCGGTACTTCGCATAGACAAGTTATTCCAACGAGAATACCAATAAAGAGGCGGAACCCGGTCCCCAGAAAACGCATGCGAACAAGATATTCCAACAGAATAATAATAAAGAGCGGAACCAAGTCCCACAGAAATGCATGTATGAGGATATTCCAATGAATAATAAAGAATGAAATAATGTAAGAATTTCACCAAGTATAGGGTATCCAGCGTATACGAGTTATTCCAATGAATAATAAAGAATGGAATAACAAATGAAATCACCATGCATGCGATAGACCGCCGCGCATGCATGTTATTCCAATGAATAATAAATAATGGAACCGGTCCGGCGAACGCTTTCGATGGATATTCGACAGAATAATAAATAATGGAACCGTGTAAAGCATAAATGCATGCAGACGGGATATTAAATGTAATAATAAATAATGAAACCCAGTCAAAGGCAGAACGCATTGCAGCAGGATATTCCGGCTGTAATAATAAAGAACATAATATTAGAAGAATTTCACCATGTATGCAGTACTTTTCATAGACAGGTTATTCCAACATAATAATAAAGAATGGAATAACAGAAGTTCTCTTCATGAATAAGAAAGAAAGAATACCCATTACGAGTACAACAAATAATATCCCATACCTTAGAAAAACTGAATATTGGAGTAGTAAAGTAGTAGAATACTTTTCTTCTTTATCTCTATAGTTTCTCTCTCTAGAGTTTCAGTGAATTCGTAAGAAATAATGAATGAATGAGCTCCTATTTATAGAAGAATGGACTGCATAGTAACTAATTCATGAACGGTCCAGATTGATTTACTTTAATCTGACGGTCCATATTTAAAGAAAAATCTTTTAAATAAAATATAATATATTCTATTTATAAAAATGAATAACTTTATAAAAGTATTCTGTTTTATATAAAAATATTTTACTATGCAAAACACTATGCAGGCACTATACAATACTATGCATAATAAAATATAATATATTCTATTTATAGAATAACTTTATAAAAGTATTCTGTTTTATATAAAAAGATTTTACTATGCAAAACACTATGCATAATAGAATATAAGTTATTCTATTTATAGAATAACTTTATAAAAGTATTACATTTTATATAAAAACTTTTACATTTTATTACATTAATAATACCAATAAAACAAAAGCTGAGTGACTTATCACATAAGCATCAATAATCAATCTGGTGCTCTTTCTTATGCAACCACGCGTAGACATTGTACTTTTACTATCGAGCAGTTCAACAGTATTAACGGTAAAACTTCAGTGGTTATTTTCATAAATTTTTTTTGTCTTTTTCTCATTCCGACAATAATTCCGTTGTGGGGTCCACCAATGATTGTACCGTCGTACGGACATTCCCCGACAAAAAGAATATTTCCCGATCAATCGAATATTATATAACAACTTGCATACTTTGCAAAATTTATAAATATTACCCACAACTATAACATTATATCAAATCCACACCATAATATTCAAAAAAATTATTTCGAGAAAATTAAATATTTATTCATAAAATCTGGAGTCTCACAATCTCCCCTCCTTATGAAATTTCGCCCTCGAAATTTACGTACTTACCTGGTATGCCGAATAGGTGAGGATACCTCGACTTTATTTCAAATTCTAACTCTTGAGGTATAACCTTTGAGTGTTGAATACGATTCCTCTTATCCAAGATTTTAACACGTATCTCCTCAAACGTTAAATCATCTGCTATCTCGTCCGGTTCTAAATTAATAATGTGGTTCGGGTCGTCCACATATTTATGTAACATCGATACGTTAAAAACGTTATGAAAACGCGACATACTTGGCGGTAAAACGAGTCTATAAGCCACAGTTCCTACTCGATTGAGGATTTCTAATGGGTCAATTAAATCGAGGGTTGAGATTTCTTCTCTTCGTCGATTCTTGCTTCTAGAATAACGCCCTCTTGAACCTTCTTAATTCTTCACATTCATTAGCTCCGGGTATGTAGCTTGAGCGACTTTAACTTTATCGATTAAAGTCAATTCTAATCGTATATTCGTTATCTTCACGTGGGTTCATATATTTGCACTTGTAACCGTATACGATCTTCTACTCAACGCGTCAGGTACCACGTTCGTACTTCCACGATGATATTGAATGGTACGATCATAATCTTCAACAGCTCGAGTCAACGTCTTTGGCGCATGTTACGTTCATTTTAGTTGAAGAAATATTTGAGGGTTTAAGAAATGGGTTTTGTACTGGGGTCAATATAAAATTCTATTTCACGCTCTAGGGGTAGGCTAAGAAGTCTTCAAGAATACGTCAGGAAATTTATTAACAATAGAAATATCATTCAAAACTATGACCCTAATCCAAGACTTGGATAGTACATCACATTGATACCTATCAACTTGCCATCGTCATTCATGACGTCGCCTCTGAAAGTCCGGCGATTGCATTTACATAAGGAAGTCAACAACAAAAGGACCGGGGCTCTTTACTTATGGCTTTATATGACAATGATTGACTTTAGTAGTTTGGTTGCTTGAATTCTCATAACAGGTTGGTTAGGAATATGAAAGCTAAAAACCTTATGAAAAACATGATGGGTAGTTAACCAATCGATTCCTAAAATCACATCAAAGGCAAGTATTTTCAAAGAGATAAGATTGGCACGTAACGTGAAAGTGTCAATTTGAATTAAACAATATTTATAAATATTGGAGGTAACGAAGGTTTCTACTATCGAAGTTTCAACCAATAAGTCGAAGTCAAATTTAAACGTTGAGCGCAAGCAAGAGAGATAAAAGAATGGGTAGAACCGGTATCTAATAAGGTATAGATTTCGCAAGAATTTATAATTAACTAACCCGTGCTAACTTCGTTCGGGTCACTCGATTTTTTTTTGAGAAGTCACGAAAAACGCTCTTCCTAAAATCACCGACTTTGTTTTGTCCGTATCCGCCTTTGGTACCACCGTCCCAGCTGGACTTGACTTCACTATACGACAAAATCGATCTAAATGACCTTCTCTTCTTGAAATTTCCACTTCTATTATCTTGGCCATGATTACCACCGAAGTGGTTACCATTCTTGGCATGATAATTTCCCACGATGGTTATCATTGTTAGATGGCCGTTGCCACCGGTATGATTATTATCGTGTTGTTGGTCGTTACCTTTTGGTTGAGCTGACTCAATGGTCTCATGTGCTTCATTACTTATCTCAGCATTTTCATATGCCATTTTTAAACACTGTGACAAAACAAGGGTTAATTAACATATCACATATTATCCCTATACTATGAATGACCAATTAAATACCAAATAAACTTAGGTAGGTCATACTAATGAAGAATTCCCCATCTCCCCTTCTAGTTCTTGTCTCACATCTCACCAGGATCATATCCTAAGCTTTGATACCAACCGTGGAGCGCCCCAAAATTAGGTATACATCACCCATCTTGAGTCGCCAGATATATGGTACAGAATTCAAATACAACTTCATAATACAACTGTCGTGTATAATACGATAAAACATAAACTGTGAGTTTGAATACAAATATTGTCTACTAGAGAGTATACAAACTCAAAAGGAGTCCTCATTATAATTATTATCACACTATTTCACAGAATAGTGAGGACTACTAATGCATCATCTAGGACCATCACTCCGTTCCCCGACTCGTCCCATCTATATTCTCATTTCCTGAAGAGAACAGTGAAAGAAAGGGTGAGCTCAACTAGCCCAATAAGAAATATTATGACTAAGATAATGTAGAATAAATTATCATTAGCCTTAAACAGTGTTAAACTAACAATATAACAAACATCAAGTTTAACTGCAGCGGAACAAGCAATCCATTAAAAGAGTCAAGTAGAGAATAAAATCTACTATCTTTTATGATTTAAAAGGTTTTTTTTTTTTTATCACTTTTCATCGCTGGGACTCAGCTTAATAAATAATCCACATCATCGAATCACCCCTGCACTATGGCCAAGGATATTCTTTAGTATCACGACCACAAATTATCCATGCACTACGGCTTAAGATAATCATGTTTTCATCAACGGTCCTGATCATGCCATAAAACAATTCATCTTTGCACTAAGGCCAAAGAGAATCCATAGCCATAATCATACCAAAAACTGTCCATCAATGCACTACGGGCCAATGAGGACTTTTTCCACATCATTTGTAACATTACGGTCATGATTACACCGAATAATCCCTGGTCATAATCATTCCAAGTCCATCTATGCACTACAGGCCACAGATGACTTTCAAAAAATATAAACATGAGGATGATGACAATGATATAAGAATTCAATAAAACAAGTTCAAGAATTAATTTATTCAGGAACTAATAACGTCCAAATTGTCAACATAATACTGCTTTGTAGAGTAAAATTCAAGAATGCTCAGAAGAATATTTCCATGAAAAGATACTGGATGAAGCGCAAATATCAAGGATATTCCACTAATTTCATGGAGTATAGAAGTCAAAACTATAACCAACTGAGTATAATAAAGAATGGAATAACAAAAGAAATCACCATGCATGCGGTACCGCGATAGCCAAAGTTATTCAACCGAATAATAATTAACGGAACCAGTCAAATACGTAAAGCGGCGGCGGATGTTCCAACGTAATAATAAAGAACGAAATAATAATGAAATCACCATGCATGCGGTGCCAGACAGACAAAGTTATTCAATGAATACCAATAAAAAGGCGGAACCAGTCCGGCGTAAAATGCACAGACAAGATATTCCAACAGAATAATAATAAAGACGGAACCGTGTGCAAGCGTGAAAGCGCATGGATAGGATATTCCAACAGAATAATAAAGAATGAAATAACAGAAGAATTTCACTAAGTATAGGGTATCCAGCGTATCTGAGTTATTCCAATGAGAATAATAAAGAATGGAATAACAATGTAAATCACCATGCATGCGATAGGCCAAATGCATAAAAGGTTATTCTAACGAGAATAATAAATAATGGAACGGTCCCACAGAACGCCGAGATAGGATATTCCGACGAGAATAATAAATAATGGAACCGGTCCGACGTAAGCGCATGCGAGGATATTCGGATGAATAATAAATAATGGAACTGTGTTAAAGAACGCAGAGATAGGATATTCCAATGTAATAATAAAGAATGAGAATATTAGAAGAATTTCACCATGTATGCGATTACTTTTGCATAAAAGTTATTCAACATAATAATAAAGAATGGAATAATAGAAGTTCTCTTCATGAATAAGAAAGAAAGAATACCCATTACGAGTAAAACAAATAATATCTCCTACCTTAGAAAAACTGAATACTGGAGTAGTGAAGTAGCAGAATACTTTTCTTCTTTCTCTCTATAGTTTCTCTCTCTAGAGTTTCAGTGAATTCGTAAGAAATAATAAATGAATGAGCTATTTATAGAAGAATGGATTGCATAGTAACTAACTCATGAACGGTCCAGATTGATTTACTTTAATCTAACGGTCCATATTTAAAGCAAAATCTTTTAAATAAAATATAATAAATTCTATTTATAATCTAATAAAACGAATAACTTTATAAAAGTATTCTGTTTTATATAAAAAGATTTTACTATGCAAAACACTATGCATAATAGAATATAATATATTCTATTTATAGAATAACTTTATAAAAGTATTCTGTTTTATATAAAAAGCTTTTCTGTTTTATTACATTAATAATACCAATAAAATAAAACTGAGTGACTTATCACATAAGCATCAATAATCAATACCGTGTGCTACTATGCAACCACGCGTATTACTGTACTTTTACTACCAAGTAGTTCAACAGTATTAAAGGTAAAAATTCCGTCATTATTTTCATAAAAATATTTTTGTCGTTTTCTCATTCCGACAATAATTCTGTTGTGGGGTCCACCAATGATTATACCATCGTACAGACATTCCCCGACAAAAAGAATATTCTCCGACCAGTCGAATATTATATAACAACTTGCATACTTTGCAAAATTTATAAATACTACCCACAACTATAACATTATATCAAATCCACACCATAATATTTAAAAAAATTATTTCGAGAAAATTAAATATTTATTCATAAAATCTGGGGTCTCACAATAGTTAAATTCATAATTCATGTTTATAATAATGTAAATCAACAGTTTCTCCTTGCCACAAAGGCTTAATAGAACGTTAACTCAATATCCTTACCCCAAAGGCTAAAGATGTTCAAATGTAATAACAATGATCATACCAATAAGTTGTCTATTTTGCACTACGGGCCAAATATATTCAACTATAAAACCAATGGTCATGATCATACCAATCAATTGTCTGTCAGTGAATTACGACCAAAGACATTCAACTGTAAGACCAATGGTCATGATTCTGCCAAATACATCATCGAATTATCCATGCACTACGGGCCAAGGATATTCGTTAGTATCATCAGTGGTCATGATCATGTCATACACCTGTCCATCTTTACACTATGGGCCAATGAGGACTTTTACCATATTATTTATAACATTACAGGTCATGATTATATCTATGCACTACGGACCAAAGATGACTTTCATTACAATATAAGAATGAGGATGCTGACAATGATATAAGCATTCAATTAAATGAGATCAAGGATAAATTTTACAGATTTATAATTTAATTTATCCAAAGTTTAAGAATGTCCAAATTGTCAACATGATACTACTTTGTGGAGTAAAAATCAAGAATAATATTCATGTATCAAAAATAATTTGGACAGAAAAGAAATTAATTTTTATCGTGAATAGTACCCCGGGTGAATAGTATCCAAGTGAATAGTACTTCATGAATAGTACCCCGTGAGTAGTACTTCGTGAATAGTGTCGTACGTATGAATAGTATCGTACGTATGAATAGTGTCGTACATATGAATAGTACCCATAAATAGTACTCCGGCATGAAAAGATTAAAATTTAACAAGAATGTTCAGAAAAATAATTTTCGTGAAAAGATACTCGATGAAGCACAAATTTCAAGGATATTCTACTAATTTCAAGGAGTATAGAAGTAATACTTATCAACACGAGTGTAGAATTAGGAATAAGAAACGAAATAATATTACTTACATACTATAGAGTATGGAAGAAAATATTATTTCTTACGAATACTGAACAAAATAATATCCCTTACAACTGTTGAACGAAAATAATATTCCTTAAGAATATTAAATGAAGATAATATTCCTTACGAATATTGAACGGAAATAATATTCCTTACGAATATTGAACAAAAATAAAATTCCTTACGAATACGAAAAATAATATCGTAAGCGAATATGAAATAAATAATACCCCTTACCTTAGTAGGAGAGTAATTCTGACTGGTATAGCGGAGATATTCTTAAAGAAAACTTGCACTGTTTTCTACACTCAAAACTTCCTTAAACTCAAAAGAAATACGCTCAATACTATAGAAGAAGAATTCTCTGATTCTGGTGTGATTTTCATTTCTAAATTGAGCATCCTATTTATAGGAAAATGGGAGGATACTATTTAGGAAAATAATCACGGACTGCACAGTAAAAAAATTCGAACGAAATCACGGGCAGGATTTTGAATTTTTTTTGATTTTACTATGCAACACTATGTTGTAGTACTATGCAAATACTATGCAGTACTATACATATAATAAAATATAATATATTCTATTTTATATAAAAACAAAACTTATATATATATATATATATATATATATATATATATATATATATATATATATATAAGTAATGAAATAAAATGAGATAACTTTCTACCGATGATTTTGAAAAATGAGTAAGTGGGGGTCCATGTAATAAGCCAAATTTATAATAAATACTTCATAAACCCCCCCCCCCCCTCTATTTATCTCAATTCGCTTGGCTTCACTAAACACATTTTTAATAATATTTTTTTCATCATTAATATTATAACTCGCAATATTAACAACCAGATCAACCACAACACTTGACGGATCGATAAGTTTCGACTTGGGGTGAACCGTAAACCCAGGCATCCTGGGATCGATCCCAGCCTACAACAAGTGTGAGGGCCAATTAAAAACTGGTCCGTGTGATCACACATTTCTGGGCCTCCATGTCTTAGGCCGAGCCTGTGCGCAAAGCCTGGTCCAGGGTGGGGAGACTTAGTCCGACTGTGGTTGGGGAAATTCCACATTAACAAAAAATATAAAAAAAAAAAATTAACAACCAGATCATTCTCAGGAAAGAGGGGGCTTTCCGACAAGGACTTCTCCTTATTGGCGCACAATTAGTTGACCAAACCCCTTTCCTCGATAGAACTTTCTAGACATTGTCAATAATGTAAATAATAATATGAATAACTTTGTCGTCTTATTTATTGATTTAATAATATAAACTATTGTGCAGACGATACTGTGACAATAATTGAATCAATAATGTGAGATACTATGCAACAATTACTGTGACAATAATTGAGTAAAACTAAGTGACTTCTCACGTAAGCATCAATAATCAAAGATAGTGTACAATACCGTGTGCTACTATGCAACCACACGTATTACAGTACTTTTATCACCGGGTATTTCAACAGTTAACGGTAAAAGTCTTGTCGTTATTTTTATAAAAAGGTTATTTTTGTCGCTTTCTAAATCCGACAGTAATTCCGTTGTGGGGTCCACCAATAATTGTGCCGTCGTACGAATATTCCCCGACAAAAAGAATATTCCCCGACCAAACGAATATTTTATGACAACTTGCTTACTTTGTAAAATTTTAACATATCACCCTTAACTTTAACCTTTTATCAATTTAACCATTTACTAAATAAAATAATAATTATAAGAAAATTGAATACTTTAATTTCATAAAATTTGGGGTCTTACATTAATGGAGTTTAATTCTATAGTTATGAAATAAACTTCCATTCTAAGATTGCAATGTAACCTAATTATTAGTTAAATCGAATTTCTCTACGGTTTATTATAATGAATCACATGTGAATGGGTTATTATATTTAATGCTTCATGTATTAATTATTTAGCCAAGTGATTAATGTGGATATTTATATGATATTGGAAAATGGATTATAAAACATAGATCTTAATATAATAACACATGTTATGATCATTCTTCTTAGGATTGAATGCATAAATCGCATTTAGGATAAGAATATATCTATTTGCCTTGTGTAGTTTGTGAGAATCTAGTCTTAATGACTTATAGCCTAATTTATTTCACCATAGAAATATAGTGATTAATTTAGATAGGAGATACTCATTTAGTAATCAGAAGAGGCTTATGAATACTTAGAATTGTCGATTGGCCATTCTAGTGATTTGTTGTTAAAAGGGATAGTTAAGAGGTTAAACGAAGCGTTAGGGACTGTAATTTTAGCTTGTTGATGAGTGAGTTTTATACCCTACGAATTGGCCTCTAATTAAATCTTAAACTGTGTTAATTCTTTATTTTTATGTTTCATTTTACTTGTTTATTGTTGTTTTATGTTTAGGTGTGGTGGCATAACATTTGGACTTAAAAGGGGGATTCATGGTGAAACTTGGCAGGAAAAGGAGCTTAACTTGGACAACAACAGAATGGACCCCAAAATGACATCATTATAAAAGTAAAAAACCCACAAGTGGGTACTTAATCAATTAACAGACGCATACCCCACTGGGGCGGACATTATAGAGCAAAACCCGTAAAATGGATACTGAGGAAAATTTGAGTTTCTGGTTCGGTTGAATATCTGCAGAGGCGTGAAGGAATGAGGTTGGCTTAGTTAGGAACTCAATTGGGCGTCGAATTATGATGAGAATACATGTCCTAGGCTGGTAATTAACAAGATACAACAAAAAAGAGAGAATTGGAGCAAGTGCATTGGAGGAAAGTTTTGAAGGAGAATTCACGATAATTGCAGATTGGAGCAAAGGAGAAGGGTGGTTCTAGATTCATTCTTGTTCTTTAATTCAGTAATTATAATTGGGATGATGTTAACTTTGATAATTTTAGTTTTTATTTCATCTATGATGAACTAATTTACTTATTGGGCTTATGACGGATCTTATGCTTAAACGATAATTATATAACTTTGAATTTCAGTTTAATAATCTATCTTTCAGTTTATCTATAGTGATTTGTGCTTGAATCTATGAATTGCTTGATCACCAATTCTATGTGGAATTATATGGACTCGAGAGATGATATATGAATCTAGACTTAGTCATTATAGCATGTGTTCTTGAATTCTGTGATTGAATGGAATCTTGATGAATGTTAGGGTAGAGATATGCTTAACATCGCATGTAATCGGATAGAGAACTTGAATTTAAACCTTGTTTGATTGTAATTCACATAGAGATATAGTGAATTAGTTGACTAAGGTGTTTAGCTTAATTTTATCTAATTTGTGGATTTAAGTTAATATGGTATTAGTGCATCGAGAGGTGGCTAGTTCTACTTGAGTGTTCTTGATTAATAAACTGGGATAGTGCATTAAACTGGAATAAGGTGTAATAATCAGAGTGATACTTGAAGTGAAGTTGTAAGCCTAATTCTCTATTAATTTCTTGAAATTACAGTTTTTGAGCTTGTTGATTGCTTGGTATTTTTAGTATTTTTAATGTTTTTAGTTTTAATAGTTATAATTACTAAATTGGATAGTTTAATAAAATTTGGATTAATATAAAGCTGGTAATTGTTAGGATTAATTTCATATTTAGTCTCTATGGGAACGATACTTAACTTATCATTATATTACTTGTTGACCACGTGGACTTGCGTGTGAGCGTATATAGATTTTACCCAACAAGTTTTTGGCGCTGTTGCCGGGGATTAGTATAGATTTAATATTTTGTAATATCAATTTAATTAATCCAATTTTACTTAAACACTTTTTCTTTTGTTTTGTTCTTTCTATTTCAGGTTCTTGAAGTCAGTTTATGCAAACTCAGTCGAAAAACCCAGACTTGCTTCCTTTTGAGGACGATATCGAGAAGCGATTTCAAAGGTTAAGTAAGTGGATTAAAGACACAAGGGAAGACTTAGAGAATTCTGAAAAAAAAGAAATAATGGTTGCCGAAGACCAGAAAGCGCTGAGGGATTTTGCTACACCTAAGGTGACTGAGCTTCAATTGAGTATCACCAGGGCAACGATTGCTGCAAATACAATTGAAATCAAGCCTGGGACTATTCTTTTTTTTCCTGCTAAATTTGTTTGTATTAATAAGACCAAAACCAATGGCTAAGGGGCATACCCTAGAATATAGTAACATTAACTAAAGAGCAAAGATGAGGATACGATACAAGGAAGAGATCCCAACCATCCTAGTGAGTTAACAACCAATTACAGTAGTGATTATAATTTGTGGCCTTAATGAAGGATTTATAAGAAGAAAGTCTTGATTTAATAAGATTGATAGTGTCCTTTGCTAGAGACCGAGGAGGAATAGTAGTACCCTTATGCATCTTTGTGTTCCTAGCTTCCAAAACTTTGTAGAAGCATGTGGCAACTGTAAGACTCAAAATGTTCTTGGTTAGTTTGGAGACTTGGTAGTTGGTGAGGTAGCCAATGAGAGCATCCCATGTTATTGGGATGGAAACCTAGTTACCCAAGTCCAGTGCACTTGTTAAGATAACTGAAGAATAGGTACATTCAAAGAACAAGTGCTCAAAAGTTTCCAGCTGTTGGTTACACAGAAGGTAGTTCCACGTCCTTCCCGTGTAGTGCTTAGTTCGATCATTCGTAGATAGTTTCCTTAGAAGTCCAAGCCACAACATAAAGAAGTATTTGGGCACATGAAGTTTGTGCCAAAGGATTGAGCTCCAAGGCACCAATGGAGTCCTAGCCCAAATACGATCCCAAATCTGGTTAGCCTTTACAGTTTGAATAGCTTGCATGTCCCATAAAATTTTGTCATTTTGTCGAGGAGGGATTGGAAGTTGAAGAACTTGCTGCCAAAAAAGGATAACATCATGATGATTGCTAGCTGGGAGATTCCATGAGGAATTCAAGATAATGTGGCTAACCTTGGCCGAGGAGGGAATACCTGAGTTGGACAGTAGAGAGGTAGAGGGGTTGATGGAGGCACTATTCAACCAAGGATCATACCAAAGAGAAGTCTGATTACCATTCCCAATAATATACTTCAGATATTGAAGAGCACATGGGTGAAGCTTTAGGATTTGTTTACAAGTCCAAGAGCAATCATGGCTTTCTGTAACCTGCCAGATAGACTTGTCTTTCAAGAGAGTGTCTTGAATCCATAGTGCCCAAAGTGACTTAGTATCAAGATTGATAATATGAAGTAAGTGTTGCATCATTAAGGCCGTATTCCAATCAAGGATGTTTTTTATGCCTAATCCCCCTTCGCAAGTGGGTGATGTGATATGAGACCAAGCCACTTTAGCCCCATACTTACACAGATTCGGCCCCTTCCACAAAAATCTACCAAGGAGGGAATGAATCTCTCGAAGAATCGCCTTAGGAAGCATGAAATGCTTGCACTAGTAGGTTTGAAATGAATAAAGAATAGACTTTATTAGTTGTATTCGACCTGGGTAGGCAAGGACTTTGGAAGTCCAGGAAGAAAAACGAGAGGTTATCCATTGTACAAGAGGAACACAAATAGCATAGGAGAGCTTCCGAGATAGTAGTGGAACTCCAAAGAATTTAGAAGGGAATGAGCCTATCTGAATTAGTAGTGATAGTATATTACTCATGGTAGAAGGAGCTGTATTTGAGAGATAGCATTGACTTTTATGGGAATTAGGGATCAGCCCTGAGTAAAGAGAGAATGATTGAATGTAAGAATTAATTATATTGACCGAAGGTAAGCTCGTATGGTAGAAAATTAGGATGTCATCTGCAAACAGTAGATGAGTAAGTTGGCAAGCTTTGGCCTTCCAATGAAATACAAACTCACGAGCATCAGTCTCTTTTTCGAGTTTTAAAGAAAGCATTCCCATCACAAGAACAAACAGGAATGGGGAGAGATGATCTCCTTGACGAAGCCCACTAGTACTACCAAAGAAGCCTGCAAGAGTTCCATTCAACTTAATGGAGAACATGGCAGCAGTAATACAGGCCTTGATCCAACCTATGAAGATAGGCGGGAAAAGAAATGCTTTAAGGACATCAAGAAGGAAATCCCACCTAACCATGTCAAAGGCTTTCCGTAGGTCAATCTTGAGGGCACAACGAGAGGGACCATATTTCCTAGTGTAACCTTTGAAGAGATCTTGAGCCAAGAGGATATTGTCACTTATACTTTGACCTTTTACAAAAAGCCGATTGTGCTTGGTCAATTAGAATTGGCAGTACTACTTTTAGCCTATTCATAAGGATTTTGACTATACATTTATAAATAGTATTGCAGCAAGAGATAGGACGAAAATCAACCATGGCAGTTGGATTTGAGCATTTGGGAATCAAGGCCAAAGCAGTGGAATTTATCCCTTTGGTTAGCCGGATAGTGGAGAAAAAGTACTGAACAACATTTATAAAGGCCTCCCCAACAATGGACCAACAACTAATAAAGAAGTTCACATTGAAACCATCCGGTCCTGGGTACCTGTTACAGTTCATGGAATTGAGCACCTTGAAAATCTCAGAATCAGAAATAGGAGCACAAAGAAGAGAGGCTTGTGTTGGGTCAATCAAATTGGTTGGGGAAATGCCAAAGTTGGTAAACCCATCATAGTGTGAGCCTGAATCAGTAAAAAGGCTAGAGAAGTACCCCACAACAACTGACTCTATCTGGTCCTTGTCATGAACCATAATACCATCAACATTAAGGATAGAAAGGATTTTGTTAGAATTCCATCTTTTCTTCATCATATTTGAAAAATAACTTGAGTTACGATCACCTAAAGCTAGCCAAGTAGCTCTGGATTTTTGTTGCATTAAGACTTCCTCCCTATCCATAGCTTTCCATAGCTGTTTCGAGCAGCTCTCCTCCTTAGCCAAAAGGTCCAAGTCATAAGGATTGTCATTGAGGAGGGTCTGAACCAAGTGGAGATCTTCCCGAGCTAGTTTTACCAATGTGGTCAGATTACCCACTGAAATGTTAAGAGAGATTAAGGCCTTCTAGGTGCATTTCAATTTCTTAGAGAAAACATAGAAAAGGTTCCCATTAATATGGGTATCCCAAGCCAATCAGACAGCTTCATGAAAACCATCAAGAAGAGACATGTGGTTGAAATATTGAAAATGCCTCCTAGGTTTAGAAAACTTAATACCAGTGTTGAGTAGCACCAAGGAATGATCAGAAAGTCCAGGATGAGCAAAATTTACCTGTGAGAGATCAAACTTAGAGAACCAGTCTGAACTCCCCATGGCTCGGTCCAGTTTCTTGTGGACTGGATGAGAAGGTTGATTGTTCCACCAAGTAAAAACTGGACCAGTTGCTCGAATATCATCCACACCAATATTAAGTCTTTGAAATCTTCTTTACCAACATCCCAACTACCATTTGGTTGGTTAGTTTCCTTCAGTTCCTTTATGACATTAAAATCACCCAATAAACACCAACACTCATTTGAGGACAGAGTGACAAGATCATTCCAGAGATTCCTCCTTTCAGTATAAGTATTAAGCCCATACACAAAAGAAACCAAGAAGCTAGTACTGTTAAAATCCAATGACTGAACTTTACAATGAATAATTTGAGAGGAAACAAAACGGATATCCAGATTCCAAAGGAGAGGATTCCATCCTACCCAAATTCTACCATTATTATGGAAGTCATAATTAAAAGTCCATTCCTAGTACATACATAATTTCCTAGAAATTTTGGGAGCCTTAGAAGATTTAACTCTAGTCTCAATTAAGCTAAGAATGGAAATATTATAATCTGCAATGATTTGCTTAACATAAGCCTGTTTAGGCTTTTTATTTAATCCTATAATATTATAGGATGCTAACATAATTAAACTGATAGAGGGGGGGTGTTACCAGCTTTACCCTTGCCTTTTCTCTTCTTAGCAGCCTTGGGATTTTCCATACCTAAAATTTGTTTATTCTTGAGATCTTTCCCTTCTTTTTCATATATCACCTTGAGTCTGTTTACAAGAAGAGGATTTACTGCAACAGGAGACTCTGTGTCCGAGCCAATGATCTGATCACCTTGAGCCATTGGTGCAAATGTGTTGGAGATAGTCATAGCATTGCTGTGAATTGGAGTAATAGATCCAGATTTTGCACCTCTACCCACTGTTACCCAGTCATTCTTAGGAGACCCTTCAGGATCAATAACTTCAAGATCAAGGCAAAGAGTTGGTTACACTCTCTACCATCGGGATTAATAACTACATGGGAAGACCTTGCTCAGAAGTTCCTGGCTAAATGTTTACCACCAACAAAGACTGCAAAAATGAGATTACCATGTTTGAACAGCAGCATGGGGAATCATTGTATGAGGCATTGGAGAGGTACAAGGAATTGCTCAGAAAATTCCCTCATCACAGACTACCCAAATGGCTGCAGATGAACACATTCTATAACGGGTTGAATGGGAATCTCAGAACCAGTATAGACGCAGCTTCGGGTGGAGCATTTATGGCTAAGAGTTACGAGGAGGCATATGAGTTAGTTGAAACTATGACGGCTAATAACTACCAGTGGCCTACATCGAGGATGACACAACCTAAGGTAGCTGAGGTTTTAGAGGTAGACGGGGTAACCGCGTTGGCATCACAGATTGCTGCCTTATCAAATAAAATGGATACTCTGACGGGTGCGCAACCATAGCAGGTGGCATATGTTTGCGAGTTATTTGCAGGAGAACATCCTACGGAGTAGTGTGCCATCAACCCACATCAGTTCAGTTTATGGGCAGCTACAATAGGATTCCATAAAATTAGTATCAAAATGCCTATAACCCGGGGAATAGGAACCATCCTAATTTTTCATGGAGCAACAATCAAAATCAACAGGCTCCACGACCTTTTTATCCCTTGGGGTTTAAAAATTAGCATCAACACGTAGCTCCACATCAAGAAAAGAAAACAAACTTAGAAGAGCTTTTGATGAAATACATATCGGGAAACGAGGCGGCAATGAAAACACAAGCAGTGGCCATCAAAAATTTAAAAAATCAGATGGGACAACTTGCCTTAGCATTGAATAATAGACCGCAAAGGACTCTACCAAGTGACACAAAAGAATCTGAAGGGAAATCACGAGCAATGTCAGACAATCACTTTGAGGAGCGAAAAACATCTAGATGGAAAATTGCAAAAAATTTAGTTAAAAAAGATGACAAAATTGATGAAAACAAAGAGGTTGAAGAGAAACAGGGTTAGGAAAAGCAAGTTGAACAGACAAAGTCAGATGAAAGGCCAGTTGTGTATCCTCCACCGTCGTTTCAGCAGAGAGTCCAAAAATAGAAATTTGATAAGCAATTCGCCAAATTTTTGGAAGTTTTCAAGAAACTTCAAATAAATATTCCGTTCGCAGAAGCCTTAGAGCAAATGCTAAGTTATGCTAAATTCATGAAGGGAATTTTGTCAAGAAAAAAGAAGTTGGAGGATTTTGAAACTATGGCATTAACAGAGGAGTGCAGTGCAGTTCTACAAAGAAGGTTACCGCCAAAGTTGAAAGATCCGGGGAGTTTCACCATTCTGTGCACAATTGGGAACATGGCGTTTAAAAAATGTTTATGTGATTTGGGGGCAAGTGTGAACCTTATGCCGTTATCAGTATACACCGAATTGGGTTTATCAGCTTCGAAATTGACCAATATATCTCTATAGTTGGCGGATAGGTTAGTCACGTACCCAAGAGGCATTGCGGAGGATATTTTGGTCAAGGTGGACAAATTCATATTTCCAGCGGACTTCATAATTCTAGATTTTGAGGAAGATAAAAATATCCCAATTATCTTAGGGAGACCATTTTTAGCTACGGGTAGGACTCTTATTGATGTGCAAAAAGGAGAATTAACCATGAGGGTCCAAGATCAGGAAGTCAAGTTCAATGTGTTCAAAGCCATGAAGTTCCCTACGGGTAAAGAAGAGTGTTTCAGGGTGGATGTTATTGATCAGATAGTCATTGAAAACATGGTTAAAAGTTTGGCTAATGATCCATTGGAAACTACACTACTGGGGGATGAAGATTTAGATGATCTAGAGTTCGTGGATTATTTGCATATGATGGATTCCTTGCCATAAATTAGTAGATTCAAGGCACCATTTGAGCCATTACACACGGAGGAAAAAGCTTTAGCCATAATGAAACCTTCATTGGAGGAGCCACCTACACTTGAGCTTAAGCCACTTCCTAAACACCTCATGTATGCATATTTAGGCAATTCTAATACTTTAACTATTATTATTGCTTCTGCGCTTAACGAATTATAGGAAAATAAGTTGCTGAGAGTGATTAGAGAATACAAATCGGCTATAGGATGGACAATTGTAGATATCAAGGGAATCAGTCCATCTTTCTGCATGCACAAAATTCTTATGGAAGAGGATGCAAAGCCAACAGTGGAACAACAGAGTAAAATGAGGAATAACTATAGTAAAGAATGATGATAATGAATTAATTCCGATGAGGACAGTGACCGGTTGGAGGGTTTGCATGGACTACAGGAAGCTGAATAAAGCAACCCACAAGGACCACTTTCCTCTGCCTTTTATCGATCAAATGTTGGATAGATTGGAGGGGCACAAATTTTACTACCTACTGGATGGTTATTCGGGGTATAATCAAATAGTCATTGCTTCTGAAGATCAAGAGAAGACCACTTTCATGTGCCCATACGGCAGCTTTGCATTCAGGAGAATGTCTTTTGGCTTGTGTAATGCACCCGCAACCTTCCAACGGAGTATGATGACCATATTCTTGGGCATGGTGGAGAAGAATGTAGAAGTCTTCATGGACGACTTCTCTGTCTATGGAGACAATTTTGATTTCTATTTACAGAACTTGGTCATGGTTTTAAAGCGATGCGTAGAGATGAATTTGGTGCTTAACGGGGAGAAATGCCACTTTATGGTCAAAGAAGGAATAATCTTGGGGCACTAGATCTCTGCGAAGGGATTAGAGGTTGATAGAGAAAATTTGGAAACAATTGAAAACCTACCACCGCCAACTACAGTCAAGGGAATCCGCATTTTTCTTGGACATGCGGGCTTCTACCGAAGGTTCATTAAAGATTTCTCGAAGATTGCAAAACCATTGTGCAGTCTCTTAGAGAAAGATTCAGTTTTCAAGTTTGATGATGATTGTAAGATAGCGTTTGAGCAATTGAAGAAAAAGTTGAATACATCTCCAGTGATCGTCGTATCGGATTGGACTATGCCCTTTGAACTAATGTGCGATGCAAGTGACTATGCAGTAGGGACTGTTTTGGGTCAACGTCGAGAAAAGATCTTCCACGCCATATACTATATAAGTAAAAGACTTACTGATGCACAATTGAACTACAAAACTACAGAGAAGGAGTTACTTGCAGTAGTATATGCATTTGACAAATTCCGGGCATATTTAATTGCGACAAAGGTGGTTGTTTACACAGATCACTCAACAATTTGTTATTTAATCTCAAAAAAGGATGCTAAGCTTAGACTTATCAGATGGATACTTCTCCTACTGGAATTTGATTTGGAAATAAAAGATAGAAAGGGGACAGAGAATTAAGTTGCAGATCATCTTTCAAGGTTAGAAAATCCAGACAAAAATGGGAAAGATAAGTGTTTAATAAACAAGTCATTCCCGAATGAGCAGATGTTTGAAGTCAACACGGAATTTCCATGGTATGCAGATTTTGCAAACTACTTGGTGAGCAACATCCTTCCCCCTGATCTTACACGTCAACAAAAGAAGAAGTTCTTACATGACGTCAAGTGGTACATGTGGGATGAAGCATATTTATTCAAACAGTGTGCAGATAAAATAATTCGTCGATGCATGCCATACAGCGAAGTAAATAATATATTGCACGAGTGTCATTCATCTGCATACGGGGGACACTATGGGAGTGAGAGGACAGCGACAAAGATACTTCAAGCAGGATTCTATTGGCCTACTATATTTAAAGATGCCCACCAGTTCGTGAAAAGCTGTGACAGATGTCAAAGGGTGGGTAACATCTCAAAAAGGAATGAAATGTCACTCAACACAATCATGGAAGTAGAAGTTTTTGGTGTTTGGGGAATGGACTTTATGGGACCTTTTCCTCCCTCATTCAATAACTTATACATATTGCTTGTTGTGGATTATGTAACAAAATGGGTGGAAGTTGTAGCACTCCCTACAAATGATGCCAAAGTTGTTCTCAAATTTCTATAAAAGAATATCTTCACACGGTTTGGCACATCAAGGGCAATCATAAGTGATGAGGGAAGTCACTTTTGCAATAAAGCATTCACAACTTTCTTGGCAAAATATGGGGTCAATCATAGAGTTGCAACAACATATCACCCCTAGACAAGTGGGCAAGCCGAGGTCTCCAACAGGAAGGTCAAGAAAATTTTAGAGAAGGTAGTCAACCCGGACAGAAAAGACTGGTCTCTAAAATTAGACGACGCACTATGGGCATACAGGACATCATACAAGATTCCAATTGGGATGTCTACGTATCAGTTGGTCTATGGAAAAGTGTGTCACCTACTTGTGGAGCTACAACATAAAGCCTACTGAGAAATTCAGAAACTTAACTTCGATTAAACAGTGGCGGGAGAAAAGAGGCTATTTCAATTGAATGAACTTGATGAATTTCGATTACAAGCATATGAGAACTCAAAATTTTCAACCGGGACAATCGGTATTACTGTTCAATTCACTACTGAGATTATTCCCAGGAAAGCTCAAATCTAGATGGTCGGGGCCATTCACAATCAAGAGAGTTTTCCCACATGGCGCCGTTGAGTTATACAGTAGGAATCCATTGGAGACGTTTAAAGTCAACGGTCATCGACTGAAGCATTATTGGGGTGGCGAATCCAACACTGATGTCATCGCAATCACACTTGCCGACGCGATATGAACAGGGAGTAGTCAGACTGAAAGACTAAAAATCAAGCGCTAATTGGGAGGCAACCCAATTTTTAATTTCACTGCAGTATTTTTAAGCATGCTAATTAATTTGTAGTTTAGATTATAAGTTTAGAATTGAGTTGGTTTATTTTGATTTATTAGGTAGTTAGTGAGTCATGAAATTAAGTGAATTCAACCTTCAATGTTCAATGTTTATGTTGTTATCTTAAATTTATCATTTCCTGGTGTTTCAGGTACTTACAAAGCTCATGGATAAGTGTTGGAGGCAAAGAATTCGAAAAATCAAGTGCAACTGCAGTGTACCCCCCCCCCCGCCAGGGCGGACTTTTTAAGAAGGAAACACCCGTCGGGGCGGGGATCTAGACCCAATAAAAGTAGACCCCCCATTGGGGTGGATAATTAACAAAGAACACCCCACGGGAAATTTGGGGCCTTGACCCAATAGCGATGTACCCCATTGGGTGAAGCATTTATAATGTATTACCCCATAGGAAATAAATACAATTGAACAGCAAGTCGGTGAATTCTGATGAGTTAAACCATTCTTCTCCACTTCCACTTCCTTCAACCACAATTGAAACCCACGACTCTTAGACAACCATTAACCCACGAATTAGCCAAAACTCCCCACTTCTCCACTACATCACCCCACTAATTACACACTCCATCTCCTCCCTATAATTAAACCCTAACTACACAATAAATTCATCTCCATTCCATAAAATTTCAGTCACTCACAAAGTAAGGGTTCTTGCAGTGCGATTTTTGACAACAAAAAGGGAGGGGAAAATCAATTAATTTTTCAATACATTGAGGGTAAGTGGTTAGTGCTATTACAATTTTAGGGGAGTATTGTGGGTCGTGCACACCAAGTTTTTGACGATTCATTGAAGAGCCAGAGCCAGCAATCGTAAGCGTGGTATAAGAATTCTATGCAAATGCGGAGGATAAGGCCTCATTCATAGCATTTGTGAGTGGCAAGCAGGTTCCTTTCAGTACTGGCGCCATTAATGCGTACTACCAATTGCGAGTTCCTAGAGAATGCTAGTATGTCTACTTGCGTGACCATGATCCTGACTATGAGGCCATTTTAACTGAAATAACAAAGTCGAGCACCACATGGGTTAAGGAACGCAAAGGGGGCACCATCTTCCACAGCAAAGATCTTAGTCGGTATGGTAAAATATGGTATGCATTCATGTGCGCTAAGCTATTCCTATCCACACATATGACAGAGGTGACCAAGGAGAAAATACTTCTCTTATATGCCATCGTTTAAGACTTTCTCATCGACGTGGGTGCCATCATAAGTTTCTCTATCCGAAGATGCCTACGAGGGCCATTTTCTAGCGGCTTGCCACACCCATCTCTCATATGTGGGCTGTGAAGGCAGGCGAGAGTTAGATGGTCCGACGATGAAAGTACATAGATGCTGCTTCAGACTTTGGACACAAAGATGATTTCACAGTATTCAGTTTTGCCCGGTGGCGAGTCACACCCAAGAGGAGTCGGGTTCATATTTCCACCAGCTTCGGAGGATGAGGTTGATGCTGAGGACACCTCTGACGACGACGAGTTCCAGGTGGATGAGACTACTGGAGAGCAGGCGACTGAAGAGATGCCGCAGTCCGGCAATGATATGTTTAGCCCTCAATTTCAAAGCCTTCAGAAACAAGTGGATGGGTATAACAAAGATGCTAGCAGGAAAATGAGGAGGCTCGCAGCCAGACAGGAACACATGTTCGAGGCCATGAACATGTACTTCACCTCCTTGAACGCAACGTTTCAAAGTTTCAATCCAACTGCACAGTTTCTATACCAGCAACTAGCCCCAATGCCAAGGTTTCCACCGTTTGATTCTGATAATGAAGAGCAACAACCACCACCACCTCAAACTTAGACCATTACAGGGACGTCCTCTTACACTTATTGCTTTATGTTTACAATGAGGACATTGTAATTGTTTAGTTTGGGGGATTTAGTATAATTTTTATGTTTATGTTTGCATGTTTAATTTTATTAGTTAAGATTTGCATAAGTTAGTTTTTTTTTGTTACTAAATTTAGACTGAATTAAAAAAAAGATTAAGTTCAAAGTAGATGGGTCAAAACCCCAAGCAGTATACCATAGCCATCATAAGACATGCCCTATGATGGCTGAAGTAAACCAAGCTAGATACTAGAAAACATGGATTCAACAAGGAACAAAGCAACAACAATAAAACAAACAAAAATTTACGTGAGACCAGTTTATGCATATGCAACAACCAATATGTCGAGAAGCCAACTGCCAAGACAAGATAACAGCATCCCAGCAGCATATAACTCATATCACAACAACCCATTCTAGCACCCCAGCAACTGTCGAGACTGCAGCAGAAATGCAGAAAAAATAAGCCCCCAGCTACCGAGAATATAGACACCAACATCTGCCTACTTAGCATACCACAGTCCCAACAAAAGTCGAAAGCGATCACTGTTGCAATACAAAAGCAATTTACCCACCATTCAAACCAACTTCTGCAGACCCATAGACAGAGGCGGGAACACCATGGACCTAACTCGAAGTAGAAAGGACTATTGATATGAACTACAACTGCTCAATCACAATAGCAGTAACATAGCAGCACCTAGCAACCTTGAAAACTAGCAACACAGCAGCTGCATCAGAGACTGCTACCATCAAAGATGAAGCTGCAATAACATAACAACACCGAGAAGACACTATCAAAGTAGAATCTGTTGCAGTCACCAATCATGCCCTACATAACAGACCATAACCAGCCAAGACTCAGCCACAACACCTACAATGATAACTCAGCTAGTCCAGCCAAAATAAACCATAGATAAAGATAAGTTAAACAATGTTTAAACTTAGATGTCTAAAACTAGATCTATTTTTTACTTTATGGAATTTTGAATTTGTATTAAGTTTACACTTAAGCATTTGAAGAATATCATCAACAATGTTCCGAACAGGGTAATATTTATGACTAAAAATCCTTGCATTACGTTCATTCCAAACATGGTATACAACCGTAGCAAACCCAAGATGGAGCAAGCTATGGTGAAATTTAGGGCTAGAAAAATGGATGAGGCAATCCGTTAGAGCACTCCAACTCCTACTAAACCCCCTCCACCCACAATGTCTAAGGACAGAAAGGAGGACCTTAAAAGAGTAATCACATTGAAAGAATAGGTGGTCAAAAGTTTTTGCCTGAGAAGAACATAATACACAGGTAGAGTTAACAAGCATCCCAAAGTTGAGTAGCCTGTTCATAGTACGCAACCCTCGGTGAAAAGCCAACCAGAGAGTAAAAGAGTATCTTGGGATCAAAATCTTATTCCACACTAACTTTGCATGCATGTAGTGTAATAGTGCATAATACTATAGATAGTAGTATAGGTTTATAAATAGTTTCTATAAGTTGTTAATTCTGTTATGTTTATTCCATATATAAAAAATAATTAGTTAAGTATTATGTTATCTTGCATCAGTCTAGCGGTTTGATATAGTTCAGTTTATTTTTGGGCCAATGATGAGATTAGGATTGAGTTGACAAGTACAATACCAATAATTAGAACTTTGACGTGATTTTTTGTTATGAATTGGATCTTTACCTGTTTGAAACTGGTATAATAAGGTTAGCACAGTAATAACACCTATGTGGATTGATTTAGTTCAAATTGATATATAAAGGACCTCTAAAGGATAATGCTAGTTTGAATGAAAGAATGACAAGGATAGGCAGTGAAGGTGAAAAATTAGGCAAGAACCAAAGTTTGGGGGAAAAAGTGGGGTATATAAGCTTCGATCTATAAAAACAACACGGTGGTATGCTTGTCTAGTTTTGTGGCCTTTGTTACTTGAGCAAGTAAGCCCGAGGGGATTGCCTTTACACCTAGTGCCTTAAGGTCCTAATGGTCTCGGAGTCGTTGGTCGAAAGCTCGTTAAGGTAGCACTGAAAAGCCTAAGGGAATAAGACATTGCATAGCCATGTGTATATAAAAAGAAGAATAAAAAAATGAATAAAACGGGAAATAAGAGCGAAAAGCCCCCGTAAATGAAAACTAAAGCATAAGTACCCTATTTGGACCCTTAATATTGGTAATTATTTGATTTTAGTTGGATCTCGTCTGTTTTTGAAAGTCTTGAGTTTATACTGTATGATGCCTTCTAAGAGACTTGTAATGTATTAAAATTTAAATTTGCATCAGTTAGCATAGATGTTGAGCACACACACACTATACCGATAATAACAGTTTAAGATTTGATTATTGATAGGAATTATTGATTGGTTTTGATAGGGAGTAATGTAATGTTCGCTTAGTATCTCCGAGGCCGGTTGAATAGACATGTTTCTATCACTACTGCTGGATTCGTAGGTATATAGATCAGATGCATTGCATTGCATATCATTCTTTTTTTTTGTTAATGTGGAGTTTCCTAACCGTATTCGGACTAAGTCTCCCCACCCCAGACCAGGCTTTGCGCATAAGCACGACCTAAGACATGGCTCTGCCCAGAAATGTGTGATCCATGGCCACACGAACCAATTTTAATTGGCCCTAACACTTATTACAGGCGGGGATCGATCCCAAGATGCCTGGGTTTACGACTCACCTCAGGTCAAAACTTACCGATGTGCCAAGTGTTGTGGTTAGCATTCTTGTGTTTTGTTTTATTCTCGAGGACTAGCACGGGTTTAAGTTTGGGGGAGTTTGATGAGTGGATTTTATACCTACGAATCGGCCTCTAATTCAAGCTTAAACTGTGTTAATTCTTTATTTTTATGTTTCGTTTTACTTGTTTATTGTTGTTTTATGTTTAGGTGTGGTGGCATAGCATTTGGACTTAAAAGGTGGATTCATGGTGAAACTTGGCAAGAAAAGGAGCTTAACTTGGACAAAAGCAGAATGGACCCCCGTCGGGGCGGACATCATTATAAAGGCAAAACCCCCGCCGGGGCGGGGGTACTTAATCAATTAACAGAAGAATACCTCGCTGGGGCGGGCAATATAGAGTAAAACCCCCTTGAGGCGAGAAGTGCAAGGAAAGGTCGAGTTTCCTTGTTTGGTTGTAGAATCTGCGAGGCGTGAAGGAATGAGGTTAGCTTAGTTAAGAACTCAATTGGGCGTCGAATTATGATCAGAATACACGTCCTAGGCTGGTAATTAACAAGATACAACAAAAGAGAGAGAATTGAACATGGATTTAACAATTTTTAAGACAAAATTGGAGTAAGAGCATTGGAGGAGCATTTAGAAGGAGAATTCATGATAATTGCATATTGGAGCAATGGAGAAGGGTGGTTATGGAATCATTCTTTTCCTTTAATTCAGTAATTATAATTGGGATGATGTTTACTTTGATAATTTCAGTTTTTATTTCATCTATGATGAACTAATTTACTTATTGGGCTTATGACGGATCTTATGGTTAAAAGATGATTATGTAGCTTTGAATTTCAGTTTAATAATCTATCTTTCAGTTTATCTATAGTGATTTGTGCTTGAATCTATGAATTTCTTGATCACCAATTCTATGTGGAATTATATGGACTCGAGATATGACATATGAATCTAGACTTAGTCATTATAGCATGTGTTCTTGAATTCTGTGATTGAATGGAATCTTGATGAAAGTTAGGGTAGAGATATGCTTAACATCGCATGTAATCGGATAGAGAACTTGAATTTAAACCTTGTTTGATTGTAATTCACATAGAGATATAGTGAATTAGTTGACTAAGGTGTTTAGCTTAATTCTATCTAATTTGTGGATTTAAGTTAATATGATATTAGTGCATCGAGAGGTGGCTAGTTCTATTTGAGTGTTTTTGATTAATAAATTGGGATAGTGCATTAAACTGAAATAAGGTGTAATAATCAGAGTGATACTTGAAGTGAAGTTATAAGCCTAATTCTCCATTGATTGCTTGAAATTATAGTTTTTGAGCTTGTTGATTGCTTGGTATTTTTAGTATTTTTAATTTTTTTAGTTTTAATAGTTATAATTACTAAATTAGATAGTTTAATAAAATTTGTATTAATATAAAGCTGATAATTGTTAGGATTAATTTCATATTTAGTCTGTGTGGGAACGATACTTAACTTATCATTATATTACTTGTTGACCACGTGCATTTGCGTGTGAGCGTATATAGATTTTACCCAACACTTGTCTTACTTGATATCAATCTTTGCTCACAATTTGCTTTGTTAATTAAATTTCACTAGATAATCAATATTTAATCATTTGTTTAGATAAGATTGCATTGATATAATTTTAATACTTGAATAGCTTTGATAATATTTTCTCGTGGGTTCGACACTTAACTTATCATATACTACTTGTTGACCACGTATACTTGCGCGTATTTTAATAATTGTAAAATCAATCAATAAGTTTTTAGCGCCGTTATCAGTGATTTATAATCCATTGTGTTTCAATATTAATACCAAGTCAAGATGATCTTAATCTAGATGTGTTTTTCTATTCAATTTTGTAGGTGCTCTTGATTGTGTATGCCACCTCGTAAAAATTTGATGTTAATACCTCTTGATCCTGAGGTTGATAGAAATTTTTGAAGATTGAGAAGGGAAAGAGATCGGGGTATACTAAATCAAGATACCATGGCTGAAGAAGTGCAAAAATCTTTGCGGGAATATGTTATGCCGCATGTCACAGATATTCAAGCAAGTATACAAAGACCTGCGATTTAAGCCAACAACTTTAAAATTAAGCCGGGAATGCTTCAAATGGTACAAAATAATGTACAATTGGGGGGGGGGGGGGATGCCAAATGATCATTTGATAAATTTTGTGGAGATCTGTGACATATTCGGACATAATGGAGTGTATGAAGACGCTATTAGACTCCAACTATTTCTTTTCACCCTACGGGATAAGGCAAAAAGTTGGTTGCATTCGCTCCTACATGGACTGATTTAGCCTAGAAATTCGTGGCGAAGTTCTTTTTGCCAGCGAAAACTACAAATATGACGCCCCCAAATTCTTTACACTCTGTAGCAGATTTGGTGCTCACGTAAATATTCCATAAGATAAGAACTTCTATCAATCCAAGATTCACAGTATCCTATAACAGATATTAGTTCTCGTCAGAACAATTACTGTATAAGGATACCCTCACTTGGATGTATAGATTTATAATCTCATGGATATTTATTTTATATCAATAATTCCTATCTATCTGACGTTCACTGTATTAATGAAAAGATTGTTCTTGGAACTGATGGGTGCAACCTCAGTGCTTCCAGAATTCCCAAGATCATTCAATACCCTCATTCAGATGTATAGTTCATATAGATATTGTACTTCTTTTTAACTTCTCTAAAAATGCAAAAACTAGTCAATTGAAAAAAGTTGTTATTATATTACATATTTTATGGATCCCAAATTTACGTTGTTATTACATCAGATTTTGCAAAGATGTAACCAAGTCCTACACAATAAAACTTAATTTAATATTGTCTTTCTATCCACATGAGTGAGTACTAGAGCTTCCAGGTATGTCATTCAAAGCTGCAAAGGAAAAAAGATATTTTGCAAGCATGAGCTACAGAAAGCTCAACAAGTTTTAAACTAGCTATACTTTATAGTCACACAAAATCTGAATTGAACGAACATATAGTTCAAGATGTTTTCAACATATATATATATATATTGAGGTTTATCTGCCAAACCCCACACATTACGGGTTTTTGTCAGTCATAAAGACTTACCTACCTGAGTTGATTTATTCAATCAGACATCCTAGAAGTATGCATATCATCCTACCACACAATGGTCAGTGAAATACTGCCTATAACCCCCGATCAATGTATAATTGTCGGTTATAAAATCCCCGGTCAGCGTATAATTGCCGGTCTTAAATAGTATCAATATATATATGTATTTGTACCAAAAAATATTGGTTTCATCATAGTTTATGTTTTGATATCAAATCAAAACTAAGTTACGCAAATAATAGCTCATTTCATTCAGTTGTGCTTGAATAATAAGCCATAACCTCCCAACAATAGATATCCCGAATAATATATATAAACAAGTTCGTACAGTAAAAATAGAAGACTTGCATCTAATACAAAAATTAAATGAAGTTAGAAAAACTTGCCTAATCGAAGAACAATATATTTATTGCTATTTGACGTTGTTTACGCAACATAAATATGTTATCACATATTTATAACAGTCATTAGAATGTATAAGAACGGGTATCTAATAACACAAACTATGTCTGAGTTGGTTTTGATGTTAATTCAGTGTTTTATTACTTTATCGAGTTAGTTTTTCAATAAAACTTTATTTAAAAGCTTCATCATTATTTTAGATAATTTAATTATCACTTATAATATTTTTTAGAAGCTCATAACAATTTATAAATGATTAATATCATTTTAAAATATATAATTATGATTTTTAAATCACTAATATCAATTTTAAATAATTAAATAGCATTTATAACTATTTTTAAATCACTAATATCATTTTTAAATAATTTATTATCATTTATAATAATTTTTAAATCATTAATATCATTTTAAATAATTTATTATCATTTATAATAATTTTTAAATCATTAATATCATTTTAAATAATTTATTGTTATTTATAATGATTTTTAAATATTTATTTAATATAAATCTTAAATGATTTTATTATCATTAATATTTAAATAAATTAAAATATTAATAAATTTTATGTCAAAATATTAAAAGTTATTTATTATAACTTAAAATGATTTTTAAAAATTATTTATTAATTATTAAAATTTATTTACTATTTATTTTAATTATTATAATTTATTTTTATTAAAAACTGTCGTTAAAAGCTATCGCGACAAAAAATGTCGCTGTAGGTGTCATCAGCCTTTTATGAACAACTAAGTCAATGTTTTGGGGGTTAATTTGATCAACTTTATCTTCTAATTATTTTTGTTTCTAGAGGTGTAAGTGTTTTAGTGTTGTAGTATTCATGTAGATCTACAAGTACATAACAATTTCTTGGTTTAATTATATCATTACAGGAAGATGTGGGTGGTCAAACTATGTTGACTAACCTGTTCTTCAGTTTCTGGAAATTCCAGAAACTATTGAACAGTTTCGGTCAACGCTTTTGGATCCTCAATAACTTACATTTTGTTCATTCTTTAGGTGATCTAATGTCACATCTTGGTAGTTTATATGTCAGTGTACAAAAGTGAGACATTATTTTACCCTAATCAACACATTAAATGGAAGATTTAAGTTGTTCAAAAGGTTGTCAGTGTCAGGTGTTCTTCATAATTTCTGGAATTTCTAGAAATAGTTTTGTGCTTGGTCAAAGGGAATTTTGACCATTAATAACTCTCATACTGGTTATTTATTAGGTGATCTACTATCATAGTTTTGTAGCATACATATCAGGGTATAAAAGTTTGACACTAGTATCCTAACAACATCAGAAATGGAAGATCTAAGCCGGTCAAACGGCTGTCAGACCCTTGTTGAAGATTTCTAGAATTCCCATAAATCATTTTCCGTGATCAGTCAACAAGGTTTGACCATGATTAACTGGCAACGTATAGATTCTATGGTCATGATTCCACTTCTAGATTACTAACATCATGACATACTATAACTATGATACATTAAACAACTCAAACAACTAACAGACCATAATCTACAAGCCCCGACATTTGATTGCCAGACTTACTTTTTAGGGTTTTGGACAGTTTGCTTAAATCTTTATTTTTATACATTTAGATGTTATGAAATCATGTTTAACCAACCCAAATCACTAAATAACATAATACTATTTAACATATTTAAACATTAAAACATAAAATCTATTGCAGCTTTAAAGATTTAGATAAGGTTTAGGATTTATACCTTATTGAACAAAGTTTTGAATTCCTCTCTTTGATTCTGACTTTGGCTTGCTATGCACTGATTTTGGATCACAATATGAAGTGTTTTGAGTGTATATCTCGTGAGCTTAGTGATGACTAAATGGTCTTTAATTCATTTCTCTTTGACAACTAAGCTAGATTCATTGTATGATCTGATCATATGTGTCAATTAATGGTTGGTATAGGTGTATTTGAGCACAGAGCATATCTTCAAGTGGTGAGTCACCAAGATTTGCTCTTATCCCCTTATTAAAAGAAAACAAAAGGGTATTTTGGCCATTTCACATATGTTAAGGGCAATTTAGTAATCTCACAACTAAATTTAAGGGTAATTTAGTCATTTCACACGTTTCCCTTAAATTTTTGGCCCTTAGGGTTTTCTAATTAGTATTAGGGTTCATTAATTAGAATTAGGGTTTTTAAATTAAGTTTAGGGTTCCATAATTAGGGTTAAGGTTTTACAACCTTAAATTATGGTTTCCCAATTAGGGTTTTCAAATTAGGTTTTCAATTGTTATATCTTATTTGTTGTTATATAACAATACTTAAGATTAAGCATATAATATATATAGTTTTTAAATACAATTATAAGAAATGTGTTAATATTCACAATCTCTATTAATAATCCTGATTAGGGTTCGAATTATTACAATAAAGCTCAGACACGACATCCTGTCCTTCTCACAAATGGACTCCGAATCTCTTTATAAAGTGTGGGAAAGGTACAAGGATCTATTAAGAAAGTGTCCACACCACAGCCTACCCAATTGGCTACAAGTTCAAACATTTTATAACGGATTAGCGGGGTATACCAGATCGAGTATTGATGCTACGACTGGTGGAGCCTTTATGGGGAAAAAGAATGATGATGCCTATGAGTTGTTGGAAATAATGGCTGCAAATAATTATCGTTAATGGCCCGAGAGACAAGCACCATGAAAGTAGCTGGGTTTATGAGGATAATCAATGATATTTGCATTATCTCGCAAAAAGTTTACGCCTAGCTAAGAAAATTGATGCTAATGGGGGTGCAATTAGTGCAAAGTATGGCTGCTATATGTGATTTGTATGCTGGAAGTCACCCTATTGATCAGTGTTCAATTAGTCTTGAATCGGTATGTTTCCAACTACGGTCGGCAACAAAACAACAATGTTCCCACCCATTACCATCCTGGTTTGAGGAATCCCCCAAATTTCTCATGGAGTAACAATAACAACACCCAAGGCCAATCTTCTACTCCAAAACTAGCATACTCTCTAGTATATCCAAATCCTCCCAGTTTTTAATCTCAAGCTCACCCACCACAAGGCTCATACCAACCACTACCTCAATAGGAAAAGAAGCCTAGCTTGGAAGATCTTCTCTCCAGATACATAGCACAGAATGAGACAAGAATCAATAGCCAAGAAGTATTTCCACAATGCCTTCAGAAACAGAAACTTGGCAAGCAGTTTTCTAAATTTTTGGAAGTTTTCAAGAATCTTTATATCAACATTCCATTTGCTGAAGCATTGGAGAAAATGCCCAGTTACGTCAAATTCATGAAGGACATTCTGTCCAATAAGAGAAAACTGGGTGATTATGAGACTGTAGCACTGACAGAGGAGTGTAGTGCTATACTTCAAAAGAAGCTTCCACCTAAGCTTAAAGATCTTAGAAGTTTTACAATACCATGCACCATTAGGGACCACTTCATTGGTAAAGCTCTATGTGATCCAGGAGCTAGCATTAATGTAATGCCATTATCTATTTACAAGAAGCTTGGTTTAAATGAGGCAAAGCCTACCAGTGTCACGTTACAGTTGGCAGATAGATCCCTAAATTATCTAAAAGGGATAATGGAAGACGTGCTAGTTAAGGTGGACAAGTTCATCTTCCTTGTAGATTTTATAATTCTGGACTTCGAGGAAGACAGAGAGGTGCCTATTATACTGGGCTGACCATTCTTAGCTACAGGCAAAATGCTTATTGATGTGCAGAAGGAAGAACTCATGATGAGAGTTCAAGACCAGGAAGTAACTTTTAATGTCTTTAGGTCTATGAAGTTTTCCAATGAATCTGAAGATTGCTTCAAGGTCGTGTTGGTTGGCAGAGCGGTAAATGAGGTATTCTCGGAAAATTTCATTTTTGACTCACTTGAAGCAACTCTGACTGGTGCTTGTGATGTGTAAGATCTTACTCATCTTGAGTATGAGAAATTGTTGAATGACTACCCACGAATCACTAGCTCTAAATGACCAGTTGAACCTTTGGATCGATCGAAATCAACATTAAAGGAGCAAGCTCCTATTTTGGAACTAAAGCCTCTATCGTGCCTTTTACATTATGCTTATCTGGGAGAGTCATCTACTTTGCCTATCATCATTTCTGCATTATTGGATGAAATACAAGAAAGTGAGTTATTGCAAGTTCTGAAAAATAACAAGACTGCTTTGGGGTGGGCACTTGCTGACATCAAGGGAATTAGTCCATCTATATGTATGCACAAGATCCTCACGGAGGGTGATGCAAAGCCTACCATTGAACATTAACGACAGTTGAATCCTATAATGAAGGAGGTGGTGAAAAATGAGATCATCAAATGGTTTGATGTAGGAATCATTAATCCGATCTCTGACAGCGCATGGGTAAGCCCTGTTCAATGTGTCTCGAAGAAGTGGGCATGACTGTTGTTACCAATGAGAATAACGAGTTGATTCCAACAAGAATAGTGACAGGATGGCGAGTTTGTATGGACTATATAAAGCTTAACAAAGCAACTCGCAAGGACCATTTTCCTCTTCCCTTCATTGATCAGATGCTAGATAGACTGGTTGGGCACAAATTTTATTGTCTCGTGGATGGATACTCGGGGTATAACCAGATTGTCATCTCACTCGAAGATCAGGATAAGACAACCTTCACTTGTCTTATGGAACTTTTACCTTTTAGCGGATGCCATTCGGGTTATGCAATTCACCTGCTACATTTTAGAGGTGCATTATGGTTGTCTTCTCTGATATGGTTGAGCAGACACTTGAGGTATTCATGGACAACTTCTTAGTGTTTGGTAATTCTTATGATTTTGCTTGGAAAACTTGGATTTAGTGGTCAAGAGATGCATGGAAATGAACTTAGTATTGAACTGGGAGAAATGCTACTTCATGGTTCAGGAATGCATAATCTTAGGTCACAGAATGTCTGCTGAGGGAATTGAGGTGGACAAGGTAAAAATAGAAGCTATTGAAAAACTTCCACCTCCATCATTTGTGAGAGGAGTTAGAAGCTTCTTGGGGCACGTTGGTTTAGTTTTATAAAGAATTTCTCCAAAATCACAAAGACATTGTACAAATTATTAAAAAAGAATGTGCCATTCAAGGTTAGTAAAGAATGTCTGGAAGCTTTTGAGGTGCTCAAACAGAGGCTCATTACTGCTCCTGACTGGAAGCTACCATTTGAGCTTATGTGTGATGTAAGCGATTACGCCATTGGTGCAGTTTTGGGACAGCACAAGGATAAATTGTTCCGCACCATTTATTATTCCAGTAAAACGTTGACAGATGCCCAGTTAAACTACACCACCACAGAGAAGGAACTCTTTGCTATTGTATATACCTTTGACAAGTTTCGCTCCTATCTCATTGGGACAAAGGTGATTGTGTAATATCCGTGAATTTTATAAATAATATTAATAATCTAATTAATAAAAGTTTGAGTATTTATGTTGAATACCTATATATTTATGTCTTGAAATGTGATAATTCATGTAGACACTCAAAATTTTTCATTCTTGTTACTAACCGCGCAGGAGGGCAGAATTGTCTTTTATCTTCTAGAGACTGTAACAACCCGATATTTTCTATCTAAATAAATAAGAAATTTTGCGTATAAAGGATGAGGATTTGTACAAGATAATGTGTATATGTATTTATGTGGTAAATAAAAATATATTTATTACATGATTATTTACAAGTAAAATTATTTTAGAATTATTGATTATTAAAAAGTATATTTTTATAATAATTAATTTTATAGTGGAAATATTTTTATTAACTATTTTCCATGAAAATATAATCATATATTATTTAAATAATATATGGAGTGTTTTTTAGAATAATTATAATAATTATTTTATTATATGAATTTTAGTACAGATTAATAAGTTAATTATTTTACCTTAATTATTAAGGTTAAAGATGAAGAATAAATCAGATATGGAATCCAAACCCTAATTTTAGATTATTGTCAAGGTATGAGAATAATAATATAATATAATTATATTTTGATTTTTCAGTGCTATGAATATGTACTGTATGTCCGTATTAATAATGGTTGGTCAAATACGGTGTATTATGACCAAACCCTAGTAATCATGTTAAAACCCTAATTTAGATCCAATTTAGAGTACAAGATTGTTATAACGGTGTTATATGTTTTATGTTGTGTATTAAGTGATTAATTAGGTAAACCCTAATTAAAAGTTCTAGAAACCCTTAATAATTTTTAGAAAACCCCAAATTATTAAAAACCCTAATTTTAAGTGTTAAACTATAGTTTGAAACTCAATTATGAGTTCGAGATTATTATGTAACGATGTTATATGATTTTATGAATAATTAGGTAAGCCCTAATTAACATTATGAAATATTAATTTCTAGAAACCCTAATTTCTATAATTAGTAACCCTAATTAGAAATTATAAAACCTACTTATAAATCGGTAACCCTAATTATCAAAATCTTAAATCCTAATTGTTATTTTAGCAAGGTTAATTATAATTATTATATTTTCACCCTAATGTTCTTGTATATGTAATTAGGAAATTAAACGCGATTAAGAAACGCTAATTTGCAAAAATTAGAAACTAACATTATTTTTATTTTATTTTATTTTTTATTTTTAAACCCTAATTGTTATTCTAGAAATCTTTTTTGTGCTAAACCTTAGGGTTAAACCCTAAGGGTCAAACCCTAAGGGTTTGTATGATTACAAAATTGCCCTTAAAATTTAATGCAAAAAGACCATTATGCCCCTCTTTAGATTTTTAGTATGTAACTTATAAAATTTTTCCAAGTGGGGGAGTGGGTGACCTAACCTAACAATTCCATGTGATATTATTTGCCAGCAATCAGTCAAAATCCAGCCAATACATTGCATATAACATCATATATATATAAATTGGAGATAGAAAAAGTTCATTTGTTAGCTTATTTTTGCAAACACTTATCCTAGAGCTTCTCTCTCTAAGACACACGAAATTTGGTAGCATATCAGTCACATAGTCAAGCCTCACTAATACATATACCAACATCAGTAGCCAGAATCAAGAATTGGATCGCAAAGGTATAAACCCTAGCCCAAAAATCTGTCCAATTTTCTGTTGTTAGATGTTATGTTTGAGTGTTAGAATATGTTGTTAGTAGTGTCTAATGATGATCTGGGTTGCTAGATGTTGAATCCATAACAACTAGAGGCTCGGATTTGAAGATTTACAAAATCTGGAAAAAAGTTCAACAATTGTCTGACAACGAATGTCAGGTCGTGTAGATCTCTGTACGTGTTTGATTTTTGTGTTTTAAGTATTGAATATGGTTGTCTGTTATGAGATCTTTGCTCTGGATCAAGAATCAGGCCTAGATCAGTTGTAGATTGTAAGTTATAACCGGTCAAAGGTCGTTGGACCAAGGTATTAACGAAACCATTTACAGGTTACCCGGAGAAAGTTTCAAATCGGTCGACGAAGAGGTTTATGGCCTTGTATCTTGCAGGTGTTAGCTTATTTGTTGTTGATGTTGTAATAGATTTGTACTCTGGTATTTGGACTTCAATATTAAGCTTTTATATCACTTAAATATCTAACGAATCGATCTTAGTGACTGGTCAAAGTACGTATCTTGAGCACGGATCCGGTTTTCTGGGCAACCCAGAAAACCTATGAGCAAAGTTTCTGACATACTTTGACCGGTCCGGATCTGACGATTGTGATGTGTTTTTGTTGATGTTATGTGATAGATCTCTTGTCCTACATTTTGTCTACACACTGCAACCTTTAAATCACTAAACATTACAAGGAGTTCAAGTTGTGGAAGCCCAAAAGTGCATGCTCGAACTCGTTTCTTCATTTACGGCAATTGAAATGAAGAACAACCTCTGACAGTTACTTTGATGGCTCAGATCTATTTTGTTATGCTTTATTATGATTATGTTGTTGTATATTGTAGTCTTGCATTAACTTTACACGATATGCTCAACAGATTGTATAGAAACACAACACACACTAAATCATTGATGGTCAAACAGAGCCACTCGAAACTGCGTATGAATATCTGGGTTTGTATGAAGAACATGAAGAACACCTATAGCGACGGTTCTGTCACTATAAGCAGTCTTTAGCGACAAATAGTATTTTATTTTCCAGAAATTAATAAATAATTATAAAAAAATCAGTTTTTAATTATTAAAAATACCAAATAAATTATTAAAAATTATTTTAAATTCTGAAAATTAGTTTTTAATTATTTTAAATATATTTCATAAATATTTAATATTTTTGGAATATTAAAGATATTTAATTTATTTAATTATATTATTAAATAAATTAGTTAAAAATGATTTTAATACTTGAAAATCATTTAAAATTATATTATGATATAAGAAAATATTTTAAGTTATCTTTAATGACTTTTATTATTTTGTGATAAATTTTATTAATAAATTAATATTAATGATTATTAGGTTATGTACTAAATGAATAAAATAAATTAATTAAAATGATTTTATTATATTAAAAATCATTTTAAATAATTATAAAGTATTTAAAAATATTTTAAGTTATAAAATATAACTTTTAATATTTAAAGGTAAATTTCATTAATTAATTATTATTAATGATATTAAAGTTATTTAATAATTATATTAAATAATTTAGTTTAAAAATGATTTTAATAGTATAATAATCATTTTAAATAAAAATAAAGTGTTTAAAGATATTTTAAGTTATAAAATATAACTTTTAATATTTAAAGGATAATTTCATTAATAATTTAATATTAATAATTATTAATTTATTATTAATGATATTAAATTATATTAAATAAATAGTTTAAAATGTTTTTATTAATTTAAAATCATTTAAAAGGATATAAATGAATAAAAAATATTTTAAGTAATGATTAAAGACTTTTAATATTTTGATAAATAGAACATTAATACTTTAATATTAATGGTAATTATTTAAAAATGATTTTAAATGTTTTAAAAATCATTTAAAGGGTAATATTAATACTTTAAAAGTATTTTAAGTTATTATAATAACTTTAATATTTTGGAAATAATTTCATTAATAGTTTAATATTAATTAAATATTAATGATAATAGGATTGTTTAATACTTAAATCATTTAATAATGATTCCGATGTTTGAAAATTCATGATAAATTATAATAAATGTTTTAAAATTATTATAGGTCATTTAAAAATAATATGGTGATACTAAGTTACGGGATAGAGTCTTAGACTCGATAATTGCCGATAAAGTATCCGATTTTACAAGCATGTTTGAAAATTGATCTGGACTTAGATAATTTAATTAGATATGTGATTATTTGTGATTCAATGGTTTTTAAACATGGGTAATAATGTGATTAGGTTATGTGCTGACTGCGAAATACAGTACTATATGTTATAGTATATTGTTCTAATCGAACGAATGATCTGATTAATGATAGGTTGTGATATAAACGATAAATCTAAAATTGCAAATTATAGCGGTAGCATCGAGTGAAATATCTTACCTTTGCATTTTCTTTATCTGATGGACATGAGTAAGAATGTTTCTAAAACTATATTATTCTTTGTACAAATTATTAACCTTATATTATATACGCCCATTGATTATCAACATGTTAGTATATGATAATTCAGATATATATTATGTTCGTTAATTTCGATAAATGGTTATACAAGTGTCCCCACTTGGATAATCATTGTATTTAATCACATGTTGATACACCTTTGTCAATTACCCGTATACATATATGTTGAATTATAGATTATTGTTGAATAAAATAAAACCTTTGATTTGGAACCCAGAAAAGTATGAACATCCCTACACGGGAAAACTTTTATGCGCCCAAGGCGGACAGAGTGAACGATACCCTCGTTCTTGCACGTAGTATTGATCAATGCGAGGGCATAACAAATTTGATCACCCCGTGTCTGTAAGTTATGACGGTTTGCAGATGAATTTCTGTTTAACCTATTTGAAAATTGAAAACAATGTTCATATCATGTCACCTAAACCCTATTTATAGTCAGTATATAGTTTCAAAGATTTGGTATAGAATTGATATATTATTATCAATGGTACAGATTACTTCACAACTGTTGAATCATTGTAGAAGGGTAGTATAAACAAAACATTTAAATTCTTTCAGCTTATATATATAATTGCTATTACTTGCTGGGCACTTAAATGCTCATCCTTGCTTAATTTAAATATTTTCAGCTAAGTGTGAAGAACCAGAAAGCTCATGCAGAAACAAAGGAAAATGAAATCTAACCAAATAAGATTTGTGATATTTTATGTAAAAGTTTGAGACTATTAAGACAGTGATATATATATATATATATATATATTATCTATCATGATATGTAATGAATGTAATAAAGGTTAGGAACTTGGGAGCTAGACTCTGATAATTATGTAAATTAAGTTTGAATTTTATATTATTGTTATTATTATTAGTATTATTCCGCTCATAGAAATGGTATCGTAAAAACCAAGAGTTCGGGTTCAAGTACCGAATTTGGGGGCTCTCTTGGTTGATATCGAGCTATAAGCATGAATTCTGAAGAGCCCCAGCCTCTTCTTTGGTGACTTCCTTGTGTGGAATGCACCAAAGCTAGACTCTCGTAGGGGACGCCTTGGGATTCAGGTCGGTGGCAAGGTGATAGAGTACCCTACATGGTGCTATGGTTGGAAGCACCATGAAATTCTGAGTTGGTATTAGAGCTTAGGGTTAAAAACCTTAGGTGGGCTAGACCTTAGGCTATAACCTTAGAACAGAGGGAAACGTTAAAAATATAATTAACTCATATAGAGTTTAAAAAGAGATGAATTGACTAAATTCATCGTCAAACAAAATAAAAGATAACTTATATAAAACTCTTATTTGCTGTGTGTATAAACTATATGCTAATCAGAATAATTTATATGTGTAGATGTCTGGTGGAAAAGGCTTGTTATATGCATATAGCATGAAGAAGGGTCAAACCCATACACCCGAGCTGATATCGAAGCCAATAGCTAAAATAGAGGCTCACGATGCAAACAACTCAGACGAGGTGATTATTCTAGAAAACGTAGTACCAGATCCGGAGATGGTGGAGCTGATAGATAGTGATTCAGACACTAAAGTTGAAGTTGATCAAGCATCAACGGAGGTGCAGGAACTGAGGAACAAGGTTTCTTCTCTGGAAAGGTTGTAGGAGATAGAAAAGCTATTAAATAGTCAATTGCATCACGCTTTAATAGAAACAATGGAAGAACAAGATAAGCTTAAAATCCAAATTGATCAGATGGGAGCCACAAGTAACACGTCATGTGCAGCTCCAAGCAAGAAGGGGAAGAGAAAGATAGAAGACCATGACTTAGGAAAATCCGACAAGAAGAAAGGGAAAAGAATTTGTTACCTGTGCGGTTATGAAGGACATACTACTCTGTATTGTCCTGACTATAAACCAGGAGCATGTTTTATCTGTGGGATAGAAGGTCATCAGGCGAAAAGTTATCCAAGGAAGAGGTGTAATAAATAAGTAGTATAGGTTCTGTTGTGTAGGTGTGTTTAATGTAATAAATATAGGATAAGTATGTCTGTGTAATGTAATGTTCCCAAATTTTGTATTAGTCAAGACTGTAAATCCTGACTTTTGTGGTCACAAAGGGATAACTGATGTTAAAAGTATTATGTACTATGTTATGTAAAATATTCGTTAAATGAATATAAATCTATGTTTGAGTAATGGAACAAGTTTAATATATTAAACTGATATGATAAGGTTTAGAATGTAAGTTAAATTTATGATTTCATTTAATCAGATAATGCCACCAAGACGTCGAACTCGCAATCAAAGGGAAGAAGAATCTGTCAACAACGTTGAGGGACAACAACAAGCAGACCCGATGCAACACTTTGCCAACATGGTAGCACAAGCTATGCAGCAAGGAATACCAGTCGCTGGAAATCAGTCGGACAACCGCTTGGCGAACTTCAAAGATTTTAAGGCTGTAGGACCGCCGGAATTCAAAGGTACGACTGACCCTGTTGAAGCCCAAACTTGGGTCAAGGAGATTGAGAAGGCATTCATAATAGCTAGGGTAGCTGAGGGGCAAAAGACCGCTTTTTCCACATACATGATGAAGGGTGAGGTAAATTTTTGGTGGGAAGCGAATCAGGCGAGGGCAGGAGATGGTATAGTCACATGGGATAGATTTAAAACTTTGTTTTTCGAAAACTATTTTTCACCTAGTATGCAGGCGAGGATGGATGTGAGATTTTTAGAATTGAAGCAGGAGAATATGACTGTTGCGGAATACGCTGCAAAATTCAATGAGTTAGCTAGGTTTGCCCCGCATCAAGTTGATACAGAGGCTAGGAAAGCTCGAAGATTTGAGCTAGGATTAAAACCCTGGCTCTACAATAAGGTGGCGGTGTTGCAGATTCTTATATTTGTAGCACTCATGGAGAAGGCGATTATTGCTGAGGAGGGGAGTGAGGCTATGAGCCTCTACAACAAAGAGAGGAAGAATAAGGGTAAGACTGAAGGAGCTGGGAAGGTGGAAATTAATAGTGGGAATAGGGGAGGTAATAGTAGTAGCAAGAGGAAGGGGAGCAGTTTTGGAAGTGTGTAGGTGAAGCAAGAAGGTATGAAGAAACAGACTGTGCCATGTAAGAATTGTGGAAAGAACCACTCAGGAGAGTGTCTGAAAGGAAAAATCGTTTGCTATAAGTGCGGGCAGGAGGGCCATATCTCTCCCAACTGCCCCAATCCTAGGATGAATAGTGGATGTTTTCTGTGCGGATCGACTGAGCACAAGGTGAAGGATTGTCCGAAGAGGAGGACAGAAGCAGGAAGTGTGAACACGAGCATTGGCAGCGGGACTTTGGCAATCACCGGACCGACTTCATCGAAAAAGCCAACGAAATCTACTGCAAGGGTCTACAACATGACAGTCCAGGATATGGCAGCAGCTGGCACTGGAACTCCAGGTATTATTCTTATAACTTTTATTTTATTATACATGATTTTCCTATATATAGTAAATTATTTTATAAAGAAATTTTGAGGGAGGAATTTGAGTTCTTTTAGAAATCAAATTTTCGTTTAATCAGAAAGACAAGCTTTATGTGAATAGTTAAAGATCAGTTCGATCAAATTATGATCAAGGTCTACTGGCAATGATTGTGTATGCTAGGTACCCGTGTACGTATAGGTTTTAAAACGTTGATTTCGGGGACGAAATCTTTATAAGGGAGGGTGAATGTAACAACCCGATATTTTCTATCTAAATAAATAAGAAATTTTACGTATAATTTTTTATTTATTTTAAGGATGAGGATTTGTACAAGATAATGTGTATATGTATTTATGTGGTAAATAAAAATATAATTATTACATGATTATTTACAAGTAAAATTATTTTAGAATTATTGATTATTAAAAAAGTATATTTTTATAATAATTAATTTTATAGTGCAAATGTTTTTATTAACTATTTTCCATGAAAATATAATCATATATTATTTAAATAATATATGGAGTGTTTTTAGAATAATTATAATAATTATTTTATTATATGAATTTTAGTATAGATTAATAAGTTAATTATTTTACCTTAATTATTAAGGGTAAAGATGAAGAATAAATCGGATATGAAATCCAAACCCCTAATTTTGGATTATTGTCAAGGTATGAGAATAATAATATAATATAATTATATTTTGATTTTTTGATCTTTATGAATATATCTTTGTATGTAGAATTGATAATGGTTGGTCAAATACGGTGTATTATGACCAAACCCTAGTAATAATGTTAAAACCCTAATTTAGATCCAATTTAGAGTACAAGATTGTTATAACGGTGTTATATGTTTTATGTTGTGTATTAAGTGATTAGTTACGTAAACCCTAATTAAAAGTTCTAGAAACCCTAAATAATTTTTAGAAAACCCTAAATTATTAAAAACCCTAATTTTAAGTGTTAAACTCTAGTTTGAAACTCAATTATGAGTTCGAGATTATTATGTAACGATGTTATATGATTTTATGAATAATTAGGTAAACCCTAATTAACATTATGAAATATTAATTTCTAGAAACCCTAATTTCTATAATTAGTAACCCTAATTAGAAATTATAAAACCTAATTATAAATCGGTAACCCTAATTATCAAAATCTTAAACCCTAATTGCTATTTTAGCAAGGTTAATTATAATTATTATATTTTCACCCTAATGTTCCTGTATATGTAATTAGGAAATTAAACGCGATTAAGAAACGCTAATTTGCAAAAATTAGAAACTAACGTTATTTTTATTTTATTTTATTTTTTATTTTTAAACCCTAATTGTTATTCTAGAAATCCTTTTTGTGCTATTAAACCCTAAGGGTCAAACCCTAAGGGTTTGCATAATTACAAAATTGCCCTTAAAATTTCATGCGAAAAGACCATTATGCCCCTCTTTAGATTTTTAGTATGTAACTTATAAAATTTTTCCAAGTGGGGGAGTGGGTGACCTAACCTAACAACTCCATGTGATATTATTTACCAGCAATCAGTCAAAATCCAGCCAATATATTGCATATAACATCATATATATAGATTGAAGAGAGAAAAAGTTCATTTGTTAGCTTATTTTTGCAAACACTTATCCAAGAGCTTCTCTCTCTAAGACACACGAAATTTGGTAGCATATCAGTCACATAGTCAAGCCCCACTAATACATATAAATGGGTTTTGTACTGGGGTCAATACAAAATTCGATTTCACGCTCTAGGGGTAGCTCGAGAATACGTTAGGAGATTTATTAACAATAGAAATATCATTCACAACTGTGACTCTCATCCATGACTTGGATAACACATGTAATGAAGGTTTCTCTATGAGTTTCAAGCGATAAGTCAAAGTCTAATTTCTCGAGTCAAATTTAAGCGTTGGCGCAAATAAGAGATAAAAGAATGGGTAGAACCAGGTATCTAATAAGGTATAGACTTCGCAAAAATTTATAATTAACTAACCCGTGATAACCCGTTCGATTCCTCGTCAGGGTAATTCAAAATTCAATCTTTGGATTCTTCAATTCTTTGTCGAAAAAAGAGAAATACATATCATCTATTTTAGCTTTCTTTGATCGGACTTCTCTTTCCACCATATCAACGCGTCGTGCGGCTTTTATCCATGCATCTTTCATTCTCACTCGTTCAGTTACTTCTTCTTTCAGCTGCTCCTTAACGTTTGAATTCTCAGATTCCAGCTTTAATATCGTATACTCTGCCAAAGAGTGCTTCTGTTCAACCATCGCACATCGGGTAATACAATTTTGAATTGTTGCATCCCTTTGTTCTACGACCGCCTGCCGTTCTTCAGCATGCTATTCTAACTCATGAATATGATTTTGCAATTCTACATTTGATCAATAAGTTCTTCTAATAAATCATCCTCAGGTTCCTCTTCTTCCTCACTCTCAGTTGCTACCTTTGCGACTACCTTGAGTGCAACTTTTAATTCCTCAATCACCACATGGATATCTCTAATCACATTAACCTGGTTGGTGATTAGAGGTGTCTCCACGGTCTCATTCACACCATTGTTAACATTTTCAGCTGCCATTTTAAACACTGCCACAAAATAAGGGTTAATTGACATGCAACATATTATCCCTATACTCCAATGAACCAATTAAATACCAAATAAACTTAGGTAGGTCATACTAACAAAAAAGAATTCCCCGTCTCTCCCCTCCTAGTTCTTGTCTCACATCTCAGCCAGGGATCATATCCTTAAGCTTTGATACCAACTGTGACGACCCCAAAATAGGTCCATTCCACCCAACCCATTACGAAGTCGCCAAATACATGGTACAAAAACAAATACAACCCGATGTCGACAACACATATCTTGTGAGTTTAAATACAAATATTGTCTAATAGACAGTATAAAAACTCAAAAGGGGTCCTCATTACAATTATTGATACGCTATTTCACAGAATAGTGAGGACTACTAATGCAACCATCTGGACCGTCAATCCATTCCCCGACTAGTCCAAGCTATATTTTCATTTCCTGAAGAGAATAGTGAAAGAAAGGGTGAGCTCAACTAGCCCATTAAGAAATATTATGACTAAGATAATATACAACAAATTATCACTAGTCTTCAACAGTATAACAACCGATAGAATATAATAGACAACAAGTTTTAAATCAACAACTGCAGCGGAATAAACAATCCATTAGAAGAGTCAAGTAAATTATAAAATCTACTATATTCTATGATTTAAAAAGTTTTTCATAATCTTTATCGCTGAGACTCAGCAAAAAAAATAATCCACATCATTAAATCATCCCTGCACTACAGGCCAAGGATATTCTTGAGTATCACGACCACGAATTATCCATGCACTACGGGCCAAGGATATTTGTGTATTCATCAACGGTCTTGATCATGCCATAAAACAATTCATCTTTGTACTACGGCTAAAGAGATTCCATAGCCATAATCATACCAAAAACTGTCCATCAATGCACTACGGGCCAATGAGGACTTTTATCACATCATTTGTAACATCACGGTCATGATTATACCGAATAATCCCTGGTCATAATCATACCAAATCCATCTATGCACTACAGGCCACATATGACTTTTAACAGTTGGTCATGTTCATCTCAACACCTATTCATCTTTGCACTACGGGCCAAAGATATTCATCAGGTAATCATTCATCTTTGCACTACAGGCCAAATATATTCATCAGTTAATCATTCATCTAAGACTGAAGATGATGAAAAACATTTTAGAGAATGAATCTAGTAAGATAAAAGATCAAATATTAAGGATTCGTATTAGAGTTTATCCAAGTTCAATAATACTCCGAAATAACCAATTTTGAAGCAGAATTCAAAAATAATGATCAAAACATGGATACAATCAAAGATAGTAACCATAATAGACAACTTGGACAAAAAGAAGAAAATTTCATTTTTCGGTGAATAGTGCCATAATCGTGAATAGTGCCGTATACGTGAATAGTCACTCTGACACCAAAAGATAGAAATTCCACCAGAAAAATCATCATGCTTCGTGAATAGTACTTGTGAATAGTAACTCGTGAATAGTAACTCATGAATAGTAACTCATGAATAGTAACCCCGACATGAAAAGTTCTAAATTTGATAAAAAGTTCCAACCAATATTTCAGCATAATGATATTGAAAGAAAATATCATTTGCGAAGAAAATAACACCCCTTACGAATATTAAACGAAAATAATATTCCTTTCGAATATTGAACGAATATAATATTCCTTTCGAATATTAAATGAAAATAATATTTCTTACGAATATTGAACGAAATAATATTCATATGAATACGAAAAATAATATTTCTTCAGAATATGAAATAAATAATACCCCTTACCTCAAAAAGGCGATTACAAGATTTGGATCGAATTGGATATAGTGATGAAGGAACTTGCACCGTATAGTAACACTCAAAGTATCAAAATACTCACAAGAATACGCTCGATAATATAGAGAGAGAAAGCTTATATTTCTGGTGTGATTTTCAATTCTAACTTAGCTCTCTATTTATAGGAAAATGGTAGCACGCTGAAGCAGACTTGACCTGCTACCTGATGGCTTTACCTGGTACTATTGCCACCCACCACATTTGAAATTTAATTTGAGCACATTTCTCACCAACCAAAAGTGGGGCTCACCAATTCTAGAATTTTCCACCAAAATGATAAATTCGGATACTTCAATAATTTCTGAACCAGTCACCTCTTAAAATTCATAACAAATCATACGTTCATTTTTAACGGTTCAAAATTTGTGGACATATACTCAACTTATATATGTATAACATATCCAAAAATCACAACGATCCAACGGTCGGATTAAAAATTATAACTCACGTAATAGAGCTTTAAGAACACCGATTTGATCTTTTAATACCTCAAATCCGACAAAATACTGATAAAACACCTCAACATTTATTCCTTCAATAATAACCACATAAATAAATCCATCATTTATATCCACATAAAATAAATATTTCCTTATCATATGAATCAATAATTAATTATTCACAAATAATATTACAGAATCACAATTATGATGACCAGTAGTTTCCGGGAAAGAGGGCTTTCAGATAAGGATTTCTCCTTCTTGGCGCAAGCAATTAGGTGACCAAACCTCTCTCGATGAACTTTCTAGACATTGTCAATAATGCTATCTAATAATATTATTCAAATAATATGAATTATTGATCCGATAATGGGATATCTTGTGCGGTTGACAATTATTGAACAACAATAATATAAAATATCAACGCAACAATTATTGCAAAACAATAAAATAAAATATTGAGCGAAGAATCACTGTGATATTTATTGAGTAGTGCCTTCTTACGTAAGGATCAATAATTCAACAATACTGTGCAATACCGTGTGGTACTGTGCAACCACACGTATTACTGTATTTTAACCATCGGGTATTCCAACAGTCTTAACGGTAACAACTACGCCATTATTTATAACAACCCAAACTTTGCCGTTTTCTTCATCCGACAGTTATCTGTTATGGGGCCCACAAATGGCTACGCCGTCGTACGAATATTCCCCGACAGAAAGAATATTCCACAACCAAACGAATATTCTCTGACAACAATGAATATTATATAACAACTTGCATACTTTGCAAAATTTATAAATACTACCCACAACTAGAACATTATCTCAAATCCACACTATAATATTCAAAAAAATTATTTCAAGAAAATTAAATATTTATTCATAAAATACTGGGTCTCACAATATTAATACTTTAAAAAGTATTTTAAGTTATTATAAATAACTTTAATATTTTGGAAATGATTTCATTAATAGTTTAATATTAATTAAATATTAATGATAATAGGATTATTTAATACTTAAATCATTTAATAATGATTCCGATGTTTGAAAATTCATGATAAATTATAATAAATGTTTTAAAATTATTATAAGTCATTTAAAAATAATATGGTCGATACTAAGTTACGGGATAGAGTCTTAGACTCGATAATTGCGATAAAGTCAGCCGATTACACAACATGTTTGTAAATTGATCCGGACTTAGATAATTTAATTAGATATGTGATTATTTGTGATTCAATGGTTTTAAACATGGGTAATAATGTGATTAGGTTATGTCTTTGTTGCGAAATGCAAAAGTACTATATGTTATAGTATATTGTTCTAATCGAACGAATGATCTGATTAATGATAGGTTGTGATATAAACGATAAATCTAAAATTGCAAATTGTAAGCAGCGCATCAGGCAAGTATCTTACCTTTGCATTTTTCTTTATGCAATGGACATGAGTAAGAATGTTTCTAAAACTATATTATTACTGTACAAATTATTAACCTTATATTATATACGCCCATTGATTATCAACATGTTAGTATATGATAATTCAGATATATATTATGTTCGTTAATTTTGATAAATGGTTATACAAGTGTCCCCACTTGGATAATCATTGTATTTAATCACATGTTGATACACCTTTGTCAATTACCCGTATACATATATGTTGAATTATAGATTATTTTTGAACAACATAAAACCTTTGATTTGGAACCCAGACAAGTATGAACATCCATAAACGGGAAAACTTTTATGCGCCCAAGGCGGGCAGAGTGAACGATACCCTCGTTCTTGCACGTAGTATTGATCAATGCGAGGCATAACGGTGATCACCCGTGCACTGTAAGTTATGACGGTTTCTTGAGATGAATTTCATTTAACCTATTTGAAAATTGAAAACAATGTTCATAGCATGTCACCTAAACCCTATTTATAGTCGAAGACGTAGTTTCAAAGATTTGGTATAGAATTGATATATTATTATCATTAGTGCAGATTACTTCACAACTGTTGAATCGTTGTAGAAGGGTAGTATAAAGAAAATATTTAAATTCTTTCAGCTTATATATATAATTGCTATTACTTGCTGGGCACTCAAAAGCTCATCCTTGCTTAGTTTAAATGTTTTCAGCTAAGTGTGAAGAACCAGAAAGCTCATGCAAAAGCAAAGGAAAAGGAAAGCTAACCAAATAAGATTTGTGGTATTCTATGTAATAGTTTGAGTCTATTAAGACAGTGATATATATATATATATATATATATATTATCTATCATGATATGTAATGGATGTAATAAAGGTTACGTACTTGGGAGCTATACTCTGATAATTATGTAAATTAACTTTGAATTTTATATTATTGTTATTATTATTAGTATTATTCCGCTCATAGAAATGGTATCGTAAAGCACCGAGTTCGGGTTTCAAGTATCAGGATTTGGGGGCTCTACAAAGACAACCTTGGAATTCAAAATCATCATACCAGAACCCAGGCGAAAGAATTGGAAAATCATCAAATTAACCTTCGGAGAAAACCCTGAAGCATCAAATCAATCCCCAGAGATAACCCTGAGGAAAATTAGAATCAATTGTGATCAAACCTCGGAGACAACCCTGACAGACACATCTCCATCGGATTCCTGGATTGCATGTTATAAGCATTTCAGCGGACCGCTCGTCGATCAAGTTGCACGTGAAATCCGCAGGTCTACCTGCGGAAACCTGGGGCTTTATATACAAGCTGCCCATTAGCTTGTTGAAGAAGGAGAAGAAGAAAAAAAAAGAAAAAAGAGAGAGAAAGAAAAAGAGAAAGAGAGTTAGGGATTGTGAAATCTGGGCTTCGGCAATTTTGATCTCGCCAATTGGCTTCGGCATCTTTGATCTCGTATTTTGGCCTTGGCTTAGCTTTCGTTTTCGGCCTTTTTGGTCCAGCAAATTGGTTATTGTCATATTGCAGATTTTGGGTCTAAGCGTTGGGACACCCCCCCTTTTTTGTTGTTTGCTCTTGGACTAAGTTGCTTCTACGTGAATTGGTCTCTCTATTTGGCGGGCTGATTTATCCTGTTGGGTGCGTGTTTCATGCAGGTGGCGGTTTTGGTTTCTGATTTTGGCACGCAGTCGCCTTTAATTGAAGCGGCCTCTTCCTTTCTTCGGCCCTCTTGTGGGTTTGTGGTGCGGCTTGGTTATGACCGGTTTTGGCCTTCTGTTGGTCATTGTTTTGGTTTGCAAATTTGGTTGTAATGTCCCGTATGGGCTTTGTTTCTGCTTTGTTCATTAAACCAACTTGTTGTTTTTATCTCCATGTTTTAGTAGTCTAGTCTTCATAGGGCCTGTCCTATGTTGTCTTCTCTAGTCTCGTTCGGGGCTCATTTGAGTTTTGTAACCTCCTTTTATTTTGTATATTCTAATTTCAACAAAAAAATTGAGAGAAAGAGGGTAAAGAGAGAGATTTTGCGCCAGAAATTGCTCGAATCTTGCTTCCAAACTTGTAAACCTCACTTGTAAGCTTTCATATACATATCTATTGCAACATATTAAGTTTTCACCGGTGGAAATCAAGTTTAAGGGTGTTTAAAGTCGTTCGATCGCCATTCTCGTGTAAGGCCGTAAGGTTTCTTCAAGTTTTCATTTTTTTTCTCATTTATATACATATATATGAGTAATATATATGTATATTAGTTACTCTTGCGGTTTAAATATCGATCTTTAGCTTTTCCTTGCGTTATTATCTATATACATAGTAGTTGGGTCTGAATTGTCAATCTGTGGCTTTTTCTTGCTTTATTATATATATATATATATATATATATATATGTATCCATATATATAATTATACTGTTTAATAGTGCTTGGATTGTCAATCATGGTTTTTTCTCACTTTATTATATATATAAACATATATATATATATATATATATTTATACACACACACACACATATATATATATATAATTATCTTTATTTAATAGTGCCTATATATATATAATTATCTTGTTTAATAATGCCCGGATTGCAAATTTGTGGCCTTTTATTGCTTTAGTATATATAAAAGTAATATATATATATATATATATATATATATATATATATATATATATATATTTTAGTCTTTATAGAATTGTATATATATATATATATATATATGTATTTAGTTAATCATTGTGATTAAATATAGTTTGTAAATGTTCATTTGATGCAAATCTGTAATATTTAAAGTTTGCTGACTAGATTTATATAAATCTAGCCATATCTAGCTTTTAACTGGTTCAAAAGTGTTGAAACTAGAACCATTGAGCTAGAATGGCTAAGATTTAGTTAAATATAGTTTTCTTTCTAGTTTGTAAATATTTGGCAATCACGAGACCTTAGATCTGTGTCTAGAGGAAACGTGGAGCTTGGCTACGCGCATACAAGGATTTAACTGATTCATCTCTTGTTTTGCGACGTCTAGAGTTAAATATGTCTTTTATTTTAATTCATCCATTGTGCAAGCTTGTAAATAATATTCTGTGAGCCTAGGAATCACGGGATCTACGGTTAAATCCATGAACCTAAATCCGGTTCCCATAATGGACATGTTCGAGTTGTATAGTTAGCTTGCAACCCTTTGTAAATGTAAATAAAAGGGACCTTAAAATGGTTATTCGGGTTTAAGGTCTCAACATAGTAAAATCATTGATTGTGGTGTTCGAGTCATTTCGATGGCTTTTATGCCCATAAGGTGCCCGACACTTACATGTATATTATTTTGTTGAAGATCTTTCACATCTCAAGAATAAAATCAAAATAAGCCGAATATGGAATAAAATGGAAGTATCGAAGTCCTCGATTCCTAGTCAAGCGAAGGATTTGAAAACCATTATGTTTTTAAAATATCATTTCATATATATATATATATATATATATATATATATATATATATATCTTGCCTAAAATAAACTTTTTGCTAAATCAAAATCCTTCGTACCTAAGCGCAAAAGAGGTACATTTCTACTTCAAATAATACACTTAGGCCCAATTAACTGCAATACACACACATATACACACAAATTAGGGAATAAAAAGCGTGGTAACTGTGTTTCACGGAAGTCGGGGGTGCCTAATACCTTCCCCCTACTTAATCAAACCCCCGAACTCTAAGGATCTCGGTTTCCAAGACCAATTAAACATAATCCAATAATTGGGCCATATTGCAAAACCTTTCAAAACTTTGTTGAGTTGGTATAATCATTTAACTCGTACCAAATGGCGGCTCTGTCTAATTTGGACCAATTAAAATCAATCTTTTCAAATCATCGACATTATATGTCGATCTTTTCCTTAAAATCTCACCCTTCAGATCAAACAAATCACAAATATAGAAAACATAAAGGGTAAGAAACATTAAGAAGGGAGACAAAATCTTTCCGGCGTCGACAGGTGGAGACTCTGCTGGGGACTGTAGAGGGTTTAAGCTGCATTTCAATCATTTTGATTCCCTTCTTTGTGCATGTGTGTGAAATGACTTCTTTACATTGAATAGATGTGAATGTCTCTTTACCACACTTTATATTAGTGCTTTGCACAATGTCACCATTTTCCATGCGGTGAGACGGGATGAATGTATGTTATGTGATTCCTACACCAGTAGGTGAACCCGTCGGTTGCTCATTACTAGACTCAAGAGGAGACTAATCCCGCGAGGCTTAGGAAAGGCGCCACTCAGATCCGCTCTAATTAAAAGATCGGATTAATTTCCCATCTAGTAGATTGAGATGATCTAGGAACCTTCATGCCAAAAGGCCTGTGGGAGTAATCCTAAGATAGGTCAGCCTCTGATAAACCAAACGCGAAGGAAAGTCTCTTCATGACTTTCCCTTTTAATTCAATGTAAATTTGAAATCCATGTAAATATCAAATTGAGTGTAAATATCATTACATTTTCCTATCAAGTTTGTTATACAAATATCAAAACCTGTCATCCGGTCATCAAAACAATTGACATCTGTTTTGTAGGAAAATGTTAAAAAACCTCTAAAACTGACACATTGCATGAACATGCATACTGTTCGGGTTTATTAAGACTAAACTACCTACTTATATTTGTAGGCAAGATTGATCCCATTACCAGATCCAAATCTAAGAAGGCAAAAAGCCTACTCATCAACATGGAAGAAAGTACTCAACAAGGGTCAGGTTTTGTGTCTCGGGAAGAATTCGAGGGACTAAGAAATCATATAGTAGAATTAGCTATCTTCTTAAAAGAACAGAGCAAAAGTACCCAGGGCAAACAAATACCCACTCAAATAGAGTCCTCAGAACAAGGTGGTAGTTAGGGTACAGACAAAAAAAAGGAAGCACAGATTTCAGAATCTTAACCAACTAAACCCTTGAAATCATCAATATAAAAGAAGATCGAGATACTGGTGATATTCGAAAGAAAGTCCATCAAATTGAAGAAACAATTCGGTCAATTAAAGGAACTGGGGCATTTGGAAGTGTAAACTACTCAGACCTCTGCATCTTTTTAGGGGCGCGGTATCCAGACAAGTTCCAAAGTTTGTTTCCTCTAGAAAACATGTCATCCGGAGGGATAACAGACAAGTCTCCATCAGTCAAGGATGGAGGGTGGTACAAAAGTGACCGAGAAGACCTGATAGAAGGATTACCAACCACATCACTCCAGGATTTTGAAGGAAATTTCTCCAAAGAACCAGGGATTTCACCTTCTTCGAGGGATGAGGAGGGAACTTTCAAATATAAAGGCAGAGCTGACACACTCGGGTCAGAGGTGACAAGACCAGAATGAATTGGAGTTTGAGCCAAAGCTACCAGCCGGGGAATTCTACCAACCCATGCTGCCAGAGGAAGCTTTGGAAAAAGATTCTCTGGCCCAGGGACTTCACCCACACACTAAACAGGTGAAAGATACCCACCCATAAATTTTCTCGCAGATGCCAAGGGAACAATGCAGCTAGGACTTTTATCAGATACTTGGATGGCATTGCTAAAATTCACCTTCTTTCCCATCGAACATGAATTCTTGGACATCATTTGAGGTAACCCCATGGGCTGATAAGAAGGACATGAGATGCATGTTCTTTTTTCGTTCAAACAGAGCATCCTCTTTTTCTTTTTGGTAAAAATGGTGAGTAGCAGAGAAGATAACTCTAGAGTTTTCCCCTATAGCCTGACCAATGTCCAGTTCAGTACCCATAGTATGGGTAGAAGATTCTTCAGAGCTGATATTTACACCCCAAATAACCATGAAAGGCATCCGATTTTCCCATTTCCTCAATACCCAGTTGAGGAGGCAGAGAGGTTGGTGAGCCCAGATTAGAGACACCAAATTTGGCATAAAGGTCCTTAGAAGGACTACTTTCAGAGTTACCGACAGAAAGGTGGTTGTGGCTAACCATAATAAGGAAACAGAGAAGAAGATATAGAGAAATGAAAGGAGAAGAGAGAAGAAAATAAGCAGCAAAGAAGGAGACTGGAAAAGGAAAAGGAAGTTGGTCAAAAAAATTAGGTAGGAGAACAAGTGCAAGGCCGGATTCATCTCCCAACTCACTGCAACTTGTGACCCCATCTTCAAGCTATTGAGGAAAAATTCCTCCGAAAAGTGGAATGAGGACTATCAAAAGGCCTTCCTCGCCATCAAGAAGCAGTTGATTGAAGCCCCTGTTTTGGTGCCTCCAAGAGAAAAGAGTCCCCGGTTCATGTACATATCAGTCAATCCTAATGCCATGGGGTGTATGCTAGGGTAGAAAGATGATAAAGGCAAGGAAAGAGCCATCTATTACCTCAGTAAAAGATTCAGCATCCATGAGTAGAAGTATATGTTGGTTGAAAAGACTTGTTGTGCTTTAGAGTGGGCCACCATTAGGTTACAACATTACCTTCAGGGGCACACAACCTATCTCATCTCCCGCATGGATCCTCTGAAATACATATTCAGCAAGCCCATGTTAAATAGTCGATTGTCCATATGGCAATTGATCCTTCAATAATTCGATATCATTTAAGTAACTCAAAAGTCTATCAAAGGCCAATGAATTGCAAATCAATTGGCCAAAGCACCATCAGGGAATTTTAAACCTTTAGAAACTTATTTCCCAGACGATGGAATAATGACAATTCATCAAAACCCTCAAGAAGATACCAACCAATTCTGGAAAATGTACTTAGACGTGGCTGTAAACATGGAAGGTTCAGGAGTAGGGGCAGTTCTTGTATCTATTTTGGGAGAACATTATCCCATGGCCATCAAACTGCAGTTTGTCAACACCAACAACACATTCGAGTATGAAGGATGTATAATAGGATTGAAACTAGCCCAATCCATGGGTATCCAACGGTTAACAGTCTTTGGAGATTTCTAGCTACACCAATGATAGGAGAAGAAGTATTAACCACCCCATGACCAAGCCTAAGGGTCGATTCAAGAGAATCGACACCAGAATAAGCCCTTGGGTTTGAAAGCACCAAATCAGAACACCCAGCCCTAGAAGGACTGCTAATGGAGTTACCCCCCAAAAGATGGGAGTAATCAACCATAGAAAGAGGAAAAGAAAATGACCAGAAAAGAAGAAAAAGATCAGAACAGTAGCGCAAGAACAAAGAGAGAAGGCAGAGAAAAGAAACCTAGAGAGAGAGAAACTACATCTTTTGTCCAAGTGATGGTCTCATTCTTTTTTTGTCATTAAGAAAACCACCGGGGCATATCACACCAAAGAGTTGCATCTTCTGCCCTATCATCAGTAGGTCATCAAAATGGCTATGGAGTTTAAAGAAATAGAGTTCATCCATATCTATTAAAATAGAAATGATTTCACAGATGCATTGGCAACATTGGCTTCCTTGATCCACATATCTGATAGGAGAGGAATTCGTGATATTGAATTTGCAACCTAGAAGGCACCAGCCTATGGAAATTACATTGGAGAAGTATCAAATGAACTGCCTCCCATCAAACAGCCCTGGAATCAGGATATTAAAGAGCACCTTCGAGTATGATCTATGTCCGCAGGTGTAAGTCAAGCTGAAAGAAAGCGAATTCATAAAATGGCCATGAAATTCTATATAAGTAGAGATACACTCTACAAAAGAGATGCTGGAGTAGGTCTTTTGAGATGCCTAGATAAAGATCAAGCCCAAAGACTTATGGATGAAGTCCATGGTAGAGTCCGTGGTCCATACATGAGTGGTCCTTTACTTGCTAAAAAGATATGAAGAACAGGGCATTACTGGATATCTCTTAAAGCCAACTGTGATGATCACGTCAGGAGATGTTACCAATGCCAAGTTCATGGAAATGTCATCCACGCTCTTCTAAACGAACTACACTATATGAGTTCGCCATTGCCCTTTGCTAGAATGGATGTGACCAAGCCAATAGAACCCAAAGCCAGTAATGATCATCGATTTATTTTCACCATGATTGACTACTTCACCAAGTGGATAAATGCTGCCTCTTTTCCCAAAGTCACAAAAGAGGTAATTGTCAATTTCATTAGAAACAATGTGATATATTGATAAGGACAACTTGAGGTGATCGTGTCAGAAATTGTAAAAAATTTGAACAACCAAATGATGAAGGAATTGTGCAGTAAATTCCACATTAAACATCTTAATTCCGTCATTTATCATCCCAAGATGAATGGCGCTGTTAAAGAGGCCAATAAGAATATTAAGAAGATTATTCAAAAGATATCCGCTAAACACAAAGGATGGCCACACTTATTATCTCTGACTCTGTTAGCCTACAAAACATCAATGCGCACTTCTACAAGGACTACCCCCTATTCGTTGGTCTATGGTATGGAAGCAGTACTCCCCATAGAAGTGGAAGTGGAATCATTAAGAGTGTTGATAGATGCTCAGATGGAAGAAGGCCAATGGATACAAGAGCGGTACCAACAACGATCTCTGATAGACAAGAAAAGGGCGGTAGCTATTTTCCATGGTTAATTTTATCAACAAAGGATGGTTTGGTCCTACAATAAGAAAGTCCAGATTCGAAAATTTAAAGAAAATGACAATGTATTAAAAAAGTTCCTCTCAAATCAAGAAGCCAAAGAAAAATTTGCTCCAAATTGGGAAGGCCCTTTCATTGTCAAAGAAGTGTTTTCAGGAGGAGCCCTCAGACTAGAAGAAATGGACGACGAAAAATTTTCCCAACTTATCAATTCAGACATCGTGAAAAGGTACTATGTCTGAAATGCCTGCAAACCACCATCCTGGTCCTGGAAAAAAAAAATCAAAAATCAGTCAAGTCTCATCATTTGGGTTTGAACTATGAATGACCTTATCTCTCATTCACGGGATTACATATGGTGCGGTCAAACCAAACAAAAATTCTAAAAACCCTTCAAATCAAACTAAAAATTCCAAAAACCCTTCAAACCAAACACCTTTCAAATTGTAAGAGTATTTCTCTCCCTACACAGAATACCAGCTTCAAACCATTTAAGACAAGCCGAACTACGAATGTTCTAATCTCTCATCCATGAGAATACGTAGGTAACCATTTATGGTGTGGTTGAACCCTCGAAAGAAAGCTAAACACTTTTCCTAAACCTCAAACAATATCAAAAGACCAGTCCGAAGACACCAAAAATAAAACATGAAAGCTGGTACACAAAAACAACCTAAAGATCAGTGACCCATTCTTAGAGACCCTATGACATGGTCAGTCCATCAAGGAGAAGTTCGGGACACATCAAGATGGCAAGTCATAGAGAAATATGGAAATTATCAAACAAAGTCAAAACATATCCAAAAGGGAAGTGAGATAAAATATATTTCCTTGTTATATATGTTATTTGATATATATAAATGCCATGCACATGACAAAAGTGGCTAACCTAGTATAATGTAGGAAATAAAGCTACTCTATAAGCCCCCAATCAAGCGGGAGAACAAATCAAGCATAACATCCCTCTCCGAAGATGGAGGGGAATCTCTAATCCCCGGACGCTAGTCTCAAGGTGAGTCATGAGCTCCAGTGTTGTATGTAAAGTACTATCATGATCAGCTATGAACACACTCATCGATGCAATAACATCCTTTGTATAGGATCTGAAAGTGGCATGAATAGCCACAACAGTATCTCTGACCACCTGGAAGTCGTCCCAGGCTAAGTAAGCAGCATCTTTGGTCACCTAGGCCTCGTCACTTGCCAAATAAGTAGCATCTCTACTAGATGAGACCCTCAACAACAGTGCCATAGCTTGGTCTCGCTTGAAAGTCAAAATTTGTACTCGCTGCTCCAGTGCCTCTTTAGGTAATAAAAGGACAAAAGCAGAAACAGAGCTGGGAGTAGACACGCCTATAGCTTCCATCAAAGCCTTAAAACAGGTTATCCTATGAAGGGGAGGGTGGATCCTATATGGACTCCTCATTATCTGAATCAAAAGGTAGCTCTGGGTGGATAGCATGGGCCGCTGCTATATCTGCCTCCAGCAAAGTAGTGTACTCTGCTAAACAGCCGGAATGACTCTCACTAAACTCAGATGACTCTCTAAGAGTCCATAAATCATAAACCTGCTCCAAATCATCAACAGACATAGACGAAGCGGATAACCAGTAATTTAAAGCGGCCTCAAAGGGATGAAAATCCTGAAATTGCCCGAATTGTCCCTGGATAGCTAGTAGATGATGATATGTAGTCACAGCCTGCCAACTCGCTAATGGAAGGAAATCCATACCGATAACATGTGTGATGAACCTCAATGGGGAGCATAATCCTGAATAAAGAAAAATAGAGAATGGGTCCTCAATAGCATCCAGAAAAGTCATCCATGAGGCTGCATCTATGCACTCTTAGGGCGACAAGAGAAGGACATCACTCTATCATACCCAAAATAATATCCAAGGGGTCTCAAAGTACCTATCGACCGAAGATGTGGTATGAACCATACATATAGTAAAACAACATTTCCTCAGAAATATTCGTCATCATGAGTATGGCAGTAGGTAACCTAAATTAAAGTCTCTGCAAGAATCATGGGAAGAATGGTGCAACCCTCCCATAAAGCTCTGACTATAGTAATTAAGGCAATGTCCAAATTGTCCAGGTAAAGTGGAATATATAAATAGGTCACAACGCACATCAATAGAGTGTCCACCCTAGCTATCCTCCGCTCATCCTTGGATATCAAGAAATCTTCATGATAATGTTAGATGTTATCCAACGATCCAAAGCATTCAATCAGGAACTCCATAGATACAATGCGACCTGAGGTGACCCCAACTAAATACAACGATCGTCGTATACTGTCATGTCCATGAAGCGATGGCGATGATCCGGTAGATCACCGCCCGTGCACATGAAGCATATAAAAATAACCTGGTGATACATAAATACTCCTCTAATATAGGAGTCAACTCATCAAAACCAAAGTAGAAAACCCGTCTAGCTGGGGATCCAATGAGATAATATGCCCTCTATAAAACTGTCGGGGACTTTGAAGGTCAACAAAGACATAAAGTGGCCCAACATGCCACCTGTTAACATGCGATCTGACTCCGGAAGACTATCAAACCAAGAACGTAAATTCATAGCTATACGGCTGACAAGAAGTAGATCAATGCGTGATACTAACAAGGAAGAAATCTGTAGAATCGTATCATATGACCATACAAGGGTCAATTCTAAATCATAAAATGCAAATTTATCATATAATGCATGGATCATGATAAATGACAATATAAAAAGTGCAGGAAGTAAAAGAATTATAGAATATAAAACTGCATACATCATCTCTATCCTCTATCGGAAGTGGGGCACAGTCGCCCAATGTCTAACAAAAGCCTATCGGAAGAAGTCACGGATATCTATATCCCCTAGGCGATCAACACAATCCAACTCCTCCCGAGTCACTATATCTCTGCTAAAGGGGATATTTGGGCGGTACATAGGAGGATCTACTCTAGTAAAATTAGCAGTGTGTGGGTCGCTAGATGTACCAATACCTGAGTCAGAGGAATCAAAAGTATCTACCTCTGAAGGATCTCTGCCTAAATGGCGAATGAAAAGATGTCCCCTGTCCAGCCGGTGAGTCAAATCTGCTATCTAGTCCAAATGGGTAAGCTCTCAAAAGCAGGCAATCCAGTCTTTCATCATAACTGATCCAGGTACCAGGTCCTCCATGAACTGAGTGGCCCAGGTCTGAGCCCCTATGGTGCAGGGAATCCACCATGATTGGAATGCATTTGGTGTGCAGAGTCCATCTGATAAGGTTAGACCATCTAAACCCATCAAGGGAATGTCTGCAATAGGCTCCTATAAAGGCTAATGTCGCTAAGCGGGAGGAAAGTAAGGAATCTGAATCTTTCATGTGATACACCTGATCGCTCGTTCTCCCAAATAAAGCTCCCATCCTCCCTCAGTCAAGAAAGGAATCAAATGAGTGGATAAAGCATACTCCAACCCAGTCAGGAAACCATCCTCAAAGCCTACTGACAGATAGTTGGGGGTGTAAGGAACCCAAGTGATGACATCTACAGTCAGTAGCTCTAGCTGTAAGCGGCTGTGTGTAAAACCCTCCGCTACGGGGACCTCTGTCAAAGTAGAGTGATGCCAACGCTATCCCCGCAAATATATCTCCAAGACCAAAGTGGTAACTAGCTGAAGCAATGAAGCCTCTCATAAGCCCTGAACTGAAACAGGCAAACACCAAGTATATCAATCTATCTATCAAAAATACCCGAAGGTGGGGAATAGAAGATTGATTGTCAGTACTTACCAATACAAAGGGGTAAAAGCCTAACCAAGCCTTTGTATCACCTTCAGAAGGTAGGCGCATCGCTCAAAGGAAATATGCAAATGTGAAATAGCCCCAATCAAAATCTTCGATGCGATCTACATCTCGAAGAACACCAATAAGGGCAATGAGACCATTAATGAGTTATTTGCAATGAAGCAGCCCCTCATAATTGTCAAAAATAGACGGCAAAAAATGCAATCTCTCGCTGCCTGATCCTCAGGAAGAGGCTCTAATAAAGCCCCATTAGAAGCATCAATGCTCAATGGACCAGAATGGACAACCCGACACTTGAGGGTCGAAGGAGGGATCCCCAAAAAAGATCTAACAGCAGTAGGAGAAATATCTGTCGACAATGGCACCCTCTCACTTGTAAACTCAAAGTTTGTAATGAACTGCCAATCCAACGAAGTTATCATCACCTCACAATCTAACAAGTGGAGGGACTAAGTCTGATGAAACCATCGCTCGGATAAGGCCTCCATATAACACCATGGACAACATCATGAATGTACAGTGGCCTGGTACTCGGGAGGCAAGTTCCGATAAATAGAATGAACAGTAAACTAGTTCCCCCTCGGTTGAGTAAACCCGAGAACCTACATTGCAAATGAAGGACCGACCATTGCCAAAAATGGGAGGAGAAATAAAAGAAAAATTAAAAGCTTCCATTACCTCATTAGCATGAAGATAGACAAATGGATGACGTCTCAAGTCGCCCAAAAGATCGGGAGTAGGCATATGTGTATACCAGGAAGGTCTCGATGCGGTGTAGAAGAAGAAAGAGTTGTATCTACAATAGGTTCCTCCTCCTTGTCAATGGCATCCGCCTTATTAACTCTAATGGGATGGATCACAGACTCGGCCAACCGATGCGCCTGTAGGGTCGATCTGGGCAAAGGAACAGTCGAAGCTGCCCTCTTGACCCCAGAAAAAACCATACGGGGAATAGAGCTGCTAGGTCGGTCAGAATCCATATCTGGAAATAAAAATCTCCAAATCGCCTCAGAAAGGGTGAGGTATGATTTACTTTTAAATTAATAGAATATGGGCATGACCTTAAGACATTAGAATCCTAGAAAGTTAGAAATCACATCATACATGGCTTTATTATGACAAATCAAGCTATTTTAATATACAAATTCAGTACAGTTAAACATGCATGCCCTTTAGAATGCTCAGTTTCGTGAAATATTTTGCCAGAGTCTCCTTTGTAAAATGGACTATCCGCATGGAAGTGGGCATGACTAGGTGGCCATTTAGTAACACACCAACCTAAATCATGAACATTTCATATATTAAACATTAAAATGAGATCGATGGTAGCTAAGTTGCCATAGTCATTTTGAAAACATTTTTCGTGAAAAATGAGTTTTCCAAAAATGAAATTTTTTCACATTAGTGTGTGCACAATAGTAAACTATAGATATTTTACTAAAACCATGCTTTTTTATAAAGTCATATAGGCATACATATTTGCTATATTGTGTTTAAACTTATTAAACATGAATTATAGCGTTCTAACGGTCAACACTTGAAAGAAATGGATGTAAACGTTACTTAAAGTGTGTAAAATGTTCGTGTGATGACGAATTTCAAAAAAAGCAGCCCAAAATGAGTAGATCTGAGATGGAAGTTCCAGATTTCTCTATATAGTTCCAACTAAAAAGGACTTGTGAAGGACCTGGGGGTATAAAACCACCCGCAGCCTTCTGCAAGTATACCTTTGGAATTCTCAAGTCTACCTGTGGAAGTACAAGGTGGGTCCCACCCCCTTTGGTTCAGTCCAATTTGAGGTCCAACAAGTCTTTTGGAAGTTGAAAAGTCAAATTAGGAAAAACATTTCTACGCGATTAAGCGGAAGGGGCCTGAAACACGGAAATATAAAGTCAATCTCTGACAAATGAAAATCTTCATGTAAGTCATTGGTGTCAATCCCAACGAAGCCTCGGGAATGTGAACATTAGAGCTCGTTGAAAATTGCATTCAATAAAGCATCATGAAAGCATGCTAGTGACAACTATTGAAAACTATCTCCATCGGGAACGACCGATGATGGAATCTGTTATAAATGAAATCTCCAGCTAAATCAAATCAGTTCACTAATGATCGACCGCTTTAAACTACCATTCGAGTAGGGATCGAGGAGGTTCGGTGATGGGCAAACCCTAAAAACTACCGTTCGAGTAGGTATCAAATCAATTTCGTGATGGTCAACCTTGTAAACTACCATTCGAGTAGGCATTAGGAATATGTTATGATAGTGATTATTATAAGATCTATCCCCGACAACAACAATGGCATAACCCCCGATAGAAATCCAAATCATTGGTGACAGCCCCAGCATACCGTCGGGAAGGACCCGATGATGTAAACTGATGTAAACTATCATCAGGATAAATATCGAGAATCTCCAATGAGGTCAATATCCCCAGCGGAGGTAAAGTCGGAAAACATATCTAAAGATAAAGAACGTTGGTGACAACCCCTACGTTGAATTCAGAAAGGTCCGGTGGTATCAGCCATAGAAAAATCTCCCCAACGGGGATCTTGAAAACATCTATATAACATTTTGTCTAATCAATCTCGGTAGCACTGACAAATATTTTAAACCATTGACTTCAACCCAACGTAGCATCGGGAAAGATCCGGTGATGAAAGTTTTGTAAACTATCGTTCGAGTAGGCATCGAGAAGGTTCGATGATGAAAAATTTGTAAACTACCATTCGAGTAGGCATCGAGGAGGTTCGATGATGAAAGCTGTATAAACTACCGTTCGAGTAGGCATCGAGAATTTATCGGTTATGAAAGCCTGTGTAAACTATCGTTCGAGTAGTCATCAAGATAGTTCAATGGAGATCATCATTGATAAATATATCCCCAACAGAAATGGTGGGAGCATTCAGTTATAAAATACCGTTGGAAGTAACTCCAAACAAAAACATTCAGCATCCATAACATCATATCATGCTGCATTGCATGACATCATTTAATCTTGTCATATTTTAAGTGTCTAGTAATCTTTTCATAAACATGATAAAAAGGGGCATCTGTAGACACTCAAAAATTTGAATTCCTGTTACTAACAATGTAGGAGGGCAGAATCATCTTTTATCTTCTAGAGACAATCCTGGAATTTAAAATCATCAAACCAGAACCCCGACGACAACACCAGGTAATCATCAAATCAGCCTTCATAGACAATCTTGAAGCATCAAATCAATCCCCAAAGACAACCCTAGGATATCAAATCAAATTTTGGAGACAACCCTGAAGCACCAAATTAGTTGTGATCAAACCTCAGAGACAACCCCGAGAGACAGTCAAAAACCCCGTCAACCTTGGAGATAACCCTCGAAAGGTCAAAATGGTCATTTTAACAAATCACTTTCAACAAACATAAAACAACTGCAAATAGGGTTGCAAAGAGCCATTGCAACATTTTCGAGCGCAAACTACGCAAAATAGCTCAACAGACTACCTGCGAAGACCCAAGGTGCCATTTTGGTCATGGACCCATCTTCTCAGATTCGGAAAATGGCAAGCCCTATGTCATTGCGTAGCTCTCAGAGATAGCTTTCCAGAATGGTATGGCACATATCCATCGGATTCTTGAATTGTAGGTTATAAGCGTTTCAACGGACCGTTCGTCGATCAAGTTGCATGTTCTTTGAGGCGGCGGGACCCACTGGTCCCTTCCACAGGTCTACCTACGGAAGCCCGAAGCTTTATATACAAGATACCCATCAGTTTGTTGAAGAAGGAGAAGAAGAAAAAAAAGAAAAAAAGAGAGAAATAGAGAAAAAAGAGAGATTTCGCGCTAGAAATTGCTCGAATCTTGCTTCCAAACGTGTAAATCTCACTTGTAAGATTTCATATACATATCTATTGCAACATATCAAGTTTTGACCGGTGGAAATCGAGTCTAAGGGCGTTTAAAGTCGTTCGATCACCAATCTCATGCAAGGCCGTTAGGTTTCTTCAAGTTTTCATTTTTTTCTCATTTATATACTTATATATGAGTAATATATATGTATATTAGTTACTCTTACGGTTTAAATATCAATCTTTAGCTTTTCCTTGCGTTATTATATATATATATATATTATTGCTTTAATATATATATATATATATATATTATTTAATCTTTATAGAATTGTTTATATATATATATATATTTAGTTAATCATTGTGATTAAATATAGTTTGTAAATATTCATTTGATGTAAATCTGCAATATTTAAAGTTTTCCTACTAGATTTATATAAATCTAGCCATATCTAGCTTTTAACTGGTTCAAAAGTGTTGAAACTAGAATCGTTGAGCTAGAATAAATCTAGTTTTCTTGCTAGTTTGTAAATATTTGGCAATCATGGGACCCTAGATCTGTGTCTAGAGGAAACGTGGAGCTTGGCTACGCGCATAAATGTATTTAACTGATGAATCTCTTTTTCTGCGACGTCTAGAGTTAAGTATGCCTTTTATTTTAATTTATTCATTGTGCAAGTTTGTTAATAATATTATGTGAGCCTAGGAATCACGGGATCTATAGTTAAATCCATGAACCTAAATCTGGTTCCCATTATGGACATGTTCGAGTTGTATAGTTAGCTTGTAACCCTTTGTAAATGTAAATAAAAGGGACCTTAAAACGGTTATTTGGATTTAAGGTCTCAACATAGTAAAATCATTAATTGTGGTGTTTGGGTCACTTCGATGGTTTTTATACCCATAAGGATCTCGACACTTATATGTATATTATTTTGTCGAAGATGCTTCGCATCTCGAGAATAAAATCAAAATAAGTCGAATATGGAATAAAATGGAAGTATCGAAGTCCTTGATTCCTAGTAGAGCGAAGTATTTGAAAACCATTGTGTTTTTAAAATATCATTTCAATATATATATCTTGCCTAAAATAAACTTTTTGCTAAATCAAAATCCTTTGTACCTAGCCGCAAAAGAGGTACATCACTACTTTCAAATAACACACTTAGGCCCAATTAACTGCAATACACACACACACACACACAAATAAAGGAATAAAAAGTGGGGTAACCGTGTTTCACGGAAGTTGGGGGGTGCCTTAACACCTTCCCCTTGCTTAATCAAGCCCCCGAACTCTATGAATCTCGGTTTTTAGGACCAATTAAACAATGTCCAATAATTGGGCCATATTGTAAAACCTTTCAAAACTCGTTTGAGTTGGTACAACCATTTAACTCATAGCAATTGACGACTCTATCTAATTCGGACCAATTAAAATCAATCTTTTCAAATCATCGACATTATATGTCGGTCTTTTCCTGAAAATCTCAGCCTTCAGATCAAACAAACCACAAATATAGAAAACATAAAGGGTAAGAAACATTTGGAAGGGAGACCAAATCTTTCCGGCATCGATAATTTGAATTGAATTAATTATCATAAGCTTAATTGAGCTTATGTGATATGTCTAGTTTGGCATAACTGTGGACTAAGTAGTTCATTAATAATAATTAATGAGGAAACAATTAAATAATGTGATGGACTAATAATGATCATTATTTAATTAATTGTTGTTATGTGCAATTACATGTGTTGTGTGAGCATATAAGTAATTAATTCATAAAGTTGCTTCATGCGTAAAATATAACATAGGATGTTAAGAATAATATTATAATATGTGAATAGTTGTTATATAAGACCATATGATAAAAGTAAGCTTTAATTATGCAATTTACTAAGTTGTATGAAAGAGCTTTGCGTGACATTATGATTTATGGTGAGTCAATTAAATGTGTATTTTAGAAGTATGGAAGAAAATTAATTTTATGGAAAATAAACATTTAATATTAATTATCATTCTATTATTTGAGTATAATTTGAATATTAAGTTTTTTGGAAAATAATAGGTTGTTAGTACCAAACTAAATTATTCTAACCCAATTTAAATATTATTGGGACTAACCCAATATACATGGATTATATGATTAGGTGTATGTGTGACCCTAACTTAGCATAAGGTAATAATAATAACACATTAAAGTTGACTTTGTTAGTCCAAAAAGGAAATAACCTTATTGTATGAGGTCCACCTTACTGATAAATAAGAGAGTAATAAGCCTTATCCCAAAATAAGTGTCGCACTTCATTAAAAAGTCATGATAGGCCATTGGTCTATCCTATTTCATTGTTGCTGAGATAATAACTACTAATGATTGTTAGAAGAATGGACAGGAAGGAGTTGATAACTTCTTTTCACCAAATCCTCTCAATCCAATGGCTTCTTCTTAATTCCGTTGGTTTAAGTTCTAGGGCAAAAACCCAGAATTTGGGTAATAGTTTGGCTATAAATTGAAGCTCCCCTCTTCAACAATCTAGTTGCTTAATTGTCTGATAAGTATAAAATATTGAGTGAGTTGCTGGATGGAGGAGTAGGCAGAAGTAATGAAGCAAGAGTTAGTTATTTCAAGCTTCAAATAAGGTAATGCCCATATATATCTTCTTGATTTAAAAATTCTATAATTCTTGGAAATGTCATGAAATTCTTGATAATTGGTTTGTGAGTTGATATTATGATGTTATATGAGTTTGTATGTATGTTATGGACAATGTATGGCTGGTTTGAGCATGCTAAATTAAGTATATAGGTTGTATAGTCTGAGTTCTGCAGAAGAAGAGCCAAGACTAGTGTTGTACTAAAGTGACGTGGCAATGCATACTTCCCAAATACAAACCAGTAGCAGTCACGCATATACCTTGATCTTGAAATCCAATTTTTGTTTGATTCTAATATTCTGAGCATGTTTGGTTGACATTAACATGAATATAAATAGGTATTACATATGAATCAAGTTTCCTTTGCATTGCATGTGTTGATTTAGTTACTTAAAGCTTTGTTTAGTAGCATTTTTGAAAGAAAATTTGGAAGTCAAAAACCAAACTTGATAAACCTTGTGCCTTTGATTTCTAATCTTGTTAGCATGTGTATGTGGCCTAGTTGTGTATACAAATGAGAATGGAATGTGGATTCAAATTTCTTTGCATTTTAGTTTGGTTTAACATGAGATTTTCAAGAAAAACTTAGAGGTTTGAAAACCAACTTTGTTGAAAACTACCATACTCACATTTTGACCTTATGTACAAACATATCAAGCTCTTTTATACCTTTACACTTGACAAATATGTTGGTTTATATGGTTAGGCGTAATATAGACTATTCAAGCATGATTTAAAATGAGTTTTCAAGTAGAGGACCATACTTACTATGTAAAAATAAATTGGATACATGTGAGCATGCATAATAAAAGTTCATTTAGCCTTATGATGTGATTAATGGTTATCATAGTTAGCTTTTCTTAGTTCTTGTTTGTCTGTTCTAGGGCGTCTGCCTGTAATCTTTTATAGTCCTTACATCATAGGGCCTGTCCTATGATGTCTTTGCTATACTCTGATTGGGTTTCTTCCATGAGGTTTTGTAATTCCCCATTTTTTTATTTCAGTCTAAAATTAGCAATAAAAAAATAGTTAGCTTTTGTGTTATGAACTTATTTAGCCTTGTTAATTGGGACGTTTCAAAAAGAAAATATGAAATTTGAAAGTAAGACTAAATGGTTTGAAATTAAACTTAGAGTAAAGCCAAAACCTGCTTTACATGAAAATATGCTATGTGTTAGTACTTCAGTATGCTAAGTAATGATCTTTGCAATCAAAAACTCAATCTTGGTTTTGACAGGGAGCAACACAGCCGTGCCACTCCCTAGTCATAATGCAGTGCGGCCGCGCTACATGCCAGTGTTGTTTGACTTTTTAAACTATGGTCTGAGAATTGTAACATGTATATATTAATGTTTTAAGCTATGATACATGATGAAAGTGATGTTCTAAGTGTAAGTGTATAGTGGCTACATTGAATCAATACTTAATAATTTCTAAAAGGTTTTTAGGTAAAGTTTTCAAAGACAAATTAATGTTGATGTTGTAACTATATGGTCTGATCGTGTAACTAAGATAGGACCTAATGTATTTGCTTAACATACGTATTGAGTATGTGTATCAGATAGTTTATATATCAAGCTTGTATAACTAATGTGTATGTATATATACATAAATAGGATACTATAAGATTTTGTAGTGGCGTTAAGCTTTAGACTTGTAAGCTACATGAAAGGCAAGTTCCCTAACTTACACAACTTTGGATATTGTACAAGTTTAAATTATTGTTATATCAACTACATATTTGGGTAAATACCTCTATTGATTGTATAATCATTTTATTGAATAACTCTTGTGCTATGAAAATTCTTAGAAGTTATCATTCATGCTTTTGAAATGAAATCAAAATTATATACTTGAAATCATGTTGTATACCGTGAACTGGCGAATCGTTCTAAAGTGTATTGAGAAAAGGTGTCTAAGCCATTTGATTCGGCTAGACCATTATCTATGAATTTGAAAAGCTATCCAAACCAATCAACTTGGTGCGGACTCTAATATTTTCTAAGAGGAACAACCCTCTTAGTAGGGGAAATTTTTATATTGTTGGGGAACCAACGTGCACACAAACATCATGTTTAAATGTTATGCATAACGTAGGATACTAAATGGTGATTACATGTTGTACTTGTTTATATTGAATTGTCAGTTACAGTTAATTCTAGTAGGAGTTCTTGGTCCATAGTGACTACTCAGTATTTGATATTCTTTAAATTAACCTTTCAATTTCGTTAATAATCTTTCTCTTTTTTCTTTTCTTTTTTTTTTTGCTAAATTGGTATGTGGAATAAATAAAAAATAATTACAAAAGCAAAGGGGCATACCATGTGACAACCCAAAAATTTATAAAATCTTGAATGATTAGAATAAAGGTTAAAGAATAAAATCTAGAAAAGAGTTTGAGGATTTATTTAAAATTTTCAAGTAAAACCTATATGGTTAGCTATTTGAATGAGAATATAGAAAATTTGGGTTACCAAATTCCAAAACCCTAGAAATGAATTAATATGTATTTGAAGGAATATAAAGAATAAGATATTACGATACCTGTAAATTCGATGTGAACTGAATAGTCTAAGAAATGTTATATTAGTACATGTGGAATTTTATTAACGAAATAAGATTTCACAAGAAGAAAAGCTATGAGGTTAAACGAAGATGATTATATGTATATAAATATATATATATATATATATATATACTTAGTAAGGTGCTATATATATTTTAGCAAGATGAATAATGAATTAAGTTAATGATATAAGGATCAAGATAAAACTATGTTAGTAATTAACATAGCTTGAATGTGGGCCTTGATTGGCAAATAAGAAGATAAATAAGTTTAAATTTATTAGCTAATATGATTAGCAATAAAAATAGCGTAAGATAAAACTCAAAATTTGAGTTAGAGATAGAATTTTGAAGCACAGACTGCTCGGTTGCGTCCGGAACGTCAAGTTTAGTCAGAAAGGACAATTAACACAAAATGTGTAAGGGTTGACTTTTTGGTCAAAGTCAACAGTTGACTTTTATAGAAAAATGTCAAAATTGGAGTTAGAAGTGAAGTATGTTATGATTATGTGAATTATGTATATGATTAAATAAATATACATTATATAATGTGAATACATTTATTTTGTATATAAAAGTGAATTAAAAATTAATTATGTAACCTAATATATATATTAGGTGTGATAATTAAATAACCTAAGAGGTTATAATATGGTAGAATATTAGTATATAAATTTATATACTAACATTAAGAGATTTATTTTATATATATCTCAAATAATTAATTTTATAACCAAGTCTAATTGGGTTATGAAATTAAAAAGGCATAAGGAATTTATTTTCAAGTGTGAGAAATAAAAACCCTAATTAAATGATAATGGTAAAATAGAATTAAAGTATTGGACTATAATAATGTCATAGCCCAATAATTTATTTAGAGTTCAAGTGAATTAAGATTTAATGGACTAAGAAGGTTATATTATTTTAAACAAGTCCAATTAATTAATTAAGAATGTGACTTGTGGATAAAGTGATTAAGGGCGATTAAATTGTTAATCTAGCCCAATATATTATGTCTGGGACAAGTATTATAATGACCCAATTAAATTTTTGGTGGAAGCCTAAATTTATTTTGTTAGTAAGCAAAATAATAAAAGTACAAGCTCAATAGAATTTAATTGATAAGTGGCCCAATTTTTGACCCACTTAAGGAGGGGCTATCTAGTCATTTGTTAAGTAAATTAACAATTAAAATAAAATAAAGATTTGGAAGATGATAAGGCCACTTGACTAAATAATAAGGAAATAAGAGATAAGATAAGAAGGATAAGGAAAGAGAAGAAAGAGAAAGAAAGAAAAAGAGAGGAACGGGAGAAAGACAACCGAGAAAGAGAAAGAGGAGAGGGTGCAGCAGCCCATGAGGGAGAAGAAGAGGAGAGAGAAGATCCTCCATGGAAGAAGGAAGAAGAAGAAGAAGAAGAAGAAGAAGGAAGATTTTGAGAAAAGAGGTAAGTCCTAAAACTAGTTTATGTAATTGATTTTAGTTTTTCCAAATCAAAGTTTGGATTTATGTTTCTAAACTCAAAAACTATGAATACACATGTTTATGAGTGTTTTATATTTGGATCTACCCATATTGGGTGTTGATTTGATTGGAATCAAAAGAAAAAGAAAAATAATTTTTCTAGTTTAGAAAGCCAAATTCCTTTGTACTTTGTAAATCCACCGTTTTAAATCTATATCTCCTTTTTGCGATCCGTCAAAGAGGGGTGCTAGATATGTAAGTTATGTAGTAAACTCAAGTGGTAGAACTCAAAAAGGATGAGTTTACAAGTCATAGTGACTGATTTTGCTAAAACAATCCCGTTTTTGGTAAAGGAAATGAATTATTTTGGGGCAGTTTCTGTCGGGGGCAGTTTCATCATTTTTCCAACCCTCAAAAATTCTGGAAATATTTGGGAGGATACTATGATAAGTTTTCTAACATCTTCAAGTGGAATCACTGAAAAAAGAGTTGTAGATTTCTGTATGGAATATTTTTAACAAAGCACGAAAAACTGCAAAATGACAAAAAGTAAACTGCCAAGATTTTGCAAGGGCTGTTTCGGCCACTTAATTTGTGAAATAAATTTTGGCTTTTTGGGAAATGAAAATATATGGTATTAAGTACCTGCTGTCCAAAAATGAGCTCATTCTAACTTAAAATGACCAAGTTATGACCATTTCAATGTTTGTGATTTTCCAACGAAAACGGCTATAACCTGAGTTCTATAACTCCGATGGCCACGAAATTTAAACTGGAGGCTCATGTTAACACGTATAAGATTGTGCTAAGAGATGGGAAATTTTGGAGTTGAGCATGATGGGGCTAATTTCTTAAGCCACACACTAAAAATTATTTTTGAAAAATACTAAAAGAAATTGAAAAATTACGGAAAAATACTTTTTGTGTATGAATTACATGTATATAAGCATGGCTAAAAGATAGAAAAATAATAAGTTGATTTGGTATTTTCGTTAAAGGAGATATGGAATCTAGCTTGCTGGATTGGAAAAATCTGAAGAATCTAGCTTGCTGGATTGAAAAGAATCTTACTGAAATGAAGGATTTAGAATCAAGATTGCTGGTTTGATGAATTGGTGAATCCAGGCTTGCTGGATTGCAATCTAGTTGCTAGATTTGGAATCCAATTAGCTGGATTGCAGTTTGGGTTGCTGGATTGGCCATCTAAATGTTTGATTTGGAATCCAGGTTGCTGGATTGGCAGTTTGGTTGCTAAATTTAGAATCCAGGTTGCTGGATTAGTATTTAACTTATTAGATGTTATAGAATAACTTATGAAATGAAAAAGCGAGTGTTAATTCATAATGAATATGATATAGTGATTAAATAATTATCAAAGGATGATAATAATACTGATGTGTTAAGCTGTTATCTAATATTTGATTTTTGTGATTAAGTGTTAGATAATTTATGAATAGAGAAATAGTATTATGAGCTAACATGTATGTTATGCTAACTGAAAAATCAATCTTATAATTGATAGGTCTCTCATAAGAGATTACATTAGATTGCTTAGCGGTAATTAGCAGTACATGCAAGTTTCCTACTCAACTAGAGTTGTATGTTCAAAGCATGTTAGTGAATAATTGTTGTTTATTCACGTCTATACTTATTATTGATTCGCACGTTGTGCATGTTGTAAATGTTTATTAGGTATAAAAGGTTGATCACCTTCATTACCATTTGGTTCAGTTAATCTGTTCATATTCATTATTGACCATTCATTTTTATTGACTTGGTCGTTCAGCTAAGAAAATTTGTTCATGCTCTTTCACAATGTTTATATTGTTTAAAGTTAGCTAGCTTTTTGTTCAAATCTTTCAATCATGATATATCCTCAATTAAATTTAAACTTGCTGGACAAATTTGCTATTCACCCTTGCTATATCATGATAAAAAAATTCAGATTTAAGAGGAAAGCTCGAGTAAAGTCAGAAGCAAAGGCAAAGTGCAAGATTAAATTATGGTACAGTTAGATCTATTAAATTTTCTGACAAAAATAGCATTGTAAGGTTTATTTAGTTAAGGTTGTAGACCTTGGGAATGATGTGTAAAAGTTTAATGTATAAATAATTTATGTTTATATCTTCCATAATATTTATAGAAATGATGTACCAGATCTTAAGTAAAAAGTACCCGTATTTGGGGTTGTAGTATGTAAGATCATCTAAAAGGCATCCCCTAGAGGAGCTAGCTATAGTATGTAAGAATTACATGAACAGTCACATATGGATAACAAGGTGGACAACCAAGGTGCAGTTTGTTAGACAAGCCAGCTACAATAGAATTGACAAGAGCCGGTGGCTTTGTTAAAGGCAAAAGAGGTAGACAGTCTAGATTTAATAATATGGATTACATCAGTTGCAAGACATTGTGGAGGAATGAGTGTGTTAGAATGCATCATCTTGTTCCTTGCCTCCCAAACTTTGTAGAAAAAAACCGCAAGGGAGAGCCCCATAATCTGTTTGGAGAGTTTTCATCCTCGGAAGGAGTTAATCTTGGTAGTTAAGTCAGTCCAGTCCAAAGGGAAGGAGGACCAATTCCCCAATGAGAAAGCAGCTTACAGAATAATTATGGAGTACTCACAGGTGAAGAAGAGGTGGTTGAAAGTTTCTGGACATTTGAAAACCCGGCCAGTATAGCCCTTCGTGATGTCATTTGTTGGTGTTCTACCCAGAAACCTAAGCCAAAGTATGAAAGAATATCTTGGAAAATGAAGCTTGTTCCAAATAGTCTTATACCAGTCAACCATACTGTACTTATACCGGATACTATCCCATATATCACGGGTCTTGATGTTAAGGATATCTTTAGAGTTCCAAAGAATAGAGTCAATTGGGCCAGAGGGAACAACAGTATCAGCTATAGAAAGGTGAAGCATAATGACTTCATAATGATTTTATTGGGATAGAAATCGGTTTGAATCATGAATGATGTCCATGGCTTTGTCCTTTGCTGGAATTTATGAATTTACAAGCAGCGAGTGAGTAGGATTGATGGGCAAGTCATTGAGCCATGGGTTATACCATAGGCTAAAACTGTTTCCGGGTCCAACTCTGTAACGCAAGTGCTGCTGGGCAGTGGGTCTCAGCTTGAGAATTTGCCTTTAGATCCAAGAACAATCAACAGGAATGTCAATTTACCAAATAGATTTCCCTTTTAGGACTGAAGTCTGAACCCATCTAGCCCATAAAGATCTCGGATTGGCATGCAGAAGTCATTTAAGGTGCTGGAGAATAAGGGATTGGTTCCAGTCTAGGAGGCATTTAACTCCTAACCCACCTTCATTGGTTGGTAGCGTAATTTTCCTCCAAGAAACCTTCGCCCCATATTGGCCTAAGGAAGTACCTTTCCATAAGAACCGGCAAAGGACAGATTGAATTGCACGAATGACAGCTTTAGGGAGAAGAAAATAGGAGCTCCAATAGTGTTGAATGGCAAACAACATGAACTTAATGAGTTGGAGGCGGCACGAATAAGCAAGCACAGAAGCTGTCCAGGATGTGACTCTATGAGTGATTCGGTGTACCAAAGGCAGACAATCTTAAAAGGTGAGCTTAGTGGAGATAAGAGCTACACCCAATAATTTGGTTTGTAAGGAGCCTAAGGTGTACCCCAGATCAGAGGTGACAAAATAAGTGGTGTTAGGGTCAGCACAAGATTGGAAGCATTGGCTTTTATGGATATTGGAGATGAGACCAGAATATAAGGAAAAGGAGTTAATACATGAGTGAGTGATGGAGATAGGTTTAATACTAGCATGACAGAACACAAGGATATCATCGGTAAAGAGGAGATGGGTAAGGTCCAAGTTGTTGGTACGCCAATGAGGTTTGAAGTCAGATAGTTTGGATCCCCAAAGAAGTTTCATGGAGAGCAATTCCATGATAAGGATAAATAGGTAGGGGGAGAGAGGGCCGCCTTGTCTAAGGCCCCTCGAACTACTAAAATAGACGACTAGGGATCCATTAACTTTGATAGAGAACATGGCAGTGGTAACACAAGACTGCCCAATTGATGAAGACAATCGGAAATCTGAAGAATTTTAGGACATTAAAGAGGAAGTCCCAGTTGACCGAATCAAAGGCTTTTTGCAGGTCAATTTTAAAAGCACATCTTGGAGGTCTAGAGCTGCGATGGTAGTTCCTAAGCAGTTCTTGGGCAAGGAGGACGTTGTCACTAATTTATCTTCCTTTGATGAAGGCAGCTTGGGCCTTATCGATAAAGAAGGGAAGCACCATTTTCAATCTGTTAAAAAGGATCTTGGATATGCATTTGTAGATGGTGTTGCAGCATGCAATGGGTCAAAAATCAAACATAGAGGAGGGATTCTGACATTTAGGAATGAGGGCAATGGCTATAGAGTTAATTCCCTTCGGGAGTTTGCAAGTAGAAAAGAAGAAAAGGACAACTTTTGTTAAATCCTCACCAACAATATCCCAGCAAGTGAGAAAAAAATTAACGTTGAACCCATCCGGTCCCGGGCTTTTGTTTTTCCTCATGGACTTAAGAACATTAAAGACTTCAGTAGCAGAAACATGAGCTAAGAGGCTAGAGGCTTGGTCAGATGACAAAATCATAGAGGAAGAAATCCCAAAACTCTCGAATCCAGGGTAAGGGGTAGGCTTGGAAGGGTTGAAGAGATCCTGAAAGTAGTCGACTGCCACCTTAGCAACTGCATCATGACCTGAGACAATTTCACCAACAGAATTGTGAATAGTTAGAAATTTGTTAGAGTTCCATCTGTTTTTCACCAAGTTGAAAAAGAATTTTGAATTCCTATCGCCCGTGGCAAGCCAAGTAGCTCGAGATTTCTGGTGCAATAAGGTTTCCTCCAAGGACAAGGCATTCCAGAGAGAATGAAGATAACATTTTTCTTGAGCAATGAAAGTGGGGTTAAAAGGAGAAGTGGACTGTAAAGATTGGATCTTGTGAAGTTCATCTCTGTTTGATTTAATTGAGGAAGAGAGATTCCCTGCCGACTAGTTTAGAATGACAAGAGCTTTTTTTGTAAGTTTGAGTTTCTCAGAGAAGATGCAAAATGGATTCTCAGGCACATGTTGCTGCCAAGCAGTAGAGACGCAATCAGTGAACCCATCCAAGAGGAACATGTGATTGAAGAATTGGAATGGCTTCTGAGGCTTATTGTTAGTTAACCTAGTACAGAGAATCACTAGAGAGTGGTCTGACATTCCCCTAGGTCCAAAGTAAGCTTGGGCAAGGGAGAAGTGGTTGAACCAAGAAACATTTCCCAACGCTCTATCCAGCTTTTTATGGATAGGAGACTCAATTTGGCTGTTCTAACAGGTGAGAAAGGAACTAAACCCTCTGATGTCATCCACACCAATAGATTAAAAACAGGTTTCGAGGTCCTCCATTCCAGAGTCCCATAAGTTGTTAGCTCTGTCAGTTTCATTGAGATTTTGGATAGCATTGAAATCACCCAAGAGGCACCAGCAGAGAGGGGAGCTAACTGTAATGAGATCACACCACAATTCTTGTCTTTCAGTAATAGAGTTTAGACCATAAACAAAAGAAACCAAAAATGTGTAATCCATGGAGATATGCATATCTTTATAATGGATAGTTTGGGAGGAAACAAAAATGACATCCAACTTCCACACAAATGGATCTCAGCCAACCCAGATACGTCCATTAAGGTGGTAATCATAGTTAAAGATCCAAGACCAGTGTTTACAGATAGTACGAGAGGTCTTAGGAGCAATTTTGTTGCTTAACTCTAGTTTCTAAAAGACCAACAAAAGAGATACTATTGTCCAAAAGTAACTGTCTAACATAAGCCTGCTTAGGCTTTTTATTCAACCCTCTAACATTATAAGAAGCTAAACTTAACATAAATAACACAATTATTGGGGAGGGGGGGGGGGGGGGTTTACCACTTTGGTTCTTGCCTTTGTTTCTACGTTTGGCATCTTGAGAAGGTTCCTTCCCTATTCTTAGCTTATGTTTTAAGTCTTTTCCTTCCTTTTCATCAATGGCTTTCAATTTGCTCAAAAATTATCTATTAATAGGGGGATTCATTCTCAGAATAAGGAGTAACATACTGAGCAGTGGGATTTGTAATTGGTGAGAAGGCGTTTGCAGAAGCTAACACAGAAGCCAAGGGTTTAGCAGGAGTTGAAGCAGAGTTTTGACCATCTTTCCCACCTCTAGAAACTGTTATCCAATCATCAGCATTATGGGTAGGCTCAACAGAGGGAGGAGGGTTCTGAAAAGGAGCAACATTGGCAGCAGAGGGGGGTTAAGCCATAAGGGCCAAGGAGTCCACAGCAAGGGGGGAGATGGGTTTGGGGCGGTTTTAGCCTTGGAAATCCACTAGTAATTGGACTTATGGCATTTTAAAGGGGAGTGACCAAAAATATTGCAGGAAGGGCAAGAGGGTGGCCTACTTTGGTATTCCACCTCAACAGGAACCACAATTTCTTCAGAAGTCTCCTCATTGAGGACCACCACATTCAAGGAAGCAGGGAAGGAAAAGGAAGTATGGACTTCGATGCATACCCGGGCAAAAGCCATCCAATCATTCTTTGATGTCATCTCATCAGTGAAAAGTGGTTTACCAATAGCACTAGCAATGTAACTAACGCCTTCGTTAGACCAGTAAGATAATGGAATCTGGTTGAGTTTAACCCAAATAGGGAACCTGTCATGACCAATTTTCAAGAATTCCACACCCTCATTTAACGGTTGAAGAACAATAACTTTAGAAGTGAAATGCCAAGGACCAGAAGAAAGGACAATATCCCTATCAGAAATGGAGGAGAACTTGAAAAGCCCTTACTATGTAGAATCACATTGGATAGCCCCATGTTCCCCCAAAGCCTCCTAGCTATAGGCTCAACCACCTTAAATGGAAGGCAAAATATAAGAAGTAGCCCACCAGACTAGAAGACCATAACTTGTTCCCTCGCTTGAGAGCATCAGCAGGAGGTTTAACTAGAAGTTTTCCATTCTCAGGAGAGGTAGGTAAAAAGGAAAGAGTTCTAGATAATTTACTAGAGCTTTTGGTGACAACATCACACCAAGATTATTTTCATGGAGTTTCACCTTCCTCAAAAGGGGGGCCGGGCAGGGTTCAAGTTTTGAATTATCATTGGTAACCGTTTTAGAGTTACTCTTAGATTCATCCGTACTCAAGGATTGGAAACAGGTTTAAGAACATGCGCCGCCATTGAAGGCTCACCAACATGAAAATTGGACCCCATAGGGAGTTGAGGAGGAACCCCAAAAGCAGAGCCTAAGCCCACCATATCTAGATATTTGTGACTAGCAATCTTGCAGTTAGAGACAAAATCGTTTAGATTATTTACCGAGAACCCATGAATAGAGAAGAAATTCATAAGGTCAAGGTTCTTCTTTCGCTTTAGCACAGCCTCATTTCTGTCAGAGTGGGAGAAATGTTGAACATCTTTGAAAATGTCAGAGACATTAGAATCCATAGCAGGACCTAGGTTACCCTCTAGCTCAAGGGCAAAGGAGGAGGAATCATCAGAGCTGGCTTGGGAAGGAACGAGGTTAGGAGGGTCCACAACGGTTTGGCCAAAGGCAAGAGGAACAACATCCGATTCAATCATATCCTCAACTGTTGGAGAGACCACAGCTGGAGAGTTGGGGTTGGAGACTCCAAATTCAGCGAAAAGGTCATGGGACTGGCTACTCTCAGAGTTACCAGCTGAGAGGTGTGAATAATCAACCATGGCAGAGGAGTAAGAAGAGGGCAGAGGGTGGAAAATTCAATGGATGAGCCCGAAGTCGGAGAACGGTGATAGAAACGGGGATGAAAGATAGAAATGGAAAATAGAGAATATAGGTAGGAACCGAAAGTTTAGGTGAGGTTTGGCGGGAGACAAAAGTGGAAAGAATGGGTTAACGGTAAAAGGGAAAAGCAGCTGGGTATGGGTTGACGGTGGAGAGAGTTTTAGAGAGAAGGGAGAGAAAAAACCTAGAGAGAGAAACTAACCCATATTTTCTTCTTTCCTTACTAATCTTTCAGTCCTTAGGGACTCTTATTTTAATTTAAAGAACAAATTTGGAATTGTTAATGCTTCTTTGTTTACAACATTATTCTTTAAACTCTCGAATTACCATTTATCTTTATACTTTTGAGATTAATATCTTAATACGTATGCATGTTCACCCTTATTGCTATATTATTTGCTGGGCAATGTTTTTGCTCATTCTTACTTTCTTTAAACATTTTAGTTAAGGTAGAGCCAGGTGGACCCTTAGGAAAAGATAAGGGAAATAACAAGTCTATGGATTAGCTTTAGTCCTCTATGCTAGAAGATTATTATTATTATTATTATTATTATTATTATTATTATTATTATTATTATTATTATTATTATTATTATTATTATGTAATAAGACCTATTTAATATTATGTCTTAAGTTGTGTTTGGATTTAAGTTATGTATTAAGTTAGTTATAGTTGCGAGACCTTGGGACGAGAATATTTATGTTATAATAATGTAAATTATTCTATTATTCCGTTGTTTGAAATTTTAGTATGTTATTAAGTTAGATCGTGAAACACCGAATTCAAGATATAAGTATTTGAATTTGGGGGTGTCACAGATTGTCTATAGAGATCACTCTGCTATCAAATATCTAATATTAAAGAAGGATGCTAAACCACGCTTTTTTTTCTTTTTTTTTCCATTAAGTTTGTTTTAGTATAGAAAGGAAAGAGGGATTAAACAATCGCAAAGGGGCATACCCCAGAAGCTTTAGAGTGAACCTTATGGGACAACCCCCAAAAGGAACAACTAAAGACCAACAACCAAATCAAATGAAAGTACAATGTTCTAACATAAAACATTCAAAATCAATAGATGAAGCAAACAATAAGCCTAAACAACCAAACCAAAGTAACCAAGCTACCAGAATGATCGAACAGGAGCAAGAGCCAAAGAAAAGTTGAAATCTTCAAAGAAGCCATCGACTCTGCATCCAAAAAGAATGACTAATACTGAGCAAGACCTATAACAGCTGCCGACCATCCTAATCAAACCCAGCTCGAATACATGATAAGAATAACGTATCCTAAACATCCTAGACCACCATAATTGAGAACATCCCAGCCCATCAGCATCCCAGACCACCACAAGCCCCACTACGCCAAGAAGAAAAACACGAACACCTACAGCAGTAGCCCAAAAAGAAAGTATCAGTCGAGACAACTGCAACATCAACCAGTCAGTGCATCCTAGACCAAAGGAACGGCCAATACTGAGAAACAAAGCCATTAAATGACCAACCAAATCAAACCCAACACGAGCACATGCACGCTTGATTAGATGGGTCCTTCTGCTCCAAGAGTTTAACTTGGAAATTCGAGATAAGAAAGGTAAAGAAAATCAGGTAGTACATAATTTTTTTAGGCTTGAGGAAAATGAGGAAAATGGAAGTACTGACACATTGATTATTGAGTTATTTCCAAATGAACAACTATTAGCTATTCAGAGTGAAGCACCTTGGTATGCCGATTATGCCAATTTCATTGTAAGTGGTGTGTATCCTCTAGATTTGAGCTATCAATAGAAGAAAAAGTTCCAGAAGGATGTGCGATTCTATTTGTGGGATGATCCCTATTTGTTTAGACAGTGTGCTGATCAAATTCTCAAAAGGTGTATTCTCCAATCTGGCTTTTACTGGCCAACTTTGTTCAAGGATGCATATGCTTTTGTGCAAAGATGTGACAGGTGCCAACATGTTGGCAATATTTCTAGAAAGAACGAGATGCCCCTCAACAATATATTGAAAGTTAAAATCTTAGAAGTCTGGGGCATTGACTTCATGGGCCCATTCCCATCGTGTTTTTAACAATCTTTACATTTTGGTGGTGATGGATTATGTGTCCAAATGGGTTGAAGCAGTTGCATTGCCGACAAATGATAGAGAACTTGAACTTAAACCTTCTTTAATTGTAATTCATATAGAGATATAGTGAGTTAGTTAATTAAGGTGTTTAACTTAATTTTATTTATTTGTGGATTTGAGTTAATATGATATTAGTTCATCGAGAGGTGGCTAGTTCTACTTGAGTGTTCTTGATTAATAAACTGGGATAGTGAATTAAACTGAAATAAGGTATACAAATCAGAGTGATGCTTGGAGTGAAGTTGTAAGCCTAATTCTCCATTATTTGTTTGAAAATTCAGTTTTTAGGGTTTGTTTATGTTTTTTTCTAAGTTTGTTTTAGAATTGCAAAGAATAAGAGATTTAATAATCGCTTAGGGGCATACCCCAGTAACTTCAGAATGAACCCCATGGGACAACCCCCAAAAGGAACAACTAAAGACCAACAACCATATCAGAAGAAAGTACAAGGTTCTTAATATAAATAATCATAAGCCGAGGCAAGCAAAAAGACTAAACAACCAAACAAGAATTAGAGCAACCAGAAGAAGGAATAGGAACGTGAGTAAGAGCCAAGTTGCCAGTTTCATGCAGCCCAACAGACCGGCCAACCGAAGCCAGACAGGACCCAGACCGAACCCATCAATCCAACACCTAGCTAAAGCAACTCAGCCCAGCAATGCCACCAGCTGGAAATACCAAACCTGCCCCAAAATGCCTAAAATGCTAAGCCAGCTCTACTACCAACACTAATATTCTTAGTAGTTTTAATATTTTTAGTTATAATTCTTAATTTGGATAGTTTAATAAAATTTGGATTAATAGGAAATTGGTAATTGTGAGAGTTAATTTCTTGCTAATCTCTGTGGGAACGATACTTGACTTATCACTTTATTACTTGTTGACCACGTATACTTGCGTGTTGTGCGTATATAGATTTTACCAAACAAGTTTTTGGCACCGTTGCCGAGGAGCTAGTATAGATTTTAATAATTTTGCAATATCATTTTAATTAGTCCAGTTTTACTTAAACATTTTTTCTTTTTGTTTTGTTCTTTCTATTTCAGGTTCTTGAAGTCGGTTTACGCAAACTCGGTCCAAAAACCCAGACTTGCTTCCTTTGGAGGATGACATCGAGAAACGATTTCAAAGGCTAAGTAAGTGGATCAAAGACACGAGGAAAGACTTTGTGAATTCTGAAAAAGAAGAAGTAATGGCTGCCGAAGACCAGAAAGCGTTGAGAGACTTTGCTACACCTAAGGTGATTGAGCTTCAGTCGAGTATCACCAGGCCAAAAATTGCTACAAATACATTTGAGATCAAGCCTGGGACTATTCAGATGATTCAGAACTCGGTACAGTTTGGGGGACTTGAAAATGATGATCTGAATGAACACTTGGTCAGCTTTTTGGAGATATGCGACACTTTTAGGTATAATGGGATGTCGGATGAAGCAGTCAGACTTTACTTGTCTCCATTCACTCTACGGGACAAGGCAAAGAGTTGGTTACACTCATTACCGTCGGGATCAATAACTACATGGGAAGACCTCGCTCAAAAGTTCTTTAGCTAAATTCTTTCCACCAGCAAAGACTGTAAAAATGAGGAATGAGATTACTATGTTTGAACAGCAGCACGGGGAATCGTTATATGAGGCATGGGAGAGATACAAGGAATTGCTTAGGAAATGCCCACATCACGGATTACCCAAATGGCTACAGATGAATACATTCTACAATAGGTTAAATGGGAATCTCAGGACAAGTATCGATGCAGCTTCAGGTGGAGCATTTATGGCTAAGAGATATGAGGAAGCTTATGAGTTAGTTGAGACAATGGCGGCTAACAACTACAGGTGGCCTACTTCGAGGATGACACAATATAAGGTGGCTGGGATTTTAGATGTAGATGGAGTAACCGTGCTGGCAGCACAATTGATGCCTTATCAAAGAAAATGGATACCATTACTGGGAATATTCGATTGGTCGGGGAATATTCATTTTAACAAGGAATATTTGTACGACGGCACAATCATTGGTGGACCCCACAATGGAAGTATTATCGTAGTTAGAAAACGACAAAATTATCTTTTTATAAAAATAACAGCGAAAGTTTTACTGTTAAACTGTTGAACTACCCGGTGGTAAAAGTACAATAATAGGAGTGGTTGCATAGTAGCACACGGTATTGATTATTGATGCTTACGTGAGAAGTCACTCAGTTATACTTAATTATTGCTACAGTAATTGGTGCATAATATCTCTCGTATTATTGATTTAATTATTGTCGCAGTATCATCTGCATAATATTTATTATTATTAAATCAATAATTGAGACGACAAAATTATTCATATTATTATTTGCAATATTGACATTGTCTAGAAAGTTCTGTCGAGGAGAGGTTTTGTCACCTAATTGCGCGCCAATAGAGAGAAATCCTTATCGGAAAGCCCCCTCTTTCCTTGAAATGATCTGGTTGTTAAATAGTGTGAGTTATAATATTAATGATGAATAAGTTCGTGTTGATTAAAGATGAAATTGATAGTTCCATTGTGTTGGATTATTAGTGTTAGTGGAAATCAACATTTATTTCGATAATAATTGATGTCTGGAAGTTATATTGACCAATCGGGTAATTGATCGGATAAATGAGCAATTAATTGCTATTAATTCACATGCTTATAATTATTTGTTCACATGTGTGTACCATTGATTCACATGCATGTACTATTAGGGGAGGTGGTGTAAGATTGATAATACTTGCATGACTAAATTAAAAATTGAGATATAGGTGAAGGTACTATACTGTAATTATTTTTTTCATATGTATAGAACTATTTGTTCACATGTGTGTACTATTGATTCACATGATGTACTATTAGGGGAGGTGCTGCAAGTTTGATAATACTTACAGGACTAAATTAAAAATGAAGGAAAAGATGAAGGTATGATACTGTAATATTTCGAGCCCCAAAACGTGTAATTATCGAAATTATATTTTCCTATAAATAGAAGTTCATTCTTCTTTCATTCTCACCAATTCACTAAGACTCACAAGAGCATTTATAGAGAGAGAAGCTATAGAGAGAAAGAAGAAGAGAAGTCTGCTACTTCACTATTCCAATTATCCATCTTCTTCCGAGGTAAAGGGATATTATTTTGTTCAGTATTCATAGGAATACTATTTTCATCCATACTCTGTAGTATGTGAGTAATATTATTTCGTCTCGTATTCCTGATTATACCCTCATTTTGTTAAAGTATTGCTTCTATACTCCATAAAATTAGTAGAATATCCTTGAAATTTGCGCTTCATCTAGTATCGTTTCACAAGGATATTTTCTGCACATTCTTGTTAAATTTTAAGCTTTTCATGCCTGAGTAGTCCATGAGTAGTATTCATTTTTACGGTACTATTCATAAAGTACTATTCACGGGGTACTATTCACAGGTACTATTCATAAAGTACTATTCACGAGTACTATTCACAAAGTACTATTCACGGGGTACTATTCACTCGGGTACTATTCACCCGGGGAATTATTCATGACAAAAAATAATTTCTTTACTGTCCAAATCATTTTTGATACAATATTATTCTTGAATTTTACTCCACAAAGCAGTATCATGTTGACAATTTGGACATTATTGAATTCTGGATAAATTAAATTATAAATCTTTAAAAATTTATCATTTTCTTTCTTTTAATTGAATTCTTTTATCATTGTCATCATCCTCATGCTTATATTGTGATAAAAGTGATCTGTGGCTTACGCGCATAGATGTACTATTGATTGGTATGATTATGACCAGAGATTATTCGGTATAATTATGACCAATGTGCCATAAACAGGGAGTAGTCAGGCTAAACGGCTTAAAATCAACCGCTAGTTGGGAGGCAACCCAATTTTGCTTTTATTCTTAGTATCCTTATTCATATTAGTCAATTTATAGTTTAGAATAATAATTAGTATATAATAAGTTCATTACGTAGTTATTAACTTATATTGTCGTAGATACACCTACCATACTTAATTTGCTCAATTTAACCTCTTTTCATGTTTTAATGATGTTTCAAGTCCTTAAGAAGCAATGTATATGTTAAGGATGCAATGAATGGGAAATATCAAGACCACTAGCAGATTACACCCGCGCTGGGGTGGGCCCCTTTAAGCCTAATACCCCCGCCGGGGCGGGGGTCCTGAGTTCAATAATTGGCTACAAGCTTGACTGCAAGTGCCTTCCAAAAAATATCGTCACGGGTAAGTGGGTCTCAATCTCAAAATAAGACATATGCCCACCGGGGAGGGCCTTTAAGGCATCTTACCCCCCGCTGGGGCAGGGCTATGCAATCTGAAGAGAAAAAAATTGGCAGTTATGGCAGTTACACCCAACTCTTACACTTCAACTTCTTTCTACCCAAACTGAAACTCTATTTTCTCCACTCTCTACCCACGATTTGGCTATTTAATCTCCATCTCCCCACTTAATTAAACCACTAAACCACTACATAATTCTCCACATCAGCTCCTCTCTATAAAACCATACCTTCACCACACACTCTAACCATCTCAATTCACACCAATTCAGACGTTCAAGGGTAGGGTTCTTACTGAGAGCGAGTAAGTTATCTTCCAATTCCTCAATATCTATCACCACAATAGAAGCCAAACCACTAAGTTTGGGGGATTGCACGTCCTGCACACCAAGTGTTCGACGGATTGCTGAAGTGGAGTTTTTGGGGAAAATTATGGTTGAAGCTCACCAATTCCGATTCCATGGCACCTAAACCGGCATCAAAACAACAACGTGGAGAAAGTTCAGGGTCCATACCACCAACAAGGACCTTTGACAGGCAAAAAAATTATAAGTGCCGCCGCCGCCTACCGTTACGACTACCTAGTGACAAAGGCACTCACACCAGAGCGGGGGTTGGCACCTGAACACGTCGACGGTGAAATGATGCAACAAATCTATTAGAAAGGTTGGAATAAGTTCACAGAAGAGCCCGAGCTAGAAATTATGAGTGTGGTAAAGGAATTCTATGCAAACGCAGATGATAAGGCCCCGTTCACAACATTTGTCTGGGGCAGGTTAGTTTCTTTCAGTGCCGATACCATCAACATGTACTACTAATTACGAGTTCCTAGACATTGCCAGTACACTCATTTATGTGACCATGATCCTGATTACGTGCAGCGGTAAGCTTTTACCTAGGGTGAGCCGTAAACCCGGACATCCTGGGATCGATTCCCACTTGCATCAAAAGTGAGAATTTATATTCGCGTGGCCACAGACTGCCAACGCAAGCTGGTGTGCAAGCCAAAATGGTTGTGTCTGGCCCGGGTGATTAATCCGACCCGCGGGTTTGGAAACACCATGTTAGCAAAAAAGAAAAGGGCCAAAAAGGCAGCACTATTTTCCACAGTAAGGATCTCAGTCGGTATGGAAAGATATGGTATGCGTTCTTGTGCACCAAGCTATTTCCTTCCACACACACATCATATATGACTAAGGAGAAGGCATTGCTTTTATATGCCGTTGTCCAAGATTTTATCATCGATGTGGGGGCTATAATCAATTTTTCCATCTGAAGATGTCTGCGCGGACCATTCTTTGGCGGCTTGCCACACCCATCGCTCATTTATGGGTTGTGTAGACAGGCGGGTGTAAGATGGTCCGATGACGAGACCACCCAGATGCCGCTTCAGACGTTAGACATGAGGATGATTGCACAATATTCGGTGTGGCCCGGGGGTGACTCGCATCCTAGAGGAGTCAGGTTTATATTTCCATCAGCCTCGGAGGATGAGGTTGACTCTAAGGACACCTCAGATGATAACGAGTTTCAGGGGGATGCGACGATGGGAGAGCAAGGAACGGAGGCAGCTCTACAGCCCGAAGCTATATCTAGCCCTCAGTTCCTGAGCCTTCAGCAACAAATGGATGGGTACAACATGGCATCCCGCAGCAAGGCAGGACCATATGGTCGAGGCTATGAATATGTCATTTTCCTCATTGAATGCGATGCTCCAGAGTTTCAATCCAACTGCATAATTCCAATTCTAGCTGCCAGCCCCGATGCCAAGGTTTCCATCCAGTGATTCAGATGACGAACATTAGCCACCACCACCTCTAGCATAGAAGATTACAGGGAAGTCCTCATACATTACTGCTTACTTCTTAACAATGAGGACATTGTAATTTTCAAGTTTGGGGGGATTTAGTTATTTAGTTTTTTATGTTGCACATTTAATTTTATTAGTTAGCTTTTCATATGTTAGTTTCATGTCTAGTTTTAGGATTATTAAATGTTTGCATTCATGTAGTGATTTAGTTGCATATAGTATAGGATTGTAAATATTTTTTATTTTGTTTGCAATCATGTTATATTTACCATATATATATATAATTAGTTTAGTTAAGTATTGTTTTATAGTGCATATGTCCAGTAGTTTGATATAGTTCATGTTATTTTGGCCATTGATGAGGTTGGGATTAAGTAGACAAGTGCAATACTGAATATTAGAACTGTTATATAATTTTGAGTTATGAATTGGATCTTTTGCATGTTTGACACTTGTATAAAAAGGTTAGCACGTTAATGACACTTATGTGGACTGATTAGTTCAAATTGATACATAAGGGATTTTTAAAGGATAATGCTTGTTTAAATGAAAGAATGACAAGAATAGGCATTGAAGACAATGAATTAGGCAAGAACCTAAGTTTGGGGGGGGGGGGAAGTGGGGTATATAAGCTTCTAAAAAAATGGGAATCTTCCCGAGTTGAATAAATTGAGTCTTGTGGTGGGTTGAGAAGAAGTGTGAAACGTACTCCCCATAAACACAGGCATTAAATGGAGCGTAAAACGCACTCATTATCCATCTATCTATAAAAAAAATAATAAAATGGGAAATAAGAGCAAAGAGTCCCCATGAATGAAAAAGAGAGCATGAGTACCTTATTCGGACCCCTAATCTTGGTGAATGTTTGATTTTAGTTGGATTTCGTCTATTTTTGAAGTTTTTGAGTTTACATTATACGATGACTTCTAAGAGACTTGTTATGTATTTAATTTGAATCTGCATCAGTTACCATGAATGTTGAGCGCACACACACACACACACTATACCAGTAATAGTGGTTTAAGATTTGAGGATTGATAAGGAATTATTAATTGGTTTTGATATGAATTATTGTTGTGTTTGCTTGATTTCTCTGAGGCTGGATGAATAAATTTGAATCTATGATGACTGTTGGATTCCTAGGCATATAGATTAGATGCATTACATCTCATTGCATTGCATTGTCTAGTATTTTTGTTTTGTTTTGTACTCGAGGACTAGCACGGTTTAAGTTTGGGGGATTTTGATAAGTGGGTTTTATACCTACGAATCGGCGTCTAATTCGTGCTTAAACGGTGTTAATTCTTTGTGTTTATGTTTTGTTTTTACTTGTTTAGTGTAATTTCGTGTTTAGGTGTGGTGGCGTGACTATTGGACTTAAAGGGCAAAAATCATGGTGAAAATGGACAAGATTCGGAGCTAAAGTTAACAATTAGCAGAAGGTACCCCATTTGAAATTTGGCTATTTCTATACAAAATTCACCAAGGAAGGGAAGGGTGCAAAACTAAGTTGACGGTCCACATACATCATATTTGGGGCGAAGGTGCAGGAATGAGGAAGTGTCCTGATTGCTTTTGAAGTGTTACAACAAAGAAGAGAATGGTCATTGGTTCGGATTGGAACACATTTTGGCGAATAACTAGAGTCAGAATACATCTCTTAGTTATATAATTTACAAAAAAAAACACAAGATTGAGAGATCATACAAGCAATTAGATCATTGAAGACAGTTTTTATGAGCAAGAGCATTGGAGGAGTACTTTGAAGGCAATTTCACAATAATTGCAGATTGAGGCTAGAGAGAAGGATGGTTCTGGATTTATTCTTCTTCTTTAGTTTAATTTTTGTAATTGGGATGATGTTTACTTTAATTAATTCAGTTTTTATTTCATTAATGATGAACTAAATCCTTTATTAGGCTTATAACGGATCTTTGAGTTGAACGATGATTATGTAACTATGATTTTCAGTTTAATAAGCTATCTTTCAGTTTATCTATATTGATTTGTGATTGAATTTATGAATTGCATGATCACCAATTTTATGTGGACTTGTATGGATTTGAGAGAGGAAATACGTGTCTAGACTTAGTCAATATAGCATGTGTTCTTGAATTCTGTGAATGAATGGAATCTTTATAAATGTTAGGGTAGAGATATGCTTAACATCACATGTAATCTGATAGAGAACTTAAACTTAAACCTTCTTTAATTGTAATTCACAAAGAGATATAGTGAGTAAGTTAATTAAGGTGTTTAGCTTAATTCTATCTAATTTGTGGATTTGAGTTAATATGGTATTAGTGCATCGAGAGGTAGCTAGTTCTACTTGAGTGTTCTTGATTAATAAACTGGGATAGTGAATTTAATTGGAATAAGGTATACTAATCAGAGTGATGCTTGGAGTGAAGTTGTAAGCCTAGTTCTCCATTATTTATTTGAAAATTTAGTTTTTAGGGTTTTTTGATTGTTTGATATTCTTAGTAGTTTTAATATTTTTAGTTATAATTCTTAATTTGGATAGTTTAATAAAATTTGGATTAATAGGAAATTGGTAATTGTGAGAGTTAATTTCTTTGCTAATCTCTGTGGGAACGATACTTGACTTATCACTTTATTACTTGTTGACCACGTATACTTGTGTGATGTGCATATATAAATTTTACCAAATAGAGCATAAGGCTTATTAGGCTATTAAAAGGCTCAACTTTGACTTACAAGTAGCCGGTGAAAAACGAATCCTTCAAATGAATGAGATGGACGAATTCTAGCTCCAAACTTGTTAGAATGCCAAATTATACAAAGAAAATGCCAAAAGATGGCATGATAAGAAGATCATCGAGCGAGAATTTAAAAAAGGTCAGGTCATGCCTCTTTACAACTCTAGACTGAAGCTTTTACAGGGAAAACTAAAATCAAGGTGGTCAGGACCTTTAACAATTGTTAAAGTTTTCCCGCATGGTGCCATTGAGGTTAAAGAGCCAAATTCCAAGAGAAACTTCAAGGTGAATGGTCAAAGACTCAAACACTATTGGGGTGGTGATGTTGAACATCATAAGAGCTTGATCAGTCTCGTAGATCTGAAATGAGTCGAGGAATAGTCAAGCTAACGACTTTAAAACAAGCGCTCAATAGGGAGGCAACCCCATTTTAGTATCATTTCTATATCCTTTTGGTTTAATTTCTGCGTTAAAATTATTTATCATGCTATTAGTATATTTCCTTTAGCATGTTAGTATAGTAGTACAGTAGTATAGTTCTATGCTAGTAGTAGTATAATAATTTTGTAATATGCTAATAGTAGAGTATCCTTGTAGTATTCATTTATTTAAGCTTTTGGTATCCATTTGTTGAAGGTTTTGGTAGATTTTTGGTTAAGTTTTAAATTTTTAGTATCCTTTTGATATCCATTTATTTAAGCTTTTGGTATCCATTTAGCTAAAATGTTGGTTTTGTTGTACAAGTTTTTAGTTTTAGCTTTTGGTAAGTTGTATTGACTTAGTTTTGCTGGTGCAGGAATGACCTAATTAGTTTTGTTAAAGCCAAGAAAGTAAACTTTTTTTGGCTGATGCAAGACTGGCGCCAATAACACTACATAAGCTCTTTTAACCAAGGGCCATAACGCCTTATTTTCCCCATATTTCCCCACTTTCTATAGACTTGTTATTTGTAGTGCCTTATTTATAAAGGGATATTGGCGCCGCAGGGCCAATAGCGAATTTTTGTTGCTTAAGTTAGCTTTTGCTATACATTTGTTCCCATCTCAAGCCTAATAGCAGCACTCGCTCGGCAACTTATGTCCTCCCTAGTCCAAAATCCTTGCTATCCATTCTCATCAACCCAAACTCAAATCCTTGCTCCTCTCTCTCAATCCACAGTAATCGATCACAAAACTCATTCAATCACAGGGCATTAAGGAGTCCAAATTGCTACAGTCCAAATTGGGGTTACCATCACAGTGAAGAGTCCAACTCATTCAATCACAGGGTAGTTATCCAATTCATAAGTAAGTTTCGATTACGAAGTGCAGTTAGGAGAGATAGGGCTTGGTAATTGGATTAATTTGAAACTTTAGAATTTTTAGCCATTTAAAATTTTGAATATTTGGGGCTTGAATATGGAGTTTCTACTGCTTTGATTTTGAAATTGTTTGGGTTTGCTATTATTGGCTGCTCAGAATTGTTGTGTTTTGCTTGGAATTTTTTTGGGTTTAAGGATCCATAACAAACATTGGAAGGTGTGGGTTGAGGTAGCGCACATCAGGTGCTCGAAATATGTAACGACCGAGAAAATCGGAGTATTTGTAAAATAATTTTATTTGATTAAATAATGAATAAAATTATAATATATGTTATTATATTGAGTAAGCAAGATGATGGTTGTTCTATAACCTAAAAGTGGCGTAATGTTGTAGTATTGTGGCTACGTGATAGAATTAAAGTGTTTGAATTTCCAAGACGAAAATAAAAGCTTTCCGAGAAATTTTCCGAAAAACACTATTCATCAATTTCTGTGCGGGAATTATTTTTGAACTTTCGAGAAATACGTAACGATAGAATAATAAGGAAGGATAGATTATATAATAATAATTCAGTTATGATAACCGTAGTTTTCCGCCTATGTACTAAGTTTTCGTCAAGGAAAGTAAAGATCGAATAAATGATGATCGTATAATAAACAAGTATTATACGAAGTAATGAATACGAGTATGATACGAAGTATTGTACAAGTATATATGAAAGATAGTATGATGTATATGGTGAATGATTATACAAACTTGTAAACGTGAAAAGTACGAAGATTATACGTTAGAAGCTTTAATCCAATTATAATGGACTTGTAGGATTTGTGTAGGAATTGGGCAATCCCAAGTGAAAACTTGTTAAGGCCCAAAGATTAATAGTGCAAGCCCAACTTTAGGCCTAAATTAATTAAACCTAAAGCTCGAACCATGAACCGGACCTGTGGATCGAATCGATGGGTAATCGGGTTAGCAAAACCCATGGGGCAACCCATGTGGGCCCTCATAGGTGTCATGGCTGGCCACTTGGTGGCCAAGCAAAGGATAATTATTGTGGGGAACAAGAAATGAATAGTAAAGAGGTGGAAAGTGTGGAGGTGGGATGATCTAAAGACCCTTATGCCCTCACCTTGTAAATCCTATAAATAGAGAGTTAGGATTTTCATTTTGTGCCTTATTCATTTCACCAACATCAAAACATATTGAGAGAAAATTAAGAAGAGCTAGAGTCTTGCTAATTTAAGAAGAAAAGAAGAAGAAAGAAAGTTAAGAACATCAAAGGTAAGGAATCCTAGACCATTATTCTTCATCTCTTCAATTATAGTTTGATAGAGAAGTGAATATTGGTGGAGTATGTTATATATGGAGTAATAAGGATGGATATTATTGGACTTAAACCTTAATAAGCCATGTTATAAGTGAATCATAATCATAAAAGTTATGAACTAAGGAAGAACATATGAAGAATAGTCATTGTAAGACCCCAACTTTTATGAATAAAGATGAATTTTTCTATAAATATCATTTTTGAATAATTATGGACTTCCCTTTTCATCAAAACTTGTCTGCTTATCTTGTTTAGTTTTAAATATCGTTTATAAGACCAATGGGAAACCTATTCAGAAATCTATCCAGGTCCAGAAGCTCTTCGTCTTCTTCATCTACTCCCTCTTTGGATTCATCTACTAAACAGGTAGTTTCTATCAGAAACATCGAGACCCATTTACAAAATTGGTCTATCCCAAAAACTCCAAATTCTCAAATTTATAACAAAGGCAGTTTTTTGTTTAAATCTGATTATATTATCAAGTCTGTTGAAAGTCCCTTCCTATAACTCAAGGTCATATGACTGTTGAGATGTTGCCCAAGAGGCTGTTAGAAGAAGCCGTTGAAAGAGGCTATAAATATTTACATATCGGGTTCGTTCAAGTGGCGGTTAAACCATTAACCAGAATTGGCCTTCCTACTTCTTTACTGTTATGCAAGTTCAAAGTTAAGGTTTTGAGTATTGTAGGATCAAGTAATGAGACAAAAAAGTTTGGAAAACTATTAAAGTAGACCGGTCCTTCAGATAGAGATGAAGTTATACATCCTAGCAAGGAATCGTTAAACTTTAAGTGTCTTTTGTCTCTTAAGCATAACGGTAAAGAAGTAAAAAGGCCAATTCTGGTTAATGGTTTAACCGCCACTTGAACTAACCCGATATGTAAATATTTATAGCCTCTTTCAACGGCTTCTTCTAACAGCCTCTTGGGCAACATCTCAACAGTCATATGACCTTGAGTTATAGGAAGGGACTATTTAACAGACTTGATAATATAATCAGATTTAAACAAAAAATTGCCTTTATTATAAATTTGAGAAGTAGGAGTTTTTGGGATAGACCAATTTTGTAAATGGGTCTCGATGTTTCTGATAGAAACTACATGTTTAGTAGATGAATCCAAAGAGGGAGAAGATGAAGAAGATGAAGAGCTTCTGGACCTGTATAGATTTCTGAATAGGTTTGTCATTGGTCGTATAAACGATATTTAAAACTAAACAAGATAAGCAGACAAGTTTTGATGAAAAGGGAAGTCCACTATAGGATTTATGTCAAAACAGCTTAACACAACAAAACAGCCTTGAACGGCAACCAACTTACCCTGAACAAAACTTTAAGCTTAATCTATAACAGTATTTAAATGATTTTTATAACAAAATGAGCAAATTCAGATTTCTAAACCAGAAGAAGAAAGCACATATCATCAACAAGATCATACTCTATCTTGGCTTTGATACCAAATATGCCAGGATCATGAGCAACACTTGAGGCTAATACTCCAAAAGCTTCGTGAAAATAAGCTTTATGTCAAGTTGAAGAAATGTGAGTTCTGGCTTGAGGAAGTTGCATTCCTTGGGGACGTGATATCAAATCATGGAATATCTGTTGACCCGACAAAGATTGAAGCAATTCAAACCTGGGAGCAACCTAAATCGGTGGACCAAAAGTCGTAGCTTTCTCAAATTTAATTTGGTTATTATCGGAGATTCGTAGAAGGGTTTTCTCGAATCGCTACTCCATTAACTCAACTGACTCGAAAAGATACAAAATTTGGTTGTAGCGAGGAATTTGAGAAGACTTTTCAAGAACTCAAGAGGAGACTCATTTCAGCACCTGTTCTGACAATACCATATGGCTCGGAGGGATTTTTCATCTACAGCGATGCTTCGGGCAAAGGGTTAGGATGTGTTCTCATGCAACATGGGAAAGTCAAAGCCTATGCCTCACGACAACTCAAAGAATATGAGAGGAATTATCATATTCATGATCTAGAGTTGGCAGCAGTCATTTTTGCACTAAAGATTTGGAGGCATTGCCTGTTTGGAGAGAAGGTGGAGATCTATACGGATCATAAAAGCTTCAAATATTTCTTCACTCAAAAAGAACTCAACATGCGGCAATGACGTTGGCTTGAACTGTTGAAAGATTATGATCATACCATCCAATACTATAAAGCCCCCAAATCTAGGTACTTGAAACCCGAACTCGGTGCTTCACGATACCATTTCTATGAGCGAAATAATACAATAATATAAATATCAAACTTAATTTTACATAATTATCAGAGTCTAGCTCCCAAGTACGTAACCTTTATTACATTCATTACATAGTATGATAGATAATATATATCATTGTCTTAATAGTCTCAAACTATTACATAGAATACCACAAATCTTATTTGGTTAGGTTTCCTTTTCCTTTGTTTCAGCATGAGCTTTCTGGTTCTTCACACTTAGCTGAAAATATTTAAATTAAGCAAGGATGAGCATTTGAGTGCCCAGCAAGTAATAACAATTATATATATATATATAACCTAAAAGAATTTAAATGTTTTCTTTATACTACCCTTCTACAACAAATCAACAGTTGTGAAGTAATCTGAACCGATAATAATAACATAACAACTCTCTTTCAAATTTTTGAAACTACATATTGACTATAACTAGGGTTAAGGTGACATACTATGAACATTATTTTCATTTTTGAAAAGGTTAAACATAAATTCATCTGTAAACCGTCATAACTTACGGGCACGGGGGTTGATCAGCCCGTTATGCCCTGCATTGATCAATACTACATGCAAGAACGAGGGTATCGTTCACTCTGTCCACCTTGGGTGCATAAAAAGTTTTCCCGTATAAGGGATGTTCATACTTGTCTAGGTTCCAAATCAAAGGTTTTATCTTGTTCAACAATAATCTATAATTCAACATATATATATATATATATATATATATATACGGGTAATTAACAAAGATGTATCAACATGTGATTAAATACAATGATTATCCAAGTGGGAACACTTGTATAACTATTTATAGAAATTAACGAAAAGAATATATATCTCAATTACCATATACTAACATGTTGATAATCAATGAGCGTATATGATATAGGGTTAATAATCTGTACAGTAATAATATAATTCTGAAACATTCTTACTTTTGTCCATTGCATAAAGAAAATACAAAGGTAGGATACTTTTGCACGATCTTGGCTTACTACGATTAAGTAACTTAGTTCTATCTTTATATAACACCTATCAGTAATAAGATCATTTTACCGATTAGAATAACATATCTCAACATATAATACTACTTATTGCAGTCAGCACATAACCTAATCACATTGTCACCCATGTTTAACAACTATTGAATCACAAATAATCACATATCTAATCACATTATCTAAGTCCAAATCAATTTCTGAAATGTGTCGGTGTACCGACGACTTTATCGGGTAATTATCGAGTCTAAGACTATGTCATGTAACTTAGTATCAGTCATATTATTTTTAAATGACTTATAATAATTTTTAAACATTTATTATAATTTATCATGAATTTTCAAACATCGAAATCAGTATTAAATGATTTAAATATTAAACAATTCTATTATCATTAATATTTAATTAATATTAAACTATTAATGAAATTATTTCCAAAATATTAAAGTTATTTATAATAACTTAGAATATTTTTAAAGTATTAATATTACCCTTAAATGATTTTTAAAACAATTAAAATTATTTTTAAATAATTATAATTAAAATTTAAATATTAATGTACTATTTATCAAAATATTAAAAGTCTTTAATCATTACTTCAAATATTTTAATTCATTTATATCCTTTTTAAATGATTTTTAAATTCATAAAACCATTTTAAAACTATTTATTTAATATAATTATTAAATAAATTTAATATCATTACTAATAAATTAAGAATTATTAATATTAAATTATTAATGAAATTATCCTTTAAATATTAAAAGTTATATTTTATAACTTAAAATATCTTTAAACACTTTATTTTCATTTAAAATGATTATTATATTATTAAAATCATTTTAAACTAATTTATTTAATATAATTATTAAATAAATTTAATATCATTAATACTTATTAATTAATGAAATTTACCTTTAAATATTGAAAGTTATATTTTATAACCTAAAATACTTTTAAATACATTATTATTATTTAAAATGATTTTTAATATAATAAAATCATTTTAATTAATTTATTTAATTCATTTAGTAAATAACTTAATTATCATTAATATTAATTTATTAATGAAACTTATCAAAAAATATTAAAATTCATTAAAAATAACTTAAAATATTTTCTTATATCGTAATATAATTTTAAATGATTTTTCAAGTATTAAAATCATTTTTAACTAATTTATTTAATATTATAATTAAATAAATTAAATACCAATAATATTTTAAAAATATTAAATATTTATGAAATATACTTGAAATAAATAAAAACTAATTTTTAATTTAAAATAATTTTTAATAATTTATTTGGTATTTTAATATTTAAAAACTATTTTTTTATATTTATTTAATTAAAAATAATTAATTTTTGGAAATTAAATTAATTAAAATACACTGTCTGTCGCTAAAGACTGTCTATAACAACAAAATGTTCTTCGCGTTCTTGGCTAAACCCAGAACATGCATGTCAGTTACCAAGTGGCCTCCTTTGACGAAGCTTTCTGATCTGATCATGATGTTTCTGGACTTGGTTTTGGTCAAAGCGTGTAGTTCTAATGTAGGACTACATGACCCAGCAACAAACATGATCATAGCATACATAACCAACGAGATCTGGAGCCTTGAACAAGCTGTTCTTCATTTGTCTAGGTTACCCAGAAATGAAGAACAGTTCGACTGGCATAACTATTATAGAAATCCTTTTGATGTTTCTGTGATATAACGATTATAGATTCTAGCCAACATGTAACTAAAGAGATCCATCACAAAACATCACTAAAAGAACAACAGATCTAGTATATACAAACTGGTCAAACCATGTCAGAAATAAGCTTCAACACGTTTCTGGAAATTCCCAGAAATACAAATCAGTGCTAGTGGCCTACTTTGACCACTTGCTATGATCTACCTGTTGATTATTTACAAGATCTAAAGACATGGAATCATAGAACATATAACAGGCTACAGGTGTAATACAACAAATCATTAAAACAACATCAGAACTGACAGATCAAAGCTATAGGAAAACTTGTCAGACGTTGTTCGTGGCTTTCTGGGCTGCCCAGAAAAGGCCAAGTCAATGCCGGTCAACGGTATTTGACCGCTAATAACTACCAACCTAGACATCAAATACCTCTGATTCATTTTGCAGATTAAAGACCACATTACAAGCTACACATAACAACGTACAAACAACAAAAATCGAAAACGACCAAAGATATGTGGCCACTGGCATTCGTTGTCAGACCACAGTTTAATTTTTTCCCAGATTTTGCAAATCTTCAAATCCGAGCCTCTAGATGTTATGGATTCAACATCTAGCAACCCAGATCATCATTAGACACTACTAACAACACATTTAACACAAAAAATCTAACATCTAACAACAGATTTATGGAAAGAAATCATGGCTAGGGGTTATACCTTCTTTGATCAATTGATGATTCAAGGCTACTGATTTGGTTCGGGGATTTCGTGGGGCTGATCTTGGGGACTGGAAAGCTTATAAATTTCGTGGGTTTGGGTTGAGAGAAAAGGTTTGAGTGTTTTGTTCAAAATATGCTAGCAAAATGATTTTCTCTCTCTTTTAATCTATATATACAAGTGGTGGATGCATTTATGGCTGATCTAGAGGCTGAGCTGCTGTCATTTGAAGTCAATGGAGTTGTTACATTAGGTCACCAACTCCCCCTATTGTCAAAACCTACTTGTTAGACTCCAACTATGCACAAAAAGGAAAAATGGTCAATTGGCTTTTCAATTTAATGGCATTCTTGTAATCCTTGCAAACCCTTAGGGTTTGATCCTTAGGGTTTTACCCTTAGGTTTAGCACAAAGCAATTGTAATATCTAGTAATTAGGGTTTGCACAAAATAAAAATCTTAGTTTCTAAAATTAGAAAATTCGGTTTTGTTAATTAGATTAGGTTTCTAATTAATTTATACAGGAACATTAGGGTTTAATATCTCTAATTATAATTAACTTTGCTAATTAAAAATTAGGGTTTACGATTTTGATAATTAGGGTTACTAAATTATAATTATGGTTTCTAATTACCAAATTAGGGTTCTAGATATTAGGGTTTTTAATTACTAATTAAGTTTTCCATAATTAGCAACAAATCTACTGTACATGACATTAATCACATTAACACAATTTCTGACTGATCCTAAACTCCAGTTTAGGTTTCAAATTATGGTTTCTCATTTCAGAAATTAGGGTTATATGGTTAGGGTTTTTCTTAAAGATTAATTAGGGTTTTCTAGATTTTAATTAGGATTTACCTAATTAATCATTTAATACACAACATAATTCATATAACACGTTATATAATAATCTTAAACTCGCAATTGATTTTCAAATTAGGGTTTAACCAATTAATATTAGGGTGTTGAAATTATACACCATATATAATTGACCAACCAATATCTTTACGTACATACTGTACATATTTATAGCACTAAAAAATAAAAATATAATTAATATTATATTATTATTCTCATCCATCGATAAAAATCCAAAATTAAGGTTTGGATTCCATATCTGATTTATTCTTCCATAATTAACCTTAATAATTAAGGTAAAATAATTAACTTAATAATCGTACTCAAATTCATATAATAAAACAATTATTATAATTACTCTAAAATCATTTCATATATTATTTAAATAATATATGCTTATATTTTCATGGAAAATAATTAATATAAACATTTCTATTATAAAATTAATTATTATAAGAATATACTTTATAATAATCAATAATTCTAAAATAAAATTATTTGTAAATATTCATGTAATAAATATATTTTATTTATCACATAATTAAATATACACATTATCTTGTATAAATCCTCATCCTTAAAATAAATAAAAAAATATATGCAAAATTTCTGATTTATTTATACAGAAAATATCGGGTTGTAATATTCACCCTTCCTTATAAAGATTCCGTCCCCGGAATCACCGTTTTAAAAACCTATACATACAAGGGTACAGAACATACACAATCATTTCAATTAGATCTTGATCAACTTTGATCGAACTGATCTTTAACTATTCATATAAAGCTTGTCTTTCTGATTAAACGAAAATTTGATTTCTAAAAGAACTCAAATTCCTCCTTCAAAATTTCTTTATATAATAATTTACTATATATAGGAGAATCATGTATAATAAAATAAAAGTTGTACGAATAATACCTGGAGTTCTATTGCCAGCTGCCATCGTGTCCTGGACAGTCATGTTGTAAACCCTTGCTGTTGATTTTGTTTGCTTGTTTGACGAAGTCGGCCCGGTGATTGCTAACGTCCCGCTGTCAGTGCCCGTATTCACACCTCCTGTCTCCGTCCTCCTCTTCGGATAATCCTTCACCTTGTGTTCAGTCGATCCGCACAGAAAACACCCACTATTCATCCTAGGATTAGGGCAGTTGGGAGAGATATGTCCCTCCTGCCCGCACTTATAGCAACCAAATTTTCCTTCAGACATTCTCTAGAGTGGTTCTTTCCACAAGTTTTGCACTGTACCGCTGGCTTCTTAACACCTTCTTGTTTCACTTGCACACTTCCAAAGTTGTTCACCTTCCTCTTTCCATCTCCACTCCTACTCCCACTATTAATTCCTACCTTCCCAGCTCCTTCTACCTTGCCCTTATTCCTTATTTCCTTGTTGTAGAGACTCATGGCCTCACTCCCCTCCTCAGCAATAATATCTTTCTCCATGAGTGCTACAAATGTAGGGATTTGCAACACTGTCACCCTATTGTAGAGCCAGAGTTTTAATCTCAGCTCAAACCTTCTAGTTTTCCTAGCCTCCGTATCAACTTGATGCGGAGCAAACCTAGCCAACTCATTAAACTTAGCGGCGTATTCTGACACCGTCATATTCTCCTATTTTAATTCCAGAAATTTTACCTCCATTCTAGCCTGCATACTAGATGAAAAATAGTTTTTGAAAAATAGAGTTTTAAACCTTTCCCAAGTAACTACACCTTCTCCTGCCCTCGCCTGATTCGCTTCCCACCAAAAATTTGCCTCCCCCTTCATCATGTAAGTGGAAAAAGCAGTCTTCTACCCTTCACCTACCCTAGCTACCACGAATGCTTTTTCAATCTCTTTGACCCAAGTTTGAGCTTCAACAGGGTCAGTTGTACCTTTGAATTTCGGCGATCCCACAGCCTTGAAATCTTTAAATTTCACCAAGCAGTTGTCCGGCGGGTTCCCTGTGGCTGGTATTCCCTGTTTCATAGCCTGAGCTACCATGTTCGCGAAGTTCTGCATCGGGTCTGCTTGTTGTTGTCTCTCAGCATTGTTGACAGATTCTTTTTCCCTTTGGTTTCGAGTTCGACGTCTTGGCGGCATTATCTGATTAAATAAAATCATAAATTTAACTTACATTCTAAACCTTATTACATAAGATGAGTATGTTAAACTTGTTTCATTTTTCAAACATAGATTCATATTCATTTAACGAATATTTTAAATAGCATAGCACATAATGCTTTAAACATCAGCTATCTCTCTGTGACTACAAAAGTCGGGATTTATAACCTTGATTAATACAAAAGTTTTAGAATATTACATTACACAGACATACTAAGCATACATATTACATTAAACACACCTACATTACAGAACCTATACTACCTATTCATTATGCCTTTTTCCTTGGACAACCTTTCGCCTGATGACCTTCTATCCCACAGATAAAACATGTTCCTGGTTTGTAGTCAGGACAATACAGAGTGGTATGTCCCTCATAGCCGCAAAGATAACATATTCTTTTCCCTTTCTTCTTATCGGATTTTTTTTTTCCTAAGTCATGGTCTTCTATCTTTCTCTTCCCCTTCTTGCTCGGAGCTGCACACGATGTGTTGCTTGTGGCTCCCATCTGATCATTTTGGATTTTAAGCTTATCTTGTTCTTCCATTGTTTCTATTAACGCTTGACACAACTGACTATTCAACAGCTTTTCTATCTCCCACGGCCTTTCCAGAGAAGAAACCTTGTTCCTCAGATCCTGCACCTTCGTTGATGCTTGATCAGCTTCAACTTTAGTGTCTGAATCGCTATCTGTCAGCTCCACCATCTCCGGATCTGGTACTACATTTTCTACAATAACCACCTCGTCTGAGTTATTTTCATTGTGAGCCTCTATTTCAGCTATTGGCTTTGATATCAGCTCGGGTGTATGGGTTTGATTCTTCTTCATGCTATATGCATATAACAACCCTTTTCCACCAGACATTTACACACATAAATTATCCTGATTAGCATATAATATATACACACAGCAATCAAGAGTTTTATATGAGTTATCTTTTATTTTGTTTGACGATGAATTTATTCAATTCATCTCTTTTTAAACTCTATATGAGTTATTTATATTTTCAACGTTTCCCTCTTTTCTAAGGTAGCCTAAGGTCTAGCCCACCTAAGGTTTTTAACCCTAAGCTCTGATACCAACCTGTAAAGCCCCCAAATCTGGGTAATTGAAACCCGAACTCGGTGCTTCACGATACCATTTCTATGAGCGGAATAATACTAATAATAATAACAATAATATAAATATCAAACTTAATTTTACATAATTATCAGAGTCTAGCTCCCAAGTACGTAACCTTTATTACATTCATTACATAGCATGATAGATATATATATATATATATATATATATATATATCATTGTCTTAATAGTCTCAAACTATTACATAGAATACCACAAATCTTATTTGGTTAGCTTTCTTTTTCTTTTGTTTCTGCATGAGCTTTCTGGTTCTTCACAATTAGCTGAAAACATTTAAATTAAGCAAGGATGAGCATTTGAGTGCCCGACAAGTAATAGCAATTATATATATATAAGCTGAAAGAATTTAAATGTTTTCTTTATACTACCCTTCTACAACAAATCAACAGTTGTGAAGTAATCTGAACCGATAATAATAACATAACAACTCTCTTTCAAATTTTTGAAACTACATATTGACTATAACTAGGGTTAAGGTGACATACTATGAAATTTCGAAATTTCAAATTTTATATTTTTGATAAAAATAGTTTCATTATGTTGGAATTGTTTGTGTTAGTGAAAATTGACATTTATTCCGATGATAATTGATGTCTATGGGTTATATTGATAAATCGGGTAATTTATCGGATAAATGAGCAATTAATTGCTACTAATTCACATGCTTATATAACTATTTGTTCACATATGTGTACTATTGAATCACATTATTTACTATTAGGGGAGTTGGTGCAAGATTGATAATACTTGCATGACTAAGTTAAAATGGAGGTATAGATGGAGGTACTATATCGCAATTCAGTATTTTTCACATGATTATACTATTGATTCACATTATTTACTATTAGGGAGTTGGTGCAAGATTGATAATACTTGCGAGGACTAAATTAAAAATGAAAGAAAAGTTTGAGGTATTGTCTGTAATTTTTTGAGCCCCAAAACGTGCAATTATCGAAACTATATTTTCTATAAATAGAAGCTCATTCTTCCTTCATTTCTCACCAATTCACAAAAGCTTTAGGCGATTATTATAGAGAGAAATTATAGAGAGAGAAAGAAGAAGAGAAATCGCTACCTCTTTATTCCAGGTATCCAGTTTTTTTCAAGGTAGGGATTATTATTTCTTTCTTTCATCTTCATGAAGAGAACTTCTGTTATTCCATTCTTTGTTATTATGTTGGAATAACACATACATCGCAAGTACCGCATACTGGTGAAATTCTTACATTATTCTATTATTTATCATTACGTTGGAACATCACATGCATGCGTTCACATGGGACCTAGTTCCATTATTTATCATTCTGTTGAAACATCATATACATGCATTCTACGCGGGACTGGTTTCGTCTTTTTATTATTACGTTGGAATATCTATGTATGCGTTTTCTGTGGGACCGATTCCGTCTTTATTATTACGTTGGAATTTTTACATGCATGCGTTTTCTGTGGGACTGATTAAAATCTTTATTATTCTGTTGGAATATCTTGTTCATGCGTTTTACAGGACACGATTAGATTATTTATTATTACATTGGAATAACTTTTGTCTGGTCTATCGCATACATGGTGATTTCTTTTGTTATTCCATTCCTTGTTATACTCAGTTGGTTAAAGTTTTGACTTCTATACTCCATGAAATTAGTGGAATATCCTTGATATTTGCGCTTTATCCAGTATCTTTTCATTGAAATATTCTTCTGAGAATTCTTGAATTTTACTCCACAAAGCAGTATCATGTTGATAATTTAGACGTTATTGATTCCTGGATAAAATAATTCTTGAACTTGTTTTATTGAATTCTTATATCATTGTCATCATCCTCATGTTTATATCTTGTTGAAAGTCATCTGTGGCCTGTAGTGCATAGATAGACTTGGTATGATTATGACCAGAGATTATTTGGTGTAATCATAACCGTAATGTTACAAATGATGTGGTAAAAGTCCTCATTAGCCCGTAGTGCATTGATTGACAGTTGTTGGCATGATCATGACCATTATTGAATACACAAATATTCTTGGCTCGTAGTGCATGGATAATTGTGGTCGTGATACTAAAGAATATCCTTGGCCATAGTGCAGGGGTGATTCGATGATGTGGATTATTTATTAAGCTGAGTCCCAGCGATAAAAGTGATGAAAAACCTTCTAAATCATAAAAGATAGTAGATTTTATTCTCTACTTGACTCTTTTAATGGATTGTTTGTTCCACTGCAGTTAAACTTGATGGTTGTTATATTGTATCAGTTTAACACTGTTGAAGGCTAACGATAATATATTCTGCATTATCTTAGTCATAATATTTCCTACTGAGCTAGTTGAGCTCACCCTTTTACTTTTATTGTTCTCTTTAGGAAATGAGAACGTAGCAGGGACTAGTCGGGGAACGGAGTGACGGACCAAATGATAGCATTAGTAGTCCTCACTATTTTCTAAAATAGTGTAATAATAATTGTAATAAGGACTATTTTTGAGTTTGTATAATCTCTCATAGACAATATTTGTATTCAAACTCACGGTTTATGTTTTGTCGTATTGCATACCTGACGCAGTTGTATTATTAAGTTGTATTTGAATTTATGTACCATGTAAGTGGCGACCCAAGATGGGTGGCGTATACCTAATTTTGGGGCGTCACGGTTGGTATCAAAGCTTAGGGATATGATCCACGGCTAAGATGTGAGACTAGAACTAGGAGGGGAGGCGGGGAATTCCTTCGCTTAGTATGACCTACATAAGTTTATTTGGTATTTGATTGGTCGGTCGAGTATAGTGATAATATGTTGCATGTCAATTAACCCTTGTTTTGTGGCGGTGTTTGAAAATGGCATCCAGAGAATGTTGAGAACATCAATGGAGCACGAGGGAGACCGTTGAGTCTCCACGGATCAATAACCAAGACAACGTGCATCGAGGGAAGGCGACAATCCTCATGCAAACAACAACACTAACCAAATGATGAGCGATGGAATGTTAGAGGCTTCATGCAATTCATGAAACATCGGTAGAGAGGCGGCTCTGTTCAAAATGTAGGTGTAAACACGGAAACTCTCTGACCGGTCACCGCTAAGCAGATTCAAGGAATTTGGGACCACCGGAGTTTATTGGAGAGCCAAAACCACTTAAGGCGGAAGCATGGATAAAGCAAATCACCAAGATATTTGATGTCTTGGGATGCTTCGAGGAGCAAAAGGTTCACTTCGCCACCTTTATGTTTCGTGAAGAAGCAGATTACTTGTGGGAATCTGTAAAACGTACCCAGCCTGACACACTCAAGATGTCTTGGGAGAAGTTCCAATAGCTGTTCAACGACAAGTACTTTCCCGAAAGTATTCGTCACTTAAAGGAGGTGGAGTTTATCAAGTTGGAACAAAACAATATGACCGTGTCGCAATACGAGGCTAAATTTGCGGAGTTATCCCGGTTTGCATCCCATTTGGTCGATAATGAGGAGCAAATGACACAAATGTTTTTAAGAGGTTTGAAACCGGAGATACGTCAATATCTTATTTCTCATAAACTGTGTTTGTACTCAGATGTTGTAAATAGGGCTCGTTTATTAGGCGCGGTAACGAGTCAACGCAACCAAGAGAAAGCGGTAAGCAACATGAAAATACCAGTGGTATCAGTCATCGAAGTGGTGACAACAAACGTGGAGGGAATCAACATGCCAGAATTAGTAACCACTTCGGTGGTAATCATGGCCAAGACAGTAAAAATGGACATTTCAAGAAAAGGAGATTCAATGATGATGGAAAGACGTCGACACCCAAAGACAATAGTGGTTAAGGAAGGAGAACGACCACCTATCAAATTCTTTAAATGCGGAGGGGAGGGACATATCAGTCCAAACTGCGTGATGCCATCCAAAGCGTGTTATAATTGTGGAAGAGAAGGTCACCTAGACCGATTTTGTCGTTCACCGAAGACAAGTTCAAACTAGGATGGAGGCACCAAAGGTCGTCCCCGGAAAAGTCAAAGTCGGTGGTACAAGGGAGAGCATTTGTTGTGACCTCCCGAAAGCAAAGGAACCCGACGAGGTCATCACGGGTAAGCTTATCATAAACTCTAGTGAAGTCTATACCTTATTTGATCTGGGTTCTACCCATTCTTTTATTTCTCTACTTGCGCTCAACGTTTAAAATTGACTCAGGAGAAATTAGACTTTGACTTATCTGTTGAAACTCCATTAGGAGAAACCTTCATTACATCCACTTTGTTTATAAGTTTTGTTTGATTCAAATCGGTAGAACTTACGTTACTGTCGATCTTATCTCCTTAAAAATACTTGCATTTGGCGTGATTCTAGGGATTGATTGGTTAACTACTCATCATGCTAAAATTGATTGTTTTAGTAAGGTTGTTAGCTTTCATATTCCTAATAAACCTATTATCTTGAATTCAAGCGACCAAACCATTAAAATCAATCACGATCATCTCAAGCCACAAAGCTATTCGTTTATTGAAAAAGCGGATGTCAAGCTTTCTTAGCTCAAGTCGCAGATTTAAACAAAATACGCCGATTTGAAGGATATTTCTATTGTTAATAAATTTCTGACGTATTCCTGAAGAACTTGGCCTACCTCCGAGGCGTGAAGTTGAATTTTGTATCAACCTTGAACCGCAGTACAAAACTCATTTCCAAAGCCCCATATCGAATGGCTCTATTGAACTTGAGGAGTTAAAAAACCCGATTCAGCAGGAATTGTTAGACATTGGTTTCATTCGTCCCTAGTAAGTCTCCTTGGGGTGCTTACGTTCTATTCGTGAAGAAGAAAGATGGGAGTATGCGACTTTGTATTGATTATCGAGAGTTGAATCATGTCACCATAAAAAATAGGTACCCATTGCCACGTATTCATGACATGTTTGATCGATTTATAAGGAGCACAAATTTTTTCAAAGATCGATCTTAGATTCGGATATCATCAATTTGAAGGTTAAAGCGAGGATATTCAAAGGCGCCTTCGAACTCGATGCGGGCATTATGAATTCTTAGTCATGTCTTTTGGATTGACTAATGCTCCTGCTTCCTTCATGGATATGATGACCCGAGTATTCAAGGAATATTTGGATCACTTTGTGGTCGTCTTTATTGATGACATCCTTATTTATTCAAAAGCCGTGAAGATCATGAGCAACACTTGAGGGTGATACTCTAAAAGCTTCGTGAATATAAGCTTTATGCAAGTTAAAGAAATGCAAGTTACGGCTTGAGGAAGTAGCATTCCTTGGGCACGTAGTATCAAGTCATGGAATATCCGATTGACCGCAAAGATTGAAGCTATTCAAAGTGGGAGCAACCCAAATCGATGATGGCCAGAAGTCACGTAGCTTTCTCGGTTTAGCTGGTTATTATCGGAGATTTGTGGAAGGATTTTCTCGAATCGCTACTCCATTAACTCAGCTGACTCGAAAAGATACAAAGTTCTATTGGAGCGAGGAATGTGAGAAGAGTTTTCAAGAACTCAAAAGGAGACTCATTTCAGCACCTATTCTTACAATACCATCTGGTTCGGAGGGATTTGTCATCTACAGTGATGCTTCGGGCAAAGGGTTAGGATGTATTCTCATGCAACATGGGAAAGTCATAGCCTATACCTCAAGATAACTCAAAGAATATAAGAGGAATTATCCTACTCATGATCTAAAGTTGGCAGCTGTTGTCTTCGCACTTAAAATTTGGAGGCATTACTTGTATGGAGAGAAAGTGGAGATCTTTACGGATCATAAAAGCCTCAAATATTTCTTCACTCAAAAGGAACTCAACATGCGAAAAGCGAAGTTGGCTTGAAGCATTGAAAGATTATGATCATACCATCCAATACCATCACGGAAAAAGCGAGCGTGGTAGGTGGCGCGACTGAGTAGAAGATCATATGCTGAATGCTGAGTGCAATATTGTCAAAGAAAAGGCCCATTTTGTATGACTTGCAAAGGATGGAGTTAGAGATAAAGACTCAGGGGACCCACATGATGATGGCAAACATCTGAGTAGAACCAGACTTTAATCGATAAAGTTAAAGCCGCTACTGGACACGGAGCTAATGCATTATGAAGAAGAAAGTGCAAGAAGGTGCAACCTAGGAAGCAAGAATCGATGAGGAAGGAATACTTGAAGTCAACTCCGGACTTTGTGTTCCTAATAACCACGATTTAAAGTATAAAATCATGATGGAGGCGCCTAACACACCATTTGCAATCCATCACGGGGAGTACCAAAATGTATCATGATCTTGACATACATTTTGGTGGAGCAATATGAAGAGAGAGATAGCGAGTTTATCTCAAGGTGTTTAACTTGTCAACGAGTCAAGGCGAGCATCAAGTACCAAAAGGTCCATTGCAACCACTTGAAATTCTAGAATGGAAGTGGGAACACATTACTATGGATTTAAGCATTGGTCTTCCCAAGGTTTCTCAAGGCATAGATGCAATTTGGGTCATTGTTGATAGATTAACCAAGTTCCGCTCATTTCTTACCTATACGGAGAAACTTATACACTTGAGCATCTTGCTCGTATGTACATAAATGAGATTGTAAGGCGCATGGTATGCGGTATCCATAGTTTCGATCGAGACCCAAGATTCACTTCAAGATTTTGGGTTAGTTTTGCAAAAAGCTATGGGAAGCAATTTACGATTTAGCTTCGGCATATCATCCTCGAGGCCAGATGAGGCGATCGGAGAGGACCATTCAAACTCTTGAAGATCTATTACGACTCGTGTCCTTGACTTCAAGGAAGTTGGGATAAGTTCCTACCATTGGTGGAGTATTCCTGACAACAGCTTATCAAGCAAGTATTGGCATGGCTCCATTTGAGGCGTTGTTGGGGCCGGAGTTAGTGCGTGTATGACTACGGAAAAGATTCAAATGATCCGACAACGTATAAAACCTCACAAGATCGACAAAGAGTTATGTTGATCTTCGCCGAAAGGGCGTGGAATTCGATATTGGAGATCATGTGTTATTACGTGTTGCTCCGTGGAAGGGAGTTCAAGATTTGGAAAGAGAGAAAAGCTCAACCCTCGATTCATTGGCCCATTTTAATCCTCGATCGAGTAGGGCGTAGGCGTATAGACTCGCCATCGCTATGTATGTCTCGTGTTCATAACGTTTTTCACATATCTATGTTACGTAAATATGTGAAAAACCTGAACCACATTATTGAATTAGAACCAGACGAGATAGAGGAAGATTTAACGTATGAAGAGTTACCTATTAAAATCTTGGATAAAAAGGATCCAATTATACGCTCCAAGGTTATACCTCAAGTCAAAGTTTTGTGGAGAAACCATGATATGGAAGAAATGACCTGGGAGTTAGAATCTGAGATGAAATCAAGATATCCTTACCTCTTCGACATACCAAGTACGCACCCTAATTTCGAGGAAGAAATTTCATAAGAAGGGGATGTTGTAAGACCCCAACTTTTTGAATAAAGATTAAATTTTCTCGAAATATATTTTTGAATATTATGGTGTGGATTTGATATAATAGTTGTGGGTAATATTTACAAATTTTGCAAAGTAAGCAAGTTGTTATATAATATTCAATTGGTCGGGGAATATTCATTTTAACGGGGAATATTAAATGACAATCAACACAATCATTGGTGGACCCCCACAGCGGAATTATTATCGGATCGAGAAAAGCGACAAAAATACTTTATGAAAATAACGACGAAAGTTTTACAGATTAACTGTTGAAACACCCGTGTTGTTAAAAGAAATGCGATGTCTGGCGTGGTTGCATAGTAGCTTTACGGTATTGATTATTGATGCTTACGTGAGAAGTCACTTCGATTATACTCAATTATTGCTACGATAATTGTTGCATCATATCTATCATATTATTGATTCAATTATTATCACAATTATCATCTGCATAAAATGTTTTTTATTAAATCAATACTTGAGGCGACAAAGTTATTCATATTATAAATTGCAATATTTACAATGTCTAGAAGTTCATCGAGGAGAGGTTTGGTCACCTAATCATTGCGACAATAGGGAGAAATCCTTATTGGAAAGCCCCTCTTTCTTGGGGAACGACTTTGGTTGAAAAATATTGTGAGTTATAATATTAATAATGAATGTTGTTAGGAGTTGAATTTGGAGACGCGGACGTGATATTTGAGTGGAGCGACAAAATTAGTAAAATAGTCTATAAACACAAAATTTTACGGGATTCACTATTTGGTCAAAAAAAGTCAGCAGTTGACTTTTAAGCATAAATCAAACTTCAAAATTTCAAAATTTATATTTTTGATAAAAATAGTTTCATTATGTTGGAATTGTTTGTGTTAGTGAAAATCGACATTTATTTAGATGATAATTGATGTCTAGGGGTTATATTGATAAATCGGGTAATTTATCGGATAAATGAGAAATTAATTGCTACTAATTCACATGCTTATATAACTATTTGTTCACATATGTGTACTATTGAATCACATTATTTACTATTAGGGAGTTGGTGCAAGATTGATAATACTTACATGACTAAGTTAAAAATGGAGGTATAGATGGAGGTACTATCACGTGTAATTCATTATTTTTCACATATGATTATACTATTGATTCACATGATTGAACTATTGATTCACATTATTTACTATTAGGGGAGTTGGTGCAAGATTGATAATACTTGCAGGACTAAATTAAAAATGAAAGAAAAGTTGGAGGTATTGTACTGTAATTTTTTGAGCCCCAAAACGTGCAATTATCGAAACTATATTTTTCTATAAATAGAAGCTCATTCTTCCTTCATTTCTCACCAATTCACAAAAGCTTTAGAGCGATTATTATAGAGAGAAATTATAGAGAGAAAGAAGAAGAGAAATCTGCTACCTCACTATTCCAGTATCCAATTTTTTTAAAGGTAGGGATTATTATTTCTTTCTTTCGTCTTCATGAAGAGAACTTCTGTTATTCCATTCTTTGTTATTATGTTGGAATAACCTGTCTATACGAAGTACCGCATACCTGGTGAAATTATTCTGTAATTCTATTATTTATCATTCTGTTGGAACATCCTATCTGTGCGTTCTACGCTGGACCTGGTTCCATTATTTATCATTCTGTTGGAACATCCACATGCATGCGTTCTCTATGGCGGGACTGATTCATCTTTATTATTCATTTGGAATATCGTATACATGCATTTTCGTCGGACATGATTTCGTCTTTATTATTCATTGGAATATCCTATACATGCGTTTTACATGGGACCGATTAAAATCTTTATTATTCTGTTGGAATATCCTTTTCGTGCGTTTTTACAGGACACGATTCCGTTATTTATTATTCTGTTGGAATAACCTGTCTGTGCGGTCTATCGCATGCATGGTGATTTCTTTTGTTATTCCATTCCTTGTTATACTCAGTTGGTTAAAGTTTTGACTTCTATATTCCATGAAATTAGTGAAATATCCTTGATATTTGGGCTTCATCTAGTATCTTTTCATTGAAATATTCTTTTGAGCATTCTTGAATTTTACTCCACAAATCAGTATCATGTTAACAATTTGGACGTTATTGATTCCTGGATAAAATAATTCTTGAACTTGTTTTATTGAATTCTTATATCATTGTCATCATCCTCATGTTTATATCTTGTTGAAAGTCATCTGTGGCATGTAGTGCATAGATGGACTTGGTATGATTATGACCAGAGATTATTCGGTGTAATCATAACCGTAATGTTACAAATGATGTGGTAAAAGTCTTCATTGACCCATTGTGCATTGATGGACAGTTGTTGGCATGATCATGACCATTATTGAATACACAAATATTCTTGGCCCGTAGTGCATGAATAATTGTGGTCGTGATACTAAAGAATATCCTTGGCCGTAGTGTAGGGGTGATTCGATGATGTGGATTATTTATTAAGTTGTGTCCCAGTGATAAAAGTGATGAAAAACCTTCTAAATCATAAAAGATAGTAGATTTTATTCTCTACTTGACTCTTTTAATGGATTGCTTATTCCGCTGCAGTTAAACTTGATGGTTGTTATATTGTATCAGTTTAACACTGTTGAAGGCTAACGATAATATATTATGCATTATCTTAGTCATAATATTTTTTATTGGGCTAGTTGAGCTCACCCTTTTACTTTTATTGTTCTCTTCAGGAAATGAGAACGTAGCAGGGACTAGTCGGGGAATGGAGTGACGGGCCAGATGATAGCATTAGTAGTCCCCACTATTTTGTGAAATAGTGTAATAATAATTGTAATAAGGACTATTTTTGGGTTTGTATAATCTCTCGTAGACAATATTTGTATTCAAACTCACAGTTTATGTTTTGTCGTATTGTACACGATAGTTGTATTATTAAGTTGTATTTGAATTTATGTACCATGTAAGTGGCGACCCAAGATGGGTGACGTATACCTAATTTTGGGGGCGTCACATAGGATACTTGTCTGATGCGCTGCTTATAGTTCGTAACATAGTTCTATCTTTTTATAACACCTATCAGTAATAAGATCATTTTATCGATTAGAATAACATATCTCAACATATAATACTGCTTTTTGCAGTCAGCACATAACCTAATCACATTATCACCCATGTTTAACAACCATTGAATCACAAATAATCACTTATCTAATCACATTATCTAAGTCCAGATCAATTTCTGAAATGTGTCGGTGGACCGACGACTTTATCGGGTAATTAACGAGTCTAAGACTCTGTCTTGTAACTTAGTATCAATCATATTATTTTTAATTGACTTATAATAAATTTTAAACATTTATTATAATTTATCATGAATTTTCAAACATCGGAATCATTATTAAATAATTTAAATATTAAATAAATTCTATTATCATTAATATTTAATTAATATTAAACTATTAATGAAATTATTTCCAAAATATTAAAGTTATTTATAATAACTTAGAATATTTTTAAAGTATTAATATTACCCTTAAATGATTTTTATAATAGTTAAAATCATTTTTAAATAATTACCATTAATATTTAAATATTAATGTACTATTTATCAAAATATTAAAAGTCTTTAATCATTAATTAAAATATTTTAATTCATTTATATCCTTTTAAATGATTTTTAAATTAATAAAACCATTTTTAAACTATTTATTTAATATAATTATTAAATAAATTTAATATCATTAATAATAAATTAATAATTATTAATATTAAATTATTAATGAAATTATCCTTTTAATATTAAAAGTTATATTTTATAACTTAAAATATCTTTAAACACTTTATTTTCATTTAAAATGATTATTATAATATTAAAATCATTTTTAAACTAATTAGTAATTAATGAAATTTACCTTTAAATATTGAAAGTTATATTTTATAACTTAAAATACTTTTTAAATATCTTATTATTATTTTAATATAATAAATCATTTTAATTAATTTATTTAATTCATTTAGTAAATAACTTAATTATTATTAATATTAATTTATTAAATAAATTTATCACAAAATATTAAAAGTCATTAAAAATAACTTAAAAAATTTTCTTATATCATAATATAATTTTAAATGATTTTCAAGTATTAAAATCATTTTAAACTAATTTATTTAATATTATAATTAAAATAATTAAATACCAATAATATTTCAAAAAAATTTAATATTTATGAAATATACTTAAAATAAATAAAAACTAATTTTCAGAATTTAAAATAATTTTTAATAATTTATTTGGTATTTTTAATAATTAAAACTATTTTTTTTTATTTATTTAATTAAAATAATTAATTTTCAAAAATTAAATTAATTAAAATACACTGTATGTTGCTAAAGACTGCCTATAGCGACAAAACCGTCGCTATAGGTGTTCTTCGCGTTCTTGGCTAAACCCAGAACATGCATGTCAGTTACCAAGTGGCCTCCTTTGACCAAGCTTTCTGATTTGATCATGATGTTTCTGGACTTGGTTTTGGTCAAAGCGTGTAGTTCTAATGTAGGACTACATGACCCAGCAACAAACATGATCATAGCATACATAACCAACGAGATCTGGAGCCTTGAACAAGCTGTCAGAGCTGTTCTTCATTTTCTGGGTTACCCAGAAATGAAGAACAGTTCGACTGGCATAACTATTACAGAAATCCTTTTGATGTTTTTGTGATATAACGATTACAGATTCTAGCCAACATGTAACTAAAGAGATCAATCACAAAACATCACTAAAAGAACAACAGATCTAGTATATACAAACTGGTCAAACCATGTCAGAAACAAGCTTCAACACGTTTCTAGAAATTCCCAGAAATACAAATCAGTGCGAGTGGCCTACTTTGACCGCTTGCTATGATCTACCTGTTGATTATTTACAAGATCTAAAGACATGGAATCATAGAACATATAACAGGCTACATGTGTAATACAACAAATCATTAAAATAACATCAGAACTGACAGATCAAAGCCATAGGAAACTTGTCAGACGTTGTTCATGGCTTTCAGTCATTTTGAGAAAAGGCCCAGTCAATGCTCAAATTCACCAATCCAGTATTTGACCGCTAATAACTACCAACCTAGACATCAAATACCTCTGATTCTTTTTGCAGATTAAAGACCACATTACAAGCTACACATAACAACGTACAAACAACAAAAATCGAAAACGACCAAAGATATGTGGCCATTGGCATTCGTTGTCGCACTACGCGGTTTTTTTTTTCCCAGATTTTGCAAATCTTTAAATTCGAGCCTCTGGATGTTATGGATTCAATATCTAGCAACTCAGATCATCATTAGACACTACTATCAACACATTTAACACAAAAAATCTAACATCTAACAATAGATTTATGGAAAGAAATCATGGCTAGGGGTTATAACTTCTTTGATTAATTGATGATTCAAGGCTACTGATTTGGTTAGGGGATTTCGTGGGGCTGATCTTGGGGACTGGAAGCTTATAAATTTCGTGGGTTTGGGTTGAGAGAAAAGGTTTGAGTGTTTTGTTCAAAATATGCTAGCAAAATGATTTTCTCTCTCTTTCAATCTATATATACAAGTGGTGGATGCATGTATGGCTGATCTAGAGGCTGAGCTGCTGTCATTTGAAGTCAATTGTGTTATTACATTAGGTCACCAACTCCCCCTATTGTCAAAACCTACTTGTTAGACTTCAATTATGCACAAAAGGGCAAAATGGTCAATTGGCTTTTCAATTTAATGGCATTCTTGTAATCCTTGCAAACCCTTAGGGTTTGACCCTCAGGGTTTGACCCTCAAGGTTTGACCCTCAGGGTTTAACCCTAAGGTTTAGCACAAAGCATTTGTAATATCTAGCAATTAGGGTTTGTACAAAATAAAAAAATAAAAATCTTAGTTTCTAAAATTAGAAAATTAGGGTTTATTAATTAGATTAGGTTTCTAATTAATTTATACAGGAACATTAGGGTTTAATATCTCTAATTATAATTAACTTTGCTAATTAAACAATTAGGGTTTACGATTTTGATAATTAGGGTTACTAAATTATAATCAGAGTTTTTAATTACCAAATTAGGGTTCTAGATATTAGGGTTTTTAATTACTAATTAGGTTTTCCATAATTAGCAATAAAATCTACTATACATGACATTGATCACATTAACACAATTTCTGACTGATCCTAAACTCCAGTTTATGTTTCAAATTAGGGTTTCTCATTTCAAAAATTAGGGTTGTATGATTAAGGTTTTTCTTAAAGATTAATTAGGGTTTTCTAGATTTTAATTAGGGTTTACCTAATTAATCATTTAATACACAACATAATTCATATAACACGTTATATAACAGTCTTAAACTCACAATTGATTTTCAAATTAGGGTTTCCCATAATAAAACTAGGGTTTAACCAATTAATATTAGGGTGTTGAAATTATACACCATATATAATTGACCAACCAATATCAATATGTAAATCCCCCAAACTCGGGTACTTGAAACCCGAACTCGGTGCTTCACGATACCATTTCTATGAGCGGAATAATACTAATAATAATAACAATAATATAAATATCAAACTTATCTTACATTTATCAGAGTCTAATCCCAATTACGCAACCTTTACTATAATTCTTTACATGATATATAATACATATCATTGTCTATATATTATCTAACTATTACAAAAGATACCATTAAACATGTTTTGTTTGCTTTCCTTTTCACTTGTTCTTGTCTGAACCTTCAAGTTGTTCATGCCTAGCTGAAAACATTTAAATTTAAGGAAGGATGAGCATTTGGGTGCCCAGCAAGTAATAACAATTTGAAATATAATTAGCTGAAAGAAATAAATGTTTTCTTTGTACATCACTTCTACAACGAATTTATAGTTGTGAAGTAATCTGAACCGATAATAACAACATAACAATTCTATCTCAAATTTTTAAAACTACGTATTGACTATATATATAGGTATTAGTCGACAGATTATGAACATTGTTTTTAGTTTTCGCTAAGGTTTAGCAGAACTTCATCTGCAAACCGTCATAACTTACGGGCGTTAGGTTGTACTTCCCATGGGCCCTGTATTGATCAATACTACATTACAAGAACGATAGGATCACTCACTCTGTCCGCCTTGGGCGCATAAAAGTTTTTCTGTGATCGGGATGTTCATACTTAGACTAAAATTCGAACCAAAACAATTTGATTGGATACAAAAAGGTTTTTATCATATTCAACGACATTTCGAAATTTGTGTCTAGCTGGTCAAATAGCTTAGACGTATTATATATATATATATATATATATATATATATATATATATATATATATATAAACATGTGTTTAACTATAATGATTATCCAAGTGGGGACACTTGTGTAACCATATTTAGAAATTAACGCATGAATAATATATATCCAATTACCATATATACTAACATGTTGATAAACAATGATCGGATATAGAATATATCACAATAGGGTTAATAATATAGCATAATAATAATATAATTCTGAAACTTCTTACTTATGTCCATTGCATAGAGGAAATGCAAAGGTAAGATACTTGCCTGATGCGCTGCTTACAGTTCACAACTTAGTTTTATCTTTTATATCACGACCTATCATTAATAAAATCATTTGATCAATTAGAATAACATACTATAACACATAGCACTTCTTATTGCAGTCACCATGTAACCTAATCACATTATCACACATATTAAACAGTCATTGAATCACAAACAAACACATATCTAATTAAATTATCTAAGTCCGGATCAATTTTCAAACACGCCGATTGTAATAAGCGAATTTTATCGAGGTAATTATCGAGTCTAAGACTCTATCGTGTAGTTCAATATCCTGTAAGTATCAATCATATTATTTTTAAATAACTTATAATAATTTTAAACATTTATTATAATTTATCATGAATTTTAAACAAGGAATCATTATTAAATGATTTAAATATTAAATAATTCTATTATCATTATTATTTAATTAATATTAAACTATTAATGAAAACATTTCCAAAATGTTAAAGTTATTTATAATAACTCAAAATACTTTTAAAATATTAATATTACACTTAAATGATTATCATTAATATTAAAATATTAATGCATTATCTATCAAAATATTAGAAGTCATTAATTATAACTTAAAATATTTTTAATTCATTAATATCCTTATTAAATGATTTTAACTAAATAAAACTATTTTAAAACTATTTATTTAATATAATTATTAAATAAATTTAATATCATTTATTATTAAATTAATATCATTAAATTATTAATGACATTATCCTTTAAATATTAAAAGTTATATTTTATACCTTAAAATATCTTTAAACACTTTATTTTTATTTTAAATGATTTTTATAATATTAAAATTATTTTTAAACTAATTTATTTAATATAATTATTAAATAATTCTAATATCATTAATAGTAAATAATTAATCTAAATTTACCTTTAAATATGGAAAGTTATATTTTCTAACTTAAAATATTTTTAAACTATTTATTTTTATTTAAAATGATTTTTCTAATATTAAAATTATTTTTAAACTAATTTATTTAATATAATTATTTAATAAATTTAATATCATTTAATATTAAAATATTAATATTTTTCATGACAAAATATCAAAAGTCATATTTATAACTTAAAATACTTTTATAACCTTTAAATTATTTTCTATAATTTTTAAATCATTAATTTATTTTTCATAATTTATTTAATATATTAAATAAATAACTTAATTATCATTAATATTAATTAATTAATGAAATTCATCACAAAATATTAAAAGTTATCAAAAATAACTTAAATTATTTTCTTATACCATAATATAATTTTAAATGATTTTCATGAATTAAAATCATTTTTAAATAATTTATTTAATATTATAATTAAATAAATTAAATACTTTTAATATTCCAAAATATTAAATATTTATGAAATATATTCAAAATAATTAAAAACTAATTTTTGATTTTAAAATAATTTTTAGTAATTTATTTTGTATTTTTAATAATTAAAAACTAATTTTTTCTATTTATTTAATAAAAATAATGAATTTTAGAAATAAACTATCAGCTAAAGGACCTATAACGCATTTAAACCTGTCATTATAGGTGTTCTTGAGCTGTTCTTGGCCAAACCCAGAAAAGCGTGTTAGTGACTAAGGTGTCACGTTTGACCAACAATTTCGCCATGATCCAAAGGTATTCTTGTTAGCCTAAACTATTTGGAGTGTAATATAAATGCAATACTACAATTAGAAATCGATAACATGGCCAACACACATCTCATCTGATAGATCTAAGCTCTCAAATATCTTGTCAGAGCTGTTCTTCATTTCTGGGTTTTCCAGAAATGAAGAACAGTTCATACTGCCTTCTTTCGATCTTTATAACTCTCTATATAGATATGATTTATGTGATATAACACTTTAAGTATGTAGATGATATGTTAGTGAAGAGATCTAATACAAAAAATACATATAACATCAACAGATTCGATAGATACATGTCGGTCAAACCATAATGGAAAAATTTCTCGTGAAGGTTCTGGGTTTCCCAGAAACCTTCATAAGGCAAAACGGTCAACGTACTTTAACCAGGGCTAACTTCGATCTTGTTCATGTTCTGGGTAATATAAAGGTAGGTATATGTAGTACTCATGTCAGTCTACAAGTTTATAACAACAACATGATCATAACACTTAACAGAAGCAAGATCAAGAGCCTGCAAAATCCTTGTCGACGTTACGGGCAATTCCTAGTCGCCAAAAACAAATTGGTCAATCTTGGTCAACCCACTTTGACCCTTTATAACTTTTAATCTACAATCGATCTGGCTTTGAATCAAGTTCCAGAGTAAAGCCCTTACAACATACTACAAGACCAAACATTTAAACATCAAAACAAAACCACACAATGAGATCTACAGCCTCTGACATTAGTTGTCAGAACACAAAAATGAACTTTTTCCATATTTGCACAAACACTAGATCCGAGCTTATAGATGTTATTGATCCAACATCTATCAACTCAGATCACTTAATAACACTATAAACAACATATTCTAACACAAAAACATAACTTTTAACAGAGGATCAAAGTCTGAAATTTTGATTAGGGTTTTATACCTCTCATGAGCAATTCTTGATTCTGTGCATATGATTTGTTATGGTTGATCGTGGGGCTGTTCTTGGGGACTAATATACTACCATATTTTGAAGCTTTTAGAGAGAGAGGGTCTAGGATGATTGTTGTGATAAAATGGGGCAAATAATGAAACTTTTCTCTCTCATAATCTATATATATATGTGTTAGTTACATTGAATTGGCTGATCAAGAGACTTGTTGCTGTCATTTTTCATCACATGGGGTTGTTGGATTTGGTCACCAACTTCCCATATTGTCAAAACCTATACTAGCTTCAATAATACAACTAAGGGCATACATGTCTTTTGGATTTTAAAATTAAGGGCAAAAATGTAAACTTGTCAAACCCTTAGGGTTTAGGATTTGGATTAGGGTTTGAACCATTTTAGGTTTTAAGAGCAAATTTCTAGGATTTCTAATTTAGGGTTTGCACAAAAAATAAATAAGTAAATAAATAAATTTTAGTTTCTAAAAATTACAAATTAGGTTTACTTAATTAGATTAGGTTTCTTAATTACACTATACATGAACATTAGGGTATTATTTACTAATTATAGTTAACCTTGCTAATTTAGCAATTAGGGTTTATAATTAGTAATTATGTTTTTAAAATTACAAATTAGGGTTTCCACAAAAATAAAAATAATATTAGTTTCTAATTTTTGCAAATTAGGGTTTCTTAATCGTGTTTAATTTTCTAATTACATTATACATGAATATTAGGATTTTAATGTCCATTAATTAGCATTTAGCTTTCAATTAACAATTAGGGTTACCAATTTAGCAAATTAGGGTTACTAATTTACAAATTAGGGTTTCTAGCTATTTAGGGTTTATTAATCAATTAGTTTGTTTTTAATTACTTAACACTTTGCTAATTAGGTTTAAGAGACACTAATTAGCATTACACTTCCCAATTTAGCGATTAGGGTTTACCCTAATCAAATTACGGTTTATAATTTAGAAAAATAATAAGGGTTTATACAAAAAAAATTTAGGGTTTTGAATAATAATGATTCTCCCTAATTAGGGTTAATACCATTAGTACCGGTCATTACCCACATCAACATGATTACATAACAGTCTTAAGCTGACATCCGACTTTTGAATTAGGGTTTAACAGCTTAAAACTAGGGTTTTGACAGTATACACATAATTTACACAACACCGTCTCGAATTTCCCGTTTGAATTTCACAATATGGTGAAACAAATTAATGTTAGTGTTTGGTCATGATATATAATTGAACAACCATTATCCGTCCACACATATACAGTACATATTTATAGTACTGAAAAATAAAAATATAATTAATATTATATTATTATTTTTATCCCTTGATAAAAATCCAAAATTAGGGTTTGTATTCCATATCTAATTTATTGTCCATATTTAACATTATTAATTAAGTTAAAATAATTAACTTAATTAAACTAGCATAAATTCATATATTAAAATAGATTAATTATTATAATAATTCTAATAATCATTTCATATATAATTTAAATAATATATAATTATATTTTCATGGAAAATAAATAATAAAAACATTTCTACTATAAAATTAATTATTAAAAGAATAAACTTAATAATAATCAATAATTCTAAAATAAAATTATTTATAAACATTCATGTAATAAATATATTTTTATTTATTACAATAATTACATAAGCTTTATCTTGTACAAATCCTCATCCTTAAAATAATAATAATAATAAAATTATATGCAAAATTTTGATTTATTTATATAGAAAATATCGGGTTGTTATATAATAACATACATATACATACATATTTATAAGATTGAAAAATCAAAATATAATTAATATTATATTATTATTCTCATCCATTGATAAAATCCAAAATTAAGGTTTGGATTCCATATCCGAATTATTCTTCCATAATTAACCTTAATAATTAAGGTAAAATAATTAACTTAATAATCAGTACTCAAATTCATATAATAAAATAATTATTATAATTATTCTAAAAATTATTTCATATATTATTTAAATAATATATGCTTATATTTTCATGGAAAATAATTAATAGAAACATTTCTACTATAAAATTAATTACTATAAGAATATACTTTATAATAATCAATAATTCTAAAATAAAATTATTTGTAAATATTCATGTAATAAATATATTTTTATTTATCACATAATTAAATATACACATTATCTTGTATAAATCCTTATCCTTAAAATAAAAAAAAAAATTATATGCAAAATTTCTAATTTATTTATACAGAAAATATCGGGTTGTTACAAATACTATCCTGAAAAAACGAACGTAGTAGCTGACGCATTGAGTAGAAGATCATATGCGGGTACGAGTGCAATATTGTCAACGCAAAGGCCCATTTGGTATGACTTACAAAGAATGGAGATAGAGTTAAAGACTCTAGGGACCCATGTGATGATGGCGAATATCTGAGTAGAGGCAGGCTTTAATCGATAAAGTTAAAGTTGCTTGCTCTGAGAACTTGGTCGATGCGTATGAGGAAGAAAGTGCAAGAAGGTGCTATGCCAGAAGCAAGAATCAATGAAGAAGGAATACTTCGAGTCAACTCCAGACTTTGTGTTCCTAACGACCCTGATTTAAAGTATAAAATCATGATAAAGGCGCACAACTCACCGTTTTTAATCCATCCTGGGAGTACAAAATGTATCGTGATCTTCGACATACATCTTGGTAGAGCAATATGAAGAGAAAGAGATAGCGGAGTTTATCTCAAGGTGTTTAACTTGTCAACGAGTCAAGGGGAAGCATCAAGTGCCAAAAGGTCCATTGCAACCACTTGAAATTCCAGAATGGAAGTGGGAGCACATTACCATGGATTTTGTTACTGGTCTTCCCAAGGTTTCTCAAGGCATAGATGCAATTTGGGTCATTGTTGATAGATTGACCAAGTTTGCTCACTTCTTACCTATACGAGAAACTTATACACTTGAACGTCTTGCTCGTATGTACATAAACGAGATTGTAAGATTGCATGGTATGCCATTATCCATAGTTTCGGATCGAGACCTAAGATTCACTTCAAGATTTTGGGTTAGTTTGCAAAAAGCTATGGGCACGGATTTACGATTTAGCTCGGCATATCATTCTCAGATGGACGGATAGTCGGAGATGACTAGTCAAACTCTTGAAGATCTATTAAGACTATGTGTCCTTGATTTCAAGGGAAGTTGGGACAAGTTCTTACCATTGGTGGAGTTTTCCTATAACAACAGTTATCAAGCAAGTATTGGCATGGCTCCATTCGAGGCGTTGTATGGACGCAAGTGTCGTTCTCCAGTATGCTGGGATGAGGTGGGTGAAGCAACGTTGTTGTGACCGGAGTTGGTACGTATGACTATGGAAAAGATTCAAACGATTCGACAACGTATAAAAACCTCACAAGATCGATAAAAGAGTTATGCTGATCTTCATCGAAAGGATGTGGAATTTGATATTGGAGATCGTGTGTTGTTACGTGTTGCTCTATGGAAGGGAGTTACGAGATTTGGAAAGAGAGGAAAGCTCAATCCTCGATTCATTAGCCCATTTTTAATCCTCGATCGAATAGGAACTGTAGCTTATAGACTCGCTTTACCACCAAGTATGTCTCGTGTTCATAACGTTTTTCACATATCCATGTTACATAAATATGTGGAAGACCCGAACCACATTATTGAGTTAGAACCAGATGAAATAGCGGAAGATTTAACGTATGAAGAGGTTCCTGTTAAAATCTTGGATAAGAAGGAACATATTATGCGCTCCAAGGTTATACCTCAAGTCAAAGTCTTGTGGAGAAACCACGATGTTGAGGAAATGACCTGGAGTTAGAATCTGAAATGAAATCAAGGTATCCTTACCTCTTGACATACAGTGCGTGCATTCTAATTTTGAGGGCGAAATTTCATAAGAAGGGGAGGTTGTAAGACCCCAACTTTTATGAATAAAGATGAATTTTTCTATAAATATCATTTTTGAATAATTATGGTGTTGATTTGTTATAATAGTAAAGTTGTGGGTAATATTTATAAATTTTGCAAAGTAAGCAAGTTGTTATATAATATTCAATTGGTCGGGGAATATTCGTTTTAACAGGGAATATTTGTACAACGGAACAATCATTGGTGGACCCCACAACAGAATTATTGTCGGATTGAGAAAACGACAAAAATCTTTTTAAGAAAATAACGGCGGAAGTTTTACCGTTAACTGTTGAAACACCCAGTGTTAAAAGTATAGTAATACGTGTAGTTGCATAGTAGCACACAGTATTGATTATTGATGCTTACGTGAGAAGTCACTTAGTTTTGTTCAATTATTGCTACAAAGAATTAATTCTTGCATAAGATCTCACGTTATTTGATTCAATTATTGTTGATATTTTATATATTAGTAAATCAATAATTGAGGCGACAAAGTTATTAATATTATTATTTGCAATATTGATGATGTCTAGAAGTTACATCAAGGAGAGGTTTGGTCACCTAATCATACCAATAGGGAGAAATCCTTATTCGAAAGCCCCCTCTTTCCAGGAACGACATTGGTTGTTAAATATTGCGAAAATAATAATAATGAATAAATATTGTTAAAAATATTGAAAGAATTTTTATGAAATATTTGTTGTAAATTTTGCTTATTATTTGGATTTTCACTTACCTATTTTTCAAAATAATCGGTAGAAAGTTATTCATTATAAGAGATGGAGGCCACATGTGATGATGACACAGGTGGGGCCTATGGATGTTGAAAGTTGAATTGTTGGGAGTTTTTCCAAAAGATGTTCACTGGGGGGGGGGGGATTGTTTTCAAACCAACATGTGTTATATATATATATATATATATATATATATATATATATATTATATTTTTGTTTTACTTATTGATTGCATTGAATTTAAGTAACCGAAGGTTTCGTATGATGCCCATGAAGTTTTATTTTGAATGTTGCATCCATGATAAATTCCTAACAGTGCCCTTCCATTCTCCTATAAATAGGATGCTTAGTTAGAATTGAAAATCACACCAGAATTAGAGAATTCTTCTTCTATAATCTTGAGCGTATTTCTTTAGAGTTTAAAAAAGCTTTGAGCGTAGAAAATAGTGCAAGTTTTCCTCAAGAATATCCCCGCCCTACCAGTCGGCACACTCTTCTTTTTAAGGTAAGGGATGTTATTTTTGTTCAATATTTGTATAAAATAATATTTTTTTTCATACTCTGTAGTATATAAGTAATATTATTTCGTTTCAGATTTCGAATTCTATACTCATTTTGTTAAGTTTTGGCTTCTATACTCCATGAAATTAGTAGAATATCCTTGATATTTGCGCTTTATCCAGTATCTTTTTATGAAAATATTATTCTAAGAATTCTTGATAAGTTTTAACTTTTTCATGTCGGAGTACTATTCACGGGGTTACTATTCCCGAAGTACTATTTATGGGGTACTATTTACTCGAGTACTATTCATCCGGAGTATTATTCATGATAAAAATTGATTCATTTTTGGTCCAAATTATTTTTGGTACAATATTATTCTTGAATTTTACTCCACAAAGCAGTATCATGTTGACAATTTAGAGGTTATTGATTTCTGGATAAATTAAATTATAAATCTTTAAAAATTTATCCTTGAACTTATTTTATTGAATTCTTATATCATTGTCATCATCCTCATGTTTATAATATGTTGAAAGTCATATGTATTTGAAGTGCATAGATGGACTTGGTATGATTATGACGTGGATTATTCGGTATAATCATGACTTTAATGTTACAAATGATGTGGTAAAAGTCCTCATTGGCCCGTAGTGCATTGATGGACAGTTGTTGGCATGATCATGACCATTGATGAAAACACGAATATCCTTGGCATGGATAATTTTTGGTCGTGATACTAATGAATATCCTCGTCAGTAAAGTGTGGATGATGTGGATTATTTATTGTCGAGTCTCATCGATAAAAGTGATGAAAAACCTTTTAAATCATAGAAGATAGTAGATTTTATTCTCTACTTGACTCTTCTAATGGATCGCTTGTTCACCGCATGATTAAACTTGATGTTTGTTATATTTTATCAGTTTAACACTGTTGAAGGCTAACGATAAATTATTCTGCATTATCTTAGTCATAATATTTCTTACTGGGCTAGTTGAACTCACCCTTTTACTTTCATTGTTCTCTTCAAGAAATGAGAACGTAGCCGGAACTAGTCGGGGACGGAGTGACGGTCCAGAGGATAGCATTAGTAGTCCTCATTATTCTATGAAATAGTGTGATAATAAATATATTGAGGACTCTATTTGAGTTGAATACTGTCTAGAAGACAATATTCGTATTAAAACTCTTGGTGTATATTTTGTCGTATTTTACACGACAGTTGTATTATTAAGTTGTATTTGAATTTTGTACCTTGTATTTGGCGACTCAAGAGGGGTGATGTATACCTATTTTGGGGGCGTCATAGTCATATTGTTGTTGATGGACAAATTGAAAACCATTGTGTATAAGATTTGATGAAATATGTTTGGTTAGGTTGATAGATATATGGAATGAATCCATTTTGAACGGTGTAAAAAATCTCAAGTAACGAAGTTATGGCGAATTTTACGAGATTAGACGATAATCGTCGAAATCGTGAAATTCTCGGAATGAAAGTAAAAAGTCACCGTTTAACTCAGAAACATTGGTTTTCGATAGAGAAGAGTATAACTTTGCATTTTAGAGTTGCAGACTAAAAAATGGTCAAATTCCGACTTAGAACGAAGAAACGAGCTTTGAACGTTCACGAACGTTTAACGAACGCTCAATAATGAACTTAATCGGTGAATTCCGTGTTAACGGATTCGAAAATGTAAGATTTTCTAATGAAATTGTAGTACACGTGATATGTGAGCTAATGGCTTTTGAACGAACCAATTCCGACTTATAATAAGTAAGTTATGAGCCCGAAAATATTGCATAAGAAACAAACTGTGAAATTTTTCTCGAGGCATTAAAATTAAGACACCATTGCATTGCAACAAGGAGTTAAATTAAGTGACTTATTGCGGCAAAATCGAGACTTTTCATATCTTTGTTAAATGGCACGCATGCAAGCCGCCCATAAATATAAGACTTGGCGCCGCAACGCCGAGACTAAGGATTCGAATCGCTAACTTTGCTGCAAAGGCGAAGCTTACAAAAGGAAGATGGCGTCGTAGCGCCATCACTAGGAAAAATTCAATAATGAATAAAAATGAAGGTAAAGGAAATAGAAGTTGATTGAAGGTGAATTATAACTTTAATTAACTTAAAGTAACATCCTTAAGGATGATAATATTCTTGAGAATTACAACTAAAGGTTGATAAAGATTACTTGAACGTAAATACAATGTATTACGATAAACCGTAACGAATATTAACCAAGCTAAAGAATGATTAGATTCAAAAGAAAGGTAAGATAAATTAGTGACCATACATGATTGTTTATGACCTAATGTGGTATGTTATGTGATCATGTATTGTAGAATCCTTAAAGACTTAAAGGAAAAGTATATTAACTGTAGAAGACGCTGAAGGCAAGTGTTCTAACCCTTGTCTATGTTCTTTTGAACAACCTTGGTAATTCATGTATCTTACGCATGAATTGATGTATAATGACGTCGAAGCCAATTCCTTCGGCTAGACTTAATGTGTTTTGTGGATTTCCTTATAATCTATCAAAATATTGTCAATGTTGCTATCTTTTGCCAAACTATTTTGGTATTGATTTCAAAGAAAGACTGAGTATGAATAAACAAATGTTTTGTCCTACAACGACAGGCACATGAGGTTTCCAAAACTTAAACGTATATACGTTTAAAAAAGTAGTGTTGTACAACATAGAGTACTATAGGCTGATCACCTAGACGTGCTCGTAAGATATTACCAACTTGCGGACTTGGTTTCGGGTTGTCCTTTTCAAAGAAAGAATGAAATACTCAAGGTCTTGGACCAAAATTGATGTTTAACTTATGTTGTTCATTGTTAAACGTTTTAAGGAAAAGAGAAGTGCTATTTTGAATTATCTATAGTACTTCATAACTATTGATTCAGTTATTGAAGATATACGATTCATATGATTCAAACATATTGCTTAATTGAAATTTTCATACTTGCTGAGCTAGTTATGCTCACTCTTGCTTGAACCATATGAATGCAACTAAGACTGAACGAACTGAAAGATCTAGTAAAGATAAAGGGAAGGCTAAGACGGATAAATAAGTTGCCTTTGTAATAGTATAGTAGGGATGTTGTAATTATTTGATATTATGACAAAGAACCTATGTAATGGTTACAAAGAACCTGGGAATGGTAATATTGTTTTAGAATATATAGAAGACATATTCACTCTTTTGAGGTATTTCAATTGAATGTATGTGTGAACTGTAGCACCGTGTAGCACCATCTGGTAGGTTTGAAAATACCCAAATTTGGGGGCGTCATAGGTTTGTATCAAAGTTGTAGGTTATAAAACTTAAGGGGGGAATAGAACCTTAAGCCATAACCTTAGAAGAGTTAAAGAAGTAAAAGATGAAGTTAACCCTAAAAATGCATTAAATGTTATATGTGTTTTTACTATTCTAATGATGTGTACTAATCAAACTAATTTGTTTTGTTGTAGATTTTAGGAGATAACATAATATATAGGGATATACATATCGTTAGTGAGGAGTCTGTGAATCAAGTAGAGATCTTACCGACCCCTGTAGCTAAGGTGCCAGAAGTGGTGGTGATCGAGTCAGAAGACTCGGAGAACTTAGAATTCATGTCCTTGTTTGATGGCATGCCACAAGATGAAGTGAGGCGGTGTCGTTTAATACGGTAGCACCTGCAAAAGAGATGACTCCGGGGGAGTCAATGAAGGCGTTATTCATGACGATATTAGATAGAAATATCCAGTTGGGGAAGGAGGTGAGAGAGTTGAAGGAAGAGAACCATGATATCTTGGAGGACAAGAAAATTATGGAAACGATATGGGAGGAGGAGCACGATGAGAGAGTTTTGGAAAAGGACAAGGTCCATGAGCTGAAACATGAGGTCTTTGAGCTTAGACACGAGATAAAGGCAAAGAAACAAAAGATTAGTAGAATGTCCTATATACATAGGAGTTCTCATGGATATTTTCAGCGGCAAGTGGCTGAGTATCCGGTAGAGGCAAGGCAGACTCGGCATACTATCAGTCAAGATGTTATATCCAGTCTTGCCAATGCGGACTATGAAAATGCTATAGGGTAAATGTAACTTAGTTAGTAACTAGAGTAAAGTTAGATATGTAAATATGATGTATCTAAGTAGTGACGTAAACCCCTCTTTTGTATATCAAAGGGTAATCTTTTGTAAATTCCAATTTTTGGAAAGCAATTGCGCGAAAGTAATGTAATCAGCTAAGGTTGTGTAATTATGAATGATGTAGTGTTATATTACAAAGAAGCAAATCAATATAAGCCTTTTATGGAACATGTTGTCCAATGAGTTTGAAGTTATTGTTTAATAATGAATAATAACTAACTAACAAGGAGAAAGTAATAATGACGTGTTATTTATCTTAACAGAAAGATGCCGCCAAGAAGAAGACAACGAAATCAAGAAGCCAATGTGAATCAATCGGAAGGGGGACCGATTAATCCAATGCAAGAGTTCGTTAATTTATTAATGGCTGCTTTTAATAAGAATGGGGCGAATATACCCGTAAATCCTACGGTAGTACGGGCTACTACGTTTAAGGATTTTAAGAGTGTAGGTCTTCCAGAGTTCAAAGGAACTATGGACCCTATAGAAGCCCAGACTTGGGTAAAAGAAATAGAGAAGACATTTATTATTCCAAATGTCAAAGAGGGGCAAAATGGTTTCTTTTGCTACCTACATGATGAAAGGAGAGGCCAACTTCTGGTGGGAGGCAAACCAGGTTAGGGCTGAAGTAGAAAACTTAACGTGGACACGGTTCAAGGAGATTTTTTTCGAGAACTACTTTCCTATGAGTATGTAGGGGAAGATGGAGATGAGGTTCCTAGAATTGAAATAAGGGTAAATGACAGTTCCCCAATATGCTGCCAAGTTTAATGAACTGGCGATTTTGCTCCACATCAGGTGGATACAGAGGTGAGGAAGGCTAGGAGATTTGAGCAGAGCTTGAAACCCTGGCTCTATATCCTGATATCTGTGTTCCAAAGTAATTCTTTTGGAACCATTCTGGAGAAGGAAATAATTGTCGAGGGTGCTAATGAGGCTCTAAGCCAATACCACAGAGAGAAGAAGAAAAAGAATAAGGTAGAAGGGGGAGTGAAAATAGAGGGAGCCAATGGGAGTGTCAACGGGCAGAAGAGGAAGGGTTTTAACTCTGGGAATACTGGAGTAAAGCAAGGAGATCCTCAGAAGAGGATAGAGGCGTGCAAGAACTGTGGGAAGATTAACTTAGGAGTCTGTCTCAAGGGAAAGGCAATGTGTTACAACTGTGGACAGGAGGGGCACATTTTGCCTAACTGTCCAAGTCCGAAGAAGAACCATGGATGTTTCGTATGTGGATCAACTGATCACATGGGGAAGAATTGCCTGAAGAAGGGGACGGATGGGAATACGGGCGCTAATAGCGGTAAGTTAGCTATTGGTGGTCCAGCTCAGACGAGTAGGCCGATGGCCCGCACCTTTAACATGACGGTCCAAGATGCAGTTGCATCAGGGGATGTAGTTGCATGTATTATCCCGATCAACGATATAAATGCTTATGTGTTGTTTGATTCGGGTGCTACTTGTTCTTTCATAGCATGTGATTTTGCTAGATGATTAGGATTACTTCTCGAAAAATTGCATGTACCTTTGAATATTAAGGTAGCGAACGAAGAAATAATTCTTGTTGAAGATATTCATAGGAGTTGTTGCGTAGAAATACGAGGTTATAAATTATCGGTAGATTTGATACCGATAAAGTTAGGAGAATTTGATGTAATTCTCGGGATGGATTGGTTATTCAACCATGGTGCAATTATAGATTGTCAAAAGAAATGTGTAAAAATTAGAACATTAAGACAGCCTCATGTTGTGTTTTACGACAATAAATCGCTGGGACATTTATGTTGTCTTACCATAACACAAACTAGGAAATTATTGAAGAAGGGATGTGTAGGTTATTTGTGTCATGTTGTTGGTACCTAAAGAGTGGGGGAAATGATGAAACAAATACCTATAGGTAAAGAATTCATGGATGTATTTCCAAGTGAATTACCGGGTCTTCCACCGGATAGGGAGACCGAATTCATAATAGATATTATGCCAGGAGCAGCACCAGTTTCAAGGGCACCATACCGTATAGCGCCAGTAGAGATGAAGGAGTTAATGGTTCAGTTAAAAGAACTGTTGGATAGAAAGTAGATTCAACCGAGTGTTTCGCCGTGGGGAGCACCAGTACTGTTTGTGAAGAAGAAGAACGGATCGTTGAGACTTTGTATCGACTACCGAGAGTTGAACAAGTTAATAATAAAGAATAAATACCCATTGCCTAGGAACGATGATCTCTTTGATCAATTGAAAGAGGCAAAGTATTTTTCTAAGATAGATTTGCAAACGGGGTATCATCAGTTAAAGGTTAGAAAGGAGGATATACCTAAGAATTCATGACTCTTGACGGTCATTACGAGTTTTTGGTGATGTCGTTTGGGTTGACAAATGTACCAACTGCATTTATGGATATAATGAATAGAGTGTTCAAATAATATTTAGACAAGTTCGTCGTAGTGTTTATCGATGATATTCTAGTCTATTCTAAGACGCCAGAGATCACGCTAAACACCTAAGGTTAGTGTTAGAGACACTAAGGAAGGAGAATTTATATGCGAAATTCACTAAGTGTGAATTTTGGCTAAAAAGGGTACAGTTTTTAGGATATGTTATTGACCGCGATGGAATTTTAGTGAACCCACGAAGGTGGAAGCAGTGATTAATTGGGAACAGCCGAAAATGCCGACTGAGGTACGGAGTTTCCTATGGTTAGCGGGATACTATCGAAGATTTATCCAAGATTTTTCTAAGATAGCTACTCTATTGACTAACTTAACGAGGAAGACAGTGAAGTATGAATGGACTGAGAAATGTGAAGACAGTTTTCAAGAACTGAAGAAAAGGTTAAGTGAAGCACATGTATTATCTTTACCCGATGATACAGGGAATTTTGTAGTTTATAGCGATGCTTCGCATAGAGGACTTGGTTGCGAGCTCATGCAGCATGGCAAGGTCATTGCGTATGCATCACGGCAGTTAAAAGATTATGAGAAAGTTTATCCTACTCATGATCTGGAACTGGACGTAGTAGTGTTTGCCTTGAAGATATGGAGGCATTATTTATATGGAGAAAAATGTGAGATATACACGAACCATAAGAGTCTAAAATATATCTTCACACAAAAGGATTTAAATATGAGACAAAGGAGATGGCTGGAGTTGATAAAGGATTATGACTGCGATATCCTATATCACCCTAGAAAAGCCAATGTAGTGGCTGACGCCTTAAGTAGAAAGGGTCAGGAAAAGTTGTCTATGTTAATGGCTCAAACTGAGTTAATAACCGAGATGGCTAGAATGGAGTTAGAGAAAATTACCGAGTGAGTCGGGTCAGAGATTGTTTACAACAGTGATTTGATCTACCTTTGTAGAGAGAGTCAAGGAGGTACAACTCAGAAATGATGAGTTTGACCAGATGAAGAAGCGAGTAGCAGAAGAAAAATAATTAAAGTATAGCCTTGATAACGAGGGAATATTAAGATTTGAAGGAAGAATTTGGGTTCCGAATGAGACGGAATTAAAGGAGGAAATGTTACAAGAGGCTCATAGTTCAAAGTACTCGATTCATCCTGGTAGTACTAAGATGTATCAAGACCTTTGACAGAGTTTTTGGTGGCCGAACATGAAGAGAGAGATAGCAGAATATGTGAGTAGGTGCTTAACTTGTCAAAAAGTTAAGGCCGAACATCAACGACCTAGTGGCTTGTTACAGTCATTGGAGATTCTGGAATGGAAGTGGGAGCATATCACGATGGACTTTGTGGTGGGACTTCTGATAACTCAAAAAGGGTATGACGCGATTTTGGTAATAGTGGACCAGTTGACGAAGTTGGCTCACTTCTTGCCAATAAGAGTTAAGTTTAACTTAGATCAGTTAGCTAAACTTTATGTTAAGGAAGTTATTTCCAGACATAGAGTACCAATTTCGATAGTGTCAGATCGTGATCCACGATTCACATTAAACTTTTGGATGAGTCTGCAAGAATAGATGGGGACGCAGTTGAAGTTAAGTATCGTTTATCATCCACAAACTGATGGGCAGAGCGAAAGGACAATTCAGACGCTAGAAGATATGATGAGATCTTGCGTTATGGATTTCAAAGGTAGTTGGGATGATCATCTACCGCTAGTAGAGTTTGCGTATAACAATAGTTATCATGCGAGCATAGGCATGCCGCCTTATGAAGTAGGAGAACGCCGAATGCTATGACCCGAATTGGTGCGCGACAAGCGGTGATATAGTTAAGTCGTTGATCTTAATAAATCTAATAATGTGACTCAAGATGCAGGACAAAAGAAGTATGCAGATTCGCATCGAATGAACAGAGAGTTTGAGGTAGGCTCGTATGTATTTCTAAAGGTATCTCCCTGGAAAGGAAAGATACGCTTTGGAAAGAAGGGAAAGTTAAGTCCAAGGTTTATAGTACCTTTTGAGATATTAAAAAGGGTAGGAGAGGTAGCTTACGTGGTAGCATTACCTCAAGACCTAGAACGAATACACAATGTGTTTCATGTCTATGTGTTATGTCCTTATAAGCCAGATTATAAGCACGTAATAGAGTATGAGTCTATTCATTATGAGAATGTAATGACAAGAAAATCAGAGTATTTGTAAAATAATTTTATTTGATTAAATAATGAATAAAATTATAATATATGTTATTATATTGAGTAAGCAAGATGATGGTTGTTCTATAACCTAAAAGTGGCGTAATGGTGTAGTATTATTACTACGTGATATAATTAAAGTGTTTGAATTTCTAAGACGAAAATAGCTTTCCGAGAAATTTTCTGAAAAACACTATTCATCAATTTCTGCTCGGGAATTATTTTTGAACTTCCAGAAAATACATAACGATAGAATAATAAGGAAGGATGGATTATGTAATAATAATTCAGTTATGACAAACGCAATTTTTCGCCTGTGTACTAAGTTCGAGAAGGTTAGGGAAAGTAAAGATTGAATAAATGATGATCGTATAATAAGCGTATTATACGAAGCAATGAATACGAGTATGATACGAAGTATTGTACAAGTATATATGAAAGATAGTATGATGTATATGGTGAATGATTATACAAACTTGTATACGTGAAAAATACGAAGATTATATGCTAGAAGCTTTAATCCAATTATAATGGACTTATAGGATTTGTGTAGGAATTGGGCAAGCCTAAGTGCAAATTTGTTAAGGCCCAAAGATTAATAGTGCAAGCCCAACATTACGCCCAAAGTAATTAAACCTAAAGCCCGAACCAAGAACCGGACTCGTGGATCGAACCGATGGGTAACCCCATTAGCAAAACCCATTGGGAAACCCATATGGGCCCCCATAGGTGAGTCATGGCTGGCCACTTGGTGGCCAAGCAAAGGATAATTGTTGTGGGGAACAAGAAATGAATAGTAAGGAGGTGGGATGGCCTAAAGACCCTTATGCCCTCACCTTGTAAATCCTATAAATAGAGAGTTAGGATTTTCATTTTGTGCCTTATTCATTTCACCAACATCAAAACATATTGAGAGAAAAGTAAGAAGAGCAAGAGTCTTGTTAATTCAAGAAGAAAAGAAGAAGAAAGAAAGTTAAGAACATCAAAGGTAAGGAATCCTAGACCATTATTCTTCATCTCTTCAATTATTGTTTGATAGAGAAGTGAATATTGGTGGAGTATGTTACATATGGAGTAATAAGGATGGCTATTAGTGGACTTAAACCTTAATAAGCCATGTTACAAGTGAATCATAATCATAAAAGTTGTGAACTAAGGAAGAACATATGAAGAATAGTCATATTGTTGTTGATGGACAAATTGAAAACCATCGTGTATAAGATTAGATGAAATATGTTTGGTTAGGTTGATAGATATATGGAATGAATCCATTTTGAACAGTGTAAAAAATCTCAAGTAACGAAGTTATGGCGAATTTTACGAGATTAGACGATAATCGTCGGAATTGTGAAATTCTCGGAATGAAAGTCAAAAGTCATCATTTAACTCGAAAACATTGTTTTTAGATGGAGAATAGTATAACTTTTCATTTTAGAGTTGTGGACTCAAAAAAGGTCAAATTCTGACTTAGAACGAAGAAACGAGCTTTGAACGTTCACGAACGTTTAACGAATTCTCAATAAAGAACTTAATCGGTGAATTCCGTATTAACAGATTTGAAAATGTAAAATTTTCTAATAAAATCATAGTACACGTGATATGTGAGCTAACGACTTTTGAACGAGCCAATTCTAACTTATAATGAATAAGTTATGAGCCCGGAAAAATTGCATAAGAAAAAAAAGCGTGAAATTTTTTACGAGGCATAGGGGAATGACGAAGCGTGACCTGAGGGTTAAAGTTAAAGCCGTGGCGCTTGCATCGAGACCATTGCACACTGTTAAATGGCACCGCAGCGCGGCCCATAGTATAAGACTTGGCGTCGCAGCGCCGAGACTAAGGATTCGATACTGCTAACTCACGCCGCAACACAAGCTTTACAAAGGAAGTTGGCGCCGCAGCGCCAGCACTAGGAAAAAGCCAGTAATGAATAACAATGAAGGTAAAGGAAATAGAAGTTGATTAAAGGTGAATTATAACTTTAATTAACTTAAAGTAACATCCTTAAGGATGATAATAACCTTGAGAATTACAACTAATGGTTGACAAAGATTACTTGAACGTAAATACAATGTAATATGAAAAACCGTAATAGATATTAACCAATCTAAAGAATGATAAGATTGAGAAGAAAGGTAAGATAAATTAGTGACCATACATGATTGTTTATGACCTAATGTGGTATGTTATGCGATCATGTATTGTAGATTCCTTAAAGACTCAAAGGAAAAGTATATTAACTGTAGAAGACGCTGAAGGAAAGTGTTCTAACCCTTGTCTATGTTCTTTTGGACAAGCTTGGTATTTCATGTATCTTACGCACGAATTGATGTATAATGAAGTTGAAGCCAATTCCTTCGGCTAGACTTAATGTGTTTTGTGGATTTCCTTATAATCTATCAAAATATTATCAATGTTGCTATCTTTTGCCAAACTATTTTGGTATTGATTTCAAAGAAAGACTGAGTATGAATAAACAAATGTTTTGTCGTCAAACGACAGGCACGTGAGGTTTCCAAAACTTAAACGTAGATATGTTTAAAGAAGTAGTGTTGTACAACATAAAGTACTATAAATTTGATCACCTAGGCGTGCTTTCAGAAGATATATCTTAGGACTTCTACGGACTTGGTTCCGGGTTGTCCTTTTCAAAGAAAGAATGAAATGCTCAAGGTCTTGGACCAAAATCGATGTTTAACTTATGTTGTTCATTGTTAAACGTTTTAAGGAAAAGAGAAGTGCTATTTTGAATTATCTATAGTAATTCATAACTATTGATTCAGTTATTAAAGATATACGATTCAAACCTATTGCTTAATTGAAATTGTTATACTTGCTGAGCTAGTTATGCTCACTCTTGCTTGAACCATATGAATGTAGCTAAGACTGAACGGACTGAAGGATCTAATAAAGATAAAGGGAAGGCTAAGGCGTATAAATAAGTTGCCTTTGTAATAGTATAGTAGGGATGTTGTAATTATTTGATATTATGACAAAGAACCTATGTAATGGTTACAAAGAACCTGGGAATGGTAATATTGTTTTGGAATATATAGAACACATATTCACTCTTTTGAGGTATTTCAATTGAATGTATGTGTGAACCGTAGCACCGTGTGGTACCATCTGTCGGGTTGGAAGATACCCGAATTTGGGGGCGTCATAATCCAAGGCAAAATTTTGTTCAGTCTTGGCTTCTACTAAGCATTTTGAACTACCATTTCGCTGCATATTCTGACATGGGTCCTAAGCGACCAAGAGTTGACACTTCTTAGTCCGAGCCCCAAAGGGACTGTTCACGGTTTTTTAGCAAAGAGGCGTCAAAAAAATATCACAACATGTTAGCTAGCAAGAGCCTCGTGCCAGAGAGGCATCAGACCTGATCTGAGACAAGATGGGGAGATGGCCTCCATGATAACCGAATGCAAATGGGTTCATTTCACAAGGCCGCCGTTGTCCGCGGTCATTTCTCTTGTTCGGGAATTTTATGCTAACGCCTCGGCTGAGGGTGAGTTGGTGGTGAAAGTTAAGGGTCAGTCGGTTCCCTTTGATAAAAAAAACCATCAATGCCTGTTTCCAGATGCCGAACTACAGCAGCAACTACCTAGCAGACGACATTCAAAGCTATGACGTTAAGGACATCATCAAACGGCTATGTAAGCCCGGTATTATTTGGAAACCAATGAATACACGGGTGAAAAGTGCAGTTTCTCGCACACAGAATTCTCACGCTACGGGAAGGCTTGGTACAACTTCATCTGCTCCAGCCTGATACCGACCCGACATATTAGTGACGTGACCAAGGATCAGGCGGTGTTGCTATTCGCAATTATGACTGGGTTGAAGATCAATGTTGGGTCGCTCATCTAGGAATCAATTTTGAAGACTTTGAGGGGCAGTACTTCGGGAGGACCCCTGCACCCATCTATCATCACAACTCTATGCAAGGCATCGAATGTGAAAGTGAAAGCAGATGAGATATTCCTGTCCCCGATGGGAGTTATTGATCACGCCACCATCAGCCGCTACAAATTTTGGGATGGCTCAGTTTCTCATGCTCGCTGTAAGGGCTACTGACCTTCTACTCAGCCTCCACATTCTTCAGGGGCTGGACCTTCTACTCAGCCTCCAGAACTTGACTCTTCTTTAGTCGGGCTCCTAGCTAACATATTGGCATCCTTGGCCCTCTTGCACCAGAAAGTGAACAAGTAGTCTTGGAGAATAGATGTGGTTGCTCAAAGACAGGATGTGATGATGCAATACCAAAAAAAGTTTGCCAACACTGTGGCTGATATTTATGCATCTAGTGGCGATGAAGCTGAGCCAATGCCGTATCAATTCCCAAATGCTCATATTTTCCACCGTATCCACCAATTTCTCCCACCATGGATGAAGGTCACGACGAAGAAAGGACGGACTGATCATACTTCAGGAAAGCCCTTTAATTATGATATCTGCATGTTTAGCCAATGAGGGCATTGCCCATTTCACGTTTGGGGGTGTTGTCAGTCTTTTATCTATCTTTTATATATCTTTTGTTATAAGTACTGTAGGATGCCATTAGTATGCTATCTTTTGGATGTTATAGGCTAGTATGTTTTTGGGTATATTTGAATTGTAGCCATGAATGCTAAGTATCATTTGTTATAGATTTAGTAGACTGCAATGGATTGTATAGATTATTATATTTTGATGTTATCTATGTTTTTGTGTCATGTTATGACTGTAATAGACCCTATTTTGAACTGTTTTATATGATTGGAATGGGTGATATAGTTTATATTTTTTTATTATGGCCAATGATAAGCATGATTGTATATTGCTATTTCAGAGGTCAGTTGTCAAGCATGTTTGGATGAGGTATTTAGCTTAATTATTAGTTTAAGATTGTTTGTTTGATCCTTTCTATCTTATTGAGCACATACCAGCTAGTGTGGCTAGCCAAGGTTTAGAACAGGCTTATATGGTTAATTTTGAAATTTTTTGTGTTAACTCTATTTAACTTAAGTGAATTAATGTTAGTGATTTAGACGCTTATGCAAGTTCGAGGAAAGTCTTGGATTATTGGCATGCCTTTATATATATATATATATATATATATATATATATATATATATATATATATATATATATATAAAATAATAATAATAATAATAATCTTAGTTTGACTAAGTTTAATTGTGTGGCCCTAGTTGCTTGAGTTTGTAGATCCTTAGGGGTGTTCTATGATAAGTGATATTTTTACTCACTTATTGTATATTAATCCATGCGAATTGTGCCCACCTCGAGTACATTTCATTTTGTTTTAGTTGTATTTCACGTTATTTTGCATTGCATATACTTAAAACTCCTTTTGGTGAATAAGTGCAGGAATCGGCTTCATTTTGGTGGCATTCGAGGTATCGGTGAGCGGATGCGTGAAGGCTAGTTGAAAGGCGAGGATGTGCATGGCATGGGGGTACAATGAGGCATGAAAATCCAGCAAGCATGAGGATTAAAGCAAGTAGCAATAGCAGCAAGCAGGAAACCAGACTAAGGAATTGCAGGACATAGCGCTTGGCGATACAAAAGCGGTACTTCATGGCATGCCATGAAAATCTGAGCTTTACATGGGAATCTTCGCAAGTCAAGCGCCTGTGAGTGATGAGCATGGTACATCGCCATGAGAGATCGTCTGGTTTGGTCTGAACTTACCGTGAGTCTCGCTGCCGCGAGCCAGAGACACTAGGGACGGCCTTGGCCATGTGCATTTAATCTTGAATGCCGCAATTTGTTTTATTTTTATTTCTCAACTTAATGATGTGTAATGTGGTATAAAATGATTCTGACGTGTGTCAGAGAGCAGACTTGACTTTTATTACGTACTTTTCATAGTAGCAATTAGGGTTTATACTTTGGAGGAGATTCCAACGGAGAACGGAGCCATAACGTCTATTTTCTCTTCCTCTTCTTGGAGTACTTCACCAATGTGGATTTTGATTATTGTTAATGGAATTCTTTGGGGTTTTTAATAGTTAATCATTGATTACTATTCAGCGATTGCGTTTGATTGTTCTTTCTCTCTTACTCTTATTCGTCTGTTTATTGATCATGTTTAACCTTGATCCCATAATGGTTTTTGGTTCAGTCATGAACTAAACTCCATTATGGGATTCTAACGAATTTCAATATGTAGTTTAGTCATGAACTAAACTCCTATTCTTATTTTTAGTCGGTAATCATAGTTAGTTCAAATCAACCATTAAGTCCATAGTCTTAGCATATAAATATAGTGAGTTAATTAATGCATAGTAGTCTAAGATTAACAATTTTCTCTGTGGGATCGATACTTTACTTACTCTGTATTACTTGTTGATCCGTGTATACTTGCATGAGTTAGAGCTCTTTTATTAGAACTATAAAAGAGGCAACAAGTTTTGGCGTGATTCTTGAAAGGCGTTAATTTAGACAATTATCATTAGTTTAAAGCTGTATTGTATGACTTAGACAAATCTGTTCATTTCTCATTTCTATTTTTGTTTTGTTTTGATTACAGGTGCTTGTAGAATTTTATGCACATGCGATCCTCCAACTCAGAGTTAACACCAGCACAAGCTAATATAAACGGAAAAGGTTGGAAATCAAGTGTGCGAAGAAATCAGCAAGAGCAGTTAGAAAGCACTACAGTCAATATGGCGGAAGAACAAAGGATTGAGCCAAGAGAAAAGCATCGGGCTCTAAAGGAATATTCCATCTTAGAACATAAATGAATTACTGATCTAGCATAGTCAGGTACGTGATAGCAAGAAACACCTTCAAAATAAAAGCGGGCACTATTCGGATGGTGCGAACTCAAGACTGATTTGGGGTCTTTGCATGAGATGATCCGAAACGAGCACTATTAAGCTTCATCGAGATTTGTGACACATTCAGATATAATAGTGTGACGGAGGATGCCATCAGACTACGGTTATTCCCATTTTCATTGAGGGATAAAGCAAGGAGTTGGCTACATTCTTTGTCGGCTGGATCGATTACTACATGGGAGGACTTAGCACAGAAATTCTTAGCCAAGTTTTTCCCAATGGCTAAGACTGCAAAGATGAGGACAGCCATATCTCAGTTTGAGCAACAACAGGGTGAAACCCTATATGAAGCATAGGAAAGGTATAAGGAGATGCTTAGGAAGTGTCCACATCATGGTTTACCAGACTGGCTGGTAATTAATTCATTTTACAATGGCTTGGGATGGCAAATTGCATCGATTGTAGATGCAATTGGCAGGAGGGCATTATGGGCAAAAAGCTATGATGAGGCCTATACGCTTATCGAGACTATGGTCATGAATGACTATCAAAATCCTGACTCGGATGTCTCAAACCCAAAGTTGGTGTGTGTTGGAGGTGGATGCGATTACACAATTTGTCAAGACAAATGGCAGCCATAGCTAAGAAAATAGATACTTTGGCAGAGAGTAAAGTGAAGACAGTTGCTTTTGTTTGTGAGATTTGTGCGGGGTCACACTCCACGGACCAATGTGCTATCAGCTCAGAATCAGTTTAGTATGTAAGCAACTACAGAAAGGACCAAGGCCAATTCCAGAACACATACCATCCCAACAACCGCAATCATCCAAATTTCAGTTGGTCTAACAACCAAGGACAACAACAAAATCAGTTCCAGCCGAATCAACAGTTTCAACAACAGTCAGCACAGCCACAATTAACACTGAAACCACCATTTCCACTGGGATTTATTCAACAGCAACAACACCACACTCCAGCTGCATCACATCCAGAGAAGAAATCAGAAGTGGAGGAGATGATGTTGAAATACATGGCAAACACCGAGGTCATGATCAAAAGCCAAGCAGTGGCTATCAAGAATTTAGAGACGCAAATGGGGCAAATGGCGAACATGCTTACTAATAGACCCCAAGGTGCTTTGCCAAGTAACACAGAGGCAAATCCTAGAAGAGACGGGAAGGCGCAGTGTCAAGCAATAACATTGTGATCTGGGAAAGACTTGATAGTGTCTGCAAGTCGCGTACCCGCGCATGATAACACTAAAAGGGTCGCACGGCCGCGCGAGGTAGAACAGGAGACTGACGAGGAGAAAAATCTGGAAAATTCTGAGGTTCAGCAGGAAGAAAAGAATAAAGCAGGTTCAGAAGAGAAGGTCAAGAGCCCACTACAACCACTGCACCTTCAAGTACCATATCCGCAGAGGTTGGCTAAGCAGAAAGATGACAAACAATTCAGCAAATTTTTAGAGGTCTTCAAAAAGCTGCAAATTAATATACCTTTTGCCGAAGAATTGGAACAAATGTCAAGCTACGCAAAGTTCATGAAATGTATCTTATCAAGGAAGAGGAGATTAGATGAGTTTGAAATGGTAGCCTTGACAGAGGAATGTAGCGCAGTGCTCCAACGCAAGTTACCTCCAAAGCTGAAAGATCCGGGTAGCTTCACAATTCCGTGCACCATTGGAAAGATGGATTTTAACAAGTGTTTATGTGATTTGGGAACAAGTATAAATTTGATGCCATTATCAGTATTCAACCAGTTGGGATTACCGACTCCAAGACCGATGAACATATCATTACAGTTAGCTGACCGGTCCGTCACGTATCCGTGGGGAATTGTTGAAGATGTATTGGTTAAAGTGGATAAGTTCATCTTTCCGGCTGATTTTATCATTTTAGATTTCGAAGAGGACAAGAATATACCGATCATACTAGGAAGACCATTCTTGGCCACGGGCAGAGCTTTGATAGATGTACAAAAAGGGGAACTCACGATGCGAGTTCAGGATCAAGAGGTCATTTTTAATGCCTTCAAAGCTATGAAATTTCCAACGGATGAGGAGGATTGTTTCTTCGTTGATTGGGTGAATCGGATTCTAGATGATGACATACAGAGTCTAGCAGACTATGAACCTTTGAGGAATATCACTGATGAGAATTCAGATGCAGAAGATGAAGAATTTGATGAATTTGTTCAATATCTGGATACCAACCCCCAATTCAGGAGATTTAGACCCCCTGTAGAGCCATTGACAATAGTTGGAGATACCTCAATAAAGCTAAAACCATCTCTTGAGACACCTCCAGAATTGGAATTGAAGCCACTACCGGAACATCTCAAGTATGCATTTTTAAGTTCAGATTCCAAATTACCTGTGATTATTGCTTCGGCACTAACATCTTGTCAGGAAGAAAAACTGCTCCGAGTTCTTAGAGAGTTCAAATCAGCTATTGCATGGACCATAGCAGATATCAAAGGAATCAACCTTCAGATTGCATGCACAAGATCCTAATGGAAGATGGTAGCAAGTTGGCGGTTGAGCAACAAAGGAGGCTTAATCCAATAATGAAGGAGGTGGTCAAGAAAGAGGTACTAAAATGGCTAGATGCAGGAATAATCTATCCTATCTTACAATGTATGCATGGGTCGACCCGAAAGACAAAGTGTGTTAGAAGAAGGTGGCATGACCGTGTGACTAACGAGAATAATGAGCTAATCCCAACACGAGCGATAGGTGGTGGAGAGTTTGCATGGATTCATAAGCTCAACAAGGCTACAATGAAAGATCATTTTCGCTCCCATTTATCGATCAGATGTTGGACTGACTAGCAGGGCATGAGTACTATTGCCTTATGGAGGGTTATTCAGGTTACAATCAAATTATGATAGCTCCAGAAGATCAGGAAAAGACTACTTTCACATGTCCATACGGCACTTTTACTTTCAGAAGAATGTCTTTTGGGTTGTGTAATGCTCCAGCCACGTTTCAAAGATGTATGATGGCTATATTCTCCAACATGGTGGAACAGAATGTTGAGGTATTTATGGATGACTTCTCAGTCTTCGGGGATTCATTTGACTTATGTCTTGAGAATCTAGTTATGGTGTTAAAGAGATGTGTTGAAACAAATTTAGTGCTAAACTGGGGAAAATGCCACTTCATGGTACAAGAAGGAATCATTTTGGGACACAGAGTTTCAAAGACGGGACTTGAGGTGGATAGAGCAAAACTGGAGACTATTGAGCACCTGCCACCACCCACATCAGTAAAAGGAGTTCGCAATTTTCTAGGACATGCAGGGTTCTATCGCAGGTTCATTAAGGATTTCTCCAAAATCACTAAACCATTATGCAGCCTATTGGAGAAAGATGCAAAATTCAATTTTGATGACACTAGCGTATCAGCATTTGAACACTCAAGAGAAAAGCGATTTGACACCGATAATTAATTGCACCCGATTGGACTTTATCATTTGAATTGATGTGTGATGCCAGTGATTACGCCGTTGGGGCTGTGTTGGGACAGCAGAAAGAAAAGATATTTCATGTGATTTATTATGCCAGTAAGACCCTAACAGATGCGCAATTGAACTATACCACCACAGAAAAAGAGTTATTGGCAGTGGTATACGCTTTTGATAAAAGGCTACTTCAGCTCAATGAGCTAGATGAGTTTAGATTACAGGCTTATGAGAATGCGAAATTATACAAGGAAAAAGTGAAGAGGTGGCATGACCGTAGGATAATGGACAGAACATTCGAAACTCCTTAAAACTCCTTTTGGTGAATAAGTGCAGGAATCGGCTTCATTTTGGTGGAATTCGAGGTATCGGTGGCCGGATGCGTGAAGGCTAGTTGAAAGGCGAGGATGTGCATGGCATGGGGGGTACAATGAGGCATGGAAATCAAGCAAGCATGAGGATTAAAGCAAGTAGCGCAATGACAAAGGTGAAACAGACTAAGGAATTGCAGGACACGCCGCCTTGGCAAGAGTAGATAAAGGCGGACTTCATGGCGCGCGCGTGAGTACAGAGCTTTACATGGGAATCTTCTGCAAGTCAAGCGCCCACGAGGCATGAGCGCGCGACCGCGCGAGAGATCGTCTGGTTTGGTCTGAACTTACTGTGAGTCTCATTGCCATGAGCCGGAGACACAGGGGACGCTGTGACAAGGCCATGCGATCTTGAGGCCGCAATTTGTTTTATTTTTATTTCTCAACTTAATGATGTGTAATGTGGTATAAAACGATTCTGACATGTGTCAGAGAGCAGACTTGACTTTTATTACGTACTTTTCATAGTAGCAATTAGGGTTTACACTTTGGAGGAGATTCCAACGGAGAACGGAGCCATAACGTCTATTTTCTCTTCCTCTTCTTGGAGTACTTCACCAATGTGGATTTTGATTATTGTTAATGGAATTCTTTGGGTTTTTTAATAGTTAATCATTGATTACTATTCAGCGATTGGGTTTGATTGTTCTTTCTCTCTTACTCTTATTAAATGCATTTATTGATCATGTTTAACCTTGATCCCATAATGGTTTTTGGTTCAGTCATGAACTAAACTCCATTATGGGATTCTAACGGATTTCAATATGTAGTTTGGTTGTACATCTAAGTGTTATATTTGTTTTGCATATCATATGGGTTATCTATCGTGGTTGTTTTGCATGTATGAATGACTGATAATCATTCGTGTTAGTATTTGTATGGAATTGGAAATGAACATATGTCTATGGAGTGAAATCATGATAGCATGCGAATATGGGGCTAGAGTAAGTCTTACATATTTTGTGAATCAGATAGGAATATACTGTTTCACCGTATGAGCTTGTATAAGGGTTGTGCTTAAAATCAATAGGATTGCAATTGCGCATAGGAATATGGTAATTGTGATGGTATTGGTGATTACATAGATTCTAACATCTGTAGATGATATGTGAGTTGGTTATAGTGCATTGGAAGTTGGTTATAACTCGCTTTGTGCTCTTGGCTATTATCCTGTGATATATGAACACTTCTTGTATGACATATGGAGATTGAATGAAATATTGAATGAAGTTAGGATCCCATTGTTTCCACATTACATTTAGTCCATTCCTATTCTTATTTTTAGTTGGTAATCATAGTTAGTTCAAATCAACCATTAAGTCCATAGTCTTAGCATATAAATATAGTGAGTTAATTAATGCATAGTAGTCTAAGATTAACAACTTTCTCTGTGGGATCGATACTTTACTTACTCTATATTACTTGTTGACCCGTGTATACTTGCATGAGTTAGAGCTCTTTTATTAGAATTATAAAAGAGGCAACATTCTACACCTAGTGCCCTAAAGCCTTCTGTCTTGGGAGTCATTAATCAAACACTTGTTACATAAGTAGCTCTGAATAGCCTAATGTAATTAGGCATTGCACAGTCAAGCTTGAGGTTGAGTCAGTTAAAGAATAAAGAATATTGACTATAGTTTGGTTTAAGTTTAATTACGTGACTTTTGTTATTCGATTTAATAAATCCTCGGGGGTGTTCTACACCTAGTGCCCCAAAGCCATTTGGATTGGGAGTCATTGATCAAATGTTTGTTACATGAGTAGCTCTGAATATACTAATGTAATTAGGCATTGCACAAGCCAAGCTTTAAGTGTTTGCATGCTAGTAGACCTGGAATTCATTCTTGCATTTGTTGTCTTGTCATGAGAGCTTGATATCTCATGAGTTTAAAGCGTTAGCATTTTCATTATGCTATTGTTCGTATCAATTTATTTGAGCTATGACTGGGTAGAGTAGTTGGTATTCACAAACACACACAGAATTGGATCAGAAACAGTTTTAAGCTAGCAATTAGATTGAAGCCTCACTCATGACTGTGTTTTGCTTCTTCTTTGAATTAGTTGTTCTGAGCTTAAACGCCATAATGCGGATAAATATTGATTCAATACTTGAGTCGCAGTTTATAATTAATTTTTGATGTTTTTGTTCATATATTTTTGCTTAGGGACAAGCAAAGACTTAAGTTTATGGGTATTTGATGAGTGAGTATTATACCCACAAATCAGATACTCCAATCCTTAAGAAATTGTATGTCCATCATGTTTTATGTTGCCTTTTATAGTTTATTGTTGTTATCTTGCATTAAAATGCATTGCAGATGTAACGACCGAGAATTTTTATGTAATTTAAAAATATTTATTGAATTAAATAAATATTTTAATTGATTTATTTATTGAGATAAATAAATAATTGATGAAATTGTGGTGTAATAATTTAGTTAAAATATGAATGATAATTTTATGATTTGAAGATTTAATTTAATGAGATAATTAGATTAAATAAGTTATTAAATAGTTATAATGTCATTCTAATGTAATAATTAAATTAGATGTATTATATAGAAATAGTAATGCTGACTATTGGTGATGTTCTAGTTTAAGTTAATAATTAAATTGGATATGTAATAATTTGTTAAGCATAAGAATAATTATAATGAAAATTATAATTATTATAATTGTAATTGTAAGTTACTAAAATTAAAGAACAAGTGTGACAAATGGAACTATATAATATAAGTAATATAAAAATAAATTAGAAACCTAATCTAAGGTGTAGCCAAACATGGCCTTGTGGCCTTTGGCATACTTTAACTGATGTAGCCTATTGGTTTTTTAACTGATGAAAGTGGGAGAGGCTATATACTTCTGTTTATTTGCTATGCATATTATTTTTCTAAGACTAAAGAACATAGAGGTAGAGAGAAAGAAACACAGAGAAATTGAGAGAGTGCAAGTGAGAAATTGAGACTGTTGTCTGTAAATTAATAAGGATTAGGGGAGGAAGAAAGTTTTGTCAGAGCTATTCTATCATCTTGCTAACAAAGGATTAAGGTATAATCTATCCTAATTCTAAATTTTTCTTTTCAATATCTATTCTCTATGATTTGAAATTTTGTTGTATTAGGGTTAAAGTGTTAATTATATGCATGTGTAATCTGATAATTATCATCTATGAATATATTTTGGTATTCAAATTCATGGAATTGGGTTATAGAAGAAAATTTAGTTAACAGTGTTTTATGTGTACAAAGTGGTTTATTTGAGGCCAAAATAGATGTTCAATTCTTATTATAATCTGCAAATTGGTTGTGAATTGTGTTAGTATGTCAAGAAACGAAAACAACGCAATTGAAATGGCTTAATTTGGTTAAGAATTGAAGGTTTGATGATTAAAATTACTAAATATGTTGAAATTGAAGAAAATAGCAAAAACATGATTTTATAATCCTCTAGAATGTGGTTGTTTGTGAGTTTTAGGTGTTAATTGGTTAAGTGTATATGATATGTGACTTTGGTAAGATTTTCAGTGTTTGGGTTTATCCATGTTACCGTGAAATTGGAATTTTTGGCTTAGAACAGAGTTTGAATTTGTGTTCTGGGAAAACTGATTCTGGAGTAAAAAGCGGGCGCGCTAGACCCAAGGGTAGCTTGGGTGCGACCGCGTCAGTGGTCAGTCAGACCCAGTAATGAGCTGTTAACAATATAGTTGGGAAATGTTAACTTAACCTACTTTAATGATTGTAGAGGAACCTAAAACATGTTATAAGACGTAATAACATATTGTATGTAAAACCCCAACTTTTTGAATAAAGATGAATTTTCTATAAATATTATTTTTGAATATTACGGAGTGAAATTGATATAATGTTATAGTTGTGGGTAATATTTATAAATTTTGCAAAAAAGCATGAGAGTTGTTATATAATATTAGATTAGTCGGGGAATATTCGTTTTAACGAGGGAATATTAAATACAGCAGCACAATCATTGGTGGACCCCACAGCGGAATTATTATCGAATTGAGAAAATGACAAAAATACTTTATGAAAATAATAATGAAAGTTTTCTGATTAGCTCATTGAAACACCGGTGTTAAAAAATGCTGATGTCTGGATTGATTAGTAGTAGCACAGTATTAATTATTGATGCTTACGTGATAAGTCACTCAGTTTTGTTGGTATTATTAATGTAATAATCGGAAAATCTTTTATATAAAAGCAGAATACTTTTATAAAGTTATTCTATAAATAGAATATATTATATTCTATTATGCATAGTGTTGCATAGTGTTTTGCATAGTAAAATCTTTTTATATAAAACAGACTACTTTTATAATGTTATCTATTTTATTAGACAATAATTAGAATATATTATATTTTATTATGCATAGTGCTTGCATAGTATTTCCATAGTAAAATCTTTTATAAAGGTATTCGTTTTATTAGATTATAAATAGAATATATTATATTTTATTTAAAAGATTTTGCTTTAAATATGGACCGTCAGATTAAAGTAAATCAATCTGAACCGTTCATGAGTTAGTTACTATGCAGTCCATTTTTCTATAAATAGAAGCTTATTCCTTCATTATTTTCTTACGAATTCACTGAAACTCTATAGAGATAAGCTATAGAGAGAAAGAAGAAAGTATTCTGCTACTTCACTACTTATATATATCCAGTACTCTTCTTCTTAAGGTAGGGAATATTATTTGTTGTACTCGTAAGGGGTGTTATTTTTTTGTATTCATGAAGAGAACTTATGTTATTCCATTCTTTATTATTCCATTGGAATAACTTTTGTATCGTGGCTACCCTATACTTGGTGACATTCTTTAATTATTCCGTCTTTACTTATTACATTGGAATATCTCATACATGCGTTTTCTGGCAGGACTGATTAAAATCTTTATTATTTTTGTTGGAATATCACATGCATGCGTTTCGTCGGACTGATTAAAATCTTTATTATTATACATTGGAATATCACGCGCATGCGTTTTACGTCGGACTGATTTCATCCTTATTAGTATTACATTGAATAATAACACATACATCGCAATCTGCATGCATGGTGATTTCATTGTTATTCCATTCTTTATTATTACATTGGAACATCCCGTCGGTTCAATTTACTTTGACACAGTTACATTATTTAGTATTACATTGGAATAACTGCCTATGCGAAGTACCGCATGCATGGTGATTTCTTTTGTTATTCCATTCTTTATTATACTCAGTTGGTTAAATTTTTGACTTATATACTCCATGAAATTAGTGGAATATCCTTGATAATTGCGCGTCATCCAGTATCTTTTCATGAAAATATTCTTCTGAGCATTCTTGAATTTTACTCTACAAAGCAGTATCATGTTGACAATTTGGACGTTATTGGTTCTTAGATAAATTAATTCTTGAACTTGTTTTATTGAATTCTTATATCATTGTCATCATCCTCATATTTATATTTTTTTGAAAGTCATATATGGCTTCAGTAGTGCATAGATGGACTTGGTATGATTATGACCGAGGATTATTGATTGTAATCATGGTAGTAATGTTACAAATGATGTGGTAAAAGTCCTCATTGGCCCGTAGTGCATTGATGGACAAGTTGTTGGCATGATCATGACCATTAATGAATACACAAATATTCTTGGCCCATAGTGCATGGATAATTGTGGTCGTGATACTAAAGAATATCCTTGGTCGTAGTGCAGGGGTGATTCGATGATGTGGATTATTTATTAAGCTGAGTCCCGACGATAAAAGTGATGAAAAACCTTTTAAATCATAAAAGATAGTAGATTTTATTCTCTACTTAACTCTTTTAATGGATTGCTTGTTAAACCGCAGATTAAACTTGATGTTTGTTATATTGTATCAGTTTAACATTGTTTAAGGCTAATGATAATTTATTTTGCATTATTTTAATCATAATATTTCTTCTTTGGGCTAGTTGAGTTCACCCTTTCTTTCCTTTATTCTCTCTTGAAATGAGAATATAGCTAACGTAGCGAGTCGGGAAGCGGAGTGATGGTCCTAGATGGTGCATTAGTAGTCCTCACTATTACGTGAAATAGTGTGATAATAATTGTAATGAGGACTCCTTTTGAGTTTGTATACTCTCTAGTAGACAATATTTGTATTCAAACTCAGAGTTTATGTTTTGTTGTATTGTACACGACAGTTGTATTATTAAGTTGTATTTGAATTTTGTACCATGTATCTGGCGACTCAAGATGGGTGATGTATACCTAATTTTGGGGGCGTCACAGTTGGTATCAAAGCTTAGGGATATGATCCACGGCTAAATGTGAGACTAGAACTAGGGAGAGAGGCAGGGAATTCCTTCGCTAGTATGATCTACTTAAATTTATTTTGTATTTAAATTGGTTGGTCAGAGTTTTGAGATAATATGTTACATGTCAACTAACCCTTGTTTTGTGGCAGTATCTGAAAATGACATCCGAGAATGTTGAGAATAGCAATGGAGCATAAGAGACCGTTGAGTCTCCACATATCAATAATCAGGATAATGTGCATCAGGAAGGCGACAATCCTCATGCAAACAAAAACACAGACCAAATGATAAATGATGGATTGTTCAAAGGCTTTATGCAATTCATGAAACATCAGGCGAGAGCGGCTCCTGTCCGAAATGTAGGTGGAAACACTCGAAACTCTCGGACGGTCACCGCTAAACAGTTCAAGGAGTTGGGACCACCGGAGTTTATTGGAGAGCCAAAACCACTTAAGGCGGAAGCATGGATAAAGCGAGATCACCAAGATATTTGATGTCTTGGGATGCTCAGGAGAGCAAAAGATTCCTTCGACACCTTCATATTATTGCGTGAAGAGGCGATTCTTTGGTGGGAATCGTAAAATGTACTGACTGACGACTTCAAGATGTCTTGGGAGAAGTTCCAAAAGCTATTCAACGACAAGTACTTCACGAGAGTATTCATCACATGAAAGAAGTGAAGTTTATCAAATTGGAACAAAACAATATAACCGTGTCGTAATACTGAGGCTAAATTTATGAGTTATCCCAGTTTGCATCCCATTTGGTCGATAATGAGGAGATAATGACGTTAATGTTTTTAAGAGGTTTGAAACCAGGAGATACATCAATATCTTATTTCTCATAAAGCGTGTTTGTACTCGGATGTTGTAAATAGGGCTCGATTATTGGAGCGCCGTGATAGCAAGTCAACGCAACCAATAGAAAGCGGCCAAGCAACATGAAAATACCCGGTGGTATCGATCATCAAAGCGGTGACAACAAAGCGTGGAGGAATCAACATGCGAAATGGTAACCACTTCGGTGGTAATCATGGCCAAGATAGTAAAAATGGACATTTCAAGAAAAGGAGATTCAACAATGATGGAAGGATGTCAGCACCAGCACCCGTTGTTGAGGAAGGAGAACGACCGCCTATCATATGCTTCAAATGCGGAGGGGAGGGACACATCAGTCCAAACTACGCGATGCCGTCCAAAGCATGTTATAATTATGGAAGAGAAGGTCACTTAGCCTAATTTTGTCGTTCACCGAAGACAAGTTCAGCCAGGATGGAGGCACCAAAGGCCTTCCCAAAAAAGTCAAAGCCGGTAGTGCAAGGGAGAGCGTTTGTAGTGACCTCCCAGAAAGCAAGGAACCCGAATGAGGTCATCACGGGTAAGCTTATCATAAACTCTAACGAAGTCTATACTTTATTTGATACCGGTTCTACCCATTCTTTTATTTCTCCTACTTACGCTCAACGTTTAAATTTAACTCCGGAGAAATTAGACTTTGACTTATCTGTTGAAACTCCGTTGGGAGAAACCTTCATTACATCCACGGTTTATAAGTCTTGTTTGGTTCAAGTTGGTACCCACACATTACCTGTCGATCTTATTTCATTGAAAATACTTGCATTTGATGTAATTCTAGGGATTGATTGGTTTACTACTCATCATGCAAAAATTGATTATTTTCGTAAGGTTGTTAGCTTTCATATTCCTAATCAACCTATTATGCGAATTCAAACAACCAAACCATTAAAATCAATCTTTGTCATCTCAAGCCATAAAGCTATTCATTTATTGAAAAAATGGATGTCAAGCTTTCTTAGCTCATGTCACGGATCTAAACAAAAATAAATCGATTTTGAATGATATTTCTATTGTTAATAAATTTTTGACGTATTCCACGAAGAAGAACTTCTTGGCCGACCCCAGATCGTGAAATTGAATTTTGTATCGACCTTGAACCTGGTACAAAACCTATTTCCAAAGCCCCATATCGAATGGCTCCTATTGAACTTCAGGAGTTAAAGACCCAACTACAGGAATTGTTAGACATCGGTTTCATTCGTCCTAATACTTCTCCTTGGGGTGCTCCTATTCTATTCGTGAAAAAGAAAGATGGGAGTATGTGACTTTGTATTGATTATCGGGAGTTGAATCATGTCACCATCAAAAATAGGTACCCATTGCCACGTATTGATGACCTGTTTGACTAGTTGCAAGGAACCAAATTCTTTTCAAAGATTGATCTTCATTCCGTATATCACCAATTGAAGATTAGAACCGATGACATTCCAAAGACGGCTTTCAGAACTCGATACGGGCATTATGAATTCCTAGTCATGTCCTTTGGATTAACTAATGCTCCTACTGCCTTCATGGATATGATGAACCGAGTATTCAAGGAATATTTGGATCACTTTGTGGTAAATCTTTATTGATGACATCCTCATATATTCCAAAACCGTGAAGATCATGAGAAAACACTTGAGGTACGATACTCCAAAAGCTTCGTGAATATAAGTTTTATGCCAAGTTGAAGAAATGCGAGTTCTGGCTTGAGGAAGTAGCATTCCTTGGGCACGTGGTATCAAGTCATGGAATATCTATGACCCAGAAAAGATTGAAGCTATTCAAAGTTGGGAGCAACCTAAATCAAATGGCCAAATCGTAGCTTTCTCGAACTTGGTGGTTATTGTAATAACAGTGAATTTTAAGTCACCATGTATGTATGTACATTTTTTTACTTTGTGTTATATATGGATACATACATTTATGGATTTCATTAAAAATGAAAGCCTTGTGACCTAATTATACATTAGGTAAGGATATTAAATAACCTAAGGGTTATGGTAACACGAAAAAAGTTAGTATTTTATATGTATACTAACTTAAGTGGGTAAACTTAGTATTTCAAGTGACTAATAATTTTAAACCTAATTGTTGTAAATCTAATTAGGTTATGAGATAAAATCATATGTATAAGTAATTAAACTTCATATGATTGGAGATGAAAGCCCTAAATTATCAAATTGGGTAACATTATTAAAATTGTTGGACTATGTTTTTATCTAGCCCAAATAAATTAAAAGAAAAGCCCAAGGAAAATAAAATGTAATCCAATACTTAGCCCACTTGATTGGGGGTATTCTAGACATTTGATTAATCAAAATTGGGCATTTAAAATAAAAGCTAAATGGTGGATATTATGAGGATCCTAAGTGGATTAATTAATCTAGTTTGTCCATTAGTAGACATGATTAAACATAAGGACAATGTTGTAAGGCTCCCATTGGTTGCCACTCCATTATGCACATTTAATCATGTTTAACCTAAGGTAAGTAATAATACAAAGTGTTTTACCTAATGGGCAACAAAATGATTGTGGGAGAATTAATAATGAATTGCCCATTACATTTTGAATGCACATCTCATTCTTCCAACACTTCATTCGTATTCCAACATTTCATTTCTCTCCATCTTCTTCATCTTCTTCTTCTATCTCTTGCTCCCAAGCTAGCCAACTTCAAAGAGAGAAAAGAAAGAGAGAATTTCATCCATAGAAAGAAAAAAATATAGGAGTGCTAGTTGTTTATGCCCCCTATGTTTATTAGTTACTTTGGAAAATCAAGGAAGGTAGCCACTAAGTCAAGGTATAATGTACCTTCATCTTCTTCTCTTACCTTGTTTTGATAGCTTGAGTTTTGATGGGGTTATGTACAACTACTCAAGATACACTAGTTATACATACCATCATGCATGGAACTAAGTATCTTGAGTGTTGGATCTAAGGCTTAGAGGAAGAAAATGAGCATATGTTCTCCAAGGGTGAAAACTCTTGTTTTTCTTCCACTAAATCTTGTGTAACTCAAGTTCTACAACTTGACATTATGATCCGTCGAAGGGGGGTGCTAGATACATGAGTTATCTAGTAAACCCAAGTGGTAGATCACAAATCTAGTAAGTTTTGAAACCTTTAAGATTATTTTTCCAAAAGCAGTCCACTTTATATGCTAAAACTTTGAAACTCTAAATCAGCTCTTGACTTGTTTTTCATGAGGCTGTTTCGGTCAGTTCCTTGTCTTGTAAAAATCTGGAAAAATATTACAGAGGTACCTTATGAAGTTATCTCTGGCGTAGGAAAAAGAACGGACACGTTTGAGTTATATATTGTGCGTAATGACTATTTCCGTAAAAGACTCCATAAATATTATCCTACGAATATCTCACTGTGTATACACTTGAAAATTCCAAAATTTTTACAGTAGCTTCATATATGTTAAGAGAGCATACCCTAAAAATTTCAGATTTTTCTGAGTAAAACTCAATTTATGAAAAATAGATCAAGATCCGAGTGTTTTGGACACTCTAAAATAGTAAATCATTTTCTAAAATTCTAGAAAAATTAGAGGATCATTGTTGGTTCATATTCTGTTAAAACCAGAAGCTGAGAAGTTTTGGAATCAGTTTGCTATTTTTCCTAAAAATGATTAGGTTATGAATAAAAGGAAATAAATAGTTAAATGATGCCTTTAATGAGAAAAATATGATTTTATGCTTGAATGCTCATAATATATTATATCATGACTATCTTAGGGCATTTTGGTAATTTATAATAATAAATATTACTTATGACCTTTTATGGATATTAAATAAGAGGTTATTAAAGGATGAACAATTAGAATAAATTGTTTATTAATTTAATAAATCATTGGAATATTATTATAATACTAATAATATTATAATATGATGTTGTTATGTAAATAAAATATTAGATTAGAGTATTATTATTAAATAATAATATTCGAGATTAAATAAAATATTATTAAATGATTAATAATATTAGTAAGTGAATAAAATATTATTAAATGATTAATAATATTAGTAAAGGGATAAAATATTATTAAATGATTAATAATATTAGTAAGTGAATAAAATGTTGGTAAATGATTTAAAGTATTATTAGTGAACCAATAATACTAGAAGGTGAATTAATATTATCTAAGTTAATAATATTATGTGAATTAAAGGTAGTCGTTAATTAATTAATAATAACACTATCTAGGCATGATAATGTTTATAAGAACTTATTGTAATGTATGATATCTATGTGATTACATAATCGATGTTATGCATTGACTAATTGAAAGACTAATTATAGGTCTCTCAAAGGAAGATAATTTAACTACATAGTGGATAGAAATTTATTTAGTAATTTGTAACCTACGATCGAGGCAAGTTTCTAACTCAACTTGAGTTATTATTTTCAAAAGCATATTAGTGAATAATTATTGATGATTATTCACGTCTTTATTGATTATTGAAATTGCGCACTTTGTGCTGATTGAATTCCGATTCTCTTGCCATTGAGCGTGAATTAAATTAAAGTTCTTCATTTATGAACTGTTTATGGGATAGATCTATGCTAATTGTATCATCTAGATCAAGCATGTCTAAATTTGTTAAATCAAATGGATTTTAAATAAGCTGTTCTTATTAATTGATATGGTAAGAACTCTTGGTCGAGAAATGAACAAATTTGATTAAGGCATGATATCAATGTCGGATTATTAAGTGTTTATGCATAAATCACGGGGTATGAAAGGTGATCCCTTGAATACCAAAACTTTTTAAAAGGTCAGTTTAAATCTTTGAGCACCTTGGCAAATGTTCATGGTTATTCAAAACCACTCGAGTTCATGTTATTCAATTATCGAATATTCAATTGTTGATTATTAATTCATGTTCCTTCACAATCTTATGTTATTGTTGAACATTGAAGGCAATATTTCTTTCTAAGTCATGATATATATCCTTTGTCTTTATAAACTTGTGAAGCAAATTAGTTGCTTACTCTTGCTATATCATGACCTCTATTTTCAGTTAAGCCAGAAGGATCTAATGCGAAGGACAAGGGCAAGGGCAAGATCCAGGAGTAATTTTAGAATGAATGTTAAATTAGTTATTATCTAATGGAATTTCTTGAGTAAACTATTTGTATTATAAATGGTGTATTTAAAGTTAAGGTTAGAGACCTTGGGACCATGTTTTGAGACTTTTGTATAATGAACAATGTATGTTTATTATTTGAAATAGTTATAGAATGCTTATGATGATGATAGGATCGTGAGCCTTTGAATCGAGGTTAGAGAACACGGATTTGGGGGCGTCACGGTTAGTATCAAAGTTGTAGGTTATAAACATTAGGAATGCGAAACCTAGGTTATAACCTTAGTAGAAAACTCTTACTGAGTATGTTAGGGAGATGGATTGTGGAATTCATCGAGTATGTGTTATACTTAATAAAATATTATTTCATTTCATCAATGGATATATTTTATTGTAGTACTAATGTTGTATCCTTGTTTTATAGGATGCCGGTGATAGTCGGGGAGCCATTACATGTGAGACGGGAGGAGGTCGTCCCGGAGGAGGTGTCGGACACCTCGAAGGATGTGATGATTAGTAACTGTTAGAAAAAACCATGCTCGGGGAGCAAAGGATTTTGCGATTGGAGGCGGAGAATATGAACCATCAACACACGAGAAAAGCGGTATAAGGATCTTGCTTATCGAGCATGAGATGGAGCTAGCGAGAGATCTGAGTCCAGCTAGAAGCGAGGAGAAGGCAAAGTTCGCGACATTGAGAGTAGAGCATCTGCGCGTCTGAGTGAGTTTGACGTAGAGATTGCGAGACAAGATACTGGTGGAAGAAGCATTTCATAAGTCGGCCAAACGGTGGACCTATTAGAGATGTGCTTGGATGCCATGAAGGTCGAGTGGAGACTTTAGGGTGGCATTAGGACAGCTGCGTATGAGGGCGGTATGACAAGACTGCGCTAGGAGGGTCCACTCACGAGATAGGAGAGTCTAGTCGATCCGTTCGACGTGGGGAGTTCTGGAGTAGTTGCTTCCCTAGGAGCTGTCTGCGGGTGACTGGCGGGAGCCACCGAGTGGTGATGATGTGATGGCCAGTTGTAAATAGATGCATTAGTACCTTTCTTGTTGTGTAATAAGGTTTTATGTTGATGTAAACCTCAACAGTGTGAGGTAGTAAATGGTTAGAGTACTTTCCCTAATTGTGTTTGTAGGGAGGTATCATTATGAGTTAATCACATCTTTTGTGTTAAAATGGGATAGTAGCATTTATAAAATATACCTGTATTAATCGTGTAAGTCACTGAAGATTGGTGTATGAATATAAATGCATTATTATTATGATATGTGTTAGAAAATTTTAAATAGTAAATTTTCTATTTAATGTTATGTGAATTGATGAAATGATTTGGAAAATGTTCTTTAAAAACAAACTTAACCCACTAAGCGAGGAGAAAGACTTCAAATCTAGGTAACTTAAAACTCTCACATAATGATCATCCGATTGTTTAAATAAATAGCGTATTACATACTAAGTAATCATATGATAATAAATCCGAGTAACGTGTTAGAATTTTGTTTCACTAGATAACGGGCGGCTGAAGTGGACTCGAGAACCAAGATATTGAAGAGTCGATTAATAAATGCAAAGGATCTCAACAAAACCCAATGCAAGATTTTATTAACATGATGGTTGAAGCCATGAGGAATCAAGCTCAACTGCAGGAAATCGAGTGAGCACCCAAATAGTAAACTTTAAGGACTTCAAGGCGGTGGGACCGCCAGGAGTTTAGAGGAACAACGGACCTGATAGAAGCCCAAATGTGGGTAAAGGAGATTGAGAAGGCCTTCGTTATTGCTAGAGTAGCGGAAGAACGAAGACAATTTTTGCTACCTACTTAATGAAGGGGAGGCTAGCTATTGGTGGGATGCCAACCGAACAATGGGAAGCTGGAATCGTGACTTGGGAAGCATTCAAGAAGTTGTTCTTTGAGAACTACTTCCCAGAGAGTGTTCAAGCAAGAATGGAGATCAAGTTCTTGGGCTGAAGCAAGGAGAATATCTCTCGATGTCGAGTATCTTGCGAAATTCAATAAATTGGCGGATTCGCTCCACATCGAATTGGACAGAGGCGAGGAAAGCGAGAAGGTTTGAAAATGGACTAAAGTCAGTGGATTTATAGTAAGGTAGCGGTTTTACAAATCACATCATTCTCAACTCTGTTGGAAAAAGCTCTTATAGCAGAAGGAGGAAGCGAAGCGGTCTCAAGATACAATCGGGAGAAGAACAAGAAGAAAGGAGAAGGTGGGAATCAAAATGTCAGCAGTGGCGGTGGCAACAATAAGAAGCGAAAATGGAGCAGTGGGGGTAGTAATCTGGAGATGCAGCAAGGAAGCGTGAAACAAAAGAAGTCGATGTGTGGGAACTGTGGAAAGGGTCACTCGGGGGAGTGCTTGAAAGGAAAAATGATATGTTATACATGTGGGCAAGAAGGGCATACCTCACCCAATTGTACTAAGGTGAAGAAAGGAGGTTGCTTTAATTGTGGTGAAGTGGGACATCGGATCAAGGATTGCCCAAGAAGAAAAGCTTGGATGGCGGAAATGGCAACAGAGGGCAATAACACAAAGACAAACGGTGGAGGACCGGCCTTGATAAGCGCAGCCAAGCAAAGACGGACATTCAATATGGCGATTGCAAGATCTTTGTGGCATCTAGGGAGGTGGTGTCGTATAATTCCGATCAATGATATAAATGCCTATGTGTTATTCGATTCGGGAGCTTCATGTTTTTTTGTATCGATGAATTTGCTCAAAGATTAAGTTTACCTCATGAACTATTAGAACACCCAATGAATGTAGAAGTAGCAAACAAAGAAATTATCCCCGTAGACTACATCTATAGGAACTGCCATTGTGCTAATGTAAGAGGTTTTAAGCTTAACGTGGATTTGATCTTGATTCGTCTTGGAGAGTTTGATGTAATCCTTGGGATGGATTGGTTATCAAGTTATGGAAGCGGTCATTGATTTGTAAGAAAAAGTCGTATACCTAAAGACTCGAATAAGTCAAAGGTGGTATTTTATGGCGATAAATCGCCTGCACAATCTTGTTGTCGGACGATGATGAAAGCAAGGAAGTTGCTTAGGAAGGGTTGTATAGGTTATTTGGCTCACGTTGTGGATACCCGCAGAATCGAGGGTGAACTCGGGTCAAATACCTATTATGAAGGAATTCGTTGGCGTTTTCCCGGATGAAATTCGAGATTGCCACCGGATAGAGATAGAGTTTGTTATCGATTTGGCACTGGGACATCACCCAGGTATCCAAAGCACCGTGATCGTATGGCTCCTGAGAAATGAAGGAACCGATGGTTCAACTACAAGAGTTGTTAGATAAAGGATACATTCGACCAAGCGTATCACCATGGGGAGCACCGGTCTTATTATTAAAGAAGAAGAAGGATGGGTCATTAAGACTTTGTATCGACTCTGAGAGTTAAACAAGGTCACCATTAAGAATAAATACCCATTGCCGGGATCGACGATTTGTTTGATGGGTTGAAGGGGAAAAATACTTTTCAAAAATTGACTTGAGGATGGTTATCACCAATGAAGGTGAGACATGAGGATGTTCAAAGGCGGCATTGAACCGGTATGGACACTTTGAGTTTCGGTAATGTCTTTTGGGTTAACTAATGCACCAAAGCTGACATTCATGGATTTGATAAGCAGAGTGTTTAAGCAAAGATTTGGATAAGTTTGTTGTCGTGTTCATCGACGACATTACGGTATATTCCGAGACAGGAGGAAGATCAATTTGAACATCTAAGGAAAGTGTTGGAGGCGTTAAGGAGGAGAAGTTGTATGCAAAGTTCTCCAAGTGTGAATTTTAGTTCATGGAGAGTGCAATTTTTGGGTCACGTTATCGACAAAGATGGTGTTCGGTAGATCCAAAGAAAAAAGTAAGCGGTTATCAACCGGGAAGCGACCCAAAGACAAGCTGTAAATTAGGAGTTTCTTGGGATTAGCAGGATCTTATCGAAGATTCATCCAAGATTTTTCAAAGGTGGCATCGCCATTGACCAACCTTACTAGAAAGGCGGTGAAGTTCGTTTGGGACGGAAAAATGTGAAGCGAGTTTCATGGAATTGAAGAAGAGGCTCGATCTAAGCTTTGTGTTGGCTTTTCTTAGGACAACACGGGAGGATTTATAGTGTATAGTGATCGTCACACAAGGGTCTTGGTACGTGTCTTGATGCGACATGGCAAGGTCATTTACAGACGCTTCACGCCGCCTAAAGGACTATGAGAAGGGTTATCAGGCACAGAGTTAGCGGCGAGAGTTTTGCCTTGAAAATTTGGAGGCACTATTTGTATGGAGAGAAGTGTGAGATATATACGGATCATAAGAGTCTAAAGTATATCTTCACCCGAAGGAGCTAAATATGAGCGGTACCGATGGCTGAATTGATCAAGGATTATGATTGTGAGATTCTGTACCATCCGAGCAAAGCAAATGTAGTGGTCGATGCCCTGAGCGTAAAAAAGCGAGAGAGAAGTTATTGAAGTTAACCATTCAAGAGGAATTGGTGAAGGATTTGAACGACTTGACTTAGAGGTTAAGTGCGACCGGAGGTCAATGAGAAATTATTTTCTTGTGGCGTGAGCCCTACTTTATTAGATAAGGTTAAAGAGGCTCAAGAGAAGGGATTTAAGATCATGACAAAGATCAAGAAGCGGTTAATGAAGGGGATGAATTGAAATACAAGATTGATGGCATCTGATTTGCTAAGATTTGAAGGACGAATTTGGGTACCGTTAATACGTAACTAAGAGAAGATATTACGCAAAAGCACATAATACGAGGTACTCGATACACCCAGGAAGCACAAAAATGTATCAAGACTTACGTCAACACTTTTGGTGGCCAAACATGAAGAGAGATGTTGCAGAATGTGTCAGTAAATGTCTAACTTGTCAAAGAGTCAAGGCAGAACATCAACGACCGAGTGGACTATTACAGCCTTTAGAGATTCCAGAGTGGAAATGGGAGCTCATCACGATGGATTTTGTGGTGGGACTTCCAGCAACGCAAAAGGGACACGATGCCATATGGGTGATCGTAGATCGTCTTACGAAGTCGGCTCACTTTTTGCCGATCAAGATCAGGTATAGTCTGGACCAGCTAGCCAAACTATACATCAAAGAAATTATATCGAGACATGGCGTACCAGTATCTATTGTGCCGGATAGGATCCGCGTTTCACGTCAAACTTCTGGAAGAGTCTTCAAGAAAGAATGGGGACGCAGCTACGGATGAGAATCGCGTATCATCCGCAGACCGATGGGCAAAGTGAGAGAACGATTCAAACACTTGAAGACATGCTCGAGCTTGTGTGATGGACTTCAAGGGTAGTTGGGAGGATCATCTTCCATTGGTAGAGTTCAGATACAACAATAGCTACCACGCTTGAGATCGGAATGCCGCAAATGTCGAAGCAATGTATGGGAGGAAATGTAGAAACGCCCAGTATCTTTGGGATGAAGTGGGTGAACGTCAGCTGTTGGGACAGAGCGTGCAAGCAGAATAGTAGAGACCATTAAGGTGATTAGAGCCCGTGGTAGCGACTCAAGATCGCTGGAAGAAGTATCGGGACTTACATCGCGTAAGCGAGATTTTGAGGTGGGAAGCCATGCATTTTGAAAGTATCTCCTTGGAAAGGAAAGATAAGGTTTGGAAAGAAAGGTATGCCGAGTCAGAGATTTATTGGACCTTTTGAGATCTTGAAGAAGATAAGCGAAGTGGCGACGAGGTAGCTCTTCTACCTCTGAACTGGAACATATTCATAATGTGTTTCGTATGTGTGATTCTGCACGACCATATAAGCCTCGATTACAAGCATGTGATATCGCATTCTGAGCCAATTCGTGTCGAAAAAGATTTATCGTGACGAGGAAATTCCAAATGAAGTTTTAGATAGAAAGGAGCGAAATTGCGAAATAAGGTTATACATTCCCAAAAAGTTCTTTGGAGGAAACACAATCTTTGAAGAAGCTACGTGGGAACTTGAAGAAAGGATAAGAGAAAATTACCCACACCTTTTTGAGTAACCTTATATGTAATTAGGGGACGGAATTCTTATAAGGGGGGAGAATGTAATAACAAGTGAATTTTAAGTCACCATGTATGTATGTACATTTTTTTTACTTTGTGTTATATATGGATACATACATTTATGGATTTCATTAAAATGAAAGCCTTGTGACCTAATTATACATTAGGTAAGGATATTAAATAACCTAAGGGTTATGGTAACACGAAAAAGTTAGTATTTTATATGTATACTAACTTAAGTGGGTAAACTTAAGTATTTCAAGTGACTAATAATTTTAAACCTAATTGTTGTAAATCTAATTAGGTTATGAGATAAAATCATATGTATAAGTAATTAAACTTCATATGATTGGAGATGAAAGCCCTAAATTATCAAATTGGGTAACATTATTAAAATTGTTGGACTATGTTTTTATCTAGCCCAAATAAATTAAAAGAAAAGCCCAAGGAAAATAAAATGTAATCCAATACTTAGCCCACTTGATTGGGGGTATTCTAGACATTTGATTAATCAAAATTGGGCATTTAAAATAAAAGCTAAATGGTGGATATTATGAGGATCCTAAGTGGATTAATTAATCTAGCTTGTCCATTAGTAGACATGATTAAACATAAGGACAATGTTGTAAGGCTCCCATTGGTTGCCACTCCATTATGCACATTTAATCATGTTTAACCTAAGGTAAGTAATAATACAAAGTGTTTTACCTAATGGGCAACAAAATGATTGTGGGAGAATTAATAATGAATTGCCCATTACATTTTGAATGCACATCTCATTCTTCCAACACTTCATTCAGTATTCCAACATTTCATTTTCTCTCCATCTTCTTCATCTTCTTCTTCTATCTCTTGCTCCCAAGCTAGCCAACTTCAAAGAGAGAAAAGAAAGAGAGAATTTCATCCATAGAAAAGAAAAAATATAGGAGTGCTAGTTGTTTATGCCCCTATGTTTATTAGTTACTTTGGAAAATCAAGGAAGGTAGCCACTAAGTCAAGGTATAATGTACCTTCATCTTCTTCTCTTACCTTGTTTTGATAGCTTGAGTTTTGATGGGGTTATGTACAACTACTCAAGATACACTAGTTATACATACCATCATGCATGGAACTAAGTATCTTGAGTGTTGGATCTAAGGCTTAGAGGAAGAAAATGAGCATATGTTCTCCAAGGGTGAAAACTCTTGTTTTTCTTCCACTAAATCTTGTGTAACTCAAGTTCTACAACTTGACATTATGATCCGTCGAAGGGGGGTGCTAGATACATGAGTTATCTAGTAAACCCAAGTGGTAGATCACAAATCTAGTAAGTTTTGAAACCTTTAAGATTATTTTTCCCAAAACAGTCCACTTTATATGCTAAAACTTTGAAACTCTAAATCAGCTACTGACTTGTTTTTCATGAGGCTGTTTCGGTCAGTTCCTTGTCTTGTAAAAATCTGGAAAAATATTGCAGAGGTACCTTATGAAGTTATCTACGCGTAGGAAAAAGAACGGACACGTTTCGAGTTATATATTGTGCGTAATGACTATTTCCGTAAAAGACTCCATAAATATTATCCTACGAATATCTCACTGTGTATACACTTGAAAATTCCAAAATTTTTACAGTAGCTTCATATATGTTAAGAGAGCATACCCTAAAAATTTCAGATTTTTCTGAGTAAAACTCAATTTATGAAAAATAGATCAAGATCCGAGTGTTTTGGACACTCTAAAAATAGTAAATCATTTTCTAAAATTCTAGAAAAATTAGAGGATCATTGTTGGTTCATATTCTGTTAAAACCCAGAAGCTGAGAAGTTTTGGAATCAGTTTGCTATTTTTCCTAAAAATGATTAGGTTATGAATAAAAGGAAATAAATAGTTAAATGATGCCTTTAATGAGAAAAATATGATTTTTATGCTTGAATGCTCATAATATATTATATCATGACTATCTTAGGGCATTTTGGTAATTTATAATAATAAATATTACTTATGACCTTTTATGGATATTAAATAAGAGGTTATTAAAGGATGAACAATTAGAATAAATTGTTTATTAATTTAATAAATCATTGGAATATTATTATAATACTAATAATATTATAATATGATGTTGTTATGTAAATAAAAATATTAGATTAGAGTATTATTATTAAATAATAATATTCGAGATTAAATAAAATATTATTAAATGATTAATAATATTAGTAAGTGAATAAAATATTATTAAATGATTAATAATATTAGTAAAGGGATAAAATATTATTAAATGATTAATAATATTAGTAAAGGGATAAAATATTATTAAATGATTAATAATATTAGTAAGTGAATAAAATGTTGGTAAATGATTTAAAGTATTATTAGTGAACCAATAATACTAGAAGGTGAATTAATATTATCTAAGTTAATAATATTATGTGAATTAAAGGTAGTCGTTAATTAATAATAACACTATCTAGGCATGATAATGTTTATAAGAACTTATTGTAATGTATGATATCTATGTGATTACATAATCGATGTTATGCATTGACTAATTGAAAGACTAATTATAGGTCTCTCAAAGGAAGATAATTTAACTACATAGTGGATAGAAATTTATTTCGAAGGTTGTAACTCCACGATCGAGGCAAGTTTCCTAACTCAACTTGAGTTATTATTTTCAAAGCATATTAGTGAATAATTATTGATGATTATTCACGTCTTTATTGATTATTGAAATTAAGACTTTTCAGGTAATTGAATTCGTTCTCTTGCGCCATCAAAGCGTGAATTAAATTAAAGCTCTTCATTTATGAACCTGTTTATGGATAGATCTATGCTAATTGTATCATCTAGATCAAGCATGTCTAAATTTGTTAAATCAAATGGATTTTAAATAATTATTCTTATTAATTGATATGGTAAGAACTCTTGATCGAGAAATGAACAAATTTGATTAAGGCATGATATCAATGTCGGATTATTAAGTGTTTATGCATAAATCACGGGGTATGAAAAGGTCGATCCTTGAATACCAAAACTTTTAAAAGTTCCAGTTTAAATCACTGAGCACCTTGGCAAATGTTCATGGTTATTCAAAATCACTCAGTTCATGTTATTCAATTATCGAATATTCAATTGTTGATTATTAATTCATGTTCCTTCACAATCTTATGTTATTGTTGAACATTGAAGGCAATATTTCTTTCTAAGTCATGATATATATCCTTTGTCTTTATAAACTTGTGAAGCAAATTAGTTGCTTACTCTTGCTATATCATGACCTCTATTTTCAGTTAAGCCCGAAGGATCTAATGCGAAGGACAAGGGCAAGGGCAAGGGCAAGATCCAGGAGTAATTTTAGAATGAATGTTAAATTAGTTATTATCTAATGGAATTTCTTGAGTAAACTATTTGTATTATAAATGGTGTATTTAAAGTTAAGGTTAGAGAGACCTTGGGACCATGTTTTGAGACTTTTGTATAATGAACAATGTATGTTTATTATTTCAAAATAGTTATAGAATGCTTATGATGATGATAGGATCGTGAGCACCTGAACTGAGGTTAGAGAACCCGGATTTGGGGGCGCCACAGTTATTATCTGGAGATTCAGAGAAGGTTTTCTCTAATCGCTACTCCACTAACTCAAATTTGACTCGGAAAGATACAAAGTTCGGTTGGAGCGAGGAATGTGAGAAGAGTTTTCAAGAACTCAAGAGGAGACTCATTTTAGCATTTGTTCTGACAATACCATCTGGTTCGGAGGGATTTGTCATCTACAGTGATGCTTCGGGCAAAGGGTTAGGATGTGTTCTCATGCAACATGGGAAAGTCATAGCTTATGCCTCACGATAACTCCAAGAATATGAGAGGAATTATCCTACTCATGATCTAGAGTTGGCATCCGTTGTCTTCGCACTAAAGATTTGGAGGCATTACTTGTATGGGGAGAAAGTGGAGATCTTTACGGATCATAAAAGCCTCAAATATTTCTTCACTCAAAAGGAACTCAATATGCGACAACGACGTTGGCTTGAATTGTTGAAAGATTATGATCATACCATCCAATACCATCCTGAAAAAGCGAACGTGGTAGCTGACGTATTGAGTAGAAGATCATATGCAAGTGCGAATGCGATATTGTCAACGCAAAGGCCCATTTTGTGTGACTTGCAAAGGATGGAGATAGAGTTAAAGACTCCAGGGACCCATGTGATGATGGCGAATATACGAGTAGAATTGACTTTAATTGATAAAGTTAAAGCTGCTCAAGCTACAGACCTGGAGCTGATGCGTATGAGGAAGAAAGTGCAAGAAGGTGCTATGCCAGAAGCAAAAATCGATGAAGAAGGAATACTTCGAGTTAACTCCAGACTTTGTGTTCCTAACGACCCTGATTCAAAGTATAAAATCATGATGGAGGCGCATAACACACCGTTTGAAATCCATCCTGGGAGTACCAAAATGTATCATGATATTCGTCATACATTTTGGTGGAGCAATATGAAGAGAGAGATAGCACTGTTTATCTCAAGGTGTCTAACGTGTCAACGAGTCAAGGCGGAGCATCAAGTACCAAAAGGTCCATTGCAACCACTTGAAATTCCAGAATGGAAGTGGGAGCACATTACCATGGATTTCGTTACCGGTCTTCCCAAAGTTTCTCAAGGCATAGATGCGATTTGGGTCATTGTTGATAGATTGACCAAGTCTGCTCATTTCTTACCGATATAAGAAACTTATACACTTGAACATCTTGCTCTTATGTACATAAACGAGGTTGTAAGATTGCATGGTATGCCAGTATCCTTAGTTTCTGATCGAGACCTAAGATTCACTTCAAGATTTTGGGTTAGTTTGCAAAAATCTATGGGCACGGATTACGATTTAGCTTTCAAGATATCATCCTCGCAGACTGACGGGCAAATCGGAGAGGACGATTCAAACTCTTGAAGATCTATTAAGACTTTGTGTCCTTGACTTCAAGGGAAGTTGGGATAAGTTCTTACCATTGGTGGAGTTTTCCTACAACAACAGTTATCAAACAAGTATTGGCATGGCTCCATTCGAAGAGTTGTATGGAAGAAAATGTCGTTCTCTAGTATCTTTGGGATGAGGTGGGTGAAGCAACGTTGTTGGGACCGGAGTTGTAATACGTATGACTACTTTAAAAGATTCAAACGATCCGACAACGATAAAAACCTCACAAGGTCGACAAAAGAGTTATGCTGATCTTCATCGAAAGGACGTGGAATTCGATATAGGAGATCATGTGTTGTTACGTGTTGCTCCATGGAAAGGAGTTACGAGATTTGGAAAGAGAGGAAAGCTAAATCCTCGATTCATCAGCCCATTTTTAATCCTTGATCGAGTAGGAACTGTGGCCTATAGACTCGCTTTACCGCCAAGTATGTCTCGTGTTCATAACATTTTTCACATATCCATGTTACGTAAATATGTAGAAGACCCGAACCACATTATTAAGTTAGAACCGGACGAAATAGCGGAAGATTTGACGTATGAAGAGATTCATGTTCAAATCTTGGATAAGAAGGAACATATTCTACGCTCCAAGGTTATATACCTCAGGTCAAATTTTTGTGGAGAAACCACGATGTTGAGGAAATGACTTAGGAGTTAGAATCTGAAATGAAATCAAGGTATCCTTACCTCATCAATATACCAGGTACGTACCCTAATTTCTAGGGCAAAATTTCATAAAAAGGGGAGATTGTAAAACCCCAACTTTTTGAATAAAGATGAATTTTCTATAAATATTATTTTTGAATATTATGGAGTGAAATTGATATAATGTTATAGTTCAGGTAATATTTATAAATTTTGCAAAAGTACATAAGTCGTTATATAATATTCGATTGGTCTGGGAATATTCGCTTTAACAGAAATATTCATACAATGACACAATCATTGGTGGACCCCCTACAACGGAATTATATGTTTGATTGAGAAAATGACAAATATACTTTGTGAAAATAACGACGGAAGTTTTACTGTTAATCTGTTGAAACACCGGTGTTAAAAAAAATCTAATGAATGGCGTGGTTGCATAAGAGTTACACGGTATTAATTATTGATGCTTACGTGATAAGTCACTTTCTTTTGTTGGTATTATTAATGTAATAATATAGAAAATCTTTTATATAAAATGTAATACTTTTATAAAGTTATTCTATAAATAGAATATATTATATTCTATTATGCATAGTGTTACATAGTGTCTACATAGTGTTTTGTATAGTAAAATATTTTTATATAAAACAGAATACTTTTATAATGTTATCTATTTTATTAGACAATAATTAGAATATATTATATTTTATTATGCATAGTGTTTGCATAGTGCCTGCATAGTGTTTGCATAGTAAAATCTTTTATAAAGTTATTCGTTTTATTAGATTATAAATAGAATATATTATATTTTATTTAAAAGATTTTGCTTTAAATATGGAACGTCGGATTAAAGTAAATCAATCTGGACCATTCATGAGTTAGTTACTATGCAGTCCATTTTTCTATAAATAGAAGCTTATTCCTTCATTATTTTCTTACGAATTCACTGAAACTCTATAGAGATAAGCTATAGAGAGAAAGAAGAAAGTATTCTGCTACTTCACTACTTATATATCCAAAGACTTTTCTTCTTAAGGTAGGGAATATTATTTGTTGTACTCGTAAGGGGTGTTATTCTTTTGTATTCATGAAGAGAACTTATGTTATTCCATTCTTTATTATTCATTGGAATAACTCAGATACGCAAGCTAACCTATACTTGGTGACATTCTTCTATTATTTCGTCTTTACTATTTTGTTGGAATATCCCGTTCGCAATGCGTTTTATGCCGAACCTGATTCCGTCTTTATTATTCTGTTGGAATATCCTGTATCACATGCATGCGTTTTGATGGGACTGATTAAATCTTTATTATTATTCGTTGGAATATCCCGTCTCACGCATTTTACGTCGGATTCGATTTAGTCCTTATTAGTATTCTCGTTGGAATAACTCGTCTATCGCGAAGTACCGCATGCATGGTGATTTCTGTTGTTATTACATTCTTTATTATTCATTGGAACATCCCGCTTCATTAATTTACTTTGACACGGTTCCGTTATTTAGTATTCTTTTGAATAACACGTCTGTCTGGGCACCGCATGCATGATGATTTCTTTTGTTATTCCATTCTTTATTATACTCGGTTGGTTAAAGTTTTGACTTCTATACTCCATGAAATTAGTGGAATATCCTTGATAATTGCGCTTCATCCAAAGATCTTTTCATGGAAATATTCTTCCGAGCATTCTTGAATTTTACTCTACAAATCAAGATCATGTTGACAATTTGGACGTTATTGGTTCTTGGACAAATTAATTCTTGAACTTGTTTTATTGAATTCTTATATCATTGTCATCATCCTCATATTTATATTTTTGAAAGTCATCCGTGTATTCGTGAGTGCATAGATGGACTTGGTATGATTATGACTAGGGATTATCTATTGTAATCATTACCGTAATGTTACAAATGATGTGGTAAAAGTCCTCATTGGCTCGTAGTGCATTGATGGGATGAGTTGTTGGCATGATCATGACCATTAATGAATACACAAATATTCTTGGCCCGTAGTTCATGGATAATTGTGGTCGTGATACTAAAGAATATCCTTGGTCGTATGCGGGGGTGATTCAATGATGTGGATTATTTATTGTCGAGTCCCAAATGATAAAAGTGATGAAAAACATTTTAAATCATAAAAGATAGTAGATTTTATTCTCTACTTGACTCTTTTAATGGATTGTTTATTCCGCTGCAGTTAAACTTGATGTTTGTTATATTGTATCAGTTTAACACTATTTAAGGCTAATGATAATTTATTCGCATTATCTTAGTCATAATATTTCTTCGGGCTAGTTGAGCTCACCCTTTCTTTCACCGTTCTCTTCAAGAAATGAGAATATAGTGGAACGAAGCCTGGGAAGCGGAGTGATGGTCCTAGATGGTGCATTAGTAGTCCTCACTATTCTGTGAAATAGTGTGATAATAATTGTAATGAGGACTCCTTTTGAGTTTGTATACTCTCTAGTAGACAATATTTGTATTCAAACTCACAGTTTATGTTTTGTCGTATTGTACATGATAGTTGTAATATTAAGTTGTATTTGAATTTTGTACCATGTATCTGGCGACTCAAGATGGGTGATGTATACCTAATTTTAGGGGCGTCACATTGTAATCACAATGTTGAAACTATAGATTATGAATTAATAATTTGTGAAGGTCTGTGATGAGATGTCATGAGAATTGAAGTTATTTTGCAATCACCATGTCGTGTACTATAATATAATTGAGAGTTCAGATTCATGGTATATGAATGATTAGGATAATCAGATCCTAAGATTAAAATTATAGACTTGACTAAAATGAAAAGTAAACTAATGAAGTTAATATTAATATAACTAATTGGTATTTTGATCCTAATGGTATATGTAGGGTATTTGGCGAACGTTTGTAATAATTGCGTAGCTTACACACGAGGCAAGCTTCCTAAACCCTAATCTTATGTTTATCAAATTTCTTGGTTCCATCTTGTTTATGATTATGTAAGCTCTTGTATTCTAATTCTTTTACATTGAGCAAGTTTCATATTCCTAACTTGATATCATTATGCAAGTTCCTACAACTTTTATTGAGCAAGTTCCTAACTTTTATTTCTTGCTATTCAAAGTATAAACTGTTCATTGTTCCAAATGAGATTTCCTAACTCTTTTGGATGTAATACTACTTTGTACGTACAATGTCTATTCAATTGTATATTGTTGATATTTAATCTTTAACTTAAGTATCATTGTTCAATCATATGTTATCATTGTTAAACCTTCGAATAGTTAATAAATCTTTATTTATTGGACTAATCCATAATTGATGAGTGTTCTAAAATTCTAGAATCACTGTTAAGCGATTCCAAACTAAACTTTCTTTAGTGCGGAAATCCTAAAGTCAAACTGAGATGAACAACCCTTATATAGGGGATTAAGTACGCATTAGCGTTTAGATGTTTGTGCACAATACATGGTACGAAAGGCTGATCCCCCTAAGTACGAAAGTAAGGGTCTGTACAGTCTAATGACTGTTAAAGGTTGAAGTAGAAATACTTAATAACCTTAAGACATAGTTTATGGTCTTAAGACCCTCAGATATAAACCTCGAACTTGTTTTCTATTTTTGATTCGTAGAAAAAGTTCTCTATTGTTCATTATTCCTTGCTTACTCTTATGTTACTGCTATTATCATTCTCTATGTTAGTGAGCAATTGTTTGCTCACTCTTGCAAATAACACCGCAGCTAAAGTTGAGAAAGTGGATGAGTCGTCTTCTAGCAAAAGAAAGGGCAAAATGTCCAAATGATGAAGACATGTTTAATTTTATTTACTGAACTTATGTTATCAGACTTAATTTATTTTGTGATGTATTACGCAGACTTATGTAATAGTTTAAAGTTAGATTACCTGGGATTTGATTTACGCTGATGTAACCCTATAAAGGGATGGATTATTATTTAAGTTGTTTAATTTACATAATTATCCTTGATTATGGGTAGTTAGAAGTAATTATTTTGGATAGTGAGCACCAAATCATGTGGGAATGAAGTACCCAGATTTGGGTGTGTCACAGTAGGGGCGTTTAGTTCTTTTCCAGCTGAAAAGGGACAAAATTTCATTTTTCTACTACCAGCGCCACAACGCTAGTTTTGCTCAGTAAAGGGGCACCACAACGCCTATTGTTTTTTCGCAGCGCTAGTTCTAGGCTAAAACGCGGCGTTGCATCGCCGGTTCCTGTTCTCAGGCAGACAACAAAGGAAAATGGCCTGACCTAATGAAAACTTATGCTTATATATATCAGCCTCCATTCCAAAGGTAGAGACCACTTTTTGGAGAGAAAAGTTTGAAGCAACAAGAAAGGAGAAGATTATTTCTTGCAACAACCATTGAAGATTACACTTTGAAGAGAAGAGTTAGAGTTTGAATATTTCTTCAAGGGGTTTTCTTTATCTAAATCTTTCATTTATTTGTGTAATCTTAACATGTTAAACATATTCTTAATAGAGTTTAATTCTATAGTTATGAACTAAACTTCCATTCTAAGATTGCAATGTAACCTAATGATTAGTTAAATCAAATTTCTCTCTTGTTTATTATAATGAATCATATGTGAATGGGTTATTATATTTAATGTTTAATGTATTAATTACTTAGCCAAGTGATTAATGTGGATATTTATATGATATTGGAAAATGAATTATAAAGCATACATCTTAATATAATAACACATGTTATGATCATTCTTCTTTGGATTGAATGTATAAATCGCATTTAGAATAGGAATATATCTATTTGTCATGTGTAGCTTGTGAGAATCTAGTCTTAATGACTCCTAGTCTAATTTATTTCACCATAAGAATATAGTGATTTATTCAGATAGGAGATACACATTTAGTCATCAGAAGAGGCTTATGAATACTTAGAATTGTCGGTTGGCCATTCTAGTGATTTGTTGATAAAAGGGAGAATTAGGAGGTTAAACGAAGCATTAGGGGAGTTGTAATCTTAGCTTGTCTTACTTGATATCAATCTTTGCTCACAATTTGCTTTAATTTGTTAATTAAATTTCACTTGATAATCAATATTTAATCATTTTTTAGATAAGATTGCATTGATATAATTTTAATACTTGAATAACTTTGAAAATATTTTCTCGTGGGTTCGACACTCAACTTATCATATACTACTTGTTGACCGCGTATACTTGCACGTGTTTTATTGATTATAAAATCGATCAACAAACAGCAAGATCGTAGTGTTATCTTCAGCATCATGGAGCTGCAAAGTATTTAGAAGTCTGCAAAGTCTACCCAAGCATCAAGGAGTATTATTTCATACAGCAGAAGGCAGAGTATCGTAGAGCAAATTGTAGAGCAAGACGTAGAGTTTCACACTATGTTATTTTCACTCTACCATCGATCAAATTCGTAGAGTGTGTCAGAACGGTCTTCTAACCGACAACTTTAGAGGGTCCTCAAGTGACGATTCCAATACACTTCTCACCATCTTCAAATTCATATTGAAAAATTCAAAGTGGGGTTAGTCTAAACCGGCATATAGAAGATGTGACACCACTAACATGTGGTACGTGAGACAACTGACTGGTGTGACATACCTAGAGCCAAAAGAAAACCTACTAAGTTGGTCTAGAAGTCAACATCAGAGAAACATTTAGAATAGAACATTAAATGCACCAATGGGAACTCTTTAGTAGATCCATTTTCAAAGGGCTAAAAAAAGGCGTACGATGATTTAAATTGAAGTACGAATCACACAACCAAAAGTTGAACCTCTGTCGAAATATTCAAAACTCTACTCTACTATTCTGAATGACTTGTTCAAATCGGCTAAGTACCTGAAGAGATCAAACGTCATTGCAAAGCTTAGCAAAACGTCAATAAATCAACATTCAATTGTGATTCTAGGGTCTTAGTGACTGAACTTATCTGTGAAGTGGTTGATTTTCAAAAAACTAAATTCAAAACTGAGATTTTACTCAATCTTTACAGGGAAACTTTCTAAACTAATATTTCATTGACTACTACAAAATCATAAAAAGACAACACTGAAAAGATGATGTTTTTATAAAAAACGTTGTGGTATTTTTTTACAACGTTTTTTAACAAAACGTTGTAAATACATATAAAAAAACGTTGTGTATTTATAAAGGCAAATTTTTAATTTTAAATAGATAACATTTAAAAAAAATGTTATGTATGTAAAAAAACACGGAGCTTTCAAAAATCCTCAAACCCTTCTTTAAAAAACACGGAGGCATGGAGTCGACTAAGAAAAAAAAATTGTCGTGCCTTTCTTCCCTTCCCCTTTTCAAAATCTTCAAACCCTAACTCGACAATTTTACTCGTTCGCTTGTGTTTTAGGCTTAGTAGTAGTTCACAGCTCGCTACTTCTGTGGAATCATTTTACTAGGGCTACCATTTTTTCAATTTTCTCATCCTGATCGGTGAAACTGTAAATCAAACGAGAAGAAGAAGAGAAGATTGTTAGTGTTTGTTCGAAGAAGATGGTGTTCCAAATGTAGCAGTGCGGCATTCAGGGGATGCTAAAAGAAGGGCATAAACATATCTCTGGACTCGACGAAGCTGTTCTCAAGAACATTAATGCTTGCAAACAACTTTCCACCATCACCAGAACTTCTCTCAATACCAATGGTTGGTATTACTCGAATTATTTACTACATTGCTATTTTATCTAAGATCTCTCTTCATTGGTAATGTACTGCTAAAATTTTCTCTAAGATCTCTCTTCAAGAATAGTGTAATTTTGCAAAGATTGGCTGTGGGAATGAATTTGAAGCTGGTAGGAGTAAGGAGAGCAAGGTGGATACTGGTAGAGACGATCATGGTGGTGAGATGAATGTGAACCGGATGGTTAGCAATTCTGACTATAGGGATCTTTGAGGCATTAATCGATGAGATTGAAGAGGAGTCTGATTTTTGGGGAGGTTTTGAGAATCAAAGAGATGTGTGAAAACAAAGTGAAGATGAGGTTTTTTTCTCATCATTTTCTACTTGTATTCTATTTGTTTGTTAGTGTATTTATATGAAGATAATTGATAGACTCCACAACACGCTTACGTGAGGTGGTTGTCGCCCGAATCGTTTCTAGCACAGTTGTTGGGTGAATTGCTTGCAACACCTTAACCCCTCGCTCTATACTTTAGACGGTAATCTTGGTACAATTGTCAGCGTTCGAAATCTGCGTTGAATGGACACCAACGACACCTTGACCCTCGCTTATATTGAAGCGGTAATCTCGGTACAATCGGCGATTGATGCTAAGTAGAAGACGCCACACACAACTATGAATTGTTGTATGATAAGTCAAATTGAATCTCAAAAAAATAACTAAGAATTACTAGTTCTTAGGAATTCTTCAAAGAACCAAAAGTAGAGAATAAACTCACAAATATATTGAATAATAATAATGAATAATGTATTTGATTACATAACTTGGACCTCTATTTATACTACTCAAAACAATCCAAATCCTAATAGGAATTTATAAGCTATAACCCTAATTTCTATAAGGAAATAGAAATCAATTTGGAAAAGAAATTCTAATTAAAAGAAATCATAATTAAAATAGAATTTTAAAATTAAGAATCCAAATAAAAAAAATCCTTCGCCGCGTGAACATAAATTCTTTGCCGCGTGATTGAGCTGCTAAATTCCGTGTACTATTAAAATTGCTATGGTCCAGCAGCTTGATTGTAAAAAAACGTGGCCCACCAAAATAAGATGTTGGCATGTGAATCATTGCTCCATGAATATTAGTAACGTTGAAAAACTACTTGAATTGAAAAGAAAGCTACTGGAATTGCTTAAGCCTGATATCTTGAAAAAAAACGCATAGCCCATGTGATAGTAATGTTGTTGCACCAAATTGTAATGATAAGCCTGTTGACCCACATGTATAGTAATATGGAAAGCTTGAAAAATCTGCTGAATATTTAATTCGTGGAGTATTTAATTTGTGGGATGATCAAAATTGGGCTTGTATTAAATTGACCCAAATTTGTGTCTCATCCTTCCTTGCGTTATCTTCAGCCCAAACATCTTGGATCAATCCATTGAGACTTTGTTTGAACCTCTTTGTCCTAGCCTTGTTTGATCCCCATGTTCCTTTAGTCTTGTTTGAATCCACGCATGCCATGTCCTCATCATTCCTCTTCTCTTGAAAAGGATTTGTCCTCAAATCGTCACCTACGTCAAACGGACTTAGATCAGCAATGTTAAATGTAGCACTAACATTATACTCACCTGGAAAATCCAATTTATTGGCATTATCATTGATACGTTCGTGAACTTGAAATGGACCATCTCCCCTCGGAAGCAATTTTGACTGTCTTTGAACTGGGAATCTTTTTTTCCGCATATGTAACCAACCACACCCAATCTCCGGGCTCAAAGATCACTTGATGTCATCCTTTGTTCGCGTGCTTAATGTACTGTTCCGTCCTCCGTTCAATGTTTAGTCTGGCTTTTTCATGAATCTGCTTAACAAGATCAGCCTTTTTCTTTCCATCCATGTTAGTATATTCAGAAACAGGTAACGGTGATAAATCCAACGGTGTCAAAGGATTAAAACCATATACAATTTCAAATGGAGAAAAATTAGTAGCAGAATGAACAGAACGGTTATATGCAAACTCAACATGTGGTAAACATTCTTCCCATTGCTTGATATTTTTTTTAATGATAGCCCGTAACAATGCCAACAAAGTCCTATTTACTACTTCAGTTTGACCGTCAGTTTGTGGATGACAAGTAGTAGAAAATAATAGTTTAGTACATAATTTACACCATAAGGTCTTCCAAAAGTAACTTAAGAACTTTGTATCTTTATCAGAAATAATAGTTTTAGGCATACCATGCAAACGCACAATCTCTCTAAAGAACAAATCAGAAACATGAGATGCGTCATCAGTTTTATGACATGGAATAAAATGTGCCATTTTTGAAAATCTATCCACGACCACAAATATCGAATCATAACCATGCTTAGACCTAGGTAAACCCAACACAAAGTCCATAGAAAGATCAATCCAAGGTTCATTAGGAATAGGCAATGGTGTATACAATCCATGGGGTTGAACACGAGATTTAGCTTGGCGACAAGTAATACATCTATCACATATTCTTTCTACATCTCGTTTCATATGAGGCCAATAAAAATGTTCTTTTAAAACAGCAAAAGTTTTATCAACACCAAAATGTCCCATTAAACCACCCCCATGTGATTCCCTAACCAACAACTCACGCAAAGAACATGCAGGAATACATAGTTTATTTTCACGAAACAAGAATCCATCAATTCTAAAGTATTTACCCACAACATTCTTTTCACAAGTTTTAAACTCTTCACCAAAATCAAGGTCATTATCATATAACTCTTTAATTCGTTCAAACCCAAGCAATTTCGTATCAAGAGTATTTAATAAAACATACCTGCGAGACAAAGCATCAGCAACGACGTTCTCCTTACCTTGCTTATATCGAATAACATATGGAAATGTCTCGATAAATTCCATACATCGTGCATGCCTTTTGTTCAACTTGTGCTGACCCTTCAAATATTTCAATGATTTATTATCAGTGTGGATCACAAACTCCTTAGGCCACAAGTAATGTTGCCATGTCTCCAAAGCTCTAACCAAAGCGTACATCTCTTTATCATAAGTAGGATAGTTTAAAGATGCCCCACTCAATTTTTCACTGAAATAAGCAACTGGTTTCCCTTCTTGCATCAACACAGCTCCAATCCCTAAACCTGAAGCATCACACTCAATCTCAAAAGTTTTAGCAAAGTTGGGCAAAATAAGTAAAGGAGCATTTGTCAATTTATCTTTAATCAAATTAAATGTTTTTTCCTGTTCATCACCCCACTTAAAGCCTACACTTTTCTTGATGACCTCGGTCAATGGTGCTGTAATCTCACTAAAATTCCGAACAAAGCGTCGGTAGAAACTTGCGAGTCCATGAAAGCTTCGTACTTGACTCACATTGGTTGGACTCGGCCAATCCCGGATCGCACGTATTTTCTCCTCATCAACTTGGACTCCCTGTGAACTCACAACAAAGCCAAGAAAAACAATTCTATCCGAACAAAACGTGCATTTTTCCACATTGGCAAATAACTTTTCTCTCCTAAGTACATCTAAAACAGATTTTAAATGCAATGCATGATCTTCCAAGTTTTTGCTATAAATCAAGATATCATCAAAATAAACTACGACAAATTTTCCAATGAATGGATGCAAAACATGGTTCATTAATCTCATGAAAGTGCTCGGTGCATTAGTTAAACCAAAAGGTAATACTAACCATTCATAAAGACCATATTTAGTTTTAAACGCTGTTTTCCATTCATCACCCTCTTGCATTCTAATTTGATGATAACCACTTTTTAAATCAATTTTTGAAAATATGCAAGACCCATGTAATTCATCTAACATGTCATCTAAACGAGGAATGGGATGTCGATATTTTACCGTAATGTTATTTATCATTTCGACAATCAATGCACATCCTCCATTTTCCATCCTTTTTGGCACTAGAATCACGGAAGCGCATTACCTGCTCATACTTTCTCTCACGAATCCTTTCCCCATCACTCGTTAACTTGCCTTTGTAACTCCTTCGTCTCCCGGGATTACTCCGATAAGTCGGACGGTTTGGAATCGAATCATGAGACCGGAACAAAATCAATTTGATGCTCAATTCCCGAATAGGTGGTAGTCCATGAGGAAGCTCCTCGAAATACATCTTTGAATTCCTATAAGAGAGATGAAACAACACTCACGCAAAGAATCATTAGCGTTAGTATTCAAAATCGCCTCTTTATAATAGAAGTAAAATCATAAGTCATTTAGAAATCAAGCTCTCTCACATCACTCTTTTTTTGTCAAGATATTTTTTTTTCTCTTTCTTTTTCTCTCTTTTTTTCTTCTTGATTTTTCTTTTCTTCACTCTCTTTTCTTTGTATATAATTTCTCTGCAAATGAATTTGATCTTCATGTACTTGTTATGGTGACAAAGGACGCAAAGAGATCTTCTTGTCGTGAACGAATGAATATACGTTGGTAAACTCGTCATGTTGAACCCTCCTATCAAACTGCCATGGTCTACCCAACAATATATGTCCTGCCACATCACACAAAACTTCATCAATATACCGACCAATAGCAAATGGAACTAACACCTGTTTGGTTACTTTAATGTCTGCATTATCATTGAGCCACTGCAAACGATACGGCTGTGGATGTTTGGTAGTAAGTAACCCCAATTTCTCCACCATCATAGTGCTTGCCACATTTGTACAGTTGCCTCCATCTATAACTACGCAACAAATTTTCCCATTCACAAGACATCGAGTATGAAAAAGATTTTCCTGCTGTTCACTGCTCTCCTCCTTAACCTGTGTACTAAGTGCTCTTCTTGTAACCAGAATTTCACCATGTATCGCATCCTCACCTATCTCCTCTAATGGTGGCATAGAATCGGTGTCGCTATCTTCCCCCTCGGTCTCCACATCTCCATTGTCAAGTAACAACATTTTCCTCTGATTTGGACATTGGCTAGAAATATGTCCCCTGCCTTGACACTTAAAACATACAATATCCCGATTACGACCAAAAGAAGGTTGTTCAGTTTTACCTTGTATCTCTCGGCTAGTTGATCCTTGCTTCGGTTCCACCTTTGGTTTGATCGCAGCTATCCTTTCCTCTCGCCTTGCCAAATTAGGTCTCCATGATGAACTAGCATTAGATTGTCCTCGTTGTCCTCCTCGCCTCTTGAGTTGTTTCTCTATCTTAGTAGCCATATGGACCAGTTCTTCCAACTCTAAATAATGTTGTCGTTCAACCAAGTTTGCAATCTCCCAGTTCAATCCTGCCGAGAACCTAGCCATCGATGTTTCATTGTCCTCAATCAAGTTAGCCCGATCCTTCAACATCTCCATCTCCCTGTAATATTCATCCACGCTCCGACTTCCCTGTTTAAGAGTTTGCAAACTACGAATGATCTCCCGTTGATAGTATGCTGGTACAAACCTCTTTTTCATGATAGCTTTCATCTCCCCCCAAGTTGTAATCGGCCGCTCTTCACACCTTCTCCGATTAGCTGTCAACTGATCCCACCATATCAATGCATACCCAGAAAACTTCGTAATGGCCAGTTTGACTTTCTTAAGGTCTGAATAGTTGTGACAGTCAAAGATTCGTTCCATCTTGGTTACCCAATCTAAATAAGCCTCAGGATCACCCGTGCCTTGGAAAGCTGGAATCTTCATTTTTATGCTATCCAAATTGCCATCTTCTTTGTCCTGACCTCTTCTTTCCCTAGCACCTCCGTGTCTTTGATGTCGAAAATTAAATTCACGATCTTCCGCTGCACTACTGTCCTCACTGTAATGGTCTTCTTTTCGTGCGTCAGTTTGTTGTGTCTTCGTCTTGTTTTGCATCCCATGAGTGTTTTGGGCTAGCTCGGCCACAGACACCCTCATCTCCTCTAATTGTTCTTGCATTTGCTCCATAGTATTTCTCAATCTTCGATCCCATTCTTTATGCATGGCCTCCATCTGGAATTTCAATTCAGCTGTTGAGGGTTGTTCCTCATAAGTTCCTTTATCCTTCGAATTAGACATATTTCCTGCAAAATAAGGGTTAGTAGAAAATAGTTTCCTCACCACTCCCTTCCGTGTTTCGCTCGAATCAATGGTTCACTCGTGTATACTCTCAATAAATTGGCTTTTACCCTCGATTAATCTCACCACTAAGCCTTTTACCTCAAAATATTCTCTCTAATAGGTTCTTATTGAATTCCCTAGCAAAATTCTTGGTTTTACTAATCAATTCAAAATTACTTGTCACGAAACAAAAATATAAATGGTGTAACTATCAGAATACCACAAAATCACCGATCGATTGCCTTGTACTCCTCTTGTATGCTTCAGATTTATAAATTGTAGCTCCGTTTCAAAATTGATGATGATGGAACGGTATGAAATCTTTGTTGGGATTTGATGATTTGATGGTGTGCTACAAGTTTGGTTAGCACAATGAAAATAGAAAATGATTTTTTTTTCTTTTTCTTTTTCTTTTTCTTTTTTTTCTTTTTTTTTACAATATATATTTCGACAGAAAATTAAATATAAGTAATTTGCTAGAAAGGCTTGGCTTTGATACCAAATGATAGACTCCACTAAGACGATTAAATGTGAGGTGGTTGTCCCGAATCGCTTTCTAAGACAATTGTTGGGTGAATTGCTTGCAACACCTTAACCCCTCCATCTATACTTTAGAGCGGTAATCTTGGTACAATTGCTCGCGTTCGAAATCTGCGTTGAATGGACACCAATGACACTTGACCCCTCGCTTATATTGAAGCGGTAATCTCAGACAATCGGCGATTGATCGATGCTAGAAGACGCCCACACACAACTATGAATTGTTGTATGATAAGTCAAATTGAATCTCAAAAAATAACTAAGAATTACTAGTTCTTAGGAATTCTTCAAAGAACCAAAAGTAGAGAATAAACTCACAAATATATTGAATAATAATAATGAATAATGTATTTGATTACATAACTTGGACCTCTATTTATACTACTCAAAACAATCCAAATCCTAATAGAAATTTATAAACTATAACCCTAATTTCTATAAGAAATCAATTTGGAAAAGAAATTCTAATTAAAAGAAATCTTAGTTAAAATAGAGTTTTAAAATTAAGAATTCAAATATAAAAAATCCTTCGCGGCGTGAACATAAATTCTCTGCCGCGTGATTGAGCTGCTAAATTCCGTGTACTATTAAAATTGCTATGGTCCAGCAGCTTGATTGTAAAAAAACGTGGCCCACCAAAATAAGATGCTGGCATGTGAGTCATTGCTCCATGAATATTAGCAACGTTGAAAAACTACTTGAATTGAAAAGAAAGCTACTGGAATTGCTTAAGCCTGATATCTTGAAAAAAACGCATGGCCCACGTGATAGTAATGTTGCTGCATCAAATTGTAATGATAAGCCTGTTGACCCACGTGTATAGTAATATGGAAAGCTTGAAAAATCTGCTGAATATTTAATTCGTGGAGTATTTAATTTGTGGATGATCAAAATTGGGCTTGTATTAAATTGACCTAAATTTGTGTTTCATCCTTTTTTGCGTTATCTTCGGTCCAAACATCTTGAATCAATCCATTGAGACTTTGTTTGAACCTCTTTGTCCTAACCTTGCTTGATCCCCACGTTCTTTAGTCTTGTTTGAATCCACGCATGCCATGTCCTCATCAATATTTATTAATTGTTTGAAGCTTTGATACTTATTCTATTGTTCTCAAGTTAATCAATGTGTATTCTTAGTTCTTTTTAGACGGAGTTTGAAGAATTGTTTAGTGAGATTGCATGATTTTAGTTTGTTTTGAATGGATTTATTAGTTTTCCTGGGAGAGTAGTATTGATCGGTTGTTCTTTTTTTACAGTCCTATTCGTTATTGTTCGATTTCACTGAGGCGGCTTGAATTGATGGCTTTGTCTGTCGAAGTTCTGAAGCAAGAATATGTTAGACTTAAATTAGACTGATCGCATTCAAGAAGCTTATTCAAGACATGATTGCTTATTAAAAATGAAATGAAGATTTTATCATACTTTTTAAATTTTGGAGAATCTTGTCTAGCTTTGTATTAATTCATGTATTTGTATGCGCAGAGAATGGGTGATTTTCTGAATGAAATGGCAGCTATGATGAGCCAAAACAAATCTAATGTAAGTCTCTGTTCTCTGTTGTGTTACCATAGTTTCCACTACTGACCACTTGCCAACCATATAGCATGCAATTACATACGCACATGCAAATATATTGTTGCCATGTATGACAACCTTCGAATTAGTCTTATATATCTTTATGTACACGAAAATGTTTGACAAGGAAAAATTTAAGTCTAATTTTATTCCATATTTGCAATTGGAGGAAATTTTTGAAGGCTTTGCAGAAAGATAAAGTGAATTAGCGAGTTTATCAATTGAAAAGAATATGTTAGTTTAAATTAGTATGAGTAATGTTAAGAGTCCTGGAATTGATTCATCTACGATTAACTGGTTTCTATGTACTTTAGACATCTTTTGAGACAAATGTTGTGTACATGTTGATAAAAGAACTTTTTTAAGAGATTGCTTCTTATAGTCCCACACTCCCACTACATAAATTATACAAAAACTTCTAAAACCATAGTTAATGATGTAAAAATTTCAAACTATTATCTGTGAATATTGCCCACAAAAAAAAATTGTTTAAAGAAGAGAACACATGCTTATGTTAACAGTTAACTGCTAATTCTTGCAAGCATGTTATGTGCTCATGGTTCTGATTTTCAAGACTCCATCCATACTCTGCTAGATCATTTTAAAACAGTAAGATTATATCCAAGGACTAAAGTTTCAGTTTCTTTTTCTGATGAGAAACAGTAGTTTGCGTTTATTGCATCCAGCAGGTATGCTTGCTGGGGCTTCAACTGTCTTTTATGCTTACATCGGTTTTGATTCAGTTGCCAGTATGGCAGAGGAGGTATGCCAATTTCCATGGTATTAATTGTAATTTTGTAGAATGTCATGTCTTGAAAGGGGACTTTGCCCTGTACAAGTGTTATAATCAAACTGAACTCATTACCCACTATCCTACTATTCCGCACCCATCCAAACCCGATAAATTTTTATGCTTGGCTCTATTGGAGGTTCTCGATGCTGCTGCCTACTTGGTTTTGTTGAAGCTGTTATATACGTAGTAGGAAGTCTGAAGAAACCTGTTAATGCACCATGTAAATGTGGTGGTATTCAGATAAAGGAGCTGTACGTGCAATAACTGATTTTGTTTTCTAAAAAGTTCAGTGCCTTTTTTTCCTTAGGATTTCGAGAATTGACTTTAAAAATCAAAATGTATATCTAATTTTGGAACGGAGGTAGTAATTAAACTCCCTAGATTTGACTTGAATTGCTATAATTGTATATTTCAGGAGGTATATCACAGGTAACCAGTAACACAACATCTTCAGGGGGAAGCAATGTCTCTGGGACCAGCCAGTTCTCCGCATCGAGCGGAGGGGACGAGGTGTGCCCGAGTGGACAGATCTTGCCAACCCCCAATTTGAGGATTTTCAGTTACTCAGAACTCAAGGTTGCAACTAGGAATTTCAGAAATGACACAGTATTGGGAGAAGGAGGCTTTGAAAAAGTTCACAAGGGTTGGCTTGACGAGAAGGGATCATCAAGGAATGGAAGTGGATCTGTCATTGCTGTCAAGAAGTTAAATTCTGAGAGCATGCAAGGATACGAAGAGTGGCAAGTAAAGTAATTCCGCCAGACTAAACTCAATATGTTAAATAATTTAAACATTGTTGTGGATTTAATTGGCATTCTTTTTCTTTGTTAACATATATGCTTCTTTACGTGTCTTGTATAATTATGTCTATAGGTCATCTAATACTAGAATTTAGTTATTCATTTCAAAGAGTATGTGCTAGTTTCTCAATCTTCTTTTTTTGAGAACCTAGTTTCTTAATCTGTAGCTCACTTAAGTGAGTTTAAACGTTTCACTTACTGCTAGCTCACTTAAGTGAATCTACAGAATTATAGAGGTGGATTGCTTTGTTTGTGAATCTTATTAACTTTTGACTATGAAAAAAGAAGATAACTAAATCTTGTTTACTTGACTAGGTTGAAACAATCTTGTGCCGGAACTGGACAAAACTTCATTTTGGGCAGATCCAAGGTGGGTTCAGTAGTTTTGTTCTATTAAGTGGACATAGTTGTAATCGTATATCATCTTGAGTGCCATAGATTCTGTGTGGCTACTCTCTTCATATTTCCTAAGATTGTCTATCAATGTGGCAGTGCAAAAGTTTCTTGAGGCACATGGGTTGGAGCAATGGTGGGGTGATGATTTGGAACTCCAAATGGCTCTCAGTAACAGTAAACTCATAAGTAAGCAGCTGAAATCCTTGTATACACTACCAGCTGAAATCCTTGAATACACTGCATTGGGCATTGATCGTGATGTTCAAATCTATATTGCTGCTGGAGAAATTTACGGTGGAGGCCGGAGAATGTCATCCTTGGCAGCTGCATATCCGAATTTGGTCAGTGATTGGAAGGAGATGTGATTTTTTCACAATGTACTTTCAAAATTTAATATTTATTAACAAAGAATCTACAGGAATTTTGTAACAACCTGCTTTAATGCTGTGAACAGGTCAGAAAGGAGAAACTGCTGGAGCCTTCAGACTTGAGGTATTTCCAGAATCACTCATCCCAAATGGCAGCACTAGATTATCTCGTATCTTTGGAGAGTGACATAACGGGCAAAGATTGTTTCTCCAGCCAAGCCTTAAACTCAGTCTCTAATTCCTTGAATTTATTTTGTAGATAGTAGTAATTTGAAACTGTAAACAAATGGTATTATTGGGATGTATTTTGAATGGTTGATACATTTTGGCTTTAAATTTAAATGAGAATTTAGACCTTTTAACTATATATCATGACATTAACAAATTGCAGTTGCACCGGTAATATAGGTGAACCACAATTTTTTTTCCCAAGTCAATCTACAACATTTTAAAAATGTTGTGTAAATGTGCCTAAATATTGTCTAATATACTAAACAACAACATTTTTATCTAAAAAACGTTGAGGAATTATACCTTCTACAACGTTTTTAAGCATATGCTAATTTTTGGAAAACAAATCTACAACGTTTTTTTCCCTAAAAAACGTTGTGTATTGTGCTTAATTTTAATTACAACGTTTTAAAAACGTTGTGTAAGGGTGTCAAATAGATGACACCCTTAACCACGACGTTTTTCTGACTGAAATCACAACGTTTTTTTCGTGTTGTCTATTTACTATTTTGTAGTAAATAAAATTGAACAAATTAATTATCTGGCAATGACTCTTTAAGTAAGCAAAAGTTTTTAAAGATCTATTCAACTAACCCCCCCCTCCCCTCCCCTTTATATCTCCATTGTGCCTTTGGAAAACAATAATGCAAATCAATGTACTTTAGCTTGATTACATGTAAATCAATGTATTTTATTTTAATGACTAAGAAAATCATTGAAGTTAAATTAATTCTTTGTAGTTTATAACTTATCGTAAATTAATTGAGCTTGGTTATTGTTGGTATAACTAGTAGTTATAAATACACGTTAAAACGTGTATATATGTTGTAATTAAAGTATAGTTACGTTGTATGTGTTATAATATATTAATTATTGTATGTGTTATTGGGATAAAGCATGTTAAAGGTACAAAAATGGGGTTCAAAAACTTGACAAATGCAAAAAGAAAAAAAATTGTTTAGAAAAAAAGCTATATTTCTGACGGAATAAAATAAAACCGATGGAACTTTTGTCTAAAATAAGTATTTAAAATTAATTATAAAAACCCTTTTCCCGACGGATTTAGTATGTCGTAAATATTTGCATCGACAAAGATTAATCTGTGATGGATCGTCGATCGGCTGTAATTCCATCAAAAATTATCATTTCCGACCAAATTTCCGACGGACTTGTGTCCGACCAACTTTATTACGACTGAATCGCCGACAAAAAATTCCGTCAAAAATACTACTATAAAAAATAAAATTATTATAAAATAATAAGTTATTTTAAAGTTTTTCAGAATCATAAATAGTGTTTTGATTCTAATTAAATTATAGATTTAAAAAGTATTTTAGTAATAGTTAATAAAATAAAATTAAAAAAAATTAAAAAATATTTTAGTAGCAGTTAAATTTTAATCTCATACTAAAGTTGAAGGATCAAAAAACTAAATATTATCCTGATATACATATGTATATACAAAAGGGCAAAACTGAATCTTTCCAATACCTACTTACTTTTTACATAGTTGACTCCAATCTCTTGAGATTAATTACTTTTGGAAGACTATATAATTAAAACCAGACTTGGTTAAGACTACTTCTAAATTAACTTATATGACAAATCAGTCAATTCTGAACTAATTTTAACTTGAGCTGATTTTTGTATATCAATAGAGCCATCATATGTTATGCACCGATTTTCATATATATAACATGCATTGCATCGAGATAGGAGACTTGCCCACTGGCCACTGCGCAGCAACAGTGTTGTGACATGTAATTAATATATGTTTTTTTTAAAAATCACAACCATAAGATTTATAGATAGATGGTATAAATATGATTGTCATAAATAGATTTATAGCCACCACATATGCTTATGCATCAAGTTAGGATCCCGTTAATATGAAATTATTTTTTTTTTAGTAAGTTCATCGATTGATCGATAGAATCACATCTGGCATCTGATCTAGCGCTGCGTTTAGGATTTTATTTCACAATTGACCAACTTATCCCAAAATAAACTTCATACTAACCATTTCTATCAACTTATATATATGTAAGACTGTAAAAGTGAGTGAGTGTGTTGCGCGTATATATGAAAAATAACAAAACGATTACTATTGATCCAAAGTTTACATAACTAATACACAATTTTCATTAATTAATGAAAGTGTATGCAATGTAATTTTTTTAAGGTGAATAAAAGTATTATATACTAAGTCGAAAATTTAGTACATCTTGTTTTGCTATTTTTGCAGAATCAATTGGTAATATAGCAAGAAAAATAAAAAAAAATAAATAAAATTGGTAGTATAGTAGTGTAAAAGGAGCAGACAAATTAAGAGTAATAATGGGCCGTGTTCTCCTTTAAACTTCAATAATGTTACTATCACATAAAAGTATCACATACCGTTCACAGCACCCATAAATTTATTGTTGAGTTAAGTGGATCATGTTAACAACAAATCAATGGATAACACTCCATGCAAAATCTGAGTATTATGCGATATTTTTATGTAATAGTAGCATTATTTTTTAAACTTTAACTTAAAGTGGTAATTATCTTGTCTTACATAAAAAATTATTGAGACCCCACATAACTAATTATTTGTTCCTGCCATTAATCATTATCCAGTACAATTTTACAAAGGAATAACCGGGAATTCAAATCCACATGAAATTAATTCTTATCAGAAAAGTCACCAGAGAGAGAGAGACTAAAAATAGGGAATTAATATTTTCGAAAAATATTATATTTTTACATGGTTTTTGTCAGAATATTAAGTAAATCTTATATTCATATATAAGAGACTCACGGCAAAATATAAAATTTTCATGTGAAAATATATGTTCCACATGAAAATATCAATTTTTTAAAAGTATTGTTGGCAACCTTTGCATGCAGCTGGTTAAGAACTCTCAGATAAACCCAAAAGTTCTTCCAAATAATCAGCACCTAAATCCTCTAAAATTATCACATTATCTTCATCCTTCACTCTCAACTCCCTCTCTTCTTTCTTCCTACTACTAACTCCTTTCTTCTTATTCATGGAATGCCTCTTCTTTAGTGCCAAAACAGGCGAACAGTCTTGATAAAAATCATAATTCATCTCCACTAAAGACCCATACACAATCTCCGCCGGAAAATTAAGCACAGTCGTAGCCCCACGCATTGCGAATGCCGCTTGATCATACGCTAACGCGGCCTCTTCAGCTGTGTCAAATGTACCTAACCACACCCTAACGCCGTTCCTCGTTGAGTCCCTAATCTCCGCCGCGTATTTGCCCCACGGCCGCCTTCGGACGCCTCTATAAGCCACCTCGTGTTCGTTTTTATTAGGTACTTGTGAACACACCTCTTCTTGTTCTCCCCTGGACTCCGAGAGAACTCCGAAGAGCAGCATCTCTTCGGAGTCGTCCTCGTTGAAGGGAATAAGATATTCATAATTATTGCATGGCATGGAATCCGATGATGAAGAAAAAGGTGGGGATAATGAGTTCTGCAAGAATGAAGAAAAAGAATAATCCATTAGTTTGAAATTTGAATATTTTTGTTCTCTTGAACGGGGGAATGGTAAGTTGAAAATTTTGGTGATATGAAAACAGAATAAGCTAAGGGCTTTATATAGGTGTAGGAGGGGCTCGCTCAACAATGAATCAAACTATCTAGTGATGTCAAAGAAGAGAACAACAATGAATATTTTATGAATAAAAACTAAATCCGGTCGTTAGTGGGCCGGAAGAAATTATTGCACGTGAGTCAAACGACTTTGTAGGGATGGCGGCCAGGTCATGAAAATTCCTTCTAAAGTGGTATGTTATGAGTTAACAAGAACATAAAATTTTCTCAAATTTAAAAATACAATTTAATTTTTGAAATTAAATGATAATATATTAAAGGTAATTGTTAAATCCACAATACGTTTTGTTATTTTCACAACAAAAGTGTCGCTATAGATGTATAGCGACGGTGAAAACTTTCATCATATAGGATCTATAAAGAACACTTTTGTTCCTAAAATAACAATTTCATTAATGGATTTAATAATTCCCTATATTAAATTTTAAATTAATGTGAATTTATTTAATTTTAGTTGATGCAGTTATTGTAATTGTATAATATATAATAAAAATTATTAATCACAAAATTTATTTTATTATAAACTTTTATGAGTCATTCTAATTTTAAAGTTTAATATGTCGTCGTTTGAGCTTAAAAGTCAAATTATCTCTCTAATTTTAGAACGGAAAGACTAATATTTTAATTTTAAAATATTGAACTTAAATATATCTAAAAAAATTTAGCCATTGAATTTAGCTTTTTCTGAAATAATAAATCATATGTTATACACAAACTCAAAATAAAAGCGTAATTAGTCTTTTAAGGGTATATATCATTTATACCGACTCCAATATTTCTTCAATTTTCCTTTATTCCACACTAATCAAGTATCTATAATTTTGTATGCTTCCAAATATATTTAAGAGCGAAATTATTTAAAATATCCTCACTGTCAATTATTACACGATAATAATAGAAAATTTTTGTGTATAAAAATTTAAAAATATTAAGTTTTAATATCTTAAAATTAAAATAACTGACATTTAAGTTTTAAGATGATTTTTTTTTAAAACAATTTTAAGCCAAAAAAAGGCGGTTCATTTATATTAGACATGCATTTTGATACAACATCATTTTCAATAAAAATTGTAATATGTGCTGGCAGGGGTGAAAATGAGCCCGAGTCGATCCAAACATCCTAATGCTCAAGTTCGACTCGGATTAGAAAATTTGTGCTCAAGTTCGATTCGAATTCGAACTGATAATTTCTAAGGCTGCTCAAGTTCGACTCGTAAATTACTCGATACTACCTGGCTCGGAGTTACTCGACTCGTTTTCACAACGAGTAATTTGCGAGTCTTTCTATTCTCGAGTCTCAGATGGATCACACCAAAATGAGATATAAAGTGAAAATTAAGAAAAACTTCAATTTCATTTATATATAAAAATACACGTGTTACAAATATTACAATTATAAATTTACAATATTAATTATTCTATGATACAATTTCTAATAACATCATTACATTTATCCAATCTCTTACATACACATCACCCTCTCTTTATTTCTAATGATATTTACAAGAGCTATTTATGCTTTATACATTTATCCAATATTTGTGTATCATCCATTTGCAGTATAGGAAAAGTCGAAAGAAAGTCATATGCAATTAATGTCTGTAAATGCTACTCCACAATGGATCCTGCAAAAATATAATAATGCAACACTCAAAACTGTGGCCAAATCAGCCTAAAATATAGATTATAAATTAAACAACACAACTATGATTGCACCAAATGTGATTTGTGAATTCTAAATTTTAAATGGAAGGAAAGTAAATGTTTAAGAAAGAAAATTATTGTGTGCAGTCATAAAGTTTGAAAGAACGTGCTCTAGACACACAAAAAACACATAAAATAAATAAATAAATAAGGGGAAAAAGAATAACAGCTAACAAAGGGCATAAGTTAAAGTTGTAAAACTGAATTGCACTGCGTCTTTCATGCTTTCCCTAGACATGAAACATAATTTCCTGCCACTTTCTTGATGATTAATCATCCTAATCAAGTATTGGTAAAAAACTTAAATTCATGTCCTTTTCCTTACTTTGGCTTCAATTTCTTAACTTCCATTTTCCTACATTCCTTCTTCGTATCTATACGAGAGCCGAGTAAAAAATAGTGTATCAAAACATATATATATATATATATATATATATATATATATATATATATATATATATGACTAGGACTAGGACTTAACATCAAAAGTTTGATGTTAAGTATATGATGAGAGGATAAAAGGACTAGGACTTACACGACACTTGAATGCAGAAACATATGATTTAGGATTATAAAGTTTTCTGAATCTCTCGTTAAGAGCTCTCCTTTCACCTGAGAACTCGTTGCTTACACATTTTGGCTCCAAAATTTGATTTTTAAAAAGTCCACTGCAACACTGCAAAGATGAACATAGAACAGACATTTATCAACTAGGCAAATATTAAGTAAAGCATGGATAGATTTGTTGAAATTAAGCATAACTTGCTAACCTGATCGAAAGCCTCTAAATTGCGTGAACACTCTACGTCGTTGAGATCTAACTTTTGATAGTCATGCCCACAACTTCTCCTCAATGACTATTATAGAAATATGTAAACTATTTATTTTGATGGTAAATCACATTTAAATTCATACACAGTTCTGAAGTTTTGATTAATAGAACTAACCTGATAAAGGTCATCAGATATAATTCCCATCCCATGAGAAAAAAGGGATCTTAATTTTTCTGAGCAGAGATATGTTAGGATTTCCAAGTAGGTAACCCTGAAATTTCACATCAGAAGCACAACCTACTTAAGAAATTTGCACATGTTTTTCTACTCAAGTATGATTCTTCTTCAAGTACATGGTTATGGAGCATAATTTGTTCATTTCCTTGGGCACTTTTTTGCTGCAATACTCATTTATGTACACCACAACTAATTAAGTAGTTTAGATTGAAGCATTATATTTTTAAGTTATATTTAAAATTATTGATTATGATTAATAAAGGGACTATATAGAACCTAACCTCAAACTCTGTGGAAATAAGTCAATATGGGCTATAAGAGAATGCCTTCACTGAGACTACTTCAAATAATGTATTTACTGAAACTCAAAACCCTGACAATTTCAATGTAACAAAGAATCTGATACAAATTGAGCTAGAGCTCATCAGTAAAGTAGAATCAATTAAGGTAACAGTTTTGTATATTCAGAAGAAGTTAATTTTTGAAACTGCCAATTTTATTATAACGGAAATGTCCATAAATATTTTTATTCCTTCTTGTAACAGAAGATAAATTACAATACTTACAAACCTTGAGATCGATATAGTGTTCAATGCCTGCTTCATTTTTTGAATTTTCACAATTATTAGATAACTGTAGAACACTCTCTTCAACTATGGGGTAGCCAAATTCTTTGGATACAATCAAGCATAGTTTTACCATTTGAGATCAGTTGAGTGATAATTGGAACAGTAATTTCTGAGTAAGAGTCTCCACCAACATAGAATGGAATTGAAAGGAATTCAGGATGACTAATCAGCCACTACAAAACATTTCAAGGAAACAAAATGTACAAAATGCAGTTGACAGACATGGTTTACACATGAACAAATGTCTTCATACATAGTTTTTAAAACTTCATCAATATTGAAATTTCAAAATTTTAATGAAAAAATTGACTCCTTACCATGCTATTGTCAAAGATCAGAACTTGCAAAGCAAAAGCTGTTGGAAATGAACATAGCACCTGTATTGCTCCATTCTTGTCCATGGTATGCACATGGTATGCACCAAAACTGTTCTGGGTTAGCAACTGAAAACTCTTAAATCCTGCAAATATAGAAGATGGGTTAGAAATAAGTAAAAAACTAACTTGTAATAAATAACAGAAAATGTCAAAATAAAAAAGATAAGAAACATGTCTTTTTTAGACTTTACACCAAACTAAATTCCTTGATGGTTGTGCACTATCAACTTAAAGCTGCAAGCCAAATATTTAAACTCCAAATTCCAAACTCTTGCACTAAAGCTAGTAGTGTGGCACCATTTCATAAACCAAATTCCAAAATGCTCAATTGAAAATCCAAAGTTCCAAACAAAATAACCAAAGTCCAACAGTCCAAGTTCAACAGTTCAATAGTAAACAAAGTAAACAGTTCAATTTAAAAAATAAAATGTAAACAGCAATGCATCATATCAATATTTTCTTCATTGCATCAGCACTTCAGTCTCCAAGCTCACCTCCTGCATTGAATCTTCATCAGCCTACATTGTCAAACAATTAATATTAATCCATTATATTATTTGCATATGTATTTATTTATGTAAAAAAAATAAACAAATTAATACTTACAATCATGTTTTCTCTTAATCCTATACTCAAATCGCAACGCAATCAATCACTGTATGTAAATCAAAAGCTGAACCACCTCGGAAGCTTTAAAAGCTCTGAAGCTGGTCAAGAACCCTTCCCCCAACACTAAATGTTGATTCGGAGGCCACAGTAGTCACATGTATGGACAATATATCTCTTGCCATCCTAGACAAAGCCTTGAATTTTAAAGTGTTTGCCTTCCACCATTTTAAAACATCAAAATTATCATCAACATTATAAACCAATCTCCCTTCTTCCAAGTAAATTTCCAAATCATACTTCAAACATGGGGATGCAATGTCCATGTTTTGAGCCCAACTGTCAAACTTTGCTCTATTCTTGGTCTTACTCTTAGATCCACCAACATAAACCATTGGTTTAACACTATTTCTAGTAGTTGAAGTTTCACACTGACTATTAACAACTTGTTTTGCATTGTAAATTGCGACATATTCATCAAACAGTTCTTGCAAAGCATTTTGAATAAGTGTTAAGTTTCTTTTTGCTTCAAACTCACTGACATACATCTTTGGAAAACAAAATATAACTAATTTGCTTCTTATATCTTGGATCTAAGATAGATGCAATAGCCATCAGTAAGTTGCATTGTCCCCAATATTTATCAAACTTCTCTTTCATCTTGTAAGCCATTTCTTTCATATATTCACAATCATCAACAATAGTTTCGTTCAACAACTCCTTGATTTTCCAAATCTTAGGTAAAAACAGATTGGAAGTAGGATATTCACAGCCATAAAACACATTTGTTGCTTCATTAAACACTTCTAAAAATTTAATAACCCTCTCAGCCCTGTTCCAATCTTCCCTACTCGGGAAAGAGTTATAATGAAGGTCTCTCTCTTTGTACAATGGGAACATGTCCTTGAATTGCAAAGCAGACTTTGACATGGCATATGTGGAGTTCCACCTAGTGGGGACATCTAAGATCAATCTTTTTAAAGATGGTAATTATAAATCTTTCACAATCTCACCAAATTTATGAAGACGAGATAGAGAAATTTTCAAGTACTTGACAGTCTCACGAACATTTTGAATAACATTTTGGATAATCCCCAAACCATCTTGCACCATCAAGTTAAGAATGTGGGCACAACATCTAACATGAAATATTTTACCACTAAAATAAAGGCCACCTTTCAGTGTAAAATTATCCCTAAGATGTCTTACAGCTGAATCATTTATAGATGCATTATCAAGAGTCACATTTATTATTATTTTTTCAATTACCCACTCAGTTATACAATGCAAAAGTAGAATTAGAAATCATAAGACCAGTGTGTGGAGGTGCCATGCTACAAAAATTAATAACCCTTTTATGCAATTTCCAATTCGAATATAAAAAATGAGCAGTGAGGCACGTATAACCAATAGTTTGATTAGAAGTCCACAAATCAGATGTCAAACTTATTCTACTAATACCATCAAACAGAGCCTTAGTTTTTTTCTTCTCTAAAGCATAAAGCTTCATGCAGTCATTCCTTACTGTCATCCTAGAAATGAGATCAAATCTTGGATTCAATGTTTTCAAAAATAGTATAAAAAATTCATGCTTAATCATATGAAAAGGGTATTCATGCACACATATCATCTTAGCAAAAAGCTCCCTTACTTTTTCTTTATCATACTTGAATAAATTCAAGTTACCAGATTTACCTTCAACTTCTAAAGTAGGATAAGATATAATACCTGCTACTTGGGTTTTCCGGAACCAAAAATTGAAGCCAACCGAATATAGCAGGAGTTCATGTGCTTATTCAAATATTCAAATGACTAGTAGACCCCGTATTCTGAAGAGTAAGCCTTGAGTGATAATGCTTGCACTCAACCTTTTTGGTTCCATCTCTTAATATCACAACAGTAAACTCGTCCCATGCTTTTTTTTTCTTTTTTTTCCATGCTCAGCTTCAGCCTCAACCTCAGTAGCATTTTCAGGTTAAGAATCACCATTAAGTTGAGGCTGATTTTTAGTTTGAGTATTTGGCACTCGAGATGGTCCAGATGGGTCTTCAATCAAACTTATGATCTCATTGTTACCTCAAATAAATAAACAAACAAAAAATTATCAAAATTAGAGACAAAGGATATAAAATGTAAGACCCCAATTTTTATGAATAAAGAATAATTTTCTCGAAATATATTTTTGAATATTATGGTGTGGATTTGATATAATGTTATAGTTGTGGGTAATATTTACAAATTTTTGCAAAGTAAGCAAGTGGTTATATAATATTCGATTGGTGGGAATATTCGTTTTAACGAGGGAATATTAAATAAACAAAGACAATCATTAAGTGGACCCCACAACGGAAGTATTGTCGTAGTTAGAAAATGACAGAATTATCTTTTATATAAAATAACTTGACGAAAGTGTTACCGTTAAAACTATTGAACTACCCGGTAGTAAAAGTACAGTAATATGCGTGGTTGCATAGTAGCACACGGTATTGATTATTGATGCTTACGTGAGAAGTCACTCAGTTATACTCAATTATTGCTACGATAATTCTTTGCATCATATCTCTCATATTATTGATTCAATTATTGTCACAAAGATATCATCGCATAATATTTATTATTATTAAATCAATAATTGAGACGACAAATTTATTCATATTATTATTTGTAATATTGACAATGTCTAGAAGTTCTGTCAAAGAGAGGTTTGGTCACCTAATTGCGCGCCAATAAGGAGAAATCCTTATCGGAAAGCTCCCTCTTTCCTGGGAACGACCTGGTTGTTAAATATTATGAGTTATAATATTAATGATGAATAAGTTGTGTTGATTAAAGATGAAATTGATAGTTCCATTGTGTTGCAATTATTAGTGTTAGTGGAAATCGACATTTATTTCGATAATAATTGATGTCTGGGGGTTATATTAACCAATCGGGTAATTAATCGGATAAATGAGCAATTGATTGCTATTATTTCACATGCTTATAACTATTTGTTCACATGTGTGTACTGTAGACACTCAAAATTTTTTGTACTACTGTCACTAACATTGCAGAAGGACAGATTCGTCTTTTAAGAGGGAACCATGAAAGACAATCCATATCCATTCTGGATACTACCGGAAGTTCAGCATCAACCCCGGAACACACACTGGGAGTAACAATTCCAACCTCGGATATAACCCTGAGGCATGCAGATCGAATACTGGAACACACACCAGAGAAGACTGCTTAATCTCGGAGATAACCCCAAGGTATCCGATCTCGATCCCCAATCATGGAATAGCCATCAACCTTGGTGATAACCCCAAGGAATGCGATTTGGCGATAACCCGAAAATGCTTGTTTCAAATGGAACCGACTTCAATCTAAAGCGCTCTAACGAGATACTCTGTACCAACCCGGAGATAACACCGGGAGGACAGACACACCTCAAAGATGACAATGAGGACCTTCGACAATTGCAGCATTAAAATCTCAACGAAGCCACGAGCAACGCGTCGCTTTATCGAATTAATCCGCGATAACCTTTGGTGAGGGGCAACATTGTCATCTCGCCAACACGATGCCACGCCACATCGTCTCAACATTTTCATACATATCTCTACGTAATGATGTCCCACAAGAATCAAGGATAACCAATCCCGAGTGACTATTATCATGGGGGTAGCGGATGGAATTTGAAGCTTGAAGGCCGGGGAGGGCATCGTCCCATCTTCAATGACTTCTACAAACTCTAATCCTATGCCATTGTACAACTCTCGACAGCAGCGGTCCAAAATAGGTCTCAGATACCTCAATCAAATGCGGATTGCACTTCTAAAAGTTCAAGTGGACATTACGATTGCTAGAGAGTGCACGCGTTTTACGAGATGACTTGGGCAGAAACCGGGCCCACCCGAGTTGCCTCTCCACACACCTGCTGGCTCCACCTCTATAAATAGAGGGCTTGGGGTGGCCATTTTGCAAGAAAAAGCAGCAAGGAAGCCACCTTAATTTGCTCTGTACTCACCCCACACGGAGTATTTTCTCATTTTAAACACCCGTGAGCTCATATATAGCTATTTTTGTACCTACAAAAGCTAGTGTTTACCCACTTTAAAGATATAGAAGTCTTCTTTGGCAGCCCACTGTAAGCTTTCTCACACACCTTAGAGTCTTTTTCTTCATCTCTGCACACACCCTTCTTCACGTTGAGAGTCGTGTTGCGTGCGTTTGCCCGGACTTCGGTCCGTGGTTTCATTTCAATTTGTATATACATATATTATATATATATATATATATATTTATATATATGGACTAACATTATCGAGTTATGCCTCGATTGAGCCTAAACTTCGGTCTGGAGCGTTTATTTTCTTATATATATATATATATATATTTATATATATGAACTGTGTGTCGAATTTTGTTCGATGAGCCTAGACTTGATGCTGAGGCGTTCTTCGCTTTAATATATATATACTTATATATATTAACTGTGTGTCGAACTCTATTCGATGAGCCTGGATTTTACATCCGGTGCGTTTACTCGCTTTTATATATATATATATATATATATACTTATATATATATGAATTGTTGTCGAACTTTGTTCGATGAGCCTAGATTTTATATCCGGTGTGTTTATCGCTTTATATATATATATATATATATATATATATATATATATATATATATATATATATACTGAGCCGTTCTAAAGCGGACAAAAAAGAACGGACTAGGCAAAACAAAACGCTGGGTCGTGGTCGAAACTCACAGCGTGTTTTTCAAACTCCATATTACGACACGTGTGTTTTTGCCTTGGTCCGTTATTTGGTCCGCTTATTTGGTCCGCTTTAGAATGGCTCCGTATATATATATATATATATATATATATATATATATATATATATATATATATATATATTTCGTCCCACCTGGAGTTTACTTCATGGTGGTTGATCGCTTTTGCAATTTTCTTTACATTTTGTCCTGCCTGGAGTTTACTTCGTGGCAGTTGATTGCTTTGTACAAATTTATTTACATTTCGTCCCGCCTGGAGTTTCGTCCGTGGCGGTTGATAGCTTTTACAACTTTATTTACATTTCGATCCCCCATGGAGGTGCTTTCGTGGTTGGGGATCATATGCATATATATATATTACTGACTTTTATATATATACCGCTTATCGCTTTCATACAAATTGCGGTATCATGTGCGCCTTTAGGAATCATGTGATCACAGATTCAACCTATTGGATCTAGATTAGGTTCCGTGATGGGACGTTTTTCATTGTGTGGCGACTTGTAAATTATTCTATTATGTCGAATTCCCTCGGATGGTTCTCATACCCATGAGGAAGTCGACATTATTTTGTACATTATTTTCGCATGCGGATGCCTGCAGATACGTAAAATAAAATCAATCAATAGAACACTTAATAAAATGGGAGTGTTAAAGGTCTCAATTACTATTGAGCATCGTGGTTTGAAAAACCTCTTTTATAAAAACATCACTGCCATATCTTTCTTAAAATTGAATTTTTACATAAATTCAAACTCTGTGTATATAGGTGCGAACGAGGCCTCGCACTACTTCCAAATAATAGCACATTGACCCCTACACACACATTTAGATAATAGTTTCTTGAAAAAGGCGGTCACAAGTAGTAACACGGATGTCTGGGGTGCCTAACACCTTCCTCCGCATAACCAAGTCCCCGGACCCTAATGAATCTCGATTTCACCAGGCAGATTTAGCGATTGTCACATCCTTTGGGTCAATGTGCAAACCTTTTCTCGGTTGTGTTGGTACAACCATTTAAAAACTAACTGGCGACTCTTAACAGTCCATCGTCGACATTATACATGTCGGACCTTTTTCACTTGTTTTTTCAAACAAATCTCACCTAAAATGAGAACACCAAAGAACAAGTAACGGAAAGGGACAATTAAAAATCCCAACGTCGACAGGTGGCGACTCTGCTGGGGATTCCAGTAGGAGGACTTAAGTCGCTATTACAATCTTTTCAAAACTGTTATCTGCTTGTGTGTGGATGTTGCATTTACATTTATGATGAATGTGTATGAATGCATTTCCTTATTGCACTTAGTGCTTCGTACCATATCTGCTTGTGATATTAGTGCTTCGCACAAGTCATCATTTTAATACGATGAGACGCGATGTATGTGAATGTATGTTGTGTGGTCCCTCCACCAGGAGGCTATCCCATCGGTGTTTGATTACTGGACTCGCTCCAGTTGAAAGACCAGATTAACTTCCCATTGAGTAAATTGCGATGATTTGGGAACCTTCATGCCAAAAAGTCGCGAGAGTAACCTAAGATAGGTTAGCCTCTAATAAACCCAAAACGGAGGAAAGTCTCTTCATGCTCTCATTTCAATTACTTGTAAACATAATTACTTGTAATTTCATTCCATATCTATCTCCATGTAAATGAGAAATATGAAGAAATGTGTACACATACATATTTTAATGCTACAAACAGCTGACATCCGTTTTGCAAGATAAAATTCCTAAAATGGACACATCACATAGTATGTTAATTTACATTCCCTAAAGACTAAACTATGCAAGTCTTTCGCAGGGAACCAATCGGACCTACTACCCGGTCAAAATCCAAAAAGGCTACATGCCTACAGTCAATCATGTCGTCATCCGACCAGACTGAACGTAATCCGATTTCGCCGCAAATAATTGACGGATTAAGCAAACAAATTCTGATTTGGTCGTTTACGCTCAAAGAAACTACGGTCTAATCGGGGTCCAAGAATACCCGTTCATGCTGAATCCTCCACACAAGGGGGAACCCAGGTCATTACAATACCTGAACTGCAGTTGGATACGACCAACAAAACTCATGATGATGCCCATCCCACTGGAGATCCAGACATTGGTGACATCAAAAAAAAAGTCCTCTAAATGGAAGAGACCCTTCGTGCTATCAAAGGAATTGGAACACACGGGAGTGTTTCATATGCTAATCTTTGCATTTTCCCTGGTGTTCATTATCCAGAAAAGTTTAAAACTCCTGACTTTGAAAATAATGACGCGTTAGGAGATCCTTACACACATTTAAAGGTGTTTATTGGAGAACTTGGATCTTATGCAGAGAACGAAAAGCTAAGAATGCAATTATTCCAGAAAAGTCTAATTGGAGAAGCCCGTTCGTGGTACACAAGATTAGACAACTCAAAGATCCATAGCTGGGAAGAGCTAGCACATGCTTTGCTCACTCAATACAACTTTCAATCTCAAATGGCTCCTGATCGGTATCAAATTACCAAGATTAAGAAACAGTCTAACGAGTCTTTCAGAGAGTATGCTCAAAGGTGGAGCCTTTGGTCACGCCCAAGTTAGTCCTTCCATGGATGAATCGAGAGATGGTCATGACTTTCATGAACATACAAGAAGCTCCTTTCTATGAAAGAGTTTTAGCCGGCATCGGCAAACCATTTTTTGAAATGGTCAAACATGGGGAGATGGCTAAGATGGGATTGAAGTTCGGAAAAATTCAAGACCTAGCTGCACTCAAAGCTGCTGCTGATCACATCTAATCCGGAAATTATGGAAACAACCCCCGGAGGGTCCATAAAAAGAAAGAGGAAGATGTTTCCCTGATACTATAGGGTCAAAAAGGCAATCAGAACATGCCTATTCAAAGGAGAAACTACACTCCCTTTCAAGCACAGTCTGTGAACCCTCCAATACCAAAAGGTGGAGAAGTCAAACGCCCTCAAGTGTTTACACCCTTAGGGGACACCCTCGAGAACATTCTCAATCTTTTGACAACACAGAAGAAAATTACGCATCTTCTTCCACCAGCCAGCCCTAATGGACGGGGTTTCAATGCTGCTCAGAAATGCGCTTATCATGCCGGGGCACCTGAACATGATACTCAGGATTGTTGGGCCTTGAAACACAAGATCTAAGACCTGATAGACAATGGGGAAATTGTGGTCACCAAACCAGAGCAACCTCACGTTCAAGACAACCATCTTCCTCAACACAAAGAAGAAGAGGTCAACATGATCAATTGGAGCAACGGACAGAGTTCCAATTTCAACTGTGAATCCTCCTAGACCCTCAAAGACGGTGTTGACAAATGGGACTACGCCAAGTTCCAGTTCACAATGGAACGAAAGATGAAAGCTCTATGCAAGCAAATTGAACAATTGGCAGAATTGGTGACTTATCAGCATCAAGTAACACGTCAATTAATCAGCCAGGAGCATGCCAGTCTCCTACCTCTTGACATAAATATTCCCTTATCACTTTCATAAAATGAAATGCTGGAAGACAAAGTAACAAATAGAGCAAATGCCAAGGCCCATCGGGATTTTGCCAACAAAAGGGAATTCACCTATTTGGGCCAACCTATGGAGGAAATCCTTCAGATGTTAATCAATAAAGGAAGGATTAGTTCCCTTCTACCTCCAATCAACCCCCGTTTAGGGCTGTACAACTCTGATGGAGTATGTCAATATCACTCCTAATCTCACGGTCACAGCACAGAAGAATGCTGGGCACTCCGCCATCTTATCCAAAATCTAATTGTGGTGGTGTCACGCACCTAGCGAGGCGATAATCTTTGTGTTACGTGCAAGTGAGAATACAGGTCCTACTAAGTGGAAGAGTGTAGTAGCAGTCATATCCACTGAACCTGATGGGGCTAACAAAATACTCATAATGCCAACAATTCAACTCAAGGGAAACAAAAATCCTTTGAAAGTGGCCGCTCCCGAGCCAATCAACTTGCCGTGCAGAGCACAATATCCTATTGTTAGCTTGCGCAAAGTTCCGTGGTATTATGGAGAAGGTGAAGGATCCACCTCACATACAACTGCTACAGTGTCGAAGGAAAATACATTGTATCTTCCCCAACGGGTGATGAAGTCTACCATCTAATCAAAGGGGAAAATACCTATGGAGAAGATTAAAAAATTCCTCCGCATTATGGGTCATAACGAAGCCACGATGGTTTTAAGCTTAAAAGAAGCTCCACAACAGATATCAATTTTGGACTTGGTGATAATTTTCGAGAATCACCGGAAGGTCTTGTTAAAGGTTTTAGAAGAAGCCTATCTACCAACATCAGTTGATACAGAAAAATTTCAACATATGGTTGATCACATTTTCAACAACAATGTGATATCCTTCACTGATGATGACATACCTGCTGAGGGAATTTGGTGCAAGCCGCTGGCCAGTTGCACATTGCGGTCTTATCCTCTGGATATATGCTAGCTGGAGTCTTAATAGATGGAGGTTCATCTCTAAATATCTGTCCATACGCTACCTTGGAGAAGATGAATATCAATCTCAATCGAATTCGGAGTAGCCATACTATCATCAAAGCTTTTGATGGAGCCCGTCGGAATTCGGTCGGAGTAATTGAACCGCCAATCGAAATTGGTCCCCACACATTCTGCGTATCTTTCCATGTACTCAAGATAGATTTGGGATACAACCTGCTCTTGGGACCACCATGGATCCATATGGCAGGGGTAGTCCCCTCCACTCTTCATCAAAAATTGAAATACATTATCAACAATAACCTGGTCATGATCAATGCTGAACCAGAGTGTCCTCAGCACGGAGACATGCCATTCATCAATGCCAATGCAGATGTTGAACCGGTCAGTTTTTATGCCTTGGAAGTAAGCAATACCCAATACCATGCTATTGGAATGCCATTACCCAAACCCAAGATTCCTACCGCGGTAATGTCGGCTACTCAAGAAATGATGTCATTGGGTCATAAACCGGGACAAGGGTTGGGTAAAGATTGCCAGGGTATTAAGTACCCAATTTAATTAACCAAGCAAACTGAAATAGCTGGGCTAGCCTATTCTGCCAGCTCTTGTCATAGGAATCCTCATAAGCATTAGCAGATTCCTTCAGCTTCAACCATGCGGCGTTTATCTTCGCCTTCAAGCTCTGAGTCCGCACAACCTCCTGTAAAGGTGCCAGCCAATGTAATGTCTATGTTATTTCCCAAGCCGGTACCAGTGAAGGTGAAAGAAGTCTTTGTTCCAAATCCCGCAGTGGAAGAAGAGGAACGAAGAATCAGGCAAGACGTCATCCGAATGATGTCAGGCATACGCATCATCGTTCATGATGAATATACCAACAGATACACCCCAGACGGTGATTGCCCAGATGTAATGGCCATCATTCGGGACAGGGAGGATGATGACAATCCCTTCATCACTGCGGTCCACCCGGACTTTGCCCTTGCCAATTGGAACAACACTCCTTGCATTGGTCGTCAAGGGTAAAGCGAGCAGAAACTCTTTCTGCCCTGTAGATATAATAATTGCTTACTTTTCTGTACAATATTAGCAGTTTATTTTGCCAGTATATGCTAACACTGTGTATGATCAACACATTTTATATATACTAAGTGAAAGCATATTTTGTTTCAGGACTCTAAATTTAGATGTGCCTGTACTTGCTGATACGGTGCCTCTTCTCCACAAGGATTGTACCTTTGATTTAGAGATCAATTCAGCCTTGATGGAAGTACAGGATAACATTGAGGTGCCTCCAGAAATTCAAGAATGGGTCAAAGACAAACCTAAACCCAACCTTGATTAAACCACTTCTTTCAATCTCAGAACCTTAGAAAGACCTAAGTTAATCCAGATTGGTTCAGACCTTACCCCAAACCAAAGGAATGACATGGTTACGCTATTAACCTAATTCCAAGATGTGTTTATATGGTCTCATGAAGACATGGTGGGTTTGTCCACTGACGTTGTCCTTCATCGCCTTCCCATTAAAGAGGGATTTAAGCCAGTCAAACAAAAGCTCAGGCGATTGAAACCTGAATGGAGTTTAAAGGTGAAAGAGGAAATTGTGAAATAATTTCAAGCTGTCATCATCATGGTGTCTACATATCCTGAGTGGATATCCAACATTGTTCCCGTGCCTAAACCTGGAGGGAAGGTGCGAGTTTGTGTGGATTACCGGGACTTGAACAAAGCTTGCTTAAAAGATAGCTTTTCCATGCCATTTATCCACATCCTTATTGATAATACTGCGCAATACGACATGTACTCCTTTGCTGATTGCTTCGCAGGGTATCATCAGATCATGGTTGCTGAGGAAGATCGTGAGAAAACTGCTTTCATCATGCCTTAGTGAACCTTTTGCTATAGACGGTTGTCATTCGGCCTCATCAATGCCAGAGCCACCTATCAACGAGCTATGATGGCTCTTTTCCATGACTTAATGCACAAAGAGATCGAGATCTACGTGGATGACATTATTGTCAAATTCCAGAAGGAGGATGACCACTTAGACCATCTCAAGAAGCTATTCAACAGGTTGTGTAAGTACAACTTGAAGTTGAATCCAGCCAAGTGCGCCTTTGGTGTTAAATCAGGCAAGTTGCTTGGATTTTTAATCAGCCACAAGGGGATTGAGCTGGATCCTGCCAAAATCCAAGCCATCACGGAAATGCCCATTCCTTAGACAGAAAAGGAAATACGGGAATTTTTGGGAAGAATTAACTTTATTAGCAGGTTTATCTCTCAACTCACAGCAACCTGTGAGCCAATCTTCAAGTTATTAAGGAAGAACTCCTCCATGAAATGGAATGATGAGTGTCAAAATGCCTTCTTTACAATCAAGAAACAACTAGTCAAAGCTCCCGTGTTGGTACCACCTAGGGATGATGTTCCCTTATTCATGTACCTGTCCATAAGTGACAATGCCATGAGCTGCATGCTGGGACAGAAAGATGATAGAGGCCAAGAACGAGCTATCTATTACCTCAGCAAAAGATTCAGTAGCAGTGAATACAAGTACACTCTGATCGAAAAGACGTGTTGTGCTTTAGCATGGTCTTCCATGAGGTTACAACATTACCTCCAAGGTCACAAAACCCATCTCATATCTCGCGTGGATCCTCTCAAGTACGTGTTCAACAAACCCATGTTAAATTGCCGACTATCCAGATGGCAGTTGATCCTATAACAATTTGACATTGTATATATGACTTAAAAGTCCATCAAAGGTCAAGGTATTGCGGATCAACTGGCCGCCGCACCTTCAGGGGATTTCAAACCCTTGGAAACATATTTCCTCGATGAAGGAGTAATGACAGTGCAGCAACACCATCAGTACGATACACGCCAATCATGGAAGATGTATTTTGATGGAGTCACATTATGGAAGGTTACGGAAATTTGGATCGGTTCTAGTATCTCGGTATGGGGAGTAGTATCCGTCGTAGTCAAATTACGGTTTGTCGGCCACCAATAATACGGTGAGTATGAAGGTTTGTCTCATGGGACTAAAACTTGTCCGTTCAATGGGCATCAAAGTGGTTAATGTCTTTGGAGATTGAGTTGGTAATCGATAGTCCATGGAATCTATCAAACCAAGGAACTACATTTCTTTGCCTACCATCGGCAAAGTTTTCTGAGATGGTTTTGGAGTTCGAAGAAATCTCCTTTCTACACATTCCTCGTAATAGGAATGACTTTTTGAGACAGCGTTAGAAACTTTGGCCTCCTTGATTCGTATATTAGATAAGGAATACTTGCCAAGCATCATAATTTCCCTGTACAAGGCCCCAACCTATGGGAATTACGTTGGAGAAGTATCAGATGAGCTACCTCCCATCCAACATCCTTGATATCATCATATCAAGGAATATCTACGAGATGGATCTACAACCGCGGAAGCGAGCCCGACTAAGTAAAGGCGGATCCATCGACTTGCTATGAAATTCTACCTGAGTGGAGATGCGCTCTACAAAAGAGATGCGGGACTAGGTCTCCTCAGATGTTTAGACAAAGATCAAGCCCAGAGGCTTATGGATGAAATCCATGGCAGAGTCTGTGGCCCCCACATGAGTGGCCCCCTCCTTGTCAAGAAAGTCCTTAGGATAGGACATTATTGGCTATCTCTCAAAGCTGATTGCAATGACCACGTTAGGAGATGCTATCAGTGCCAAATTCATGGGGATGCTATACATGCTACTCCACAGGAACTCCATAATATTAGTGCACCTTGGCCCTTCTCAATGTGGGGAATGGACGTTATCGGGCCCATTAAGCCTAAAGCCAGTAATGGACATCGATTTATCTTCACCATGATCGACTACTTCACCAAATGGGTAGAGGCAGCCTCCTTCCCCAAGGTTACTAAAGAAGTCATCATTGCTTTCATCAGAAACAATGTCGTTTGTCGATATGGACAACCAGAGGTGATTGTGTCAGACAATGCTAAGAACCTCAACAAAAAAATAATGGAGGAATTATGCAGTAAATTCCACATCAAACATCTTAACTCTGTCATCTATCATTCGAAGATGAACGGTGCTGTTGAAGCGGCTAACAAAAACATCAAGAAGATTATGCAAAAGTTGTCCGCCAACCACAAAGAATGGCCTGACCTATCGCCTTTCACTCTGTTAGCCTACAGAACCTCAATGCGTACTTCCGTTGGGGCAACCCCCTACGCATTAACCTATGGGATAGAAGCAGTGCTCCCCATAGAAGTTGAAATGGAATCCCTCAGAGTATTGATAGACGCTCAGTTGGATGAAGACCAATGGGTACAAGACAGGTATCACCAATTGTCTCTAATAGACGAAAGCGACCGCCGCATGCTATCTTCCGTGGTCGATTATATCAATAAAGGATTGCGGATCCTACAACAAAAAAAGTGCAGCTAAAGGCGGTTTAAATAACATGACTTGGTTTTGAAGAAGATCATTGGCAACCAAGATCAATCTAAGGGAAAATTCGCTCCTAACTGGGAAGGCCCGTTTGTTGTCAAGGAAGTATTGACAGGAGGCGCTCTCAGATTGCAAGAAATGGACGGCGATGAATTTCCACAACTCATTAATTCGGACGCCGTGAAATGGTACTATGTCTGAAGTTGCCATCAAGCAAACACCCTGGTGTTGGACCATCAGATCACCAGTCATTCCAGTTCTTTAACCCTTTACCATATACAACTTTTCTACACTTTGCCCCTCAGGGAAACATACCTTTCAAGCCAGCAGCCTGGCTCTTTTGCATTCCTACGACTTAGGTCATCCCACTACAGATTGAACCTCTTGCGTTTGCAGTTTGGCTATCCATACATGGGATCAAACTTCTCCTACCTATAGTTTATCCTCAACCTAAGATTAAACTTTCTCCTCCCCGCACTCTGACCTGCACATGGGATTACACTTTTCTATTCGCCCTGAGGGGCGAACTACATCGACCTGATCTCCTCTTCAATAGGAGTACCCTCTTCTCTTTACAAAAACAAAAATAACAAAAACATTCCTACACCATTTCTGCCATATACAGCATTGAACCTCTTACACCAGGTTCGAACTACGCAGACCTGATCTCCTCTTCAATAGGAGTACGTAGGCAGCTATTCATGGTTCGGTCTCACCCCTACCAAAAGACAAACCCTTGTCAGTTGGTATTGGGATCACCTTTCAATCCACTACATTTCATTGGCTTCAGACCAAAGGGATGGAATTACCTGAACTCCGCCCAAATAGGAGATTCGGCGACCATCTAAGCTGCGGTCATACCTTGAAGAGAAACACCAATCCATAAGAGATGGAATTAACTAGGTTTTTCCTAAATAGAAGTACTGGCGACCATCTGTGGTGTGGTCAATCTCAGAGAGGAAAGCCACACTCCTCTCCACATTGCCATACATAAATCAGTCCCAAGACACCAAAGATGGTAGGGATACATATAGATCAATGATCCATTCTGAATTATCCAGAGACAACTCAATGTCCATCCACCCAGGAGGAATTCAGAATACATCAAGATCACAAGACCTGAAGTAGCAGGCAAAATATCAAGCAAGTAGCAAAGTATATCTAAAAGGGAAGTGATCAAAAATATATTTCCCTGCTATATATATAATGCTGTTTGATATATACAATGTAAACTGTACATAAAAAAATTGCTAAGCTAGTCTGTGCAGGAAAATACAAGCTCATCTACAAGTCAGGGTATATGCGAGCTAACAAGCCCAACATGGCATCCCTCTCAGAAGAATATCCACACGACCCAACAAATATGCAGCCATCTACATGGTGACCATATGCTCATCAATCTAAGCGCTCATCTCTACGATCATGCCAGTGTAAGGGACCTCACTGCAGTACTATCTGTAGCGACTACATCCCGGGCAGATATGGCATTATCCCGCTCAACTATCATTGCATCTCTGGCTGATCTAGCCTCATCCCGCTCAACAACAGCGGCATCACTGTGAGCTAATGCCTCGTCTCTCTCTAATAGAGCTGCATGTCTCCCATCAAGGGTAGTCAACATCAAAGATCGAGCCTGATCTCTCTCGAAGGTCATCAGATGAAGACTCTGCTCAAAGTACTGTGCTGAATATTGAATCACAACAGTACTAGTACTGGGAAAATCTAAAAGAGATGCTGGTAACCCAACACCTGGCTCCTCCTCGATGTTGGAATCGATGTCCTCCATGGGCTCTACATCATCTGACTCGCTATTCGGTACTGTAGATACTGCTGCAGCTGATAAAATATCCATCTCTATCCATGTGGAATACTCTGCAGAACAACCCGGATGACTCATAGAAAAAGAAGCTATCTCATGCTGATCCCAACAAGCATACACACGGGATCGGTCCTCTGCTGAAAGATATTGAGAAGCTGAACGCTGACTTATCGCCCCCTCGAAAGGATGAAAATCCTGAAACTGGTCAAACTGCGACATCACGGCCAATGGGTGATAAGTAGTCACGCCCCTCAAACCATCCAGAGGGAGATAGTCTATGCCCGGAGCATGAGTAATGAAGCTGTATGGTGAGCTAAGCCCCGAATACGGCAATATGCTGAACGGATCTCTGATATCTGCCAAAAATGCGGACCAAGACAGAGCATCTATACACTCTGATGGCTGAAATGAGTATGCCATGGCTATATCATGGGTAAACCAATAACCATGCCCGTCTAAGAGTGTCAATCGATCCCAAGTGTGACATAAACCACACATATAGCATGACCGAACTACCCGTGAACACTCCTGTCGGATAAGTGCAACAATAGAATGCTAACTGCAGGGTCTCTGCTACAATCATAGGTATAATGGTATGACCCTCCCTGAGAGCTCTCACGGCCATGATGACACCTATGTCTATCTCATCCATGTTCCGTGGCATATAGACATACGAAAGTATGCATAACAGCAGTACATTAACCCTGGCTAAACGCCAATGATCCTCCGGTGCGGTGAAATCCCTGGAATATCGTGAATAGCTATCTTCAGAGCCAAATCAGTCATACAGAAAATGCTAGGATATCACATGGCCAGACGTCAACTCATCCTGTACCACTCTGCGCCGCAATCCAGTGAGAGTCATGAACTGTCTACTCATGTCCCCCAAAGCCATATGTAGGCAAGGTCTATCCAGCGGCAGCATCGTCAACCGTGCATACTCCTCCAGAGTAGGAGTCAACTCATGGGTCCCAAATTAAAAAACCCCACCCCTCCGGCTCGGTCCAGTTCAAGTTGCAAAGGAGTTCTTGAGGACTAGAAAGGTCAAATCGGGAATAAAAATGCCACGCGATCGAGAAAAACAACATGCAATCCTGGTCTTCTTAGATGAAACTTTGAGTCTGTACATCGCTCATTGGAAGTCACCCGAACATGAGGTATATCCTGCCAATGATCTCATTTGTCACAAATCACATCCGGCAATACCTTGTACAGGTCTGATGTCGCCAACTCCGGGTCATTACCCTTAAAGATCAACGTAGATCCCCGACGGGGGTTAAAACATAGATCCCCGATGGGGGTTACAACGTGAAGCCCCGGTAGGGGATTACAACGCGAATTCAAGCCGTTGACATACATATCGACGAAGGTCAAACAGCCTTGACGTTATCTCAGTCGATAGCGATTAAACCTATCAGAGCTCTAGAGCTATTCGAGGATTTCATGCTCGATTACTCATATTCCCCAGCGGATCCCCAGCGGGGGTTACAATGCAATTTTCCGTTGATTCACACGTCAGCGAAGGTTAAGCAACCTTGACCATATATCCCATAGGATTTTTCAGCCGTTGATTCATATGTCGGTGAAGTACACGTCAACGAAGGTCAGGCATCCTTGACAACATTTGCTGTTGGTAGTAAATCCAACAGAATCTTGACATGTCCTAGCAATACCAACCAGGAAAGGACAATGATGGAATATGTTATACACATCCTCAAATAGACCAAGCTTTATCCCCACAGATCTCTTACACATAAGAGGTACATCTTTAGGATCAAGTCATTATCAAAGACACAGGAATTTGATGATAACTCCAACATCAACATCCTAACAGATTCGGATTACACATCAAATCTGGTCATCATTGCTAATCCCCAGTTGAAGTAACAGGGAGCCAGCAATCATCCCTAGCATATTGGGCTACAACCCCGTACACATGCATCATACATTTGCATCATGTTATTACATATAGTACTATGTTTGACTTGTTGCATTTCAAGTGTCTAGGATTCTTTATCCTACCCATGCATCGCCATGCATGAGTATGATAAAGAGGGGCATCTGTAGACACTCAAAATTTTCTGTACTACTATCACTAACATTGCAGAAGGACAGATTCGTCTTTTAAGAAGGAAACCTGAAAGACAATCCATATCCATTCCAGATACTACCGAAAGTTCAGCATCAACCCCAGAACACACACAGGGAGTAACAATTTCAACCTCGGATATAACCCCGAGGCATGCAGATCCAATACCGGAACACACACCGGAGAAGACCGATTAATCTCGGAGATAACCCCGAGGTATCAAGTCTCAGTCCCAATCATGGGAATAGCCATCAACCTTGGTGATAACCCCAAGGAATGCAGTTTCAACGATAACCCCGGAAATGCTTATTTCTTTTGTATTCATGAAGAGAACTTCTGTTATTCCATTCTTTATTATTCTGTTTGAATAATCTGTATGCGCGGACTACCTTATACTTGGTGAAATTCTTCTATTATTCCATTCTTTATCATTCTATTGGAATATCCTGTCTGTGCTTTATGCATGACCTGGTTCCATTATTTATCATTACATTGGAACATCCCATGCATGCGTGCTTTTACGCATGACTGGTTCCATTATTTATTATTCTGTTGGAATATCATGTCTGTGTGTTTACGCATGACCTGGTTCCATTATTTATTATTCTGTTGGAATAACCTGTCTATGCGGTCTATCGTATGCTTGGTGAATTCTTTTGTTATTCTATTCGTTATTATTCTCAGTTGGTTAAAGTTTTAGCTTTTATACTCCATGAAATTAGTGGAATATCTTTGATATTTGCGCTTCATCCAGTATCTTTTCATGGAAATATTCTTCTGAGCATTCTTGAATTTTACTCCACAAAGAAGTATCATGTTGACAATTTGGACGTTATTGGTTCCTGGATAAATTAATTCTTGAACTTATTTTATTGAATTCTTATATCATTGTCATCATCCTCATGTTTATATTATGTTGAAAGTCATCTGTGGCCTGTAGTGCTTAGATGGACTTGGTATGATTATGACCAGGGATTATACGGTATAATCATGACCGTAATGTTACAAATGACGTGGTAAAAGTCCTCATTAGCTATAGTGCATTGATGGACAGTTGTTGGCATGATCATGACCATTGATGAATACACGAATAGCCTTGGCCCGTAGTGCATGGATAATTTGTGGTCGTGATACTAATGAATATCCTTGGCCGTAGTGCAGGGATGATTTGGTTTATTTATTAAGATGAGTCTCAGCGATAAAAGTGATGAAAAACCTTTTAAATCATAGAAGATAGTAGATTTTTTTCTCTACTTGACTCTTCTAATGGATTGCTTGTTCTGCTGCAGTTAAACTTGATGTTTATTATATTTTATCAGTTTAACACTTTGTTGAAGGCTAATGATAATTTATTCGCATTATCTTAGTCATAATATTTCTTCTTTGGGCTACTTGAGCTCACCCTTTCTTTTCTTTGTTCTCTTGAGAAATGAGAACGAAATGGGACTAGTCGGGGAGCGGAGTGATGGTCCGGATGATAGCATTAGTAGTCCTCACTATTACATTAAATAGTGTGAAAATAAATGTAATGAGGACTCCATTGAGTGTGGATATTGTCTAGATGACAATATTCTTATTAAAACTCTTAGATTATGTTTTGTCGTATTTTACACGACTGTTGTACAATTAAGATGTATTTGAATTTTGTACCACATATTTGGCGACTCAAGATGGGTGATGTATACCTGTTTTGGGGGCGTCACAGTTCGTATCAAAGCTTAGGGATATGATCCCTGGCTAAGATGTGAGACTAGAACTAGGAGGGGAGAGACGGGGATTTCCTTCACTAGTATGACCTACCTAAGTTTATTTGGTATTTAATTGGTCGGTCAGAGTATATGGATAATATGTTGCATGTCAATTAACCCTTGTTTTGTGGCAGTATTTGAAAATGACATCCGAGAATGTTGAGAATATCAATGGAGCACAAGAGACCGTTGAGTCTCCACAGATCAATAATCAGGATAATGTGCATCAGGAAGGCGACAATCCTCATGAAAACAACAACACTGACCAAATGATGAACAATGGAATGTTCAAAGGCTTTATGCAATACATGTAACATCAGGCGAGAGCGGCTCCTATCCAAAATGTAGGTGGAAATACGGGAAACTCTCGGACGGTCACCGCTAAACAGTTCAAGGAGCTGGGACCACCGGAGTTTATTGGAGAGCCAAAACCACTTAAGGCGAAAGCGTGGATAAAGCATATCACCAAGATATTTGATATCTTGGGATGCTCCGAGGAGCAAAAGGTTCCCTTTGCCACCTTTATGTTGCGAGGAGAGGCATATTAGTGGTGAGAATCGGTAAAGCGTACTCAACCTGCCGCACTGAAGATGTCATGGGAGAAGTTTCAAGAACTATGCAACGACAAGTACTTTCCTGAAAGTATTCGTCACATGAAAGAGGTGGAGTTTATCAAGTTGGAGCAAAATAATATGACTGTATCGCAATACGAGGCTAAATTTACGGAGCTATCCCGGTTTGCGTCCCACTTGGTTGATAATGAGGAGAGAATGACGCAGATGTTCTTAAGAGGTTTGAAATTGGAGATACGTCAATATCTTATTTCTCATAAACTGTGTTTGTATTCAGATGTTGTAAATAGGGATCAGTTATTGGAGCGCGATAACGAGTCAACGCAACCAAGAGAAAGCAGCCGACATAATGAAAATACCAGTGGTAGCAGTCATCGAAGCGGTGACAACAAACGTGTAGGGAATCAACATGCCAAAAATGGTAACCACTTCGGTGGTAATCATGTCCAAGACAATAAAAGTGGACATTTCAAGAAGAGGAGATTCAACAATGATGGAAAGACGTCAACACCAGCACCCGTTGTTAAGGAAGGAGAACGACCACCTATCATATGCTTCAAATGCGGAGGGGAAGGACACATCAGTCCAAACTGCGAGATGCAGTCCAAAGCGTGCTATAATTGTGGAAGAGAAGGTCACCTAGCCCGATTTTGTCGTGCACCGAAGACAAGTCCAGCTGGGATGGAGGCACCAAAGGCCGTCCTAGAAAAGTTAAAATTGGTAGTTCAAGGGAGAGCATTTGTCGTGACCTCCCAGAAAGCAAGGAACCCGAACGAGGTCATCACGGGTAAGCTTATCATAAACTCTAGCGAAGTATATACCCTATTTGATACCGGTTCTACCCATTCTTTTATTTCTCCTACTTGCGCTCAACGTATAAATTTGACTCCGAAGAAGTTAGACTTTGACTTATCTATTGAAACTCCGTTGGGAGAAACCTTTATTACATCCACTGTTTATAAGTCTTGTTTGATTCAAATCGATAACCGCACGTTACCTGTCGATCTTATCTCCTTAAAAATACTTGCATTTGACGTGATTCTAGGGATTGATTGGTTAACTACTCATCATGCTAAAATTGATTATTTTTGTAAGGTTGTTAGATTTCATATTCCTAACCAACCTATCATGAGAATTCAAGCAACCAAACCATTAAAATCAATCACTGTCATCTCAAGCCATAAAGCTATTCGTTTATTGAAAAATGAATGTCTAGCTTTCTTAGCTCATGTCACGGATTTAAACAAAAATACGTCAGATTTGAAGGATATTTCTATCGTTAATAAATTTCCTGACGTATTCCACGAAGAACTTCACAGCCTACCCCAGGCGTGAAAATGAATTTTATAACGACCTTGAACCCCAGACAAAACCCATTTCCAAAGCCTCATATCGAATGGCTCCTATTGAACTTCAGGAGTTAAAGATCCAATTGCAGGAATTGTTAGACATTGGTTTCATTCATCCTAGTACGTCTCCTTGGGGTGCTCCTATTCTATTCGTGAAGAAGAAAGATGGAAGTATGCGACATTGTATTGATTATCGGGAGTTGAATCATGTCACCATCAAAAATAAATTCGATTACCTCGCATTGATGACTTGTTTGACCGATTGCAAGGAGCACAATTCTTTTCAAAGATCGATCTTCGATTACGGATATCATCAATGAAGGTTAAAAGCGAGGATATTCCAAAGAGCGCCTTCGTAACTCCCGATGCGGGCATTATGAATTCTTAGTCATGTCTTTTGGATTGACTAATGCTCATGCTACCTTCATGGATATGATGAACCAAGTATTCAAGGAATATTTGGATCATTTTGTGGTTGTCTTTATTGATGACATCCTCATATATTCCAAAAGCCGTGAAGATCATGAGCAACACTTGAGGTTGATACTCCAAAAGCTTCGTGAAAACAAGCTTTGTGCCAAGTTGAAGAAATGCGAGTTACGGCTTGAGAAGTAGCATTCCTTGGCACGTAGTATCAAGTCATGCAATATCTATTGACGAAACAAAGATTGAAGCTATTCAAAGTTAGAGCAACCTAAATCAATGATGAAATCGTAGCTTTCTCGGGCATTTGGTTATTATCGGAGATTCAGTAGAAGGGTTTTCTCGAATCGCTACTCCATTAACTCAAATTGACTCGGAAAGATACAAAATTGGTTGGAGCGTGGAATGTGAGAAGAGTTTTCAAGAACTCAAGAGGAGACTCATTTCAAAGACCTGCACGAGAATACCATCCTGGCTCGGAGGATTTGTCATCTATAGTGATGCTTGAGGCAAAGGGTTAGGATGTGTTCTCATGCAACATGGGAAAGTCATAGCCTATGCCTCGACAACTCAAAGAATATGAGAGGAATTATCCTACTCATGATCTAGAGTTGTAGCGATTGTCTTCGCAGACTTAAAATTTGGAGGCATTACCTGTATGGGGAGAAAGTGGAGATCTATACGGATCATAAAAGCCTCAAATATTTCTTCACTCAAAAGGAACTCAACATGCGGAAACGATGTTGGCTCGAACTATCGAAAGATTATGATCATACTATTCAATACCATCCTGGAAAAGCGAACGTAGTAGCTGATGCATTGAGTAGAAGATCATATGCGGGTACGAGTGCATTATTGTCAACGCAAAGGCCCATTTTATATGACTTACAAAGGATGGAGATAGAGTTAAAGACTCTAGGGACCCATGTGATGATGGCGAATATCTGAGTAAAACCGACTTTAATCGATAAAGTTAAAATTTGCTCAAGCTATAGACACTGGAGCCGATGCATGTATGAGGAAGAAAGTGCAAGAAGGTGTTATTCCGGAAGCAAGAATCGATGAAGAAGGAATACTTTGAGTCAACTCCAGACTTTGTGTTCCTAACAATTCTGAATTGAAGTATAAAATCATGATGGAGGCGCACAACACACCGTTTATAATCCATCATGGGAGTACCAAAATGTATCGTGATCTTCAACATACATTTTAGTGAAACAATATGAAGAGAGAGATAGCGGGGTTTATCTCAAGGTGTCTAACTTGCCAAATAGTCAAGGCAGAGCATCAAGTGCCAAAAGGTCCATTGCAACCACTTAAAATTCCAGAATGGAAGTGGGAGCACATTACCATGGATTTCGTTACTGGTCTTCCCAAGGTTTCTCAAGGCATAGATGCGATTTGGGTTATTGTTGATAGATTGACTAAGTCTGCTCATTTCTTATCGATATGAGAAACTTATACACTTGAACATCTTGCTCTTATGATCATAAACGAGATTGTAAGATTGCATGGTATGCCAGTATCCATAGTTTCTGATCAAAACCCAAGATTCACTTCACGATTTTGGGTTTGTTTGCAAAAAGCTATGGGCACATATTTACGATTTAGTTCGTCATATCATCTTCAAACGGACGGGCAGTCGGAGAGGACTATTCAAACTCTTGAAGATTTATTAAGACTCTGTGTCCTTGACTTCAAAGGAAGTTGGGACAAGTTCTTACCATTGGTGGATTTTCCTACAACAACAGTTATCAAGCAAGTATTGGCATAGCTCCATTTGAGGCGTTGTATGGAAGAAAGTGTCATTCTCCAGTATGCTGGGATGAGGGTGGGTGAAGCAATGTTGTTGGGACCGGAGTTGGTACGTATGACTACAGAAAAGATTCAAACGATTCGACAACGTATAAAAACCTCACAAGATCGACAAAAGAGTTATGCTGATATTCATCGAAAGGACGTGGAATTCGATATCGGAGATCATGTGTTGTTATGTGTTACTCCATGGAAGGGAGTTACGAGATTTGAAAAGAGAGGAAAGATAAACCCTCGATTCATTGGCCCATTTTAATCCTCGATTGAGTAGGAACAGTGGCCTATTAGCGAAGCACACCCGCCAAGGTGCCCTTTTGCTTATGCACCCCGCCGAAATGGGGTCTCAGAAGACCCCAACTTTTATGAATAAAGAATAATTTTCTCGAAATATATTTTTGAATATTATGGTGTGGATTTGATATAATGTTATAGTTGTGGGTAATATTTACAAATTTTGCAAAGTAAGCAACTGGTTATATAATATTCGATTGGTCGGGGAATATTCATTTTAACAGGGAATATTCGTACTATGGCACAATCATTGGTGGACCCCATAATGGAAGTATTGTCGTAGTTAGAAAATGACAGAATTATCTTTTATAAAAATAACGGCGAAAGTGTTACCGTTAAAAGCTGTTGAACTATCCGGTAGTAAAAGTACGATGTCTGGCGTGGTTGCATAGTAGCACTTAATCCGTATTGATTATTGATGCTTACGTTAGAAGTCACTCAGTTATACTCAATTATTGCTCGATAATTCTGCGCATCATATCTCTCATATTATTGATTCAATTATTGTGACAGTATCATCTGCATAATATTTATTATTATTAAATCAATAATTGAGACGACAAAGTTATTCATATTATTATTTACAATATTGACAATGTTTAGAAGTTCTGTCAAGGAGAGGTTTGGTCACCTAATTGCGCGCCAATAAGGAGAAATCCTTATCGAAAAGCTCCTTCTTTCCTGGGAACGACCTGGTTGTTAAATATTGTGAGTTATAATATTAATGATGAATAAGTTGTGTTGATTAAAGATGAAATTGATAGTTCCATTGTGTTGGGATTATTAGTGTTAGTGGAAATCGACATTTATTTCGATAATAATTGATGTATGGGGGTTATATTGACCAATTGGGTAATTAATCGGATAAATAAGCAATTAATTGCTATTATTTCACATGCTTATAACTATTTGTTCACATATGTATACTATTGATTCACATTCATGTACTATTAGGGGAGGTGGTGCAAGATTGATAATACTTGCATGACTAAATTAAAAATGGAGGTATAGTTGAAGGTACTATACTGTAATTAGTTTTTTCACATGATTATACTATTGAGTCACATGAATGAACTATTAATTCACATTATTTACTTTTAGGGGAGGTGGTGCAAGTTTGATAATACTTGCAGGACTAAATTAAAAATGTAGAAAAAGAGGAAGGTATTATACTGTAATATTTCGAGCCCCAAAACGTGTAATTATCAAAAATATATTTTCCTATAAATAGAAGCTCATTCTTCCTTCATTTCTCACCAATTCACAAAATCTTTAGAGCAATTATTATAGAGAGAAATTATAGAGAGAAAGAAGAAGAGAGGTCTACTACCTCACTATTCCAGTATCCAGTTTTTCTAAGGTAATGGGTATTATTTATTTTGTATTCATGAAGAGAACTTCTATTATTCCATTCTTTATTATTCTATTGGAATAACCTATATACGCGGACTACCCTATACTTGGTGAAATTCTTCTATTATTCCATTCTTTATCATTTTGTTGGAATATCATGTCTGTGCTTTATGCATGACCTGGTTCCATTATTTATCATTCTGTTGGAACCTGTCTGTGCGTTTACGCATGACCTGGTTCCATTATTTATTATTATGTTGGAATAACCTGTCTGTGTGGTCTATCGCATGCTTGGTGAATTCTTTTGTTATTCCATTAGTTATTATACTCAGTTTTTAAAGTTTTGGCTTTTATACTCCATGAAATTAGTGGAATATCTTTGATATTTGTGCTTCATCTAGTGTCTTTTCATGGAAATATTCTTCTGAGCATTCTTGAATTTTACTCCACAAAGAAGTATCATGTTGACAATTTGGGACGTTATTGGTTCTGGATAAATTAATTCTTGAACTTGTTTTATTGAATTCTTATATCATTGTCATCGTCCTCATGTTTATATTATGTTGAAAGTCATCTTTGGCCTGTAGTGCATAGATGGGCTTGGTATGATTATGACTGGGATTATTCGGTATAATCATGACCGTAATGTTACAAATGATGTGGTAAAAGTCCTCATTGGCTGTAGTGCATTGATGGACAGTTGTTGGCATGATCATGACCATTGTTGAATACACGAATATTCTTGGCCCGTAGTGCATGGATAATTTGTGGTCATGATACTAATGAATATCCTTGGTCGTAGTGCAGGGATGATGTGGTTTATTTATTAAGCTGAGTCTCAGCGATAAAAGTGATGAAAAACCTTTTAAATCATAGAAGATAGTAGATTTTATTCTCTACTTGACTCTTCTAATGGATTGCTTGTTTCGCTGCATTTAAACTTGATGTTTATTATATTTTATCAGTTTAACACTGTTGAAGGCTAATGAAAATTTATTCTGCATTATCTTAGTCATAATATTTCTTACTGGGTTAGTTGAGCTCACCCTTTCTTTTACTGTTCTCTTCAGGAAATGAGAACGTAGCTGGGAATAGTCGGAGAACGGAGTGACGGTCCAGATGATAACATTAGTAGTCCTCACTATTCTGTTAAATAGTGTGACAATAAATGTAATGAGGACTGAGTGTGGATATTGTCTAGATGACAATATTCTTATTTAAACTCTTAGATTATGTTTTGTCGTATTTTACACGATTGTTGTATAATTAAGATGTATTTGGCGACTCAAGATGGGTGATGTATACATGTTTTGGGGGCGTCATATAAAATATGCATGCACAACAATAAAATTGTCGTAATGAGTATTACATTCAACTAAATACATTCTGAAAGTATGAGCCAAACTATGGAATGTGAGGTATGATATTCTTCAAACGCATTAATTTAGCGTATATTTCAGTTTGATGACATGTTGAACACATAATTTTGAAAGTTAGCTCACATTACCACGAATGCAATCAAGTAAAACCTCAACAGGAATGTGAGGTATGTTATTCTTCAAAGGCATTTATTCAACGTATATTTCAGAGCAGATATAGTCTAGGAAACTGTTCTGCATGTTTCAGCAACTAAATTTAATCTGGTAAACCAAATGAAAAGTGATGTATTATTAAGTTCTGATTTCCATAGGCATACTCGTTTCCAATTATCTTAAAACATCACTATCTAAAACTAGGACAATCAACCCAGAGAACTCCAGGGCACCGCAGAAATTATAAAGAAGCTTAAGCTCAAGACTCATGGTTATTCTACATAGTTAGTTTGCTTTAATCAATGAAAGCTGCAAGGCTGAAGAATATTTCTTTAAAGAATAACATCGGTGTTGAGGTGGCTTCCCGAAAAAAATAAAACAAAATCAGGAATGAGCAACATCTTTGTTCAATGTTGCAAACAAAAGTAACTTTTCAAAACAATAGAATGAAAACGGGGAAATATCCTCATATCTAGATGAAATCGAGCAACATCAGAAATTTGAACACTCGATGGGAGATGCAATACTGAAGTCAACAAAAAACTTGAATTCAGTTAATATAAACTGAAGATGCTAATAAAATACTAAAACATAGAATGATCAATTAAACTATTACTAAATGAATATTTGCACAACTATGAGAAAACTGAATTTTTTTTTCTCTTAAAAATTACACAAAACACTCGGTGTGGAAGAAGAATAACAAGATAAAGATATGTGTGCATGAATTATATATAGTCAATCAGATGCATTTTTTTCCATTTAATTCTGGCATGAATATAACTTAGTTAACTTATTATGTTTGGGTTAACAACTTAGAATGTACACCCTCGCAAAAATAATAATGTATATTTTCAGTGTTAATTAGTTTTTTTATGATTATTTATGAAGGAAAGTTTAAGACATGTTAAAAAAAATATACGTAAAGATAATATATAACATACTTAACACATACCTACCTAGAAAGTAAACTATAACGTTGGGACAAAATAAGAATAAAGGAATCGAAAAAGAAATTGTCGTGCATACCATTTCTTGGCTATAAAGATGTTGATATATAATTGTATACAGTTGATAAGATTAACTTTTCTTTTCATTTTTCTTCAAATATAGCTAATTCATTTATTTCCTCTCCTCTTTTCGGTCTATGCCAAACATAGAAAAAAGAAAGCACTAATTAACCTAAGCATGTTCAGCACACAATTTTAAAAGTTAGCAGTAGTGATGAAATGTATCAGACATTTTGTCAAACATATAGCAAACCCAAGTTTCAGAACATGCTCTGTAGCATATGCAATTCAAAATCAAATTCAAATGGTGTTAAGAAACCAAAATTACATAGAAATGTATATACCTGAAGCCTCGAAGTGTTCCATTGAATATGATCAAATTAAAACTTGAAAGCTATAAATTAGGGTTCTAATTTTATTGATTTGGGATTTTTGGTATAACAGAATTAATCATAAATTAAGTCTGATTTTTGGATCAGAGGAGATGAGAAGTAGATGTTGATTTACCTCATGGCTGGATAAAAAATATTAAAGATATACATATATATAGATTACTTAAGTGAAAAAAAAGATTAGAAGAAGAAAATATGAAAGAAATAACTGACTTACACATAACACATCAATCTTCTTTTGTGGGATGATTCAGTTTTCAGCCTCAAATCTCACCCCCTTGAGACTAGAAACTTTTAATTTCTCTGTAAACAAAGCAACTGAAGAGTGAAGTCTGAAGAGATGAAAGGGTAGACAACCTAATGAACGCGTACCGCGTACGGCTAACTAAACCTTTCCAGTTTCCACTCCCTTATCAATATTAAGGATCGAGTAAGTACGAACTTGAAACGAGTAGGGTTTATCGAGTAAGGATCAAGTATGGATCAGACGAAAGAGGAAAGCTCGAACCCTAAAATGAGAGAACGGTATTATGCTCATATTCGAGTTCAGTATTATAAACCAAAAATGAGCTTGGCCCATATTCGGCTCGGATACCTACCGAATCCGAGTCTCGGGTCATATTTTTGGGTCGAATCCGAATCGGGTACCGAACTAGTTGGGCCAATTTTCACCCATAGGTATTATAAACATTGAGAAATATTTGTTAGGTGCTAACTGCTAACCATTAACTATAATGTTCTATGTTGATGATAAATTTAAAATATTATCGCTTTATACTATTAAATATTTATTTATATTATTATTATTATTATTATTATTATTTGTAAATGAGCCTCTTTTTTGCGACACATAATCTTCGATTCAATGGGGAAAGATAGTAGGATCATTTTAGTTTCTCGCTAATATAGTTAAATTAATCTTATTCTCCCAATTTTAAATTGGAGATATATTTTGATTTTTAAATTAATTTATAAATTCTTATAATTTAAAAAAGCCTAAATTAAAATAAATTGAAAGTACTATTAATTAATTCCTATAATATGTTACTGTAACGTATCTCAATCTCATATTATAACACGTGGGGTAATTTAATATGTACATGAGGCCCTCAACTATTAATAATTGTACTTTCAATTATAATTTTTTAGATTAGTTTATGATTGGCCACTAATAACCAATGGGTCCCATCGAGGATGACCCTTCCTCGGCCTAAATTTGGTGGGAATTTTTTTCCGGGCGTGAGAAAAGGAAATAGGCGACGGCCTTGCCGTCGATATTGAGTGCCGTCGATAATGGGTTTATATTTAATTATATTAACTTAAATTTTTTTAGTACTGCTTTCTTCCCTCTTCTTCCTCGCGCCATCGCCTTCTCTTTCCCGTCGCCCACTGGCCTTTTCATGTTGTCGCCGTCCTCTCTTGTCATCACTGGCCTCTCTTCCCGTCGTCACTCTCTGTCTCTCTCGACTGCAAGGTAAGTATTCCCAATTCCAATTTTCCCCCAAATATAACCTAATAATCCTTTCTTCTACAATTTCACTCTATTTTCCCCAAATATCAATTAGAGAGAATGTATAATGAATAGGATTCAAATCCAATAAGAAATAAAACTACAGTTTCACCATTACCGACACAACAATACATCAATTTTAATCACTTGGATTTTCCTCATTTTCATACTTTAATTCTATCTCTTATTTTTGATTCAGATTTTATGGGATGGAATAATTTTTTTATTTAATTAGGAATTGTATGTAGAGTTCTAGATTTGAGATTATAGGTTTAATTTGAAATTGAATAAGAAAGTGAGGCTAGAATGCTTAACGAAAAGAAATGGGTTTCATGAAGACACGAGTTTGTTTGTTCCACATTATTTGGGAAATTGTCAAGATTGTTTGTTTTATAAATTAAGAATTTCTATTTCGGAATTGTAGTAGCAACCAGGTAGAGGAACAAAATTTTAGAATCTCTATCTCTAAATCATCTCAAATCAGCTTTCTCTCTCAGCACTCAGCAGGCAGCAGCTAGGCCCTTATTTTTTTTCTTTAGGTTAATTGTGTATGGTACCCTAAGTATACACTCTTTTGCAATTACTATTCTCAAGTTTAAAATCTCTTATCCCACTATCTCAATTTTGTTCAAGTACTTCCGATAGAAATATATTTGACTCATTTTAAAGTACTAAATTCATATAAACCTTAATTATACACATGTATGTGAAAGTATAAATATTATGAAATTAAAAATTAAACCACACTAATTAACCCAATATTATGAAATTCATTTATTTCTAAATCTTCATCTTAATATTCTCTCTCCACACCCTTAAAGTTCTCCCTAAGAGATGAACTCAAATACTAGTAGATAAAAATATATTATATTCGATTTGAGTCATCTAGTTTAATTTGAGTTTTGAGTTTCGTATATTGATTGATTAGATCTAGTAATTTATGAGTTTTGAGATTTCGGGACAAAAGTTGAAGATGATGAATGGGTTGAGATTTTCAACTTCATGACTGATTTCTCAATTTGTGTTTTAGAGAGAAAATGAGTATGTTTCATGACAGAACATGGTTTTGAGAGTTAAAATTTTATAGGATTTTTGAGTTTCATGAATGGTTTCATGAATGATTTTCAAATCCAATAATCCCTTCTTCTTTTAAAATGACTATTTATGTTGTATTCTTTTAGTTTGTATCTGTATGTTATCCTCTTTGTTACTGTTCAAAAATATTGTGCCTACGAATGTCTCATAATATTTTTTTGATGATTTAACAGTATATATACATATGGTGCGTACACCACACGGCGATCGTGGTGGGCGCTGGCAGTCGTGGGGCCGCTTGAAGGTAGTGGGGGGGGTGATGAGCAGTAGGGTCATCGTGAGGTATAATTACATGTTTTGTTGGGATACATCTTATTATTTTTTATTTTATATAGTATTGACATTATATTTGTTTATATAAATAATGATGTATTTCACTACATAGGTGATCGTCATAGGCCTCCGCGGGGACTAGTACGTGGCTTGCTAGGGAATCCCCCTCAGGCGCCGATTATTTATCGTGTTGGGACTAAGAGGTAATTTTATAGTCCTATATAGTATTTACATAAGTATTTAGTTCTTATATATTCTTTCTAATTTGCAAACGTATTAATTTCAATTGTAGTATGCTTGACGCGACGCCGAGGAACACGTTGCTTGGGATCGTCTGCAATCGATTCTCAAGCCCGTGGATGAGGTGGGCGGATGTGGATGACCGCACACGCCAGCTGATTATTGCTAAGTTCAGGGTAAGATGTCATTCCTTAGTCATATATAGGTTAGTTTAATATGCATTCATATGTTAGTTTGATTTATGTTGTCTACTAAGTTTCTTAATGTGTAATGTGCAGAGATATTATCACTTTGAGGACGGGCAGGAAGCCCATGGCATGACTATTCTACATAAATACTTGGAAATGAATTAGCACAAGTGGGTCCATGACTGGAAGAAAAAGGCCCAGATGAAGATGGCTGATGGACAGACACTTAAGGATGTTCGGCCAGATTTCATCTCTGCTGCTGTGTGGGACCATATTTACAGCATTTGGGATGGCGAGGCCTTCAAGATGATGTCGGCATAACGTACAGCTGCCCGACAGCAGAGTCGTCTCCCTCACTGCATGGGGTCTCAGTCGTACGATCTCTACTGAGAGAGACTCGAGGTGAGTCTAAAGCATGCACCCTCCCGCTTGGAGTTTTGGTGGCACGCCCACCCACTGGAGATCTCTGCGGCGCCCACCCACTAGAGGTAGTGGTGCAAGTGGATCGCGCACCGGCCCTTCATTATCCAACGATTTCTTCCGGCGGATTATAGAGGGGTGCATGGCGAGCAGTGTTGGGCAGTCAGGCGCATCATCACGCGAGCAGATCTACCAGCTGGCTCAGGAGGTTGTCCACTGCTCCATAAATCCTACAACTGCCGCTGACGACCTCATGGGTGTAGTACGGGAGGAGGCCATTGTTGAGTAAAATCTAGTTACACACAACACGCAAGTATACGCGGTCAACAAGTAATAAAGTGATAAGTTGAGTATCGTTCCCATAGGGAATTCTAATTAATAAATCCCAACTACTAATACTATATCAATTCAATTTTATTCAAACAATGATAAATTGTGATTTTCTGAATTATTAACTCAAAATTAAACACTTAAAGATATTGTACTAAGATAAGTTTAATAACTAAGCTAATACTTGAGTGAATGACTTCCGATAGGTAAATATTAAGACTTCAATATCCCCAATTATGAACCATAAATCAATTATCTAATCATCCCAATTATTATGTCTACTGAATTGTTAACAGGAATTCTCAAATGCCAAAAGCCCTCTTCCAAGTGATCAATTGACTTCTATTTAATCCAGATTAATCTTGCTATATTCCTATGCAAAACAATTGATATAAACTCTTTCCAATCCCAATTCCTTATATGTTACAAGCGGTGAACAGATATTTCCATTCAATTCACAAACCTAATTATTTACCATGCAAATAACTAAGTCACATGTTATCATGTCCGATTCTAACCCTAGAATTCCTTTCTCAATTCCTTCAGAGTAAATACGGTAATTATTGGCCAAATAATTAATCAATAGAATCAAAACATGATAAACAATCCACTTCAACATAAATAATTAGAATGAGTGAATAACTAATTTATAATCATAAAAAGTTCAATTGAAATCTTAATTAAAGAATTAGTTCATCACGAAATAAGAACCATTAATTGTTGACAAATCATCCTTAAAGAATTACAAATTGAAAATAAGGAGAAAAGAAGAAAAACTCAGAGCCAATCCTTAATCCCCAAGTAATCTTTGTAGCCTTCAATGGAAGAACTCGTTGAATCCTCTCAAGAATAATCAAAAATCCCCTTTATTTCAAAGACTTAGTTTCTTTTTATAGCCTCCCCCAATCCTCATCCAATTAGGTTTTACATTAGCTCCCAATAGCCAAGTCAAGTCCAACCAGAAGTCAACCGCGCTAATCCAGTCAAGGTCAGTCGAGGCTCAATACCACCACATGTAGGTAGTGTAATTTCCATTGTCTACATTGGACTGGACTTCTAAAATTACCAGATTGCCATTAAATGCTTGAATTTCCCATAATTGCCCCCCTCCACTTCCAAATCTACAAAACAAGATATAAACACAATAAAATGCTACTAAATAACTTAAGAATGCAATAATTGAAGTCTAAATATATCCAATTTATGGGTATACTACCCATTCATCAAATACCCCAAACTTAAATCGTTGCGTGTCCTCATGCGACAAAACATAAGATCACGTAACAAAACTAAACATCATGCACATGCAAACTATTTATATTTATATGTTCGTAATTCCAAAGAATTCAAGAGCTCACGTAGATCCATATGCCTCGAGGAAAATCACGTAAACATGCTAATTCATCATGTAAAAGCGGATCAACAATATCCCAACAATCAACGGATCTAAATCATATTATCGATATTAATGGCGGTGTGTCCACGACCATGCTAACCCATGAAAGACAAAAATATGAAAGATAATAACTTTCTTAGTAAGCATCATACAGTTTGAACTTGAGAACTCATCAAATATACTTGTTTCAACTGAACTCAAACACTTACCCGAATTCAAAAGTCAAAATAGAATACTTATGCTTTTCTTTTCTTTTTCCTTTTTTTTATAGATGGTTGGTGAGTGCGTTTTACGCTCCATCTCACGCTTGTGTTTATGGGGAGTGGTTCTCCTCAACCCACCACAAGACTCAACATTTTTTTTTGTTTTGTTTTTAGCTCTACATAAATGACTGTGCAACGTCTCATCCCATTAGGCTAACAGTGTTACCCCTTAGCGAGCTTTCGACCAACGACTCCCAGACCATATAAGACCTTAGGGCGCTAGGTTTTAAGATACCCCTTCGGGCGTACTTGCTCAAGTAACACAGGCCCCGAAACAAGACTAGTCACCCTGTATATTATTATTATTTTTTTTTTTGAATATTCCAAATGTTTTCCCCCAAACTCGAGTTTATGCATGAATTCAGTCTCCTCTAGTTATTCAAATTGTTCTTCCATATCACTAGCAATCCTCCTTTAGAACTCTATTATCTAACCATTTAAACTATCATAGCCAACATGGTCATTTTTTTCAAAGTGCCTTCCTATAATATCAATGTCAAACAGATAAAGATCCAATTCATGTCACAAAAATCATATCACTAAATCAACAATCCTTACTAGACTTGTTCATGCAATTCTACTTTCATCATTGGCCCCAGATATACGCACTATCAAAAACTGGAATTAACATGCAATCCTAAATGCAACTTTACTAATAATCAATCCACAAACTAATAACAAACTATAACTGTTAAAAATAAAACGTAACCACCCCCAAATTAAGCTAGAGCAATGTCCTCATGCGAAAAATAAGTCAAAATAAAACAGAGGACTTCCCTGACGAACTTATTCTTCTGGTGGAGCATCATCGTCCTCGCTCATCTCTTGATCGGAAGGGGGAAATACTAGCAGAACGGGAGCCGTTGGGAAATGGCTAAGTGGAACGCTTGGGATGGGTTTGGATGGTCGATGCATTACATGCAAAACAAATTGGTCAACTAAAAACTTGAAAATCTATTCTCGACGTTAGATAAAGCGCACATTCGGGACTCAATGTTGTAAAACCAACGCCTATCTCCTTTTGGGATGACTTGGGGACCACGCCTCGATGTCTTTGCCGAGGGGCCATAAGTAGGTGGAGCCTGAGGTGGTGGGGCTTGTGTAGACGTAATTTGGGGGATAATGAAACCCATTCCCCTAGGGTGATTAGCTCCACCTGACGACACTTTATAACGACGGATCAAGTTATGGTCCAACACGGGAATAGGAGTTTGAATCATCTCGTCTGATTTCCATTTGACCCCAAACTTAGCAGACATAAGACGCAGATCGATGATGGATGTGGTAACCCTCCTGTGGTCCCGTGCATGAGATGCTTGTGAGCATAGATTCTTTGAATAAGATGGCCGACATCAATTCTTAGGCCTTGTATGATGGAGTATAATAGCACAACCCTTTCTTTGGTGACGTGACTCACATGTGTGCAGGGCATCAATTTAGTGCAAATGAAGGCATACCATGCCTTTCCATATAGACTGAGGTGAGACAATGGGAAAGTCATGCTGCCACGCTCATGCATGGACCAAGTAGTGCCCGGTTGTTGACTGCGACCCAAGAATAATCTTTTCATAGTCCGGCCCATCACTCACTAGGCGAGCATATTCATCATGAAGGACCTCTAAGGGTAGTTGATAGCACCCATTAATATCCTCCTCGCCGAATTCCATGGTTTTACCTCTGACAAATACCCCATAATGGTCATGCTCGGGCAAGTTTGCATAGAATTCTTTGACCACTGCAATCACTGCTAGGTCAGGCTGTTCGGTGAGGGAGAACCAGTTTCGTTCAGCAATTATCACTGCTATTTCTCCATCCTTGGTTTGATCGGGACGGAGACCACGTTCGGGGACTAGTGAGCGGGTGGCCATGCGGCTGTAGCGTTCTTGAGCCGCGACACTAACAAAACGCCTGCTGTCAAATTTTGGAGGTGAAATTGAAGCGGCCCCTGACCCTGTGCCTCGATGACGTTTGGACGCCATGTAGAGAATTCTGCAAATAAAAACATACTCATATTTTAGCTTTAAAAGAATTCACGGTTGGATAAATGTGTGCATAGCAGTACCTAGAAACTGTATAAAATACTGGTATTGTGAGTACGCAGGTGGGGGTGAGGCATGAAACTGGCAAGTATTTAAGTTGCACATGATTATTGACTCAGACAATTTGTCAAACACCTAGGCAGCAACTGAGATCTTGTTCACAACCATTACTAATTCCCTATCTATTCATGCCATGCATTTAGCATGCACGAACCTCGTGTGTAGGAGTACGCCAAACAGCAATGCGTTATCTATGTGCTCTATTGGATTTCCAAATGAAAAGAATAATGAATGAAGAACATCTTAATTTGCAATAGTTGAAATACACATCAAATTATACCTTTGCTACCTTTAAAGAATTTGGAGGGTAGAATTTAGCATTACAATGCCTTGCACAACCAATGTGGAACAAGTAATTGACGCATGGTAGATGGGTGGAAGAAAATTATCCAAAGTTCAATGACCTTGTGATATGGAGAGGGAGAGAGGCGTGACTGACCTGATGTGCCGGCGTGGGTAAGGAAGTTGGGCTAGAAGGGCACGGTCGAGGTTTAAAGTATCAAGGCCTAACCTGACCCCAGCGCCAAAGGCTTTTGGGGTGAGTTAGACCATCCGATTCAATTACAAAGACCCGACGCTAGACAATCCCAGTCGATTCGCCATATACAGTACCGGCGCTCCATGCGAAGTAAAACCGGTGGGAAGGGCTTTGGCTTTGTTGTCGATTTACGGTGTTTTTACCAATGGTCAATGGTAATCGTGTGTAACGTGCATACATGGACAATTTTAAGAATTAGTTTAGCAAACTCTTATTCTTCACTACTAAAAGATAAAAGTAAAAATAAGAAAATTTTAAATCTAAAAAAAAATAAAATCAAATAACGAGAAAAAATTATAGAACTTAATGGGTTGCCTCCCAAGAAGCGCTTGGTTTACATCGTACAAACCGACTTTTTTCGGTGTTGTTCATTGTCCATTTGCCTGGAGAGAGTAATTGGATAGTAGCTTGACGTTCGATTGGTCCACTCCAATAATTTTGAGACGTTGACCATTGACCTTGAATGTACGCCTTGAGTTCGGTTCCTCAACCTCAATGTTTCCGTGTGGAGTGATAGATATAACTACAAATGGCAGGACCACCCGGATTTCAATTTTCCTGAAATAGACATAGCGTGAGTTGAGCGAAGAGTACTTAGTGGCCGGTGCAAATGTTCTATCGAGAATTTTTTATCGTGCAAGCTTTGACTTTCTCGTTGTAGAGCTTAGCGTTTTTCGAGGCATTGAACCGGAATTCATCAATCTCGTTCAACCGCAGAACCTTTTCTCACCTCGCCGCTTCTAGATCAAAGTTTAATTTTCGAATGGCCCGGTGTACCTTCGTGGTTCTAGCTCGACCGGAGATGACACGCCTTTCCAAATACCATTCTCATGCGGGGACATGCCGATCGGATTTTTTGTCTGTCGCTCGATAGGCCCATAGAAAGCGTCGTCAATCTTTTCGTGACGGATTGACTACTTTTTCCAGATCCTCTTAACTTCCCGATTCGACACCTCTGCTTGGCCATTGGTTTGTGGTTGATATGCAGCTGCAATTTTGTGACGAACTCCATACTTTACAAGAAATTTAGTGAACTGCTTGTTACAGAAGTGAGTTCCCTCATCACTTATTATAGCCCTCAGTGTCCCAAATCTGGTAAAAATGTTCTTCTTTAAAAATCGGATGACAACGTTGGCATCATTCGTGGGTAACGCTGCGGCTTCTACCCATTTGGAAACATAATCGACTTCTAACAAGATGTAATGATTATTAAGAGAAGATGGAAATGGTCCCATAAAATCCATACCCCACACGTCGAATAGTTCCACCTCTAGAATTGTGTTAAGTGGCATTTCATTGCGCTTGGAGATATTACCTACGCGTTGGCATCGATCGCATTTCAGCACAAAGAGATAAACATCTTTGAATAAAGAAGGCCAGAAAAATCCAGATTGTAGTACTTTGGCTGCTGTTCGATCATCGGAATAATGACCTCCGTAGTCTGAGGAGTGACAGTGGCCTAATATACTATCCATTTCTTCATGAGGTACACAACGTCTTATCATTTGATCTGCACATGCTTTAAACAGAAATGGTTCATCCCAATAGTATTGCCTCACATCGTGGAGAAACTTCTTTCGTTGTTGTGAGGTCAAATTCGACGGTAACACTTTGGCAACCACATAGTTGACATAGTTAGCATACCAAGGCAATATGGTAGTTACCCGGAACAGTTGCTCATCCGGAAATTTTTCATTAATCACTGAGTTGTCTTCTTTCTGTTCCTTTTTATTTTCCAACCAAGACAGATGATCCTCCACTTGATTTTCTGTACCTTTTCTGTCCCGGATCTCCAGATCAAATTCTTGTAACAACATTGCCCAAGTATTAATCGTGGTTTAGCATCTTTCTTTTCAATCATATATTTAATAGCCGAATGATCGGTGTGAGACAATTACCTTAGTGCCGAGGAGATAAGCTCGAATTTGTCAAAAGCAAACACCACCGCAAGTAATTCTTTTTCGGTTGTGTGTAGTTTAAATTTGGGCATCCGTCAATGTCTTACTAGAGTAGTAGATAGTATGAAAAATCTTATCATGATGTTGTCCCAATACGGCTCCCATCAGCGTAATCTTCGGGCGTCGCACATCAATTCGAATTCAGTAAAGACCAATCGGGCGCTTACAATGATTGAGTGCAGAGACCAATTTCTTCTTTAATACCTCAAATGCCTCGATGCATGCTCGATCCATCTTAAACGGTACATCTTTCTCCAAGAGTGAGCATAGGGGTTTTGAAATCTTTGAAAAATCTTTAATAAAGCGCCTATAGAACCTCGTATGTAGAAGAAGCTCAGAATGCCTTTTACGAGATGATGGAGGAGGGTTTCTCAATTGTATCAATCTTCGCTCTATCCACCTCCAATCCGGATGCGGAAACCTTATGTCCCGAATAACCCCTTCTTGTACCATAAAATGACATTTTTCCCGATTAAGCACCAAAGTTAGTCTCCACACATCTTTTAACACCAAGATCGATTCTTCAAACACGAAGTCAAAACTATTAATGAACACGGAGAAATCATCCATGAACACCTCTAAATTACATTCGACCATATCGGAGAAGATTGCCATCATCTGACGTTGAAAGGTTGCACGCATTACATAAACCAAAGGACATACGCGGAATGCAAACGACTGCGTATGGACATGTGAGCGTGGTCTTTTCTTGATCTTCCGCCGCTATGACAATTTGATTATACCCGAATATCCATCTAATGCAGACGAGAGAATTGATGTCCCGCTAACTTTGTCAACATCCGATCAATGAATGGCAAGGAAAGTGATCCTTGTGTGTGGCTTTATTCAACTGCGGTAATCCATACATACTCTCCACTGTAGTGATTCTAGTCGAGGATGAGCTCATGCGCTTGCTTTTTACCATAGTCATGCCCCCTTTTTTTGGTACTGTCATAGGGGACTTACCCATGAGCTATGCGAGATTGGGTAGATAATCTAAAGATCCAACCATTTTATAATTTCCTTCTTCACCACATCTTTCATAATGGGATTTAACCTTCTTTTGCATCTCAATGGTTGGTTTTGATCGCTTCTTCCATTAAAATCTTATGCATACAGGTAAAGATGGGCTAATACCTCGAATGTCCGCTATAGTCCACCCAATCATTGCTTTTGAACTCATGCAGAACTCGTAGCAATTTTTCTTTTTGGGTGTCGATTAACGTTGTCGAAACAATACCGGTAGAGTCGAATCTTTTCCTAGATAAGCATATTCAAGATGAGAGGGAGTGGCTTTAATTCCAACACGGTGGCTCTTCTATCGAGGGTTTGCACTTTTACCTTCCATTTTGGGCCTATCAAAGGGTGTCGAATGGTTGATTACTTTTTAAGGTAGAATGATGGTGTGTCTAGCCATTTGACTTCGCTCATTATCTGCATCAAGACTATCGTTATGCATTCTAAACAACATGGATTCTATCGGATCCTCTCGAGTAATTACCCATAAATCTTGTGATTAACTATCTCTCCATTAAATCCACCCGCAAACACTCACCTTTTCCTTCCGGATAAGACATTGCTTTAAACACATTAAAAGTGACACATTGATCGTCAACTCTCATCGTCAATTCTCCTTTTTGCACGCCGATTAACGTTCTCCCGTTGCTAAGAATGGTCGTCCGAGAATGATGGGAAGTTCAGTATCTCGCTTCACAATCCAAGATAACGAAGTCTCTTTGGAAAGATGAATTTATCCACCCTTACTAATACGTCTTCAACGATACCTCGTGGATATGTAATCGATCGGCCTCGCCAACGATGAACCGATATTTGTCGGTTTTGGTGCTTGGAGCCCGAATCGACGATAGGCGATAATGGCATCAAATTAATATCGGCCCCAATCACACAAAGTGATCTCCCGCGATTACCAATGTCGCACGGAATAGTAAAGCTACGGATCTTTCAACTTAGGAGGTAACTTTTCGAATAATTGCTTACATTCTTGGTTAGCGCCCTTTCATTTCAAAATCCCCGATTTCCTTTTCTTTGATAAAGCACATCCTTCATGAACTTAGCGTAACTCGGCATTTGTTCTAAAGCTTGGCCGAATGGGATGTTGATATGCAATTTTTAAAATATCCAAAATCTTGAAAACGCTTATCTAACTTGGATTTCGAAATCTCTGCGGATATGGTATGGGTGGCATTGTTGTAGATGACCCGGTGCATTTTCTCTCCTATTTCCTCTTTATCTTTCCCGGTTTTCACAACTTCTTCTATTTGGTTGTTCGTTATCCCCTTTTCATTATCCTTAAGCTTTTTGTAACTCCTTCCCACGTAAGATTCTTCGCTTACGGTGCTCATTTCTACTGGATTTATTTCTCGTATCACTCGGGAGGCGTTCCTAGTGGGCGGGTATTCAATGCATGTGCTATTTGCCCCAATTGATTTTCCAGATTCTTTAACGATGCCCCATGGCTTTGCAAAGTCAGATCTAATTGATTTAATTTCTTATCTTGTTCCTCGTTCTTTTTGTCAGAGGCTCTAATGAATTTTTCCAAGGCTGCTTCCCAACTTGATACCCTCTTTGGTTGTTGAGGTTGATTTTGGAATCCGGAGGTGTGTTGTTGTCTAGGTGGTTGAGCTACAGCTTGATTGTTACTCCATGAGAACCCTGGATGAATCTTCTAACCTGGATTATAAGCATTTTGAGTCGGATACGGTTGAGTTGAGCGATTATAGTTTCCTACGAACTGTGCTGATTCTGAATTTATGGCACATTGATCCGTAGCATGACCCCCAACACACAACTCACAAACCATCGCTACCTGCTGTGTGGCTTGTGGACGCCATATTTCTATATGCTTAGCTATTGCGTCCTTGTCTTTATTAATCTTTGTTAAGCAGCGTCCACTTCATACTTTCCTGATGCTTTTGGATGGTTGGTCCTCGTCATGGGCCACTGATAGTTGTTGGTGGCCATTGTTTCTAACAATTGATACACCTCATCAAAATTTTTGGACATGATCGCTCCTCCCGCTGCTGCATCAATACTAGACCTCGTGGATGCGTGCAAACCATCACAAAATATCCCTAATTGCATCCACTGCGGGATTCCATGATGAGGGCACTTATGGAGCATATCCTTAAACCTTTCCCACGCCTCATATAATGATTCTGACTCAAGTTGTGTGAAAGTATGAATGTCGTTCCGTAGTTTTGCCGACTTCGCTGGTGGGAAGAACTTAGCTAAAAAATTTTGAGCTAAGTCATCCCATGTGGTGATTGAACCAGGAGGCAAGGAGTGTAACCAGCTTCGTGCTTTATCTTTTAAAGTAAACGGGAACATCCTCAACCTTATAGCGTCTTCCGATACATTCTTAAATTTGAAGGTATCGCAAACTTCCAAGAAACTCAAGATATGTTCATTAGGATCGTCTATCGAATTACCCCCAAACTGGCATATATTACAGAGCATCCGAATTGATCCCAGTTTATCTCAAACTATTCGCATTGATCACGGTCTCTTAATACTTGATCAGAATCCGTGACATTTGGCGTAGCGTAATCCCTAAGTGATTTACGCTCGTTTCTCGCCATGTTCATTTAGTATTTCTGGGTTGTCGATTCTTCTTCCAAATGTATAACCTCACTATTCAACTGCACTGTCTGGAACTTCTTCTCAAGGTTGTCTGTATAAATAAGAAGTTCCTTTCTAGCTTTCGATCTAGTGTGCATACACGAATTCATGCCAATCCAAGAAGAAAGATTGAGTAGCGTTCAAATTTAAACCGAATTGATTATAACTAATATGAAATTAATCTTAATAAAAATTCCTCGACAACGGCGCCAAAAACTTGTTGAGTAAAATCTAGTTACACAAAACACGCAAGTATACGCGGTCAACAAGTAATAAAGTGATAAGTTGAGTATCGTTCCCACAGGGAATTCTAATTAATAAATCCCAACTACTAATACTATATCAATTCAATTTTATTCAAACAATGATAAATTGTGATTTTCTGAATTATTAACTCAAAATTAAACACTTAAAGATATTGTACTAAGATAAGCGATTAACTAAACTAATACTTGAGTGAATGACTTCCGATAGGTAAATATTAAGACTTCAATATCCCCAATTATGAATCATAAATCAATTATCTAATCATCCCAATTATTATGTCTCATTGAATTGTTAATGAAATTCTCAAATGCCAAAAGCCCTCTTCCAGTGATCAATTGACTTCTATTTAATCCAGATTAATCTTGCTATATTCCTATGCAAAACAATTGAATTAAACTCTTTCCAATCCCAATTCCTTATATGTTACAAGCGGTGAACAGATATTTCCATTCAATTCACAAACCTAATTATTTACCGTGCAAATAACTAAGTTACATGTTATCATGTCTAGTTCTAACCCTAGAATTCCTTTCTCAATTCCTTCTAGAGTAACACGGTAATTATTGGCCAAATAATTAATCAATAGAATCAAAACATGATAAACAATCCACTTCAACATAAATAATTAGAATGAGTGAATAACTAATTTATAATCATAAAAAGTTCAATTGAAATCTTAATTAAAGAATTAGTTCATCACGGAAATAAGAACCATTAATTGTTGACAAATCATCCTTAAAGAATTACAAATTGAAAATAAGGAGAAAAGAAGAAACTCAGAGCCAATCCTTAATCCCCAAGTAATCTTGTGTAGCCTTCAATGGAAGAACTCGTTGAATCCTCTCAAGAATAATCAAAAATCCCCTTTTATTTCAAAGACTTAGTTTTTTTTATAGCCTCCCCAATCCTCATCCAATTAGGTTTTACATTAGCTCCCAATAGCCAAGTCAAGTCCAACCGAGAAGTCAAAGCGCTTAATCCAAATAAGGTCGGTAGAGGCTCAATACCCTATTATGTAGGTAGTAAATTTCTAGCGCCCATTATGGACTTCTCTAAAATTACCAGATTGCCATTAAATGCTTGAATTTCCCATAATTGCCCCTCCAGCTTCCAAATCTGCAAAACAAGATATAAACACAATAAAAATGCTACTAAATAACTTAACAATGCAATAATTTAAGTCTAAATATATCCAATTTATGGGTATACTACCCATTCATCAGCCATCCGTGTACGTACGGTTGTCTTGGCCAACATCTTCCCACCACATATTCGACAGGTAAAAACAATTATTGATGTATTTCTTTATTTAATTTATGAAATTTGTAATTATATTACTTATATAAAGTTGCGTAGCAAACACACACATAGCACCACATAGGCATTAGGCATGTGTTACAACTTACGGGACTCGATTCCGATATACGGATGCCGAGTTATCAGCCCGTTTGCAATAATTACCAACAGTTAGGTAAAAAGCTGTAAAAGAGACCAAAACCCGCCTTGGTCGTCTGAACGACACACAAACACACACATAGCACCGCATAGGCATTAGGCACATGTTGCAACTTATGGGACTCGATTCTGATATACGGATGCCGAGTTATCAACCCGTTTACAATAATTGCCAAAACTTAGGTAAAAAGCCGAAAAAGAGACCAAAACCCACCCCGGTCGTCTAAACGACATGCAAACACACATAGCACCACATATGTATTAGGCACATGTTGCAACTTACGGGACTCGATTCCGATATACGGATGCCGAGTTATCAGCCCGTTTACAATAATTGTCAACAGTTAGGCAAAAAGCCGAAAAAGAGACCAAACCCAGCCTTGGTCGTCCGAATGACACACAAACACACACATAGCACCATATAGGCATTAAGCACGTGTTGCAACTTACGGATCTTGATTTCGACATACGGATGCCGAGTTATCAGCCTGTTTACAATAATTGCCAACACTTAGGAAAAAAGCCGAAAAAGCGACCAAAACCCGCCTCGGTCGTTCGAACGACACGCAAACACACACATACCACTGTATAGGCATTAGGTACGTGTTGCAACTTACGGGACTCGATTTCGACATACGGATGCCGAGTTATCAGCCCGTTTGCAATAATTGTCAACAGTTAGACAAAAAGCCAAAAAAGAGACCAAAACCCGCCTCAATCATCCGAACGACACGCAAACACACACATAGCACTGCATAGGCATTAGGCACGTATTGCAACTTACGGGACTCGATTCCGACATACGGATGCCGAGTTATCAGCCCGTTTGCAATAATTGTCAACATCTAGGCAAAAAGTCAAAAAGGAGACCAAAACCCACCTCGATCGTCCGAACGACACACAAACACACACATAGCACCGTATAGGCATTAGGCACATGTTGCAACTTACGGATCTCGATTTCGACATATGGATGCCGAGTTATCAGCCCATTTGCAATAATTGCCAACACTTAGGCAAAAAGCCAAAAAAGAGACCAAAACCCGCCTCGATCGTCCGAGCGACACACAAACACACACATAGCACCGCATAGGCATTAGGCACGTGTTGCAACTTACAGATCTCGATTCTGACATACGGATGCCGAGTTATCAGCCCATTTGTAATAATTGCCAACACTTAGGCAAAAACCCGAAAAAGAGACCAAAACCTACCTCGGTCGTCCGAATGACACGTAAACACACACATAGCACCGCATAGTCATTAGGCATGTGTTGCAACTTACGGGACTCGATTCTGACATACGAATGCCGAGTTATCAGCTCGTTTGCAATAATTGTAGAACACAAACTACAATAATTTAAATATGCTCTATTTTCGACTTCGTAATTAATATTTTTACTTTTATAGGGTATTGTTGATGAGACTCATGGGGGGTGGAGGTCATTGCAGCACACAGTGATGCCCGTATGAGATGGTGATGACCACCGGATTGGACGATCTTGATGAGACTATGGAGGGTGGGACCGCAGGTGGGACATGCGATGGGACTGGCGATCGTACGATAGATGGCGGTGATGATGACACTAAAATTCCTGATCTTGAGTTGTAGTTAGTTTATGTTTATATTTTGACTTTCATGTATGTATTTATATAACTTTTTGAGTTGTACAGACCAGAGTTTTGTATCTAATTAAATTGATTGTTGATGGTAAAATATATGATTGTTATTGATATGCGCGCATTGTCATTATTAGTTTTTCTTTAATTTATAACAGGTACAATTATGTATATGTAATTTTGCAGTTTTTTAAATTTTTTTTAAGTAGGTCATTGGTGATGGGGGCAGTCGGCAATGACATACAGGTCATTGGCGACGACAATATTCACTCATTGGCGATGACATGCCGTCGAGAATGACAGTAAATTTAAATTTTATAAATGTTAATTAACGACATCATGCCCATCGCTGATGCCGCCGGCAATGATCCATTGGCGACAGCGGACCGTCGGCAAAGCCCCGTCTTAAGAATGACCTTCTTCCCGACGGCAATGAAGCGATTCGGAGTCACGGGCGACGATTTCTGTAGGCGACGGATCGCGCAGGCCGTCGCTAATGACCTCATTGCCGATGGTAAGGGGATCATTGGCGACGACATAGTCCGTCGACAATGACCTTTTTATTGTAGTGGGCTAAGATAGTCTCAAAAAAATATTATTAAGACGATGATGCATTAGGACTTAATATATTATGATTTAATTTTAACTTGAAATTTAATTGTCCCGAATTGTTACATATGGTATCGAGTTGATTTTTGAAAACTAGGGATAGGTTATCCGATCGCGTGAGTTCACTATAAAAAAATAGGTCATTCGAGACGACACCATTAGCAACGATGTTATTCCCATCGAGAATGACCTCAATGTTGACAGCATAACTGTCGCCAGTGTGTCCCATCGAGAATGACCTTTACCGGGACAAAATTTGGTGGGAATTTTTTCGCGCTGGAAGGAAAGTCATAGGCGACAGGTCATTGTCGACGGGACGCCCGTCGCTAGTGAGTCAATCTCGACGGTAATAATCTCGACAAACATGCCGTCGAAAATGAGTCTGTATTAAATTACTTCCAGCGTATTATTTCTCTCCCTCGCGCGAAAATCACTCTTTCCCTCCCTTTCTCTCTTCCTGGTGTCATCACCTGAGAAACTCGTCGTCGACCTTCTTTAAATTATCATCATTGTCATCATCCACAGTCCTTGTCGCCTCCTCTCTCAAGCCCGGTTAGTTTCAGCTCGTTAAATTTGTAGCATCCCCAAATCTAGGTACTTTTTACCTCAGATTTGGTACTTTACGATACATCATTTCTATAACTATTGCGAAAGATATAAACATAAATTATTTATACAATAACCTTTAACACATACTTCCCAATGTCCGCATACTTAACTTAATACATGCATTCATATCCTACACGACTTACAATGTCGTTTTGCATTAAATACGATTACAATTTTTATCCTGCACCATGTCCCATTTTTGGAATTTGTCTTTGTCTTTGTATGTATCCGAAGTTTTCGTCTTAATCTGAAATGTTTATCATGATATAGAAAGGGTGAGCAACAAGTTTGCCCAACAAGAAAAATATATCATGATTGAAAGAATGAATAATAAGCTGACAAACTTTCAACAATATAATAATTGTGAAAGAATATGAATCAATTTCCATAACTGATTGACAGAGTCAAAATGATGAATGGCCAATTATGAACATGAATAAATTTATCTGAACCAAATGGTAATGAAGGTGATCAGCCTTTCATACATGATGAACATATGCAATATGCACAACTTGCGAATCAATAATCAAAGATGTGGTGTAATCAACAATGATTAACCACTAGCATGCTTGAAAAATCATAACTCAAGTTTAAGTTAGAGAACTTGCATGTACCATCGATTACTGTTAAGTAATCTAATTTAATCTCTAATAAAAGACCTATCATTTATAAGATTGATCTTTCAATTAAAATAATATACATTATCCCATAATACAACTACTCTATCAACAAATTAGCTTACACTTAACCACATAATCAAATATTAGATTACTCCTTAAAACATCATTATTATTATTATCGTCCATTGATAATTTTTCAACCACTATATCATATACATTAAGATTTAACATTTACTCTTTCATTTTATAAGTTCTTCTTTAAAATCTAATAACATACTAATTCAACAACCCAGATTGCAATCCAGCAAACCAGATTGCCAATCCAACAAAACAAATTACAATCCATCAAACTGGATTCTAATTATAAAGAACTCAGATTATAATCCAAACAAACTGGATTCCAATTCCAAAGAACGGATGGCTAATCCAAAGAAACTAAATTGCAATCCAGTAAACTTGATTCAAACTGAGTTTTAATTTAGTAAACTGTTTTCCAATCCAGCAAACTGGATTCAATTGATTTTCAATCCAGCAAGCTGGATTCAATAATTCTTTGCACGAAAATACCAAATCAACTTATTATTTTTCTATCATTTTCCAAACATATATACATATATTCTATACACAAAAAGAATTTTTCTATAATTTTTCAACTCTCTTTAGTATTTTTCAAAAATTATTTTTAGTTTGTAGCTTAAGAAATTAGCCCTATTATGCTCAACTACAGAAATTACCATCTCTTGACATAATTTTACACGTATTAACGTGAACCTCCAGTTTTCATGGTAATCGGAGTTATAGAACTCCGGTTATAGCCGTTTTTGTTAGAAAATCTCAAAATTTGAAATGATCATAACTTGGTCCATTTAAGTCGGAATGGACTCATTTTTGGTAAGGAGCTACTTTATATCATCTATTTTCATGTCCCAAAAGGCCGGAATTTATTTCAAAAATTAAATGGCCGAAACTTCCCTTTCAAAATCTTGGGCAGTTTGTTTTTCAAAATTTCCACTTTTGCCTACTTTGCCAAAAACAGTCCATACGAAAATCTACAACTCCTTTTTCAGTGATTCCACTTGAAAATGTTAGAAAACTCATCATATTATCATCTCAAAATTTTCCAAAATTTTTGAAGGTCAAAAAAATGAAAAAACTACCCCTGGAAGTGACTGGTCCAAAACAATTTATTTCTTCTTAAAAAGTCTGGACTATTTTTGCTAAAACAGTCACTAAGACGTGTAAACTCAACATTTTTGAGTGCTACCACTTGGGTTTACTAGATAACTTATACATCTAGCACCCCTTTTTGACGAATCATAAAAAGAAGGTGTAGATCAAAAATGGTGAAAATCCAAAGTACATAAAAAATTTATGGTTTTTTAAACTAGAAAAATTACTTTTCTTTTCTTTTGATTTCCAAACAAATCAACACCCAAAATGGGTAGACCTAAACATAAAACACTCATCAACAAGTAGATACAAAGTTTTTGAGTTTAGAAACATAGATTCAAGTTTTGATTTAGAATAATCCAACCCGAATTTAGTGCTTCACGATACCATTTCTTTGAGCGGAATAATAATAATTTTGTCATAAATATCAAACTTAATTTACATATCAGAGTTGTCTAAATCCCAGGTACGCGACCTTAAAACATTTCATTACATGATAGATAATAAATATCATCATCTTATGTAAGTCTAGCTATATTACATAAGATAACACAAACTTAAACTGCTAGCTTTCCTTTCCCTTTGTTCTTGCCTGAACCTTCAGGTCGATCATACATAGCAGAAAACATTTAAATTAAGCAAGAATGAGCATTTGAGTGCCCAACAAGTAATAGCAAATAATAAACATTAGATGAAAGGATTAAATATTTTTTTTGAATGACACTTCTACTACGAAGCAATAGTTGTGAAGTAAAAATGAAACAACACTAACCAACATAACATTTCCATTTAAAATTTTGAAACTACGTACTGACTATAATTGGTGAGCAGTCGACAGACTATGAACTTTGTTTTCATTTTTTGAAAAGGTTTAATAGAACTTCATCTGTAAACTGTCATAACTTACGTGTACGGGGAGGGTGATAAGCCCGTTATGCCTGTGATTGATCAATACTACATACCGAGCGATATTCTCGTTTCATCATATCTACCAAAGCACAAAAGTTTTCCCATGTTCGAGATGTTCATTGTGACGCCCCCAAAATATGTATACATCACCCATTCTGAGTCGCCAAATACATGGTACAGAAACAAATACAACTTCAGTAATATAATTGTCGTGCAAAATACGACAACACATATACTGTGAGTTTGAATACAAATATTGTGTAATAGACAGTATACAAACTCAAAAGGAGTCCTCATTACAATTATTGATATACTATTTTACAAAATAGCGAGGACTACTAAAACAACTATCTTGAATCATCACTCCATACCCTGGCTAGTTCCTGCTAAATTCTCTCATCTTGAGAAGAACAATGGAATAAAAAGGAAAACGGTAAGCTCAACTAGCCCAGTAAAGAATATTATGACTAAGATAATATACAGCAAATTATCATTAGTCTTCAATATGGAAAAATCTGATAAAATATAATAGATAACAAGTTTTAGATCAACAACTACAACGGAAATAGCAATCATCCTAGACCCTCTCTCTCTAACCCACGAAATCTTAATGTATATCAGTCCCTTAATAAAGCCCCGTGATCACCAATAACAAATCAGAAACATAGAATTAAGATTTGCTCATGGAAAGGTATAAAACCTAAGCCAAAATTTTTATCATGTATGCTATGTTAGATCTGGTGTTTTTATGTTTAATCATGTTGTATAAGGTGTTAATCAATGATCTGAGTTGATAGATGTTAGATCCATAACATCTAGAAGCTCGGATTTGATGATTTTGAAAATTCAGAAAATTTTTCAAATGAGTCTGACAACCAAATGTCAGACCCTTTAAATCTTTGGTTGTTATTTGTTTTTGTTGTCTAAATGTTTCATCGTGTTGTATGCTGTGAGATGTGTGTTCTGAAACTTTTAGTAGGAACAGATCATGCACAGGTTGTAAGATAATCGTGGTCAAATTCTGTTGACCGACCACAAAAACTGAAAATCTGGGCAGCCCAGATTTCCTTGGTGGCTCTGACAAGCTTTTCAAAGCTTCTGATCTCGCTGATTTTTAATGTTTTGGCCCAGTTGTTGTTTTGTTGTTGTAGCTTGATATAAAGACTGCATATTAGAGTCTTAAGACAACCTAGATACGTAATGGGATCCAAGTTATGCAAGGTCAAACATGGGTTGACCGTCTGCTTATGAACATGCATTTCTGGGTTTTCCAGAAATGTTCAAGAACAGTTTCTGGACCACTTTGACCGTCTTTAATTTCTTTAATGTGTTGATGTTATATCTATATTATGTTATGTAATTGGTCTTTGACATGTATTCTACATGATGGAATCTTCATATTACACAGAGTAAGCCCACAATGCTAGATTCAGAGCCTCCAAAATAGGTACCTTGGCTGTTCTTCATTTTTGGGTAACCCAGAAAATGAAGAACAGGCCTGACAACGTTTTTAAAGCCCCAGATCTCACTTGTTTAATGTTGTTTGGTCATGTTTCTTGTTATAACATGTAGTATTGACCTAGAACTACAAGATCTGTTGTTAAGATGTTCCAGAAACGTCATAAGTTATGAATTATTGATAGTCAGACTAGTGCTCTTCGTGACTGACATGAGGTTCTGGGTTTGGCCCAAGAACACTCAAGAACACATTTTAATATTGGAAAAATCATTTTAAATGAAAATAAATAGTATAAAAATATTTGAAGTTATAAAATATAACTTTCAATATTTAAAGGAAAATTTCATTAATTATTTACTATTAATGATGTTAAAGTTATTTAATAATAATACTAAATAAATTAGTTTAAAAATGATTTTAATATTATAAAAATCATTTTAAATGATAATAAATTGTTTAAAGATTTTTAAGTTATAAAAGATAACTTTTAATATTTAAAGGATAATTTTATTAATAATTTAATATTAATGATATTAATTTAATAATAAATGATATTAAGTTTATTTAATAATTATATTAAATAAATAGTTTAAAATGATTTTATTTATTTAAAAATTATTTAAAAGGATTTCAATGAATTAAAAATATTTTAAGTTATGATTAAGGACTTTTAATATTTTGATAAATAATACATTAATACTTTAATATTAATGATAATTATTTAAAATGATTTTAATTCTTTTAAAAATCATTTAAGGGTAATATTAATACTTTAAAAGTATTTTAAGTTATTATAATTAACTTAAATATTTTGGCAATGGTTTCATTAATAGTTTAATATTAATTAAATATTAATGATAATTGAATTGTTTGATATTTAAATCATTTAATAATGATTTCAGAGTGTTTGAAAATTTATGATAAATTATAATAAATGTTTAAAAATTATTATAAGTCATTTAAGAATAATATGACTGTTACTTAAATAGTCTAAATAGATATTGAACATCGATATAGAGTCTTAGACTCGATAATTACCCGATAAAGTCGTCAAGACGTCAAATGTGTTTTTGTAAATTGATCTGGACATAGATATTTTGATTGTATTTATGTTTGTTTGTGATTCAATGACTATTGAATATATGTGACAATGTGATTAGGTTATGTGCTGACTGCAATAAGCAATACTATGTGTTATAGTATGTTATTCTAATCGATCAAATGATCTTATTAATGATAGGTTTCGGTATAAAAGATAAAACTAAGTTGCATAACTGTAAGCAGCAAAGCAGGCAAGTATCTTACATTTACATTTCCTTTATGCAATAGACTTGAGTAAGAAGTTTCAGAATTATATTATTATTATGCTATATTATTAACCCTATTGTGATATATTCTATATCCGATCATTGTTTATCAACATGTTAGTATATGGTAATTCATATATATATTCTGTTTGTTAATTTCTAAATATGGTTACACAAGTGTCCCCACTTGGATAATCATTGTATTTATATATATATATATATATATATATATAAAGCCGTCTAAGCTATTTGACCCAGCTAGACACAAATTCAGAAATATCGTTGAATAAGTTAAAATCTTTTTGTATCCAATCAAATTATTTTGGTTCGGATTCCAGACTAAGTATGAACATCCTGATCACGGGAAAACTTTTATGCGCCCAAGGCGGACAGAGTGAATGATCATATCGTTCTTGCAATGTAGTATTAATCAATACAGGGCCCATGGGATGTACACCCTCGTGCCTGTAAGTTATGACGGTTTGCAGATGAAGTTATGTCTAACCTTATCAAAAATTTAAAACAATGTTCATAGTATGTCAACTAAACCCCATATATAGTCAATATGTAGTTTCAAAAATTTGAGATAGAATTGTTATGTTGTTATTATCGGTTCAGTTTACTTCACAACTATAAATTCGTTGTAGAAGTGATGTACACAGAAAATATTTATATCTTTCAGCTATTATATTTCAAATTGTTATTACTTGCTGGGCACTCAAATGCTCATCCTTGCTTAAATTTAAATGTTTTCAGCTAGGCATGATCAACCTGAAGGTTCAGACAAGAACAAGTGAAAAGGAAAGCAAACAGAATATGTTCAATGGTATCTTTTGTAATAGTTAGACAATATATAGACAATGATATGTATTATATATCATGTAAAGAATATAGTAAAGGTTGCGTACTTGGGATTAGACTCTGATAAATGTAAGTTAAGTTTGATATTTATATTATTGTTATTATTATTAGTATTATTCCGCTCATAGAAATGCTATCGTAAAGCACCGAGTTTGGGTTTCAAGTACCCGAGTTTGGGGGTTCTACAAGTTGGTATCAGAGCTTAGGGTTAAAAACCTTAGGTGGGTTAGACCTTAGGCTATAACCTTAGAACAGAGGGAAACGTTGAAAATTCAAAGAACTCATATAGAGTTTAAAAAGGGAGATGAATTGAATAAGTTCATCGTCAAATCAAATAAAAGATAACTTATATAAAACTATTAATTGTTGTGTGTATATATTAAGTGATAATCAAGATAGTTTGTGTGTAGATGTCAGATAGAAAAGGATTAGGATACCCTCAAATCGTAAAGAATAAGTCAACCTCCATAACCGAGCCAATATCAAAGCCACTAGCTGAAATAGAGGCTCACATTGAAAGCTACCTCAATGAGGTGGTTGTTTTGAAAAGTATAGTACCGGACCCTGAAACGATAGTATAATTGATAGGTAAAGTATAGTTAAAGAATATGTGGTCAATGCCGAGTTCTTAAACTCATATGTTTGTGGTGAGTTCTGTTGGGTAAAATCAATACGCGCAAAAACACGCAAGTGTATGTGGTCAACAAGTAATATAGTAGTAAATAGAGTATCGTTCCCACGAGGACAAATTATCAAAAATTTTAACTTCACAATTATCAAATTTTTATTAATCCTAATTCTATTAAACTATTCAATTCAATGGTTTTAAAACTATATAAAAAAACTAAATTAATAAATAAGTAAACTATCACAAAACATTCACCAATATCAAAATCTGGAATTTTAAACAATTAATGGAGAATTAGACTTATGATTTCACCCTGAGCTTCACTCTGATTTTCAAACCTTTATTCCAACTCAATTTAATATCCCAGTTTATTAATCAAGAACACGAACGTAGTAATAGCCACCTCTCGATGCACTAATACCGTATTAACATCAATCCACAATTAAGATAGAAATCCGTTAAACACCTAAATTAACCAACTCACTATATCTCTATGTGAACTACAATTAAAGAAGGTTTAAGTTTAAGCTATCTATACTATTACATGTGATGTCAAGTGTATCTCTACCTTAACAATAATCAAAAATCTGCTATTGACAAAATTCATGACACATGCTATATTAACTAGGTCTAGATTCGAATCTCCTCTCTCGATTCCTTTCAAATCCACAAAGAATTGTTGATCAGGCAATTCATAAATTCACGCTCAAATTAATATAGATAAACTAAAAATATATTATTGAATTGGAAATCAAAGCTATAGAATCATCGTTTCACCCAAAGATCCATCACAAGTCTAATAAGTAAATTAGTTCATAATGAATGAATTAAAACTGAATAATTTGTTGAAAACATCCTTCCAATTACAAATAAGACTAAAAGAAGAAGAATAATGAAAACCCTTCACGTAGCCTTGATTCGCAACCGTCGTGACAATCTCCGAAAATTACTCCTCAAAAGTTTTTCTTGAATCCGGAAATCGCTCTTGAATTATATGGTGTGTTGTAAGATTGTTGTTTTTCCAAGTAATCTCACTCTCCCCTCTCCGGTCGAAATCGCTTTTATTAGAGTCCAGCGCATCATCACAAAGTCCCAAAATTGAGCACCAGCAGACATTAAAAATGTAGCAGGTCACTCAGACGGACCCCCTACGGGGAAGTACAAGATAATAAAGCCGCCCGTGGCCGGCTAGGCTCACGACTTCAATTTTTTCCTTTTCAACATTTTTCCACTTTTGCTCCAAAAAGACCGCCTTTCCTCACCACTTGCATCCATGACCACCCTACACATAAAATAACATGAAACGAATAAAAACGAACACAAAACACGAAGATAACTACGAATTTAAACTTGAAATGAATATCAATTCGTGTATATAAAATCCGCTTATCAAGTTCTTAAACTCATAATGTATGGTAAGTTGGACGAACTAGGTGTAGTTAGGTGTGAATGGATTATTGAGGATAATGGGAATAGACATATTTATAAGCAATTGATCCTTAGTGGAGGCGTAAGAAATAAGTAGTAATAGTATTACTTGAATAGGTATGATTCTATGTTATGTATATGATAGGTATATTTGTATAAGGTAATATTTTTCAAATTTTGTATAAGTGTGGCAGCGATTCCCGACTTTTGAGTCACAAAGGGATAGCGGATGATTAAAGCAATATGTGTTATGGTATGTCAAGTGATATGAGTATGAATTTATATGGGATTATTGAAATAAGTTTATATAAAGATAGTAGTTAATTATATGAGTACTGGTTAATGCAGAAAACTAAAATTTTAAAATATAGAATATTTTGAGTACATGATAAATATAGAATTTCGTGTTATATGATTATACGTATACGATAAGGCTTAGAATAAAGAATAAATTGTGATAATGCCGCCAAGGAAACGAAAACGAAATACATGGACAGAAGAACCTGTCAACAAAGCTGGAGGACAACCAAACCCGATACAGAATTTTGCGAATATGGACGATTAAGTTATGCTGAACAGAATACCATTCGTGGGAAGATCAGCCAGATAATCGAACGACAAACGTCAAAGACTTCAAGGCATTCGTACTGCCAGGATTTAGAGGATCAACTGACCTGTAGCAACGTTAGTTATAGCTAGGATAACGGAGGGGCAAAAGACAGTTTCGTCACCTATACGATAAAAGGAAATGAGATAAAGGACAAGTCTGTGTGTTTTAAGTGTGAATCAATGGAGTATAAGGTGGAAGACTGTCCAAGAAGGAGATGGGAGGCAAGGAATGCGAATACGGGAAAAAGGCAACAGCACATTGGCGACAACGGGACCAACATCAACAAATAAACCAACGAAAACAACCGCAAACGTCTTCAAAATGACCGTTCAAGAAACTGTTGCAGCCGGGGATTCAACTCCAGGTATTATTCGAACAAATTTTATTTTCTTATATATAGTAAATTATTTTATAAATTATTTTGAAAGAGGAATTTGAGTTCTCTTAGAAATCAAATTTTCCGTATAAGCAGATAGATAAGCTTTATGCTGAATAGTTAAAGATCAGTTTGATCAATTTTGATCGAGATCTACTCGCAATGATTGTGTATGCTATGTACACTGGTATGTATAGGTTTTAAAACGGTGATTCCGGGGACGGAATCTTTATAAGGGAGGGTGAATGTAACAACCCGATATTTTCTATATAATTAAATCAGAAAGTTTGCGTATAATTTTTTTTATTATTATTTTAAGAATGGGAATTTGTACAAGATAAGGTGTATATGTATTTATGTGATAAATAAAAATATATTTATTACAGGAATATTTACAAATAATTTTATTTTAGAATTATTGATTATTATAAATTATATTCTTTTAATAATTAATTTTATGGTGGAAATGTTTTTATTAATTATTTTCCATGAAAATATGATTTTATATTACATAAATAATATATGAAATGGTTATTAGAATTATTATAATAATTATTTTATTTTATTATATGAATTTAATTTATATTAATTAAGTTAATTATTTTAACTTAATTAATAAAGGTATTTATGCCAGATAAATCAAATATGGAATCCAAACCCTAAATTTTGAATTTTGATCAAGGAATGAGAATAATAATATTATATTATTATTTGTCAGTGTTATAATTAGGTATGCTATGTGTGTAAGGTTAATGTGAGGATCGGTTTTGATGGAACAATTTTAATGTTACTGATAAACCCTAGTTTGAAGTCAAATGAGACTTTTTATCATGTATGATATGTTAGATCTGGTGTTTTTATGTTTAATCATATTGTATAAGGTGTTAATCAATGATCTAGGTTGATAGATGTTAGATCCATAACATCTAGAAGCTCGAATTTGATGATTTTGAAAATCAGGAAAATTTTTCAAATGAGTCTGACAACTAAATGTCAGACCCTTTAAATCTTTGGTTGTTATCTGTTTTTGTTGTCTAAATGTTTCATCGTGTTGTATGCTGTAGGATAATCGTGGTCAAAGTCAGTTGATGACCCAGCGAAAATCGAAAATCAAGGGCGTTCCCATTTCTGAGGGCTCGACAATGCTTTTCAAAGCTTCTGATCTCGTTGATTTTTAATGTTTTGGCCCATTTGTTGTTTTGTTGTTGTAGCTTGATATAAAGACTACATATTAGAGTCTTAAGACAACCTAGATACGTAATGGGATCCAAGTTATGCAAGGTCAAACATGGGTTGACCGTCTGCTTATGAACATTTCTTGGTTTTTCAGAAATGTTCAAGAATAGTTTCTGGAGACCACTTTGACCGGCTTTAATTTCTTTACTGTGTTGATGTTATATCTATATTATGTTATGTAATTGGTCTTTGACATGTATTCTACATGATATAATCTTCATATTACACAGAGTAAGCCCACAATGCTAGATTCAGAGCCTGCAAAATAGGTACCTTGGCTGTTCTTCATTTCTGGGTAACCCAGAAAATGAAGAACAGGCCTGACAATGTTTTTAAAGCCCCAAATCTCACTTGTTTAATGTTGTTTGGTCATGTTTCTTGTTATAACATGTAGTATTGACCTAGAACTACAAGATCTGTTGTTAAGATATTCCAGAAATGTCATAAGTTATGTCTCATGGGGCTAAAACTTGCCCGTTCAATGGGCATTAGGCGGTTAACTGTCTTTGGAGATTCAGAGTTGGTAATCAGACAATCCACCAGAATCTATCAAACCAAAGAGCTACATTTGCTTCCTTACCACCGACAGGTTTTGAAGATGGCTTTGGAGTTCGAAGAAATATCCTTTCTACTCATTCCTCGTAATAGGATTGACTTTGCGGACGCATTAGCTACTTTGGCCTCCTTGATTCCCATATCAGATAAGGAACATTTGCCAAGCGTCACAATTTCCCTGCACAAGGCCCCAGCCTATGGGAATTACGTTGGAGAAGTATCGGATGAGCTACCTTCCATCCAACATCCTTGGTATCAGCATATCAAGGAATTTCTCCGAGATGGATCTACACCCGTTGAAGCGAGCCCGACTGAGAAAAGGCGGATCCATCGACTTTCTATGAAATTCTACCTGAGTGGAGATGCACTTTACAAAAGAGATACAGGACTAGGTCTCCTCCGATGTTTAGACAAAGATCAAGACCAAAGGCTTATGGATGAAATCCATGGCGAAATCTGTGGCCCCCACATGAGTGGCCCCCTCCTTGTCAAGAAAGTCCTCAGGACAAGACATTACTGGCTATCTCTCAAAGCTGATTTCAAGGACCACGTCAGGAGATGCTATCAGTGCCAGATTCATGGGAATGCTATACATGCCCCTCCACGGGAACTCCACAATATGAGTTCACCTTAGCCCTTCTCAATGTGGGGAATGGACGTTATCGGGCCCATTGAGCCTAAAGCCAGTAATGGTCACCGGTTTATCTTCACCATGATCGACTAATTTACCAAGTGGGTAGAAGCAGCCTCATTCCCCAGGGTTACTAAAGAAGTCATCATTGCTTTCATCAGAAACAATGTCATTTGTCGATATGGATAACCAGAGGTGATTGTGTCAGACAATGCTAAGAACCTCAACAACAAAATGATGGAGAAATTATGCAGTAAATTCCACATCAAACATCTTAACTCTGTCATCTATCGTTCGAAGATGAATGGTGCTGTTGAAGCGACTAACAAAAACATCAAGAAGATTATGCAAAAGATGTCCGCCAACCACAAAGAATGGCCTGACCTATTGCCTCTGACTCGTTAGCCTACAGAACCTCAATGCGCACTTCCACTGGGGCAACCCCATATGCATTAACCTATGGGATAGAAGCAGTACTCCCCATAGAAGTTGAAATGGAATCCCTCCAAGTGTTAATAGACGCTCAGCTGGATGAAGACCAATGGGTACAAGACAGGTATCACCAATTGTCTCTAATAGACGAAAGGCGAACCGCGTCTGTCTTCCATGGTCAGTTATATCAATAAAGGATCGCCAGATTATTGGGTAAAATCTAACTACGCATAACATGCAAGTATACGTGGTCAACAAGTAATATAATAGTAAGTAAAGTATCGTTCCCTTAGAGATTTCGCACAAATTTCCCTTGCAACTACCAATCTTCTATTAATCAAAAATTTTATTAAACTAATCAATTTCCTGTTTGTATCGAAAATATCACAATTATCAAAAATCAACTCAATACCAATAAACACTAAGTATGGATTTTCAAACAAATATTGGAGAATTAGGCTCGTAACTTCACTCTAAGCATCCCTCTAATTATTATCACCTCATTCCAGTTTAACTCACTATCCCAGTTTATTAATCAAGAACACATAAATAGTATTAATCACCTCTCGATATATTAACACCGTATTAACCCAAATCCACAATTAAGATAGAATTAAGTCAAACACCTCAATTAATCAACTCACTATATCTCTACGTGAATTCTAATTAAATAAGGTTTAAGTTCAAGTTCTCTTCACGATTACATGTGATGTCAAGCATATCTCTACCTCAACAATAATCAAGAATCTACTATCCACAAAATTCATGACACATGCTATATTAACTAAGTCTAGATTTATATTTAATCTCTCGAATTCATACAAATCCACATAAAATTGTCGATCAAGCAATTCATAAATTCAAGCTCCAATTAATATAGATAAACTGCATAATAGCTTAATTAAACTGAAAACCAAGGTTACACAATCATCGTTCCACTTAGAGATCCATTATAAGCCTAACAAGTAATTTAGCCCATAATAAATGAATTAAACACTGAATAAATAAAAGGAAACATCATCCCAATTATAGAAGATAGAAATTAGAGAAGAATAATAATAAACCACCCTTCTCGGCCTTCGATTCTGAAATCTTCGTGAAACTATTCCTGTTCTTCGTTCCTCCAAATCCTTGCTCTTTTCAATCCTCCTCGAAGTAAGTCTCCTTATTGATTGAATGAATGATATGAATAATGATCTCAAAGTATGTTTAGATCAGTCTATATCTCCTCTCATGCCATGACTTCTATTCCATCTCGAAGTTTTGCCCAAGAAAAGACTCCCCCAATTCGCAAAGACTCCCCTCAATCAAATTCACAAGACAGTAGCGGTCCATGCTAACCTTAATGTGTTCAAGGTCTATGGGTCTGCATTAGCCCATCGCCAGAGACTTCAGACCGCACCATCAAAGGCGCCTCATTTTGCCACCAAAACTCATAATGTTGCTCAAAATGTCCTCCAATACTCCCATTCGCTGGATGAGTCTGAATTACCTACAACAAATGTAATCCCCATCAGAAGTAACATGAAAATACCAAGAAACTAACAATATAACAAGCCAAATGAACATAATTCATAGGTTAAAAACCTACTCATCAAATTCCCCCAAACTTGAACATTTCTTGTCCTCAAGCAAAAAATGCAATTCAATGCAATGCAACTAACAAATAAATTACGAATCCAGAATTAAGACAATACATATGATTTGCTCATACGACCTCAGAAAAATTAGTAAACAAACACACTTCATAACAAATTCAATCTGCAATCACTATCAATCCATACATCTCACCCTGTTATGACTAATACAGTGTGTGTGTGTGCAACACCCATGCTAACCAATAATGAATCAACTTAGTTACATAAAAAGTTTCTTATCAGGAATCATACAGTAAAAACTCAAAAATTCAAAGACAAGCAAGTTCTAGCATTAGCTCAATATCCAAATTCAGGTTCCGAGAAGGGTATTCATGCTCACTTTCTCTTTTTTTTTTTTTTTTAGATGGTGGGTGAGTGCGTTTTACGCTCCATCTCACGCTTGCATTTATGGGGAGTATTTCTTCTCAACCCACCACAAGACTCAACTAACTGCCAACATTTATATATATATTAGAGCTTATATACCCCAATCTTCCCCCAAGCTTAGGTTCATACCTATCTTTTTCACTTTCTCATTTATACTAGCACTATCCTTTAGAAAATCTTTATGTAACAATTTGAACTAATCTATTAACACAGATGTTATTAAGTGTTATCCGTATTATACTAGTTTCAATCAGAACAAGATTCACATCATAATAGAATTTGCATCAAGATTCTTATACTTAGTGATATACTTGTCTATATAATTTCAATTTCATCATTGGCCAAAAATCACAAATATGATCTAATAACTGGATTCATGCAACTATATGCAAAAGAAATATATATATATATATATATATATATATATATTTTATATATACTCCTTAAGTACTATCATGCGACATCTATAATAAAACCTAATACCCAATCCCCCAAACTTATATCAAGGAATGCCCTCATTACGTAAAATATGCACCAGAAGTAAATAAAATGAGGACTTCCCTGAAAACGCGTTACTGCTCGTCCTCTGAAGGAGGGTAAGTTGGCAGGATAGGAGGAATAGGCATAACCACCGGTTGAGCATTAGGATTGCAACGAGAAAATGCCTCAGTAAACGTATTAAAGGCAGTTGCATTGTACTGATGCATTAAATCTTGACGTTCGGCCAACCACATAAATTGATTCCTTGGAGCCGCGTTGTTCCAGATTAATCGGTGGTGATGGTTGGCGGATCATGATGTAACCTCACCACGCTGGTGTGATCGCGCCCATCCCATGCTTTGTACCTTTCAATAGTGGCATGGTCAATTATGGCCGTTGGTTGTTGTATTGGCTCAGTAGGTTACCACCGCACTCCACTTTTTACAAGATAAGTCCGTAATTGGGAACCCATGAAGCAAACCACCGTAGTACTCCCCACGCAATTCCGGTCAATTGATTATTGAATACACTCCCCCACATCAACATCGTAAAATGCAATTGAATTGTCCATATGATAGTGGTGGTGAACAATCCCATACAAAAGCTTAGCCCGTGCCTTTGTCACATCAGTTTGGTGGCGCGTGGGCATTAGACGAGCACATATAAATGCATGCCATGCTTTACCATATCAACTAAGTGCTGATTGAGGAAAACTTATATTTTCATTCATTCCGGCTTGAACTACCCATTGAGTCCTTGGTTTGCATAATTTCACAATCAACTCGTCGAGCTCCGGCAACCCATCTTCATACTGGTCATCTTGTGGTGTCTCCAACCCAAAATAAGCATTGATCGCATCGGAGTGAAATGCACCGGTTTGCCTCGAACCATGGCAACATGATTGACATGTTCCATTGCATTAGCATAAAACTCCTTAACTATGTTGATTGCCGCTGGGAGTGGTTGTTCTACTAGCTGAAACCAATTACGTTCTATAATTTGTAGAGCCATGTCTCCATCCAAATTCACATTTGGCTTCAATCCTCTTTCTAGCACCAAATTCTTCTTATCGATTGAGGTCTTGAATCTTTCCGCGGCCCTTTCACTAACAAATTTTGTATAGTCATATCCTGACTGAGTCGTGGAGGATGATGCCCGTTGACGTTTGTGGGAAGACATGTTGGTTCTGGTGTGATTGGACAAAAGAAGGTGGTTCTGGACTTTTATCAAATAGGTGGTGGGCGGGCTGATTGTTTCCCCTAAACTTGGATGATTGATGTTACTTTGCTAGCCAAATTGTTGAACACACAGCACCCACTCCTTTGGTATTCAATTCCCCGAATGTACCACTCAAATTGATGTCAAAACAGAAAATTTCGTGTGGGATGAAGAGAGTTGGCTTACCTTAAAGAAGTTGAAGAGGAATTCCAATTTGTATAAAATTGTGCAAGGGGTGGATTAGATTTAGGATTTGAATATTGTGTGTGAGCTTGGTAGTACCATAACTTCTAGGATGGTGGGACTTCATATAGATAGTAGGAAACCAACGTGGGTGGAGTTGGGAAGTACAAAGGGTAGTGGGATTGGAAATTGAATAAGAGAAGGAGAGTAAAGGTGGTGTAAATGGGAGTTATGGGGAATAGGAAGTGCAATAAAATTGGGAGATGTGGAGAGTTTGCATGTAATGAGGAGAGGTGTCTTGATTTAGTGTATAACATGTTGCTCCAATTGTTCAGAATTAGCCAGTCCCGAGTAGCGCGGTCAGCGCTTGTTATAAACGAGGCATAGCGCGTTTAGCGCTTGGTATGCAGGAGTTACTGGAATGGTGGCGCGGTCCACGCTGTATGTAGGCTTATGGGAGCGCTGTCCGCGCTCTGAATCCATGAAGTGAGTGTTGGTGCAGCGCGTTCCACACTAGAGGATCGGCGTCTGTGGCGCGGTCAGCGCTAGGCTGGCAGATGATGCTAGAGTGCTGGCGCGGACCGTGCTTGGTCTATACTTTGGGTAGCGCGGTCAGCGCTGGTCTAGGAGTGGCTGTTTGTCCTTGAACTTCGATGAAAAATTTAGAGCTTTGGTTGCCTTCCAAGTAGCGCCAGTTTTAGCGTCGTTAGCCCGACGGTGCCTCTTATATCATTGCGTCTCAGTGAGAGAAATGTTGACAGCATCCCAGTTTGCATCTCCGCCCCAGTAATGCTTTATCCGTTGTCCATTGACCTTGAATGTTTCCAGTGGATTTCGGCTGTAGAGTTCGATTGCACCATTCGGGAACACTGTTTTGATGGTGAATGGTCCCGACCACCTTGACTTAAGCTTTCTGGGGAACAACCGCAATCGTCAGTTAAACAACAGTACCGATTGCCCCAACTCGAAAGTTCGGTGCACGATTTTCTTGTCGTGCCATTTTATGACATTCTCTTTGTATAGTTTAGCGTTTTCGTATGCCTAAAGTCAGAATTCATCGAGCTCGTTTAGTTGTGATTTCTTTTCCCACACAAATGCTTGATCGAAGTTTAGTTTCGAATGGCTTGAAGAGGGCCTTGTCTTTGTAGCTACGGTAGGTGACATGCTTTCCCGTACATCAGTTGATATAGTGACATCCCTATTGGCATCTTATAAGCAGTCCGGTATGCCCATAGCGCATCATCTAACCGTAGCGACCAATCCTTTCAATTCGGGTTCACCACTTTTCCAGAATTTTCTTTACCTCTCTGTTCGAGACTTCAGCTTGCCCACTGGTTTGGGGATGATAGGCTGTCGCCACCTTGTGGTTGACCCCATACTTCGCCAAGAGAGCTGTAAATGATTTGTTGCAGAAGTGGCTACCTTCGTCACTTATGATAGCTCTTGGCGTGCCAAACCTCGTAAAAATATTTTTCTGTAAGAATTTTACCACCACTTTGGAATCGTTAGTCGGTAACGCTACTGCTTCAACCCATTTTGACACATAATCCATTGCCAGCAAAATATATTGATTTGACAATGAGGAAGGAAATGGCCCCATGAAATTGATGCCCCATAAATCGAAAATCTCAACTTCTAAGATAGTTTGGAGTGGCATCTCATTCCTTTTCGATATGTTGCCCACTCGTTGACATCTATCACAAGTTTTAACAAATTGATGGGCGTCTTTAAATAGCGTGGGCCAATAAAACCCTACTTGGAGGACTTTTCTTTCATTGTTCTCTCACTACCATAGTGTCCCCCCGTGATGCTTAATTTAATGGCACTCATGCAAAGATACTATGTACCTCTTCATTTGTAGGGCACACACCTTCCGATCTTCTTTGCCGGTAGCATTGTTTGAATATGTAAGGCTCATCCCACATATACCACTTGACGTCATGAAGAAACTTCTTCTTTTGTTGTCTTGTAAGATCAGGGGGGAGCATGTTTCTCACTAAGTAGTTCGTGAAGTCCGCGAACCATGGAAATTCTGCATTTACCCCAAATAATTGCTCGTCTGGGAATGACTCATTTATGATGCCCTTGTCCTTTTCTTGTGTAACCGGATTGTCCAGCCTAGACAAATGATCAGCGACTTGATTCTCCGTCCCCTTTCTATCCTTTATTTCTAGATCAAACTCTTGAAGAATGAGAATCCACCGAATAAGGCATGGTTTAGCATCTTTCTTCGCAATTAGATACCAAATAGCCGAATGGTCCGTGTAAACTATCACTTTAGTGCCGACCAAGTATGCCCTGAATTTATCAAACGCATATACCACTGTAAGCAGTTCCTTTTCTGTAGTTGTATAATTAATTTGAGTCTCCGTGAGTGTCTTGCTTGCATAATAAATGGCGTGAAATACCTTATCTTGACGTTGTCCCAAAACAGCCCTGACTGCATAGTCCTTTGCATCACACATCAGTTCGAAAGGTATATTCCAATCTGGTGCGACGATAATTGGGGCTGTAGCTAGCTTCTTTTTCAACAGCTCAAAAGCCAACTTACATTCTTCATCAAAACTAAACACAAAGTCCTTCTCTAAAAGCTGCACAACGGTTTTTCAATTTTAGAGAAGTCCTTTATGAATCTTCTGTAGAACCCCGCATGTCCCAGAAAACTTTTGATTCCTTTTACGGAGCTCGGTGGGGGCAGTTTCTCGATTGTGTCCAACTTAGCTTTGTCCACTTCTAGTCCTTGAGCCGAAACCTTATGTCCCAAAATTAGGCCCTCCTCAACCATGAAGTGGCATTTTTCCCAGTTAAGTACAAGGTTTGTCTCCTTGCATCATTGTAACACCATTACCAAATTTCCAAGACATGTATCGAAATTATCTCCATGGACAAAGAAGTTATCCATGAAGACTTCCACATTTTTCTCCACCATATCGGAGAAAATGGCCATCATACACCGTTGGAAGGTAGCCGGTGCATTACATAACCCGAATGACATTCTCCTGAACGCGAACGTGTCGTAGGGACACGTAAATGTGGTCATTTCTTGATCCTCAAGAGCGATGGAAATCTGGTTATAGCCCGAGTACCCATCCAATAGACAATAAAAATCGTGACCCGCCAATCTGTCCAACATTTGGTTGATAAAAGGTAGCGGAAAATGATCTTTTTGGGTTTTCTTTTTTAACCTCCTATAATCGATGCACACCCTCCAACATGTTACTGTTCTTGTCGGTATTAACTCATTATCTTCATTTTGTACCACAGTCATTCCCCCCTTTTTCAGCACACAATGAATCGGACTAACCCACTTACTGTCAGAGATAGGGTAGATGATTCCGGCATTCAATAATTTCATAATTTCCTTCTTTACTACTTCCTTCATAATTGGGTTAAGTCGTCGTTGTTGCTCCACCGTTGGTTTTGCGTCATCTTCCATCAAAATCTTATGCATGCCAAACGAATGGCTGATTCCCTTGATATCCGCTATCGTCCATCCTATCGCTGCCTTATGTTCTCTAAGCACCCTTAGCAACTTCTCTTCCTACAAAACGTTAAGTGCAGCAGAAGTAATTACAGGTAAAGAATTTGAATTGCCTAAATACGCATACCTAAGATGTTTAGGGAGTGGCTTGAGTTCAAGAGTTGGTGGCTCCTCCAATGATGGTCTCAATTTTTTTGTGGCTATTTCCTCCGTGTGTAGTAATTCACAAGGTGTTTTCAGTCGGCTTACTCGTGGTAATGAGTCCAACATCTGTAAGTAGTCCATAAATTATGGGTCATCGATCTCTTCATCCCCCAATAATGTTGTCTCTAGAAGATCGTTGCTCAGACTCTTTCCCATGTCTTCGTTGACTATTTGATCAATGATTTCCATCCGAAAGCACTCTTCTTCATCCGCAGGAAATTTCATGGCTTTGAAGACGTTAAACTTGACTTCTTGATCTTGGACCCTCATCGTTAATTCACCTTTTTGTACGTCGATGAGTGTCCTACCAGTCGCCAAGAAAGGTCTCCCTATGATAATTGGGATGTTCTTGTCCTCTTCAAAATCTAGAATAATGGAATCAGCGGGGAATATAAACTTATCAACCTTGACCAATATGTCTTCCACAATGCCTCTCGGATATGTGACTGACCTATCTGCCAACTGTAATGAGATGTTCGTAGGCTTTGGAGCCGGCAATCCCAATTCTGTGTAAACTGATAACGGCATAAGGTTGACACTTGCTCCTAAATCACATAAGCATTTATTGAAAGCCGTATTCCCGATCGTGCCTGGAATGGTGAAACTCCCTGGATCTTTCAACTTGGGTGGAAACTTTCGCTGTAGAACTGCGTTGCACTCCTCTGTTAATGCCACTGTCTCGAAATCTTCTAGCTTCTTCTTTTAGATAGAATCCCATTCATAAATTTTGCATAACTCGACATTTTCTCTAGGGCTTCCGCAAACGGAATGTTAATTTGCAATTTCTTAAATACTTCCAAGAACTTTGCAAATTGCTTGTCTAATTTCTATTTTTGAACTCTTTGCTGAAATAGCGGTGGCGGATACACAACTGGCGTGTCATCTAACTTTGTTTTCTCAATTCGCGTATTCGCATCCTGTTTTTCTGCATCCACTATGTTATCATTACTCTTATCATCAGAGACAGCTGAATTATCTGCAACCATTTGTTTTCCACTCCTCAAGGTAACTGCCTGACACTGTTCATGATTTCCCTTTGGATTTCTTTTGGTGTCACTCGGTAGGGTCCCTTGTGGTCTGTTGTTCAATGCTAAGGCAATTTGGCCCATCTGGTTTTCTAAATTCTTGATGGCCATTTCTTGTGATTTCATTGCCATTGCTTGATTCTTCATAGCTACCTCGTTACTTGTTATATACTTTGATAACAATTCCTCTAAATCCGATTTTCTCTCTTGACGTTGAGGCTGTTGTTGTTGATTACGAAACCCTGGGGATACGATGGTCGTGGAGCTTGCTGATTCTGATTATTATTCCACGACTGATTCAGATTATTCCTATTCCCCTGATTATATGCATTCTGATATGTGTTCTAAGGAATTTTGTTGTAGCTACTCATGAATTGTACCGACTCTGGGTTGATTGCGCATTGATTCGTCGAATGTTCCCCTGCTCACAACTCAGAAATAATTGCAACTGTCTGCGTCTGTCCCCTGGACCACACGTAGAACTTCTTAGCAAGTGCTGAAATCTGTGCTGTTATTACCGTCACTCCATCTACTTCTAACATTCCAGCGACCGTAGGTTGTGTCATTCTTGTCGTGGGCCACTGATAATTATTAGCCTCCATAGTCTCTATCAACTGGTATGCCTCCTCATACGTCTTAGCCATAAATGCTCCCCCCGATGCCGCATCAATACTAGTCCTGAGATTCCCATGTAATCCGTTGTAAAATGTATTCAATTGCAACCATTTGGGCAGTCCATGATGTGGGCATTTTCTAAGTAATTCTTTGTATCTCTCCCACGCCTCGTACAGTGACTCCCCATGTTGCTGATCAAACATGGTAATCTCATTCCTCATCTTTGCAGTTTTTGCAGGGGGGAAGAATTTTGCTAAGAATTTCTGAGCCAGGTCCTCCCACATCGTTATCGAACCCGCTGGTAGAGAGTGTAACCAACTCTTCGCCTTGTCCAGCAGAGTGAATGGGAACAAGCGAAGTCTAACTGCCTCATTCGACACCCCATTATACTTGAAAGTGTCGCATATTTCCAGAAAACTGATTAAATACTCGTTCGGATCGTCATTAGCCATTCCCCCAAACTACACTGAATTCTGCATCATTTGAATTGTCCCAGGCTTGATTTCGAACGTGTTTGCAGCTATTGCAGGCCTGGTGATACTTGACTGCAGCTCAGTCACCTTGGGCATCGCAAAATCTCTCAACGCTTTCTGGTCTTCGGCAGCCATTTCTTCTTCCTTTTCAGAGTTTTTGAATTCGTCCTTTGTTTCCTTTATCCACTTACTTAACTTCTGAAACCTTCTATCGATGTCGTCCTCAAAAGGAAGCAAGTCTGGATTTTTTGATCGAGTTTGCATAAACCAATATCAAAAACCTGAAATTCGATGAACAAAACAAAAAGTGTTTAAGTAAAACTGGACTAATTAAACTGATATTGCAAAAATAATAAAATCTGTATTGAATTCCCCGGCAATGGCGCCAAAAACTTATTGGGTAAAATCTAACTACGCACAACACGCAAGTATACGTGGTCAACAAGTAATATAATAGTAAGTAAAGTATCGTTCCCTCAGAGATTTCGCACAAATTTCCCTTGCAACTACCAATCTTCTATTAATCCAAATTTTATTAAACTAATCAATTTCCAGTTTGTATCGAAAATATCACAATTATCAAAAATCAACTCAATACCAACAAACCCTAAGTTTGGATTTTCAAACAAATATTGGAGAATTAGGTTAGTAACTTCACTCTAAGAATCCCTCTAATTATTATCACCTCATTCCAATTTAACTCACTATCCCAGTTTATTAATCAAGAACACATAAATAGTATTAATCACCTCTCGATATATTAACACCGTATTAACCCAAATCCACAATTAAGATAGAATTAAGTCAAACACCTCAATTAATCAACTCACTATATCTCTACGTGAATTCTAATTAAATAAGGTTTAAGTTCAAGTTCTCTTCACGATTACATGTGATGTCAAGCATATCTCTACCTCAACAATAATCAAGAATCACTATTATCCACAAAATTCATGACACATGCTATATTAACTAAGTCTAGATTTATATTTAATCTCTCGAATTCATACAAATCCACATAAAATTGTTGATCAAGCAATTCATAAATTCAAGCTCCAATTAATATAGATAAACTACATAATAGCTTAATTAAACTGAAAACCAAGGTTACACAATCATCGTTCCACTTAGAGATCCATTATAAGCCTAACAAGTAATTTAGCCCATAATAAATGAATTAAACACTGAATAAATAAAAGGAAACATCATCCCAATTACAGAAGATAGAAATTAGAGAAGAATAATAATACAACACCCTTCTCGGCCTTCGATTATGAAATCTTCGTGAAACTATTCCTGTTCTTCGTTCCTCCAAATCCTTGCTATTTTCAATCCTCCTCGAAGTAAGTCTCCTTATTGATTGAATGAATGATATGAATAATGATCTCAAAGTATGTTTAGATCAGTCTATATCTCCTCTCATGCCATGACTCCTATTCCAGCTCTAAGTTCTGCCCAAGAAAAGACTGCCCCAATTCGGAAAGACTCCCCTTAATCAAATTCACGCACCAGCAAGCAGGTCCAGACTAGACTAAATGTCTCCGCCATATCCGGCTATCCCTATCCAGACGTAGATCAGACTAAACGCCCAGCGCTCAGCGCTCAAGACTACTTGATCAAACAGACTCACTTTTCGGCCACCGTAAAACTTCGCAATGTTGCTCAAAATGTCCTCCAATACTCCCATTCGTTGGATGAGTCTGAATTACATACAACAAACGTAAACCCCATCAGAAGTAACATGAAAATACCCAAAAACTAATAATATAACAAGACAAATGAACATAATTCATAGGTTAAAACTCTACTCATCACAGATCCTATAACAAAAAAGTCCGGTTACGGCAGTTTAAACAACATGACTTGGTTTTGAAGAAGATCCTTTACAACCAAGATCAATCTAAGGGAAAATTCGCTCCTAACTGGGAAGGCCCGTTGGTTGTCAAGGAAGTGTTGACAGGAGGTGCTCTCAGATTATATGAAATGAACGACGATGAATTTCCACAACTCATCAACTCAGACACCGTGAAACGGTACTATGTATGAAGTTGCCATCAAGCAAACACCCTGGTGTTGGAACATCAGATCACCAACCATTCCGGTTCTTTAACCCTTTACTACATACAACTCTTATACACTTTGCCCCTCAGGGAAACATACTTTTCAAGCCAGCAGCCTGGCTCTTCTCTGCGTTCCTACGACTTAGGTCATCCCAATACGGATTGAACCTCTTGCGTTTGCAGTTTGGTTACCCATACATGGGATCAAACTTCTCTTACCTACAGTTTATCCTTAACCTAAGATTAAACTTTCTCCTCCCCGCACTCTGACCTGCACATGGGATTACACTTTTTCATCTCGCCCTGAGGGGCGAACTACGTCGACCTGATCTCCTCTTCAATAGGAGTACGTAGGCAACCATTTCATATGGCCCGGTCGCAATAAAACAAAAAATAACAAAAACATTTCTACCCTTACAAAAACAAAAACAACCAAAAACATTCCTACACCATTTCTGCCACATACAGCGTTGAACCTCTTACACCAAGTTCGAACTATGCAGACCTAATCTCCTCTTCAATAGGAGTACGTAGGCAGCCATTCATGGTTCAGTCTCACCCCGTACCAAAACACAAACCATTGTCAATTGGTACTGGGATCAAACATAAATCCACTACATTTCATTCGGCTTCAGACCATGGGGATGGAATTACCTGAACTCCTCCCAAATAGGAGATTTGGTGACCATCTAAGCTGCGGTCATACCTTGAAGAGCAACACCAATCCATAAGAGGTGGAATTAACTAGGCTTCTCCTAAATAGAGGTACTGGCGACCATCTGTTGTGCGGTCAATCTCAGAAAGGAAAGCCACACTCCTCTCCACATTTTCATTCAGAAACCAGTCCCAAGACACCAAAGATGGTAGGGATACATACAGATCGATGATCCATTCTAAACTATCCAGAGACAACTCAATGTCCATCCACCTAGGAGAAATTCAGAATACATCAAGATCACAAGCCCTGAAGAAGCAGACAAAATATCAAGCAAGTAGCAAAGCATATCTAAAAGGGAAGTGATCTATAAATATATTTCCTTGTCATATATATAATGTTGTTTGATATATACAATGTAAACTATACATGACAAAATGGCTAACCTAGTCTGTGCAGGAAAATACAAGCTCATCTACAAGTCAGGGTATATGCGAGCTAACAAGCCTAATATGGCGTCCTTCTCAGAAGATGGAGGTGAAGTTGTGGTCTCCTGTATGAGAATATCAACGCGACCCAACAAATATGCAGCCATCTGCATGGTGACCATATGATCATCAATATATGCGCTCATCTCTGCGATCATGCCAGTGGTAAGGGACCTCACGGCAGTACTATCTGTGATGGCTACATCCCGGGCAGATATAACACTATCCCGCTCAACTATCACCGCGTCTCTGGTTGATCTAGCCTCATCCCGCTCAACAACAGCGATATCTCTGCAAGCTAATGCCTCGTCTCTCTCTAATAAAGTTGCGTCTCTCCCATCAAGAGCAGTCAACATCATAGATCGAGCCTGATCTCTCTCAAAGGTCATCAAATGAAGACTCTGCTCAAAGTACTGTGCTGAGTGTTGAATCACAACAGTACTAGTAATGGGAGAATCCGGAGGAAATGCTGGCAACCCAGCAGCGGGCTCCTCCTCGATGTAGGAATCGATGTCCTCCATGGGCTCTACAACATCTGACTCACTATCCGATACTGTAGACCCTGCTGCAGCCGATAAAATCTCTGTCTCCATCCATGCAGAATACTCTGCAGAACAACCCGGATGGCTCACAGAAAAAGCAGCTATCTCACACTGATCCCAACAAGCATACACACGGGATCGGTCCTCTGCTGAGAGATATCGAGAAAGTTTGAGCAGGTGACCTATCGCCCCCTCGAAAGGATGAAAATCCTGGAACTGGTTAAACTGTGACATCACGGCCAGTGGGTGATTAGTAGTCACGCCCCTCAAATAAGCCAGAGGGAGGTAGTCCATGCCCGGAGCGGGAGTAATGAAGCTGTATGGTGAGCTAAGCCCCGAACACGGCAATATCTTTGAATGGATCTACGATATACGCCAAAATGTGGACCAAGACAAAGCAGCTATACACTCCGATGGCTAAAAAGAGTATGACATGGCTATATCATGGGTGAAACAATATCCATGCCGTCTAAAGGTACCAATTGGTCTCAAGTGTGACATAAACCACACGTACAACATGACCGAACTACCCGTGAACACTCCTGTCGGATAAGTGCAGCAGTAGGATGCTGACCACAGGGTCTCTGCTACAATCGTAGGTATAATGGTGCGACCCTCCCTGAGAGCTCTCACGACCATGATGACACCTATGTCTATCTCATCCATGTACCGTGGCATATAGATATACAACAGTATGCATAGCATCAGTACATCAACCCTGGCCACATGCCAATGGTTCTCCGGCGTGGTGAAATTCCCGGAATGTCGTGAATAGCTATCCTCCGAGCCAAATCTATCATACAGAAAACGTTGGGATATCACATGGCCAGATGTCAGCTCATCCTGCACTACTCTGCGCTGCAATCCAGTGAGAGTCATGAACCGTCTACTCATGTCTCCCAAAGCCATGTGCACGTAAGGTCTGTGTAATGGCAGCATTGTCAATCGTGCATACTCCTCCAGAGTAGGAGTCAACTCATGGGTCCCGAATCGGAAGACCAGCCTATTCTGTACCAAATGCTCTAGCATCCCGTCCACAAACCCTGGGGGAACCTGAAACATCAATAAGGTCATGGTATGCTGCAGTAAATGATCTACATTTACCCTGTCTGGTGGTGACATACTATCGTACCACGATCGCATACCCAATTCCAACAATGACGGTGGGGTATGATCTATACGACTAACTCTCGAAGAAGACATCTGTGCGGGCCGTGTTATAAGACCATCCAGGGGTCAATGCCGAATACCTCTGGACATACATACATATGCATAACATGATACATGCATAGTAGATAATAGATGGCAATATGATATAGGGAATGGAAAAACTGTGCATACATTCCTAAGTATATCATCATCTAATACATCATCTCTGTACAACTACAAATACAGGGAAATGGGGCACAAACGCCCTACTACTACCAGAGACCTATCAAAAGATATAGCGAGAATGGGGCACAACCACCCAATATCTAACAGAGGCCTATAAAAAGATATAACAAGAATACACATTAGAAGAAGACAATGGTGTCGATGTCCACATCATCAATCCTGTCCACCTGATATAACTCCTCCCGAGTCACCAATTCTCTATCAACAGGGATGTCAGGCCTATAAAGAGGAGGATCTGCGCCGGCAAAACCGAATGGGTCATCTGAGGGGCCAGCGCCTGAGTGGAAGGATCAAATGAAGCCGCCTTTGCCGGATCTCTGCCCAAATGCCGGATAAATATACGTGCCTGGTCCAACTGCCGGGTCAAACTATCAATCTTTGTCATATGAGTTGGATCTCTAACACAAGGTATCCAATCCGTCATCATCATGGATCCTAGAACCATATCCCCCATAAACTGTGTGGCGCGGGACTGGGCTCCCATAGTACGAGGGAACCACCAACGCTGGAACGTCTCCTGAATACATGGACCCTCTGATAATGAAAAACTGTTAACCCCCAACAATGGGATATCCGTGACGGGTGACTGTGATACAGGCCAATGACGCCTAGCAGGAGGCAAGATCGGTATATGAATCTCCCCTGTGGTGCTCCTAATAGCACGCTCTCCTAAATAAAGCTCCAAGCCTCTATATGTGAAGAGAGGAACTCTCCTGGTGGAAATCACATACTCGACTCCAGTCGGGTATCCATCCTCAAAGCCGATGGTCAAGTATTCCCCTGAATAGGGAATCCATGTGATGGTATCAGCTGTTAACAACTCCGCATACTACGGCAGCGGTGGTGAAGCCCTCATTCTGAGGACCTCTGGCAAAATGGAATGATGCCATCGTCGCCCCTCGTGGATAGGTATCTAAACCTAACACACTCACAGACGCAAGCATGGGAGCCTCATCAGGCCCAAATCGCGCCTACACAATGGCAAAACATCTGCTATCGAAGAACACTCTTAACCTATAAATGGGAAATGACAAGAGAAATACTCACCGCCAGAAATGGGTAAAATCCTAGCCAAGCCTCGGTCAAACCACAGCAAGGCGCATACGCATGCCCCGGAGGAAATAGGCAAAGGTGTAGGAGCCCCAATCATACTCTCCAATACGGTCCACGTCACACATGGCGCTGATCAAAGCGAAAGACACTGTAGAAGAGTTATCTGCTATGAAGTAGCCTCTAATGATCATCAGGAATAATCGTCGCAGAATGTGATCCCTGATTCTGACATCATCAGGCATGGGCTCACTCAAAAGTCCGCTCATAGTATCTACGCTCAAAGGACCCGAGCAGACGATCCCCGCCTCGGCGCCCCATGGAACTCCTAACAAGGATTTGACGGTAGTAGGGGTAATATTCGCTATGCAAGGCACTGGCTCCCCTCCAAACTCCATACCTGTGATAAATTGCCAATCCATTAGTGTCATCATCACCTCGCAATCCAGCAAATGGAGTGACTGAGTCTGATGAAACCATCGCTCAGACAATGCCCTGAGGTAACCCCAGGGACAACGACGGGGAAGGATGGAGAAGAATGCCCCGAACCCCCACTCATACACTACCGCTCTATAGTCAAGATGAAGCACCTGGTACATGGAGTGAATGCTGAACCAGTTCCCTAGAGGCTGTGTGAAGCCGGGAACCTACATGAAATGCAGATCAAACATAAGAACCCTTAATCCTCATCAATAGGAAAGAAGGAAGATCAAAGTCTAACGCCATACCTTGTTAGCATGAAAATACATCGATGGATGTCTGCTCAAATCACCCAACAGCTCTGGGTTTGCCACCTGAATACAAGGTAGCTCCCTACGAGGAACAGTTGCAGCAGGAGCGAGATCCTCAAACGGAATATCCTCCTCCACGTCTGGCACTTCTGCCCGGACTGGACGAATCACGGCCTCCACCAATCGACGAGGCTGTCTCATAGAGCGAGGACGAGGCACTTCAGAAGCTCTCCTCTATATACCAGAAGTGGTCCTGCGAGAACTGCTCGGCTGATCTGGATCCATAATATCTGGACAACAAGTCTCCAAATCACCTCAGAAAGGGTGTGGTATTTCCTTACCTGGAGCTTTCTAGAATGCATTTTATGACTATATGCTGCATTTACTTTAACATACAATAGAGTTAGAATGCATGACTACCCAATGCCTACATTTTGGAAAATTTTGCCATAGTCCCCTTTGAAAATAGGACTATACACATGCACATAGGCATGTCTAGGTGGCCATTCAGTAGCATACCTGCCCCAAAGTCATATTCACAATATATGCATTAAAAATCAAAATCATCCATGCATAAGGTTAACCTCAATATCAGGAGTACTTTGCCTTTCTACCTTTTGCTCATTGGACCTCAAATAGGACAAAAAATAGCAGAAAAAGGTGACAATTTGACTGCCTCAAAAGTCAAATTTTTTCACATCATTGTGTTCAGCATGGTTTAATACTAACATTTACTATGTTGAATATTTTTTATCAAGTCATTTGTGCATACATAATCACTACTATGTGTTTAGATGCATTTCATGCTATAACTCAAAATCCAACGGATAAAAATTGGAAAAAATACATGCATACGTTACCAGGATAGTGTAGAACACTTGTACGGTGACGGAATTTGTAGAATATAGCCCGAACTCAGTAGATCTGAAGGAGCCTCACAGATTTCTTTTCGCGTGACAAGTTGAAAATGACTTTTGTTGCCAACCAGCTGGATTTTATCATCCACGGTCGGCCGCAGGCTCATCTGCGGCTGAAGGAGAGGCACCTGCGGCACCCCTATATGGGCCCCACCCCTCTGGCTCGGTCTAATTCGAGTTGTAAAGGAGTTCTTACGGACTAGAAAGGTCAAATCAGGAATAAAAAAGCCACAAGATTGAGCAAAACAACATACAATTCTGGTCTTCTCAGGTGAAACTTTAAGTCTGTACATTGCCCATTGGTAGTCACCCGAACACGAGGTGTACCCTGCCAATGATCTCATTTGTTCCAAATCACATCCGGCAATATCTTGTACATGTCCGATGCCGCCAACTCCGGGTCATCACCCTAAAAGATCAACATGATCCCCGATGGGGGTTACAACGTAGATCCCCGACGGGGGTTACAACGTGAGTCCCCGGAGGGGGTTACAACGCATGCTCATTCATTGACACACAAATCAGCGAAGGTCAAGCAGCCTTGACATCATGATAGCCATTAGAAGCAAACCCAACAGAGCATCAAAAACCATCCGATGACCAGCCGCTGCTACACACATCAGCGATGGTTATAACGTGAAGCCCCGACAGGGGATTACAACGCGGATTGAAGCCATTGACACACATATCAATGAAGGTCAAGCAGCCTTGACGTAATCTTAGCTGATAGCGATTAAACCTATCAGAGCTCTAGAGCTATTCGAGGATTTCATGCTCGATTACTCATATTCCCCAGCGGATCGCCGGAGGGGGTCACAATGCAATGTTCCGTTGATTCACACGTCAGCGAAGGTCAAGCAACCTTGACAGTATATCCCACAGGATTTTTTCAGCCGTTGATTTAAATGTCGGTGAAGTACACGTCAATGAAGATCAGGCATCCCTAACAGCATTTGCTCTTGGCAGTAAATCCAACAGAATCGTGACATATTCTGGCGATACTAACAAGGAGTGGTCAACATTATCAAAGAGGATAGATGATGGAATATGTTATACACATCCTCAAACAGATCAAGCTTTACCCCCACAGATCTCTTACACATAAGAGGCACATCTTCAGGATCAAGTTATTATCAAAGACACAGGAATTTGGTGATAACTCCAACATCAACATCCTAATAGATTCGGCTTACACACCAAATTTGGTCAGCATTGCCAATCCCCAGTTGAAGCAACAGGGAGCCAGCAATCATCCAGAGCATGTTGGGCTACAACCCCGTACACATGCATCATACATTTTCATCATGTTGCTACATACAGTACCATGTTTGTCTTGTTGTGTTTCAAGTGTCTAGGATTCTTTATCATACCCATGCATCTCCATGCATGAGTATGATAAAGAGGGGCATCTGTAGACACTCCAAATTTTCTATACTACTGTCACTACTGACATTGCAGGAGGACAAATTCATCTTTTAAGAGGGAACCCTAAAAGACAATCCATATCCATTCTGGATACTACCGGAAGTTCAGCATCAACCCCGGATCACACTCTGGGAGTAATAATTCCAATCTTAGAGATAACCTCGAGGCGTGTAGATACAATACCAGAACACACACCGAAGAAGATCGATTAATCTCGGAGATAACCCCGAGGTATCCAGTCTTAGTACCAACCATGGGAATAGCCACCAACCTTGGTGATAACCCCAAGGAATGCAGTTTCGGCTATAACCCTAGAAATGCTTGTTTCAAATGCGACCAGCTTCAATCTCGGCGCTCACAACGAGATGTTCTGTACCAACCCGGCGATAACACCAGGAAGACATACACACCTCAAAGATGACAATGAGGACCTTCAACAGTTACAATAGTCCAATCTCAGCGAAGCTTGAGCAACGTCTGCTTTATCAGCCCAATCCGGTGATAACACCAGTGAGGGGAAACATCGTCATCTATCCAACGCGATGCGACACCACATCATCTCAACATCTCTACACAATGATGTCCCACAAGACTAACCAATCCCGAGTGACTATTATGCGGGGTAACGGATGGAAGTTGAAGCTTGAAGACCGGAGGGCACCGTCCCATCTTCAATGACTTTGTATATACTATAATCCCATGCCATCGTACAACTCTCGATAACGGTGGTCCAAAATAGGTCCTGTATACCTCAAACGAATGCCCAGATTGCACTTCTAAAAGTCCGAGTGGACATTACAGTGCCCGAGTGCACGTACTACGAGACGACCCGACCCAAAAAACCCAGGCCCACTCGGGTTGCCTCTGGTAAACCTGCAGCTCAGCCGCAGGTACACCTGCGGCTACTTCATCTATAAATAGAGGGCTTGGGCAGCCCATTTTGCAAGAGAAAACGACGAGGAAGCCCTGCCCAATTTGCTCTGCACTTACCCCATGCAGTGTACTTTCTCATTTTAAACACCTGTGAGCTCATATATAGCCTCTTGTGTACCTACAAAAGCCAGTGTTTACCCACTTTAAAGATGTAGAAGTCTTCTTTGATAGTCAACTGTAAGCCTTCTCACACACTTTAGAGTCTTTCTCTTCATCTCTGCACACACCCTTCTTCACGTTGAGAGTCGTGTTGCTTGCTTTTGCCCGGACTTTGGTCCGTGGTTTCATTTTAGTCTGTATATATATATATATATATATATATATATATATATATATATATATATATATTGACTAACATTATCGAGTTATGCCTCGATTGAGCCTGAACTTGATCCGGAGAGTTTATTTGCTTTATATATATATATATATATATATATATATATATATATATATATATATATATATATATATATATATATAATCGTGTGTCGAACTTTGTTCGATGAGCCTAGACTTGATGCAGAGTGTTTCTTGCATTAATATATATATATATATATATATATATATATATATATATATATATATGATGCGTTTATATATATTATTTGTATGTCAAACTTTGTTCGATGAGCCTAGACTTGATGCGGAGCGTTTACTCGCTTTTTATATATATATATATATATATATATATATATATATATATATATATATATATATATATATATATATATATTATATATTTATATATATGAGCGTGGTGGGACTACATTCGATGAGCCAAGATTTTACATCCGGTGCGTTTACTCTGCTTTAATATATATATATATATATATATATATATATATATATACTTATATATATGAACTGTTGTCGAACTCTATTCGATGAGCCTGAATTTTACATCCGGTGCGTTTATCTCTTTTGTATATATATACTTCGTCCCACCTGGAGTTTACTTCGTGGTGGTTGATCGGTTTTAAAGCTTTATTTACGTTTCGTCCTGCCTGGAGTTTGCTTCATGGCAGTTGATCGCTTTGTACAGCTTTATTTACATTTTGTCCCGCCTGGAGTTCCCTTTGTGGCGGTTGACCATATTTACAGCTTTATTTACGTTTTGTCCCGCCTGGAGTTTCCTCCGTGGCGGTTGATAGCTTTTACAGCTTTATTTACATTTCTGATCCCCCACGGAGGTGCTTCGTGGTTAGTGATAATGTCTGTATATATATATTTACAACTTTTATATATATACCTGTTTACTGCTTTCATACAAATTGCAGTATCTTGTGTGCCTAAGAATCATGTGATCACAGATTCAGCCTATTGGACCTAGATTCGGTTCCCGTGATGGACATTTTCAGCTATAAGCAGCTTGTAAATTATTCTGCGGTGTCTGAATTTCCTCAGATGGTTTCCATGCCCACGAGGAAGTCGGCATTATTTTGTACATTATTTTCGTACAGATACGTCGCATCTGTTAAATAAAATCAATCAAGCCGAATACTTAATAAAATGGGAGTGTAAAAGGTCTCAATTACTATTGAGCATCAGGGTTTGAAAAACCTCTTTTATAAAACATTACTGCCATATCTTGCTTAAAACTGAATTTTACATAAATTCAAACTCTGTGTATATAGGTGCGAACGAGGTAAAACTGAATTTTACATAAATTCAAACTCTGAATTTTATTATGTTTAACATCGAATAATGATGTAAAATCAGAAGTTAGACGTATTATTAACGACCGAAGTCGAGAGATGAATTTTATAAAATTTGGGGTCGTTACAGTTGGTATCAAAGCTGTAGGTTATAAACTTTAGGTAGGAGTACCTTAGACTATAACCTTAGAGAAGAAAGGTGAAGATTGTAAAGGATAAACTCAATTAGAGTTTGATAACCACAGCACTTGGCACAGCGGTAAGTTTTGACCTGGGGTGAACCGTAAACCCGGGCATCCTGGGATCGATCCCCGCCTACAACAAGAGTAAGGGCCAATTAAAAACTGGACCGTGATGCCACGGTACCCCTAGCGCAAGTCGAGTAGCAAACCGCTTTGGTATCGGGCTTGGGAGATTAGTCGACCCGCGGGTCGGAAACTCTATATTAGCAAAAAAAATAAAAAAAAATTAGAGTTTGAATAATAAGAAATAAATTTAACAAATGCATAGAGAAGAGAGTAAAATATATATGAGAGGAATCAAAGAAGAATCTTAAGGTATTTAAAAGATATGAATATGGAGTTACCTGACTATAGTAATAAGATGTTAAGTGTTATTAAATAGATGATGTTTACAAGATGAAGGTGATTAAAATAATAGTAATGAACTCAAATAGATTTTAATTGATGATATATCCAGAGAATGCTTATGAAACAAGGTAATATATTATGATTGGGTTCAATGAAGAACCTGAAGAGTTAAAATTGAGTTGAATAATCATAAGATAACATAATTAAAGAGAAGTAATGAGGATCGTGAAACCAAAATGATCATAAAATAAAAAAGGAATCATAAAGAACACTATAAAGTGAATGTACTATGAAATAGTACGAGGTAAACTCACAAGTAGTTATAAATGATAAGATACTAAAAATTCATGTTTAGCAAAGATTAAGTTCAAAACAAGATAGAGTTAGGTGGGATTTCAATTGAGGACGCATGTGATGGCTAAGTTGTACAAACCTTTGTATGGGCAAGGGTTTTATGTTTGCACTTGGTTTATCACATTGATAATCATTGAATATTGGTGTCGCGCTATCGATATACATATATATGGCGAGAAGGTGATTCTTTTCTCATATTTATATTTGATAGTTAGAAACAATAGAAATTAGGTTAGATGTTATTAAGACTAGGTGCGAGTTCTTAAAACTCATGCTTATGGTAAGTTGATGACTCATAATTATATATAAGTTTTTGAACCCCTAAGCGTATGGATAGTCTCTGATTGGTTCTTGGACTACGTATTGCTAGAAAAAGTTCCTAAACTCATATTATTATGGCAAGTTCCTGAACTTCCAAAGTGTGGTAAGTTTGATGAATTGTATTGGGTATAGAAAAGTTGTAAAGGAAGAACTAAGAATTTTTGGTATAGTAAGCATTGATGGTGCTAAAGATTAGTAGAATGGTTAAGTAATGAAGTAGGAGTAAATATTTAAGATGATGGAGGAAAATTGGATATTCTAAATCTTCTAGCTATGCTAGATTTTTGAAATTTATTGACTTCGTGTTGATGTTACACTTCTTTGTTTTTGAAAAATGTTGGAAAAGATGATTGAATCAATGGGTTTTTTAAACAGTTCTATTTTTCTTGTGTCTATGCTAGTTGTTTCAACTAGACAAAAAAAATATTATTTGGCATTATCAAAACGTGTTTTTGTGAGCATATGCATCGTTTGATATGGTGTGTAAATAATAATCGAGGGAGTCATCAATGTAATTAAACCTAGTGTTGGATGTGATCATAGGATTGTCAGCCCACTATGGTATGGTGTAGCATGATTGAATCCTCAACATGCCATTAAGATGGTACAGTATCGTGAAAAAAAAATAAATAAATTAATATTTTGGTTTTCTTTGACTTTGAGAAGATATGCTAATAAAGATGTCTTTTTTTACAAAAAAGGAAAGGGATTTTTGGTTTTCTTTAAGCTAAGAAAGGTATGCCAATTGAGTTGGTTAAGAATGTATGCATATATATCTTGATTAATGTCCAAGTTGTTGCTTGAAGTCTATGCTATTTGATTCAGCTAGACAAATATTGAAAGATATTTATGCAATTCGAGCGTTCTTTGTCAAATTATGCCAAACCAAATTTTTTTGGTGCGGGTTCATATGTTAAGAAGGTGAGGTGAACAACCCTATAAAAGGGGGACATGTTATTAGAGACAATGGTTCTGAAAATAACGCATATAGTCGTTGCGATGTTAAGATGTAATACGTGGTGCACGACGTAGGGGTACGATAGGCTGATCACCTAGAGTACTTGCAGAGAGTGTTTTCAGTCTGTGTGATTGCTAAACATTCTGTTAAAGATGGTTTACAGTGGTGCTGCACTACTAAACCTGGAGAAGAGTTCAAGGTCTTATGACCTTGTAACGACCGAGAAATTCGGATCTATTGTAAAATAAATTTTTTTAATAAATAATGAATAAAATTATATTATTTGTTATTATTATGTGTTAGTAAGATGAATATCGTTCTATAACCTAAAACGTCGGAAAGTCGTAGTATTTTGACTACGTGAAGTAATTAAAGTGTTTGAATTTCTAAGATGAAAATAAAAGGTTTCCGAGAAATTTTCCGAAAATCACTATTCATCGATTTCTGCTCGGGAATTATTTTTGAACTTTTGAGAAATACATAACGATAGAATATCGAAGTATGACAGATTATGTAATAATAATTCGAGTATGGAAAACGTAATTTTTCGCCTGTGGACTTAATTTGAAAACGTTAGGGAAAATAAAGTGTTAAGAAGTTAAAGTAATGATCGTATAATACATAGGTGTTGTACGAGATAATGAATACGAGTATGATACGAAGTATTATACGAGTATGTATGAAGGATGGTATGTCGTATATGTTGAATAAGTATACGAGTGAGAATGTGAGAATAATACGTAGAGTATACGTTCTAAGGCTTTAAGCTATTTGTAAATGAATTGTATGATTGTGTAGTAAGTTTATAGTCTAAATGGGATTGTGTTAAAGCCCAAGTATTGGTTAATGTAAAGTCCAAGGTAAATTAATGAAAGCCCAAAAGCATAAATTAAGCTAAGAGAATTAAAGCCCAAATTAAGATCCAATGGGTGAAGAAGATCCATGGGGCAACCCATGTGAGGCCGTGATCACATGGGTGATCTTGGTGGCCAAGAAAAGAGTGTGATGAGTAAGAAAATAAGGTGATAAGCAAGTTAACTTAATAACTAAGTAATGAATAGTAAGGAGGTGATTAAGGAGGTGGGATTGGATTAATGACCATTATGCCCTAACTTTGGTTTTCCTATAAATAGAGAGTCTTGGATTTCTTTTTCCTTGTTCAAAAACACCAACAACTTATAGCTTATTGAGTAGAGAGAAAAAGCAAGAAAAGTAAGAGTTAGTCTTTCTTAATCCAAGAAGTAAGAAGAACAAGAAAGTTGTGTTCATCAAAGGTAATAGCCTTTAAACCATTAGTCTTCCTATCTTCCATAGTAGCTTGATAGAGAAATGATGAATGGTGGTGCATGTATGATAAGGAGTACGAGAATGGTTAATCAATGGACTTAAGTATTAATAAGCCGTGAATAAAAACTTTGTCATAGATAAGTTATGAACTAACGAAGAACTTATAACATGTTTACATGGATGAAGTTTGTATGATAAGAAGATGTAAGGATGATGGTTAAAAGACTTAATATATTATAAGTCATGAAAAATGAAATCATAAGTAGTTTATACTTTGATAAGTTATAAACTCATGAAGAACAAGTAATAACTTATCATGTAAATAAGTTGATGTAATATGTATGTTAAGATGTTAGTATGATGGATTGAATCCATTTAAAACGATGAACAAATCATGAGTAACGAAGATATGTCGGAATTCACACGATTAGACGATAATCGTCGAATTCGTGAAATTCTCGGAATGGAAGTCGAATGTTGATATTGAGCACGAAAACGTTGCTTTTCGATGGGAAAAAGTCTTATTTGGCATTATAGAGTTGCAGACTCGAAATGATCGAATTCTGACATAGAATGAAGAAACGAGCGTTGAATGTTCACGAACGTTTATCATTTTTGTTAAAAATGAACTCATAGGTGAATTTCGAGTTAACGAAGTTGAAAATATAAAATTTTTGCATGAACATGTAGAGTATGTGATTTGTGAGCCAATGGCTTTTGAACGAGCCAATTCGGACTTAAAATGATCAAATTTGGAGTCCGAGAAGTTCACTAAATAGAAAAATTGTCAAATTTTTTCTTGACAGAAATGGCACGGCTTGCACAAACCCCAAGGCAAATAGGTGGTCTTTGCAGCCATGCAAAATGTTTAGAAAATGCTATGACCTACTAGAGTTTCGCGTCGCAGTGCGACAGGTAATGCTAGGACTCATGTGCATGCAATAGAGGCAGGACCACGACCATCGAAGAGTGGTATAAATATGACAACAAGAAGAATCATGCGGCAGTAAGCTAGCCTTAGGGATTTCATAGTAATGAAAGTTTATAAGTGAAGTAAGAACATTAATTGATTAGTAATGAACTAAAGCTTAATTTATTATTGTTAAGAATTTGTTAAACCCTTAAGTACTAAAGGTTAAAGATAATTAATTGAACGTGGACGTAATGACGATGTAAACTATAACGGCAAGCTGGAACCAATTGTAACAAATTTAATATATGATTAGATTGAGAAGAAGGGTAAGATATAGTAATAATCATACTTGATTATATATGATCTAATGTGTTACGTTATGTGATCATATACTGTAGAGACCTTAAAGACTTAAAGTGAACGTGTAATAACAGTAGCAGACGCTGAAGGAAAGTGTTCTAACCCTTATCTCAGTTCAATTTGGACAAGCTTTTTGATTCATGTATTCTTACGCATGAATTGATGTATAATGAAGTCAAAGCCAATTCTTTCGGCTAGACTTACGATATGTTGGATTTCTTATAATCTATCAAAGTATTGTCAATGTTTTGCCAAATTATTTGGTGTGGTTTTCAAATGAAGACTGAGTATGATAAACAAATGTTTTGTCGTCAAACGACAGACACGTGAGGTTGCCACAACTTAATCGTATATACGTTTAAAGAATGTAGTGTTGATCAACATAGAGTACTATAGGCTGGTCACCTAGACGTGCTCGTAAGATATGACGGACTTACGAACTTAGTGTCGGGTTCTCCTTTTCAAAGAAAGTATGATATACTCAAGGTCTTGGACCAGAATTGATGATTTACTGAATATTATTCATTGTGAACCGTTTTAAAGAAAAGAGAAGTGTTATTTTGAATTATCGATAGTACTTCATAACTATTGTTCAGTTATTGAAGATATACGATTCCTATGTTTCAAGCATGCTATTTATTGGAATTGTCATACTTGCTGAGCTAGTTATGCTCACTCTTGCTTGAACCATATGAATGCAGCTAAGGCCAAATTAATCAAGGATCCCAGTAAAGATAAAGGAAAGGCTAAAATGTATCGTTGAACTATCTATGTAATAGTATAGGTTTAATGTTGTAATGTATTTAATATTATGACAAAGAACTTATGTATTGGTTATAAAGAACATGGGAAGGGAATATTGTTTGGAATATATATAAGACATATTTGTTCTTTTGAGGCATTTCAATTGAATGTTTTTGTGAACTGTAGCACCGTGTAGCACCATATGTAGGGTTAGAAGGTACCAAAATTTGGGGGAGTCACAGGTTGGTATCAAAGCAATAGGTTATAAAACTTAAGGGGGGATTTGAACCTTAAGCCATAACCTTAAGAAGAGTCAAAGAAGTAAAAGATGGAAATTAACCCTATAAAAATGCATTATATATGTTATGTGTTTTTATTATTCTACTAACGTGTACTAATTAAACTATTTGTTTTGTTGTAGATGTCAGGAGGAAACGAAATGTATAGGGATATACATGTAGTCAATGAAGAATTGGTGAATCAAGTAGAGATCATACCGATCCCAATAGCAATAGAGCCTGGAGTAGTAGTTGTTGAGTCTGGAGACTCTGATAGCCTAAACCTTATGTCTGTGTTCGATGGCATGTTGGAAGAAGAGTTGGAGGTTGTGTCATTTAACCCAATAGCAATTGCAGCAGAGATGGCTCCGAAGGAGTCAACGATGTCATTGTTTATGACAGTGTTGGATAGAAACCTCCATTACTGTCAGGAGGTAAAGGAACTAAAAGAGGAACTCCATGTTGTCTTGGAAGAAAAGACAGATGTGGAGTCTATGTGGGAGCAGGAACATGACAAGCGAGTTTTAGCAAAGGACAAGGTCCACGAGCTAAAACAAGAGGTCTTTGAGCTCAGGCAAGAGCTAACGACCAAGAAACAGAAGATAGGGAGGATGTCCTATATACAAAAGAGTTCTCATGCGGATTTTCAGCATCAGGTGGCTGGGTATCCGATAGAAGAAGGGCAGACTCGGCATACTATCAGCCGAGATATTATCGCCAGTCTTGCCAAGGAAGATTTTGATAATGCCTTAAGGTAGATGTAATCTAGTATTAACTAGAGTAGAGTTAGATATGTACATATGTTGTATCCAGTAGTGACGTAAAACCCTCTTTTGTATATCAAAGGATAGTCTTTTGTAAATCCCAATTTTTGGAAAGCAATTGCGGGATAGTAATGTAAGCAGCTTCGGCTGTGTAATGTAAATGATGTAGTATTATACTACAAGAAATGAATCAATATAAACCTTTTATGGAACATATTGCATAATGGGTTGAAGTTATTGTTTAATCATGAATAATAACTAACCAATGAGAACCAAATAATAACTTAAAATGCCGCCAAGAAGGAGACAACGTAATCAAGACGCTAATGTAAATCAACTGGAGGGAGGTCCGGTAAACCCGATGCAGGAATTTTTTAACTTGTTAACCGCCATGTTTAATAGAAATGGGGCTAATATCCTCGTAAATCCTGGAGTAGTATGAGCTACTACTTTCAAAGATTTTAAAAGTGCCGGTCCGCCAGAGTTCAAAGGAACTACGGACCCTATAGAAGCCAAAACGTGGGTAAAAGAAATCGAGAAGGCATTTGTCATAGCAAATGTCGATGAAGGCCAAAAGGTTGCTTTTGCAACCTACATGATGAAGGGAGAGGCCAACTTTTTGTGGGAGGCCAACCAAGCTAAGGCTGGTATCAAGAATCTAACGTGGGTAAGGTTCAAGGAGATTTTCTTCGAGAACTATTTTCCCATGAGCATGCAGGGAGGGATGGAAATACGGTTTCTTGAATTGAAACAAGGGGAGATGACGATTCCCCAATACGCTGCCAAGTTCAACGAACTGGCGAGATTTGCTCCACACCAAGTGGACACTGAGGTTAGGAAAACTAGATGGTTCGAGCATGGCTTGAAACCCTAGCTCTATAACCGGATATCTGTGTTCCAAAGTACTTCCTTTAGGACTATACTAGAGAAGGAGATAATCACCGAAGGTGGGAGCGAGGCTTTAAGCCAGTACAACAAGGATAAGAAGAATAAGGGAAAGGTTGATGTGGTAGTGAAGGTCGAGGGAGCCTGCAGGAGTGGGAAAGGACAGAAGAAGAAAGGGTTTAACTTTGGGAATACCAGAGTGAAACAAGGAGATCCGAAGAGAAGGATGGAGGCCTGCAAAACCTGTGGGAAGACTCACTTAGGAGTCTGTCTCAAGGGGAAGGCCGTATGCTATAATTGTGGACAGGAAGGGCACATTTCGCCTAACTGTCCAAGTCCGAAGAAAAACTACGGATGCTTTGTAAGTGGGTCAACTGACCACATAGCAAAGAACTACCCGAAGAAGGGAACGGACAGGAATAAGGGCGCTAATAGCGGTAAGTTAGCTATTGGTGGTCCAGCAACGACGGGTAGGTCGATGGCCCGTACCTTTAACATGACAGTCCAATATGCGATGGCATCAGGGGACATAGTTGCATGTATTATTCCGATCAATGACATAAATGCTTACATGCTGTTTGATTTGGGTGCTACTTGTTCGTTTATAGCATGTGATTTTGCTAGACGATTAGGATTACTTCCCGAAAAGTTGCATATACCTTTGAATATTAAGGTAGAAAATGAAGAGATAATTCTTATTGAAGATATTCATAGAAGTTATTGCGTAGACATACGGGGTTGTAAATTATCGGTAGATTTGATACCGATAAAGTTAGGAGAATTCGATGTAATTCTCGAAATGGATTGGTTGTTTAACCATGGGACAATTATAGATTGTCAGAAGAAATGTGTGAATATTAGAACGTTGAGACAACCTCCAGTAGTATTTTATGGTAATAGATCGCTGAGGCGTTCGTGTTGTCTTACGATGACACAAACTACGAAATTATTGAGGAAGGGATATGTAGGTTATCTGTGCCATGTTGTTGATACCCAGAGAGTGGAAGCAACCATGGAACAAATACCTATAGTTAAAGAATTCATGGATGTATTTCCAAGTGAATTGTCGGGTCTTCCACCAGATAGGGAGACCGAGTTCGTAATAGACATTGTGCCTGGAGCGGCACCAGTTTCCAGGGCACCATATCGTATGGCGCCAGTGGAGATGAAAGAGTTAATGGTACAATTACAAGAATTGTTGGACAAGAAGTACATTTAACCGAGTGTTTTGTCATGGGGAGCATCGGTACTGTTTGTCAAGAAGAAGGATGGATCGTTAAGACTTTGTATATACTATCGAGAGTTAAACAAGTTAATGATAAAGAATAAATACCCATTTCCCAGGATCGATGATATTTTTGATCAGTTAAAAGGGGAAAAGTATTTTTCTAAAATAGATTTAAGGACGGGGTGTCATCAGTTGAAGGTTAGGAAGGAGGATGTACAAAAGATGGCATTCAGGACTCGTTACGGTCATTACGAGTTTCTGGTGATGTCATTTGGGTTGACTAATGCACCAGCTGCATTTATGGATATGATGAACAGAGTGTTCAAATAATATTTGGACAATTTCGTCGTGGTGTTTATCGATGATATTCTAGTCTATTCTAAGACGCCAGAAGATCATGCTGAACACCTAAGAGTAGTGTTAGAGACACTGAGGAATGAGAAGTTGTATGCGAAGTTCACTAAGTGTGAATTTTGGCTAGAAAGGGTACATTTTTAGGTCATGTCATTGACCATGAAGGGATTTCAATAGATCCAGTAAAGGTGGAAGTCGTGATGAATTGGGAAAAACTGAAAACGCCGACTGAGGTGCGGAGTTTCCTAGGGTTAGCGTGATACTATCGGAGATTCATCCAGGATTTTTTGAAGATAGCTACTCCGTTGACTAACTTGACAAGGAAGACGGTGAGATACGCGTGGACTGAGAAATGTGAGGACAATTTTCAAAACTAAAGAAGAGGTTAAGTGAAGCGCCTATTTTGTCATTACCCGATGACATAGGAAATTTTGTAGTTTATAGCGATGCTTCGCATAGAGGACTTGGTTGTGTGCTCATGCAGCATGGCAAGGTCATTGCTTATGCATCAAGGCAGTTGAAGGATTATGAGAAGTTTACCCTACTCATGATCTGGAACTAGCCGCGGTAGTTTTTGCCTTAAAGATATGGAGACATTATCTTTACAGAGAGAAATGTGAGATATACACAAACCATAAGAGTCTAAAATATATCTTTACACAAAAGGAATTGAATATGAGATAGAGGAGATTGCTGGAGTTGATAAAGGATTACGACTGTGAAATCCTGTATCACCCTGGAAAAGCCAATGTAGTTGTCGATGCCTTAAGTAGAAAGGGTCGAGAGAAGTTGTCTATGTTAACGGCTCAAACTGAGTTAATAACAGAGATGGCTAGGATGGAGATAGAGGTGAAATTGCCAAGTGAATTGGGGAAGAAACTGTTTGCGATGAAGATTCAATCTACCATCGTAGAGAGGGTCAAGGAAGTGCAACTCCAAACTGAGGAGTGTGACCAGATGAAGAAGAGGTTAACAATTGATAAAGATATTAAGTATAGTCTTGATAATGAGGGGTTATTGAGATTTGAAGGAAGAATTTGGGTTCCAAATGAGGCAAAATTAAAGGAGCAAGTGTTACAAGAAGCTCATAGTTCGAGGTACTCGATTCATCCTGGTAGCACTAAGATGTATCAAGACCTTCAACAGAGTTTTTGGTGGCCGAACATGAAGAGAGAAATAGCTGAGTATGTGAGTAGGTGCTTAACTTGTCAAAAAGTTAAGGCCGAACATCAACGACCAAGTGGCTTGTTACAGTCATTAGAAATTCTGGAGTGGAAGTGGGAGCATATCATGATGGACTTTGTGGTGGGACTTCCGATTACTCATAAGGGATATGATGCGCTTTGGGTAATAGTGGACCGGTTGACGAAGTCAACTCACTTTTTGCCAATAAGGGTTAAGTATAACTTAGACCAATTAGCTAAACTTTATGTTAAGGAAGTTATTTCCTAACATGGAGTACCAGTTTTGATTGTGTCAGATCGTGATCCACGATTCACATCAAACTTTTGGAAGAGTCTGCAAGAGCAGTTGGGACCACAGCTGAACTTGAGTACGCCTTATCATCCACAAACTGATGGATAGAGTGAGAGGACAATTCAGACATTAGAAGATATGTTGAGATCTTGCGTCATAGATTTCAAGGGTAGTTGGGATGATCATCTACCATGTGACGCCCCCAAAATTAGGTATACAACACCCATCTTGGGTCGTCAGATACATGGTACAAAATTCAAATACAACTTACTAATACAACTGTCGTGTACAATACGACAAAAAACAAAGCGTGAATTTGAATACAATTATTGTCTACTAGAGATTATACAAACTCAAAAGGAGTCCTCATTACAATTATTAACACACTATTTCACATAATAGTGAGGACTACTAATGCTATCCTCAGGGACCGTCACTTCGTTCCCGACTAGTCCTCGCTATGTTCTCATTTTTCAAAGAGAACGTGTGAAAGAAAGGGTGAGCTCAACTAGCCCAAGAAGAAATATTATGACTAAGATAATGCGAGAATAAATTATCGTTAGCCTTCAAAAATGTTAAACCGATAAAATATAACAACATCAAGTTTAAGCGGTAAATGAACAAACAATCCATTAAAAGAGTCAAGTAGAGAATAAAATCTACTATCTTTTATGATTTAAAAGGTTTTCATGACTTTTATCGCTAGGACTCAAAACTTAATAAATAATCCACATCATCGTATCACCCCCATGACTACTACTAAAGATATTCTTTAGTATCGCATAGTAAATTATCCATGCACTACTGACCTAAGGACATTCGTGTATTCATTAATGGTCATGATCATGCCAACAACTGTCCATCAATGCACTACGGGCCAATGATAACTTTTACCACATCATTTGTAACATTACGGTCATGATTACAACGAATAATCCCTGGTCATAATCATACCAAGTCCATCTATGCACTACAGGCCACAGATGACTTTCAACATAATATAAACATGAGGATGATGACAATGATATAAGAATTCAATAAAACAAGTTCAAGAATTAATTTATCTAGGAACTAATAATGTCCAAATTGTCAACATGATACTGCTTTGTAGAGTAAAATTCAAGAATGATCCGAAGAATATTTCCTTGAAAAGATACTGGATGAAGCGCAAATATCAAAGATATTCTACTAATTTCATGTAGTATAGAAGTCAAAACTTTAACCAACTGAGTATAATAAAGAATGGAATAACAAAAGAAATCACCATGCATGCGGTACTTTACATAGACAGGTTATTCCAACAGAATAATAATAATGGAACCAGGTAGGGCAAAATTTGCACCGACAGATTGTTCCAACAGAATAATAAAGACGGAACTAGGTTCGGTGTAAAACACACAGACAGGATGTTCCAACAGAATAATAAAGACGGAACCAGGTCCGGTGTAAAACACACAGACAGGATGTTCCAACAGAATAATAGAAGAATGTCACCAAGTATAGGGTAAACCACATATACAGGTTTTCCAACAGAATAATAAGCAATGGAATAACAACAGTTCTCTTCATGAATAAGAAAGAATAACACCCCTTACATTAGTAGGAGATTGAATCTGCAGTAGTGTAGTAACAAAATACTCTTCTTCTTTTTCTCTTATCTCTCTATACTTTTCTCTCTATAGCTTGAATGAATTAAGTGAAAATAATAAAGCACTAGGCCTCTATTTATAGAAGATTTCTAGCTTAACACTTGAAATGTGAAAAGGCAAGTGGCTTGACGATTGGTGATGTGAAAAGAAAAGTGGTTTGACGCCTGTAATGTGAAACACCAAGTGGTTTGACGCCTGTAATGTGAAACGACAATTGGTTCGACGCATGTATAATATGAAGCGGCAAGTGGTTTGACGCCTAGTAAAGGTAATTACTATTGGACGAAGAGACTCTTAGATGATGACATATTGCCCCCCAATAAAATAACCAAACTTACCACAAACGTCTCATAATAGACTCTTTATATACATCAAGGATTGAATAAATATTACCACAAATCATTTTATTTTAATCAACACATATTTAATCTTTCAACAATTATTAATCATTTATAACTTGTCGTCTCAATTATTGATTTAATAATATAACATATTATCTGATGATAATCTTGTGACAATAATTGAATCAATAATATAAGAGATATGACGCAAAGAATTATCGTAGCAATAATTGAGTATAGCTGAGTGACTTCTCACGTAAGCATCAATAATCTATGCAACTACGCGTATTACTGTACTTTTACTACCGAGTAGTTCAACAGTTTTAACGGTAACACCTCCGCCATTATTTTCATAAAGTATTTTTGTCGTTTTCTCAATCCGACAATAATTCTATATTAGGGGTCCACTAATGATTGTGCCGTCGTCATTTAATATTCCCCGACAAAAGAATATTCCCGACTAAACGTAATATTTTATAACAACTTGCTTACTTTGCAAAATTTATAAATATTACCCACAACTATAACATTATATCAAATTTACTCCATAATATTCAAAAATAATATTTATAGAAAATTCATCTTTATTTATAAAAGTTGGGGTCTTACAACCTCCCCTTCTTATGAAATTTCGCCCTCGAAATTAGGGTACGTAACTGGTATGTCGAAGAGGTAAGGATACCTTGATTTCATTTCAGATTCTAACTCCCAAGTCATTTCCTCAACATCGTGGTTTCTCCACAAAACTTTGACTTGAGGTATAACCTTGGAGCATAGAATATGTTCCTTCTTATCCAAAATTTGAACAGGAACCTCTTCATACGTCAAATCTTCCGCTATTTCGTCCGGTTGTACTCAATAATGTGGTTCGGGTCTTTCATATATTTACGTAACATGGATATGTGAAAAACGTTATGAACACGAGACATACTTGGCGGTAAAGCGAGTCTATAGGCCACAGTTCCTACTCGATCGAGGATTAAAAATGGGCCGATGAATCGAGGATTGAGTTTTCCTCTCTTTCCAAATCTCGTAACTCCTTTCCTTGGAGCAACACGCAACAACACATGATCTCCTATATCGAATTCCACGTCCTTTCGATGAAGATCAGCATGACTCTTTTGTCGATCTTGTGAGGTTTTTATACGTTGTCGGATCATTTGAATATTTTCTATAGTCAGACGTACCAACTCCGGTCCCAACAACGTTGCTTCACCCACCTCATCCCAGCATACTGGAGAATGACACTTTCTTCCATACAACGCTTCGAATGGAGCCATGCCAATACTTGCTTGATAACTGTTATTGTAGGAAAACTCCACCAATGATAAGAACTTGTCCCAACTTCCCTTGAAATCAAGGACACAGAGTCTTAATAGATCTTCAAGAGTTTGAATAGTCCTCTCCATTCGTCCATCAAATCGAGGATGATATGCCGAGCTAAATCGTAAGTCTGTGCCCATAGCTTTTTGCAAACTAACCCAAAATCGTGAAGTGAATCTTGGGTCTCAATCAGAAACTATGGATACCGGCATACCATGCATTCTTACAATCTCGTTTATGTACATACGAGCAAGACGTTCAAGTGTATAAGTTTCTATGTCGGAAGAAATGAGCGGACTTGGTTAATCTATCAACAATGACCTAAATCGCATCTATGCCTTGAGAAACCTTAGGAAGACCGGTAACAAAATCCATGGTAATGTGCTCCCACTTCCATTCTGGAATTTCAAGTGGTTGCAATGGACCTTTTGGTACTTGATGCTCCGTTTTAACTCGTTGACAAGTTAGACACCTTGAGATAAACAACGCTATCTCTCTCTTCATATTGCTCCACCAAAATGTATGACGAATATCATGATACATTTTGGTACTCCCAGGATGGATTGCAAACGGTGTGTTGTGCGCCTCCATCATGATTTTATACTTTAAATCAGGGTCGTTAGGAACACAAAGTCTGGAGTTGACTCGAAGTATTCCTTCTTCATCGATTCTTGCTTCAGGCATAGCACCTTCTTGCACTTTCTTCCTCATACGCATCACTCCAGTGTCCGTAACTTGAGCAAATTTTAACTTTATCAATTAAAGTCTGGTTCTACTACGTCAGATATTCGCCATCATCACATGGGTCCTTGGAGTCTTTAACTCTATCTCCATCCTTTACAAGTCACACAAAATGGGCCTTTGCATTGACAATATCGCACTTTCGTGCTTGCATATGATCTTCTACTCAATGCGCCACTACCACGTTCGCTTTTCGAGGATGGTATTGGATGGTATGATCATAATCTTTCAACAGTTCAAGCCAACGTCATTGTCGCATGTTGAGTTCCTTTTGAGTAAAGAAATATTTGAGGCTTTTATGATCCGTAAAGATCTCCACCTTCTCCCCATACAAGTAATGCCTCCAAATTTTAAGTGCAAAGACAATAGCTGCCAACTCTAGATTATGAGTAGGATAATTCCTCTCATATTCTTTGAGTTGTCTTGAGGCATAGGCTATGACTTTCCCATGTTGCATGTGAACACATCCCAACCCTTTGCCCGAAGCATCACTGTAGATGACAAATCCCTCCATACCAGATGGTATTGTCAGAACAGGTGCTAAAATGAGTCTGCTCTTGAGTTCTTGAAAACTCTTCTCACATTCTTCGCTCCAACCGAACTTTGTATCTTTCCGAGTCAGCTGAGTTAATGGAGTAGCAATTCGAGAAAATCATTCCACGAATCTCTGATAATAACCAGCTAAGCCGAGAAAGCTACGTACTTCGGTCACTGATTTAGGTTGCTCCCAGCTTTGAATTGCTTCAACCTTTGCTGGGTCAACAGATATTCCATGACTTGATACTACGTGCCCAAAAAATGCTACTTCCTCAAGCCAGAATTCGCATTTCTTCAACTTGGCATAAAGCTTGTATTCACGAAGCTTTTGGAGTGTCAGCCTCAAGTGTTGCTCATGATCTTCACGGCTTTTGGAATAAATAAGGATGTCATCAATAAAGACAACCACAAAGTGATCCAAATATTCCTTGAATACTCAGTTCATCATATCCATGAATGCAGCAGGAGCATTAGTCAATCCAAAGGACATGACTAGGAATTCATAATTCCCGTACCGAGTTCTGAAAGCCGTCTTTGGAATGTCATCGGTTCTAATCTTTAATTGGTGATATCCGGAATGAAGATCAATCTTTGAAAAGAATTTGGCTCCTTGCAACTGGTCAAACAGGTCATCAATACGTGGCAATGGATACCTATTTTGATGGTGACATGATTGACTCCCGATAATCAATACAAAGTCACATACTCCCATCTTTCTTCTTCACGAATAGACAGAGCACCCCAAGGAGAAGTACTAGGACGAATAAAGCCGATGTCTAACAATTCTGTAGTTGGGTCTTTAACTCCACGAAGTTCAATAGAGCCATTCGATATGGGGCTTTGGAAATGGGTTTTGTCTGGGTTCAAGGTCGATACAAAATTCAATTTCATGCTCAGGGGGTAGGCCAGGAAGTTCTTCGGGGAATACATCAGGAAATTTATTAACAATAGAAATATCGTTCAAAACTGACGTATTTTTGTTTAAATCTTTGACATGAGCTAAGAAAACTTGACATCCGTTTTTCAATAAATGAATAGCTTTATGGCTTGAGATGACTGTGATTGATTTTAATGGTTTGGTCGCTTGAATTCGCATAATAGGTTGATTAGGAATATGAAAGCTAACAACCTTACGGAAACAATCAATTTTTGCATGATGAGTAGTTAACCAATCAATTCCTAGAATCACGTCAAATGCAAGTATTTTCAATGAAATAAGATCTACAGGTAATGTAAGGGTACCGATTTGAACCAAACAAGACTTATAAATAGTGGATGTAATGAAGGTTTCTCCCAATCGAGTTTTCATAGATAAGTCAAAGTCTAATTTCTCCGGAGTCAAATTTAATCGATGAGCGCAAGTAGGAGAAATAAAAGAATGGGTAGAACCGGTATCAAATAAAGTATAGATTTCGTTAGAGTTTATGATAAGCTTACCCGTGATGACCTCATTTGAGTTCCTTGTTTTCTGGGAGGTCACAACAAACGCTTTCCCTTGCACTGCCGGTTTTGACTTTTCTGGGACGGCCTTTGGTGCCTCCATCCTAGCTGAATTTGTCTTCAGTGAACGATAAAATCAGGCTAAGTGACCTTCTCTTTCACAATTATAACATGCTTTGGACGACATCGCAGATTTTGGTGATGTACCCTCCCTCCGCATTTGAAACATATGATAGGTGGTCGTTCTCCTTCCTTAACGACAAGTCTTTGGTCTTGACGTCTTTCCATCATTGTTGAATCTCCTCTTCGAAATGTCCATTCTTATTGTTTGGCCCTCGATTACCACCAAGTGGTTACCATTTCGGCATGTTGATTCCTCCACGCTTGTTGTCACCGCTTCACCGATCGCTCTCATTTGGTATTATCATTTGCTTACCGCTCTCTTTTAGTTGCGTTGACTCGTTATCGCGCTCCACTAACTAAGCCCTATTTACAACATCTGAATATAAACACAGTTTATGAGAAATAAGATGTTGACGTATCTCCGGCTTCAAACCTCTTAAAAACATCCATGTCATTCTCTCTTCATTATCCACCAAGTGGGACGCAAACCGGGATAACTCCACAAATTTAGCCTCGTATTGCGACACGGTCATATTATTTTGTTCCAACTTGATAAACTCAACCTCTTTCATGTGACGAATACTTTCGGAAAAGTATTTGTCGTTGAACAGCTCTTGGAACTTCTCCCAAGACATCTTCAGTACGGCAGGTTGAGTACGTTTTACCGATTCCCACCAGTAATATGCCTCTCCGCGCAACATAAAGGCGGCAAAGGGAACCTTTTGCTCCTTGGAGCATCCCAAGACATCAAATATCTTGGTGACTGTGACAACCCGATATTTTCTATATAAATAAATCATAAATTTTATGTATAAATTTTTTTTTTTTAGGATGAGGATTTGTACAAGATTATGTGTATATGTATTTATGTGGTAAATAAAAATATATTTATTACATGAATATTTATAAGTAAATTTATTTTAGAATTATTGATTATTATAAAGTATATTTTTATAATAATTAATTTTAAGATAAAAATGTTTTTGTTAATTATTTTCCATGAATATATAATCATATATTATTTAAATAATATATGAAATGATTTTAGAATAATTATAATAATTATTTTATTATATGAAGTTTGATCAGGTTATTAAGTAAATTATTTTTACTTAATTAATAAGGTTAATTATGGCAGATAAATCAGATATGGAATCCAAACCCTAATTTTGGGATTATTGTCAAGGTATGAGAATAATAATATAATATTAATTATATTTTGATTTTTCAGTACTATGAATATTTACGGTATGTCCGTATTGATAATGGTTGGTGAATTACGGTATATTTTGACCAAACCCTAGTAATAATGTTAAACCCTAATTTGAGATCCAAATTAGAGTGTGATATTGTTTTATAAGTGTGTAATATAATTTATGTCGTGTATTAAATGTATTAATTAGGTAAAATTAATTAAAACCCTAAAACCCTAATATTTAGAAAACCCTAATAAAACCTAATTTTGAGAAAATGAGAAACCCTAAAATTGAAGTTCGAGAGATTTTTTGGTGATTGTATTAATGTGATTAATTCACAAGTATTATGATTATAAATGTTAATTATAAAAATCCTAAATTGTTAAACCCTAATTATTTTAGAACCCTAATTGTAATTTGGTAACCCTAATTACCAAAAGAATAAACCCTAATTGCTAAATTAGCAAAGTTAATTATAATTAGAGATGTTAAACCCTAATGATCATGTATAATGTAATTAGAAAAAAAATAATCATAATTATGAAACCCTAATTTAAAAATTTTAGAAACTAAAATTTACTTCATTTTTATAAATTTTTATTATTTTTGTACAAACCCTAATTGCTAAATCCTATTAATGTTTTGTGCTAAACCTTAGGGTTAAACCCTAAGGGTTTGCATGATTACAATTTTGCCATTAAATTGGAAAATCAAAAGACCATTATACCCCTCTTGTGCATTAAAGAAGCTAGCCATAGGTTTTGACAAATGGAGAAGTTGGTGACCAAATCCAACCACTCCATTGACTTCTAATGACAAGCAAATCGGTTATTTTTCCAGCCCATTCATGAATCTAGCATGTCTATATAAAGGATTAGAAAGAGAAAAATCCATTTTGGTTAGCTATTTTGCATAAAACTCAACCAAGAGTTCCTCTTACTAAAACCTCCGAAATTTGTTGATTATATCAGTCACAAACACAGCCCCACGAAATCCTATACCAAAACAGCATCACAAAATCAGAAATTGATCAAAGAAGGTATAAAACCCTACTCAAAAATCTGTCCAATTTTCTGTTGTTAGATGTTATGTTTGAGTGTTAGAACATGTTATATATAGTGTCTAATGATGATCTGGGTTGCTAGATGTTAGATCCATAACATCTAGAGGCTCGGATTTGATGTTCTTCAAAATCTGGAAATTTTTAAAGGAGGCGTCTGACAACAAATGTCAGACCGTGTAGATCTTAGTGTGTTTTGTGTTTTTGTTGTTTAAGTGTTGGATTTTGTAGCCTAGTATGTGATCTTTTATCTGGTACAAGAATCAAGGTCATATCTGTTATAAATCAAAAGTTATTTAAAGTCAAAGTGAGTTGACCGAACTTGACCGGTGAGTTTAGGTAACCCGAGAAAGCGGTTTTCGTCGTCTGACAGTAGATTTGTGGCTTCGGATCTTGCTTGTAGTTGTTGTTTTGTTTGATTTGTTGAAGCTAGATTGTAGTCTAGTATATTAACTATGGAATCATGCTTTTATATCGTTAAAACATTTCATATCTTTGAAATTGGTGGTGGTCAGTCAAAGTAGTAGAGAGCACGTGTTCTCGGTTTTCGGAAACCCGGAAAACCCATGAACACGGATTACATCGTTGGTTGGTCGGCGTGTGGCCCGATTGATTTGTTGATGTTTTGTTTATTTTATGTAATGAATATGTAGCACTACATGTTTATACGCACATTAAAGCTCTTAGGTCTCAAAAAGCAGTTAATATATTGCAAGTTCTTTGGCGATCGAAAGTGGTCGATCGATTACATTCTTCAATTACGAAACCCGAAATGAAAAACGACCTCTGACGATAAGTTTGGGCGATTATATCATTTGATGTTATGTGATTTGTCCATGTTGATTGTTGTATCTTGTAGTCTTGTATTTGTACTACATGATCGCCAAAAGCGAGTCCGGACTACAAGACACACAATTGATTTATTCACGGTCAAACTTAGTCACTCTCGGTTACGACATTGGAATTACGGGGCTTATGAAGAACATGAAGAACACCTATAGCGACAGTTACGTCGCTATAGGTGATCTTTATGACGTAAAATAATTTATTTTCGGAAATTAATTAATAAATAGAAAAAAATAGTTTTAATTATTAAAAATACAAAATAAATTCTTAAAAATTCTTTTAATATCCGAAAATTATATTTTAATTATTTTAAATATATTTCATAAATATTTAATATTTTTGGAATATCAAAAGTAATTAATTTATTTAATGATAATATTAAATAAATTATTTAAAAATGATTTTAATTCATGAAAAATCATTTAAAATTATATTATGATATAAGAAAATATTTTAAGTTATTTTAATAACTTTTAATATTATTTGATAATTTTCATTAATAAATAAATATTAATGATAATTAAGTTATTTGTTAAATCAATTAAATAATTAAATTAAAAATGATTTTACTATTTTAAAAATCATTTTAAATAATAATAAGTTATTTAAAAATATTTTAAGTTATAAAATATAACTTTTAATATTTAAAGATTAAATTTCATTAATTAATGATTATTAATGATATTAAAGTTATTTAATAATTATATTAAATGATTTAGTTTAAAAATGATTTTATTATTTTAAAAATCATTTTAAATGAAAATAAAGTGTTTAAAAATATTTTAAGTTATAAAATATAACTTTTAATATTTAAAGAATAATTTCATTAATAATTTAATATTAATGATATTTATTTAATGATTAATGATATTAAATTTATTTAATAATTATATTAATAAATAGTTTATAAATGGTTTTATTAATTTAAAAACATTTAAAAAGGATATAAATGGATTAAAAATATTTTAAGTTATAATTAATGACTTTTAATATTTAGATAATAGTTCATTAATAAATAAATATTAATGGTAATTATTTAAAAATGATTTTAAATGTTTTAAAAATCATTTAAGGGTAATAATTAATACTTTGAGTTATTATACATAACTTTAATATTTTGGCAATGGTTTCATTAATAATTTAATATTGATTAAATGTTAATGATAATAGAATTATATGATACTTAAATCATTTAATAATGATTCTGATATTTCAAAAATTTTGATAAATGATAATAGTTATTTAAAAATTATTATAAGTCATTATATGAGTGATATTTACGAATGTTGAACTTTGAGATAGAGTCTTAGACTCGATTATTACAAATAAAAGTTGTCGGTGAATGAGCATATTTAGAAAATTGATCCGGACTTAGATAATTGGCTAGATAAATGTTTATTTGTGATTGATGGTTGTTAAAGTTGTGTGGCAATGTGATTAGGAATGTCTTTATTTGCAATAAGCGGTGTTATGTGTTACGTTATGATATACTAATCGGTAAAATGATCGATTAATGATAGGTGATTTCATAAAAGATAAAACTAAGTTGAGAATAGTAAGCAGCGCATCAGTCAAGTATCCTAACTTTGCATTTTCTTTATGCAATGGACAAGTGTAAGAATGTTTCAAAATTATATTATTATTATTAATGTATACATTGTTAAAGCTATATTATATCGCCCATTGAATATCAACATGTTAGTATATGATAAATCAGATATATATTTTGTTCGTTAATTTCTAGAAATGATTATACAAGTGTCCCCACTTGGATAATCATTATATTAATCGCATGTTGATACACCTTTGATATACATATATGTTGAATTATATAAGACCTTTGTTATGAAAACCCGCGAGATATGAACATCCAAAATGGGAAAATTTTATGCGCCCAAGGCGACAGAATAACGATAACATCGTTCATATACATGTAGTATTGATCAAATACAAGGTACAATGGTGATCACCCTCCGTGCAGTAAGTAAGTCATGACGGTTTACAGATGAATTTCTGTTTAAACCTTTTCGAAAATGAAAAACAATGTTCATGGTATGTCACAGAAACCTTGTATATAGACAATACACAGTTTCAAAAAAAGTTTGAAAGAGGGTTGTTATGAATTATTATTAGTACAGATTACTTCACAACTATTGCATGGTTGTAGAAGAATATTATAAGGAAAACATTTAAATTCTTTCAGCTTACATATATATATATATATATATATATAATACTTGTTGGGCACTCAAATGCTCATCCTTGCTTAATTTAAATGTTTTTTCACTAAGTGTAAAGGACCGAGAAAGTTCAAAGTAGAGACAAAGGAAAAGGAAAGCTAACCAAATAAAATTACGGCGATGATTTGTAATAGTTTTATATGATTATGAAGACTATGATATCTATTTATTTAATATCATGTAATGAATGACTAAAGGTTACGTACTTGGGAGAAAGACTACGATGTATATGTAAATTTAAGTTTAAGTTTTATATTATTATTATTATTAGTATTATTCCGCCTATAGAAATGGTATCGTGAAGTACCGAGTTCGGGTTTCAAGTATCCGGATTCGGGGACCTCACAACATGGTATCAGAGCTATAAGCATGAATTTGCGAAGAGCCCCGAGCCTCTCGCTGGTGACTTCCTTGTGTGGAATGCACCGAAGCCAGACTCTCAGGGAAGCCGAGTATTGTGGTAAGGTGATAGGAAATTAGTTGTGAGGTGCTATGGTTGGAAGCACCATGAAAGTCACAACATGGTATCAGAGCTAAGGGTTAGAAACCTTAGGTGAGATAGACCTTAGGCTATAACCTTAGAACAGAGGGAAACGTTGAAAATATAAATAACTCATATAGAGTTTAAAATAGATAAATCAGATAAATTCATCGTCAAACAAACTAAAAGATAACTTATATAAAACCTTTATGTGTTATATGTATATATTTTATGCTAATCAGGATAATTTATGTGTGTAGATGTCAGGTGAAAAAGGATTAGGATATCCACGGATTGTAAAGAAGGAGCTAATATCGAAGCCAATAGCGGAAATAGAAGCTCACAATGAAACCAACTCGGATGAGGTGGTTATCGTGGAAAACATAGTACCAGATATGGAAATAGTGGATTTAACAGATAGTGATTCAGACCCTAAAGCTGAAGTTGATCAAGCATCAATGGAGATGCAAAATTTGAGGAACAAGGTTTCTTCTCTTGAAGGGTTGTGGGAGATAGAAAAGCCGCTTAATAATAGTCGATTCGTCAAGTGTTAATAGAATCAATGGAAGAAGCGAGGATAAGCTTAAACTCAAAATCAATCGGATGGGAGCCTCAAAAAAACACTTCGTATGCGACTCCAGAGATAAGGAAAAAGGAAGGTAGAAGACCATGATTTAGGAAAACCTGGGAAGAAGAAATGGAAAAGAATATGTTATCTTTGTGGTTATGAAGGGCATACCACTCTGTATTGTCTTGACTATAAACGGGGAGCATGTTTTGTTTGTGGAAAAGAAGATCATCAGGCGAAAAGCTGTCCAAGAAAGAAGACCTAGTAAATAGGTAGTATAGGTTATGTTGTGTAAGCATGTTTAATATAATATGTGTGTTTAGTATGTTTGTGTAATGCATTATTATAAAACTTTTGTACAAGTGGTGAAGTAAATCCCGACTTTTGTAGTCACAATGGGATAACTAATGTTTAAAGCACTATGTGCTGTGATATTTAAGTATTTTGAAAGCAATGAATGAATATGAATCAAAGTTTGAGTTATGAAACAAGTTTAATAAGTTTAAACTGAGATGATAAGGTTTAGAATGTAAGTTAATTTATGGTTTTTACTTAACCAGATAATGCCGCCAAGACGTCAAACTCGAAATCAGAGGGCAGAAGAGTCTGTCAACAACGTTGAAGGACAAAAACAAGCAGACCCGATGCAGCATTTTGCGAATATGATAGCTCAGGCTATGCAATAAGGAAATCAGCCGGATAATCACTTGGCGAATTTTAAAGACTTTAAGGCTGTAGGACTGCCGGAATTCAAAGGTACAACTGACCCTGTAGAAGCCCAAACTTGGGTTAGAGAAATTGAGAAGGCGTTTATAATAGCTAGGGTAGCTGAGGGACAAAAGACCTCTTTTGCCACCTACATGATGAAGGGTGAGACAAATTTCTGGTGGGAAACGAATCAGGTGAGGGCAGGAGCAGGTGTGGTAACATGGGATAGATTTAAGACCTTATTTTTCGAGAATTATTTTTCAACTAGTACGCAGGCTAGAATGGAGGTAAAATTTCTGGAGTTGAAGCAGGGAGATATGACTGTGGCAGAATATGCTGCGAAATTCAATGAGTTAGCTAGGTTTGCTCCGCATCAAGTTGATACGGAGGCTAGGAAGGCGAGGAGATTTGAGCTGGGATTAAAACCTTGGCTCTATAACAAGGTGGCAGTGTTGCAGATCCCAACATTTGCAGCATTCATGAAGAAGGCGATAATTACGGAAGAGGGAAGTGAGGCTATGAGCCTCTACAATAAGGAGAAGAAAAACAAGGGCAAGGTCGAGGGAGCTGAGAAGGTGAGGATTAATAGTGGAAGCAGGAGTGTTGATGGAAAAAGGAAGGGGAACTATTTTGGCAATGTCCAGGTCAAACAAGAAGGTGTTAAGAAGCCAGCGGTGCAGTGTGGAAAATGTGGAAAGAACCACTCCGGAGAATGTTTAAAAGGAAAATTTGTGTGTTATAAGTGCGGGCAGGAGGGTCACATCTCTCCCAACTGCCCAAATCCTAGAATGAACAGTGGTTGTTTTATTTGTGGGCCATTGGAGCATAGGGTTAAGGATTGTCCGAGCAGGAGGATAGAGGTTGGTAGTATGAATACTGGTAAGGGTAGTGGAACTTTAGCAATCACGGGACCGACATCATTGAAAAAACCAACAAAGTCAACATCAAGGGTCTTCAACATGACGGTCCAAGACACGGTGGCAGCTGGCAATACAATCCTAGGTAATATTCAAATAATTTTTATATATGATTTCCCAATATATAGTAAATTATTTTATAAAGAAATTTTGAGGAGGAATTTGAGTTCTTTTAGAAACCAACTTTTCCATTTAATCAGAAAGACAAGCGTAATGTGATTAGTTAAAGATCAGTTCGATCAAAGTTGAGCGAGATCTAATTGCGAAGATTGTGTATGCTATGTACCCTGGTATGTATAAGTTTTAAAGTGGTGATTCCGGAGACGGAATCCTTATAAGGGAGGGTGAATGTGACAACCCGATATTTTCTATATAAATAAATCATAAATTTTGCGTATAAATTTTTTTTTTTTAGGATGAGGATTTGTTCAAGATTATGTGTATATGTATTTATGTGGTAAATAAAAATATATTTATTACATGAATATTTATAAGTAAATTTATTTTAGAATTATTGATTATTATAAAGTATATTTTTATAATAATTAATTTTAAGATAAAAATATTTTTATTAATTATTTTCCATGAATATATAATCATATATTATTTAAATAATATATGAAATGATTTTAGAATAATTATAATAATTATTTTATTATATGAAGTTTGATCGAGGTTATTAACTAAATTATTTTTACTTAATTAATAAGGTTAATTATGGCGAGATAAATCGGATATGGAATCAAACCCTAATTTTAGGATTATTGTCAAGGTATGAGAATAATAATATAATATTAATTATATTTTGATTTTTTGATTCTTATGAATATTTACGGTATGTAAAAGTATTGATAATGGTTGGTGAATTACGGTATATTTTGACCGAACCCTAGTAATAATGTTAAACCCTAATTTGAGATCCAAATTAGAGTGTGATATTGTTTTATAAGTGTGTAATATAATTTATGTCGTGTATTAAATGTATTAATTAGGTAAAACCCTAATTAAAATTCTGGAAACCCTAATTTTTGAAAATGAGAAACCCAGGAAAATTTAAAATTAGAGTTGAGATTTTGGTGATTGTATTAATGTGATTAATTCACAAGTATTATGATTATAAATGTTAATTATAGAAATCCTAAATTGTTAAACCCTAATTATTTTAGAACCCTAATTGTAATTTGGTAACCCTAATTACCAAAAGAATAAACCCTAATTGCTAAATTAGCAAAGTTAATTATAATTAGAGATGTTAAACCCTAATGATCATGTATAGTGTAATTAGAAAAAAATAATCATAATTATGAAACCCTAATTTAAAAATTTTAGAAACTAAAATTTACTTCATTTTATAAATTTTTATTATTTTTTGTACAAACCCTAATTGCTAAATCTTATTAATGTTTTGTGCTAAACCTTGAGGTTAAACCCTAAGGGTTTGCATGATTACAATATTGCCATTAAATTGGAAAATCAAAAGACCATTATACCCCTCTTGTGCATTAAAGAAGCTAGCCATAGGTTTTGACAAATGGAGAAGTTGGTGACCAAATCCAACCACTCCATTGACTTCTAATACATGACAAATCGGTTATTTTTCGACCCATTCATGAATCTAGCATGTCTATATAAAGGATTAGAAAGAGAAAAATCCATTTTGGTTAGCTATTTTGCATAAAACTCAACCAAGAGTTCCTCTTACTAAAACCTCAAATTTGTTGATTATATCGGTCACAAAACCACATTACGAAATCCTATACCAAAAGCGACATCACAAAATCGAGAAATTGATCAAAAGAAGGTATAAAACCCTACTCAAAAATCATCCAATTTTACATTTGTTAGATGTTATGTTTTAGTGTTAGAACATGTTATATATAGTGTCTAATGATGATGCAGGTTGCTAGATGTTAGATCCATAACATCTAGAGGCTCGGTTGATGTTCTTCAAAATCTGGAAATTTTTAAAGGAGGCGTCGACAACAAATGTCGGGGCCAATAGTGTAGATCTTAGTGTGTTTTGTGTTTTTGTTGTTTAAGTGTTGGATTTTGTAGCCTAGTATGTGATCTTTATCCGTACAAGAATCAAGGTCATATCTGTTATAAATCAAAAGTTATTTAAAGTCAAAGTGAGTTGATAGAACTTGACCTATTTGAGTTTCAGGTAACCCGAAAGCGGTTTTCGACGTCTGTGATAGATTTGTGGCTTCGGATCTTGCTTGTAGTTGTTGTTTTGTTTGATTTGTTGAAGCTAGATTGTAGTCTAGTATATTAACTATGGAATCATGCTTTTATATCGTTAAAACATTTCATATACTGAAATTGGTGGCTGGTCAAAGTAGTAGAGAGGCACATGTTCTCGGTTTTCTGGAAAACCCAGAAAACCCATGAACACGGATTCTGTCAGTGGTTGACCGACGTGTAACTGATTGATTTGTTGATGTTTTGTTTATTTTATGTAATGAATATGTAGCACTACATGTTGTCTGCACATTAAAGCTCTTAGGTCTCAAAAAATAGTTAATATATTGCAAGTTGCTGGCGATCAAAAGTGGTTAGTCGGTTTGTTCTTGATTACAGAAAACCGAAATGAAAAAACGACCTCGACGATAAGTTTAAGCGATGATATCTCATTTGATGTTATGTGATTTGTCCATGTTGATTGTTGTATCTTGTAGTCTTGTATTTTGTACTACATGATCGCCAAAAACCGAGTCGGACTCACGGACACCATTTGATTTATTCACGGTCAAGCTTAGTCACTCGGTTCTGACATTGGAATTCTGGGCTTGTATGAAGAACATGAAGAACACCTATAGCGACGGTTCTATCGCTATAGGTGGTCTTTAGCGACAGAAATTAATTTATTTTCTGAAAATTAATTAATAAATAGAAAAAAATAGTTTTTAATTATTAAAAATACAAACTAAATTCTTAAAAATTCTTTTAATCTCGAAAATTATATTTTAATTATTTTAAATATATTTCATAAATATTTAATATTTTTGAATATCAAAAGTAATTAATTTATTTAATGATAATATTAAATAAATTATTTAAAATTATATTATGATATAAGAAAATATTTTATGATATAAGTTAGTTTTTTAATAACTTTTAATATTATTTGAAAATTTTCATTAATAAATAAATATTAATGATAATTAAGTTATTTGTTAAATCAATAAAATAATTAAATTAAAAATTATTTTACTATTTTAAAAATCATTTTAAATAATAATAAGTTATTTAAAAATATTTTAAGTTATAAAATATAACTTTAATATTTAAAGATTAAATTTCATTAATTAATGATTATTAATGATATTAAAGTTATTTAATAATTATATTAAATGATTTAGTTTAAAAATGATTTTATTATTTTAAAAATCATTTTAAATGAAAATAAAGTGTTTAAAAATATTTTAAGTTATAAAATATAACTTTTAATATTTAAAGAATAATTTCATTAATAATTTAATATTAATGATTAATGATTAATGATATTAAATTTATTTAATAATTATATTAAATAAATAGTTTATAAATGGTTTTATTAATTTAAAAATCATTTAAAAAGGATATAAATGGATTAAAAATATTTTTAAGTTATAATTAATGACTTTTAATATTTAGATAATAGTTCATTAATAAATAAATATTAATGGTAATTATTTAAAAATGATTTTAAATATTTTAAAAATCATTTAATTAATACTTTGAGTTATTATACATAACTTTAATATTTTGGCAATAGTTTCATTAATAATTTAATATTGATTAAATGTTAATGATAATAGAATTATGTGATACTTAAATCATTTAATAATGATTCTGATATTTCAAAAATTTTGATAAATGATAATAGTTATTTAAAAATTATTATAAGTCATTATATGACTGATATTTACGAATGTTGAACTTTGAGATAGAGTCTTAGACTCGATTATTACCGATAAAGATGTCGGTATACCGACATGTTTCAGAAATTGATCTGGACTTAGATAATTGGCTAGATAAATATTTATTTGTGATTGATGGTTGTTAAAGTTGTGTGGCAATGTGATTAGGAATGTCAATTGCAATAGGCGGTGTTATGTGATACGTTATGATATACTAATCGGTAAAATGATCGATTAATGATAGGTGATTTCATAAAAGATAAAACTAAGTTGAGAATAGTAAGCGGTAGCATCGATGCAAGTATCCTAACTTTGTATTTTCTTTATCTGATGGACAAGTGTAAGAATGTTTAAAATTATATTATTATTATTAATATACAGATTGTTAAAGCTATATTATATCGCCCATTGAATATCAACATGTTAGTATATGATAAATCAGATATATATTCTGTTCGTTAATTTCTAGAAATGATTATATAAGTGTCCCCACTTGGATAATTATTGTATTTAATCGCATGTTGATACACCTTTGATATACATATATATGTTGAATTATATAAGACCTTTGTTATGAAAACCCGATAGATATGAACATCCGAAAATGGGAAAATTTTATGCGCTTTAAAGTCGTGAAGCGAACGATAACATCGTTCATGTACATGTAGTATTGATCAATACAAGGTACAACGAAAGTGATCACCCTCCGTACGAAGTAAGTCATGACGGTTTCTGGATGAATTCTGTTTAAACCTTTTGAAAATGAAAACAATGTTCATGGTATGTCACAGAAACCTTGTATATAGACAATACACAGTTTCAAAAAAAAAAGTTTGAAAGAGGGTTGTTATGAATTATTATTGGTACAGATTATTTCACAACTATTGCATGGTTGTAGAAGAATATTATAAGGAAAACATTTAAATTCTTTCAGCTTACATATATATATATATATATATATATAATACTTGTTGGGCACTCAAATGTTCATCCTTGCTTAATTTAAATGTTTTCAGCTAAGTGTGAAGGACCAGAAAGTTCAGGCCGAGACAAAGGAAAAGGAAAGCTAACCAAATAAGAATTACGGCAGTATTTGTAATAGTTTTATATGATTATGAAGACTATGATATCTATTTATTTAATATCATGTAATAAATGACTAAAGGTTACGTACTTGGGAGAAAGACTATGATGTATATGTAAATTTAAGTTTAAGTTTTATATTATTATTAGTATTATTCCGCTCATAGAAATGGTATCGTGAAGTACCGAGTTCGGGTTTCAAGTATCCAGATTCGGGGACCTCACATCAACGGTCGCCTGTGCTCCATTGCTATTCTCAACATTCTCGGATGTCATTTTTAGATACTGCCACAAAACAAAGTTTTGATTGTGTCATGGAGTACCAGTTTTGATTGTGTCAGATCGTGATCCATGATTCACATCAAACTTTTGGAAGAGTCTGCAAGAGCAGTTGGGAACGCAGCTGAAGTTGAGTACGCCTTATCATCCCCAAACTGATGGACAGAGCGAGAGAACAATTCAGACATTAGAAGATATGTTGAGATCTTGCGTCATAGATTTTAAGGGTAGTTGGGATGATCATCTACCATATGATGCCCCCAAAATTAGGTATACAACACCCATCTTGGGTCGCCAAATACATGGTACAAAATTCAAATACAACTTACTAATACAAGCTGTAAAGCGGTGTACAATACGACAAAACATATAGCTAATGAGTTTGAATACAATTATTGTCTACTAGAGATTATACAAACTCAAAAGGAGTCCTCATTATAATTATTAACACACTATTTCACAAAAATATGAGGGACTACTAATGCTATCTTTGGGACCGTCACTCCATTCCCCGACTAGTCCCGCTATGTTCTCATTTCACGAAGAGAAACGGTGAAAGAAAGGTGAGCTCAACTAGCCCGAGAAGATATATTATGACCAAGATAATGCGAGAATAAATTATCGTTATCCTTCATGATGTTAAAGCGATAAAATATAACAACATCAAGTTTAATTGCGTGAACAAGCAATCCATTAAAAGAGTCAAGTAGAGAATAAAATCTACTATCTTTTATGATTTAAAAGATTTTTCATGACTTTTATCGCTGGGACTCAGCTTAATAAATAATCCACATCATCGAATCACCCCTGCACTACGGCCAAGTATATTCTTTAGTATCACGAGCACAAATTATCCATGCACTACAGCCAAGGACATTCGTGTATTTATTAATGGTCATGATCATGCCAACAACTGTCCATCAATGCACTACGGGCCAATGATAACTTTTACCACATCATTTGTAACATTACGGTCATGATTACACCGAATAATCCCTGGTCATAATCATACCAAGTCCATCTATGCACTCTGAATACAGATGACTTTCAACATAATATAAACATGAGGATGATGACAATGATATAAGAATTCAATAAAACAAGTTCAAGAATTAATTTATCCAGGAACTAATAATGTCCAAATTGTCAACATGATACTGCTTTGTAGAGTAAAATTCAAGAATGATCCGAAGAATATTTCCTTGAAAAGATACTGGATGAAGCGCAAATATCAAGGATATTCTACTAATTTCATGTAGTATAGAAGTCAAAACTTTAACCAACTGAGTATAATAAAGAATGGAATAACAAAAGAAATCACCATGCATGCGGAACCAGGTCAGGCAAAATTTGTACCGATAGGATGTTCCAACAGAATAATAAAGACGGAACCAGGTCCAGTGTAAAACACACAGACAGGATGTTCCAACAGAATAATAATAAAGACGAAACTAGGTCCGGTGTAAAACACACAGACAAGATGTTCCAACAGAATAATAATATAGACGGAACCAGTCGGTGTAAAACATGCATGAGGATGTTCCAATGAATAATAGAAGAATGTCACCAAGTATAGGGTAAACCAGCGTATCTGAGTTATTCCAGCGAGAATAATAAGCAATGGAATAACAACAATTCTCTTCATGAATAAGAAAGAATAACACCCTTACATTAGTAGGAGATTGAATCTGCGAGAGTGCAAGAATAACAAAATACTCTTCTTCTTTCTCTCTTATTCTCTCTATACTTTCTCTCTCTATAGCTTGAATTAATTAAGTGAAAATAATGAAGCACTAGGCCTCTATTTATAGAAGATTTCTAGCTTAACACTTGAAATGTGAAAAGGCAAGTGGCTTGACGATTGGTGATGTGAAAAGAAAAGTGGTTTGGCCTTTGTAATGTGAAACACCGAGTGGTTTGGCCTTTGTAATGTGAAACGACAATTGGTTCGGCCTTTTGTAATATAAAGCGGCAAGTGGTTTGACGTCTGGTAAAGGTAATTACTATTGACGAAAATAATTACTATTGTGAAGGTAATTACTATTATTTTGAAAAGACTCTTAGATGATGACGTATGCCCCCCCCCCATAAAATAACCAAACTTACCACAAGCGTCTCATAATAGACTCTTTATATACATCAAGGATTGAATAAATATTACCACAAATCATTTTATTTTTAATCAACACATATTTAATCTTTCAACAATTATTAATCATTTATAACTTGTCGTCTCAATTATTGATTTAATAATATAACATATTATCTGAGATGATACTATGACAATAATTGAATCAATAATATAAGAGATATGATCAAAAGAATTATTTGTAGCAATAATTGAGTATAAGTGAGTGACTTCTCACGTAAGCATCAATAATCTATGCAAACGCGTATTCTTTGTACTTTTTACTACCGAAAGTAGTTCAACAGTTTTAACGGTAACACCTCCGCCGTTATTTTCATAAAGTATTTTTTTGTCGTTTTCTCAATCCGACAATAATTTCATTGTGGGGTCCACCAATGATTGTGCCGTCGTACGAATATTCCTCGACAAAAAGAATACTCTCCGACCAAATGAATATTTTATAACAACTTGCTTACTTTGCAAAATTTATAAATATTACCCACAACTATAACATTATATCAAAAATAATATTTATAGAAAATTCATCTTTATTTATAAAAGTTGGGGTCTTACATACCATTAGTAGAATTTGCGTATAACAATAGTTATCATTCAAGCATATGTATGCCGCCTTACGAAGCTTTGTACGGAAGAAAGTGCAGAACACCGTTGTGTTGGGATGAAGTGGGAGAACGTCGAATGCTTGGACCAGAATTGGTGCAGCAAACATCGGATGTAGTGAAGTTGATACGGATGCATCTCATAGTAGCTCAAGACAGACAAAAGAAGTATGTGGACTCACATCGAGTGAATAGGGAGTTTGAGGTAGGCTCGTATGTATTTTTAAAGGTATCTCCCTGGAAAGGAAAGATACACTTTGGAAAGAAAGGGAAGTTAAGTTCAAGGTTTATGGGACCTTTTGAGGTATTAAAACGGGTGGGAGAGGTAGCTTATATGATAGCATTACCTCCAGACCTAGAACGAATACATAACGTGTTTCACGTATCTATGTTACGTCCTTATAAGCCAAATTATATGCACATAATAGAGTATGAGCCTATTCATATCGAGAAGGACTTAATGTACGAAGAGTTGCCGATTCAAATCATCGATAGAAAAGAGCAAGTTTTGCGGAACAAAGTTATACCTTCTGTAAAGGTGTTATGGAAGAACCACGATGCCGAGGAAGTAACGTGGGAATTGGAAGAAAAGATAAGGAATGATTACCCTCAGTTGTTTGCGTAATGTGAGACGAGATTTTGGGGACAGAATCTTTATAAGGGGAAAAGAATGTAACGACCGAGAAATTCGGATCTATTGTAAAATAATTTTTTTTATTAAATAATGAATAAAATTATATTATTTGTTATTATTATGTGTTAGTAAGATGAATGTCATTCTATAACCTAGAAACGTCAAAAAATCGTAGTATTTTGACTACGTGAAGGAATTAAAGTCTTTGAATTTCTAAGATGAAAATAAAAGCTTTTCGAGAAATTTTCAAAAAACACTATTCATTGATTTCTGCTTGGGAATTATTTTTGAACTTTCGAGAAATACGTAACGATAGAATATCGAGGTAAGACGGATTACGTAATAATAATTCGAGTATGGAAAACATAATTTTTTGCCTGCGAATTTAATTTGAGAACGTTAGGGAAAATAAAGCATTAAGAAGTTAAAGTAATGATCGTATAATACATAGGTGTTATACGAGATAATGAATACGAGTATGATAAGAAGTATTATACGAGTATGTATGAAGGGTGGTATGTCGTATATGTTGAATAAGTATACGAGTTAGAATATGAGAATAATACGTAGAGTATACGTTCTAAGGCTTTAAGCTATTTGTAAATGAATTTGTATGATTGTGTAGGAAGTGTATAGTCTAAATGGGATTGTGTTAAAGCCCAAGTATTGGTTAATGTAAATTCCAAGGTAAATTAATGCAAGCCCAAAAGCATAAATTAAGCTAAGTGAATTAAAGCCCAAATTAAGATCCAATGGGTGAAGAAGATCCAATGGGGCAACCCATGTGGGGCCATGATCACATGGGTGATCTTGGTGGCCAAGAAAAGAGTGTGATGAGCAAGCAAATAAGGTGATAAGCAAGTTAACTTAATAACTAAGTAATGAATAGTAAGGAGGTGGGATTGGATTAATGACCATTATGCCCTAACCTTGGCTTTCCTATAAATAGAGAGTCTTGGATTTCTTTTTCCTTGTTCAAAAACACCAACAACTTATAGCTTATTGGGTAGAGAGAAAAAGCAAGAAAAGTAAGAGTTAGTCTTTCTTAATCCAAGAAGCAAGAAGAATAAGAAAGCTTTGTTCATCAAAGGTAATAGCCTTTAAACTATTAGTCTTCCTATCTTCCATAGTAGCTTGATAGAGAAGTTGTAAGACCCTGAATTTTATGAAATAAAAGTATTCAATTTTCTTATAATTATTATTTTATTTCTTAAATGGTTAAATTGATAAAAGGTTAAAGTTAAGGGTGAAATGTGAAAATTTTTGCAAAGTATGCAAGTTGTTATAAAATATTCGTTTGGTCGGAAAATATTTTTTTTGTCGGGGAATATCCGTACGACGGCACAATCATTGGTGGACCCCACAATGGAAGTATTGTCGTAGTTAGAATACGACAGAATTATCTTTTTATAAAAATAACGGCGAAAGAGTTACCGTTAAAACTGTTGAACTACCCGGTAGTAAAAGTATAGTAATACGCATGATTGCATAGTAGCACATGATATTGATTATTGATGCTTACATAAGAAGTCACGCAGTTATACTCAATTATTTCTACAGTAATTGTTGCATCATATCTCTCATATTATTGATTCAATTATTGTCACAGTATCATCTATATAATATGTTTAATCTCATATTATTAATACGCATGATGAATAAGTTCGTGTTGATTAAAGATGAAATTGATAGTTCCATTGTGTGGGAATTATTAGTGTTAGTAGAAATTGATATTTATTTCGATAATAATTGATGTCTGGAGGGTTATATTGACCAATCGGGTATTCAGGACACTTTTTTGTGTCAGAGTACTATTCATGGGTAACTATTCACCCAGTTACTATTCACTCTAGTATTGTTAACTCGGGTATTTGGGACATTTTTCATGTCGGAGTACTATTCATGTGGTACTATTCCTGAAGTACTATTCACGGGGTACTATTCACCCAAAAAATATATTTCTTTTCGGTCCAAATCATTTTTGGGTACAATATTATTCCATGAGATGTGATAATTTTTCAGACCGTTGGTTGAAGTTATAATAGTAAATCAATATGGACCGTCCGTTTAAAAGTAAATCAATCTGGACCGTTCATGAATTAGTTTATATTCAGTCCATTCTCCTTTAAATAGAAGCTCATTCCTTCATTATTTCTTACGAATTCACTGAAACTCTAAAGAGAGAAACTATAGAGAGAAAGAAGAAAAGTATTCTTCTACTTCGCTACTCCAGTATTAAGTTTTTCTAAGGTAAGGGATATTATTTGTTGTACTCGTAAGGGGTATTATTTCTTTCGTATTCATGAAGAGAGCTATTGTTATTCAATTCCTTATTATTCTGTTGGAATAACCTGTATACGCGGACTACCGTATACATGGTGAAATTCTTCTGTTATTCCATTCTTTATTATTATGTTGGAATAACCTGTCTATGCAAAGTACCACATACATGGTGAAATTCTTTTGTTATTCCATTCTTTATTATTCTGTTGGAATAACCTGTCGGTGAGGTCTATCGCATGCCTGGTGAATTCCGTTGTTATTCCATTTTTTATTATTTTGTTGGAACATCCTGTCGGTGCGGATTACGTATGACCTGGTTCTATTCTTTGTTATTCTGTTGGAACATCCTCTCTGTGCGGATTACTCATGACCTGGTTCCATTCTTTATTATTCTGTTGGAATAACCTGTTTGTGCGGTCTATCGCATGCATGGTGAATTCTTCTGTTATTCCATTCTTTATTATTTTGTTGGAATAACCTGTCTATGTGGATTACCACATGCATGGTGAATGATCCTTCGTATTCATTCCTTATTAAATTGTGGAAATGATCTGTCTACGTGGATTACCGCACGGCTGGTGAAAATCCATTTACAGTTTCATATATTCTATTATACTCGGTTGGTTAAAGTTTTGGCTTCTATACTCCATGAAATTAGTGGAATATCCTTGATATTTGCGCTACATCCAGTATCTTTTCATGGAAAAATTCTTCTGAGCAGTCTTGAATTTTACTCCATAAAGTAGTATCATGTTGACAATTTGGACGTTATTGAGTTCAGGATAAATTAGCTTATAAATCTTTAAAATTATTCTTGAACTTGTTTTATTGAATTGTCATCATCCTCATGCTTATATTATGATGAAAGTCATCTTTGGCTTACGTGCATAGATGGACTTGGTATGATTATGACCAGGGATTATTCGGTATAATCATGACCGTAATGTGACGAATAATGTGGTAAAAGTCATCATTGGCCTGTAATTCATTAGTGGACAGTTGTTGGTATGATTATGACCAGGGATTATTCGGTATAGTCATGACCATTGACGATTACATGAATATCCTTGGCCGTGGAGCAGGGATGATTCGATTTTATTAATTAAGCTGAGTCTCAGCGATAAAGTTGATGAAAAACTTTTTAAATCATAGAAGATAGTAGATTTTATGCTCTACTTGACTCTTCTAATGAATGGCTTATTCCACTGCAGTTGCTGATCTAAAACTTGTTGTCTATTATATTCTATTACTTGTTATATGGTTGAAGGCTAAGGATAATTTATTATGCATTATCTTAGTCATAATATTTCTTACTGGGCTAGTTGAGCTCACCATTTATTTCACTGTTCTCTTCAGGAAATGAGAACGTAGCTGGGACTAGTCGGGGAACAGAGTGATGGTCCTAGATGGTGCATTAGTAGTCCTCACTATTCTGTGAAATAGTGTGATAAAAAATATAATGAGGACTCCTTTGAGTGTGAATATTGTCTAGATGACAATGTTTGTATTAAAACTCACAGCCTATGTTTTGTCATATTTTACACGACTGTTGTATAATTAAGTTGTATTTATATTCAGTACCTTGTATCTGGCGACTCAAGATGAGTGATGTATACATTTTGGGGCGCCATGGAAGTGATGAATGGTGGTGCATGTATGATAAGGACTATGAGAATGGTTAATCAATGGACTTAAGTCTTAATAAGCCGTAAATAAGCACTTTGTTCATAAATAAGTTATGAACTAAGGAAAAACTTGTAACATGTTTATATGGATGAAGTTTGTACGATAAGAAGATGTAAGGATGATGGTTAAAAGACTTAATCTATTATATGTTATGAAAAATGAAATCATAAGTAGTTTATACTTTGAAGAACAAGTAATAACTTATGGCTACTGAAATCATAAGTAGTTTATACCATAGTTTTGTGGCAGTGTTTGAAATGGCAACTGAAAATGTTAACAATGGAGTGAATGAGACCGTTGAGACACCTTTAATCACCAACCACGTTAATGTGATGTCGAATGAAGAAGAAATTAGAGATATCTACGTGGTGAGTGAAGAACTAATAGTTACACGAAAGCTAGCTAGTCGCAGAGGTAGCAACTGAGAGTGAGGAAGAAAAGGAAGAAGAGGAACCTGAGGAGAATTTATTAGAAGAATTTTATGATCAAAATTTAGAATTACAAAATCGTATTCATGAGTTAGAAGAGCAGGCTAAAGAACGACAGATAGTAGTGGAGCAAAGAGATGTAACAATTCAAAATTGTGTTACCCGATGTGCGATAGTTGAACAGAAGCACTCTTTGTCAGAGTATACGATATTAGAGCTAGAATCTAATAATGCTATGATCAAAGTTCTAATGAAAGAAGAAACAACTAAACGAATGAGAATGGAGGATGCATGGGTAAATGCCGCATGACGCGTTGATATTGTAGAAAAAGACATCCGATCCAATAAAGCCAAAATAGATGAAATAGATTTCGCTTTTTGGACAACAATTGGTAGAATCCATCATCGAGTTCGGAATTACCCTGTGCAGGGCGGTTAACCCCAATTCGATATGGATCGGAGAATAATGATTCAAATCATGGATCAGGAATGCGATGAAACAATTAATGGTGGAATGTCCTCTATAGAAAAGTCAGGTCTAGATAGGATGGTGACGCCAAAGAATGTCCTAGACAAGTCAAAATCGATAATTTAAAAGAGAGCTTTTATTTTGTGACGAGGAACACGAATGAAGTTATCACGAGTTAGTTAATTATAAATTCTTGCAAAGTCTATATCTTATTAGATACCGGTTCTACCAATTCTTTTATTTCTCCTACTTGCGTTCAACGTTTAAATTTGACTTCGGAGAAATAATACTTTGACTTATTGGTGGAAACTTCGATATTAGAAACCTTCGTTTCCTCCACTGTTTATAAATCTTATTGATTCAAATTGACACTTTCACATTACATGTCGATCTTATCTCTTTGAAAATACTTGCCTTTGATGTGATTTTAGGAATCGATTGGCCAACTACTCATCAAGCTTTTTGTAAGGTTGTTAGCTTTCATATACCTAACCAACCTGTTATGCGAATTCAAGCAACCAAACCACTAAAGTCAATCATTGTCATATCAAGTCATAAGTAAAGAGCCCCGAGCCTTTATCTGGTGACTTCCAAGTCTTGGGATGCACCAAAGCAAGACTTTCTGTAGGCGACGTCGTGAATGATGATGACAAGTTGATAGGTATCAATGTGACGTACTATCCAAGTCTTGGATGAGGGTCACAGTTTTAAATGATTTTTCTATTGTTAATAAATTTCCTGATGTATTCTTGAAGACTTCTTAGCCTACCCCTAGAGCGTGAAATCGAATTTTGTATTGACCCCAGTACAAAACCCATTTCTAAAACCCTCAAATATTTTCTTCACCCAAAATGAACGTGTAATGTGCCAAAGACGTTGGCTCGAGCTGTTGAAGATTACGATCGTACCATTCAATGTCATCGTGGGAAAAGCGAACGTGGTAGCTGACGCGTTGAGTAGAAGATCGTATGCGTTTATGAGTGTGATGTTGTTAACACAAAGACCCATTTCGTATAACTTACAAATGATGGAGATAGAGTTAAAGACTCTAGGGACCCACGTGAAGATAACGAATATACGAGTAGAATCGACTTTAATCGATAAAGTTAAAGGCAACTCAAGCTACACACACGAGTGCGATGAATGTGAAGAAGAAGGTTCAAGAGGCGTTATTCTAGAAGCAAGACTCGATGAAAGAGGAAATCTCAACCCTTGATTTTATTGGTCTATTTGAAATCCTTGATCGAGTAGGGGCTGTGGCCTATAGACTCATTTACCGCTAAGTATATCGCGTGTTCATAACGTTTTTCACGTATCGATGTTACGTAAATATGTGGATGACCCGAACCACATTATTGAATTAGAACTAGACAAGTTAGCAGAAGATTTAACGTACGAGGAGATACGTGTTAAAATCTTGGATAAGAGGGATCATATTCAACACTCAAAGGTTATACCTCAAGAGTTGGAATATGAAATGAAGTCAAGGTATCATCAACTATTCGGCATACCAGGTACGTACGTAAATTTTGAGGGAGAAATTTCATAAGGAGGGGAGATTGTAAGACCCCGAATTTTATGAAATGAAAGTATTCAATTTTCTTATAATTATTATTTTATTTCGTAAATGGTTAAATTGATAAAAGGTTAAAGTTAAGGGTGATATGTGAAAATTTTGCAAAGTATGCAAGTTGTTATAAAATATTCGTTTGGTCGGGGAATATTCTTTTTGTCGGGGAATATCCGTACAACGACACAATCATTGGTGGACCCCACAACGAAAGTATTGTCGTAGTTAGAAAACGACATGAATTATCTTTTATAAAAATAACGGCGAAAGTGTTACCGTTAAAACTGTTGAACTACCCGGTAGTAAAAGTACAGTAATACGCGTGGTTGCATAGTAGCACACAGTATTGATTATTGATGCTTACGTAAGAAGTCACTCAGTTATACTCAATTATTGCTACAGTAATTGCTGCATCATATCTCTCATATTATTGATTCAATTATTGTCACCGTATCATCTGTATAATATGTTATATTATTAAATCAATAATTGAGATGACAAAGTTATTCATATTATTATTTGCAATATTGACAATGTCTAGAAGTTCTGTCAAGGAGAGGTTGGTCACCTAATTGCGCGCTAATAAGGAGAAATCCTTATCGGAAAGCCCCATCTTTCCTGGAAACGACCTGGTTGTTAAATATTGTGCGTTATAATATTAATGATGAATAAGTTCGTGTTGATTAAAGATGAAATTGATAGTTCCATTGTATGGGAATTATTAGTGTTAAATGAAATCGATATTTATTTTGATCATAATTGATGTCTGGAGGTTATATTGACCAATCGGGTATTCGGGACACTTTTCGTGTCGAAGTACTATTCACGAGTTACTATTTACCTGATTACTATTCACTCGGTTACTATTCACTATAGTATTGTTCACTCGGGTATTTGAGACACTTTTTGTGTCGGGGTACTATTCATGTGGTACTATTTCTGAAGTACTATTCATGGGGTACTATTCACTGAGGAAAATATATTTCTTTTTGGTCCAAATTATTTTTGGGTACAATATTATTCCATGAGGAGATGTGATAATTTTTGGAAAGTTATAATAGTAAATTAATTGGTTGAAGTTATAATAGTATATCAATATGGACCATCCGTTTAAAAGTAAATCAATCTGGACCATTCATGAATTAGTTAATATTCAGTCCATTCTCCTATAAATAGAAGCTTATTCTTTCATTATTTCTTACGAATTCACTGAAACTCTAGAGAGAGAAACTATAAAGAGAAAGAAGAAAAGTATTCTGCTACTTTGCTACTCCAGTATTCAGTTTTTCTAAGGTAAGAGATATTATTTGTTATAATCGTAAGGGGTATTATTTCTTTCATGAAGAGAGTTATTCATGAAGAGAGCTATTGTTATTCAATTCCTTATTATTCTGTTGGAATAACTTTGTATCTGTGCGACTAACTAGTATACATGGTGAAATTCTTTTGTTATTCCATTCTTTATTATTATGTTGGAATAACTGACCTAGTTCCATGCAAAGTACCACATACATGGTGAAATTCTTTTGTTATTCCATTCTTTATTATTACATTGGAATAACTTCCGCTTGTGAGGTCTATCGCATGCACAGTGAATTCGTTGTTATTCCATTTTTTATTATTTTGTTGGAACATCCCGCCTAAGGATTACGTGATTTTTGGTTCTATTCTTTGTTATTCTGTTGGAACATCCTCTCTGTGCGGATTACTCATGACCTGGTTCCATTCTTTATTATTACATTGGAATAACTTTGTTTTTGTCATGATCTATCGCGATGCATGGTGAATTCTTACGTTATTCCATTCTTTATTATTTTGTTGGAATAACTTTGTCTATGTGGATTACCACATGCATGGTGAATGATCCTTCGTATTCATTCCTTATTAAATTGTGGAAATGATGCATCTACACGTGGATTACCGCTGCAATTTGGTGAAAATCCATTTACGTTTCATATATTCTATTATACTCGGTTGGTTAAAGTTTTGGCTTCTATACTCCATGAAATTAGTGGAATATCCTTGATATTTTGCGCTTACATCCAATATCTTTTCATGAAAAAATTCTTACGAGCATTCTTGAATTTTACTCCATAAAGTAGTATCATGTTGACAATTTGGACGTTATTGAGTTCAGGATAAATTAGCTTATAAATCTTTAAAATTATTCTTGAACTTGTTTTATTGAATTGTCATCATCCTCATGCTTATATTATGATGAAAGTCATCTTTGGCTTACGTGCATAGATGGACTTGGTATGATTATGACCGAGGATTATTCGGTATAATCATGGCCGTAATGTGACGAATAATGTGGTAAAATTCATCATTGGCACGTAATTCATTAGTGGATGATTGTTGGTATGATTATGACCGAGGATTATTCTTATGGTATAGTCATGACCATTGGCGATTACATGAATATCCTTGGATACTAAAGTGGAAGCGAGGATGATTCGATTTTATTAATTAAAGTGAGTCTCGTGATAAAGTTGATGAAAAACTTTTTAAATCATAGAAGATAGTAGATTTTATGCTCTACTTGACTCTTCTAATGAATGGCTTATTCCATCGCGATTCTTTGATCTAAAACTTGTTGTCTATTATATTCTATTACTTGTTATATGGTTGAAGGCTAAGGATAATTTATTACGCATTATCTTAGTCATAATATTTCTTCTTTGGGCTAGTTGAGCTCACCATTTATTTCAATGTTCTCTCGTGAAATGAGAACGTATTTGGGACTAGTCGGGGAAGGAGTGATGGTCTTAGATGGTGCATTAGTAGTCCCTCACTATATTCGTGAAATAGTGTGATAATAAATGTAATGAGGACTCCTTTGAGTGTGAATATTGTCTAGATGACAATGTTTGTATTAAAACTCATGACTATGTTTTGTCGTATTTTTTAGTTTATATTGTTGTATAATTAAGTTGTATTTGTATTCAGTACCTTGTATCTCGTGACTCAAGATGGGTGATGTATACCTGTTTTGGGGGCGTCACAGTTGGTATGAAATCTTAGGGATATGATCCCTGGCTGAGGTGTGAGACAAGAACTAGGAGGGGAGAGAAGGGAATTCCTTCGCTAGTATGACCTACCTAAGTTTATTTGGTATTTAATTGGTCGGTCAGAGTATAGGGATAATATTTGACATGTTAATTAACCATAGTTTTGTGGCAGTGTTTGAAATGGCAACTGAAAATGTTAACAATGGAGTGAATGAGACCGTTGAGACACCTTTAATCACCAACCACGTTAATGTGATGTCAGACGAAGAAGAAATTAGAGATATCTACGTGGTGAGTGAAGAACTAATAGTTACACCCGAGCTAGTCGCGCAGAGGTAGCGAGAGTGAGGAAGAAAAGGAAGAAGAGGAACCTGAGGAGAATTTATTAGAAGAATTTTATGATCGAAATTTAGAATTACAAAATCGTATTCATGAGTTAGAAGAAGCAAAGCAAAGAACGACAGATAGTAGTGGAGCAAAGAGATGTAACAATTCAAAATTGTGTTACCCGATGTGCGATAGTTGAACAGAAGCACTCTTTGTCAGAGTATACGATATTAGAGCTAGAATCTAATAATGCTATGATCAAAGTTCTAATGAAAGAAGAAACAACTAAACGAATGAGAATGGAGGATGCATGGGTAAATGCCGCGTGGCGTTGATATTGTGAAAAAGACATCCGATCCAATAAAGCCAAAATAGATGAAATAGATTTTCGCTTTTTGGACAACAATTAGTAGAATCCATCATCGAGTTTGAATTACCACATGCGAGGCGGTTAACCCCAATTCGATATGGATGGGAGAATAATGATTCAAATCATGGATCGGGGAATGCGATGAAGCAATTAATGGTGGAATGTCCTCTATAGAAAAGTCAGGTCTAGATAGGATGGTGACGCCAAAGAATGTCCTAGACAAGTCAAAATCGATAATTTAAAAGAGAGCTTTTATTTTGTGACGAGGAACACGAATGAAGTTATCACGAGTTAGTTAATTATAAATTCTTGCAAAGTCTATATCTTATTAGATACCGGTTCTACCAATTCTTTTATTTCTCCTACTTGCGTTCAACGTTTAAATTTGACTCTGAGAGAAATAATACTTTGACTTATTGGTGGAAACTTCGATATTAGAAACCTTCGTTTCCTCCACTGTTTATAAATCTTATTGATTCAAATTGACACTTTCACATTACATGTCGATCTTATCTCTTTGAAAATACTTGCCTTTGATGTGATTTTAGGAATCGATTGGCCAACTACTCATCAAGCTTTTTGTAAGGTTGTTAGCTTTCATATACCTAACCAACCTGTTATGCGAATTCAAGCAACCAAACCACTAAAGTCAATCATTGTCATATCAAGTCATAAGTAAAGAGCCCCGAGCCTTTATCTGGTGACTTCCAAGTCTTGGGATGCACCAAAGCAAGACTTTTCAGTAGCGACGTCGTGAATGATGATGACAAGTTGATAGGTATCAATGTGACGTGTTATCCAAGTCTTGGATGAGGGTCGCAGATTTTAAATGATTTTCTATTGTTAATAAATTTTCGATGTATTCTTGAAGACTTCTTAGCCTACCCTAGGCGTGAAATCGAATTTTTTTGTATTGACGATACAAAACCCATTTCTAAAACCCTCAAATATTTTCTTCACCCAAAATGAGCGTGTAATGCCAAAGAGCGTTGGCTCGAGTATTTGTTGAAGATTACGATCGTACCATTCAATGTCATCGTGGGAAAAGCGAACGTGGTAGCTGACGCGTTGAGTAGAAGATCGTATGCGTTTATGAGTGTGATGTTGTTAACACAAAGACCCATTTCGTATAACTTACAAATGATGGAGATAGAGTTAAAGACTCTAGGGACCCACGTGAAGATAACGAATATACGAGTAGAATCGACTTTAATCGATAAAGTTAAAGGCAACTCAAGCTACACACCCGGAGCTGATGAATGTGAAGAAGAAGGTTCAAGAGGGCGTTATTCTAGAAGCAAGACTCGATGAAGAGAGGAAATCTCAACCCTTGATTTTATTGGTCTATTTGAAATCCTTGATCGAGTAGGAACTGTGGCCTATAGACTCATTTACCGCTAAGTATATCGCGTGTTCATAACGTTTTTCACGTATCGATGTTACGTAAATATGTGGATGACCCGAACCACATTATTGAATTAGAACTAGACAAGTTAGCAGAAGATTTAACGTACGAGGAGATACGTGTTAAAATCTTGGATAAGAGGGATCATATTCAACACTCAAAGGTTATACCTCAAGAGTTGGAATATGAAATGAAGTCAAGGTATCATCAACTATTCGGCATACCAGGTACGTACGTAAATTTTGAGGGAGAAATTTCATAAGGAGGGGAGATTGTAAGACCCCGAATTTTATGAAATGAAAGTATTCAATTTTCTTATAATTATTATTTTATTTCGTAAATGGTTAAATTGATAAAAGGTTAAAGTTAAGGGTGAAATGTGAAAATTTTTGCAAAGTATGCAAGTTGTTATAAAATATTCGTTTGGTTGGGGAATATTCTTTTTGTCAGGGAATATCCGTACAACGGCACAATCATTGGTGGACCCCACAACGAAAGTATTGTCGTAATTAGAAAACGACAGAATTATCTTTTTATAAAAATAACGGCGAAAGTGTTACCGTTAAAACTGTTGAACTACCAGTAGTAAAAGTACAGTAATACGCGTGGTTGCATAGTAGCACACAGTATTGATTATTGATGCTTACGTAAGAAGTCACTCAGTTATACTCAATTATTGCTACAGTAATTGCTGCATCATATCTCTCATATTATTGATTCAATTATTGTCACAGTATCATCTGTATAATATGTTATATTATTAAATCAATAATTGAGATGACAAAGTTATTCATATTATTATTTGCAATATTGACAATGTCTAGAAGTTCTGTCAAGGAGAGGTTGGTCACCTAATTGCGCGCTAATAAGGAGAAATCCTTATCGGAAAGCCCCATCTTTCCTGGGAACGACCTGGTTGTTAAATATTGTGCGTTATAATATTAATGATGAATAAGTTCGTGTTGATTAAAGATGAAATTGATAGTTCCATTGTATGGGAATTATTAGTGTTAAATGAAATCGATATTTATTTTGATCATAATTGATGTCCGGAGGTTATATTGACCAATCGGGTATTCGGGACACTTTTCGTGGGGCAAGTCTTTATTCACGAGTTACTATTTACCCGATTACTATTCACTCGGTTACTATTCACTATAGTATTGTTCACTCGGGTATTTGAGACACTTTTTGTGTCGGGGTACTATTCATGTGGTACTATTTACGAAGTACTATTCATGGGGTACTATTCACTAGAAAAATATATTTCTTTTGGTCCAAATTATTTTTGGGTACAATATTATTCCATGAGGAGATGTGATAATTTTTTATTGGTTGAAGTTATAATAGTCAATATGGATTGTTGAAGTTATAATAGTATATCAATATGGACCATCCGTTTAAAAGTAAATCAATCTGGACCATTCATGAATTAGTTAATATTAGTAAATCCATTCTCCTATAAATAGAAGCTTATTCTTTCTATTATTTCTTCATTATTTCAATTGAAACTCTAGAGAGAGAAACTATAAAGAAAGAAGAAAAGTATTCTGCTACTTTGCTACTCCAGTATTCAGTTTTTCTAAGGTAAGAGATATTATTTGTTATAATCGTAAGGGGTATTATTTCTTTCGTATTCATGAAGAGAGCTATTGTTATTCAATTCCTTATTATTCTGTTGGAATAACCTGTATACGCGGACTACCGTATACATGGTGAAATTCTTCTGTTATTCCATTCTTTATTATTATTATGTTGGAATAACTAGTTCCATTCATTCTATGCTGGAAAAGTACCACATACATGGTGAAATTCTTTTGTTATTCCATTCTTTATTATTCTGTTGGAATAACCTGTCGGTGAGGTCTATCGCATGCCTGGTGAATTCCGTTGTTATTCCATTTTTTATTATTTTGTTGGAACATCCTGTCGGTGCGGATTACGTATGACCTGGTTCTATTCTTTGTTATTCTGTTGGAACATCCTCTCTGTGCGGATTACTCATGACCTGGTTCCATTCTTTATTATTCTGTTGGAATAACCTGTTTGTGCGGTCTATCGCATGCATGGTGAATTCTTCTGTTATTCCATTCTTTATTATTTTGTTGGAATAACCTGTCTATGTGGATTACCACATGCATGGTGAATGATCCTTCGTATTCATTCCTTATTAAATTGTGGAAATGATCTCATCACATGGATTACTGCATGCTACCGGTGGTGAAAATCCATTTTCTGATTTCATATATTCTATTATACTCGGTTGGTTAAAGTTTTGGCTTCTATACTCCATGAAATTAGTGGAATATCCTTGATATTTGCGCTTACATCCGAGATCTTTTCATGAAAAAATTCTTACGAAAGCATTCTTGAATTTTACTCCATAAAGTAGTATCATGTTGACAATTTGGACGTTATTGAGTTCGTGATAAATTAGCTTATAAATCTTTAAAATTATTCTTGAACTTGTTTTATTGAATTGTCATCATCCTCATGCTTATATTATGATGAAAGTCATCTTTGGCTTACGTGCATAGATGGACTTGGTATGATTATGACCGAGGATTATTCGGTATAATCATGGACCGTAATGTGACGAATAATGTGGTAAAAGTCATCATTGGATTATGGTAATTCATTAGTGGATGGTTGTTGGTATGATTATGAAAACAGGATTATTCGGTATAGTCATGACCATTGACGATTACATGAATATCCTTGGCCGTGGAGCAGGGATGATTCGATTTTATTAATTAAGCTGAGTCTCAGCGATAAAGTTGATGAAAAACTTTTTAAATCATAGAAGATAGTAGATTTTATGCTCTACTTGACTCTTCTAATGAATGGCTTATTCCACTGCAGTTGCTGATCTAAAACTTGTTGTCTATTATATTCTATTACTTGTTATATGGTTGAAGGCTAAGGATAATTTATTATGCATTATCTTAGTCATAATATTTCTTACTGGGCTAGTTGAGCTCACCATTTATTTCACTGTTCTCTTCAGGAAATGAGAACGTAGCTGGGACTAGTCGGGGAACAGAGTGATGGTCCTAGATGGTGCATTAGTAGTCCTCACTATTCTGTGAAATAGTGTGATAAAAAATATAATGAGGACTCCTTTGAGTGTGAATATTGTCTAGATGACAATGTTTGTATTAAAACTCACAGCCTATGTTTTGTCATATTTTACACGACTGTTGTATAATTAAGTTGTATTTATATTCAAAGACCTTGTATCTGGGGCGACTCAAGATGAGTGATGTATACATTTTGGGGGCGGCCATGTAGTGATGAATGGTGGTGCATGTATGATAAGGACTATGAGAATGGTTAATCAATGGACTTAAGTCTTAATAAGCCGTAAATAAGCACTTTGTTCATAAATAAGTTATGAACTAAGGAAAAACTTGTAACATGTTTATATGGATGAAGTTTGTACGATAAGAAGATGTAAGGATGATGGTTAAAAGACTTAATCTATTATATGTTATGAAAAATGAAATCATAAGTAGTTTATACTTTGAAGAACAAGTAATAACTTATGGCAACTGAAATCATAAGTAGTTTATACCATAGTTTTGTGGCAGTGTTTGAAATGGCAACTGAAAATGTTAACAATGGAGTGAATGAGACCGTTGAGACACCTTTAATCACCAACCACGTTAATGTGATGTCAGACGAAGAAGAAATTAGAGATATCTACGTGGTGAGTGAAGAACTAATAGTTACACCCGAGCTAGTCGCAGAGGTAGCAACTGAGAGTGAGGAAGAAAAGGAAGAAGAGGAACCTGAGGAGAATTTATTAGAAGAATTTTATGATCAAAATTTAGAATTACAAAATCGTATTCATGAGTTAGAAGAGCAGGCTAAAGAACGACAGATAGTAGTGGAGCAAAGAGATGTAACAATTCAAAATTGTGTTACCCGATGTGCGATAGTTGAACAGAAGCACTCTTTGTCAGAGTATACGATATTAGAGCTAGAATCTAATAATGCTATGATCAAAGTTCTAATGAAAGAAGAAACAACTAAACGAATGAGAATGGAGGATGCATGGGTAAATGCCGCATGACGCGTTGATATTGTAGAAAAAGACATCCGATCCAATAAAGCCAAAATAGATGAAATAGATTTCGCTTTTTGGACAACAATTGGTAGAATCCATCATCGAGTTCGGAATTACCCTATGTGCAGGGCGGTTAACCCCAATTCGATATGGATCGGAGAATAATGATTCAAATCATGGATCAGGAATGCGATGAAACAATTAATGGTGGAATGTCCTCTATAGAAAAGTCAGGTCTAGATAGGATGGTGACGCCAAAGAATGTCCTAGACAAGTCAAAATCGATAATTTAAAAGAGAGCTTTTATTTTGTGACGAGGAACACGAATGAAGTTATCACGAGTTAGTTAATTATAAATTCTTGCAAAGTCTATATCTTATTAGATACCGGTTCTACCAATTCTTTTATTTCTCCTACTTGCGTTCAACGTTTAAATTTGACTTCGGAGAAATAATACTTTGACTTATTGGTGGAAACTTCGATATTAGAAACCTTCGTTTCCTCCACTGTTTATAAATCTTATTGATTCAAATTGACACTTTCACATTACATGTCGATCTTATCTCTTTGAAAATACTTACCTTTGATGTGATTTTAGGAATCGATTGGCCAACTACTCATCAAGCTTTTTTGTAAGGTTGTTAGCTTTCATATACCTAACCAACTTTGTTATGCTAATTCAAGCAACCAAACCACTAAAGTCAATCATTGTCATATCAAGTCATAAGTAAAGAGCCCCGAGCCTTTATCTGGTGACTTCCAAGTCTTGGGATGCACCAAAGCAAGACTTTCTGTAGGCGACGTCGTGAATGATGATGACAAGTTGATAGGTATCAATGTGACGTACTATCCAAGTCTTGGATGAGGGTCACAGTTTTAAATGATTTTTCTATTGTTAATAAATTTCCTGATGTATTCTTTAAGACTTCTTAGCCTACCCTAGAGGCGTGAAATCGAATTTTGTATTGACCCCAGTACAAAACCCATTTATAAAACCCTCAAATATTTTCTTCACCCAAAATGAACGTGTAATGTGCCAAAGACGTTGGCTCGAGCTGTTGAAGATTACGATCGTACCATTCAATGTCATCGTGGGAAAAGCGAACGTGGTAGCTGACGCGTTGAGTAGAAGATCGTATGCGTTTATGAGTGTGATGTTGTTAACACAAAGACCCATTTCGTATAACTTACAAATGATGGAGATAGAGTTAAAGACTCTAGGGACCCACGTGAAGATAACGAATATACGAGTAGAATCGACTTTAATCGATAAAGTTAAAGCAACTCAAGCTTAACACACCGGGAGTTGATGAATGTGAAGAAGAAGGTTCAAGAGGGCGTTATTCTAGAAGCAAGACTCGATGAAGAGAGGAAATCTCAACCCTTGATTTTATTGGTCTATTTGAAATCCTTGATCGAGTAGGAACTGTGGCCTATAGACTCATTTACCGCTAAGTATATCGCGTGTTCATAACGTTTTTCACGTATCGATGTTACGTAAATATGTGGATGACCCGAACCACATTATTGAATTAGAACTAGACAAGTTAGCAGAAGATTTAACGTACGAGGAGATACGTGTTAAAATCTTGGATAAGAGGGATCATATTCAACACTCAAAGGTTATACCTCAAGAGTTGGAATATGAAATGAAGTCAAGGTATCATCAACTATTCGGCATACCAGGTACGTACGTAAATTTTGAGGGAGAAATTTCATAAGGAGGGGAGATTGTAAGACCCCGAATTTTATGAAATGAAAGTATTCAATTTTCTTATAATTATTATTTTATTTCAGTAAATGGTTAAATTGATAAAAGGTTAAAGTTAAGGGTGAAATGTGAAAATTTTTTGCAAAGTATGCAAGTTGTTATAAAATATTCGTTTGGTTGGGGAATATTCTTTTTGTCGGGAATATCCGTATAACCAACACAATCATTGGTGGACCCCTAACGAAAAGTATTGTCGTAATTAGAAAACTACGTAATTATCTTTTATAAAAATAACGGCGAAAGTGTTACCGTTAAAAGCTGTTGAACTACCCGGTAGTAAAAAGTACAATAATCTGGCGTGGTTGCATAGTAGCACACAAGATTGATTATTGATGCTTACGTAATAAGTCACTCGAGTTATACTCAATTATTGCTACGAAGAATTGTCGCATCATATCTCTCATATTATTGATTCAATTATTGTCATAGTATCATCGTATAATATGTTATATTATTAAATCAATAATTGAGATGACAAAGTTATTCATATTATTATTTGCAATATTGACAATGTCTAGAAGTTCTGTCAAGGAGAGGTTGGTCACCTAATTGCGCGCTAATAAGGAGAAATCCTTATCGGAAAGCCCCATCTTTCCGGAAACGACACGGTTGTTAAATATTATGCGTTATAATATTAATGATGAATAAGTTCGTGTTGATTAAAGATGAAATTGATAGTTCCATTGTATGGGAATTATTAGTGTTAAATGAAATCGATATTTATTTTGATCATAATTGATGTCTGGAGGTTATATTGACCAATCGGGTATTCGGGACACTTTTCGTGTCGAAGTACTATTCACGAGTTACTATTTACCCGATTATTTATTCACTTAAGGTTACTATTCACTATAGTATTGTTCACTCGGGTATTTGAGACACTTTTTGTGTCGGGGTACTATTCATGTGGTACTATTTCTGAAGTACTATTCATGGGGTACTATTCACCCGAAAAATATATTTCTTTTTGGTCCAAATTATTTTTGGGTACAATATTATTCCATGAGGAGATGTGATAATTTTTCAGACCGTTGGTTGAAGTTATAATAGTATATCAATATGGACCATCCGTTTAAAAGTAAATCAATCTGGACCATTCATGAATTAGTTAATATTCAGTCCATTCTCCTATAAATAGAAGCTTATTCTTTCATTATTTCTTACGAATTCACTGAAACTCTAGAGAGAGAAACTATAAAGAGAAAGAAGAAAAGTATTCTGCTACTTTGCTACTCCAGTATTCAGTTTTTCTAAGGTAAGAGATATTATTTGTTATAATCGTAAGGGGTATTATTTCTTTCGTATTCATGAAGAGAGCTATTGTTATTCAATTCCTTATTATTACATTGGAATAACTTTGTATGAATGCAGGACTCACCTTAGTATACATGGTGAAATTCTACGTTATTCCATTCTTTATTATTATGTTGGAATAACTTTGTCTTCCATGCAAAGTACCACATACATGGTGAAATCGGTGAATACTTTTGTTATTCCATTCTTTATTATTCTGTTGGAATAAACCGCTTCGGTGAGGTCTATCGCATGCACAGTGAATTAGTTGTTATTCCATTTTTATTATTTTGTTGGAACATCCTTCGCCAGGTGCGGATTACGTATGACTGGTTCTATTCTTTGTTATTCGTTGGAACATCCTCTCTCGTGCGGATTACTCATGACTGGTTCCATTCTTTATTATTACATTGGAATAACTTTGTTTGTCTCGATCTATCGCATGCATGGTGAATTCTTCTGTTATTCCATTCTTTATTATTTTGTTGGAATAACCTGTCTATGTGGATTACCACATGCATGGTGAATGATCCTTCGTATTCATTCCTTATTAAATTGTGGAAATGATCTGTCTACGTGGATTACCGCACGGCTGGTGAAAATCCATTTACAGTTTCATATATTCTATTATACTCGGTTGGTTAAAGTTTTGGCTTCTATACTCCATGAAATTAGTGGAATATCCTTGATATTTGCGCTACATCCAGTATCTTTTCATGAAAAAATTCTTCTGAGCAGTCTTGAATTTTACTCCATAAAGTAGTATCATGTTGACAATTTGGACGTTATTGAGTTCAGGATAAATTAGCTTATAAATCTTTAAAATTATTCTTGAACTTGTTTTATTGAATTGTCATCATCCTCATGCTTATATTATGATGAAAGTCATCTTTGGCTTACGTGCATAGATGGACTTGGTATGATTATGACCAGGGATTATTCGGTATAGTCATGACCATTGACGATTACATGAATATCCTTGGCCGTGGAGCAGGGATGATTCGATTTTATTAATTAAGCTGAGTCTCAGCGATAAAGTTGATGAAAAACTTTTTAAATCATAGAAGATAGTAGATTTTATGCTCTACTTGACTCTTCTAATGAATGGCTTATTCCACTGCAGTTGCTGATCTAAAACTTGTTGTCTATTATATTCTATTACTTGTTATATGGTTGAAGGCTAAGGATAATTTATTATGCATTATCTTAGTCATAATATTTCTTCTTTGGGCTAGTTGAGCTCACCATTTATTTCCTTTGTTCTCTTGAGGAAATGAGAGCGTAAATGGGACTAGTCGGGGAACAGAGTGATGGTCCTAGATGGTGCATTAGTAGTCCTCACTATTCTGTGAAATAGTGTGATAAAAAATATAATGAGGACTCCTTTGAGTGTGAATATTGTCTAGATGACAATGTTTGTATTAAAACTCACAGCCTATGTTTTGTCATATTTTACACGACTGTTGTATAATTAAGTTGTATTTATATTCAGTACCTTGTATCTGGCGACTCAAGATGAGTGATGTATACCTGTTTTGGGGGCGTCACAGAAGTGATGAATGGTGGTGCATGTATGATAAGGACTATGAGAATGGTTAATCAATGGACTTAAGTCTTAATAAGCCGTAAATAAGCACTTTGTTCATAAATAAGTTATGAACTAAGGAAAAACTTGTAACATGTTTATATGGATGAAGTTTGTACGATAAGAAGATGTAAGGATGATGGTTAAAAGACTTAATCTATTATATGTTATGAAAAATGAAATCATAAGTAGTTTATACTTTGAAGAACAAGTAATAACTTATCATGTAACTAAGTTGATGTAATATGTATGTTAAGATGTTAATATAATGGATTGAATCCATTTGAAACGATGAACAAATCATAAGTAACGAAGTTATGCCGGAATTCACATGATTAGACGATAATCGTCGAATTCGTGAAATTCTCGGAATGGAAGTCAAATATTGATATTGAGCACAAAAATGTTGGTTTTCGATGGGAACAAGTCTTATTTGGCATTATAGAGTTGCAGACTCAAAAATGACCGAATTCCGACTTAGAACGAAGAAACGAGCATTGAACGTTCACAGACGTTTATCGTTTTTGTTAAAAATGAACTCATTGGTGAATTTCGAGTTAACGAAGTCGAAAATATAAAATTCTTACATGAACATGTAGAGTATGTGATTTGTGAGCTAATGGCTTTTGAACGAGCCAATTCGGACTTACAATGATCAAATTTGGAGTCCGGGAAGTTCACTAAGTAGAAAAAGTGTCAAATTTTTCTGGTGCACAGAGTTAGGCGTATGGCAAAATTTAATGAGAAAATAGGTGGCGTTACGGTACAGAAAGCGATCTTAGAAAATGCTATGACCTACTAGAGTTTCGTGGCCAGTACATGACAGTAGATAACGCTTAGGACTTCGTCCGCATGTCATGTTGAGCCGGACCCGAACATCGAAGAGTGGTCTTGAAGCAGTCATTGGCTAACAAGAAGGAAGTTAATCTTTGCAATACCAACCTTAGGGATTTCATAGTAATGAAAGTTTATAAGTGAAGTAAGAATATTAATTGATTAGTAATGAACTAAAGCTTAATTTAACATTGTTAAGACATTGTTAAACCCTTAAGTATGATAACTAAAGGTTGAAGATAATCATTTGAACGTGAACGTAAGGACGATGTAAACTATAATGGCAAGCCGGAACCAATAGTAACAAATTTAATATATGATTAGATTGAGAAGAAGGGTAAGATATAGTAATAATCATACTTGATTATATATTATCAAATGTGTTACGTTATGTGATCATATATTGTAGAGACCTTAAAGACTTAAAGTGAACGTGTAATAACAGTAGCAGACGCTAAAGGCAAGTGTTCTAACCCTTGTCTCAGTTCAATCTGGACAAGCTTTGTGATTCACGTATTCTTACGCATGAATTGATGTATAATGAAGTCAAAGCCAATTCTTTCGGCTACACTTGCGATATATTGGATTTTTTATAATCTATCAAAGTATTGTCAATGTTTTGCCAAATTATTTGGTGTAGTTTTCAAATGAAGACTGAGTATGCTAAACAAATGTTTTGTCGTCAAACGACAGGCACGTGAGGGTACCACAACTTAAACGTACATAAGTGTTGATCAACATAGAGTACTATAGGTGATAAGTGGATTTTATATCCACGAATCGATTCCTAATCCAAGCTTAATCGGTGTTAATTCCTCGCGTTTATGTTTTATTTTACTTGTTTATTTTATTTAATGTGAAGGTGTGGTGGTGTAGCATTTGAGCATAAAAGGAGTGCAATTGTAGTAACAATGTGGCAAGCAAAGAAGAAAATAGAAATCAGCAAAAATACCCTACCCCGTAAGGTGCCTATTTTAGTTTTATACCCCGCCAAATGGCGTTTTCCATGTATATACCCCGTGGGAGAAGGTTGCCAATCTGGGCAATCCTTTGTTGATTCAAACACTGCTAGCATATGGACTTTAAGTGATGGCTTGGCGTTTGGACTCTAAATGACATGGGACTTCAACCAAAACTCATTTATTGGATATATATTGAGCAACGAACAACAAGATCATCATCATGCAAAGCAATTAACAGAGATTAAGGACAGATTTCCATAGCGAGCATCGGAGTGAAGATTTTGAAGAACTTTTATATCGATTACGTATTAAGGCTAAACTGAAGGGTGTTCTGCATTATTCTTCTTCTTTAGTTTTATATTTTTAATTGAAAAGATGTTATCTTTAATTTATTCAGTTATTATTTCATTTATGATGAACTAAATACTTTTAAGGCTTAAGACGGATCTTTAAGTGGAACGATTATTATGTAATCTGTGATTTCAGTTTAATAAGCTATTATCCGGTTTATCTATATTAATTTGAGCTTGAATTTATGAATTGTGATGACTAGGTTTTTAACCTATGATTTATGTTCATTTGGCTTGTTATATTGCTAGTTTTGTTTTGGCACTTGCATTTACTTTTGATGGGTTTTGCACTTGTTGTAGGTTAATCAGGTTGATTCATCGAGATGTGAACAGTGGAGGAGTTTTTGAGCACAAATGGTAGTTTACATTGACACTGTAGTGAACCGCCTTGATGATGAAAAGCGATGAAGCGTAGAGCGACTGGAGCACGATTGAGTCTTGATGTGTGTGAGGCTTGCGGTCTTCATGGATACACTATGGCTAAGCGGGCGTCTTTGGTAGGAAATTGTCTTGGGAAGTCTTTGTGAATTAGGAGAGTTTCTCTTAGGCAGAAGTTAGAAGTGGGTTAGGAGTCATGGTATAAAGGGAGAGTAGATATATGTTGATCTAGACGTACTTAGAGAGGGGTCGATCAATCTAGACTTACTTGGAGAAGGTTTTTGAAGAGCAAGGGCTTGGAGGAACGAAAAAGAGGAATAATTTCACGAAGATTTCAGAATCGAAGGGCGAGAAGGGTGGTGTATTACTATTCTTCTCTAATTTCTATCTTCTGTAATTGGGATGATGTTTTCTTTTTTTATTCAGTATTTAATTCATTGGTTATGAACTAAATTACTTATTAGGCTTATAATGGATCTTTAAGTGGAACGATGATTATGTAACCTCGGTTTTCAGTTTAATTAAGCTATTATGCAGTTTATCTATATTAATTGAAGCTTGAATTTATGAATTGCTTGATCAACAATTTTATGCGGATTGTATGAATTCGAGAGATAAAATATAAATCTAGACTTAGTTAATATAGCATGTCATGAATTTTGTGAATAGATGATTCTTGATTATTGTTGAGGTAGAGATATACTTGACATCAAATGTAATCATGAAGAGAACTTGAACTTAAACCTTACATAATTAGAATTCACATAGAGATATAGTGAGTTGATTAATTAGGGTGTTTGACTTAATTCTATCTTAATTGTGGATTTGGGTTAATACGGTGTTAATATATCGAGAGGTGGTTAATACTATTTTTGTGTTTTTGATTAATAAACTGGGATAGTGAATTAAACTGGAATAAGGGGATAATAATCAGAGGGATGCTTAGAGTGAAGTTACGAGCCTAATTCTCTAATATTTGCTTGAAAATTCAGATTTAGGGTTTGTTGGTATTGAGTTGATTTTTAATAATTTTAATATTTTCAATATAAGCTGGAAATTGATTGGTTTAATAAAATTAGGATTAATAGAAGATTGGTAGTTCCAAGGTAAATTTGTTGCTAAATCTCTGAGGGAACGATACTTTACTTACTATTATATTACTTGTTGACCACATATACTTGCGTGTGGAGCGGATATAGATTTTACCCAACAAGTTTTTAGGCGGGGATTCTTGAAGTGATTTGATCTGATTTTATTATTTTTGCAATATCGGTTTAATTAGTCGATTTTACTTAAACACATTTTTTTTATTTTGTTTGTTCTTGAATTTCGAGGTTTTGATATTGGTTTATGCAAACTCGATCAAAAAATCCGGACTTGCTTACCTTTTGAGGGATAGAAGAAGGTTTGAGTTAAGTAAGTGGATTTCAAAGAGGTTAAGTGAAAACTGGATAAGGACGAAAAAAGAAGACGAAATTGAGATTTTGCAATACCTAAGGTGGAAAACTCGATCAGGTAGGAAGAAGAAATATTGAAATAAAGCACAGGACAATTCAAATGATATAATTGAGGTGTTTGGGGAATGGCAAATGGCGATCTAATGAGCATTTAATCGATTTTCTAGAAATATGTGACACTTTCAAGTATAATGGGGTGTCGGATAAGGCGAGTTAGACGCTTGTTCCCATTCACTCTGCGAGACAAGGCGAAGAGTTGGTTACACTCTCTACCGGTAGGTTCGATAATGACGTGGGAGGACTGGCTCGAAATTCTTAGCAAAATTCTTCCACTTTGCAAAAGCTGCGAAGATGAGGAAGCGAGATTACCATGTTTGATCGCAACATGGGGAGTTCTTTGTATGAGGCGTGGGAGAGATACTGAAGAATTGCTTAGAAAATGCCCACATCATGGGTTTGTCAAGTGGTTGCAAATGAATACATTTTTACAAGCGGACTACATGAGAATCTCGAGCAGTATTGATGCGGCATCGGGGGGCGTTTATGGCTAAGACTTATGAGGAGGCATACCGGTTGATAGAGACTATGGTACGCTAACAATTATCGATTATTACGACAAGAATGACACAACCTACGATTCATTTGGAGTGTTAGAAGTAGATGGAGTGACGGCAATAACGGCACAGATTTCAGCATTCTCTAAGAAGTTCGACGTGTGGTCAGGGGGACAGACGCAGATAGTTGTAATTATTTATGAGTTATGCGCAGGGGAACATTCGACGGATCAATGCGCAATCAACCCAGAGTCGGTACAATTCATGAGTAGCTACAATAGAATTCCTCAGAATACATATCAAAATGCATATAATCAGGGGAATAGGAATAATCAGAATCAGTCATGGAAAAATAATCAGAATCAATAAGCTCCATGACCATCGTATCCCCCAGGGTTTCAGAATCAACAACAACCAGTTCAACGTCAAGAGAGGAAATCGGATTTAGAGGAATTGATATCAAAGTATATAACAAGTAACGAGGTAGCTATGAAGAATCAAGCAATGGCAATGAAATCACAAGAAATGGACATCAAGAATTTAGAAAACTAGATGGGACAAATTGCTTTAGCATTGAACAATAGACCACTGAGGACCCTACCAAGTGAGTGAAAGAAATCAAAGGAAATCATGAGCACGTGTCGAGCGGTCACCTTGAGGAGTGGAAAATAGATGGTTGGGAAAGATACGAAAAAATTCAAATTTGTCTACGATGATAAGAGTAATGATAACATAGTGGATGCAGAAAAATAGGATGTGAACACGCAATTTGAGAAAACAAAGTTAGATAACACGCCAGTTGTGTATCCGCCACTGCTATTTCAGCAAAGAGTTCAAAAGCAGAAATTAGACAAGCAATTTGCAAAGTTCTTGGAAGTATTTAAGAAATTGCAGATTAACATCCCGTTTGCGGAAGCCCTAGAGAAAATACAGAGTTATGCAAAATTCATGAAAGGGATTCTGTCTAGAAAGAAGAAGTTAGAAGATTTTGAGGCGTGTGGCACTTATGAGAGGAGTATAGCGCGGTTTTACAGCGAAAGTTGCCACCCAAGTTGAAAGATCCGGGGAGTTTTACCATTCCATGCACGATCGGGAATACGGCTTTCAATAAATGCTTATGTGATTTAAGAGTGAGTGTGAACCTTATGCCGTTATCAGTTTACATAGAATTAGGATTGCCAGCTCCAAAGCCTACGAACATCTCATTACAGTTGTCAGATAGGTTAGTCACATATCCGAGAGGCATTGTGGAAGACATATTGGTCAAGGTTGATAAGTTTATATTCCCATGATTTCATTATTCTAGATTTTGAGGAGGACAAGAACATCCGATTATCCTAGGGAGACCTTTCTTGGCGACGGGTAGGACACTCATCGGACGTACAAAAAGGTGAATTAACGATGAGGTCCAAGATCAAGAAGTTAAGTTTAACGTTTTTAAAGCCATGAAATTTCTAGCGGATGAAGAAGAGTGTTTTCGGATGGAAATCATTGATCAAATAGTCAACGAAGAGATGGGAAAGAATCTGAGCAACGATCTTCTAGAGACAACATTATTGGGGGATGAGGAGTTCGATGAGCCAGAATTTATGGACTACTTAAAGATGTTAGACTCATTGCCACGAGAGAAGCCGATTCAAAACACCTTGTGAATTACTACACACGGAGGAGATAGCCATAAAAAAAAAATTGAGACCATCATTGGACGAGCCACCAACTCTTGAACTCAAGCCACTCCTAAACATCTCGGTATGCGTATTTAGGACAATTCAAATTCTTACACTGTAATTATTTCATTGCACTTAATGATTTGCGGGAAGAGAAGTTGCTAAGGGTGCTTAGAGAACATAAAGCGGCGATAGGGTGGGCGATAAGCGGATATCGAGGAATTAACCCTTCGTTTTGCATGCATAAGATTACGATGGAAGATGGCGTAAAACCAGCGGTGGAAGCAACAACGACGACTTAACCCAATTATGAAGGAAGTAGTAAAGAAGGAAATTCTAAAATTATTGGATGCCGGAATCATCTACCCGATCTCCGACAGTAAGTGGGTTAGTCCGGTTCATTGTGTGCCGAAGAAGGTGGGAATGATTGTGGTACAAAATGAAGATAATGAGTTAATCTGAAGCAAAGCGATAATGAGGTTGGAGGGTGTGCATCGATTATAGGAAGTTGAACAAGGCAACCGAAAAGATCATTTTCCGCTACCCTTTCTCGACCGGATGTTGGAATGATTGGCGGGTCACGACTTTTTCTTGTCTATTGGATGGGTACTTTCGGCTATAACAGATTGCCATCGCTCTTGAGGATCGAGAAAACCACATTTACATGTACCCTACGGCGCGTTGGCGTTCGAGAAGAATGTCATTCGGGTTATGTAATGCACGGCTACCTTCAACGCGGTGTATGATGGCCATTTTCTCCGATATGGTGGAGAAAAGCGTGGAAGTTTTCATGGATGACTTTTCTGTCCATGGAGATAATTTTGATACATGTCTTGGGAATTTGGTAATGGTGTTACAGCAATGCGAAGATACAAACCTTGTACTTAACTGGAAAAAAATGCCACTTCATGGTTGAGGTGGGCATAATTTTGGGCCTGAGGTTTCGGATCAAGAATTTGGAAGTTGACAAGGCTAAGTTGGACACGATCGAGAAACTACCTCCATCGAGCTCGATAAAAGGAATCGGAAGTTTTTTAGGACATCTTTGGGTTCTCTGGAAGATTCATAAAGGACTTATCTAAAATTACAAAACCATTGTGCAGTCTTTTAGAGAAGGAATCTGTGTTTAGTTTTGATGAGGAATGTAAGTCGCCTTTCGAGCTGTTGAAAAAGAAGTTAACTACAGCCCCAGTTATCGTCGCTCCAGATTGGAATATACCTTTCGAGCTAATGTGTGATGCAAGTGACTATGTAGTCGGGGCTGTTTTGGACCAACACCGAGAGAAGGTATTTCATGCCATTTATTATGCAAGCAAGACACTCATAGAGACTCAAATGAATTATAAAACTACGGAAAAGGAACTGCTTGCAATGGTGTATGCGTTTGACAAATTCCGGGCATACTTGATAGGCACTAAGGTGATAGTTTACACGGACCATTCGGCTATTCGGTATCTAATTGCGAAGAAAGATGCTAAACCACGCCTTATCCGGTGGATTCTCATTCTTCAAGAGTTTGATCAAGAAATAAAGGATAGAAAGGGGACGGAGAATCAAATCGCTGATCATTTGTCTAGGCTGGACAATCTGGCTACACAAGAAGAGGATAAGGGCGTCATAAACGAGTCATTCCCGGATGAGCAATTGTTCGGGGTAAATGCAGAATTTCCATGGTATGCGCGAACTTTGCGAACTATTTAGTGAGCAACATGCCCCCCGATCTTATAAGACAACAAAAGAAGAAGTTCCTTCATGACGTCAAGTGGTATATGTGGGATGAGCCATACCTATTCATGCAATGCGCTTGCAAGACAAGATGATCGGAAGGTGTGTGCCTATTCTATGAGGTACATAGTATATTGCATGAGTGCCATTAAATTCGGCATATGGGGACACTATGGTAGTGAAAGAACAATGACAAAAGTCTTTCAAGTAAGATTTTATTGGCCTACGCTATTTAAAGACGCCCATCAATTTGTTAAAACTTGTGATAGATGTCGGCGAGTGGGCAAGATATCAAAAAGGAACGAGACGCCACTCCAAACTATCTTAGAAGTTGAGATTTTCGATTTATGGGGCATCGATTTCATGGGGCAATTTCCTTCCTCATTGTCAATCGGTATATTTTCTTTGGCGGTGGATTATGTGTCAAAAGTGGGTTGAAGCGGTAGCATTCTGATTAACGATGCCAAGGTGGTGCTAAAATTCTTCTGAAAAAAAATTTTTTACGAGGTTTGTACGCCGAGAGCTATCATAAGTGATGAAGGTAGTCACTTACTACAAATCATTTATGACTCTCTTGGCAAAGTATTGGGTCAACCATAAGGTGGCGACGACTTATCATCACCAACCCGATTGGGCAAAGTGAAGTCTCGTCTCGAAGAGAGGTAAAGAAAATTACGGAAAAAGTGGTGAACCCGAATCGAAAGGATTGGTCACTCCGGTTAGATGATGCATTATGGGCATCTGGATTGCTTATAAGGCTTGATAGGGATGTCACCATATCAACTCTTGTCACGGAAAGGCTTGTCACCTACCGGTCGAGCTACAACCACAAGGCCCTCTTGGGCCATTCGGAAACTAAACTTTGATCAAGCGGTTGTGGGGAAAAAAGGTTGCTACAACTAAACGAGCTCGATGAATTCCTTCTTCAGACATACGAAAATGCTAAACTATATAAGGAGAATGTCAAGAAATGGCACGACAAGAAAATCTTGCATCGAACTTTCGAGCCAGGGCAATCGGTACAGTTGTTTAACTCACGATTGTGGTTGTTCCCCAGAAAGCTTAAGTCAAGGTGGTCGGGACCATTCGCTATCAAAATAATGTTCCAACATGGTGCAATCGAACTCTACAACCGAAATCCACTAGAGACATTCAAGGTCAATGGACAACGAATAAAGCATTACTGGGGCGGAGATGCAAACTGGAATGCTATCAGCATTACTCTCACTGACATGCAATGATACAAGAGGCACCGTCGGGCTAGCGTCGCTAAAACTGGCGCTACTTGGGAGGCAATCCAAGCTCTAAACTATTCATCTTAATTAGTAGTATATTTTGGTTTCTAATCTAGTCAATTATAAGTTTTAATAAGAGAATTAACTACATCTAAAAAAAAATTTTAAGGAAGTTTAAGGAAAATTAGAAGTTCAAGGAAAATCGCCAGTCGTGCATCATCGCCTGTATAGCGTAGCTTACATAATGCGATCATAAATCAAGCGGGCGCGTTATCACTCAATAATATCTCTGACAATTTCAGTGATTGGCCAAGACTACATCTCCAACCAAATAAAGGTCGCTTAACATCTTGCCTCTGCTGGCTTTCAACATACTAACAATCATAGATCAAGCGTGGGTGCGCTTATCACTCTGACAACATCTGCCAATTGACCTTGAGGCGATATACCTCGCCTACTCTCATAGATGGATCGGCATTTACTCGGGACTATCGTTCTGAGCAATTTGGGCGACGTGTTATAAACTGATTCAAGCCACCTCTCTTAATTACATGCAAACTCTCCACTTCTCCTACACCTATTGCACTTCTTATTCCCCATAACATCTTATTCCCCATAACTCCCACTACACCACCTTTACTTCTCCTTTTCCTTTTTAACTTCCCACCCATCCCATTCTCCAACCCACGTTGGTCTCCTACCTCCTATATGAACTCCTACCATCCAAGAAGTCATGATCCGAGAAAGCTTAAACACAACACTCCATTCCTGAATCTAATCCACTCCTTGCACAAATTCATAATATTTAGGACATCTTTACAAAGAAGGAGACCCAAACTCATTAACGGTAAGCACAATTATCTTCATCCCTCATACAATTCTCTATTTTGATACCAATTTGAAGGGAAAATCTGGGGAATTGAGTGCTCAAGGAGTGGGTTGTGTGTTTGAGAAAAATTGGTGAGCAAAAGTAACATCAATCAACCAAGTTTGGGGGAAATAATCTGTCCGCCCATCAACTGTTTGATTAAAGTTCAAAACCAACTTCTTGTGTCCAATCACACCGGAAACAACATGTCTTCCCACAAACGACAACGGGCATCAACCTCCACGACTCGGCCTGCATATGACCATATAAAATTTGTTAGTGAAAGGGTCGTGGAAAGATTAAGGACCTCCATCGACAAGAAGAACTTGGTGCTAGAACGAGGATTGAAGCCTAATGCGAATTTGGATGGCGACATGGCTCTGCAAATTATAGAACGCCACTGGTTTCAGCTAGTAGAACAACCACTCCCAGCGGCAATCAACATAGTTAAGGAGTTTTACGCCAATGCAATGGAACATGTCAACCATGTAGCCATGCTTCGGGGAAAACCGGTGGCGTTTCACGCCAATGCGATCAATGCTTATTTTGGGTTAGAGACACCACAAGATGACCGATATGAAGATGGGTTGCCCGAGCTAGATGAGTTGATTGCCCAATTATGAAAACCAGGGACTCAATGGGTAATTCAAGCCAGAACGAATGAAAAGATAAGTTTTCCTCAATCAGCACTTAGTTGATATGGTAAAGCATGGCATGCATTTATATGTGCTCGTCTAATGTCCACTCGCCACCAAATTGATGTTACAAAGGCACGGGCTCGGTTTTTGTATGGGATTGTTCACCACTACTATTATATGGACAATTCAATTGCATTTTATGATGTTGATGTGGGGGAGTGTATTCAAGAATCAATTGACCGGGCATTACGTGCGAGTACTACAAGAGGGTTGCTGCACGGGTTCCTCATCACTAATTTATGCCGGAAAGTTAGGGTGTAGTGGCAACCTACTGAGCCGATACAACAACCAATGGCGATAATTGATCATGCCACTATTGAAAGGTACAAAGCATGGGATAGGGCACAATCACACTCGCGTGGTGAAGGCTACATTATGATCTGCCAACCAACACCCCCAGTTAGTGCGGAACAATCGCAGGTCCCAAGGAATCGATTTAGGTGGTTGGCCCAACGTTAAGAGTTAATGCATGAGTACAATGCAAATGCCTTCAACACGCTTGCTGATGCGTTTTCTCATTGCAATCCTAATTTTACACCGATGGTTATGCCTAGTCCTCATATCCTGCCAACTTACCCTCCTTCGGATGACGAGCAGTAATGCATTTTCAGGGAAGTCCTCATTTTTTTTATTGAGCATATTTGACGTAATGAGGGCATTCCTTGATTTAAGTTTGGGGGATTATGTTTTCTTATATATGTTGCATGTTTAGTTTTTATATTTTTGCGTACTTAGGGCATAAAAAAAATATTTCTTTTGCATGTAGTTGCATGAATCCAGTTATTAGATCGTATATATGATTATTGGCCAATGATGAAATTGAAATTATGTAGACAAGTATATTACTAAGTATAAGAATCTTGATGCAGTTTCTATTATGATGTGGATCTTGTTCTGATTGAAACTAGTATAATAAGGTTAGCACTTAATAACATATGTGTTAATGGATTAGTTCAAATTGTTACATAAAGATTTTCTAAAGGATAGTGCTAGTATAAACGAGAAACTAAAAAAGATAGGTATGAACCTAAGTTTGGGGGAAGATTGGGGTATATAAGCTCTAGAAAAAAAATTGGAAATTAGTTGAGTCTTGTGGTGGGTCGAGAAGAAATACTCCCCATAAACACAAGCGTGAGATGGAGCGTAAAACGCACTCACCAACCATCTATATAAAAAAATATAATAAAAAGAGTGAGGAATGACGAAAAAATAAGGGTAAAGATATATATATATATTGAAAAAAAAAAGAAGAAAAGTGAGCATGAATACCCTTAAGTAACACTAAAATCTAGGTAATAAGCTAATGTTAGAACTTGTTTGTCTTTGAATTTTTGAGTTTATGTTGTATGATTCCTGATAAGAAACTGGTTATGTAACTGAGTTTGATTCGATATCAGTTAGCATGGGTGTTGCGCACACCCAAACTATATTAGTTATAACAGGGTAAGATGTACGGATTAATAGTGAATGCGGATTGATTTTGATATGAAGTGTTCATGTTTATTAGTTTTTCTTAGGCCGTATGAGTAAATCATCGTTACTGCCTTAATTTTGGATTCTTAATTTAGTTGTTAGATGCATTGCATTGAATTGCATTTTTGCTTGAGGACAAGCAATGTTCAAGTTTGGGGGAATTTGATGAGTAGGTTTTTAACCTATGATTTATGTTCATTTAGCTTGTTATATTGCTAGGTTTTTTTGGCACTTGCATTTACTTTTGATGGGTTTTGCACTTGTTGTAGGTTAATCAGGTTAATTCATCGAGATGTGAGCAGTGGAGGAGTTCTTGAGCACAAATGGCAGTTTCTAATGACACACAGTATGATTTGCTTATTTGTGATGATGAAAGCGATGATGAAGCGAGCATTATTGGAGCATGACTAGAGTCTTGATGGCCCATGTAAAGGGGCACCTCTTGGAGACACTAAGGTTAGGATGGAAGCCTATTTGAGTGTGAGAAGTTGTCTTGGGTAGTCTTTGTGAATTAGGAGAGTTTCTCTTGGGCAGAAGTTAGAAGTGGGTTAGGAGTCATGGTATGAAGGGAGAGTAGATATATGTTGATCAAGACATACTTAGAGAGGGGTCAATCAATCTAGACTTACTTGGAGAAGGTTTTTGAAGAGCAAGGGCTTGGAGGAACAAAAAAGAGGAATAATTTCACGAAGATTTCAGAATCGAAGGGCGAGAAGGGTCATGTATTACTATTCTTCTCTAATTTCTATCTTCTGTAATTGGGATGATGTTTTCTTTTTTTTATTCAGTATTTAATTCATTAGTTATGAACTAAATTACTTATTAGGCTTATAATGGATCTTTAAGTGGAACGATGATTATGTAACCTCGGTTTTCAGTTTAATTAAGCTATTATGCAGTTTATCTATATTAATTGAAGCTTGAATTTATGAATTGATTGATCATCAATTTTATGTGGATTTGTATGAATTGAGACATGAAATATAAATCTAGACTTAGTTAATATAGCATGTGTCATGAATTTTGTGAATAGATGATTCTTGATTATTGTTGAGGTAAAGATATGATTGACATCACATGTAATCATGAAGAGAACTTGAACTTAAACCTTACTTAATTAGAATTCACATAGAGATATAGTGAGTTGATTAATTAGGGTGTTTGACTTAATTCTATCTTAATTGTGGATTTGGGTTAATACGGTGTTAATATATCGAGAGGTGGTTAATACTATTTTTGTGTTCTTGATTAATAAACTAGGATAGTGAATTAAACTGGAATAAGGGGATAATAATCAGAGGGATGCTTAGAGTGAAGTTACGAGCCTAATTCTCTAATATTTGCTTGAAAATTCAGATTTAGGGTTTGTTGGTATTGAGTTGATTTTTAATAATTTAAATATTTTCACTATAAACTGGAAATAGATTGGTTTAATAAAATTAGGATTAATAGAAGATTGTAGTTGCAAGGTAAATTTGTTGCTAAATCTCTGAGGGAACGATACTTTACTTACTATTATATTACTTGTTGACCACGTATACTTGAGTGTGGAGCGAATATAGATTTTACCCAAAAAATTGCATGATCAACGATTCTTTGTGGACTTGTATGAACTCGAGAGATGAAATACGAGTCTAGACTTAGTTAATATAGCATGTGTTCTTGATTTATGTGAATGAACAGAATCTTGATGAATGTTAGGGTAGAGATATGCTTGACATCGCATGTAATCAGATAAAGAACTTGAACTTAAACCTTCTTTAATTGTAATTCACATAGAGATATAGTGAGTTAGTTGATTAAGGTGTTTAACTTGATTCTATCTAATTTATGAATTTGAGTTAATACGGTATTAGTACATCGAGAGGTGGCTAGTTCTACACACGTGTTTTTGATTAATAAACTGGGATAGTGAGTTAAACTGGAATAAAGGTGTAATAATCAGAGTGATACTTAGAGTGAAGTCAGAAGCCTAATTCTCCATTATTTGTTTGAAAATTCAGTTTTTAGAATTTATTGATTGTTTGGTGATTTTAATATTTTTAATACTTTTAGTTACAAGCTGGAAATTGATTAGTTTAATAAAATTAGGATTAATAGGAAATTGGTAATTGTGAGGTTTAAATTCTTCTTATAGTCTCTGAGGGAACAATACTCTACTTACTATTATATTACTTGTTGACCACGTATACTTGTGTGCTGTGCTTAACTAGATTTTACCCAAAAAGTTTTGGCGCCAATGCCGAGGACTTTAGTATAGATTTTATTATTTTGCAATATCAGTTTAATTAGTCCAGTTTTACTTAAACTTTTTTATTTTTTGTTTTGTTTGTCTTATTTCAGGTTTTTGAAGTTGGTTTATGCAAACTCGATCCAAAAATCCAGACTTGCTTCCTTTTGAGGACGACATTGAAAGATGATTTCAAAGGCTAAGTAAGTGGATTAAGGAAACAAGGGACGACTTCAAAAATTCTGAAAAAGAAGAAGTCATGGATGCCCAAGACCAGAAAGCGTTGAGGGACTTTGCTACACCCAAGGTGACTGAGCTGCAGTCGAGTATCACCAGGCCTGCTATAGCTGCGAATACATTCAAGATTAAGCCTGGGGCTATTCAGATGATCCAAAACTCTGTTTAGTTTGGGGGACTTGCAAATGATGATCCTAACGAGCATTTGATCAAATTTCTGGAAATATGCGACACTTTCAAGTACAATGGGGTGTCGGATGAAGCAGTCAGACTTTGCTTGTTCCCATTCACTCTGCGGGACAAGGTGAAGAGTTGGTTACACTCTCTACCATCGGGTTCAATAACGACATGGGATGACTTAGCTCAGAAGTTTCTAGCTAAATTTTTCCCGCCAGCGAAGACTGCAAAGATGAGAAACGAGATTACCATGTTTGATCACCAATATGGGGAGTCAATGTACGAGGCATAAGAGAGATATAAAGAATTGCTCAGAAAATGCCCACATCACGGATTGCCTAAGTGGTTGCAAATGAACACATTTTACAATGGACTACATGGGAATCTCAGGACTAGTATTGATGCAGCGTCGGGGGGAGCTTTTATGGAAAAGAATTATGAGGAGGCATATCGGTTGATAGAGACAATGGCGCCTAACAACTATCAAGTGGTTCTGGCGAAGAAGAATGACACTGTGATTTCATCACTCTCTAAGAAGTTTGACGTTTGGTCGTGGGTAAGTCTGAACCTGACAAGTTCAAATTGATTTATGAATTGTGCACGGGTGAACATCCTACAAATCAATGTGCGATCAACCCAGAATCAGTACAATTTTTGAGTAGCTACAACAGAATTCCACAGAATACGTACCAAAATGCATATAATCAGGGGAATAGGAATCATCCGAATTTATCATGGAATAATAATCAGAATCAGCAAGCTCCAAGACCATCTTATCCCCCAGGATTTTAGAATCAACAACAACCAGTTGAACGTCAAAAGAGGAAATCATATTTAGAGGAGTTGCTATCAAAGTATATAACGAGCAACGAGGTAGCCATGAAAAACCAAGCAATAGCCATCAAGAATTTAGAGAATCAGATGGGATAGATAGAATTTTCATTGAATAATAGGCCGCAAGGAACATTACCAAGTGATACAGAGAAAAATCCGAAAGGTAATCACGAGCAATGTTAGGCAGTAATGTTGCAAAGTGGAAAACAGCTTGAGGGTCAGAAAATAGAAAATTTGGCTACAAATGAGTTTGAGACAGACAGTGAAAATAAAGTGGTTGAGGACAGACAGGGGGAAGAAAAACAAGTGGAAAAGAGCAAACCAGTTGTCTATTCTCCCCCACCGTTTCAGCAGAGAGTTCAAAAGCAGAAATTAGACAAGCAGTTTGCTAAATTTTTGGAAGTTTTTAAGAAACTTCAGATTAACATCCCGTTCACAGAAGCCCTATAGCAGATGTCAAGTTATATGAAATTCATGAAAGGGATTTTGTCCAGGAAAAAGAAGTTGGAAGATTTTGAGACAGTGGCATTGACAGAGGAGTGTAGTGCGGTTTTACAGCGAAAGTTACCACCAATGTTGAAAGATCCGGGGAGTTTCACCATTCCATGCACGATTGGGAACATGTCATTCAACAAGTGCTTATGTGATTTGGGGGCAAGTGTGAACCTTATGCCATTATCAGTTTATACAGAATTGGGTTTGCCCGCTCTAAAGCCTACGAACATCTCATTGCAGTTGGCAGATAGGTCAGTCACATACCCGAGAGGCATTGTGGAGGACATATTGGTAAAGGTAGACAAGTTTATATTCCACGCGGATTTCATTATTCTTGATTTTGAGGAAGATAAGAACATCCCAATTATCCTCGAGAGACCCTTTTTGGCTACGGGTAGGACACTCATCGACGTACAAAAAGGAGAAATAACGATGAGGGTCCAAGATCAAGAAGTAAAGTTTAATGTTTTTAAAGCCATGAAATTCCCTACGGATGAAAAAGATTGTTTTCGGATGGATATCATTGATCAGATAATCAGCGAAGACATGGGCAAGAGTTTGGTTAACGATCCATTGGAAACGACATTATTGGGAGATGAAGAATCAGATGATCCAGAATTTATGGACTACTTGTAGATGCTAGACTCCCTGCCACGAGTTAGCAGATTTAAAGCACCTTTTGAACCATTGCACACAGAGGAAAAAGCCGCAACAAGGATGAAACCGTCTTTGGAGGAGCCACCAACTCTTGAACTTAAGCCACTCCCTAAACACCTCAGGTATGCATATTTAGGCATTTCTAATTCTTTACCTGTTATTATTTCTGCTGCACTTAACGAATTGCAGGAAGAAAAATTGCTGAGAGTGCTTAGAGATCACAAATAGGCCATAGGATGGACAATTACGGATATCAAGGGAATCAGCCCATCCTTTTGCATGCACAAAATTCTGATGGAAGACGATGCAAGACCGACAATGGAGCAACAGACACGACTCAACCCAATCATGAAAGAAGTGGTCAAGAAAAAAATCCTAAAATGGTTAGATGCAGGTATCATTTACCCGATTTCAGATAGTAAGTGGGTCAGTTCGGTGCAATGTGTGCCAAAAAAGGGAGGAATGATTGTGGTTCAGAATGATGACAATGAGCTAATTCCGACAAGGACAATGACCCGTTGGAAGGTTTGCATGGACTACAGGAAGTTGAATAAGGAGACCCGCAAATATCACTTTCCTTTGCCCTTTATCGATTAGATGTTGGACAGATTAGCGGGACATGAGTACTACTGCTTATTGGATGGATATTCGGGTTATAATCAGATCATCATCGCTCCTGAAGATCAAGAGAAGACTACATTCACGTGCCCATACGGCACATTCGCATTCAGGAGAATGTCGTTCAGCTTGTGTAATGCACCCGCTACCTTCCAGAGGTGTATGATGGCCATATTCTCGGACATGGTGGAGAAAAATGTGGAAGTCTTCATGGACGACTTCTCTGTCTATGGGGATGATTTTGATGCATGTCTGGATAATTTGGTAATAGTCTTAAAAAGATGCACAGACACGAATTTGATCCTTAACTGGGAAAAGTGCCACTTCATGGTTGAAGAAGGCATAATTTTGGGGCACAAGGTCTCGGCTCAAGGTTTAGAGGTTGATAAAGCGAAGCTGGAAATGATTGAAAACCTTCCTCCACCGAGTTTAGTTGAGGGAATTAGATGTTTTCTGGGACATGCTGGGTTCTACAGGAGATTTATAAAGGACTTCTCTAAAATTGCAAAACCTTTGTGCAGTCTTTTAGAGAAGGACTCGGTTTTTAAGTTTGATGAGGAGTGTAAATTGGCATTCGAGCTATTGAAGAAGAAATTGACTCTGACTCCGTGAATCGCCGTCTAGGATTGGAATATGCCATTCGAGTTAATGTGTGATGCGAGCGACTATGCGGTTGGGGCTGTTTTGGGTCAACGCCGAGAGAAGGTATTTCATGTTATATATTATGCAAGTAAGAAACTCACGGAGACTCAAATGAACTACACAACTACGAAAAAAGAAGTACTTGCAGTGGTGTATACATTCGATAAATTCCGGGCATACTTGATCGGGACAAAGGTAGTAGTTTATACAGATCACTCGGCTATTCGGTACTTAATTTTGAAAAAAGATGCTAAGCCACGCCTTATCAGATGGATTCTCCTTTTACAAGAGTTTGATTTTGAAATAAAGGATAGAAAGGGGACGGAGAACCAAGTCGCCAATCATTTGTCTAGGCTAGAAAATCAGGGTATAAAGGAAGAGGATAAGTGTGTAATCAATGAGTCATTCCTGGATGAGCAACTATTTGGGATAAATATCAAATTTCTATGGTACGTGAACTTTGCAAATTATCTAGTGAGCAACATTCTTCCTCCTGATCTTACACGACAACAGAAAAAGAAGTTTCTTCATGACGTCAAGTGGTATATGTGGGATGAGCCTTACTTATTCAAATAATGCGCCGACAAGATGATTAGAAGGTGTGTGCCCTACAGTGAAGTGAAGAACATAATGCATGAATGTTACTCATCTGCGTATGGGGGACATTATGGTAGTGAGAAGACAGCGGCAAAAGTGCTTCAAGTTGGGATTTATTGGCCTACTCTATTTAAGGACGCCCACCAATTTGTTAAAATTTGTGATAGATGTCAAAGGGTGGGCAACATATCGAAAAGGAATGAGATGCCCCTACAAAAAATTTTAGAAGTTAAGATTTTCGACGTATGGGGCATAGATTTCATGGGGCCATTCCCTTCCTCATTTACCAATCAGTACATTTTTCTTACGGTTGACTATGTATCAAAATGGGTTGAAGTCAGTAGCACTCAATTAATGATGCCGAGTGGTTCTCAAATTTTCAAGAAGAATATTTTTACGAGATTTGTACTTGAGAGAGCTATTATAAGTGATGAAGGTAGTCACTTCTGTAACAAATCGTTCACAGCTCTCTTGGCAAAGTATGGGGTCAACCATAAGGTAGCTACAACATATCACCCCCAAACAAGTGGGCAAGCTGAGGTTTTGAACAGGGAAGTGAAGAGAATCTTGGAAAAGGTAAATCCAAATACAAAGGATTGGTCTCTCAAGTTGGACGATGCACTATGGGCCTACCGGAATGCGTATAAGACACCGATTGGTATGTCACCATATCAACTACTATACAGGAAAACTTGCACCTACCTGTTGAGTTACAGCATAAGGCCTACTGGGCTATTCAGAAATTGAACTTCGATCAAGCAGCTGTGGGTAAAAAGAGACTACTTCAGCTAAATGAGCTCAATGAATTCTGACTTCAAGCTTACGAGAACTCGAAATTATACAAAGAAAAGGTCAAGAAATGGCACGACCAAAAAATTATGCACCAAACGTTCGACCAGGACAATCAATACTTCTTTTCAACTCAAGGTTGAGGTTGTTCCTAGGGAAGCTAAAATCACGATGGTCGGGTCCATTCACCATCAAAACAGTTTTCTCACATGGCGCTATTGAACTCTACCGTAGGAATCCATTGGAAACATTCAAGGTCAACGGTCAACGGTCAACGGTTGAAGCATTATTGGGGTGGCGAGTCCAATTGGGACGTCATCGCAATCACACTGATCGACGCACCATAAATAGGGAGTAGTCAGGCTGAACGACTTAAAATCAAGTGCTAATTGGGAGGCAACCCAATCGTCTTTTGATTTTTCGCATTCTTTAGTCATGCTAGTTAGATTATAGTTTAGATTAATTAGGATATAATACGTAGTTATTAAGTTGTATTGTTTTTGATAATCTATCTACCATGCTTCAAAAGCTATATCTTTACTCATAGCTATGTTTCATGCTTTGCAGGTACTTAAATATGATAATGGTTTGAAGTAGAAAGGAAGGAAAAATGAAAAAAGAGTCCAGTTCACAAAGCCTACCCCCGCCGGGGCGGGCATATTCAAGCATAAACCCCCCGCCGGGGTGGGGGTCCTGAAGACAAACCGGCTCTTCCTTGTTTCGGTAGTTACATGATTTGCCCACTCCTACTTCTTCTTCATCAATCACAACTCCCATCCATTACACCCACTCTCTACCCACGATTTTGGTAAGTGTAACTCCATCACCCTACTCCATTACATTCCCCACTAACCCATTACTTCACACCATAACCTTGCTCAGTCCTACCATCTCTATAAATTCTCACCCTCACAACCCAAGTTCATCACATACATTCAATTCAAATTCAGAAAGCTGTGAATTAGGGTTCTCATTGAGGTCAGCCTATAACAATTGAGAGTGAGCACCGTATCGTCTATTTCCTCCCTTCCTAACACCATAGTTGAAGTAAAAATAATCAAGTTTGGGGGATAGAATAGAGTGCATACCAAGTGTTCGACAGTTTGTGTGAGTAAAGTTTGGGAAGGGAATAGTGTGTTTAGGCATCCAGAATTCAATGGCATCTAAGCCTACATCAAAGAGGCAACAGGGAGAGAGTTCTGGCACCACACCACCATCACGAACCTTTGACCGACGCAAATTCAAAAGTGTCGCCGCCATCGATCGTTACGACTACATGGTAACAAAGGCTCTTACACCGGAGCGGGGGTTGGCACCGGATCATGTCGACGGTGAAATGATGCAACAGATTTATCAGAAAGGGTGGAACAAGTTCACTGAGGAACCCGAGGCCGCCGTTGTCAGTGTGGTCAAAGAGTTTTATGCTTACGCCGAGGATAAAGCCCCCTTCAACACTTTTGTTCAGGGTAGATTGGTTCCGTTCAGTGTCGATGCCATCAATACTTATTATCAGTTACGAGTTCCTAGACAATGCCAATATGCTCACTTACGTGATTTCGATCCTAACTTTGAGGCTGTTCTCAAAGAAATGACTAAACCGGGAACAACATGGATCAAGGGTCGAAAAGGAGGCACAATTTTTCACAGCAAGGATCTCAGCAGATATGGGAAGATATGGTACGCCTTCTTATGTGCGAAACTATTTCCATCCACGCACACCTCTGATGTGACCAAAGAGAAGGCACTACGTTTATATGCGATTGTGCAAGATTTCATCATCGACGTCGGGACCATAATCAGTTTTTCCATTCGCCGATGCTTACGAGGAAATTTTTCGAACAGATTTCCACACTTGCAGCTACTAGATTCCAGAATGATCGCGCGGTATTCAGTGTGGGCCAGAGGTGAGTCACATCCTAAAGGGTTAGGATTTGTATTTCCATCAACTTCGGAGGACGAAGTTGACCCTAAAGACACCTCGGATGATGAGGACGCGACGATGGGAGAGCACGGAGCAGAGGTGGAACCACCATCTGAAGCCATATCTAGCCCTCAGTTTCTTGCATTTCAATGCCAAATGGATGAGCACAACAAGGAAGCACGAAGGGAGATGCGGTGACTCGCAGGGAGGCAGGACCACATGTTCGAGGCTATGAATACGTCCTTCGCTTCATTGAATGCGACGCTATAGAACTTCAATCCAATTGCCCAATTCCCATACCAGCAGCCCATGCCAATGCAAAGGTTTCCACCAAGTGACTTTGAGGAAGAAGGTCAACCACCACTACCCCAGACTTAGGCGATTACAGGGAAGTCCTCACACATTTTATTATGTTATCCATACAATGAGGACATTGTTGTTATCAAGTTTGGGGGAGTTAGTTTTTATTTTGCATTTCATGTTTGCATGCACAATGTCATTAGTTAGGTTTGCATTTGTTATTGCACTTTAGTTTTGCATATTAGTTTTAGGATGTGTGATGTTGCATTCATGTAATCATATAGTTGCATAGTAGCTTAGGTGCATAAATAGTTTAATTATTTTTGTTATTTCTGCATTTTGTTATGTTATGTTTGACATATAAAAAAAATTAAAAATTAAAAAAAATTAAAAAAAAAATCTTTAGTTAGAATTGCGTTGTTTTGCATATATCCAGCAGTCATTGTAGTTCATTTTTATTGTGTCCAATGATGAGATTGGGATTAAGTAAACAAATACATTACCCAGTATTAGAACTATGATGTAGTTTTGAATCATGACTCGGATCTTGTGCTTGTTTTAAACTAGTATAAAAAGGGTAGCACGTAATAATATATGTGTCGACTGAATAGTTTAAATTGATACATAAATAGTTTCTAAAGGATGATGCTAGTGTAAATCATAGAATGTCAAGAATACGCAGTGAAGACAAAGAATTAGACAAGAACCTAAGTTTAGGGGGAAAAGTAGGGTATATAAGCTTCAGAAAAAGAAAAAGGAAATAATATCTAGTTGAGTCTTGTGGTGGGTTGAGAAGAAATACTTGTGACGCCCCCAAAATAGGTATACATTACCCATCTTGAGTCGCCAAATACATGGTACAAAATTCAAATACAACTTAATTATACAACAGTCGTGTAAAATACGACAAAACATAATCTAAGAGTTTTAATAAGAATATTGTCATCTAGACAATATCCACACTCAATGGAGTCCTCATTACATTTATTGTCACACTATTTTATAGAATAGTGAGGACTACTAAAACAACCATCTGGACCGTTAATTCGTTCCCTGACTCGTCCCAGCTATATTCTCATTTCCTAAAGAGAACAGTGAAAGAAGGGTGAGCTCAACTAGCCTAGTAAGAAATATTATGACTAAGATGACTTTCATCACAATATAAGCATGAGGATGAGGATGGTGACAATGACATAATAATTCAATAAAACAAGTTCAAGATAAATTTTAAAGATTTATAATTTAATTTATCCAGAAATCAACAACGTCCAAATTGTCAACATGATACTGCTTTGTGGAGTAAAATTCAAGAATGCTCAGAAGAATATTTCCATGAAAAGATACTGGATGAAGCACAAATATCCAGGATATTCTACTAATTTCATGGAGTATAGAAGCCAAAATTTTAACCAACTGACTATAATAGAATATATAAAACTGCAAATAGATTTTTGTCCGCCATGCGGTAATCCATGTAAACAGATCATTTCCACAATAAGGAATGAATACGAAGGATCATTCACCATGCATGCGGTAGTCTACATAGACAGGTTATTCCAACAAAATAATAAAGAATGGAATAACAAAAGAATTCACCATGCATGCGCTTGGCGAGAAACAAAAGTTATTCCAATGAATAATAAAGAATGGAATAAAAGAAGAATTCACCGAGCATAAGATAGATTATGCAGATAAGGTTATTCCAACAGAATAATAAAAAATGGAATAACAGAAGAATTCACCAGGCATGCGATAGACCGCACAGACAGGTTATTCCAACAGAATAATAAAGAATGAAATAACAAGCCTTACGAGTATTCAAAGAAAATAACTCTCTTCATGAATATGAAAAAAATAATACTCCTTACCTTAGAAGAAACTGGATACTGGAATAGTGAGGTAACACACTTCTCTTCTTCTTTCTCTTTATAATTTCTCTCTATAATAAATGCTCTTGTGAGACTTAGTGAATTGGTGAGAATGAAAGAAGAATGAGCTTCTATTTATAGAAAAATATAGTTTCGATAATTGCACGTTTTGGGGCTCGAAATATTACAATATAATACCTTCATCTTTTTATTCATTTTTAATTTAGTCCTACAAGTATTATCAAACTTGCACCACCTCCCCTAATAGTAAATAATGTGAATTAATAGTTCATTCATGTGACTTAATAGTATAATCATGTGAAAAAACTAATTACAGTATAATACCTTCATCTATACCTCTATTTTTAATTTAGTCATGCAAGTATTATCAATCTTGCACCACCTCCCCTAATAGTACATGCATGTGAATCAATAGTACACACATGTGAACAAATAGTTATAATCATGTGAATTAATAGCAATTAATTACTCATTTATCCGGTTAATTACCCGATTGGTCAACATAACCTCCAGATTTCAATTATTATCGAAATAAATGTTGATTTTCACTAGCACTAATAATTCCAACACAATGGAACTATCTATTTCATCTTTAATCAACACGAACTTATTCATCATTAATATTATAATTCACAATATTTAACAACCAGATCATTCCCAGGAAAGAGGGAGCTTTCCGATAAGGATTTCTCCCTATTGGCGCGCAATTAGGTGACCAAACCTCTCCTTAGGTGACCAAACCTCTCCTTGACAGAACTTTGTAGACATTGTCAATATTACAAATAATAATATGAATAACTTTGTTGTCTCAATTATTGATTTAATAATATAAGATATTATGCAGATGATACTGTGACAATAATTGAATCAATAATATGAGAGATATTATGCAGCAACTACTGTAGCAATAATTAAGTATAACTGAGTGACTTCTCACGTAAGCATCAATAATCAATACTGTGTGCTACTATGCAACCACGCGTATTACTATACTTTTACCATTGGGTAGTTCAACAGTTTAATGGTAAAACTTTCGCCGTTATTTTTATAAAAAGATAATTCTGTCGTTTTCTAACTACGACAATACTTTCGTTGTGGGGTCCACCAATGATTGTGTCGTCGTACGAATATTCCCTGTTAAAACGAATATTCTCTGACCAATCGAATATTATATAACCAATTATTTACTTTGTAAAATTTGTAAATAATACTCACAACTATAACATTATATCAAATCCACACCATAATATTCAAAAATATATTTCGAGAAAAAATAATCTTTATTCATAAAAGTTGGAGTCATACAATACTCCCATAAACACAGGCGTGAGATGGAGCATAAAACGCACTCACCAACCATCTATCGAAAAAAAAAGAGATAAGACAAATAAAGAGAAGACGGGAAATAAGGGCGAAGAGCCCCCGTCAATGAAAAAAAAAAAAGCATGAATACCCTATTTGGACCCCTAATTTTAGTAAACGTTTGATTTTAGTTGGAACTCGTCTATTTTTGAAAATTTTGAAGTTATTCTGTATGATTCCTAATAAGAGATTGATTATGTATTGAATTTGAATTAGTATCCGTTAGCATAGATGTTGCTCACACACGCACTATATCAGTGATGACGGTCTAAGATTCGAGGATTGATAAGAAGTTATTGATTGGTTTTAATATGAAGTGTTGTAGTGTTTGCTTGATTTTTCTGAGGCCGAAGGAATAATTTTGATTCTGTGATACTGTTTGATTTATGGACATATAGTTAGATACATCACCTATCATTGCATTTCATTGCATAGCATGTTAGTCTATTTTGTGCTCGAGGACTAACACGTTTTATGTTTGGGGGATTTTGATAAGTGGATTTTATATCCACGAATCGGTTCCTAATCCAAGGTTAATCGGTGTTAATTCCTCGTGTTTATGTTTTATTTTACTTGTTTATTGTTATTTAATGTGTATGTGTGGTGGTGTGGCATTTGAGCATAAAAGGAGTGCAATTGCGGTAACAATGTGGCAAGCAAACAAGAAAACAGAAATCAGCAAAAATACCCTAACCCATTTGGTGGCCTATTTTAGTTTTACACACCTAGGAAAGTAGGGGGTCTTCAAGTCTCGTGTGAGAGCTAGGCTGTCTTGTATGGCGTTTCCCATGTATATACCCCCGCCGGGGCAGGGGGTGCCGAATCTGGGCAATCCTTTACTGATTCAAACACTGCTAGCATATGGACTTTAAGTGATGGCTTGGCATTTGGACTCTAAATAACATGGGACTTCGACCAAAACTCATGTATTTGATATATATTGAGCAACAAACAACAAGATCATTATCATGCAAAGCAATTAACAGAGATGAAGGACAGATTTCCATACCGAGCATCGGAGTGAAGATTTTGAAGAACTTTCATATCGATTACGGATTAAGGCTAAAGTGAAGGGTGTTCTGCATTATTCTTCTTCTTTAGTTTTATATTTGTAATTGAAAAGATTTTTTATCTTTAATTTATTCAGTTATTATTTTATTTATGATGAACTAAATACTTTTTAGGCTTAAAACGGATCATTAAGTGGAACGATGATTATGTAATCTTTGATTTCAGTTTAATAAGCTACTATCCAATTTATCTATATTAATTTGAGCTTGAATTTATGAATTGCCTGATCAACAATTCTTTATGGACTTGTATGAACTCGAGAGATAAAATACGAGTCTAGACTTAGTTAATATAGCATGTGTTCTTGATTTATGTGAATGAACAGAATCTTGATGAATGTCAGGGTAGAAATATGCTTGACATCGCATGTAATCAGAAAAAGAACTTAAACTTAAACCTTCTTTAATTGTAATTCACATAGAGATATAGTGAGTTAGTTGATTAAGGTGTTTAACTTGATTCTATCTAATTTGTGGTTTTGAGTTAATACGGTATTAGTACATCGAGAGGTGGCTAGTTCTACATACGTGTTTTTGATTAATAAACTGGGATAGTGAGTTAAACTGGAATAAAGGTGTAATAATCAGAGTGATACTTAGAGTGAAGTCGGAAGCCTAATTCTCCATTATTTGTTTGAAAATTCAGTTTTTAGAATTTATTGATTGTTTGGTGATTTTAATATTTTTAATGCTTTTAGTGACAAACTGGAAATTGATTAGTTTAATAAAATTAGGATTAATAGGAAATTGGTAATTGTGTGGTTTAAATTCTTTTTATAGTCTCTGAGGGAACGATACTCTACTTACTATTATATTACTTGTTGACCACGTATACTTGCGTGATGTGCTTAACTAGATTAATATTGGTAAATAATTATTAAATTAATTCCCCGGCAACGGCGCCAAAAACTTGTTGGGTAAAATCTAATTACGCACAACAGGCAAGTATACGTGGTCAACAAGTAATAAAGTGAAAGTAGGGTATCGTTCTCACGTGGAATTGTTTAATAAAATCACCAAGTACTAACCCATAACCAATTCACTCTTTATTTAAATGAATGAATTTCAAATTATATAATTAAACTACTATTAAATTCCACTAGTTAAATTAAGATTACAAAAATTTAAGATCACAACTTCACTTATTGCTTCATTTAAGTTAACACACTTCTCATCAATTATTCTCTATCCTGAATTGTTAATCAAGAACACTAAAGCAGATAAAACCACATCTCGATGCATAATACTCATACTCACTTAAATCCACATATGATAGAATTAAGCAAGACACCCTAATTAACTAATTCATTATATCTCTATGTGAATTACAATTAAAAAGGATTTAAATCAAAAGTTCTCTATAAGATTACATATGGCGTAAAGGCATATCTCTATCGTAAACACGAATCATGAATTCCATCTATGCAGAAATCACAAACACATGATATCATGATAAGATCAAAATCAATACTTCATCTCTCGAGTTCATAAAGATTATCACGGTAATTGTTAGCTAGTCAATTAAACAATTAAGTCCAAATCACAATAGACAATCCTGACAATATAATATAATAATTGATAGCGAAGCATATTAAAATAAACTACACAATAAGATCCATTGTAATCTCAAACAAAGAATTAGTTCATTGAATTAAAACTAAGAATCCACACTTGAATACACATTAAAAGACAAAGATAGAAGAAGATAAGAAGATAGAATCTGAATTCTGCAGATTTAAAGCTCCATCCTCACTCCTACTTTGAATCTTCAATGGTCTCCGAGTTGTTTCAATCTCCAAATCTCATAAGAACTAGTGTTTTCTCATATTCTACTCTAATCTAATCTAATGGAATCCTCTCTTTTAATCTCATCTATCCCCTAATCCTTGTGATTCTCCTCCTTTTATAAGTCTCTATATATGTCTTTAAGTCATCTTGGAAGTCCTTGAGTCAATCGGATCGAACTAATCCTTCTTGGACTCAAATTTGGACAAAATTCGCCTTTTCTACGCTGTACCCTTCACTTGCGGCGAAGTTTTAGCTCTAAAGGTCCATACAAGCGGGGGTCCTTTTTATGCTCTTACGTCCTTTGGGAAAATGGCCATAACTTTTGATCCGGAAAGATTTACAAGGTCTGCCACCTATCAAATCAAAGAAATCGACGAGCTCTACAACTTTCATTCTTTGAGAATTGAGAAATAACGGACAGATGAAGTTCGAAATTGGGTTGGAAGTGACTGTTATGCAAATGGCCACCCAAAATAGTGAAATTCGACGTCCGTTGGTACAAAAGTCAGAACTCCTGCATCCGAACTCCGATTGGAATGATTCAAGATATTCCGGAAAGCTAAGAAGAAGCTCTACAATATAATCCAAGTTACAAGCCTAGAACATGAAATAAACATGAAAGCCCAAATGATGTCCGGATTGCTTTTCTTTGCAATTTCATACCAATTCTTTGCTATTTCAGCTCCCAAGCATATAATCTACAAAACGAACACAAAATGCATGAAAAGTAACTAAGAAACATGAGATTAAGCAAATAATTCAATTAACAGATACCGAATAAGTAGGTATAAAACCAACTTATCAAATACCCCCAAACTTAAACATTTGCTTATCCTCAAGCAAAAACACAAAATAACAATGATATTCAATGCAACTAATCTACATACCTACGAATCCAGCACTAATGACATAAACATGTCTATTCAACCAGCCTTAGAAAAATCATGTAAACACGATAATACATCATATCAAAACAAATCATTAACTTCCCAATCAATCATCAAATCTTATACTGTTATCACTAATATAGTGCGTGTGTTCTCCACAACAATGTTAACTGATATAAAATCAAATTTAACACATAACAAGTCTCTTCGAAGGCATCATACAATGTAAACTCAAGAAATCCAAAAATAAGCTAGATCCAACTAAAATCAAATAATTACCAATATCGAGGGTCAACATAGGATACTTATGCTTTATTTTTCATTTACGGGGGCTTTTTGCTCTTATTTCCCGTTTTATTCATTTTATTTTTCTTTTGGTTTATATACACATAGGTATGCAATGTCTTATTCCCTTAGGCTTTTCAATACTACCTTAACAAGCTTTCGACCAACGACTCCCAGACCATTAAGACCTTAGGGCGCTAGGTGTAAGGACAATCCCTTCGGGCTTACTTACTCAAGTAACAAAGGCCAAAAAACTAGACAAGCACGCCACGGTGTTTATTCATACTTTCCATTTTTATTTTTTATTTTTTTCTTTTATTTTTTTAGCTTATATACCCCAAATAATCCCCCAAACTTAGGTTCTTGTCTAACTTTAGCCATCACTACTTGTTCTTGTCATTCTTTCATTCAAACTAGAATTATCCTTTAGAGTCCTATTATGTATCAACTTAAACTCAATCAATCAACAAGTTATTTTTACTGTGCTATCCTTATTATACCAGTTTCAAACAGATAAAGACTCAATTCATAACAAGAAATCACATCAAAGCTCTAATAGTCAGTACTAATCTTGTCTACCCAATTCCAATCTCATCATTGGCCAAAACAAACTGTAAATATCAAACAGCTGGACTCATGCAAGATGTACTAAATTCTATATAAACATAGTAAACTAACTACTAATTTTTCAATTTTTAATTTTTTTTATTTCAAGAAACTGAATGCAAAAACTAAATGTAATTATATGAACTACAATGTAAATAACTAACTATATATGCAATACGACACTAAAATGCCCCCCAAACTTAAACTAGACATTGTCCTCAATGGCTGAAATAGAAAAAAATAAAGCGGATGACTTCCCTGAAAATATAGCAATCATCATCCTTGTCCGCTAAGTTTGGAGAATAGGTTAGGCACATAGAACAAATTGGGCACCACACTTGAATTAGACTTGAATAACCTTTTTATAATCTTTTGTCTGTCTATTGAACCTCCAATACCTGCAATTAAGAGAGACAATATGGATTAGAATAGCACTTTGATTGGTAAGAGAACTTAATAAGCAAATTAATTCCTATCTACTAAATAAACTAGTAAAGCATATAAATATAAAAATTCCTAGGTTGCGTCCCAATTAGCGCTTGAATTACAGTCTTTCAGCCTGACTTTGTCTGGTTAACACTATCCAATTCCTCTTCGATAATTGAGGAATCCTTCATCCATCAAAAATAATATATGTGACGCCCCCAAAATAGGTATACATCACCCATCTTGAGTCGCCAAATACATGGTACAAAAATAAAATACAACTTTATTATACAACAGTCGTGTAAAATACGACAAAACATAATCTAAGAGTTTTAATAAGAATATTGTCATCTAGACAATATCCACACTCAATGGAGTCCTCATTACATTTATTGTAACACTATTTAACAGAATAGTGAGGACTACTAATGCTATCATCTGGACCGTCACTCCGTTCCCCGACTAGTCCCGGCTACGTTCTCATTTCCTGAAGAGAACAGTGAAAGAAAAGGTGAGCTCAACTAGCCCAGTAAGAAATATTATGACTAAGATAATGCAGAATAATTTATCGTTAGCCTTCAACAGTGTTAAACTGATAAAATATAACAACATCAAGTTTAACTACAGCGGAACAAGCAATCCATTAGAAGAGTTAAGTAGAGAATAAAATCTACTATCTTCTATGATTTAAAAAGTTTTTCATCACTTTTATCGTTGATACTCAGCTTAATAAATAAACCACATCATCCCTGCACTACGGCCAAGGATATTAATTAGTATCACGACCACAAATTATCCATGCACTACGGGCCAAGGATATTCGTGTATTCATCAATGGTCATGATCATGCCAACAACTGTCCATCAATGCACTACGGCCAATGAAAACTTTTACCACATCATTTGTAACATTATGGTCATGATTATTTCAAATAATCCTTGGTCATAATCATACCAAGTCCATCTATGCACTACAGGCCACAGATGACTTTCAACATATTATAAATATGAGGATGATGACAATGATATAAGAATTCAATAAAACAAGTTCAAGAATAATTTATCCAAGAACCAATAACGTCCAAATTGTCAACATGATACTTCTTTGTGGAGTAAAATTTAAGAATGCTCAGAAGAATATTTCCATGAAAAGATACGGGATGAAGCGCAAATATCAAAGATATTCCACTAATTTTATGGAGTATAAAAGCCAAAACTTTAACCAACTGAGTATAATAACGAATGGAATAACAAAAGAATTCACCAAGCATGCGATAGACCGCACAGACAGATAATTCCAACAGAATAATAAATAATGGAACCAGGTCATGCGTAAATGCATAAACAGGATATTCTAACAGAATAATAAATAATGGAACCAGGTCATGCGTAAAGCACAGACAGGATGTTCCAATGAGAATTATAAATAATGGAACCGGTCATGCATAAAAGCACAGCATGAGGATATTCCAACGAGAATGATAAAGAATGGAATAATAGAAGAATTTCACCAAGTATAGGGTAGTCGGCATATCTGAGACAAAGTTATTCCAACAGAATAATAAAGAATGGAATAACAGAAGTTCTCTTCATGAATACAAAAGAAATAATACCCCTTACCTTAGAAAAATTGGATACTGGAATAGTGAGGTAGCAGACTTCTCTTCTTCTTTCTCTCTATATATTAATTGCTCTAAAGCTTTTGTGAATTGGTGAGAAATGAAGGAATAATGAACTTCTATTTATAAGAAAATATAGTTTCGATAATTGCACGTTTTGGTGATCGAAATATTACAGTATAATACCTTCCTCTTTTTCTATATTTTTAATTTAGTCCTGCAAGTATTATCAAACTTTCACCACCTCCCCTAATAGTAAATAATGTGAATTAATAGTTCAGTCATGTGACTCAATAGTATAATCATGTGAAAAAAACTAATTACAGTATAGTACCTTCAACTATACCTCCATTTTTAATTTAGTCATGCAAGTATTATCAATCTTGCACCACCTCCCCTAATAGTACATGAATGTGAATCAATAGTACACACATATGAACAAATAGTTATAAGCATATGAAATAATAGCATTTAATTGCTCATTTATCCGATTAATTAGCCGATTAGTCAATATAACCCCCAGACATCAATTATTATCAAAATAAATGTTGATTTCCATTAACACTAATAATCCCAACGCAATGGAACTATCAATTTCATCTTTAATCAACACAACTTATTCATCATTAATATTATAACTCACAATATTTAACAACCAGGTCGTTCCCAAGAAAGAGAGGGCTTTCCGATAAGGATTTCTCCTTATTGGCGCGCAATTAGGTGACCAAACATCTCTTTGACAAAACTTCTAGACATTGTCAATATTGCAAATAATAATATGAATAACTTTGTCGTCTCAATTATTGATTTAATAATAATAAATATTATGCAGATGATACTGTGACAATAATTGAATCAATAATATGAGAGATATGATGCAGCAATTACTATAGAAATAATTGAGTATAACTGAGTGACTACTCACGTAAATATCAATAATCAATCTTGGTGTGCTTCTGCAACGATGCCAGCATATTCTTGTACTTTACTACCAGGTAGTTCAACAGTTTTAACGGTAACACTTTCGCCATTATTTTATAAAAAGATAATTCTGTCGTTTTCTAACTACGACAATACTTCCGTTGTGGGGTCCACCAATGATTGTGCCATCGTACAAATATTCCCTGTTAAAATGAATATTCCCCGACCAATTGAATATTATATAACCACTTGCTTACTTTGCAAAATTTATAAATATTACGCACAACTATAACATTATATCAAATCCACACCATAATATTCAAAAATATATTTCGAGAAAATTATTCTTTATTCATAAAAGTTGGGGTCTTACAACCTCCCCTTCTTATGAAATTTTGTCCTCGAAATTAGGGTGCGTACCTGGTATGTCGAAGAGGTGAGGATACCTTGACTTCATTTCAGATTCTAACTCCCAGGTCATTTACTCAACATCGTGGTTTCTCCACAAAACTTTGACTTGAGGTATAATCTTGGAGCGTAGAATATGATCCTTCTTATCCAAGATTTTAACAGGTACCTCTTCATACGTTAAATCTTCCAATATCTCGTCCGGTTCTAATTCAATAATGTGGTTCAGGTCTTTCACATATTTACGTAACATAGATATGTGAAAAACGTTATGAACACGAGACATACTTGGCGGTAAGGCGAGTCTATACGCCACAGTTACTACTCAATTGAGGATTAAAAATGGGCCAATGAATCGAGGGTTGAGCTTTCCTCTCTTTCTAAATCTCGTAACTCCCTTTCATGGAGCAACACGTAACAACACATGATCTCCAATATCAAATTCCACGTCCTTTCGATGAAGATCAGCATAACACTTTTATCGATCTTGTGAGGTTTTATACGTTATCGGATCGTTTGAATCTTTTTTTGTAGTCATACGTACCAACTCCGGTCCCAACAATGTTGCTTCACCCACCTCAACCCAAAGATACTGGGAGAGAGCGACACTTTCTTCCGCCTGGCGCCTCAAATGGAGCCATGCCAATACTTGTTTGATAACTGTTATTGTAGGAAAACTCCACCAATGGTAAGAACTTGTCCCAACGTCCTTTGAAGTCAAGGACACAGAGTCTTAATAAATCTTCAAGAGTTTGAATAGTCCTCTCCGACTGCCCATCCATCTGAGGATGATATGCCGAGCTAAATCGTAAATCCGAGCCCATAACTTTTTGCAATCTAACCCAAAATCTTGTAGTGAATCTTGGGTCTCGATCAGAAATAATGGATACCGGCATACCATGCAGTCTTACAATCTCGTTTATGTACTTACGAACAAGACGTTCAAGTGTATAAGTTTCTCGTATAAGTAGGAAATGAGCAGACTTGGTCAATCTATCAACAATGACCCAAATTGCATCTATACCTTGAGAAACCTTGGGAAGACCAGTAACGAAATCTATGGTAATGTTCTACCACTTCCATTCTGGAATTTCAAGTGGTTGTAATGGACCTTTTGGTACTTGATGCTCCGCCTTGACTCGTTGACAAGTTAAACACCTTGAGATAAACTCCGCTATCTCTCTCTTCATATTGCTCCACCAAAATGTATGTCGAAGATTACGATACATTTTGGTACTCCCAGGATGAATTGCAAACATTGTGTTGTGCGCCTCCATCATGATTTTATACTTTAAATAAGGGTTGTTAGGAACACAAAGTCTAGAGTTGACTGGAAGTATTCCTTCTTCATCGATTCTTGCTTCTGACATAGCACCTTCTTGTACTTTCTTCCTCATACGCATCAGCTCCAGGTCTGTAGCTTGAGCAGCTTTAACTTTATCGATTAAAGTCGGTTCTACTCATATATTCGCCATCATCACATGGGTCCCTGGAGTCTTTAACTCTATCTCCATCCTTTGTAAGTCATATAAAATGGGCCTTTACGTTGACAATAATGCACTCGTACTCGCATATGATCTTCTACTCAATACATCAGCTACTACGCTCGCTTTTCTAGGATGGTATTGAATAGTATGATCATAATCTTTCAATAGTTTGAGCCAATGTCGTTGCCACATGTTGAGTTCCTTTTGAGTGAAGAAATATTTGAGGCTTTTATGATCCGTATAGATCTCCACTTTCTCCCCCATACAGGTAATGCCTCCAAATTTGAAGTGTGAAGATAACTGCTGCCAACTCTAGATCATGAGTAGGATAATTCCTCTCATATTCTTTGAGTTGTCAAGAGGCATAGGCTATGACTTTCCCATGTTGCATGAGAACACATCTTAACCCTTTGCCTGAAGCATCACTGTAGATGACAAATCCCTCCGAGCCAGATGGTATTGTCAGAACAGGTGCTGAAATGAGTCTCCTCTTGATTTCTTGAAAACTCTTCTCATATTCCACGCTCCAACCGAATTTTGTATCTTTCTGAGTCAGTTGAGTTAATGGAATAGCGATTCGAGAAAACCCTTCTACGAATCTCCGATAATAATCAGCTAAGCCGAGAAAGCTATATACTTCGGTCACTGATTTAGGTTGCTCCCAGCTTTGAATAACTTCAATCTTTACCGGGTCAATAGATATTCCATGACTTGATACTATGTGCCCAAGGAATGCTACTTCCTCAAGCCAGAACTCGCATTTCTTCAACTTGGCATAAAGCTTATTTTCACGAAGCTTTTGGAGTATCAACTTCAAGTGTTGCTCATGATCTTCAAGGCTTTTGGAATATATGAGGATGTCATCAATAAAGACGACCACAAAATGATCCAAATATTTCTTGGATACTCGGTTCATCATATCCATGAAGGCAGCAGGAGCATTAGTCAATCCAAAAGACATGACTAAGAATTTATAATGCCCGTACCGAGTTCTGAAGGCAGTCTTTGGAATATCCTCAATTTTAACCTTCAGCTGATGATATCCAGAACGAAGATCGATCTTTGAAAAGAACTGTGCTCCTTGCAACTGGTCAAATAAGTCATCAATGCGAGGTAACGGGTACCTATTTTTTATGGTGACATGATTCAACTCCAGATAATCAATACAAAGTCGCATACTTCCATCTTTCTTCTTCACGAATAGAACAGGAGCACCCCAAGGAGACGTACTTGGACGAATGAAACCGATGTCTAACAATTCCTGTAGTTGGGTTTTTAACTCCTGAAGTTCAATAAGAGCCATTCGATATGGGGCTTTAGAAATGGGTTTTATACGGAGTTCAAAGTCGACACAAAATTCAACTTCACGCTCTGGGGGTAGGCCAGGAAGTTCTTTAGGGAATACGTCAGGAAATTTATTAACAATAGAAATATCCTTCAAATATGACGTATTTTTGTTTAAATTTGTGACATGAGCTAAGAAAGCTTGACATCCGTTTTTTAATAAACGAATAGCTTTATGGCTTGAGATAACAGTGATTGATTTTAATGGTTTGGTTGCTTGAATTCTCATATTAGGTTGGTTAGAAATATGAAAGCTAACAACCTTACGAAAACAATCAATTTTAGGATGATGAGTAGTTAACCAATAAATCCCTAGAATCACGTCAAATGCAAGTATTTTTTAAGGAGATAAAATCGACGGGTAACGTGCGGTTACCGATTTAAATTAAACAAGACTTATACACAATGGATGTAATGAAGGTTTCTCCCAACGGAGTTTAAATATATAAGTCAAAGTCTAACTTCTCCGGAGTCCAATTTAAACGTTGAACGCAAGTAGGAGAAATAAAAGAATGGGTAAAACCGGTATCAAATAAGGTATATACTACGCTAGAGTTTATGATAAGTTTACCCGTGATGACCTCGTTTGGGTTCCTTGCTTTCTGAGAGATCAAGGCAAACGCTCTCCCTTGAACTACCGGTTTTGACTTTTCTGGGACGGCCTTTGGTGCCTCCATCCCAGCTGGACTTGTCTTCGGTGCACGACAAAATTGGGCTAGGTGACCTTCTCTTCCACAATTATAACACACTTTGGACTGCATCGCGGAGTTTGGACTGCATCGCGCAGTTTGGACTGATGTGTCCCTCCCCTCCGCATTTAAAGCATATAATAGGTGGTCGTTCTCCTTCTTTAACAACGGGTGCTGGTGCTAACGTCTTTCCATCATTGTTGAATCTCCTCTTCTTGAAATGTCCAGTTTTATTATCTTGGGCATGATTACCACCGAAGTGGTTACCATTTCTGGCATGTTGATTCCCTACACGTTTGTTGTCACCGTTTCGATGACTGCTACCACTGGTATTTTCATTATGACGGCTGCTTTCTCTTGGTTGCGTTGACTCGTTATCGCGCTCCAATAACTGATCCCTATTTACAACATCTGAATACAAACACAGTTTATGAGAAATAACATATTGACGTATCTCTGGTTTCAAACCTCTTAAAAAGATCCGCGTCATTCTCTCCTCATTATCAACCAAGTGGGACGCAAACCGGGATAACTCTGCAAATTTAGCCTCGTATTACGATACGGTCATATTGTTTTGCTCCAACTTGATAAACTCCACCTCTTTCATGTGATGAATACTTTTGGGAAAGTACTTGTCGTTGAATAGTTCTTGGAACTTCTCCCAAGACATCTTCAGTGCGGCAGGTTGAGTAAGCTTTACCAATTCCCACCAGTAATCTGCCTCTCCTCGCAACATAAAGGTGGTAAAGGGAACCTTTTGTTCCTCGGAGCATCCCAAGACATCAAATATCTTGCTGATCTGCTTTATCCATGCTTCTGCCTTAAGTGGTTTTGGCTCTCCAATAAACTCTGGTGGTCCCAGCTCCTTGAACTATTTAGCGGTGATCGTCTGAGAGTTTTCTGTGTTTCTACCTACATTTTGGGCGGGAGAGCGCTGCACCGATGTTGCATATATTGCATAAAAGCCTCTCCGAACATTCCATCGTTCATCATTTGGTCGATGTTGTTGTTTGCATGAGGATTGTCGCCTTTCGATGCACATTATCCTGATTATTGATCTGTGGAGACTCAACGGTCTCCTGTGCTGTAATGACCCCAAAAATCCATACAATTTAAATCTGAACTTCGGTTGTTAACCACACATTAAAATCTCTAATTTTACATCATTATTTGATATTAAAAACACTAAAATTGCGGAATATTTAAAACTTTTATACATTTCCTTCTTTATTGCCCTGAATCGCAACCTTTACATTACATCTCTTTGATTCAATCTTATATCATGAATCGTTACAACAAAATGACTATACAAAGTCTTACATCATAACTAAATATCCATATATATTGGATAGCTCAACTTACAATTCAACAACATGTTACGTTCAAAATGTGAAATACATTTCTCATAAAACATAAGTAATCTTCATGAATATAGATCTCTATAACTCACTTAGCACATATCTTTACCTTAAAATCTTGACCTGCAAAAGTGGTTATTTGCAAGAGTGAGCTCGACAGCCCAGCAAAGTCTAACAATTTTCATGCATCACATAGCACATAATAATATGCTCGATATACATCTCATTAAAGTAACATGGCATACATGCTTTTAATTCACATAGCAAATATAAAGATTGAGTTCCTTACTCAATCATCATTACTTAGCCAAAATAATACAGTCATATATTGACTTTAACATTTCATGATTTCAACATGCATAACATATCATACAATTTAAAACAGTTCATCAAGTCCACGTAGAAAATAGGAACCGAAAGACTTGTCTTGATCATTGTTTACCAATAACAGTTTAACAGCTTACAGTTATCTGCACTTCACGTGCCCTACACAATTATATAATCATATACATCAACTATTAGTCACATAAAAACACATAGTAATTGTAATGTAGACTCTACTCCACATCCCATAATCTTTCCTATTAATTAACACAAAATGTTCAATTAGATTTTGTTAACTTTCAACTTATATCTCACTATATTTCATATTCGAAGTTCATTCAAGTGCTTAAAACTTGCTAGGACTACATATTGATTTTATGTTAAACCCATTTTATATCCTATAATATTCATTTCAATTGAATTGAAACACTTTTTAAGCTCGTTAACACTTGGCACGGCGTTTCGACGTTCATTCGTCACACGCCCTCTCTTGTGTATGCTTACTATGCTTCAATAACTTATCTAATACATCATTTATTAATGTTAAGCATCATTATATTTACTAACATTCATGTTTTATAACTTAGGACATCATCTTTTATGGTCAGGAGCACTACACATGCATATGTGCATGCCCGACGCCCTCTGATTGCCCCCGAAAACATAATAGTCCTAAAGATGACCATTTTAACTACTGTTACAGACCTTAAATTGAAACACTTAAAGAACGAAAGTTGTAGGTCTACTCGTCCTCGTTCCGGATCATCTTGAATCACCTCAATCGGAGTTCGTATAAGAAAGTTATGGCCGTTTTACTACAGGAGGTCAAAATTGTCTTACCTAGACCACAATACTCGTATTTGAGGCACACAGAGCGAGTGGTATTTGGGCTCGAATTCGGTACGGGGCGCGAATTCATTATTTGAGGTGCGAACTCGGCCTAGTTTTGGTATTTGGTACAATTTCAATATTTGGTATGCGAATTTGGCGTTGGGGCTCCAAATTACAGAACACCCAACCACGAAGAACAGAATAACTAAATTCTGGACTAATTACTACTGTTAACATCTAAATTAAGACGTAAAACTTATATAGATTACTCATAAACATTTACTTATCATACATATACCAATTTTAAAGCAATCAAACAATAATTTCAGAAAATTTAAATCCTTGAAACTATAGTTTAAATCCCAAAACTCCATGTTTGATATTTCTTTGACACAGTGACACTGTAAATTCTAATGATAAACCAATTTGATGCTTTTAAACTATGTTCTTTGTAATTCTTAACAAATTAATTAGCATAGCCATAGTTCAATTTCACATATTAGCTCAAAATTCAATACTAATTTTTTTTTTTGTTATCCTACAAAAAACGTTCATGTGTTCACTGTAAAACTAATATCTTTTCTTGTAGACTTAATTTAGCATACAATCTTATCTATATGTTAAGCATACAACCACATATATATATATATATATGCTAGTATAACCATTAAAATTATAAATACACATAATTTCCTAACCAATTATAAAATCATGGTTTTACAGAAAGTTTGTAAAGAATTTTATATTCAAGTCAAATTCAAAAACACGAGAGACTTAGAGATTATAACGTAAAACATATATGTTAAGGTTATGTAACATACCTTTTGTTACTTAAGAAATCCTTGTTAACCACAGCTAACTATTTGAAAGGCTCAGGAACTCTCTCTCTCTCTCTTTTGATTCTCTCTCAGACTCTATCAAACCTCTGTAAACTCTTTTCCTTTCTTAGTTATCAGTATAGGCCAAATACACTAAACGTAAAGATCAAAACAAAAACCAATGCACGCTTTTTCAAACATTTTAAAAACTGACGTTATAATAATTGCCCCTATTAATTTTATCAGTTAACAAACTTAATATATATTATTAATATTTTATTTATTCAATTTATATTATTAAAATTCAAAATTTAGAAATCCAAAAGCCATAAGGCTCTGTTTGTCAAAAAAATTTAAAAATTAAAGACTTAATATATTTAAGCCTTGTTTGGCAAAACTAAATTAAACTCCTTTAATTTATTTTAATAACCACTTATAATAAAGTTATTTGTCACACTTCTAATTAATTAAGTTTTCATACTTAATTTAATTACTTCTAATAACAATTCATTGCATAATATAATAATTTATTTAATCATTATAAACTTTCTAACTTAATTATTAAATTAGAATACTATCTCATAATTTCCTTAAATCATTAATTATTTATTAAATAATTAATTAATCAACTCAAATCAAATCAAATCAAACAAATATTTATTAACGAAAAATACATCTATTAAATATTTATATAATTCAATAAATATTTAAATATTATAATTAAAAATCTGGATTGTTACATCATTCCCTCCTTACAAGGATTATGTCCTCAGAATCATAACTCAAACCACTCATTCGTTACATGTGCTCCATTGCTATTCTAAACATTCTCGAATGTCATTTTCAAATACTGCCACAAAACAAGGGTTAATTGACATGCAACATATTATCCCTATACTCTTACCGACCAATTAAATATCAAATAAACTTAGGTAGGTCATACTAGCGAAGGAATTCCCCATCTCTCCCCTCCTAGTTCTAGTCTCATATCTTAGCCAGGGATCATATCCCTAAGCTTTGATACCAACTGTGACGCCCCCAAAATAGGTATACATCACCCATCTTGAGTCGCCAAATACATGGTACAAAAATAAAATACAACTTTATTATACAACAGTCGTGTAAAATACGACAAAACATAATCTAAGAGCTTTAATAAGAATATTGTCATCTAGACAATATCCACACTCAATGGAGTCCTCATTACATTTATTGTAACACTATTTAATGAGAATAGTGAGGACTACTAATGCTATCATCTGGACCGTCACTCTGGTTCCCCCCAACTAGTCCGGCTATGTTCTCATTTCACGAAGAAAGAAATGAAAAGAAAAGGTGAGCTCAACTAGCCCGAAGAAATATTATGACTAAGATAATGCGAGAATAATTTATCGTTAGCCTTCAGCGATGTTAAAGCGATAAAATATAACAACATCAAGTTTAACTACTGATGGAACAAGCGATCCATTAGAAGAGTTAAGTAGAGAATAAAATCTACTATCTTCTATGATTTAAAAAGTTTTTCATCACTTTTATCACGATACTCGACAATAAATAAACCACATCATCCCCTGCACTCTGACCGAGGATATTAATTAGTATCACGACCACAAATTATCCATGCACTACGGGCCGAGGATATTCGTGTATTCATCAATGGTCATGATCATGCCAACAATCATCCATCAATGCACTCACTCTGACCAATGAAAACTTTTACCACATCATTTGTAACATTACGGTCATGATTATTTCGAATAATCCTTGGTCATAATCATACCAAGTCCATCTATGCACTACAGGCCACATATGACTTTCAACATATTATAAATATGAGGATGATGACAATGATATAAGAATTCAATAAAACAAGTTCAAGAATAATTTATCCAAGAACCAATAACGTCCAAATTGTCAACATGATACTTCTTTGTGGAGTAAAATTTAAGAATGCTCAGAAGAATATTTCCATGAAAAGATACGGGATGAAGCGCAAATATCAAAGATATTCCACTAATTTTATGGAGTATAAAAGCCAAAACTTTAACCAACTGAGTATAATAACGAATGGAATAACAAAAGAATTCACCAAGCATGCGATAGACCGCACAGACAGTTAATTCCAACAGAATAATAAATAATGGAACCAGGTCATGCGTAAACGCACAAACAGGATATTCTAACAGAATAATAAATAATGGAACCAGGTCATGCGTAAAGCACAGACAGGATGTTCCAACAGAATTATAAATAATGGAACCAGGTCATGCATAAAGCACAGACAGGATATTCCAACAGAATGATAAAGAATGGAATAATAGAAGAATTTCACCAAGTATAGGGTAGTCCGCGTATACAGGTTATTCCAACAGAATAATAAAGAATGGAATAACAGAAGTTCTCTTCATGAATACAAAAGAAATAATACCCCTTACCTTAGAAAAATTGGATACTGGAATAGTGAGGTAGCAGACTTCTCTTCTTCTTTCTCTCCATAATTTCTCTCTATAATAATTGCTCTAAAGCTTTTGTGAATTGGTGAGAAATGAAGGAAGAATGAACTTCTATTTATAGGAAAAAATAGTTTCGATAATTGCACGTTTTGGGGCTCGAAATATTACAGTATAATACCTTCCTCTTTTTCTATATTTTTAATTTAGTCCTGCAAGTATTATCAAACTTGCACCACCTCCCCTAATAGTAAATAATGTGAATATATTTCGAGAAAATTATTCTTTATTCATAAAAGTTGGGGTCTTACAATATAGTTTTTGGTAGGTTCCCATTTGTGATGGCCAATACATCAAAGTCACCTAGCATGCTATGATTTGGTATGATCTCAATCAAGAACGTCCCACAGCTAGGTGTTTTCTCCATTGTGTATGTGATCACTTTGGGGCATGGAAGCTTGTCACACACAATGGGCTCTTCATCTATCTTCTCTTTCTCATCCCACAATGGATTCAAAATTGTACTTGTTCTTATGTCATCAAGAGCTTCGCCGACAACATGACTACCAAGTGGGCATGATTTTAAAAATTTGACGGACTCTTTGATCTTTGGTGGAGACCCATTTAGATCTTCGTTGACCTCTATTTCATTATCCCCAATTGTCTCCACACTTCCGATATCTTGTGGCTCATCCAATCGCAGATTTGGTTCGGGTTCTCCGTCAATTTCGTCATCCATGTCATAAAACCAAGTGTTTGGAGGAAGGTTGTTTACGGCTTTGGTCATTTGCTCTATCTGATCCGCAAGATTTTGAATTGACCTCGCTTGATTACTCATCTGCTATGAACTTGGACAATAATTCCCCCATCCTAGAATTTTCTGTTTCAGTCTCAGAAGCCATGTATTGAGGACCATTGGTTGAGGTAGTGACGAGTTGTTCTATATGATTATTAAAATTTTGGGTTGACAGCTCTTGGTTAATCCTCATCTCCTCTAGGTCTTCTATGCCCTTCAATATTGCATCCATCAAATTTGGTTTTTCTTCTTGTGGCAATGGAGGTGGACATGAAAATTCCGGTGTGTAGGATGGATTTGGAGCTTTATATTGGTTATCATAAATGTAGCTCCTTGAAGAATCCGGGTGATACCCCCAATCTCGGTGATAGTTAGGCTCAGCATAGTTGTTGAGGTAATCACAACTATATTGTACCGGTTCAAAACTGACGGTGCATTAATGACTTTGATGGTTACTTGAAGATAATAGTCACATCGAATCGCCATCCTTTGACTCCTTTGGGCTGCAATAACGTCCAATGTCCTCGAAAGTTCTTCAATCTGTGCTAATATTGCGGAAAATGCATTAAGTCCATCAATCCTGTTTCCCTTAGTTGAGTCATGTTTGCCATCCTTCGACTCTGGTTGAAATTGCGATAACCTCCAACGTCTTCGAATTTGCCTCAATTTGTACTGACTCTACAGAAAATGTATTAAGTCCATCAATCCATATTTCCCTTGGTTGAGTCATGTTCGTGTATAGCCATTAATACGCAAAGTCATCCATGGTACCTGAAAAGAGAGAAATATAGGAAGAGAATTAAAAATAAAAATAAAAATGTTTAAATTAAGACTAATTTGATTGAAATTAATATTGGTAAATAATTATTAAATTAATTCAAGAACAGCGCCAAAAACTTGTTGGGTAAAATCTAATTACGCACAACACGCAAGTATACGTGGTCAACAAGTAATAAAGTGAAAGTAGAGTATCGTTCCCACGAGGAATTGTTTAATAAAAATCACCAAGTACTAACCCATAACCAATTCACTCTTATTTAAATGAATGAATTTAAAATTATATAATTAAACTACTATTAAATTCAACTAGTTAAATTAAGATTACGGAGATTTAAGATCACAACTTCACTTATTGCTTCATTTAAGTAAACACACACTTCTCATCAATTATTCTCTATCCTGAATTGTTAATCAAGAACACTAAAGCAGATAAAACCACAGCTCGATGCATAATGCCCATACTCACTTAAATCCACAGATGATAGAATTAAGCAAGACACCCTAATTAACTAATTCACTATTTCTCTATGTGAATTACAATTAAAAAGGATTTAAATCACAAGTTCTCTATAAGATTACATATGACGTAAAGGCATATCTCTATCCTAAACACGAATCATGAATTCCATCTATGCAGAAATCACAAACACATGCTATCATGATAAGATCTAAATCAATACTTCATCTCTCGAGTTCATAAAGATTATCACGATAATTGTTAGCTAGTCAATTAAATAATTAAGTCTAAATCACAATAGACAATCCTGACAATAGAACATAATAATTGATAGCCAAGCATATTAAAATAAACTACACAATAAGATTCATTGTAATCTCAAACAAAGAATTAGTTCATTGAATTAAAACTAAGAATCCACACTTGAATACACATTAAAAGACAAAGATAGAAGAAGATAAGAAGATAGAATATGTTGTCTGCAAATTTGAAGCTCCATCCCCGCTCCTACTTTGAATCTTCAATGGTCTCCAAGTTGTTTCAATCTCCAAATCTCATAAGAACTAGTGTTTTCTCTTATTCTACTCTAATCTAATCTAATGGAATCCTCTCTTTTAATCTCATCTATCCCATAATCCTTGTGATTCTCCTCCTTTTATAAGTCTCTATATATATGTCTTTAAGTCATCTTGGAAGTCCTTGAGTCAATCGGATCGAACCAATCCTTCTTAGACTCAAATTTGGACAAAATTCGCCATTTTCTCGTTGTATACTTCCCCGTGGGTTTATAATAAATAACCCGCTTGGGATTGGATAGGGTTCTATTTTCCAGCTGGTACCCCCGCCCCGACGGGGTTTTTTGAAGAGAAAGCCCGCCCCGGCGGGGGTCCATTTTCTGCTCTGATGTCTTTTGGGAAAATGGCCATAACGTTTGATCCGGGAAGAGTTATGAAGCCTGCCACCTATCAAATCGAAGAAATCGACGAGCTCTACAACTTGGATTCTTTGAGAATTGAGAAATAACGGACGAATGAAGGTCAAAATTGGTCTGGAAGCGACTGCTATACAAATGGCCACCCAAAACAGTGAAGTTCGACATCCGTTGGTACAAAGGTGAGAACTCTTGCATCGGAACTCCGATTGGAATGATTCAAGATGTTCTGGAAAGCTAAGAAGAAGCTCTACAATATAATCCATGTTCCAAGACAAGAACATGAAAGCCCAAATGATGTCCGAATTGCTTTTCTTTGCGATTTCATACCAATTCTTTTCGATTTCAGCTCCAAAGCATATAATCTACAAAACGAACACAAAATGCATGAAAAGTAACTAAGAAACATGAGATCAAGAAACTAATTCAAGTAACAAATACCAGATAAGTAGGTATAAAACCTACTTATCAATAGGCTGATCACCTAGACGTGCTCGTAAGATATGCCGGACTTACAGACTTAGTGTCGGGTTATCCTTTTCAAAGAAATTATGATATGCTCAAGGTCTTGGACCGGAATTGATGTTTTACTAAATATTATTCATTTTGAAATATTTTAAAGAAAAGAGAAGTGTTATTTTGAATTATCGATAGTACTTCGTAACTATTGTTCAGTTATTGAAGATATATGATTCCTATGTTTCAAGCATGCTATTTATTGGAATTGTCATACTTGTTGAGCTAGTTATGCTCACTATTGCTTGAACCATATAAATGTAGCTAAGACTGAACGGACCGAATAATCCGGTAAAGATAAGGGAAAGGCTAAGGCAAACCGTTGAACTGTCTATGTAATAGTATAGGTTTAATGCTGTAATGTATTTGATATTACGACAAAGAACTTATGTATTGGTTATAAAGAACCTAGGAAGGGAATATTGTTTGGAATATATATAAGACATATTCGTTCTTTTGAGGCATTTCAATTGAATGTATGTGTGAACTGTAGCACCATGTAGCACCATATGTCGGGTTGGAAGATACCCAGATTTGGGGGCGTTACAGACCCCCCTCAACATGACTTGAAATCTTTTAAATTCCTGAGTTATTCATAGTGTTTCCAAATTATTGAACAATTGCGGAAGATTCTAATTATTCTAAAAGGAGAAAGTGGAAAGGAGGATACTTCTTATAGACACTTTGAAATTTCATTGTCTTCTTTATTATTAACATTGCGGGAGGACGATTTGTCTTTAAGCGAGAACCACGAAAGACAATCCAAATCCATATCGGATACTACCGAAAGTGCAGCATCAACCCCGGATCACAATACAGCGATGCGATTTCAACCTCGGATGTAACCACGAGGCTGGCAGATACAATCTTTGGAACTCACACCGGAGAAGACCGATTAATCTGGAGATGACCCGAGATATCGATCTCGATCCCAACCATGGGAATAGCCACCAACCTTGGTGATAACCCCAAGGAATGCGACTTGGAGATAACCCGAAAATGCTTGTTTCAAATGCCATCGACTTCAATCTAAGACTCACAATGAGATACAATGTACCAAACCTGCAATAACATCGGAAGACAGGCACACCTCAAAGATGACAATGAGGACCTTCAACAAATGCAGCAGTCCAATCTCAGCAATGTGTGAGCAACGTCTGCTTTATCGGCCCAATCCGGCGATAACAACGGTGAGGGGCAACATCGTTATCTCGTCCAAAACGATGCCACGTCACGTCTCTACGCAACGATGTCCCACAAGGCTAACCAATCCCGAGTGACTATTGTGCGGGGTAACGGATGAAAGTTGAAGCTTGAAGACCGGAGGGCATCGTCCCATCTTCAATGACTTCGTACAAACTCTAATCCCATGCCATCGTACAACTCTCGACAACGATGGTCCAAAATAGGTCCTGAATACCTCAAAATGGATGCCCGAATTGCAATTCTCAAAATCCGAGTGGACATTACAGTGCCTGAGTGCACATACTTAGAGGGGTTGAGGTGCTAATTTTTAAGAGAAAAAAGATGGGGAAACCCTGCACAATTTGCTCTGCACTCGCCATACAGTGTATTTTCCCACTTTTAAACACCTGTGAGCTCATATATAGCCTCTTTTGTACCCACAAAAGCCAGTGTTTATCCACTCTAAAGATATAGAAGCCTTTTTTATCAGTCAGCTATAAGCCTTCTCACACACTTTAGAGTCTTTCTCTTCATCTTTGCACACACCCTTCTACACGTTGAGAGTCGTGTTGCTTTGCGTTTGCAGGACTTTGGTGCACGTGGTTTCATTCCGATCATATATATATATATATATATATATATATATATATATAAAGCAAGTAAACGCTCGGGCATCAAAGTCTAGGCTCAATCGAATCATAACTTCGATAATGTTAGTCAATCTATATAAGTATATATATATATATATAAGCGTGTGTCGAACTTTGTTCGATGAGCCTAGACTTCGGTCTGGAGCATTTATTGCTTTATATATATATATATATATATATATATATATATACTAATATATATTAACTATGTGTGGGACTACATTCGATGAGCACGATTTTATATACAGTGCGTTTACTCGCTTTTATATATATATACATATATATATGCGTGGTCGAACTACATTCGATGAGCCTGGATTTTACATCCGGTGCATTTACTGCTTTTATATATATATATATATATATATATATATATATTTGTCCTGCCTGGAGTTCTCTTCGTGGAAGTTGATCGATTTACAGCTTTATTTACGTTTTGTCCCACCTGGAGTTTCCTCCGTGGCGGTTGATTGCTTTTAACAGCTTTATTTACATTTCTGATCCCCCATGGAGGTGCTTCGTGGTTGGTGATCATGTCAGTATATATATATTTATCGCTTTTATATATATACCTGCTTATTGCTTTTATACAAATTGCAACATTCTATGCGCCTAGGAATCGTGTGATCAGAGATTCATCCCATTGGATCTAGATTCGGTTCCCGTGATGGACATTTTTCAGTTTTAAGCAGCTTGTAAATTATTATGCGATGTCTGAATTTCCTCAGATGGTTTCCATACCCACAAGGAAGTCGGCATTATTTTTGTATATTATTTTCATACGGATGCCTCGCATCCGTCAAATAAAATCAATCCAGTCGATCACTTAATAAAAATGGGAGTGTAAAAGGTCTCAATTCCTATTGAGCATCAGGGTTTAAAAAATCTCTTTTATAAAACATCACTGACATATCTTGCTAAAAATTGAATTTTTACATAAATTCAAATCCTGTGTATATAGGTTCGAACGAGACCTCACACAACTTTCATATAACAGCACATTGACTCACACACACACACACACACACACACTCAGATAATAGTTTCTTGAAAAGAGGCGGTCATCGTGGTAACACGGATGTCGGGGGGTGCCTAACACCTTCCCCCCGTATAACCAAGTCCCCGGACCCTAAACGAATCTCGGTTTTAGCCAGGCAGGTGTATCGATGTCACATCATCTTTGGGTCAATGTGCAAACCTTTTCTCGGTTGTGTTGGTACAACCATTTAAAAAACCAACTGGTGACTCTTAACAGTCCCATCATCGACATTATACATGTCGAACCTTTTTCACTTATTTTTTCAAACAAATCTCACCTAAAATGAGAACACCAAAGAACAAGTAACGGAAAGGGACATCCAAAAATCCCGACGTCGACACTTCTTAGAAAAGAGTAAGTTGTAGAATGCAATGTGTGGTGAGAAGTAAATTAAACAAACTATAATAAATCCAAGGAAGAAAAGAAATTCCAGAAAGTAAAGGGATAAATTTAGCTGATGATGAGTAATGATGAGAAACTTTTAAAAGAGAAAGATGTGAATAATACGATGATTTTAGAAAGATCTTTAGAGAAAAAATTTGGTTATAGAACCCAATGTATGAATAGAAATTAATAAAAATCCATTTTGATAAATCAAATGAATGAAGATTAGTAAAATAAAATTTCGAGGACGAAATTCTTAGAAGAAGGGGTTGAATGTAATATCCCAATTGTTTGTGAATTGAGTATGTGGTAATGATACTTAAAAAAAGATAATGAACGGGTTAAAGAATATATAACACTCAAAATATAATTGAGTTTAAGTGAAAGTTGTAAAATAAAGTTTGTGAGAATTTATTGAGAAAAAGAATGGAATATGAAATATAAAACCTATATTAAGGTAATGTGTTGAAGTTATTCAACGATAATTTTAAAAGAGATTTGATGAAAACCTGAGTAAGGTAGGGTTTCGGTGATTCCGAAAACGGAATCCTTATGAGGGGGAAGGATGTGATAACCTGAATTTTTAGAAATTATTTAAACAAGAATTTAATAAATAAAATTCTTAGTATAAGATGTTTTGAGTTTGAGTATGTGTATATATGTGTTATATATTGTGAAATATGTGATTTGGTGTGAAGATGATTATATATTCATGTATTGGGAAAAAGAGGTTTAATAGTTAATTAAACTATTGGAGAAATTAAATTGTTATGAAAATGAAATTAACTAAGTAACATTAGTTAATTTGATTAAGTTAAAATTATATTATGAGAGAATATAATTTAATTATTATTGTGACGATAGAAATTATTATGAATTAAATTTCAGTAAATAATGTGAGTAATTCACTTAATTTAAATAGTGAATTAAAATAATTGTTTTTAATAAAATGAGAATGTATTATATTACATATAAGCGTAATTTGTTAATGTAATTCGATTGTGAGTCTTGTAAATAGTTAAAATATTTATCGAATAGAATAAATATTTTAGTTGAAATATTTATGGAATAAATATTAAATTTTGAAATTATTAGGGAATAATATGTTTAAATATGATAATATTGACTTAATTTATGTCAAACGATTTTATAATTGGTGCGTATTTTATTACGCTAATCTAATTTAATTAAAATTTTAAATTAGAAGATTAAAGATTTGTTAATTAAATTGTAATTATTTTGGGATAAGTGTTTAAATAAAATGAAGTGTGACATTTGGTGTAACATATGATAAGAAGATTATTAAAATAAACTAGAAGAAGTTTAATAAAGTTATACCAAACAAGGTCTTATGACCTTTAGTGGGTGGTAACTGCTGAGACCCTTAACTTAGTGTAAACCATTTGTCAGTTACATTATTTTGTTAAGTCTAAAGAGCAATTACAGAAAAGAAGAGAGGAAGAAAAGAAATTTTATGTAAATTGAAAAGGTCGAGAATCAAAAAAGGTAGAAGAAGAAGATTCATATCATCTAATCATGTTTAAGAAGAATCAAAGGTATACTCTAGTTTTAAAGCTCTAATTTATAGTTTTTCAAGTTCTTCATTTTTTAAAAGCTATATTGGTTGGGTGATTTGAAGAGATGTTGTATATATATGTGTATGGGTATGTATAATCTGATATATAACCTCTATAAATGGTTTTAGAGTAATCAAAATCATGAAAACATGTTAAAGAGGGGGAATTAGAGTTTTGTTGTAATATGTATGTTTTGGTCTATTTTGATACTAAAATTGATGATGAATTCGTGTTGGAAATTTTAAATTGATGGTAGAAGTTGTTAATATGTTGAAAAACGAAAATAAAGAAGTTTAAATGGATTGATTTGGTTAGGAATCGAATCCGTGGTGAATGATTACGCTAAACATGTTAAAACATGTAAAATTAATATGAACATGAGTTTTAGGTCAAGATTTGGGTGGACTAATGGTTCTTTAAATTGTTGATTTTCTGGTATGTTGTAGTCCTATGAACTAAGAATCCATAGAGTTAAAAATGGACTGATTTAGATGTGTATAACTCGAGTTATGAAGATTAGAATAATCGCGAAGAACACAAACTGTAGAATTGGGATCTGCGAATACCCTCCCCGGCGGGGGTTTGTAGTTCAAAAAGTGCCTCCCCAACGGGTATCCTTCCCTAGCAGGTTTTTCTAGGTCACAAACCCCGCCCCTGGCGGGGGTGGGCAGGCTAGCCAAGTGTTAGAGAAAAATCTGACCGGATATTTTTTACTAAAATAGCCATAACTTTTTCATAAGAACTCCGATTGAGACGATTCAAGATGATCCGGAACGAGGAAGAATAGACCTACAAATTTCATTCTATAGTTTTTTCAATTTGATGTCGGTAACAAGGGTAAAAATATCCATCTTTGGGACTGATGTGTATTCGGAGGCAATCAGAGGGCGTCGGGCATGCAATTATGCAAGTGTAGTGCTTCTGACGTTAAATGTTATTGTTCTAAGTTATAAAACATGAATATTAGTAAATATAATGATGTTTAACATTAATAAATGATGTATTAAATAATTTGTATAAGCATATTAAGTATATGTAACGACCGAGAAATTCGGATCTTATTATAAAATGATTTTATTAAATTAAATAATAATAAAATCATATTCCATGTGTTATCAAGATGGTTGTCATTGTATAACCTATTGATATTAGAATATCGTAGTATTTGGGCTACGTGGATGAATTAAAGTGTTTGGATTTCCAAGACAAAAATAAAAGTTTTCCGAGAAATTTTCCTAAAAACACTATTCATCAGTATTTGCTCGGGGTATAATTTTGAGTTTTCGAGAAATACGCAATGATGGAATAACAAGGTAAGATGGATTATGTAATAAAAATATAGTTATGGAAAATGTAACATTTCGCTTGTAGACTTAATTTATGAACCTTAAGCAAAGCGAAATGTTAAAGAATAAGTAATAATGGTATGATACTTGGTATTGTACAAAGTAATAAAAACGACTATAATACGAAGTATTATACGAGTTTGTATGAAGGATGAAATATCGTATATAAATTCTATATGAATTATAATACGAAAATAATACATGAACTATATATATGTGTATTAAGAAATGTTAATGGACTTAGATGATTGGTTAAACAATTATATACAAGTCCAAGTGAATTAAAGAGAGAAACCCAACTATAAATTAATGAACCAACTAGTGTTTGTTAATATAAGGCCCAAGGATTTATTAATCCAAGCCCAAGCTAGAATCCATGGATTGTATAACCCATGGGGCAAACCATATTGATATAGTTAATGTGTGGTGACCAAGTGATGTGGTGACCAAGTGATGTGGTGATCAAGTAAGTGTGATGATCAAGTAGGAGTATTGACCAAGACTTTGAAGTAATGACCAAGTGTAGGATAAGTTTTGTGCCTTGCAAGTAATGAATAGTAAGGAGGTGCATGAGGAGGTGGGATGATTTAATGACCAATCTACCCTAACCTTGGAAAGTCTATAAATAGAAGAGCTTTACAAGCCATTTGTTGGTTGATCAATTAATCCAACACATCCAAAGTGCTTAAGTGTTAGAGAGAATAAGCTACACATAAGTCATTCTATAAGTAAGAAGAAGAAGCAAGCTACTTACCAAGACTACAAAAGAGTAAGACTTCTTCTCAATTATCTTCTATCTCTACCATGATAGGATGATAAGAAAACTTGGATTAAGAAACATGAATGAGTAAGTAATGAACTTAAGCCAATTAAGTTGGTAATAAGTCATTTAAGCTAGCATAAGTTATAAACTTATGTGAAAATAATATGAACTTATAAGAAGTTTATTAAGAGAAATGATATGAATATAAAAGAAATTATATGATCATATGTATCATGTATACCTAGTAAAGATATATGTAAAGAGCATGTAAAGTATGATGATTAAGAAACATTAATTGTCATAAGTCATGAATAATCAAATCCTAAGTAGTTATAGTTGACAAGTTATAAACTTATGAAGAATAAGTCAAAATCCAACAATGAATCTAAGTTGTTGTATTAAGTATGTTAAAATATTCACATGATGAATGAAGTCATTTTTAATGTTGAACAAATCATAAGAATGAAGAATTGCCGGAATTTGCACGATTGGACGATAAACGTCGAATACGTAAAATTCTCGGAATGGAAGTCAAATTTTGTGTTGGATCATGAAACCATTGTTTTCCAATAGAAACAAGTCATAATTGGCATTTAAGAGTTGCGGACTCGAAAATGACCGGATTCCGACTTAGAACGAAGAAACGAGCGTTGAACGTTCACGAACGTTTATCGTTTACGTTAAAAATAAACCAACAGGTGAATTTTTAGCAAACAAAGTCAAATAGATAAAATTCTTGAATGATCATGTAGAGTACATAAATTGTGAACCGTATGCTTTTGAGCGAGCCAATTCGGACTTATAACGAAGAAGTTATGCGTCGGGAAGTTCACAAAATTTCAAAAGCGAAATTGATATTCGGTGCCGCTGAGTCAGCCATGGCGGCTCCCCTAAACAAAAAGACCACGGCATGTGCATGGAGCGATAAAGAAAGCCTCATGCAGAAGAGTTAGCATTGTAGCGAACCTTAATTTGATAAGTGGCGCAAATACCATGAAACGATATCAAAATCCTCTTCGGAGTGTGGCGCCATGTGCGTATGGCCCATTAAGTAAGGACTCGCCATGCAGCAGCCAAGTCCGGGACAATGGCGATTAAGAGCTCGGCTGGCATGACATGAGAGATGTAAGTATAAAAGTTAGCGCGTAGCAGAGGTCTCGAAACAAAGATAGTAATGAAGGTTTCTAAGTACAAAGAAAAGAAAACCTAAATGGATTCAAAGTAAACATAACTTAAGGAAGGTAAGATAACATTGTTTAAACTTTGTTAAACCTTAAGGAATGTAATGTAAAGGTTGAGATAACCTAGTCAGATATAATGCAAGCATAATGACAAATCGAAACGAATAGTAAATGAATCTAATACACAATTAGATTGAAATGAAGGGTATGATATAGTCATATACATACTGGATTATATGTGACCTAATCTAAGGCATTATGTGATCATGTATTGTAGAGACTTGAACGACTTGAACATAAAGTTAAAATACCGTAGCAGACGCTAAAGGCAAGTATTCTAACTCTTGTCTCAGTTCAATCTGAACAAGTTTTTGAGGTTCATGTATTCTTTCGCATGAATTGAGGTATGTTGAAGTTGAAGCCAATTCCTTTGGCTAGACTTGATGTATTGATAATCTATTCATGTATTATCAAATGTTGCTATCTTTTGTCAAATAATTGATATGGTTTTCAAAAGAAGACTGAAATGTTAAACAAATGTTTTGTCGGTAAGACGACAGGCATGTGAGGTTGCCAAATGCTTAAACGTGCATACGTTTAACGGATGTAGTGTTGATCGACATAGAGTACAATAGGTTGATCACCTAGAAGTGCTCGTAAGTGATATCGGGCTTACGGACTTGCTTTCGGGTTGTCCTTTTCCAATAAAGAATGAATACTCAAGGTCTTTTACCGAAGTGAATGTTTTACTAAATACTGTTGTTATTGTAAAACATTTTGAAAGAAAAGATGAAGTGCTATTTTGAATTATCAATAGTACTTCATAACTATTGTTCAGTTATCGAAGATATACGATTTGTATGTGTTAAGCATGTTGTTATTAAATTGTTATACTTGCTGAGCTAGTTATGCTCACCCTTGCTTCAACCATATGAATGCAGCTAAGACTGAACGTCCCGAAGGATCGAAAAAGGATAAGGGAAAAGCTAAGGCAGATTACTATGCTATTTTGTAATAGTATAGGTCTATTGTTGTAATTTAACTGATATTATGACAAAGAACCTTTGTAACGGGTTTAGAACTTGGGAAATATAAATATTACTTTAAATATATAGAAGTTATATTCGTTCTTTGAGACTTTTCAAATTGAATGAATGTATGAATGTTGTACAGTATAGCACCATCTATCGGGTTGGAAGATAACCGGATTTGGGGGCGCTACAGTATACATAAGAGAAACAATGTGGGCGTGTGACGAATGAACGTCGAAACGCCGTGACAAGTGTTAATGAACTTAAAAAGTGTTTCAATTCAATTGAAGTGAACATTGTAAGAGATGGAATGTGATTAATATAAGTCAATAAGGAGTCCTAACAAGACTTAAACACTTGAATGAACTTCGAGTATGACTAAGAAGAAATGTAGTGAGATATAAGTCAAAATTTAATACAATCAAATTGAACATTGTGTATTGATTAATATTGTGACAAACGAGATTTTTATAATTTAATTTGAATATTTATTAAATTAAATAAATATTTTTTGATGATTTAATTATTGGGTTAAATAATTAATTGATGAAATTATGGTGGATTAATTTAATTATATGTGTTACATTGATTAAATTAATGTGGAGAAAATTTTATATTCAAAGCACGTATTTAATTGAGCTTATTTGATTAAATGAATTAATTAATAAGCATAATATTATTCTTATTAATTTAATAATTAATTAGAGATTTAATGATTTGAAATAATTAATAAATGAGAATTTAATTACGTGACTATGTGAATTAGAGAAAAATTATTATATTTTATTTAAATTAAATTAAGATATTTAATTAATTGCTTAAATGGGTGTGACATTATTATACTGTATAATAAGAGATTAATTAAATTAATTGGGAAATAGCCTTTTAAAGGTTAGCCAAACAAGGCCTTAAAGGAAGTTGGCCAGTTAACCCACTACGGGATTAACCGACCACTACTACGCTGGTATGCGCACATATATCAGGCCTTTTCTTTTACGCTTTCTCATTTCCTAAAAACCTAAGTCAGTAAACTACAGAGAAAAAAGAGAGAGATTGAGGGAATTGAAGAAGGAATTGTAAGATTAAGGAGTTTTCTTCCACTCTCTAACAATTTAACAGAGAAATTAAGGGGTAATTCCTTAACCTATACTTTTAATTTACGTACTTAGAAACTTTTCATGAAAATTGGCTTTAAGTTTTCTATAATTTAATTTTCATGGCTAATTGTTAAATCTATGATGTTGTTTATGTTTATTAACATGTATAATTCAATTATATATGATCTATATGTGTTTTAGAGTAATTAATCTATGAAATCATGTTCAATTGGAGTTTTATAGTTTACAGAGAAAAATATATGAATATGGCTTATAAGTACAAAAATTTATGTTTAAATTGCATATTAATCGGTAAATTGATGAATGATTTCTTTTATACATGTAAAAACAAAAAGAACGAAATTTAAACGGACTGATTTGGTTGAAAAACGAGTTCGCAATGGTTGATTTTGTTAATAATATTAAAATGGAGTTTTTCATAAGAACAGTGAAATTATGTGATTTCATTCAAGTAATTGTATGAATTAAGTTGTTAAAATCATGTTAGAAAGGTTGGGTAATGATCATATATGAATTATAATATCTGGGTATGCTTAAATTAATGTAAGGACAAGGAAATTAGAAGTTATGACCCTGTTCTTTGTTCTCTGTGTTCTTCACGAGAACACACGGTTGAACTTGTGTGAGATTTTCTTGGCCTAAATTTGCCTTGTTATGTGTTCGTGAACTACAGAAACTGAGTCTGGGTAACCTCGCTCCCAACGGGCGTTACCAAATTAAATTATCCCGCCCCGGCGGGTAAAAAAAATAAAATAATTAAAATAAATAATAATAATTAATTAATTAATTAAAATATTTATCAAATAAAATAAATATTTTAGTTGAGATATTTATGGAATAAAATAAATATTCGATAAAAATTATATTAAAATATTTATCAAATAAAATAAATATTTTAATTGAGATATTTATGGAATAAAATAAATATTCGATAAAAATTATATTAAAATATTTATCAAATAAAATGAATATTTTAATTGAGATATTTATGGAATAAAATAAATATTCGATGAAAATTATATTAAAATATTTATCAAATAAAATGAATATTTTAATTGAGATATTTATGGAATAAAATAAATATTCGATGAAAATTATATTAAAATATTTATCAAATAAAATGAATATTTTAATTGAGATATTTATGGAATAATAAATATTCGATGAAAATCTTTATGAAATAATTTATTCGAGTATAATAATAGTAAGAGAATGAAAATATTCTAATTTAATTAAGTAATTAAATTAGAAGGGTAATGATTTGCTAAATAAAGTGGAGTTAAATAATTAAGTGAAAATGTAACTAATGAATGTCGTGAATACATATGGTATGTGTGTAGGACTTGTGGTGAACGGGAGTAGTAATCGTTTAGCCTACGCACGAGTCAAGTTCCGAAACCTTGTTTCCTTACATAAAACAAGTTCCTGATTCTATCTTGTTTATTATTGTTCAAGTCAAGATTTCATAGTAGATGATATCATTCTTTAAAAGCACGATTCCTGTTATACAATACTTATTCGATTGTATACATCTTGAATTTTATTATTCAAATTGAATATCAATTATTGTGAAATCCCAACTTTTTGAATAAAGAATAATTTTCTATAAATATTATTTTTGAATATTATGGAGTGAAATTGATATAATGTTATAGTTGTGGTTAATATTTATAAATTTTACAAAGTACGCAAGTTGTTATATAATATTCGATTGGTCGGGGAATATTCGTTTTAACAGGGAATATTCGTACAACGACACAATCATTGGTGGACCCCACAACGGAATTATTGTCGGATTGAAAAAATGACAAAAATACTTTATGAAAATAAAGATGGAACTTTTATCGTTAACTATTGAAACACCCAGTGTTAAAAGTACAGTAATACGCGTGGTTGTATAGTAGCACACGGTATTAATTATTGATGCTTACGTGATAAGTCACTCAATTTTGTTGGTATTATTAATGTAATAATACAGAAAATCTTTTTATATAAAATAGAATACTTTTATAAAGTTATTCTATAAATAGAATATATTATATTCTATTATCCATAGTGTTGCATAGTGTCTGCATAGTGTTTTGCATATTAAATCTTTTTATATAAAAAAAATACTTTTATAAAGTTTTCTGTTTTATTAGACAATAATTAGAATATATTATATTTTATTATGCAGTGTTTACATAGTGCCTGCATAGTGTTTGCATAGTAAAATCTTTTATAAAGTTATTCAATTTATTAGATTATAAATAGAATATATTATATTTTATTTAAAAGATTTTGCTTTAAATATGGACCGTCAGATTAAAGTAAATCAATCTAGACCAGTTCATGAGTTAGTTACTATCTGATCCATTTTTCTATAAATAGAAGCTCATTCCTTCATTATTTTCTATTTAATTCTTTGAAACTCTAGAGAGATAAACTATAGAGAGAAAGAAGAAAGTATACCGCTACTTCACTACTTATTTATCCAATACTCTTCTTCTTAAGGTAGGGAATATTATTTGTTGTACTTCGTAAAGGGTGTTATTCTTTTGTATTCATGAAGAGAACTTATGTTATTCCATTCTTTATTATTACATTGGAATAACTTTTGTATCTGCAGGCTACCCTATACTTGGTGACATTCTTCTATTATTCCATCTTTACTATACATTGGAATATCACTGTCATGCGTTTTCTGGCGGGACGATTAAAATCTTTTTATTACTCGTTGGAATAACACATGCATGCGTTTCGCTGAGACCTAGTTAAAATCTTTATTATTATTACATTGGAATATCACATGCATGCGTTTCTGTGGGACTGATTAAAGTCCTTATTAGTATTACATTGGAATAACTTTTGTCATGCAAAGTACCGCATGCATGGTGATTTGTTGTTATTCCATTCTTTATTATTCATTGGAACATCACTGCCGGTCTTGCAATTTACTTTGATTGGTTCCGTTATTTAGTATTCTATTGGAATAACCTTTCTATGCGAAGAACCGCATGCATGGTGATTTCTTTTGTTATTCTATTCTTTATTATACTCAGTTGGTTAAAGTTTTGACTTCTATACTCCATGAAATTAGTGAAATATTTTTGATATTTGCGTTTCACCCAGTATCTTTTCATGAAAATATTCTTCTGAGCATTCTTGAATTTTACTCTACAAAGCAGTATCATGTTGACAATTTGGACATTATTAGTTCCTATATAAATTAATTCTTGAACTTGTTTTATTGAATTCTTATATCATTGTCATCGTCCTCATGTTTATATTTTTTTGAAAGTCATCTGTGGCCTGTAGTGCATAGATAGACTTGGTATGATTATGACCAGAGATTATTCGGTGTAATCATGACCGTAATGTTACAAATGATGTGGTAAAAGTCGTCATTGGCCCGTAGTTCATTGATGGATGAGGTTGTTGGCATGATCCCGACCATTAATGAATACACAAATATTCTTGGCCCGTAGTGCATGGATAATTGTGGCCGTGATACTAAAGAATATCATTGGCCATAGTGTAGGGGTGATTCGATGATTTGGATTATTTATTAAGCTGAGTCCCAGCGATAAAAGTGATGAAAAACCTTTTAAATCATAAAAGATAGTAGATTTTATTCTCTACTTGACTCTTCTAATGGATTGCTTGTTATGCTGATTAAACTTGATGTTTGTTATATTTTATCGGTTTAACATCTTTGTTGAAGGCTAATGATAATTTATTACGCATTATCTTAGTCATAATATTTCTTATTGGGCTAGTTTGAGCTCACCCTTTCTTTCCTTGTTCTCTTAAGGAAATGAGAACGTAGCTGGGACAAGTCGGGGAATGGAGTGATTGTCCGGATGATAGTATTAGCTAGTAGTCCTCACTATTCTGTTAAATAGTGTGACAATAAATGTAATGAGGACTCATTCTGAGAGTGGATATTGTCTAGAAGACAGTATTTGTATTTAAACTCACAACTCTCTTGTTGTATCATTAAGATTGTATTTATGTTATGTACCATGTATTTGGCGACTCAGAATAGGTGATGTATACCTTTTTTGGGGCGTCACAGTTGGTATCAAAGCTTAGGGATATGATCCCTGGCTAAGATGTGAGACTAGAACTAGGAAGGGAGAGACGGGGAATTCCTTCGCTAGTATGACCTACTTAAATTTATTTTGTATTTAAATTGGTTGGTCAGAGTTTAGAGATAATATGTTACATGTCAACTAATCCTTGTTTTGTGGCAGTATCTGAAAATGACATCCGAGAATGTTGAGAATAGCAATGGAGCACAGGAGACCGTTGAGTCTCCACATATCAATAATTAGGAGAATGTGCATCAGGAAGGCGATAATCCTCATGCAAACAACAACACTGACCAAATAATGAATGATGGATTGTTAAGAGGCTTTATGCAATTCATACAACATCAGGCGAGAGCGGCTCCTGTCCAAAATGTAGGTGGAAACACTGGAAACTCTCGGACGGTCACCGCTAAACAATTCAAGGAGCTAGGACCACCGGAGTTTATTGGAGAGCCAAAACCACTTAAGGCAGAAGCATGGATAAAGCAGATCACCAAGATATTTGATGTCTTGGGATGCTCCGAGGAGCAAAAGGTTCCCTTCGCCACCTTCATGTTGCGTGAAGAGGAAGATTACTGGTGGGAATCTGTAAAACGTACCCAGCCTGACGTACTCAAGATGTCTTGGGAGAAGTTCCAAGAGCTATTCAATGACAAGTACTTTCCCGAGAGTATTAATCACATGAAAAAAGTGGAGTTTATCATATTGGAATAAAACAATATGACCGTATCGCAATACGAGGCTAAATTTGCGGAGTTATCCCGGTTTGTATCCCATTTGGTCGATAATGAGGAGCGAATGACGTGAATGTTTTTAAGAGGTTTGAAACCAGAGATATGTCAATATCTTATTTCCCATAAATTGTGTTTGTACTCAGATTTTGTAAATAGGGCTCAGTTATTGGAGCGCGATAACGAGTCAACGCAACCAAGAGAAAGCAGCCGGCAGCGTTAAAATACCAGTGGTATCAGTCATCGAAACGGTGACAACAAACATGGAGGGAATCAACATGCCAGAAATGGTAACCACTTCGGTGGTAATCATGGCCAAGACAGTAAAAATGGACATTTCAAGAAAAGGAGATTCAACAATGATGGAAGGGCGTCGGCAAGACCAAAGACCGTTGTTAAGGAAGGAGAACGACCACCTATCATATGCTTCAAATGCGAAGGGGAGGGACACATCAGTCCAAACTGCGCGATGCCGTCCAAAGCATGTTATAATTGTGGAAGCGAAGGTCACTTAGCCCGATTTTGTCGTTCACCGAAGACAAGTTCAGCCAGGATGGAGGCACCAAAGGCCATCCCAGAAAAGTCAAAGTCAGTAGTGCAAGGGAGAGCGTTTGTAGTGACCTCCCAGAAAGCAAGGAACCCGAATGAGGTCATCACGGGTAAGCTTATCATAAACTCTAGCGAAGTCTATACCTTATTTGATACCGGTTCTACCCATTCTTTTATTTCTCCTACTTGCGCTCAACGATTAAATTTGATTCCGGCGAAATTAGACTTTGACTTATCTGTAGAAACTCCGTTGGGAGAAACCTTCAATACATCCACTGTTTATAAGTCTTGTTTGGTTCAAATCGGTACCCTCACATTACCTGTCGATCTTATTTCATTAAAAATACTTGCATTTGACGTAAATCTAGGGATTGATTGGTTAACTACTCATCATGCAAAAATTAATTATTTTTGTAAGGTTGTTAGCTTTCATATTCCTAACCAACCTATTATACGAATTAAAGGAACCAAACCATTAAAATCAATCACTGTCATCTCAAGCCATAAAGCTATTCGTTTATTGAAAAATGGATGTCAAGCTTTCTTAGCTCATGTCACGGATCTAAACAAAAATACGTCGTTTTGAATGATATTTCTATTGTTAATGAATTTCTGACGTATTCACTGAAGAACTTCTGGCCTACCCACAGGCGTGAAATTGAATTTTGTATCGACCTTGAACACGGTACAAAACCTATTTCCAAAGCCCCATGTCGAATGGCTCTATTGAACTTGGGAGTTAAAGACTCAACTACGAGGAATTGTTAGACATCGGTTTCATTCGTCCTAGTACTTTTCCTTGGGGTGCTCTCATTCTATTCGTGAAAAAGAAAGATGGGAGTATGCGACTTTGTATTGATTATCGGGAGTTGAATCATGTCACCATCAAAATAGGTATCCATTGCCACATATTGATGACTGTTTGACCCGGTTATAAGGAGCCAAATTCTTTTCAAAGATTGATCTTCGTTAGGATATCACCAATTGAATATTAGAAGCCGATGACATTCCAAAGGCGGCTTTGAGAACTCGATACGGGCATTATGAATTCTAGTCATGTCCTTTGGATTGACTAATGCTCCTGCTGCCTTCATGGATATGATGAGCTGAGTATTCAAGGAATATTTGGATCACTTTGTGGTCGTTTTTATTGATATCCTTATTTATTCCAAAAGTCGTGTAGATCATGAGAAACACTTTAGGCTGATACTCCAAAAGCTTCGTGAATACAAGCTTTATGCCAAGTTGAAGAAATACAAGTTCGGCTTGAGGAAGTAGCATTCCTTGGGCACGTGGTATCAAGTCATGGAATATCTCATTGACCCAAAGAAAGATTGAAGCTATTCAAAGTTGGGAGCAACCTAAATCGATGGTCAAAATGTCGTAGCTTTCTCGGCTTAGGTGGTTATTATCGAAGATTCGTAGAAGGTTTTCTCGAATCGCTACTCCACTAACTCGCCTAACTTCGGAAAGATACAAAGTTCGGTTGGAGCGAGGAATGTGAGAAGAGTTTTCAAGAACTCAAGAGGAGACTCATTTCAAGACTGTTACGACAATACCATCTGGTTCGGAGGATTTGTCATCTCTGATGATGCTTGAGGCAAAGGGTTAGGATGTGTTCTCATGTAACATGGGAAAGTCATAGCCTATGCCTCACGACAACTCAAAGAATATGAGAGGAATTATCCTACTCATGATCTAGAGTTGGTAGTTGTTGTCTTCGCACTAAAGATTTGGAGGCATTACTTGTATGGGGAGAAAGTGGAGATCTTTACGGATCATAAAAGCCTCAAATATTTCTTCACTCAAAAGGAATTCAACATGCGACAACGACGTTGGCTTGAACTGTTGAAAGATTATGATCATACCATCCAATACCATCTTGGAAAAGCGAACGTGGTAGCTGACGCATTGAGTAGAAGATCATATGCAAGTGCGAATGCGATATTGTCAACGCAAAGGCCCATTTTGTGTGACTTGAAAAGGATGGAGATAGAGTTAAAGACTTCAGGGAACCATGTGATGATGGCGAATATACAAGTAGAACCGACTTTAATTGATAAAGTTAAAGCTGCTCAAGCTACAGACCCGGAGCTGATGCATATGAGGAAGAAAGTGCAAGAAGGTGCTATGTCGGTTACAAGAATCGATGAAGAAGGAATCCTTCGAGTCAACTCCAGACTTTGTGTTCTTAACGATCCTGATTTAAAGTATAAAATCATGATGGAGGCGCATAACACACCATTTGCAATCCATCCTGGGAGTACCAAAATGTATCATGATATTCCGTCATACATTTTGGTGGAGCAATATGAGAGAGAGATAGCGTTGTTTATCTCAAGGTGTCTAACGTGTCAACGAGTCAAGGCGAAGCATCAAGTACCAAAAGGTCCATTGTAACCACTTGAAATTCCAGAATGGAAGTGGGAGCACATTACCATGGATTTCGTTACCGGTCTTCCCAAAGTTTCTCAAGGCATAGATGCGATTTAGGTCATTATTGATAGATTGACCAAGTCTGCTCATTTCTTACCCATACGAGAAACTTATACACTTGAACGTCTTGCTCGTATGTACATAAACGAGGTTGTAAGATTGCATGGTATGCCAGTATCCATAGTTTCTGATCGAGACCCAAGATTCACTTCAAGATTTTGGGTTAGTTTGCAAAAAGCTATGGGCACGAATTTACGATTTAGTTTCGGCATATCATCCTCGAGACGGACGAGGCGATCGGAAGGACGATTCAAACTCTTGAAGATCTATTAAGACTCGTGTCCTTGACTTCAAGGAAGTTGGGACAAGTTCTTACCATTGGTGGAGTTTTCCTACAACAACAGTTATCAAGCAAGTATTGGCATGGCTCCATTCGAAGCATTGTATGGAAGAAAGTGTCGTTCTCCAGTATGCTAGGATGAGGTGGGTGAAGCAACATTGTTGGGACCAGAATTGGTACGTATGACTACGAAAAAGATTCAAACGATCCGACAACGTATAAAAACCTCACAAGATCGAAAAAAGAGTTATGTTAATCTTCATCGAAAGGACGTGGAATTTGATATAGGAGATCATGTGTTATTACGAGTTGCTCTGCGGAAAGGAGTTACGAGATTTGGAAAGAGAGGAAAGCTCAATCCTCGATTTATTGGCCCATTTTTAATCCTCGATCGACTAGGAACTGTGGCCTATAGACTCGCTTTACCGCCAAGTATGTCTCGTGTTCATAACGTTTTTCACATATCCATGTTACGTAAATATGTGGAAGACCCGAACCACATTATTGAGTTAGAACCGGACGAAATAGCGGAAGATTTGATGTATGAAGAGGTTCCTGTTCAAATCTTGGATAAGAAGGAACATATTCTACGCTCCAAGGTTATACCTCAAGTCAAAGTTTTGTGGAGAAACCACGATGTTGAGGAAATGACTTGGGAGTTAGAATCTGAAATGAAATCAAGGTATCCTTACCTCTTCGATATACCAGGTACGTACCCTAATTTCGAGGGCGAAATTTCATAAGAAGGGGAGATTGTAAAATCCCAACTTTTTGAATAAAGAATAATTTTCTATAAATATTATTTTTGAATATTATGGAGTGAAATTGATATAATGTTATAGTTGTGGTTAATATTTATAAATTTTGCAAAGTACGCAAGTTGTTATATAATATTTGATTGGTCAGGGAATATTCTTTTTAACAGAGAATATTCGTACAACGACACAATCATTGGTTGATCCCACAATGGAATTATTGTCGGATTGAGAAAACGAAAAAAATACTTTATGAAAATAACGGGCGGAAGTTTTACCGTTAGCTGTTGAAACACCGGTGTTAAAAAAATGCGATGTCTGGCGTGGTTGTATAGTAGCACGGTATTAATTATTGATGCTTACGTGATAAGTCACTTTCATTTTGTTGGTATTATTAATGTAATAATACATAAAATCTTTTTATATAAAATAGAATACTTTTATAAAGTTATTCTATAAATAGAATATATTATATTCTATTATGCATAGTGTTGCATAGTAGTATGCGCATAGTGTTTTGCATATTAAATCTTTTTATATAAAAATGAATACTTTTATAAAGTTATCTATTTTATTAGACAATAATTAGAATATATTATATTTTATTATGCATAGTGTTTATATAATGCTGCTGATAGTGTTTGCATAGTAAAATCTTTTATAAAGTTATTCATTTTATTAGATTATAAATAGAATATATTATATTTTATTTAAAAGATTTTGCTTTAAATATGGACCGTCGATTAAAGTAAATCAATCGGGACGATTTCATGAGTTAGTTACTTATGCGTCCATTTTCTATAAATAGAAGCTCATTCCTTCATTATTTTCTTACGAATTCACTTTGAAACTCAGAGAGATAAACTATAGAGAGAAAGAAGAAAGTATTCTACTACTTCACTACTTATATATCAATACTCTTTCGTCTTAAGGTAGGGAATATTATTTGTTATACTAAGTAAAGGGTTTTATTCTTTTGTATTCATGAAGAGAACTTATGTTATTCCATTCTTTATTATTACATTGGAATAACTTTTGTATCTGTGAGCTACCCTATACTTGGTGACATTCTTCTATTATTCCGTCTTTTACTATTACATTTGGAATATCACATACATGTATTTACGCCGGACTTGATTCCGTCTTTATTATTACATTGGAATATCTTATACATGCGTTTTTCATGGGACTGGTTAAAATCTTTATTATTATTACATTGGAATATCACATACGTGCGCGCTTTTTCTGTAGAACACGATTTAAATCCTTATTAGTATTACATTGGAATAACTTTGTCTATCTGAAATACCGCATGCATGGTGATTTCGTTGTTATTCCATTCTTTATTATTACATTTGGAACATCTGTCCGCTTGCAAATTTACTTTGACACGGTTCCGTTATTTAGTATTACGTTGAATAACACATACATGCGAAATACTGCATGCATGGTGATTTCTTTTGTTATTCTATTCTTTATTATACTCGGTTGGTTAAAGTTTTGACTTCTATACTCCATGAAATTAGTGGAATATTCTTGATATTTGCGCTTCATCCGATATCTTTTCATGGAAATATTCTTACGAGCATTCTTGAATTTTTACTCTACAAAGCGGTGTCATGTTGACAATTTGGACATTATTAGTTCTGTATAAATTAATTCTTGAACTTGTTTTATTGAATTCTTATATCATTGTCATCATCCTCATGTTTATATTTTTTTGAAAGTCAAATACGTGTTTTGTAGTGCATAGATGGACTTGGTATGATTATGACCGAGGATTATTGATTGTAATCATAACCGTAATGTTATAAATGATGTGGTAAAAGTCCTCATTGGCACGTAATGCATTGATGGACAATTGTTGGCATGATCATGACCATTAATGAATACACAAATATTCTTGGCCCGTAGTGCATGGATAATTGTGGTCGTGATACTAAAGAATATCCTTGGCCAAGTAGTGCGAGGGTGATTGATGATGTGGATTATTTATTAAAATTCGAGTCCCAAATGATAAAAGTGATGAAAAACCTTTTAAATCATAAAAGATAGTAGATTTTATTCTCTACTTGACTCTTCTAATGGATTGCTTGTTCCCCTGCAGTTAAACTTGAAGTTTGTTATATTTTCTCAGTTTAACACTGTTAAAGGCTAATGATAATTTATTCTGCATTATCTTAGTCATAATATTTCTTACTGGGCTAGTTGATCTCACCCTTTCTTTCACTGTTCTCTTCAAGAAATGAGAACGTAAATGGGACGAGTCGGGGAGCGAGTGATGGTCCTGGGATGATGATATTAGCTAGTAGTCCCTCACTATTCTGTTAAATAGTGTGACAATAAATGTAATGAGGACTCATTCTGAGAGTGGATATTGTCTAGAAGACAGTATTTGTATTTAAACTAACAGCTCTCTTGTTGTTTCATTAAGATTGTATTTATGTTCTGTACCATGTATTTGGCGACTCAGAATAGGTGATGTATACATATTTTGGGGGCGTCACAGCGACCAATAGTGGCGACCACCATTTAATCTAGTCGTTATTTACTATCCGCGACCGCATTCGGTCGCTGAGTGGTCGCTAGCACAAATTTGCCTCGTAAAAATTGGCACGAAATGCTGGCGCCAAGGTTTGTTGCGACCAAACCAAACTTCCTTTGGTGCGGACTCTAATGTCAAACTGAGATGAACAACCCTGTTATAGGGGATTAATTATGCTTTAGCGTTAAGATATTGTGCACAGTATGGTACTAAAGGTTGATCCCCCTAAGTACGAGAAGAAGAGTCCATAGTCTTATGACTATTAAAGGTTTCAAGTATAACACTTGACAACCTAGGACGTAGTTCAAGGTCTTATGACCCTCAGAAGTTCTTTTGATTCTTGTTATTCATTCTTGATTCAAAAGCCGAGTTTTCTTATTTCAAAAGTCTTTGATTCATTCGCATGTTATTATTTTATTTTTATATTATTATACTTGTGGGCAATCGTGCTCACTCTTTCATAATAATAACATTGCAGTTAAGAACGAAAGGTCCGACGAGCCTTCTACTAGCAAAGGCAAGGGCAAAGTTAACAAGTGATGAGGACTTGTTGTTTATTTGATGTATTTATGTTTTAGACTTATGTTAAAGTTGTGTAAGACTTATTATTTGTTTATGTTTCCGCATTTAAGATTTAAGGTTAGTATGACCTGGGATTGATGTATTTACATTCAGATGTTGTAACTCCATAAGGAGAGGATTTATTTCATTCTATTTATGGTTTTTCTTTTATTATGGGTAGATAGTTACATGAGGTTTGGACAGTGAACACCAAATCCAGTGGGAATTTAAGTACCCGAATTTGGGGGTATCACAAATATGAAGGGTTATGGGATATAGAGTAAAGTTTATATTATAACTACTATGCGTTGCTATATGACTAATAGTTGATGTACATGATTATATAATTGTGTAGGGCACGTGAAGTGCAGATAGCTGTAAGTTGTTAATCTGTTATTGGTAAACAACGATCGAGGCAAGTCTTTCAGTTCCTATTTGATATGTGAACTTGATGATTAACTGTTTTAAATCTTTATTGCAAAGATCATGATGTGTTATATATATGTTGAAAGTATGTAACGTTAAAGTCAATTTATGATTACACTGATTGAGTAAAGATTGTTGATTGAGTAAGGACCTCAATCTTTATACTTGTTATGTGAACTGCAACATGTATGTTATGTTAGTCCAATGATTATGAGATGTATGTTGAGCATGTTATTATGTGCTACGTGATGGATGAAAACTGTTAGATTTATTGGGTTGTCGGCTCAACCTTGCAAATAACCACTTTTGTAGGTTAAGGATTCAAGGTAACGTTATGTGCTACTTGAAAGACATGAATCAGATGTAATGCACGAAGATTTATATACTTTGGCTAAGTTGCTATTATTTGAACCATGTTTAAGGTTCCGGATGATGTACTATGTTTAATAGATATTGAGTTATAAAGCTTAAATTTTATACGATGTATAAAGGGTATTGAACCTGGATGTATGTTTTATTAATTAACTCTGATAAAGTGAGTAATAAACTAAGTATAGTTCAAAGATAGGTAAAGATAAAGGTTTTGAGAAATGTACTTGATAATTTATGATGTGAAATTTCATATTTAGTTGTAAAGTTTGAGATACCGAATGTATAAGGGATATCGAGCTGAGATGTAAGAATTTATATAATAACTTTGATGAAGCGAACCATAAAATAAATTTGATTCAGAGATGTGTAGATGATAAAGGTTTTGATTCAGGGAATTAAAGTAAGAAGACAGAAAAGTTTATAATATTCTGAATTTTATTAAGTTTAACATCGAATAATGATGTAAAATCAGAAGTTAGATGTATTATTAACGTCTGAAGTCGAGAGATGGATTGTATAAATTTTGGGTTCGTTACACCGGAGCAGCCAGAGAGGTGACACTCCAGTAGATGAATCGACACGCGCATATGAGGAGATGGAGGACTGGCTGCAGGCTATAGAGGGACACAAAAAAGGGTAGAGTTGGGGGCCCCCGGGTCCCAGCCTACACTTTAGTCCCTTCTGCGAGATCTCATCATCGCCCACCCACCGGAGCTAGTGGTGAGAGTGGATCGGGTGTCGGCCCTTCATTATCTGACAATTTCTTCCAGCGAATCATAGAGGGGTGCATGATGAGCAGTGTTGTGCAGTCAGGCGCACCATCACGCGAGCGAATCTACCAACATACTCAGGAGGTTGTCAATGACACCATAGATCCTACAGCATCTGCTGACGAGTTCATAAGTATAATTTGGGAGTAGGCCAACCGTGTATACGCGGTTCATTTGACAACATCTTTCCGCCACATATTCGACAAGTAAAAACAATTATTAATGTATGTCTTTATTTTATTCATGTAATTTGTAATTACATTGCTTATATAAAATGTCAAACATAGATATATCATCTCATAGATATTAAGCATGCGTTACAACTTACAGGGCTCGTTTGCCTAACTTACGAACACTTAGAAAAATAGTCAAAAAAGAGACCAAAACCTGCTTCGGACATCGAAACAATGCGCAAACATAGACATAACACCTCATAGATATTAGGCACGCGTTACAACTTATGGGACTTGATTTCGTTATACGGAGGCCGAGTTATCAGCTCATTTTTCTAACTAACGAAAACTTAGAAAAATAATCAGAAAAGAGACCAAAACATGCTTCGGACATCAAAACAACGCGTAAACATATACATAGCACCTTATAGATATTAGGCACGCGTTACAACTTATGGGACTTGATTACAATATATGGAGGCTGAGTTATCAGCCCGTTTACCTAACTTACGAAAAATTAAAATAATATTCGAAAAAGAGACCAAAAACCCATCTCGGGCGTAGAAATGACACGCAAACATAGACATAACACCTCATAGATATTAGGCACACTAATATACGGGACTCAATTTCGATATACGAAGGTCGAGTTATCAGCCCATTTGCCTAATTTACAAAAACTTAGTAAAATAATCAGAAGAAAAAAAAAAACAAAACCCGCCTTTGGCGTAGAAACAACACGTAAACATAGACATAGTACGTCATAGATATTAGGCACGCGTTACAACTTACGAGACTCGATTTCGATATCCGGAGGCCGAGTTATCAGCCTATTTGCCTAACTTACGAAAATTTAGAATAATAGTCAAAAAAGAGACCAAAACCCGCCTCGGGCATCGAAATGAGACGCAAATATATATATAGCACCTCATAGATATTAGGCATGCATTATAACTTACAAGACTCTATTCTGATACCCGGAGGCTGAGTTATCAGCCTGTTTGCCTAACTTGTTAGAACTTAGAACAATAGTCAAAAAAGAGACCAAAACTCGCCTCAGGCATCAAAACAACACACAAATATAGAGATAACACCTCATAGATATTAGGCATGCGTTACGACTTATGGGACTCAATTTCAATCTACAGAGGCCGAGTTATCAGCCCGTTTGCCTAACTTTTTAAAACTTAGAAAAATAGTCGAAAAAGAGACCAAAACCCGCCTCGGGCATCGAAACGACATGTAAACATAAACATATCACCTCATAGATATTAGACACGCATTATAACTTACGGGACTCGATTCCAATATCCGGACACCGAGTTATCAGCCCGTTTACCTAACTTGTTAAAACATAGAACAATAGTCAAAAAAGAGACCAAAACTCACCTCGGGCGTCGAAACAACACGCAAACATAGAGATAGCACCTCATAGATATTACGCACATGTTACAACTTACGGGACTCTATTCAAATATCCAGAGGCTGAGTTATCAGCCCGTTTGCCTAACTTAAGAAAACTAAGAAAAATAGTCGAAAATGAGACCAAAACTTGCGTCGGGCGTTGAAATGACACACAAACATAGACATAGCACCTCATAGATATTAGGCACGCGTTAAAACTTACGAGACTCGATTCCGATATTCGGACGCTAAGTTATTATCCTGTTTGCCTACTTTGTTAAAACTTGAAGAACATAAACTAAAATAATTAAAATATGCTCTCTTTTCGACTTCGTTATTAATATTTTAATTTTTTAGGGTCTTGTTGATGAGACTCATGGGGGTGGAGGCAGCGGCACATGCAATGATCGTGGAGGAGATAATGATGACCGTCGAGCTGATGTTGATGAGACTATGGAAGGTGGGATCGATAATGAGATTGGCGATGGGACTGGAGGTAGGAGCAACGGTCGTATGATAGATGGCGGCGATGATGGTACTGACACTCCTGATTTGGGGTTATAGTTAGTTTATGTTTATAATTTGATTTGCATGTATGTACTTGTACAATTTTTGAGTTGTAAAGACTAAAGTTTTGTATATAGTTAGATTGTTGGTTTATGTATCTAACTAAATTGATGGTTTATGATTACGTTTTGTATCTACATCGTACGACCTTTATAAATATGTGATTACTTTTTGTCTACATATTCGATGATTGATAACAAAAGATTTGATTGTTATTGATATGCGTTCATGAAGAATTATTTATTTTTCTTTAGTTTATAACAGGTACAATTTTGTATATGTAAATGAATAGGGGAATTTTGTAGTTTTCATTTTTTTTAAAATTAGGTCATTGGCGACAGGGGCATTGGCAACGGCTAGCCCGTCGCTAATGACCTACGGCGACAGTTTTAGTGACATGCAATTGATTCTTTAAATAATATAACTTGGCGACGGACAAAAGTCATTGGCGACGGCTGGCCCATCACTAATGCCCAAATTAATAAATATTTTTAAATAACTATTGGCGACGGACTGTCCGTTACTCGTTCTGTCGGCAATGACTCATTGACGACGTACGGTCGTCTTCAATGACCCCCGTCGTCAATGATCTCATTACCGACAGCGAGCGACGGGAGCCAGGAGCGACGGGAGTCAGGGGCGATGACGGGTGGGGAAACAAGAGTGGCGACAGGTGTTGCCGTCGCCAATGACCTCATTGTCGATGGCAGGGGGGTCATTGGCGACGAAAAAGCCCGTCAACAATGAACTTTTTTTATAGTTGTTATCAAAGGTGGGAACATGTAGACAACTGATGTTTTAATTCGAACTCGGGCTTGACCTAATTTGTTATATATGGTATTAGAGGCGGCTCTCAAAAGATCAGGTAAATTCATTCGATCGGATTGCCAAATATTGGGGACAAGAAGGTGGCTAGGTACTTGTAACACCCACTTCTCGAAAAGGAAAGGAAAGTCACGCACAAAACACAACAAACCTCAAAATAAGCAAACATAGTTCTAATAACTTTAAAATATTTAATAGTTGATAATCCATCAATGTCGAATTAAATATATTTCTTCAAAGATCTACATAATAATCAAAATTAATCACTACTTAAAATTTAAATCAACCTAAATGGTCAAAGGCAAGCTCTCAATTAACACAGTCATGAATCACCTATACAAACCTGTTGGAAGAAAAATATAACATGAGCTAAATTCTTAATACAATAAAAATATTCAAAAGAAACATAATTGAAATACAGAATCAACTAAACAAAATACTAAGTATAAGGCCCCAAGCATAAATACTGACAAAAATATAATAACCAAAGTCTGAACATAATGTAACTGAATCAACAAAATTAGTGAAACAAACAGAAGGCTGAATCAAACTGGCTAAGTGGTTATTTCATACCGACCTCATAACAAAACAAAAATATATCTAGTCACACAGACAAGTCAAAATAATGTCACACATGAAAAAAGCACACATCGGATCGCGAATCCAAATACATGAAAATAGGAAGATGTGTCTAGCACAAATATCACCAATTCGCAAAATAGAACATAGACTAAGGTCGATCCATACGCATCATGAACAAACATATCAAATGAACAAAGCTCACACCTAATTAAACATACAAAAGGATATGCGTGGACTGATCACACCGTCACAAAAAGTGTCATACATTGGTGATAAGAAAACATGCATGTGGTATCCCCATAGGTGGTTATAGCTTAGGTATACCCTATCACTTATTCTACAAAGATATGATGTCATAACACATGTGACATAATACCAAAAAAAGATTCTAAATGTACATGTTGAACCAGATCAAATCATAAACAAAATACCTCCAAAGTAAGGTAACAACATGTACTGCTCTACAAAGATCAATAAAGTTTATACATGTACAACAAATTCAAGAGATTACAAAATATGAAGTTTGGAGCATATAGACCAAATCGAATCAAAATAAAGATTTGATTAGAAACAAAACAATTAAGTGAGTACCAAATTTTGAACAATTAGCAGTACAAACAAATCAACATAATGGTAGTATATCACTGAAGAAATATGGAATATGTTCAAATTATAATAGAAGAAAAAGAGTTCAAATTACAGAATAAAGTCGATGTATCAAAGATCAAACTTCTATTCAAGAGTGTCAACATAAATATAAGAAAAATGTAACGAATGACAAGATATCACGTGATATAAATAATACAACAATAATCAAAGGAGTGGAGTACATAATTCATACCTGATAATCAAATCCACTTATAGCACACTCTACAAAATCTTACCCTCAAATGTCAATGATAACAATTATGAAATGTTATTTACCACATAAACATATTCACCTCGAATTAAATATAATTCAAACTAATAATTCCATAACAATTCGTAATCCATCAAGGTGTCTTTAAATATCGCCTTAGATCACTATTAATAATCCAATACTGAAAAGACAGTAACAAAACTTAAGAAATCTTAAAACCCTAATATGACAATTTATTTTAAGACATATGTCCATTGTATCACTCATATCAATCTGATTTTATAATAATATTTTAATTTAATTAATTTTAGCAGAAACTAGAATTCAAATACTCCAATTTAGTCTCAAGAATCACCACAATTGGATTTAAAATCATTAAGTTTCATATTTTTAAATATTAGAAGTTGCTAAAAATTTTGCTACAAAAAATATAGACCAAACACTTCTTAAAATTTATAACAAATCATATGTAAATCTTTAACGGTTCAAAATCGGTGAACATATTTTAGCTTATATATGTATAACATATTCAAGAATTATAACTATCCAACTATTGGATTAAAAGATATAACTCACACAATTTACCTTAAAATATAGAAACTAATTTTTAGATTTTAACATTTACATTCAATAATCAAATTATATTCATTTATATAAATTTATCACATTTTTCCGATTTTCTTGACTTCTAATTTCATATCTCTATTTTGATTAAATATAATCACTAATTTAAAAACCCTCGTAACTAAACTTAAAATTAAACTACAAAATAATATTGACATTCCTTATTCGCCTTTCTTTAATACGAAGCAGTAAAAAATCTAAATTTTGGGTCTTCTAGAATATTCAAAATCTCTTCATGTCTTCACATAAATTGTATATCTCGAAAAGAAACACAAAATAGGCTCAAGAATCACTCGATTCAAAGCTAATATGACTGCGTTACGAATTTTCAAAACTAGGGTTCAAAATAGTGATGGGAATCAGGATAGGTTGCGGTTTTCAGAAATTTAAGGCATGAAGATGACGTCAAATAACTTCTCTTCCTCTTCATAATTGTAGAGAATGAAAAACTGGAGAAACTGACTTTGAATTCATTCAATTTCGCCATCGGATGAATTAATTATGTTTTTCTAAAGGGTTGTCGTACATATAAGAATTCTACTAAGAAATTTAACTAATCAAATTAGAATAGGATTGGGGTTACATCTCTACTCCTTACATATAACAAGAAAAGAAAACAATAGAAGTTACCAAAATCCTAATGGTTTTGAAATCAATTATTAAATTATCTCAAACGACACAAGGAAGGAAAAAAATTAGTAACTTAATTTTTTAATTCAATTAATATTGCGCTTTTAGGAAAAATCAAATTAATATTTAATTATTATCAAATTTTGGGTTATTACAGTACTATCTCACAATGGTAGAGAGTTGGAGGTGGGTTCACAAAGGGCATTGATATTATCCAACAATGGCTAGAGACACAGATTTAGGCTATGTGTGGTTATGTGTTCGACTTGACCTAGATGTCAAGTATTTAAGTAGGAGAATTATAACACCCCAGTCCTACATCGTAACATGTTATATTTTGATATGTATACAAGACTCTAAGCTACTACCACCAATAGTATATCTAGTCACGATTTTTTGAGTGGGCATGTGGTGCGTTAAGATGATTAAAGAATCCAAATATTGAATTGAGTCTCGGTATGCTATGATTTAATTCAAATTCGAGATTTATCACAGGTTGTTACAATATCTTAGTGTGTTTTTTTAGAACTTGCTATATTATAATTCAATTCTAGAAATATATTTCATTCTAGGAATTAGGGGGGACTTTAGAAAGAGAACAAAAGAAAAACTAGAGGGAAACTTACCTTCTTTATGTCGGGCTTTAGTTAATTTTGAATTTTCTGACTTTTACCTAGGGATACTTGAATTTGTAATTGTACAGTAATTTTTTTTTTTCTACCACTAGGCTATTTAATACCTTTGAAATGCTCAGTTTCTTAAAATGAACGGTTCTAGTAAATTTAGAGGTTAACCAATAATAATTTATTGAAATCTATTCTTTCTATTCCTTAAAAATGGACTTAATTTAACTTTTAAAAAAAAATTAAATTAACTAATTTTAAAGTCAAGAATTAATCATATCTTTTGATATTACACTTCTTTCATTTCAAAGTGTGTCATCCTCTTTTTGAGAGTTTTTCTTATTGAGAACGTCACAAATGTAACATTTTAAAATCAATATTAACATTTCTCAAAGTGAAATTTATTTTATGATTGGTCCACGTGGCACAATATGAAGTTATCAGCCAAATTGACCACTTGTATGAAGAATGCATGATTCTGTTTTTAAGTATACATGAATAAATTTGAAAAATTACAACTTTAAATACCCACTTGTAGAGTGTTGACTGGGTCAATATTGCTATTAGAAATCATTGGTCTTGGACTTTGACCTACCAAACAATAACATAACTTTGTTAATGGTTAGTGGCACGTGTATGTTCTTATGAGTAACCAATTAATGAAAAAAGCGGATTCAGTGTAATATTATTGGCAATGGTGGCACCTTAGCTATTCTGATTATTTTTGGAGTTTTTGTCAGGGGAATTTTGAAAGGGATACATAATTTAAAAATTAAGTCTACAATTATATAATATCGTTCACATATTATTTATATACATTTATATGCATATTTTGATGGTCTACATAATTTATTCTGCACGTGAGTCATTAAAATATACATATAAATATATTTAAACGGTATGTAATGAACAATTTTATGTGATAATAAATTTACTGTAATTTAAAATATGTAGAAGTTTACGTCTCTTATTTACTAATTTAATCAAAAATTCGTTAAGATCATTTTAATTTTGCTATTTGCAATAATTCACATACGTTTAGTTGTATTGTGGGAGGATTATTCATATGTAACCCAACAAAATCTTGTAAAATTGTTTACAAGAGTGAAAGAACAGAAACCTTAAAAAAGTGTATCTAATATACGTCTTTATCCTATTTTTGAATTATGCATCCATCTCAAAATTCGACAGCAATTTCTTCCCTTTTATTGAGATCCTTTTGAAAGGTTAACAAAAAATAAAAATTAATAAAAATGTGAAAATATGTAAGAGATGGATGTGTCATTTGTAAATTGATATATGACCTTAAAATTGGCTAGTATATATAGAAGTATTATTTAACGATGAGTTCTGCTATATATGTATTGCGATAAATTTGTGATAAACTACAATTAAGAAATATATTAATACATGATATTTAATAATAATAAAAATTAAAAGTGCTTCATTTATTACATATCTTTCTAAAAAATTATAATAAATACTTACTCATGTAACTAACAATTAAAAAATCAATATAAATATTCACAATATATATCAATTTTCTTTAATCATTATGAATTATGCAAGTCCCTATGTAAGGGTTAAACATAATTCCGTCAAAAATATGCTATTTTCGACAAAAGTGTGATCAGACATAATTTCGTTGACCATAAATATTTTTGACTGAATTTATGATGGACTAAATTCCAACGAACTTTTATCCGATTGAATTTTTGACGTATATTTTTGTCAGAAAAGCGCTAAGGTCAACAGAATAGACTCAGTCGCATTTTTTTTGTTGTGGCTCAGATTCATAACTGTTAACGCCAAGATCTTTCCCCACGTCCCAATCACCAAAGACGTGTCCGATATCCTGCACAGTTCAACAAGTCAACACCAAAAGCTTGACGACTTAACCATCGGGGGATAGCTCCGACGTGAGAGTCAATATCGGCGATCACAAAGTTAACAATGGAGGAAAAATATGTCTAGTGCTTGAGAGATAATAATTTGGATAAGTGATTTATTACCTTTTTTTCCTTCTGTGATCGTTGCCCCATATGCACTCCAAAACCCGGTTTACCGTGCCACCCACTATCCCTGACACAGCCCACTCCCACGTCCGGTGATTCACCTGCTACTCTATCACCTTTGTCCACCGCCGGCTACTACCGTCCCATCTTCATTAATGCCATGCAGACGGTGGCAGAGATAACAGTCAACTGTTATCTTTTGTCATGATTACCGGTCAAAGATAGGATAAGAGACAATTTGCATAATGGGTCAATCCAATGACTAAGCCCAATACAATAAAGATGACCTATCTGATCGGATTCAACCAAAATGACCCAATAGAATAATCAAATAATTTGACCCAACCTATTCGGTCCAAAAGGTAAAATATATTACGGTCCAAGGGAGGAGCCCAATCGGTCTGGCCTAATACAAAAAGTATTATGGCCCAACATTGCCCCCTAGTCTTTTATTAAACAGGATGTTTAATGGAAGACTGTAAATAGAATAGGTCCATGATGAAATGAATTGTAATAAGTTAAAAGGGGCTAAGAGATACATCACCGAGGCCCAAATGATTAGCACCAGCCATTAATTCAAATAGAACCGGAAGCCCAAATGGCACACCTCCATCAGCATTAAGGACAAAAAATGGAGATCCAATAGACATAAGCCCACTCCGGTTAACTCATTAAATCCAAAACCGGATGCTACCTCTTCCCCTCCTACATCATTACCTCCAATTAATGCGCCGTCTTTGATTTTCGTAAAAATTTGAAAAGACCGCCTACTATAAAAGCTGCTACCCCTTCATTTTTGACGGTTTTACCATCCCAAATTGAAATTTAGATAATCTATGTTCTTCTTCTCCAAGTATCTCTCTGCAACTAATAGACAATGGCAACGGCTTCTCAGAATACTAACCAACTTTTCCCACTTCGTGTAGCCCCCATTACCACTGTTCTTCCTACACCCAGCCCTAGCAAGGCCGCTTCGGGGTCAAACCCTAACCCCATTGATACCACAAGCAAAAGCACACTGAAAAAGCCTCTTCCAAACCCTTCCATCTTCTTCCAGAGTGCAGACCAGTTCACTCATGCCAACACTGCATCAACCTTGACTGAGAAGGACGTTCAGAATGCATATGAATGGTACCAGATCCCAGTGACCCACCAATTTCGCCATCCCACCGCCACTGAGAGGATGTACCAGTGTCCGAATGGCTGGACTGCCATGCCTCTGATACTTCTAGAAAAAGGGGTTAGATTCCCCCTACATGTCTTCTTGGTTACCCTCCTAGGTTCGTTGGCGTCAGATTCGCTCAACTGGTCTCGAACTCCTACATCCACATCTTGGCGTTCATCGCCTTCTGCCATGAAATAGGTGTCGCTCCCACTCTCGACTTCTTCTTCTCCATATATTCCATCACCAAGTCCAGAGAGAAGGGGTTTAAGGTTCTAGGGAAAATAGCTGCAAAACCCTGAGAGAACTTCGAGTGACGCTCTCTGATCAGTACTCCTTCCAGCAACCGAGGATGGCATGAGCAATGGCACTTCGTCAAAGGGCCTGAAATTGCCTCTCTCCCCGACTAGACGACGTTAGATAAAGTTTCTGCAGACTTCGGGGATATAGCCGAAGAACATGTCAAAGAAATGATCAAACTCCTGGACAACTTCCCGAAGAAGGAATGGAATTATGGTCTTCTCACCAAATAAGCCTGGTTATATGACCACAAATGTAAGCTTCAAATTTTGATCGAAATATAACTTGCTGAAATTTGTTCAGTATCTTTGATCAAACCCACATCAATTGACCGAAGAGATCTGGAAAAGTTTCTTTCAGGCAAATCTCCATCACCTCCCACCAAAACCCCCCAGGAAGAGGTTCCGTCTTCTGAAGCTCCAGATGCCGAAGATCTTCCTGTAGAACCAGAAATTGCCGAAGAAACCCTCCGACCTCGCAAGAAGAAGAAGAGGGATGTTCGAAAACCAAGGTCCGTATTAAAAGAATCCCAACCTATCTCTACCTCTAGCTTGATCTGTAAGACCCCGAATTTTATGAAATAAAAGTATTCAATTTTTCTTATAATTACTATTCAGTAAATGGTTAAATTGATAAAAGTTAAAGTTAAGGGTGATATATAATTTTTTTTTTAAATAAGCAAGTGGCTATAAAATACTTATTATTGTCGGGGAATATTCGTTTGGTCGTGGAATATTCTTTTTGTCGGGGAATATTTAAATGCGGCGAAGCATGACCATTTGTGGGCCCATAATGTAATAAGCATCGGATGAAAAAAAATAACAAATTTAGTTTTATAAATAACTGGCGTAGTTGTTCACTGGTAATTAACACTTTGTTGGAATACACGGTGGTTAAAATACAGTATGTCTGGCGTAGTTGCACAATAGATTGCCAGATTGCGATTATTTTTTCAATTATTGATTCTTACGTGAGAAGGCACTACTCAATAATTGTTACAGTAATTACTGTTCAATATTTTATTTTATTGGTTCAATAATGGCTGCGTTGATATTTTATATTATTGTTGTTTCAAAAATTGTCAACGCACACAAGTATCTCCATTATCAGATCAATAATTCATATTATTTGAATAATATTATTAGATAGCATTATTGGTAATATCTAGAAAGTTACATCAAGGAGAGGTTTGGTCACCTAATTGCTTGCGCAAGAAGGGAGAAATCTTTATTGGAAGACCCCTCTTTCCAGGAGCTACTTTGGTTGTCATAAATGTGATTCTGTAATATTTTTTGTGAATAATTAATTATTGATTCATATGATAAGGAAATATTTATTTTATGTGGATATAAATGTTGGATATATTTATTGTGGTTAAAAATGAAGGAGTTAATGTTGAGGTTTTTTATCAGTATTTTGTCAGATTAGAGGTATTAAAAGATCAAATCGATTGTTCTTACGGCCTGATTATTGTGTGAGTTATAATTTTTAATTTGGTAGTTTGGATCGTTGTGATTTTTAGATATGTTATACATATATAAGTTGAGTATATGTTCACAAATTGTGAACCGTTAAAAATGAACGAATGATTTGTTATGAATTTTAAGAGGTGACTGATTCGGAAATTAGGTTTATAAATAATTTTGGTAAAAAATTCTAGAAATGGGTGGGCCTCACTTTTGGTTGTTGGGGAAGATGACTGAGTTTTGGTGGGTGGAATAGTAGTAGGTAAAGCCATCAGGTAGCAGGTCAAGTTTGCTTCGGCGTGCTAACATTTTCCTATAAATAGAGGACTAAGTTAGAATTGAAAATCACACCAGAATTCATAAGATTTCTCTCTTTTTCTCTCTAGATTATCGAGTGTATTATGTTAGTATTTAGATACTTGGTGAGTTGCTATTCATCAGTGCAAGTTTCCTTCAGCGTCATATCTGATATCCAGTTAGAAGTGCTGCTCTTTTGAGGTAAGGGATAGTAAGGGATATTAAGGGATGTTATATTCTTCATAATGATGTTATTCTTTCAATATCATTATACTGACATATTGGTATGGATCTTAATGTGGAATTTCTAACTTTTTGAGTCGGGGTTACTATTCACGTATACGACATTATTCACGTATACGGCACTATTCATGTATATAGCACTATTTACGTATATGACATTATTTACGTATACGGTACTATGTACAAATACGGAGTACTATTCACGAGTTACTATTCACGGGTACTATTCACGACAAAAATTGGTTTCTTTTTTTGACCAAATTATCGTTGATTTATGAATGTTGCTCTTGAAATTAAATGCAGTTGTTGATCATATTGTTTTTATTATCATATATAACATTTTTATAACCCTAATGATGATATTTTTCTTTGACTTGAGTGTAAAGATAGGTAGATTATTGGTATGATCATGACTATGGGTTCTCTTTGGCCAGTAGTGCAAAGTTGAATCGTTGACTAGTATGATCATGACCATTAAATTTACAATTGAATATTTTTAGCTTAAGTGCAAAGGTGAATTGATCAACATGGTTATAATTATAGTTTATATAATGATTATGTATTTCTTTGAGATATGAATATCTTTGGCCTGTAGTGCAAAGATGAATTATTGTTGAATATCTTTGGCATGTAGTGCAAAGATGAATTATTGTTAAATATCTTTGGCCCGTAGTGCAAAGATGACCTGTTGAATATCTTTGGCCCGTAGTGCAAAGATAACTTTGTTGTTGAATATCTTTGGCCTGTGAGTGCAAAAGATGACTTGTTGATGAATATCTTTGGCCCGTAGTAAAAGATGAATTTATTAGTATGATTATGAGCGAGGCTGTGATTTGGTATAACCACGATCTTTGATGTTTTGAGGTAAAGGCGGTGATGAAAATTATCTTCGATCTAGAGTGCGAAGAGGAATTTAGAATCACAATTATGATTATGAGTTATTCATATGATTATGGAAAGGCTGGCGATTGATGTTCTGGGGATAAAACATTGTTGGTGGACTTTTAACATGGAGAAGATAATAGATTTTATGGTCTATTTGACTCTTCTAATGGATTGCTCGTTCCGCTGCAACTATGGTTGAAAAGTTTTATCATCTACCATATGTTCTAAATCTCTGATTTATTACTGATGAAGGCTATTGATAATTTAATTATCTTTAGTCATGATATTCTTTACTAAGCTAGTTGTGCTCACCCTTTTGCTTCACAATTCCTTTCAAGTAATAAAAGTGTAATTTGAGTCGGAGTGGGATAATGAGGGGAATAGAGCAGTGATCTATATTTGTTGAGGTTCTCCCTAAATAGTATGAAAATAATTTTATTGAGACTTTAGATAAGTGTGTCATTATTATATATGTCATTTGATATTTAATTTTAGTGAACCGAATAGGGTGAGGTGAACTCAACTTTGGAAGGGTGTTTTGCCACTATCATATAAGATATCTAATGACATACAAACTCGTGTTATCATAAGACAGGGTTGTGCACATCCACTTGCTGAGTATATCCACGAGCACTACCTATATAATCTTGGTGTTTGGTTGAAGTATAACTCTCAATTAGAGACAGTGGAGATAATGATATGTCAAGAGAAGACTCACCATTGGAAAGAATATAATAGTTAATCTTCTCGTTTTTCTTTGGGGTCTATTGGGTCAACCAAGGATAATTCTGTGGCCATATGATATCTATCATAACCTAGACGCATAGCCTCCTATGTACGAAGGTTTCCTTGAGCACTTCCCAAAGATTCTAATTTCTAAAACAGTTTTTGACTATACCTTTATGTAGGTATCACTGTGAGGTGCTGTCCACTGATGGGACATTTGTCACATTACGGTTGGGACACAAGTCACAGTTGGTATATATTTGTATCCAAACTCACAGCATATGTGTTGTTGTATTTTGCACGACAATTGTTGTAATAAAGTTGTAGTTGTTTTCTGTACCATGTATTTGGCGACTCAGAATAGGTTGGATGGAATGGACCTATTTTGGGGTTATCACATGATCGATATGCCTGCAAACGAACGGATGCAGGCTCTTTGTATCAAGAAAAGGCGAGTCAAGGTAATTCTTTTAACTGCTGATGACCTTCGGGTTCCCCCGCCTGTGGAAATCATCGTTTCTGAAGAAGAGCTGGGAGAACAACCTGAGACTTCAGCTCCTTCTCGGAAACAAAAATAGCCTTCGGATGATCAACCGCCACCTCCTCCAGGACCTACTCCCTTTCAACCTCCACCTCATCCAGAGTCGCCTATTCAACCTCCACCTCCTCCTGAGTCTCCTGCTCAATCTCCTATCCACAATGAATTTCACACGCCTTCTCCACCACCAACATCCCCTACTGCTTTTCAGCGTGAAGCCATGTCTTCACCAATTGTATGGCCTGAGTTCAACGGAAACTTCCCTTTCCAACTCTTCGATTCATTTGTCAAGGAGACCGATGAGCACCGGTTAGGCAACAGCTCGATCTGAGACTTAATCGAGGAAGGCATGAGTTATCACGCCAAGGTAAATTTGTCATTTTTTCTGTTTAGTGAAATTATGTACATATCTCCTGAAGATTAACTGACTATTTGTGAACATCTATAGGCAAATGCTGTCTTCGGGAGGCTTCTTCCTCGATACAAGGAAGTTGAGGCCGAAGAGGATGCAGCCCGTCGAGAGAACATCATTCTGAAGTCTGCTTTGACTAAGGAAATAGGTGACCTCGGCACTGCTCTCTTCAATAATGAAGGCCTCCAAAAAGATCTAGCTCAAAAAATGGAAGAGTTGAAAATTTACGAGGAAGAACTGAAGAAAACAAAGGCCAGTCAGCAAGAAATGACTAGTATGAACGTCGATCTTGACACCAAGAATGAGGCTCTGAGGATTAGAAATGAAGAAATTTGTATAGCCAATCAGAGCTTGGCGATACAAGTCGATAATCTTCAGGAGAAGGCTCGAGATGACAAAAAGAGACATTTGACCAGACGTCGCCTACTTCAGGACAAGATAAAAGCCTTGGAGGATCAAGGTCCCCCCTTAACCAAAGAGCTTCGCAAGCAAATCCAAGAAGAATATTGTAAGACCCCAACTTTTTAATGAATAAAATCGAATTTTCTCTATTTATTATTGTGAATAATAAGGTGTTAATTTGATATAATGCTTTGGTTATGGATGAAATTTACAAATTTTTCAAAATAAGCAAGTGGTTATAAAATATTCATTGTTGTCAGAGAATATTTGTTTGGTCGTGGAATATTCTTTTCCGCTGGGGAATATTCATGCTGACGGCAAGCGCATCCATTTGTGGGCCCCATGCTTGAGAATAATTGTGGGATGAAGATAACGACAAAATGAGTTTTTTATAAATAACGAGCGTAGTTGTTACAGATTAACCTTTGTTGGAATACCCGTTGGTTAAAATACTGATGTCTGGCATTGGTTGCATTTGAAGACACAAGATTGCACAGAGATTGTTGAATTATTGATCCTTACGTAAGAAAGGCGCTACTCAATAATTGTTATAGTAGTTCTTATTCAATATTTTATTTTATTGATTCAATAATTGATGCGTTGATATTTTATATTATTGTTATTTCAATAATTATTCGACCGTATTTCCCATTATCGGATCAATAATTCATATTATTTGAATAATATTATTAGATAACATTATTGGAAATGTCTAGAAAGTTCATCGAGGAGAGGTTTGGTCACCTAATTGCGGCGCCAAGAAGAAGGAGAAATACTTATCGGAAGGCCCCTCTTTCCAGGAGCGGCTTTGGTTGTCATAAATGTGATTCTGTAATATTATTTGTGAATAATTAATTATTGATTCATATGATAAGGAAATATTTATTTTATGTGGATATAAATGTTGGATATATTTATTAAGGTTAAAAATGAAGGAGTTAATGTTGAGGTATTTTATCACCATTTTTGTCGGAATGGAGGTACTAAAAATTAAGCCAGTGTTTTTGAGATATATTGCGTGAGTTATAATTTTATAATCCGACCGTTGGATCATTGTGATTTTTGGATATGTTATACATATATAAGTTGAGTATATGTCCATAAATTTTGAACCGTTAAAAATGAACGTATGATTTTTTATGAATTTTAAGAGATGACTTATTCAGAAATTGTTGAAGTTTCGAAATTTATCATTTTGGTGGAAAATTCAAGAATTTGTGGGCCCCACTTTTGGTTGGTGAGAAATGTGTTGGAATTTTTATTCAAATGTGGTGGGTGGGAATAGTAGCAGGTAAAGCCATCAGGTTGTAGGTCAAGTCTGCTTCGGCGTGCTAATATTTTCCTATAAATAGAGGGCTACGTTATAATTGAAAATCACACCAGAAACAAGTTTTCTCTCTTTCTCTCTCTATATTATTGAGCGTATTTTGTGAGTATTTTGATACTTTGAGAGTTGCTATTCAGCACAAGTTTCATTCTCATATCCGATATTCCGATCAGAAGTATTGTTCTTTTGAGGTAAGGGATTGTAAGGGTTATTATATTTTTCAGTTTCGTAATTTTTCTGACCTTCAAAAATTCTGGAAATATTTGAAATGATAATTTGATGAGTTTTCTAGATTGTGTCCAAAAATGGCGATTTTTGGATGTATAGATTAGGAGTTATGAATTTTATGGGAAAAGACTATTTTAAAAGTAAACCCTTATAACTCCTTGTGGTTAACTCCAAAATTGGTGAAATTTTTATTGGGAGTACATGTATATAATAGAAGTATACTCTGTAAATTTTGAAATTTTTGGATAAAAGTACAGTTTATGATAAATGTCTAAATATTCGGCTGTTTTGGCCATATGAAAAATAGTAAATAAATTTTAAAAATTCTGAGAATAATATATGGTCAATATGAAACTATATTATGCTAAATCCCAGAAAATAAAATTTGTTTGTACTGATTTAGTATTTTTCATGAAAATAGACTAGTTATGAGTAAATGAATTAAATATGTTATGTGAAGTAAGAAAATTGGAAAATATGATTTTATGGCTTGAGAATCCTATATGAGGTATATGCAGATTTTTGATGAGGGTTTTGGTTATTGGTGATGAAAACTTATGAGTTTGGCATTTTAGGATGATTAAATGCATTATTTAATAAAGTGTAAACAATTAAAATAAATTGTTTATAAGTTTAAGAAATATTATTCTTTCAATATCATTATACCAAAATATTGGTATGGATTTTATTGTGGAATTTCTACCTTTTTCATGTCGGGGTTACTATTCATGAATTACTATTCATGAGTTACAATTCACGAGTTACTATTCACGACAAAATTGGTTTCTTTTCTGACCAAATTATCGTTGATTTATGAATCTTACTCTTGAAATTAAATCCATGTTTTGATCATATTGTTTTTATTATCATATATAACATTTTTATAATCCTGGTGAAGAAATTTCTCTTTGACTTGAGTGTAAATATGGGTAGATTATTGGTATGATCGTAACTATGGGTTCTCTTTAGCCAGTAGTGCAAACATGAACTGTTGACTGGTATGATCATGACCATTGAATTTATAATTGAATATCTTTAGCTTAAGTGCAAAGGTGAATTGATCAACATGGTTATAATTATGGTTTATATAAATTCTGAAATGATTATATATTTCTTTGAGATATTAATATATTTGGCTTGTAGTACAAATATGAACTGTTGATGAATATATTTGGCGTATAGTGCACATATGAACTGTTGAGGAATATCTTTGGCCTGTAGTGCAAAGATGAATTGTTGATGAATATCTTTGGCCTGTAGTGCAAAGATGACCTGTTGTTGAATATCTTTGGCCAGTAGTGCAAAGATGAACTATTGATGAATATCTTTGGTCCATAGTGCAAAGATGAATTTATTAGTATGATTATGAACAGGATCTGTGATTTGGTATAACCATGATCTTTGATGTTTCAGGTAAAGACAGGTGATGAAAATTATCTTCGTCCTAGATGAGAAAAGAAATTTAAAACCACAATTATGATTATGAGTTATTCATATGATTGTGGACCAGAACTGTTGATTGATATTACAGGGATAAAACATTGTTGGTGGACTTTTAACATGGAGAAGATAATAGAATTTATGGTCTATTTGACTCTTCTAATGGATTGCTCGTTCTGCTGCAACTATGGTTGAAAATTTTTATCATCTACCATATGTTCTAAACCTCTGATTTATTATTGATGAAGGCTATTGATAATTTATTTATCCTTAGTCATGATATTCTTTACTGGGCTAGTTGAGCTCACCCTTTTGCTTCACAATTCCTTTCAGGTAATAAGAGTGTAGCTGGGTCGAGCGGGGGTAACAAGGGAATAGAACGGTGGTCTCTAGCTGTGGAGTTCTCCCTAAACAGTATAGAAAAGTGTGTTGTATTTTATACATCATTTAGTAGTTATATTTGGTGAATAAAATAGGGTGAGGCGAACCCAACGTTGGAATGGTGTTTTGCCACTATCATACAAGATGTCTAATGACATACAACCCCGTGTCATCATAAGATAGGGTTGTGCTCATCCACTTGCTGAGTATATCTACGAGCACTACCTATATAATCTTGGTGTTTGGTTGAAGTATAACTCTCAATTAGAGATAGTGGAGATAATGATAAGTCAAGAGAAGACTCACCATTGGGAGGAATATGATAGTAATCTTCTCATTTTTCTTTTGGGTCTATTGGGTCAACCAAGGATAATTCTGTGGACATATGATATCTATCATAACCTAGACGCATTGGCTCCCATGTACGAAGGTTTCCTTGAGCACTTCCCAAAGATTCTAATTTCTAAAACAGTTTTTGACTATACCTTTATGTAAGGTGTTATTGTGACGTACTATCCAAGGTTGGGATGTGAGTCACAGTTGGTATATATTTGTATCAAAACTCACAGCATATGTGTTGTTGTATTTTGCACGACAATGGTTGTAATAAAGTTGTAGTTGTTTTCTGTACCATGTATTTGGCGACTCAGATTAGGTTGGATGGATTGGACCTATTTTGGGGGCGTCACAAATATCGTTAGTCAAATGAGTTGAACGAGAAGGTGGTTCAAATGTTCTCTGATGGATATTATGAATGCCGAAGCAAGGACAAGGCATAACTTGTCACAGCTAAGGTTGATCCGACCATACTCGATTCTTCCGAAGACGAAGCTAATGCTTGAAGATGATTTTCTTTTCTTTAACTTGTAGGACTTCTGTAAAAAAAATTCTGTCTTTTCATGTAAATACAATTATTCTTAATGAAATATCAGTCTTTTTCCTTATTACTCCCTTGTTATTAATTTCTGTCAATATTTCAATATCAATCAACTTGAAAAATATACAAGTTCTTTATGAACTTAACTTAAACTGTTAATTAACAATTAGGCAAGTCATATAACAGATAAGATCAAGTTAAGTTACAAAGCAATCCGAACTCAACACTTAGACAAATTTAGGTAATAAAGTAAAGGAATACTTATTCCTTACCGAAGTGTGAGGTAGATCTGCTTCATAGGGAATTTGTTTACCACGAAGTTCCTAACAAACCCACAGGATGACATTTGCCTACCACGAAGGGCCTGAAAAAGTCTAAAGGATGACATTTTGCCTACCACGAAGGGCTTGACAAAGTCTAAAGGACGACATTTGCCTACCACGAAGGGCCTGACAAAGTCTAAAGGATGACATTTTCCTACCCCGAAGGGCCTGACAAAGTCTAAAGGATGACATTTGCCTACCACGAAGGGCCTGACAAACTCGTAAGGACCACCTGCCAATAAGGCTACCATCGAATGGTCAGCGAGTCCACCCGAACCTCCTTACACCGATGACGTGAACAACAACAAACACAAGACTTGCTGAGAAAAAAGGATCTTTTATTGATGATGACTTAAACATTTACAGACTTCCGGTATACTGACTTTGTATCTACTAAAAATATTTCCGAAGTCTGCCAGCATGCCAAGTGTTCTTAATTTCTGATCCATCTAATGCCTTCAACCGATAAGTCCCCAGCTTCGGTACCTCGATGACTTCATACGGTCCTTCCCAGTTCGGCATCAGCTTTCCTAAGTTTTGAGGAGTAGATGCTTCGACTTTTCTAAGAACAAAATCTCCCACTTCAAATCTGTGAAGCTTTACCCCCTTATTATAATACTTAGCCACTCTTCATTGATAGGCCGCCAATCTGATCGAGGCCGTTTCTCTGACTTCTTCAAGTAAATCAAGATTGACCTTTAGCCCTTCTTCACTGTAGATCTCTTTGAATTGACTGACCCGAAAACTTGGAGATCCAATTTCAACTGGGACTAAGGCATCAGTACCATAGGCCAGTCTAAAAGGTGAATCCCCTGTTGTAGTCCTTGGTGTAGTCCGATAAGCCCATAACACGCTGAGCAGCTCCTCTGTCCATCTTCCATTAGCTTCATCCAGTCTACGCTTGATCCCATTCAGCAGCGTTTTGTTGGTCACTTCGACTTGCCCATTCAACTGAGGATGAGCTACTGAAGTCTTTCTGTGCTGAACTCCTAACTCCTTCAAAAATGCTTCAAATTTTGATCCCACAAACTGGCGTCCGTTGTCTGATATCACTACCTTAGGAATTCTGAAACGAAACACTACCGACTCCTTCATGAACTTCAAGCATTCTTGTTTCGTTATTAACCTAAGTGGCTTCGCTTCTACCCATTTGGTCATATAATCGATAGCAACTATAACAATACTGACCTGAACATTAGCTTTCGGCAATGGACCCAGTATATCAACCCCCCAGACAGCAAAAGGTATAGGAGATAGGATCGAGTATAGCTCTTATGGTGGCTGATGTGCGATCGGACTGTTGAGTTGACACTTCTCGCACTTCTTCACATACTCCGTTGCTTCCTTGAAGATGGTAGGCCAATAGTACCCTTGACGAAGTACTTTGTAGGCTAATGACTTAGTAGCCATATGGTCGCCACAGATGCCTTCGTGAACTTCTCGGAGAGCCTAATCAGCTTCGAACGGAGTCAAACATTTCAGCAATGGAGACGAGAAGGCCCTTTGAAAAAGATCTCTATCTATCAAAACGAAGTTAGCACTCTTATATTTGATTTTCTTGCCAAAGATTCGATCCAGAAGGTAAGGCGCCATCTGCCAAATACTCCAGATATGGAGTCAACCAGCAGTTGGATCGATCAATGCATAGTACCGATTCATGATGGACACTAGGATGTTGTAAAATTTCCAAGCAAACAGATCCATCAAAAATGTTAGCATCCGTAGTGGCCAACTTTGAGAGTGCATCGGTAATGGAATTGTCACTACTCTCAAATCCTTGGAATTCATACGACTGGAAATACTGAAGCTGATCTTTCAATTCTGCCAAATACTTGACCATTCTATGACCTCGGGCTTCGTATTCCCTTGAGAGCTGTTTGACGACCAACTGAGAATCACTGAAGATGACTATTCTCTGCACTTCAAGACTCTTAGCTAGTCGTAACCCTGCGAGTACCGCTTCATACTCTGCTTCGTTGTTCATTGCTCTGAACTCAAATCTGATGGCATGCTGCACCTTGAATCCCTCTGGACTTGTCAAAATGATCCATGTTCCACTGATGTCTAAAGTAGAAGACCCATCTGCATACAGCGTCCACGAGCTCTATTTCTGCTGAAGAACTACAACTGCTCTATCAGACCCTTCAGCTTCTGTCCCAGCTTCATCTGCTTCAGAAAATGAACACTCAACCACAAAATCAGCCAAGGCCTGCCCCTTGATGGCAGTTCGGGGATGATATTCAATAAAAAAATTGGGACAACCATCATCCACGCAGCTAATCTCCCTGAAACCTCAGGTTTGCCCATAATTTTTTTCAAAGGCTAATCTGTGTATACCACTAACAACCTACCCTGGAAATATTGTCTAACCTTTCGACTAGCAATCATCAAAGCAAAGGCAAATTTTTCAATTTTTGGGTACCTTGTTTCAGCATCCCTAAGGACATGGCTTACGTAGTAAACCGGGTGCTGCTTACCCCCAACTTCACGCACCAAAACTGCTCCTACTGTCAACGAACTAGCTGCCAAGTACAAATACAAAGGCTCAGCAGGAGCGGGATTCACCAACAAAGGCACCGAAGACAAATAGGTCTTGATACTCTGGAAGGCGTCTTCACATTCCGAAGTCCACTGGAACGTCTTTCCATTCTTCGGCCCTTTCAAAGTGTCAAAAAATAGAAAACATCTTTCTGCCGACCTAGACATAAATCTCCTCAATGCTGCAATCCTTCCAGTCAGACGTTGAACATCTTTAAATGACTGAGGAGTCTTCATATTTAGGATTGCTTGAATCTTCTCTGGGTTGGCTTCAATTCCTCTCTGACTGACAAGATAACCCAGAAACTTGCCAGCCCCTAATCCGAAGGTGCACTTAGTAGGATTCAGCCTCAAGCTGTGATGACGAACTGTCTGAAAGCATTCTTCTAAATCATCCAAGTGTTTCTGCACCTGCATGCTCTTGACAATCATATCATCGATGTACACCTCCATGTTCTTGCCCAATTAATATTTGAAGACGTAATTCATCATCCTCTGGTATGTGGCCCCGATATTGATTAGGCCAAAGGTCATTTTCTTGTAGGCATATACCGAACGATGCATAATGAACGCCGTCTTTGGTATATCCTCTTTACATATGGAAATTTGATGATACCCAGAGAATGCATCCATGAAGCTCAATAAAGTATACCCCAAAGTCGCATCAATGAGCTGGTCGATGTGGGGCAGCAGGTAGAAATCCTTAGGACAAGCTTTGTTCAGATCTGTATAGTCGATGCAGACTCGCCACTTTCCATTCTGCTTCTGGACCAGCACCACATTTTCCATCCACTACAGGTAGTCGATCTCAAAGATGAAGTCCGCAGCCATCAGCTTTGTAATCTCTTCATTAATGATCCGTTGGCGCTCAGGCGCAAAGATCCTCCTCTTCTGCCGAACTGACTTCTTTGACGGGTCCATTTCCAACCGATGCTCAGCAATCTCCCTGCTCACCCCTGGCATATCCTGAGGTTCCCACGCAAAGATGTCAACATAGCAGCGTAAGAGTTCCATGAGATTCGTCCAGAGAGGTTCCGGCAGACCCGAACCTATTTTTACTGTCTTGTTTGCCTTGCCAGGAATGAGCTCGATTTCTTCTGTTTCCCCAGCTGGCATGACTAATGGCTCTGAACTACTCTCGGTGAAAGGTTCGATCTCTATTGTCATGGTCTATTTTTGCTTCGACACCCCTACTCCCGAAGTGATCACTGCATTTCTATAACATCGTCTGGCCAGATCCAGATCCCCTTTCACCTCTCCAACTCCATGAGCCGTAGGAAATTTGATTTTGAAATGAGGGATTGAGGTCACAGCTTATAAAGCAGTTAAAGTAGGCCTCCCCAGAATGGCATTATAAGCAGAATCTACATGCACAACATAAAATTTACAAGTTATTTCTACCTGTTGGGGAGCCGTTCTGAAGATGACCGGTAGCTCAATAGTTCCAGCCACCTTGACTGGATCGTTGCTGAAGCCGTACAAAGGAGCCTCCTACCCGATTTCCATCTTCTGCCCATCCAGATGCATCCTCTGATAAGCGTGGGCATACAGAATATCCACAAAAGACCTATTATCAATCATCATTAACTTCATGTCCACCGAACCCACTTGTGCAGTCACCACCAATGATCCCTCATGCGGTTCGATGGTTTTCGAAGGGTAATCCTCATCAGTAAAGGAGATTACCGTACCCGAATAAGGTCTTTCAATCTTCGGGAGGGTACCCGCCACCGACATGACCAAATCTAAATAACTTCGGCGCTTCCTTCCAACAAGCTTGCCAGAAGTTCCCCCAGTGATGACGTCCACCACATGCCTTGCGCAGTGTCCGAGGAGATGATGATGCTTGTTGAATGGTTGAAGTTTGCTGAGCAGGCTCTCTATCCATTCTTTGGGATTGTTGAGTCGTTCTTGCAGCCATATATTGAACTAAGGCTCCACCTTGAACCTTCTTCTCGATGAAGTCCTTCAGACTAGCACAGTCATTTGTATCGTGACCCGAAGCTAAGTGATAGTCACAATATTTACGAGAATTACCTTTTTCGGGCTTAATGTTATCTCGAGGTGGTTCGAAGATAGGTTGATTTTTGATTTGGTCCAGGATGACAGCCCTATCAGTATTGAGTGTAGTGTACGTCCTATTAACTTTTTGGGCTGGAGCGGACGAACGACCTCCTCCCTGTCTCCAGTTGTTATTGTATTTCTTTGACCCACCATCATAGCGATCTTTATTCCCTTCATTTTTCTTCTGGTCTCCGTCTGGTTTGTCCCGATCTGTCTCCTTGAGCCGATCTGAAGAAGGACGTTTGAGACTATTCATGGCTTCCTCTACCACGATATAGCCTTCTGCTTTATCGAAGGCTTCAGCGAGACTCTTCGGGTGGTGAAACATCAACTTCTTCACCAACTTTTCTGATTTAATCAGGTCCAAACCATTCTGAAACAGTCCAATGGCTTGTAGATCGTTAAGGTGTGTCACTTAGCCGACTGCTTCACGGAACCGTTTTACATATTGGCCCAAAGACTCATTCGAATACTGTCGATCCTGAGCCAATGAGCCGGTTGGTTTTCCCCTCCTCTTGTTGCTCCCAAAGCGAGCATGGAACTTACTGCATAAATCTGCCCATGACGAGACTGAGTCCGAAGGCAAAGTACCCATCCACTGCCTGGCATCCTTTCGGAGTGTTATGACAAAGGTATAACACTTAGCAGCATCGTTAAAGTCATAATAGTCCATCAGTCGGTCGAACGCCTGACTGTGGTCATAAGGATCCCCTGATCCATCATAGCTTTCCATGTGGGCAAATTCTTAGTGGGGTTAGCTTTCTCTTTAAGAATCTCCGCGGAAAAAGGAGATGCCTTCTTCCCCGAAGTATCCTTTGATTGTTGGACTTCGGCAAGCTGCCTCAGAAGTTCCTTCAGTTCTTTCACCAGATATTCCACTCCTTCTGGTTGAGATGATGCTTCTTTTTTTGGTGACTCTTTCTTCCTCTGAGTAGACCGGGCTTTAACAATGGAACCCCCAACCTTCACGGGGCTTCTCTGACGATGAGTGTCGCAGGGCGGTATACCCTCAGTGGACCCTCCGGAGTGCGACTTCTGGACCTGCTTTGTCGCTGAGCTCCGTCACTGTGACGAGAATGCACAAGGCAAAGTGCCTTCTTCATATTCTCGGGTGTATACTCTCTGGATCGACCTCTCTGCCTGCTTTGACCCTACTCCCTAGAACCGACAGGGTGGTGTGCCCTCTTCGATCTCTGGGGAGTAGGGCTTCTTGACCGTCTTCGGTCTCGAGGTTGGCCCCGAGATTCACGACCCGAATGGGCCAACTATTTTCCTCTCATGTGCCCAAGCTCTTCGGATTGAACATAGCTAGACGCTTCTTCCCTTAACTCCGCCATCCGAAGCATCTGCTCAGCTATATCCTGTCTCTGTTTCAGAAGTACCTCCATAGCCTTATCCGCTTCGTCCGCCATCTTGGCTAACTTGGAGGCCTTATCATCCTGATCATCTCGGTGTCGGGTTCTAGGCGGTGTGCCTTCTACCCGTTTCCGACCATGACCAGGTTCTTTCTCAGCCGTGAAAACTAGTCTTCGCTTAACGTTACCCACGGGTTTCGAGCGAGAACCTTCAGATGGGCGTTTGGAAGCCGTGTTGGCATGAGCACTGATTGTAGGTCCCAAACGATCTTTGACTGATACTCATGGTGTAGACGAACTAACAGCCATCGGCTGTCCTTCCGTTGTAGGTGTTCTACTCTTCCCCATGGATTCCGACGTAGAACAAACGTAGTTTGTGATTGAAAATATTCAAGACACTAGAACTCAGCCCTCCTTCTAGTGCCAATGTTAACGCCAAGATCTTTCCTCACATCCCAATCACCAAAGAAGTGTCCGATATCCTGCACAGTTCAACAAGTCAACACCAAAAGCTTGACGGCTTGACCGTCGGGGGATAGCTCCGGCGTGAGAGTCAGTATCGGCGATCATAAGGTTAACAATGGAGGAAAAATATGTCTAGTGCTTGAGAGATAATAATTTGGATAAGTGATTTGTTACCTTTTTTCCTTGTGTGATCGTTGTCCCATATGCACTCCAAAACCCGGTTTACCATGCCACCCACTATCCCTGACACAGCCCACTCCCACGTCCGGTGATTCACCTACTACTCCATTACCTTTGTCTCACTGGCCAACATTACTCTAGTCCCATCCTCATTAATGCCATGCAGACGCGGTGGTGGAGATAACGATCAATTGTTATCTTTTGTCATGATTCTGCAAGTCAAAGATAGGATAAGAGACAATTTGCATAATGGGCCGATCCAATGACTAAGCCCAATACAATAAAGATGACCTATCTGATCGGAATCAACCGAAATGACTTAATAGAATAATTAAATAATTTGGCCCAACCTATTCGATCCAAAAGTTAAAATATATTACGGTCCAAAGGAGGAGTCCATTCGATCTGGCCCAATACGAAAAATATTATGGCCCAACAATAACCTTCTTCAGTTATATGAAAATGATAAAGGAAACCATAGAGAAATCATTTACGTATACAATTTCTTTGGAAGGTAATAAAAGATCAAATTCAATGGTAAGTAGCCTATTTGAGTGCTTTGTGTTCCCATTTCTCTCTATTTGAGTGCTTTGTGTTCCCATTTGTGTTTGGGCTTTTATACAATGATCTTTGCATGCATGCATGTACTTGTGATATCTTCCACTTGCCAATTGCCAAGGGTCCAACTGGACCAAGTCCCGAAGCATGAAAATATTCAACTGCAGCTTCTAGAAATTTGTGGTCAAATTGTTATTCTCCATAAATTTGATTAATAATTACTCCATTATATTTCTTTTTCTTCTATTGGTCTTTAATCGCCCACCATGAATTTGTCTGCTTCTGGTTTCAGTTTCATTAACTAAGTATAATATTCTTTCTCCGATTCAAATTTAATTTTTAAATTTAAATTTGAACAATATAATTATAAAAGGTATGAAAAAAATAATTAATTACAAAAAGTTATATAAATATATATTTTTTAAATTTAATGTTTAAATTTAAAATTAATATTAATATATTTAAATTTAAATAATATACTTATTAAAGTTATGAAAAAAAATTAATTATAAAAAATTAAATAAATCATATCAATTTTAAATTTTATATGAGCCAGACTCATATAGTATATATGGCATGATTAAACATGTGCTCAACTGAAAATTGGTGTCTATGGGAGAAGAAACAAATTGGGTTGGCCCAAAATTGAACTGAGCCGAAAAGTCTCAAGCTTTATTGAGCTAAAAAATAGAACCCAAAATCTATTTTTTATGAGTGAGTTGGGCTAACATGTGAACTTGGCTGCTTTTTGCTAGGTCAAAATACTAGTATGATTAAGGTACAATTATATATTCTATTACATTTTTAAAAATAATTACAACAATAGTGCACTCATAAAATATTTACATAATTAATACAATATCATATTTATATTACAATATTAGTACAAGTAAGATTCCTTAATTTAAGAATTAGTTATGCCATTTCTTTCTCTCTCCTCATCTAGAATATATATATATATATATATATATATATATATATATATATATATATATATATATATATATATATATATATATTATAGGACGATTCTAGACCAAAATAAAAAGTTGGCAGGCAGCCCTGCATTTTTTCTTTTGAAAGTCGTGGTGGACTTGCATCGAAAATGATGAAGTGCATTTCTTTTTTCCAAGAGTATTTGTGCCAAGACAGTTTGCAAACTTCAAAGTTTGGAAACTCAACTGCAAGCAAATAATCAGCACAGAAGTATAACAAAATCAAATATTCAGATCCCAACTGAAGGTTCCTTCCGTCAAAATGCGAACAAGGTAACATAGGATCTCCTAGATTTCAAAATGCTTGGTTAAAAAACTTTGTTTCTGCTGGTCCAAAACCATCTTGCAGTTCAGAAGTGGATGATGAGGATGTTCACGTGTAACAAAGACGACGTGATGCAGAAGCACCACAGAGATAGAGATGTTGGTAACCAAACTTTCATACTAAGGTAACCAAACTGTCATATCAAAGTAACCAATCAATCTCCACACTTTTAATTTTTTCTTAGTGCAGTTGGTAACCAAACCTTCATACCAAGGTAACCAATTCAGTTTTATTGGGTTACAAATTAATTATAAAAAAAATTTAAGAACAGTCTCCAAGTGTTACATGCAGATGGTCTCCGAAATGTCATGTCTAAGTTTCTATTTATGTAACTGTTAGTACTTATAAATAACCTTTTAAAAATAAAATTATTTTGAATATTGGGCAGTTGGTAACCAAACCTTCGTACAAAGGTAACCATTTCAATTTTTGTGGGTAACCAAATGTTCATAAAAAAAATTTGTTCGTGATTTGCTCTTTGTTCGGCTACTCCGAATTCGTTTTGGATATGTTCTTGATGGTTTGGTAACTTCGACTTCTTAATTTTTGATTTGTCTTGGTAACTCCGAAATATATTTTAACTTCTAAATATGTGTCAATTTGCAAGACATTTCTCGTCCCCATCTCTCGTGACTTTTGCAGTGCATGTAGTGCATCATCGGAGAAGCGATTGGCCATGGACGACCTTCCAATTGAGAAGATACAAATATCGGGACCCACACTCTCCTCTCTCATCCATCGCGTCTCCTCCGCCTCCGGTGACATAGGTGGCCTCCTCTTTGGCTCCGTATCCTATATTACTCCTTTCAATCTCTCCGATGATTCCTCATGCATGTAGAACTATTCAGCACGAAAATTCTCCATCTCTCATCGCAGTTATTTGTTGTTAGATTCAAATATTTGAATTTGAATTATTAATTATGCCAGTTATTTGTCCTTAATTTTAGGTTTACTTATTAATGTGAATTGTATTATTTTTGTAATATGGGTCCTAATTATTCTCTTTTTATAATTATTTAGTGGATGCACTTTTCTTGTAATTACTTTTTATTTGTTGTATAGTTATGTAAAGCACCCTATGATTAATGGGTGGGTGCATTCGATTCTATTAGGGTCTATCTTCTTATATTGTTATATTGCATTTGCCAGTTTAGAGAGATGATATGTGAAAGAAAAATATAAGAAGATAAAAAGAAGGGGATGAGAAGAAATTATAATTTTACTTAATATTTATTAAGTTTGTGAGTTTTAGAAGGGAAGGAAAGAGATAAGATTTTAATTATATATTTTTTTTATTTGTGAGTTAAAAAGTAGGGAAGGAAAATAATTTTTATTACTATTATTACTATATTAACCTACATTATTACTATATTACCCTTACATATAAATGTACTAAATGATGCTCTATTCATTCTAAATTATAAGATCAATATTAACTTTTTTAAAGTCAGCTTAAGACATTTTCAAATTTAAAATTGACATAATTCATTTAAGTTTTCAAAATAATAAATCTTATAACTAGTAATACTGTTTAGATAGTTTATGATATTCATAATTATATTAACTTAAACTAAATGAATTCATGTCAATTTTGAATTTAAAAGTATTTAAAATTGACTTTTAAAAAGACAGTAGTGATCTTCTAATTTGAAACGGAGAAAGTATTACTCCCTCCGTCCCAAATTAATTGCTCAGTTTTGACTTTTTAAAGTCAAATTGACCATTTTTAAAACTAATCTTTTTACTATTTTTGCTAAAATATAGGTGAAGAGATTATAACCAAAAGAAAGTATATACAATTTATTACTAATTCTAATTTTTATAATTTTAGAAATATATTTATATATGCTTAATTATTAATTCTAAAAATAGTTAATTTGACTTAAAAAAGTCAAAACTGAGCAGTTAATTTGGGACGGAGGGAGTATTTATTTTGAAATAATTTTTGGTATTACAAAATATCTAACATTTCCATCATTTCTCATTCCTCCAAATCTTCCCATTTTTGAGAGGAAAATTTTGAACTAAAAATGAAATCAACACCTTTCATTCCCTTCTCTTCCATCCTAAAAAAAACTCACAGATATGAGATTTTGAAGAATTTTAACTAATTGTGGTTCATTTCCCCTCAAAATAAAACTTACAAATATTGAAACTTAGGTTTTTTTTTTTGAGAAACCCTAGGTAAGAAGTCAGAAATATATTCCATAAAAACTCCGAATTACATATACGGTAGAGTTGAGTTAGAACCTCCTCTACCAAAAAATGAAATCCGTCAAAAGAGAAAGCCATTTGGGCAAAGTGAGTAAGCTAGTCTATTATCGTCTCAAAGAACACGAGTAAATTTGCAAGATGAAAACATCTGACATAGAGAAAGAAATTCATCTAGCAAATGGCCAAAATTAGAAAGATCTCTAAAATCAGCATTCAGATAATCACTAGTGTGACAGAGTCAGACTCAACAACAACGTTAATAAAAACCATATCTATGACGAAAGAAACTCCCCAAGAATGCCGGCCCATATATAGCTTCAGTCGAAAGCACATCCAAGTGACCAAGCCAAGAATCAAAACAACACCTGGTAAAATAAATAAATAAATATTGAATAATAAAAATTATTTTATTTTAAAATATATTGTTTAGACTTTGTCATTTATTTGGGTCAAACTAGTTATTTAATTTATCTGGACTAATAAATATTAATAAGTGATGGATAAATCAAATTTGTAAAATTAGACTTTAAACTAAGGGGGTGTTTGATAAAAACTGAATGAATCTGAATGAGCTGAATCTGAATCTGAGTGAAAAAAGTTGTTTGATAATTGACATGTCTGAAACATCTGAATGACAAAACTTTATTATTTTACCCATCTGAAAAAATTCAAAATTGTTGTAAATTTATTTAATATTACTTAATATAATAATTAATATTTTTTTAAATTAAATTTTTTTTTTACTTCATTCAGATGCTCATTCAGCCATTCAACTAAAAAAATCTAACTTAACCATTCAGCTCGTCCATCTTACCCATTCAGTCATTCAGATCAAAATAAACGTACTGACTGATTCAGCCATTCAGCTCTAAACAAACATCCCCTAAGTGGGTCTAATTTATAATTGTGTAATTTTAAAATCCTATTAAAATTTGGAGAGTTGATAATATATTAATTAATAAAATCTATTTTTAAGTGAATAAATAACTAAACCTAATCTTATTTTTATTATACAACCTGAGAAAGAGAAAGAGGAGGAAGTTGCCTCTTATTGTGGAGAAGTTGCGTAGCGGAACAATAAGAAAAGGAGACGAATATATCTTGTTTATCTGCCGTTTAGAATAAGAAATTTAAGCCAGGTAAGATGACTTTTAGTATCATGTGATAAGCTTTCTTCAATTGGTATAAATATATTATTATATTACAATAGTATGTATGTGATTGATCGGACACATCCTGACTGCTTATATGTAAAGTTGATGATTTAATGCTTATATTTTGATGAATGTGTCATGGTCATTAAAAAGTCCTGTGATGGTAATGGGAATTGAGGATTATAAAAAATAAAATAAAAAATGCCATGTTCGCATATGGAGTAACGAAATTATGAGATATGAATATGAAATTGGATGAACTTTTAAGTTGGAAAACATTATGGATATTGATATATAACTATTGTATATGCATACTGCTATGATATTTTAGTTAACAATTATAATAGGTTGACTAATGTATTATGTAATATTATTCAAAAATATTTTAAAAAATTTGAAATTTACAAGAACATAATAATAATAATAATAAATCTTGGAAAAAATGTTTATTAATTAGTAATTTAGCGTATGAATTATTAATTTATTTCCGTTAATTTGTGTAATTAGTTCGGACTGGAGGAATTTAACGAGTTATATTCAGATTATAATTTTGGGTATGACGTTGCTTATTCCAGTACGGATTCCGTACTCCACTCATTTGATTATTGTTGCATTCTTTGTATCTCATGATATCTCATCATTTATTTCATTTTTCTTATAATCCTATTGGAAATCTTAAATAAAAATTTGATATTTGATACTTTGGCTGTATTCAGTAATTTAAACTTTTTCCTTCTACTACAATTTGTACATATTCTATAATTTTTCAGTGATACTCTTGTTAAATTTGATTTGTTCGCTTTGTTCCTTGTTTCAAATTTTGTTATTATTTCATATAATTGTTTCTTATGAAATTAATATATTTGTTTCATTTTGGAGTTGACACATTGGACTCGTACTTGTACTCTTTGAATTAGGTTATCATGTCTAGTATTTATTTTGATATTTGTAGAGCGATATATGTTGTTACCTTCTTTTGGAGATATTATAATTTGATATGGTTCAACATATACATTAGAACCCCAATTTTTGTGGATATTGTGTTGCATGTGTTGTGACACGGTATCTATTTTTTTTTATTGATATTATGTTGCATGTGTTGTGACATGATACCTATTTTGATGGTATTATGTCACATGTGTTGTGATATGATATTTTTGTTAGAATGTATCGTAGGGTATACCAGAGCTGTAACCACCTGTGGGGGTACCACATGCATGTCTTCTTGGCACGAGAGGCATGACACTTTCTGTGGCGGTGTGATTAGTCCACGACATCTCCGTTTGGGCTATGAAAGAAGTTGATCATTTGGTGTTTTTTTGTGGGAGGCGTATGGGTTAACCCTAGTTTTTTGTTCTGCGGATTTGTGATGTTGTGCCAAACACACCTATCCGATTTGCATACATTTGGGATTCGTGATCCAATGTGTGATTTGCCTGTGTGACATTATTTTGGTTGCCTATGTGACATTATTTTGACTTGCCCGTGTGACATTGTTCTGACTTGTCTGTGTGATAATGTATATTTCTGAGCTCACTCGGTATGAAATAACACCCATCCATTTGATTCAGCCTATTATTTTATTGTATTAGTTTTGTTTGTTTCTGATCAGTTTAATTAATTGAGTTAGTTATTTCAGTTCATTCTTTACTCTTATGTTTGTTTCGTTAAATCTGTTGATTCGAATATATTCTATTTAGACTTTATATATCATATTTTCGTCGGTCTTTAAGCTTGAGGCTTTGTTAAGTATGTTGCTTCAGCTGATTTCATATTTCAGTTATTTATGTTTGTATTATCTATATCCGTACTTGGCAATTGGCTCATGCTGTGTTTTTCTCCCAGCAGGTTTGCAGGGGTGGTTCAGGGCTAGTGTGATGAGAGTGATGCCTTTGACCATCTAGGTTGATTCGATTTTTGGTTTGGATCATTTTGATTCTAGTTGGAGAATTGTATTTAGTACTTCATTGATGGATGTCATTATTACATATTTGAAGTCATTAGTGCTCTGTTTACTTATTTTGAGATTTGTTGTGCTTTGCACGTGACCTTGTTGGGTAAAATCAATATTCTTAAAAATACGCAAGTGTACGTGGTCAACAAGTAATATAGTAGTGAATAAAGTATCGTTTCCACGAGGACAAAATATCAAGAGTTTTAACTTCACAATTATCAATTTTGTATTAACCCTAATTTTATTAAACTAATCAATTCAATGGTTTTAAATTATATAAAAAAAACTAAATTAATAAGAAAATAAACTATCACAAAACAGTCACCAATAACGAAATTCGAAAGTTCAAACAATTAATGGAGAATTAGACTTATGATTTCACCCTGAGCTTCACTATTATTTTCAAACCTTTATTCCAACTTAATTTAATATCCTAGTTTATTAATCAAGAACACGAACGTAGCAATTTAACTGCTAACTTGTTGAACTTGAGCCTCTGTCATCGTATTTACCCCCTCATTCATCGTATCAAACTTCATGGATAGTGCAGAAAAGTCGTGCTTGTATAGTCATTACTCCATCTAATTCCAAGATCCGGTAGCCTTTGCTGTGTCATTCTTCTTTGTGGGCCCCTTTGGTAGTTATTTGCCGCCATTGTTTCTATCAAATTATATGCGTCCTCGTAACTCTTAGCCATGAATGCACTTGCTTCGATGCCGCATCAATCTTTGGTTTTGACATTTTCATGTAGCCCGTTATAGAAGGTGTTCATTTGTAACCACTTGGGCAATCCATGATGTGGGCACTTTTTGAGTAATTCCTTGTATCTCTCCCATGCCTCATATAGTGACTCCCCATTCTGCTGCTCAAACATTGTGATGTCATTCCTCATTTTCGCAGTCTTCGCCGGTGGGAAAAATTTGCCAAGAAATTTTTGAGCCAAATCCTCCCACGTAGTGATCGAACCCGGCGGTAAAGAATGTAACCAACTCTTCGCTTTGTCCCGTAAAGTGAATGGGAACAAGCGAAGTCTTACTGCCTCATCCGACACCCCATTGTACTTGAACGTGTCGCACATTTCCAGAAAACTGATTAAATGCTCATTCGGATCATCATTTGCCATTCCCCCAAACTGACATGAGTTCTGCATCATCTGAATGGTCCCAGGCTTTATTTCAAAAGTGTTCGCAGCTATTGCAGGCCTAGTAATGCTCGACTGCAGATCAGTCACCTTAGGTGTGGCAAAATCCCTCAATGCTTTCTGGTCTTCGGCAGCCATCGTTCCTTCCTTATTAGAATTTTCGAATTCGTTCCTCATTTCCTCAATCCACTTACTCAACTTTTGGAATCGTCTGTCAATGTCGTCCTCAAAAGGAAGCAAGTCTGGATGTTTAGATCGTGTTTGCATAAACCAATGTCGAAAACCTGAAATAGAGAAAATAAAATAAAAATGTTTAAGTAAAACTGGACTAATTAAACTGATATCGTAAAAAAGTATTAAAATCTCGGCTAAATTGTCCCCGGCAACGGCGCCAAAAACTTGTTGGGTAAAATCAATACGCTTAAAAATACGTAAGTGTACGTGGTCAACAAGTAATATAGTAGTGAATAAAGAATCGTTCCCACGAGGACAAAATATCAAGAGTTTTAACTTCACAATTATCAATTTTGTATTAACCCTAATTTTATTAAACTAATCAATTCAATGGTTTTAAATTATATAAAAAAAACTAAATTAATAAGGAAATAAACTATCACAAAACAGTCACCAATAACGAAATCCGGAAGTTCAAACAATTAATGGAGAATTCGACTTATGATTTCACCCTGAGCTTCACTATTATTTTTAAACCTTTATTCCAACTCAGTTTAATATCCCAGTTTATTAATCAAGAACACAAACGTAGTAAGAGCCACCTCTCGATGCACTAATACCATATTAACATCAATCCACAATTAAGATAGAAATCCGTTAAACACCTAACTTAACCAACTCACTATATCTCTATGTGAACTGCAATTAAAGAAGGTTGAAGTTTAAGCTCTTTATACGATTACATGAGATGTCAAGCGTATCTTTACCTTAACAATAATCACAAATTTGTTATCGACAAAATTCATGACACATGCTATATTAACTAGGTCTAGATTCGAATCTCCTCTCTCGATTTCTTTCAAATCCACAAGAACTGTTGATCAGGCAATTCATAAATTCACGCTCAAATTAACATAGATAAACTGAACATATCTTATTAAATTGGAAATCAAAGTTATAGAATCATCGTTTCGCCCAAAGATCCATCACAAGTCTAATAAGTAAATTAGTTCATAACGAATGAATTAAAAACTGAATAATTTGTTGAAAACATCCTTCCAATTACAAATAAGACTAAAGAGAAGAAGAATAATGAAAACCCCTTCACGTAGCCTTGATTCGCAACCGTCGTGACAATCTCTGAAAATTACTCCTCCAACGTTTTGCTCTTGAATCCCTGAAATCGCTCTTGAATTAATGCCTTTGTGTTGTATGATCGTTGTTCTTCTACGTAATAACAAGCTCTCCTTCTCTCTTGGCCGAAATCTCTTTTTATTAGAGTCCAAGTGCATCATTCCAGTCCCCCAAACCGAGCACCAGCAGAAGTCAAAACAGAACAGGACACCCAGAAATCGGGACCCCCGCCCCTGCGGGGGGTGCTACTGACTTCAATTTTTGTCTTCTTCAACATTTTTCCACTTTTGCGCCACAAAGACCGTCTTTCCTCACCACTTGCATCCATGACCACCCTGCACATAAAATGACATAAAACGAGTGAAAACGAACATAAAACATGAAGATAACTATGAATTTAAACTTGAAATGAATATCGATTCGTGTATATAAAATCCACTTATCAAACCTCCCTTTCCTTTCTGGGAAGGGGGTGTTACAGAGATGGTATCAAAGCTTAGGTTCTTTCTTGTAGAAAACCTATTTAGGTTTGACCTGTGAGTTATGGGTAAACCATTGGGTAGACGTAGGAGTTTGATTCGATTTTGTCATTTGTTTAGTTGGTCTATATTTTGACCAACTTTCGATTTCTTTTTGATTTGTAGGTTTATTGAGGAAAGTGGAATAGTTTATTAAGGTGATTGAGTAATGATATTAGTTAAGAATTGTGATTTAATCATTGAGGTGAATAAAATTATACTTTGTACAAATAAGAAATGATCTTATATGAGATGTGATTATGATGCGAGTATTTGTATCGACGAGAATTTGATTTTGGAAAAATTATTTGTTAGAGTTGTTTTTTGTGACAAATTATTATGATTTTGGAATTGAGGATTTGATTTGAGTTAGATTTTGATTTATGTTAAGCTTGTGGATAATTTGAGGTTTGTGTATTGATGACATATTATGATAAAGTGAAAATTATTAAGTATAGAGGATTTTTGTAATTTGAGTTGTTGATATTTGAGGTAATTAGATTAATCATTTGGAGTTAATGATCAATTTTGTGGCTATTTTCTAATAGGATATTGGAGTTATGTTCTATGAAGCTTCTTTGTGATAGTATGGGGAGACATTGAAATTTATTGGATTAAGGTTTGCAATAAGGGATGATTGATTTATTATATGATTAGATAGTAAGTGATGAAATTCAATTGATTTTGAGATATCTTGAATAGTTTTAGTTCGCTTATGCAGATGGTAGAATATGTGACTTGTAGTTTGATATGGTGATAAAAAGATCTTAGTGGTATATTTTTGGTATAATAATATTTGAGAACTAGTTTAATTTGAGGTTATGATATTTTGAAACTATTGAGTTCTTAGGGTGAGTTGTTGATATAATTTGTACAATTATTTTGTTTATTCGATGTCATTGAAGTTTTGCATGAATTTATGTAAAATAAAAAAAATGAAAATAATTTGTTAAATCTTTGTCATGTGTGGAACATAAACATTATACTAATTAAAGATAATTTTAAATATTTTGGGTATTCGAATCGTATTTAGATGAAGAGAATTTTTTGTGCTTTTGAATTATGTTTCGAAGAGTACGTGTGACGCCCCCAAAATAGGTATACATCACCCATTCTGAGTCTCCAAATACATGGTACATAAATCAAATACAAACTTCTTTTATACAATACGACAACAGCGTAGCTTAGAATTTTTACACAAATATTGTCTCATAGACAGTATTCAAACTCAAATGAAGTCCTCATTACATTTATTATCACACTATTTCATAAAATAGTGAGGACTACTATAGCCACCATCTCGGACCGTCACTCTATTCCCCGACTAGTCCCGGCTACGTTCTCATTTCCTGAAGAGAACAATGAAAGCAAAAGGGTGAGCTCAACTAGCCCAGTAAGAAATATTATGACTAAGATAATACAGAATAAATTATCTTTAGCCTTCAAGAGTGTTAAACTGATAAAATATAATAAACATCAAGTTTAACTGCAGCGGAACAAGCAATCCATTAGAAGAGTCAAGTAGAGCATGATATCTACTATCTTCTATGATTTAAACAGTTTTTCATCAACTTTATCACTGAGACTCAGCTTTTTAAATAAACCACATCATTGAATCATCCCTGCACTATGTGCCAAGGATATTCATGTAATCATCAATGGTCATGATTATACCGAATAATTCTTGGTAATAATCATACCAACAACTGTCCATCAATGCACTACAGGCCAATGAGGACTTTTACCACATCATTTATAACATTAGGGGTCATGATTATACCGAATGATACCTGGTCATAATCATACCAATCAACATTCCATCTATGCACGTAAGCCACATATGACTTTTATTACAATATAAGCATAAGGATGATGACAATGATATAAACATTAATCAAACGAAATCAAGGATAAATATTAAAGACTTTAAATTTATCCAGAGTTTAAAAATATCCAAATTGTCAACATGACCCTGCTTTGTGGAGTAAAATTCAAGAATAATATTCATGTATAAAAAATAATTTGGACAGAAAAGAAATATATTTTTTGGGTGAATAGTACCTTGTGAATAGTACTTCGGGAATAGTACCTCGTGAATAGTAACCCGACATAAAAAGTGCCCCAAATACCCGAGTGAATAATATTCGAGTGAATATTAACCCATGAATAGTAACTCATGAATAGTGTTAGAGTTTATGCCCTAGATGCCAATTATTTGATATAATTGCTTAACGTTTTGATATTATATTTGATTATTTAAATGAATAATTTTATTATGGTTTTATTTACTGCGGTATATAAATGTTAACATAATAAAAATCCTTAGAATACTGATACAAATTATATATTTTCAAGTATGTGACTTGAACATGAGATTATATAATTACAATTAGTATCATTGTTCTTAAATGTCCTTAATGAAAGTATCATTGTTGATGGGACAACAATGATGCATTAAGACTAAGTATGTGGATCGATTGATGACCAAATCTCATTGGTCATAAATATATGAGATATTAAGTCAATGCATAGTACATGTTAGAGAACGATGTCTTGGATGGACTCCACCATGAGAATTCTATGTGGAGCATTATGCGAAGTGTCATTAGAAATTCTCATAGTGACAATAATGTAATGGTCCTCCGACCTAAAATCACTATATTTCTACACGGAAATTTATGTACTTTGATATCATCAAATGTCACCTTTAATAGGGTGGACTATAAAGGTGATTATTGGGTACATCATGAATCGTGTGAGGAATATGAGTGATATAGATGAAATTTAACCATCCTATATATTAGGGGTGATATCCATAGGCCTCTTGATTGAGTAGGACTATGAAATGCATGGCCATGCTTAAATAGTGATTTGTTTCATATAGTCTACTCATTGATCAAGAAAAACTCAGATTAAATTATGAAGAGTATGACACATTCCATAACTCGAGTTTAATATAGGATATTAAAGTTAAAAGGATTAAATTACATTGAAACATTGGTCACGAAAAGGTTGCATCGAATCATCGATCTTATTATTACTTGGGTAAAAGTGATGCATTACTAGATGCGCTCACTATTTATAATTTTATAATATAATTTTAAAATTATTGCCAACGTAATAATAACCTATATAGGTCACACACATGTAACGTAATTTAAAGGGAATTAATTTAAATTTTAAGAATTTAAATATATTAATATGATTAATAGTATTTAAATCATTTAATTTAAATTACAAGGATAATTGTATATATGTATATTAATTAAGTAAGACTTAATTAAGATATATATATATATATATATATAATTCGGATTTTATAAAATTAGGTTTTAATTATTACCTTTTAACTACTATATATATGATATATAGCAGCCACTTAGGGTAAGATCATAACTTCAAAACCCTAGCCGCTCTTAGAGAGAGACTAGAGAGAAAACCTTTCGAAAAATCCTGTTCCTTTGGTGGCTAGTACCGCAAGTCCTTTTATTGCAGAATCGTGCGAAGGTTCGTGCGACGTTCGTGTGGATACCATAGAGACGTAGTTTCGTGAGGAATTGCATTGGAGATTTGAAGCGTTTCAGAAGCATTTTCATATTTGGTATAATCTCTTTACACTAAGTTAATTGATTTTCGCATGGATCCTGTTTAGGGTTTCGAAATTGCTTTTAAATTTTAATTTCCGCTGTGCGTTTCTGTATCAAAACCCCTACAGTGGTATCAGAGCTACTTGTGAAATGATTAATTCAGATTACGTGTTTTATTGCTTTCGATATATATGATATATGATGTTACAATTTATCGATCTGAAATTGATTATATTGTTTTCGATATATATATGATATATGATGATACAATTTTATCGATCAGAAATTGAATATATAATATTCTGTATGTAAGCGTATTCTGGTATTATGAATATCAGTGATAGATATGCATGTATATGATGTTCTGTTAATTGTATCTTAAATGGTGTAATAACAGTATACAACTTCTGTTCTAATTGGATTAGAAGCATGAAGATTCAGTTTAATATGATTAATTGAAACTGAACATATTTGATATGTAATGGGTGTATAGTTATTATGGGTGTTTTTGTTATATATAGTTTTTCTTTAATTATATATAAATTGTTATGTGCTTATTGTTATGTGCATGGTGCACAGTTATGGCCTTTTGACCCATAGGTTAGTGGTTTTTGGTTTTGAAATACGGCTTGCATGTCGTGCCTTTCTATAAATGCTAATGTAATATTCTCTTCTCATCTAAATCCCCTCGAATGTAACTCGAGGTTTCTTTATGTCATGTAATAATCTGTAATCGATGAAGATGTCAAGATGGAGAACACAATGGAAAGATGATGATGGAGAGGAGGCACATGTATGAGGAAGATCCAAGGAAGCTACTATTTTGAGATCTTTTACCATCTTAGATTGACCTTCAATCTTTCATTAGCTTGAAAAGATTGACAGTGGATTGGGCCATAACCGTGACACATTTAATTTTGTACTTTATTTATGCTTGTATATGATATGATAAATAATGTGCATGCTTAATAAGATTAAAATTTGTGAGATCTAAATTAATTTATAAAATCCCTCAATAAATTACTAAGTCTAAATCAGATGCCTTCCAATGAATAACACTCATCAAGACCTTGATCAATAGATGTAGGTTTGCCAAAGCAAAGTACCTTATTTATCTAGGTAAGATGCGATAGGATAATTGTGATATCCAAACTGTTAAAATCATTGAGCCCGACTTAACTAAGTTATCTCAATAGGATTGTGGACTTAGAGGCATGAAGTTGGTAGATACCATTAGATGGACTAGAAACAAATGTTATTTACCAAACTATCCAAGAGTTATATATGATATAATTGACAATGGTTGTCTACCTAAATAATTGTGTTTTAAGAGATTAGCCAAAGCTAACTTAAGGAATAATGAAATATCGATCTTGGCTCACTAGAAAGATTTAATAGAAAATGCTTTCTGAATTAATGGTGAGGGCTATTAATTTGAATAAAATAGTGGGAGGTATATTTTGAATGTACTATTATCAATTACATAACACCAACTCTGCAATTTGACTTATTATTTTTGCACTTATAAATTATAGATATCAATGGCAAACAACAACAACACAAATAGTCTTTCACTACGATCAGTCCTTGAGAAGGACAAGCTGAGTGGAATTAATTTCCTTGACTGGCATAGGAACTTGAGGATTGTCCTCAAACAAGAGCGCAAGCTATATGTCCTTGATGGGCCCATTCCTCGCAAAGACCGGTTGTTATCGCACCACGCAGGAGCATAATGCTTACAAGAAGCATCAAGATGATGCTCTGGACGTGAGTTGTCTCATGCTAGCAACCATGAACGCTGAGCTTCAGAAGCAACATGAGTTGATGGATGCTTATGAGATGATCGAGCATCTCAAGAAATTGTTCGAAAGGCATGCTCGAAAGGAGAGGTATGATACAAGCAAGGCGTTGTATCACTGCAAGATGGGTGAACGTGATCCAGTTGGTCCACATATGCTGAAAATAATTGGGTATATTGAGTACCTTGATAGGTTGGGTTTTCCAATCACTCCGGAAGCCCAAACAGATCTTGTTTTACAATCCTTGAACAACAACTACTCTCAATTTGTTATGAATTATCTTATGAATGAAATTGAGAAACCCCTTACTGAGTTGTTGAGCATGTTAAGAACTGCAGAGAATAACATGAAAAAGGCAGGACCCGCTCCCATAATGGTGGTGCAAAAGGGGAATGCTAAGGGATATTGGAAAAGCAAGAAGAAGATAAGATCTAAATCTTTTGCCAAACCCAATTCCAAAACCAAACAGGATTTAAAACCTAAAGGTGGGGTGGCTAAAGAAGGTGAGTGTCACTTCTGTGGAAAACCTGGACACTGGAAGAGGAACTGTCATGCTTATTTGGAAGATGTGAAGAAAAGGAAAGGAAATACGACTTCTGATTCAGGTATATATGTTATAGAAGTCAACTTGTCTACTTCTACATCATGGGTATTAGATACTGGATGTGGTTCTCATATTTGTGTTAATGTGCAGGAACTTCGAAGGAGTAGGACTTTGGCAAAAGGAGAGGTTGACCTACGAGTTGGGAATAGAGCAAAAGTTGCTGCACTGGCCATAGGAACTTATCATTTATCTTTGTCCACTGGGCTAGTATTAGAATTAGAGGATTGTTATTATGTGCCTGCTATAAGCAAAAACATTATTTATGTTTCTTGTTTGGACAAGAAAGGTTATTCATTTATATTTAAGAACAACCATTGTTTGTTTTACTTAAATGATATTTGTTATGGTGTTGCACAATTGTTTAACGGTCTTTATATTCTTGATTTAGAAATGCCTATCTATAACATAAATACAAAACGATTTAAATCAAATAATTCAAATTCGACATATCTCTGGCACTGTCGTTTAGGCCATATAAATGAGAAACGCATATCCAAACTTCATAAAGATGGGTTCTTGGATTCATTTGATTTTGAATCATATGAGAAATGCGAGTCTTGTTTATTAGGCAAGATGATTAAAGCCCTTTCATCGGACATGTTGAAGCTAAGCTAGCGATGTATTGGGACTTATACATAGTGATGTATGTGGACCCATGAGTTCGTTAGCAAGAAGTAGGTTTTATTACTTCATTACATTTCGACGACTTCGATGAGATATGGATATGTGTATCTTATGAGACACAAATCCAATCCTTTGAAAAGTTCAAGGAATTTAAGAATGAAGTTCAAAACCAATTTGGCAAAAGTATAAAAGCCCTTCGATCCGATCGAGGAGGTGAATACTTAAGCCAAGACTTTGATGACCTTCTAAATGAGTGTGGTATTATATCACAACTCACTCCACCTGGAACACCACAATGGAATGGTGTATCTAAGAGGAGGAATCGCACCTTGTTGGACATGGTACGATTAATGATGAGTCATGCAGATCTTCCAATAAGCTTCTGGGGTCATGCCCAGAGACAATTGCATCACACTTAACCGTGTTCCTACAAAGACGGTTCAGAAGACACCATATGAGATGTGGACTGGGAAACGTCCTAGTATGTCGTTCATGAAGATTTTGGGTTATGAGGCGTTTGTTAAACGTCTGGATTCTGACAAGCTCGGACCTAAATCTGAGAAATGTAATTTTGTGGGATACCCAAAGGAAACAAAAGGGTATTATTTCTACAAACCTTTTGAGAAAAAAGTGTTTGTTGCTCGAACTGGTATTTTTCTAGAAAGAGAATTTGTCTCTAAAGGAAATAGTGGGAGGAAAGTAGAACTCGAAGAAATTCGAGAACCACAAAATATCATTAAACCTGAGTTAGAACGTGAGCAGGAACCACAAGATATTGTGGAAAATGAACCTGTTCAAATTACACAAGGCATTCGTAGATCTGGTAGGACACGCCAAGAGGCCGAGAGATATTATGGATATCTTGTGACTCAGATTCTGAGAAATGGCTTGAAGCCATGAAATCTGAGATGGACTCCATGTATACTAACCAAGTATGGACTCTGGTTGATCCACCCGAAGGGGTAAAACCAATCGGGTGCAAGTGGGTTTTCAAGAAGAAAACTGACATGGATGGAAATGTACAAACCTACAAAGGTCGTTTGGTAGCAAAAGGTTTCAAACAAATTCAAGGTGTTGACTATGATGAAACCTTCTCTCCAGTGGCAATGGTTAAATCCATCAGGATCTTACTTGCTAGTGTAGCTTTTTATGATTACGAAATCTGGCAGATGGATGTCAAAATTGCTTTCCTTACCGAAAATCTCCTTGAGTATGTGTACATGACACAACTTGAGGGTTTTGTCACTCCAAAGGATGCTGGAAAGGTATGTAAACTGCAGCAATCCATTTATGGATTAAAGGAAGCCTCTTAGAGTTGGAATCTTCGATTTGATGAAGCAGTCAAAGAGTTTGGCTTTATAAAAAATGAAGATGAACCTTGTGTATATAAGAAGGTTAGTGGGAGTCACATTGTATTCCTAGTATTATATGTTGATGACATATTAATTATTGGGAATGACATTCCTTCCTTACAATTCAGAAAACATGGTTAGGAAAATGTTTCTCCATGAAAGATTTGAAGCGATCGCTTACATTTTAGGTATCGGGATCTATAGAGATAGATCGAGAGAAAATGCTCTACCTAAGTCAAAGTACATATATTGATAAAGTGTTGAACTGTTCAAAGATGCAAGAGGCGTAAAAGAGGAAACTTACCCGTGACTCATGGTGTAAAGATCTCTAAGGCCCAATATCCTAAATCACAAGATGATGAGGGCGTATGAGAAAGATCCCTTTATGCTTCGCAAGAATTGGATCTATCATGTATGCAATGATATATACTCGTCCTGGATGTCTCAGATGCTTTGAGTCTGACGGCAGATACTACCAAATCCAAGTGAAGGTCATCGATGTTAGCCAAGAATATCCTCAAGCACCGAAAAGGACTAAGGATTCATTCTTGGTATATGGAGGTGAAGACTTAATGGCGAAAAGGTTACACTTAATGTTAGTTTCAGATCGACAATGATGACTATAAGTCTCATCCAAGTTTTGTGTTTTGCCTTAATGGTGGTGTTGTTAATGGAAGAGTTTGAAGCAAGAGATGATGATTCTACAACTGAGCCCGAGTATATTGTCGCTTCTAGTGTGGCCAAGGAGGTCAGATGGATTAAAAAGTTAAATCCATCGAACTTGGTGTTGTTCCAACCATTGTTGATCCGGTTAAGGTTATACTATGATAATAATGGAGCCATTGCACATGCTAAGGAACCCAGATCTCACCAACGATCCAAGCATATACTTAAAGTGCATTTCATCTTATCCACGAAATTATTGATAGAGGAGATGTACATATAGGAAGAGTGCCAACAAATGATAATGTTGCAGATCCATCGACTCAAGGCTTTGTCGCAGCAGGCTAGTTTACCATGGTCACACTAGTTCCATGAGTATTAGATACATGAGTGATTGGCTCTAAAGGCAAGTGGGAGACCCGTTAGAGTTTATGCCCTAGAGACCAATTATTTGATATAATTGCTTAACGCTTTTGATATTATATTTGATTATTTAAATGAATGATTTTATTATGGTTTTATTTACTGCATTATATAAATGTTAACATAATAAAAATCCTTAGAATATTGATACAAATTTTATAGTTTCAAGTATGTGACTTGAACATGAGATTATATAATTACAATTAGTATCATTGTTCTTAAATGTCCCTTATCGAGTATCATTGTTGATGGGACAACAATGATGCATTAAGACTAAGTATGTGGATCGATCAAGACCAAATCTCATTGGTCATAAATATATGAGATATTAAGTCAATGCATAGGTACATGTTAGAGAATGATGTACTGGACAAACCCACCATGAGAATTCTATGTGGAGCATTATGCGAAGTGTCATTACCAATTCTCATAGTGACAATGATGTTTTGGTCCTCCGACCTGAAATCACTATATTTCTACACAAAAATTTATGTACTTTGATATCATCAAATGTCACCTTTAATAGGGTGGACTATAAAGGTGATTATTGGATACATCATGAATCGTGTGAGGAATATGAGTGATCTAGATGGAATTTAACCATCCTATATATTAGGGGTGATATCCATAGGCCTCTTGATTGAGTAGGACTATAGAATGCATGACCATGCTCAAATAGTGATTTGTTTCATATAGTCTACTCATTGATCAAGAAAAACTCAGATTAAATTATGAAAAGTATAACACATTCCATGACTCGAGTTTAATCTAGGATATTAAGGTTAAAAGGATTAAATTACATTGAAACATTGGTCACAAAAAGGTTGCATCGAATCATCAATCTTATTATTACTTGCGTAACAGTGATGCGTTACTAGATGTCGCTCACAGTTTATAATTTTATAATATGATTTTAAAATTATTACCAATGTAATAATAACCTATAGGGTCACACACATAGAACGTAATTTAAAAGAGAATTAATTTTAATTTTAAGGATTTAAATATATTAATATGATTAATAGTATTTAAATCACAAATTTAAATTAAAAGGATAATTTGTATATATGTATATTAATTAAGTAAGACTTAATTAAGATATATATATATATATATATAAATTCAGATTTTATGAAACTAGGTTTTGATTAATACCTTTTAACTACTATATATATGATATATAGTAGCCACTTAGGGTAATATCATAACTTCAAAACCCTAGCAGCTCTTAGAGAGACTAGAGAGAAAACCTTTCGAAAAATCCTCTTCCTTTGGTGGTTAGTACCGTAAGTCCCTTTATTGCAGAATCGTGTGACGGTTCGTGTGGATACCATAGAGCGTAGTTTTGTGAGGAATTACGTTGGAGATTCGAAGCGTTTCAAAAGCATTTTCATATTCGGTATAATCTCTTTACACTGAGTTAATTGATTTTCGCATGGATCCTGTTTAGGGTTTCAAAATTACTTTAAAATTTTAATTTCTGCTGTACGTTTCTGTATCGAAATCCCTACAAATAGTACTTCGGCACGAAAAGTTCCCCGAATACTCGAGTGAATAATATTCGAGTGAATAGTAACCAGGTGAATAGTAACCCGTAAATAGTAACTCATGAATAGTAACTCATAAATAGTATTCCGGCATGAAAAGATCAATAATTATCAAGAAAGCTCAGAATAATATTTCCATGAAAAGATACTGGATGAAGCGCAAATATCAAGGATATTCTACTAATTTCACGGAGTATAGAAGCAATACTTCAACAAAATGAGTGTAGAAATAGGAATACGAAACGGAATAATATTACTTACATACTACAGAGTATAGAAGAAAATATTATTTCATACAAATATTGAATGAAGATAATATCCATACGAATACGAAAAATAATATCTTTTCTGAATATGAAATAAATAATACCCCTTACCTTAGTAGAATGTTGGATACTGGAATAGTGAAGTAACAGAATACTCTTCTTCTTCCTCTCTATTGTTTCTCTCTCTATAAATACTCTTGTGAGTCTTAGTGAATTGGTGAGAATGAAAAAGTATGAGCTTCTATTTATAGGAAAACATAGTTTCGATAATTGCACGTTTTGGGGCTCGAATTATTATAGTATAATACCTTCATCTTTTCCTTCATTTTTAATTTAGTCCTACAAGTATTATCAAACTTGCATCACCTCCCCTAATAGTACATGCATGTGAATCAAAAGTATATACATGTGAAAAAATAGTTACAGTATAGTACCTTCATCTATACCTCTATTTTTAATTTAGTCATGCAAGTATTATCAATCTTGCACCACCTCCCCTAATAATACATGCATGTGACTCAATAGTACACATATGTGAACAAATAGTTATAAGCATGTGAATTAATAGCAATTAATTGCTCATTTATCCGATTAATTACCTGATTGGTCAATATAACCTCCAGACATCAATTATTATCGAAATAGATGTCAATTTCCACTAACACTAATAATCCCAACATAATAGAAATATCAATTTCATCTTTAATCAATACAAAATTATTCATCATTAATATTATAACTCACAATATTTAACAACCAGATCATTCCCAGGAAAGGGGAGGCTTTCCGATAAGGATTTCTCCCTATTGGCGCACAATTAGGTGACTAAACCTCTCCTCTACAGAACTTTCTAGACATTGTCAATATTGCAAATAATAATATGAATAACTTTGTCGTCCCAATTATTGATTTAATAATATAAAATATTGATACTGTGACAATAATTGAATCAATAATATGAGAGATATTATGCAGCAATTACTGTAGCAATAATTGAGTATAATTGAGTGACTTCTCATATAAGCATCAATAATCAATACCGTGTGCTACTATGCAACCACGCGTATTACTGTACTTTTACCACCTGGTAGTTCAACAGTTTAACGGTAAAACTTTCGTCTTTATTTTTATAAAAAGATAACTATGTTGTTTTCTAACTACGACAATACTTCCGTTGTGGGGTCCATCAATGATTGTATCGTCGTATGAATATTCCCTGTTAAAATGAATATTCCTCGACCAATTGAATATTTATAACAACTTTCATACTTTGCAAAATTTATAAATACTACCCACAACTATAACATTATATCAAATCCACACCTTAATATTAAAAAAATATTTTGAGAAATTAAATCTTTATTCATAAAAGTTGGGGTCTTACAATCTCCCCTCCTTATGAAATTTTACCCTCGAAATTTATGTACCTGGTATGTCGAAGAGGTAAGGATACCTCGATTTCATTTCAGATTAACTCCCAGGTCATTTTTTCCACATCGTGGTTTCTCCACAAAACTTTGACTTGAGGTAAAACCTTGGAGCGTAGAATATGATCCTTTTTATCCAAGATTTTAACAGGTACATCTTTATATGTTAAATCTTCCGCTATCTCGTCCGGTTCTAATTCAATAATGTGGTTCAAGTCTTTCACATAATTACGTAACATAGATATGTGAAAAACGTTATGAATGTGACAACCCCAAAATAGGTCCATTCCATCCAACCCATTCTGAGTCGTCAAATACATGGTACAGAAAACAACTACAACTTTATTACCATAATTTTCGTGAAAAATACAACCACACATATACTGTGAGTTTGGATACAAATATATACCTACTGTGACTCTCATCCCAACCTTCGATAATTTATGAATAAAGAATTAATTTTTCAAATAAATATTTTTTTATATTATGGTGTGAATTTGAGATAATGTTATAGTTGTGGGTAATATTTATAAATTTTGCAAAGTATGCAAGTTGTCATATATATTATATTCGATTGGTCTGGGAATATTCGCTTTTAAAAGAAATATTCGACGACAAGACAATCAATGGTGGACCTCTATTAACGGTAAATTATCATTTGATCGAGAAAACGACAAAAATATTTATTGAAAAAATAACTACGGAAGTTTTACCGTTGATATACCGTTGAACTACCTGTGAAGTAAAAGTAAAGTAATAATAATACGCTGTTGTTGCATAAGAGCAATACCAGATTGATTATTGATATTTATGTGAGAAGTCACCCGCTTTTGTTCAATTATGCTACAATAATAGTGTCGATAAGATCTCACATTATTTGATTCAATTATTGTTGATTTAGAAGTTTTGTTTTATTTTATTAACGTAATAAAATAGAAACATCTTTTTTATATAAAATGTAATACTTTATTAAAGTTATTCTATAAATAGAATATATTATATTCTATTATTGCATAGTGTTTTTATAGTAAAATCTTTTTATATAAAATGTAATACTTTATTAAAGTTATTCTATAAATATAATATATTATATTTTATTATGCATAGTGTTTGCATATAGTGCCCAGATAAAAGTTTGTATAGTAAAAATCTTTTTTATATAAATAGAATATATTATATTTTATTTAAAAGATTTTTCTTTAAATATGGACCGCCGATTAAAGTAAATCAACTGGACCGCTCATGGATTAGTTACTATGCATTCCATTTTCCTATAAATATAAGCTCATTCCTTCATTATTTTCTTATTTAATTCACCGAACTCTAGAGAGAGAAACTATAGAGAGACTATAGAGAGATAGAAGAAAAGTTTTTCGCTACTTCACTACTCTTATATCAAGTATTATTTTACTAAGTAAGGGATATTATTCTTTTGTATTCAAGAAGAGAACTTCGTTATTCCATTTCTTTATTGTTCGTTGAATAACTCAGATACGCTGGCTACCCTATACTTGGTGACATTCTTCTATTATTTCTTTATTATTCGCGTTTTAATATCCGTCTGTGCTATATACCTGACCGGGTTCCATTTTTATTATTCCGCCTTTATTATTTCGCGTTTAATATCCGTCTCTCAGGCTATACGCCGACCGGGTTCCATCATTTATTATTCCGCATTTATTATTCTGTTGAACATCCCGCTTGCGTGTGAATTTCACCGACCGTTCCGTTATTATTATTCTCGTTGAATAACCGCTCTATGCTAAGTACCGCATGCATGGTGATATCTTTTGTTATTCCATTCGATTATTATACTCATTGATTAAAATTTTGACTTCTATACTCCATGAAATTAGTGGAATATCCTCGATATTTGCGCTTCATCCAAAGATTTTTCATGGAAATATTCTTCCGAGCATTCTTGAATTTTACTCTACAAAGCAAAGATCATGTTCGACAATTTGGACGTTATTGGTTCCTCGGACAAATTAATTCTTGAACTTGTTTAATTGAATTTTATATCATTGTCATCATCCTCATGTTTATGTTATGTTGAAAGTCATCTGTGGGCCTCAGTAGTGCATAGATGGACTTGGTATGATTATGACCAGGATTATTCTAAGATAATCATGACCGTAATGTTACAAATGATGTGAAAATTAAAAGTCCTCATTGGCCCGTAAAGGCATTGATGGACGCTTTTGGTATGATTATGGCTATGGATTCTCTTCGCCAAGGGAGCAAAGATGAATTGTTTTATGGCATGATCAGACTGTTGATGAAAACACGATTATCTTTGGCCCAGAGTGCATGGATAATTCGTGGTCGTGATACTAAAGAATATCTTGGTCAGAAAAGGTGGATGATTTAATGATGTGGATTATTTATCGAATCGAGTCTCAAACGATAAAAGTGATGAAAAACTTTTTAAATCATAAAAGATAGTAGATTTTATTTCTACTTGACTTTTTAATGGATGCTTGTTCACCGCAGCTTAAACTTGATGTCTATTGTATTTTATCGCTTAACATTGTTGGAGGCTAATGATAATTTATTTCGCATTATCTTAGTCATAATATTTTTATCGGGCTAGTTGAGCTCACCCTTTCTTTTCACCGTTCTCTTCGTGAAATGAGAATATAGCCGGGACTAGTCTGGGAAATGGAGTGATGGTCCAGAGGATAGCATTAGTAGTCCTCACTATTTTGTGAAATAGTGTGATAATAATTGTAATGAGGACTCCTTTTGAGTTTGTATAATCTCTAGTAGACAATAATTGTATTCAAACTCAGCTTTATGTTTTGTCGATTGTATACATATAGCTTGTATTAGTAAGTTGTATTTGAATTTTGCATCATGTAATCCAAGCACCCAAGATGGGTGATGTATACCTAATTTTGGGGCGCCACAGCTTGGTATCAAAGCTTAGGATATGATCCCCGCTAAGATGTGAGATAAGAACTAGGAGGGGAGAGACGGGAATTTCTTCGCTAGTATGACCTACCTAAGTTTATTTGGTATTTAATTGGTCTCACAAAGTATAGGATAATATGTGATATGTTAATTAACCCTTGTTTTGTGGCAAGTTGTTTGAAAATGGCATCCGAGAATGTTGAGATTATCAATGGAGCACAGGAGACCGCTGAGTCTCCATGCATCAATAATCAGATAATGTGCAAACCAGAGGACAATACTCCTCATGAAAACAATAACACCGATGAAATGGTGAATGATGGGATGGTCGAGGCTTTATGCAATTCATGCAACAACAAGCAAAGTAAGGCAGCTCATGTCCAAAATGCGTAGAAATATCGATAACTCTTGACGGCCACCGCTAAGCGCTTTAAGGAGCAATTCATGCAACAACAAGTAAGGCAGCCCCATCCATAATGCAGTGGAAACAATGGTAACCCACTTGGTTGGTCACCGCTAAGCTTCAAGGAGCCGGGACCACCGGAGTTTTTGGGAAAGCCGTAACCACTTAAGGTGAGACATGGATAAAGCAGATTACCAAGATATTTGATGTCTTGAATGCTCAGAGGAGCAAAAGGTTCCATTCGCCACCTTTATGTTGCGTGAAGAAGGAGATCATGGTGGGAATCAGAAACGCACTCAAACCGACGACTCAAGATGTCTTGGGAGAAGTTCCAAGAATTATTCAACGACAAGTACTTTCCCGAAAGTATTCATCACATGAAGGAGGTAGAATTCATCAAGTCGAGCAAAACAATATGACCGTGTCGCAAAGACGAGGCTAAGTTTATGAGTTATCCCGCTTTCAGCATCCCATTTGGTCGATAATGAGGAGTTTAATGACGCTAATGTTTTTGCGAGGTTTGAAACCCGATATACGCCAATACCTCATTTTCACAAACTTTGTTTATATTCAGATGTTGTGAATAGGGCTCGCTTATTGGAGCGCGATAATGAGTCAAGACAACCAAAAAAGGCAACCACCAACAACACGATAATAATCATATATCGGTGGCAACGGCCATCTAACAACGATAACTATCGTGGGGGATATTATCATGCCAAGAATGGTAACCATTTTTGGTAATCATGGCCAAGATAATAAGAATGGACATTTTAAGAAGAGAAGGTTCAACAATGACGGAAGACGCTGCACCAAAGACCCGCTTCAAAAGGAAGAAGAACGCCCATCTATCGTCAGATGTTTCAAAAATGCGACAAGAGGGACACATCCATTCAAAACTCAGATTTAACAATCCAAAGCGTGTTTTAATCATGGAAGAGAAGGTCACCTAGCTCGATTTTTGTCGTATGGTGAAGTCAAGTCCAACGGGATAGTGATGCCAAAGGATGTCCTGCATAAGCCAAAGCCTAGTAGTTTAAGAGAGAGAGCTTTTTTTTCTCGTGACGAGGAACCCAATAAAATTATCACGTAAGTTAATCATAAGCTCTCACGTAAGTCTATACCGTGTTAGATACCGGTTCTACTCACTCTTTTATTTCACCTAGTTGTGTTCAATGTTTGTACTTAACTCCGGAGAAGTTAAACTTTGATTTATCTATTGAAACTCCATTGGGAGAAACCTTCGTTACCTCCATCGCTTATAAATCTTGTTTGATTCAAATCGACACTTTCACGCTAATTCGTCGATCTTATCTCTTTGAAAATACTTGCCTTTGATGTGTTTTTTTTTTGAAACGATTGGTTAACTACTCATCATGTTTTTCGTAAGGTTGTTAGCTTTCATATTCCTAACCAACCTATTATGCGAATTCAAGCAACCAAACCACTAAATTCAATCATTGTCATATCAAGCCATAAGTAAAGAGCCCCGATCCTTTTGTTGATGACTTCTCTTGTGTGGAATGCACCAAGCCGCACTTTTTCAGAGGCGACGCCGTGAATGACGACGACGACAAGTTGATAGGTATCATTGTGAGGTGCTATCTAGGTTAAGGGATAGAAGTCAGCTTGGTATCAATGTGACGACTATCCAAGTCTCGATGAGAGTAATAATTTTGAATGATATTTCTATCATTAATAAATCTCGACGATTCCTCAAGACTTCTTAGCCTACCCTAGAGCGTGAAATCGAATTTTGTATCGACACCAAAGACAAAACCCATTTCTTAAACCTCAAAATATTTCTTCAACTAAAACGAACGTAATACGCGCCAAAGACGTTGACTCGAAAGTCGTTGAAGATTACGATCGCATTATTCAATATCATCGTGGAAGAAATTAACGTGGTAGCCGACGACGTTGAGTAGTAAGATCGTATGATGCTTATAAGTGCGATGTTGTTAACACAAAGACTCATTTCAGATAACTTGCAAAATGATGAAGATAGAGTTAAAGACTCTAGGGACCCACGTGAAGATAACTAATATACGAGTAAAATCGACTTTAATCGATAAAGTTAAAGACGCCAAGCTACATACCCTAATGGATGAATGTGAAGAAGAAGGTTCAAGAGTATGTTATTCTAGAAGCAAGAGTTGTCAAGAGAGGAAATCTCAACCCTCGATTTAATCGCCCATTTGAAATCTCTCGATCGAGTAGGAACCGCGGGCTTATAGACTCGCTTTTACCGCCAAGTATGTCGTCAAGGTTCATAACGCTTTTTTTAACGATCAATCAATGTTATATGTGGATGTGGATGACCCAACCACATTATTAATTTAGAATCTGGACGAGATAATGGATGATTTAACGATGATGAGATCTCGTGTTAAAATCTTGGATAAGAAGAATCGATCCAACACTCAAGGGTTATACCTCAAGAGTTAGAATCAAATGAAGTCAAGGTATCCTCAATTGTCTAAGATACCAGTACGCACGTAAATTTCGAGGGCTTAAATTCCATAAGGAGGGGAGATGTGAAACCCCTGATTTTATGAATAAAGAATTAATTTTCTCAAATAATTTTTTTTTATATTATGGTGTGAATTTGAGATAATGTTATAGTTGTGGGTAATATTTATAAATTTTGCAAAGTATGCAAGTTGTCATATTATATTCGATTGGTCGGGAATATTCGCTTTAAAAACAGAAATATTCGTGACGACGACAAGACAATCATGGTGGACCCCATTAACGGAATTATTGTTTGATCGAGAAAACGACAAAAATATTTTATTGAAAATAACTATGAAGTTTTACCGCTGATATCGCTGAACTACTCAGAGTAAAAGTACAAAGAATACGCCGTTGTTGCATAGTAGCAATACCAGATTGATTATTGATATTTATGTGAGAAGTCACCGCTTTTGTTCAATTATTGCTACAATAGTCACGACAAGATCTCACATTATTTGATTCAATTATTGTTGATTTAGAAGTTTTGTTTTATTATTACGTAATAAAATAGAAACATCTTTTTATATAAAATGTAATACTTTTATTAAAGTTATTCTATAAATGTAATATATTATATTCTATTATTGTTTATAGTGTTTTGTATAGTAAAATCTTTTTTTATATAAAATGTAATACTTTATTAAAGTTATTCTATAAATAGAATATATTATATTTTATTATGCATAGTGTTTGTATAGTGCCTCAGATATAGTGTTTGTATAGTAAAAATCTTTTTATATAAATAGAATATATTATATTTTATTTAAAAGATTTTTCTTTAAATATGGACCGCCGATTAAAGTAAATCAACTGGACCGCTCATGGATTAGTTACTATGCATTCCATTTTCCTATAAATAAGCTCATTCCTTCATTATTTTTTCATTTAATTCATCGAACTCTAGAGAGAGAAACTATAGAGAGAGACTATAGAGAGATAGAAGAAAAGTTTTCTCGCTACTTCACTACTCTTATATCAAGTATTATTTTACTACCAGTAAGGGATATTATTATTTTTTGTATTCAAGAAGAGAACTTCGTTATTCCATTTCTTTATTGTTCGTTGAATAACTCAGATACGCTGGCTACCCTATACTTGGTGACATTCTTCTATTATTCATTCTTTATTATTCTCGCTTTTAATATCCCGTCTGTGTATATACGTTTACCCGACCGGGTTCCATTTTTATTATTCCGCTTTTTATTATTCGCTTTAATATCCTCGTCTGTAGCTATATACGGACCGGTTCCATCATTTATTATTCCGCATTTATTATTCTCGTTGAACATCCGCTTGGTGTGAATTTCACCGACCGGTTCCGTTATTATTATTCTCGTTGAAATAACCGCCTATGCTAAGTACCGCATGCATGGTGATATCTTTTGTTATTCCATTCTAGATTATACTCAATTGATTAAAATTTTGACTTCTATACTCCATGAAATTAGTGGAATATCCTTGATATTTGCGCTTCATCCAAAGATCTTTTCATGGAAATATTCTTCCGAGCATTCTTGAATTTTACTCTACAAAGCAAAGATCATGTTCGACAATTTGGACGTTATTGGTTCCTCGGACAAATTAATTTTGAACTTGTTTAATTGAATTTTATATCATTGTCATCATCCTCATGTTTATATTATGTTGAAAGTCATCTGTGTATTCAGAAAGTGTATAGATGGACTTGGTATGATTATGACCTGTGGATTATTCTTAAGATAATCATGACCGTAATGTTACAAATGATGTGAAAATTAAAAGTCCTCATTGGCCCGTAGTGCATTGATGGACGCTTTTTGGTATGATTATGGCTATGGATTCTTCTTCGCCAAGGGAGCAAAGATGAATTGTTTTATGGCATGATCAGACTGTTGATGAAAACACGATTATCTTTGGCCCGTAGAGTATGGATAATTCGTGGTCGTGATACTAAAGAATATCCTCGGCCTCAGAAAAGTGTGGATGATTTAATGATGTGGATTATTTATCGAGTCGAGTCTCGCCGATAAAAGTGATGAAAAACTTTTAAATCATAAAAGATAGTAGATTTATTTCTACTTGACTCTTTTTAATGGATTGCTTTTGTTTCACCGCAGCTTAAACTTGATGTCTATTATATTTTATCGCTTAACATTGTTGGAGGCTAATGATAATTTATTCTCGCATTATCTTAGTCATAATATTTCATCGGGCTAGTTGAGCTCACCCTTTCTTTCACCGTTTCTTCGTGAAATGAGAATATAGCCGGGACTAGCCTGGGAACTGAGTGATGGTCCAGAGGATAGCATTAGTAGTCCTCACTATTTTGTGAAATAGTGTGATAATAATTGTAATGAGGACTCCTTTTGAGTTTGTATAATCTCTAGTAGACAATAATTGTATTCAAACTCACAGCTTATGTTTTGTCGTATTGTATACAATATATATGCTTGTATTAGTAAGTTGTATTTGAATTGCATCATGTATCTCAAGCACCCAAGATGGGTGATGTATACCTAATTTTCTCATAATCATAATAATAACTTCATCTTTTGCACTACTACCAAAGATATTCATTTGTATCACCAGTTGGTCATGTTCATCTCAACACTGCTCATCTTTGCACCATCGCCAAAGATATTCAATAACATGTCATCTTTGCACTACGGCCAAAGATATTCATCAACAATTCATCTTTGCACTACATGCCAAAGATATTCCTCAACAGCTCATATTTGCACTACAGCCAAATATATTCATCAACAGCTCATATTTGCACTATGTGCCAAATATATTATTATCTCAAAGAAATATATAATCATTTCGTAATTTATATAAACAATAATTATAACCATGTTGATCATTTCACCTTTGCACTTAAGCTAAAGATATTCAATTATAAATTCAATGGTCACGATCATACCACCAACAATTCAACTTTTGCACCATCGCCAAAGAGAACCCATAGTCATGATCATACCCAAAATCTACCCATCTTTACACTCAAGTCAAAGAGAAATATCATCATTAGGTTATAAAATGTTATATATGATAATAAAAATAATATGATCAAACATATAGTTTTAATCTCAAGAGTAATATTCATAAATCAACTATAATTTGGTTAAAAAGAAACCAATTTTGTCATGAATAATAACTCATGAATAAGTAATCCATGAATAGTAACTTCGTGAAATAAGAACTAAGAATGAATAGTAACTCGTGAATAGTAACTCATGAATAGTAAACCCGACACAAAAAGGTAGAAATTCCACAATAAAATCCATACCAATATTTTGGTATAATGATATTGAAATAACATTTCTTAAACTTATAAACAATTTATTTTAATTGTTTACACTTTACTAAATAATGCATTTAATCATTCTAAAATGCCAAACTCATAAGATTTCATCACCAATAACCAAAACCCTCATCAAAAAATCAGATATAACTCATATATGATTCTCAAGCCATAAAATCATATTTTCCAATTTTCTTACTTCACATAACATATTTAATTCATTTACTCATAACTAGTCCATTTTTATGAAAAATACCAAATCAGCCCAAAAATATTTTTTTCCGGGATTTAGTGTAATATAGTCCCATATTGAATATATATTTTTTTCGTAATTTTTAAAATTCATTTACTATTTTTCATACGGCCAAAATCATTTAATATTTAGACATTTATCATAAATTGTACTTTTATCCAAAAATTCAAATTCACAGAGTACATCGATATTATATAGATATACTTCCAAATAAAAATTTCATCAATTTTTGAGTTAACCACAAGGAGTTATAAGTTGCTACTTTTTAAAATAGTCTTTTTCCCGTAAAATTCATAACTCTTTAATCTATACATCCAAAAATCACCATTTTTGGACACAATCAATAAAACTCATCAAAATATCATTTCAAATTTTTCCGTAATTTTTCAAGGTCTCAAGAAGTACGAATAAACTGAAAAAACATAATAACCCTTAAAATCCCTTTACCTCAAAAGAGCAAAGATTTCGATCGAATATCTGATGAAAAACCAAGGAAACTTCTACTAAATAGCAACTCTCAAAGTATCTAAATACTCTCAAAATATGCTTGATAATATAGAGAGAAAGAAAACTTGTTGTTTCGTGTGATTTTCAATTCTAACATAAGCACCTATTTATAGGAAAATGCTTGAACGCCAAAGGAGACTAAATAATAAAATAATATTATTTTTAATTTTCTCATTCCCACGCACACCCACCCAACCAAAGTCAAGCATGCCTTCCAGACAAAAAAAATTTAGCAAGAAATTTCACATCATGTGTTTAATCAACACCAACCAAAGTGGGTCCCACCCATAAATTTAATAAAAATTATTTTATTTTCCAAACTTCAACAATTCATAGAAAATAGCCCGATTATTTAAAAAATATGAATTTTATGTCCATTTCGATCAAATCGAATTTCTACAACTTTGTAGCTTTGAGTTTTTCCAAATTCCAAACCAAAAATATCCCAAATCCACAAAAACGGATGATTTTAATACTCCACACCGACAAAATATCGATAAAACACCTCAAAGATTAATTCCTTCATTTTTATCCACATAAAATAAATATATCCATCATTTATATCCACATAAAATAAATATTTTCTTATCATATAAATCAATAATTAATTATTCACAAATAATATTATGTAATCACAATAATGACAACCAGTGCGCTGCCCAGAAAGAGGGGCTTTCCAATAAGAATTTTCTCTCATCGCGCGCAATTAGGTGACCAAACCTCTCCTCGATGTAACTTTCTAGACATTGCCAATAATGCTATCTAATAATATTATTCAAATAATATGAATTATTGATCCGATAATGGAGATATCAGGCAGTTGACAATTATCAAACAACAATAATATAAAATATCAACGCAAACAATTATTGAATCAATAAAATAAAATATTGAATAAAGAATTATCGTAATAATTATCGAGTAAAGGCCTTCACGTAAGAATCAATAATTCAAAAATATTGTGCAATACCGCAAAGCTATCGCGCAATAACGCCAGACATCGTATTTTAACCACGGTATTCCAACAAAGTTGTTAATTCAGAATAACTACGCCGTTATTTATAAAAACTCAATTTTTGTCGCTTTTCTTCATCCGACAGCTTATTCGTTATGGGCCCATAAATGGTCGCTACTGTCGCATTTAATATTCTCCGATGTAAAGAATATTCCACCACCAAACTAATATTCCCTACAACAATGAATATTTTATAACCATCATGTATTTTGAAAAAAAATTCATATCTCACCCTTAACTTTAAACTTTTATCAATTTAACCATTTATCGAATAGTTATTATAAGAAAATTGAATACTTTTATTTCATAAAATTCGGTCTTACAATCTCCTCTCCTTATGAAATTTCGTCCCCAAATTTACGTACGCACGGTATTTCAAAAGTTGAGAATACCTTGCTTTCATTTCAGATTTTATCTCCGGTCATCATGATTTCTCCATTGCTCATCTCCCGTGATAACTTCATTTGGGTTCCTCATTTGTTGGGAAGTCATGACAACCGCCATCCCTCTAACTACCGATTTTGACTTGTCTGGGGCAAAGATTTTGGCGTCATCACTACCGTTGGAATATACTTTTCTATAGACATATTCTCCCTCAATCGTCTCATCAGATTCTCGATTCATGATTCAATCATCAATCTTCGATCCATATCGAATTCAAAGTTGACCGCTATGCATGTGGTAATTCAAAACTCGATGTTGGGTTCTCCCAATTGCTTTCCAAAAGAGAAATTCATATCATCTATTTTAGCCTTCTTAGATCGGACATCTCTTTCCACAATATCCACGTGTCGTATGGCTTTTTGCCCATGCATCACTTATTCTCACTGCTCAGCTTTTTTTCTTCTTTCAAATTTCAGATTCCATCTTTATCATCTTATACTCGCCAAAGAATGCTTCTGCTCAAACATCACATATCGTAACACAAGTTTTGAATTGTTGATCCTTTTGTTCCACGCATCACCGCCGTTTCTTCAAACCGCTTCTTCTAACTCATGAATACGATTTTGAAATTCTACATTTTGATCATATAATACCTCTAATAAATTCTCCTCGTGTACCTCTTCTTCTTTCTTCCTCACTCTCATTGTTACCTCCGCGACCATCTCTAAAGTGCAACTATCAATTCTTCACTCACCACATGGATTTTCTAATTCCTTCTTCGTCCGACATCACATTATCCTGGTTGGTGATTAGAGGTATCCCCACTGGCCTCATTCACTCCATTGTTAACATTCTCAGCAGCCCATTCTCAAACATCGCTTATAAAACAAGGGTTAATTAAACAAATTAATATATCACATAATATCCCGATATTACGATCGACCAACAAATAAGCTTAGGTAGACACACTAGCCATAAGGATTTACTCATCTCTCCCTCCTAGTTATATTCCCGATCTCCGCCAGAGACCATATCCCTAAGCTCGATACTAATGTGACAACCCCAAAATAGGTCCATTCCATCCAACCCATTCGAAAGTCGCCAAATACATGGTACGTAAAACAACTACAACTTTATTACAACAATTGTCGGGCAAAATACAACAACACATATGTCGTGAGTTTGATACAAATATATACCAACCGTGACTCTCATCCCAACCTCGATAAGACGTCACAATGACACCTTACATAAAGGTATAGTCAAAACTGCTTTTAGAAATTAGAATCTTTGGGAAGTGCTCAAGGAAACCTTCGTATATGGGAGGCCATGCGCCTAGGTTATGATAGATATCATATGGCCACGTAATTATCCTTGGTCAACCTAATAGACCCCAAAAGAAAAATGAGAAGATTACTATCATATTCTTCCCAATGGTGAGTCTTCTCGACATATCATTATCTCCACTATCTCTAATTGAGAATTATACTTCAAACAAACACCAAGATTATATAGTAGTGCTCGTGAATATACTCAAAGAAGTGGATGAGCACAACCTCGTCTTTTATGATGACACGAGGTTGTATGTCATTAGACATCTTGTATGATGATAGTGGCAAAACACCCTTCCAACGCTGGGTTCGCCTTTCACCCTATATGATTCACCAAATATAACTACTAAATGATGTATACCACCGTCTATACTCTTAGGAGAACTCCATAGCTAGAGACCACCGCTCTATTCCCTTATTCCCCGCCAATTCCAGCCTACAATTCTTATTACCTAAAGGAATGAAGAAAAAAGGGTGAGCACAACTAGCTCAAGAAAGAATATCATGACTAAAGATAATTAAATTATCAATAGCCTTCATCAATAATAAATCGTAGATTTAGAAATATATGGTAGATGATAAAAATTTCAACCATAGTTGCAAATGAACGAAAGCAATCCATTAGAAGAGTCAAATAGACTATAAAGTCTATTATCTTTCCATGTTAAAAATCCACCAACAATGTTTTATCCTCGTAACATCAATCAACAATTTTCGTCCACAATCATTTGAATAACTCATAATCATAATTGTAGTTCTAAATTCTCTTCTCATCCGTGATTTAAGATAATTTTCATCACCTATCTTTACCTCGAAACATCAAAGATCATGGTTACACCAAATCACATTTCTTGCTCATAATCATACTAATAACTTCATCTTTGCACTACTACCAAAGATATTCATTCAGTCATCACCAATTCATCATGTTCATCTCAACACATGCTCATCTTTGCACACATCGCCAAAGATATATTCAACATGTCATCTTTGCACTACGGCCAAAGATATTCATCAACAATTCATCTTTGCACTACATGCCAAAGATATTCTCTCAGCTGCCAAAATATTTGCATACTATATGCAAAATATATTCATCAACAGCTCATATTTGCACTATAAGCCAAATATATTATTATCTCAAAAAAATATATAATCATTTCGTAATTTATATAAACAATAATTATAACCATGTTGATCATTTCACCTTTGCACTTAAGCTAAAGATATTCAATTATAAATTCAATGGTCACGATCATACCAACCAACAATTCAACTTTGCACCATCGCCAAAGAGAACCCATAGTCATGATCATACCAAAAATCTACCCATCTTTACACTCAAGTCAAAGAGAAAAATATCATCATTAGGGTTATAAAATGTTATATATGATAATAAAAATAATATGATCAACATATAGTTTTAATCTCAAGAGTAATATTCATAAATCAACTATAATTTGTTGTAAAAAGAAACCAATTTTGTCATGAATAGAAACTCATGAATAGAATCATGAATAAGAATCGTGAATAAATAGTAACTCATGAATAAGAATCGTGAATAGTAACTCATGAATAGTAAACCCGACACAAAAAAGGTAGAAATTTCACAATAAAATCCATACCAATATTTTAAGATAATGATATTGAAATAACATTTCTTAAACTTATAAACAATTTATTTTAATTGTTTACACTTTACTAAATAATGCATTTAATCATTCTAAAATGCCAAACTCATAAGATTTCATCACCAATAACAAAACCCTCATCAAAAATCAGATATAACTCATGTATGATTCTCAAGCCATAAAATCATATTTTCCAATTTTCTTACTTCACATAACATATTTAATTCATTTACTCATAACTAGTCCATTTTCATGAAAAATACCAAATCAGGCCCAAAAATATTTCTTTTTCTGGGATTTAGCAGTAATATAGTCCCATATTGAATATATATTTTTTCTTAATTTTTAAAATTCATTTACTATTTTTCATACGGCCAAAACCGCTTTAATATTTAGACATTTATCATAAATTGTACTTTTATCCAAAAAATTCAAATTCACAGAGTATAATCGATATTATATAGATGTACTTCCAATAAAAATTTCATCAATTTTGAGTTAACCACAAGGAGTTATAAGTTTGTTACTTTTTAAAATAGTCTTTTCTCGTAAAATTCATAACTCTTAATCTATACATCCAAAAATCACCATTTTTGGACACAATCAATAAAACTCATCAAAATATCATTTCAAATTTTTCCAGAATTTTTGAAGGACTCAAGAAGTACGAAACTGAAAAAACATAATAACCCTTAAAATCCCTTACCTCAAAAAAGCAAAGATTTTTCGATCGAATATCTGATGAAAAATCAAGGAAACTTCACTAAAAATAACAACTCTCAAAGTATCTAAATACTCTCAAAATATGCTTGATAATATAGAGAGAAAGAAAACTTTGTTTCGTGTGATTTTCAATTCTAACATAAGCATTCTATTTATAGGAAAATGCTAGAACGCCAAAGGAGACTAAAATAATAAAATAATATTATTTTTAAAACCAATTCTCACGCATGCCCACCAACCAAGTCAAGCATTCCTTAGCCAGCCAAAAATTGAACAATTTTCAGCATTCACATGTTTAATCAACACCAACCAAAGTGGGTCCCACCCATAAATTTAATAAAAATTATTTTATTTTCCAAACTTCAACAATTCATAGAAAATAGTCCTGCTTATCGTAAAAATACGAATTTTATGTCCATTCTGACTCAAATCAAATTTCTACAACTTTGTAGCTTTGAGTTTTCCAAATTCCAAACCAAAAAATATCCAAAATCCACAAACGGATGATTTTTAATACCTCCACACCGACAAAAATAATCGATAAAACACCTCAAAGATTAATTCCTTCATTTTTATCCACATAAAAATAAATATATCCATCATTTATATCCACATAAAATAAATATTTCTTATCATATAAATCAATAATTAATTATTCACAAATAATATTATGTAATCACAATAATGACAACCAAAGCAGCCTCAGAAAAGGGGCTTTTTCAATAAGAATTTCTCTCATCGGCGCAATTAATTAGGTGACCAAACCTCTCCTCGATGTAACTTTCTAGACATTGCCAATAATGCTATCTAATAATATTATTCAAATAATATGAATTATTGATCCGATAATGGAGATATCGTATGCAGTTGATAATTATCAAACAACAATAATATAAAATATCAACGCAAAGAATTATTGAATCAATAAAATAAAATATTGAATAAAGAATTATCGTAATTATTGAATTATCGTAAAATAAAGCAAAAGGTCTTCTTCACGTAAGAATCAATAATTCAAAACTAAAGTCTCTTTAACTCTATCTCTATCATTTGTAAGTAATATGAAATGGGTCTTTGTGTTAACAACGTTACAATCGTAAACGCATACGATCTTCTACTCAATGCGTCAGCTACCACGTTCGCTTTTTCCACGATATTATGGAATGGTATGGTCGTAATCTTCAATAGCTCGAGCCAATGTCTTTGGCGCATTATACGTTAATTTTGGTTGAAGAAATATTTGAGGGTTTTAGAAATGGGTTTTGTACTGGGGTCAATACAAAATTCGATTTCACACTCTAGGGGTAGGCTAGGAAGTTCTTCAGGGAATACTTCAGGAAATTTATTGACAATAGAAATATCATTCAAAACTGTGACTCTCATCCAAGACTTGGATATCACGTCACATTGATACCTATCAACTTACCATCGTTATTCACGGTGTCCCCTACGGATAGTCTGGCTTCGGTGCATTCCAAGACTTGGAAGTCACCAGATAAAGGCTCGTGGCTCTTTACTTATGGCTTAATATGATAATGATTGACTTTAGTGGTTTGGTTACTTGAATTCGCATAACAGGTTGGTTAGGAAGGCTAACAACCTTACGAAAATAATAGATTTTTTGCATGATTAGTAGTTAATCTGTCGATTCCTAAAATCGCATCAAAGGCAAGTATTTTCAAAGACATAAGATCGACAGGTAACGTGAAAGTGTCTATTTGAATCAAACATGATTTATAAACAATGGATGTAATGAAGGTTTCTCCCAACGAAGTTTCAACAGATAAGTCAAAGTCTATTTTCTCCGGAGTCAAATTTAAACGTTGAGCGTAAGTAGGAGAAATAAAAGAATGGGTGAAACCGGTATCTAATAAGGTATAGACTTCGCAATAATTTATAATTAACTAACTCGTGCTAACTTCGTTCGGGTTACTCGCTTTTTGAGAAGTCACGAAAAATGCTCTTCCTGAAACCGTCGACTTTATTTTGTCCGTATCCGCCTTTGGTGCCACCGTCCCAGCTAGACTTGATTTCGCTACAGGATAAAATCGAGCTATGTGACTGTCTTTTCCATAACTAAAACATACCTTGGAAGGCTGTGGACAAATTAAACTTTTATGTCCCTCCTCTCCGCATCTGTAGCATCTAACTGGCGGTCATTCTCCTCCTCTAGAATTTGTTCTTTGGTCTTTGGTCTTTGTTTAACGCGTCTTTCAAAATCATCGTTAAATCTTCTCTTCTTGAAATTTCCACTTGACTCATTTCTTCTATTATCTTGGCCATGATTACCACTGAAGTGGTTACAATTTTTGGCATGATAATTTCCTCCACGTTTGTTGTCACCGCTTAGATGACTGCTACCACTAATATTGTCATTTTGTCAGCTGCTCTCTCTTGGTTGGGTTAACTCATTATCGTGCTCCAATAACTGAGCCCTATTTACAATATCTGAATACAAACAAAGTTTGTGATAAATTAGGTATTGACATATCTCGGGTTTCAAACCTCTTAGAAACATCCGCGTCATTCTCTCCTCATTATCAACCAAGTGGGACGCAAACCGGGACAACTTGGGAAACTTAGCTTCGTACTGTGACACGGTCATATTGTTTTGCTCCAGCTTGATGAACTTTACCTCCTTCATGAGACGAATACTTTCAGGAAAGTACTTGTCGTTGAACAGTTCTTAGAACTTCTCTCAGGACATCTTCAGTGTGGCAGGTTGAGTACGTTTTACTGATTCGCATCAGTAATCTGCCTCTCTTCGCAACATGAAGGTGGCAAAGGGAACATTTTGCTCCTCGGAGCATCCCAAGACATCAAATATCTTGGTGATCTGCTTTATCCACGTCTCCGCCTGAAGTAGTTTTGGCTCTCCCAAAAACTCTGATGGTCCCAGCTCCTTGAATTGCTTAGCGGTGACCATCCGAGAGTTGCCAGTGTTTCCACCTGCATTTTGAACAGGAGTCTCTCTTGCTTGATGTTTCATGAATTGCATAAAGCCTCTGAACATCCCATCGTTCATCATCTGGTCGGTGTTGTTGTTTTCATGGGATTATTGCCTTCCTAGTGCACATTATCCTGGTCCCATGTGCTTCATTGCTTATCTCAATATTTTCAGATGTCATTTTCAAACACTGCCATAAAACAAGGGTTAATTGACATGCCACATATTATCCCTATATTTTGACGAACTAATTAAATAATAATTAAGCTTAGGTAGGTCATACTAGCGAAGGATTTTACCTGTATTTCCCCTCTTAGTTCTAGTCTCACATCTCAGCCAGGGATCATATCCCTAAGCTTTGATACCAACTGTGACGCCCTCAAAATAGGTATACATCACCCATTCTGAGTTGCTAAATACATAGTACATAAATCAAATACAAACTTCTTTTATACAATACGACAACATCGTAGCTTAGAATTTTTACACGAATATTGTCTCATAGATAGTATTCAAATTCAAATGAAGTCCTCATTACATTTATTATCACACTATTTCATAAAATAGTGAGTACTACTATAGCCACCATCTCAGACCGTCACTCTATTCTCCGACTAGTCCTGGTTACGTTCTTATTTCCTGAAGAGAATAATGAAAGCAAAAGGGTGAGCTCAACTAGCCCAGTAAGAAATATTATGACTAAGATAATGAAGAATAAATTATCGTTAGCCTTCAACAGTGTTAAACTGATAAATACAATAAACATCAAGTTTAACTGCAGCGGAACAAACAATCCATTAGAAGAGTCAAGTAGAGCATGATATCTACTATCTTCTATGATTTAAACAGTTTTTCATTAACTTTATCGCTGAGACTCAGCTTTTTAAATAAACCACATCATTGAATCATCCCTGCACTATGTACCAAGGATATTCATGTAATCATCAATGGTCATGATTATACCAATAATTTCTGGTAATAATCATACCAACAACTGTCCATCAATGCACTACTGGCCAATGAGGGCTTTTACCACATCATTTATAACATTAGGGGTCATGATTATACCGAATGATACCTAGTCATAATTATACCAATCAACAGTCCATCTATGCACGTAAGACACAGATGACTTTTATTACAATATAAGCATAAAGATGATGACAATGATATAAGCATTAATCAAGCGAAATCAAGGATAAATATTAAAGACTTTAAATTTATCTAGAGTTTAAAAATATCCAAATTATCAACATGATACTTCTTTGTGGAGTAAAATTCAAGAATAATATTCATGTATCAAAAATAATTTGGACAGAAAAGAAATATATTTTTCGGGTGAATAATACCCTGTGAATAGTACTTTGAGAATAGTACCTCGTGAATAGTAACCCGAAATGAAAAGTACCCCAAATACTCGAGTGAATAATATTCGAGTGAATAGTAACTGGGTGAATAGTAACTCATGAATAGTACTCCGGCACGAAAAGTGCCCCGAATACCCAAGTGAATAATATTCGAGTGAATAGTAACTGGGTGAATAGTAACCCGTAAATAGTAACTCATGAATAGTAACTCGTGAATAATATTCCAGCATGAAAAGATCAATAATTATCAAGAAAGATCAGAATAATATTTCCATGAAAAGATACTGGATGAAGCGCAAATTTCAAGGATATTCTGCTAATTTCACGGAGTATAGAAGCAATACTTCAACAAAATGAGTGTAGAAGTAGGAATACGAAACGAAATAATATTACTTACATACTACAGAGTATAGAAGAAAATATTAATTCATACAAATATTGAATGAAGATAATATCCATACGAATACGAAAAATAATATCTTTTCTGAATATGAAATAAATAATACCCCTTACCTTAGTAGAATGTTGGATACTGGAATAGTGAAGTAGCAGAATACTCTTCTTCTTCCTCTCTATTGTTTCTCTCTCTATAAATGCTCTTATGAGTCTTAGTGAACTGGTGAGAATGAAAGAATAATGAGCTTCTATTTATAGGCAAACATAGTTTCGATAATTGCACATTTTGGGGCTCGAATTATTACAGTATAATACCTTCATCTTTTTCTTCATTTTTAATTTAGTCCTACAAGTATTATCAAACTTGCACCACCTCCCCTAATAGTACATGCATGTGAATCAATAGTATATGCATGTGAAAAAATAGTTACAGTATAGTACATTCATCTATACCTCCATTTTTAATTTAGTCATGCAAGTATTATCAATCTTGCACCACCTCCCCTAATAGTACATGCATGTGACTCAATAGTACACACATGTGAACAAATAGTTATAAACATGTGAATTAATAACAATTAATTGCTTAGTTATCCAATTAATTACCGATTGGTCAATATAACCTCCAGACATCAATTATTATCGAAATAGATGTCGATTTCTACTAACACTAATAATCCATACACAATAGAAATATCAATTTTATCTTTAATCAATACGAACTTATTCATCATTAATATTATAACTCACAATATTTAACAACCAGATCATTCCCAGGAAAGGGGAGACTTTTCGACAAGAATTTTTCCCTATTGGCGCGCAATTAGGTGACCAAACCTCTCTTCGACAGAACTTTCTAGACATTGTCAATATTGCAAATAATAATATGAATAACTTTGTCGTCTCAATTATTGATTTAATAATATAAAATATTGATACTGTGATAATAATTGAATCAATAATCGAGAGATATTATCGTTAAATTATTGTAGCATTAATTGAGTATAACCGAGTGACTTCTCACGTAAGCATCAATAATCAATACCGTAGTGCTACTATGCAACTACGCGTAGACATCGCATTTTTAACACCCGGTGTTTCAACAGTTAACGGTAAAACTTCTGTCGTTATTTTTATAAAGTATTTTTGTCGTTTTCTCAATCCGACAATAATTCCGTTGTGGGGTCCACCAATGATTGTGTCGTCGTACGAATATTCCCTATTAAAATGAATATTTCCTGACCAATTGAATATTTTATAACAACTTGCATACTTTGCAAAATTTATAAATACTACCCACAACTATAACATTATATCAAATCCACACCTTAATATTAAAAAAATATTTTGAGAAATTAAATATTTATTCATAAAAGTTGGGGTCTTACAGTACGTACGTTTACAAGAATGAAACTCAAAGATATTAATGGGGGCCCGCACCAACGGTGGATCATATGATTTAATTTGATGCAACGCCCAAGGCTTGACACGACAGTTGACTAATCTTTTACAAGTTCATGGATAATTGTATTGAACGATGGACTTACCAGGCTTGATCGGTGCGAAGGGCGGTGTTACTTCTTAAATAAAGTTTATGAATAATTATGTAACAAAAAAAAAACTTTTGGTAGCTTATTTGAATTCCGTGACGAAATTATTTTTAAGGAGGGAAAAATGTAACAATCTGAATTTTTTTTGTTAATAATTAATTATTAATTTTATTTTCCCTAAAATTATCCAAAGCGTGAAACTACTTGGGAGGCGTAAGAGACTATTCAGCAAGAGTATCCTCACTTTATTAAGGTCATGTAAATCTTTGTTACTCTTTTGATTCCAGGGACAGAATCCTTTTTAAGGGGTAGGTGATGTAATACCCGGTAAAATAAATAAATAAATATTGAATAATAAAAATTATTTTGTTTTAAAATATATTGTTTGGACTTTGTCATTTATTTGGGTCAAACGAGTTGTTTAATTTATCTGGACTAATAAATATTAATAAGTGATGGATACATTAAATTGGTAAAATTGGGCTTTAAACTAAGTGGGTCTAATTTATAATTGTGTAATTTTAAAATCCTATTAAAATTTGGTAAGTTAATAAATATATTAATTAATAAAATCTATTTTTAAGTGAATAAATAACTAAACCTAATCTTATTTTTATTATACAGCCTGAGAAAGAGAAAGAGGAGGAAGCCGCCTCTTATTGTGGAGAAGTTGCGTAGCGGAACAATAAGAAAAGGAGACGAATATATCTTGTTTATCTGCCGTTTGGAATAAGAAATTTTAGCCAGGTAAGATGACTTTTAGTATCATGTGATAAGCTTTCTTCAATTGGTATAGATATATTATTATATTACAATAGTAAGTATATGTATGTGATTGATCGGACACATCCTGACTGCTTATATGTAAAGTTGATGATTTAATGCTTATATTTTCATGAATGTGTCATCGTCATTAAAAAGTCTTGTGATGGTAATGGGGATTGAGGATTATAAAAAAATAAAATAAAAAATGCCATGTTCGCATATGGAGTAATGAAATTATGAGACACAAATATGAAATTGGATGAACTTCTAAGTTGAAAAACATCATGGATATTGATATATACCTATTGTATATGCATACTGCTATGATAATTTAGTTAACAATTATAATAGGTTGACTAATGTATTATGTAAGATTATTAAAAAATATTTTAAAAAATTTGAAATTTACAAGAACATAATAATAATAATAATAATAATAATAATAATAATAATAATAATAATAATAATAATAATAATAATAATAAATCTTGGGAAAAAGGTTTATTAATTAGTAATTTAGCGTATGAATTATTAATTTATTTCTGTAAATTTATGTAATTAGTTCGGACGGGAGGAATTTAACAAGTTATATTCAAATTATAATTTTGGGTACGACGTTGCTTAATTCAGGTACGGATTCTGTACTCCACTCCTTTGATTATTGTTGAATTCTTTGTATCTCGTTATATCTCATCATTTATTTCATTTTTCTTATAATCCTATTGGAAATCTTAAATAGAAATTTGATATTTGATACTTTGGCTGTTTTCAGTAATTTAAACTTTTTCCTTCTATTACAATTTGTACATATTATATAATTTTTCAGTGATACTCTTGTTAAATTTGATTTGTTCATTTTGTTCCTTGTTTCGAATTTTGTTATTATTTCACATAATTGTTTCTTGTGAAATTAATATATTTGTTTCATTTTGGAGTTGACACATTGGACTCGTACTTGTACTCTTTGAATTAGGTTATCATATCTAGTATTTATTTTGATATTTGTAGAGCGATATATGTTGTTACCTTCTTTTGGAGACATTATAATTTGATATGGTTCAACATATACATTAGAACCCCATTTTTGTGGATATTGTGTCGCATGTGTTGTGACACGGTATTTTTTTTATTGGTATTATGTTGCATGTGTTGTGACATGATACCTATTTTGATGGTATTATGTCACATGTGTTGTGATATGATATTTTTGTTAGAATGTATCATAGGGTATACCGGAGCTATAACCACCTGTGGGGGTACCACATGCATGTCATCTTGGCACGAGAGGCATGACACTTTCAGTGGCAGTGTGATTAGTCCACGGTGTCTCCGTTTAGGCTTTGGAGGAAGTGGGCCATTTGATATTTTGTTGTGGGAGGGGTATGGGTTAACCCTAGTTTTCTGTTCTGCGGATTTGTGATGGTGTGCCAAACACACCTATCCTATTTGCATACATTTGGGATTCGCGATCCAATGTGTGATTTGCCTGTGTGGCATTATTTTGGTTACCTGTGTGGCATTATTTTGACTTGCTTGTGTGACATTGTTCTGATTTGCCTATGTGGCAATGTATATTTTTGAGCTCACTCGGTATGAAATAACACCTATCCATTTGATTCAGCCTATTATTTCATTATATTAGTTTTGTTTGTTTCTGATCAGTTTAATTAATTGAGTTAGTTATTTCAGTTCATTCTTTACACTTTTGTTTGTTTCATTAAATCTGTTGATTCGAATATATTCTATTCAGACTTTGGATATCATATTTTCGTCGGTCTTTAAGCTTGAGGCTTTGTTAAGTATGTTGCTTCAACTGATTTTGTATTTAAGTTATTTATCTTTGTATTATCTATATCCGTACTGGTAATTGGCTCATGCTGTGTTTTTCTTCTGACAGGTTTGCAGGGGTGATTTAGTGCTAGTGTGATGAGAGTGTTGCCTTTGACCATCTAGGTTGATTCGATTTTTGGTTTTGTTCATTTTGACTCTAGTTGGAGAGTTGTATTTAGTACTTCATTGATGGATGTCATTATTACATATTTGAAGTCATTAGTGCTCTGTTTACTTATTTTGAGGTTTGTTATGCTTTGCACGTGACCTCCCTTTCTTTTTCGGGAAGGGGGTGTTACAATCACCTTCCTCGTATTATCACGAATTGCAATACCAATGCTAGTATTTGTATTATTGCCTAAAGTTTTGTCAGAATTGATTTTAATCACATTAGGAGGAGGTATTTTGCAATTTCCGAACCAAAGGAGTGCATATGGATGACATATGAGAAACTTTAGAATGGCCAAACCTTCATGGTGTAATGGAGTTGAACGATTTATAATCCATCTCACATTAATTCTTCATACTAATGATGATACTTGGGTCTATTGACCTTGGCTTTGATACTAGATGTAGGTAGCGGAGTTGAACGATCTATAATCCATCTCATTATCAATTCATTATACCAATGATGTGCACACATGTGTAGACTGACCCAACAAGAATGTTGGACCACCTTCTATTCAATAAATTTAACCTATTAGGTTGAGACTCCACGATACTTATTAACCCCTCTATACTCTTGAATTTATCATATTTGGAATTTATGTGAAATATCCCAACAATCTCCACCTTTTATTTGAATATTATTTGAGTCATTCAAGAGCTCTACTCCCCTCTAATACTACTTCACCATGCCTGATGCAGACGTGGGAGTACAACCTTATTTCTTATGAGCCCTTCACCCTGAACAACTTCCCTAGAGTCTTCTTGAGCCCGCTCAGCCCGACTCAAATCATACTGCACACATTCAATTGCTCTACTCGACTCTAATATTACTCCACCATGCTCGAGGAAGATGTGGGAGTACAAAATTTCTCTTTGTGATCCCTTCACGCTGAACAACTTTCCTAGAGTTATCTTGATCGTTTCACCCGACTTAAATCATACTTCACTGCATGGTGATAAACGCATGAGTGGTCCCCCTGTGCTCCACACGGCCTGTGAATGTACTCCATTCTAGAGTACCAACCTTATACTTGGGTCTATCCAACCAGACTTTGATACTACTTGTAGCGGAGTTGAACGTTTCATAATCCATCCCACATCAATTCATCATACTTGGGTCTATCAACCCTGACTTTGATACCAGGAGTAGCAGAGTTGAATGATCTATAATCCATCCCATTATCAATTCATCATACCAATGATGTGCACACATATGTAAATTGGCTCAACAAACATGTTGGATCACCTCCTTACCTAAAAAGTTAACTTATTAGGTTGAGGCTTCACCATACTTATTAACCTATCTACACTCTTAAATTTATCCGATTTAAAATTCATGTGAAATATCCTAACACATACTACACTACAAAAGAATTCTTTCAACAATGATCCAACCTTATTCCTATTATTCCAGAGGCAGTAGCAAATCATAGCAATAGGACCCAAATCAGAAGCGCATAAGTTGGAAACAAGCTCAGACTACCAACCAACAAAGTCAACTGAAGATATGGTGAAAGTGTAGAATGAAGAAGGTAAAATCCATTGCTTTACTAGACAAGATTTGGGTGGATACCACTAAAATCCATGGTTTAAAAGCCGATTAGCTAATGTTATAATAGCTATAATCAGGGGCGGATGCATATACAGTTAAGAGGGGCAAGTGCCCCAACCCTTAATTTTTAGAATCTTTTGTAAGTAAAGGGATAATATAGTAAAGTGGTGCTTCCATTCAAAAAATATTAGGCCACTTATCAACAAATATATATTTTTAATATCATCTTTCAAATTCAATTTTTGTTTTCATGAGTTAATTTAATATTTTCCAAATTTTAAGGTTAAGACTAAATATAATTAATTTTTTCTCTAATATTTTAATTAGCTACGAGTAATTAATTATTTAGTTTTGATTCTTATTTATTAATATTCATTCATACTAATTATTACATCCGAACATACTTTTTAATTTTACAGTATATATTAAAGTTTTTGACATGTGTGTCATTTGATGTTGTATTAAATTAAAACATGGATTGTGAAAATATAATTTTGTTTTGGGACCATATGATTAAGTGTTTGATCTGTTCATATTATTATATTTATTATTTTGTTTTTCTATTATGTTGTGAATTTGTATTTGATATTATGAATAAACATAAATAGATATGAATTGCGAATATAAAATTTTGTTTTGGGACTGTGGGCCCAAGTATAAATTTGGGTTCACTTGACTTAATTGAATTAAATGCACAAATTAAGGTTTGCAGTATGATTAAATGGAAAGACGGAAGAGCCTAAAATAAAGAAGCAAGACCTGTGAGAATCTTTCACGTGTCCCGAGGCAGAAGACACGTGGAGGTGACTCATTTTGGAAATTGATTGAGTGATTGGATTGGTAGATAGAAGGGCAGGACGATCTGGGCATTACTCTTATGACTAAAGGGTAAAATTTGAATTTCCCCGAGGGCATGTGCCTAGCACATGACCACTCTCCAGAAAACCCTATAAATACCCCTTCCACTCCATTGGGAAAGGGGAACCTCACTTCTGACTCTTGGACCTTTTGGAAGACTAGGAGATTTGGAGATTCTCTCTCAACCCGAAGACTCAAGAAAGCTCTCTGAATCCTTGTTACCCTAACAAGGTTTTCGGATTCTAAGAGTTCTGCCATGTGTCGTTGGAGTAATCGCTCACCTGTTCTTCTCCCCTCTTCAATCAATCAATCAAATCTGTACTTTTCGTGGATTTCTCTCCTCCTAATCCAACACGAAATCCTAACCCTAGCAAGGTACGATTTCTATTCCCACATTTCTTTGGCGACTCTGTTGGGGAGGTGTAGAATTCATGAAGGGTATGCCCACAACTCGAAGTGAGAGAACAACAGGAAGAGTTTTACCGACAACGAGCATTACTTCACCAGGTCCAGTTCAAAGGCAAGCAAATCAAGCTTTTCAGGGTGCAAATCTGGATCTCGATCAACCTATTATTGAAGACACTTCGGAAGGAAGTTCAACATCACCATACTTGGCCAATCAACAACAAACGAATGCCAGACAAATAAGCACGGGAAGGTAAGGTAAGGATGCAAGCGGAGAGCAGACGAATGTTGTGCAACTGGAGATGCTCAAGGCATTGAAAGAAGCAAGAGAAGGACAAGGAATGATGATGGATATGATGTTGGAGATGCAAAGAAAGCTAGAGGAAATGAGGAATTTTTGCCAGCAGTTGATGCAAATTTCCACCTTCAAGGCCATGTTCTCGGGCAATTCGCAGGGAGAACAAGCAGGGGTGGAGGACAACAGCAAGGACAATAGAAACAATAACAACAAAGAGCATCAAACTTTACTTCCATCGACAGAGAATCAGTCGGTCCCGATTATCAACTTGGAGCCCCAGAATAGTGGTGATGTGCCATAACTTAGACTGGAAGCAAGTAAGCCTTAGACGAACAACATCCCAACCGCTCTCCCCATATTTTCATAAGTACATATACCAGCCATCCCGAGCCATGTCCAATGAACAAGTTAACCAGTACAACGGATACAAAATTTACATGATGCTAGTGTACATAAGCAATTTATATACCATACACACGACCAATGCAGCCATACATCATAACACCACAAAGAGTCCATACCACGAGCCAATATATGACAAAGGATGATATGATCGATGTGATCAATCAATTTCACAGGCAGACATCCTGAACTTCGGAGTTAGACTTTACTCTACCTTACCCGACACATATTCGGAGGTAACCTTACCCGACCGGATATATCGAGCATCCCCCGTAATTTCCAAAATGCAATGGGGAGAAAGGAAATGCCAAGGAACACATTGCCAGATTTATGGAGTCAATGTCTCCGTGGTTAGGATATGATGAAATGAACAATCACAATTTATTGATGAGGGAATTCAACAAGACTTTGATGGATAATGCCTTCAGTTGGTACTATAATTTGGAGAAGAGATTAGTCTATGATTGGGATGATCTAAAATTATAATTTTTTAAGATATTTTTCTATGTGCAGAAACATTTAACCATCGTAGAGCTCATGCGATTCAAGCAGAAGCCAAACAAGGAGCTGTCAGATTACGTGGATAGGTTCAGGGCCCAAGCACACAAGTGTGTAGATCCAATTGAAGAAAAGAACTTGGTTAACATATGCAACAATGGTGCTTAGATGCCTTTAAGCCCCACCTCATTACCAAAGGTTGTGATTCATTTGTGACCCTCTCATCTTTTGCACAAGTCTTGGGAGGAATCATGACATTTCCCACCAGCCATGTGATGGTTACATGGAAGAGCAAGAGGACACCAACTGTGGCTTTGGCGGATTCTCAGTCAAAACCACAAGGGGGCAAGAGGGAGAAAAATGAGAAATTTGAGTGAAGCAGAGAAAAGCATGGGGACAAGTATACCAGAATGTCAGTTCTGGAGGCTATCACATGCAGCGAGAAGGCATTCAGGAGCCTGTATGAACAATGAGTCGAGCACGGAGTGGTGAAACCTCCAAGTCCCCGATTGGTTGTCACGGAAGGGATGAAAAGAAGACCAGACTTCTGTGTATACCACCAATACGCAGTGCATTCCACTATGGACTGTTACAGTCTGCGGAGGATATACTTGTTAGGTTTATAATATTCATGAACGTAATCAAATTGCACAAAATAAGCGGAAGCATGGAAAAATAGAGTTTTAAAATTTTACAAACCATATACCCGGATCATCCTTTATGCACAATTATTAATTAAACGAAAAGATAAAGAACAAGAATCATACCCTTGAAGAGTCGAGCTTTCTCAGGTACAAGTTCACCTCCAAATCCTTTTCGCATTCAACTTGAATCCATCGGGTTTGGTTCCTTCCTTTGATTAAAGTTAGCCTCCCAAGTGTTTGACTTTTAGAGGTGATCCACCAAGGAAGAAGAAATATTCAAGAAGAAGGGTGTTTGGCAAAACCCTAATTTTTCTATCTCTCATAGAAAAAGGTGTACTCTCCAACTATTGGAAATACGTCTGTTGTAAAAAAGTCAACAACCACTCTCACCCATAATAAGACTCCTCTTATAAAGATAATAGTTAACCTTTCTAATCTAATTAGAAAATAGGGTATTATTTAATTAATTAAATTATTTTAATTAATTAAGCTCCCTAATCTTATTAGAAATAATTAATTAAACTCTTTTAATTAATTTAACCTCCTAATCTTATTAGGAATATATGAGAGTATTTTTATTAATTAATTCCCAAACTCCTTTAGAAATTAAATAATAATAATAGTAATTATAATAAGACTTCCTCTTATTAATTTATATTTATTATTTTCAAAATATTAAATAATAAACATTAAACTATTTAATTCATTCCATCATAATAGATTAAATTAAATATACTTAACTTATTATTACGATTATGCCATTTGCTTCTTAAATAATTATTCTTCATTTTATGGTGTGATCCTTTAGGTTCTCCATATTAAATCGGTTGTGAATAAATCAATTAGAACAATTCTAATCTTATTTAAATAAATAAATTAAACTATTAATTTATTTAAATAAATAATATTTATTCTACAATAGGGATAAGACTCCCTAGCGATTAACGACTTTTCAGATAATATAGATTTCAACATTAATCATAAAATAACCTTTGAGTAAATAGTTACCGTTCAATTCAATCCTTCCACCATACAATGTCCCAATTAAATATAAGACATGGAATTACTGTCAAGTCTTAATTTATTTAATTATATGTATTTTGACTCTTAAATGCACAACTCCAAATAATGCAAATTAGAAACTAATGTCTAATTTTATTTTGCCTTGGCCAAGGACTACTGGGTTGTAATTTATCGAATCACATAAGATATTTCTCTTCTTTCACTAGAAGCGGTAGATTCTTTATTGATCATACATTATCTCCATGTACAACTTATTATACCCAAGCATACCCTTTGATATACCCTCCTAAGGGTCTTAAGGAACAAGTCAAGGTATAATTTATTATACACAAGATACTATGATGATCTTAAGTCCAAGGATCACTTGTACTACTATCACTACGGGAATTCCTATTGACAGGCAAGTAAAACTCCATTAGGTATTCCTTAGCGAGCCACGTTCAGTGTACTTATTCTCCAATAAGCACCTACATACTTGTTTTAGTGTCTCCACACAAATGATAATGGGATCAATCATCCTCATCCAATGAGCAAGCAATGTATGTACCAATCTATTCGGATTCACTAATTCCCAATTTAGTAATCCAATGATTGGGAACTATTTTAGTTTTAAGCTTTCTAAGAATTTAGATCTCATTAGAATGATCATCATCATTATTCTAAAAGCATTGCTTAAAACTATGGGTTTATCACATATTATAAAGCAACATCATATAGATAATTAAAATCCTGTAATAAATTAATATTTTTTATTAATAAATGAATAAAATTGTTACAAAGTATATGCTTTATCATCAAACATGATTGGCTTGTGTGCATACCACTTTCAATCTCCCACTTGCACTAAAGCCAATCGTCATGGCTTGTCATACCCTTCTTCTCCAAGTGACGATTATCTTGCTGTTAGATAAGTTTTAGTTAATGGATTAATGTTGTTCTTGAGAGTCCACTATCTCTATAGTGATTTTCCATCTTTTTTTTTTGCTAAATTTGTGTTTGTATATAAATATGCAAAAAATAAAGGATATTACAATGAAGATCAGAACATAACTTTCTTCTCTCGAGAAGGTTAAAACACCTAGATAAGACTAAAGAAACCAATTTCCTAACTTAATTAAATTCTTCCTCACATCCCAAAGCTAGGAAAGAGAACCAACTAAATAAACACTAAGTAAAATAGATAATGACATATTTAGCTACAACAATAAGGACTTGTGTGCTGCAATGGACAACCCACTTCAGGCTGCATAATCATTTAAAATCCAAGCACCAACCCTGAATGATCATCAACATGGACCCACGTGAGCTACATAATCAAATTTTCACTGTGGGACCCCAAAATACCCTCTCAATTCTAGCAGTTTCACGGGTGGGATGTACAACCCACGTGCAGCTCAGGATATCAGCGCACACGTGGACCCATCAGCACCTAAATAGGTCATGAGATCAGCACCATCTAAGCACCAGCACCAAATCACCACAACCCACTATGCACCTAATCATTAGATCAGCTCAGCACCTCAGCACCTCAAACACCTAAAGCACCTCGACCTCAGCATCTCGCCTAAACCCACCTCGCCCAAACACCTAAGGCACTTCCCTTGAAAAAACCACCTCCCTTGCCCCAACCACCTCGCCCAAGAGCAGCAACAGCTGCCTCACACCAACCACCACCACCACGCCCGAAGAGCAGCAACATGGGCTCACTCGAAGGCCACCACACCAGCTCGTCCACCTCCCCAGCTCGCTCAACTCGCTCACTTACCAGCCTAAACCATCTCACCTCACCTAAACCACCTCACCTCGCCCAAAACATACACACCTCGCCCAAAACATACTAGACTGTAGCCCAAAGCACCTCACCTGCACCTCATGGACCGTACCCAAAGGCATTTACAATAGCCGATTACAATAATATTGATAGCTGGTGGCCTTAAGAAAAGATTTGCAAGTAGAGAGTCTTGATTTAATGAGATGAATGACATCCTTCGTGAGGTTAGCTGGGGGAATGAGGGAAGTCCCGTGAATCTTTTTGTTTCAAGCTTCCCAAACTTTATAGAAGGAAATAGCTACACTGAGGCATAGTGTGACGCCCCCCAAAAAGGTATACATCACCCATCTTAAGTCGCCAAATATATGGTACATAATTTAAATACAAACTTCTTTTATACAAAACGATAAAACATAGCTGAGAGTTTAAACACGGATAATGTCTTGTAGAGAGTATCCAAACTCAAATAAAGTCCTCATTACAATTATTATCACACTATTTCAATAAATAGTGAGGACTACTAATGCAAACATCTGAACCGTCACTCCATTCCCCAACTAGTCCCAGGTATATTCTCATTTCCTGAATAGAACAATGAAAACAAAGGGTGAGCACAACTAGCCCAGTTAGAAATATTATGACTAAGATAATGCAGAATAAATTATCGTTAGCCTTCAACAATGTTAAACTGATAAAATATAATAAATATCAGGTTTAACTGCAGCGGAACAAGTAATCCATTAGAAGAGTCAAGTAGAGCATGATATCTACTATCTTCTATGATTTAAAAAGTTTATCATCAATTTTATCGCTGAGACTCAACTTAATAAGTAAACCACATCATCGAATCATCCCTACACTACGGGCCAAGGATATTCATGTAATCATCAATGGTCATGATTATACCAAATAATCCCTGGTCATAATCATACCAACAACTGTCTATCAATGCACTATAGGCCAATGAGGATTTTTACCACATCATTTGTAACATTACGGTCATGATTATACCGAATAATCCCTGGTTATAATCATACCAATCAATAGTACATCTATGAACGTAAGCCACGAATGACTTTTATCACAATATAAGCATGAAGATGATGACAATGATATAAGAATTCAATTAAAAGAAAGCGAAGGATAAATTTTTAAAGATTTATAACTTAATTTATCCAGAATTCAATAATGTCCAAATTGTCAACATGATAATGCTTTGTGGAGTAAAATTCAAGAATAATATTGTATCAAAAATGATTTGGATAACAAAGAAATAAATTTTTGTTATGAATAGTACCCCAGATGAATAGTACCAAGGTGAATAGTACCTCGTGAATAGTACTTTGATAATAGTACCCCGTGAATAGTACTTTGTGAATAGTATTCGTGAATATTACTTTATGAATAGTACCCCGTGAATAGTACTTTCTGAATAGTACCTTAAAAATGAATACTACTCATGGACAGTACTCCAACATGAAAAGCTTAAAATTTAACAAGAATGTGCAGAAAATATCCTTGTGAAATGATACTAGAAGAAGCGCAAATTTCAAGGATATTCTACTAATTTCACGAAGTATAGAAGCAATACTTTAACAAAATGAGGGTATAATCAAGAATACGAGACGAAATAATATTACTCACATACTACAGAGTCTGGAAGAAAATATTATTCCTATGAATACTGAACAAAATAATATCCCTTACCTCAGAAGAAGACTGGATACTGGAATAATGAGGTAACAGACTTCTCTTCTACTTTCTCTTTAAAGCTTCTCTCTATAGCTTCTCTCTCTATAATTGCTCTTGTGAGTCTTAGTGAATTGGTGAGAATGAAAGAAGAATGAGCTTCTATTTATAGAAAAATATAGTTTCGATAATTGTATGTTTTGGGGCTCGAAATATTACAGTATAATACCTTCATCTTTTCTTTCATTTTTAATTTAGTCCTGCAAGTATTATCAAACTTGCACCACCTCCCCTAATAGTACATCTTGTGAATCAATAGTACAATCATGTGAAAAAAAATAATTACAGTATAGTACCTTCATCTATACCTCCATTTTCAATTTAGTCATGCACGTATTATCAATCTTGCACCACCTCCCCTAATAGTACATACATGTGAATCAATAGTACACACATGTGAACAAATATTTATAAACATGTGAATTAATAGCAATTAATTGCTCATTTATCCGATTAATTACCCGATTGGTCAATATAACTTCCAGACATCCATTATTATTGAAATAGATGTCGATTTCCACTAACACTAATAATCCCAACACAATGAAAATATCAATTTCATCTTTAATCAACACGAACTTATTCATCATTAATATTATAACTCACAATATTTAACAACCAGATCATTCCCAGGAAAGAGGGGGCTTTCCGATAAGGATTTCTGACTATTGGCGCGCAATTAGGTGACCAAACCTCTCATTGACAGAACTTTCTAGACATTGCCAATATTGCAAATAATAATATGAATAACTTTGTCGTCTCAATTATTGATTTAATAATAATAAATATTATGCGATGATAATCTTGTGACAATAATTAAATCAATAATATGAGAGATATTACGCCGCAATTATCGTGAGTAATAATTGAGTATAACCGAGTGACTTTCACGTAAGCATCAATAATCAATACCGTGTGCTTCTATGCAACCACGCCAGACATCGTACTTTTACCAACCGGATAGTTCAATGCTTTAACTCAAGTAAAACTTTCGCCGTTATTTTTATAAAAAGATAATTCTATTGTTTTCTAAGTACGACAATACTTTTGTTGTGGGGTCCACCAAGGATTGTGCCGTCGTACGAATATTCCCTGTTAAAAGGAATATTCTCCGACTAATCGAATATTTTAAAACCACTTGCTTACTTTGCAAAATTTGTAAATAATACCCACAATTATAACATTATATCAAATCCACACCATAATATTCATAAATATATTTTGAGAAAAATTAATCTTTATTCATAAAAGTTGGGGTCTTATAACCTCCCTTTCTTATGAAATTTCGTCCTCAAAATTAGGGTGCTTACCTGGTATGTCGAAGAGGTGAGGATACCTTGACTTCATTTTAGATTCTAACTCCCAGGTCATTTCCTCAACATCGTGGTTTCTCCACAAAACTTTGACTTGAGGTATAACCTTGGATTGTAGAATATGATCCTTCTTATCCAAGATTTTAACAGGTACCTCCTCATACGTTAAATCTACCGCTATCTCGTCCGGTTCTAATTCAATAATGTGGTTCGGGTCTTTCACATATTTACGTAACATAGATATGTAAAAAACATTATGAACACGAGACATATCAGCAGTAAGAAGTAGTCTATAGGCCATGATTATTACTCGATCGAGGATTAAAGATGGGCCAATGAATCGAGGATTGAGCTTTCCTCTCTTTCCAAATCTCGTAACTCCTTTCCATGGAGCAACACGTAAGAACACATGATCTCCAATATTGAATTCCACGTCCTTTTGATGAAGATCAGCATAACTCTTTTGTCGATCTTGTGATGTTTTTATACGTTGCCGGATCGTTTGAATCTTTTCAAGAGTCATACGTATTTCAACTCCGATCCCAACAACGTTGCTTCACCCACCTTATCCCAAAGATAACGGAGAAACGACACTTTCTTCCATACAATGCCTCAAATGGAGCCATGCCAATACTTGCTTGATAATCTGTTGTTGTAGGGAAAACTCCACCAATGGTAAGAACTTGTCCCAACTTCCTTTGAAGTCAAGGACACAGAGTCTTAATAAATCTTCAAGAGTTTGAATAGTCCTCTCCGATCGCCTCGTCTGCTTGAGGATGATATTTAACTAAATCAGAATCTGCGTGCCCATAGATTTTTGCAAACTAACCCAAAATCATGAAGTGAATCTTGGGTCTCGATCAAAAACTATGGATACTGGCATACCATGCAATCTTACAATCTCGTTTATGTACATATGAGCAAGACGTTCTAGTGTATAAGTTTCTCGTATCGGTAAGAAATGAGCAGACTTGGTCAATCTATCAACAATGACCCAAATCGCATCTATGCCTTGAGAAACCTTGGGAAGACCAGTAACGAAATTCATGCACTACAAGAAAATCGTAACACAATTCTGATGGAATTCCGTCGAATGTAGACCTCTCCAGTTGGCGCCAAATTTCGCGCCACCGCGAAATATAATTTCGACGAACAAACGTTAATTACGAGGGACGTTTCGTCGAAGTTACGTTCTTTCCAAGAGACTTATGGCCGACGGACATTCCATTGGAGATAACAAATATATCTTTTCAGCTTCTGCCTTTTCATTTCAGACGCTCGATATTATCTCTCATTCTCTCTCACTCTCCTTCCCTCTCTCATCCCCCACCCACACCCATCCGATCACCGGTCCCCCTTCCCTCCCTCCGCCACCACCGACGCCCCCCACTGCCTCCCCACTCGCCTTGGCACCCCATCCCTCCCTCGGTCCCCTGGTCCCTCACCCCTGCACTCCCCACCCTCTCCCCTCTCCCCACCCCACCGTCTCCGATACTCCCACCCCTGTACCCCCACTCCCTCTCATCTCCCCGGTTGCAGAAGCCACGCTTAGTTCACCACCATCAAGGCCACCAGATTTTCGGCCTCTACCACCGCCTCGCCCCTAGCTCCTCCTTTCTCTTCCTCGTTTTTCCTCCTTTAATTCAAGGTAAGAAATCCTAAAATGATGATTTGCGATTATTAAATATAGTTTGCAGATTTGTGTTGTTGATTTTACTAATTATGTGTTACTGAGAATAATTTTGGAGTTATAGGTTGTATCAGAAATTGGGTTCATTTCTGTTATGAAATTTATTTTGCTAAAGTTGTTGATTTTGCGAAAGTTGTTCATGTTGTAAACGGTTTTGCAAATTGGGATTATTTGACTTCAATTCTGCAAATTGTTGCATATTGCTAAAATTGTGATTTATTTTGTGCAATTAAAATTTATGTTAGTGTATACAGTTTATTTGTGCAATTACAATGTTTGGGTCATAACAATTACAGTGTTTGGATGATAACATATATGTATGTCAAGAATGTGATATTTGATATTTCCCACTGAATTCCCAATGGAATATCTGTCAGAAATCTGCAATTGAAAAATTTGTGGGCCCTACAAATATATTTATGTATTATTTAATTAATTCAATATAAAATGAAATAAGTTTAATTTAACTTAGCTTATTAGACAAAATAAATGTTAAAAATTATTTAATATAATATAAATTAAAAATAATAATAAAATAAATTGAATAAAATAAATCAAATTTAATTTAATTTAATTTAATAAATTAAATTAATGTATATTAAATTTAATTAAATTAAATAAAATTAAAAAATTAAAAAAATTAAAAAATAAATTTTAAAAAATAAGATAATATAATATACTATAATATTAATTTTAAAAATTAGAAAATATAATATTTATTAATTAAAAATTAAACAAAATAAAATACTTAATTAAATTAAATTGAATAAAACAAAACAAATTTGATTTAATTTAATAAATAAATTAAATTTAATAAAAAATATTAAAAAATAAAATAAAATAAAATAAATTTAATTAAATTAAAATAATTTAAATTAAATAAAATTTAAAATAAAATAAAATATAATAAAATATAATAATAAATACAATTAAATTTTATAAAATAAAATAAAATAAAATAATTATATAGTAGTCTTCAGAAACTAAGTAGCACTTGCTTAGTTTTTCATTGGCAAAATAAACTAAGTAGCATTTGTTTAGTTTGCCATAATTTTCAATAAATGTAATAATACGGTCCGTACATATATGTACTCTTTCTTGTATACAGGTTTCGACATAGTAGTTGCATCTAATAGTACTCCAACCGGTTCCTCGACAACAATTAAAAAAAAGGGGTCGTAGTTCTTGTTTGTGTCCTATACTCGAATTGTAAAGTTAATTGAATTACTGCAGACATTCCTCACTGTTCCATCATAACAGATGGCAACATCCGAAAGGAGTGTCATTAAGTTGTTGAACAAAGTTCTAGGTCAAACAACCATCTAGATGAGCGAACGATCACTTCTTTGCTAGGAATGAATTGGACTCGTATGGGGGAGATGATTCATTCCTAGCTGAGAAGTGATCGTTCGTTCATTTAGAGGGTTGCTTAACCTGAAACTTTGTTCAATAGCTTAATGAAACTCCTTCGGGATGTTTTCATCTGTTATGATGGAACAGTGAGGAATGTCTGCAGTAATTTAATTAACTTTATTATTCAAGTATAGGACACAAACAGGAACTACGACCCTTTTTTTGTCGGATTTCCGACTCAAGTAGTCTCTATAGATTCCAAATACTAATTCACGCATGAATATCCAAATTAACTTAATGCGTGCATTTCCGTAGTTAAAATGTCGGTAGGCCAGGAGTTGGATGTACCGTAGGATACCAAGTGATGGGAGGGGATTAGTCTTAGCTTATCGTGTTGGGGTTTTAGATTTCTTGAACAAAGCACTAGAACATACGGATGATCCGAATGGGAAGATGCGATGCCCGTGTGTCAAGTGTAAAAATATGATCAGGAAGAAAGTAGACGAGATTAAATTTGACTTATTTTCTCGTGGATTTATGGATGGGTACTTCATATGGACTCATCACGGGGAATCAAAAGTGATTGAAAATATTGTGGAACAACCAATTCCACAGGCTTCATACGTCGAACACTATGATCTAGTTGAGATGTTGGTCGATGCTTATGGCCCTACTACTATTGACTGGGATGAATATGAACTTTCTTCAAGCAGTGCGAAGCAAGTGCCAAATGATACAGCTGCTGCCTTTTACAAGTTGCTATCTGGTTCTCAGTCGTTCGAGGAGGCGAAGATGGTAAGTGCATTATATTTAGTTATTTATGTGTCAAGTTCTCACATAAATACTTAAGACATGTTTTATGGTTGTTTGTATTAGGCATTGGGGAGGACCTTGGGCCGAGATCCTACCATTCTAGAGTTTTGGGATCGAGCCCACACGCCTAAGGACGAGCGTGCTTTGTCTCTGGCAGCTTTATCTATACGGGTAAAACTCATCTTACTATTTAGCTTTTAATAATATTCAATCGTAACTAAAATGATATAATTAACATACATATACGGAATACATTACGGGGACCGATTTTGAGGAGGCCGGACGAGCGATAATCGAAATGGAGACTATTAGGAGGGGTTACGAGTTAGATTTCTCCACCCTCTTCCCGATATTGTATTAGATCGGGATGAGGAGTCGACTATGGGTCGCGCCTCAGATCCCCTACTAGCAAAGATCAAGCAGATATCGAGTGTTGGGTCCTGCCGAGGATACCTGAATATACACTTCCTGGAGGTAATATTTTTTAATGTTTCACAAAATTATCTGAATTTATCACATTATATAAATTATTATTAGTAATTGAATTTGTATCTCTTTATAGGCTCCAGCCAGCGCCAGCGTCCGAGAGCACATGTCGGACCATCTCATATGGGCGCTGGCTTAGATGATTTATATCTTCCTACAGCCTAATAGTAAAATGTCGGATAGGTTCCATATCGATCCGGTCTTTTCGGCGTCGTGATTGCCTTCTAATTCTCGTCTTCACCAGATTGCTCAGGATATTATAATAGGGGCCTCTGCAGAGAGTACGGGATTACCACGGGAGCAGTTCGACGCTTGGAGCACCGAGATGCTCCGGATGGTGATTACCCTCTTGGAGGAGGCTTTTCGTCCGCCCCCACCGACTCAGGTATTCTTATTGTTTATGTTTTTCAATTAAGGCTAGTTTGTTAATTCTCTCTCTCTCTCTCTCTCTCACACACACACACACACACACACACACACATATATATATATATATATATATATATATATACAGACTAATAATTTATATTTTTGATTCTATCAATAGGGTGGCGATGGCGACCAGGCTAGTGATGATGAGCAGGAGCACGAGTCTGACATCCATGCACCAGAGCAGCGTCGTTCACCTCCGCCCGATGATGATCATACTTTTACTAGTTTATAGTTCATTTGTATATATTCATGTTATTGTAGAACTTTTGTATATATTTTATTGTCTAATTGCGTCTATACAACTATTGTAAATTATATTGTTTAACATTTATGGAACATTAACTTATATTTGTAATTGATTAGCTTATAATACATTTTGGTGGATATTTGAATGTGAATGATAATGAGTTAAAGAATAAGTTTTAGTGCTACGTTGCATATTTGAATGTGAGATACATGTTTATATTACTTTGTATTGGGTTGTGACAGGTTACAGGTACATTAATGGGTTTAAACACCTGGAAACTGAACTTTTAAAATCTGCATTTAAAAAAAAAGGATTGTTAATTCCGACGGAATAGGGTAGTTGTGACGGAACTTCCTTCGGAAGTAAGAAATAAGCAATTTTTAATAAATGCCAAAATATCCTAATTTCAGTCGAACATACGATATCTTCGATGCAACGTATCCGTCGTAAAAACTCTATCTCTGACGCAAATTCCGTCGAAGTTAATAATTAGCCAATTTTAATGAATAATGGGTTATTTTATTATTCAGTTGGACATAAGATACTTCTGAGGGAATACATCCGTCGAAAATAGGTACTGTTATATTCGACGAAAAGTTTCATCCTATATATTCGGTCGAAGATAGTTAATGTTTGACGCACATCCATCGGAGATACGTTCATCGAGGATAATGAATTTCTGACAGAACTTTTGACGGATCTTATTTTTGATGCGAATATTTACAATCGAAACTCTGATGGATATTTCCGGCGGGAATAATGTAATTTTGACCGAATAGGTGTATGTCCGACGGAATAATTCGTCGGACTTAAGCTTTTTTCTTATAGTGATGGTAATGTGCTCCCACTTCCATTCTGGAATTTCAAGTGGTTGCAATGGACCTTTTTGCACTTGATGCTCCGCCTTGACTCGTTGACAAGTTAGACACCTTGAGATAAACCCCGCTATCTCTCTCTTTATATTGCTCCACCAAAATGTATGTCGAAGATCACGATACATTTTGGTACTCCCAGGATGGATTACAAACGGTGTGTTGTGCGCCTCCATCATGATTTTATACTTCAAGTCAGAATCGTTAGGAACACAAAGTCTGGAGTTTACTCGAAGTATTCCTTCTTCATCAGTTATTGCTTTCGGAATAGCACCTTCTTGCACTTTCTTCCTCATACGCATCGCCTCTGTGTCCAGTAGCTTGAGCGACTTTAACTTTATCGATTAAAGCTCGGTTCTACTCGTATATTCGCCATCATCACATGGGTTCCTAGAGTCTTTAACTCTATCTCCATCCTTTGTAAGTCATACAAAATGGGCCTTTGCGTTGACAATATCGCACTCGTACTCGTATATGATCTTCTACTCAATGCGTCAGCTACTACGTTCGCTTTTCCAGGATGGTATTGAATGGTATGATCGTAATCTTTTAATAGCTCAAGCCATCGCCGTTGCCGCATATTGAGTTCCTTTTGAGTGAAGAAATATTTGAGGCTTTTATAATATGTATAGATCTCCACCTTCTCTCCATATAGGTAATACCTCCAAATCTTAAGCGCAAAAATGACAGCTGCCAACTCTAGATCATGAGTAGGATAATTTCTCTCATATTCTTTGAGTTTTCGTAAGGCATAGGCTATGACTTTCCTATGTTGCATGAGAACACACCCTAAACCTTTGCCTAAAGCATCGCTGTATATGACAAATCCCTCCGAACCAGCTGGAATTGTCAAAACAGGTGCTGAAATGAGCCTCCTCTTGAGTTCTTGAAAACTCTTCTCACATTCCTCGCTCCAACCGAATTTTGTATCTTTTTGAGTTAGTTGAGTTAATGGAGTAGCGATTCGAGAAAATCCTTCCACGAACCTCCGATAATAACCAGCTAAGCCGAGAAAGCTACGTACTTCGGTCATTGACTTAGGTTGCTCCCAGCTTTGAATTGCTTCAATCTTTGTCGGGTCAACATATATTCCGTGATTTGATATTACATGCCCAAGGAATGCTACTTCCTCAAGCCAGAACTTGCATTTCTTCAACTTGGCATATAACTTGTTTTCACGAAGCTTTTGGAGTATCAGCCTCAGATGTTGCTTATGATCTTCACGGCTTTTGGAGTAAATGAGGATGTCATTAATAAAGACGACCACAAAGTGATCCAAATATTCCTTGAATACTCGGTTCATCATATCCATAAAGGCAGGATGAGCATTAGTCAATCCAAAAGACATGACTAAGAATTCGTAATGCCCGTACCGAGTTCTGAGAGCAGTCTTTGGAATGTCATCAGTTTTAATCTTCAACTGATGATATCCAGAATGAAGATCGATCTTTGAAAAGAATTTGGTGCCTTGCAACTGGTCAAACAGGTCATCAATGCGAGGTAACGGGTACCTATTTTTGATGGTGACATGATTTAACTCCCGATAATCAATACAAAGTCGCATACTTCCATCTTTCTTCTTTACGAATAGAATAGGAGCACCCCAAGGAGATGTACTAGGTCGAATGAAACCGATGTCTAACAATTCCTGCAGTTGGGTTTTTAACTCCTGAAGTTCAATAGGAGCCATTCGATATGGGGCTTTGGAAATGGGTTTTGTACTGGGTTCAAGGTCGATACCAAACTCGATTTCATGCTCCGGGGGTAGGCCAGGAAGTTCTTCGGGGAATACGTCAGGAAATTTATTAACAATAGAAATATTATTTAAATCTGACGTATTTTTGTTTAAATCAGTGACATGAGCTAAGAAAGCTTGACATCCATTTTTCAATAAACGAATAGCTTTATAGCTTGAGATGACCGTTATTGATTTTAATGGTTTGGTCGCTTGAATTCACATAATAGGTTGATTAGGAATATGAAAGTTAACAACCTTACGAAAATAATCAATTTTAGCATGATGATTAGTTAACTAATCAATCCCTAGAATCACGTCAAATGCAAGTATTTTAAGGAGATAAGATCGGACCCAGTAACGATGCGATTCTTGATTTGAATCAAACAAGACTTATAAACAGTGGATGTAATGAAGGTTTCTCCCAACGGAGTTTCAACAGATAAGTCAAAGTCTAATTTCTCCGGAGTTAAATTTAAACGTTGAGCCCAAGTAGGAGAAATAAAAGAATGGGTAGAACTGGTATCAAATAAGGTATATACTTCGCTAGAGTTTATGATTCGCTTACCCGTGATCACTTCGTTCAGATTCCTTGCTTTTTGGGAGGTTACGACAAACGATCTCCCTTGAACTACCGGTTTTGTCTTGTCTGGGACGACCTTTGATGCCTCCATCCCAGCTGGACTTGACTTTGGTGCACGACAAAATCGGACAAGGTGACCTTCTCTTACGTAATTATAACACGCTTTGGATTACTGCGTACAGTTCAGACTGATATGTCCCTCCCCTCTGCATTTGTAACATATGATTGGTTGTCGTTCCCCTTCCTTAACAACAGGTGCTGGTGATGACGTCTTTCCATTATTGTTGAATCTCCTCTTCTTGAAATTTCCATTTCTATTATCTTGGCCATGATTACCACCGAAGTAGTTACCATTTCTAGCATGTTGATTCCCTCCACGTTTTTTGTCACCGATTCGATGACTGCTACCACTTGTATTATCATTTTGTCGGCTGCTCTCTCTTGGTTGGGTTGACTCGTTATCGCGCTTCAATAACTGAGCCCTATTTACAACATCTGAATACAAACACAGTTTGTGAGAAATTAAGTATTGACGTATCTCGGGTTTCAAACCTCTGAGAAACATCCACGTCATTTTCTCCTCATTATCAACCAAGTGGGACGCAAACCGGGACAACTCGGTAAACTTAGCTTCGTACTGTGATACGGTCATATTGTTCTTCTCCAACTTGATGAACTTTACCTCTTTCATGTGACGAATACTTTTGGGAAAGTACTTGTCGTTGAACAGTTCTTGAAATTTCTCCCAAGACATCTTTAGTGCGGCAGGATGAGTACGCTTTACAGATTCCCACCAGTAATCTGCCTATCCTTGCAACATAAAGGTGGCAAAGGGAACCTTTTTCTCCTCGAAGCATCCCAAGACATCAAATATCTTGGTGATCTGCTTTATCCACGTCTCTGCCTTAAGTGGTTTTGGCTCTCCAATAAACTCCGGTGGTCCCAGCTCCTTGAACTGTTTAGCGGTGATTGTTCGAGAGTTGCCGGTGTTTCCACCTGCATTTTGAACATGAGTCGTTCTCGCCTGATGTTGCATGAATTGCATAAAGCCTCTGAATATCCCATCGTTCATCATTTGTTCCGCGTTGTTGTTTTCCTATGGATTATTGCCATCCTGATACACATTATCCTGGGTATTGATCATTGGTGACTCAACGGTCTCATGTGCTTCATTGCTTATCTCAACATTTTCGGATGCCATTTTCAAATACTGCCACAAAACAAGGGTTAATTGACATGTCACATATTATCCCTATACTCTAACCGACCAAATTAAATACCAAATAAACTTAGGTAGGTTATACTAGCGAAGGAATTTCCCGTCTCTCCCCTCCTAGTTCTGGTCTCACATCTCAGCCAGGGATCATATCCCCAAGCTTTGATACCAACTGTGATGCCCCCAAAATAGGTATACATCACCCATCTTGAGTTGCCAAATACATGCTACAAAATTTAAATACAAACTTTTTTTATACAGTACGACAAAACGTAGCTGAGAGTTTAAACACGGATAATGTCTCGTAGAGAGTATCCAAACTCAAATAAAGTCCTCATTACAATTATTATCACACTATTTCACTAAATAATGAGGACTACTAATGCAAACATCTGGACCATCACTCCGTTCCCCGACTAGTCCCAGGTATATTCTCATTTCCTGAATAGAACAATGAAAATAAAGGGTGAGCTCAACTAGCCCAGTAAGAAATATTATGAGATAATGCAGAATAAATTATCGTTAGCCTTCAACAGTGTTAAACTGATAAAATATAATAAACATCAAGTTTAACTACAGCGGAATAAGCAATCCATTAGAAGAGTCAAGTAGAGCATGATATCTACTATCTTCTATGATTTAAAAAGTTTATCATCAATTTATCGCTGAGACTCGGCTTAATAAGTAAACCACATCATCGAATCATCCCTGCACTATGGGCCAAGGATATTCATGTGATCATCAATGGTCATGATTATACCGAATAATCCCTGGTCATAATCATACCAACAACTGTCCATCAATGCACTATAGGCCAATAAGGACGTTTACCACATCATTTGTAACATTACGATCATGATTATACCGAATAATCCCTGGTCATAATCATACCAATCAATAGTACATCTATGTACGTAAGCCACAGATGACTTTTATCACAATATAAGCATGAGGATGATGACAATAATATAAGAATTCAATTAAAAGAAAGCAAAGGATAAATTTTTAAAGATTTATAACTTAATTTATCCAGAATTCAATAATGTCCAAATGGTCAACATGATAAAGCTTTGTGGAGTAAAATTCAAGAATAATATTGTATCAAAAATGATTTGGACAACAAAGAAATCAATTTTTGTTATGAATAGTACTCCGAGTGAATAGTATCCGGGTGAATAGTACCTCGTGAATAGTACTTTGATAATAGTACCCCATGAATAGTACTTTGTGAATAGTACCCATGAATAGTATTTTGTGAATAGTACCCCGTGAATAGTACTTTATGAATAGTACCGTAAAAATGAATACTACTCATGGATGTGATTCGCAAGATGAAAAGCTTAAAATTTAACAAGAATGTGCAGAAAATATCCTTGTGAAACGATACTAGATGAAGCGCAAATTTCAAGGATATTCTACTAATTTCACGGAGTATAGAAGCAATACTTTAATAAAATGAGGGTATAATCAAGAATATTTAGATTTAAATAATATTACTCACATACTATAGAGTATGGAAGAAAATATTATTCCTATGAATACTGAACAAAATAATATCCCTTACCTCAGAAGAAGACTGGATACTGGAAAGGTAGTAGACTTCTCTTCTACTTTCTCTCTAAAGCTTCTCTCTCTATAATTGCTCTTGTGAGTCTTAGTGAATTGGTGAGAATGAAAGAAGAATGAGCTTCTATTTATAGAAAAATATAGTTTCGATAATTGTATGTTTTGGGGCTCGAAATATTACAGTATAATACCTTCATCTTTTCTTTCATTTTTAATTTAGTCCTGCAAGTATTATCAAACTTGCACCACCTCCCCTAATAGTACATCTTGTGAATCAATAGTACAATCCTGTGAATCAATAGTACAATCATGTGAAAAAATAATTATAGTATAGTGCCTTCATCTATACCTCTATTTTTAATTTAGTCATGCAAGTATTATCAATCTTGCACCACCTCGCCTAATAATACATGCATGTGAATCAATAGTACACACATGTGAACAAATAGTTATAAGCATGTGAATTAATAGCAATTAATTTCTCATTTATTCGATTAATTACATGATTGGTCAATATAACTTCCAGACATCCATTATTATCGAAATAGATGTCGATTTCCACTAACACTAATAATCCCAACACAATGAAAATATCAATTTCATCTTTAATCAACACGAACTTATTCATCATTAATATTATAACTCACAATATTTAACAACCAGATCATTCCCAGGAAAGAGGGGGATTTTCGATAAGGATTTCTCCCTATTGGCGCACAATTAGGTGACCAAACCTCTCGTTGACAGAACTTTCTAGACATTGTCAATATTGCAAATAATAATATGAATAACTTTGTCGTCTCAATTATTGATTTAATAATAATAAATATTATGTAGATGATACTGTGATAATAATTAAATCAATAATATGAGAGATATTATGTCGCAATTACTGTAGAAATAATTGAGTATAACTGAGTGACTTCTCACGTAAGCATCAATAATCAATACCGTATGCATTATGCAACCAAGCGTATTACTGTACTTTTACCACCAGGTAGTTCAACAGTTTAACGGTAAAACTTTGACCGTTATTTTTATAAAAAGATAATTATGTCGTTTTCTAACTACGACAATACTTTCGTTGTGGGGTCCACCAATGATTGTTCCGTCGCATTTAATATTCCCCTGTTAAAACGAATATTCTCCGACCAATCGAATATTATATAACCACTTCCTTACTTTGCAAAATTTGTAAATAATATTCACAACTATAACATTATATCAAATCCATACCATAATATTCAAAAATATATTTCGAGAAAAATTAATCTTTATTCATAAAAGTTGGGGTCTTACACATAGGATGTTCCGTGAGAGCGTGGTACGTTGTTCCAGTTGCCTAAAGTAAGAGCTAATCTGATAATTGAGGTGGAGTAAGCACAATCAAAGAAGAGATGGGCAAAGGTTTCGGGATGTTGTGAGCATAGATGACAATCTCAAGTACTACCAGAGTAGTGCATATTCCTATCATTGGTGGGTAGTTTCTTAAAAATGCCTACCCATAGTAAGAAGGAGTTCCGAGGGACATGAAGCTTGTTCCAAGGGATAAAATTCCATCGAAAAAAATTTTGTCGAGCGCGAATGGAAGCCCATATGTGTTTAACTTTGACAGAATTTATATCCCAAGTACCCCAAAAAATTCAGTCACACCCAAGAGTGGGAGGAGGAAGAAGCTCCAGTTGGCGCCGAAGCATAATGACCTCATGATGGTTACTTGTTGGCATGATCCACAATGATCCCAAAGATGATCCCAAAATAATGCTACTCATTTTGGCATTAGGAGGTATGCCTGAGTGAGAGAGAAGACTGAAATTGGGATTGACAGCCACCCCATTTACCCAAGGATCAAACCAAAAGTTAAAGGATTGCCCATTACCAACCAAGTAGTGCAGATGTTGAAGGCCTAAGGGTCTGAGCTTTAGAACTTGTCTCCAAATCCAAGAGCAGTCCTATGGTATAGGGATCTGCCAAAACGATCGGTTTTTGAGAATAGTTTTTTGAATCCAAGTGGCCCATAAGGAAGATGGCTTAGCTTGGAGGATGTGCACAAGATGGAGCATGATGAGTGATTTTTTCCAATCCAATAGACTCTTTATACCCAGCCCGCCTTCAGTAGTGGGTAAGGAGATGGTGGACCAAGCCACTTTGGCACCATATTTTCCCAATGAGGAGCCTCGCCAAAGAAACCTGCAAAGGATGGACTGAAGGTCCCATGTAACTGCTTTGGGAAGTAAAAAGTGGTTGCTCCAGTAATCTTGGATGGAGAAGAGGATCGATTTGATAAGCTGGAGCCTGCCCGAGTAGGATAGAACCTTGGTGGTCCAAGAAGAAGCTCAGTTAGTAATCCTACGGATTAATGGGACACAGTCAGAGTGCGAGAGCTTAGTGGATAGAATAGGGACCCCAAGGAATTTTTAAGGGAGAGTACCCATTGGGAAACTAAGAAGGGATGAGATGTCCCGAGTGGTGGCATGGTCCAGATTGGAGAAATAGCAGTGGCTTTTGTGGGTGTTAGGAAGCAGACCAAAATAAAGGGAGAATGATTGGATGCAGGAATTGATAATGGAGATGGATTGCACACATGCATGACTGAAAATGAGAATATCATATGTGAAAATTAAATGGGTTAGCCTGCATTCTTTTGTTTTCCAGTGATATTTAAATTCAGAATCAGAGGTCTCTTTGTTGAGTTTCAGGGATAACATCTCCATCACTAGTACAAATAGGAAAGGAGAGAGTGGGTCGCCTTATCTTAGCCCTTGAGTACTAGCAAAGAACCCAGCAAGAGTGCTATTAATCTTAATAGAGAACATGCAGAAGAGACACAAGCCTTGACCCAGCCAATAAAGGAGGAAGGGAACTCGAAGGCTAAAAGAGCGTTGAAGAGAAAATCCCATCTGACCGTGTCAAAATCTTTCTTTAAATCAATCTTAAGTGCACATCTCAAGGGGCCAGAGGATCTGTGGTAGCCTTTGAATAGCTCTTGGGCAAGGAGGATGTTATCACTTATGTTTCAGCCCCTAACAAAAGCAGTCTGTGCTTTGTCAACAATAGAGGGTTGCACATCCTTTAATCTGTTGGAAAGGATCTTTGCAATACATTTGTAGAATGTGTTACAACATGAAATGGGTCTGAAATCATCCATGGAATTGGGGTTGGAGCATTTAGGAATAAGGGCAAGGGCAATTGAATTAATTCATTTGATCAGCCTTCCTGAAGAGAAGAAGTATTTAACAGCTTGAGTAAAGTCATTACCCATAATATCCCAACAGTTGATGAAGAAGTTCACATTAAAGCCGTCCGGCCCCAGACTTTTGTTTCGTTTCATAGAATTTAGAACTTTATAAATTTCCAGATCAAAAATTGGTGCAACAAGCATTAAAGCTTGATCGGAGCTGACCTTATTATGGGGGGAGAGGCCAAAATTCTCAAACCCCTCATAAGGTGTTTCATTTGATAAGCTGAACAAAGATTGGAAATAGTCAATAGCTACTGACTCTACTTCCTCTTGGCCATGAACAAGGGTACCTTCTTTATTCTGGATAGAGAAAATTTTGTTCGTGTTTCACCTACTTTTCATCATGTTTGCAAATAAACCAGAGTTCGTATCACCCAGCGCCAACCAAGTAGCCCTTGATTTTTGTTGGAGGAGAACTTCCTCCCTCTCCATTGCCGCCCAAAGAAGTTGGGAGCAACATTTCTCCTTTTCTAGAAGATCATCATCTAGAGGCCTGTCACGGAGGAAGGACTGGACAAGGTGAAGTTCAACCTTAAGCAAGTTTGACCGAAGAGGTTAGGTTCCCAGCTAATTTGTTGAGAGAGATAAGGGACTTTTTTTTCTTTTTAGTTTCTCAGTGTACACATAGAAGGGGTTTCCATAGACAGTGGTATTCCAGTCATTGGAGACACAATCTTTGAAGCTATCAAGGAGTAACATATGATTGAAGAATTGAAATTATCTTATAGACTGGCATGTCTAAACTCCAGTGTTAAGCAAGATCAACGAGTGGTTAGAAAGGCCTCTAGGGGCATAGGTAACAAGGGAGTGAGAGAAGTTGATAAACCAATCAGAATTTCCCAGAACTCTGTCTAGCTTCTTGTGCACGGGCCTAGTTGTTTGGCTGTTCCACCAGGTGTATAGAGGCCCAATACCACGAATATCATTAACCCTAATTGATAGAATGTAGTCCCTGAATTCCTCCATACCAATATCCCACAAATCATCTTGATTAGTTTCACAAAGATTTTTTATGACATTGAAATCACCCAAAAGGCACTAGCTACCCATAGGGGAAAGAGGTAGTAAGTCACTCTAGGGAGCTCTTCTATCCACGTAGGAATTCAAACCATAAACAAAGGAGACCAAGAAAGTAGTAGTATTAGAGACAATAGATTGCACCTTGCAATGAATTACCTGGGAGGAAACAAAAAGGATATCCAGATTCCAAAAAGTGGGATTCCATCCAACCTAGATTCTGCCATTGTTATGGAAATCATACTTAAAAGCTCAGTTCCAGTGGGGGAAAATATTCCTAGATATCTGAGAGGCTTTATGCACTTTAACTCTAGTTTCTAATAATTCCATAATGGATATTTTATTTTCAGCAATGATTTGCTTGACATAAGCCTGCATGGGCTTTTTATTTATACCTCTAATGTTATAGGAAGCTAGCATAAGATTATTGAGGGGTGTGTCTAGCTTTCCCTTTTCCTTTCCTCTTCTTAGCAGCTTGAGGATTTTCATTGGCAAAGTTCTGTTTTTGCTTTAGATCCTTCCCTTCCTTCACATCGATAACCTTCAGCTTGGAGAGAAGAGGATTGTGGGCAGCAGGAGATTCAGAATCTGTCTTTTCTTGAGGACCAGAATCAAAAACTATAGGGGAAAAAGAATTTGTAGTTGTCATAGGAGTAGTAGCCAATGGAGGGGACAAGATAGCAGAGTCATTCCCAGCTTTGATACCTCGAGTCATAGTAATCCTATCATTAGAAGATGGCCTAGGCAGAGAGATAGGGACAAAGATGGAAGCTGGAGAAGGACCAGGGATGACACCTAGGCCAGCAGAAGGGGTCAGAATGGTATTTCCAGTAGAAGGTGCTTTGGGAACCCATTTGAAGTTTGCCTTAGGACATTTAAGATGAGAATGTCCAAAAACTTGATAGGAAGGACATGAATGGGGGCGGCTTTGGTATTCCACATCAACATTGACATACATCTTCTCATGATTATCCGAGTTGATCAAAATAGCTTTAATAGAGGAAGGGAAGGAGGATGAAGCAGAAATTTCAATACAAACTCGAGCAAAGGTCATGTACTCATTCTTAGAGGTCATCTCATCCGAAAACAAAGGTTTCCAAATAGCACTAACAAGGTAGCTAATACCTTCATCAGACCAGTAGGACAATGGGATCTGGCATAGCTTTACCCAAATAGGATAAATGGCACAATCCGATTTAGAGAACTCTACCCCCTTCTGCCATTTCTGGAGCACAATAGATTTTGAGGTAAAATGCCATGGCCCATAGGCAAGGATGTTATCACGCTTAGCAACAGTGTTGAACTTGAAGATGTAGTAACCCTTACTGTGAAGGAAAATCTTTGATAAGCCAAGGTTACCACAAAGTCTTCTGGCTATTGGTTCAACAACCTTGTAAGGAAGAGTTGAGTGAAGAAAGTATCCAACTAAGCTTGAGGACCAAAATTGGTTCCCACGTACAAGTAACTCATCAGGGGGTTGGACAAGGATGTCACCATTAGAAGTATAGGAGGGTTAAAAGAGAGAGATCTTGAGGACTTCCCAGTAGTATGTGAGACCACATTACTCCAAGTTTTAGGCATACCAGAAGCCGGACCTGGTAATATTTCACCTTCTTCAGCAATAGATGGGGCTTGTTCCTTAGAGTTTAGCGGAGCCCCAAGCTCCATCCTTATTCCATGGTTCAACAGACTAGCTTTGGTAGTCTCTCCCCCAGCTAGGGCAGAAGGAGGAAGACTTTGAACGAGCACCTTCCGGCCATTACCAAAATCAGATAATTTCCCTTCCTTTACAAAATCTTGAACAACTGTAAGAGGGACACCGTGTGCAGCGAGGAATTCCATAAGATGGAGATTTTTCTTGCGCTCAAATAACGCTTCATCACGATCCTTGAGAGAGAAATGATGGGCAGCGAGAAAGATTTCTTTTGCATTATCGCCTAGAGTTGGACCAATATTTACCTCACGAACAATGTCCAAAGCAGTGGATTCCTCCGAACTCTGACTAAGAGCCAGAGGGATAGGGTTACAGTTTAACTCTGTCATACCATCACTGCTGACAGCCAAGTGAGAAGGAGTAGCCGGTGAGTTTGGGTTAGAGACCCCATATTCAGCAAATAAGTCACGAGATTGACTGCTTTCAGTGTTACCAGCTGAAAGGTGAGAGTGGCTAACCATAATGTAAAAGAGGAGGAGGGGAGCCTAATCAGGAAGGAGCTGGAGAACAAGAGGGGAGCAGGGAGGGAGTAGAAAGAGCAGAGAGGGAGGTCGGAGAAGGAAAGAGAGAAAGAGAAGTAGCCGGGAAAGTGATGTGAGAGAGAGAGAAAGTCAGGAAAGTTAGGTAAGTCCTAGGGGCGGGAGAAGATTTGAAAAGTCTAGAGAGAGGGCAGAACAAAAATCTAGAGAGAGAAACATGATGGATGAAATTCGAATTTATATATATATATATATATTATATCTTGATTTCCCATCTTTCAATGATTCCTATAATCAAATGAAAGTGCCACAACACATGTTTAGATCCAAGATGAGACTTAGGAACTATTCCTAGTTCTGTAATGAACTTTTCATCCAAATAAAATTTGCAGCTTCATTTATAGCTATATACTTTGTCTTTATCACTAAACCATCAACTCTTTGCTGTGTGGAACCTTTCTAATTCACTGCACCACCGTTCAAGGTAACACTTTACTCTAAAGTGGATTTGTTGTCATCTTGGTCAGTCTAAAAAACTTGAGTCTGTTAAGCCCTCTAGTTTTAATTTAGACCCATCATGAATATGATCACATCCTTAATACAGATTAAGTACTTTAAGGTGTTTTCACTGTCTTACAATTATCTTCTCCAGAATATGATCGATAATCATCAGATCTCGTATATTTCATTGTATAAATGATTGTTACTCATGCGATCTCTCTTTTATGAGTCTATGGGGAATATTAAGAGAGATACACTCCAGGGCTCATCAACCTGAGACATCTCTTGGAGTTTGCCATGCTAAATAACTTTAGCATCAAATGAATATACGTTCCTTGGGTTAAGCCGAGCATCCTTTTAAATCTATCTATATAGTTTTGTATCCCCAATTACGATACTCTTCCCAAATCATTCATGGAGGAATGTTTAGACAACTTTATCTTTACTGATTGTAGCATTGGTATGCCATTCCTTATCTGTAGTATATCAACATATAATACTTGGAATGTCGCGACGCTCCCACTGACCCTTTTGTACACACTAAGTTCATTCTAGTTTTTGATAAAATCAAACTCTTTTGATTGTCTCATCAAAACGAATGTTCCATATTTGAGAAGCTTGCTTCAATCCATTTCTCTGAGTATCTACAACTCTTCCCTTATCGTATGTAATTGGATCATCATTTTCTATGATGTGTACCTCATCATCATTATCTATTATAAATCTATACCTCCTAGGTATCTTCGGTACTATTCCAGATTTATGATTCAGTTGTGGTACAATAGGTCTATCTATAGGTTCCTCTTATTTGACTTATAGTGTTTTGTGGTTCTTGAACTCTTCAAGATCTATTATCCTCTCACTAGCCCCTTTAATGATAAACACCTTTATCTTAGAAGGTAGCGTGTTTTGAAACAAACACCTTTTGATAAGTAGGATTATAGAACATATACCCTAAACTTACTTTAGGATGACCACAAATTTGTACTTGTTAAATATTGTCCCAAGCTTATCCTTTGAAACCTTTTTCACATAAGATGGACAACCCCTTATCTTAACATACTAAGATTAGGAATCCTCCTTGTCCATAACTCTTATAAAGTCTTGGGGCCGGATTTTGAGATTACCTTTTCGTAGATTTGTAGCCATTTCTAGGACATGACCCTAGAGGGATACCGGAATGTCGGTAAAATCATTATGGACCATACCATGTCCAACAAGGTATAATTTTTCCTTTCAGATACATCAATCAATTATTGCGTATCAGGAGGCGTCCATTGCGAGAAAACCATTTGAGATGATCTAGAAACTTATTGCACAAGTATTTATTCCATGATCTAATCAAAGAATCTTAATACTTTGCCAATTTGTTTCACTTCTAAATTCTTTGAACCTTTTAAATAATTCACACTTGTATTTCATCAAATACAAATATTCAACCCTTTGAATAACCATCTCCTTTTCTTATACTAGTTTATTCAATTTATAAAATATTTTTTACATAAGTCAAGTATACAAAATCCATTAAGTAATATTTTAGTTCTATACAAAACATTATTATTATAAATAGAACAACAATTGTTCTTAAATATAATACCAAAGATTTCATTGTCCAACAACAAAAATGGAAACAATGTTTCTAACGAGAACTAGAATGCAATAACAATTTATTGACTTAATAGATTTACCCGTAGGCAGTGATAAACTATAAGTTCCTATGGCTAATGCAGCAACCTTTGCTTCATTTACCAGACATAGAATTACTTATCCTTTGTTCATCTTTCTACTTTTGCTTGGTCCCTTTATAAATCTATATTTATTATAACCAAAGTCGGTATCCAATACCCAAGTAGAACATTGGCTTAAAGAAAAATTTATTTTAAATCATGAATAAAATTGTATTTGTAACCGAAACTTCACTAAGCTTCTTCTGGTTAGCTCTGCAAGATCCTTCTCGCAATTTCTTTTCCAGTGTCCTAGCTTATTGTAGTGGAAGCAAACTCCTTTGCTATCCGTATCAGTTTTGTTCTTATTATCCTTAGTTTTTGCCTTTTCTATTTACCTTCTTAGAATCGTTCTTCTTTTTAGAAGATCATTTGGCCCCTACCAGTAAGACTTGGTCTTTCATGGTTGGAAAGTGGCTCTCAACATTTTTCAACATGTTAAGCAAATCAGCGAAGCTGATATCTAGCTTGTTCATATGAAAAATTCACAACAATTGTGAAAGGTGTCTAATAGTAACTATAAGATCAAATCTTGGCTCAACTCTCCATCCATGATAAAACCCGTTATCCTAATTGTTCAATCAAATTGATAATGTTAAGGACTTGTGTCTGTACTGTAGTGACGTTTGTCATTCTAGATCGGAAGAGCTCCTTAGATATCTGATATCTATTAGTCCTACTTTCCTCACCATCAACTACTTTATGTGCATGAATATAGTAGGAGCATCCATAGTTTCATGCTGACGCTGAAGCTCATTACTCATGGATGTAAGCATGATGCATTGAGCCAACTGTGCATCATCTTGTCACTTTCTTAAAGTATCATTCTCTTCCTCAGAGGCATTGTCTGCAACCATTACAGGGATAGGCGTATTAAGGACATAAGATAGCTTTTCAGCCGTGAAAACTATTCTCAATTTTCTTAACCAATCCGTTTAATTCGGTCCGGTTAATTTAGCATCAATATGCTACGCAGTGATAGTAATTTTAGACATTGTAAATTTTTTTTAAATGAATTTGTAATTTAACAACATTATATTATACATTCTTTTATTAATTACCAAAATAATTTAGGTCTTATTTTAAATTGGTATCTCCCACTATTTTCTTCAAACTATATTACCCTCAATTTATATAGTTCGGCGATATCTAATTAAAGATATGCTAGTGAGAATAAGGATCTCATTTCAAATGTATATAGCATTGTGTGTGCACAACAAACTATATATAAATAAATAGGTAGACAACTCTTGTCAATTACATCAACTATGCAACTCCTTGTATTTTGCCTCTAAGATCATAATGGTCAAGTGTGTGCACATCCGAACTAAAATGATTTAAGTTAAGTCATACCAAGCACTCCATATATTCAAAAGAAAAATAATTTCCTTGTGTGTGCACAATAAAACAAACATTGTTCAAATCTATTTATAAGTTAAAGAAATGTGATAAAACAACATCTTAAATATTTAATACTTGCAGATGTGTGCACAACAAACTCATATTAAATATTTAATACTCTATTGTTTTACCATGTTGTAGAAGGCGCTTACGCTCGATATTCCAAATATCTTTGAACGTTACAACTTAATATAATTTATTTGAGGGTTTTGTTATTAATTTGTCTCATCTTGTTTAGCGCACATGCACACACACACACACACACACACACACACACACACACACACACACACACACACATATATATATATATATATATATATATATATATATATATATATATATATACGTCATATTAATTAATATATGAATTATGTTTGCATTATATATATATAGTATAAGCATGCACATATAGAATACTATATTCTACCCAGATTGATTATGGACTTTTATTCTAGTTTGGTTCACTAGAGCCACCAAGTGAACCAAAAGGTAAAACCCTAGGGGTGCAAGAATTAATATTTAAATATAACTATTACATTTAAACTCGGGCTCTATTATAAACGGGTCTTTAAGCGCTCCTTGCTCATTGATCTCCAATTCTTCAAAATTAATTCTAACTATTCGTATTACAAAACTATTTAAAATAAATAGAAACATTGATCAGCAGTTAAGGAAAAGTACATAGGAGGGAGTTAGAATTTATATTAAGAAAAATTAGAGAAAACGAGGTACGCAAACCTTATTTAATAAAACCTATACATTCATGCATCCAACTAAAATAAAATCCAATCACATTGGTCAATAGTCCATAATCAATCCCATTTATTAGCATACACATCACTATATGCATCAATAAATAACATTCATCTAATGAATAATAAACATTCAATATATATATTGATATCATTTAATGGGCAAATTTAGTTAGCATAAAATCTAATTTTGAATCAAAATAAACTCCTTTATTATAATCCAAATTTAAATCAAAATAAACCTCTTTTATTTTAATTTATCCAATTTTGAATAAAATAAACTATTTTATTTTAATCAAATACTTTAATCAAAATAAACTTATTTATTTTAATTAATTATGGAATCTAATTCCAAGTAAAAAAACTCATTTATTAAAGGAAATACGGATTAAAATAATTAGTTAATATGAAATCCAATTTTAAGATTAAAATAAACTTTTTATTTTAATTATAAAATTATTAAGTTATATATATATATATATATATATATATATATATATATATATATATATTAACCATGGGGAACATGCATCGAACGATTATAATGATAAATCACGCTTAATCATTTAATAAAGACGCAATCGATGTAGGTTTTCAAGACAAAAACGCAAAATAAAATATAAAATAATCAAAGATATTTTCGAAACCCAAAACAGGATCCATGCGAAACAGAAATTAATTCAATGGTTTAGATATTATACCGATTATGAAAGAGTTCTAAAGCGGCTTGAATCTTTTACGCATCCAATGTAATCAAGGCCTCTACCAGTATTCACACGAACGCTCCGCTAATCGCCCTACGATCTGCAGAAGAAGGAACCGCAGTACTAGCCACCAAGGATGAGGATTTTCGAAATCTGCTTTTCTAGTCTCTCTCTAAGAGCGGCTAGGGTTTTGTATTTTGACGTAATCCTAAAACGACCGATATATATATCATATATATATAGCAGCTAGAGGAATTAATCAAAACCTAATATTATTAAAAATTAATTTTATATATATATATATATATATATATATATATATATCTTAATTAAGTCTTACTTAATTAATATACCTATATATATATATATATTATCCTATTAATTTAAATTCGTAATTTAAATACTATCAATCATATTGACATATTTAAATCTTTACAATTTAAATTAATTCTCTTTTAATTACGTTCTATGTGTGTGACCCTATAGGTTATTATTACGTTGGCAATAATTTTAAAATCATATTATAAAATTATAAAAAGTGAGCGGCATCTAATAATGCATCACTGCTACCCAAGTAATAATAAGATCGATGATTCGATGCAACCTTTTCTTCACCACTGTATCAATGTAATTTAATCCTTTTAACCTTAATATCCTAGATTAAACTCGAGTCATGGAATGTGTCATACTCTTCATAATTTTATCTGAGTTTTTCTTGATCAATGAGTAGACTATATGAAACAAATCACTATTTGAGCATGGCCATGCATTTCATAGTCCTACTCAATCAAGAGGCCTATGGATATCACCCATAATATATAGGATGGTTAAATTCTATCTAGATCACTCATATCCCTCACACGATTCATGATGTACCCAATAATCACCTTTATAGTCCACCCTATTAAAGGTGACATTTGATGATATCGAAGTACATAAATTACCGTGTAGAAATATAGTGATTTCAGGTTGGAGGACCATTACATCATTGTCACTATGAGAATTGCTAATGACACTTCGCATAATGCTCCACATAGAATTCTCATGGTGGGTCCGCTCCAAAGACATCGCTCTCTCAACATGTACCTATGCATCGACTTAATATCTCATATATTTATGACCAATGAGATTTGGTCATCGGTTAATCCACATACTTAGTCTTAATGCATCATTGTTGTCCCATCAACAACAATGATACTCGATTAGGGACATTTAAGAACAATGATACTAATTGTAATTATATAATCTCATGATCAAGTCACATACTTGAAACTATATAATTTGTATCACTATTCTAAGGATTTTTATTATGTTAACATTTATATAACGCAGTAAATAAAACCATAATAAAATCATTCATTTATTCAGTCAAATATAATATTAAAATGTTAAGCAATTATATCAAATAATTGGCCTCTAGGGCATAAACTCTACCAGCCGAAAAAAAATAGTTTGCGATTTATAGACTTTCAAAAATTGATATAGACTTCGCAAATTTCCAACATATTTTCGAAAAATTTATTATAGCTATTTCTTTTTTTAAAAAAAATAAATATTATACAATAAATTATGCCCAATTAAATTGTTCTAAACACATATCAATATACATATCAAATTAAAACAATTAATAATTCGCATAAAGGTTTGGCTCTGATACCACTGTTAGGTTTGTACTACCTCCGTTCCTAAAAGATTGTCGTTTAAGGTTTTGGCACATGGATTAAAAAAGTATCATTTACCAAGTAAAATTTATTTGAAATTCCATCACTACCCCTTTATGGGAAGTTAAAAACTATTAATACAAGGAAGAGAATTTCTTGGGACAATGAGAAAAGGTAGGGGTAATATAGGAAAATAAATAATTTATTCTCCTCGAAAGTTATAAACAACAATTTTTTTGGAACAATTTTTTTTCTTCTAAAACGACAAACTTTTAGGAACGGAGGGAGTAATATTCATGAACGCAATCAAATTACACAAAATAAGCGAAAGCATGGAAAAATAGAGTTTTAAAATTTTACAAACCATATACCTAGATCATCCTTTATGCACAATTATTAATTAAACGAAAAGATAAAGAACAAGAATCATACACTTTAAGATTCGAGCTTCCTAAGGTACAAGTTCACCTCCAAATCTTTTTCGCGTTCAACTTGAATCCACCGAGTTTGATTCCTTCCTTTGATCAACGTTAGCCACCCAAGTGTTTGGCCTCTAGAGGTGATCCACCAAGGAAGAAGAAATATTCAAGAAGAAGGGTGTTTGTCAAAACCCTAGTTTTTCTATCTCTCATAGAAAATGGTGTACTCTCCAACTATTGGAATTATATTTGTTGTGAAAAAGTCAACAACCACTCTCACCCATAATAAAACTCTTCTTATAAAGATAGCAGTTAACCCTTCTAATCTAATTAAAAAATAGGGTATTATTTATTTAATTAAATTCTTTTAATTAATTAAGCTCCCTAATCTTATTAGGGATAATTAATTAAACTCTTTTAATTAATTTAACCTCATAATCTTATTAGGACTATATGAGAGTGCTTTTATTAATTAATTTCCAAACTCCTTTAGGAATTAAATAATAAAAATAGTAATAATAATAAGACTCCTTTTATTAATTTATATTTAATATTTCTAAAATATTAAATAATAAATATTAAGCTATTTAATTCATTCCATCACCATAGATTAAATTAAATATACTTAACTTATTATTACGATTATGCCATTTTCTTCTTAAATAATTATTCCTCCTTTTATGGTGTGACCCTTTAGGTTCTCCATATTAAACCGGTTGTGAATAAATCAATTAGAACAATTCTAATCTTATTTAAATAAATAAATTAAACTATTAATTTATTTAAATAAATAATATTTATTCTACAATAGGGATAAGTCTCCCTAGCGTTAATGACTTTTCAGATAATATAGATTTCAACATTAATCATAAAAGAACATTTGAGTAAATAGTTACCGTACAATTCAATCCTTCCACCATACAATGTCCCAATTAAATATAAGACATGGAATTACTGTCAAGTCTTAATTTATTTAATTATATGTATTTCGACTCTTAAATGCATAACTCCAAATAATGCAAATTAGAAACTAATTTCTAATTTCATTCTGCCTTGACCAAGGACTACTGGATTGTCATTTATCGAATCACATAGGACATTTCTCTTCTTTTACTAGAAGTGGTAGATTCTTTATTGATCATACATTATCTCCATGTATAACTTATTATACCCAATCATACCCTTTGATATACCCTCCTAAGGGTCTTAAGGAATAAGTCAAAGTATAATTTATTATACACAAGATACTATGATGATCTCAAGTCCAAGGATCACTTATACTACTATCACTACAGGAATTCCTATTGACATGAAAGTAAAACTCCATTAGGTATTCCTTAGCGAGCCACGTTCAGTGTACTTATTCTTCAATAAGCACCTACATACTTGCTTTAGTGTCTCCACACAAATGATTATGAGATTAATCATCGTCATCCAATGAGCAAGCAACATATTTATCAATCTATCCGGATTCACTAATCCCCAATTTAGTAATCCAATGATTGGGAACTATTTTAGTTTTAAGCTTTCTAAGAATTTAGATCTATTTAGAATGATCATCATCATTATTCTAAAAGCGTTGCTTAAAATTATGAGTTTATCACATATTATAAAGCAGCATCATGTATGTCGATGTCGAGATTTATATCTGTCCCTTTTTGTTTCTTGTTCTTTGGTGTTCTCATGTTAGGTGAGATTTGTTTGAAAAAATAAGAGAAAAAGGTCCGACATGCATCATGTCGACGATGGACTGTTAAGAGTCACCAGTTGGTTTTTTATATGGTTGTACCAACACAACCGAGAAAAGGTTTGCACATTGACCCAGTGATGTGACACTGCTAAACGGGTCGGTGAAACCGAGATTCATTTAAGGTCCGGGGACTTGCTTATGCGAAGGGAAGGTGTTAGGCACCCCCCGACATCCGTGTTACCACGGTGACCGCCACCTTTCAAGAAACTGTTATATGAATGTGTGTGTGTGCGCGAGTCAATGTACTATTTTTTGGAAGTAGTGCGAGGCCTCGTTCGCACCTATATACACAGGGTTTGAATTTGTGTAAAAATTCAGTTTTAAACAAGATATGGAAGTGATGTTTTATAAAAGGGTTTTCAAACCCTTATGCTCAATAGTAATTGAGACCTTTTACACTTCCATTTTATTAAGTGTTCGGCTTGATCCCTTTTATTTTTGAGATGCGAAGCATCTTCGAGAAAATAATGTACAAAATGGTGCCGAACTCCTCATGGGCATGACAACCATCAGAAGAAATCCAGACACCGTGAATAAATTTACAAGCTGCTTACAGCTGAAAATGTCCATCACGGGAACCGAATCTAGATTTAGTAGACTGAATCTGTGATCACATGATTCCTAGGCTCACATGATGCCACAATTTATATGAATGCCGAAGCGGATATATATATATATATATATATATATATATATATATATATAATCTGTATATATATATATATATAGAGTCCATATCCAGTGCGGGATCCCGGACTCTATAAAATACGGACCATTTTTTTTTTTGCTTTTTTTTGAAACAACTAAAAATAAATAAATAAATTATGGAATCGAATTTTTACATGTCTGGTGTGTTTTGGGTGTGATTTGAGGCCTATACCAAAACAAGTCTATCTGATCTATGTGCGAATTGTACATACATTTTTGGTATAGGTATCCAAAACACACCCAAAACACTTTATTATGTAAAATTCAGATTCCATAATTTTTTTTTTTTTTAGTTGTTTCAAAAAAAAAGCAAAAATAAAAATAAAAATGGTCCGTATTTTAGGACTTGTTCGGGAGTCCGGACAGGATCCTGTGTGTGTATATATATATATACAGACATGATCAGCCACCACGAAGCACCTCCATGGAGGATCGGAAATGTAAATAAAGTGTAAAAGCTATCAACGCCACGTAAGTAAACTCTAAAGCGAGACGAAGAGTAAATATATATATATATATATATATATATATATATATATATATATATATATATATATATATATATATATATATATAAAAGCAGATAAAAATGCAGGATGTAAAATCCGTGCTCATCGAACAAAGTTTGACACAGTTCATATATATATAAGTATATATATATATATACGAAAAGCAAATAAATGCTCAGAGACATAAGTGTAGGCTCATCTAAGCGAGTTGACACACGATTCATATATATAAGTATATATATATATATATATATATATATATATATATATATATATATATATATATATAACCTGAAATGAAACCACTTGATAGAAGTCCAAGCATACACATGCAACACGACTCTTAACGTGAAGAATGGTGTCTGCAAAGATGAAGAGAAATACTTTAAAGTGTGTGAGAAGGCTTACAGTGGGCTGCCAAAGAAGACTTCTATAACTGTAAGTGGATGAACACTCGGCTCCCGCTGGTACAAATAGAAGCTATATATGAGCTCATAAGTTTTTAAAAGGAGAAAGCACTCAGTTTAGGGTGAGTACAGAGCAAATTTGACAGGGCTTCCTCACATTTTTTCTTTTTTACAAATGGCCACCCCAAGCCCTCTATTTATAGAGGGGGGAGCCGCAAGTGTACCTATAGCTTCCCGTGGTGCCTCGGGCTCCGTGGGTCCTGCCGTCTCGAAGTACGTGCATACATACAACGTGATGTCCGCTCAAACTTTCAAAATTACAATCCGGGCATCAAACTGAGGTATGTAAGACCTATTTCAGACCGCCGTTGTTGAGATTTACGCAACGACATGGGATTAGAGGTTGTACAAAGTCAGGAAGATGGGACCATGCCCTCCGGTCTTCAAGCTTCAAATTTTATCCGTTACCCTGCACAATAGTCACTCAGGATTGGACTTCCTTGGTTCTTGTGGGACATTGCTGTGTAGAAATGTATGTATGAGATGTTGAGACGGTGCGATGTGGCGTCACCAGGGTTATCTCCTATTTGGGCTGATAAAGCAGATGTTGCTCAGGGTTTTCTCTGAGATTGGACTGCTGCAAGTGTTGAAGGTCCTCAGTGTCATCTCTGAGGTGGGCCTGTCTTCCCGGTGTTATCTCCGGGTCTTGTACTGAGTGCCTCATTATGAGTGCCGAAGTTGAAACGGATTGCATGCATTTGAAACAATCATTTTCGGGGTTATCTCTGGAACTGTAACTGCACTCATTGGGGTTATCTCTAAGGTTGGTAACTACTACTCCCAGTGTTGGGACTAAGACTGAATATCTCAGGGTTATCTCCGAGATGAATCGATCTTCTTCGGTGGAATTTCCGGTATTGGAACTGCATATGCATCGGGGTTATCTCCGAGGTGGGAACTGATACTCCCGATGTGTGTTTCGGGGTTAAGACTGAACTTTCGGTAGTATCAGGACTGGATATGAGCTTTCTTCTTGGGTTATCTCTGAAAGGCGAATCTGTTCTCCTTCAATGTCAGTAACAGGTATGCAAAAAATTTTGAGTGTCTACAGATGCCCCTCTTTATCATATTCATGCAATGCAATGGCATGGATAAGATAAAGAATCCTAGAAACTTGAAATTCAACAAGATAAACATGATGCCATATGTAGCAACATGATGCAAATTTATGATGCATATGGATTATTTTTCCACATGCTGGGGATGATTGCCGGCTCCCTGTTGATTCTACCGGGGATTTGCAACGATGTCTTTGCTGACCAGATTTGACGTGTGATCCAAATATTTTAGGATGTTGACGTTGGGGTTATCACCAAAGTCCTTAATCTTTGATACAGACTTTATTCTAAAGACGTGCCTCTCGTGTACAAGAGATCTGTGGGGATAAATCTTTATCTATTTGAGGATGTGTATAACATATTCCATCATCGATCCTCCTCGATGATGTTGAGCTATCTTGGTTTGTATCGCCATGACATATCAATGTTCTGTAGGATTTACTGCCAACAGTATGTGTTGTCAGGGCTGCCTGACCTTCGCTGACATGTACGTCAACGGATAAAACACCTTGTTGGGTAGACTGCAAGGCTGCTTGACCTCGCTGACGTGTGAATCAATGGATAAACACCTTGTTAGGCGCGATCGTTAAGGTACGCCTTGACCTTAGGCGACGTGTGAATTAACGGATAAACACCTGTTGAAGCGATCATCGAGGTTTCTTGACCTTCGCTGACGTGTGAATCAACGGATAAACATGCATTGTAACCCCCACCGGGGATCTGCTTGATCCTCGCTGATGTATGAGTCAACGGCTGAAATCATCGGATGGCTTTCGACGCTTCGTTGGATTTACTTGCCAACGGTTACAATGATGTCAAGGCTGCTTGACCTTCGTTGATATGTGCATCAACGGATGACAATGCGTGATACCCCCGCCGGGGATATTTACTTCAACATATGAAAACGCGTGATGCCCCCGCCGGGGATATATACTTCGACATGTGAAAATGTGTGATGCCCCGCCGGGGTCATGTACTTCGACATATGAAAATGTGTGATGCCCTCGCCGGGATTATGTACTTCGACATATGAAAATATGTGATGCCCCCGCTGGGGATATGTACTTTGACATATAAAAACACGTGATGCCCCCGCCGGGGATATGTACTTCGACATATGAAAATGCGTGATGCCCCCGCCTGGGTCTGCTGAGTAAAATAGGGCGACGACCTTGAATTGGTAGCATTGGACCTACGTAAGGTATTGTCGAGTGTAATTTGTAACGTATGAAAATGCGTGATTACCCTGTGCTTGGGCGAATACCAATGAGTGATGTGCAAACCCAAGATTTAGTCTAAGAGAACCAGGATTGTAAGCCATTCTTCTTAATCGCGTATCGTTTTTATTCCTGATTTGGCCTTTTTAGCTTGTGAGAACTCCTTTGCAACTCGAACTGGACCGAGTCGGAGGGGTGGAACCCATATAGGGGTGCCACAGTACACTCGCAGGTTGGCTGTGTGGACACCGAGCCGGTACCGTGGCTATCAAATGCCTACATGTTGCTTTTATAAGTCATTTTCAAGTTGCACCGCGAAGGAAATCCGAGAGCTCTTCTTTAGATCTGCTGAGTTCGGGCGACTTTCTGTAAATTCTGTCACCGCACAAGTGTCCTACATTGTCCTGGTAACGTATGCATGTCTTCTTTTCCAGTTTTTATCCATTGGAAAATGACTTATCACATGAAATGCATCTAAACACATAATAGTGAATATGCATGCTCAAATGACTTGATAAAAAATATTCAACATTATAAATGTTAGTATTAAACCATGTTGAACATAATGATATGAAAAAATTTGACTTTTGAGATAATCAAATTGGCACCTATTCTGTTATTTCTTATCCTATTTGAGGACAAATGAGTAAAAGGTAAAAATGCAAAGTAATCCTGGTAATTAAACTACCCTTATGGATTGATGACTTTGACTTTTTAATGCGTATAGTATATATATGACTGTGGGCAGGTGTGCTACTGAATGGCCACCTAGTCATGCCTATGTGCATGTGGATAGTCCTATTTAAACCATAGCACTTGGTAGCATTGATAAGTTTCGACACAGGGTGAACCAATGGCTTTACGGGCATCACAGGATCGATCCTCACCGCAACAAGTGTGAGGGCCAATTAAAAACTGGTCTGTGTGGCCACAGATCGCACATTTCTGGGCGGAGCCATGTCTTAGGCCGAGCCTTTGCGCAAATCCTAGTCCGGGGTGGGGAGACTTAGTCTGACTGCGGTTGGGAAACTCCACATTAATAAAAAAAAAAGATACTCCTATTTACAAAGGGGACTATGGCAAAAAATTTCAAAATGTAGTCATTGAATATTCATGCATTTTTAACTATACTGTAGATGTATGTTAAAGTAATGCATGCATGCATGTAGTCATAAAATGCATTTTTAAAAGAAAGCTCCAAGTTAGACATTACCACACCCTTTCTGAGGTGATTTGGGGACTTTTGTCCAGATATTATGGATCTGGATCAGTTGAGTAGTTCCCGCAGGACCACTTTGGGTGTACGGAGGAGGGCTTATGAAGTGCCTCGACCTCGTTCTGCCAGACAGCCTCGTCGATTGGTGGAGGCGATGATACGTCCAGTCCAGGTTGATGTACCGGATGTCGAGGACGAGGAGGAGGATGTTCCGGTTGCGGATTCTACTCCTGCTGCACATGTTCCCCGTATGGACCTCCCGAGTATTCAGGTGGCAAACCCAAAGCTTCTGGGTGATTTGAGTCGACATCCCTTGATGTACTTGCACGCAAACAAGGTATCAAGTTAGATCTTAATCTTCATTCTTTCCTATTGATGAGGAATAAAGGATTTGGATGTCGATTTGCATATCATGTAGGTTCTCGACTTTACACAGCCTCAAGGGAATTGGTTCATTATTCACTCCATGTACTAGGATTTGCATCCTGACTATAGAGCTATTGTGCATGACTGAGGATTTGGGGCGTTCTTTTCCATCCTTCCCCATCGTTGTCCCTGGGGTTACCTCAGGGAATTGTCTGAGCGCTGGTTTCGCCAGACTCAGTCTCTCTATTTGTTGGACTATGAGGTGATGATGATGCCGAAGGATTGGCGGTTTATCACAAGTATGGAGTTTTGTGGGGCACCAGTGCCTTGCACGACATATATTACCCCGACTACCGTCAGATCCTTTCCAGGAGTTCCGGCGGAGGAGCTCAAGGGCAGGACCGTTCGTACGGGTCCTTTGAGCGTAGATGCTATGAGTGGGCTGTTGAGCGAGCCATACCAACTGATGTCAGAGTCAGGGATTGCATTCTTCGGTGATTATTCCTGATGATCATTAGAGGCTGCTCCATAGCAGATAACTCTTCCACGGTGTCGTTCGCTTTGATCAGTGCCAAACGACATGTGGACCGTATAGGAGAGTATGATTGGGGTTCCTACACCTTTGCCTATTTCCTCAGGGGCATGTGTATGCATTCACAGGGCTTGACCGATGTTTGGTTAGGATTCTACCCATTTCTGCTGGTGAGTATTTCTCTTATAATTTCCCATGTATAGGTTAAGAGCGTTTACTGACAGCAGATGTTTGCCTTTGTGTTGGAAGTTTTGGACCTATGAGAGGCTTCCATATTTACGTCCTATGAGTGTGTTAGGTTTAGATACCTATCCATGAGGACGACGATGGCATCATTCCATACTGGTGGAGGTCCCTGTAGCTGAGGGTTTTACTCATTGCCGCCTATAGCTGGAGTTGTTGACATCTGACGTCATCACATGGATTCCCTATTCTGGGGAGCACTTAGCCATTAGATTTGAGGATGGGTACCTGACTGGTGTCGAGTACGTGATTTCCACCCATAGGGTTCCTTTCTTTACTGATGGAGGATGAGAGCTCTATTTAGGAGAGCGTGCTATTAGAAGCACTATATGAGAGATCCATATTCCGATCTTGCCTCCTGTCAGGCGTTATTGGCCTGTGTCACAGTCACCCATCATTGATATCCCATTGTTGGGTGTTGACGGTTTACCTTTGTCAGAGGGTCCCACACTTTCGGAGATATTCCAAAGCATTGGTGGTCCCCCTCAGATTATTGGAGCCTGCACCGCGCCACTCAGTTCATGGGGGATATGGTTCCAGGATCTGTGATGATGACGGATTGGCTAGCCTGTGTTCGAGATCCGACTCATTTGACATAGATTAACAATTTGACCTAGTGACTGGACTGGGCACATTTATTTATCTGGCATTTGGGCAGAGATCCGGCAGAGGCAGATTCGTTTGCTCCTTCCAGCTCAGGTGCTGGCCCCTCAGATGACCCATTCGGCTTTGCCAGTGCATATCCTCCTTTGTATAGGCCTGATATCCCTGTTGATAGAGATCTAGTGACTCAGGAGGAGTTACATCAGGTAGACATGATTGATGATGTAGATATTGATACCATTGTCTTCTTCTGATGTGTATTCTCGTTATCTCTTTTGATAGGCCTCTGTTAGATATTGGGTGGCGTTGACCCATTCTCGCTATATCTTTTGATAGGCCTCTGTTAGTAGTAGTGCATTTATGCCCCATTTCCCTGTATTTTAAGCTGTACAACGATGATGTATATAGATGATGATATACTTAGGAATGTATGTATAGTTTTTCATTCCCTATATCATATTATCATCTATTATCTGTAATGCATGTATCATGTTATGCATATGTATGTATGTCCAGAGATATTCAGCATTGACCCCTTGATGATCTTATGATACGGCCCACACATATGTTCTCTTCGATAGTCAGCCGTATAGATCATACCCCACCATTATTAGTGGCATCTCGTCTTAGATCGTGGTATGATAGTATGTCACCATCAGACATGGTTACTGTAGATCAGCTGTTGTAGCATACTATGACCCTCTTGATATTTCAGGTTCCCGCAGGATTTGTGGAGGGCATGCTGGATCACTGGGTACCAGCGAGACAGGTTTTCCGGTTAGGGACCCAGGAGTTGACTCTGACTCTGGAAGAGTATGCACGTTTGACGATGCTGCCACTTGACAGACCTTGCGTGCATATGGCTATTGGGGACATGAGTCGACAATTCATGACCCTCAACGGACTGAGGCGTAGGGTTGTGCAGGATGAGATCACATCCGGCCACGTGATATCCCAGCATTTTCTGATTAATAGATTTGGCTCTGAGGACAGCTATGCTCGGCATTCTGAGGATTTCACCATACCAGAGGACCAATGGCATTTGGCCAGAGTGGATGCATTCTTGATGTGCATAGTGGCGTATGTGTACATGCCATGATATATGGATGAGCTAGATATCAGTGTTATCATGGCAGTGAGAGCTCTCAGGGAGGGTCGTACCATTATTCCGATGATTATGGCAGAGATGTTGAGGTCGACCACGTTTTGCAGCACTTACCCTGCAGGGGTATTTATAGGTAGTTCGATCATGTTGTACGTGTGGTTTATGTCACACTTGAGACCGATTGGGACCTTCCACCGACACGGGTACTGCTTTACCCATGATATAGCCATGTCTTACTCCTTTCATTATCAGAGTGTACAGACGCTATGTCTTGGTCGGTATTTCTAATAGAGATCAGTGATCCGTTTGACATCCTGGAGTGTACATGGCTCAACTCACCTTATAGCTTCATTACTCATGCTCTGGGCATGGACTATCTCCATTTAGCTAGTTTGAGGGGCATGACTACCTACCACCCCCTGGCCATGATGTCGCAGTTTGATCAGTTCCAGGATTTTCATCCTTTTGATGGGGCGCTAGGTCAGCGTTTAGCTCTTCCCATCTTTCAGCAAAGGACTGATCCCGGGTGTATGCTTGTTGGGATCAGCGTGAGATAGCTGCTTTCTCTGTTAGCCATCCAGTACATTTCGCGAGTATTACTGCGTGGATGGAGACAGAGACTTCATCTACCGCGGAAGTATCCACGGTCTTAGAAGCGATGATTCGAGACGATATAGAGCCCATGGAGGACATTGATTCCCACATCGAGGAGGATCCATTTACTAGGTTGCCAACATCTCCTTTAGATTCTCCCAGTACTAGCACTGTTGTGATCCAGCATTCAGCACAGTACTTTGAGCAGAGTCTTCATCTGATGACCTTCGAGAGAGATCAGGATAGAGCCTTGATGTTGACAGCCCTTGATGGGAGAGACGCAACTCTATTAGAGAGAGACGAGGCATTAGCTTGTAGAGATGCCACTGTTGTTGAGCGGGATGAGGCGGATCGCTATAGATGCCTGAATAACGATCGAGAGGATAGTGCCATATCTCCGCCTGGGATGTAGAAATCACACAGATAGTACTACAGTAAGGTCCCTTACCACTGGCATGATTACAGAGATGATCACGTACATTGATGAGCGCTCCTATTACTAATTCTGAGATCTTCAAGGTGCTCAACTCCATGAATCGTAACAGGAGCCCGGGACCGGATGGGTTCAATGTGAATTTCTTTATTAGCTACTGGTTCATTGTTGAGGAAGCCTTTACTAAGGCTGTTCAATATTTTTTCACTACCAGCCGGCTGACCAAAGGGTTAAATTCAACTGCACTGGCCTTGATACCCAAATGCTCCAATCCAACTGCCTTGGTAGATTTTTACCCAATCTCATGTTGCAATACTATCTACAAATGTATAGCCAAAATACTTTCAAATAGGCTGAAAATGGTTCTACCTCTGCTTATTGACCAAGCACAATCGGCCTTTGTTAAAGGCCGAAGCATAAGTGACAACATCCTCCTGGCACAAGAGTTCTTCAAAAGTTACACCAGAAAATCTGGTCCCTCTCATTGTGCTCTCAAGATTGACCTTCGAAAAGCTTTTGATACAAATAGATGGGAGTTTCTTCTTGACATCCTTAAAGCTTACCAATTCCCACCTATTTTTGTTGGTTGGATTAAGGCCTGTATTACTTCAGCCATGTTCTCCATTAAGATAAATAGGACTCTTGCAGGATTCTTTAGGAGCTCTCGCAGGCTTCGTCAAGGAGATCCCATTTCACCGTTCCTTTTTGTTCTTGTGATGGAGATGTTTTCACTAAAAATCAAAATGGAGACATCTGCAAAAGAATTCACTTTTCATTGGAAGACCAAAGAGTGCCAACTTACTCACTTACTGTTTGCAGATGACATCCTCATTTTCTTCCATGCGAGCTTACCCTCGATCAACATTATCAATTCCTGCATACAATCCTTCTCTCTTTACTCAGGTCTGATCCCCAATTCTCACAAAAGTCAGTGCTACCTCTCTAATATTGCCCCTTCCACTGTGAATAACATTTTATCGCTGCTAGGTTTTCAGCTAGGCACTCTACCTTCTAAATTTCTTGGAGTTCCATTACTATCTCGAAAGCTATCTTCAGTAGACTGTGTCCCTCTTGTACAAAGGATTACATCAAGAATTTCTTCCTGGACTTCCAAGGTACTCTCCTATTCTGGTCGACTTCAGTTGATAAAATCTATCCTTTGCTCCTTCCAAACCTACTGGTGCAAACACTTCATGCTTCCTAAGGCTATCTCCGGGAAATTCATTCCCTCCTCGGCAAATTTCTGTGGAAAGGGCCAACCTTGTGCAAGTTCGGGGCTAAAGTGGCATGGTCTCATATCACATTACCCACCAGCGAAGGGGGATTAGGCATCAAGAACATTCTTGATTGGAATACTGCTTTATTGTTGCAACACTTCATTCAAATTATCAATCATGATATGAAGTCTCTTTGGGCATAATGGACTCAAGCCACCCTCTCGAATGATAAGTCAATATGGCAGGTAAAGGTAAGCCAAGACTGCTCTTGGACTTGGAAACAAATCCTCAAACTTCGTCCATGTGCTCTACAAAATCTGAAATACATTATTGGGTATGGAAATCATACTTCCCTTTGGTATGATCCTTGGTTGAATGGAGTCTCTATCAACCCCTCTACCACACTACTGTCAAATTCTGGTCTTCCAGACTCTACAAAGATCATCCATATGATCTCAGACTCCTTCTGGAATCTCCCAGCCAGCAACCATCATGAAGTAATTCTTTTTCGACAGCAATTTCTTCAATTTTCCATCCCTCCTCGGCAGGATGACCATATTTTGTGGGATACACATGCTATTAATACAGTAAAGGCTAACCAAATATGGGATTCTATCCGGGCTAGGAAACCACTGGTGCCTTGGAGCTCTATCCTTTGGCACAAACTCCATGTGCCACGATACTCCTTTATGATGTGGCTTGGGCTCCTTAGGAAGCTTTCTATAAATGACCGTACCAAGCACTACACTGGTCAAACATGGAATTGTCTTCTGTGTAACCAACACCCATAAACCTTTGAGTACTTGTTCTTTAAATGTACCTACTCTTCGGTAATCTTAAAATGTGCACTCGACTTAGGAAATTGGGTTTCCATCCCAATAACATGGGATGCTCTCATTGGATACCTCACTAACTACCAAGGCTCTAAGCTGACCAAGAATATTTTGAGCCTCACTATAGCCACATGCTTCTACAAAGTTTAGGAGTCTAGGAACACAAAGATGCACAAGGGTACCACTATTCTGTTAGAGTTTATGCCCTAGAGGCCAATTATTTGATATAATTGCTTAACGTTTTGATATTATATTTGATTGAATAAATATATGATTTTATTATGGTTTTATTTACTGCATAATATAATTGTTAACATAATAAAATTCCTTAGAATAGTGATACAAATTATATAGTTTCAAGTATGTGACTTGAACATGAGATTATATATTACCATTAGTATCGGTGTTCTTAAATGTCCCTAATCGAGTATCATTGTTGATGGGACAACAATGATGCATGGAGACTAATAATATGTGGATATTTGATGACCAAATCTCATTGGTCATAAATATATGAGATATTAAGTCAATGCATAGGTACATGTTGAGAGAACGATGTCTTTGGACGGACCCACCATGAGAATTCTATATGGAGCATTATCGCGAAGTGTCGTTAGCAATTCTCATAGTGACAATGATGTAATGGTCCTCAGGAAGCACGAAATCGCTATATATTACTACGAGAATTTATGTACTTTGATATCATCAAATGTCACCTTTAATAGGGTGGACTATAAAGGTGATTATTGGGTTCATCATTAATCGTGTGAGAAATATGAGTGATCTAGATGGAATTTAACCATCCTATATATTATGGGTGATATCCATAGGCCTCTTGATTGAGTAGGACTATGAAATGCATGGCCATGCTCAAATAGTGATTTGTTTTATATAGTCTACTCATTGATCAAGAAAACTCAGATTAAATTATGAAAAAGTATGACACATTCCATGACTCGAGTTTAATCTAGGATATTAAGGTTAAAAGGATTAAATTACATTGAAACATTGGTCACGAAAAGGTTGCATCGAATCATCGATCTTATTATTACTTGGGTAGCGGTGATGCATTACTAGATGCCGCTCCCATTTATAATTTTATAATATGATTTTAAAATTATTACAACGTAATAATAACTATAGGGTCACACACATAGAACGTTATTTAAAAGGAATTAATTTAAATTTTAAGGATTTAAATATATTAATATGATTAATAGTATTTAAATCACAATTTAAATTAAAAGGATATTTAATATATATGTATATTAATTAAGTAAGACTTAATTAAAGATATATATATATATATATATATATAAATTTGAATTTATAAAATTAGGTTTTGATTTGATTAATTCCTTTTAACTACTATATATATGATATATAATGACTACTTAGGGTAAGATATCATAATTGAAAACCCTAGCCGCTCTTAGAGAGAGACTAGAGAAAAGCAGTTTGGAAAATCCATTCCTTTTGGTGGCTAGTCTGCTTGAAGTCCTTCTTATTGCGAGAATAATCGTTCGACGGTTTGATGCGGCGTTCGATAATGGATACCGTGAAGGCGCAATCGGTTTGTATTGCGTTGGAGATTCGAGGCATGATCGGTTTGATTCTCGTTTTGTTTATATCTGGTATAATCTCTAAACCTCTGAATTAATTGATTTTCGCATGGATCTGTTTTTGGGTTTGAAATTGCTTTAAAATTTTAATTTCCGTTGTGCGTTTACGTAAAGCCCAGCGGTGGTATCAAAGCTACTTGCGAAAAGATTAATTGATTACGTGTTTTAATTGTATTCGATATATATGATATATGATGATGCATGTTCTAGATATAAAATTGAATATATGATATTCCGTTGAATGTGTATTCTCTTTAATCGGTGGAATAACAATATAACTATTCTAATCGGATTAGAAGCATGAAGAATCGTTTTAATATGATTAATCGAAAGCGGAAATATATGATAAATTATGGGTGTCTTTGTTATTCGTTTTAATATGATTAAATAAAGCGGAAATATATGATAAATTCAGGTGTCTTTGTTATTCATTTTAATATGATTAAATCAAAGCGGACATATATGATTTGTTATTCGATCGGTAGGACCACTTGCTTGGAAAGAGACCCCCATGGACCCCCGATAAATGGCCTTACGATGGTCGTGTCCCCTATATTTTATATATAGTTTTCTTTAATTATATATAAATTGTTATGTGCTTATTGTGATATGCATGGTGCAGATTATGGCCTTTTGACCCATAGGTTAGTGGTTTTGGTTTTGAAATACGGCTTGCATGTCGTGCCTTTCTATAAATTCTAATGTAATATCTTCTTCTCATCTAATTCCCCCCTCGAATGTAACTCGAGGTTTCTTTATGTCATGTAATAATCGTAATTGATGAAGATGTCAAGATGGAGAACACAATGGAAAGATGATGATGGAGAGGAGGCATGCTAGAGGAAGATCCAAGGAAGTTATTTATTTTAAGATCTTTTACCACCTTAGATTGACCTTGATCTTTCATTAGCTTGAAAAGATTGACGATTGGATTGGGCCATAAGCATGACACATTTAATTTTGCACTTTATTTATGCTTGTATGTGATATGATATGATTAATAATGTGCATGCTTAACAAGATTAAAATTGGTGAGATCTAAATTAATAAAATCCCTCATTAAATTATTAAGTCTAAATCAGATGCCTTCCAATGAATAACACTCATCAAGACCTTGATCAATAGATGTAGGTTTGCCAAAACAAAGTACCCTATTTATCTAGGTAAGATGCGATAGGATAATTGTGATATCCAAACTATTAAAATCATTGGGCCCGACTTAACTAAGTTATCTCAATAGGATTGTGGACTTAGAGGCATAGAGTTTGGTTGGTACCATTAGATGGACTAGAAACAAATGTTGTTTACCAAACTATCCAGGAGTTATATATATGATATAATTGACAAAGGGTTGTCTACCTAAATAATTATGTTTTGAGAGAATAGCCAAAGCTAACTTAAGGCATAATGAAATATGGATCTTGGCTCACTAGAAAGATTTAATAGAAAATGCTTTAGAATTAATGGTGAGGGCTATTAATTTGAATAAAATAGTGGAGGTATATTTTGAATGTACTATTATCAATTATATAATATCAACTCGTAATTTGACTTATTATTGTTGCACTTATAAATTGTAGATATCAAATGGCAAACAACAACAACACAAATAGTCTTTCATTACGATCGGTCCTTGAAAAGGACAAGCTAAGTGGAATTAATTTCCTTGATCGGCATAGGAACTTGAGGATTGTCCTCAAACAAGAGCGTAAGCTATATGTCCTTGATGGGCCCATTCTGCTGACACCGGTGTCCTTTTGCACTACGTCACGAGCACAATGCTTACAAGAAGCATCAAGATGATGCTCTGGATGTGAGTTGTGTCATGCTAGCAACCATGAACGTTGAGCTTCAGAAGCAACATGAGTTGATGGATGCTTATGAGATGATCGAGCATCTCAAGAAATTATTCGAAGGGCATGCTCGACAGGAGAGGTATGATACAAGCAAGGCGTTGTATCACTGCAAAATGGGTGAACGTGATCCAGTTGGTCCACATGTGCTGAAAATGATTGGGTATATTGAGTACCTTGATAGGTTGGGTTTTCCAATCACTCCGGAAGCCCAAACTGACCTTGTTTTGCAATCTTTGAACAGCGGCTACTCTCAATTTGTTATGAACTATCTTATGAATGAAATTGAGAAACCCCTTACTGAGTTGTTGAGCATGTTAAGAAGCTGAGAACAACATGAAAAAGGCGGGGACCCGCTCCCATAATGATGGTGCAAAAGGGGAATGCTAAGGGAAATTGGAAAGGCAAGAAGAAGATGGGATCTAAATCTTTGCCAAACCCAATTCCAAAACCAAGCAGGGCTTTAAAACCTAAAAGGTGGGGTGGCTAAAGAAGGTGAATGTCATACGTGAAAAACACAGACCTTTGGAAAAGGCTGTCATGCTTATCCGGAAGAAGTGAAGAAAAGAAAAGGAAATGCGACTTAGATTCAGGTATATATGTTATAGAAGTCAACTTATCTACTTCTACATCATGGGTATTGGATCTTTGGATGTGGTTCTCACATTTGTGTTAATGTCCGGGGACTCAGAAGGAGTAGAACTTTAAGCGAAAGGAGAGGTTGACCTACGAGTTGGAAATAGAGCAAAAGTTTCTTTGCCTTTGGCCGTAGGAACTTATCATTTATCTTTGCCTTTGGGCTAGTTTTAGAATTAGAAGATTGTTATTTTGTGCTGCTTATAAGCAAAAACATTATTTACATTTCTTGTTTGGACAAGAAAGGTTTTCATTTATAATAAAGAACAATCGTTGTTTGTTTTACTTAAATGATATTTGTTATGGTGTTGCACAATTGTTTAATTGGTCTCTATATTCTTGATTTAGAAATGCCTATCTATAACATAAATACAAAACGATTTAAATCAAATGATTCAAATCCGACATATCTCCGCCTTGTCGTTTAGGCCATATAAATGAGAAGCACATATCAAATTCCATAAAGATGGGTTCTTGGATTCATTTGATTTTGAATCATATGAGAAATGTGAGTCTTGTTTATTAGGCAAGATGACTAAAGCCCCTTTCACTGGACATAGTGAACGGGCTAGCGATGTATTGGGACTTATATATAGTGATGTATGTGGACCCATGAGTTTGTTAGCAAGAGGTAGGTTTTATTACTTCATTACATTTACTGATGACTTTAGTAGATATGGATATGTGTATCTTATGAGACACAAATCCGAATCCTTTGAAAAGTTCAAGGAATTCAAGAATGAAGTTCAAAACCAATTTGGTAAAAGTATAAAGCCCTTCGATCCCGTCGAGGAGGTGAATACTTAAGCCAAGACTTTGATGACCTTCTAAAGGAGTGTGGTATTATATCACTGACTCACTCCACCGGAACACCATAATGGAATGGTGTATCGAGAGGAGGAATCGAACCTTGTTGGACATGAATACGATCAATGATGAGTCATCGCAGATCTTCCAATAAGCTTCACGGGTCATGCCCTAGAGACAAGCTGCATTCACACTTAACAGGTGTTCCTACAAAGGCGGTTCGAGAAGACACCATATGAAATGTGGTGGGAAGCGTCCTAGTATGTCGTTCATGAAGATTTGGGGTTGCGAGGCGTTAAGTAAAACGCGTCAATTCGACAAGCTCGGACCCAAATCGACAAATGTAATTTTTGTGGGATACCCAAAGGAAACAAAAGGGTATTATTTCTACAAACCTTCCGAGAACAAAGTGGTTGTTGCTCGAATCGGTATTTTTCTAGAAAGAGAATTTGTCTCTAAAAGGAAGCGGTGGGAGGAAAGTAGAACTCGAAGAAATTCGAGAACCACAAAATATCATTGAACACGAGTTGGAACATGAAGCGGGAACCACAAGAAATTGTGGAAAGTGAACACCGCTCAAATTACACACGTCATTCGTAGATCTCGGTAGGACACGCCAAGAGCACGAGAGATATTATGGATATCTTGTGACTCAAAAGCGGCGATGTGATGCTCATAGATCAAGATGAGCACGCTTCCTACCAAGAAGCTATGAATGGACCAGATTCGAGAAATGTCTTGAAGCCATGAAATCGAGATGGACTCCATGTATACTAACCAAGTATGGACTCTGGTTGATCCAATAGAAGGGGTAAAACCAATTAGGTGCAAGTGGGTTTTCAAGAAAAAAACCGACATGGATGGTAATGTACAAACCTATAAAGGTCATTTGGTAGCAAAAGGTTTCAAACAAATTTAAGGTGTTGACTATGATGAAACCTCTCTCCGGTGGTAATGGTTAAATCCGTGAGGATCTTACTTGCTATTGCGACTTTTTTATGATTACGAAATCTGGCAGATGGATGTCAAAACTACTTTCCTTAACGGAAATCTCCTTGAGGATGTGTATATGACACAACCTGAGGGTTTTGTCACTCCAAAGGATGCTGGAAAGGTATGTAAGATGCAGCGATCCATTTATGGATTGAAGCAAGCCTCTCGGAGTTGGAATCTTTGATTTGATGAAGCAGTCAAAGAATTTGGCTTTATTAAAAATGAAGATGAACCTTGTGTATATAAGAAGGTTAGTGGGAGTCACATTGTATTCCTAGTATTATATGTTGATGACATATTAATTATTGGGAATGACATTCCTTCCTTCTACATTTGTAAAAACATGGTTAGGAAAATGTTTCTCCATGAAAGATTTGGGCGATCTTTTACATTTTAGGTATCAAGATCTATAGAGATAGATCAAGAAAATGCTTGGCCTAAGTCAAAGTACATATATTGATAAAGTGTTGAAAGCGGTTGACATGCAAGAAGAAGCGAAAAGGAAACTTACCGTGACTCATGGTGTAAAGATCTCTAAGGCCCAATGTCCTAAATCACAAGATGATGAGAGCGTATGAGAAAGATCCCTTATGCTTGGCAATTGGATCTATTATGTATGCAATGATATGTACTCGTCTCGGATGTCTCAGTATGCTTTGAGCATGATGACGAGATACCGATCGAATCCGGTGAAGGTCATTGAAAGCGATCGAGAATATCCTCAAGTACACGAAAAGGACTAAGGATTCATTCTTGGTATATGGAGGTGAAGGCGAACTAGCGGTAAAGGGTTACACGGATGTTAGTTTCGACCGACAATGATGACTATAAGTCTCGGTCGAGTTTTGTGTTTTGCCTTAATGGTGGTCTTTGTTAATTTGGAAAGTTGAAGCGAAGAGCGATGGTCGATTCTACTGTGAGAGAATTTGTATATTGTCGCTTCTAGTGCATGCGACCCGAGGAGGTCAGTATGGATTAAAAAGTTCATCATCGAACTTGGTGTTGTTCCAACCATTGTTGATCCGGTTGCTCTATCTTGTGATAATAATGGAGCCATTGCACAAAGCTAAGGAACCCAGATCTCACCAACGATCCAAGCATATACTTAAGCCGGTACCATCTCATCAAGTGAAATCATTGATAGAGGAGATGTACATATAGGAAGAGTGCCAACAGATGATAATGTTGCAGATCCACTAACAAGGCTTTGTCGTGAAGGCTACAGCTGACGGTCACACTAGTTCCATGGGTATTAGATACATGAGTGATTGGCTCTAAAGTGCAAGTGGGAGATGACATTAGAGTTTATGCCCTAGAGGCCAATTATTTGATATAATTGCTTAACATTTTGATATTATATTTGATTGAATAAATATATGATTTTATTATGGTTTTATTCTTTGCGTAATATAATTGTTAACATAATAAAATTCCTTAGAATAGTGATACAAATTATATAGTTTCAAGTATGTGACTTGAACATGAGATTATATATTACCATTAGTATCGGTGTTCTTAAATGTCCACTAGTCGAGTATCATTGTTGATGGGACAACAATGATGCATGGAGACTAGTATGTGGATGATTGATGACCAAATCTCATTGGTCATAAATATATGAGATATTAAGTCGATGCATAGGTACATGTTAGAGAACGATGTCTTTGGGACGGACCCACCATGAGAATTCTATATGGAGCATTATCACGAAAGTGTCGTTAGCAATTCTCATAGTGACAATGATGTAATGGTCCTCCGACACGAAATCGCTATATTACTACACGAGAATTTATGTACTTTGATATCATCAAATGTCACCTTTAATAAGGTGGACTATAAAGGTGATTATTGGGTTCATCATTAATCGTGTGAGAAATATGAGTGATCTAGATGGAATTTAACCATCCTATATATTATGGGTGATATCCATAGGCCTCTTGATTGAGTAGGACTATGAAATGCATAGCCATGCTCAAATAGTGATTTGTTTCATATAGATCTACTCATTGATCAAGAAAACTCAGATTAAATTATAAAGAGTATGACACATTCCATGACTCGAGTTTAATCTAGGATATTAAGGTTAAAAGGATTAAATTACATTGAAACATTGGTCACGTAAAAGGTTGCATCGAATCATCGATCTTATTATTACTTGGGTAGCGGTGATGCATTACTAGATCTTGGCTCAACATTTATAATTTTATAATATGATTTTAAAATTATTGCCAACGTAATAATAACCTATAGGTCACACACATAGAAGCGTTATTTAAAGGGAATTAATTTAAATTTTAAGGATTTAAATATATTAATATGATTAATAGTATTTAAATCACGAATTTAAATTAAAAGGATAATTTGTATATATGTATATTAATTAAGTAAGACTTAATTAAGAGATATATATATATATTCGGATTTTATAAAATTAGGTTTTGATTTGATTAATTCCTTTTAACTACTATATATATATGATATATAGCGACTACTTAGGGTAAGATATCATAATTGAAAACCTAGCCGCTCTTAGAGAGAGACTAGAGAAAAGCAGTTTCGAAAATCCATTCCTTTTGGTGGCTAGTATCGCAAGTCCTTCTTATTGCGAGAATCGTTCGACGGTTTGTGCGGCGTTCGTGTGAATCTTAGTAGAGAGGCATAATCGGTTTGTATTGCGTTGGAGATTTGAAAGCGCGATCGGTTTGATTCTCGTTTTGTTTATATCTCTGGTATAATCTCTAAACCTCTGAATTAATTGATTTTCGCATGGATCTGTTTTAGGGTTTGAAATTGCTTTAAAATTTTAATTTCATTTGTATGCGTTTACTTATGCCGAAGCCCAACATATTCCACCTCGGTCCCTTGCAAAAGACACTATAAATCTTATAAAATCAAGACTCTCTTCTTGTAAATCTTTTATCAAGGCTACTAATTGTAATCACTACTGTAATTGGTTGTTAACTTACTAGAATGGTCGGGATCTCTTCCTTGTATCGTATCCTCATCTTTGATCCTTAGATGATGTTACTATATTCTGGGGTATGCCTCTTCGCCACTGTACTTTTGGTCTTTTAATACAAACAAATTTAGCAAAAAAAAAGAGGTCAGAGAAATCAACCACGGCGAGGCAGCAAGAGGGCTGCGGGTTGGGGGGGGGGGGAGATCGGAGGGAGAGAGCAGAGGCTGGAAGGAAAGACAAAAATAAAAAGTATGGGTGGGGTTGGGCGGGAGACAAAAGCGGAAGGAAAGAGTGATAGAAAAGGAAGGAAACAGTAGGACGGGCTAACGGTGGAAAGGGTTGAAGAGAAAAGGGAGAGAAAAGTCTAGAGAGAGAAACATGGTACACATGTAGTTGGAAGACATGGTACACATAGCTATTGAAATTGAGAAGTAGCTCAAGAGGAGAGGTTGTGAGACCCCGAATTTTATGAAGTAAAAGTATTTAATTTTTCTATTTTGGTAAATAGTTAAATTGATAAAAGTTTAAAGTTAAGGGTAATATGTGAAATATTTTTTTTTCAAAGTAAGCAAATTGATATAAAATATTTGTTGTGTCGGGGAATATTCGATTAGTCGGAGAATATTCTTTTTTTTTAGAGAATATTCGTACGACGGTACAATCATTGGTGGACCCCACAATGGAATTATTGTCGGATTGAGAAAACGACAAACATATTTTTATGAAAATAACGACGGAAGTTTTACCGTTAACTGTTGAAACACCCGGTGTTAAAAGTACAGTAATACGCGTGGTTGCATAGTACCACACACTATTGATTATTGATGCTTACGTGATAAGTCACTCAATTTTGTTTTATTAGTATTATTAATGTAATAAAACAGAAAATCTTTTTATATAAAACAGAATACTTTTATAAAGTTATTCTATAAATAGAATATATTATATTCTATTATGCATAGTGTTTTGCATAGTAAAATCTTTTATATAAAAAGAATACTTTTATAAAGTTATTCTATAAATAGAATATATTATATTTTATTATGCATAGTGTTTTTGCATAGTAAAATCTTTTTATATAAAAGCAGAATACTTTTATAAAGTTATTCGTTTTATTAGATTATAAATAGAATATATTATATTTTATTTAAAAGATTTTGCTTTAAATATGGACCGTCCGATTAAAAGTAAATCAATCTGGACGGTTCATGAATTGAATTCTTATGCGATCCATTCTTCTATAAATAGATGCTCATTCCTTCATTATTTCTTCTTAATTCTTTGAAACTCTAGAGAGAGAAACTATAGAGAGTTCTTCTCTATAATCTTGGCGTATTTCTTTAGAGTTTAAGAAAGCTTTGGCGTAGTGCAAGTTTTTTTCAAGTATATTCCGCCCTACCAATTGAGAATACTTTTCTTTTTAAGGTAGGGATATAATTGTCGTACTAAGTAAAGGATATCATTATTATTTATTATTACATTGGAATAACTCATGATACGTGGACTACCCTATACTTGGTGAAATTCTTACATTATTCCATTCTTTATTATTATGTTAGAATAACATGTTTATGCAAGTATCGCATACATGGTGAAATTCTTCTAATATTTTGTTCTTTATTATTCGCCGGAATATCACATGCATGCGTTTACCGGACTGGTTCCATTATTTATTATTCTCCGGAATATCACATGCGCGCGCGTTCTGGTGGGACACAGTTCCATTATTTATTATTCATTTGGGAATAACACGTCCGATGCGATCTATCGCATGCATGGTGAATCTTACATTATTCCATTCTTTATTATTACATTGGAATAACTTCGCACATGTGGATTACCACATGTATGGTGAATGATCCTTCTTATTCACACGAATAGTATTTTCATTAAAAAGGGGTTTACGCCTTGAGAAGCGATTCGTAATTTTCCGACCCTCAAAATTACGGAAAAATTTGAAATGATAATTTGATGAGTTTTCTAGATTGTGTCCAAAAATGGCGATTTTTGGATGTATAGATTAAGAGTTATGGATTTTATGGGAAAAGACTATTTTAAAAGTAAACCCTTATAACTCGTGGTTAACTCCAAAATTAGTAAAATTTTTATTGGGAGTACATGTATATACCAGGAGTATACCTTGTAAATTTTAGAATTTTTGGACAAAAGTACAATTTATGATAAATGTCTAAATATTCGGCAGTTTTAGCCATATGAAAAATAGTAATTGAATTTTTAAAAATTCCAAGAAAAATATATGTTCATTATGGGACTATATCCTGCTAAATCCCAGAGAAAAAATATTTTTGGGACTGATTTGGTATTTTTCATGAAAATAGTTTAGTTATGAATATATGAATTAAATATGTTATGTGAAGTAACAAAATTGGAAAATAGGATTTTATGGCTTGGAAATCCTATATAAGGTATATGCAGATCTTTGTTAAGGGTTTTGGTTATTATTGAACGCTGGATAAGTTGTATTATAAATATTTAATATTTATCCTTTATCTCATTTGATTGATTCTTTATATCATTGTCATTATTCTCATGCTTATATTATGTTGAAAGTCATCTGTGGCCTGTAGTGCATAGATGGACTTGGTATGATTATGATCGAGGGATTATTCGGTATAATCATGGTAGTAATGTTATAAATGATGTGGAAAAAGTCCTCATTGGCCCGTAGTGCATTGATGGGCCAGTTTTTGGTATGATTATGGCTATGGATTCTCTTGATCAAGGGTGCAAAGATGAATTATTTTATAGCATGATCAGGACCGTTGATGAAAACACGATTATCTTTGGCCCGCAGTGCATGGATAATTCGTGGTCGTAATAATAAAGAATATCCTTGGCCTGTAGTGCGGGGATGATTCGATGATGTGGATTAATTATTGAGCTGAGTCTCAGCAATGAAATATTAATTCATGGATGTGATAATAATGAATATCATTGGTCGTAGTGCATGGATAATTCATGGATGTGATATTAACAAATATCCTTGGACGTAGTGTAGGGGTGATTCGATGATGTGGATTATTTATTAAGATGAGTCTCAGCATTATTGGTTTTACAGTTGTATATCTTTGGCCGTAGTGCAAAGATGAATTTAATTAGTATGATTATGAACAAGAATTATGATTTGGTATAACTATGATTTTTGATTTTTTAGGTGAAGATAGGTGATTAAAATTATCTTCGTCCTGGGTGCGAAAAGGGAATTTAGAATCACAATTATGATTATGAGTTATTCATATGGTTGTGGACAAGAATTTTTGATTGATGTTATAGGGATAAAACATTATCGGTGGACTTTTAACATAGAGAAGATAATAGATCTGATGGTCTATTTGACTCTTCTAATGGATTGCTCGTTCCGCTGCAACTATGGTTGAAAAGTTTTATCATCTACCATATGTTCTAAATCTCTAATTTATTATTGATGAAAGCTATTGATAATGTAGTTATATTTAGTCATGATATTCTTTACTGGGCTAGTTGTGCTCACCCTTTTGCTTCATAATTCCTTTCAGGTAATAAGAGTGTAGCTGGGTCGAGCGGGGATAACAAGGGAATTGCACGGTGGTCTATAGTTGTTGAGGTTCTCCCTAAACAGTATAGAAAAGTGTGTTGTATTCTATACAACATTTAGTAGTTATATTTGCTGAATCAAATAGGGTGAGGTGAACCCAACTTTGGAAGGGTGTTTTGCAACTATCATACAAGATGTCTAATGACATACATCCTCGTGTTATCATAAGACAGGGTTGTGTGCATCCACTTCCTGAGTATATCTATGGGCACTACCTATATGATCTTGGAGTTTATTTGAAATATAATATTCACTTGGAAATAGTGGAGATAGTTATATGTCAAGAGAAGACTCACCATTGGAAAGAAGATGATAGTAATCTTCTCGTTTTTCTTTGGGGTCTATTGGGTCAACCAAGGATAATTCTGTGGCCATATGATATCTATTATAATCTAGACGCATGGCCTCCCATTTACGAAGGTTTCCTTGAGCACTTCCCAAAGATTTTAATTTCTAAAACAGTTTTTGACTATAGTTTTATGTAAAGTACCATTGTAAGGTTGTGGTCGAGGCACCATGAGAGTTGCATACATTTGTATTAAAACTCACAGTTAACCATGGTCGTATTCTATATCTGATTACTCAATGATTAATATAAATGAAGTTGTATTTGAATTTTGTACCATGAATCTGGCGACTCAGAATGGGTGATGTATACCTAATTTTGGGGGCGTCACAGAGGTAGCCATCGTTCAAATTCCACTACGGGTTCATCTTGGAAACATAATGGTGTGAAGTGAGAGGAAAAACCAGCCGTGAGCAAACTAAAAGCAGAACAAAAATTGGAAATGACTAATCGTAGAAGTTAAGGTAAAAATGAATCTTCCTTTAGTCGTAATCGTGATATTAAATGTTTCGAATGCCAATGCATGACGTATATCGAGCTAGTGTCTGAATCAATGGACTATGTTGTTATTTAATAATGGAGAGGTGGATACCGAGGATACTATTAGCGATGTTGATTCTATACCGCCTTTGGAGCAGGTAGATGAAAGGGAAATTGCTATCCATGGTGAAGTGTTGGTTACGAGTAGAGCTCTTAGCAAGCAAGTGAAGGAAAAAAGTATGAAGCAACTAGAAAATCTCTTTCACATTAGATGCCTTGTTCATTGGAATATTTTTTATGTAGTGATTGATGGTAGGAGTTGTACCAATGTGGAAAGTACTACGATGGTGAAGAAGCTAGGGCTGCCAACAACCAAACATCTTTAGTCGTATAGATTGTAATGACTCAACGACAATGGTTATATAAAAGTCACTAAGCAGGTATTGGTTCCATTTACTATTGGTAGATATGTTGAAAAAGTATTGTGCGATGTGGTTCAAATGCAGACATGCCATTTATTACTTGGGAGGCCATGAAAGTTTGATAGATGCATGAAGCATGATGGCTTTACAAATGAATATTCATTTGTAAACAATCAACGAAAAGTCACTTTTTGTCCAATGACACCGAAGCTAGTGCATGAAGATCAATTGCATTTACAAAAAGATCATATACAAAGAAAAGAAAGTGAAGTAAAGAAAAATAATGAGGGAAAAATAAGAGAGAAAAACCAACATATATGCAAAAAAGAGTGATGTAAGGAGAGCTGTATTACAAAGATCCTTTCTAATAGACTTAAGGAAGTGCTGCCCCAGATTATTAACATAGCACAGTCAGCCTTTGTTAAAGGTAGGAGTATTAGTGATAACATCCTAATTGCTCAAGAACTATTCCAAGGATACTCCAGGAAGATAGGACCTTCTAGATGTGCCCTCAAGATTGATCTTAGGAAATCCTTTGATATGGTTCGCTAGGAATTTCTTTTTGACACCCTTAAGGCATTCCAGTTCCCTGCAATCTTCATAGGGTGGATCAAAGCTTGCATCACCTCAGCCATGTTCTCTATTAAATAATTTGGCACTCTTGCAGGTTTTTTTAGTAGCTCATGTGGGCTTCGCCAAGGCGACCCACTCTCCCCTTTCCTGTTTGTCATAGTTATGGAGATGATTTCCCTTCAACTTAACAAAGCTACCTCAGCCACTGGCTTCACATATCATTCGAAGACCAAGGCTTGCAAACTTACTCACCTCTTTTTTGTTGATGATATCATCATCTTCAGCCATGCTAGCTTACCTTCCATTACTATTTTTTTTCCGCTAAGTTTGTTTGTATATTGAAAAAGAAAAGAGATAAAACAATCGCTAAGGGCATACCCCAGAAGCTTTTGATAGAACCACATGGGACAACCCCCAAAATTGACAACAAAAGACTAACAACCAAGCCAAATGAAAGAACAAGGAGCATTACTAAGCAGGACAAAAGTAAATACAAGCATGAAAACTTAAACAACCAATCACTGCAGTAGCCGAAGAGGATGCTGAAACATAGGAGGAACTACGAGTGCCAGTAGGATAAACCAGAGGGGCGAACCATATAAGCCGAACCCCGAAGCCAAAACCTGCATCCCCCAGCGTCCCGAAGATAAGAGGTCGAACCCTAAAGCCGAACCAAGATGCCAAGCCGGATGTCATTGATCCTTAGCGGCCATAAAAGTCGAACCGAGAAAGCGGACTAAAAGCTCTCGAACCCATAATGAAGCAGTAATAATTTGAACCTAAGCTTCTTTGAAGAGGCCGATCTTGCTATGGAATCCGAACTGCCAAACTGCCAAGGAAGCCGAACTGCCAACACAAAAGAAGCTGAACTGTAAATGCTACGTGTGCCAAGAAGTCGAAGTAAGTGAAACCAACCAGACCAGAACCCCCCAACTTTTAACCTGACCAAAGAGCCGAACCATGAGGCCGAACCCTTTAGCACCAGACCTGCCCTGCCTTGCCCTGCCTTGCCGAACTAGTTAAATCCTAGATGTAGGCCTCACAACCAAACACTGAGGTTAGGCCTGTTCTGAGCAGCTTTGAGGAATTTGGGAGAAGAGGATAACCTAGAATTGATGACCGTGATAATCTCCCTAGTTAAAACTCCCGAAGGCATCTTGACCTTGGTATGAACAATGGAGTTCTTAACTGCCCAAAGTTTGTATACAGATGTAGAAAAAGCAAGCTTTAAAATATCAGACCTAATAGAATTCCCTTTGAAGTGAATGACGAAATCCACTAGACTATCCCAACTTAGTTGAGTAGGAGACCAGGCACCAAATACAAGAACATAGGAGAGGACTGAAGCAGAATAGGAACATTCAAAGAACAAATGAGAGAAGGTCTCGTCCTGTGTTTCACAAAAAGGGCAACTCTTGATGCGGAAGCTAGAATAAGAAGAGAACCTATCATTTGTGTGAAGCCTGTGCCGAAGAGCCAGCCACAGGGTAAAGGAGAATCGGGGAACCTAGAAGGAGTTCCATAACATATTCGCCCAGGGAACTTTCTGAGCTCGCAGGCGAATAGATTCCCAAATATTGGAAGTTTTGACAAATTTTAGCTCAAGGTTGTCCCATAAAATTAGGTCCTCGGCAGCTGAAGGGTTAGGAATAGAGGAAAACAAGCTACGGAATTGCTGAACCTCATTTTCGTTACTAGTTCTCAATGCCCAAGCTCCTAGGGATGTGATATTGGTGATACGAACATTAAAGGGGATTCTGGAGTTGGAGAGCAGAGAAGAAGGGTTTAAGGGTTGTCCATGCATCTAGTGGTCATGTCAGAGACTGAATAGGTTGCCATTCCCAACTCTATATGAAAGGAACCAGAGAGCTATGGGACGAAGTTTAAGGATCTTATGCCATATCCATGAACAGTCCAAGGGGTTCGAGATCTACCAGAAGTTGGCCCTTGATAGAACTGAAGATTTGACCTATTTAGCCCACAAGGAAGGAGGAAAAGGGGAGATGACCTTGAGGAGGTGGAGAATTATGAGTGCTGAATTCCAATCGTTAAGATTTTTAATCGCTAGGCCACCTTCACAGAGTGGAAGGGACAGATCCTTCCACGAAACTTTAGAGCCATGTCGAAGGAGAGAAGATCCCTTCCAAAGAAATCTACACATGATAGATTGGATGGCTCTTAGAACCGATTTAAGAAGAATAAAATGGGTGGCCCAGTAAGATTGAATAGCAAATAGCACTGATTTTATCAACTACACTCTACCAGAATAGGAGAGAAAGTGGGAAGTCCACGAGGAGACTCTGGCAGTAATTCTATGAATCAGAGGCTGACAATCGGAGTGGGAAAGTTTAGAGGAAATTAGAGGAACCCCAAGAAATCTAATAGGTAAAATCCCTGGCGGAATACCCAGCAGAAGGCTAATATTTTACTTAACATCCGTCGGAACATTTGCCAGAAAACAAAAACTTTTGAGAGCATTGGGGATCAGACCGGAGAATATGGAAAAGGATTGAATGCACGAGTGGATTATTGAGAAAGAGGATAAGTCCCCATGGCAAAAAAGGAGAATGTTGTATGTGAAGCACACATGTGAAATTTTGCAAGAATCTGCTTTCCAATGACACTTAAAATTAGGCAGCAAAGTGTCCTTATTTAGAATCATGGAAAAGGCTTCCATTGCTAGTACAAACAAATAAGGTGACAGAGGATCCCCTTGCCTAAGTCCCCTTGCTCCCTTAAAATAGCCAGCTAGAGCACCATTGACTTTGACAGAAAACATAGTCGTTGTGATGCACTCTTAAATCCAATTTATGAAGATATGAGGAAAATGAAGAAGGCCCAACAGGTCCAGAAGAAATCCTCAGTCAACAGTGTCGATGGCTTTCCGAATATCTATTTTGAGATCATACCAGCGGAGGACCGGAAAGTGCTGTGGTAATTCTGAAAAGCTCCTCTTGCAAGAAGAATATTGTCACTGATGCTTCTCCCCGAGTTGAAGGCCGACTGGGCATGGTCAATAATGGATGGGAGAACTAATTTTAGCCTATTAGCAAAAGAATCTTCGCTATACATTTGTAGATTGTGTTACAGCATGAGATAGGTCTAAAGTCAGACATTATGGATGGGTTTTTTGACTTCGGAATCAAGGCAATAGCGGTAGAATTGACACCACTTAGAAGATGACTGGATAAGAAGAAAGAGTGCACAACGGCTGTGAAATCATGCCCGATAGTATCCCAGCAGTGTAGAAAGAAATTAACATTGAACCTGTCAGGGCCAGGGCTTTTATTCTTTTATATGGACAAAAGAACTGCAAGAATTTCAGAATCAAGGATTGGGTTGACTAAAGCAGCCGCCTGTGCCGGAGAGATCCTCTTGGTAATGTAATTTTTGAGATCATCACTGCCAGGATAGGAGAGAAAGGAAGACCCCAACAAATCTTGGTAAGAAATAACGCCACTTCTACGGATACCTACTGCTAGTCTTCAATAAGCTCACCGGTGCTATTGAAGATAGAGAGAATTTTTATGATTCCAATTACTCTTGATGGCGTTGGCAAAGAATTTAGTATTTTATCCCCTGGGCAAGCCAAGCTGCCCAGGATTTACGGAGCAAGAGAGATTCTTCAAGGGCGAGCTTTCCATAACAACTTGGAACAATTATCTTCTAGGGTAAGAAGATAAGAGTTCAAAGGGTCAGCATGGAAAGAAATCTGAATAGAGGCGAACTGAACCTACTGAGTACATTCACTGCTCGAAAGATTACCATTAGAAGAATTCAGGGCTACGAGGGCACTTTTGGTTCTACGTAGCTTCTCATTGAATTTGAAAAAGGGATTCCCACGGATTCTGATATTCCAATAATCCGAGACAGCAACATCAAACCCTTCTAGATCAAGCATAAAGTTAAAGAATTGGACCAAGAATTGCTACCCATTGCTCTGTCCAGCTTTTTGTGGATAAGCTTTTTAACCTGGCAATTCCACCAAGTGTACTGAGGCCCAATAACACGGATATCATATACCCCAAGAGTTTCCAAGCAATCATTGAAGTCAGTCATACCAGCATCCCAAGTATAATCACCACCTTCTTCTTCCGAGACACTCTTGATAGTGTTGAAGTCCCCAAGAATGCACCAAGTGTCCGAAGAAAGCATGGACTTCAGATCAGACCACAACTGCCGATGTTCCACTATAGAGTTCAGGCCGTAGAGAATAGAGGCCAAGATAGGGATATTTCCATTAAGGGGGTAGAGTTTAAAGTGAAACATTTGGATAGATTGGAATAGGATATCTACTCTCCAAATATTTGAATCCCAACCCACCCAAATCCTGCCATTCGGGTGGTGGTCATAATTAAATACCCAGGCCTAGTTACGGCATATGGCCCTCGAAATTATGAGGGCATTTAAAGCTTTTATTCTGGTCTCAATGAGACCCACAAAAGAGATATGGTTGTTTAACAAAAAGTTGCGAACAAAAGCCTGCTTTAGCTTCTTATTTAATCCCCTGACATTATAGGAACAAAAATATGTCATAGAGAAATGCGTAATAGATCAGTCATGAAGGGGAGGACCCCTTGAACCTTTGTTCCTCTTCTTAGAATTTGGAGTATGCTCCTTTCCAGGTCTAGACTTATGCTTTAGGTCCCTACAATCCTTCTCATCAACTTGCTTAAGCTTATATCTTAAAGGGTCAGGAGGAATGGGAAAATCAGACTCGTCACCCGGACCAAGGGGGGAAGCTATTGGAGAGAAGGCATTAGTAAAGGATACAGGGGAGAAGGAAGTTTATGACCTTTGGAAACCACATTCCATGAACCATCAGGATTGACAGGATCGGGAGAGGGGGAGGCCATGGCTTCGGAAGGAGAAGCGGAGCACGGGTCCGTGCAAGGAATAGGAGAAGGCTTTGCAACCGTCGATGTTTGATTACTGGACTCGGGGAATCAGTCTTCCCACAGTCCGATGAATCAAACATCGACAGATAGCCTCCAGTGGAGGACCACACAACATACATTCACATACATCGCGTCTCACCGTATGAAAGTGATGACATGTGCGAAGCACTAATATCACAAGCAGATATGGTGTGAAGCACTAAGTGCAATAAGGAAATGCATTCGTACACATTCATCATAAATGTAAATGCAACATCCACACACAAGCAGATAATAGTTTTGAAAAGATTGTAATAGCGTCTTAAGTCCTCTTACTGGATTCCCCAGCAGAGTCACCACCTTTCGACGTTGGGATTTTTAATTGTCCCTTTCCGTTACTTGTTCTTTGGTGTTCTCATTTTAGGTGAAATTTGTTTGAAAAAACAAGTGAAAAAGGTCCGACATGTATAATGTCGACGATGGACTGTTAAGAGTTTCCAGTTAATTTTTTAAATGGTTGTACCAACACAACCGAGAAAAGGTTTGCACATTGACCCAGTGATGTGACATTGTTAAACGGGTCGGTGAAACCAAGATTCATTAGGGTCCGGGGACTTGGTTATGTGGAGGGAAGGTGTTAGGCACCCCCCAACATCCGTGTTACCATGGTGACCACCTCTTGTCAAGAAACTATTATATGAATGTATGTGTGTGTGGGTCAATGTGCTGTTATTTGGAAGTAGTGCGAGGCCTCGTTCGCACCTATATACACAAGGTTTGAATTTATGTAAAAAATCAGTTTTTAGCAATATATGGGAGTGATGTTTTATAAAAAAGGTTTTTCAAACCCTGATGCTCAATAGTAATTGAGACCTTTTGATACTTCCATTTTATTAAGTATCCGGCTTGATTGATTTTATTTTACAGATGCGAGGCATCTGTATAAAAATATAAAATACAAAATAATGCCGACTTCTTCGTGGATATGAAAATCATCTGAAGAAATTCAGACACCGCAGAATAATTTACAAGCTGCTTGCAGCTGAAAATATCCATCACGGGAACCGAATCTAGATCCAATAGGTTGAATCTGTGAACACATGATTCCTAGGCGCACATGATAATCATAATTTGTATGAAAGTAGTAAGCGGTATATATATAAAAAGTTGTAAAATATATATATATCTGAGACATGATCACCAACGAGGAAGCACCTCCACGGGGATCGAAATGTAAATAAAGTCGTAAAAGCTACCAACCGCCACGGAGGAAACTCCAAAGTGACGAAATGTAAATAAAAAGCATACAAAGCAATCAAGCGCCACGAAGTGAACTCAAAGAGCGAGACGAATCATAAAGAAAGGCGTAAGCGATCAACCACCACTTTAATAAACTCGGTGGGGCGAATATATATATATATATATATATATATATATATATATATATATATATATATATATATATATATAAGCAATAAACGCACGGATGTAAAATTACGGCTCATCGAGCGAGTTCGACAACATTTCATATATATATATATATATATATATATATATATATATATATATAAGAAAAGTAAACGCAAGCGGATGTAAAATCCGAGGCTCACATGAGCGAGTTCGATACTTGAGTTCATATATATAAGTATATATATATATATAGCGAATAAACGCACAGGCATCAAGTCAGGCTCATCGAACAAAGTCCGACACATAGTTAATATATATAAATATATATATATATATATATATATAAAGCGAAAGAACTCCTGCATCAAGTCTAGGCTCATCGAACAAAGTCCTACACATAGTTCATATATATATAAGTATATATATATATATAAGCAAATAAACGCTCCAGACCAAAGTCTAGGCTCAATCAAGGCATAACTCGATAATGTTAGCCAATATATATGAATATATATATATATATATATATATATGTATATACAAACTGATATAAAACCATGGACCGAAGTCTGGGCAAACGCACGCAACACGACTCTCAACGTGAAGAAAGGTGTGTGCAAAGATGAAGAGAAAGACTTTAAAGTATGTGAGAAGGCTTATAGTGGGCTGCCAAAGAAGACTTCTATATCATTAAAGTGGGTATACACTGGCTTTGGTAGGTACAAAAGTAGCTATATATGAGCTCACAAGTGTTTAAAATGAGACAACACTCAGTATGGGGTGAGTACAGAGCAAATTGGGCAGGGCTTCCTTGCCGTTTTCTCTTATAAAATGGCCACCCCAAGCCCTCTATTTATAGAGGTGGGGTAGAGTACCTGCAATTGGGGGCCTGAGTACCAGAGGCTACCGGGTTGCCCGGGTTTCTCTTGTCCCGGTCGTCTCGTAGACACGTGCATTCGTGCCTTTGTAATGTCCGTTTGAACTTTCAGAATTGCAATCTGGGCATCCGATTGCGGTATACAGGACCTATTTCGGACCGCCGTTATTGAGAGTTGTACAATGGTATGAGATTAGTGTTTGTACGAAGTCATTGAAGATGGGACAATGCCCTCCGGTCTTCAAGCTTCAAATTCTATGTGTTACCCCTTGATAAGTGCTCGCCGGATTGGTTCTCCTTGATTCTTGTGGGACATCGTTGTGTAGAGATGTGTATGAAATGTTGAGACGACGTAGCGTGGCATCGCGTTGGTGAGATGACGATGTTGCCCCTCACCGGTGTTATCGCCGATTTGAAATTTGATAAATGAGGCGTTGCTTTCGGCTTCATTTGAGATTGGACTGCTGCAATTATTGAAGGTCCTCAGTGTCATCTCTAAGGTGTGCCTGTCCTCCCGGTGTTATCTTCGGGTTGATACTGAGTATCTCGTTGTGAGCACCGAGATTGAAGTTGGTTGCATTTGAAACAAGCATTTTCGGGGTTATCGCCGAAACTGCATTCCTTGGGGTTATCACCAAGGTTGGTAGTTATTCCCATGTTTGGGACTGAGACTGGATACCTCGGGGTTATCTCCAAGATTAATCGGTCTTCTTCGGTGTGTGTTCCGGTATTGGATCTGCACACCTCAGGATTATATCCGAGGTTGGAATTGTTACTCCCAATGTGTGTTCTGGGGTTGATGCTGAACTTCCAGTAGTATCCAGAATGGATATGAACTGTCTTCTAGGGTTCCCTCTTGAAAGACGAATCTGTCCTCCTACAATGTTAGTGACAGGTCTATAGAAAATTTTGAGTGTCTACAATGTCATTTTGAAGCTCGATTATCTCTATATTCTGGTCATCAATTAGGTGTTCTCATGGTCCAAACATGTAGTACTAATGTCAAGTAACACATATATAACATAATCTCAGTCCAACTATAACATAATCTCCAGATTTGATCCGGTCACACCATGTCAGAGAGCTAGTTCATACGGTTTTTGGAATTTCCAGAAACTCAAGGTCATGCTCGGATGGGCTACTTTGACCATCCACAACTTATAATCTGTTGATTTTTTAAAGGATCTAGAGGCATGGATCTAAAGTTCATATAACAGGCTACAAACTAGATACAATAACACCAACGAACTACTTAACATCTGACAAATTCATGCTTTGCAAAAACTTGTCAGACGCTGCTTAAGACTTTCTGGGTTACCCAGAAACCACTTGGTTATGGTCGATCAACCGACTTTGACCATCAATAACATGTAATCTGGACATGGTATGACCATGATTCCAGTTCCAAATTACAATCCACATGGCATACTGTGTCACCCCCAAAATAGGTATACATCACCGAGTCGCCAAAAACATGGTACAGAAACAAATACAACCTCAGTAATACAATTGTTGTGCAAAATATGACAACACATATATTGTGAGTTTGAATATAAATATTGTCTAATAGACAGTATACAAACTCAAAAGCAGTCCACATTACAATTATTGATACAATATTTTACAAAATAGTGAGGACTACTAAAACAACTATCCCGAACCATCACTCCATACCCCGGTTAGTTCCTGCTATGTTCTCACCTCTTGAGAAGAAAAATGGAACAAAAAGGGAAATAGTGAGCTCAACTAGCCCAGTAAAGAATATTATGACTAAGATAATATACAACAAATTATCAATAGTCTTCAACAGGGAAAAATCTGATAGAATATAATAGACAACAAGTTTTAGATCAACAACTGCAGCGGAAATAACAATCCATTAGAAGAGTCAAGTAGAGAATGAATTATACTATCTTCTAAGATTTAAAAGTCCATCATCAATATTTTATCCCTGTAACATCAATCAATATACATCTTGAATCAAATATTCATCTTTGCACTACAGGCCAAAGATATTCATTTGTATCATTAGTTAGTCATGTTCCTCTCAACACCTGTTCATCTTTGCACTACGGGCCAAAGATATTCATCAGTTAATCATTCATCTTTGCACTACAGGCCAAAGATATTCAGTAATATCATTATTTAGGACTAAGGATGATGAAAAATATCTTAAAGAAAACGAGTCCAGCGAGACAAAATGATAAATATTAGGGATCCGTATTACAGTTTATCCAAGTTCAATAATAGTCCATAATAACCAATTGTGAAGCAGAATTCAAAAATAAAGATCAAAACATGGATACAATCAAAGATAGTAACCATAATAGACATCTTGAACAAAAAGAAGAAAATTTCATTTTTGATTGAATAGTCTTAAGTATCACGTGAATAGTAAACCTTGAGCACAAAAAGGTAGAAAATCCACAATAAAATTCATATCAATATTCTGGCATAATGATATTGAAGAAAATAATATCATTTACTAAGAAAATAACATCCCTTACCTCAAAAGAACAGTACTTCCGGCTTAAATATCAGGTATAAGGCTGAAGAAAACTTGTACTGATGAATAGCAACTCACAAAGTATCTAAATACTCACAAAATACGCTCGATAATATAGAGAGAGAAAACTTATTTCTGGTGTGATTTTCAATTCTACCTAAGCACCCTATTTATAGAAAAAATGTTTTGAACGCCATAGCAGACTAACCTGCTACCTGATGGCTTTACCTGCTACTATTCAAGCCCACCACTTTTGAAAATAAATTTTAGCACATTTCATTTCTCACCAACCAAAAGTGGGCCCACCATATTTTTAATAAAACATTTATTTCTAAAACTTCAATAATTCATAATAAATAGCCCTTTTATCACCAAAATACAAATTTTATGTCCATTCCATAGGAAATTAAATTTCTACAACTTTGTAGAAGAAAGTTTTCCAAATTCCAAGCAGAAAATAAAAGAAATCCACATACGGACAATTTTAATACCTTCATTCAACAAAAATACCGATAAAATACTTCAACATTAATTCCATCATTTATAACCACAATAAATATATCCATCATTTATATCCACATAAAATAAATATTTCCTTATCATATAAATCAATAATTAATTATTCACAAATAATATTACAGAATCACAATAATGACAATCAGGTCGTTCCCAAGAAAGAGTGGGCTTTCCGATAAGGATTTCTCCTTATTGACGCGCAATTAGGTGACCAAACCCCTTTCCTAGACAGAACTTCCTTAGACATTGCCAATAATTCTATCTAACAATATTATTCAAATAATATGAATTATTGATCTGATAATGGAGATACTGTGCAATGACAATTATTGAAATAACAATAATATAAAATATCAACGTAGCAATTATTGAGTCAATAAAATAAAATATTAAACAGTAAATACTGTAACAATTATTGAGTAGTGTCTTTTTACGTAAGAATCAATAATTCAAACATAATGTGCAACACCGTGTGCTACTGTGCAACTACGCGTATTACTGTATTTTAACCATCGGGTATTCCAACAGTGTTAATGGTAACAACTACGCCATTATTTATAAAAACTCAAACTTGTCATTTTCTTCATCTGACCGTTTTCTGTTATGGGACCCACAAATAGTTGCGCCGTCGTATGAATATTCCCCGATAACAAGAATATTCTACGACCAAACGAATATTCCCCGACAACAATGAATATATTATAACCACTTGCTTATTTTGAAAATTTTGCATATTTCACCGATAACCAAAGCATTATATCAAATTAACACCTTATTATTCACAATAATAAATAGAGGAAATTCGATTTTATTCATTAAAAAGTTGGGGTCTTACAACCTCCCCTCCTTATGAAATTTTGTTAAAATTGACATACGTACCTGGTGTTTCGAAAAGGTGAGGATACCTTGCTTTCATTTCTGATTCCAACTCCCAGGTCATTTCTTCAATAGCGTGGTTTCTCCACAAAACCTTAACTTGTGGTATAACCTTGGTGCGTAGGACATGCTCTTTCCTATCCAAGACCTTAACAGGTACCTCCTCGTACGTTAAATCTTCCGTTATCTCGTCTGGTTCTAACTCAATACTTTGGTTCGGGTCTTTTTAACATATTTACGAAGCATAGATATGTGAAAAATACTATGAACACGCAACATGCTTGGAGGTAATGCGAGTCTATAGGCCACATTTCCTATTCGGTCAATAATCTCAAATGGACCAACAAATCATGGATTGAGCTTTCCTCTCTTCCCAAATCTTGTAACTCCTTTCCATGGTGCAACACGTAACAATACATGATCCCCAATATTAAATTTCACGTCCTTTCGATGAAGATCTGCATAACTCTTTTGTCGATCCTGTGCCGTTTGTATACGTTGTCGGATCATTTGAATCTTCTCTGTAGTCATTCGTACCAACTCTGGTCCCAACAATGTTGCTTCTCCCACCTCATCCCAGCATAATAGAGAGTGACACTTTCGTCCATACAATGCTTCAAATGGAGCCACACCTATAGTTGTCTAATAACTGTTATTGTAGGAGAATTCCACCAATGGTAGGTACTTATCCCAACTCCCTTTGAAATTTAGGACACAGAGTCTTAATAGATCTTCAAGAGTTTGAATAGTCCTCTCTGATTGTCCGTCTATTTGAGGATGGTATACCGAACTAAATCGTAAATCTGTGCCCATAGCTTTCTGCAAACTAACCCAAAATCGTGAAGTGAATCTTGGGTCACGATCCAAAACTATGGATATTGGCATGCCATGGAATTTCACAATCTCATTCACGTACATACGAGCAAGACGTTCAAGGGAATAAGTCTCCCGTATAGGAAAGAAATGGGCTGACTTGGTTAATCGATCAACAATGACCAAAATCGCATCTATGCCTTGAGAAACCTTGGGAAGACCCGTAACAAAATCCATAGTAATGTGTTCCCACTTCCATTTCAAAATCTCAAGTGGTTACAATGAACCCTTTGGCACTTGATGCTCCGCCTTTACACGTTGACAAGTTAAACACCTCGAGATAAACTCCGCGATCTCTCTCTTCATATTGTTCCACCAAAATGTATGTCAAAGATCATGATACATTTTGGTACTCCCAAGATGGATTGCAAATGGTGTGTTGTGTGCCTCCATCATGATTCTATGCTTCAAGTCAGAATCGTTAGGAACACAAAGTCTAGAGTTGACTCGAAGTATTCCTTCTTCATCGATTCTTGCTTCTGGAATAGCACCTTCTTTTACTTTCTTCTTCATAAGCATCAGCTCCATGTCCGTAGCTTGAGCATCTTTAACTTTATCGATTAAAGTTGGTTCTACTCGTATACTTGATATCATCACGTGGGTACTTGGAGCCTTTAACTCTATCTCAATCCTTTGTAAGTCATACAAAATAGGCCTTTGTGTTAATAACATTGCACTCGTACCCGCATATGATAATCAATGCGTAAGCTACCATGTTTGCTTTTCCAGGATGATATTGGATGATATAATAGTAATCTTTCAACAGCTCAAGCCAACGTCATTGTCGCATGTTGAGTTCCTTTTGGGTGAAGAAATATTTGAGGCTTTTATGATCTGTATAGATCTCCACTTTCTCCCTATACATGTAGTGTCTCCAGATCTTCAACGCAAAAACGACTGCTGCCAACTCCAAATCATGAGTAGGATAATTCCTCTCATATTCTTTGAGTTATCGCAAGGCATAGGCTATGACTTTCCCATGTTGCATGAGAACACATCCTAACACTTTTCCTAAAGCATCACTGTAGATAACAAATCCATCCGAACTAGATGGTATTGTCAGAACAGGTGCCGAAATGAGTCTCCTCTTGAGCTCTTGGAAACCCTTCTCGCATTCTTCGCTTTATACGAATTTTGTATCTTTATGAGTTAGCTGAGTTAACGGGGTAGCGATTCGAGAAAATCCTTCCACGAATCTCCGATAATAACCAGCTAAGCCCGTAAAAGCTACGATACTTGATCATCGACTTCCGGTTGCTCCCAACTTTATATTGCTTCAATTTTTGCCAGGTCGACAGATACTCCATATTTTGACACCACATGCCCAAGGAATGCTACTTCCTCAAGTCAGAACTCGCATTTCTTTAGCTTGGCATATAGCTTGTTATCACGAAGCCTTTGCAGTACCATCCTCAAATGGTGCTCATGATCTTCACGGCTTTTGGAATAGATGAGGATGTCATCAATAAAGATGACAACGAACTGATCCAAATATTCTTTGAACACACGGTTCATCATATCCATGAAAGCAGCAGGAGCATTAGTCAATCCAAAAGACATGAGAAAGAATTCATAATGCCCGTACCGAGTTCTGAAGGCAGTCTTTGGAATATCCTCAATTTTAATCTTCAGGTGATGATATCAAAATGAAGATCGATCTTTGAAAAGAATTGTGCTCCTTGCAACTGGTCGAACAAGTCATCTATGCGAGGTAGCGGATACCTATTCTTGATGGTGATATGATTCAATTCCCGGTAGTCAATACAAAGTCGCATACTCCCATCTTTCTTCTTTACGAATAAAACAGGAGCAGCCCAATGAGATGTACTAGGATAAATAAAATCGATGTCCAACAACTCTTGTAGTTGGACCTTTTACTCCTGAAGTTCAATAGGAGCCATTCGATATGGGGTTTTAGAAATGGGCTTTGTACAAGGTTCAAGGTCAATAAAGAATTCAACTTCACGTTCTGGGGGTAGACCGGGAAGTTCTTTAGGAAATACGTTAGGAAATTCACTAACAACAGAAATTTTATTCAAATCTGACGTGTTTTTGTTCAAGTCCGTGATATGGGCTAAGAAAGCTTGACATTCATTTTTCAATAAATGAATAGCTTTATGGCTTGATATGACAGTGATTGATTTTAGCAGTTTGGTTGTTTGAATTCGCATAACAGGTTGGTTAGGAATATGAAAACTAACAACCTTACAAAAACAATCAATTTTAGCATGATGAGTGGTTAACTAATCAATCCCTAAAATCACATCAAATGCAAGTATTTTCAATGAAATAAGATCGACGGGTAATGTGATGGTACCAACTTAAATCAAGCAAGATTTATAAATAGTAGATGCAATGAAAGTTTCTCCTAACGGAGTCTCAACAGATAAGTCAAAGTCTAATTTCTTCGGAGTTAAGTTCAAACGTTGAGCACAAGCAGGAGAGATAAAAGAATGGGTAGAACCGGTATCTAATAAGGTATAAACTTCACAAGAGTTTATGATTAGTTTACCCGTGATCACCTCGTTTGGGTTCCTCTCGTTTTGGGCAGTCATGACAAACGCCCTTCTAGGAACCACCGACTTTGACTTGTCCAGGACAGCCTTTGGAGTTACCATCCCCGTTGAACTTGGTTTCGCAACAAGACAATCTCTAGCTATATGACATTCCTTTCCACAGTTATAATACACCTTGGATTGTTGTGGGCATTTTAATGATGTGTCCTCTTTCCGCAGATTTATAACAAACGCCTAAAGGTCGTTTCTCCTCCCCTAGAAGCGGTAGATGTTTGTCTTTGACGTCTTCACGTTGTCATTGTTGTACCTTCTCTTCTTGAAATCTCCTTTCGACTCGCTTCTTCTATTTTCATGGAACCGATTACCACTAGAGTGGTTACCGCTTTTGTCCGAATGTTTTCTTCCCCGCTGGTTGTCATTGCTCCGATTACCGCTGCCACCGGTATGACCCTGGTTGTGGTCCCTCGATTGAACATACTCATTATCTTGCTTTAATAATTGAGCCCTGTTTACAACATCTGAATATAAAGAAAATTTATGAGAGATAAGATATTGCCGAATCTCGGGTTTTAGACCTCTCAGAAACATCCTCGTCATTTGTTCCTCATTCTCGACCAAATGAGGTGTAAACCTGGATAACTCTGCAAACTTCGTCTCATACTGGGACACCGTCATGTTGTTTTGTTCTAGTCTAATAAACTCTACCTCCTTCATATGACGAATATTATCAGGAAAGTACTTGCCGTTAAACAGTTTTTGAAACGTTTCCCAAGACATGTTGAGTGCAGCATGCTGGGTACGCTTCACAGATTCCCACCCGTAATCTGCCTCACCACAAAACATAAAGGTGGCGAATGGAACCTTCTGTTCCTCCGTGCATCCCAAGACATCGAATATTTTGGTAATTTGCTTGACCCACGTTTCCGCCTTGATCGGATCCGGCATTCCCGCAAATTCTGGTGGTCCCAACTCTTTGAACTGCTTGGCTGTGACAAGCCGCCCATTGCTATCATTTCCACCCATATTTTGTACACGAGTCTCCCTCGTCTGGTTTTGCATGAACTGCAAAAAGCTTCTAAACATCCCATCATTCATCATTTGTTCGGTAGTGTTATTTACAGGAGGAATATTGACTTCCTGTTGCACGTTCCCCTGGGTAGTGATTAAAGGTGTTTCCACGGTCTCATTCAATCCATTGTTAATATTTGCGGTTTGCCATTCTCAAATCATCGCCACAAAACAAGGGTTAATTGACATGTCACATATTATCCCTATACTCGACCGACCAAATAAATACCAAATAAACTTAGTCAGTCATACTAGCGAAGGAATTCCCTCGCTCTCCCTCCTAGTTCTTGTCTCACATCTCATTTGGGATCATATCCCTAAGCTTTGATACCTAACTGTGATGCCCCCAAAATAGGTATACATCACCCATTCTCGACAAAAAACATGGTACGTAAACAAATACAACCTCAAGAATACAATTATCGTGCAAAATACGATTAACACATATATTATGAGTTTGAATACAAATATTGTCTAATAGACAGTATACAAACTCAAAAGGAGTCCTCATTACAATTATTGATACACTATTTTACAAAATAGTGAGGACTACTAAAACAACTATCCCGAACCATCACTCCATACCCCGACTACTTCCTGCTATTTTCTCACCTCCTGAGAAGAAAAATGGAACAAAAAGGAAAAGGGTGAGCTCAACTAGCCCAGTAAAGAATATTATGACTAAGTTAATATACAACAAATTATCAATAGTCTTCAACAGAGAAAAATCTTATAGAATATAATAGACAACAAGTTTTAGATCAACAACTGCAGCGAAAACAACAATCCATTAGAAGAGTCAAGTAGAGAATGAATTATACTATCTTCTAAGATTTAAAAGTCCATCATCAATATTTTATCCCTGTAACATCAATCAATATACATCTTAAATCAAATATTCATCTTTGCACTACAACCCAAAGATATTCATTTGTATCACCAGTTGGTCATGTTCATCTCAACACCTGTTCATCTTTGCACTACGGGCCAAAGATATTCATCAGTTAATCATTCATCTTTTCATTACAGGCCAAAGATATTCACTAATATCAACATTTAGGATTGAGGATGATGAAAAATATCTTAAAGAAAACGAATCCAGTGAGATAAAAGGACAAATATTAGGGATTCATATTACAGTTTATCCAAGTTCAATAATACTCCATAATAACCAATTGTGAAGCAGAATTCAAAAATAAAGATCAAAACATGGATACAATCAAAGATAGTAACCATAATAGACATCTTGGATAAAAAAAAGAAAATTTCATTTTTCAGTGAATAGTGTCGTATTCGTGAATAGTGTCGTATACGTGAATAGTAACCCTAACACAAAAAGGTAGAAAATCCACAATAAAATTCATATCAATATTCCGGCATAATAATATTGAAGAAAATAATATCATTTACGAAGAAAATAACATCCCTTACCTCAAAAGAGCAAGATTTCAAATTGAAAAATATCGTGTATAAGGCTGTAGAAAACTTGCACTGATGAATAGCAACTCACAAAGTATCTAAATACTCACAAAATACGCTCGATAATATAGAGAGAGAACGAGAGAAAACTTGTTTCTTGTGTGATTTTCAATTCTAACTAAGCACCTTATTTATAGGAAAATGCTTAGAACGTTATAGCAGACTAACCTGCTACCTGACGGCTTTACCTGCTACTATTCAAGCCCACCACTTTTAAAAATAAATTTCAGCACATTTCATTTCTTACCAACCAAAAGTGGGGCCCACCATATTTTTAATAAAACATTTATTTCCGAAACTTCAATAACTCATAATAAATAGCCCTTTTATCAGAAAAATACGAATTTTATGTCCATTCCATAGGAAATTAAATCCTCTACAACTTTGTAGAAGAAAGTGTTTCAAAATTCCAAACAGAAAATGCCCGAAATCCACATACGGAGGATTTTTAATACCTTCATTCCGAAAAAATACTGATAAAATACCTCAACAATAATTCCATCATTTATGACCACAATAAATATATCCATCATTTATATCCACATAAAGTAAATATTTTCTTATCATATAAATCAATAATGAATTATTTATAAATAATATTACAGAATCACAATAATGACAACCAGGTCATTCCCAGGAAAGAGGGGGCCTTCCGATAAGGATTTCTCCTTATTGACGCGCAATTAGGTGACCAAACCTGTGACAACCCGAGAATTTTGAATATTTTTATTAATTTATTTAGGGTTCAAAATTAGAACCTAGACAGAAAATAAATGTATGTGTTTGATATTTTTGAGATGGAATTTTGAGGATTTCAAAATTCTGTGAAGGATTTAAGTGAATTATTCAGGATTAAGGGAATAAGTGAATATGTTCTGTGTATATGTGTATAGTATGTGGTTAAGGGTCAAGGGTTGACCAGATAAATTATATTTGTGACAAACCCTATTATATTTAGAACGTCAACATTCAGTTAGAAAATTCTGACGATTTATATGAAACCTTAATTTTGTAACCCTAATGCTAAGTATAAAATCCTAAGGGTTAAAAGTTATGAGAGTAATGAATATGAATATTATGTGATGGTTTATACTTGTTTATTAAATAAACAAATAAAAGAAACTAGTGTAATCCTAACTATATATTAGGAATGAAGAAATGAAATAACTTAAGAGTTATGGGATGAGAGAATTATGATATATAGAATATATACTAATTCTAAGAGATTTATTTTATACATCTCAATTAATTAATTTTATAACCTATTTATAGCAAGTCTAATTGGGTTAAGGAAATAAATGTGCATGAGTAAGGATTTATATTATAATTGTATACATGAAAACCTTAATTTAATAATTAGGGAATGATAATATTAAAAGTATTGGACTATGTAAATTTCATGGCCCAAGAAATTAAATTTAAAGTCCAAAAGATTATTTATGGAAAGTCCAAATTATTATGGGTGGGACAAGTAATGGATGATGTTATTTGTTATGGCCCAAAGAACTAAAGTTAGTAGCCAAAAGAATTAAAAGTATGGCCCAACATTTAGCCCAATGGGAGAAAGGCCTTTTAGTCATTTGATATACTAAATAAAGCATAAAACAAAAAGAAAAAAATTGGGACAATCTAGGCCACTTGGCCGGACCTTAGAGAGGAAAAAGGAGGGGGGAAGAATGTGTTAATTACTTGCTTTAGTTGGTAAACAACTCATACCAACTTCTCTTATGTGTCAACATTTTAATTGGCCAACACTTTGTTCATTATTGTAAGCAAGCTATTGGTAAGTAAGAAAGAGAGAGAATAGGTGGAGATTTGTGGAGAATTAATGGCTACATGGCCGGTGGGTTAGGGGAAGAGAAAAGGAAGGAGCTTGTGATATATCAAGTTTACTAAAGTAAAGTTATCTTAATTTTTCTATTTCATCTCCTTCAACTAGCTAACACCAAGAATAAACCAAAGAGAGAGAGAGAATAGAGGGGCCAATTTCGGCAGCCATTGAGGAGAGAAAGGAGAGTTTTGGTGAGACATCAAAGCTCCATAATCAAACTATGAAGAAGAAGAAGGAGAGCATGGTAAGCAAAGGTATAAACCCCTTTTTTTTTAGGTAATTTTTGATGCTTGTAAATCAAACCTTGAATCTATGTTCTAAACTCAAAAGCCTTAGATCTATGTGTTTATGAGTGTTTCATGTTTAGATATACCCATATTGGGTGTTGTTTTAGTTGGAAATCAAAAATAAAGAAAAGTGAGTTTTCTAGTTTTTGAGCCCTAAAATTTCTATGTACTTTGGATTTCCACCGTTTTTGATCTACACCTTCTTTTTGCGATCCGTCAAAGAGAGGTGTTAGATATGTTAGTTAACTACTTAACCCAAGTGGTAGAACTCAAAAATGTTGAGTACACATTTCGTAGCAACTGATTTACCAAAAACAGTTTTGTGTCTATTATGGAAAACTGGACTGTTTTGGACAGTCAAAGGGTAGGGGCAGTTTAGGCATTTTTCGGACATCTAAAAATTCTAGAAATATTTGGGAGGATACTATGATAAGTTATCTAACATCTCCAAGTGGAATCACTGAAAAAGGAGTTGTAGATTTCCGTATGGAAAATGTTTAACAAAGCACAAAAAAGTGAAAAACGCCAAATTGCTTCTGCGAAAGACTTTCTAGGGGCTGTTTTGGAAACTTAAATTGTCCAAAAAATTCTGGCCTTTTGGGACATGGAAATATATGGTATTAAGTACCTCGTGTCCAAAAATGAGCTCATTCCGACTTAAAATGAGCAAGTTATGACCATTTCAATTTTTGTGATTTTCTGACGAAAATCGGTATAATCGGAGTTCTATAACTCCGATGGCCACGAAATTTAAACTGGAGTGTCACGTTAACACGTATAAGATTGTGTCAGGAGATGGGAAATTTTGGAGTTAAGCATGAGGTAGCTAATTTCTTAAGGAATTTACTAAAACCGATTTTTGAAAAATACTAAAAGAAGTTGGAAAATTATGAAAAAATATTTTTTGTGTATGAAATATATGTATATGTGTTTGGGCAAAGGATGGAAAAATAATAAACTGATTTGGAATTTTCATAAAAAGGATATGGAATCCAGCTTGCTGGATTGGAAAATCTGATGAATCCAGTTTGCTGAATTGAAAAGAAGTTTACTGAATTGAAAATATATTGAATCCATTTCTTTGGATTGCAATCTAATCATTGGATGTGATATCCATTCTTTGGATTCTGATTTGGTTTCATCGGATTGGCCATCTAGATATGGATATGGAATCCACTACCGGATTCCAAATCTGGGTTTTGGATTGGTATTTGACTTTTTATGTTAAAGAAAACTTATAATATATATGATTAGAATATTTAAATCATATAACTATGATAGTAATGATTGAAAATTATGATTAATGATATTAATTATTTGAAAATTATTACAAGTTATTGAAAATTGTTTTGATCGCTAAGAAAATTATATGTGATAATTGTTAGTGTTTAAAGGAGTTTAATTGAACTTAAACTCGATATTTGTCCAACTAGACCGTCGGGATGATAGAATTGTGTTTGTTTCAAGTCGATTTGAAATAGTTTGACTTGATACTAAGTCTTATGTGTATTATGGGAATTTGATAGGGTTATGTGTTATGTGTTTAGGTTATTTCTGTGTGTGTGTATATATATATATATATATATATATATATATATATATATATATATATATATATATATATTATAGCATTATATTGTGATGATATTATTCTAAAATTGGAGATCTATATTACTAATATTAGGTCTTCGGATAAACCGATATAAATTGCGTAGCGGTAATCAACGGTTCAGGCAAGTTTGTTTTACTTAACTCTATTAAGAGTGTTTCATTCAAATAAGCTTATGGTTAATCATTGTTGATTGCCATGAATTGTACTCTGTACATATTGCATGTATAAGTCAGGTATGAAAGGCTGATCACCTTCATTACCAATCAGTTCAGATATATTTGCTCATGTATAATACTTGTTCAGTCATAAATTTGTTCCAGCTAGTTAACAATTATATTGTTGAATTATAGCCAGCCAATTATTCAAATCATTTCAATCATGATATATCGTTATATTGTTGTATTTAAATTTTCTGGGCAATCCTTATGCTCACCCTTGCTATATCATGATAAAACATTGCAGATTAAGACGAACGCGTCGGATACAGGAAAAGATTAAAGAAAGTTCTAGCTTTAGTTTACGGTGTGCAGTTAGAATTGTAATAGTATTGTATATTAATGTGATTGTAAGTTAAATAAGTTATGTAATGGTGTATTAAGTTAAGGTTACTCGACCTTGGGGAATAGTGTGTAATGTAATGTATAAACAATTTATGTTTATATCAAAATAAATAGTAATAGTTGTATAGAATGATCGAACCGGATCCGAGGTGATTTAGGACCTGGATTGGGGCCCTCATGATTAGTGAAGGTGATGAGGTGATCGACCTTTCATACGACTTATACATACATGATATGTATGAGTACAATTATCACATATCAACAATGATTAACCATAAGCTTATCAAGATGAAACAACTCTTAGTAGAGTTAAGTAAATATAAACTTGCCTAAACCGTTGATATTAGGTCTTCGGATAAAGCATTATAAATTGCGTTGCGGTAATCAACGGTTCAGGCAAGTTTATATTTACTTAACTCTACTAAGAGTTGTTTCATTTGAATAAGCTTATGGTTAATCATTGCTGATTGCCATGTATAATTGTACTCTGTATATATTGCATGTATAAGTCAGGTATGAAAGGTTGATCACCTTCATTACCTATCGGTTCAGATATATTTGTTCATGTATAATACTTGTTCAGTCATAAATTTGTTCCTGTTAGTTCACAATTATATTGTTGAATTATAGCCAGCCAATTATTCAAATCATTTCAATCATGATATATCGTTATATTGTTGCATTTAAACTTGCTGGGCAATCCTTATGCTCACCCTTGCTATATCATGATAAAACATTGCAGATTAAGACGAACGCGTCGGATACAAGAAAAGATTAAAGAAAGTTCCAGCTTTAGTTTACGTGTGCAGTTAGAATTGTAATAGTATTGTATATTAATGTGATTGTAAGTTAAATAAGTTATGTAATGGTGTATTAAGTTAAGGTTACTCGACCTTGGGGAATAGTGTGTAATGTAATGTATAAACAATTTATGTTTATATCTTCCGCAAATAGTAATAGTTGTATAGAATGATCGAACCGGATTCGAGGTGATTTAGGACCTGGATTCGGGGCCCTCACAAAACCCCTTTCCTAGACAGAACTTTCTTAGACATTGCCAATATTTCTATCTAACAATATTATTCAAATAATATGAATTATTGATCTGATAATGGAGATAGTGTGCAATGAAAATTATTGAAACAACAATAATATAAAATATCAACGCAGCAATTATTGAATCAATAAAATAAAATATTAAACAGTAAATACTGTAACAATTATTGAGTAGTGCCTTCTTACATAAGAATCAATAATTCAAAAATACTGTGCAACACCATGTGCTCTTTCGTGCAACCACGCCAGACATCTTATTTTAACCACCGGTATTCCAACAAAGTGTTAATCTGTAATAACTACGTACTGTTATTTATAAAAACTCAAACTTGTCATTTTCTTCATCCGACCGCTTTTTCAAGTTTATGGGCCCTAAATGGTCGCTCGGCCGTCGTATGAATATTCCCCGACAAAGAAGAATATTCCACGACCAAACGAATATTCCCCGACAACAATGAATATATTATAACCACTTGGTTATTTTGAAAATTTTGCACATTTCACCCATAACCAAAGCATTATATCAAATTAACACCTTATTATTCACAATAATAAATAGAGGAAATTTGATTTTATTCATTTAAAGGTTGGGGTCTTACACATACTACCAATCTAAAACATAAAACACCACAAATCATTAACAGGGAAGGATCTGTGGCGTCTGACTTTAGCTTGTCAAACAACTTTTTAGGGTTCATAGACAGTTTTGAAAACATGGTTTTTAAAGCATTTTTATGCTATAGATCTATGATATAACATCATAGATCATCATATAACATCTTCTAACATGTATTAAAACACAAAAACATAACTTTGGACTTAGCCTACAAGATTGAACATGAGTTAGGGCTTTATACCTTTCTTGATCAATCCTTGATTCTTGCTCTCCAACAATGATCTTGATGTTTTAGTAAGTGATCTAGGGACTGAAACACTCTTGTATTTTGTGGCTAAGGAGAGAGAAGGAGTTGGCTAAGTGTTGGATAACAAATGAGCCAAGTTTGTGAACTTTCTCTTTCTTTAATCTCACACTTTTGATTCTTGTGGCTATAATTGATGTTATGTGGCTTCAATCAGATGATTCAAGGTGTAAGGTTGCAATTCAAGAGATGTGGCAATAATTTTGGCAATAACTCTTTTAACTTAAAAGTTAAGTAAAGGGTATTTTGGTCTTTTCGCACCTACTAAGGGCAATTTAGACATTTGATCAAACCCTTAGGTTTTAACCCTTAGGGTTTGACCCTTAGGTTTTATAAATTCAATTCTAGGATTTCCAACTAGGGTTTTAAAATAGAAAATTAAGCTTCTAATTTAGCAATTAGTATTTCCTAATTATATTAGGATTTCCTAATCACAATTAAGCTTGCTAATTAGGATTAATGTTTCCTAATTAACATTAAAGATTTTAAATTTAATAATTAGGTTTTCCCTAATTAAGTATAATCAATAACATATAAACCTTTATACTTATCTTTTAATCTCCCAAATTAGGGTTTTGATATTTTGAATTAGGGTTTCTGATTCCCGAAACTAAAATTATGGTTTCCAGAGCCGATATTAGGGTTTCTTATCAATTGTTAGGGTTTTCTAACTGAACGTCGATGTTCTTAATATATCCTTAGGGTTTGTCACTGATATAAATTATCTGATTAACCCTTGACCCTTAACCATAAACTGTACACATAATATCACTGTACACAAAACACACACACTTAACCCTGTAAGTCTTCACCAAAAAAATTTAAATCCATAAAATCCTTCATAAAAATGTCAAATCCATACACTTATTTTCTGTCTAGATCTATTATTTAACATTTATTCAATTTTTTAAGATTTTATTAAATTGTCTAAATTCTCGGGTTATCACAGCTAGGCACATAGAATAAATTGGGCACCGCACTTGAATTGGACTTGACTAACCTGTAAACACAATAGAAGCAAGTTTATTAAATCCTAATAAATGCAAATTTTTTAACTACTAATATAAAACCTAATAAAAACTAAAAATAAAAATAAAACTTGGGTTGCCTCCCAATAAGCGCTTGTTTTATAGTCTCAGCCTAACTTTTTCAATTCTCTATCCAATTCCCCTAAGAAAATTGAAGAATCCATCCATCAATAACAATGTAACATTTGAGAGGTTTCCATTAGTAATGGCCCTTGAATTAAAGTCACCTAGCATGCTCATTGTAGATAGGTTCCCATTAAGTACGGTAAACTACTAGGTGTTTTCCCCATTATGCTTGTGATCAAATTGTGGCATGGAAGCTTGTTAAGCACAACAGGGTCTTCTTCTATCTTCCCTTTCTCATCCCACCATGGCTCTAAAGTTCTGCTAACTCTCATATCACTTATAGCCTTGCCTATGACATGACTACTAATTGGAAACGGTCTTGCAAAACTGTCTGGATTCTTGAACTTTAGTGGAGAAGGTACATGGGTCACTATCAAAATCGGCTCATCTTCATTGGTACTCAAAGTTTGATCTTTGCCCATCTCCTTTTCTTGGTCCCCAAGTGTCTCCTCTCTTTCAACATCTATATCATTTGGCACATCCGGTTGCAGATTTGGTTCGGGCTCGCCATCAGTCTCGGAATCCATGTCATAGGGTCAAGTGTATTGAGGACAAATGTTCGAGGCATTAAGTAGTTGTTCCACCTGGTTCGTAAAATTTTGACTCGATATCTCTTGATTAATCCTCTTCTCCTCACTTGAAGCTATGAACTTGGACAACAATTCCTCCACCCCTGAATTATCTGTCTCAGTTTTGGAATCCATGTATTGCGGACCATGTGTGGAAGTAGTGATGAGTTGTTCTATCTGGTTCTGAAAATTATGGCTCGATATTTCTTTACTCATCATCCTTTCCTCTTGGTTTGCTATGAGCTTTAACAAGAATTCCTCTATGTTTGACTTTTCTTCTTGTGGCAATGGAGGTGGACATGAGAATTCTGATGTGTATGTTGGATTTGGAACAGAGTATGGATCTTCATAATTGTAGCTCCATGACGAATCTGGGTGATACCCCCAAGTTTGATGATAATTAGCATATGCATACTGGTTGAGGTAGTTACCCCCGTACTGTACTGGCCCAAAACTGATGGTGCATTGATTACTCGGGTGATTACCAGTACAATAATTGCAAGTAACTGTTATCCTTCGATTATGTTGGGATGTAACTACATCCAACCTCCTCGAAAGTATCTCAAGTTGTGCTGATAATGCAGCAATTTCATTGAGTCCATCAATCCCTGTGTCTCTTGGCTGAGTCATACTTGAATATGGCCGTTGATACTTGCATCCAGCCATGGTACCTGAAAAGATAGAAACACAGGAAGAGAATTAAATAAAAAGAAAAGAAAAAATATATTTAAATTAATACTATTTTGATTGAAGCTAATATTGGCAAAAATTATTAAACTAATTCTCCGGCAACGGCGCCAAAAACTTGTTGGGTAAAATCTAATTACGCACAATCACGCAAGTATACGTGGTCAACAAGTAATATAATGTAAATAGAGTATCGTTCCCACGAAGAATTATTATTATAAATTACAAAATACTAACTCTTAACTAAACTAATTTTATTTAAACAATCAATTTAAGGTTATGAATTAAATTATTTAATTAAACTAATCCTAATTACCACTAGTTAAAAATCAGATTATGGAGATTTAAGATTACAACTTCACTTATTGTTTCATTTCACTTCTTATCAATTATGCTCACTATTCTCAATTGGTAATCAAGAACACAGAAGTAAATATGACCATCTCTCAATGCATCATACTCAAATCAACTTAAATCCACAAACGATAGAATTAAGTAGAACACCCTAATTAACTAATTCACTCTATCTCTATGTGAATTACAATTAAAGAGGATTTGAAGCACACATTCTTTATCAGATTACATGCGATGTATATGTATATATCTATCCCATACATAAATTATGAATTCCAACACCATGCAAAAAATACAATCACATGCTATTATGATCAGATCTAAATCTATAATTCATCTATCGAGTTCATATAGATTATCACGGTAATTGTTAGCTAGGCAATTAAGCAATTCATCACAAATCATAATAGACAATCCAAGAATAATCACAATAATTAATAGAGAAGCATACTAAAATAAACTATGCAATACGATCCATTGTAATCTTAAACAAAAGATTTAGTTCATGATTAATGAATTAAAACTAAGAATCCACAATTAAATAAACATTAAAAGACAAAGATAGAAGAAGAGAAAAAGATAGAATATGTTGTATGTAGATTTGATGCTCCCTCCTTGCTCCTACTTTGAATCTTCAATGGTCTCCAAGTTGCTTCAATCTCCAAATCTAATAAGAACTAGGGTTTTTATCCTAATCTACTTTAATGGAGTCCTTAATCAATGGTATAATCAAGAATTTATAGTTCTAATGGAAACCCTAGCAAGTTAGGCAACAAACAATCCTATTCTAGCTCAAATTGGACAACATAACACTCAAATTAACTTTCTCCCCATCGACCGACGCTACCAAATACGCTGCTCCTAGACAATTTGGGGTGCCTCATACATCAGAAGTGAGAAAAATCGATGGTCCGGCGCAGACTTCACAATAAGTTCAAGCGTGCCCCGCGTCTCTCTATTTTCTACTACGACGTCTTTTGGTAAAATAGTTATAACTTTTGATACGCTAGGAGTTACAGGGCCTGCCACCTATTAAATCGAAGATATCGACGAGATCTACAACTTGTATTCTGTGCGAATTGATAGATTCTGGCCGGATCAATATCAAAATAGGGCTTGAAGTTTCTACTATATAAGCAGCAAGCATGATAACTCTGAGTTTTGACCTTTGTTGATAAAAAAGCCATAACTCTTGCATTCGAACTCCGATTGGGATGATTAAAGATGTTCTAAAAAGCTAAGAAGTAGATCTATAATGTAATCATTATCCCAAGCCAAGAACATGTTAGGTTTGTAATATTCATGAACGTAATCAAATTGCATAAAATAAGCGGAAGCGTGAAAAATCAGAGTTTAAAATTTTACAAACCATATACCCGGATCACCCTTTATGCACAATTATTAATTAAACAAAAATATAAAGGACAAGAATCATACCCTTGAAGATCCGAGCTTCCTCAGGTACAAGTTCACCTCCAAATCTTTTTCGCGTTCAACTTGAATCCACCGGGTTTGGTTCCTTCCTTTGATCAACGTTAACCACCCAAGTGTTTGGCCTCTAGAGGTGATCCACCAAGAAAGAATAAAGATTCAAGAAGATGGGTATTTGGCAAAACCCTAATTTTCTATCTCTCATAGAAAAGGAGCGTACTCTCCCAACTATTGAAATTACGTATGTTGTCAAAAAGCCAACAACAACTCTAACCCCTTCACCCACAATAAGACTCCTCTTATTTATAGATTAGGAAACCCTCCTTAACAATTAAGGAATTGGTTTTTATTTTAATTAATTAAATTCCTATAATTAATTAAGCTCCCTAATCTTATTAGAGATAATTAATTAAATTCTTTTAATTAATTAGCCTCCTAATCTAATTAGGATATATGAGAGTACTTTTATTAATTAATTTCCAAACTCCTTTAGGAATTAAATAATAATAATAGTAATAATAATAATAAGACTCCTCTTATTAATTTATATTTAATATTTTCAACATATTAAATAATAAATATTAAACTATTTAATTTATTCTATCACCATAGATTAAATTAAATATACTTAACTTATTATTACGATTATGCCATTAACTTCTTAAATAATTATTCTTCCTTTTATGGTGTGAAGCTTTAGGTTCTCTATATTAAACCGGTTGTGAATAAATCAATTAGAACAATTCTAATCTTATTTAAATAAATAAATTAAAATATTAATTTATTTAAATAAATAATATTTATTCTACAATAGGGATAAGCCTCCCTAGCGATCAACGACTTTCTAGATAATATAGATTTCAACATTAATCATAAAAGAACCTTTGAATAAATAGTTACCGTACAATTCAATCATTCCACCATACAATGTCCCAATTAAATATAAGACATGAAATTACTGTCAAGTCTTATTTTATTTAATTATATATATCTCGACACTTAAATGCACAAGATACTATGATGATCTCAAGTCCAAGGATCACTTGTACTACTATCACTACAGGAATTCCTATTGACAGGCAAGTAAAACTCTATTAGGTATTCCTTAGCGAGCCACGTTCAGTGAACTTATTTTCTAATAAGCACCTACATACTTGCTTTAGTGTCTCCACATAAATGATCATGAGTTAAATCATCCTCATCCAATGAGCAAGCAACGTATGTACCAATCTATCCGGATTCACTAATCCCCAATTTAGTAATCCAACGATTGGGAACTATTTTAGTTTTAAGCTTTCTAAGAATTTAGATCTCATTATAATGATCATCATCATTATTCTAAAAGCATTGTTTAAAACTATGGGTTTATCACATATTATAAAATAGCATCATGTAGATAATTAAAAGCCTTTAATAAATTAATACTTTTTATTAATAAATGAATAAGATTGTTACAAAGTATATGCTTTATCATCAAACATGATTGGCTTGTGTGCATACTACTTTCAATCTCCCACTTGCACTAAAGACAATCGTCATGGTATCTCATACTCTTCTTCTCTAAGTGACGATTATCCTACTATTGGATAAGCTTTAGTTAATGGATATGTAATGTTGTTCTTGAGTGTCCATTATCTCTATAGTGATTTCCCATCTTTCAATGATTCCTATAAGCAAGTGAAAGTGCCACAACACATGTTTAGATCCAAGATGAGACTTATGAACTATTCCTAGTTCTATAATGAACTTTTCATCCAAACAATCAACTTGCAGCTTCATTTATAGCTATATACGTTGTCTTTATCATTAAACCAGCAACACTTTGCTGTTTGAAACCTTTTCAATTCACTGCACCACTGTTCAAGGTAACACTTTACCTTAAAGTGGATTTTCTGTCGTCTTGGTCTGTCTGAAAAACTCGAGTCTGTTAAGCCCTCTAGTTTTAATTCAGACCCACCATGAATATGATCACATCCTTAGTGTCGGTTAAGTACTTTAAGATGTTTTTCACTGACTCGTAGTGAACTTCTCCAGAATATGACTGATCAACATCAGGTCTCGTACATTTCATTGCATACATAATAGTTACTCATGCGATCTCTCTTTTATGAGTCTGTGGGGACTATTAAGAGAGATACAATCCATGACTCATCAACATGAGACATCTCTTGGAGTTTGCCATGTTAAACAACTTTAGCATCAAATGAATATACGTTCCTTGGGTTAAGTCGAGCATCCTCTTGAATCTATCTATATAGATTTTATCCCCAATTAAGATACTCTTCCCAAATCATTCATGGATGAATATTTAGACAACTTTATCTTTACTGATTGTAGCATTGGTATGTCATTCCTTATCCGTAGTATATCAACATATAATACTAAGAATATCACGACGCTCCCACTGACCCTTTTGTACACACTAGATTCATTCTTATTTGTGATAAAATCAAAATCTTTTGATTTATTTCATTAAAGCGAATGTTCCATTTTTGAGAAGCTTGCTTCAATCCATTTCTCTAAGTGTCTACAACACTTACCTTATCGTATGTAACTGGGTCATCATCTTCTATGATGTGTACCTCATCATCATTATCAATGATGAATCCATACCTCTTAGGTATCTTTGGTACTGTTCCAGATTTACGATTCAGTTGTGGTACAATAGGTCTATCTACAAGTTCCTCTTATTTGACTTATAGTGATTTGTGGTTCTTGAACTCTTCAAGATCTATTATCCTCCCACTAGCCCCTTCAATGATAAACACCTTTATCTTAGAAGGCAGCGTGTTTCGTAACAAACACCTTTTGCTAAGTAGGATTATAGAACATATACCCTAAACTTACTTTAGGATGTCCCACAAATTGACACTTGTCAAATCTTATCCCAAGTTTATCCTTTGAAACCTTTTCACATAAGCTGGACAAACCCTTATATTAACTTACTTAAAATTAGGAATCCTTCATGTCCATAACTTTTATGGACTCTTGTGGCCGGATTTTGAGGTTACCGTTTTCATAAATATGCAGCCATTTCTAGGACATTATCCTAGAAGGATACTGGAATGTCGGTAAAATCATTATGGACCGCACCATGTCCAACAAGGTATAATTTTTCCTTTCATATACATCAATCAATTATTGCGTATCAGGAGGCGTACATTATGAGAAAACCATTTGAGATGATCTAGAAACTTATTCCACAAGTATTTATTCCTTGATCTAATCAAAAAATCTTAATACTTTGCCAATTTGTTTCACTTCTGAATTCTTTGAACCTTTCAAATAATTCACACTTGTATTTCAGCAAATACACACATTCAACTCTTTGAATGATCATCTCCTTTTTCTTATACTAGTTTGTTCAATTTGCAAAATATATTTTTATGTAAGTCAAGTACACAAAATCCATTAAGTAATATTTCAGTTCTATACAAAACATTAATAATATAAATAGAACAACAATTGTTCTTAATTATAATACCAAAGATTTCATTGTCCAACAATAAAATGGAAATAATGTTTTTAACGCGAACTGGAATACAATAACAACTTATTGACTTAATAGATTTGCTCGTAGGTAATGCTAAACTATAAGTTTCTATGGCTAATGCAGCAACATTTGCTTCATTTCCCACACATAAAATTATCTTTGTTTAGCTTTCTACTTCTGCTTGGTCCCTTCATAAATCTATATTTATGATAACCAAAGTCGGTATCCAATACTCAAGTAGAACCTTGACTTAAAAGAAAATTTTATTTTAAATCATGAACAAAATTGTATTTGTAACCGAAACTTCACTAAGCTTCTTCTGGTTAGCCTTTGCAAAATACTTCTTGCAGTTTCTTTCCAATGTCCAGGCTTATTGCAGTGGAAGCAAAATCCTTTGCTATCCGTATCAGTTTAGTTCTTATTATCATTTGTTTTTGCCTTTTATATTTACCTTCTTAGAATCATTCTTCTTTTTAGAAGATCCTTTGGCCCCTACCAAAGTGTAGACTTGGTCTTTCTTGGTTGAAAGTGACTCTCAACATTTTTCAACATGTTAAGCAAATTAGCGAAGCTGATATCTAGCTTGTTCATATGAAAAATTCACAACAATTGTGAGAGGAGTCCGGAAGTGAGTGTAAGATCAAATCTTGGCTCAACTCTCTATCTATGACAAAACCCGTTGTCCTAATTGATCAATCAAATTGATAATGTTAAGGACTTTTATCTGTACTGTAGTGTCATCGGTCATTCTAGATCGGAAGAGCTCCTTAGATATCTGATATCTATCAGTCCTACTTTCCTCACCATCAACTACTTGATGTGCAGGAATATAGTAGGAGCATCCATAGTTTCGTGCTGACGCTGAAGCTCATTACTCATGGATGCGAGCATGATGCATTGAGCCAAATGTGCATCATCTTGCCCCTTTTTAAAAATAGCAATCTCTTCCTCAGAGGCATTGTCTGCAACCATTGTAGGGATAGACATATTAAGGACATAAGATAACTTTTTAGCCATGAGAACTATTCTCAAATTCCTTAACCAATCCATTTAATTCGGTCTGATTAATTTAGCATCTAATATGATACGCAATGATAGTAATTTTAGACATTGTAAAATTCTGTAAATGAATTTTTTTAATTAACAACATTATAGCATACATTCTTTTATTAATTACCAAAATAATTTAGGTCTTGTTTTAAATTGATATCTCCCACTATTTTCTTCAAACTATATTACCCTCACTTATATAGTTCGGCAAAATCTAATTAAAGATTTGCTAGTGAGAATAAGGATCTCATTTCAAATGTATATAGCCTTGTGGTGACACAGCAAACTATATATAAATAAATAAGTAGACAACTCTTGTCAATTACATCAACTATGCAACTCCTTCTATTTTGCCTCTTAGATTATTTTGATCAAGTGGTGGCACATCCGAATAAAAATTATCCAAGTTAAGTCTAACCTAGCACTCCATATATTCAAAAAAGAAAAATATTGTCCTTGTGGTGACACAACAAAACAATATTGTTCAATTTTCTTTATAAGCATCAAATGTGATAAATTAACATCTTAAATACTTAATACTTACCTTGTGGTGACACAACAAACTCATATTAAATATTTAATACTCTATTAATTTTTATCATGCTAGAAGGCGACGTTCGATATTCCAAATATCTTTGAACGTTACAACTTAATATAAAATATTTGAGGGGTTTGTTATTAATTTGTCTTATCTTGTTTAGCGCGCATGCACATATATATATAAAATACGCGTCATATTAATTAACATGCGAAGCATGTTTGCATAATATATAATATATATAGTATAAGCATGCACATATAGAATACTATATTCTACCCGGATTGATTATGAACTTTTATTCTAGTTTGGTTCACTAGAGTACCAAGTGAACCAAAAGGTCAAACTCTAGGGGTGCAAGAATTAATATTTAAATATAACTATTACATTTAAACTCGGGCTCCATTACAAACGGGTCTTCAAGCGCTCCTTGCCCCTTGATCTCCAATTTTTCAAAATTAATTCTAACTATTCCTATTACAAAACTATTTAAAATAAATAGAAACATTGATCGTGATCGAGGGGAAATACATAGGAAGGAGATAGAATTTACATTAAGAAAAAATTAGAGAAGGCAGTACTGTGAGACCCCATTTAATAAAACCCATACATTCATGCATCCAACTAAAATAAAATATTGGTCAATAGTCCATAATCAATCTCATTTATTATCATACACATCACCATATGCATTAATAAATAACATTCATCTCATGAATAATAAACATTCAATATATATATTGATATCATTTAATGGACACATTTAGTTAGTATGAAATCTAATTTTGAATCAAAATAAACTCATTTATTTTAATCCAAATTTAAATCAAAATAAACCTCTTTTATTTTAATTTATCCAATTTTGAATAAAATAAACTATTTTATTTTAATCAAAATTTTTAATCAAAATAAACTCCTTTATTTTAATTAATTATGGAATCCAATTCCAAGTAAAAAAAAATTCCTTTTTTAAAGGAAACACAGATTCTCTTTCCTATTCACAAATAAACTCTTTTATTTTGAATAATATGAAATCTTATTCCATATCTAAATAAACTCCTTTATTTAAGGAAATTAGGATTCTCTTTCCTATTCACAAATAAACTCTTTTATTTTGAATAATATGAAATCTTATTTCATATCTAAATAAACTCATTTATTTAAGGAAACATGTAATCCAATTTCAACTCCAATTAGTTATCATGGAATCCAATTCTAACTCTAATTAGTTAGCATGAAATTCAATTTTAAAATTAAAATAAACTCTTTATTTTAAAATTAAAATAAACTTTTATTTTAAGATTAAAACAAACTTTTATTTTAATTATAAAATATTTAAGATTATATATATATATATATATATATATATATATATATATATATATATATATATATTCACGTTAATATATATCTTATAATAACCGAATGGTGTGGCCCTTGTATAATATATATATAATATATCAATTCAAGTAATCATCACCAAGCACGTGAATGAAGATGCATTCTAGGAATCCTGTAACTTTTCAAAAGATGATACCATGTAAAGTGACTCACGAATTTTTTATTTTTTTTTTATGCTTCTGGTGAAACCCATGTAATATTACTTATATATAATCAAGTAATGCGGGGCCACCCTGGAATCATCTAAAGCATGTTATCAGGATTCGCGAATAACAGGCTTACGTTTTTTTTATTTTTTTTTTAAATTTTATACAATAAAATTATGCCCAATTAAATTATTATAAACATATATCAATATACATATCAAATTAAAATAATTAATAATTCGCATAAAAGTTTTGGCTACGATGCCTTTATTAAGTTTGTAATATTATTCAATAATGCAATCAAATTGCATAAAATAAGCGGAAACATGAAAAATAAGAGTTTAAAATTTTACAAACCATATACCCGGATCACCCTTTATGCATAATTATTAATTAAACGAAAATATAAAGGACAAGAATCATACTCTTGAAGATCCGAGCTTCCTCAGGTACAAGTTCACCTCCAAATCTTTTTCGCGTTCAACTTGAATCCACCGGGTTTGGTTCCTTCCTTTGATCAACGTTAGCCACCCAAATGTTTGGCCTCTAGAGGTGATCCACCAAAAAAGAATAAAAATTCAAGAAGATGAGTATTTGGTAAAATCTTAATTTTTTATCTCTCATAGAAAAGGAACGTACTTTCCCAACTATTGGAATTACGTATGTTGTCAAAAAGCCAACAACAACTCTAACCCCTTCAACTCCTCTTATTTAAAGATGTAGGAAACCCTCCTTAACAATTAAGAAATTGGGTTTTATTTTAATTAATTAAATTTCTTTAATTAATTAAACTCCCTAATCTTATTAGAGATAATTAATTAAATTCTTTTAATTAATTAGCCTCCTAATCTAATTAGGATATATGAGAGTACTTTTATTAATTAATTCTCAAACTCCTTTAGGAATTAAATAATAATAATAGTAATAATAATAATAAGACTCCTCTTATTAATTTATATTTAATATTTCTAAAATATTAAATAATAAATATTAAGTTATTTAATTTATTCTATTACCATAGATTAAATTAAATATACTTAACTTATTATTACGATTATGCCATTAACTTCTTAAATAATTATTCTTCCTTTTATGGTGTGACCCTTTAGGTTCTCCATATTAAACCGGTTGTGAATAAATCAATTAGAACAATTCTAATCTTATTTAAATAAATAAATTAAAATATTAATTTATTTAAATAAATAATATTTATTCTACAATAGGGATAAGCCTCCCTAGCGATCAACGACTTTTCAGATAATATAGATTTCAACATTAATCATAAAAAAACTTTTGAATAAATAGTTACCGTATAATTCAATCCTTCCACCATACAATGTCTCAATTAAATATAAGACATGGAATTACTGTCAAGTCTTATTTTATTTAATTATATGTATTTCGACTCTTAAATGCGCAACTCCAAATAATGCAAATTAGAAACTCCTTTCTAATTTCATTTTGCCTTGGCCAAGGACTACGGTTGTCATTTATCGAATCATATAAGACATTTCTCTTCTTTTACTAGAAGTGGTAGATTCTTTATTGATCATACATTATCTCCATGCACAACTTATTATACCCAAGCATATCATTTGATATACCCTAAGGGTCTTAAGGAATAAGTCAAAGTATAACTCATCATACACAAGATACTATGATGATCTCAAGTCCATGGATCACTTGTACTACTATCACTACAGGAATTCCTATTGACAGACAAGTAAAATTCCATTAGGTATTCCTTAGCGAGCCACGTTCAGTGAACTTATTCTCTAATAAGCACCTACATACTTGCTTTAGTGTCTCCACACAAATGATCATGAGTTCAATCATCCTCATCTAATGAGAAAGCAACGTATGTACCAATCTATCCGGATTCACTAATCCCCAATTTAGTAATCCAACGATTGGGAACTGTTTTAGTTTTAAGCTTTCTAAGAATTTAGATCTCATTAGAATGATCATCATCATTATTCTAAAAGCATTGCTTAAAACTATGGGTTTATCACATATTATAATACAGCATCATGTAGATAATTAAAAGCCTTTAATAAATTAATACTTTTTATTAATAAATGAATAAGATTGTTACAAAGTATATGCTTTATCATCCAACATGATTGGCTTGTGTGCATACTACTTTCAGAACATGCATCCAACTTGGTGTTAAAAACCCTAAAATCTTCCCTTCTTGCATTTGCTTGCGTTTTTTAGTCCAAAAGATGTCTAAATTACTTTTCCTTGCTTCTTTATGCAGATGTTGTGTTATAGCCTACAAAATAACATAGAATGTATGAAATGAACACACAATGCATGCAAAGTAACTACGACACATAGGTTCAAGCAACTAATTCAAGTAATAGATACCGGATAAGTAGGTATAAAACCTACTTATTAGTTGTGCGCCTCCATCATAATTTTATACTTCAAATCAGAGTCGTTAGGAACATAAAGTCTAGAGTTGACTCGAAGTATTTATTCTCCATCAATTCTTGCTTCTGGAATAGAACTTTCTTGCACTTTCTTCTTTATACACATCAGCTCCAGGTCCGTGGTTTGAGCAAGCAGCTTTAACTTTATCGATTAAAGTCGGTTCTACTTTTATATTTGATATCATAACGTAGGTCCCTGGAGTCTTTAACTCTATCTCCATCCTTTTGAAGTCATACAAAATGGGCCTTTGCGTTGACAATATCGCACTCGTATCCGCATATGATCTTCAACTCAACGCGTCAGCTACTACGTTCTCTTTTCCAGGGTGGTATTTAATGGTATGATGGTAATCTTTCAACAACTCGAGCCAACGTCGTTGCCGCATATTGAGTTCCTTTTGGGTGAAGAAATATTTGAGGCTTTTATAATCTGTATAGATCTCCACCTTCTCCCCATATAGGTAATTCCTCCAGATTTTAAGCGCAAAAACAACTGCTGCCAACTCTAGATCATGAGTAGGATAATTCCTCTCATATTCTTTGAGTTTTCATGAGGCATAGGCTATGACTTTCCTATATTGCATGAGAACATATCCTAAACCTTTGCCTGAAACATCGCTGTAGATGACAAATCTGATGCCCCCAAAATAGGTATACATCACCCATCTTGAGTCGCCAAATACATGGTACAAAATTCAAATACAACTTAATAATACAACTATCGTGTAAATTACGACAAAACATAAACTGAGAGTTTTAATACGAATATTATCTTCTAGACATTATTCAACTTAAATGGAGTCCTCAATACATTTATTGTAACAATCCAAAATTTTATTTGTAATTTAAAATATTTATTAAATTAAATAAATATTTTATTTATGTGATTGTTGTTAGTATATATTTGTGAATTAAATAATACTCTAATTTAATTTAATAGATTAGAGAGTTGTTAAAGATTACATGAGTTGCTATATTGATGTAAGTAATTTAATAATTAAAGTGATATATTAATTGTTAAATAAAATTATAATGATATTATAATTTTGTGATATTTGGTTAAGTGGGAAATTTATTTAGTATGTGGTAATTAGTTTATTTAATTAAGATTGGATATGAAAATTCAAGTAAACAATGTGGGACAATAAACTATATTTATTAAAAGAGTTTTAATTTGATTTTACCAAACCAAACCTTAGAGCTTTTGAAATTCTTATTTTAATCTTGTTTTGCCAAAAAGGCTTAAGGAATGATTAAGTCATTATTTTAATATGGTTTTGCCAAACAAGCCTCAGGGCATTAAAAATTCTATTTTTTGTAACTTATATATTAAATTGATAATAAGTATATGTAATTATATTGGGAGTTACATATTCTATAATTATATGTGTTATATGTATATTGTATATACACTAAGTTATGTTAATTTTTTAAACCTAAGTCTAAACTAAGAACAATAGAGAGAGAAAAAAATTTGCATATTTCGGTAGTTATAGGGAGTCTAGGAGGGTCTTGGATCTCTTCATACATTTGAAAATCATAAGCTACTTTGAAGGATCAAGAAGGCTTGCAAGAAGAAAAGGACTTGTAAAAAGCGATATAAAGCGTAACGATAATCAATGGTACAAGCAAGTTCTCTAACTCGATCTCGAATTGATATTTTTGAAATATGCTTGGGGTTAATCATTACTGATTATACCATGTCTATGAATTATTGATTCTCACTCTGTGCACATTTCATGTATTCACCAGGTATGAAAGGCTGATCACCTTCATTACCATTTGGTCCAGTTGATTTATTCATGTTCATTATTCGTTCAACTATGAAAATTTATTCATGCTCTTTCGCAATGTATATATTGTAGAAAGTTAGCCAACTTATTGTTCAATTCTTTCGATCATGATATATCCTTAATTGAACTTATACTTGCTGGGCAAAATTGTTGCTCACCCTTGCTATATCATGATAACCATTACAGATTATGACGAATACATCGGTTACAAGAAAAGTCCAAGACAAGTCAACTTTGGATTATATAATATGCGACTAAAGTTATAATGATGAATGTATGATAATAGCTTTGTATGTACGATAGGATATTGATTTAGGTATTATGTGAAGGTTCTCGACCTTGGGGATAGTGTGTAATGTTTAATGTATAAACAATTTATGTTTATATCTTCCATAATAGTTATAGAAATAGTACACCGGATTCGTGGTGATTTGGGACGAATATGGGGATGTTCTGATTAGTATCAGAAGTCGTGAGGTTATAAACCTTAGGTAGGAGTACCTTAGGCTATAACCTTAGAGAAGAGAGGTGAAGATAATGAACGAATACGCTCAAATAGAGTTTGAACAATAAGAAGTAATTTAAGAAATTTATAAAGAAGGGATGAAAACATGTGTGAGAGGATTCAAAGAAGAATCTCGCAGAGTTATGGAGTTACCCAACTCCAATAATAAGAATGTAAGGTGATAACAAATAGACAATGTTTATAAGAAGAGATTAGTAACAAAGTTATGAATGAAAAGTTATAGTTAAGTATGGTACAGTTGTACTATTTAATAGTTGAGGTATGGTATCTGGGCTAAACGATTCCTTCATAGAGCGGAGGTATATACGAACTAGTAACTCGGAACCTAGTTTGTTGGTTGTTTGTGGGAAACCACTCAACGTACCATATTGAAACTGTTAGAGACTCGATGTGTTCCAAGTGTAGAAATGGATACGTATGATGAAAGTGTAGAACTCAAATGAAATTTTGAGCGATGTAAATGAAGTTAGAAATTCTTAAAGGAAGAATTTTTTTTTTATAAACAAGAAGATTCAAAGAAGAATCTAAGAGATATAAAGATAAGAAATGGGAGTTTCCTAACTCCAAAAGCTAAGATAACGAATAATGTCGTAAATGATAAAAAAGAAAGAAAGAAGATCGTAAAACAAAAGCGATCACGAGTTAAGAAAAGAATTTTAAGGAGATGATTATAGAATAAGATCACGGCGTGGTCTGCATTTAAGTTATAAAAAGAAAGATGGTCTATAATGTTTCAATAATTTTAGCTTAATGTTATGAAGATGGAGTACTATGAAATAGTACGAGATAACTCATGAGGAGTTATAGATGATGTGATACGAGGAATTAAGTATCGAGCGAAAAAAGTAAGTTATAAGCAAGATAGAGTTAGGTGGGATTTCAATTGAGGACTCATGTGATGGGTGAGTTGTACAAACCTTTGTATGGGTGAGGGTTTTGTGCTTTTGCACTCGGTTTATCACATTGATAATCATTGGAATGTTTGTGTCGTATTATTTGCTATATGCTGTTGAGAAGGTGATTCTTTTCTCATGTGTATAATGAGATAGGTAGAGTATAGTTAGAGAATATTATAAGGTTAAGTGCGAGTTCTTAAAACTCATACTTATGGTAGGTTTGTGACTCATAATTATATGGTACGTTTTTGAACCCCTCAGCGAATGGACGCCTATGGTCTGACTAGGATAAGTTCTTAAACTCATATGATTGTGGCAAGTTCCTGAACTCATAACGTGTGGTAAGTTTGACGAACTGGGTATAGATAAGTGTAAATGGAGTATTGAGGATGATAAAAATAGATAGACCTATAAAGCAATGGATCATTATAGAAAGTGGAGTTTATGGTGGAAGTATAGGTACTCTAAATCTACTAGCTATGCTAGACTTTCGAAATTTATTGACTTCGTGTTGATGTTTACACTTCTATTTTCTTGAAAAATATTGGATCAAATGATGGAACCAATGAGTTTTAACAACAATCTTTATTATTAGTATGTCTATGCTAATTGCTTGGCTGAGACAAAATGATTTGTAATATATCAAAATGTATTTTATATCATTAATGCATCATGTAACCTGGTACAAAGATGATAAAAACGATGGAGTCATCAATGCAGTATTACCTAGTGTTGGATGTGATCTAAGGATCGTTAGCCCACTATAGTATGGTGTAGTATGATAAAATCACCAAATGACGGAATCCTCAACGGACTGTAAATACAGTACGGTATCATGACGTCATAAAAAACTTTTTGAGATTTCGTTAAGATATGAGAATATATATATATGTGTATATTTCGATTGATCTCCGAATTGTTGTAAAAGTCTATGCTATTTGATTCAGCTAGACGAATATTGAAAGATGTTCATGAAATTAAAGCATTTATTGAAAAGTTATGCCAAACCAAATTGTTTTGGTGCGGATTCAGATGTTGAAAAGCTGAGGTGAACAACCCTATAAGGGGACATGTTTTCGAGGACAATGGTTCCTAGCGTAACGCATATAGTCGTTACAAAACACTACGTTGCAGCCCAACGTAGTGGTACAATAGGCTGGCCACCTAGTGTACGTGAGGAGGGTGTTTTCAGTCTTTGTGATTAATAAACACTCTGGTTTGCAGTGTGAAGGATTGAGTTGAAGCACTAGTAAACCGAGAATAGAGTTCACGATCTTGTGACCCCTTAGCATGATTTGGAATCTTTTAAAATTCCTGAGTTATTCATACTTCTTCCCAATTATTGAGCAATTGTGGAAGATTCTTGCAATTCTAAAAGGTGAATGTGGTAAGGATGATATTCTTAGAAAGAAGTAAGTCGTAGAATGCGACACTGAATGATGAATATATGGAATAGGTGAGAAAAGAAATTTTGAAATGAGAAGGAGATGAGTTATCAAAGAATAATATAAATCTCTTAATAGAAAAGTTTAATAATTGAAGAAAGACCTTTGTGGAAAGAAGTGGTTATAAAACCCAATGAGTGAATAAAGTATTAACGTAAAATCTATTTTGATAGAATGAATGAATAAAAATTAATAAATAAAAATTTCAAAGACGAAATTCTTAGAAGAATGAGTGAATGTAATATCCCGAGTGTTTATGATAACAATCTTTAGAAAAGGAAATAAATGGATTAAAGAATATATAATACTCAGAATATAATTGAGTTAAAGTGAAAGTTATGAAATAAAACCTAGAATTTGTTGAAGAAATGAATGTAGTAGGAAATATAAAACCTATATTAAGGTCATGTGTTGAACTTATTCAATGAAGAGATTCGACGAAAAACGAGTAAGGTAGGGTTTCGGTGATTAGAGGACGGAATCCTTATAAGGAATGAAGAATGTGACGAATGAATTATTTGAGTTGTGATTCTGGGGACAGAATCCTTGTAAGAAGGGAATGATGTAACAATCCAAAATTTTATTTGTAATTTAAAATATTTATTAAACTAAATAAATATTTTATTTATGTGATTGTTGTTGGTATATATTTGTGAATTAAATAATACTCTAATTTAATTCAACAGTTAGAGAGTTGTTAAAGATTACATGAGTTGCTATATTGATGTCGTAATTTAATAATTAAAGTGATATATTAATTGTTAAATAAAATTATAATGATATTATAATTTTGTGATATTTGGTTAAGTGGGAAATGTATTTAGTATGTGGTAATTAGTTTATTTAATTAAGATTGGATATGAAAATCCAAGTAAACAATGTGGGACAATAAACTATATTTATTAAAAGAGTTTTAATTTGATTTTACCAAACAAAACCTTAGAGCTTTTTAAATTCTTATTTTAATCTTGTTTTGCCAAAAAGGCTTAAGGAATGATTAAGTCATTATTTTAATATGGTTTTGCCAAACAAGCCTTAGGGCATTAAAAATTCTATTTTTTGTAACTTATATATTAAATTGATAATAAGTATATGTAATTATATTGGGAGTTACATATTCTATAATTATATGTGTTATATGTATATTGTATATACACTAAGTTATGTTAATTTTTAAACCTAACTCTAAACTAAGAACAATAGAGAGAGAAAGGAGGCTGCATATTTCGGTAGTTATAGGGAGTCTAGGAGGGGTCTTGGATCTTCATACAACTGAAAATCATAAGCTACTTTGAAGGATCAAGAAGGCTTGCAAGAAGAAAAAGGACTTCAGAAAAAGCGATATAGGTTGCGTAACGGTAATCAATGGTACAAGCAAGTTCTCTAACTCGATCTCGAATTGATATTTTTGAAATATGCTTGGGGTTAATCATTACTGATTATACCATGTCTATGAATTATTGATTCTCACTCTGTGCACATTTCATGTATTCATCAGGTATGAAAGACTGATCACCTTCATTACCATTTGGTCCAGTTGATTTATTCATGTTCATTATTCGTTCAACTATGAAAATTTATTCATGCTCTTTCGTAATGTATATATTGTAGAAAGTTAGCCAACTTATTGTTCAATTCTTTCGATCATGATATATCCTTAATTGAACTTATACTTGCTGGGCAAAATTGTTGCTCACCCTTGCTATATCATGATAAACATTGCAGATTATGACGAATACATCGGTTACAAGAAAAGTCCAAGACAAGTTAGCTTTGGATTATATGTGCAGCTAAAGTTGTAACAGTAATGTATGATAATAGCTTTGTATGTCTGATAGGATATTGATTTAGGTATTATGTGAAGGTTCTCGACCTTGGGGATAGTGTGTAATGTTTAATGTATAAACAATTTATGTTTATATCTTCCGCAATAGTTATAGAAATAGTACACCGGATTCATGGTGATTTGGGACCCGAATCTGGGGATGTTACATTTATTATCAAACTATTTCATAGAATAGTGAGGACTACTAATGCTATCATCTGGACCGTCACTCCGTTCCCCGACTAGTCCCAGCTACGTTATCATTTCCTGAAGAAAACAATGAAAGCAAAATGGTGAGCTCAACTAGCCCAATAAGAAATATTATGACTAAGATAATGCAGAATAATTTATCGTTAGCCTTCAACAGTGTTAAACTGTTAAAATAAAACAAACATCAAGTTTAACTGCAACGGAACAAGCAATCCATTAGAAGAGTCAAGTAGAGCATACAATCTACTATCTTCTATGATTTAAAAGGTTTTTCATCCCTTTTATCGCTGAGACTCAGCTTAATAAATAATCCACATCATCGAATCACCCATTTTTCTGACCGAGGATATTCTTTAGTATCACGACCACAAATTATCCATGCACTACGGGCCAAGGATATTCGTGTATTCATCAATGGTCATGATCATGCCAACAACTTTCCATCAATGCACTACGGGCCAATGAGGACTTTTACCACATCATTTGTAACATTACGGTCATGATTATACCGAATAATCCTTGGTCATAATCATACCAAGTACATCTATGCACTACAGGCCACGGATGACTTTCAACATAATATAAACATGAGGATGATGACAATGGTATAAGAATTCAATAAAACAAGTTCAAGGATAAATTTTTAAAGATTTATAATTTAATTTATCCAGAATTCAATATTGTCCAAATTGTCAACATGATACTGCTTTGTGGAGTAAAATTCAAGAATGATAATGTATCAAAAATGATTTGGACCGAAAAGAGATCAATTTTTGTTATGAATAGTACTCAGGGTGAATAGTACCCGAATGAATAGTACCCAGTGAATAGTACTTTGGGAATAGTACTCTGTGAATAGTACTTTTTGAATAGTACTTATGATAGTACCCGTGAATAGTACTTTTATGAATAGTACCGTATAAATGAATAGTACTCCTAGACAGTACTCCGGCATTAAAAACTTAAAATTTAACAAGAATGTGCAGAAAATATCCTTGTGAAGCGATACTAGACGAAGCACAAATTTCAAGGATATTCTACTAATTTCACGGAATATAGAAGCAATACTTTAACCGAATGATGGTATAATAAGGAATACAAGACGAAATAATATTACTCACATACTACAGAGAATGGAAGAAAATATTATTCCTATGAATACTGGAAAAAATAATATCCCTTACCTCAGAAGAAGATTGGATACTGGAATAGTGAGGTAGCAGACTTCTGTTCTACTTTCTCTCCAAAGCTTCTCTCTCTATAAATGCTCTTGTGAGTCTTAGTGAATTGGTGAGAATGAAAGAAGAATGAGCTTCTATTTATAGGAAAATATAGTTTCGATAATACCTTCATCTTTTTCTTCATTTTTAATTTAGTCCTGCAAGTATTATCAAACTTGAACCACCTCCCCTAATAGTACATCTTGTGAATCAATAGTACAATCATGTGAATCAATAGTATAATCATGTTAAAAAATTAATTACAGTATAGTACCTTCATCTATACCTCCATTTTTAATTTAGTCATGCAAGTATTATCAATCTTGCATTACCTCCCCTAATAGTACATGCATGTGAATCAATAGTACACACATGTGAACAAATAGTTATAAATATGTGAATTACTAGCAATTAATTGCTCATTTATCTGATTAATTACCTGATTAGTCAATATAACCTCCAGACATCCATTATTATCGAAATAGATGTCGATTTCCACGAACACTAATAATCCCAACATAATGGAAATATCAATTTCATCTTTAATCAACACGAACTTATTCATCATTAATATTATAACTCACAATATTTAACAACCAGATCATTCCCAGGAAAGAGGGGGCTTTTCGATAAGGATTTCTCCTTATTGGCGCGCAATTAGGTGACCAAACCTTGACAAAACTTTCTAGACATTGTCAATATTGCAAATAATAATATGAATAACTTTGTCATCTCAATTATTGATTTAATAATATAAAATATTATGCAGATGATACTGTGACAATTATTGAATCAATAATATGAGAGATATTATGCAGCAACTACTATAGCAATAATTGAGTATAACTGAGTGACTTCTTACGTAAGCATCAATAATCAATACCGTGTGCTACTATGCAACTACGCATATTACTGTACTTTTACCACCAAGTAGTTCAACAGTTTAACGGTAAAACTTTCGCCGTTATTTTTATAAAAAGATAATTTTGTCGTTTTCTAACTACAACAATACTTCCGTTATGGGGTCCACCAATGATTGTGCCGTCGTACGAATATTCCCTGTTAAAACGAAAATTCCCCGACCATTCGAATATTATATAACCACTTGCTTACTTTGCAAAATTTGTAAATAATACCCACAACTATAACATTATAACAAATCTACACCATAATATTCAAAAATATATTTCGAAAAAAATTAATTTTTATTCATAAAAGTTGGGGTCTTACAACCTCCCCTTCTTATGAAATTTCATCCTCGAAATTAGGGTGCGTACCTGGTATGTCGAAGAGGTGAGGATAACTTGACTTCATTTCAGATTCTAACACCCAGGTCATTTCCTCTACATCGTGGTTTCTCCACAAAACTTTGACTTGAGGTATAACCTTGGAGCGTAGAATATGATCCTTCTTATCCAAGATTTTAACAGGTACCTCTTCATACGTTAAATCTTCCGCTATCTCGTCCGGTTCTAATTCAATAATGTGGTTCGGGTCTTTCACATATTTACGTAACATATATATGTGAAAAACGTTAAGAACATGAGACATATTTGGCGGTAAGGCGAGTCTATAGGCCACAGTTCCTACTCGATCGAGGATTAAAAATGGGCCAATGAATCAAGGATTGAGCTTTCCTCTCTTTCCAAATCTCGTAACTCCTTTCCCTGGAGCAACACGTAACAACACATGATCTCCAATATTGAATTCCACGTCCTTTCGATGAAGATCAATATAACTCTTTTGTCGATCTTGTGAGGTTTTTATACGTTGTCGGATCGTTTGAATCTTTTCAGTAGTCATACGTACCAACTCCAGTCCTAAAAACGTTGCTTCACCCACCTCATCTCAGCATACTGGAGAACGACACTTTCTTCTATACAACGCCTCAAATGGAGCCATGCCAATACTTGCTTGATAACTATTTGTTGTAGGAAAACTCCACCAATGGTAAGAACTTGTCCCAACTTCCTTTGAAGTCAAGGACACAGAGTCTTAATAAATCTTCAAGAGTTTGAATAGTCCTCTCCGACTGCCCGTCCGTTTGAGGATGATATGCCCAACTAAATCGTAAATCCGTGCCATAGCTTTTTGCAAACTAACCCAAAATCGTGAAGTGAATCTTGGGTCTCGATCAGAACTAGGGATACTGGCATACCATGTAATTTGACAATCTCGTTTATGTACATACGAGCAAGACGTTCAAGTGTATAAGTTTCTCGTATCGATAAGAAATGAGCAGACTTGGTCAATCTATCAACAATGACCCAAATCGCATCTATGCCTTAAGAAACCTTGGGAAGACCAGTAACGAAATCCATGGTAATGTGCTCCCACATCCATTCTAGAATTTCAAGTGGTTGCAATGAATCTTTTGGCACTTGATGCTCCGTCTTGACTCATTGACAAGTTAGACACCTTGAGATAAACCCCGCTATCTCTCTATTTATATTGCTCCACCAAAATGTATGTCGAAGATCATGATACATTTTGGTACTCCCAGGATGGATTGCAAACGGTGTGTTGTGCGCCTCTATCATGATTTTATACTTCAAGTCAGAATCGTTAGGAACACAAAGTCTGGAGTTGACTCGAAGTATTCCTTCTTCATCGATTCTTGCTTCCGGAATAGCACCTTCTTGCACTTTCTTCCTCATACGCATCAGCTCCAGGTCTGTAGCTTGAGCAACTTTAACTTTATCGATTAAAGTTAGTTCTACTCGTATATTCGCCATCATCACATGGGTCCCTGGAGTCTTTAACTCTATCTCCATCCTTTGTAAGTCATAAAAAAGGGCCTTTGTGTTGACAATATCACACTCGTACCCGCATATGATCTTCTACTCAATGCGTCAGCTACTACGTTCGCTTTTCCAGGATGGTATTGAATGGTATGATCGTAATCTTTCAACAACTTAAGCCAACGTCGTTGCTGTAACAACCCGGAATTTTGTATTATCCAGAATTTAGGTTTAAAGAATTAGTTATTAATAAAATAAATTTTTATTAATACTATTTTGTGTTGTGTTTATTTATCGTTCTATAACCTAGGATGATTATATGTCAGAAGAATTTTGGCTACGAGCTAGATTTAACGAGTAAGAATTTTCAAGACGAAAATGAAAGTTTTCCAAGAACAAAAATATTTCCAGGGAAAAAGACGAAATAGGCACTATTCATCCGTTTCTGCTCAGAGATTTATTTTGAAATTTCGAGAAGTTAATGACTACATATAATTTTGAGACGTGATGGAATATTCAATAATATTTCAGTTATGGCAAAAACGAAGTTTTCGCCTGCGGACTTAAAACCTAAGAGTTAGGAAAAGTGAGTTTCGAGAATTTTATGATCACGTATAATAATTAGGGTTATTATGCGTGAGAAATATGAGTATAATACTAGTTATTATACAAGTATAGTAAGAAAATTAGTACAACGTATAATACGAATATCGTACGAACAATATACGAAGAGAATACAAGAATACGGTAATGGAATGCGTAGAATACTGTTAGTCTTAATGGACTTTGTGTTCATGGACTTTGTAGAATCCAATTGGACTTGGAATATGTCAAGCCCAATGCTTTGTGAAATTTAAGCGCAAGATAGGCCCAATAAGAATTAGGATTAAGGCCCAAACCAAGAAAATAAACTGCAGATCGAACCGATGGGTAAACGGATGGGTAAGAACCATGGGGCAACCCATGGGCATGTGGGCCGGCCACTTGGCCTCCAAGTAAGGGTGGAGGCCAAGTTTACTTGGTGGCTAAGTGTTGGAGGAGGTGGGAATAGTAAGGAGGTGGGGGCGAAATGACCAAATTGCCCTAAGCTTTGATTTTCTATAAATAGGAATCTAGATTTCATTTTTAAAGATTTTGAAAATCCTATAACTTGAGAGAGAGAGAGAGCTCGGATGAAGAGGCAAAAGGAAGAGTTTGAGCATGAATGCTCGAATCAAAAGTGACCATGAGATAGAAAAGCTTGCAAATCGCCGGCTTTGTATAACGAAAGAGGATTAAAGAAGAACGGTAATCCGAACCCTAGTTTCTTCTAATATTTTCTTTAAGTTTCTATGCTTAAAACATAGATTAATGAAGATAATAAGTAGATGAAGTTAAGAATGATTTCATATGGTTGAAATCATGAGAAAATAAAGAAATAAGAATTAGAAGTTTAGTTTGTAAATTTCTTAAGGAAGTATAAGATTTGTAAGGATTTTGCGCGATCCGAATGAATCTTATGAACGAGTAAGTGAAATAAGTAAGGAATGGTGTTCTATAACATCAAATTCCAATAAAAAGTAGAATCATAATCCAAAATATCGATTAAAATGAAGAACGAACGAAGAACACGCAAAGAACACGAAGAACGTTGTTGATGAACAAATTTAAATCCATCGTAGGATAATTGTTGTTGATGGAAAAGTTTAAAACCATCGCGTATAAGTTAGTTGCTTATTTCTTGGTTAGGAATGGTAGAAACGTTCATGAAGAATGGATTAAAATGTAGCTATAACGAAGTTATGGTAAAATTTTGTAAAAGACGAACGAGAATTAGAAACTTAGTAAATGAACTCGAATGTGTAGGGTTTCATAAGAATGTAAGAGAACATAGAAAACGTGAGTCGTGGACTCAAGAACGAATGAGTTCCGAGTTCGAATGATCGAATTACGGATGAACGAGCGAAGAACGTTAAAAGCGTCAAAATGAATGAAAGGTTAAGATTAAGCCAATCAAATGGCACATTAACCGATTCAAAATGAAGTTCTGTCCATGAAGTATTGAAGTACGTATGATAAGGAAGAGAATGGCTTTGGAACGACCTCATTCCGAGTTATAACGAAGAAGTTATGAGATCGGGAAGTACGTATCTCAAACTTAATGCAACGCGAAGAAAAATTTTCTAGGTTTAGGCTCGGCGCCATAGTGCCGGCTGAGCCTTTGAGAGATGGCGCCGCAGCACGAGCTCGACCATAAACTACTGGCGAGTGGCGCCGCAGCTCGAGAGATAATGAAGAGTTTGGCGCTGCAACACCAAACCAAAGGAAAGAGGGTGGCGTGGGGTTGCGCAGCATGGCGAAGGGAAAGGAAAGAACCTTTGCTGCGCGCGATGTCGGTCTTGAAGCAATGCCTGTAATGAGCTTTTAAGTGCTCAATTGCTGGGGGATGTGCAAGAAAGAAATATGAACATGTAGTTCACGTAATGTAATACTTAATCAAGTGTTTTAAACCTTTAGTGAAGGTTGAACGGAAAGATTAAATGAGATTAAAAGATAGAGAATGCAAGCGCTAGATTACGTAACCGATATCCGGGGACCGTAGTCATAATGAACGAATGTTAGGGATTGCTATTATTTTGATTCCTTGGACATTGAGTGATGAAGGTAATGAATTACATTCCGATGTTATATCATGGTAATGAGAGATAAGTGTAAAGCATATAGACGCTGTGAAAGCAACGTTGTTGCGATGAACGATCGGTCTTAGCATACAACGAACGGTGTGGCTTCGACACTAAGAATGAGTAATGAACGTGGGGCTCATGTGGTGGATAAAGATTGAAAGCAATCGAAACCTTGAGTAAAGGTTGAGTGAGAGGTTTAAGAGACGAGCATTGTGAACGTCAAATACGTAAACGATTCTCGTGAATCGTATTTGCGTTGGACGAACGTTCTAAGTGTACAATGGTTGTATAACTTGGACGTTAACGAAAGTAGTAAGGAAGATATGAATTATAGTAAAAAGCCGTAGCGAACGGTAATAAAAGTAATGAAAGTCCGATGTGAGTCAGATAGAGAATGTTAGAATGAAAGGTAAGTGTTAGTTCCCAGTAGGCACAATAGATCTAGAAGGGGGGGGGGGGTTGAATAGATCCTTTTCAATTTCAAATACTTTTCTGGTTATCTTTGTATTGCTCATAATTTAGCATATGACAAACATAAGAATCTTTTCAAGCACATCGAAATAAGTAAAAGATCCCTTTCATTGATATATTCATAATCATACATACATTGTTCGTAGAGTTAGTTCAATGGTAAGCAGTTAAAACATACATAGCAATTATAGCAGTTAATAGACATAATATAAATGACATAAAGTAAAAAGACACAAGGGGTTTTAAGCGGTTCAGAGACTCAAGCTCCTAATCCACTCTTCTGCTTTCAACTAGCAGGATTTCCACTAAGGAAGAGGCGTGAGGCAGTGACCTTGGGACTTGAGTTCACTAAGAACTCTTGAGGCCATGACCTTGGAACTCCTCTAGTTCCCTAGGAACTCTTCAGCCCCGCAGAGGCTTGGAACTTCATTTAGTCCCTCCGGACAAGGGCCCCTCAGGCCCTGGCTTCTCGTTGAGTTGTTTATTTGTTGGAGTTGGTGCTGAGCTGCTAAGATGTCTTCATGCTATGAATATCTTCTTTTCTTAGCAGCTTGGCGTGATCACCCTTGAAGTGCAGTTGAGTGTTGCATGATGCTCATCTTCTTCAGTTACTCAACCACTTCGGATGATCCATTGATGACTGCCTTGAAGATCATTCCTCTTGATACATGATGGCTGCACATGATGGATTTCTAAGATGACTTTAAGCTCTTCTGGTAGGTACTTAGAAACTTTCTCATGCTTGCCACCATGATGACGTTTGTGATCTCCCTTCTTGATACTTGATGCCTTCTCATGATGAACTCGCTAAGATGACTATGAGCTCTTCTCTATGGTACTTAGTGTCTTCCCATGATGGACATCAAGATGACAAGATGCTCTTCTTTCTCTCGGCAGTTCAGAACACTCTTCATGTAGTAGAACTCTCACTTCTACATTGTAGAACCCTCACTTCTACTTCTTTCTTTGTCTGACTCTAAGTGTTCTTGGTGGATCGTAGAGTGAGCCTTCGGACTCACTATCTTACATGGTTTAGAACATTCCACCATTACTCCAAACTCAGTAACTCCAGCAACCTTTGATCTTTGAACTCTAGCTGATTTATACTCTTTCCTAATCCTTCCGTTGGAAAGTAGCCGTTGAAAGCTATTCAAACATCTTCATTGATCTCGAGTTACTTGAGGTAGACTGTAGATGTGACATGTCATAACGTTTTTGACACTGCAGTCTACTGTTTCACCTACCCCATCAGATATGTCACTTTAATGTCTTGGGTAAGTCGAAGACTTTATTTCCTCCTACTAATTTCTAGATCAGAGGTTGTCCTTTTGCATTGATGCTCTCAATAAGTACTTGTCCGAATATTACTCTTCAGATTGAACCGTTGCCAATGCTTCAGTCTTCAGCTATTCGAACTCTACGATTATGATGCATATCTTCAAGAACCTGATCGTAGTGTCATGTTGACTGGTAGAGACAATACTACGATCTTGAAGAGTGTTAATTGGATCTTCAATGTATAACACCTCTTCCTTCTTTTGTGCAGTGCTTCAACACTTCTGTTTGCTTCGACTGTTCTCAGATTCTGATGGCTTGACTCTTTGCTCCGTTCCCTTCTGAATATCAAGACACTTCAGATTTATGGCACGTCCAGCTCCCTTTCTCCTTGTGATCTCCCGTTCACTTATCATCAATGGACTGACCCAATGCTTAATCACTTTAGCCTTATTCTTCAGAAGCTGACCAGTATCTTTGAGTGTACTCCATCAGTTCTTTCTTTGTTTGGCAAACACTACGATCCTGAATACTTCTAAGATCGTTGTCATCTTATCACATGTGACTCTCGCACTTTGACTTTCTTGATCGATTCTTTGAAGTCTTCTTATGATCATCTTGTGGAAGACTTCATCTTGAATGGCTTCACAACTTAATATGGATGCTGATTGGGTTGGTGCTTAGATCTTCTGTTAGCATGTATGTCATTCGTTAAGTACTCTCTGGTTCCCTTCAGGTGAGATGTATCTTTGCAGTGCCAACCAGAGGCTTTGTTTCTTTGGATATTCTGGGAGTGCTCATTAGTTGAGAATCGTATTTGCTCTATGATTCTGCCTATGTATTGTAAGCACAAATGTTGAGTTCGTAGTTTTGCACTCTACGATTCAGCTTCGGCTGTGCAGAACCTACGACTTTGGGATCAGATCTTGACACTCTACGATTTCTGTCTTTGAGCTCGATGTCTTCATCTGATCTTAATTGACTACGATCTCTACATGTAATCAATAGACTCTACGACTTAGAGTGTAGTTCTACGATCCTTGACTTGGCCGGCGTCATCGAGACTTCTACGACTCGAGTGTAGTCTACGTTTCACTTGGCTTCGACAGATGTTCGGTCGGCTCGTAGGCAGGCTGTCTCTACGATTCTGAACATGACTTTCTCATTGGACTTCGGCTACGAGGAAGTTCTACTCGACACACTATGATCCTTCCTCGTCTCTCCTGGCAGTCTACGAATTCCAAGACTACTATCTTGCAGACTATGATTCTGCCTTGATAGCTCTCGAGTTTTCCTTGACTCTCCTGGCAGACTACGATTTCTAGTGCAGTGCTCGACGATCAGACAAGTATATCTATTACATCATAAGATCAACCTAACATGCTTGATCTTTCTATATTTATAGTCCTTATACATCATTTCTTTTTAAGGACTTTACAAAGCTGTTTTGCTTATGTAGGATTAACCTAACATATTTGATCAATTCTTTCTAAGTCATTGTACACATGTTTTATATTATCTATCAAAGGACTTTACATCTTTTGTTAATGCAAGCATACTTGTATATTCATTCATATATATATTATAATCAAATCATATATAAATAGGAATAACATTCACATGCTTATTCCTGACAATCTCCCCCTATTTGATTATGACAAAAACAACAAGTGCATATGCATGTTATAAATGAATCTTATATACATTGAGCAACTGTATTTCTAAAAAGATAATCATGAATGTTATTTATAATGATGTAGAATTTAATACACTGACATTTTACATCCTGGATCCAGAACATACCTAGCTAGTTAGAGATGTACCTCTTTTGGCTCCATATATGTTTCCAGGATGTTTGTTGATCAGCTAATCATCTAATCATCTGTTTGTTCTTCTTGCTCCTTCTTCCCTTGGAATGATGACTTTCGTGCTTTGCTTTGGTCCCCCTCAGATGTATGCTTCTCTTCTCCTTCTAGCTCCCCCTCAGCTTCGGCATACATGGGCTCATCATTCCTTGGCTCCCCCTCGGATGATGGCTCTGCCTCTTCTTCTACTATATTCTTCTTTGACTTCTTCTCTCCTTTCCTTTTGCTCTTCTTTGAGTGCCTTTTGCTCTTCCTCTTTCTATGACTATTTTTCTCCCCCTTTTTGTCATTAATCATTTGGGAGAGCTGCTCCATGTTGGACATAAGTTGCTCCATCAGGTAGGAGGAGTTAGCAACTTCAAACTTGAGTTCCTGTTGGCCTAGCTCAAGTTGCACTGAGAAAGACTGCTTCATGTCATCAATCTTGACATAGAGGACTTGGATCTGCTCTTCATTGGCCTTCTGAGCTCGTAGAGCTTCTGCCTTTTGATCTTGTATGGCCTTCAGATAGATGTTATCTCTCTCTTTGAGTTTGAAAGATACATCGACCATAGTAACGAAGTTTGTTACGGAATGAATTATCTCCACGATCTTTGTCATCTTTTTGCGACTCTTCAGTGAATAGAGATATTTTCTCACTCAGTTCATCAGAGTTTTTCATCAGCTCCTTCTCCATAGATACTTGATCATCTGGTTGAGCAGTCTCCTGTCGAGCATTAGATTGAACTCTACGATCTGCATCCTTGGACAGATTTTTGAAGGTGTTGAGAATCTGAAGAATCGTTGAGTTCCAATCACTGATTGAGGATGAAGGAATGTCAGATAGCAGTGCTTGAGCTGATGGAGGTTTATGATCTTGACCTTGAACACCATCAGCAGTAGAGTGAACAGACTCTACGATCATCTCCTTGGTCATGATCCATGGATTCTGGCACTGCAATGTAGTTGGACTCTCATGTCCTTCTTCCTTCAGAGTCCACTCTACGATCGTAGGGGATATAGTGATTTCCAGCATGGCGATAGATTTTGAAGTGGGGCTGGTTTGTGATCATCTTTGTAGCAAAACTCTTTACCCTTGGGAAGTTTTGTGCCACCAGCTCTATGCTTGGAAAGTGAGAGTAGCACCAGCTAAAGTAGCTTCCATCCTTTTCAGTATAGGCCTTTAGCCATGGCATCCATTGGAAAAACCATCTCATTAGCAAGTCATCAGGATTATAGAGAATGGTCGTGCAGTCTAGCTCCATGTTATTCCAGTTTTTAGCTATATCAAAGGTAGTCATTCTTACCACCTTGAGCTGATCATCTCCATAGTTCACCCATCTTTCTGGTGGAGCTTGGTTCATTTGAGACTTCTACAACTATATTCCTGGTGAATTTTGCTGGAGAGAGGACAGGATAGAGTTCTGGTTCCTCTAATTCCTGATTTTCAGAATTGGAATCATTCTCCATTTCTTCTTTTTTCGAGCCTGAACCATCTTGATCATTTCCAACAGTGAATCCTTCTTGCTGCATTTCATTTTCAGAATCTTCTTCAGTAAGATCTTCCTCTGATTCATCTTCTTCACCATTGGTTCCACCTTCAGCACTTTCATCCTTTGATACAAACTCATCATCACTTAGTTCGATGATAGCATTGGAGTGATCACTGCTCCTTTTAGAGGCAAATTTGGCTTGCAGTTTATAGCTCTTCCTTCTTCTTGGGGGTTAGTTTTGGGAGAGTCAAACACTTCTTCCTCTTCAGACTCAGACTCCTTTGGTTCAACAGACGAACTGGCAGGGGCAGACCCTTCCTTTTTGGACTCATCACCTTTTGAGCCATCATGGGGGCTTTCAGGATTGGAGGGGGCATGTTCTTCTTCTCTAGACACAACATCATTTGACCCATCATCTGGGCTTGTTGGGATATTTGCATTTGAGGATGCACCTGAGTCTGCTTGTAGCTTTTCTTCATCATCATCAAAGTAAATGCTCTGAGAGGTAGCTACAGGGCTTGAGCATTCTTCTTCATCAGCAGATACTGCATTTTCTTTCATTAATCCAGCTTTACCTTCATTCTTTGGATTTAGTGCGAGAGAGACTCGACCTTGACATCATCTCTCTTTTCTTTTGCTGACTCTACGTCCTTTTCTCCATCAGATGTACTTCCTTGGGAAATTAAGGTCGGTTTGTTTACCGCCTTAGCTTTCTTATTTGATGGTCCTTGAAGTAACCTGTTGCTTCTTCTCTTTGTGCTCTCAGTAGTCAGGGCTTTTTCTTCTTCATCCTTGTCCTTGGAAGAGAGACTTCTTGATGGGGCCTTGATTTTCTTCACACCTCTGGATTTCTTTCTGGCTAGTGTGGTTGTTGCTGGTTTAGAGTCATCAGACCTAGAGCTTTCCACCTCTTTTGCCTTTCTTTTCTTTGTAGAGGCCTTATTACTGCTCCCAGTTGTCAGCCTTCTGTTCTCCTTTGGGTTTTTCTTCCAATTCACAAATAGTTGTGGTGACATCACTTTGTGAACGTTCAAAGGTTCTCCTTCATCATCCTTAATCTTGCCTCCCAGCTTCTTCTTCAGCATAATGCTCAGTAGTCTTCCATTAAACACTTTTGTAAGTGGTTTTTCAGTAGACTTCTTCAATTCAGCCTTTTCTACCAATTTGGATATTTGATCAAACAGGATAACTTCAAAGTTAATACGTTTCTTCAAGACAATAGAAGACATGATCTTCAACTGTTGATCAAACACCGTGTCGTGTGCAGTGTCCTTGCACAGTATGCATTTTCCAACTAATTTAGCAAGGAACTCGTATTCCTCTGGAAACTCGTTCTTCTTCATGTCCTTTAGACTAGGGTTTCTTTGGTACCCCATGATCTCCTTTGCTTGTTCCGTATCGATATCATCAAGGCTCTTCAGTCCTTGGTCAGAAAAACCTAAGCATTGATTGAGGTCAGAAGATTTCAGCTTTAGAGACTAACCTTTGACCTTGGTAGAAAGGGTTTCGGAGTTTATTGAGGCATTTGAGTAGAACTCTTTAACTAGGTCAACATATACTCGAGTGCTAGTCTCAAGGCATTCTGAGAATCCAGCTTTCTTTACAAGCTCGAGAATGTCTCTGAACTTCTTTTCGAATTTCTCAAATGACTTGGTTCCTAGCTGAATGCCAGTGATAACTTGCCAATCTTCCATTTAAATAGTTCAACGAATATGGGTATATGATTTAGAGGATTCTATGAGAGATGGCTGATTGTGATTTGGTAAGGCTCTGGAGTGTTAATCTATTTTGGCTTTTGAGAGGATTTTAGGGTTTGAAAATGGGAGGGAGAAAGGTTCGATAGCTTTTGATAATTGTTTGCATATTTGAATTTGTCTTTATGGTAGTTCCTTCTAACTCTGCATAACCAGTGATGTGTCAACCAACCATTGGTTACACGATGCCCAGTAATGAGCTATAACTCCCCATAACTTTTTAGTTAGATATTTCTTTTTCGAAGAGTAGACGTTTAATCGACGTGGCTTTGACCGTTGACCTTTTGATTCGTAGAGTAGCATGGTAAGGCAGCTATGGACTCTACGTTTTCCTTTGTTGACATAGTGATCAACTTTTGAGAGATGTTGTAGTGGGTGGTTTTGACATCAGTCCTTATCTTGACACTGCACATCTTGACCACTGATGTCCTTCATGAAGGTTTGAGGGCTCCATTTCTGAGATGAATCTGCAAGACTTCTTTCGAGCTGATGATTGAACTTATCTCCCTATACTCTGAATTGTTGAGCAATTGTTTAGTTCTTCAAAGCTCCCCATGAGCTGGATTATCCTCTTGTAGAATTGCGATCGTCGAGCCTGCTTTTACGATCGCTAAGGTTGCACTACGATCGTGGAGTTCTCTTCAACTTTGATTCTACGATCGTTGACTGCCTTGGTCCTTGAGATGAACTTTACTTAGCATTCCTTTTGGGTTAAGGTAGCTCCGAAAGGGCCAACCTCTTAGAGTGGGCTAAGGGTCAGGTTTGTCCCTGAGGTGCTTTCCAGATGAAATACTTTAGAAGTGATTTGTAATGATATCTCATTTGACCTTTTCTGGTGGGGAGGTCCTTTATCAACTTTGGACAATTGCATTTGCTGTAATCGTGGTGTCCTCCTGCTTCTACACTGCGATCAGATGTTTGAGCGTAGGCACTCCACGATTTTGAGTTGGGTGGCTGATAGGTTATCAGTAGTACGTTTTGAGACGTTCCTACTGACTATGGATCTTCATTTGGTTCATCAGTCACAAAGTTTTGGGACTCTATAGCTAGTACATTACTTCATAGTATATCTCAGTGTTGCTGTTACTTAACAGATCACTGCTTCCTATGGTTGATGATGTCTTCCCAGATAGATGTGATTCCCTTTACTTTAGACTCATTTGAAGGCAGCCCTGCATATCTCCTTCTGACTGGAATCATCATTATCACTTAAATCTCCTTGTATCGTAGGCATGGATATTTTTAGGCCTGATTACTCTACGATCATTTGACAGCACTTCGAACGTAGTCTCCTTTGACCGTCTTGTGCTTGCTGAATTTTTCTTCCACGATAAGTTCCTCTAGACTGATGCTCGATGATCCTCTGTTGTGAGCTTCCTTGAGGATTCTTCTCATATAGCATTCTTAGCTTGCTTTTGAACACATAAGACCCTTTTCATCTTTGGTTGAATGGCATGCTTCCATATATAGATTAGCAGCCATCTGAGCTCCATTCTGGTTAGATCAGCGGGCCTTCAAGGATAGGCTATGACATATAAGAATTTTATCAGAATCTCTTCTAAACCGTCCTTAGCCTTCTGCTGGTTGAGTCTTCTTAACTGAAGTCTTCTTCTTCAGTATTCCTTAGTGTGGTCAGACATACCAAGTACCTGCAGGTTAGATAAATTTCTATTTTTGGTACCCACAATTAAATGGGTCCTGCTGGGTTAGTTTTCTGAACCCCTGTTCCTCATATTTGGATAATCATCACATTTGTCACCAACAGTCATATTCATGCATGCAACTAGTTTTAGATAGTACATTTTGAGTTTCCATACTCAGGGTACTTTCTCTCTTCACCTTTTTTTTGTAGATTATGACTTCTTGACAGAATACTGTTATGGTTCATAAAAAGGTGCTTTTATGATGAACACATATAATAGTGAGGAACTGTACCTTTTTACTGTCAGTCTCTTAACAGTCATTTATCTTAGATATACTGAGTTTAGGTGTTGATGTGTATAGCTTCACTTTTGCTCCTGATAACTTATTGCTCTTGTTGGCCTTTAATCAATCAATCGTAGTCTTGAAGATGCAGGCTGAGAATCTCAGCATCTTTAGTTCTTTAACATCCTTCAGTTCACAAAGTTTGCACCCAGCTGCTGGTTGGCCAGACACATGTTTGAGAAGAACTTCTTTCTTCTCTGGATAAACATTTCTTAGCATGTGTGGCCTTTTCATCTTTCAAGCTGGTGGATGCTTGACTCTGTGTTGTTGATGTTTCTTGGGCTATCTCGTCTGGCCTTCAGACTACAAGATTGACTGCAGGCAAGGATTGGTCTTGTTGATATAATATTTGAGAACATGGACCAATCTGAGTAGCTTCAGGTGTATATACACATTTACCTGTACATAATATTTCCAACGTGTGAGCTCATCTACATATAACAAGTGACATACTACTAAACTAAGTTTAGAATAATGTTTGTGCCTGGGATCAGACTCAAAGCGATTAGCTTTTAAATATAGAATGAGAACTTGCTCTGATACCAATTGTTAGTTCCCAGTACGATAGATCTAGAAGGGAGGGAGGTTGAATAGATCCTTTTCAATTTCAAATACTTTTCTGGTTTACTTTGTATTGCTCATAATTTAGCATATGACAAACATAAGAATCTTTTCAAGCACATCGAAATAAGTAAAAGATCCCTTTCATTGATATATTCATAATCATACATACATTGTTCGTAGAGTTAGTTCAATGGTAAGCAGTTAAAACATACATAGCAATTATAGCAGTTAATAGACATAATATAAATGACATAAAGTAAAAAGACACAAGGGGTTTTAAGCGGTTCAGAGACTCAAGCTCCTAATCCACTCTTCTGCTTTCAACTAGCAGGATTTCCACTAAGGAAGGGCAGCACCTTGAATCACTAAGATTCCTTCAAGGCCAGTGACCTTGGGACTTCAGTTCACTAAGAACTCTTCAAGGCCAGCAGCCTTGGAACTCCTCTAGTTCCCAAGGAACTCTTCAAGCCCAGCAGGCTTGAAACTTCATTTAGTCCCTCCGGACAAGGACCCCTCAGACCCTGGCTTCTCGTTGAGTTGTTTGTTCGTTGGAGTTGGTGCTGAGCTGCTAAGATGTCTTCATGCTCTAAACATCTTCTTTTCTTAGCAGCTTGGCATGATCACCCTTGAAGTGCAGTTGAGTGTTGCATGATGCTCATCTTCTTCAGTTACTCAACCACTTCGGATGATCCCTTGATGACTGCCTTGAAGATCATTCCTCTTGATACATGATGGCTACACATGATGGATTTCTAAGATGACTTTAAGCTCTTCTACTAGGTACTTAGAAACTTTCTCATGCTTGCCACCATGATGACGTTTGTGATCTCCCTTCTTGATACTTGATGCCTTCTCAAGATGAACTCGCTAAGATGATTGTGAGCCCTTCTCTATGGTACTTAGAGTCTTCCCATGATGAACATCAAGATGACATGATGCTCTTCTTTCTCTCGGCAGTTCAGAACACTCTTCATGTAGTAGAACTCTCACTTCTACATTGTAGAACCCTCACTTCTACTTCTTTCTTTGTCTGACTCTAAGTGTTCTTGCTGGATCATAGAGTGAGCCTTCGGACTCACTATCTTACATGGTTTAGAACATTCCACCATTACTCCAAACTCAGTAACTCCAGCAACCTTTGATCTTTGAAGCTCTAGCTGATTTATACTCTTTCCTAATCCTTCCGTTGGAAAGTAGCCGTTGAAAGCTATTCAAACATCTTCATTGATCTCGAGTTACTTGAGGTAGACTGTAGATGTGACATGTCATAACGTTTTTGACACTGCAGTCTACTGTTTAACCTACCCCATCAGATATGTCACTTTAATGTCTTGGGTAAGTCGAAGACTTTATTTCCTCCTACTGATTTCTAGATCAGAGGTTGTCCTTTTGCATTGATGCTCTCAATAAGCACTTGTCCGAATATTACTCTTCATATTGAACTGTTGCCAATGCTTCAGTCTTCAGCTATTCGAACTCTACGATTATGATGCATATCTTCAAGAACCTGATCGTAGTGTCATGTTGACTGGTAGAGACAATACTACGATCTTGAAGAGTGTTAATTGGATCTTCAATGTATAACACCTCTTCCTTCTTTTTTGCAGTGCTTCAACACTTCTGTTTGCTTCGACTGTTCTCAGATTCTGATGGCTTGACTCTTTGCTCCGTTCCCTTCTGAATATCAAGACACTTCAGATTTATGGCACGTCCAGCTCCCTTTCTCCTTGTGATCTCCCGTTCACTTATCATCAATGGACTGACCCAATGCTTAATCACTTTAGCCTTATTCTTCAGAAGCTGACCAGTATCTTTGAGTGTACTCCATCAGTTCTTTCTTTGTTTGGCAAACACTACGATCCTGAATACTTCTAAGATCGTTGTCATCTTATCACATGACTCTTGCATTCTTGACTTTCTTGATCGATTCTTGGCCATCAAGTCTTCTTATGATCATCTTGTGGAAGACTTCATCTTGAATGGCTTCACAACTTAATATGGATGTTGATTGGGTTAGTGCTTAGATCTTCTGTTAGCATGTATGTTATTCGTTAAGTACTCTCTGGTTCCCTTCAGGTGAGATGTATCTTTGCAGTGCCAACCAGAGGCTTTGTTTCTTTGGATATTCTGGGAGTGCTCATTAGTTGAGAATCGTATTTGCTCTATGATTCTGCCTATGTATTGTGAGCACAAATGTTGAGGTCGTAGTTTTGCACTCTACGATTCAGCTTCGGCTGTGCAGAACCTACGACTTTGGGATCAGATCTTGACACTCTACGATTTCTGTCTTTGTGCTCGATGTCTTCATCTGATCTTGATTGACTACGATCTCTACATGTAATCAATAGACTCTACGACTTAGAGTGTAGTTCTACGATCCTTGACTTGGCTTCGGCATCAGTAGACTCTACGACTCCGAGTGTAGTCTACGTTTCACTTGGCTTCGACAGATGTTCGGTCGGCTCGTAGGCAGGCTGTCTCTACGATTATGAACATGACTTTCTCATTAGACTTCGGCTACGAGGAAGTTCTACTCGACACACTATGATCCTTCCTCGTCTCTCCTGGAAGTCTACGAATTCCAAGACTACTATCTTGCAGACTATGATTCTGCCTTGTAGCTCTCGAGTTTTCCTTGACTCTCCTGGCAGACTGCGATTTCTGGTGCAGTGCTCGACGATCTATTACATCATAAGATCAACCTAACATGCTTGATCTTTCTATGTTTATAGTCCTTGTACAACATTTCTTTTTAAGGACTTTACAAAGCTGTTTTGCTTTTGTAGGATCAACCTAACATATTTGATCAATTCCTTCTAAGTCCGTGTACACATGTTTTCTATTATCTATCAAAGGACTTTACAGCTTTTGTTAATGCAAGCATACTTGCATATTCACTCATATATATATATATATATATATATATATATATATATCATAATCAAATCATATGTAAATAGGAATAACATTCACATGCTTATTCCTGACAGTAAGTGTTAAACATTTTAACCAACGTAAGGGTTGAGTGTACGTGAATATTAAACGGGCAGTACCTACACTTCGTGTATTGTTTGACCGTAAGGTAATGAAGACTAAGATTTAATCATGAATGGTGAAGAAACTGAGTTGAAGATAATAACGTATAACGTTAAGAAGCCGAGTTAATAAGTATAACTTGGACAACGTTTCGAATCGAATGAACCGGACGTTGTAAGGTATGAATAAGTTATTATGAGATGTTTAACGCTATGTCCTCATAGTATTGACATTAAACGATCGTTCCGAGTATACAAAAGACTGTATGACTTAGACGATAAAGAATGAATCCTGAGGTATGGCATTTAGTTGCCAGAAAGCCGTAAGGCATAAGAATTTGACTTAACAAACGTTATAGTTTAATGGTTCGTATAAGTTAAGAGAAGTTAGATTGTGGTCCAATTGTAACTTTGATAGTTGACATATGGGAGCTGGGCTAAACAATTCCTTCAGAGAGCGAAGGTATATACAAAACTGGAAACCGATTTAACTCCTTGTGTGGGCAATGTAGATGAGACGGGAACTTGTTTGTTGGTTGTTTGTGGGAAACCACTCAGAGTACCATATGGACTACTAGCAGAGACGCGATGTGTACTGAGTCCTAGAAAGGTTATAAGAAGAAGATACGAATGTAAATCATCAAAGGTGATGAACGTTTTGAGTGAGACATCTCCGTATGTCATGAAGCCATAACCCGGTAATGAAAGGTAGTCGCGTAAGCTTAAATTGCAAAAACACAAACCCTAAGAAGTAAAGTTAAGTAAACCAATGCGTAAAGTCAAGTATATGACTAATTGGTGTATATGTTATTTCCTTATGTGTTACATAGGAATTGGAATGAGCAGTTCAACGTAAACTATAAGTTTGCATGTCGTGCGTAAAAAGCAAGTTTCTAACTTCATTCATATTATATGAATGCTAGTTTCTTAAACTTCTCAGATGTTGAACTTGAGAAGTCTCTTCTATGTGCATATGTGCGATGTATGTACAAGGTGGTAGTATGTATGAGTCCTTGTGCCATAATTTGAACACTTCGGTGTTTCTATGAGATGAGTTGTTCTATGATTGAACTGTTCAATATAAGTATGTTCGATTTATACATGAACCGTTATTGTGAAGTATGGGCTAATGATTCTAGCCAGACATGATGTGTATGGAAATAGGTTGAGGAATGAAAGTATTTCAAAGTGAATGAGACTAATGTTTTAAGATGATAGGAATCGAGACTATTCCTATTACTCAAGCTGCTTCATAAACTTTGTTCGGTTATTAAAGTTCTGAAGAATGTTTAAACTCTTGAAGTTGTTTGTTCAACTGTTATAACTTGCTGGGCAATTGAATGCTCACACTTGTTTTAAATGAAAAACATTTTCAGCGTACGATGTTAGAAAGAACTTAAGGATCCCGTAAAGATCAAGCTGAGTGGTATCCAGACGAAGTGCCATTCAGTATATGAATGTAAGTGAAGAGCAAGTGAAGACTTGTAATATAGAATGATAGAAATAAACTATAGAATAGTTTAATGAACAGTTATGTATCCTTAGTGGCGGATGAAAGTCACTCGTGTAAGATGAAAAGAATAATATAATTATCATTATTTATAATAAAAGAGGTTATAAGGTTTCGAGAACATGGGATTTGAGAATGTATGTCATTATATTTAGCTATATAATGAGGCATGTTTGGAAGGAAATGGAATAAATAGCATATTGAGTCCGGTGCGAAAGTAGACCAGATTTTGGGCATTCATTCTTGCCGCATGTTGAGTTCCTTTTGAGTGAAGAAATATTTGAGGCTTTTATGATCCGTATAGATCTCCACCTTCTCTCCATACAGGTAATGTGTCCAAATCTTAAGCTTAAAACGACGGTTTGCTTAACTCTAGATCATGAGTAGGATAATTCCTCTCATATTCCTTGAGTTGTCATGAGGCATAGGCTATGACTTTCCCATGTTGCATGAGAACACATCCTAACTCTTTACCTGAAGCATCACTGTAGATGACAAATCCCTCCGAGCCAGATGGTATTATCAGAACAGGTGCTGAAATGAGTCTCCTCTTGAGTTCTTGAAAACTCTTCTCACATTCCTCGCTCCAACCGAATTTTGTATCTTTTCAGGTCAGCTGAGTTAATGGAGTAGCGATTCGAGAAAATCCTTCCACGAACCTCCGATAATAACCAGCTAATTTTTCACGAAGCTTTTGGAGTATCAGCCTCAAGTGTTGCTCATGATCTTCATGGCTTTTGGAGTAAATGAAGATGTCATCAATAAAGACGACCACAAAGTGATCCAAATATTCTCTGAATACTCGGTTCATCATATCCATGAAGGCAGCAGGAGCATTAGTCAATCCAAAAGACATGACTAGGAATTCGTAATGCCTATACCGAGTTCTAAAAGTAGTCTTTGGAATGTCATCAGTTTTAATCTTCAACTGATGATATCCAGAACGAAGATCGATCTTTGAAAAGAATTTGGCGCCTTGCAACTGGTCAAATAGGTCATCAATGCAAGGCAATGGGTACCTATTTTTGATGGTGACATGATTTAACTCCCGATAATCAATACAAAGTCGCATACTTCCATCTTTCTTCTTCACGAATAGAACAAGAGCACCCCAAGGAGATGTACTAGGTCGAATGAAACCGATGTCTAACAATTCCTACAGTTGGGTTTTTAACTCCTGAAGTTCAATAGGAGCCATTCAATATTGGGCTTTGGAAATGGGTTTTGTATCGGGTTCAAGGTCGATACCAAACTCGATTTCAAGCTCCGGGGGTAGGCCAGGAAGTTCTTTGGGGAATACGTCAGGAAATTTATTAACAATAGAAATATCATTCAAATCTGACGTATTTTTATTTAAATCTATGACATGAGCTAAGAAAGCTTGACATTCGTTTTTCAATAAACGAATAGCTTTATGGCTTGAGATGACCGTGATTGATTTTAATGGTTTGGTCGCTTGAATTCGCATAATAGGTTGATTAGGAACATGAAATCTAACAACCTTACAAAAACAATCAATTTTAGCTTGATGAGTAGTTAACCAATCAATCCCTAGAATCACATCAAATGCAAGTATTTTTAAGGAGATAAGATCGACAAGTAACGTGCGGTTACCGATTTGAATCAAACAGGACTTATAAACATTGGTGTAATGAAGGTTTCTCCCAATGGAGTTTCAACAGATGAGTCAAAGTCTAATTTCTCCGGAGTCAAATTTAAACGTTGAGCGCAAGTAGGAGAGATAAAAGAATGGGTAGAACCGGTATCAAAGAAGGTATATACTTCGCTAGAGTTTATGATAAGCTTACCCGTGATGACCTCGTTCGGGTTCCTTACTTTCTAGGAGGTCACAACAAACGCTCTCCCTTGAACTACTTGTTTTGACTTGTCTGGGACGGCATTTGGTGTCACCGTTCCAACTGGACTTGGCTTCCTAGTACGACAAAATCTAGCTAGGTGACCTTCTCTTCCACAATTGTAACACGTTTTGGACTGCTGCGCACAGTTTGGACTGATGTGTCCCTCTGCTCCGCATTTGAAGCATATGATAGGCGGTCGTTCTCCTTCTTTAACAACGGGTGTTGGTGATGACATCTTTCCATCATTGTTGAATCTCCTCTTCTTGAAATGTCTACTTTTATTATCTTGGCCATGATTACCACCGAAGTGGTTACAATTTCTGGCATGTTGATTCCCTCCACGTTTGTTGTCTAGCTTTGATGATTTATTACCACTAGTATTATCATTTTGCGCTTTCTCTTGGTTGGGTTGACTCGTTATCGCGCTCTAATAACTGAACCCTATTTACAACATCTGAATACAAACACAGTTTGTGAGAAATTAAGTATTGATGTATCTCGGGTTTCAAACCTCTTAGAAACATCCGCGTCATTCTCTCCTCATTATCAACCAAGTGGGACGCAAACCGGGATAACTCGACAAACTTAGCTTCGTACTGTGACACGATCATATTGTTCTACTCTAGCTTGATGAACTCTACCTCCTTCATGTGATGAATACTTTCGGGAAAGTACTTGTCGTTGAACAGTTCTTGGAACTTCTCCCAAGACATCTTCAGTGTGGTAGGTTGAGTACGCTTTACCGATTCCCACAAGTAGTCTGCCTCTACTCGCAACGTAAAGGTGGAAAAGGGAACCTTTTGCTCCTCGGAGCATCCCAAGACATCAAATATCTTGGTGATCTGCTTTATCCACATCTCCGCCTTAAGTGGTTTTGGCTCTCTAATAAACTTCGGTGGTCCCAGCTCCTTGAACTGTTTAGCGGTGACCATCCGAGAGTTTCCAGTGTTTCCACCTGCATTTTGAATAGGAGTCATTCTCGCCTTTTGTTGCATGAATTGCATAAAGCCTCTAAACATCCCATTGTTCATCATTTGGTCAGCGTTGTTGTTTTCCTGAGGATTATTGCACTCATGATGGACATTATCCTGGATATTGATCGTTGGTGACTCAACGGTCTTATGTGCGTCATTGCTTATCTCAACATTTTCGGATGCCATTTTCAAATACTGCCACAAAACAAGGGTTAATTGACATTTCATAAATTATCTCTATACTCTGACCGACCAAAAAAATACCAAATAAACTTAGGTAGGTCATACTAGCGAAGGAATTCCCCGTCTCTCCTCTCCTAGTTCTTATCTCACATCTCAACCAAGGATCATACTAATGCTATCATCTGGACCGTCACTCCATTCCCCGACTAGTCTGAGCCACGTTCTCATTTCCTGAAGAGAATAATGAAAGCAAAAGGGTGAGCTCAACTAGCCCAGTAAGAAATATTATGACTAAGATAATGCAGAATAATTTATCGTTAGCCTTCAACAAATGTTAAAGCGATAAAATATAACAAAGATCAAGTTTAGCTGCTTGGTGAACAAGCAATCCATTAGAAGAGTCAAGTAGAGCATAAAATCTACTATCTTCTATGATTTAAAAGGGTTTTCATCACTTTTATCACGAGACTCGACTTAATAAATAATCCACATCATCGAATCACCCCTACCACTACGGCCAAGGATATTCTTTAGTATCACGACCATAAATTATCCATGCATCATGCGGGCAAGGATATTCGTGTATTCATCAATGGTCATGATCATGCGAACAATCGTCCATCAATGCACTACGGGCCAATGAGGACTTTTACCACATCATTTGTAACATTACTACCATGATTATACCGAATAATCCACGATCATAATCATACCAAGTCCATCTATGCACTACGGTGCCATGGATGACTTTCAACATAATATAAACATGAGGATGATGACAATGATATAAGAATTCAATAAAACAAGTTCAAGGATAAACTTTTAAAGATTTATAATTTAATTTATCCAGAATTCAATATTGTCCAAATTTACAACATGATACTGCTTTGTGGAGTAAAATTCAAGAATGATAATGTATCAAAAATGATTTTGACCGAAAAGAAATCAATTTTTGTTATGAATAGTACTCCGGGTGAATAGTACCCCATGAATAGTACTTTGGGAATAGTACTCCATGAATAGTACTTTGTGAATAGTACTCGTGAATAGTACTTCGTGAATAAAAAAAATTTGTTTTCTAAATGGCAAGGACTGTGAGGTAAGCAACATGCAACATAACATTAAACTAATCATGCAACTATATGAGTTATGTAAAAATAATCATGCAAAACTAATAATAAAAAAAAACTAACTACTACCTAATACCCCCAAACTTAAAATATTCAATGTCCCAATTGAATGAAGGTAAAAGGTATGAAAACTCCCCTAGTTATCGGTGGTGCCACCCTCCTCGGGTGGTGAGTCCGGTGGTGGATATTGTGCTACTATTCCAAACTGAGGCCATTCTTGTGTTATTCCTTGTTGCGCAAACGCTTCGGCTAAAGCCCTTATGAGTCCCGTCATAAATGTGCCCAAATTGTCATACATGGCATCGACCTTACGCTCCAACCTTCGGAGTTGTCGATCGCCATAGGTGGCACGCGTGTGCGTGGACGGGCCCGCCTCATCTATTTGCGGGGGTTGTTGTTGGTCTGGAGGACTTGGATTAATGATGAATCCTAGTCCTCGTGGATGCGGTACACCACCTGTCCATTCCTTGAAATTCACAATAGTAGCATGATTGATTCCTTGTTGAGTACAGAGCATGGCTATCACTGACGCATGAGGAATAGTCCCATTTCAATTTCCATGCATATAATTCAGCATGTTTCTGTGGATTAACAGGCCGATGTCGATATACTTCCCTTTTATGATTCCCCACAAAATAATTGCCCGCTCGGTAGGGATGGCATTATAATGAGTTGACAGAATGAGATTGGCACGAATAAACAAGTTCCAGGCCTGGGCATACCAATTCAATGCGGACGACGGGAACGATTTTGGTTCTGTTGTTCCTGTTTTATACTTCCATTTGGTGCCCGGTATACACAAATCAGTAAGCACAACTGTGAGATCCGTCTCCAAGTACTCGCCTTCTAAACAATTGTCAGCCCCGGTAGGAGGTGCATCATATATGTTGAATACTTCTCTGATCGCGAAAGGGCGATAATTCACCTGTTCTGCCCGGACAATAGTAATGCTTCTTGTTAGCAACTCCGTGGCATTAGCATAAAATTCTCGAACGATCCCCACCGGAATGGGCATAGGAGATGCCGTTAAACCAACCAAATCTCGTTCGCATATCATCTACCACAGTTGGCCATCTTGTTTTGCCGGTTGGAATCCCCGTTCCTTCACAAGTGATTTGGCCATACTCCGATAATAATCTTACTGTGCTTCCAAACTGACAAATCTGCTCTCGTCCAAGACCTCCTCTTCCTGGTGCTTGGAAGAAAATTCGGAGGAAGAGGAGAGTGAGATTGCACGTGCTCGTTTTGGACCCATGTGGGGCTGATAAAGACAATGAGAAGAACTTGTTGATGAATGCTCATCAGATCTAGGGTTGCACACCCCACAAAGAACCCTACTTATGCCAGGAACGTGATGGTTGGGTATGAATTGGGAGAAAAGCTACGCAGCCATCTGAATATGGGGAATATAATAAGGTTGGTCTTTTATAGAGGAAAATAAACCCAACTTAGAATGAAACTCGGATTTGTGACTTAAAAATTTTTCCACGTCTACGATATCGCGCGGCCGCGCGACTTGACTATAGAAATCATGTGCGGGCGTGTGAGTGGCTAGTTTGGTATGCTTTGTGTTTCCATGTGCTGCGCGTTCGTGGGCTTTTGCATCATATGGCACCGCGAGATCCTCGTATATTGTAGTCTTTGAATGCAATTTGAAGGTGCATCCAGAGATAATTGTGTACTATCCATTGCACCTGCAATTCATCATAAGCGGCATCAGAACAAATTTTTATCACATACCTCAGTTTATGTAATCCGGATACACGCTCCCCTATATTGTCAGTATTATATAAATGTGTTAACTTAAGAAGTAATAAATCAATGAAATAAACAAAAAGTGAAAGATAAGTTTTAGATAAGAGAAATAATGGGTTGCCTCCCATCCAGCGCTAAGTTATAGTCAATTAGCTTGACTTTCTCTGAAACTCATGTTGACAAAAGAATTGAGGCAAATTTCTGTCTGTCTACCTCACCACCATAGTAATGTTTTAAACGTTGACCATTCACCTTAAAAGGTTTATCGGGCGATGTATCGAATATTTCGATTGCACCATGCAAAAAAATAGTTTTCACTGTGAATGGTCCTGACCATCTCGATTTCAGCTTTCCAGGAAAAAGTTTAAGTCTGGAGTTGTACAGCAAAACCCTTTGTCCGAGTTCAAATGCTCGCTCAATGATTTTTCGATCATGCCATTTTTTCACTTACTCCTTATACAGTTTCAAATTCTCGTATGCCTGCAGTCTGAATTCATCCAACTCATTGAGTTAGTAAAGACGTTTCTCCCCAACAGCTGTTAAATCAAAATTTAGCTTTCGAATGGCCCAATATTCTTTATGCTCTAGCTCTATGGGAAGGTGACAAGCTTTTCCATATACGAGCTGAAAAGGTGAAATTCCTAACGGTGTTTTGTACGCTGTCCTATAATCTCATACTGCATCATCTAGCTTCAACGACCAGTCTTTTCGTGTGGGATTTACAACTTTTTCCAGAATTCTCTTGACCTCTCGATTTAACACTTCTGTTTGGTCATTCGTTTGTGGGTGGTATGCTGTAGCGATGCGGTGCTTCACCCTATATTTAGACAACAAAGCTGTAAACTGCCTATTGCAAAAGTGATTGCCTTCGTCACTGATGATAGCCCTTGGAGTCCCAAACCTCGTGAAGATATTTTGTGTAAAAATTTGAGGACAACCTTTGCATCATTTGTCGAAAGAGCTGCCACTTCTACCAATTTCGAGACATAATTAACAGCAAGCAGAATGTTGAGATTTCTGCAAGAGGACACGAACGGTCCCATAAAATCAATCCCCCATACATAAAAAATTTTGACTTCCAAGATTGTATTTAATTGCATTTCATTCCTTTTAGAAATGTTCCCCATTCGCTGACATATATCACATTGCTGGACAAAATTGTATGCATCCTTAAAAATTATCGGCCAGTAGAATCCTGCTTGTAATATTCTTGACGCTGTTCTTTCACCTCCATAGTGACCGCCATACACAGTAGATTGACAATCCTGCATAATCCTCTCGGTATCGTTATATGGAACACACCTGCGTATAACTTGATCAGAACATTGTTTGAACAAATAAGGCTCATTCCATATGTACCATTTGACATCGTGCAGAAATTTCTTCTTCTGATAGCCCACCACATCGGAAGGTAACAATTTACTTACCAAATAGTTCGCATAATCTACAAACCATGGCACTTCCCCTTTCACCACAAACAACTGTTCATCTGGAAAAGATTCATTAATTAACATCTTGTCATTTGTTTTCCTTTTCGGATTCTCAAGTCGCGATAAGTGGTCCGCCACTTGGTTTTCAGTGCCCTTCTTGTCCTTGATTTCCAAATCAAATACCTGCAGTAGTAAAATCCATCTAATCAATCGAGGCTTTTCATCCTTTTTCGCCACTAAATGCCGAATAGCAGCGTGATCCGTATACACTATCACCTTTATGCCGATCAAATAAGCTCAAAATTTATCAAAGGCGTACACTACTGCAAGTAATTCTTTCTCCATGGTGGTATAGTTCAACTGTGCATCCGTAAGGGTCTTGCTGGCATAATAAATGACATGGAACATCTTTTCTTTCCTTTGTCCCAAAACAGCCCCTACAGCGTAATCACTGGCATCACACATCAGCTCAAATGGCAATTCCCAATCTGGAGCAATAATAATTGGTGCTGATGTCAATTTTCCTTTTAGATGCCCGAATGCCGACATGCCGACACGCAAGCATTATCGAAGATAAACGGCGCATCCTTCTCCAATAAATTGCATAATGGCTTAGTTATCTTGGAAAAATCTTTTATAAATCTGCGGTAGAAACCTACATGACCCAGAAAGCTACGAACACCTTTTACTGACGTGGGTGGTGGCAGTTTCTCTATAGTTTCCAACTTTGCCCTATCTACCTCGAGCCCCTTCTTCGATACTTTGTGTCCAAGTATGATTCCTTCCTGTACCATAAAATGGCATTTCTCCCAGTTTAGTACCAGATTTATTTCAACACATCGCTTCAACACCATCACCAAATTTTCGAGACAAAGGTCAAACGAGTCTCCGAAAACTGAGAAGTCATCCATAAATACTTCCACATTCTGCTCTACCATATCTAAAAATATAGCCATCATGCATCTCTGAAAAGTGGTTGGAGCGTTGCACAACCCAAACGACATCCTTCTGAAGGCAAATGTACCATATGGACATTTGAAAGTTGTCTTCTCTTGGTCTTCTGAAGCTATCATTATTTGATTGTAGCCCGAGTATCCGTTCAATAGACAAATGAGATTCATGACCGCTAATCATCCAAAGATCGATCAATGAATGGTAGTGGAAAATGATCTTTCCTTGTAGCTTTATTAAGCTTGCGGTAGTCCATGCAAACTCTCCACCCTGTCACTGTTCGTGTTGGAATCAACTCGTTGTTCTCATTAGTCACTACTGTCATGCCACCTTTTTTTGGTACACACTGCACTGGGCTCACCCATGAGCTGTCTGAGATAGGATAGATTATTCCTGCATCCAACCATTTTAGTACCTCTTTCTGAACCACTTCTTTCATTATCGGATTAAGTCTCCTTTGCTGCTCAACCGATGGTTTACTTTCATCTTCCATCAGGATTTTGTGCATACAAAATGAAGGGCTAATCCCTTTGATATCTGCTATGGTCCATCCAATCGCTGATTTGAACTCTCGGAGCACTCGTAGCAGTTTTTCTTCTTGAAAAGATGTTAATGCAGAAGAAATAATCACAGGTAGCTTAGAATCTGTATTTAAATATGTGTACCTGAGATGATCTGGAAGTGGTTTTAATTCAAGTTCTGGAGGTGTCTCCAGAGATGGTTTTAATTTTACGGTGGTTTCTCCTGCTTTTGTCAATGGTTCAATAGGTATCCTGAATTTTCTGACTTGTGGAGTGGTATCCAGATATTGTACAAGTTCATCCAGTTCCTCGTCCTCCACATCTGAATTTTTAGCAATTACACTACTCAAAGGTTTAGCAACTACCCGCCTTTGTACTTCATCATTTATGACTTGTTCCACCAACTCAACCAAGAAACATTCCTCTTCATCTGCTGGAAACTTCATAGCTTTGAAAACATTAAAGGTTATTTCTTGATCATGAACACGCATAGTGAGTTCCCCCTTCTACACATTTATCAGAGTTTTTCCTGTGGCTAAGAATGGTCTTCCTAATATGATTGGTATATTTTTGTCCTCCTCGTAGTCTAGAATGATGGAGTCAGCTGGGAAAATAAACTTGTCCACCTTAACCAACACATCTTCAACAAGTCCCCGTGGATATGTGATGGATCTGTCCGCTAACTGCAATGCAATGTTTGTGGGTTTTGGATCCGGTACTCCCAACTGATTAAACACTGACAAGGGCATCAAATTTATGATTGCCCCAAGATCACATAAACACTTACTGAAGTTTAACTTTCCTATGGTACATGGAATTGTGAAACTGCCTGGATCTTTCAGCTTTTTGAACAACTCCAAGAATTTGCTGAACTATTTATCTTCTCTTTTCTTCATTAATATCTGCGGATACGGAACCTGAATGTGCATTGGTGGTACTGGATTTTTAATTGTCTCCTCTGAGCCTGCTTTGTCTTTCTCTTCCTGTCGATCCTCAGATTTCTCCAACTTTTCCTGCTCATTATCTGGTTCCTCTTTGCCACTGTGCATGTAGCGTCTCTCCTTAGTACACTCTCTGCTGGCGTCATGACTTCTGATGAGCCAATGTGTCTTTCCTGAGATCTCAATGTAATCGCTTGGCATTGTTCCTTTCCTTCTCTTCTTGGATTCATCTCCGTGTTACTTGGCAACGACCCCTGGGGCCTGTTAGTAAGCATGTTTGCCATCTGCCCCATTTGAGTTTCCAGGTTCTTTATAGCCACTACTTGGCTCCTGATCATAACTTCTGTGTTTGCCATGTATTTCATCATCATCTCCTCCACTTCTAATTTCTTTTCTTCTTTGAGTGCAATACCGAGTGTGATGATTTTTGTTGTTGTTGAGAAAATCTTTGGCGGAAAGGGTGGTCTAGGATTAAATTGCGGTTATGCTTGGTACGTGCTCGAAATTGATTGTTTGGTTGAAACCGAGCTTATCGATTCCTTGATTATTCGACCAACTAAAATTTGGATGATTTACATTGTTGGGGTGGTATGTGTTGAAATTGGCCTTGATCTCTTTTCAGAGTTGCTTACATATCTGACCGATTCTCGAAATTGATAGCACATTGGTCCGTCAAGTGTTACCCCGCACAAATCTCACATATGTAGGCAACCGGCTTTACCTTTCCTTCAGCCAAAGTATCTATCTTCTTTACCATAGCCACGCCATATCAGTTTGAGCAATGAGTAATGGCATCAACTTCCAACACACCCGCAACTTTGGTTTGTGGCATTCGGGATGTAGGATTCTGAAAATCATTTGATGCCATTGTCTCAATAAGATCATAGGCTTCCTCATAGTTCTTTGCCCATAATGCACCTCCTGCAGTTGCATCTACAATCGGTCTCGACTGCCATCCTAATCCATTATAGAACGTGTTAATTACCATCAAATCTGGCATACCGTGATGTGGGCACTTTCTCAGCATTTCTTTGTATCTCTCCCATGCTTCATGTAACGACTCGCCCTGTTGTTGCTCAAATTGAGAGATAGTTGTCCTCATCTTTGCAGCCTTAGCCATTGGGAAGAATTTAGCTAAGAATTTTTGTGCTAAATCCTCCCATGTAGTTATAGATCTTGCTGGCAAAGAATGAAGCCAACTTTTTGCTTTATCCCTCAATGAAAATGGGAACAACCTTAGTCGAATAGCATCCTCCGTCACACCGTTGTATCTAAATGTATCACAAATTTCAATGAAACTCAATAGATGTTCATTCGGATCATCCGTAGAAGCACCCCCAAACTGAACTGTGTTCTGCACCATTTGAATAGTGCCAGTCTTGATCTCGAAAGTATTGGCTGCTATCGCTGGTCTGACTATGCTAGACTGTAGTCCGTTGATATTGGGCATGGAATACTCTTTCAAAGCCCGATGCTCCTCTCTTTGATCTTCTCCTTGTGCCTCGACTGCCATGTTAGCTGTCGTGTTTTCCAACTGTTCTTGTAAATTTCTACGTACACCCGCTTTCCAACCTCTCCCATTTATATTATCCTGAACAGGTATTAACTCGGGGTTGGTTGACCGTGTGCGCATAAAAATTTATCCAAATTCCTGAAACAAAAACAAAAACTGAAATGAGATAAGACTAGAATTGTCTAAGTCATACAATATAGCTTAAAACTAATGATAATAATACTAAATTAAACTTTCGTGACTGGCGCCAAAAACTTGTTGCCTCTTTTTTACGACTAACAAAAGAGCTCTAACTCATGCAAGCATACATGTGTCAACATGTAATACAGAGCAAGTAAAGTATCGATCCCACAGAGAAAGTTGTTTAACTTAAAACTACTATTCATTAATTAAATCACTATATTTATATTCTCACAGTAAAGATTAAACTTGGTTGATTCTTGAATCGCAAATAACAACTACAATAATATAAACGATATAATAAATGATATTGGAACGAATGGGATTCTAACTTCATTTACTATTTCATTCAATCGCCACTATCATGCCTGACTTGTTCACATATTATAGGAAAGTAGCCAAGAACACTAAAAGAGTATTAGCCGTTTTTCAATGCACTAAGACCTACTTACACAGCATCCACAGATGATAGACTCTATGTAATCATCAATATAACCAACATCACTATATGTCTATGTGAAATTGCAACTATATTGATTTTAAGTTCAAGCTCTTATCTTAACTTATACGGTGAAACAAAGATATGTCTATCTGCATTTACTAAATACAAAAAGCTATATAACACAAATTTCTATATATATGATACTATCATGATTATAAAATCCATATTTGCATGTTCATTGTCAATTCCATACAAATATTGAAACGAATGGTGATCAAGCATTCATGTATGCAAAACAATCATGACAGACATCCCATATAATATGCAAAACAACGCAGCACTTAAGCATGCAATCAAACTACATAATAAAATCCGTTAGAATCCCATAATGGAGTTTAGTTCATGACTGAACCAAAAGCCATTATGGGATTAAAGTTAAACATGATCAATAAGCAACAATTGAAAAGATGAAAGATGAAACTATCAAACCCAATTGCTAAATACACATCAATATTCAATCCTCATAAGATTCCAGCAAAAACTAACGTTAATAATCTGCTCTCGTAGAAAAATCCCAAGAAGGAGTAGAAAATAGAGTTGTAGCCTCCTCCTGCGTTGGAATCCTCTCTAGAGAGTAAAAACCCTAATTACGATGTAAAGTTACGTGAAAAACTAATGAGAATGTCGAATTCTGCTCCTGACACCAGTCAGGAATCGTTTTAAATCAATTACAACCTTTAAAAATTCGGAAATAACATAACACATCAAGAATATCAGCATCGCATGTGCGCGATCTTCCAAAGATAATAGTCTCTCAGCATGGCATGGACTTGCGATGAGTTCATATGTTCGAATTTTGCTCTCGATGCTTGCTTAGGCGCTCCATAAACTTATCACGTCTCATTGCCGGCGAGACTTGCGATAACATCCAAGATCCGGTGGATGATCGGCATAGCGTGGCGTCTTCAAGTCTATTTTGCCGCGTGACTTGAACTCCATGGTCCTAGTTTTATATTCCTCTCTCTTTGCTTCATTCGGGTTATGCTCTATTTCCTTGCACCAATGCACCTTCATGCCATGCATATCACATCCTTTTACCTCGTTTGAAGCATCCATTTGCCTTATGCTCCAAATCACCACCAAAACAGGCCAATTCCTGCACTTATTCACCAAAAGGAGTTTTAAGAACGTGCAATGCAATTTAACATGAAATACAGCTAAACTAGACTAAAATGTACTTGAGATGGGCATAGTTTGCATGAATTGGTACTCCATAAGTAGGTAAAAATCCTATCTTTCTTCTTTACGAATAGAACAGGAGCACCCCAAGGAGACGTACTAGGACGAATGAAATCGATGTCTAACAACTCCTGCAGTTGAGTTTTTAACTCCTGAAGTTCAATAGGAGCCATTCGATATGGGGCTTTGGAAATGGGTTTTGTACCGTGTTTAAGTTCAATACAAAATTCGATTTTACGCTCTGGGGGTTGGCTAAGAAATTCTTTAGGGAATACGTTAGGAAATTTATTAACAATAGAAATATCATTCAAATCTGACGTGTTTTTGTTTAAATCTGTGACATGGGCTAAGAAAGCTTGACATCTGTTTTTTAATAAACGAATAGCTTTATGGCTTGATATGACAGTGATTGACTTTAGTGGTTTGGTTGCTTGAATTCACATAATAGGTTGGTTAGGAATATGAAAGCTAACAACCTTACGAAAATAATCAATTTTAGCATGATGAATAGTTAACCAATCAATCCCTAAAATCACATCAAATGCAAGTATTTTCAAAGAGATAAGATTATAGGTAACGTGAGGATGCCGATTTGAATCAAACAAGATTTATAAAAAGTGGATGTAATTGAAGGTTTCTCTCAACGAAGTTTCAACAGATAAGTCAAAGTCTAATTTCTCTAGAGTCAAATTTAAACGTTGAGCACAAGTAGCTAAAATTAAAGAATGGGTAGAATCGGTATTAAATAAGGTATAGACTTCGCAAGAGTTTATGATTAGCTTACATGTGATAACTTCGTTCGGGTTCCTCGCTTTTTGGGAGGTGATGACAAACGCTCTCCCTTGAACTACCGGCTTAGACTTGTCTGGGATGGCCTTTGGTGTCTCCATCCCAGCTGGACTTGACTTCACTACACGACAAAATTGGGCTAGGAGACCTTCTCTTCCATAATTATAACACGATTTGGGTTGCTACGTACAGTTTTGACTGATGTGTCCCTCCCCTCCGCATTTCTAGTATACGACCGGTGGTCGTTCTCCTTCCTTGAAAACGGGTCCTGGTGCTACTGTCTTTACATCATTATTGAACATTCTCTTCTTAAAATTTTCACTTGACTCATTTCTTCTATTATCTTGGCCAAGGTTACCACTGAAGTGGTTACCATTTTTGGCATGTTGATTTCCTCCACGTTTGTTGTCACCGCTTCGATGACTGCTACCACTAGTATTATCGTTTTGCCGGCTGCTATCTCTTAGTTGGGTTGACTCATTATCGCGCTCTAATAACTGAGCCATATTCACAACATCTGAATACAAGCAAAGTTTGTGAGAAATGAGGTATTGACGTATTTCGGGTTTCAAAACTCGCAGAAACATTCACGTCATACGTTCCTCATTATTTACCAAATGGGATGCAAACTGGGATAACTCAGCAAATTTAGCCTCGTACTACGATACGGTCATATTGTTTTGCTCCAGCTTAATAAATTCTACCTCCTTCATGTGACGAATAGTTTTAGGAAAGTACTTGTCGTTGAACAATTCTTGAACTTCTCCCAAGACATCTTTAGTGCGGCAGGTTGAGTACGCTTTACAGATTTCCACCAATGATCTGCCTCTCCTCGCAACATGAAGGTGGCAAAGGGAACCTTTTGTTCCTCAGAGCATCCCAAGACATCAAATATCTTGGTGATCTGCTTAATCCACGTATCTACCTTAAGTGGTTCTGGCTTTCCCAAAAACTCCGGTGGTCCTAGCTCGTTGAATTGCTTAGCGGTTACCAACCGTGAGTTGCCAGTGTTTCCACCTGTATTTTGCACACGAGTCTCTCTCGCCTGATGTTGTATGAATTGCAGAAAGCCTCTAAACATCCCATCTTTCATCATTTGGTCGGTGTTGTTGTTCACCTGAGGATTATTGCCTTCCTGATGCACATTATCCTGGTTATTAATCATCGGTGACTCAACGGTCTCATGTGTTTCATTGCTTATCTCAATATTTTCAGATGTTATTTTCAAATGCTGCCACAAAACAAGGGTTAATTGACATGCCACATATTACCCTTATATTCTGACAGACCAATTAAATAACAAATAAACTTAGGTAGGTCATACTAGCGAAGGACTTACCCATATTTCCCCTCCTAGTTCTAGCCTCATATCTCAGCCAGGGATCATATCCTTAGGCTTTGATACCAACTGTGACGCCCCCAAAATAGGTATACACAACCCATTCTGAGTCGCCAAATATATGGTACAGAATTCAAATACAAACTTAATTATACAACTGTCGTATAAAATACGAAAAAACATAGCTTAAAGTTTTAACACGAATATTGTCTCGTAGACAATATCCAAACTCAAATGGAGTCCTCATTATAATTATTATCAAATATTTTATAAAATAGTGAGGACTACTACAGCCACCATCTTGGACCTTCACTCCATTCCCTGACTAGTCCTAGCTATATTCTCATTTCCTGAAGAGAACAATGAAAGCAAAGGGTGAGCTTAACTAGCCAAGTAAGAATATTATGACTAAGATAATGCAGAATAAATTTTCGTTCGCCTTCAACAGTGTAAAACTGATAGAATAATAGACAACAAGTCTAACTGCAGCGGAACAAGCAATCCATTAGAAGAGTCAAGTAGAGCATAATATCTATTATCTTCTATGATTTAAAAGTTCATCATCAATATTTTATCGTTGTAACACGGCTAAATAAATAATCCACATCATCGAATTATCCATGCACTACGGGCCAAGGATATTCGTTAGTATCACATCCACGAATAATCCATGCACTACGGGCCAAGGATATTCATTATTATCACATCCACGAATTATCCATGCACTACAGGCCAAGGATATTCGTTATTATCACCAGTGGTCATGATCATGCCAACAACTATCCATCAAAGCACTACGGGCCAATGAAGACTTTTACCACATCATTTGTAACATTACAGGTCATGATTATATCAATATATAATTTCTAGTCATAATAATACGAATCAACAGTCCATATATGCACTACGGTCCAAAGATGACTTTCATCACAATATAAGCATGAGGATGATGACAATGATATAAGAATTCAATTAAGTGAAAGAAATGATAAATTTTAAAGATTTATAATTCAATTTATCCAGAGTTCAAGAATGTCCAAATTTTCAACATGATAACTGCTTTGTGGAGTAAAATTCAAGAATAACATTGTATCAAAAAAAATTTGGACAGAAAAGAAATCAATTTTTGTCATGAATAGTACCCCGGGTGAATAGTACTGAGTGAATAGTACCCCGTGAATAGTACTTCAGGAATAGTACCCAGTGAATAGTACCCCAACATAAAGAGATTAAAAACTAACAAAAATATTCAGAATAATATTTATGTGAAAAGATACTAGATGAAGCACAAATTTTAAAGATATTCTACTAATTTGAAGGAGTATAGAAGCAATACTTATCAAAATGAGTGTAGAATTCGGAATCTGAAACGAAATAATATTACTTACATACTAAAGAGTATGGAAGAAAATATTATTTCTTACGAATATTGAACAAAATAATATCCCTTACCTTAAAATGAGAGTATTTCTGACTGGTAGGGCGGGGATATTCTTAACAAAAACTTATATTGTTTTCTACGCTCAAAGCTTCCTTAAACTCAAAAGAAATACGCTTAATATTATAGAAGAAAAAATTCTCTGTTTCTGGTGTAGTTTTCAATTCTAAACTAAGCATCCTATTTATAAGACAATGGCAGGGTACTATTTAAAAAGAAAAATCACGGACGCACAGTGCAGGAATCACGGGCGCAATTCACCGACAAAAATTTTCATTTCACATGATTTTTACTATGCAGTACTATGCAAACAATAAAATATAATATATTCTATTATATATATATATATAAGTAATAAAAACAAAACTGAGATAAGTTTCTACTAATGATTTTGAAAAATGAGTCAGTGAGAATCCATGTAATAAGCCACATTTACAACAAATACTTCATAAAAAACTCCCTCTATTTAACTAAAATCACCTGGCTTCTCAAAACACATTTTTAATAATATTTATTCATCATTAATATTATAACTCGCAATATTAACAATCAGATCATTCCCAGGAAAGAGGGGCCATTCTGATAAGGACTTCTCCTTATTGACGCGCAATTAGATGACCAAATCCCTTTCCTCGACAGAACTTTCTAGACATTGTCTCAATTATTGATTTAATAATATAAAATATTGTGACAATAATTGAATCACTAATGTGAGATACTATGCAGCAATTATTGTGGCAATAATTGAGTAAAACTGAGTGACTTCTCGCGTAAGCATCAATAATCAAAGATATTGTGCAATACCGTGTGCTACTGTGCAACCACGCGTATTACTATACTTCTATCACCGGGTATTTCAATAGTTTAATGGTAAAACTTTTGCCGTTATTTTTATAAAAAGTTATTTTTGTCATTTTCTAACTCCGACAATAATTCCGTGTGGGGTCCACCAATGATTGCGCCGTCTTACGAATATTTCCTGATAAAATGAATATTCCTCGACCAATCGAATATTTTATGACAACTGGCTTATTTTGCAAAATTTGTAAATATTACCCACAACTATAACATTATATCAAATCCACACCATATTACTCAAAATGATAATTATAGGAAATTAAATCTTTATTCATAAAAGTTGGGTCTTACATGACATGTAATACACGGTAACATAAATAAATAAATAAATATTGAATAATAAAAATTATCTTATTTTAAATTATATTAATTATACTTTGTCTTTTATTTGGGTCAAACTAGTCATTTACTTTTGGGTTAATAAGTATTAATAAATGATGAAGAAATTAAGTTGATAAATTGGGCCTTAAAACAAATTTGATTTAATTTATATGTGGATAAAATTAAAATTCTATTTAAATTAGGGGAGTTCATTAGTTATATAAATAAATATTTAAACCTTAATCTATCTCACGTACCTCTGATAAATGACTGAGAAAAAAAATGGCGCAACCACTGTTACGGAAGAGAGAAAAAGAAAGGAAGAAGAAATTAGATTACACTTTGTAGAAGAAAGGGATTCATTTAACAAAGGTAAGAACTCAAATTAGTTGTAAAGGATTATGTATATATATATATGTATGGTTACTGTTTCAATATAAAGGTCATGTGTTGTTAAAAAAAATCGTTGATATAAAGAAAAGCTATTGAACTTTTGAAATGTAATACTGATTTATATTATATATATATATATATATATTTAAGACCCCGACTTTTATGAATAAATTTTTGTTTTCTCTAAATATCATTTTGAGTAATAAGGTGTGGATTTGATATAATGTTATAGTTGTGGGTAATATTTACAAATTTTTCAAAGTAAGCAAATTGTCATAAAATATTCGTTTGGTCGGGGTATATTCGTACGACGGCACAATCATTGGTGGACTCCACAACGGAATTACTATCAGAGTTAGAAAACGACAAAAATAACTTTTTATAAAAATAACGGCAAAACTTTTACCGTTAATTGTTGAAATACCCGGTGATAAAAGTACATTAATACGTGTGGTTGCATAGTATAACACGATATTGTACATTATCTTTGATTATTGATGTTTATGTGAGAAGTCACTCAATTTTATTCAATTATTGCCACAATAATTGCTGCATAGTATCTCACATTCTTGATTCAATTATTGTCACAATATTTTATATTATTAAATCAATAATTGAGACGACAAAGTTATTCATATTATTATTTGCATTATTGATAATGTCTAGAAATTTCTGTCGAGGAAAGGGGTTTGGTCACCTAATTGCGCGCCAATAAGGAGAAGTCCTTATCGGAAAGCCCCATCTTTCATGGGAATGATCTGGTTGTTAATATTGTGAGTTATAATATTAATGATGAATAAATGTTATTAAACATGTGTTTAGTGAAGCCAAGTGAATTGAGATAAATAGAGGGGTATTTTATGAAGTAATTGTTGTAAATTTAGCTTATTACATGGACCCCCACTTACTCATTTTTTTCAGAATCGTTGGTAGAAAATTATATATATATATATATATATATATATGTGTGTGTGTGGGGGGGGGTGTGCCATGTGTGAGAGTGTGTGTATATATATATATATATATATATATATATATATATATATATATATATATATAAAGTTTTCATTTTATTCGAATATTTTATTGCATAGTATTTGCATAGTACTGCATAGTGCAACATAGTAAAATCAACGAATTCAAATTGGTAAATACGGTAGTGATTTAATTTTCTTTATCTTGGTCATTCGTGATTTTTTCTAAATAGTATCCTATCATTCTCCTATAAAAAGGATGCTTAGTTTAGAATTGAAAATCACACCAGAATCAGAGAATTCTTCTTTTATTGTTTTGAGCGTATTTCTTTAGAGTTTAAGGAAGCTTTGAGTGTAGAAAACAGTGCAAGTTTTCTTCAAGAATATCCCCGCTATACCAGTCAGAAATACTCTCCTTTTAAGGTAAGGGGTATTATTTTTGTTCAATATTCGTATAAAATAATATTTTCTTCTATACTCTGTAGTATGTAAGTAATATTTTTTCATTTCATATTCCTAATTCTACACTTATTTGGATAAGTATTGCTTCTATACTCTGTGAAATTTGTAGAATATCCTTGAAATTTGCGTTTCATCTAGTATCTTTTCACGGAAATATTTTTCTGAACATTCTTGATAAATTTTAATCTTTTCATGTCGGGGTACTATTCACGGGGTACTATTCACGGAGTACTATTCATGGGGTACTATTCACTCAGGTACTATTCACCCGGGGTACTATTCATGACAAAAATTGATTTCTTTTCTGCCCAAATTATTTTTGATACATGAATATTATTCTTGAATTTTACTCCACAAAGAAGTTATCATGTTGACAATTTGGACATTTTTGAACTCTGGATAAATTGATTTATAAATCTTTAAAATTTATCCTTGGCCTCACTTAATTGAATTTTTATATCATTATCATCATCCTCATGCTTATATTTTGATGAAAGTCATATTTGGCTCGTAATGCATAAATGGACTGTTTATTGGTATGATTATGACCAGGAATTATGTATCGGTATAATCATGACCTGTAATGTTACAAGTGATGTGGTAAAAGTTCTCATTGGCCCGTAGTACATTGATGGGCAGTTGTTGGCATGATCATGACCATTGGTGATAATAACGAATATCCTTGGCCCATAGTACATGGATAATTCATGGATGTGATACTAACGAATATTTTTGTAGAAAATACATGTTAATATTTTTGGAGATGTTGTGTTAATTCGTTTTTAGTTAACATATACATATTGGAACCTATTTGTATTAATATTGTGTCGCATGTGTTGTGACATAGTATTTTTGTTAGAATATACAGTAGGGTATACCTGAGCTATAACCACCTATGGGGGTACCACAGGCATGTCCTCTTGGCACAGAGGTATGACACCTTTTGTGGCGGTGTGATCAGTCCACGACGTCTCCGATTTGTGCTCCGGTGGGAGTTGGCCATTTGGTGTTTTGGTGTGGGAGGCGTATGGGTCAACCCTAGTTTTCTGTATTGTTCTGCGAATTGATGATGTTTATGTCAAACACGCCTTCCGATTTTTCATGCTTTGGATTTGTGGTCCAATGTGTGTGACTTGCCTGTGTGGCATTAATTGATTTGCATATGTGGCATTATTTGACTTGCCTGTGTGGCAAGGTATATTTCTGTTTTATTTTGAGCTTGGTATGAAATAACCCCAGCCATTTGCTTTAGCCTGTTATTTTTTTGTATTAGTTTTGTTCGTTACAGTTCAGTTCATTGAATTGTGTTAGTTATTTTAGTTCTTTATTTTGTACTCTATATCCGTACTGGGTATTTGGCTCATGCTGTGTTTTTCTTCCGGTAGGTAATCAGGGGGGTCAAGGGCAAGTGTGATGAGAGCTCCCGTATATCCAATGGTTTATATATATCTTGTTAGACTATGATACATTGATTTATTTAAAGTTGTAATAGTTATGTCATATTATGGTTTAAGGCAGTGTGGCATTTATTATGGATTGTCTTATGACATTTAATTATTATGAGATTAATCTTTTGTGGTTTAGAGCCTTGTTATATATTCATCAGTTTTGTTGTGCTTTGAGTAACCTCTCTTTCTATTTCGGAAAGGGGGTGTTACATGACACTACATCTCGGGACTGCACATCATCTTGCACGATCATGTTGAAAGTTCTGGCGGTGGGTCGGTTTGGCAGCGTTGGTCCAGTAAAGTCAGAGTGCTACCATCGTTGTTTCCCTTACTTCCACCCGCTCCTTCTCCTCCTACTGCTTTCTTGGGACAATCCCTAGCTAGATGATCCCTTGATCCATTAGTAAAATAAGCCCCCTTTTTAGGGTTAGGGCAATTTGGCGCTATGTGGCCTTCCTTACCACAATTGTATTAAACCCTCTTACCCTTTATGCATACCCCAAGGTGATTCTTCCCGCAGGTAGGACAAGATTCCACCTTTTTCTTCTGACTTCCTTGCTAATTTCCAGTAGACACATTATCATTCCACTTCCTCTTCTGATTATTACCACCACCACTATTACTGCCATTAGCTTTGTTGTTCTCACATTCATTCTTCTTCTTCTTCTATTCCTGATTGTACCTAGTCAGGGCATCGCTTTCACCTTCTGTAGTAATTGCCTTCTCCAAAACTCCCATAAAAGTGTTCAATTGGAACATTGACACCTTGTTGTATAACCATGTCTTCAACCCGTGTTCAAACCTCCTTGCATTTCTCTCATCTGTATTTACTTGATAGGTTGCAAACCTAGTCAACTTGTTGAATTTCGCAGCATATTTTGGCACCATCATGTTTCCCTGCTTCAATTCTAGAAAGTGAACCTCCATCTGGTTCTAAGAGCTCGTTGGGAAACACATCTCAAAGAACATCTCCTTGAACCTATCCCATGTGATCACACCTTGTCCTCCTCTAACCTTGTTCGCCTGCTACCAGTAGCTGACCTCTGACTTCAGCATAAACGTTGCAAAAGTGGTCTTCTGATCATAGTTGACTCTCGCAACGTCAAATACCTTCTCCATTTCCATAATCCAGGTCTAAGCTTCGACCGGATTCATGGATCTCCTAAACTCTGGCAGTCCTACCGCCTTGAAATCCTTGAATGAGGTAGCTTGAGCTTGCGGCTGATTCGCAAATGCTCCGGTTAATAGGTTTACCACCTACTGCAAAGGATTAGCGTTGGCATTGTTGTTGTTGTTGTTGTTGTTGTTGTTAATGATCGTGGATCCTTCCTGAGCTTGTTGACGTGTTGGGCGTCTTCTTGGCGGCATTTTCTGTTTAAGATACACGCTTATTAGATCATTACTCAATCTCTTAAGTATTTAAGGCTTAACTTAAACAATTTAGGATTATCATTTAACACATAACATCTTGAATAAACATCAATATTTACATTATCATTTATTCATTAATAACTTTCAAAACATAGAGAGATAGCATTACTGCTATTTACATCAACTATCCCGAGATAAAGAATCTTCAGGATTAAATCATCATATTCCATTGCTTATATTCACACTGGAATTTACATTATTAACTACCATAGATATTCACATAACTCATATTGTTCCTATCACGGCCTACTAAGACGTCGAACAACTTCTCTGCGCTCTTCTTCCATGATATGAAACATGTACCAAGGTAAGTCCTTTAAATTGAATGGATAGTACATAAATCGGTCCTGAGCTATGTTCATCGCAGTGAGGAATGTACAATCCATCTCCCCCATCTTGGCCTTCTTTTCCTGCACCTCTTCCTTGGCTACATCTGTACGCTGGGAAGCCTCCTCGTATGCATCTTCATCCCTTACTCTCTTGGCGGACTCTTCTCTCAGATCATCCTTTAGCTTCATAATATTTTCCATCAACTGCTCCTTATCACCCTCCGTGTGAACTAACTTCCACTCCACATTTCCAAGACGTACATCAAGACCCCGAATGTGCATCCTCGAAATTTCATCCCCTTCTTACGAAATTTCATCCTCGAAACTGGTGTACGTACCTGGTATGTCGTAGAGGTGAGGATACCTTGATTTCTTTTTAGATTCTAACTCTCAGGTTATTTCCTTAACATCGTGGTTTCTCCACAAAACTTTGACTTAAGGTATAACCTTGGAGCGTAGAATATGTTCCTTCTTATCCAAGATTTAAACAAGTACCTCTTTATACGTTAAATCTTCCGCTATCTCGTCTAGTTCTAAATCAATAATGTGGTTTGGGTCTTCTATATATTTACGCAACATAGATATGTGAAAAATGTTATGAACACGAGACATACTTAGCAGTAAGGCGAGTATATAGGCCACAGTTCCTACTCCGAGGATTGAGCTTTCCCCTCTTTCAAAATCGCGTAACTCCTTTCCATGGAGCAACACGTAACAACACATGATCTCCAACATTGAATTCCACGTCCCTTCGATGATGATCAGCATAACTCTTTTGTCGATCTTGTGAGGTTTTTATAAGTTGCTGGATCATTTGAATCTTTTCCGTTGTCATGCGTACCAATTCTGGTCCCAACAACGTTGCTTCACCTACCTCATCCCAGCATACTGGAGAACGACACTTTCGTCCATACAACGCCTCGAATGGAGCCATGCCTATACTTTCTTAATAACTGTTGTTGTAGGAGAATTCATCTAATGGCAAGATCTTGTCCCAACTTCCTTTGAAGTCTAGGACACAGAGTCTTAATAGATCTTTAAGAGTTTGAATAGTCCTCTCCGACTACCCGTCAGTTTGAGGATGATATGTCGAACTGAATCGTAAATTCGTGCCCATAGCTTTCTACAAACTGACCCAAAACCATGAAGTGAATCTTGGGTCTCGATCAGAAACTATGGATAATGGCATACCATGCAGTCTTACAATCTCATTTATGTATATACGAGCAAGACGTTCAAGTGAATAAGTTTCTCGTATAGGTAAGAAATGAGAAAACTTGGTTAATCTATCAACAATGACCCAAATTGCATCTATTCCTTGAAAAACCTTGGAAAGGCCAATAACGAAATCAATGGTAATGTGCTCCCACTTCAATTCTAGAATTTCAAGTGGTTGGATGGACCTTTTTGTACTTGATGCTCCACCTTGACACGTTGACAAGTTAGACACTTTGAGATAAACTCCGCGATCTCTTTTTTCATATTGGTCCACCAAAATGTATGTCGAAGATCATGATATATTTTGATACTTCTGGGATGGATTGCAAATGGTGTGTTTTTGTTTGGTAAAATTTAATTACGCACAATCACGCAAGTATACGTGGTCAACAAGTAATATAATGTAAGTAAAGTATCATTCCCACGAGGAATTATTAATATAAATTACCAAATACTAACTCTTAACCAAACTAATTTTATTTAAACAATCAATTTAAGATTATGAATTAAATTATTTAATTAAACTAATCCTAATTATCACTAGTTAAAAATCAGATTATGGAGATTTAAGATCACAACTTCACATATTGCTTCATTTAAATTAATACACTTCTTATCAATTATTCTCACTATTCTGAATTGTTAATCAAGAACACATAAGTAAATATAACCATCTCTCAATGCATCATACTCAAATCAACTTAAATCCATAGACGATAGAATTAAGTAGAACACCCAAATTAACTAATTCATTATATCTCTATGTGAATTACAATTAAAGAGGATTTTAAGCACAAGTTCTTTATCAGATTACATGCGATATATAGGTATACCTCTATCCTATACATAAATTATGAATTCCAACACCATTCAGAAAACACAATCACATGCTATGATGATTAGATCTAAATCTATAATTCATCTCTCGAGTCCTATGATGTCTTATGATGTCCTATGATGTCTTTGCTATGATGTCTTATCTATATTATGATTTGGTTTCTTCCATGAGGTTTTGTAATCCCCCCATTTTTTTTAATTACACACAACACGCAAGTATACGTGGTCAACAAGTAATAAAGTGAAAGTAGAGTATCGTTCCTACGAGGAATTGTTTAATAAAAATTACCCAAGTACTAACCCGTAACCAACTCAATCTTATTTAAACTAATGAATTTCAAATTATATAAATTAAATTATTTAATTACACTAATTCTAATTACCACTAATTAAAAATCAGATTACAGAGATTTAAGATCACAACTTCACTTATTGCTTCATTTAAGTTAACACACTTCTCATCAATTATTCTCTATCATGAATTGTTAATCAAGAACACTAAAGCAGATAAAACCATCTCTCGATGCATAATACCCATACTCACTTAAATCCACAGATGATAGAATTACGCAAGACACCCTAATTAACTAATCCACTATATATCTATGTGAATTATAATTATAAAGGATTTAAAGCACAAGTTCTCTATAAGATTACATATGGCGCAAAGGTATATCTCTATCCTAAACACGAATCATGAATTCCATCTATGCAGAAATCACAAACACATGCTATTATTATAAGATCTAAATCTATACTTCATCTCTCGAGTTCATATAGATTATCACGGTAATTGTTAGCTAGGAAATTAAGCAATTAAGTCCAAATCACAATAGACAATCCTCACAATAGAACATAATAATTGATAGTGAAGCATATTAAAATAAACTACACAATAAGATCCATTATAATCTCAAACAAAGAATTAGTTCATGACTATTGAATTAAAACTAAGAATCAACAATTGAATAAACAATAAAAGTCAAAGATAGAAGAAGATGAGAAGATAGAATCTATTGTGTGTAGATTTAAAACTTCCTCCTTGCTCCTACTTTGAATCTTCAATGGTCTCCAAGTTACTTCAATCTCTAAATCTAATAAGAACTAGTGTTTTCTCCTATTCTACTCTAATCTAATCTAATAGAATCCTCTCTCTAATCTAATCTCCCCTCTAATTCTTATGATTCTCCTCCTTTTATAAGTCTCTTCATATATCTTTAATTCCTCTTGGAAGTCCTCTTGGAAGTCCTTGAGTCAATCAGATCGAAACAATCCTTTGCGAACTAAAAATTGGATAAAATTCGTATTTTCTGGGCTACCCTTGCCCCGGCGGAAAGGGCCCTCCCAGGCGGGATAGGGGCCTGTTTTGGAGCTGGCATGCCAACTCCGGTGGGGGTTTTGTGAAGGAACATTTTCTGCTCTGACGTCCTTTGGGGAAATGGTCATAACTTCTTCGTCTGAACTCCGATTTTGATGATTCAAGATGTTCCGGAAAGAGGAGACGTAGATCTACAACATTCATGCTTTGAGTATTTTCGAAATAAGGACTGGAGCAATGTTGAAAGTGGCTCTGAAGTGGCTGTTATGTAAATGACCACCCAAAACAGTGGCGTTCGACGTCCGTTCGTACAAATGTCATAACTCTTGCATCCGAACTCCTATTGGAATGATTCAAGTTGTTCCGAAAAGCTAAGAAGAAGCTCTACAATGTAATCTAAGTTCCAATCCAAAAACATGAAATGAACATGAAAGCCCAAATGATGTCTGGATTGCTTTTCTTTGCGATTTCATACCAATTCTTTGCGATTTCAACTCCAAAGCATATAATCTACAAAATGAACACAAAATGCATGAAAAGTAACTAATAAACATGAGATTAAGCAAATAATTCAAGTAATAGATACCGGATAAGTAGGTATAAAACCTAATTATCAAATACCCCCAAACTTAAACATTTGCTTGTCCTCAAGTAAAAACACAAAACAATAATGCAATGCAATGCAACTAATCTACATGCCTCCGAATCCAGCAGTAATGACAGAAACAAGTCTATTCAACCGGCCTTAGAGAAACCAAATAAACACGATAATACATCATATCAAAACCAATCAATAACTTCTTAATCATTCATCAAATCTTAGACTGTTATTACTAATATAATGCGTGTGTGCTCCACAACAATGTTAACTAATATAAAATCAAATTTAACACATAACAAGTCTCTTCGAAGGCATCATACAGTGTAAACTCAAGAAATCCAAAAACAAGCTAGATCCAACTAAAATCAAACAATTACCAATATCGAGGATCAACATGGGATACTTATGCTTTATTTTTCATCTACGGGGGCATTTTGCTCTTATTTCCCATTTTATTTCTTTTTCTTTTTTTTCTTCTTTTTTTTTGAATAGTGAGTGCGTTTTACGCTCCATCTCACGCTTGTGTTTATGAGGAGTGCATTTCACGCTTCTTCTCGACCCACCACAGGACTCAATTTATTCAACTCAATATCTTTTTTTAGAAGCTTATATACCCCACTTTTTCTCCCAAACTTAGGTTCTTGCCTAATTCTTCGCCTTCACTGCCTATCCTTGTCATTCTCTTATTTAAACTAACATTATCCTTTAGAGGTCCTTTATGTATCAATTTAAACTTAATCATTCAACAAGTAGTTTTTACTGTGCTATCCTTATTATACCAGTTTTAAACAGAAAAAAACTTAATTCATAACAAGAAATCACATCAAAGCTCTAATGGTCAGTACTATACTTGTCTACCCAATTCCAATCTCATCATTGGCCAAAATAAACTTAAACTATCAAACAGCTGGACTCATGCAAGATGAACATAGTAACTAACTATTATTTTTGATTTTTTTTAAGAAAGTGAATGCAAAAACTAAATGTAACTATATGAACTACAATGTAAATAACTAACTATATGCAATACGACACTAAAATGTCCCCCAAACTTAAACTAGACATTGTCCTCAATGGCTGAAATAGAAAAAAGTAAAGTAGAGGACTTCCCTAAAAATATAACAATCTTCCTCCTTGTCCGCTAAGTTTGGAGAATAGATTAGGCGCATGGAACAAATTGGGCACCACACTTGAATTTTGACTTGAATAACCTTTTCATAATCTTTTGCATGTCCATTGAACCTCCAATACCTACACTGAAGAGAGACAACATGGATTAGAATAGCACTTGGATTGGTAAGAGAACTTAATAAGCAAATTAATTCCTATCTACTAAATAAACTATTAAAGCAAATAAATAGAAATATTCTTGGGTTGCCTCCCAGTTAACGCTTGAATTATAGTCTTTCATCCTGACTTGTCTGGTCAATGCTATCCAATTCCTCTTCGATAATTGAGGAACCCTCCATCTATCGGAAATAATATAGCTTTTGGTAGGTTCCCATTTGTGATGGCCAATGCATCAAAGTCACCTAGCATGCTCTGATTTGATATGATCTCAATCAAGAACGTCCCACATCTAGGTGTTTTCTCCATTGTGTATGTGATCACTTTGGGGCATGGAAGCTTGTCACACACAATGGGCTCTTCGTCTATCTTCTCTGTCTCATCCCACCATGAATTCAAAATTGTACTCCCTCTTTTGTCATCAAGAGCTTCGCCGACGACATGACTACCAAGTGGGCATGCTTTTACAAATCTAACTGACTCTTTGATCTTTGGTGGAGACCCATTTAGATCTTCGTCGACCTCTATTTTATTATCCCCAATTGTCTCCACACTTTCAATATTTTGTGGCTCATCGAGTCGCATATTTGGTTCGGGTTCTCCGTCAATTTCGTCATCCATGTCATAAAGCCAAGTATTTAGAGGAAGGTTTCTTATGGCTTTGGTCATTTTCTCTATCTGATCTGTAAGATTTTGAATTGACCTCGCTTGATTACTCATCTTCTCCTCATTTATTGCTACAAACTTGGAAAACAATTCCTCCAACCTTTAATTATCTGTCTCTTGTGACATTGGAGGTGGACATGAAAATTCTGGTGTGTATGATGGATTTAGAGCGTAATGTTGGTCATCATAATTATAGCTCCATGAAAAAATCGGGTGATATACCCCCAATCTTTGTGATTGTTAGGATCAACATAGTTATTGAGGTAATCACCACTATATTGTACCGGTTCAAAACTGACGTTGCATTGATAACTTTGATGGTTGCCAGCACAATAGTCACATGTAACTGCCATCCTTCGCCTCCGTTGGGCTGCGATAACCTCCAACGTCTTAGAATTTGCCTCAATTTGTACAAACTCTACGAAAAATGCATTAAGTCCATCAATCCCTGTTTCCCTTGGTTGAGTCATGTTCGTGTATGGCCATTGATATGCAAAGTCATCCATGGTACCTGAAAAAAGAGAGAAATATAGGAAGAGAATTAAAAATAAAAAATAAAAATGTTTAAATTAAGACTAATTTGATTGAAATTAATATTGGTAAATAATTATTAAATTAATTCCCAAAGCAATGGTACTTAAAAACTTGTTGGGTAAAATCTAATTACGCACAACACGCAAGTATACGTGGTCAACAAGTAATAAAGTGAAAGTAGAGTATCGTTCCCACGAGGAATTATTTAATAAAAATTACCAAGTACTAACCTGTAACCAACTCAATCTTATTTAAACGAATAAATTTCAAATTATATAAATTAAATTATTTAAATACACTAATTCTAATTACCACTAATTAAAAATCAGATTACAGATATTTAAGATCACAACTTCACTTATTGCTTCATTTAAGTTAACACACTTCTCATCAATTATTCTCTATCATGAATTGTTAATCAAGAACACTAAAGCAGATAAAACCATCTCTCGATGCATAATACCCATACTCACTTAAATCCACAGATGATAGAATTAAGCAAGACACCCTAATTAACTAATCCACTATATATCTATGTAAATTACAATTAAAAAGGATTTAAAGCACAAGTTCTCTATAAGATTACATATGGTGTAAAGGTATATCGCTATCCTAAACACGAATCATGAATTTCATCTATGCAGAAATCATAAACACATGTTATTATGATAAGATCTAAATCTATACTTCATCTCTCGAGTTCATATAGATTATCACGGTAATTGTTAGCTAGGCAATTAAGCAATTAAGTCCAAATCACAATAGACAATCCTCATAATAGAACATAATAATTGATAGTGAAGCATATTAAAATAAACTACACAATAAGATCCATTATAATCTCAAACAAAGAATTAGTTCATGACTATTGAATTAAAACTAAGAATCCATAATTGAATAAATAATAAAAGTCAAAGATAGAAGAAGATGAGAAGATAGAATCTATTGTGTGTAGATTTGAAACTTCCGCCTTGCTCCTACTTTGAATCTTCAATGGTCTCCAAGTTGCTTCAATCTCTAAATCTAATAAGAACTAGTGTTTTCTCCTATTCTACTCTAATCTAATCTAATGGAGTCCTCTCTCTAATCTAATCTCCCCTCTAATTGATAAGTGGGTTTATACCTACTTATTGGATAGCAATTCACGCGAACTGTGCCCTTCTCAAGAACATTTTAATGTGTTTTTAGTTGCATTTCATGATATTTTGCATTGCATTTACTTAAAACTCCTTTGGTGTAAAACTGCAGGATATGGCACGATTTGGTGATGTAAATGGCATGATGCTATGGACGCATGGTGTGAGGATCAATTGGAGCAGGAGACTAAGCATGGATGGACAAAAGAATGAACAGTAGAATAGATTAATGCAGCAGAACTAGAAATCACAATTGCAGGTTTCACGCTTGTATCACGCTGAGGATCGCCAAGGCACCGCCATGAGACCCCGACGAGATGTATACATTACATCGCAAGTTGCTCGCCCGCGCGAGGATTGCAAAGGAGGGTGCGCATTGCCGTCTTGCGATGCCCCGAAGGTTCTTGAATATTTATTTTAATTTTGAATTTTAAGGGTTCAGAATTGATTTAAAACGATTTCTGATGGTGTCGACGTATCATTATCCGAGCTTTTTACGTATTTTCATTTTTATAACTAGGGTTTACACTCTGAGAGAGATTCTAATGTAGAAGAAAGCCTAAACTCTTCTTTTCTAATTCTTCTTGGGATTTTCTATCATTGTGGATATTTATTAGTATTTTGCTGGATTTAGATGAGGATTTGAACGTTACTAGTGGATTATAATCAGCAATTGGGTTTGATCGTTTCTATCTTTCATCCTTCAATTGTTTGTTCATTAGTCATGTTTAACTTTGATCCCATAATGGCTTTTGGTTCAGTCATGAACTAAACTCCATTATGGGATTCTAATGGATTTTAATATGTAGTGTAGTTGCATGCTTGAATGCTGGATTGTTTTACATATCATATGGGATTTCTATCATGTTTGTTTTGTATGTATGAATACTTGATCACCATTCGCTTTTAGTACTTGTATGGAATTGACAATGAACATGCAAGTATGGATTGTAATCATGATAGCATACGTATATGGGGCTGTTTTGTATGGCTTGTGTATTTCGTGAATCAGATAGACATATACTGTTTCACCGTATGAGTTAGAATAAGGGCTTGTGCTTAAATTCAATATGATTGCAATTTCACATAGATATATAGTGTTTTTGGTTATATTGATGATTACATGGAATCTATCACTTGTGGATGATGTGTAAGTAGGTCATAGTACATTGAAAAATGGCTATGACTCTTTTAGTGCTCTTTGCTATTTTCGTGTGATATGTGAACAAGTCTTGCATGATAGTGGTGATTAAATGAAAATGAAGCTAGGATCCCATTACTTTCAGATTTGATTTAATACATCTTTATTATTGTTTTAGTCGTTATTATGTAATTAGAGTAATTCACCAATCGTATTCATTAGTTTGAGCATATAAATATAGTGATTTAATTGATGCATAGTGATTTAAATTAGACAACTTTCCCTGTGGGATCGATACTTGCTCTGTATTACTTGTTGACACATGTATGCTTGCATGAGTTAGAGCTCTTTTGTTAGAACTAAAAAAGAGGCAACAAGTTTTTGCTACCGTTGTCAAGGAGACGAGCGTTTAAATTATTATTATTATCATTAGTTTTAAGCTATATTGTATGACTTAGACAAATCTATTCTTATCTCATTTCCATTTTTGTTTCTATTTTTGTTTCAGGAACTTGTACAAATTTTTATGTGCACGCGGTCATCCAACCCCGACTTAACACTTGTTCAGGACAACATAAACGGGAGGTTGGAAAGTGAGTGTTCATAGAAATTTACAAGCACAGTTAGAAAGTACTACAGCTAATATGGCAGCCGAAGCACAAGGAGAAGAACAAAGAGAGGAGAATAGGGCTCTGAAGGAATATTCCATGCCCAATATTAATGGATTACAGTCTAGCATCGTCAGACCAGCGATAACAGCCAATACATTCGAGATAAAAATGGGCACTATTCAGATGGTACAAAATTCGGTACAGTTTGGGGGTGCCGCTACAGATGATCCAAATTAACACCTGTTGAGTTTCATCGAAATTTTTGATACATTTAGATACAACGGTGTGACAGAAAATGCTATCAGACTTAGGCTATTCCCATTCTCATTGAGGGATAAAACAAGAAGTTGGCTTCACTCTTTTCCAGCAGGATCAATCACTACATGGGAGGACTTAGCACAGAAATTTTTAGCCAAGTTCTTCCCAATGGCTAAGACTGCAAAGATGAGGACAGCTATCTCTCAGTTTGAGCAACAACAGGGCGAGTCCTTATATGAAGCATGGGAGAGATATAAAGAGATGCTGAGAAAGTGTCCACATCATGGTATGCCAGATTGGATGGTGATCAACACATTTTATAATGGATTGGGATGGCAGCCGAGACCTATTGTAGATGCAGCTGTAGGAAGGGCATTATGGGCAAAAAGCTATGAGGAAGCCTATAACCTTATCGAGACAATGGCATCAAATGATTTTCAGAATCCTATATCTCGAATGCCACAGCCCAAGGTTGCAGTTGTGTTGCAAGTAGATGCTATCACGCAGTTGTCAGCACAGATGACAGCCATGGCGAAGAAAATAGATACATTAACAGAAGGTAAAACGAAGACGGTTGGCTTCGTATGTGAGATTTTGTCTTGGGGTCACACTTGTGATTAGTATGCTATCATTTCGAAGTGTGACAAGTATGTTTGCAATTATAGAAAAGACCAAGGTCAGTTTCAGAACACATACCACCCCAACAACCGAAATCATCCAAACTTTAGTTGGTCAAATAACGAGGAATCGGCGAGAATCGATTTTAGACAAATAATAAGTTCAGTCACAACCAGCGCAGAGTTTAATCCTAGACCACCTTTTCCGCCAGGATTTTCTCAACAACAACAACATCACACTCCAGTTGCACCTCAGCAAGAAAAGAAATCAGAAATGGAGGAGATGATGATGAAATACATGGAAAATACAGAGGTTATGATCAAAATCCAAGCAGTGGCTATTAAGAATCTGGAAACTCAAATGGGGCAGATGGCAAACATGCTTACCAACAGGCCCCCGGTTTCATTGCCGAGTAATACAGAAACAAATCCACGAAGAGACGGGAAGGAACAGTGTCAAGCTATCACATTGAGGTCTGGGAAAAACACTGCAGACACTGCAAGTCCCGCGCCCACGCCCAATTGTACTGAAGAGGCCATGCGGCCGTGCGAGGCAGAGCAGTCAGCTGCTAAAGAAGAAAGTCTGGAAAAGTCTGAGGTTCAGCAAGAAGAGAAAGATAAAGCAGGTTCAGAGGAGAAGCTTAAGAGTTCAGTACCACCACTTCACCCTCAAGTTCTGTATTTGCAAAGATTAAATAAGCAGAGGGAAGATAAGCAATTCAGCAAGTTTCTGGAGATATTTAAAAAGCTGCAAATCAATATACCTTTCGCCGAGGTATTAGAACAAATGCCAAGCTATGCAAAGTTTATGAAGGGTATACTGTCAAGGAAGAGGAGATTAGACAAATATGAGATAGTAGCCTTGATGAGAAGAATGCAAAGATCTGATCTTGATGAGGTTACTTCGAAATTTGAAGGATCCAAGGCGATTTCACAATCCCGTGCACAATCGGGAAGATGAATTTTGAAAAATGTTTGTGTGATCTTGGGGCAAGTATCAATCTGATGCCCTTGTCATTGTTCAACCAATTGGGATTACCGGATCTAAGGCCGACAAACATTTTGTTGCAATTAGATGACAGATCCATCACGTATCCACGGGGACTTGTTGAAGATGTCTTGGTGAAGGTGGACAAATTTATCTTTCTGGCTGACTTTATCATTTTGGATTACGAGGAAGATAAGAATATACCAATCATACTGGGGAGACCATTCTTAGCCACAGGCAAGACTTCGATAGATGTGCAAAAAGGGGAACTCACGATGCGTGTACATGATCAGGAGGTGACCTTTAACGTCTTTAAGGAAATGAAGTTCCCAACCAATGAAGAAGAATGTTTTCGGGTTAATTCGGTGGATCGGGTCTTAAATGATGAGGAACAGAATGTGGTGAACTATGAACCGTTGAGATGTGTCACTGGTGAAAATTCAGATTTGGAGGTCAAGCCATTGTCGCAACTAAGGGATATTAAAGCAATGGGTGAGGTGGACAGACAGGAAATCACCTCAACTCGTTCTTCAACTTGAGATTCAGAGATAGTCAAGCTAATTGACTATAACTTAGCGCTTGATGGGAGGCAACCCATTATTTCTATCTCTATTTTCTTTTTATTTATTAAGTTCAGATTGTTTAGCTGGTTCATCTTTATTTGATTATTCATAGTTTGTAGGAGTTGCATAATTGAGTGTGTAGAAAGATTTGCATTGAGAATGATTGATACAGGTTAGAGAGTATTTGGTCAGAATTCATGTTTTAACAGAGTGCATTAATGCCTATGTAGGTATACACAATTGAAGTCATCACTGATAGGCAGTTTGGAAGCAAACTCAGTAGTGTAGGAAGCATGTTCATGTGGCGCAAGAATGAAAATACACAAGACCGCGCCGCTACACACATACCTGACAAAAAATGCCACTCTCGGCGCATGGCGCTGAAAGCTATTGACAGAGCGCACGGTCGCACGCGACACCAGACTAAGACAGTTTTAAACATTTAAAAATGAGTTGGAGACCAGTTGGACTCTCATTTGAAATCATAACAGAAGCGAAATCAGCTCAGTCTCCATAACGCACGACTCTTCCTCTCTATCAATTACACTATCGAAGCCATCAATCTCTCTACCATGTAATCATCCACGATTTCTTCCAAGTTCCATATCTGCTCAACTTCTCCAATTGCAGCATAAAATTAGGGCTTCTGATATGGTTGGGCAGAACAAACTTGGGGGGTAATATCATCATTTGTTCTTCTTCATTCTTAGTCATATCATCTGTGCGATCTTTATCAACTGCAAATGGGGCCTAAGCGAGCACGTTCTATTTCATCTTCTTCTTCATCTTCCTCGGGCAGTCAAGGGGAGGACATTGTTGATCACACCAAGTTTCTAAACTTAGAAGCTCAGCAGAAGTATTACAGAATTGTGGCGAAGACGTTCATCAAGGAGCGCGGTTTCAAACCGGAGCGGCAAGATGGTCAGTTATGTGCTATGATTCAGGAGAGAGGCTGGGGTGGACTGACTTCCACTCCCACGCCCATTCCGATGAGCATAGTCCGAGAGTTTTATGCCAATGCCAAGGTCACCATGAGCGGTATATCTCTGGTTTGCAGTGTCAAGATAGATTACAGACCTCATTCCATCCGAGCCATTTTTAGACTTACCGATACACCACCAACGGGGGCTACTAATTGGGTCACCAGTGCACATGTGGAGACAGACTTGGAGTTGGTTATTGTTGAATTGTGCGTGCCTAGCACGAAATGGACCTATAAAGTCGGCACGAATCAACCTCGCATATTCCCAGTCGTAGCCCTGAACCGATATGCTAAGGCATGGAATCTGTTCATATGTGCCAAGCTCGTCCCTTCCTCTCATCAGCACGAGATCACAGCGGAGAGGGCAATTATTTTGTGGGGCATAATCACTAGGAAATATATTGACATTGGTCATCTCATCCATCAGATTGCGATATCTGCGGGGAGGCAATATTGGGAGCATTCCACACGCTTCAGTGGTTGTTATGCTATGTACTCATCAGGGATACAACTGGGGCAACGAACAAATGCAATACCCAAGCCAGGACATAACTCATGCCACCAATGCAAAATTTAAGGATTGGGTAGGAGGTGTACCACACCCACGCGGACGAGGATTTATCATTCAGCCTACTTTCCCAGAGCCACCACAGCAGCCCCCTCAGACAGATGAGGCAGGCCCGTCCACGCAAGCACCTGCTGCCCATGGTGATCGCCAGCTCCGAAGGTTGGAGCGAAAAGTCGATGCCATGTACGATAATTTCAGAACATTTATGACGGGACTCACGAGGGCCTTAGCCGAGGCTTTTGCGCAGCAAGGAACGACGCTAGAGTGGCCTCAGTTCGGGATAGCAGTGCCATATCCACCACCAGATTCACCACCTGAGGAGGGTGGTACCACTGATTATTAGGGGAGTTTTTGTTACCCTTTACCTTCATTCAATGGGGCATTGAATATTATATGTTTGGGGGTATTGGGGTAGTAGTATAGTTGCATGTAGTTTTTGCATGATTAGTTTAATTTTTGCATCATATAGTTTATTTTTGTATATATGTTCATGTTTAATTTTCATGTCTCACAAAGCCTAGCCTGATGGAAATTTTGTCTAGCCGATGATGATAGTGAATTTTTGAAGATTTTTAAGTATTTAGGGATAACATGAGCTGAGATATAATGTTTTACACAATGCAATTCCTAATGTTGTTTAAATGCTTTCAGTTTGCACGAATGTGTTCACAATCACTTGTAGGTATAAGAAGATGTGTTGCATTGCTCGATAGAAAATGTAGTGTCAAAAAGAGAAATATGTGGAACATGGATGTAGACTTGCAAAACATTGACATTCAAACTTTCTGAAAACGTGGGTATGCTATGTATATAAAAAACAAATAGTAATAACGTGACTAGTCGTATTTCGGGGCCCTAGCTACTTGAGTAAATACGCCCGTAGGGGTGTCTTAACACTTAGCGCCCTAAGGTCTTTCATGGTCTGGGAGTCGTTGGTTGAAAGCTCGCTAAGGGGCAGCAGTGTTTGCATAATGAAATGAGGCATTGCACAGTCATGTGAGAAAAAAAAAGAAAAAAAAAGAAAAATAGCAATAAACACCGCGGGAAAGAGCAAAAATCGCCCTCGTGAGTAGATATAAAACAGTTAAGCCCATTGTTGAACCTCAGTTTATTTTGATATGTTGGAATAGTCTTCGTTGCATATGTATACATAAGTCTTGATTTAAACTATAATTTTCTATTTTTAGCAATTTAGTATGTGTATTCTATGCTGAGATCAAGTTTTGGTAAACATAACACACACACACAGCATCTCTATAACATTTATGAATTATCTGAGTGCATGACATTATGCCTACAGTTTCGTTTAAATCTGTATTCTTGAATCTGGAAAAATTCGCTGAGGCATTTTGGACTGAATTTATGTGATAGCTGGAACAATGTGAGACTAGTTGCATCATAATTTAGTTGCATAGTAATAAAGCTGCATTTTCATTGTTCATTAGTATGCATTGCTTGAGGGCAAGCAACAGTTCAAGATTGGGGGTATTTGATAAGTGGGTTTTATACCTACTTATTGGATAGCAATTCACGCGAACTGTGCCCTTCTCAAGTACATTTTAATGTATTTTCAGCTGCATTTCATGATATTTTGCATTGCATTTACTTAAAACTCCTTTGGTGTAAAACTGCAGGATATGGCACGATTTGGTGATGTAAATGGCATGATGCTATGGACGCATGGTGTGAGGATCAATTGGAGCAGGAGACTAAGCATGGATGGACAAAAGAATGAACAGCAGAATAGATCAATGTAGCAGAACTAGAAATCACAATTGCAGAAGCCACGTGGCAGATTACGCTGAGGATCTTTAGCTGGCCAATATAGAGACCCCGGACCCGACGAGACATTGCACATCGCAAGTTGCTTCGCATGCCGAGGATTGCAAAGGAGGGGTGCTTGTGATTGCGTGCTTGCGATGCCCGAGGTTCTTGAAATATTTATTTTAATTTCGAATTTTAAGGGTTGTAATTGATTTAAAACGATTTCTGACTGGTGTCAGACGTATCATTATCCAGTTTTTATGTATTTTCATTTTCATAACTAGGGTTTACACTCTGAGAGAGATTCTAATGTAGAAGAAAGCCTAAACTCTTCTTTTCTAATTCTTCTTGGGATTTTCTATCATTGTGGATATTTATTAGTATTTTGCTGGATTTAGATGAGGATTTGAACGTTACTAGTGGATTATAATCAGCAATTGGGTTTGATCGTTTCTATCTTTCATCCTTCAATTGTTTGTTCATTAGTCATGTTTAACTTTGATCCCATAATGGCTTTTGGTTCAGTCATGAACTAAACTCCATTATGGGATTCTAATGGATTTTAATATATAGTGTAGTTGCATGCTTGAATGCTGGATTGTTTTATATATCATATGGGATTTCTATCATGTTTGTTTTGTATGTATGAATACTTGATCACCATTCGCTTTTAGTACTTGTATGGAATTGACAATGAACATGCAAGTATGGATTATAATCATGATAGCATACGATATATAGAATGCATTTTGTATGGCTTGTGTATTTCGTGAATCAGATAGACATATACTGTTTCACCGTATGAGTTAGAATAAGGGCTTGTGCTTAAATTCAATATGATTGCAATTTCACATAGATATATAGTGTTTTTGGTTATATTGATGATTACATGGAATCTATCGCTTGTGGATGATGTGTAAGTAGGTCATAGTACATTGAAAAATGGCTATGACTCTTTTAGTGCTCTTTGCTATTTTCGTGTGATATGTGAACAAGTCTTGCATGATAGTGGTGATTAAATGAAATATTAAATGAAGCTAGGATCCCATTACTTTCAGATTTGATTTATTACATCTTTATTATTGTTTTAGTCGTTATTTGCAATTAGAGTAATTCACCAATCGTATTCATTAGTTTGAGTATATAAATATAGTGATTTAATTGATGCATAGTGATTTAAATTAGACAACTTTCCCTGTGGGATCGATACTTTACTTGCTCTGTATTACTTGTTGACACATGTATGCTTGCATGAGTTATAGTTCTTTTGTTAGAACTGAAAAAGAGGCAACACTAATCCTTGTGATTCTCCTCCTTTTATAAGTTTGTTCATATGTCTTTAAGTCTTCTTGGAAGTCCTCTTGGAAGTCCTTGAGTCAATCGAATCGAAACAATCCTTCCCGAACTCAAAATTGAATAAAATTCGTATTTTTTGGGCTACCCCCGCCCCGGCGGGGATCTAGGCTTGAAAAGGGTCCGCCCCGCCGGGCTAGGGGCCTATTTTGGAGCTGGCATGCCAACCCCGGTGGGGGTTTTGTGAAGGAACATTTTATGCTCTGATGTCCTTTGGGAAAATTGCTATAACTTCTTCGTCTAAACTCTGATTTTGATGATTCAAGTTGTTCCGGAAAGAGGAGACTTAGATCTACAACTTTCATGCTTTGAGTTTTTCGAAATAAGGACTGGAGCAATGTTGAAAGTGGCTCTGAAGTGGCTGCTATGTAAATGACCACCCGAAACAGTGACGTTCGACGTCCGTTCGTACAAATATCATAACTCTTGCATCCGAACTCCGATTGGAATGATTCAAGTTGTTCCGGAAAGCTTAGAAGAAGCTCTACAATGTAATCTAAGTTCCAAGCCAAAAACATGAAATGAACATAAAAGCCCAAATGATGTCCGAATTTCTTTTCTTTGCGATTTCAACTCCCAGGCATATAATCTACAAAATGATCACAAAATGCATGAAAAGTAACTAAGAAACATGAGATTAAGCAAATAATTCAAGTAATAGATACCGGATAAGTAGGTATAAAACCTACTTATCAATGTCTTATCTATATTATGATTTGGTTTCTCCCATGAGGTTTTGTAATCCCCCATTTTTTTATTTCAGTCTAAAATAAGCACACACAAAAAATCTGATGGCCCGACGCGCCCCGCGCTGCTCTATTTTCTACTGCGACATCCATTGGTAAAACATGCATAACTTTTGATCCGCTAAGAGTTACGGGGACTGCAACCTATCAAATAGAAGATATCAACGAGATGTACAACCTTCATTCTTAGAGAATTGACAGATTCTGGCAGGATTATGAACGAAATTGTGATTGAAGTAGCTATTATGTAAACGGCAAGCATGACAACTCTGAGCTTTGACCTTTGTTGATAAAAGGCCACAACTCTCGCATCCGAACTCCAATTGGGACGATTCAAGATGTTTCGGAAATCTATGAATTACATCTATAATAAAATCATCATCCCAAGCCAAGAACATGCATCCAACGTTGTGTTAAAAGCCCGACAATCTTCCCTTCTTGCATTTACTTGTATATTTTAGTCCAAAAGATGTCTGAATTGTTTTTCCTTGCTTCTTCATGCCAATGTTGTGTTATAGGCTACAAAATAACATAAAATGTATGAAATGAACGCACAATACATGCAAAGTAACTACGAAATATAAGTTTAAGCAACTAATTCAAGTAATATATACCGGATAAGTAGGTATAAAACCTACTTATCAAATAACCCTAAACTTAAATAGTTGCTTGTCCCCAAGCAACACAACAAAATGCAATGCAATAAACTAAGAAATATGTTATCTAATCTAACATGCTAACGAATCCAAATATCAGCCAGATTAAAATTCACAAGAATTGCCTCATAGAAACTAAAGAAATTTCAAACAGAGAATCTAACCAAGAACAAGGCCATAATGCATATTATTTTGCAAATCAAAACTTGTCATCACTAATGTAGTGTGTGTGTGTGTGTGTGTGCTTAGCAACCATTAAACTCACGACAGAACAAATACTTCACATAATATGCTTCTTTGAGGGAAAATACAGTTTCAACTCAAGAAAAACAGTAAACAAATTAAATTCTAAGAAAACTACGCAATAACTAAGCTAAAGAGTCAACAAGGGATTTATTCTGCTTTTATTCACTTACGAGGGCAATTTTCACACATTCCCATGGTTACACCCGACTGTGCAATGTCTAGTCCTTTTAGGCTTTTCAGTGATACCCCTTAGAGAGCTTTCAACCAACGACTCCCAAACCGTCAGGCTTTAGGGCGCTAGGTGTAGAGACATCCCCTCGGGCGTACTTACTCAAGTATCAAAGGTCATAGAACTAAACTAGCCAAAGTGTTTATTCATATAATATTTTTTTCCTTTTTCTGGATTTTCTTTTTTTTCCTTTTTTTCTTTTTTTTAGCATGCATACCCAATGAATTCCCCCAAACTTAAGCTTTTGCGTAATCTTAGTCATTACTAACTGTTTACTAAATCTCTTTCATTAAAACACACATTTCTCACTAGAAGACAATTATGTGACCATTCACACTGTGCAAATCATAATAGTTACTCTAAAGTGAAATCTGGTTACATCAGATTCAAACATATATAAATTTACATCATGCTATGACATTACAACCAGACCTAAGTCATCAAAACTGTTTAAAAATCATGTAATTCCAATCTCATCATAGGCCAAAAGAATTTCAAACCAACTAAAAACTTGTGTTCATGTAATTCCTCTCTTTCAACATCTATATCATTTGGCACATCCGGTTGCAGATTTGGTTTGGGCTCGCCATCAGTCTCGAAATCCAAGTCATAGGGCCAAGTGTATTGAGAACAAATGTCTGAGGCATTAAGTAGCTGTTCTATCTGGTTCATAAAATTTTGACTCGATATCTCTTTATTAATCCTCCTCTCCTCACTTGAAGCTATGAACTTGGACAACAATTCCTCCACCCCTGAATTATCTGTCTCAGTTTTGGAATTCATGTATTACAGACCATGTGTAGAAGTAGTGATGAGTTGTTCCATCTGGTTCTGAAAATTATGGCTCAATATTTCTTGACTCATCATCCTTTCCTCTTGGTTTGCTATGAGCTTTAACAAGAATTCCTCTAAGTTTGACTTTTCTTCTTGTCGCAATGGAGATGGACATGAGAATTTCGGTGTGTATGTTGGATTTGGAACAGAGTATTGATCTTCATAATTGTAGTTCCATGAAGAATCTGGGTGATACCCCTAAGCTTGATGATAATTGGCATATGCATACTGGTTGAGGTAGTTACCCCCGTACTGTACCAGCCCAAAATTGATGGTGCATTGATTACCCGGGTGATTACCTGCAGAATAATTGCAAGTAACTGCTATCCTTCGATTACGTTGGGCTGCAACTACATCCAACCTCCTCGAAAGTATCTCAAGTTGTGCTGATAATGCAGCAATTTCATTGAGTCCATCAATCTCTGTGTCTCTGGCTAAGTCATTGTAACAACCCGATATTTTCTATATAAATAAATAAGAAATTTTGCATATAAATTTTTTTTTATTTTAAAGATGAGGATTTGTACAAGATAATGTGTATATGTATTTATGTGGTAAATAAAAATATAATTATTACATAAATGTTTACAAATAATTTTATTTTAGAATTATTGATTATTATAAAGTATATTCTTATAATAATTACTTTTATAGTAGAAATGTTTTTATTAGTTATTTTCATGAAAATATAATCATATATTATTTAAATAATATATGGAGTGATTTTTAGAATAAATTATAATAATTATTTTATTATATAAATTTTAGTACATATTATTAAGTTAATTATTTTACCTTAATTATTAAGGTTAACTATGGAAGAATAAATCAGATATGGAATCCAAACTCTAATTTTGGATTTTTATCCAGGGATGAGAATAATAATATAATATTAATTATATTTTGATTTTTCAGTGCTATAAATATGTACTGTATGTACGTATTGATGATGGTTGGTTAATTATGGTGTTTAATGTCAAATCCCTAGCTTTAATTTGTTTAACCCTGTTTTTAAATTTAAATGGGAAATTCAAATACTGTTATATAACTGTGTTATATGATTTATGATGTGTATTATATAACGATTTGATTAATTAGGTAAACCCTAATTAAAATCTAGAAACCCTAATTAATCTTTAGAAAACCCTAATTTCAGAAATGAGAAACCCTAATTTGAAACTCAAATTAGAGTTCGAGATTGGTTGTAATCGTGATAAGGTGATTAAGTTACAAGTATTAGAATTATAATTATTAATTAGGAAAACCCTAATAAATTTTGAAAACCCTAATTTTATTTAAAAACCCTAATCTAAAATTAGTAACCCTAATTTGCTAATTTGGTAACCCTAATTTGTTAATTGTAAGCTATATGCTAATTAGTGGACACTAAAACACTAATGTTCATGTATAGTGTAATTAGAAAATTAATCATAATTAGTAAACCCTAATTTCAAATTTTTAGAAACTAAAATTTATTTAATTTTTTTTTGTGCAAACCCTAAATTGGAAATCCTATAAATGCTATGTATTAAACCTTAGGGTTAAACCCTAAGGGTCAAACCCTAAGGGTTTGCAAGATTATAAGAATGCCATTAAAATTCCATTCAAAAAGACTAAAATACCCCTCTTTGGATATTTTTATTATGTAACTTGTGTATCTATGCAAATGTGGAGTGGGTGACCTAACATGTTGACTTAGTGACTTAAATTGCCAGCAATCAGCCACTTATATCAGCCATTCATGCATCCACCACTTCTATAAATAGATCAAGAGAGAGAGAAAGCCACATTTTTGCTCATTTTGTGCACAACACTCAACCCAACTCTCTCAAGCCCCACACCTCCGAAATTCTTTAGTTTTTCAGTCACAAAACCGAGCCCCACTAACATCCATAACAAAAACAGAAGCCAAAATCAGAATTAATCAAAGAAGGTATAAATCCTAGCCAAGAAATCTGTCCATCGATCTGTTGTTTGATGTTAAAATTTGTGTTAAACGTGTTAGATATAATGTATAATGATGATCTCGGTTGCTAGATGTTAGATCCATAACATCTAGAGGCTCGGATTTGGCATTTTACAAAATCTGGAAAAAAGTTCAACAGTCGTCTGACAATGAATGTCAGGTCCCATAGATCTCGGCCTGTTGTGTGTTTTTGTTATTTTAAGCGTTGATCTTGTAGTATGCTATGAGATCTTTGCTCTGGATCAAGAATCAGGCCTAGATTAGTTGTAGATTATAAGTTATAACCGGTCAAAGGTCGTTGACCGACATTGACTGGGCCATTTCTAGGTAGCCCAGAAACCGAGAACTAGTCTGACAAGTATTTGTTGGCCTTGGATCTGTCCAGTTGTTGATGTTTTGAGTTTGTTGTTGAACCCATATTGTAGTATGTTATGTTAACTGTTGATTCATGTTTTTATAACCTTTATATATCAAATATATCTTTGGATTGATGGCCGGTCAAAGTAGCTTCGAGTTGATCGCGATTCATATTTTCTGGGTAACTTGAGAAAACGTTTGAAACGTGTCCTCGATATATACTTTGACCAAACATAGATCTCGCTTGATTGTGTTGTTATTGTTATGATTTTATGTAATAGATCTCTTGTCCTACATGTTGGCTACACACTGCAACCTTTAAATCACTAAAACATTACAAGGATTACAAGTTGTAGAAGCCCAAAAATGGACGATTGAGTATTCTTCATTTATGGGTAACCCGAAATGAAAGCAGTCTGACGATCCTTTAAAAACACAGATCTCGTTCGTTTAATGCTTGTTGATCATGTTTGTTGTTGGATCTTGTAATCTAACATTAGTACTACAAGATCTGACAAATAGCATACCCAGAAACACAATATATACACAGTTCACAGTTCTTGGTCAAAGTAGGACACTCGATAACTGCACTTGAATTTCTGGGTTTGGCCAAGAACACGAAGAATACCTATAGCGACGGTTCTGTCACTATAGACAGTCTTTAGCGACACTTTTATTAAAATTAAATATTTAAATTCAAAAAATTATTTTAAAATAGTAATTAATTTCTGAAAATTACAAAAATTATTTTAAAAATTATTTTTAAATTATAAAATTAACTTTTAATAATTTGAAATATTTTTCATAAATATTAGTATTTATTTAAATATTATTGATAATTAATTTATTGATTAAATGCATTAAATAAATTAATTAAAATCATTTTATTATATTAAAAATCATTTTAAATGATAATAAGTTATTTAAAAATATTTTAAGTTATAAAATATAACTTTTAATATTTTAAAGCAAATTTCATTAATTATTTAATATTAATGATATTAGATTTATTTAACAATTAAATTAAATAAAATAATTAAAATGATTTTAATATTATAAAAATCATTTTAAATGAAAATAAATAGTTTTAAAATATTTGAAGTTATAAAATATAACTTTCAATATTTAAAGGTAAATTTCATTAATTAATTATTATTTTAATGATATTAAAGTTATTTAATAATTATATTAAATAATTAATTTAAAAATGATTTTATTAATATAAAAATCATTTTAAATGAAAATAAAGTGTTTAAAGATATTTTAAGTTATAAAATATAACTTTTAATATTTAAAGGAAAATTTCATTAATAATTTAATATTAATAATTATTAATTTATTATTAATGATATTAAATTTATTTAATAATTATATTAAATAAATAGTTTTAAAATAGTTTTATTATTTAAAAATTTAAAAGGATATAAATGAATTAAAAATATTTTAAGTAATGATTAAAGACTTTTAATATTTTGATAAATAGTACATTAATATATAAATATTAATGGTAATTATTTAAAATGATTTTAATTGTTTTAAAAATCATTTAAGGGTAATATTATTACTTTAAAAGTATTTTAAGTTATTATAAATAACTTTAACATTTTGGAAATAATTTCATTAATAGTTTAATATTAATTAAATATTAATGATAATAAATTGATTAATATTTAAATCATTTAATAATGATTAGATGTTTGAAAATTTATGATAAATTATAATAAATGTTTTAAAATTATATTAAGTCATTTAAAAAATAATATGACTAATATTTATAGATATTGAGTTCTGAGGAATAGTCTTAGACTCGATAATTACTCGAAATAAAATTTATTCGATTTTGCGACATGTTTTCGAAATTGATACGAACTTAGATAATTTGATTAGATATGTGTTTATTTGTTATTCAATGGTTGTTAAACATGAGTGACAATGTGATTAGGTTATGTGCTGACTGCGAAATGCAGTACTATGTGTTATAGTATGTTATTCTAATCGGTAAAATGATCTTATTACTGATAGGTGTTATATAAAGATAGAACTAAGTTGCAAATTATAAGCAGCACATCAGGAAAGTATCTTACCTTTGCATTTTCTTTATGCAATGGACATGAGTAAGAATATTTATGAATTATATTATTACTGTACAGATTATTAACCTTATATTATATACGCTCATTAATTATCAACATGTTAGTATATGGTAATTCAGATATATATATATATATTCTGTTCGTTAATTTTTATAAATGGTTATACAAGTGTCCCCACTTGGATAATCATTGTATCTAATCACATATTGATATACATTTGTCAATTATATATATATATATATATATATATATATATATATATATATGTGTGTGTGTGTGTGTGTGTGTGTGTGTGTGTGTGTTGAATTATAGATTATTGTTGAACAGGATAAAACCTTTGATTTAGAACCCAGACAAGTTTGAACATCCCTACACGGGAAAACTGTTTATGCACCAAGGTGGGATGAGTGAGCGATACCTTCGTTCTTGCATGTAGTATTGATCAATGCGGGGACATAATGGGCTGATCACCCCCCGCGACCGTAAGTTATGACGGTTTGCAGATGAATTTCTGTTTAACCTTTTCGAAAATGAAAACAATGTTCATAGTATGTCACCTTAACCCTAGTTATAGTCAATATGTAGTTTCAAAAATTTGAAAGAGAGTTTTTATGTTATTATTATCGGTTCAGATTACTTCACAACTATTGACTTGTTGTAGAAGAGTAGTACAAAGAAAACATTTAAATTCTTTCAGCTTATATATATAATTTCTATTACTTGCTGGGCACTCAAATGCTCATCCTTGCTTAATTTAAATGTTTTCAGCTAAGTGTGAACGACCAGAGAGCTCTACTAAGAACAAGGGAAAGGGGAAGGTTGCTGAATGAACGAAATGTTATTTTATGTAATAATTAACTTTATTAAGACAAGTATGATATATATTATCTAGCATGAGTTGTAATGAATGTTTAAAGGTTACGTACTTGGGATTCAGACTCTGATGAATATGTAAATTAAGTTGATCTTTATATTATTGTTATTATTATTAGTATTATTCCGCTCATAGAAATGGTATCGTGAACCACCGAGTTCGGGTTTCAAGTACCCGGATTTGGGGCCTTTACAGTCATACTCGAATATGGCCATTGATACTTGCATCTAGTCATGGTACCTAAAAAGAGAGAAAAATAGGAAGACAATTAAATAAAAAGAAAAGAAAAAAATATTTAAATTAATACTATTTTGATTGAAGCTAATATTGGCAAAAATTATTAAACTAATTCTCCGGCAACGGCGCCAAAAACTTGTTGGGTAAAATCTAATTACGTACAATCACGCAAGTATACATGGTCAACAAGTAATATAATGTAAGTAAAGTATCGTTCCCACGAAGAATTATTATTATAAATTACCAAATACTAACTCTTAACCAAACTAATTTTATTTAAACAATCAATTTAAGTTTATGAATTAAATTATTTAATTAAACTAATCCTAATTACCACTAGTTAAAAATCAAATTATGGAGATTTAAGATCACAACTTCACTTATTGCTTCATTTTACTTCTTATCAATTATGCTTACTATTCTGAATTGTTAATCAAGAACACAGAAGTAAATATGATCATCTCTCAATGCATCATACTCAAATCAACTTAAATTCACAGGCAATACAACTTAAATCAATTTTTATCATGAATAGTACCCCGGGTGAATAGTACCGAGTGAATAGTATTCCGTGAATAGTACTTCAGGAATAGTACCTGGTGAATAGTACCCCGGCATGAAGAGATTAAAAATTAACAAAAATGTTTAGAATAATATTTTCGTGAAAAGATACTAGATGAAGCGCAAATTTCAAAGATATTCTACTAATTTCAAGGAGTATAGAAGCAATACTTATCAAAATGAGTGTAGAATTCGAAATCTAAAACGAAATAATATTACTTACATACTACAGAGTATGAAAGAAAATATTATTTCTTACGAATTTTGAAAAAAAAATATATCCCTTACCTTAAAATGAGAGTATTTCTGACTGGTAGGGCGGGGGTATTCTTGAAAAAAACTTATAATGTTTTCTACGCTCTAAGCTTCCTTAAATCAAAAGAAATACGCTCAATATTATAGAAGAAGAATTCTCTGATTCTGGTGTGATTTTCAAATCTAAACTAAGCATCCTATTTATAGGAGAATGGCAGAGTACTATTTAAAATGAAAAATTACGAACGCACACTGCAGGAATCGCGGGCGCAATTCACCGAAATATTTTTTCATTTCACATGATTTTTACTATGCAGCACTATGATGCACTATACAGTACTATGCAAACAATAAAATATAATATATTCTATTTTATATATATATATATATATATATATATATATATATATATATATATTCACACATACCTTCACACACACTCACACATCACACACACACACATTATATATATATATATATATATATATAAGTAATAAAACAAAACTGAGATAATTTTCTACCGATGAATTTAAAAAATGAGTAAGTGGGAATCCATGTAATAAGCCACATATACAACAAATACTTCATATAAAAAACCCTTATATTTAACTGAAATAACTTGGCTTCTCAAAACACATTTTTAATAACATATATTCATCATTAATATTATAGCTCGCAATATTAACAATCAGATCATTCCCATGAAAGAGGGGCTTTCCGATAACGAGTTCTCCTTATTGGCGCGCAATTAGGTGACCAAACCCCTTTCCTCGACAGAACTTTCTTGATATTGTCAATAATGCAAATAATAATATGAATAACTTTTTTATCTCAATTATTGATTTAATAATATAAAATATTGTGATAATAATTGAATCAATAATGTGAGATACTATGCAGCAATTACTGTGGCAATAATTGAGCAAAACTGAGTGACTTCTCACGTAAGCATCAATAATCAAAGATATTGTGCAATACCGTGTACTACTGCTCAACCACATGTATTACTGTACTTCTATCTTTTTTTTGCTAAGTTTGTTTTTGTATAGAAGAGAAAGAGAGATTAAACAATCGCAAAGGCACATACCCCAAAAGCTTTAGGATGAACCTCATGGGACAACCCCCAAAGAGGTCAACTAAAGACCAAACGAAAGTACAAAGTACATTACATAATACTAGCTTAAAAATGAAGTAAGCAGAAAGCCTAAACAACCTAACAAGTGAATCAAAGTATCCAGAGTGATCAAGAACGAGAGCCAAAAGAGCCAAAAGAAAGTAGCCCACTGGGCGAGGCCGAGCAGCAACTACTAGCAAGAGGCGAGCACCAGTTGTCAAAACCAGCCCCAGCCCCACCTCACCCAAACTAAACAACCCATTGACCAATTTCAAACCAAAATAACCTCACCTCCCACCCAATGAAGCGTGAGCAGAAGCCAAAGCGACTTATCTTGGGAAGCACAAACCGAGAAGCCAGTCTTAGAAGAAAACAGTTTGCTAATGAGCCTACACCAGACTAGCACTCCACCCAACACAAAGCACCAGCCCTTCCTCACCCACAGAAACCAACCCACGCCTACTAAACCAAAATAGCCCCTCATCGCCCAATCTGGACATATATGGACTAAACAGACCATGCTTACAATAATATACCACCAAATCAGCCGAAACAAACATAAAACAACATTAAAACCCAAATCAACTGCAATGGTCTCAACATATTCAAGCAAAAGAAGCGAGTCAGAATCCAGGAAGCTTGTGTGAAAGCACCTGTTGAGAAGTCCATCTTTGAAGAACGACTTAGCAGGTGGTGGTGTGGCAGTTTAGCTAGCGAGTCTAGCACACCACCCAACATAAAGTTAGCCCCTCCTCGCTAACAGAAACCAACCCACGCCTACCAAACCAAAACAACCCCTCCTCGCCCAATCTGGACAGGTATGGACTAAACATACCATGCTTACAATTATAGACCACCAACTCAGCCGAAACAAACATAAAACAACATTAAATCCCAAATCAACTGATATGGTCACTATAGATTCAATAGAACCAACAGCAGGAGTAAAATTGAACATAACCAACCACTCGCCCGATCAAAAATCAAAACTACACAGCAGACCAGATACCTCCATTATTGAAACTCAACAGACCATAGAACACGCCCTATCAGAAATCTGAACTACAACACAACAGTCTGAACATCACTCCCAGACATCTGGACTACAACCACGCTCTGAGACTAGGACGGTTCTAAGCAGCCAATAGGAATTTAGAAGAAGAAGACAGTCTGGATTTGACGACGTTTAAAATCTTCCTAACCAAGACACCCAAAGGCATCTTAATCTTATCATGGACAAAGGAATTCCTAGCAACCCAGATTTTGTACACGGTAGAAGCAAAAACAAGCTTGAGGATATCAGACCTAATGGAACTTCCTCTAAAATGGATGATGAAGTCCACAAGATTTTTCCACCTCATTGGAACATTAGGCAAGCCTCCAGCACCAAGTACAGAGGTAAGGGCAGAAGAGGAATAGGTACAATCAAAGAACAAGTGGGAAAAAGTCTCAACATGAGTTTCGCAAAAAGGGCAATTTAAAGGACAGAAACTAGAAAATAAAGAGAATATGTCATTAGTAGGCAATCTGCGACGTAAGGCCAGCCACAGGGTAAAGGAGAACCGAAGAATGTGATGGGAGTGCCATAACAATTTAGCCCAAGGGACCTTCTAAGTGTGTGAGCGAATAGAATCCCATATAAGGGAGGCCTTAACAAATTTAATATCACAAGTGCCCCATAAAAATATGTCCTCTTAAGTCAAAGGTGCAGGGAGAGAAGCAAATAAACTTCGAAATTGCAGCACCTCATGATGGTTACTAGAGGGTAACAACCAAGCACCCAAGGATATGATAGCGAAGATACGAGCATTCACAGGAATTCTGGAGTTGGAGAGAAGTGACACTGATGGGTTGATGGCCTGACCATTCAACCACGGATCATGCCATAGACTGAAAAAATTCCCATTCCCAACAGAATAATTTAGGAAATTATGAGCATTATGACATAATTTTAAAATCTTACGCCAAATCCAAGAACAGTCTGTATGGATAGAGATATGCCAGAAATTATTTCTAGAAAACACAGTAGCATTGACCCACTTAGCCCATAAGTAGGTTGAAGAAGGGGAAATAACCTTAAGAAGATGGAGGATGATGAGAGTTGAATTCCATTCAGTGAGATTTTTTATGGCTAGACCTCCTTCACAGAAATGAAGGGCTAAATCCTTCCAAGATACTTTAGAGCCATAGCGAAGAAGAGAAGATCCTTTCTAGAGAAATCTACACATAATAGATTGAATAGCTCTCATAATCGATTTAGGAAAAATAAAATGGGCTGCCCAGTACGACTGAATGGCAAAAAGCACTGTTCTAATCAAAAGCACTCTCCTAGAATAAGAGAGGAAACCCGAGCAGTAATTCTTTGAATCAAAGGCTGAAATTCAGAGTGGGAGAGACGAGAAGAGATTAGGGGCACTCCAAGAAACATGATTAGCAGGACACCAATTGGAAAACCCAATAACATGTAGATACTATCTGTGACATCATTGGGGCCATTGGCAAGAAAACGCATACTTTTAAAAGCATTAGGAATAAGGTCGGAGAACATTGAGAAAGACTGAATACATGAGTGAATAATTAAGACCGAGGACAAGTCCCCATGACAAAAGAGGAGAACATCATCAGCAAAGCACACATGCAAAATGTTACAAGGCTCAGCTTTCCAGTGAAACTTGAAATTAGGCAGCAGAGTTTCCTTAGAAATAATCATGGAGAAAGCTTCCATAGCAAGGACAAACAAATATGGGGGTAAAGGATAGCCTTGCCTAAGACCCCTTGCACCCTTAAAATAACTAGCTAGAATGCCATTAATTTTAACAGAAAACATAGGCGTAGTGATACACAGTTTAATCCAATTGATAAAAATAGGCAAAAACTGAAGGAGGCTCAGTAAATCCAAAAGAAATCCTCAGTCAACAGTGTCAAAAGCTTTTCGGATATCAATTTTTAGAGCATAGCGAGCAAGACCAGAGAGTTTGTGGTAATTCCTAAAAAGTTCATGCGCAAGGAAAATAGTGTCGCTGATACTTCTACCCGAGATGAAGGCAGACTGAGCATGATCAATAAAAAAAGGAAGAACACACTTGAGCCTATTGGCAAGAATTTTTGTAATGCATTTATAGATGGTATTGCAGTAAGAGATAGGCCTAAAATCAGACATACAAGAAGGGTTTTCGATCTTCGGGATCAAGGCAATTACTATAGAATTGACACCACTTGGTAAGTGCCCAGTATTGAAAAAAGAGTGGACTGCCTTGGTAAAATCATGGCCTATAGTATACCAACAATGAAGAAAAAAATTAACGTTGAATCCGTCAGGGCCAGGGCTTTTATTCTTCTTCATAGACTGAAGCACCTCGAGGATTTCAGTATCAAGAATAGGAGCAGACAGAGCAGCGGCCTGGGCAGAAGAGATCCTCTTAAAGATAAAAAAAATTAGCTCATCACGCCCAGGATAGGTACAAGGAGAAGCCCCCAACAAATCCTGAAAGTAATCCACTGCCACCTAATGAATACCCTATTGGTCCTCGATAAGAACACCCGAGCAGTTGAAGATGGAGAGGATCTTGTTGTGGTTCCAATTACTGTTAATTACATTAGCAAAGAACTTCATATTCTTATCACCCTAGGTAAGCCAAATAGCACGAGATTTCTGAAGCAGGAAGGAATCTTCAAGAGACAAAGCTTTCCAGAGAGACTGGGAGTATGTTGTTTCTTGAGAGAGCAAAAGAACATTCAAGGAATCATCCTGAAGAGACAACTGAATGGCAGCCAACTAGGCTTGCAAGCAGCTAACGTCACCGGGTATTTCAATAGTTTAACGGTAAAACTTTTGTCGTTATTTTTATAAAAGGTTATTTCTGTCATATTGTAGAGTGGAAGCAAAGGGGGCAGTGGTAAACTGGTTATTGTAGAGTCAACTCTGCCGTGTCGACCAATTGAATAATCATCCAACATGAAGATCCAGAACGCAATGCAAAGTATGATTCTGATTAGCTATCTAAACGGCTGCGTGTTATTTAATTTAACCGCCACTTGTTAATTTATGCCTGATGAATTTATGTAGAAACTAGATTCTCTTCGGGAAGAGTTATACTATTCCCTAAAAATTAGAAAGTGTGAATAATGATTTCTTTTAAGTTGATGGGTAGACAAAATCCTAAACGACTGTGGTTGCCGACGTCTTAAAAAATAGTAGTTATTTTGTTAACTGTGCAAGATGGGTTCATAATAGAAATAACTAATCTATGATAGGAGGTAAGATATATGAAAGAGTAAGAGGAAAAGCTTTTCAGGTAGAAAATAGTACAATTTTTGATAGAATAAAGGAAGAGTAGCTCCAAGATGAAGGTGTCAAATTTAACATCGATACTGAAGGATAGTTGAAATTAGAAGGAAGAAACTAAGTTCGCTAACGAGGAATTAAAAATGAATTTTTGAATAAAATTTATATATTGAATCAACTAGGAAGCACGAAATTATATATTGCCTTTGATATTACTGTTGATGGCACTCATATGGTGACTAAGTCGTACAAACCTTTGTATGGATAGAGGTTTTAGCATATACTTGGTTTATCACATTGATAATCATTGGAATATCGGTATCGCGCTATCAAGGTATATGTGGTGGAAAGGTGATTCTTTTCTCATGTATATATTTGATAGTTAGAGGTTTTTAAGATTAATTTAGATGGTTTTGAGGTAGCCTTACCTCTATAGTTAGAGCGCATTCGTAATGTTTTTTTTCATTTTGCGGTGAGACGATCGAACAAGCTCGACTGTAATCATGTGAAAAAGTACGAACCATTATGGATTTGTGCTACTAGGAAATTTTTATCCGGATAGTCGACTAGAAAGATCATGTGTATGCGGGAATGACTTAAAACCTTTTGTGAAGGTGATATGGAGGAACCATGACGAACCAGAGATGCTACGTGGGAACTTGAAACTGAAATGACGAAGAATTACCATGAGTTATTTGTTTTTATGCATGTCTTCGATTCTCGGGGATGAGAATCTTTTTAAGGAAGGAAGAATGTGACGATTTGATTGTTTTAGTTGTGATTCTGGGGACAGAATCCTTGTAAGGAGGGAATGATGTAACAATCCAAAATTTTATTTGTAATTTAAAATATTTATTAAATTAAATAAATATTTTATTGATGAAGTTGTTGTTTTGGAATTTAAAATATTTCTTGGAATAAATGAATATGTGAATTTTGTTAGTAAATATTTATAAATTATATTTATTAGATAATATTCTAAATTAATTTAATTTATAATTATTATGTTGTAAGATAACATGAGATATTATATTGTTGTTGTGATGTGATAAATTAAGATGGTATATTAATCTATTAAATAAAATTATAATGAGAATATAATTTTGTGATGTGTTTAAGTTGAATATTTATTTAAAATATAGTATGTGTAATTAATTTAGTTAATGTAATGTTGGATATGGAAATCCAAATAAATAGTATGTGATTATGAATTATAAACTAAATTGTTTATTAAAATAAAATTAAAAGTAGTTTAATTTAGTTTTGACCAAACAAGACTTAAATATATTAAGTTTTTATTTTAAAGACTTTTTGCCAAACAAAGCCTTATGGCTTTTGGATTTCTTTTAATATTTGAATTATAAATAAATTAGATAAATCAAATAATAAATATAACATAATTATAACATATACGTTAATAGTTTGTAACTGGTATTATATTAAGTATGCGTATTAAGTCATATCGGTTTATTTTAGTTTACGTATACTTTTATTTGCTAAGCATAAGATTACAGAGAATAGAGAGAGTTGAGAGGAAGATTTTTGGAGAAGTTCAAAGAAATTCGTGGTGTTCTAGCAAGAATTACCGAACAATAGAAGGTATTTCCATAACTTTGATTATATATATTTATATATATATATATATGTATATATATGAATTTTTCAGCATATTTCTAAGTTCTGTGAATTCATCTTTTTAGAATTGTTGATATATAATTGATTACTTGTTATTGTATATGTTTGTGATGATTAGAACTAGTATTTAGTCAAGAATTATTATGCTAATTTCGTTTAAAAGGAAGAAAACTAATTACAGTGAATATTTTCTTATATGGCTTATGTAAATACCAAATTTGGTGGTTAGTTTTTATGTTAATCGATGAATTGAGTCTTGCATATGTTAATTCGGTAAGAAACGAAAAGAACGTAATTTGAACGAAGCGATTTGGTCAAGTATAGAGATCACAGTGTTTATTTTTGTGAAAAATATTAAAATTTATATGAAAATGAGGAATTTGAGAAATTAAAGTAGTTTAAGTTGTTGTTAATTGTTCTATATTGATATATATGTGAGGAAACATGTTTGTAATAGTTTTATATCATTTATTTGTGTTAATTTCACTGTTTGGGGGGTGAAATTCGTGTTAGTTGGGCTAAAATTAAACTCTTTGTTCATCCGCTTTTAGCGTCTGCATCATCGTACTGTAGCATTACCATGCCAATCAAAAGCAAAAAAGCAGTAGCATTACCTTGATCCCGAGCTTTGTGTATGGCGCATTGCATGCCATACCCTATTCTGAGATGGTGAGTTCTGTTGTTGCTGCAGACTTAGGGTATCAACATAACTTGGTCTAAGGTTATATATGTTAATGTGTCAAATGTGTATCGACATGGTTAAAACAACATAGTGTTATGTGGTTAGTGATTCTAAAGTTATAAAAAGTTAGTAGACTATGAAAATGACATGTTGTGATTTATTGAGAATGAGGATTAGTAAATGGGTATTATGAAGGTTAACACTTGAAATTTTTGATATTTATATAGTAGCATGAGACTTGTACTAAATTAACAAGCTTAGCTATAATGGGTGATGTTTTGGAAGTGGATGTTAAACATGTCTAATAGATGTTGTGATTGCACTAAAATGTATTAGTGAGTTTCAGTTTTGTGTTATGTGGTTTATTTATATGGTTAGACCTTAAACTAAAGGTTATAACGTAACTAAGATAAGAAATAATTCGATGAGATTCATGTATGTAGCTAATTGATGTCATGATCCTAATGGTATGTGTAGGATATTGGAGTGCGTGAATTGTAATTGTATAGCTTACGCAAGAGGCAAGTTCCCTAACCTTGCTACTTTATTATTCAACAAGGTTACTTTTCACTGTTATGTTATACTCATGCAAATTCTATATCTCTTGTTTAACAATTTATTGTCATGCGAATTCTTTACCCTCATTTATTATTGAGCAAATTAGTTAATCTTTATTTCTTTATTTCAAACGAGATTACTTTGGTTATTCAAAGTCTGTAATGTTATTTATTCAGCTACTAATAACTGTGGTTTGATCTTCGTTCTCCAATGTCATTGTACTATCCTACATTATTGTACCGAACTCTAAGTTGTCTAGCAATTCTTTACCAATTCAACTAATCCTTAGTTGATGAATGTTCTAAACTCTAAATTACCCTTGAAGTCAACCCAAAACAAACTTCATTTGGTTTGCATATGGAAACACACAAATTTTGAAATCATATTGTCGATGATAACATTTGTTCAATTTAGAAATTGTTAATACTCTAGTTCTTATTGATTCATCGATATACATTGTTCATAAAGATATTATAATCAAACTCTTGAATAGTTATTTGTTTCTATCTGATTCAACCAGTACTTAGTTGATGAGCATTCTAAAGATCTAGAATTCTTTAAAAAGTTAATTCCTAACCAAATTTCATTTGGTTCGAAACCTGATGATCTAAGCTAAGATGAACAACCCTATTATTAGGGGATTATTTTAGAAATACGCAATAGCATTAAAATGTTTGCGCAATACATAGTACAAAGGGCTGATCACCTGGACTATGGAATGATGGTCCATATAGTCATTTAGACTGTTAAAGGTTATAGTAGAAACACCTGTTAACCTAGGACGAAGATGATGATTATAGTCTTTTAGACTGTTAAAGGGTAAAGTAGAAATACTTGAGACCTAGAGTATAGTTCGTGGTCTTGTGACCCTCAGTGTATTCTTTGATGTTGATATCTATTTTTAACTTAACATTCATTATTCCTTTGAACTCATAGTTGTTGAATTAAAGTTAATTGTTCTGGTAAGAAAACTTTACCATTGAAAGTTCAGTTATTGTCATTCATAAAATGTTATTGTATAATGTTCTTCTTGTGAGCAATTGTTTACTCACTCTTGCACCAAACAATGTAGATGAAGTTAAGAAGTTTGAAGAGCTTTCTTCAAGCAAGGTCAAGGACAAAGTTCTTGATTAGACGACAACGTTTAATTTATCTTCTATTTATGAAGCTTATGTAATAGATTTAATTATGATCATGTTTTAAATTTTCCGCTGATGATTTTAATAAAGGTTAGATGACCTGGGATTTATCTTAGATTATGTAACCCTTTAATGGGATATTGATTGTTTAAACTTTTGAGTTTAATTATATCCTTTGTTTATGGGTAGTTAGTTATGATTTAATTGGACAGTGAACACCAAATCTGTGGAATTGAAGTACCCGAATTTGGGGGTGTCACAAGTTGGTATCAAAGCTTTAGGTTATGAACCTTAGGTGGGGAAACCTTAGGGCTATAACCTTCTAGGAGATCGAAAACATAGAGGTGATAAACTCTTATCGAGTTCTAAGGAATGAATTAAGGAAATTCATTGAAGATAAAATGATAAAAGACTATATGTGCTTATGTGTTAATGACTTATGTGCTCGTGAGTACTTAGGAGTAGCAAGTATTATACATGTCAAGTTTTGGGGTTGTGTAACCTTTGTTGTCAGAATGACTGACGAAGGATGATAAGGATTAGGAGCCTTAGAAGTTGTACAGTCTGACTATGGTTGGTATTGGGAAAACCATACCCGTTGATTTCTATTGTAGACCTTGGGTATAGGCTTGAGTTTGAACGAGAGGATAAAGTTGGGGTGATAAAGGTGAAGGATGAGAACGAGGGGGGGGGGGAATTCCTCCAATGAGGTGTGTGGTCATAACATTGAGTTATAAAAGAAGGTCGAGAAATTAGAAGGTGTAGCCGTAAAGCACCAAGTCACGTTAGCACAAGAAGATGTCGCGACTCAAGACCTTACTACACCATTTGCAGATGTAGAGCGGATATTAGCTCAGTCAGAACGGTCAGAATATTAAAGAGGATAGTTATTAGATGGGAATGAGATAGCCTTGAGAATGGCGGGGGGAAAGAAATCAACCAAAGCGTCACGAGAAAGTGAAGACGCATGGGTGAAGGCTCCTAAATGCATAGATCGTGTTGAAGACAAGTCAAAGAGCGCGAAGCGAATGATGAAACTTAGAATTTAATCTTCCAATCTCCTGCCGATTCGTATCGTGGAACAAGAGCGCAATGAAGTTGTACAACGTGGAATGTTCTTGTAGATTGCAAGAAAAATAATAAGATGATATATAAACTATAATGAAAATTAATATATGTGGATCCTAACTTTTGAATTAAATAGTGGGATGTGATAAAGTAATCCTAGAATTTTATTATTTTGGGATAAATAATATAAATAGCAGTGTGGCTATTTTGTGATTAGGTGATGTAATAAATGAATAAAGTATTATCATTGTTTGTTAAGATATATTATGTGTTATCTATAAGTGGTTAAGATAAGTTTGAAAATGTTAATGTGTGGATGAATGATGATCTAATAGTTCAAGTTTTAAACAGTAAGATACCGCCTAGAAGTAGACAACAACGTCAACAGAGCCCTAATGAATATGGATCCAATAGGGAAGTTAACGCAAATCAGGTGCCATAATTGGTGAATTTACTGGAGGGAGCACTGGCAAATCAACTGAATTTTTGGCTGTATAATCAAATCTCGATGTTTCAACCAAATTCGTTTACAATAGGGTTGGAGAGAACGATTGATGTAGACGGGGAAGGTAATACGCTGACATACAATCAAGAGTAGAAGGGAAAAAGAGTGAAGATGATAAGGTGGGTGATAGTCATACCGGTAACGCTCGGAAACGAAAGTGGGACAATAATATTAACGCTGAAAATCAGCAAGGGAAGGAAAAGAAGAAGGTGGAGGCGTGTAGCAACTGTGGAAAGAAACATGAAGGTGTTTGTTTGAGGGGAAAAAGGGCTTGCTTTAATTGTGGATCGAAGGATCACATTGCACCAAAATGTTCAGAAGGCGGGGGAGAGAGGAGAGAGAATGGGGGAAGGAGCAGATGAGAGAGAAGGAGAAGAGGAGAGAGAAAGAGAAAGAGGAAGAAATTTGGACGGGATTTTGTTTGTGTGAAATGAAATATGAGCCTTTAGATTAAGTTATAATGAATCTGAGACGTTGTTGTGCTTTATCAAATTATAGAATTCAAATTGGGTTCTATTTTATTATATAAAATTTTATTGCATAGTACTGCATAGTGCAACATAGTAAAATCAAAGAAAATTCAACAAATACAACCGATTGCAGCGCCCTTGATTTTCTTTTACTGTGCAATCCGTGATTTTTCCTAAATAGTATCCTACCATTTTCCTATAAATAGGATGCTTAGTTTAGAATTGAAAATCACACCAGAATTAGAGAATTTTTCTTCTATAGTATTGAGCGTATTTCTTTAGAGTTTAAGGAAGCTTTGAGTGTAGAAAACAGTGTAAGCTTTCTTCAAGAATATCCCTGCTATACCAGTCAGAAATACTCTTGTAAAACCCCAACTTTTTGAATAAAGATGAATTTTCTATAAATATTATTTTTGAATATTATGGAGTGAAATTGATATAATGTTATAGTTGTGGGTAATATTTATAAATTTTGCAAAGTACACAAGTTGTTATATAATATTCGATTGGTCGGGAATATTCGTTTGAACAGGGAATATTAAATGCAGACAATCATTTAGTGGACCCATAATAGAATTATTGTCGATTGAGAAAACGAAAAAAATACTTTTTATGAAAATAACTATGGAAGTTTTACCATTAAGCTGTTGAAAACACGATTGTTAAAAATACGATGAATGGCGTGGTTGCATAGTAGCAACACAAGATTAATTATTGATGCTTACGTGATAAGTCACTCGTTTTGTTGGTATTATTAATGTAATAATACAAAAAAATCTTTTATATAAAAATGTAATACTTTTATAAAGTTATTCTATAAATAGAATATATTATATTCTATTATGCATAGTGTTGCATAGTGTTGCATAGTGTTTGCATAGTATTTTGCATAGTAAAATCTTTTTATATAAAATAAAATACTTTTATAAAGTTATCTATTTTATTAGACTATAAATAGAATATATTATATTCTATTATGCATAGTATTGCATAGTGTCTGCATAGTGTTTGCATAGTAAAATCTTTTATAAAGTTATTCGTTTTATTAGATTATAAATAGAATATATTTTATTTTATTTAAAAGATTTTGCTTTAAATATGGACCGTCAGATTAAATTAAATCAATCTGGACCGTTCATGAGTTAGTTACTATGTAGTCCATTTTTCTATAAATAGAAGCTCATTCCTTCATTATTTTCTTACGAATTCACTGAAACTCTAGAGAGATAAACTATAGAGAGAAAGAAGAAAGTATTCTGCTACTTCACTACTTATATATCCAGTACTCTTCTTCTTAAAGTAGGGAATATTATTTGTTGTACTCGTAAGGGGTGTTATTCTTTTGTATTCATGAAGAGAACTTATGTTATTCCATTCTTTATTATTCTCATTAGAATAACTTTGTATACACGCTGGCTACCCTATACTTGGTGACATTCTTCTATTATTCCTTTCTTTACTATTCTCGTTGGAATATCCCGTCTGCATGCGTTTCTTTTGGACTGATTTAAATCTTTATTATTATTCATTGGAATATCCTCAGATGTGCATTTTCGCCGGACTGGTTCCGTCTTTATTATTATTCTGTTGGAATATCATATGCTCATGCGTTTTCTGTGGGACTGATTAAAATCCTTATTAATATCTCATTGGAATAACTTTGTCGGCAATCACCGTATACATGGTGATTTACATTGTTATTCCATTCTTTATTATTCTACTGGAACATCATGTCGGTGCAAATTTCGCGTGACCTGGTTCCGTTATTTAGTATTCTGTTGGAATAACCTGTCTATATGAAGTACCGCATGCATGGTGATTTCTTTTGTTATTCCATTCTTTATTATACTCAGTTGGTTAAAGTTTTGACTTCTATACTCCATGAAATTAGTGGAATATCCTTGATAATTGCGTTTCATCCTGTATCTTTTCATGGAAATATTCTTCTGAGCATTCTTGAATTTTACTCTACAAGGCAGTATTATGTTGACAATTTGGACGTTATTGGTTCTTGGACAAATTAATTCTTGAACTTGTTTTATTGAATTCTTATATCATTGTCATCATCCTCATATTTATATATTTTTGAAAGTCATCTGTGGCCTGTAGTGCATAGATGGGCTTGGTATGATTATGACCAGGGATTATTCGGTATAATCATGACCGTAATGTTACAAATGATGTGGTAAAAGTCCTCATTGGCCCGTAGTGCATTGATGGACAGTTGTTGTCATGATCATTACCATTAATGAATACACAAATATTCTTGGCCCGTAGTGCATAGATAATTGTGGTCATGATACTAAAGAATATCCTTGGCCGTAGTGCAGGGGTGATTCGATGATGTGAATTATTTATTGTCGAGTCCCAATGATAAAAGTGATGAAAAACCTTTAAATCATAAAAGATATTAGATTGTATTCTCTACTTGACTCTTTTAATGGATTGCTTGTTCACTTTGTAGTTAAACTTGATGTTTGTTATATTGTATCGGTTTAACATTGTTTAAAACTAATGATAATTTATTCTCGCATTATCTTAGTCATAATATTTCTTCTTGGGCTAGTTGAGCTCACCCTTTCTTTCACTTTATTCTCTTGAGGAAATGAGAATATATATTTGGAGCAGTGGGGAATGGAGTGATGGTCCTAGATGGTGCATTAGTAGTCCTCACTATTCTACATGAAATAGTGTGATAATAATTGTAATGAGGACTCCTTTTGAGTTTGTATACTCTCTAGTAGACAATATTTGTATTCAAACTCACAGTTTATGTTTTGTCGTATTGTACACGACAGTTGTATTATTAAGTTGTATTTGAATTCTGTACCATGTATCTGGCGACTCAAGATGGGTGATGTATACCTAATTTTGGGGGCGTCACAACTCTTCTTTTAAGGTAAGGGATATTATTTTTGTTCAATATTCGTATGAAATAATATTTTCTTCCATACTCTGTAGTATGTAAGTAAAATTATTTCGTTTCATATTCCTAATTCTACACTTATTTTGATAAGTATTGCTTCTATACTCCGTAAAATTTGAAGAATATCCTTGAAATTTGCGTTTCATCTAGTATCTTTTCACGAAAATATTTTTATGAACATTCTTGTTAAATTTTAATCTTTTCATGCCGGAGTACTATTCACAAAGTACTATTCACGGGATACTATTCACTTAGGTACTATTCACCCGGGGTACTATTCATGACAAAAATTAATTTCTTTTCTGCCCAAATTATTTTTGATACATGAATATTATTCTTGATTTTTACTCCACAAAGCAGTATCATGTTGACAATTTGGACATTCTTGAACTCTAGATAAATTGATTTATAATTCTTTAAAATTTATCCTTGCTCTCACTTAATTGAATTTTTATATCATTGTCATCATCCTCATGCTTATATTGTGATGAAAGTCATCCTTGGCACGTAGTGCATAGATGGACTATTTATTGGTATGATTATGACCAGGAATTATGTATCGGTATAATATAACATGTAATGTTACAAATGATGTGGTAAAAATCCTCATTGGCCTGTAGTATATTGATGGACAGTTGTTGGCATGATCATGACCATTTGTGATAATAACGAATATCCTTGGCCCGTAGTACATGGATAATTCGTGGATGTGATACTAACGAATATCCTTGGCCCGTAATGCATGGATAATTCGATGATGTGGATTATTTATTGAGTTGTGTTATAGTGATAAAATATTGATGATGAACTTTTAAATCATAGAAGATAATAGATATCATGCTCTACTTGACTTTTCTAATGGATTGTTTGTTCCACTGCAGTTAAACTTGTTGTTTACTGTATTCTATCAGTTTTACACTGTTGAAGGCTAACGATAATTTATTCTGCATTATCTTAGTCATAATATTCTTTACTAGGCTAGTTGAGCTCTCCATTTGCTTTCATTGTTCTCTTCAGGAAATGAGAACATAGCCGGGACTAGTCGGGGAATGGAGTGACAGTCCGAGATGATGGTTGTAGTAGTCCTCACTATTCTATAAAATAGTGTGATAATAATTGTAATGACGACTCCATTTGAATTTAGATATTGTCTATGAGACAATATTCGTGTTAAAACTCTCAACTACGTTTTTGTCGTATTGTATAAGTGAAGTTTGTATTTAAATTATGTACCATGTATTTGGCGACTCAAGAAGGATTGTGTATACCTATTTTGGGGGCGTCACACACACACACACATATATATATATATATATGTGTATATATATATAACATATATTAAGGTTCTGATTTGTTAAAATATAAAAGAAAAGAAAAAAATGATTAGAAGATAAATTATAATTTAATTTGGGTTATCTTGTAAAATTGATGTAATTGGAGGAATTAATTTCATATTCATATAAATTATAATTATTAAGTAACTTATAATTGTATTATTATTATTTTTATTGGATCGGGCGGAGGGAATTTAAAAAATATAATTGGAATAAAAATTTAGGTATTGCATTATTGATTCTAGGTACGGATTTCGTACTCCTTCAGCGATACTCTTATTAAATTTAATTTGTTCGTTTTGTTTCTCGTTTTGAAATTAGTTATTGTTTCCCATAATTATTCTTCTCAAATTCATGTGATAGCTTTGTCTTGGTATTGATACTTGGAACTCATGTTTGTACTCTTGATTTAGTGTATCATCTTTGGTATTTATTTTGATTTTTGTAGAAAGTACATGTTAATATTTTTGGAGACATTGTGTTAATTCATTTTTAGTTAACATGTACATATTAGAACCCATTTGTATTAATATTGTGTCGCATGTGTTGTGACATAGTATTTTTGTTAGAATATATAGTAGGGTATACCTGAGCTATAACCACCTGTGGGGATACCACAGGCATGTGCTCTTGGCACCGAGGTATGACACCTTCCGTGGCGGTGTGATCAGTCCACAGCGTCTCCGATTTGTGCTCCGGTGGGAGTTAGTCATTTGGTGTTTTGTTGTGGGAGGTGTATGGGTCGGCCCTAGTTTTCTGTTCTATTCTGCGAATTGGTGATGTTTGTGCCAAACACGCCTTACGATTTTACATGCATTGGATTCGCGGTCCAATGTGTGTGAGTTATGTAGACACTCGAAATTTTCTATACTATTTTTACTAACATTGTAGGAGGACAGATTCGTCTTTTAAGAGAGATCCCTGAAAGACGATCCAAATCCATGCCGGATACTACCGGAAGTTCAGCATCAACCCCGAATCGCAATCTGGGAGTAGCAATTCCAACCTCGGATGTAACCCCGAGGCCTGCAGATCCAATACTGGAACACACACCAGAGAAGACCGATTAATCTCAGAGATAACCCCGAGGTATCCAGTCTCAGTCCCAACCATGGGAATAGCCACCAACCTTGGTGATAACCCCAAGGAATGCAGTTTTGGCGATAACCCCAGAAATGCTTGTTTCAAATGCAACCAGCTTCAATCTCGGCGCTCACAACGAGATACACTGCACCAACCCGGCAATAACATCGGGAAGACAGGCACACCTCAAAGGTGACAATACGGACCTTCAACAATTGCAGTAGTCCAATCTCAGCGAAGTCTGAGCAACGTCTGCTTTATCTGCCCAGTCCGGCGATAACACCGGTGAGGGGCAACATCGTCATCTCATCAACACGATGCCATATCACGTCTCTACACAACGATGTCCCACAAGACTAACCAATCCTGAGTGACTATTGTGCGGGGTAACGGATGAAAGTTGAAGCTTGAAGACCGGAGGGCATCGTCCCATCTTCAATGACTTCATACAAACTCTAATCCCATGCCATCGTACAACTCTCGACAACGGCGGTCCGCAATAGGTCCTATATACCTCAAACGAATGCCCGGATTGCACTTTTGAAAGTTCAAGTGGACATTACAGTGCCTGAGTACATGTACTTCGAGACGACCCGACCCGACAAACCCGGGCCCACCTGGGTTACCTCTGGTACACCTGCGGCTAAAATGCCTATAAATAGAGGGCTTGGGCAGCCCATTTTGCAAGAGAAAAAGGCGAGGAAGCCCTGCCCAATTTGCTCTGCACTCACCCCATGCAGTGTACTTTCCCCTTCTAAACACCTGTGAGCTCATATATAGCCCTTTTATACCTACAAAAGTCAGTGTTTACCCACTCTAAAGATATAGAAGCCTTCTTTATCAGTCAGCTGTAAGCCTTCTCACACACTTTAGAGTCTTTCTCTTCATCTTTGCACACACCCTTCTACGTTGAGAGTCGTGTTGCTTGCTTTTACCTGGACTTGATCAGTGGTTTCATTTCAGGTTTTATCTTTATATATATATATATATATATATATATATATATATATATATATATATATATATATATATATATATATTGACTAACATTATCGAGTTATACCTCGATTGAGCCTGAACTTGATGCAGAGCGTTTATTTGCTTTAATACATATATATTTACATTTACATATATTAAGCGTGTGTCGAACTTTGTTCGATGAGCCTAGAACTTGATGCAGTGCGTTTTACTACTTTATTATATATATATATATATATATATATATATATATATATATATATATATATATAATCGTGTGTAGGACTTTGTTCGATGAGCTGAATTTTTAGTGCAGTGCGTTTACTCGCTTTTATATATTTATATATATGAACTGTAGTGCGTTTATTAAGCTTTTATATATATATATATATATATACATACATTTTGTCCCACTGGAGTTTACTTCGTGGTGGTTGATCGCTTTTACAGCTTTCTTTACATTTCATCCTGCCTGGAGTTTACTTCGTGGCGGTTGGTCGATATTCTGACTTTATTTATATTTTGTCTACTTTGGAGTTTCCTCAAGTGGCGGTTGATAGCTTTTAATGACTTTATTTACATTTTCGATCCCCCATTGTGGTGCTTCGTGGTTGGTGATCATATCTATATATATATATTTACTGACTTTTATATATATACCGCTTATCGCTTTCATACAAATTCACGGTATCTTATGCGCCTAGGAATCATGTGATCACAGATTATTTATTGGATCTAGATTCGGTTCTCGTGATGGACATTTTCACGGTATGGCGACTTGTAAATTATTCTGAGGTGTCTGAATTTCCTCAGATGGTTTCCATACCCACGAGGAAGTCGGCATCATTTTGTATATTATTTTCATACGGATGCCTCGCATTCGTAAACTAAAATCAACCAAGCCAAACACTTAATAAAATGGGAGTGTAAAAGGTTTCAATTACTATTGAGCATCAGGGTTTGAAAAACCTTTTTATAAAACATCATTGTCATATCTTGCTAAAAATTGAATTTTACATAAATTCAAACCACGTGTATATAGGTGCGAACGAGGCCTCGTGACTACTTCCAAATAACAAAGACATTGACCCACACACACATTGGATAATAGTTTCTTGAAAAGAGGCTACCAGTGGTAACACGGATGTCGAAGTGCCTAACACCTTCCCCGCATAATCAAGTCCCCGGACCCTAATGAATCTCGGTTTTACCGATCCGTTTAGCAGTGTCACATCACTGGGTCAATGTGCAAACCTTTTCTCGGTTGTGTTGGTACAACCATTTAAAAAACCAATGGCGACTCTTAACGATCCATCGTCGACATTATACATATCGAGACCTTTTTCACTTGTTTTTTCAAACAAATCTCACCTAAAATGAGAACACCAAAGAACAAGTAATGGAAAGGGACATCAAAAATCCCGATCAGCGTAAAGCGGTGGCGACTGCTTTGGGACTCGAGAAGAGGACTTAAGCCGCTATTACAATCTTTTCAAAGCTGTTTATCCGCTTGTGTGTGGATGTTGCATTTACATTTGATGAATGTATGCGAATGCATTTCCTTATTGCACATAGTGCTTCATACGATAATCGCTTGTGATGTTAGTGCTTCGCATACCATAGCGCTTGTGATATTAGTGCTTCGCACCATATCTGCATGTGATATTAGTGCTTTGCACATGTCATCATTTTCATACGGTGAGACGCGATGTATGTGAATGTATGTTGTGTGGTCCCTCCACCAGGAGGCTATCCCTTCGGTGTTTGATTCTTTGGACTCGTGAGAAGACTAATTCTCGAGGCTCAGGAAAGGCACCACCAAATTCGCTCTAGTTGGAAGGCCGGATTAACTTCCGTCAAGTAGATTGCGATGATTTGGGAACCTTCATGCCAAAAAGCCGCAAGAGTAACCCAAAGATAGGTAACCTCTGATAAACCCAAAGCGGAGGAAAGTCTCTTCATGCTCTCATTTTAATTACTTGTAAACACAATTACTTGTAATTTCATTCCATATCTATCTCCATGTAATGAGAAATATGAAGAAGTGTGTACACATACATATTTTAATTAACATGCTACAAACAGCTGACATCCGTTTTGCAGGATAAAAATTCCTAAAATGGACACATCACATAGCATGTTATTATATACATCCCCTAAAGACTAAACTATGCAAGTCTTTTCATGAGAATCAATCGGACCTACTACCCGTTCAAAGTCCAAAAGGCAGCAGCTGCGATCAATCATGTAAATCATCAGGCGAATGAACTTAATCCGATTTCGCAAAGAATTCGACGGATTAAGCAAATAAATTACAGATTTGGCTATTCTACTCAAATAATTACACCAGTCTACACAGGGTCAGAAAATACCCGAACATGCTGAATCCTCCACATAAGGGGAAATCCCGGTTATTACCATACCTGAACCACAGTTGGATACGACCAACAAAACTCTTGATGTTGCCCATCCCACTGGAGATCCAGACACTGGTGACATCAAAAAGAAAGTCCTCCAAATGGAAGAGACCCTTCGTACTATCAAAGGAATTGGAACACACGGGAGTCTTTCATATGTTGATTTGTGTATTTTTCCTGGTGTTCATTATCCAGAAAAATTTAAAACTCCTGACTTTGAAAAATATGACGGGTTAGGAGATCCTTACACGCATTTAAAGGTGTTTATTGGAGAACTTGGATCTTATGCAGAGGACGAAAAGCTCAGAATGCAATTGTTCCAAAAGAGTCTAACTGGAGAAGCCCGTTCGTGGTACACAAGATTAGACAACTCCAAAATCCATAGCTGGGAAGAGTTAGCACATGCCTTCCTCACTCAATCGACTTTCAAACTCGGATAGCTCCTCGATCGGTATCAAATTACCAAGATCAAGAAATGGTCTAACTGAGTCTTTCAGAGAGTATGCTCAAAAGGAGAGCCTTTGGTACGCCCAAGTTAGTCCTTCCATGATGAATCGAGAAGAAATGGTCATGACTTTCATAGACATACAAGAAGCTCCCTTCTATGAGAGAGTTTTAGCCAAGATCGGCAAACCATTTCTGAAATGGTCAAACATGGGGAGATGGGTGAGATGGGATTGAAGTCGGGAAAGATTCAAGACCTAGCCGCACTCAAAGTACATTGCGGATCACATCCAATCTGGAAATTATGGGAACAACCCGGAGGGTCCATAAAAGAAAGAAGAAGATGTTTCCACGATACTACATGAGGTCAAAAAGGCAATCGAGAACATGCCTATTCAAAGGAGAAACTACACTCCTTTTCAAATACGATCAGTAAACCCTCCAATACCAAAAGGTGGAGAAGTCAAAAGCCCTCGAGTGTTTACACCCTTGGGGATACCCTCGAGAACATCTTAAATCTTCCGACAACACGTAAGAAGAAAATTACATCTTCTTCCACCGACGAGCCCTAATGGGACGGGGTTTCAATGTTGCTAGGAAATGTGCTTATCATGCCGGGCACACGGACATGATACTCGGGATTGTTGGGCCTTGAAACACAAGATCCGGGACACGATAGACAACGGAGAGATTGTGGTCACCAAACCGAGATCAACCTCACGTGCAAGACAACCCTCTTCCTCAACACAAAGAAGAAGAGGTCAACATGATTAATTGGAGCAATGGACGGAGTTCCAACTTGACTATGATTCTTCGAGACCATCAAAAAGGCGGTGATGACAGATGGGATTATGCTAAGTTCGATTTCACAATGGAATGAAAGATGAAAGCTCTGCAAACAAATTGAACAATTGGCGGGCTGGTGACTTATCGACATCAAGTGACACGTCAATTAATCGACCAGAGCATGCCGGTCTCCTACCTCTTGTCATGAATATTCCTCGTCACTTTTAGAAAATGAAATCTTTGGAAGACAAAGTTACGAAGAGAGCAAATGCCAAAGCCGTCGGGATTTCGCCAATGAAAAAGGAATTCACCTATCCTGGGCCAACCTATGGAGGAAATCCTTCATATGTTAATCAATGAAGGAAGGATCGGTTCCTTCTACCTCCAATCAACCCCGTTCGGTCGATACAACTCGATGGAGTATGTCAATATCACTCCGGCCTCGTGGTCACGAGACGAGAAGAATGTTGGGCACTCCGCCACCTTATTCAAAAATCTAATCGACGGTGGTGTCCTGCGCTACTAGCGGTGACGATATATTGTGTTACGCAAAGTGAAGATGTAGGCCCTACTAAGTGGAAGAGTGTGGTAGCAGTCATATCCACTGAAACTGATGGGATTAGCAAATCACTCACAACGCCAATAATTCAACTCAAGGGAATCAACAATCCTTTGAAAGTGGCCGCTCCCGAGCCAATTAACTTGTCGTGCAGAGCACAATATCCTATTGTTAGCTTGCGCATAGTTCCGTGGAATTCTGGAGAAGGTGAAGGATCCACCTCACATACAACTGCTACAGTGTCAAAGGAAAATTCAATGTATCTTCCCCAACGGGTGATGAAGCCTACCACCAAATCAAAGGGGAAAATACCCATGGAGAAGATTGAAGAATTCCTCCGCACTGTGGGTCATAATAAAGCTACGGTGGTTTTAAGCTTGAAAGAAGCTCCACAACAAATATCAATTTTGGAATTGGTCTTAACTTCCGAGAATCACCGGAAGGTCTTGTTAAGGGTTTTAGAAGAAGCCTATTTACCGACATCAGTGGATACTGAAAAGTTTCAACATCTGGTTGATCACATTTTCAACAACAATGTGATATCCTTCACAGATGATGACATACCGCCCGAAGGGACCGGTCATTGCAAGTCATTGCACATTGCGGTCTTATCCTCGGGATATATGGTAGAGGGAGTCTTAATAGATGGAGGTTCCTCTCTGAATATCTGCCCATATGCAACCTTGGTGAAGATGAACATCAATCTCAACCGAATTCGGAGTAGCCATACTATCATCAAAGCTTTTGATGGAGCCCGGTGAAATTCGGTCGGAGTAATTGAGCTGCCAATAGAAATTGGTCCTCACACATTCTGCGTATCTTTTCATGTGCTCAAGATAGATTCGGGATACAACCTACTCTTGGGATGACCATGGATTCACATGGCTGGGGTAGTCCCCTCCACTCTTCATCAACAGTTGAAATACATTATCAATAATAGCCTGGTCACAGTCAATGCTGAACCAGAGATTCCTCAGCACGGAGACATGTCATTCATCAATGCCAATGCCGATGTGGAACCAGTCAGTTTTCATGCTTTGGAAATAAACAACACCCAATACCATGCTATTGGAGCAACATTGCCCGAACCCAAGATTTCTGCCGAGGTAATGTCGGCCACTCAAGAAATGATGTCGTTGGGTCATAAACCTGGACAAGGGTTGGGTAAAGATTGTCAGGGTATCAAGTACCCAATTCGCTTAACTGGATAAAATGGAGCAATTTGGGTTAGGCTATTACGCCGATTCTAGTCACAAGAATCCTCATAAACATCGTTGATTCCTTGACTTCAACCATGTGGCGTTTATCTTCGCCTTCAAACTCGAGTCCACACAACCTCCGTAAAGGTCCCACCAATGTAATGGCTATGTTATGTCCCAATGATGGGTGAAAGGAAAAAAAAATCTTTGTTCCAAATCCGCTTGATTGGAAGAAGAGGAACGAAGAATCAAGCAAGACATCATCCGAATGATGTCTGATATACACATCATCGTTCATGATGAACATACCAATAAATACACCCCAGACGATGATTGTCCAGACATAATGGCCATCATTCGGGATAGTGAGGATGATGACAATCCCTCCATCACTGCGGTCCACCCAGACTTTGCTCTTGCCAATTGGAACAAAGATTACTTGCATTGGTCGTCGAGGGTAAAGCGAAAAAACTCTTTACGCCTGTAGATATAATAATTTGCTACTTTCTCATACGAAGATTAGAAGTTTATTTTTCCAGTATATGTTAACATTGTGTATGATCAACGCATTTCATATATACTAAGTGAAAACATATTTTGTTTCAGGACTCTAAATTTAGATGTGTCTGTACTTGCTGATACGGTGCCTCTTCTCCACAAGGATTGTACCTTTGATGTAGAGATGAATTCAGCCTTGATGGATATACAGGATGACATTGAGATGCCTCCAGAAATTCAAGAATGGGTCAAAGACAAGCCCAAACCCAACCTTGATCAAACCACTTCTTTCAATCTCGGAACCTTAGAAAGCCCTAAGTTAATCCAGATTGGTTCAGACCTTACCCCAAACCAACGGAATGACATGGTTATGCTATTAACCCAATTCCAAGATGTGTTTGCATGGTCTCATGAAGACATGGTGGGTTTTTCCACTGACATTGTCCTTCATCGCCTTCCCATTAAAGAGGGATTTAAGCCAGTCAAGCAAAAGCTCAGGCGATTGAAACCTGAATGGAGTTTAAAGGTGAAAGAAGAAATTGTGAAACAATTTCAAGTCAGCATCATAATGGTGTCTACATATCCCGAGTGGATATCCAACATTGTACTGTCGTGCCTAAACACGGAGGAAGGTACGAGTTTGCGTGAATTAAGGGACTTGAACAAAGCATGCTTAAAAGATAGCTTTCCCGTGCCATTTATCCACATTCTCATTGACAATACTGCGCAATACGACATGTACTCCTTTGCTGATTTCTTTGCAGGGTATCATCAGATTATGGTTACCGAGGAAGATCGTGAGAAAATTGCTTTCATCACTCCTTGGGGAACTTTCTGCTATAGACGGTTGTCATTCGGCCTCATCAATGCCAGAGCTACCTATCAACACGCTATGATGGCTCTTTTCCATGACTTAATGCACAAAAAGATCGAGATCTACGTGGATGACATCATTGTCAAGTCCCGGAAGGAGGACGACCATATAGACCATCTTAGAAAGTTGTTCAACAGGTTGCGTAAGTACAACTTGAAGTTGAATCCAGCTAAATACGCCTTTGGCGTTAAATCAGGCAAGTTACTAGGATTTCTAGTCAGCCACAAAGGGATTGAGCTGGATCCTGCCAAAATCCAAGCCATCACGAAAATGCCTATTCCTCAGACGAGAGAAGGAAATACGAGGATTTTTGGGAAGAATCAACTTCATTAGCGAGTTTATCTCCCAACTCACAAAGAACTTTGTGAGCCAATCTTCAAGCTATTAAGGAAGAACTCCTCCATGAAATGGAATGACGAGTGTCAGAAGGCCTTCCTTACAATCAAGAAACAGCTAGTCAAAGCTCCCATTTTGGTACCACCCAGGGATGATGTTCCCCTATTTATGTATTTGTCCATAAGTGACAATGCCATGGGCTGCATGCTGGGATAGAAGGACGATAGAGGCCAAGAATGGGCTATCTATTACCTCAGCAAAAGGTTCAGCAGCAGTGAACACAAGTACACTCTGATCAAAAAGACGTGTTATGCTTTAGCATGGGCTTCCATGAGGTTACAACATTATCTCCATGGTCACACAACCCATCTCATATCCCGTGTGGATCCTCTCAAATACCTGTTCAACAAACCTATGTTAAATTGCCGGCTGTCCAGATGGCAGTTGATCCTTCAACAATTTGACATCGTATATATGACTCAAAAGTCCATCAAAGGTCAAGGAATTGCGGATCAACTGGCCGCCGCACCTTCAGGGGATTTCAAACCCTTGGAAACATATTTCCTCGATGAAAGAGTAATGACAGTGCAACAACACCATCAGTACGATACGCGCCAATCATGGAAGATGTATTTTGATGGAGTCATTAATATGGAAGGTTACGGAGTGTGAGCGCTTCTAGTATTCGACATTTGGGAGAAGTATCTTGTTGCCGTCAAATTATAGTTTGTCAGCACCAACAATACGGCTGAGTATGAAGGCTGTCTCATGGGGCTAAAACTTGCCCGTTCAATGGGCATTAGGCGGTTAACTGTCTTTGGAGATTCGGAGTTGGTAATCAAACAATCCACCAGAATCTATTAAACCAAGGAACTACATTTACTGCCTTCCCATCGACAGGTTTTAAAGATGGCTTTGGAGTTTGAAGAAATTTCTTTCCTCCACATTCCTCGCAATAGGAATGACTTTGCGGACGCATTAGCAACTTTGGCCTCCTTGATTCGCATATCAGACAAGGAACACTTGCCGAGCGTCATGATTTCCCTGCATAAGGCCCCAGCCTATGGGAATTACATTGGAGAAGTATCGGATGAGCTACCTCCCATCCAACATCCTTGGTATCAATATATCAAGGAATATCTACGAGATGGATCTACACCCGTTGAGGCGAGCCCAACTGAGAAAAGGCGGATCCATCGACTTGTTATGAAGTTCTACCTGAGTGGAGATGCGCTCTACAAAAGAGATGCAGTACTAGGTCTCCTCAGATGTTTAGACAAAGATCAAGCCCAAAGGCTTATGGATGAAATCCATGGCGGAATCTATGGCCCCCACATGAGTGGCCCCCTCCTTGTCAAGAAAGTCCTCAGGACAGGACATTACTGGCTATCTCTCAAAGCTGGCTGCAATGACCACGTCAGGAGATGCTATCTGTGCCAGATTCATGGGAATGTTATACACGCCCCTCCACGGGAACTCCACAATATGAGTTCACCTTGGCCCTTCTCAATGTGGGGAATGGACGTTATTGGGCCCATCGAGCCTAAAGCCAGCAATGGTCATCGGTTTATCTTCACCATGATCGACTACTTTACCAAGTGGGTGGAAGCAGCCTCCTTCCCCAGGGTTACCGAAGAAGTCATCATTGTTTTCATCAGAAACAATGTCGTTTATCGATATGGACAACCAGAGGTGATTGTGTCAGACAATGCTAAGAACCTCAACAACAGAATAATGGAGGAATTATACAGTAAATTCCACATCAAGCATCTCAACTCTGTCATCTATCGTCCGAAGATGAACGGTGCTGTTGAAGTGGCTAACAAAAACATCAAGAAGATTATGCAAAAGATGTCCGCCAACCACAAAGATTGGCCTGACTTATCGCCTCTTACTCTGTTAGCCTACAGAACCTCAATGCGCACTTCCACTGGGGCAACCCCCTATGCATTAACCTATGGGATGGAAGCAGTGCTCCCCATAGAAGTTGAAATGGAATCCCTTAGAGTGTTAATAGACACTCAACTGGATGAAGACCAATGGGTACAAGACAGGTATCACCAATTATCTTTAATAGACGAAAGGCGAACCGCGGCTATCTTCCATGGTCAGTTATATCAACAAAGGATCGCCAGATCCTACAAGAAAAAAGTCCGGCTATGGCAGTTTAAACAACATGACTTGGTTTTGAAAAAAATTCTTGACAACCAAGATCAAGCTAAAGGAAAATTCGCTCCTAACTGGGAAGGCCCGTTTGTTGTCAAAGAAGTATTGACAGGAGGCGCTCTCAGATTACAAGAAATGGACGGCGATGAATTTCCACAACTCATCAACTAAGACGCCGTGAGACGGTACTATGTCTCTGATGATTGCAAACACCACAGTGCATAATCATCAGTCACCAGTCATTCTGGTTCTTTAACCCTTACTTCTACAACTTTCCTACACTTTGCCCCTCAGGGAAACATACATTTCAAGCCAGTAGCCTGGCTTTCTCCTCTTCGTTCCTACAACTTAGGTCATCCCACCGCGGATTGAACCTCTTGTGTTTGCAGTTTGGCTACCCATACATGGGATCAAACTTCTCATACCTACAGTTTATCCTCAACCTAGGATTAAACTTTCTCCTCCCCGCACTCTGACCTGCACATGGGATTACGCTTTTCTTCTCATACGAGGGGCGAAACCACGTCGATCCGATCTCCTCTTCAATAGAGTACGTAGGCAACCATGTCACATGGCCCGGTCACGCAATAAAAACAAAAATAACAAAAAACATTTCTACCTTTACAAAAACAAAACAACCAAAACATTCCTACACCATGTCGGCCATATATCTGACGTTGAACCTCTTACACTGAGTTCAAACTCACGCAGACTGATTTCTTCTTCAATAGGAGTACGTAGAGCGACCATTCATGGTGCGGTCTCTCACCCCTACCAAAACACAAACCCTTGTCAATTGGTGCTGGGATCATCCTTCAATACACTACATTTCATTTGGCTTGGATCAAAGGGATGGAATTACTGAACTCCTCCCAAATAGGAGATTCGGCGACCATCTAAGTTCATGGTCATACCTTGAAGAGCAACACCAATCCATAAGAGATGGAATTAACTAGGCTTCTCCTAAATAGAAGTACTGGCGACCATCTGTGGTACGGTCAATCTTAGAGAGGAAAGCCACACTCTTCTCCACATTTCCACCCAGAAACCAGTCCGAAGACACCAAAGATGGTAGGGATACATATAGATCGATGATCCATTCTGAACTATCCAAAGACAACTCAATGTCCATCCACCCAGGAGGAATTCAGAATACATCAAGACCACAAGCCCTGAAGCAGCAGACAAAATATCAAGCAAATAGCAAGGCATACCTAAAAGGGAAGTGATCCAAAAATATATTTCCCTGTCATATATAATGTTGTTTGATATATAGACAATGTAAACTGTACATGACAAAATGGCTAAGCTAGTCTGTACAGGTAAATACAAGCTTATCTACAAGTCAGGATATATGCGAGCTAACAAGCCCAACATGGCGTCCCTCTCAGAAGACGGAGGTGAAGTTGTGGTCTCCTGTACGAGAATATCCACACGACCCAAAAGATCTGTAGCCATCTGCATGGTGACCATATAATCATCAATATATGTGCTCATCTCTGCGATCATGCCAGTGGTAAGGGACCTCACTGCAGTACTATCTATGATGGCTACATCCCGGGAAGATATAGCACTATCCCGTTCAACTATCACTACATCTTTGGCTAATATAGCCTCATCCCGCTCAACAACAGCGGCATCTCTGCTATCTAATGCCTCGTCTCTCTCTAATAGAGTTGCGTCTCTCCCATCAAGGGCAGTCAACATCATAGATCGAGCCTGATCTCTCTCAAAGGTCATCGGATGAAGACTCTGCTCTAAGCATCTTTGTCTTTTAAGTCTTTGAATCACAAAAGTACTGGTACTAGGAGAATCCAGAAGAAATGCTGGCAACCCAACAGCGGGATCCTCCTCGATGTAGGTATCAATGTCCTCCCTGGGCTTTGCATCGTCTGACTCACTATCTGGTACTGCAGATACTGCTGCAGCCGATAAAATCTCTGTCTCCATCCATGCGGAATACTCTGCAGAACAACCGGGATGACTAACAGAAAAAGAAGCTATCTCACGCTAATCCCAACAAGCATACACACACGGATCGGTCCTCTCACGAGAGATATCGAGAAGTCGAGCCGACCTATCGCCCCATTAAAAGGATAGAAATCCTGGAACTGGTCGAACTGCGACATCACGGCCAGTGGGTGATAAGTAGTCACGCCCCTCAATCCAGCCAGAAGGAGGAAATCCATGCCCGGAGCATGAGTAATGAAGCTGTATGGAGAGCAAATCCCCGAGCACAACAATTTGCTGAATGGATCTCTGATATCTGCCAAAAATGCGGACCAAGACAGAGCATCTGTACACTCCGATGGCTGAAAGGAGTATGACATGGCCACATCATAGGAGAAGCAATACCCATGCCGTCTATAGGTACCAACCGGTCTCAAGTGTGATATAAAACACACGTAAAACATGACCGAACTCCCAGTAAACACTCATGTAGGATACGTGCAACAATAAGATGCCGACCGCAGGGTCTCTGCTACAATCATAGGTACAATGGTGCGACCCTCTCTAAGAGCTCTCACAGCCATAATGACACCAATGTCTATCTCGTCCATATATCATGGCATATAGACATACGACAGTACGCATATCATCAGTACATCAACCATGGCCAAACGCCAATGGTCCTCCGGTGCGGTGAAATCCCCAGAATGTCGTGAGTAGCTATCCTCTGAGCCAAATCTGTCGTATAGAAAATGTTGGGATATCACATGGCTAGAGGTCAGCTCGTCCTGCACTACTCTGCGCCGAAATCCTGTGAGAGTCATAAATCGTCTACTCATGTCTCCTAGAGCCAGATGCACGTAAGGTCTGTCTAAAGGCAGCATCGTCAACCGTGCATATTCCTCCAGGGTAAGAGTCAACTCATAGGTGCCGAATCAGAATACATGCCTATCTGGTAGCCAATGCTCTAGCATCCCGTCTACAAACCCTGCAGGAACCTAAAAAAGAAATAAAGTCATGGTATGCTATAGCAACTGATCTACGGTCACCCTATCTGGTGGTGACATGCTATCGTACCACGATCGCATACCCAATGCCACCAATGATGGTGGGGTATGATCTATACGGCTAACTGTCAAAGAAGACATCTATACGGCCGTGTCATAAGACCATCCAGGGGTCAATGGCGAATATCTCTGGACATACATACATATGCATAACATGATACATGCATAACAGATAATGGATGGCAATATGATATAGGGAATGAAAAAATGGTGCATACATTCCTAAGTATATCATCATCTAATACATCAGCTCTGTACAGCTACAAATATAGGGAAATGGGGCACAGCCACCCAATATTTAACAGAGGCCTATCAAAAGATATAACGAGAATATACATCAAAAGAAAACCAGGGTCTCGATGTTCACGTCCTTAATCCTCATCCACCGATGTAACTCCTCACGAGTCACTGGATCTCTATCAACAGGGATGTCAGGCCTATAAAGAGGAGGATCTGCGCCGGCAAAATCAAATGGGTCGTCTGAGGGGCCAGCGCCTGAGCTGGAAGGAACAAATGACTCTGCCTCTGTTGGATCTCTACCTAAATGCCGGATAAATATGTGTGCTTGATCCAACTGTCGGGTCAAGCTATCAATCTGGGTCATATGAGTCAGAGCTCGGACACAAGCTACCTGATCCGTCATCATCAAAGATCCTGGAACCATATCCCCCATGAACTGTGTGGCGCGGGACTGGGCTCCAATAGTGCGAGGGGACCACCACCGTTGGAACGTCTGCTGAGTACATGGACCCTCTGATAATGCAAAGCCGTCAACCCCCAACAATGGGATATCAGTGACGGGTGACTGTGATACGGGCCAATGACGCCTGGCAGGAGGCAAGATCGGTACACGGATCTCCCCTGTAGTGCTCCTAATAGCACGTTCTCCTAAATAGAGTTCCCAGCCTCCATCAGTGAAGAGAGGAACTCTCCTGGTGGAAATCAAATACTCGACTAAAGTCGATGATCAAATGCTCCCCTGAATAGGGAATCCATGTAATGGTACCCCGCCACAAGAACTCCACCGTGATACTGGCGTTGAGTGAATCCTCAACTACAAGGACCTCTGGCAAAAAAAAAGGTGCCATCGTCCGTCCTCGTGGATAGGTATCTAAACCTAACACACTCACAGGGACGTAAACATGGGAGCTTCTCTTGTAATAAGAGATTTTCTATATAAAATAAATAAGAAATTTTGCGTATAAATTTTTTTTATTTAATGACGAGACTAAGTGTCAAGTAAAGTGAAGCGATAAATGCGTAATATATTTATTACTTGAAAATTAGAAATAATTTTGGAATTATTAATTACCACAAATTATATGGTAATAATTTTCGTAGTTAAATATTTTTATTAATTATTTTCAATGAAAACATGATTGAAAATGATATATGAAGTGATAATTAGATTTATATAATAAATATTTTATTATATGAATTGTTCAGAATATTTAAGTTAATTATTTTAACTTGATTATTGATGCTGTGTACGAAGAATAAGTCAGATATGAGATCTAAACCCTGGATTGGGATTGTGATCAAGAGATGAGAATAATAATATTATGTTATTTATATAATGATTTTACAGTACCATAATTATGTACTGTGTATGTGCGGACAGATAATATTGAGCAATGACGGTCAATTAGGTCATAGCATATTACCGTGATGTGAAGCCCTAATTATTAAACTCAGTTATGAGATATGACTGAGTAGTGACTGTGTATATGAAGTTACTGTGTATAAGAATATCGGTAATTAGAAGAAACCCTAATTACTGTTGTACGTCGATAATTAGGACAAACCCTAATTATTATAACCCTAACCGGTTGAAGTTAGAAACTGTAATGACTATGTTAGTAACATACACAGATAATTAAAGAACCCTAATGGTCAATTAGAAACCCTAATTGATGACGTTAAGAAACTCTAATTATAGAACCCTAAATTTTTATAGAAAACCCTAATTTTAATTATCGGGTTTAATTTCGATGTTATTGTATAAGTGTTTTAATTTACCAAAGGATAGAAGTTAATTGGTAAATTGTAAGAATTAAATTTAGTGATTAAATATTACATTTAATTGCCCTATAAATAGATTAAAGAGGGTTAACATTATTTTGCACACTAAAATTTTCCAAAGCTTATAGCTATACTCTCTCAAGCTCTTAGCTACAAAATTATCTTACCCATACATTCTTAAACAAAGCCAAACCATCACCCATAACAAATCAGAAGCAAGAATCAAGAATTTTTGGTAAAAAAAGGTATAAAAACACTAAACCTAGAAATCCTTTGATTCGATGTTATTTGATGCAATTGATTGTTTAAAGTTGTGTAATAGGATGTTAATTGATGATATGGGTTGATAAATCAAAGACCCATAACATCAAAGTATACCTAATTTGAAGATTTAAGAAACTGGAAAATTTCATTTCGTGATTTTTCGTCAAATGTCGAGCTTATAGATCTTTGATCGATCATGATTTTTGTTGTTTTTAAGTTGTTATGTGTAGCTTGTTATGTGGTCTTTAATCTGCAAAAAGAATCAAGTCCATATCATGTATAGATTAGAAGTTATAGATGGTCAAACATGGTTGACCGATCATGATAAACTGTTTTTGGGCAGTTTGTAATGGGGGCATTCTCATCCACTTTTTGTGCTTTAAAAGGTCTGAACTTTTGATATATTGTAGTACACTGAATAAGCTTTCCATAGACTCTGAAACGGACTAAATTCGATATCGGAGGAGAGAGTTATGACATTTCAAAGTAGTAGTGTCAAAACTGCCCAACAAGTCTAAGGTGCGATCCCACTTGAACGGAATTTCTTGGGCTGATGTGTTCGGAATTTGGAAACAAGTCAGTAGGGAAGAGTTGTAGTCTCGGAAGATAGCTTCACGTGGGCTCAAGAATCGTCTAAAACTGTTTTAAAACGAAAGAGTTATGACTATTTTAGCGAAAGAGGGTAAATCTGGGAAATAGATAAAAACGGTTGCGAGTAGACATTTTTGGGGTCTGTTTTAGGCTTCCTAAGAGGTCCGAAATTACTGGGTTATATTTTTGAAAAATACTCTGGTATACCATGTATAACATATCCAAAGTTGGGAATTTTCTGATAAATGAGCAAGGCGTGAGAAAATCGCAAAGTGAGTTATTGAAAGATTAGTTTAAACCAAGTCCCACATCGACTAAATTGAGAACTTCACCATTTTCTAAACCTATAAATAGAAGGGCTTGGCATTTGTTTCATTCACCAACAATAAGGCCTCCAATTTTTGAGAAAGGCTTTGTTGTGGGAGGACTTTTTATAAAGATCTCCTTAGTTAAATTTTTGGCGTGGAAGCATTATTCATTTGTGGAATTTGTATTTTCTGTATGTTTCTTATTTAATTTTGTAATGTTATTATTTTTAATTGTTAGTTAAGTTTGAATTTTTGAAGTTTAGTTAGTGTTGTTAATAAACTAGTTAGTTTACTATGTTTATTTTGGCTTGGAATTGATTATGTAAATGAGTTATTTGTGATGACTTTTAATATTTTGTGATGAATTTCATTAATTAATTATTATTAATGATATTAAAGTTATTTAATGATTATATTAAATAATTTAGTTTAAAAATGATTTTAATATTATAAAAATCATTTTAAATGAAAATAAGGTATTTAAAATATTTTAAGTTATAAAATATAACTTTTAATATTAAAATGATAATTTCATTAATAATTAAATATTAATGATATTAAGATAATGTTAATGATATCTAGTTTATTTAATAATTATTATTAAATAAATAGTTTAAAATGGTTTTATTTATTTAAAACCATTTAAAGACTTAAGGATTTAAAAATATTTTAAGTTATAATTAATGACTTTTAATATTTGGATAAATAGTACATTAATATTTAAATATTAATTGTAATTATTTAAAATGATTTTTATTATTTTAAAAATCATTTAAGGGTAATATAAATATTTTAAAAATAGTTTGAGTTATTATAAATAACTTTTATATTTTAGCAATGGTTTCATTAATAGTTTAGTATTAATTAAACTATTAATGATAATTGAATTGTTTAATGTTTAAATCATTTAATTATGATTCCGATATTTGAAAGTTATAATTACCAAACTAAATGACTTGAGAACCGATTATGAAGTTCGAATTTGAAGAAGAACACCTATAGTAATGCTTATATCACTATAGGCCCTTTAGTGATGATTTGAATTATTTTAAATTTTTCAATTTCTGGAAATTTCGAAAATGATTAAAAATAAGATGTCTGATATTTATAGATGTTGAGGTATAGAATAAGAGTCTTAGACTCAGTATTTACCCGATAAAGTTGTCGGTACGCCGACAAATGTCAGACCTTATAAAAAAAAGAAAAGGCTACTGTAAGAGCATAGATGAGATATTTGAAAAATGTATAAAAATATTTCAAGTATAGAATAGGAACTAAACGTATGATCACTGTGATTATGTGATTAGACTATGTGTTGACTGTAATAGATAGTACTATGTGTTAAGATATATTGTTCTAATCGAACGAATGATCTGATTATTGATAGGTTATGATAAAGAGATAAAACCTAAGATGAGATTTGTAATCGCAATAATCAAAAAGTATCCTACCTTTGCACTTCCTTTATGCAATGGACATGAGTAAGAAGTTTGTAATTATTCTATCCTCGCATGATTATGTACTCTTTGATTATCGACATGTTAGCTCGGATATATATTCATTCATTGATTTCTATAAATGGTTATACAAGTGTCCCCACTTGGATAATCATGACATTTATTCACATGTTGATACACCTTTGTCAATTACCCGTATATATATGTCGAATTACATATTATTGTTGAGCAAGATTAAAAACCTTCGGGTTTGGAACTAGACATGTATGAACATCCCTATATGGGAAATTTTTGCGCTCAAGGCGGATAGAGTGAGCGATGAATTTCGTTCAAGTTATGTAGTATTGATCAATACAAAGTACAACGGGGCTGATCACCCTCCGTGCCCCTAAGTTGTGACGGTTTGCGAATGGATTTTTGCTAAACCTTTTCGAAAATGAAAAGAATGTTCATAGTATGTTTCTTAAACCCTATTCAAGGGTAGAGCTAGAGCCAAATTTAAAGAATTTGAAAGAGAGTTGTTATGTGAATTTTTTATCAGTACAGATTACTTCACAACTTTCAATTCGTTTTAGAAGTGTTATGTAAGGAGAATACCTATATTCTTTCAGCTTATATATATAATTGCTATTACTTGTTGGGCACTCAAATGCTCACCCTTGCTTAAATTAAATGTTTTCAGTTATGTATGAGCAACCTGAAGGCTCAGGCACAAACAAGGGAAAAAGGGAAGCTATTCGAATGAGTTATATTATGAGTTAATGGTTATAGTTAGTATTGATATATGTTCAGGTATAGTATGGAATGTATTTGAAGGTCTCGTACCTGGGAAGTAAACTTTGATGTATGTAAATTAAGTTTGAATGTAATATTATTATTGCATTATTCAGCTTATAGAAATGGTATCGTGAAGCACCGAGTTCGGGTTTCAAGTACCTGGATTTGGGGTCGTCACCCCTCTCATAGGCCCAAAACTGCCAACACAATGGCAAAACATCTACTATCAGTAAACACTCTCAAACCTATGAATGGGAAAAGACAAGAGAAATACTCACCAGCAGAAATGGGTAAAATCCTAGCCAAGCCTCAGTCAAACCCTATGAGCGCATGCACATGCCCCAGAGGAAATAAGCGAAGGTGTAAGAGCCCCAATCATACTCTCCTATACGGTCCACGTCATGTGTGGCGCTGATCAAAGCGAAGGATACCGTAGAAGAGTTATCTACTATAAAACAGCCTCAAATGATCATCAGGAACAATCGCTGCAGAACGCGATCCCTGATCCTGACATCATCAGACATGGGCTCACTCAAAAGCCCACTCATAGCATCTACGCTCAAAGGACCTGAACGCACAGTCCTGCCTTTGAGCGCCTCCACCAGAACTCCAAATAAGGATCTGACGGCAGTAGGGGTAATATTCGCCATGCAAGGCACTGGTTCCCCTACAAACTCCATACCTGTGATAAATCGCCAGTCTATAGGCGTCATCATCACCTCGTAATCCAGTAGATGGAGTGACTGAGTCTGATGAAACCATCGCTCAGACAATGCCCTGAGATAACCCTAGGGACAGCGATGGGGAAGGATGGAGAAGAATGCCCTGAATCCCCACTCATGCACTACCGCTCTGTAGTCAGGATGAAGAGCCTGGTACATGGAGTGAATGCTAAACCAGTTCCCTCGAGGCTGTGTAAAACCAGGAACCTGCATGAAATGCAGATCAACATCAGAACCCTTTAATCCTCATCAATAGGAAAGAAGGAAGATCAAAGTCTAACGCCATACCTCGTTAGCATGCAAGTGCATCGACGGATGTTTGTTCAAATCACCCAACAACTCTGGGTTTGCCACCTAAATGCTCGGAAGATCCCTACGAGGGACATGTGCAGCAGGAGCGGGATCCTCCATCGGAATATCTGCCTCCTCGTCCTCAACGTCTGGCACATCTACCCGGACAGGACGAATCACGGCCTCCACCAACCGACGAGACTGTCTAACAGAACGGGGATGAGGCACTTCGGAAGCCCTCCGCCGTACGCCAGAAGTGGTCCTATAGGAACTTCTCGGCTGATTCGGATCCATAATAGCTGGACAACAAGTCTCCAAATCACCTCAGAAATGGTGTGGTATTTCCTTACCTGGAGCTTTCCAAAGTGCATTTATGACTATATGCATGCATGCATTTACTTTAACATATAATAGAGTTAAAATGCATGACTACCCAATGCCTACATTTGGAAAAATTTTGCCATAGTCCCCTTTGAAAATAGGACTATCCACATGCACATAGGCATGTCTAGGTGGCCATTCATTAGCTTTTTCCCCCAAAAGTCATATACATAATATATGCATTAAAATCAAAATCATCATGCATAAGGCCAACCTCAATGCTAGGAGTACTTTGCCTTTCTACCTTTTGCTCATTGGACCTCAAATAGGACAAAATATAGCGAGAAAAAAGGTGCCAATTTGATCGTATCTCAAAAGTCAATTTTTTCACATCATTATGTTCAGCATGGTTTAATACTAACATTTACTATGTTGAATATTTTTTATCAAGTTATTTGTGCATACATAATCACTACTATGTGTTTAGATGCATTTCGTGCGATAACTCACAATTCAACGGATAGAAACTGGAAAAAATACATGCATACGTTACCAGGATAGTGTAGAACACTTGTACGGTGACAGAATTTGCAAAAAGCAGCCCGAACTCAGCAGATCTGAAGATGGCTCGCGGTTTTCTCTTTGCGAAGCAAGTTGAAAGTGACTTGTGAGACCAATCTGCTGGAATTTATCATCCACGATTGGTCAGTGAGCCCTGCTGATTCTGCAGCGGTGCACCTACTTGGCACCTCTATGTGGGTCCCACCCCTATTGCTCAGTCCAGTTCGAGTTGCAAAGGAGTTCTCACGGACTAGAAAGGTCAAATCGAGAATAAAAATGCCACGCGATTGAGCAAAACAACATACAATCCTGGTTTTCTCAGATGAGACTTTGAATCTGTACATCGCCCATTGGTAGTCGCCCGAACATGAGGTATACCCTACCAATGATCTCATTTGTCATAAATCACATCCGGCAATACCTCGTACAGGTCCGATGCCGCCAACTCTGGGTCGTTACCCTAAATGAGTCCCCCAACGGAAATATAACGTATGTCTGAAGACGGGGTTATAGCGTAGATCCCCGATGGGGGTTACAACATGTTCATTCATTGACATGTCTATCAACGAAGGTCAGGCAGCCTTGATGTTATTTCAACTGATGGCAAGTAAACCCATCGAAGCATTGAGAACTGTTTGATAGTTGCGTACGTACTCATGCGTCCCCAGTAAATCCCCGACGGGGGTTACAACGTATATCTCCGTGGGATTAATAACGATGCTCGGTAGTTGACACACATATCAACGAAGGTCAAGCAACCTTGACGTCATTTCAGCCGATAGCATTTAAACCTATCAGAGCTCTATAGCTATTCGAGGTTTTCATACCCAACTGCCCGTATTCCCCGGCGGGGGTCACAACGCAATGCTCCGTTGATCTACACGACAGCGAAGGTCAAGCAACCTTGATAATCTACAGAATCTCAACCGTTGATCCACACGTCAGTGAAGGTCAAGTAGCCTTGACAGTATATCCCACAGGATTTCTCAGCCGTTGATTCACATGTCGGTGAAGTACACGTCAACGAAGGTCAGGCATCCCTGACAGCATATGATGTTGGCAGTAAATCCAACAGAATCTTGACATGTCCTGGCAATACCAACCCGAAAAGGTCAATGTTATCAAAGAGGATAGATGATGGAATATGTTATACACATCCTCAAACAGATCAAGCTTTATCCCCACAGATCTCTTGCACATAAGAGGTACCTCTTCGGGATCAAGTCGTTATCAAGAACGCAGGAATTTGGTGATAACTCCAACATCAACATCCTAATAGATTATTACACATCGAATCGGTCGACGTGCCAAATCCCCAATTGAAGCAACAGGGATCCAGCAATCATCCCCAGCGTGTTGGGCTACAACCCCGTACACATGCATCATACATTTGCATCATTTTTCTACCCATGGTACCATGTTTGTCTTGTTGCATTTCAAGTGTCTAGGATTCTTTATCCTACCCATGCATCGCCATGCATGAGTATGATAAAGAGGAGCATCTATAGACACTCAAAATTTTCTCAGACTTTCATTGTTACTAACATTGCGGGGAGAGGATGATTCGATCTTTAAGAGATAACCCTGAAAGACGATCCAAATCCATGTCAGATACTACCGGAAGTTCAGCATCAACCCCAGTTCGTAATCTGGGAGTAGCTATTCCAACCTCGGATATAACCCCGAGGCTTGCAGATCCAATACCGGAACACGCACCGGAGAAGACCGATTAATCTCGAAGATAACCCCGAGGTATCCAGTCTCAGTCCCAACCATAGGAATAGCCACCAACCTTGGTGATAACCCCAAGGAATGCAGTTTCGGCGATAACCCCAGAAATGCTTGTTTCAAATGCAACGATTTCAATCTAAAGGCCACAACGAGATACACCGCACCAACCAACAGTAATAACATCGGAAGACAGCACACCTCAAAGGTGACAATGAGGACCTTCAACAATTCACGGCGGTCAATCTCAAAGAAAGTCCGAAAGCAACGTCACGCTATCATTAATCTGGCGTGATAACACCGATGAGGGCAACATCGTCATCTCGTCAACACGATTCCACGTCACGCCTCTACGCAACGATGTCCCACAAGACTAACCAACCCGAAAGTGACTATTAAATGCGGGGTAACGGATGAAAGTTGAAGCTTGAAGACCGGAGGGTATCGTCCCATCTTCAATGACTTCGTACAAACTCTAATCCCATGCCATCGTACAACTCTCGACAACGGCGGTCCGCAATAGGTCCTGTATACCTCAAATGGATGCCCGGATTGCACTTCTGAAAGTTCAAGTGGACATTACAATGCCTGAGTGCACGTACTTCGAGACGGCCTGACAAACCTGGGCCCACCCGGGTTGCCTCTGGTACACCTGCGGCTAAAATGCCTATAAATAGAGGGCTTGGGCAGCCCATTTTGCAAGAGAAAAAGGCGAGGAAGCCCTGCCTAATTTGCTCTGCACTCACCCCATGCAGTGTACTTTCCCCTTCTAAACACCTGTGAGCTCATATATAGCCCTTTTGTACCTACAAAAGTCAGTGTTTACCCACTCTAAAGATATAGAAGCCTTCTTTATCAGTCATCTGTAAGCCTTCTCACACACTTTAGAGTCTTTCTCTTCATCTTTGCACACATCCTTCTACATTTTGAGAGTCGTGTTGCTTGTTTTTGCCCGGACTTCGGTCCGTGGTTTCATTTCAGTCTTTATATATATATATATATATATATATATATATATATTGACTAACATTATCGAGTTATGCCTCGATTGAGCCTAGACTTCGGTCTGGAGCGTTTATTTTCTTTAATATATATATATTTACATTTATATATATTAACTGTGTGTCGAACTTTGTTCGATGAGCCTGACTTGATGCTGGGTGCATTTACTCGCTTTTATATATATATATATATATTTATATATAAGAAGCGTGGTGGGACTACATTCGATGAGCACAGATTTTATATCAAGTGCGTTTATTAAATATATATATATATATATATATATATATATATATATATATATATATATATATATATATATATATATATATATATATATATAGCGTGGTGAACTACATTCGATGAGCACAGATTTTATATCCGGTGCGTTTATTCGCTTTTTATATATATATATACTTATATATATGAAATGTGGTCGAACTCTATTCGATGAGCACGGATTTTACATCCAGATATGCGTTTATTGCTTTTATATATATATATATATATATATATATATATATATATATATACATTTTGTCCCACAGAGTTTACTTACGTGGTGGTGGTTGATCGCTTCTGACTTTCTTTACATTTCATCGCTGGAGTTTACTTCGTGGCGATTGGCCGTATTTATAGCTTTATTTACATTTTTGTCCCTTTGGAGTTTCTCTAAGTGGCGGTTGATAACTAATGACTTTATTTATGTTTTGTCCTTTGGAGTTTCCTCCGTGGCGGTTGATAACTTTTTAATGACTTTATTTACATTTCGATCCCCATGGTGTTGCTTCGTGGTTGGTGATCTGTCTATATATATATATTTACGACTTTTATATATATACCTTCTTCGCTTTCATACAAATTATGGTATCTTGTGCGCCAAGAAATCATGTGATCACTGATTGAAATTTATTGGATCTAGATTCGGTTCCGTGATGGACATTTTCAAATTATAAGCGACTTGTAAATTATTTCGAGGTGTCCGAATTTCCTCGGATGGTTTCCATACCCACGAGGAAGTCAAGCATCATTTTGTATATTATTTTCATACGGATGCCTCAGATTCAGTAAAATAAAATCAACCAAGCCAAACACTTAATAAAATGGAAGTGTAAAGGTCTCAATTACTATTTAGCATCGAGGTTTGAAAAACCTTTTATAAAACATCATTGCCATATCTTGCTAAAAATTGAATTTTACATAAATTCAAACCCTATGTATATAAGTGCGAACAAGGCCTCCTGACTACTTCCAAATAATGACACATTGACCCACACACACACACATGGATAATTGTTTCTTGAAAAGAGGCGGTCCATAGTAATACGGATGATGTGGAAGTGCCTAACACCTTCCCCCGCATAATCAAGTCCCCGGACCCAAATGAATCTCGGTTTCACCGACCCTTTTAGCAGTGTCACATCACTGGGTCAATGTGCAAACCTTTTCTCGGTTGTGTTGGTACAACCATTTAAAAAACTAACTGGCGACTCTTAATAGTCCATCGTCGACATTATACATGTCGGACCTTTTTCACTTGTTTTTTCAAACAAATCTCACCTAAAATGAGAACACCAAAGAACAAGTAACGGAAAGGGACATCCAAAAATCCTGACGTCGATAAGTTGCCTGTGTGGTATTAATTGATTTGTATGTGTGGCATTATTTGACTTGCCTGTGTGGCAAGGTATATTTCTATTTTGTTTTGAGCTCGGTATGAAATAACCCCAGCCATTTGCTTCAGCCTATTATTTTGTTGTATTTGTTTTGTTCGTTACAGTTCAGTTCATTGAATTATGTTAGTTATTTCAGTTCTTTATTTTGTACTCTATATTCGTACTGGGCATTTGGCTCATGCTGTGTTTTTCTTCTGGCATGTAATCAGGGGGGTCAAGGGAAAGTGTGATGAGAGCTCCCTTCTATCCAATGGTTTATATATATTTTGTTAGGCTATGATACATTGATTTATTTAGAGTTGTAATAGTTATTTCATATTGTGGTTTAAGGCAGTGTGGCATTTATTATGGATTGTCTTATGACATTTAATCATTATGAGATTATTCTTTTGTGGTTTAGAGCCTTGTTATATATTCATCAGTTTTGTTGTGTTTTGAGTAACCTCTCTTTCTATTTCGGAAATGGGGTGTTACATGACACTACATCTCGGGACTGTACATCATCTTGCACGATCATGTTGAAAGTTCTGGCGGTGGGTCGGTTTGGCAGCATTGGTCCAGTAAATCCAGAGTGCTACCACCATTATTTCCCTTACTTCCACCCGTTCCTGCTCCTCCTGCTGCTTTCTTGGGACAATCCCTAGCCAGATGATCCCTTGACCCACAAGTAAAACAAGCCCACTTTTTAAGGTTAGGGCAATTTGGCGCTATGTCGCCTTCCTTACCACAATTGTATCAAACCCTCTAACCCTTTATGCATACCCCAAGGTGATTCTTCCCGCAGGTAGGACAAGCCTCCACCTTTTTCTTCTAACTTCCTTGCTAATTTCCAGTAGACACATTATCATTCAACTTCCTCTTCTGATTATTACCACCACCACTATTACTGCCATTAGTTTTGTTGTTCTCACATTCATTCTTCTTCTTCTTCTGTTCCTAATTGTACCTAGTCAGGGCATCGCTTCCACCTTTTGTAGTAATTGCCTTCGCCAAAACTCCTGTAAAAGTGTTCAATTGGAACATTGACACCTTATTGTATAACCATGGCTTCAACCCTTGTTCAAACCTCCTTTCATTTCTCTCATCTGTATTTACTTGATAGGTTGCGAACCTAGCCAACTCGTTGAAGTTTGCAGCATATTTTAGCACTGTCATGTTTCCCTGCTTCAATTCTAGAAACTGAACCTCCATCTGGTTCTAAGAGCTCGTTGGGAAATATATCTCAAAGAACATCTCCTTGAACCTAGCTCATATGATCACACCATGTCCTCCTCTAACCTTGTTCGTCTGCTACCAGTAGCTAGCCTCTGACTTCAGCATAAACATTGCAAAAGCGGTCTTCTGATCATTGTTGACCCTCGCAATGTCAAATACCTTCTCCATTTCCATAATCTGGGTCTGAGCTTCGACTGGATTCATGGATCCCCTAAACTCTAGCGGTCCTACCACTTTGAAATCCTTGAACGAGGTAGCTTGAGCTTGCGGCTGATTCGCAAATTCTCCAGTTAACAGGTTTACCAACTGTTGCACAGGATTAGCGTTGGCATTTCATTGTTATTAATGATCGTGGATTCTTCCTGAGCTTGTTGATGTGTTGGGCGTCTTCTTGGCGACATTTTTTGTTTAAGATATACGCTTATTAGATCATTACTCAATCTCTTAAGTATTTAAGGCTTAACTTAAACAATTTAGGATTATCATTTAACATATAACAACTTGAATAAACATTGATATTTTATTCATTAATAACTTTCAAAACATAGAGAGATAGCATCACTACTATTTACATCAACTATCTCGAGATAAAGAATCTTGAGGATTAAATCATCATATTCCATTGTTTATATTCACACTGGAAATTACATTATTAACTACCATAGATATTTACATAACTCATATTGTTCCTATCACGGCCTACTAAGATGCGAACAACTTCTTTGCGCTCTTCTTCCATGATACGAAACATCGTCCTACGATTTAGCATGTACCAAGGTAAGTCCTTGAACTTAAATGGATAGTACATAACTCAGTCCTAAGCTATGTTCATCGCAGTGTGGAATGCATAATCCATCTCCCCCATCTTGGCCTTCTTTTTGCCTACACCTCTTCCTCGGCTACATCTGCACGCTGGGAAGCATCCTCATACGCATCTTCATCCCTTGCTCTCTTGGTGGACTCTTCTCTCAGATCATCCTTCATCTTCATAATCTCTGCCATTAGCTGCTCCTTGTCACCCTCCACGTGAACTAACTTCCACTCCACATTTCCAAGACGTACATTAAGACCCCGAATTTCCTCATTTTTCTAACCTATAGTGGTCTGGCGTTCATCTGCCAGCTCCTCCAATTCTCTGACTTTATTCTGAAGCTCAATGTTTCGGTCATACACTTTGTCATACATCTGAGCTGCAATAGAGTTCGGTGGGAACTCATCTTCCTCCTCAAGGTCCTCCTTCGGATCAGTCTCAGGCTCATGCTCCTGACCCGCAACAGTGATCAATGGAGATGGCTCTCTATGTACCAACTGCTCCTGGATGAAATGGATGTCTCGGGTGTAAGACCCCAAATTTTATGAAATGAAAGTATTCAAATTTCTTATAATTATTATTCTATTTAGTAAATGGTTAAATTGATAAAAGGTTAGATTTAAGGGTGATATTTGAAAATTTTACAAAGTAAGCAAGTTGTCATAAAATATTCGTTTGGTCAGGGAATATTCTTTTTTTCGGGGAATATCCGTACGATGACACAATCATTGGTGGACCCTATAACGGAATTACTGTCGGATTTAGAAAGAGACAAAAATAACTTTTTTATAAAAATAACGGCAAAACGTTTACCCTTAACTGTTGAAATACCCGGTGAAAAAAGTACAGTAATACATGTGGTTGCACAGTAGCACACGATATTGTATAGTATCTTTGATTATTGATGCTTACGTGAGAAGTCACTCAGTTATACTCATTTATTGCAATAGTAGTTGATGCATAGTATCTCATATTATTGATTCAATTCTTGTCACAGTATCATCTGCACACTATTTTATATTATTAAATCAATAATTGAGATGACAAAGTTATTCATATTATTATTTGCATTATTGACGATGTCTAGAAAGTTCTGTCGAGGAAAGGGGTTTGGTCATCTAATTGCGTGCCAATAAGGAGAAGTATTTATCAAAAAGCCCCCTCTTTCCTGGGAATAATCTAATTGTTAATATTGTGAGTTATAATATTAATGATGAATAATTATTGAAAGATTAAAATGTGTTATATATATTTATTAACGATAAATGATGAGATTTAATTTAATAGTTAGTCAAGACTAATTAAATAGTTTGAACTAACTAAGAAAGTAAAAGTGTATATAAAACACAAGAAAATGAAATTAAAAATCGAATTTTAGTTCGGAGTTGAATTTGGAAATGCGGACGAGATATTTGAGTCCGGGATGATAAAATTAGTAAAAATAGACTATAATCACAAATTTTGTCGGGGTTGACTTTTTGGTCAAAAAGTCAACAGTTGACTTTTTTGGGAAAAAGTCAAACTTTGAAATTCAAAGATGAAATTATTGATAAAAGTATTTCCATTGTTTTGAAATTTTTAGTGTTAGTGGAAATCGATATTTATTTCGATAATAGTTAATTTTTGGATGTTAAATTGACCAAACGAGTAATTAATTGCTATTAGTTCACATGCAAAGAACTATTGGTTCACATGCAAGGAACTATTGGTTCACATGCATGTACTATTAGGGGAGGTTATGCAAGATTGATAATACTTGAAGGACTAAATTAAAAATGGAGGCAATGATGAAGGTACTAAACTGTAATAAGTCAAGCCCCTAAACGTGCAATTATCAAAACTATTTTTTCCTATAAATAAAAGCTCATTTCTTCTTTCATTCTCACCAATTCACTAAGATTCACAAGAGCAACTATAGAGAGAGAAACTATAGAGAGAAAGAAGAATAGTATTCTGCTACTTCACTATTGCAGTATTCAGTCTTCTACTAAGGTAAGGGATCTTATTTACGGGGTATTATTCACTCGGGATATTATTTACGGGCTACTATTCACTCGGGGTATTATTTACAGGGTACTATTCACTCTGGGTACTATTCACTCGGGGGTACTATTCATGAAGTACTATCCACGATTCACGACAAAAATTAATTTCTTTCTTTTCAAAATTATTTTTGATACATAAATATCATTCTTGAATTTTACTCCACGTTTAGTTATCATGTTGACGATTTGGATATTCTTGAACTCTGGATAAATTAAATTATAAATTTCTAATATTTATCATTGATCTCACTTTATTGAATCCTCATATCATTGTCATCATTCTCATGTTTATATTGTGGTGAAAGTTATCTTTGGCCCGAAGTACAAAGATGGACTGTTGATTATTAATTTTAAAGTATTATATCTTTGGCCCGTAGTGCAAAGATGGACAGGTGTATGACATGATCATGACCTATAATGTTATAGACAAATGATGTGGTAAAAGTCATCTTTGACCCGTAGTGCATAGATGGATTGTTGATTGGCATGATCATGACCATTGGTTTTACAATTGAATGTATTTGGTCATAGTGCACTGACAAACAATTGATTGGAATGATCAAGACCATTGGTTTTATAATTGAATATATTTGGCCCGTAGTGCAAAGATAGACAATTAATTGGTATGCTCATTGTTATTATATTTGAATGTCTTTAGCCTTTGGGGTAAGGATATTGAGTGAAAGTTCTATTAAGCCTTTGTGGCAAGGAGAAATTATTGATTATTAGTTTTACAGTTGAACATCTTTGGCCCGAAGTGCAAAGATGGACTGTTGATTATTGGTTTTACAGTTATATGTCTTTGGCTCGTAGTGCAAAGATGGACTGTTGATTTACATGATTATAAATATGAATTGTGAATTTAACTATAATCTTTTGTGGTTCAGGTGATGAAAGTTCTCTTCGTCTTGGGTACAAAAAAACTGTTGATGGATATTACGGGGATAAAACATTAATGATGGACTTTTAGTTTGGAAAAGATAGTAGACATTATGTTTTACTTGACTCTCTTCTAATGGATTGTTATTTCCGCTACAGTTGTTGATCTAAAACTTGTTGTCTATTGTATTCTATCAGATTTTTCCCTGTTGAGGACTAATGATAATTTGTTCTATATTATCTTAGTCATAATATTCTTTACTGGGCTATTTGTGTTCACCCTTTGCTTCACAATTCCTTTCAGGTAATAAGAGTGTAGCTAGGTCGAGCGGGGATAACAGGGGAATAGTGTGATAGTCCGAGACTGTGGAAGTTTCCCAATACATTATAAAATAGCATATAATTATATTGAAGACGTAAGATGTGTGTGTCGTATTTTATACGTCACTTAATAATTGATTTTGGCGAACAAGAATAGGGTGAAGAGGACCCGACCTTGAAATCGTCAAAAATACACCCCAATAGAATGAGGAGGAGGACATAAATTGTAAGGACCCGGAATTTTACATAATTTTTACGAATAATTTTTTTTGTTATTATTATTATTTATTTGTTGATAATTATTTTGAGCTTGCGGAGTATGAATTCAATAGGCTAGTCAATTTGTTGGATAAACAGTGTAAATAAGGTAATAAAGAATACATGATTGAAATCTTGTGGTGACTTTGTTTAATAATACAGTTATTATTATAATTATATTCTGAGATATTTGGTTAAGGGTTATTACTGATCCGATAAGGTGTAAAATTAGTAAACACTAATAATCATTTAGAAAACCCTAATATTAATTAGGAAATCCTAAGTTTTGATCTGGTAAACCTAAACCCTGATAATAAATCCTAAACTTAATAGGGTTATCAATAATAAGTTGTGATACTGAATATCATACTAGATATGTTGATGTAAGATTAAGTATAAAATTTTATTAAGAAAATCAAGTGAGGATTAGGAAATCCTAACCTGGAATAGTAAACCCTAATTGGTAAACCCTAATTTCAGTTCTCAGAATCCGAAACCCTAATTGGGAATATCAACACCTTAATTCGAGAGTTCAAATGCTAAGTATAAAACCCTAAGGGGTAATAATTGTGGGATATATGTGAAAAGACTAATTTATCCTTCAAATTATAGGGGAAATTACTAAAATACCCTTAGTAGGGGTAAAAAGACCAAAATACCCTTGAACTTATCTTTTTACAAAAGATAAACATAAATCTTGGTGATTCATCAATATGATTTGCCATGTGTCTAAATCTATAACCTAGATGACCAAATTACCCTCAAAGTTGAATGGGAAATTATAAAAGTACCCTTAGTACATAGGAAATTATTAAAAAGCCCTTTTCTTATATCTTAAGCAAAAGATAATCTCAAATCTTGATGATTCATCAAATTGGATTTGCTATGTGCTAAAACTGAGTCACACCAGCCATAACATGCCACCTAGAAACCAATGGATTCATTGAATCAAGTTTGTGATGTATTATAACCCATTTATCTCTTGCTTTAAAAATCTAAGGGTAGCTAGACTTCTCTTCTCTAACCCGATGAATTCTACACTTAAAATATATCATTTTGCAACCCCCAAGCAGTTCATAGCAACACAAGATCAGAATCAGAAAGTACAAATCAAGAATTGGTCTAAAAAGGTAAGAACACAAACCCTAATTTTAGATCTTGAAAGCTATATTAAAAGTTATGATTTAATGTTTATATATATGATATAACATGTTAATAAGTGATCTGGGTTGCTAAAACACCAATCCATAACATTTAAAAGCTTCAAAATGAAGATTTGAGAAAGCAGTTAAGAACCCTAAAATTGTGTCTGACAACCAAATGTCAGGCCTCTTAGATCCCAATCTGTTAGTTGTTTGTGTTATTTGATGTATTGTAGTTGTAGTATGTTAAGAGCTTAGTGATCTAAAAGTGGAAACTGGATCATAGGATGTATAGATTGCAAGATATTGATGGTCAAAACCCATTGACCGATCACGTTTTCAAATTCTGGAAAACCGAGAACTCAAGAACAGTGTCTGACAAGAATTTCAAGAGCTCTGATCTTCACTCCGTCAGGTGTTTGGATCGTATACGTGTTATACTATTAAAGCCTGACATGTAGACTACCAGCCCATGACCATATATCACCCATTACATCAAACAAGAGTAAGATATGATAGATTAAAATTAGGGTCTCGAAACTGGTTACCCAGATTTCTAGGTAACCCAGAAAGTTCTTGGACATGCCTGACAGTCAGTTTTACCGTCTAGATTCTGATCTTCTGATGTTGTTATGCACCTTTAGATGTTGTATTAGTGTATTTTGACTGTATACTATATAATGGTTACCTTATAACACATATCTAATACATAGGATCCAAGTTATTAGATGTTGAAGTAGGGGGTTGACACTGATCGAGTTTCTGGGTTACCCAGAAACTCAAGATCAGGCCTTGTGGGGTAGTTTGACCATCTATAATTTGCTTATATGATACAATTAGATCACCTAATTATTTTATGTCCATAGTACTACATCAGTACTACACCCTTGAACCATTTTCCGGATCAAGAACACACTCAGTTGGAAATTAAATCCGGTCAAACCCATCACCTGAGTATTGACTTTCGTGTTCTTCAATTGGTGAAGAACACCAATAGCGACAGTCTGTCACTATAAGTGACCTTTAGCGACAGTTTGGTTTAAAATTAATAAAAATAATATTATAAATAGAAATAAATACTGAATAATTATTATAAATTAATAATTAATTCCTAAAATACATTTTAAATTATGATAAATAAGTTTTAATATTTTGACATGAAATTTCATTAATATTAAATTTATTTGAATATTAATGATAATAAAATTAATTAATAATGTTATTTAATAAATTAGTAAAAATGATAATAATTTATTTTAAATAATAATAAATGCAAACTAATGATTTAAAAATCATTATCGAGTTAAAATAAATTATTTAAAATAAATTTGATGATTTAATAATTATTATGAATAATTAATAATTATTTTAATGATGCTAAAATCATTTTTAAATTGGTAATAAATTAGATAATAATAATAATAATAAATCATTTTTAATAATATTAAATTATTTAAAATGAAACTAATGATTATCAATAATAGTAAAATTATTTGAAAATAATAGTGATGATTTAAAATCATTATGAATGATTATTAATTACTTAAAATAACATTAATGATTTTAAAATCATTTTGATTAATAATAAATTAGTTAAAATTAATATTAATCATTGAGAAATGGTTCTAGGCTCTAGAAATTATTATAAATAATATTTAAAGTAATATTTAAACTTTCAAACAAAGTTTACCCGAAAAGTAATTTGATAAATTATCCAATCAAGTTATAAAACAGTGAATAGACATCGAATAAAACCCAGACACTAGTAAATTGATTAGATATCAACTGTTATTGGTTCTAATTACTGCAATGAACATATTTAGGTTACGTAGACAAATTCAAATATTATAAATTAGCTGATCGTTGGGCAGGCAAGTTTTTCTTAACTCAAACTCGAGTTATTATTTTTCAAGCACGTTAGTGGAAAATTATTGTTGATTATTCCACCTCTACGATTAATATTGAATATTCGCATTCAATGCAAGTTTTTCTACACTTTGTGCAAACCTCATATTTCAAATGCTAACTTCATTTAAATTATTTTATTAAATGAAAAATTTTATATTTATTAGTTATGATCCGGTGATATACAGTGTATATGGTTTATGTTATTCAAAGGTGATGATTTCTTGTTCAAACATAACCAAGTCATATAAGTTATTATTATGGAAAAATGCGTTTGATTTGATATCAAAGTATAGTTTATGAGAAACCAAATTTGTTTTGAATCGATATATATCTCGACATTTTATTAGAACCCAAATCGTCAGGACTCGCCTTGGGTGAAGCAATTATGGTTGTCCTTGGCAGTAGTAAGCTGTCACCGACATTTATAGCAATGATCGGATAATATTTAGAGGATGATATGCATACTCCTAGTTGTTTGGTTGAGCGAATTAACCCGGATTTCTAAGTCTACATGAATGACAGAAATTCGATATGGGCAGGGTTTATCTGACAAACGTCAGTATATACATGTGACATAACTCTGAACTTTATGTTCATCCAATCAAGATTTAGTGTGTGTGAAACAACTCTGAATAGTATGTTCGTTTAATATATATACAGCTTTAGTATATGTATAACTTCATTTATTGTTCAAAACTTGCTGAGCTTTCTGTAGCTCATCCCTGCAAATATTTTCTTCATTTGCAGATAGAAGGAATATATTCCAGCAGTTCTGATATTGTGGATAAAAAGGCTTAATACATGGATGTCTGTTGAAAACTATAATGTAATAGTAACAATCTTTCGAATCAATGTAACGGTATATTATTAATTTGTTTAATGTATTATTAGTTTGCAGTATTTAATTGTCATTCTAATGAAATTAAAAAAGAGTACAGTATCTATATGAACTATATATCTGAATGATAGTGTTAACAGACATTGGGCTTCTCTGATGCCCTGAGGTAGCGCTTCACTCAGTTCCAAGAACCCTACCATTAATACTATGGAGGTCAGATAGATAAGAATTATATATATGGAAGAAATGTCTAAACCTGTACATCCATGCGAGGGTACTCAGTTACAATAATTGTTCTGACGAGAACTGCTATTTACTATGAGTACTGTGAATATTGGATTTATAGGAGTTATTATCTTATAGAATATTTACGTGAGCACCAAATTGACTACAGTGAAAGTGGAGAATTTGGGGGCGTCACATAAATCTTCTCGTGTTCCTTTGAAGACATGAAATATTTGTTGTTGTATCTTATACGGCAGTGTAATAATTTGGGTGTGTATATTGTCATATTATATTCAGTACAATATGTGTATTGAAACTCACAGCTTATGTGTTGTCATATTTTGCACGACAGTTGTATAAATGAAGTTTGTATTTAAATTCTGTACCGTGTATCTGGCGACTCAGAATGGGTTATGTATACCTATTTTGGGGGCGTCACATCTGGGCTCCTCCTCTCTAGGCATTCGGGGTTCCTCCTCCCCAGCCCGACTAGATCCTCCAACATCCAACATCCTGACAACATAGTTTTAAGTTTTAGTTACTAATCGATACTCACGAGCACATAAGTATATCACATAAGCACATAAAGTCTTTTATTATCTTCAATGAATTAAGGAATTCATTTCTTAGAACTCGATAAGAGTTTATCACCACTATATTCTCAATCTCCTATAAGGCTACAACCTAAGGTTTTTCCCCCACATGAGGTTCATAACCTACAGCTTTGATATAAACTTGTGACACCCTCAAATCCAGGTACTTGAATTTCCCACAGATTTGGTGTTCACTCACCAAAATAAATAACATCTATCTACCCATAGTAAAGATAACAATAAAATTTAAATAAAAATCCTCTCAATAAAGGGTTACAACAACTTAAACAAATAAATACCAGGTTATCTAATCTTAATACATCAAATGCGGAAACATCATAAACAAATAAGTCTTAAACATCTCATCATAAGTCTTAACATAATTATTCTCAAATATGTAGAGTTAGAAAAACTTACGCGACTATAATCAAGTGAGAAATAAAGAACTTGCTCAACGATTACATAATATAAAATAAGAATTTGCTCAATATAAGATTAGAGTTTGGAAACTCGCATAATCGTAATCAAGATAGGTTAAAGAACTTGCTCAATATAAGGGTATGGTTTAGAAACTTGCCTCGTGCGTAGATTACACGTTTACTTTTCAAGTTCCTCAATTTAAATATCCTACATACCAATTCATATTCACAATACCAGTTAATTATAATATAACTAGCACCATGAGTACATTCTCTTCTCACTAAACTCTGATTATGATTTAACATTAGTTCTCGCACATTATTAAACTTCACGAACGACGAGTTAACTACACATTCGACTCATCACGTAAGAACATCATTGACATGTTAAGAGTCTGTTTTAACATCACATTACATGTTTAATACATTTTCGTGTTCACTAGATTGAGTTTAAATTACATTCTCTGAACTTGCATACATAAATAGATCTTTCTAGGCGATTCGCTAAGTATGGCGATCTGTGCGCCCATTGCTTTCAAGAAGAACCGCGATGTAAGCAACCACAGCACTCTGCACTACTACCATTAAGTTTATGGTTGGTATTTGCAAATTCATCTCTGAGCCGCAACGTGAGACCGGTGTTGTGGCCCTGCAACGTGCCGACAAGCCTGCTAAGCGGCGTTGCAGCGCTGCTTAGCAGTTTCTATTTCTGCAGTTCGCGAATAACACAGAACAGGTCCAAATTAGGCCAAAACTTCACACAAACAACGAATTCAATATTACCCATGTGTTCTGAACTTAACAAAAACATTTAATGACATTCCTAGAATGCTTTTAAAATCTTAAGTCACATAAACAACAAGATTTAAAGTCACAATTTTGATATCTTTGTGAAAAACTCTTTTTTTGACATTCTTAACGAAATCAACTACTACGAACTCGTTTTTCAACCAAATCAGTCCATACAAGTTTCGTTCTTTTCGTTTTTACGTGTATAAACATAATCAATCATCAATTTACCGATTAATATGCAATTTAAACACAAATTTTCATACTTTTAAGTCATATTCATACATATTTCTCTGTAAACTATAAAACTCCAATTAAACACAATTATATGAATTTGATTACTTTAAAACACATATAAATCACATATAATTGAACTATACATGTTAATAAACATCTAACATCAAGTTTTTAACAAATAATTCATGAATTTCCAATTAACAAAAAACTTAAATATACGTTCATGGAGAAACTTAAAAACATAAATTTAAAACTAGAATTAAGAATTTACCCTAGCTAACTCTGTTAAGATGATATAAACATTTAATTCTCCAAATCTCTTCTTCAATTCACACAAAATCTCTCAAACCTCTCTCTTTTCCCTCTGAGTTTGTGCTATCTAGACTTGAAAGAATGAAGACGTAATATTGATAATGCGTATATAATATAACTGATGAGGATGTGGGTAGCAGTTAAGCGCAGTCTAGCCTTAACTGCTTCCACATTCTCAAGGTCATGTTTGGCTTACTTATTTAATTAATTTTTTAATTTATTTTAATTAACTTATTTATTATATAGTTTATTTGTCACACTTTCATTACTAAAATTTTAATATTTAAATTCAATTAAATTAAAGCCAATATTACCCATTAAATCACATCATCACATAATTAAATTCTCGTTTATTAAATATAACACATAATTTATATTCTCAATAAATCTCTAATTAAAAACAACATTAAAATTATTTAACAACTCATTTTATTTAATTATCTCAATTAAATTCACACTTTGAACTATAAAATTATTCCACGTTAATTTAATTAATGTGACACACTTAATTAAATTAATCTACCACAATTCCATCAAATATTTATTTAACTCAATAAATAATTCAATAAAATATTTATTTAATTCAATAAATATTTAAAAATTAATTACAAAAGTTTCGTTCATCAAAAGAACCCGTCTGTTGAGCCATTACAGTTTCCTATGCCACAGCCGATGCCTGCTTATCCACCTTCCGACCCAGATGTTGAGGAGTTGCCACCTACTGCCTAGCCATTTTAGGGGAGTCCTCTGTACTTTATTCCTATATATTTAACAATGAGGACATTGTTTAGTTTAAAGTTTGGGGGTGTTTTGCATGTTTAGTTATCATGTAGTTTGGCATGTTTAGTTTATATTTAGTTTAATTTAGCATTTAGTCTGTTTTTCATGGTTAGTTATCAATGTTAGTTTTCATTGTAGTTTAGTTTGTGTGAATATTTTGCGTTTTTAGTTATTTATAATAAAAAAAACTTGGAAAATGGAAAATCACAAAAATAGTAATTAAAGTTAAATGTTTATATGTTGCATTTAGTTAGTGCATAGTTGCATGATTCCAGCTTGTTAGATAGTTGAAGTTAATTTGGCCGATGATGAGACTAGGGTTGCGTAGATAAGAATTGGTATTGATATCTAAGGCTTAGATGTAATTTCATAGCATGACCTAAATCTTTGCCTGTTTGAAATTGATGTAATCAGGATAGCACAAAAGAATGACTATGCTGACTGACTTAGTTTAAATATTCACATAATTGAATTCTTAAGGGAAAATGAAATTTAATGAAAGAAATTTGTGAATTAGTGGTGAAGGCTAAGATTAGGCAAAAACCTAAGTTTGGGGGAAGATATGGGATTCGTATAAAAAAGAGAAAAAAAAGAAAGAAAAAAATATGAATAAACATTATGGCTAGTTTAGTTCTTTAGCCTTTGTTACTTGAGTAATTACGCCTAAGGGGATGTCTCTACACCCAGCGCCCTAAAGTCATCTGGTTTGGGAGTCGTTGGTCAAAAGTTCGCTAATGGGTAGCACTAAAAAGCCTAAGAGGACTAGACATTGCACAATCATGAGTAAAAAAAAAATATAGGAAAAAGAGCAAAAAAGCCCTGGCAAGTGAATAAGAAAGTAAAAATATCCCATATTGACTTCTACTTTGGTATTTGCAAAGTTTTAACCAGATCCTTGCTTGTTTATGATTTTCTTGACGTTAAACTGTTTTTCTCCTTTAAAGAAACGTATTATGTTTCCTATTTGATTTGCAGTCAGTTTTCATGATTGTTGAGCACACACGCACTATGTCAGTAATAACAGGGATTGATTTGGAGATTGGTATGAGGTTATTGACATGTCTTGGAAAGATTTTTTGTTCATGTCTATTGTGATTTCTCTGAGGCAATCTGATTAGACTTTGTAATGTCTGATAACTGGATTCGTAGGCATGTAGGTAGTTGCATTGTATCGTGCTTGAAGACAAGCACTGTCTAAGTTTTGGGGAATTTTATGAGTGGGTCATACCTACGAATTGGATACTTTTTTGGACTTAAACGGTTGCTAATCCGTGTGTTTTAGTATTGTTTTATGTTGTAGGTTCAATTTGTGTTGGCTAAGGCAAGGTTTGATTAGCAAGGCAGCAAAAGCAGCAGAAACAAAGCAAAAAGTTAAAAAGTCAAGAGCATACGGCCGTCGGGGCAGGGGTTTATAGTGCAAAGTTACCCGCCGGGGCGGGGGTCCATGTCATCAACAAAACTTGACGCCCGTTGGGGCGGGGGTTACAAAGAGTAAAAAAGTTCACGTAAGGGGGTGTGTGGCAAGTTAAGCGGACTTCATTGCAATTATACTTTCGGTGTTGCGATGCTGGTGGACTCAGTACGTAATTGGGACAAGTTAGAAAGCTTATTCAGTTGCAGAGAAGGATTATCATTAGCTACAATCATCATTAAACATCACAATTAACAAACCTTAGTTTTTTTATCAAGATTTTGGAGGAATTGATGCAAAGAGGTTGGAGCACGAAGTTTGCAAAGAATTTAAATAAACGTGATGGTTCTTTTTACTGTTTTCATTCTTCTAATTCAGTGTTGTAATTCAGGATGCTTGATTCTTTGATCTTTTTAGTTTTTAATTCATTCACTGTGACGCCCCCAAAATAGGTATACATCACCCATCTTGAGTTGCCAAATACATGGTACAAAAATCAAATATAAACTTCTTTTATACAATACGACAAAACGTAGCTGAGAGTTTTTACACAAATATTGTCTCATAGACAGTATTCAAACTCAAAAAGGAGTCCTCATTACATTTATTATCACACTAAATAGTGAGAACTACCAAAACAACCATCTCGGACCGTCACTCCATTCCCCGACTAGTCCCGACTATGTTCTCATTTCCTGAAGAGAACAATAAAAGCAAAAGGGTGAGCTCAACTATCCCAGTAAGAAATATTATGACTAAGATAATACAGAATAAATTATCGTTAGCCTTCAACAGTGTTAAAAAATAAACAACAAGTTTAACTGCAGTGGAACAAGCAATCCATTAGAAGAGTCAAGTAGAGTGTTGAGTAAAATCTAGTTACACACAGCACGCAAGTATACGTGGTCAACAAGTAATAAAGTGATAAGTTGAGTATCGTTCCCACAGGGAATTCTAATTAATAAATTTCAACTACTAATACTATATCAATTCAATTTTATTCAAACAACGAGAAATTGCGATTTTCTGAATTATTAACTCAAAATTAAACACTTAAAGATACTGTACTAAGATAAACAATTAACTAAGCTATTACTTGAGTGAATGACTTTCGGTAGGTAAATATTAAGACTTCAATATCCCCAATTATGAATTATACATCAGTTATCTAATCATCCCAATTACTATGTCTCATGGATTGTTAACAGGAATTTTCAAATGCCAAAAGCCCTCTTCCAAGTGATCAATTGACTTCTATTTAACCCAGATTAACCTTGCTATATTCCTATGCAAAACAATTGGATTAAACTCTTTCAAATCCGATTTCTTATATGTTACATGCGGTGAACAGATATTTCCATTCAATTCACAAACCTAATTATTTACCGTGTAAATAACTGAGTCACATGTTATCATGTCTAGTTCTAACCCTAGAATTCCTCTCCCAATTCCTTCTAGAGTAACACACTAATTATTGGCCAAATAATTAATCACTAAAATCAAAACATGATAACCAATCCACTTCAACATAAATAATTATAATGACAGAATAACTAAGTTATAATCATGAAAGGTTCAATTGAAATCTTAATTAAAGAATTAGTTCATCACGGAAATAAGAATCATTAATTGTTGACAAATCATCCTTAAAGAATTACAAATTAAAAATAAGGAGAAAAAGAAGAAAGTCTGTAGCCAATCTTGAATCTCCAAGTAATCTCCTGTAATCTTCAATGGAAAAGCTCCTTCAATACTCTCTGCCAAATAAATCCCATCCCTTTTAACTCAGCAATTAGTTTCTTTTTATAGTCTCCCCACAATCCTCCTCCAATTAGGTTTTATTATTAGCCCTTAATAGACAAATAAGTCCAACCAGAAGTCAAACGCGTTAATCCGGTCAACGCGGTAGAGGCTCGGTAGCCCGTGGCGAGGTAGTACAATTTCATACTTCTCGGTCTTTGGACTTCATTGAAATTACCAAATTGCCATTCAATGCTTGAAATTCCCATAATTGCCCTTCCAGCTTCCAAATCTGCCAAACAAGATATAAACACAATAAAAATGCTACTAAATAACTTAAGAATGCAATAATTTAAGTCTAAATATATCCGAATTATGGGTATACTACCCATTCATCATAGAGCATGATATCTACTATATTATATGATTTAAAAAGTTTATCATCAACTTTATAGCTGAGACTCAGCTTAACAAATAATCCACATCACTAAATTATCCATGCACTACGGGCCAAGGATATTCATTAGTATCACATCTATGAATTATCCATGCACTACGGGCCAAAGATATTCGTGTAATCATCATTGGTCATGATTATACCAGCAACTGTCCATCAATGCACTACAGACCAATGAGGACTTTTACCACATCATTTGTAATATTACGGGTCATGATTATACCGAATGATCCCTGGTCATAATCATACCAATCAACAGTCCATCTATGCACTACGGCCAAAGACGATTTTCATCGCAATATAAGCATGAAGATGATGACAATGATATAAGAATTCAATTAAATGAAAGCAAAGGATAAATTTTAAAGATTTATAATTTAATTTATCCAGAATTTAATTATGTCCAAATTGTCAACATGATACTACTTTGTGGAGTAAAATTCAAGAATAATATTGTATCAAAAATGATTTGGACTGAAAAGAAATCAATTTTTGTCAAGAATAGTATTTCGGGTGAATAGTACCCCGTGAAAGTACTTCGAGAATAGTATCTTGTGAATAGTACCTTATGAATAGTACTCGTGAATAGTATTTTGTGAATAGTACCGTATAAATGAATAGTACCCATGAATAGTACTCCGGCATGGAAAGTTTAAAAATTAACAAGAATGTACAGAAAAATATCCTTGTGAAACGATACTAGATGAAGTGCAAATTTCAATGATATTCTACTAATTTCATGGAGTATAGAAGCAATACTTTAACAAAATGAGGGTATAATCAGGAATACGAGACGAAATAATATTACTTACATACTACAGAGTATGAAAAAAAATATTATTTCATACGAATATTGAACAAAAATAATATCCCTTACCTTAGAAGAAAACTGGATGCTGGAATAGTGAAGTAGCAAAATACTCTTCTTCTTTCTCTCTATAACTTCTCTCTCTATAATTGCTCTTGTGAGTCTTAGTGAATTGGTGAGAATGAAAGAAGAATGAGATTCTATTTATAGAAAAACATAGTTTCAATAATTGCACGATTAGGGGCTCGAATTATTACAATATAGTACCTTCATCTATACCTCTATTTTTAATTTAGTCCTACAAGTATTATCAATCTTGCACCACCTCCTCTAATAGTACATATATCTGAACCAATAGTTCCATACATGTGAACCAATAGTAATTTGCATGTGAACTAATAGCAATTAATTGCTTATTTATCCGATTAATTACCCGTTTAGTCAATCTAACATCCCGGAATCAATTATTATCGAAATAAATATCGATTTCTACTAACACTAATAATCCCAACACAATAGAAATATTTTTATCAACAATTTCATCTCTAATCAACACGAACTTATTCATCATTAATATTATAATTCACAATATTTAACAACCAGATCATTCCCAAGAAAGAGGGGGTTTTTCGATAAGGATTTTTCCCTATTGGCGCGCAATTTGGTGACCAAACCCCTTTCCTTAATAGAACTTTCTAGACATCGTCAATAATGTAATAATAATATGAATAACTTTGTCGTCTCAATTATTGATTTAATAATATAAAATATTATGCAGATGATATTATGATAATAATTGAATCAATAATATGAGAGAGATATTATGCAAGAATTATCGTAACAATAATTGAGTATAATCGAGTGACTTCTCACGTAAACATCAATAATCAATATCACGCTACTTATGCAACCACGCCAGACATCGTACTTTTACCACGGGGGTAGTTCAACAGGTTTAACGGTAAAACTTTCGCCGTTATTTTTATAAAAAGATATTTCTGTCATTTTTTAACTACGACAATACTTCCGTTGTGGGGTCCACCAATGATTGTGTCGTCGTACGAATATATTTTGTTAAAACGAATATTCCCAGACCAATCGAATATTTTATAACCACTTGCTTACTTTGCAAAATTTGTAAATATTACCCACAACTATAATATTATATCAAATCCAAACCATAATATTCAAAAATATATTTCGAGAAAATTTTAATCTTTATTCATAAAAGTTGGGGTCTTACATTCACTATGAACTAAATTCCCTTATTAAGCCTATGATGGATCTTTTTGCCTAATGAGGATTGCCATGCTTCTATTTTAATTTAATAATGTTATTTTTTAGTTCGTTTATTATGGTTTTATGCTTAATTTATGAGTTGCTTGATCACCAATTCGTTGTGAACCTATATGAACATGAGAGATGAAATATGGGTTTAGACTTAATCATAATAGCATGTGATTTATGCGTTTTAATGGATTCATAATTTATGTCTCGATTAAACTTTCTTTAATTATAATTCACATAGAGATATAGTGAATTAGTTAATTAGGGTGTTCTACTTAATTCTATTGTAAGACCCCAACTTTTTAATGAATAAAATCAAATTTCCTCTAATTATTATTGTGAATAATAAGGTGTTAATTTAATATAATGCTTTGGTTATGGGTGAAATGTGCAAATTTTGCAAAATAAGCAAGTGGTTATAAAATATTCATTTTTGTCAGGGAATATTCGTTTGGTCGTGGAATATTCTTGTTGTCGGGGAATATTCGTACGACGGCGCAACCATCTGTGGGCCCCATAATAAAAACGGTCGGATGAAGAAAACGAAAATTTTGAGTTTTTACAAATAACGGCGTAGTTGTTACCGTTAACACTGTCGGAATACCCGGTGGTTAAAATACAATAATACGCGTGGTTGCACAAGAAGACGCCAGATTATTTACAAAGATTGTTGAATTATTGATTCTTACGTAAGAAGGCACTACTCAATAATTGTTACAGTAGTTACTGTTAAATATTTTATTTTATTAATTCAATAATTGATGCATTGATATTTTATATTATTGTTGTTTCAATAATTGTCACTGCACAGTATTTCCCATTATCAGATCAATAATTCATATTATTTAAATAATATTATGAGATAGCATTATTGGCAATGTCTAGAAAATTCTGTCATGGAGAGGTTTGGTCACCTAATTGCGCGTCAGTAAGGAGAAATCCTTATCGGAAAGCCCCCTCTTTCCTGGAAACGGCCTGGTTGTCATAATTGTGATTCTGTAATATTATTTATGAATAATTAATTATTGAGTTATATGATAAGGAAATATTTATTTTATGTGGATATAAATGATGGATTTATTTATTTTATGTGGATATAATTGTAGGAATAAATGCTGAGGTGTTTTATCAGTATTTTGTCAGAATGAAGGTATTAAAAATCGTCCGTATGTGGATTTCGGGCATTTTCTGTTTGGAATTTAGAAAAACTTAAACTTACAAAGTTGTAGAGAATTCGATTTCGTGTGGAATTGACATAAAATTCGTATTTTTCAGATAAACGGGCTATTTTTTATGAATTACTGAAGTTTCGAAAAATAAAATGATTTTTATTAAAATTGGGTGGGACCCACTTTTGTTTTTAACATGTGGGCTGCAAAATTGGTTTTCAAGATTGGAATGCTGGTCTTGGATGGCTAGCATGCGTAGAAAAAAAAAGAAAGAATAATAATTTTTTATTATTTTAGTTTCCTTTGGCATTCTAGCATTTTCCTATAAATAGGCGCTTAGGTTAGAATTGAAAATCACACCAGAAACAAGTTTTCTTTCTCTCTAGATTATCGAGCATATTTTTGTGAGTATTTTGATACTTTGAGAGTTGTTATTCAGTGCAAGTTTCTATCAGCACTATATCCTAAATTCAATCAGAAGTACGGTTATTTTGAGGTAAGGGATGTTATTTTCTTCGTAAATGATATTATTTCTTTCAATATCATTATGTCGAAGTATTGGTCTGAACTTTTATCAAATTTGGAACTTTTGTGTCGGGATTACTATTCACGATACTAAGACTATTCACGTATCTGAGACTATTCACGAATCTAAGACTATTCATAGAAAAATAAAATTTTCTTCTTTTTGTCCAAGATGTCTATTATGGTTACTATCTTTGATTGTATCCATGTTTTGATCTTTATTTTTGAATTCTGGTTTAAAATTTGTTATTATGGAGTATTATTGAACTTGGATAAACTGTAATACAAATCCCTAATATTTGTCCTTTTATTTCACTGGATTCGCTTTTCTTTAAGATATTTTCATCATCCTCACTCCTAAATGATGATATTCTTTGAATATCTTTGGTCTCAGAAAGTGCAAAGATGAATGATTAATCGATGAATATCTTTGGCCCGAAGTGCAAAGATGAACAGGTGTTGAGATGAACATGACCAACTGGTGATACAAATGAATATCTTTGGCCTGTAGTGCAAAGATAAATATTTGATTCAAGATGTATATTGATTGATGTTGCAAGGATAAATTATTGATGATGGACTTTTAAATCTTAGAAGATAGTAGAATTCTTTCTCTACTTGACTCTTCTAATGGATTGCTGTTTCCACTGCAGTTGTTGATCTAAACTTGTTGTCTATTATATTTTATCAAATTTTTCCCTGTTAAAGACTAATGATAAATTGTTGTATATTATCTTAGTCATAATATTCTATACTGGGCTAGTTGAGCTCACCCTTTTCCTTTTTGTTCCATTTTTCTTCCCAGGAGGTGAGAACATAGCAGGAACTAGCCGGGGTATAAAGTGATGGTTCAGGATAGTTGTATTAGTAGTCCTCACTATTTTGTAAAATAATGTATCAATAATTATAATGAGGACTCCTTTTGAGTTTGTATACTCTCTATTAGACTATATTTGTATTCAAACTCGCAATATATGTGTTGTCGTATTTTGCATGACAATTGTATTACTGAAGTTGTATTTGTTTCTGTACCATGTATTTGGCGACTCAGAATGGGTGATGTATACCTATTTTGGAGGGGTCACATCTATCATCTGTGAATTTAAGTTGATATGGGTATAGTGCATCGAGAGATGGTTATATCTGCTTTCGTGTTCTTGGTTAACGAACTGGAATTATTAATTTGAATTAAAAAGAAGTATGTCAATCTAAGTGAAGCATTGAAGTTGTATGCTTAATTCTTCAATATCTGATTAAAGTTTGTGGTAGTTAGTTGATTTTTCTTTATTTAGTAACATTTCATTAATTTCATCATTAAATCATTAGTTTAATAAAATTGAGATAATACAAGATTGGTAATTGTTAGGATAAAATTCAATATTTGTCTATGTGGGAACGATACTCTATTTATCATTATATTACTTATTGATCACGTATACTTGCGTGATGTGCGTATTTTGATTTTACACCAACAATATGCAACTTTTATACTTGTTGGGCATGTAAATGCTCATTCTTACTTAAATTAAATGTTTTCTGCAAAACTGGAGCGTGTTGAAGGTTCTGGTAAGGACAAGAGGAAAGGAAAGATGAACAAATAGAAGATATGGCTATCTATCTGTAATAAATAGAAGTATTGTAATAAGATTAAGTAAAGTATCATGTTTTGTAATAGCTAGTAATTACTTACATATTGTCAGAATAATGTAGATATATGAATGTGGATTTTTAGTACTATGTGGCACCAAATCCTGGGTTTAAAGGTACCCAAATTTGGGGGCATCATAATAGTGACCTACGTTCAGGTCACTACAGCAGTCTGATGTGACATATCACAGCCGAAAGCAAGTTGACACATACTCTGCCAAAAGTCAACAATCAAAGATCTTCTAGGATCGAAGAATTAAATGAGCAACGACAACTTTCAAACAGGACAATCTTGAGGACGTTTATAAGAGGCACGCAGATTCAATCCAACAGTAACGATCATATATCAAACAAGTTGAACTACTGACAAACTCTCAAGAACACAACTCTACGATCTTACAGATCTAGAACATCTTGTTATGTTGCTAAGTCATTTTGTGTTTATCTTAAAGCAACTTAGCAGCACCCCAAAACACCTTATTCATTCTGTGATTATTCAAGTCTTAATGACCTTTGTAATCAGTTTTAGTGACCTTTATGTAAACCAGTCTTAGTGACTTATTCCAAGTCTAAATGACTTGAAGGAATCTTGGTGATTCAATTGTTGTAATTGTTCTTTGTGATCACCCCATCCTTAGTAGATTTTCTACTCGAGGAGTAGAATAGTGGACTAGGAGATATTTGTTCTCTGAACCACTTAAAATATTTTGTCTCTTTACTTTCAGCATCTACATTTCTGCAAAGTCATTTATATTTCTTTGTGACTTAATTCCATCTGAATGCTAAATTTAGAATTGAGACTTTCCTAAATCTTTGAAAGGCAATTTTCAAATCATCATTCCTTTGTGCATAATTAATTAACCTGCTTAATTTATAAGTTGGTAATACTCTTTAAAAATTAATGTTTTTAAAATGATCTATTCAACCCCCTTCTAGATCTCTAATGCTTTTAGAAAACAACAATTTTATTTCAAATAGGAGATATTTGGTTAATCAATGTTAGAAAAAAATCTCACTTATATACATTTATTAAAATTTAAGTTACCATTAAAAATAAAAAAAACCATGATGGTAACTTATTAAGGTACAACAATTTTATGTTTAAAATTAAAATTAAAAACTAAATATTAAATTTAAAACTATATAAATTGAATATTAAATTACAAAAAAAACATATTACTAACATTGAATTACAAGTTATTGATAATTGTTTATTTGTAGCCATTTTATAATAAGTTAAATTAAAATTTAAAAAATATCTTATAATCATTATATATATAAAATAAATAAGAAATTAAAATAAACATTGCAAGGGACACTTAACTAGTTAATATAATAAATAATTCTCCAGAGCTTGTTTTAATTTTATGTATAAATAAATCTTTTGAGTATTAAAATCAGAACCGGACACATGTCCAAGGTCAACTATGACCCAAAGAGACATGTAAGACTTCCTGCACCGACCAACGGGTTTGGGACTGGGACTGGCTCTGCTGAGGGAATAATACTATAGTGACTAAACATGGTTACAAAAAAAATGGATAAAAAATAATCTGTCAAAATATAATTAGTTAATAATTTATCATAGCCGCGTGATTTTTGACTCAACGATAACTCTTGCTTTATGATTTTCATGAAATCAAGAGTTCAATTCTTAGATGTGCGAGTATGATGTGCGTGAAAATTAACAAAAATAAATAAATTATTATACATAGGTGAGACCAATAATTATAACAGCAAAATAGGGAACATGATGCTTCCAAAACCAGCCTGTTGAATACCAGTCTATACTCTCCTAGGGAGAGTTGGTTCATCCGTAAAAACCACCATTTGCAGCTAGTACTATCTTCTTTTTTTGCTAATTTGGGGGTGAGGGTTAACCAAGACCTCTTGCAAAGCAAGAGGCCTGGGGTACTATAACTGAACCAAGGCCAATCGGTTAGTACTCTCTTTTTATGTGAACTATAAAGGAAATCAGCCAATGTTCACGCGGTTAGTACTCTCTTTTTATGTGAACTATAAAGGAAATCAGCCAATGTTCACGTCGTAAGCATGTACATAAACGTATTGGAAATAATTGATTTCAAAGGCAAATAATTTGTGCTACTACATGGAGCATAGTGAATTAGTATTTTGCTGAATAAGGTAAAGAAAAAGGCAAAAGACTGCTTGTGAACTGTACAACGCATTGTCTCCTCCAGCTGGTGCAGACAGTTTATACATCTATTTCTCTCGCAAAAGAACCTGGTCAGCATTTCCAATGTCACATAACTAGTCTCTATCTGGTATATGCTCGTAATCACCATTTTCTGGAGATTCGTGTGCTCCAGGTCCCATTCTTCCTGAAAAACAAGTGCCATGTTACGAGTCTATTTCCTCGAGTAATTCTACGACCACAAACTATGCACAGACAGTTGTGCACAAATGGAGAGAAGAAACAGGGTGTGGGTCCTACCATTTAAATTATTGATAAGGCTTAGTAACTTTTCACATTATTTGTTTACTATCAATACAAGGGGTAATAGTGTTTGTGCACAACTGTTGTGCACATAGAATTACTCATTTCTTATTGTCATGTGCCCTATCTCTTTCCCAAAATAAATTAGAAAAAGAACAAAAAAAAAAGGAAGGAAAAAAAGTGAACGAGGTATACACCTTTACGACCTAATTAGAGAAAGCATATTACCTGAAAAGTCATAACCAGCATTGCTTCTTGTATCAGTGCCACTCCAATCATTCGACCGTGGAGGTGTCATCTGCATGCCCCTAGGTTGAATCATGAATTGACTGCCTGAAGGATTAACTGTCGCCCGAAAGCCTGCACTTGAAACTGGAACCGCACCAACTGCTGATGGCAATTTGTTTGCCAAAGTGTCGCCTTTTACATCGACTATTATATCCTTTTTGGTGTCAATTAGAAATGCACCAACAATCACCTGTGGACCATATTGAGAGTCAAATACAAAGAGAAAACGAAGATATTTTTTAAACCTTTAGTAGCTAAAAGCCATCTATGAAACCATCTTCGATCACCAAATGTGAAGCATTTATTGAGGCTTTTGATTAGCATCAAGGTACCTATTCAGAGCGAGAGACCACTGAAAACGATAGTCCTTTCTGATCTCTCCTTTTTTCTCCCAAATCCGTAGAAAAAATAACAAATAAATAAAAAAAACATAAATATGCAGAAGCACACATTATAACATATAAAATGCTACCTGAATTGGTCCTGCAGCTGTCAGGGGTCCACCAACTCCCCCTCCAATGATTTGGCTATCCGTACTAGAAAGACATACACTGAGCCCGCCAGTTCTCCCTCCCAGCTCAGTATGCACATAAGATCCACAAAGTGAAATTATGTCAAAGCGTCCCTAATACCAGAATAACTATTGAGAAATTTCCAATTATACAGAAAACAAGTTCACTTTGCAGTAAGAGGATTAACATTAGTCTTATACACAGATAACATAGTAATTTGGGAATGATGTGGACCTCTTGATAAGATTTCTCCACCGTTCTATTTTATCATGACTTTAATTTTGTTTATTCATTTTCTTTAATATGTAATACTTGATGACACTCGGGCAGCATGTGATAATCTACTAATCATCCATTTTCCAAAGAATTTGGCCAATGCAACATGATGCGCTGTCTTGTTTTGAACAATTTTTTTTAAAAAAATATTTATTGTCAAGTTGGGTGAGGGGAACATAGAACCTAACCTCAACTTTACAAAAATCTGGACCCCTTCTAAGGCTGTGAAAGAAGGCCCTTATGGGCTACAAGACCCTGACAAGTTTGAGCCCTAAATCTCACTATTAGGGGGTGAGAGGGATACCACTATCGTTTTGAATATTCAACTATGACCATCACCAAAAAAAATAAAAAATAAAAATTACTATAATAATTGAAAATTAAAAAATGATATAATTAATTTTATAATAGAGTAAAAGAGTATTTACCACTAAAAACTTTAATTATTACCCAAACACATGTTTTAACCTTTTCTCGATCTCTTTTTACCAACATTCCATTGGATCAAAGGTGTAGCCAGAAACTTGAGTGGGAGGGGGCGAAACCTTTATAAATTTGTTTACTATCAAAGTGGTAGTCGATGCTCTGAGATAACGAAATTCATTTATGATTTAGTAGTAAATTTCTCTACAATCTTGTAGAACATGATCAATACATCCGTGAGAAAATCATCATACATCTTACTATATTTTTGACGATTTTCATGGCTAAAAATACTCGTCCCATAGTTACAGTCGAAACTAGAAGAGTAAGGATGAGATTAACCAACTTGTAAACAAGGGTGTAAATTTTAAATTTTCTACTATTCATCGACCAATGAAGATAGACTAGAAAACAATGTTAACTCCTTAACGCTCGGATTTTGAAATATATCAAGCTTTTACAATTTTCTGTATTGCAAAAAAAATTAATAAAAAAGTAAACAAATTAGGGTCTACCTTTGGAAAAGGAGGGGCGATTTGGGGAGAGAGAGATATTATAAGTGAAGCTTTTCATTTTAATCTTATTTAATTGACTCGAAAATTACATTGGGCTTTGATATGTACTGAAACATGAAAATCAATTTTATACGTTATTTTGGGCCTATTATTAGTTTATACTCTCAAAATATGAGCCCACTATTCTAAAAAGGATTACAAAATGGGAACAACAAATCTAAACTACTGACAAAATACACAAGTACTATTATATGCTAGGCAAAAAAAGTAAAAGGGGCCCATGGCCCCCTCAGGTCCCAACATAACACCATCGCATTGGACAGTTTAGACTAGGCATAAGCTTTTAGGAGGGTCACTTTAACAAGTACTTTCATATTCATAAAGCTTCAAGCAAACTATTTATGTGAATCGAAACCAAAATTCAGTTGTTCATCAAGTCTCAAAAGAGATGCTATTGTCTTAACATTATAAGCAATACAAGCATACTATAATTAGAAGAGTGTTGAATCTCAACATTCAAAGAGTTTTTGTCCAGTTTTGAATATTTCCTATGTTACATGGACTCAGATGGATACGGTATTTTGAAGAGTCCAAAACGAATACTACTCAATTTTGCTAATTTTTTACACTAAAATGAAATGTCCAGTAACAATACCCTTGTCCGATTGTCAAGTGTTAGACATGACTTATCTTAGGGCAAAGTGAAGAGTCCGTGTAACATTGGATATTTCAAGAAGTTTCAGACATGTTCCCGACAGGCCGAACAGTGGTTGTAATATAATATGTCCAATATCTGTCTGAAAGTATGCTATGGATTTGCCATTTTTCTTTTTATGTAGGAGCAGCCTCCATTAATATAATCACATTTTATCTGAAATCATTTATTACTTTATACCTCATATGTAATGCTGCCTCCAGATGTGGCTGGCTGGCGTAAAGATGCATTAGAGATCGAACCAGATGCAGAGAGAATACAAATTTCACGCTTGCTCTGCTGCATGAACAGCATGATTTTCTGTCCCACATCCTACAGAAAGCAAACAAGTAATTGATTAAAAGACGGCGTGAAAACATTATATTTCTAGGATAGAATCAAAACAGACAAAGTAGGAATAAAAATCAAGTACTTTTGTCAAACTCAATAACATAGAATTTCACAAACCACTTCATAAACTACATCTGCAATTTACCGGCAGTCAGTAGAAATAGCTTTTAGCACAAAGTTCGAACTTAGAAACGGCTATTCAATCTATTCCTATTTTAAAGGAACTGTATGGAATTTGAACAGCAGTAAAATGCTGAAATAGCTTTTAGCAAAAACTTCACATCAGAAACTGCTATTTGAAATCCATACACTTCATTTAAAAAAAAATTACAAAAAAATGAAAAAGGAAAGAAAATATTGGACCAAGTTGAAGAAATAAATTAGTGTACCTAATACTCCATATGTTTCGTAGTGTCACTTTTTTTAGTTTTTTGCCTCGCATATTAACATGTGCCAAAAACACATTTATACATTATACTTTTCAATAACATTCAATTTAGTAGAAATATATTATACAAATATACTAAGAATATATAATTTTATTTGAAATCTAACATATACTTATGTAATCGACATGTACTTATCAAAAAAAGTTGTAATCGAAACATGTATAAAAAACTAAAAAAGTGAAATTTATGATGAAATGGGATGATTAGTACATTATCATGGGTTATCGTGCACAAATATTAAGAAAACATTAGATGAAATAACACCATGTCATATCCAAGCACTGGAATATGATCCCATCAAAATGATCCATGATAAAACAGTCCAGCAAAAGAGTTCAAGGATCAGCAATAAATGTTTGAATAGCTCAAACTATATACCTAGCCCTAGTTTTTTCTAAGAAAACTATAGGTTTTCTAGAAAAGAAAAATCTTAGCAACTAAATCCATTATAAAGTGATTAAGAAGGGTGTTCGAAAACCCAAAGGTTCATTCTATGCAACTGCTAAAATGAGTTGTTCGAAGTTATGAGCACGTAGCATGATACCAATACACGGCCAACCATGGTTCAAAGTCGCAGTAGCGGCCTCGAAATGTTTTTTTTTAAACTCGGTATTAGTATCGGTTTTGGAATCGGGTAATACGCACCGTTACGCTCTTTAAGACCTTCAAAAATTATGAAAAAATATTTAGTCATAATAGCAACAAAGATGGATCAATTAGATAAACAAAAAAACACCATTTAGTATACATAGCATTGTCTAAATGATAGTAGAGACATCTCGCATACTTGTCTATATTGCATAATAATTGAACAATAGGTTTTTAAAACACTCTAAAACGTATATAAACATAACAAAAGAATTTCAATAATTTTAATACTATATTGCATAATAATTGAACAATAGGTTTTTAAAACACTATAAAACGTATATAAACATAACAAAAGAATTTCAATAATTTTAAATCAATACTTCTCATATTCCTGCACTACATTATCATCATCTTCTTGTTCCTCGATAATAGTTATAATTTTTTTTGATAAGTTAGTATGTACGTATACATTTTTACATATGAATATTTATTATTATTATTTGATAAGTTAATATGTAAATATACATATTTTATTTATTTATTTTTTATTATTATTATTATTATTATTACACCCTTAGTCCACAAAAATAGTCCCATTTTTTTATATTATTACTTATTATTATTCCCTCTGTGCACTGTTATTTCGCTTTTATTTCTTCGTTGTGCCGTTATTTCTCCTTGGTACCTCGTTCTTTTTTTCCGCTATGTCGTTATATTCTTCATTACGTCGTTATTTCTCTTCGTTACGCTGAAATTTCGACTACACACGACCTTTACATTGATAATTTTGGCATCACGGCCGCTACTTTGAACTATACAGCCAACAATAAACACCTAAACATAAAGAGTTAAAAGAACTAAACTAATGTTACCTAAATCGTAGTTCGATGCGGTACGTGTAACAAAATTTGGAATGAAAAATATCACTTTTCGTGGTACAGAGTACAACAAGGGTAAGCTTTTCGAATCGCTTAGTTTGTACGAAATACATTTATTTGGAACGTGAGATGCAATTAAAACTAGTTGAGATATAGTTAAATCAATTTTATTTCTAAGCGTAGTGTCACAACAAGAGCATTTGAACGAGATTTAAAAAAAGACCCACATATATGATTATTATACTTTGTAAATATCCTTGATATTATAGAGGATGAGTCTAAATAGTCAGATCCTTATCTTCCATTAGATTTATATTTAATCATTGGCTATATAAGAGGATGCTCATCTGTGAAATTGTAATCATGCTTGTGCAACAAACGTTAAAGTAAATATAGAGAAAAAGTTTTTGATCCCTATATTTGATGTTCCGGAACAAAAAATGTACCAAACGTTCATACGCAATTCTCTACCATGTCCCTATTTGGTCTGTCTACTAGAAATCATAAACTAAACAATAACATACAGCACATGAGAAAACTTTCTCTTACTGGAAAGAATAACATACAGCACATGAGAAGAATTTCTCTTACTGGAAAGAATAATTGTAATTTACTAAAATAATTTAGACAGTAATATATGCCCAATGTACTAAGATCATACAAGTAAATCTAATTGAAATGTTAAACTTTAAATTTAACATAAATTCTCAGGCATTATTCATGCAATATTTCTAGATTTCTTGCCAATAAGTCCTGCATCAACTTTATCCACAAGAAGGAGAAAGATTAATTCTATTAATACTGAGTTTAAGTGAAATAAGGAGACTATGCCATAAACTATCCATACAAAAAAAGCCGCACAAAGTACGAATGAAACATACAATAATGTATTCATAGTCCAGTGCGAACGGAATAGTCTTACGAGCGCTGCTAAAGTTATGAGTCCGCTATTCTCTAATTACAACATTTTCTTTCGATCAAATTTATGATGACAATAAGTTATAGGAAATAGAGAAACAACTAGAATAAACATAAATTCGTGTCATGTCAGGATGAGTATAAATGCTTAGAGAGTACATTTTATCTTTGGTGAGGATGACAGGCATATCATCATCACAAGCTCAAAATAACGGACTGTCTAATACCTATTAATATGAATACGAACATATGTTCCTGGATGAAATTGCAAAACTTTAAAATAGATAATTGGGCTCATATAATATATTAAAATCCAACAATTTATTAAGTTAAAGAACTCTTTTCTTTGCGAATAATTTTGCCAACAGAAAAGTATATGATTATTAGAATGGTCATATTCAAGCATACTTCTCCAGCAGCCACAGTAATAATATGAGGTGTGAAACCTTGCCCCGCACTGCCTGCATTAACCAAATAGAAAAAGTAACAGTAAGAAAGTATTGCTATATGGTCCACTAACCCAATGAAATCATAAATTATTCGAACTACTACTCAAAAAAAAAAAAGGAAAAAAAAGCTAAAAGGATAAACTTGCGTCATTGAACAACATAATATGTAAACGAATTGTACCTTAGAAAAGAATAATATTTCAAATTTCGATACATGGAGAACATAGCCTTAGATGTCGATTCATGGAGAAAATAGCTTTAAAACTTTCAAATGACATATAGTGCTTCAGATGTTAAATCAGAACAGCTTGAAATGACCACAAAGATATGTCAACGTCATATAACTAGAGAAGCCAGAAAATTATACATTTTATTGTACATTTTAATGGCCACTACCAAAAGAACATTATCTATTTATACAATGCTATATATGTTACCACCCACAGCGTCTCTCCAAGCTACTACCATCTACAGACTGCAATTTGTGCCGGGCAAAGCATATCTTGAAAAAGTTCCAGTTCAGGTTTACAGAATGCTTTGTACAGTAAGCATGATCCCCATTTGAACTTCGAAGTAAGAAAGAAGAATATACAATATTCTATTAACAAGTAATAAGCAGCAATTTTACAGAGTTTGAAGGCGACACTACCAACAAAATTTTTCTACGGACAGTGATTGTGCCTTCTTTAAAAACGTATTACATATAGATTCATACAACATAAGTTTTTCAGAAACTAGATTGCTAGAATGGTTCAATTATTAAATAAATGAGCATAGTTGTCCAATACTAGAGAACAAGATCCCTATGGTCTATGCATGCATTGGTGAAAAACTGAATACACATGTTTTGCTGAAAGAAAAGGCCTCAATAGTGGGGACTTCTTAGAATGATGGATCAAACGTAGAGTAATGTCTACAATTCCTTGGTTACTAGCATTGGGTTTTAATGTATGAGAACAACATACATTAGGATAGATGAGGAAATAATTTGCACTTAAGAATAAAGTTCAAGAAGAGCTATTTACATTTTATAATTTTTAATTCTTAAATTATGTAAGAACAATAAAAAGGAACACAAAAATAAAATGGAGAAGCCAACAACGTAAATGTTGCCTTTTGGTTCTTACAAAAGACATCAGTGAGAGGGGTGGGGGGAGAGAGAAGAAGAAGAAGAAAATGTGTGACAAAATGATGGAAGATATGGAGAATTACAATTCTCTAACTTTTTAGATATGTTTTTCCCCAGTCCCTAGCAGCAAGAACTATTAACTGGCACTTATAAATTATAAAAGCACAAACAAAATTACTAAACCTCTTTGAACCTGATAACAGACTAGGACACCAAAGTTCCTTCTGAAACCCCTGAATACACTTCATTGAGCAAGAAACTTACAAGAGCATTCAACGCAATTGCTCCTAAATAGTAGAATATTAAGATTACAACAATAAACGATATTGTTACAAATAAAACTCAACAAAGCCTGCCATGCACGTCCCACTTGAGGATCACTCAAAGCCCCAAAGTATTAGTAAACTATGTGTGGTCAATTAAATTGCATGAATCCCTAAAGTTTGTACAAGTCATCCCACAGCTTGTATAAGACTTCACTAAGAAAGAAAGAAAAAATAGAAAAAGATTCAATGCCTTCTTTAAAGTGAATTAAAACTCTCAATCACAAGAAAAAGCAACGGAACCAAGTGCATAAGAGAAAGAGGGAGCTTGAAGAGTAAATATTAACTAAAATTTGATAGTTAATATAAATGACAAGAAAGGTAAGTACAATTCATCCCATTTATCTGGTATTTAAAGTGCATTTTTTTTAATATAATCCTTTTAAAGATAAAAGTAATTCTTTCAAATATAAGTGCAAATCCTTTATTTTAATATAATTCTTTCAAATTATTCTCTGGTATTTAAAGTGCATTTTAAATAATCTATAATTTTTTTATTAGCCAATTTAAATAATAAACATATGAAAACTATACTCCCTCCGTCCTATTTAGATTTTCTGCCAATTAAAATTTCCGTCATTTCAGGAACAAACAAGAATGGCATAAAAAAACAAAAGAAGATACATATTACTTCATGGACAGAACGTCCATAATTGAATAAATTAAAAGTTATATATATATATATATATATATATATATATATATATAAACGCACACATATGTATGTATGTATAGGTGATTAGATGAGAACCCAAACCCTTCATGGACCTGCTGACAAATTGAAAATTTAGGGGAAGAACTGTAACGCTATTAGTTGTACAATTGAAACTTCAAGGCAATGTTCTAAAAGGCACTAGGCGGGAGGCGGGCGGCCGAGGTGGGCCTAGCGCTTAGGGGGCCTAGGCAGGGCCTGGGCGGGGCCTAGGGGGGATTTTTTATTTTAAGCCAATTTTAATATTTTATCTTACATTTATCCAAACAAAACAATAATATAAAGTAAATAATCTATAATAAAGATAATAAAGGCATTTGCTTAAAGTTCAAACACATCCATATTGCTAATGTCAAAGTTCAAACACAAACATGCAATTGTTCAAAGTTCAAACATATTTTTAACGTATTAGTTTTATTCATAAACACGATTGCTATTAAATAATAAAATTTAAAATTTCAAGAAATTAATTCAATATTAAAACTTAAGAAACTAAACATATAAATTTAAGAATTATATTGAATTAAACTAAATATTACAAATGTAACATCATTTATACAATTTGAAGTTGGTACAAGTTCAAAAAATTACAACTATAATAAAATTATCTATTTTGACTTGATATTGTTCACTTCTCGTTGTGATTTGATATGCTATAACATATATTATGAATATGGTAAATCATTATTAAAATAAATATATCAAGATCTGGTTTGGGTAGTTATTAAAATAAAAAAAACCTCTCCGCCTAGACCCTACCTAGGCCCCGCCTTATTTTCTAAAGGGATTTTTTTTGCCACCATGGGGGCCTAGCGCCTAGGCGGACCTAGGCGGGGATTTTTAGAACACTGCTTCAAGGTGACATTGTATTTGGACTTCCAAAAAAGTAATAAATGACATCTAAATGGTCAATTTTATGCAGCTATATTTCATTTTGAAACAACACGTAAAAATTGGAGAAGGTAGTGTATATATTAAGCTACCTTTGGTCGAACGGTACACCACTACATTAGGCTTAGAAAAGATTGTTTATATTTAAGTAGTTTCTAATATTGGTTGATTCTTTGTTGTTCCTATTTGTTCGGTATCCTTTCTTTTCCTCAATAATTTCATCTATTATTAAGCAGTACTTGTCCCTTTTGGCTGTAAGTTTTTGTACCAGGCGTTGATTATGCAATTTACTTGTTTCAAAAATGTAGCTGTTCTGGGTTCACTATCACTGTTTTACCTTTACCAGGTCTGTTTAACAGTCTTCTCATTGATCCGGTCAGTCGGTTCTGCTCCTGCTGGCTTTGGTTTTCATGCATGATGCATCTTATAGTGATGCATTCTAGCTTTGGTTATAGATGTATATATGTCTGTGGTTTCTTTCGTATTCATTACGTTCCTTTTGTCGATGCGTTTTTGCTTTATTCCAAGGGCTTGCCCTTGGAACTCCCTGGGCAATGTCCCTAGAAAGCTTTATATTCTTTTTTGGTTCTTTCTTGCTGAACTTACTTACCGACAAAAGGAAATGCAAGTGCTGAGAGGTTTCTATTAAATTATGACTGCACACAAGTTTAATACAGGATTCTTGTATTCGCATACATACGCTTTACAAAGACTAATGCTCCATTTATCTCAGGTTATCATTCTCTTTCTTACTCTCCTCTTGCATCACTTTATATTCGATCATTGCCACCGTTGACTTAGTTAACTAGAACACCAGGTACCAAACAAAGACAGCATAACACATGCAAATTCAAGTCATAAAGTAACTAGGTAAGTAATAATCAATATAGACAAATAAATAGAAGGTTTAACACACAATCTTTCTTAATTATTGAAGATACGTGTAGAACTGATATTAAATTTGGCACATCACCAGATGAAAAAGCAAAAGGAAATGCTTAACAAATATGTAAGCAACAAAGTTGATGAACAGAAACTACTAAATAAAAACTAATGAAAAGGCTATATGAAAATGTTTCATGTTATCCAAAGATACAGTTGCACCAAAAATTATCCTCAGATCAATATGAGGTTAAAGAAACTCACCATCCAAACACTAAATTAAAATTATCCAAGGGTTTGCAAATTATGCTTTGTAATTGTTATATGTAATTGAAAAATCCCCAAAAAGAAAAGCACTAAACTCAATGCACTCTAATAGCAAAGACTAAGATTGCATTTGGATTTATGGGTTTAATGGATTTTATAACAGAATATAAGCTAGATTAGCATGAAACAACTTGATATTAAATAGATAGAATAACATGGATTCTACTTGTACATTGATCTTACCAACATATGTATTCTACCACTCTTCTTGAATGGGTAATACTACATTCACCTGAAGAAATCCCAAAAAAATAACAAGATGCAACCTTTATAACACAATTGTAGAGGAAAACGTTGCACATGTCGAAACAAAACAAATTCAACAAATGCAACATTTTCCTATAGGATTGTGTAGGTAAAAAGTTCCATCGGTGCTATTTTCGGTGCCCATGTCTTTGTTGTTCTTTAATATTTTACAATCCCCTTCATCAAATTCACATAATTTGCAACTGTAGCCTAAAAGAGGAGACCCATTGCGCTTTCTAATCGTTACATGCAAAACACAAAACAATTCCAAAATGGAAATAAAATCCAATTCAATTAACAATTCCAGAAAAATAAGAGTAAAGGAAAGCTTTGACTAGGACCCACCAAGAGCAGCCAATTGTGATTTCTTAGTAGAAGAAGAGGAAGCGCCGCCGGCTAATGGTTGGCCCTTCTTCATCGAGGTCGACGCCGTAGAGGCCGCCGTAGAGGCCGCCGCAGACATTCTCTTTGCCGCCGTCGCTTGCTCCGGCGTGCCGTACTTTCTAGGTCTCCCTCTCTTCCTCCGTACGGTCTCTAACGGCGACGAGACCGCCGCCGGTGAAACAGAATGAGGGTATACCATGTGGGGAGTATTGGGTAAAATTCCATTGGTGGGTGAAGCGGCGGTGGTGAGATTATGTTGCGGTGGCTGTTGTTGTGGTTGCTGCTGGGGCTGTGGCTGTGGCTGTGGCTGTGGCTGGTCGTGGTAGTATGGGCTCAGTCCACTTTCGTTCAGTTCCATTAGATTGTGAGGGATAGGAGATTTTCTTTTTTTTTTCTTTCTTTTTTTTTCACTTTTCTGATTTTTGGATTGATTTTTGTTCTTTTCTTTTTTGTCCTTTTTTCCTTTTTTCCTTTCTTTTATTTATGGCTAAAATACAAAACTAACCCTTCAATTTGTATCTTTTTTACAAACCTCTTTATCAAAAATAAATTATTTGCATAACTCTCCCACCAAGTTGTATAAATATTAAAAAGTGCATATTGACTTCTAGTTAAAAAAGTGATACGAAGTAACATAGTTAGGGTATAATACGAATATAGAACTTCTATAAATTAATACTCGATAAATTAATAATTTCTATAAAATAATATTTTTTCTCATTTCTAACTTGGGCTAATGGGATAAATTAATAATTTCGATAAAATAATACTTTTTAAAAAGACCATTATATATAAATATATGGTCCCATCAAAATCATAAATTAATAATTCTTTTAAATTACAAATATTGTGACGCCCCCAAAATAGGTATACATTACCCATCATGAGTCGCCAAATACATGGTACAGAATTTAAATACAAACTTCTTTGATACAGTACGACAAAACGTAGCTGAGAGTTTCAACACGGATAATGTCTCGTAGAGAGTATCCAAACTCAAATAAAGTCCTCATTACAATTATTATCACACTATTTCACATAATAGTGAGGACTACTATAGCCACCTATCTCGGACCGATCATTCACTCCATTTCCGACTTCGTCAAAAATTTATATTCTCATTTTCTGAAGAAAACAATGAAAGAAAAAGGGTGAGCTCAACTAGCCAGTAAGAAATATTATGACTAAGATAATGCAGAATAAATTATCATTAGCCTTCAACAGTGTTAAATTGATAAAATACAATAAACATCAAGTTTAACTGCAGCGGAACAAGTAATCCATTCGAAGAGTCAAGTAGAGCATGATATCTACTATCTTTTTTGATTTAAAAAGTTTATCATCAATTTTATCGCTGAGAATCAGCTAAATAAATAAACCACTTCATCGAATCATCCCTGCACTACAGGCCAAGGATATTCATTAGTATCACGACCACGAATTATCCATGCACTACGGGCCAATGATATTCGTGTTTTCACTAATAGTCATGATTATACCGAATAATCCCTGGTCATAATCATATCAATCAACAGTCCATCTATGCACTACGGGCCAAAGATGACTTTCATCACAATATAAGCATGAGGATGATGACAATGATATAAGAATTCAATTAAATGAGAGCAAGGATAAATTTTAAAGATTTATAATTCAATTTATCCAGAATTCAATATTGTCCAAATTGTCAACATGATACTGCTTTGTGGAGTAAGATTCAAGAATAATATTGTATCAAAAATAATTTGGACAGAAAAGAAATTATTTTTTTTCATGAATAGTACCCCATGAATAGTACTCCGGCATGAAAAGATTAAACTTTAACAAGAATGTTCAGAAAAATATCCTTGTGAAACGATACTAGATGATGCACAAATTTCAAGGATATTCTACTAATTTCAAGGAGTATAGAAGCAATAGTTAACAACATGTGTATAGAATTCAGAATCTGAAACGAAATAATATTACTTACATACTACAGAGTATGGAAGAAAATATTATTTCATATGAATATTGAACTAAAATAATATCCCTATATGAATACGAAAGAAATAATACTCATTACCTTAGTAGGAGATTGGATACTGAAATAGTGTAGTAACAGAATACTCTTCTTCTTTCTCTCTAATTCTCTCTCTATAGAATTCTCTTGTGAGTCGTAGTGAATTGGTGAGAATGAAAGAAGAAATAAGCTTCTATTTATAGAAGATTTCTAGCTTATCCCTTGCAATGTGAAGAGGCAAGTGGCTTGACGACTGGTGATGTGTAAAGAAAAGTGGTTTGACGCCTGTAATGTGAAACAACAAGTGGTTCGACGCCTGTAATATGAAACGACAAGTGGTTCGACGCCTGTAATATGAAACGACAAGTTGTTCGACGCCTATAATATGAAACGACAAGTGGTTCGACGCCTGTAATATGAAACGACAAGTGGTTTGACGTCTGGTAAAGGCAATTACTATTGGCGAAAGTGACTCTTAGATGATGATATATGGGCCCCCATGGAATAAACCAAACTTACCATAATCGTCTCATAACAGACTTCTTATTTATATCAAAGATTGAATAAATATTACCATAAATCATTTTATCTTCAATCAACACATTTTTAATCTTCCAACAATTATTCATCATTAATATTATAACTCACAATATTTAACGACCAGATCATTCCCAAGAAATAAGGGGCTTTCCGATAAGGATTTCTCCCTATTGGCGCGAAATTAGGTGACCAAACCCCTTTCCTCGACAGAACTTTCTAGACATCGTCAATAATACAAATAATAATATATATGAATAACTTTATCGTCTCAACTATTGATTTAATAATATAAAATATTGTGCAGATGATACTGTGATAATAATTGAATCAATAACGTGAGATACTATGCAACAATTATTGTAACAATAATTGAGTATAATTGAGTGACTTCTCACGTAAGTATCAATAATCAATACCGTGTACTACTATGCAACTACGCGTATTACTGTACTTTTATCACCGGATATTTCAACAGTTGAAGGTAAAACTTTCGCCGTTATTTTTATAAAAAGATAATTATGTCGTTTTCTAACTCCGACAATAATTCTGTTGTGGGGTCCACCAATGATTGTGTCATCGTACGAATATTCCCTGATAAAAAGAATATTCCCTGATAAAAAGAATATTTTATAACAACTTACTTTACTTTGCAAAATTTTCACATATCACCCTTAACTTTAATCTTTTTATCAATTTAACCATTTACTAAATAAAATAATAATTATAAGAAAATTGAATACTTTCATTTCATAAAAATTTGGGGTCTTACAATCTCCCCTCCTTATGAAATTTCGCCCTCAAAATTTACGTACGTACCTGGTATGCCGAAGTGGTGAGGATACATTGTTTAGATTCTAACTCTTGAGCTATAACCTTTGAGCATCAAATATATTCCTTCTTATCCAACATTTTAACAGGTATCTCTTCATACATTAAATCTTCTGCAATCTCGTCTAGTTCTAATTAAATAATGTGGTTCGAGTCTTCCACATATTTACGTAACATCGATACGTGAAAAAAGTTATGAACACGCGACATACTTGGCGGTAAAGCGAGTCTATAGGGCACAATTCCTACTTGATCGAGGATTTCAAATAGACCAATAAAATCGAGGGTTGAGATTTCCTCTCTTCGTTGATTCTTGCTTTTAGAATAACGCCCTCTTGAACCTTCTTCTTCGCATTCATCAGCTCTGAGTCTGTAGCTTGAGCAACTTTAACTTTATCGATTAAAGTCGGTTCTACTCGTATATGTGATATCATCACGTGGGTCCCTAGAATCTTTAACTCTATCTCCATCCTTTCCAAATCATACAAAATGGGCATCTGTGTTGACAATATCGCACTCGTACCCGCATATGATCTTCTACTCAACGCATCAACTACCACGTTCGTTTTTTCAGAATGGTATTGAATGGTATGGTCATATGTAATCTTTCAACAGCTCGAGCCAATGTCTTTGGCGCATAATACGTTTGTTTTAGGTGAAAATATATATATATATATATATATATATATATGAAGAGTTTTGTATCAAGTTCAAGGTTGATACAAAATTCGATTTCACGCTCTGGGGTAGGCTAGGAAATTCTTCAGGGAATACGTCAGGAAATTTATTAACAATAGAAATATCATTCAAATCTGACGTATTTTTGTTTAAATTTGTGATATGAGCTATGAAAGCTTGACATCCGTTTTTCAATAAATGAATGACTCTATGGCTTAATATGACAGTGATTGACTTTAGTGGTCTGGTTGCTTGAATTCTCATAATAGGTTGGTTAGGAATATAAAAACTAACAACCTTACGAAACAATCAATTTTAGCATGGTGAGTAGTTAACCAGTAGATTCTTAAAATCACATCAAATGCGAGTATTTTCAAAGAGATAAGATCGACAGGTAACGTGAGGGTGCCGATTTTAATCAAACAAGATTTATAAATAGTGGAGGTAACGAAGATTTCTCCCAATGAAGTCTCAACAGATAAATCAAAGTCTAATTTCTCCGGAGTTAAATTTAAACATTGAGTGCAAGTAGGAGAAATAAAAGAATGGGTAGAACCGGTATCAAATAAGGTATAGACTTCGCAAGAGTTTATGATTAGCTTACTCGTGATAACTTCGTTCGGTTTCCTCGTCACAAAAAAAACACTCTCTTAAACTACCAATTTTGACTTGTCTGGGACACCTTTTGGCGTCACCATCCCAGTTGGACTTGACTTCACTACAAGACAAAATTGAGCTAGGTGACCTTCTTTTCCACAATTGTAACACGCTTTGGACTGCTGCGTACAGTTTGGACGGATGTGTCCCTCATGTCCGCATTTGAAACATACAACCGGTGGTCGTTCTTATTCCTTTGAAACGGGTGCTGGTGCTGCTGTCGACGTCTATCCGTCATTATTGAACCTTGTCTTCTTGAAATTTTTACTTCTATTGTCTTGGCCATGATTACCACCAAAGTGGTTACCATTTCTGGCATGTTGATTCCTTCACGTTTGTTGTCACCGCTTCGATGATCGCTACCCACCGGTATTATCGTTTTCCGATCGCTTTCTCTTTCGTTGGTAGACTCATTATCGCGCTCGAAGAATCGAACCCTATTCACAACATCTCGAATACAAGTAAAGTTTGTGAGAAATGAGGTATCGACGTATCTCGGGTTTCAAACCTCTTAGAAACATCCGCCATACGCTCCTCATTATCTACCAAATGGGATCAAACCGGGATAACTCCGCAAATTTAGCCTCATCTTTGCGATACGGTCATATTGTTTTGCTCCAGCTTGATGAATTCAACCTCCTTCATGTGACGAATACTTTCGGAAAGTACTTGTCGTTAAACAATTCTTGGAACTTCTCCCAAGACATCTTGAGCGGCGAAATTCAGTAATGCTTTTCTGATTTCCACTAGTAATCTGCCTCTTCACGCAACATAAAGGTGGCGAAGGGAACCTTTTGTTCCTCGGAGCATCCCAAGACATCAAATATCTTGGTGATCTGCTTTATCCACGTCTCTGCCTTGAGTGGTTCTGGTTTTCCCAAAAAATTCTGGTGGTCCCAGCTCCTTGAAATGCTTAGCGGTGACCATCCGTGAGTTGCCAGTGTTTCCACCTGCATGTTGGACAGGAGTCTTTCTCACCTGATGTTGTATGAATTGCAGAAAACCTCTAAACATTCCGTCGTTCATCAATTGGTCGGTGTTGTTATTTACCTGAGGATTATTGCCTTCTTGGTGCACATTATCCTGGGTATTGATCTATGGTGACTCAACGGTCTCCTGTGCTCCATTGCTATTCTCAACATTCTCGGATGTCATTTTCAAACACTGCCACAAAACAAGGGTTAATTGACATGCCACATATTATCCATATATTCTGACCGACCAATTAAATAACAATTAAACTTAGTTAGGTCATACTAGCGAAGGAATTACCCGTCTCTCCCCTGCTAGTTCTAGTCTCACATCTCAGCCAGGGATCATATCCCTAAGCTTTGATACCAACTGTGACGCCCCCAAAATAGGTATACATCACCCATCTTGAGTCGCCAAATACATGGTACAGAATTTAAATACAAACTTCTTTGATACAGTACGACAAAACGTAACTGAGAGTTTCAACACGGATAATATCTCGTAGAGAGTATCCAAACTCAAATAAAGTCCTCATTACAATTATTATCACACTATTTCACATAATAGTGAGGACTACTATTGTAACGACCTCAAAATTCATACAATAATATTCTCTTTCTCGATCGTTAACAATACAACTTTAATCTATCTTTACATCATTATTCAATATTAAAATCACTAAAAACGCGAAATATTTAAAACTTTTATACATTTCCTTCCTTATTGCCCTAAATCGCAACCTTTACATTACATCTCTTCGATTCAAATTTATATCATGAATCGTTACAACAAAATGACTATACAAAGTCTTACATCATAAATAGATATCCATATACACCGGATAGCTCAACTTACAATTCAACAACATGTTACATTCAAAATATTAAATACATTTCCCATAAAACATAAGTAATCTTCGTGAATATGGATCTCTATAATTCACGTAGCATATATCCTTACCTTAAATCTTTACCCTGCAAAAATGATTATTTGCAAGGTTGAGCTCGATGTGACCAAAGAAAATCTAACAATGAGGTTTTCATGCATCACATAACACATAATAACATACTCAACATATATCTCATAAACATTGGACTAACACAACAAACATGTTGTATTTCATATAACAAGTATAAAGATTGAGTTCCTTACTCAATCAACATTCACTATTCAATCAACGTAGTCATAAATTAACTTTAACGTTTCATACTTTCAATATATATAGAACACATCATTCTCTTTGCAACAAATATGTAAAACAATTCATCATCAAGTTCATATAACAAATAGGAACTGAAAGACTTGCCTTGATCGTTGTTTACCAATAACAGTTTAACAACTTATAGTTATCTGCACTTCACGTGCCCTACACAATTATATAATCATACACATCAACTATTAGTCACATAACAACACATAGTAATTGTAATGTAAACTTTACTCCACATCTCATAATCTTTCCTATTAATTATCACACAATGTTCAATTAGATTGTGTTAACTTTTCGACTTATGTAATATTCGAAATTCATTCAAGTGTTTGAATCTTGCTAGGAATAATTATTGGTTTTATATTAAATCCATTTCATATTTTATAATATCCATTTCATTTGACTTAAAACACTTTTTACGTTCATTAACACTTATCACGGCGTTTCGACGTTTATTCGTCACACGCCCGATTTGCCTTTCTTGTGTATGATTGCTATGCTTCTATAACTTATATAATACATCATTATATTAATGTTAAGCATCATTATATTTACTAACATTTATGTTTCATAACTTAGAACAACATCGTTTATTGTCAAGAGCACTACACTAGCATACGTGCATGCCCGACACCCTCCGATTGCCTCTGAAAACACAACAGTCCTAAAGATGACCATTTTGACCCATGTTCCAGACCTCAAATTGAAAATCTTAAAGAATAAAAGTTGTAGGTCTATTCGTCCTCGTTCCGGATCATCTTGCATCACCTCAATCGGAGTTCGTATGAAAACGTTATGCTTGTTTTAGTAAACCATGTCCAGTCAGATTTTTTCCAAAATCTGGCTAGAAAGACTACCCCCCACCGGGGAGGGGGTTTTTGTACTAGGGGGGCTCGCCGGGGCCGGGGTCCCTTCTGTTAATTCATGATTTTTTATCCCAATCACTACAGAAAACCAAATTAGGCCTACAAACTCCTTTCTAACAACCATACCAACCTACCCAAGGTGTAATATGTTTATAGAAACATAAACTAATGTTTCTAACACGTTTCTAACCACATAAACAACATAAACATCAAACATTACAACATTTAATTTCACTATTTCTCTTTTTTCTTCTTCTTTTGACATTCATAGCGAAATTCTTTGCTATGAATTCGTATTTAAACCAATTCAAGTAATTCCAATCGTGATAACTCATATTCTTAACATACTAACAGAATACATGATCAATTTCAACAATAAATCATAACCAAACATCAATTTGATAGTTTCAAAAGCCATTTTTTAGAAATTAATTCACAAAAAATTATTATGAACAAAATTTCTCTTGTTTATCAAAATTACATGGATTGAATCGCTAGAACAACCATATAACTTATAATCAAACACTATGAACATGATTTCATCATGTTCATTAAATCTTTGTGAATTGAATCCTTTGAACAACTATAAAAATCTCATGTAAGCGTATACATGAAAACATATGAACACCATATATGCATATAAATTCACAATCATGAAAACCTAATTTTACAAATACTAAATACAAAACATCCTAATTTAGTATAAGGGTTAGTTTGATACCTTTCTAGGTTAAATTAGGAGAAAAGATGGAGATGATGAAAGCTTTTCTTTTGTTTTCTCAAAGTTTCCCTTCTTCTTCCTCTTCTTCTTCTTCTTCTCTGTATTCTCTCTTCTTCTCTTTGTTCTTCCTTTCTCTTTTACTAATACGTAATATAAACTAATATATGATAATATAATATACGTATACTTATAATACCTATTAATATACAACATAATTACATATATAACTGATGTCAGTTATATTATTTAAAAACCAAAAGCCATAAGGCTTGTTTGGCTAAACCACTTTAAAAATTAATAACTTTCAACCCTTATGCCTTGTTTGGTAAAATCACTTAAAATAATGACTTAATCATTCCTTAAACTTTGTTTGGCAAAACAAGATTAAAACAAGAATTTTAAAAGCTCTAAGGCTTTGTTTGGTAAAACCAAATTAAAACTCTTTTAATTTATTTTCATAAGTCATTTATAATATAGTTTATTGTCCCGCATTGTTTACTTGGATTTCCATATCCAATATTAATTAAATAAACTAATTACCACATACTAAATAAATTTTCCACTTAACCAAATATCACAAAATTATAATCTCATTATAATTTTATTTAATAATTAATATATCGCTTTAATTATTAAATTACGACAACAATATAGCAACTCATGTAATCTTTAACAACTCTCTAACTGTTAAATTAAATTAGAGTATTATCTAATAAATTTAATTCACAAATATATGCTAACAACAACCACATAAATAAAATATTTATTTAACTTAATAAATATTTTAAATTACAAATAAAATTATGGATTGTTACAACTATAGCCACCTATCTGGACCGTCACTCCATTTCCCGACTCGTCCCAACTATATTCTCATTTCCTGAAGAGAACAATGAAAATAAAATGGTGAACTAAACTAGCACAGTAAGAAATATTATGACTAAGATAATACATAATAAATTATCATTAGCCTTCAACAGTGTTAAACTGATAAAATACAATAAAAATCAAGTTTAACTGCAGCGGAACAAACAATCCATTAGAAGAGTCAAGTAGAGCATGATATCTACTATATTTTATGATTTAAAACGTTAATCATCAATTTTATCGCTGAGACTCAGCTAAATAAATAAACCACATCATCAAATCATCCCGGCACTACAGGCCAAGGATATTCATTAGTATCACGACCACGAATTATCCATGTACTACGGGCCAAGGATATTCGTGTTTTCACTAATAGTCATGATTATACCGAATAATCCCTGGTCATAATCATATCAATCAACAGTCCATCTATGCACTACGGGCCAAAGATGACTTTCATAACAATATAAGCATGAGGATGATGACAATGATATAAGAATTCAATTAAATGAGAGCAAGGATAAATTTTAAAAATTTATAATTCAATTTATCCAGAATTCAATAATGTCCAAATTGTCAACATGATACTGCTTTGTGGAGTAAAATTCAAGAATAATATTGTATCAAAAATAATTGTGACAGAAAAGAAATTAATTTTTGTCATGAATAGTATCCCGTGAATAGTACTCCGGCATGAAAAGATTAAACTTTAACAAGAATGTTCAAAAAAATATCCTTGTGAAACAATACTAGATGAAGCGCAAATTTCAAGAATATTTTATTAATTTCAAGGAATATAGAAGCAATACTTAACAACATGAGTGTAGAATTCAGAATCTGAAACGAAATAATATTACTTACATACTACAAAGTATGGAAGAAAATATTATTTCATACGAATATTGAACAAAAATAATATCCCTATATGAATACGAAAGAAATAATACCCCTTACCTTAGTAGGAGATTGGATACTGAAATAATGTAGTAACAGAATACTCCTCTTCTTTCTCTCTTATTCTCTCTCTATAGAATTCTCTTGTGAGTCGTAGTGAATTGGTGAGAATGAAAGAAGAAATAAGCTTCTATTTATAGAAGATTTCTAGCTTAGCCCTTGCAATGTGAAGAGACAAGTGACTTGACGACTGGTGATATGAAAAAAAAATGGTTTGACGCCTGTAATGTGAAACGACAACTTGTTCGACGCTTGTAATATGAAACGACAAGTGGTTCAACGCCTGTAATATGAAACGACAAGTGGTTCGACGCCTGTAATATGAAACGACAAGTGGTTCGACACCTGTAATATGAAACGAGAAGTGGTTTGATGTCTGGTAAAGGCAATTACTATTGGCGAAAGTGATTCTTAGATGATGACATATGGGCCCCCATGGAATAAACCAAACTTACCAGAAACGTCTCATAACAGACTTCTTATTTATATCAAAGATTGAATAAATATTACCACAAATCATTTTATCTTCAATCAACACATTTTTAATCTTCCAACAATTATTCATCATTAATATTATAACTCACAATATTTAATGACCAGATCATTCCCAAGAAATAAGGGGCTTTCCGATAAGGATTTCTCCCTATTGGCGCGCAATTAGGTGACCAAACCCCTTTCCTCGATAGAACTTTCTAGACATCATCAATAATGCAAATAATAATATATATGAATAAACTTATTGTCTCAACTATTGATTTAATATTATAAAATATTGTGCAAATGATACTGTGATAATAATTGAATCAATAATGTGAGATACTATGCAGCAATTACTGTAACAATAATTGAGTATAATTGAGTGACTTCTCACGTAAGCATCAATAATTAATACCGTGTGCTACTATGCAACCACGCGTATTACTGTACTTTTATCACAGGGTATTTCAACAGTTAACGGTAAAACTTTCGCCGTTATTTTTATAAGAAGATAATTCTGTCGTTTTCTAACTCCGACAGTAATTCTGTTGTGGGGTCCACCAATGATTGTACCATCGTACGAATATTCCTCGACAAAAAGAATATTCCCCGACAAAAAGAATATTTTATAACAACTTGCTTTACTTTGCAAAATTTTCACATATCACCCTTAACTTTAATCTTTTTATCAATTTAACCATTTACTAAATAAAATAATAATTATATAAAAATCGAATACTTTCATTTCATAAAAATTCGGGGTCTTACAAATATATCTAGGGTAATTTTGTAAAATATGATTCTATTCTCATTTGTTTTGTGTTGAAATTCAAATCTAAGTGAATTTTATCATTAATTTTTCTCATTGCGTCCAAAAGTTCAAGTGTTGCATTCTCGAATTTGTAATAAAAACTTATGAAAAATTATTGACGTTATGAGTGTTTTCTTTCGCGTTATTATCTCCAAAGGTATTGTATCATCCTCACAAGTATAATACATTAATTTAATAAGTATGATACATTGGATCAAAAAAAGTATGATATAAACATCAATAAATGCAATAATTTTAATGGTTAATTACATATTCTATTATATTTTTAAAATAATTACAAAAATAGTGTACTCATAAAATATTTACACAATTAATACAATTTCATATTTATTTACAATATTAGTGCAATTATGATTCCTTAATTTAAGGAATTAGTATGCAATTAAGATTCCTTAATTTAGGAATTAGTTATCCCCATGACTTCTTCTGTCTCTCCTCATCTAGAACAACTACGGTTTTTAAATTCTCAACTATAGTTTTTAGATTCTCAAGAGCCATGGTTTCGATGATTTACCATTGTGAGCTCTTGGATTGCATCTTCTAATTTTGCTTCAAACCAAGTCTATCTCGGACTCGATTTTGAAATTTCATCCTTAATCTTTGTAGTGTCTTCATGGATAAGCTCCCTCTCTCTTTTCGCCTCTACTTCTATTTTCAAGCTGTTCCAGAGTGACGAAGAGACTTGATGATATAGAAGTAGCATTCTCTTCAAAGAGAACACAACTCCAATTTGGATTTCGCCCTCGTGACTTTGAATTGAGACTCTGAATAGTTTAATCCACATTCTCTTCTGTTTTTCTCAGTTGAGCTATTTCTAAATTAAGATTCCTTAATTTAGGGATTAGTTATCCCCATGATTTCTTTCTTAAAATAATTTAGCGATTTATTTTTTATGAATATTTGATTACCCACAAAAATTAAAATTGTTACTTTTGTACGAAGGTTTGGCTACCAACTGCATCATATTCATAATAATTTTATTTTTAAAATGTTATTTATAAGTTGGTAACCAAACCTTCATAAAAAGGTAACTCATTCAGTTTTATTGGATTACCAATTAATTATATAAAAAAAAATTAAGAATAGTTTCCAAGTGTTACGTGCAGATGGTATCCGAAATGCCATGTCTAAGTTTCCATTTATGTAGCTGTTAGTTACTTATAAATAACCTTTTAAAAGTAAAATTATTTTGAATATGGTGCAGTTGGTAGCCAAACATTCATACAAGGTAACCATTTTAGTTTTTGTGGGTAACTGAATATTCATAAAAAAAAAATTGGTCGTGATTTCCTCTTTGTTCAGCTACTCCGAATTCGTTTTGGATCTGTTCTTGATGGTTTGGTAACTCCGATTTCTTCTTCTTTGATTTGTTTTGGTAACTCCGACTTCTTCTTCTTCTTCTTCTTCTTCTTCAATTTTTTTTTTGTTTTGGTTGTTCGTGATTTCCTCTTTGTTCGGTTACTCCGAATTCATTTTGGATATGTTCTTGCTGGTTTGGTAACTCTGAATTTTTCTTTTTCGATTTGTTTTGGTTGTTCGTGATTTCCTCTTTTGTTTTGTTTTCGATTTGTTTGATAACTCTGTTCTTGCTGGGAATTGGTATGCAATTATTTTTGAATTTGAATTTATTTTTGTTGTTAGATCCAAGATATTTGAATTTGAATTATTAATTATGGCAGTTATTTCTCCTTGATTTTAGGTTTCCTTATTATTATGAATTTAATCCTATACTAATTCCCTAAATTAAGGAATCCTAATTGCACTAATATTGTAAATAAATATTAAAAAGTGTAATATTTTTGTAATTATTTTTTGATGCACTAATAGTGTAATTATTTTTTAATTGTTGTATATTTCTGTAAAAAACCCTAATTTTAATGTAATTAAATTTATGTTCACCGAATAGAAAAACACTTTTTAAATTAATAAATTATTAATTTATCGATAAAATAATAACTCTCTAAATTAATAAAATTTTCCAGTCCCAACAGTATTAATTGATAGGGGTTCTACTGTAATACAATTAAGAAAATATAAATAAATAAAATTAAAAAAAATAAATAAATTTAAAGTTCAAACTAAAGATTACAAAAATAAACTTAAAACATTAAAGTATAAAATAAATTTAAACCCAAATTGAGACGTCTGGATGTTTTTCACGATAAGGTCTTAACTTTTGTACTAATAAAACTTGAATGCTGACTTTTGTGATTTGTCAAAAGAAAAAAGGGAAAAAAAATAATGATAGGGGAAGAGGTATGTAAAAAAGATACATATTGTCTGATAAAATTTGCATTTCAACATTGATTTACCAAATGAATTGGGGTAAAAATTCCACTCTATGTGGTTGTTTGGATTTTACGGTGATTTACAAGTCACTAGCTTGTATTTTGATGCTTTCTTTTTATTGGTTTCTATATTTAGTTACTTGCACTTTATTTCGCATTGATATAAGAATTGAAAAAAAATACTCCAATATAACATAAGAAAGTAGGAAAATGAAAAAGAAATAAAAATGTCAACAAACCTCTTTCAATTTCAAAAATAAGTAAAAATAACAAACTTTTGGTTTTTATAAAAAAGAAAATTATTTATAAATGAAAATACATTACAATATTCTATGGCAAAGTTGATGGTGCAATAGAATTCGCACATGTGTAAGATACCAACTTTTATAAATAAAGATTTAATTTTTTCTAAATATTATTTTGAATAGTAAGGTGTTGATTTGATATAATGTTATAGTTATGGGTGATATGTACAGATTTTGTGAAGTAAGCAAGTGGTCATAAAATATTCGTTAGGTCGGGAAATATTCTTTTTATCGGGGAATATTCGTACGGCGGCGCAATCATCGGTGAACCACATAACGGAATAACTGTCGGATATAGAAAGCGAAAGAAATAACATTTTCATAAAATAATGGCAATACTTTTACCGTTAAACTGCTGAAATACCCGGTGATAAAAGTATAGTAATACGCATTGTTGCACAATAGCATACGGTATTGCACAGTATCTCTGATTATTGATGTGACGTCCCCAAAATAGGTTTACACAACCCATTCTGAGTCGTCAAATACATGGTACATAATTCAATACAAACTTCATTTATACAACTGTCATGAAAAATACGACAACAAAACAGCCGAGTTTCAAAACAAATATTGTCTCGTAGACAATATTCAAACTCAAATAAAATCCTCATTACAAATATTATTGCACTATTTTACAAAATAGTGAGGACTGCTATAAAAACCATCTTGAGTCATTACTCCACTCCCTGACTAGTCCCAACTATATTCTCGCCTCCTGAGAAGAACAATGGAACCAAAAGGAAAAGGGTGAGCTCAACTAGCTCAATAAAGAATATTATGACTAAGATAATGTAGAACAAATTATCATTAGTCCTCAACAGGGAAAAATGTGATAGAATACAATAGACAACAAGTTTTAGATCAACAACTGCAGCGGAAAAAATAATCCATTAGAAGAGTCAAGTAGAGAATGATGTCTACTATCTTCTATGATTTAAAAATTTGTTAGTTCCCAGAGGGCATACAATAGATCTAGAAAGGGGGGAGGTTGAATAGATCATTTTTAATTTTAAAAATCTTTTCCATTTTCATTACATTGCTGAGTAAATAGCAGATAACAAATTTAAGAATTATTTCAAACACAACGGAATAAGTTAAGGTTCCCCTTCATAGATGTTATGTTAACCATTTTTCTAGAGTTAGTTTAGATGTAAGTAGTTATCATATTAACATCAATTATAGCATTTATAGATTCATAATGTAAATGACAGAATGTAAAAGACACAATGAATTTTAAGTGGTTCAGAGACTCAAGCTCCTAATCCACTCTTCTGCTTCAACAAGCAAGGATTCCACTAAGGAAGTCTTTACATCACTGAATCACTAAGATTCCTTCAAGGCCAGCAGCCTTGGAACTCTAGTTCACTAAGAACTCTTCAAGTCCAGCAAACTTGGAACTTCAGTTCACTAAGAACTCTTCAAGGCATGCAGCCTTGGAACTTAGTTTAGTCCCTTGGACAAGGACCCTTCTGGCTCTGGCTTCTTGTTGTTGTTGTTGTTGGTGGTGGTGGTGCTGAGTTGCAAAGATGACTTTAAGCTTGTTCATCCTTGATACTTGGCAGTTTGTTGTGATTCTCTTTGGATTCTGCATTGAGACTGGATCACCATTGGGCAGACTGCTAAGTTGTTCATGAAGCTTGATCTCTTTGAGTACTTAGCAATTTGCCACTACTTCCTTGGTGCAGCTGATCTTGTGGTTGGTCCTTTTCTGATCTCAGCTTGCACTTCTTCACCACATGAGGTTTGCTAAGTCTTTGCATCTTTGGTAGACTTCGTCTGGCACTTAGCATCCCCTGAACCTTGGTTGGCTTGTGTACAGATTTGGTTTTGTATCTGTTCTTCTTCAGCTCTTGATGGTTCATGGTGATTTTTAGACTGACTCTTTGAATCTTCTCTCTGATCTGCCAATCTTTTGAATGCTATTATATTGGCCTTCTTGGCTCTCAGCTTAGCTGCCATTTTCAATGGCATTCTCATAGTTATTGAGTGAAGTCTTTTTCTGTTAAGGATCTTCTCTTATCTTGCTTCACTTCTACTTTCATAGTCTCACTGCCACTGAGACTTATTCTGATTTTTCTCTGTAGAACTTGTAGACTCAACAACTTGTCAATGACTAACAACTTCTTCTTTTAAGCTTCACCTGTTAAATAGCCTTTCAGAAGCTTCCTGTTGGATTATAGCCGTTAGAAGTTATTTGAATTGATTCGCAGGTCTCGAGTTATTTGGTGCAGACTGCAGATGTGACATGACAGCCCCTTTTTCACTTTTTTGACACTGCAGTCTACTATTTCACATACCACATCAGAAATGTCACTTTAACGTGTCAGGCTGGTAGTCACCTTTATTACTTCTTTCTGATTCATCGATTAGAACATCAGGAGTTATACTTCTGCATCGATGATTTCAATACCCAACGTTCGAATGTCAGTCTTTGCATTGAGACGTTACCAAGGCTTCAATACTCAAATGACTAAACTCTATGATTCTGATGCATATGACTGAACTCTAGGATTCTGAGAGTGTTCTCTGGATTTGCAATGCAGAACCTCTCTTCCTTTACTCTTGCAGTTCTTCAATACTTCTTCTTGCCTTGACATGCATTAGACACTGACAATTTATTTTAATACTCTGGCCCTCCTCAACTTCAAGACTCATCAGATTGGTCATGCTCAGCTCTCTTTCTCCTTGTGATCTCACGTTCATATATCATCAATGGTTTGACCCATGCTTAGTCTTCTTTGTCTGTTCTGTATAGGTTGGCCAATATCTCTATTATAGACCTCATTAGTTCCTACTTCTAATCTGGCTAGCACTACGATCATGGTTATACCCAAGATCGTTATCCTTTGTTTATCTTGACAGCTACTGCATTGCTGACTTTCTTTTATCAGTCATATTATCTAAAGTCTTCTCACTGTTGCTTGTGGAAGACTTCCCTCAACTAGCTTACCAATTCAATCAGGGTGCTGACTGAATTGATGCTTCGATCTTCTGTTTGCTTGCAAGCCATTAGGTGAATGCTCTCTGGCTTCCTTTAGGTAGATTTCATCTTTTACAGCTCTGATCAGAGGCTTCATTCTTTGGATGCTTTGGGAGTGATCATGTGTTGAGAATCGTGTTAACACTACGATTCTTCCTTGGCGTTGTGAGCATTGATAGGCTTTGTCGAAGACTTTGTTCTGCAGACTATGATATGGCTTTGGTTCTGCAGACTCTACGACTCTGAGAGCAGATTGTATACCAGACTACGATTTCTGTTTTAATACTTGTTGTCCATGTCGTGTTTTGCTCGACTATGATTTCTTCCTCTGATATGATCAGTAGACTCCACGACTTTAAGTGTGGTCTACGATTCTTAACTTTGCTTGGCAGGTGCTTGAATTAACACTACGATTCTGAGTGAGGCCCTCCAAGGCAGACTACGATCTATAGCCACTTTCTTGATACTCTACGATTCTGCCTTGGCTTCTGCAATCCCTCGGCTGGCTCGACGGACTCCCATTTTGCCTTGATAGTCTCCGAGTTCTTTGTTTCTCCTAACAGACTTCTAAGTCTTGTGCAGTACTCGATGATTAGGCAGACCCATCTATTACATCATATAAGATCAACCTAACAAGCTTGATCTTTCTATATTCAGTCCTTGTACATCATATTCTTTTTAAGGACTTTACACAAGCTGTTTTATTCATGTAGAATCAACCTAACATATTTGATCATTTCAGTCTAAGTCCTTGAACATATATCCCTGTTGTCTATTTAAGGACTTTACAGCTTATTTCAATGCAGACATATTTGCATATTAATTCATTAAGATCATAATCAAATCTTATATAAATAGGAATATCATTCACATGCTTATTCCTAACAATCTCCCCCTATTTGATTATGACAAAAACAATAAGTGCATATGTATGAGATGAATGAATCTTAAGATACAGTAAGTTACTATATTGCTAGAACAGGCAATATGAATGATATATTAAAAAGCATTTTGTGACGCCCCCAAAATTAGGTATACATCACCCATCTTGAGTCGCCAGATATATCGTACAGAATTCAAATACAACTTAATAATACAATATGGCGTGTACAATACGACAAAACATAAACTGTGAGTTTGAATACAAATATTGTCTACTAGAGAGTATACAAACTCAAAAGGAGTCCTCATTACAATTATTATCACACTATTTCACAGAATAGTGAGGACTACTAATGCACCATCTAGGACCATCACTCCGTTCCCTGACTCGTCCCAATTATATTCTCATTTCCTGAAGAGAACAGTGAAAGAAAGGGTGAGCTCAACTAGCCCAGTAAGAAATATTATGACTAAGATAATGCAGAATAATTTATCGTTAGCCTTCAACAGTGTTAAACTGATACAATATAACAAACATCAAGTTTAACTGCAGCGGAACAAGCAATCCATTAAAAGAGTCAAGTAGAGAATAAAATCTACTATATTTTATGATTTAAAAGGTTTTCATCACTTTTATCATTTGGGACTCGATTTTAATAAATAATCCACATCATCGAATCACCCCTGCACTACGACCAAGGATATTCTTTAGTATCATGACCACGAAATATCCATACACTACAACTTAAGATAATCATGTTTTCATCAACGGTCCTGATCATGCCATAAAACAATTCATCTTTGCACTACGGCCAAAGAGAATCCATAGCCATAATCATACCAAAAACTGTCCATCAATGCACTACGGGCCAATGAGGATTTTTTTACCACATCATTCGTCACATTACGGTCATGATTATACCGAATAATCCCTGGTCATAATCATACCAAGTCCATCTATGCACTACAGGCCACAAATGACTTTTAACATAATATAAACATGAGGATGATGACAATGATATAAAAATTCAATCAAACAAGTTCAAGAATTAATTTATCCAGGAACTGATAACGTTCAAATTGTCAACATGATACTGCTTTGTAGAGTAAAATTCAAGAATGCTTAGAAGAATATTTCCATGAAAAGATACTGGATGAAGCGCAAATATCAAGGATATTCCACTAATTTCATGGATTATAGAAGTCAAAACTTTAACCAACTGAGTATAATAAAGAATGGAATAACAAAAGAAATCACCATGCATGCGGTGCCGCATGTAGGCAAGTTATTCAATTGAATACTAAATAACGGAACCAGGTCAAAGTAAATTGCTTGCCGATAGGATGTTCCAATGTAATAATAAAGAATGGAATAACAACGAAATCACCATGCATGCAGATTTGATGTATGACGGGTTATTCTAACAGAATACTAATAAGGACGGAATCAGGTCTGACGTAAAACGCACAGACATGATATTCCAATAGAATACTAATAAGGACGGAATCAGGTCTGACGTAAAACACACAGACAAGATATTCCAACAGAATAATAATAAAGACGGAATCAGGTCCGGCGTAAAACGCACAGACAGGATATTCCAACAGAATAATAAAGACGGAATAATAGAAGAATATCACCAAGTATAGGGTAGCCCGCGTATACAGGTTATTCCAACAAAATAATAAAGAATGGAATAACATAAGTTCTCTTCATGAATACAAAAGAATAACACCCCTTACGAGTACAACAAATAATATTTCCTACCTTAAGAAGAAGAGTACTGGATATATAAGTAATGAAGTAGCAGAATACTTTCTTCTTTCTCTCTATAGTTTATCTCTCTAGAGTTTCAGTGAATTCGTAAGAAATAATGAATGAATGAGCTTCTATTTATAGAAAAATGGACTGCATAGTAACTAACTCATGAACGGTCTAGATTGCTTTACTTTAATCTGATGGTCCATATTTAAAGCAAAATCTTTTAAATAAAATATAATATATTCTATTTATAATCTAATAAAATGAATAACTTTATAAAAGATTTTACTATGCAAATACTATGCATGCACTATGCAAACACTATGCATAATAAAATATAATATATTTTAATTATTGTCTAATAAAACATATAACTTTATAAAAGTATTCTGTTTTATATAAAAAGATTTTACTATACAAAACATTATGCAGGCACTATGCAGGCACTATGCAGGCACTATGCATAATAAACTATAATATATTATATTTATAGAATAACTTTATTAAAGTATTCTGTTTTATATAAAAAGATTTTACTATGCAAAACACTATGCATACACTATGCAATACTATGCATAATAGAATATAATATATTCTATTTATAAAATAACTTTATAAAAGTATTACATTTTTATACAAAAGTTTTTTTCATTTTACCACATTAATAATACCAATAAAACAAAAGAAAGTGACTTATCACGTAAGCATCAATAATCAATACTGGTGTGCTACTATGCAACCACGCATTATTCTTTGTATTTTTACTAGAGAGTAGTTCAACAATATTAACGATAAAACTTCCGCCGTTATTTTTATAAAATATTTTTATCGTTTTCTCAATCCGACAATAATTTCATTGCGGGGTCCACCAATGATTGTACCGTTATACGGATATTCCCTGATAAAACAAATATTCCCCGACCAATCGAATATAATATGACAACTTGCATACTTTGTAAAATTTATAAATACTACCCACAACTATAACATTATATCAAATCCACACCATAAAAAAAATATATCGAGAAAATTAAATCTTTATTCATAAAATCTGGGGTCTCACAATCTCCCCTCCTTATGGAATTTCGCCCTCAAAATTTACGTACGTACTTGGTATGCTGAACAGGTGAAGATACCTTGACTTCACTTCAAATTCTAACTCTTGAGGTATAACCTTTGAGCGTCGAATATGATCCTTCTTATCCAAGATGTTAACACGTATCTGCTCATACGTTAAATCTTCTGCTATCTCGTCCGGGTTTTAAATAATAATTGTGGTTGGGTTGTCCACATATTTATGTAACATCGATACACGTTAAAAAGCGTTATGAACACGCGACATACTTGGCAGTAAAACGAGTCTATAAGCCACAGTTCCTACTCGATCGAGGATTTTAAATGGGCTAATTAAATCGAGGGTTGAGATTTCCTCTCTTCGTCGATTCTTTCTTCTAGAATAATGCCCTCTTGAACCTTCTTCTTCACATTTATCAGCTCCGGGTGTATAGCTTGAGCGGCTTTAACTTTATCGATTAAAGTCGATTCTACTCGTATATTTGTTATCTTCACTTGGGTTCCTAGAGTCTTTAACTCTATCTTCATCATTTGTAAGTCGTACGAAATGGGCCTTTGTGTTAACAACATCGCACTCGTAAACACATACGATCTTCTACTCAACGCGTCAGTTACCACGTTCGCTTTCTCACGATGGTAGTGAATGGTACGATCGTAATCTTCAACAGCTCGAGCCAACGTCTTTGGCGCATGTTACGTTCATTTTAGTTGAAGAAATATTTGAGGGTTTAAGAAATGGGTTTTGTACTGGGGTCAATACAAAATTCGATTTCACGCTCTAGGGGTAGGCTAAGAAGACTTCAAGAATACGTCAGGAAATTTATTAACAATAGAAATATCATTCAAAACTGTGACTCTCATCCAAGACTTGGATAGCACGTCACATTGATACCTATCAACTTGCCATCGTCATTCACGACGTCGCCTACAGAAAGTCTGGCTTCGGTGCATTCCACTCAAGAAGTCAACAACGAAAGGACCGAGGCTCTTTACTTATGGCATGATATGACAATGATTGACTTTAGTGGTTTGGTTGCTTGAATTCGCATAACAGGTTGGTTAGGAATATGAAAACTAACAACCTTACGAAAAACATGATGAGTAGTTAACCAATCAATTCCTAAAATCGCATCAAAGGCAAGTATTTTCAAAGAGATAAGATTGACAGGTAACGTGAAAGTGTCGATTTGAATCAATAAGATTTATAAATAGTGGAGGTAACGAAGGTTTCTACTATCGAAGTTTTAACCAATAAGTCAAAGTCTAATTTCTTCGAATTCAAATTTAAACGTTGAACACAAGCAAGAGAGATAAAAGAATGGGTAGAACCGGTATCGAATAAGGTATAGACTTCGCAAGAATTTATAATTAACTAACCCGTGATAACTTCGTTCGATTCCTCGTCACGAAAAACGCTCTCCCTTAAACTACTAAATTTGACTTATTCGGGACAGTCTTTGGTGTCGTCATTACCAATGGAATTGACTTTCGCTATAGGGCATATTCCACCCTCAACTGCTTTGTCGTACTCCTGCTCCATGATCTGAATCATTAGCCTTCGATCCATATCGAATTGGGGTTGACCGCAATGTATAGGGTAATTCAAAACTCGATGATGGGTTCTCCCAATTCTTTGTCGAAAAGAGAAATACATATCATCTATTTTAGCTTTCTTGGATCAGACTTCTCTTTCCATAATATCAACGCATCGTGTGGCTTTTACCCATGCATCTTTCATTCTCACTCGTTCAGTTGTTTCTTCTTTCAGCTGCTCCTTGACATTTGAATCTCGATTCCGGCTTTAATATATCGATACTCGCCAAAGAAAGCGCTCTGTTCAAACTATCTCACATTGGGTAATACAATTTTGAATTGTTATATTCCTTTGTTCCACGACTGCCTTCCGTTCTTCAACCTACTCTTCTAACTCATGAATACGATTTTGCAATTCTACATTTTGATCAATAAGTTCTTCTAATAAATCCTCCTCAGGTTCCTCTTCTTCCTCACTCTTAGTTGCTACCTTTGCGACTAGCTTGAGTGCAACTTTTAATTCCTCAATTACCACATGGATATCTCTAATCACATTATCTTGGTTGGAGAATAGAGGTGTCTCCACGGTCTCATGTGCTCCATTTCTATTCTCAACATTCTCGGATGTCATTATCAAATACTACCACAAAACAAGGGTTAATTGACATGTAACATATTATCCCTATATTCTGACTGACCAATTAAATACCAAATAAAATTAGGTAGGTCATACTAGCGAAGGAATTCCCCGTCTCTCCCCTCCTAGTTCTATTCTCACATCCTAGCCAGGGATCATATCCCTAAGCTTTGATACCAACTGTGACGCCCCCAAAATTAGGTATACATCACCCATCTTGAGTCGCCAGATACATGGTACAGAATTCAAATACAACTTAATAATACAATTGTCGTGTACAATACGACAAAACATAAACTGTGAGTTTGAATACAAATATTGTATACTAGAGAGTATACAAACTCAAAAGGAGTCCTCATTATAATTATTATCACATTATTTCATAGAATAGTGAGGACTACTAATGCACCATCTAGGACCATCACTCCGTTCCCTGACTCGTCCCAGCTATATTCTCATTTCTTGAAGAGAACAGTGAAAGAAAGGGTGAGCTCAACTAGCCCAGTAAGAAATATTATGACTAAGATAATGCAGAATAATTTATCGTTAGCCTTCAACAGTGTTAAACTGATACAATATAACAAACATCAAGTTTAACTGCAATGGAACAAGCAATCCATTAAAAGAGTCAAGTAAAGAATAAAATCTACTATCTTTTATGATTTAAAAGGGTTTTCATCACTTTTATCGCTGGGACTCAGCGTAATAAATAATCCACATCATCGAATCACCCCTGCACTACGACCAAGGATATTCTTTAGTATCACGACCACGAAATATCCATACACTACAACTTAAGATAATCATGTTTTCATCAACGGTCCCGATCATGCCATAAAACAATTCATCTTTGCACTACTACCAAAGAGAATCCATAGCCATAATCATACCAAAAATCGCCCATCAATGCACTACAGGCCAATGAGGATTTTTTACCACATCATTCGTCACATTACGGTCATGATTATACCGAATAATCCCTGGTCATAATCATACCAAGTCAATCTATTCACTACAGGCCACAAATGACTTTCAACATAATATAAACATGAGGATGATGACAATGATATAAGAATTCAATCAAACAAGTTCAAGAATTAATTTATCCAGGAACTGATAACGTTCAAATTGTCAACATGATCTTCGCTTTGTAGAGTAAAATTCAAGAATGCTCGTAAGAATATTTTCATGAAAAGATCTTTGGATGAAGCGCAAATATCAAGGATATTCCACTAATTTCATGGATTATAGAAGTTAAAACTTTAACCAACTGAGTATAATAAAGAATGGAATAACAAAAGAAATCACCATGCATGCGGTACTTCGCATAGACAGGTTATTCCAATTGAATACTAAATAACGGAACTAGGTCAGGCGAAATTCGCACCGACAGGATGTTCCAACAGAATAATAAAGAATGGAATAACAACGAGTAAATCAACATGCATGCGGTGCTTAGCAGAGGCAAAGTTATTCCAATAGAATACTAATAAGGGCGGAATCAGTCTCGGCGTAAAACACATACAGTACAGGATATTCCAATGTAATAATAATAAAGATTTTAAGGCAGAATTCAAGACAGAAAGCGCATGCATGACAGGATATTCCAAATGTAATAATAAAGGCTTTTAATAATAGAAGAATATCACCAAGTATAGGGTAGCTCAGCGTATACAAAAGTTATTCCAACAAAATAATAAAGAATGGAATAACATAAGTTCTCTTCATGAATACAAAAGAATAACACCCCTTACGAAAGTACAACAAATAATATTTCCTACCTTAAGAAGAAGAAGTCTTTGGATATATAAGTAATGAAGTAGTGAATACTTTTCTTCTCTCTCTCTATAGTTTATCTCTCTAGAGTTTTCATTGAATTCGTAAGAAATAATGAATGAATGAGCTTCTATTTATAGAAAAATGGACCTGATAGTAACTAACTCATGAACGGTCCAGATTGATCTACTTTAATCGATTTCATTCATATTTAAAGAATTTTTTTTAAATAAAATATAATATATTATATTTATAATCTAATAAAACGAATAATTTTATAAAAGATTTTACTATGCAAACACTATTCATGCACTATGCAAAAACACTATGCATAATAAAATATAATATATTTTAATTATTGTCTAATAAAACATATAACTTTATAAAAGTATTCATTTTATATATAAAAGATTTTACTATGCAAAAAACACTATGTAGGCCTTTATGCAACACTATGCATAATAAAATATAATATATTATATTTATAGAATAACTTTATAAAAGTATTCTATTTTATATAAAAAGATTTTACTATACAAAACAACGTGCATACACTATGCATAATATAATATAATATATATTCTATTTATAGAATAACTTTATAAAAGTATTCTTTTTTATACAAAAGTTTTTTTGCTTTTACCACATTAATAATACTAATAAAACAAAAGCGAAAGTGACTTATCACGTAAAGCATCAATAATCAATACCGTAGGCTACTATGCAACCACGCCAGACATCGTACTTTTACTACCTGAAGTAGTTCAACAAAGATTAACGGTAAAACTTCCGCCGTTATTTTCATAAAATATTTTTGTCATTTTCTCAATCTGACAATAATTCCGTTGTGGGGTCCACCAATGATTGTACCGTTATACGGATATTCCCTGATAAAACAAATATGTTGCATACTTTGCAAAATTTATAAATACTACCCACAACTATAACATTATATCAAATCCACACCATAAAAAAAATATATCGAGAAAATTAAATCTTTATTCATAAAATCTGGGGTCTCACACATTTGATTACAGCTGAATAGTAAACCTAAATTCTGGATCCAGAGTTAACTATTACATATAGAGATGTACCTTCTTCTTCATGTGTGTCTCCTGGATTCCCTTCCGTTGTTGTCAACTCAACGATCGTCTTCAGAGAGATGTTTCAGTGAGTGATTTGTCACTAATCCCCATTGTTGGGAGATTGCATATTTAAATTTGATGTTGAAAGTAAAATATTCATGATTATATGTAAAGTCCTTCAAGGAATATATGTACAAGGACTTAGTGGTAGTCAAATTTGTTAAGTTGATCTAAGCTTTTAATGTTTATCATTCTGTAAACGAATGTATAGATAAATAGATCAAAGCTGTTAGGTTGATCTATGCCTTGAGATGTAATAGATAAGCTTCAACAAAATCGTGGTCTATCGAGCTGATCAAGAGATTGCAGAAGCAAAGGTAGAATCATAGGGCATCGAGAATCGTAGTGTGTCTTCCTTGAAGGGCCTCTCCTGAAATCGTAGAGTGGTCCAAACGTTTGCCACGCCAACTTAGAGATCGTAGTGTGCTCTCAGAAACGTAGAGTCTGCAAGACTAGCAAGTGAAAATCGTAGTGTGCTATTCCTTAAGAGAAATCGTAGTGTTCTCATTTGCTAAGTATCGGATCAAGCACCAAGGTGGCAAGACACCACGATCAGAATCGTAGAGCATCATCTGCCTGTGTCAGAAGCATCGAGCCTTGCCCATTTATTTAAAGATAAATCCCAACAAATGTGGAATGGATTATAAACGTTGAAGTTTTCGGTAGTCCCAATGACACAAAAGATATCCTTAGTATACAACAAAGAAACGTATTGAAGAAGCTAAGGAAAGTACTATGGGTCAGCAGAAAACACCTTTTCAGGTGTTAGGTGAGATAGCAGGCTGCTGTGTCAGTGGGCCATACTACTAATCAGAAGATGTGTAGAAAGTCTCCATCAAAGCTCAGAAATGTCAAACGCATTTAATGCTTCAACGGATGTCTTCAACGGATACATTTCAAAGACCACATATATGCAAAACATCAGCAGATGATTCAACTAAGCAAGCATTGAACAAAAACGTTGAAGAACACTCAACGCTCAACTCTACGATCTGAAAAGAGAAAGCTTGCTCAGCTACTCAGTTCTTTTGAATAAGAGCTTAACGACAACTGAGTAACACCATTCAAGAACTCATCAACTACTATCAAGTGAAGTAAGAAGTTCCAAGTCAGAAGGACTTGAAGAGTTCTAAGTGAGAACTGTGAAGAACCAAGTCTACTGGACCTGAAGAGTTCAAAAGTGAACTGATAAGTACCAAGACTGCTAGTCTTGAAGGAATATGTGAGATTCAGAACGTGTAAAAGATATCCTTAGTGGATTTCCTACTTGAGGAGTAGAAGAGTGGACTAAAGCTTTAAGTGCTCTGAACCACTTAAAATTGTTGTGTCTCTTACATTCTTGCTATAACTGCCATAATTGTTATAACTGCCTCACTCTCATTAACTCACTATATCTTTAAGGGAGAACAAACAAATCTTAATTCTGATGTGTTTGAATCATTATCAAAACTAACAAAGTATTTCGAAAAGAATTTAAAATATCTATTCAACCCCCCTTCTAGATAACTATTGTGCCTCCGGGAACTAACAATTGGTATCAAAGTAGGTTATTTCAAGTAGCCTACAAAGCTTAAGTAGATCCAATGTCACATCTGATAAGCGAATCAAAGACTGGAGGAGGCAGCAAGCCACTTATGTGCAACAAAGACAAATTCGCCAACTGGAAAGTTCGTATGCAAGCATACATGGATTCAATAGATGAAGATCAATTTGAAACTATTCAGAAGGGACCCTACGTTCCTACAAAGCTTACACCAACTATAGACGACCCAAACAGAACTCAGATCAAGGTCAAAGAAGAATGGACAGACAACGAAAAGAAAGATGTTCAACTCGACAAAAAGGCCAAAAACATTTTGTTCCAATCTTTAGAAGATGATCTGTTCGAGAATATGGTCAATAGTAAAATAGCAAAGGAGGTATGGGAAGCATTGCTCATCATGCATGAAGGAATAGAAGAAGTTAGAGAAAATAAGCAATCTCTCCTGACTCAGCAATATGAGATGTTTGCACACGTACAAGGAGAGAATGTCACTTCCACCTATGAAAGATTCAATGTACTGCTCAACTCTCTCCGAGCCTATGGAAAGATCTATCCAAATAAAGATCTAATCATAAAGTTTATGAGAGCTCTACCTAGCAAGTGGGATGCCAAAACCATTGCCATCAGAGAATCTCCATGAAATGACTGTTCAAAAGTTATATGGCAACCTTCTTACATATGAACTGGAGCTGACTCAACGAGCAGAAACTCTATTTGAAGGAAGAAAGAAGGATAAAGGGGTTTCTCTCAAAGCAACTGACAACATCTCAAAAGTCAATACTCAAAATGACTGACCACGATGAAGATGATGATGAGGACTTTGCAATGCTGGTAAAAAGACTCAGAAGGTTCATGCGTCAAGGCAGAATCAACAAACCAAAGAAAGTCAACAACTACAACAGCCATGAGCAGATAAATGACCTATGCTACAATTGCAAGAAGCATGGCCATTTCATTACAAACTGCAACAAACTTCTTAGAGAAGAACTGAAGAAGAAATCACATTCAAAGAAGGAATTCAAAGGCAACAAAAGGCCTCAGAAGAAAGACAAAGGTCTTGTAGCTGGAGGATCGTGGAGTGACTCAGACAACGACTCAACTCCTGAATCTGGAGATGATGAAGATCCTCAAGTGGCAAACATTTGCCTGATGGTCAAGCATGCAAAGGATAAAAAGAACTTTAACATTCATGAAGTAAGTATAGATGAGGTATTTGACTTTAGCTCTCCTGATGTAGACATTGATGATTTAAGAACTGTACTACATGGCATAACATCTAATCTGCATCAGTACATGAAATGGTTCAGAGTTCTGTCAAAAGATTATTCACTTCTTCAAAAGGAGAAAGAAAAAGTTCAGGAAGAACCGGAGACAGCTCTTCTATGTACTGACTCTCTCTCTCTCTCTCTCTAAGTTTGAAGATGAGAATAAGCTCTTAAAACAGACCAATGAGCTCTATGAACAAAGAGAGTCAAATCTAACCTCTAAAATTGAGGAACTAGAAAGGTCAATCTCTACATGGAATAAATCCTCTTCATCCATGGACTCCCTGATCTCTAGTCAGAGAAGTGCATCTGACAGAACATGTTTAGGCTTTGGGGAATCCACCTTAGAGCCATATATGGAAAAGATAAAGGAAATTAACCCTAGTAATGCTCCAAGTTTCAGTAGAGGTATTATATTTGTGAAATCCTCACAGAAGAAAGAACCAGTCCAGCCCTGCTCTTCTGATTCAATCCATATTCCAAGGAATAAAGGATCTCATGCTGGTCTGGGTTTCAGAAAGGAGAAGAGTAACCTAGCCACTACTTTCCAACCTCGAAGGATCGTAGAGTCAAGTAAAATCAACTCAACGGGCCAACTGGAAAGGAACAGTAGAGGATAGGTACACTCATCACAAATCATGAAACACAAGGATACATGGAAGAAGGAGAACCAATTTAAAAGAAGGATGGCTGAGAACCCACATAAGTCCAAATGGAGGAAGAATCCACATACACACACAAGCATGCATCATATTAGATGTTTTGTGTGCAATAAGGTTGGTCACAAGGCTGCAATATGCTATCATAATCCTATGCATGTAAAACCCAAAATTAAGCAGATTTGGGTTCCCAAGGGTACTAACAAAGTATGACCCATGCAGGTATGGGTACCAAAATGAAAGTTTAATATTACCACAGGAACAAAGCTCCATAATCACAACCTGGTATCTGGACAGTGGATGCTCAAGGAACATGACTAGGAACAAAGCCCTTATGTCTAACTACATAGAGAAGGAGGGTCCTTCAGTCATCTTTGGAGACAATGGCTCTGGCAAGACAAGAGGATATGGCTCAGCTGGGAATGGTACAGTGTCCTTCAGTAAAGTAGCCTATGTGGAAGGACTACAATATAATCTTCTAAGCATAAGCCAACTCCACGACAAGGGTCATCAAGTCACGTTCCTCAACAATCAATGTTAAGTCATAGATCTGAAGACATCCACCATAAAGCTGACCGGAACAAGAGAAGGAAATTTCTACACTGTAAATCTTGGTCAACTAAGTTCAGACGAGACAATATGCTTTCTGGCTAAAGCATGTGAAGAAATGAGCTGGCTATGGCATAGAAGACTGTTTCATCTCAACTTCAAAAGCATGTCTAAACTAGCCTCAAAAGATCTAGTTGCAGGGTTACCCAAGTTCAGCTTTGTTAAAGAAATGCCGTGCAATGCTTGTCAGCTTGAAAAGCAGACTAGAAGTTCATTTAAGAGCAAAACTGTCAACTCAATTGACAAGCCCCTGTAGCTGCTTCACATAGATCTATTTGGGCCAATTCCAACAACAAGTCTTAGAGGGAAGAGATACTCACTAGTCATAGTGGATGATTACACCAGATTCGCATGAGTGTTCTTTCTAACCTCAAAAGATGAAATAAGCTCCCAACTAATCAAGATGTTCAGACTAGTGAAGAACGAGAAAGGGGAGAAAATCAAGGCTATATGGAGTGATCATGGCAGAGAATTCGACTTCTCTGAGATGGACCAGTTCTGCACAGACAATGGAATCAGTCACAACTTCTCAGCTCCACGAATTCCTCAACAAAATAGAGTAGCTGAGAGAAAGAACAGAACGTTGATAGAGGTTGGAAGAACTCTACTACTAAGAAGACATCCGCTCAATATACCGCAGGTAAGTCATCAACACTGCATGCTACACTCAGAACAGATCGCTGATACACTCTACGATTAAGAAGACTCCCTACGAACTGTGGAAAGGAAGAAAGCCAAATGTCAGCTACTTCCATGTATTCGGCTGTGCATGCTATATTCTCAACAGTGGGAAGTAGTATCTGACAAAGTTCCAACCCAAGTCAAGCGAAGGCATCTTTCTCAGATATGCCACAGACAGTAAGGCCTATAGAGTGTTCAACAAAAAGACACTGAGTGTTGAAGTCTCGATCCACATCATCTTTGATGAAATAGACTTGGACAAAATAGTGTCTCAAGACACTATGGACGACAGTTCAGACACTATGAACGAGGTAGTCGAGCTCAACACCACGATCGTAGTTCCAGAAAATGAAATCGTTGAGCAAGGAAATGATCTTGAAGATCTCAGACAAGAAGGCATCAAGACAGATGTTCCAACAGGAAATAGATGCGCAAGAGATTACACTCAAGACTTAATCATTGGAGACCGAAATGAAAGAGTCAAAACAAGAGCTGCCACCCAAAATGAGTGTTTCTATTTGAGCTTTCTGTCACAAATAGAACCCAAGAAGATAGAAGAGGCTATAGAAGACTCTAGCTGGATAGAAGCCATGCAGGAAGAACTAAATCAGTTTGAAAGAATCAAAGTATAGAGATTAGTTCCAAGACTAAAGAGTCATCCTGTCATTGGAACCAAGTGGGTCTTCAGAAACAAGATGGATGAAGATGGAGTAATAACCAGGACTAAGGCAAGACTAGTGGCCAAGGATTACTCTCAGGAAGAAGGAATTGACTACGATGAGACCTTTGCACCTATTGCCAGACTAGAAGCCATCAGAATATTCATTGCCTTTGCTACTCACATGAAATTCAAAGTCTTTCAGATGGATGTCAAAAGTGCATTCCTGAATGGTGAACTTCAAGAAGAAGTATATGTAGAGCAACCTCCAGGTTTCATCAATCTATCTCTTTCTAATTATGTTTATAGATTAGACAAAGCCTTATATGGTCTTAAACAAGCACCTAGAGAATGGTATGAAACACTAACTAACTTTCTTATTGAAAATGGGTTCACTAGAGGTAGAGTAGATACCACATTATTTCTTAGAAAGCATAAAGACAAAGTCTTATTAGTTCAAATAAATGTTGATGACATTATCTTTGGCTCTACTGATGAAAAATTATGTAAGAGATTTGCCAAGCTTTGCAGAGCAAGTTTGAAATGAGCATGATGGGTGAGCTGAACTTCTTCCTTGGACTGCAAGTAAAGCAGACTGATGAATGAATCTTTATAAACCAAACCAAGTATATTAAAGACTTACTTAAAAAGTATGGCAAGGAATCAGCCTCTCCCATGAAAACCCCAATTGCTCCAACAACCAAACTTGACAAAGATGAAAAAGGTAAAAGTATTGATATAACTCAATACAGAGGTATGATAGGCTCTCCTTCTATATCTAACTGCCAGTAGACCAGACATAATGTTTGAACCATGCATATGTGCTAGATTTCAAGCTAATCCTAAGGAATCACACTTAACTGCTGTAAAAAAGATTTTTAGGTACCTCAAAGGCACATCTCACTTGGGGATTTGGTATCCCAAGGAGTCCTCATTTGAACTAACAGGATATATAGATGCTGACTTTGCAGGTTACAAAATAGACAGAAAAAGTACCAGTGGCACTTCCGTCAAACTTCTAGAAGCAGTGACTTGTGTCTGGTTTAGCAAGAAGCAAAACTCAGTATTCACTTCAACCGCAGGTTGAATACATTGTTCTTTGGTAGCTGTTGTGCTCAAATCTTATGGATAAAAAATCAGCTAGCAGATTATGGGTTTGAATTCAAATCTATACCTGTTCACTGTGATAACACAAGTGCCATAGCAATAACACATAATCCTATCATGCATTCTAGGACTAAGAATATAGAAATAAGGTATCATTTCAGTAGAGATCATGTGCAAAATGGAACCATATCTTAACAATATATTCCTAGTGAAAATTAACTTGCTAATGTATTTACAAAGCCTCTAGATGAATCCAGATTTAATAAACTAATAAGTGATCTAGGAATGCTAAATTTACAACCATAAAATCTATGCTCTAGTTTGTGCTAACCATGCAGATATATATGACCAAAGGAAGTCCACGATTATAGAGCTATAGTGATATGAAACTCCACGATTATAGAGCTGCAGTGATATGAAAGACCACGATCGTAGAGCTCCACCAACAGAACAAAGGAGCATCCTATGATGACAAAGTTCAACAAATCAAAGCAATCTCTCTGTCAAACACCTCAGGGACAAACCTAACCCTTGATTCACTCTAAGAGGTTGGCCCTTCCTGAGCTACCTTAACTTGAGAGAATTGTTAAGTCAAAAGTTCATCACATGGACCAGAGCAGACTCAGCAATGGCCTCAACGATCGCAGTGCAGACTCGACGATCGTAGTGCAGACTCAATGATCATAAAGACTACCTCAACGACTGTAAAGACTACCTCAACGATCGTAGTCTTTCGAAGGAATACACTAGCTCAGAAGGAGCTAAGGGCAATTCAGTACATTCCAAATCAGTTAAGTTCGTGGAGCCAAACAGAATTTGACACATGTCCCACTAAGCAAATGGAGAGAAGGAAGTTATAAGTATAGTTTGAAAATACCTTTTTGAAATCAGAAGTTCAAAAAGCTCATCTCTCTCTACAAGAAGAAACACTAGCTTTCTGAAAATCTCAATCAACCATTCTCAGAAATCAATGGCTGCTTCAAATGTCATATATGGTTACTAACTCTGTTTCGATGAGTTCAAGACAACTGATCCCAAATTTCACAAAACTTTATCTTTGATAAAGAAAGCTGGTCTTGAAGAGGCTTTGGGTACAAGAACATGGATATACCTAAGCTGATAAAGGAGTTCTACAAAAATGGAACATTTGAGAAAGATGCCATCACCACAAGGGTCAAAGACGTGGGTATTAAACTCAAGGCTGAGGATATAAACCTAGCCCTAGGTTTCAAATCGAAATGATTTCCATTCATAGAGGGCATCGATTTTCATGAAGGCTTAAAGAAGATGCATCACAAGAAGTTTCCGACTGTCAAAGGGTACAAAAAGAAAGAGTTCCCCCAAAGGTATGAATATTTGGCCGACATTGTTGGGAAATGCATATGCTGCAAGAGATCTGGCCATGACTCTGTGAACAAAGTGCAGCTTAAGCTCATGACAACAATCAGTTATGGGATTCAAATAAACTATGGAGCCCTACTACTCGAATGGATTAGGAAATGGATACTCAGTTCGAAGAAGTCAAAGAGCTCTAGAAAGATGCTCTATGGATGATTTATAAGTATCATCCTATAGTCAACATTGGGAGATAAGATTGGGGATGATGAAGGAGAATCTATCAATCCGAACAGAAGAATGACCCAGCAACTATTTGAGAACTGGAAAAGAAATCCAACAAAAAATGCAAGGATGATGTCTGAATCCAGTGGAAGAACTGGTGATGCAAAGGAGTCCGGGATTCTAGGAAATATGTCAGTTGTAAAGGAGACTGAAGAAGAAGAAGAAATCAACAAGGAAGAACCCATTGCCTTAGTCAGAAAAAGCAAGGGGAAAAGAAAATTGAAGGCTCAAATGGTAGAGGAACCTCAAGTTTCAACCACTGATGTACCTCAAGAGTGTTCTGGCATTGAAACTCTGATGAACTTGAGAAGGAAAGAACATCAGGCTTAGGAAGATGAAGACAGAGCTACCATCTCTTAGCTGCTTAAAAAGAGAAAACACAGTCACAAGACAAAGAAGCCCTCTGTCTCTTCGATCGTAGAGTTTCTACCGATCGTAGAGACTAGACTGGACACCATTACCAAAGAAAATGGTGCAACAACTTCTCAAGCTGATCAACCATTTAGAGCTGAAGCTAAAGAAAGTGTTGAGGCTGTGGCTCAGCCTAGGAAGCCAAGAAGAAAACTGGTCAAGAAGTACATCCTTGTAAATGAAGGAGTGCTAAAAGAAGAAGACATAAAAATATCTGCTGAGAAAGGATTACCCGAAGCTGAGAAGGGGCCATCCAAAGCAAGTCAGAAGAACACAACTCAAATTAAGGGGGAACTGCCTGAAGTTCTTGTTCTAGAGAATGCTCCAGCTAAGTGGGAGCTATTTGAAATGAAAATAGATGATCAAGTTGAGGGGGAGCCTAATGATGTCCCTATGTCAGAAGAAGCTACACCTGAGGAGGAACTGCCAAGAGATCATCATGAATCTCCCTCAGTCCCTCAAGAGATTCTAGCTTCAAAAACTGTAGAAATGAAAAGAAGTGAAGCTTTGGAGGTTGAGAGAACAGAAGAGAAAAGAAGTCCAGTGGAAGTAATTGATGTAGTGGTATCTTTACAACAAAACAGAGAAGAAGAAGAAGATGATGAAGTTGAGATTATAGGTGTGGGCTATGATGGTTATAGGAGAGCCAACTACAATCAACTGTTCTCTTATCTACCCATGATGCCCTTTCATAGAGCCCAAATTCTCAACTATTGGGATCACATGTTCTGGACCTTCAATGCCTATCTAGCAATCTCGGTGCTAGCTCATGGATTTCCAGGCAACCTCAACTTTACCTAAAAGCTGATCACCAATGGCTCTTCTTCAGAAAATGAGCATGAGGTACAGACTATTACCATCTATTTCAGGGTTAATTACTGTCCACCATCATTTTTCAACCAATTCTATGAATTACCAAGATGGTTGGAAGTGATTCATCATCCACTCAATCAATTCCCAGTTACAGAATCCCAACATTCTATAATTGATGAACCAAATGTGCCTAACTTTATTTTGATACAATCTCCTATCATCTCTCACTCTACGATTACTGATCTAAGCCCAATCGTAGAGTCACATGCTCAAGTCGTAGAGTCACCTCCTCCTGAAGCTCAAACACCAGCCCCTCCATCAGATATCCCTTCCTCGTCCTCTAATGAATATTTCAACCTTGACCTTGCTCTCTACACTTAGCAAGATCAATACACGAGAGCCCCTCCTCCAAATAGTTCATAACTCCTTGAGCTCATATCAGATCTTCCCACCAAAACAGAGTTGTCAGTAGCATCCAAGAAAGTGACCAAGGACATAGAAGACAGTCTTGAAGTTCATTCTGAACTTGTTCATATGAGGCTGACTAATATGATCAATGCTGCCAATGCTCTCCCAAGCATCCTATGTTCTGAGCTCACAAAGAAGCTTAGGGAGATCATAAAGGAGATGCTTCAGAGCATAAATGAACGGGATCAAATCCACTTTCAAGATACTAAGAAACAGATGGATGATGTTCTCATTTTACAGAATACTCAAAAATCCCATAACAACCTTATGATGGAAAGCCTCACGAGTCTACGAACTGCAATGAAAGAATTCCAAGGAATTTCTATGGGCCAAATGAAGCAGACTGAAAATGTCCTGGACATTCTCCAAAGAAGGGAAGCTCGATCTAATTCTCTAATTAAAGAGAACCGTGAAGACATTGCTCAATCCCAGAATTAGCTCAACGAACTTGTCCAAGGCATAACTCGCCTATCTGAAGACATTTGAGCCCTTGATGCTGACATAAAGTGGGAGAATAAAGGGAAAGGAGAAAAAGGCAAGGGCAGAAGCAGAGGCACATTCATCGCTCAATCATCGAGGAGTCCTCCTACAAGACAGCCTCACCATCAGACTCCACGATCTGGACATCAGACTCCACGATCTGATGTGCATAAATTTTAATGGCACAACCACTAAGGAGTCAAGGGCCTCCTCCCAACTCACAAGAGGTGACCACCACATGCCTAAGAATGCTAATTGGAGATCCTGCATTCATGAATAGGCACGATCATCATGAAAGACTAAGTCAAAGCGAGCTGGAAGATATAGCATGGAGAGACGAAATGAGTAGGAAAAGAAGAGCTGAGGAGTATGCAAATCCTCCAAGAAACAAAATGCAAAAAAAATAGAGTAAGTTGAAACTCAATTCTTATTAAAGTAAGGATTAATTATAATATCTATTTTTATAAACATCAATAAATTCATGTTATTCTCTAGAAATTTTAGTTTCTCACTGAAACACTAAGTTATATTTACTTTATAGAAAATGCATCTAGAAATTGATAATCATGACACAAATCTCCTTGGTTATGTCAACATCAAATAGGAGGAGATTGTTGGGAGATTGCATATTTAAATTTGATGTTGAAAGTAAATATTCATGATTATATGTAAAGTCCTTCAAGGAATATATGTACAAGGACTTAGTGGTAGATCAAATTTGTTAGGTTGATCTAAGCTTTTAATGTTTATCATTCTGTAAATGAATGTATAGATAAAGAGATCAAAGCTTTTAGGTTGATCTATGCCTTGAGATGTAATAGATAGGCTTCAACAGAATCATGGTCTATCGAGCTGATCAAGAGATTGCAGAAGCCAAGGCAGAATCGTAGGGCATCAAGAATCGTAGTGTGTCTGCCTTGAAGGGCCTCTCCTGAAATCGTAGAGTGGTCCAAACGTTTGCCACGCCAACTCAGAGATCGTAGTGTGCTCTCGGAAACGTAGAGTCTGTAAGACTAGCAAGTGAAAATCGTAGTGTGCTATTCCTTAAGAGAAATTGTAGTGTTCTCATTTGCTAAGTATCAGATCAAGCACCAAGGTGGCAAGACACCACGATCAGAATCATAGAGCATCATCTGTCCGTGTCAAAAGCATCGAGCCTTGCCCATTTATTTAAGGATAAATCCCAACAAATGTGGAATGGATTATAAACGTTGAAGTTCTCGGTAGTCCCAATGACACAAAAGATATCCTTAGTATACAACAAAGAAATGTATTGAAGAAGCTAAAGAAAGTACTATGGGTCAGCAAAAAACACCTTTTTAGGTGTTAGGTGAGATAGCAGTCTGCTGTGTCTATGGGCTAGACTGCTAATCAGAAGACGTGCAGAAAGTCTCCATCAAAGCTCAGAAATGTCAAACGCATTTAATGCTTCAACAAATGTCTTCAACGGATACATTTCAAAGACCACATATATGCAAAACATCAGCAGATGATTCAACTAAGCAAGCATTGAACAAAAATGCTGAAGAACACTCAACACTCAACTCTACGATCTGAAAAGAGAAAGCTTGCTCAGCTACTTAGTTCTTTCAAACAGGAGCTTAACGGCAACTGAGTAGCTCCATTCAAGAACTCATCAACTTCTATCAAGTGAAGTAAGAAGTTCCAAGTCAGAAGGACTTGAAGAGTTCTAAGTGAACTGTGAAGAACCAAGTCTGCTGGACTTGAAGAGTTCAAAAGTGAACTGAAAAGTACGAAGACTGCTGGTCTTGAAGGAATCTATGAGATTCAGAAAGTGTAAAAGATATCCTTAGTGGATTTCCTACTCGAGGAGTAGAAGAGTGGACTAAGAGCTTTAAGTGCTCTGAACCATTTAAAATTATTGTGTCTCTTACATTCTTTCTATAACTACCATAACTGTTATAATTGCCTCACTCTCATTAACTCACTAAATCTTTAAGGGAGAATAAACACATCTTAATTCCGCTGTGTTTGAATCATTATCAAAACTAACAAAGTATTTCGAAAAGAATTTAAAATATCTATTCAACCCCCCTTCTAGATACCTATTGTGCCTCTAGGAACTAACACCCATCTTAGAGTTGCATGGCTTAACCACTGATGCTCCCCAAGAGAGTTCGGGCACTAAAATTTTAAGGTGAATTTTCAAAACGCCTTTTCAGACTGTATTTGTAACTTCCCTCCACACGATCTGCATAGTGGGACACGTGTCGAGTTCTGCCGGGCACCATGATTTTAAATAGTGTGGAAAATACTGATCTGCCCTTAGTTCCCCCTGAGCTAATGTATCCTTTGGGAAGATTACGATCGTCGAGGCTGCTCTATGATTATTGAGTTTGCTGCTGATCATACTCTACGATTATTGTCTGGCATGTTTCTTGTTATGAGCTCTGACTTAGTATTCCTTCTAGGTTATTAAGGTAGCTCAGGAAGGGCCAACCTCTTAGATTGAACTAAGGGTCAGGTTTGTCCCTAAGGCACTTATCAGAAGGACTGTATATACTTGGTGGTAAGAATGTCATCACGATAGATTTTTTGTCAAAGTTTGTTCACCATCATTGGACATACTTGATGTTGGCATTTGTCAGTGGAAGAGGGTGAGGTGCTTTCAGCTATGTCAATTGTATGTTCAGGAGAGTGTATTGAGAAGTATTGCAATCGTAGAGTTAGTATGCTTATACTCTACGATTGGAATGTTGATTGTGGGGAAACTCAATTTGAGATGGTGAGACTTGATGGTCAGTCTTAGAGTTTAGGAACTCTATGACCAGGAGTAAGGATTCATTTGATACATCAGCCACAGAGTTTTGGGACTCTGTTTCTGGGAGAGGACTTGTTTGGATAACCCCGAGTTTCATTTCAGGAATCATTGAAGCTTATCTAAATTCCTGAAGACCGATAGGTGGATAGTTCATCATGCAACATTGTCTGGTGAAGCACCTTTCATGTAAATAACTTAAGATGGGCAACTAATGGCCAATCTCTATAGAATGGTCATCAGAGATGCAAGGAGTGTTGAACTCTTATCTGAGCTCATCTTTGAGTCTAGCAATGAATTTTACTTCTACTTCTTTTTAAGCTTCTTCATCATGATCTTCATATCCTCAGTCATTCTTGCCTTTGCATCAGGTTCAGCTGTCTTTAGTGTTTGAGAGTTTTGAAGGATTTAGCTTCAATGTGTTCCTCCTCAGTTTTGTTATTATTGGGCTTTAGCATACTGTGGCTCACTTATAGTTAATACCTCCGTCTTAGAAGTAGATGGGCTAACTTCTGCATATAGATCCTTACAAGGTCACTTTTGTACTTCTCCTTCTAGCTGGAATCTTCTGAACTGATCTGGTATTTTCATGATTAAATCAGTTTCATTGGATTCGTAAAGTACTTTTGAACTGGTTACTTCACGATTTGCTGATCAGTTACTACGAACGTAGGTTTTATTATTCAGACTTCCAGGATGTTCCCTTTGGAATGATATGCTTTGCATGGATACAACCAGTAGAACTCTTTTGTCTTGTCATGCAATGGCCGTTGCAGCATCCACCTCTGATGGTTTGGCAAGTCTGGACTCTTCGATCGAGATGAGTGAAGACTTCTTTGATTAATGGCTACGTTTTCCCTTCTAATGCAGATGGTTGAATCCTTGTAATCAAAGATATCTGCTTTGGTATTTCTTATGTGATTATATAGACCAAGTACCTGCAGGTTAGGTAAATTTCTATTTTTGGTACCCCTGATTGTTTGGGTCCTGCTGGATTAGTTTTCTCAAAAACCCAATTCCTCATATGTATATATCAGATTTAGATATGATATTTATGATGTATGATGATGAGTGTGTGAATGATAAAGCTTTTTAATATGACACTCCTTTACTATGATTGTTTCACCCTTTGCTTGGTTATGTTCACTGATTTTGAATGTTCTTAGAGTAGGAATCAACTCTACTGCTTATTTGTATCTGGTTGATTCATGGAGATGATTAGTTTCTAAGAATCCTCAAGATGCTCCTTGTGACACCCCCAAATCCGGGTACTTCAATTCCCACAGGATTTGGTGTTCACTGTCCAAACATCATGTATCTATCTACCCATAATAAATGAAAAAAAACATAAATAGATAGAAATAAATCCTCTCCTTATGGAGTTACAATATCTGAATATAAATACGTCAATCCCAGGTCATACTAACCTTAAATCTCAAATACGGAAACATAAACAAATATTAAGTCTTACACAATTTAAACATAAGTCTGAAACATAACATAACATAACAAATAAACAACAAGTTTTCATAACTTGTTAATCTTGCCCTTGCCTTTGCTAGTAGAAGGCTCGTCGGACCTTTCGTTCTTAACTGCAATGTTATTATTACGCAAGAGTGAGCACGATTGTCCACAAGTATAATAATATAGCAATAAAATAATAACATGCGAATGAATCAAAGACTTCTGAAATAAGAAAACTCGGCTTTTGAATCAAGAATGAATAACAAGAATCAAAAGAACTTCTGACGGTCATAAGACCTTGAACTACGTGCTAGGTTGTCAAGTGTTTATACTTAAAACCTTTAATAGTCATAAGACTATGGACTCTTCTTCTCGTACTTAGGGGGATCAACACTTAGTACCATACTGTGCACAATATCTTAATGCTAAAGCATAATTAATCCCCTATAACAGGGTTGTTCATCTCAGTTTGACATTAGAGTCTGCACCAAAGGAAGTTTGGTTTGGATAAGCTCAACAATGGTTCTAAAATTTAGAACGTTCATCAACTATGGACTAGTCGAATCAATAAGGGTTCGCTAGTCTTACAAGGTTCAACAATAATTGATATTCAATTTGAATAATAAAGTTCAAGATGTATACAATCGAATAAGTATCAGTATAACAGAATCATGCTTTTAAAGAATGATAACATCTAATATGAAATCTTGACTTGAACAATAATAAACAAGATAGAATAAGGAACTTGCTTTATGTAAAGAAACAAGGTTTAGGAACTTGCCTTGTGCGTAGGCTAAACGATTACTACTCCCGTTCACCAGAAGTCCTACACACATACCATATGTATTCACGACATTCATTAGTTACATTTTCACTTAATTATTTAATATAACTCCACTCTATTTAACAAATCATTACCCTCCTAATTTAATTACTTAATTAAATTAGAATATTTTCATTCCCTTACTATTATTACACTCGAATAAATTATTTCAAAATAATTTCTATCGAATATTTATTTTATTCCATAAATATCTCAATTAAAATATTCATTTTATTTGATAAATATTTTAATATAATTTTCATTGAATATTTATTTTATTCCATAAATATCTCAATTAAAATATTCATTCTATTTAATAAATATTTTAATATAATTTTTTATGAATATTTATTTTATTCCATATATATCTCAATTAAAATATTCATTTTATTTGATAAATATTTTAATATAATTTTCATCGAATATTTATTTTATTCCATAAATATCTCAATTAAAATATTTATTTTATTTGATAAATATTTTAATATAATTTTCATCGAATAATTATTTTATTCCATAAATATTTCAACTAAAATATTCATTTTATTTGATAAATATTTTAATTAATTATTTTTATTTATTTTTATTTATTTTTTTATTTTTGATATTAATTTTTTTTTTTTGATCACGAAGGGTAATTTAGTTTGGTAACACTTTTCTTTGCGGGGTTACCCAGACTCATTTTCTGCAGTTTGCGAACATAACAAGGCCAATTTAGGCCAAAAAAAATCTCACACAAGTTAACACAGAACAACCCAATAAATTCCAAATTAAACCAACATGGTGAATTTTAATGCTACCCATGAAGTATAAACTTCACAAAAATATCACACAAAGGCTATAACATGATTTTAACACTTTAATTCACGTAATTACACAATTTACAACATTTAATTTCACTGTTTTTCATATTTTATAAAGTTTTGATGAAAAATATGAATTTTAACACTACAGATTCGTTAATTCACCGAATCCATCAGTTTAAGTTCTATTTTATTCGTTTCAACATACATAAGCATATTCAAGTATCAATTTTGATACAAACATATGATTAAAGCATTTAATTTGTACGTAAGGGCCATATGGGCCATATATACACCTTTTATACTCTGTAACTTCACAAAACTCAATTAACACATAATTACATGATTTTAATCATTGTGATTCATGTATACATGATATATAATATGTTATGAACAATTTATAATACATATATAGACATATAATCAAAAATTGTCAAATTTCCCATTCACGGAGAACTTTTAAAATACGTAATAGAAAAACTATAACTTTTCAAAATTCTAATTTATATATGCTTTCGTGGATCAATTAATTTAAAACAGACATAAATCACATACAATTGAGTTATGTATGCTAATAGACATCTAACATTAAGTAATAAACAATAATTCAGGAAATCCCATTGTCAGATAACTCAGTTGGGAGAAAATATAATACGTGAAATATAAAACTTAGATTAGGGTTTACCGTTGCTTTCTCTGTTTGAAGGTGATACAAACTTGAATTCTCCAATTCCTCTCAAATAAATTCTCTCAATTTTCTCTATAGAATTTCTCTGATGAAAGTAGGAACTTATATGACGTATGATATAAGATATAAGTATAATACGTATAATATATAATGGGCGAGTTAGTGGCGTCAGTTAATCCGTAATGGGTTAACTGGTGCAACTCCCCTTAGGGCCTTATTTGGCTAAACTTTATTCTCCCTTTCCATTTATTTTAATTAACTCTTATTATATAGTTAATGGTCACACATCTAATTAATCAATTAATTTTATTTAATTGAATTAAATAAAATAGAATAAAATCACATAAATTCACATAGTCACATAATTAAAATTCTTATTTATTAATTATGTTAATTTATTAAATGTCTAATTAATTATTAAATTAATTAGAATAACATTATGCTTATTAATTAATTTATTTAATCAAATAAGCTCAATTAAATACATACTTTGAATATAAAATTCTCCACATTAATTTAATCAATGTAACACATATAATTAAATTAATCTACCACAATTTCATCAATTAATTATTTAACCCAATAATTAAATCATCAAAAAATATTTATTTAATTTAATAAATATTCAAATTAAATTACAAATATCTCATTTGTCACACTCCTCTAGTGTTGATCATACTCTATATTTTATAAAAAACACAAAACATTAGTTTTGTATATATTTACATGCATACCAATCCTTCAGTAGGAGTTAATCCACTTAAGCTTAGTTGGTTTTAGATTAACTTACGACATACTCCATACTTCTTTCAAGATACTATCTTCAAGCTGAACTTTGGGTGGAGAGAGAGTTAATTGATAATTAACTTTCCAACCTTAATGTACTCTCTCTCTTCCCTTTTTCATTAAGAGTATGGTCTCTTGGTAGAATATTGAAGTAGTACATAAGGTGATGCTGCATAATGTTCATGTGTGTGATAATGAAGAATCGTACCTTTACACTGTCAGTTTCTTGACAGTCGTTTGTCTTGCTAGAATGACGTTGAGAATTGTTGTGCAAATCTTTAAATTCATTGCTGACAACTTGTTGCTTCATTTGACCTTAGATCAATCAGGCATCGTCTTGGAGTTGATAACGTAAGAAAGTCTTGGCAGCTTTAGTTCTTTGATAATCTTGAGTCTCAAGGATCAGATCCAACTGATTAGCCAAGTACACATTGAACAAAATTTTCTTTCTTCTCTTGGATATATATTTCTCTGCATGTATAGGCCTTTCTTGACTTTCCATTACTAGTCTGCAGACTGCTGATTTTCTTTGGACATGGATTGGTCTTGTTGTTATATTAATTTAGAACTGGAACCAATCTAAGCAGCTTCAGGTGAATATGCAAATTTACATGTACACATAATTTTCAACATGTGAGTTCATCAGTAATCACAAGAGACTTACTACTAAACTAATTTTAGAATATGGTTTGTGCCTAGGATCATACTCAAAGCGTTAGCTTTAAGAATGTAATATGAGGACCTGCTTTGATACCAATTGTTAGTTCCCAGAAGGCACACAATAGATCTAGAAGGGGGTTGAATATATCCTTTTTAATTTTAAAAATCTTTTCCATTTTTGTTTACATTGCTGAGTAAATAACAGATGACAAATTTAAGAATTATTTCAAACACATCAGAATAAGTTAAGGTTCCCCTTCATTGATGTTATGTTAACCATTTTTCTGGAGTTAGTTTAGATGTAAGTAGTTATCATATTAACATCAGTTATAGATTCATAATGTAAATGACAGAATGTAAAAGACACAAGGGATTTTAAGTAGTTCAGAGACTCAAGCTCCTAATCCACTCTTCTACTTCAACAAACATGGATTCCACTAAGGAAGTCTTTACATCACTGAATCACTAAGATTCCTACAAGGCCAGCAGCCTTGGAACTCTTGTTCACTAAGAACTCTTCAAGTCCAGTAGACTTGGAACTTCAGTTCACTAAGAACTCTTTAAGGCCTGCAGCCTTGGAACTCAGTTTAGTCCTTTGGACAAGGACCCTTTTGGCCTTAGCTTATTCTTGTTGTTGTTGTTGGTGGTGGTGGTGCTGAGCTGCCAAGATGACTTTAAGCTTGTTCATCCTTGATACTTGGCAGCTTGTTGTGATCCTCTTTGGATTCTGCATCGAGACTGGATCACCATTGGGCAAACTGCTAAGTTGTTCATGAAGCTCGATCTCTTTGAGTACTAATTAGCAGTTTTCCACTACTTCATTGGTGCAGCTGATCTTGTGGTTGGTCCTTTTCTGATCTCAGCTTGCACTTCTTCACCACATGAACTTTGCTAAGTCTTTGCATCTTTGGTAGACTTCGTCTGACACTTAACATCCTCTGAACCATGGTTGTCTTGTGTACAGATTTGGTTTTGTATCTGTTCTTCTTCAGCTCTTGATGGTTCATGGTGACTTTTAGACTGGCTCTATGAATCTTTTCTATGATCTGTTAATCTTTTGAATGCTATTTTCTTGGCCTTCTCGGCTCTAAGCTTAGCTGCCATTTTCAATGGCATTCTCATAGTTATTGAGTGAAGTCTTTTTCTATTAAAGCTCTTCTCTTATCTTGCTTTACTTCTACTTTCGTAGTCTCATTGCCACTGAGACTTATTTTGATTTTTCTCTGTAGAACTCGTAGAGTCAACAACTTGTCAATGACCAACAACTTCTTCTTTTAAGCTTCACCTGTTAAATAGCCTTTCAGAAGCTTGCTGTTGGATTATAGCTGTTGGAAGTTATTTGAATTGATTCGCAGATCTCGAGTTATTTGGTGCAGACTGAAAATGTGACATGACATCCCCTTTTTTACTTTTCTGACACTGCAGTCTAGTATTTCACCTACCACATCAAAAATGTCACTTTAACGTGTCAGGCTGGTAGTCACCTTTATTACTTCTTTCTAATTCCTCGATTAGAACATCAGGAGTTGTACTTATGCATCGATGCATTCAATACCCAACGTTCGAATGTCAGTCTTTGCATTGAGACGTTGTCAAGGCTTCAATACTCAGATGACTGAACTCTACGATTCTGATGCAGAAGACTGAACTCTACGATTCTTAGAGTGTAATCTGAATTTGCAATGCAAAACCTCTCTTCCTTTACTCTAGCAGTGCTTCAATACTTTTGCGTTCCTTGACTTGCATTAGACATTGATTGTGACAACCCGAGAATTTAGAAAATTTTTAATAATTAATTTTGGGTTCAAAATTAGAACCTAGACAGAAAATAAGTGTATGCGTTTGATATTTTTAAGATAGAATTTTGAGGATTTAAAAATTCTGTGAATGATTTAGGTGAATTATTCAGGATTAAGGAAATACGTGAATATGGTTATGTATGTGTACAAAATGTGGTTAAGGGTTAATAAACCCTAATATTATATTAAGAACATCAACGTTCAATTAGAAAATTCTTAGCGTTTGACAAGAAACCCTAAAATCGGTTCTGGAAACCCTAATTTCAGTTTCGGGAATCCGAAATCCTAATTCGAGAATTTAAAACCCTAATATGGGAACTTAAAGGATAATTATAATTCTTAAGTGATATTAATTATAATCTTAATTAGTGTAAAGCTTAATTATTTAGGAAACCCTAATTTCAAATTAGAAAACCCTAATTTCGGGATTTGAAACCCTAATTTTATAATTAGGGAAAACCTATGTGTTAATTTAATAATGGTAATGTTAATTAGGAAATATGAATCTTAAATTTCAAGTTATGAGTAATTAGAAAACCCTAATTACGAAATCTAATTTATAAATTAGAAATATTATTGTTATAATTAAAACCCTAATTCGTGGTTTATAAACTATAATGACCATTTTGACCCTAATTGCTTAATTAGCAATTTTAATTAGGAAATACTAATCCTAATTAGCAAGATTTAAATTATGATTAAGAAATTTTAATATAATTAGAAAATTATAATTATAATTTTGAAATATTAAATTTCTATTTTTGGAAACCTAAATTTTTAAAACATAATTTTTAAAATCCTAGAAAATTAAACCCTAAAGGGTCCAAACCCTAAACACTAACGGTTTGGTCAATGTCCAAAATGCCCTTAAAATGGATTGCATAAAGACTAAAATGCCCTTAATGCATTATTATTAGGTTGTTTATAGATCTAACCCTAAAGAAGTTGGTGAACCACTCCTAGCCCTAGCTTATGACTTATTGTCCAACACTCAGCAGCTATATCAGCTCCATGCATTGAATCAAATTCATAAACCAAATAAAATAAGAGAAAGTCTCTTACTTTACTTGACATGCTTGCTAACTTCCTTCTTTCTCTAAAAATTCGGGAGCAAGACTGATATAGACTGATAAGATAAGCCATGACCATATCCCAGCTTACTAAGAACAAATTCAAAGGACTAGAATCAAAGATCAAAGTTTTAAAGGTATAAAACCCTAATTTTTGAAATCATTAGATCTGATGTTAGATGTTGTAATTTGTTGGTTAAAGTTGTGTAATAGGGTGTCTTTTAATGTTCTGGGTTGTTGGATCATGGATCCATAACACTTAGATGCACGATTGATGTTTTGAAAAATCTGGAAAACTGAAAAATTATGACCTGATAGTCGAATGTCAGAGCCTTTAAATCTTTATTTGTTATATGTTTTATGTGTTTTATGTTTTGAATCTGTTCTATGTCATGAGGACTGTGATCTGAAACTAGAATCATGGTCGGATCAAGTTTAGATCGTCGGTTTTGCTCGGTCAAACGTCGTTGACCGTTCACAGAAATCCAAATCTGGGCAACCCAGAATTTCCAGATGGCTTCTGACAAGTTTAGCTAGTCCTTGATCTTGCAGTTGTTTGTCATTTTGGCCAAGTTGTTGTTGTTTAGCTGTAGTCAGGTATGTGCTCTACACGTAAAAGTAATTATAACACCTAGAAGCATTACAGGAGCAAAGATAAGTAAGGTCAAATGTGAGTTGACCACCAGCCTGGGGACAAAATCTGGAAAACCCAGATTTTTCAAGAACAACCTCTGACCCTTACTTTGACCAGCCTTTTTATGTCATGTGTTATGTTATTATGATAATAAGTTGTTATATACATGATTCCTGACATGTTGACTACAAGATCCAACCACTGGATCACACATATCAAACACATAACGCAAATTGTAGGGATCAAAAATGGATACCTTAATTCTGAAAAATCCAGAATACGAAGAACAGCCTTGTCAGAATCTTTGGAGACCCAGATCTTACTGATATGTTGTTGTTTGGCCATGAAATGAGTTTGTGGTTGTAGTACTACATCAGTACTACAATCTTAACCGCATAAGCGTCCCAAAAATCAAAACGAACACTATTTTAATCATGGTCAAACGACCCATCTTGTTGTCTATGATGAAGATCAAGGCAGCTCGAAACGAAAGCCAAGAACACCTATATGGCGCCAGATGTCTCTGTCGCTATAGGCCCTTTTATGACAGTTTCTATTTATTTTAATTTTCGATTTTCTAAAATTAATTAAATAAATAGAAAAAATGGTTTTAATTATTAAAATACTTAATAAATTCGAGAAAATTTATTTTAAATTCGAAAAATAGTTTTTTATTTATTTTGAGTATATTTCATAAATATTTAATATTTTGGAATATAAATGGTATTTAATTTATTTAATTATAATATTAAATAAATTATTTAAAATGATTTAAATACATGAAAAATCATGAAAAATAATATTATGGTAAAAGAAAATATTTTAAGTTATTTTTAGTGACTTTTAATATTTTGTGATGAATTTCATTAATTAATTAATATTAATGATAATTAGTTTATTTAATAACAATATTAAATAAATTATGGAAAAATAGAATTAATGATTTATAAAATCATATATAAAATGATTTAAGTGTTACAAAAAATATTTTAAGTTACAAAATATAACTTTTGATATTTTGTCATGAAAATATTAATATTTTAATATTAAAAGTAATAATCGGATAATGGATTTAAGTGTTAAAAATACTTTGATATATTATAAATGTATTATAATATTATGACATGTATTTCATTAATATTTGATAATAAATAAATATTAATGATAATGAAATTATGAGGTGTTTAATTCATTTAAATATAATTTTAATGATTGAAAAATCAAGATAAATAGTAATAATTATTTAAAAATTATTACGAGCTTATGAAAAATATTTTGACTGTTAATAAAATTATCTGAGATAATTGTTAAGTCTTAGGCAGAGTTTAATTGAACTTAAACTCGAAATTTTGTCCGACTAGACCGTCGGGATGTTAGAATTTTGTCAGATTCAACTCGGACTTAAATAGTCTGACTTGATGTTAAGTTTTATGTGTTGAATAGACAGATAAGATTATGTGCTATGTGTTTAGGTTATTCTATATATATATAATAGTATTATATTGTGATGATATTATTCTAATATTGGAGATCTATATTACTAATATTAGGTCTTCGGATAAGGCGATATAAATTGCGTAAGCAGAATCAATGATTCGAGCAAGTTTGTTTTTACTTAACTCTACTAAGAGTTGTTTTATTCGGATAAGCTTATGGTTAATCATTGCTGGTTTCCATGAATTATACTCTGTACATATTGCATGTATAAGTCAGGTATGAAAGGCTGATAACCTTCATTACCAGTTGGTTCAGATATATTTGTTCATGTATAATACTTGTTCAGTCATAAATTTGTTCCTGCTAGTTCACAATTATATTGTAAGACCCCAAATAATTAATAAATGAAATTTAATTTCCTCTATTTATTATTTTGAAATAGTAAGGGTTGATTTGATTAATGTGGATAGTTATGGGTAAAATACGCAAGTATTTCAAACTAAGCAAGTGGTCGTGGAATATTCTTCTTTGTCGGGGAATATTAAATGCTGACAGTAGCGATCTTTTCATGGGCCCCATAACTGAAAGCGATTGGATGAAGAAAACGACAAAAATAAGTTGTTTAAAAATAACGACGTAGTTATTACTGATTATCTTTGTTAAAATACTCGATTGGTTTAAAACACAAGAGCTAGCGGTATTGCAACAATTATTGATTCTTACGTAAGAAGACACTACTCAATAATTATTACGGTGAATTCTTATTCGATATTTTATTTTATTGATTCAATAATTCTTTGCGTTGATATTTTATATTCTTTGTTGTTTCAATAATTGTCATTACACGGTATTTTTCATTATCGAAGCAATAATTCATATTATACGAATAATATTATTAGATAACATTATTGGCAATGTCTAGAAAGTTTACATCTAAGGAGAGGTTTGGTCACCTAATTGCTTGCGATGAGGAGAAATTCTTATTGGAAAGCCCCTCTTCCTAGAAGGCTATGCAGGTTGTCAATATTGTGATTCTATAATATTATTTGTGAATAATTAATTATTGATTCATATGATGAGGAAAATATTGATTTTATGTGGATATAGATGGAGAAAATTTTTAATGTGACAATTGTTGAAAATTGAAATTTTATCTTTTTCTAATAAAATAATTCATTTAAATATATTATTATATTTTAATAATATAATAATGATGATATTTTTACGATGAATGTGGGATATATGAGTATATGTGGAGAAGGAGTATTTTTGTTACCAAAAATATTTAAAGCATGTTTTATGCGTCGGTGGACCCCATTTCTTGACTGAAATTTGATTATAGCCTGTAAAATCGCCCGTTTGTGGATTTCGGTCAATTTCTATTTGGAATTTGGAAAAACTTTCTTCTGTAAAGTTGTAGAGAATTGAATTTCTTATAAAAAGTCGCGAGATTCGAATTTTCTGACAAAAGGGCTATTTATTATGAATTATTGAAGTTCTGAAGCTCCAAAATAATTAATTTTTGAAGTTTTAAATATTTTTTCTTTACAAAAAACGTTTTTTGCATGTGTGAGGCATGTGTTCAATTGCTGAATTTCAGATTCAAAGGTGTGCGTGAAGACTATATATATATATATATATATATATATATATATTAATATTTTAATAAATTTTTTGCTTTGGTGTTCTAAGCATTTTCCTATAAATAGGGTGCTTAGGTTAGAATTGAAAATCACACGTAAATTGAAGTTTTCTCTCTCTATATTATCGGCGTATTCTTGTGAGTATTTTGAGTATACTTTGAGTATTGCTATACGGTCAAGAAGTTCAAGTTATAGCCTATATCCGATTATTCCGGTTAAATCTTGTCTTTCCGAGGTAAGGGATATTATTTTTTTTCGTAATGATATTATTTCTTCAATATCATTATGCTGAAATATTGATCTAAAGTTTTTTTTTTTTTATCAAATTTGGAACTTTTGGTGTCAGAGTTACTATTCACGTATACGGCACTATTCACGTATACGACACTATTCACGAATACGACATTATTCATCGAAAAATGAAAATTTTCTCTTTTCATCTAAAATATCTATTGTGGATACTAGCTTTGATTGTATCCATGTTTTGATCATTCTTGAATTTTACACCACTATGATTATTTTTGAGGTATTTTTGGACATGGATAAAACAAAGTACGAATCCTTAATCCTTAATCCTTGTCATTTTGTTTCCTTTGGATTCGTTTCTTTAAAAATATTTTCATCATCCTCGGTCTTAAATGATGATATTATTGAATATCTTTGGCTGTAGTGCAAAGATGAATGATTTTGATGAATATCTTTGGCCCGTAGTGCAAATATGAGCAGTGTTTAGATGAACATGACCGGTGATGAATATCTTTGGCACAGTAGTGCAAAGATGAATATTTGATTCGGTATATATATTGATTGATGTTACTGAGGGGATAAAAGATAGAGCGATGAACTTTTAAATTCATACATAGAAGATAGTAGTTTGCATTTCTACTTAACTCTTCTAATGAATTATTATTTCATTGCGAATATTGATTTAAAACTTGTTGTCTATTATATTCTATTAGATTTTTTCTGTTGAAAACTAACGATAATTTGTTGTATATTATCTTAGTCATAATATTCTTTCTTTGGGCTAGATTGAGCTCACCTTTTCCTTTTTGTTCCATTTTTCTTCTCGGGAGGCGAGAATGTAGTGAGTCTGCAGTCTGGGGTATGGAATGATGGTTATAGAGAGAGTTGTTTAGTAGTCCTCACCATTTTTGTAAAATAATGTATCAATAAATGTGATGAGGATTTATTTGGGTATAGATATTGTCTAGAAGATAATATTTGTATTCAAACTCACAGTTTTACTATTGTAATAATAAAGTTGTAGTTGTTTCTGTACCATGTATTGACAACTCAGAATGGGTGATGTATACCTATTTTGGGGGCGTCACATATATTGTGGAATTATAGCCAGCTTATTATTCAGACTCTTTCAATCATGATATATCGTTATATTGTTGAACTTAAACTTGCTGGGCAATCCTTATGCTCACCCTTGCTATATCATGAAAAAATATTGTAGATTAAGACGAATGCATCAGATACAAGGAAAGGTTAAAGACAGTTCCAACTTAAAGTTAATGTGCACGATTAGTTTTGTAATAGTGTAATTTGATAATAATGTTATGTGTTAGAAAAGTTATGATTTGTGTATAAGTTAAGGTTACTCGACCTTGGGGAATAGTGTGTAAATGTATTTTATAAACAATTTATGTTTATATCTTTCGCAAATATAGTAATAGTGTTAGAATGATCGAACCGAATCCGCGGTGATTCGGGACCTCGGATTCGGGGCCCTCACATTGACAATTTGTTTGAATGCTCTCGCCCTCCTTAACTTCAAGACTCATCGGATTGGTCATGCTCAGCTCTCTTTCTCCTTGTGATCTCTCGTTCACATATCATCAACGGTTTGACCCATGCTTAGTCTTCTTTATCTATTTTGTATAGGTTGGCCAGTATCTCTATTATAGACGTCATCAGTTCCTGCTTCTAATATGGCTAGCACTACAATCATGGTTATACCCAAGATCGTTATCCTTTGTTTATCTTGACAGCTACTGCATTGCTGACTTTCTTTTATCAGTTAAATTATCTAAAGTCTCCTCACTGTTGCCTGTGGAAAACTTCCCTCAACTAGCTTACCAATTCAATCAGGGTGCTGACTGAATTGATGCTTCGATCTTTTATTTTCTTGCAAGCCATTACGTGAATGCTGTGACGCCCCCAAAATAGGTATACATCACCCATCTTGAGTATCCAAATACATGGTACAAAATTCAAATACAACTTAATTATACAACAGTCGTGTAAAATACAACAAAACATAATCTAAGAGTTTTAATAAGAATATTGTCATCTAGACAATATCCACACTCAATGGAGTTCTCATTACATTTATTGTCACACTATTTTATAGAATAGTGAGGACTACTAAAACAACCATCTGGACCGTCAAGCCGTTCCCAGGCTCGTCTCCGACAATATTCTCATTTCACAAGAGAAAACGGTGAAAGAAAGGGTGAGCTCAACTAGCCAAAGAAGAAATATTATGACTAAGATAATGCAAAATAAATTATCCTTAGCCTTCAACAAAGTATAACAACCGATAGAATATAATAGACAACAAGTTTTAGATCAACAAGCTGCAATTGAATAAGCAATCCATTAGAAGAGTCAAGTAGGGCATAAAATCTACTATATTCTATGATTTAAAAAGTTTTTCATCAACTTTATCGTTGAGACTCAGCTTAATAAATAAAATCGAATCATCCTTGCATCACGGCCAAGGATATTCATGTAATCATCAATGGTCATGATTATACCAAATAATCCTTGGTCATAATCATACTAACAACTGTCCACCAATGAACTACAGGCCAATGAGGACTTTCACCACATCATTTGTCACATTACGGTCATGATTATACCGAATAATCCCTGGTAATAATCAAACCAAGTCCATCTATGCATGTGACGCCCCGAAATCCGGTCTACTTTAAGACCCGGACTCCTTGTATCACTATTCCACTTCCTTCCAAATACACATCATTATATAGTTAAATATAATAACATATATTCTAAAATCCCAGGTTCTCGAAACCTTAAAACCTCTTTCATTACAAATAATGATAATTACATTATTCTTTACATCTTACACGAGTGACTTTCATCCGCCACAAAGGATTCATAACTGTTCATTAAACTAGTCTATAGTTTAATTATATCATTCTATATTACAAGTCTTCACTTTCTCTGCACGCACATTCACATACTGAATGGCACTTCGTCTAGATACCGATCAGCTTGATCTTTACGGGATCCTTAAGTTCTTTCTAACATCGTTCGCTAAAAATATTTTTCATTTAAAGCAAGTGTGAGCATTCAATTGCCCAACAAGTCATAACAATTGAACAAACAACTTCAAGAGTTTTAAACATTTTTCAGAACTTCAATAACCGAACAAAGGTTCTGAAGCAGCTTGAATAATAGGAATAGTCTCGATTCCTATCATCCTAAAACATTCATGACATTCTCTTTGCACTACTTTCATTCTTCTACCTTTTTCCATACATATCCTGTCTGGCTAGAATCATTAGCACAGACTTAACAATAACGGTTCATGTATAAACCGAGTATACTTGTATTGAAACGGATCAATCACGTAGCAGTTCGAGATCATAGAAACACCGAAGTGTTCAGATTGTGGCTCAATGCCTCCTATGTTTTACCACCTTGTACAAACATCACACATTCGCACATAGACATAACTTCTCAAGTACAACATCTGAGAAGTTTAAGAAACTAGCATTCATATAGCATGAATGAAGTTAGAAAACTTGCCTTACATAGACGACTATGACTTACGCCGAATCGCTCATTCAAATCCCTATATAACACATAAGGAAATACACATACACCAATTAGTCATATACTTGACTTAAGCATTGGTTTACTTAACTTTTCTTTTTAGGGTTTGCGTTCTTTTAATCTATGTTTACGCGACTAACTTTCATTACCGGTTTACGGCTTCACGACATACGAAGATGTCTTACTCAAAATGTTCATCATCTTTGATGTTTTACATTCTTATCTTCTTCTTATAACTTCTCTAGTACTCAGCATACAACGCTTCTCTGCTAGTAGTCCATATGGTACTCTGAGCGATTTCCCACAAATAACCAACAAACAAGTTCCCGTCTCATCTACACTGCCCACACAGTGAGTTAGATCGGTTGCCAGTTTTATATATACCTTCGCTCTCTGAAGGAATTGTTTAGCCCAGCTCCCATATGTCAACTATCAAAGTTACGATTGTACCACCACCTAACTTTTCTTAACTTATCCAAACCATTAAAGTATAATGTTCGTTAAGTCAACTTTTTATTCCTTATGGCTTTCTGGCAACTAAATGCCATACCTCAAGATTCATTCTTTATCGTCTAAGTCATACAGTCTTTTGTATACTCGGAGCGATCATTCAATGTCAATACTATGAGGTCATAGCGTTAAACGTTTTATATTAACTTATTCATATCTTACAACGTCCGGTTCATTTAACTCAGAACGTTGTCCAAGTTATACCAATTAACTCGGCTTCTTAATGTTATAAATTATGGTCTTTAGCTCAGTTTCTTCACCGTTCACGGTTAATCAACATTCTTCATTACCTTACGATCAAACCATACACGTAGTGTAGGTTCTTATCCGTTTAATAATCGCATACACTTAAGTGTCTAACGCTTACATTCATTCTAACATTCTCTATCCGACTCACCCTCAGACTTTCATTAATCTCATTACCGTTCTCTATGACTTTCCTTGATAAATCATATCTTACTTACTACCTTCGTCAATGTCTAAGTCATACAACCATTGTTCACTTAGCACGTTCGTCCACCTCGAATAGGATTCACGACGATTGTTTATGTATTCGACGTTCACGTTGCTCGTCTCTTAATCTATCATTCGACCTTCATTCAAGGTTTTATTTACTTTCATCGTTATTCAACCCATGAACCCCATGTTCATTATTCTTTCTTAATGTCGAAGCCATACCGTTCATTGTATGCTAAGACCGATTGTTCATCACAACAACATTGCGTTCACAGCGTCTAAATGCTTTACACTTATCTTTCATTACCATGACATAACATCGAAATGTTATTCATTACCTTCATCACTCAATTCTAAGGAATCACAATCATAGCAATCCCTCAAGTTTGTTCATTACGACTACGGTCCCCGGATATCGGTTACGTAATCTAGCGCTTACATTCTCTATCTTTTAATCTCGTTTTAATCTTTCCGTTAACCTTTACTAAAGGTTTAACTTGCTTGCTTAAGCGTTATTTTAGGTAAACTATAGGTTCATACTTCTTTCTTGCATATCCCTCAATATCTGAGAAATAAAAATCTCATTTCTGGGCATTGCCTGCCAGACCGTGATTCTTGTTGTAGTGCCCTTCCTCTCTCTCTGCTGTCACACGCCCTACTTCACCTTCTTCTTGGTTCATTGTTGTGGCGCCAAACCCTTTATTATTTTTCGTATTGCAATACCACTCTCCGTAAGTTTATGGCCGAGTTCAAGGCCACAGTGCCACTTCTCAAAGCTCGATGATGACATGGGTACGAGCTTAAACCCTAGAAAATTATTTCTTAGTGTTAAATCAATTCTGAGATGTTAGAGTTTATGCCCTAGAGGCCAATTATTTGATATAATTGCTTAACGTTTTGATATTATATTTGATTGAATAAATATATGATTTTATTATGGTTTTATTTTATCGTAATATAATTGTTAACATAATAAAATTCCTTAGAATAAGTGATACAAATTATATAGTTTCAAGTATGTGACTTGAACATGAGATTATATATTACCATTAGTATCGGTGCTCTTAAATGTCCCTTAATCGAGTATCATTGTTGATGGGACAACAATGATGCATTGAGACTAGTATGTGGATTGATTGATGACCAAATCTCATTGGTCATAAATATATGAGATATTAAGTCAATGCATAGGTACATGTTAGAGAACGATGTCTTTGGGATGAACCCACCATGAGAATTTATATGGAGCATTATGCGAAGTGTCATTAGCAATTCTCATAGTGACAATGATGTAATGGTCCTCCCGGCACGAAATCGCTATATTATTACTACACGAGAATTTATGTACTTTGATATCATCAAATGTCACCTTTAATAGGGTGGACTATAAAGGTGATTATTGGGTTCATCATTAATCGTGTGAGAAATATGAGTGATCTAGATGGAATTTAACCATCCTATATATTATGGGTGATATCCATAGGCCTCTTGATTGAGTAGGACTATGAAATGCATGGCCATGCTCAAATAGTGATTTGTTTCATATAGTCTACTCATTGATCAAGAAAACTCAGATTAAATTATGATGAGTATGACACATTCCATGACTCGAGTTTAATCTAGGATATTAAGGTTAAAAGGATTAAATTACATTGAAACATTGGTCACGTAAAAGGTTGCATCGAATCATCGATCTTATTATTACTTGGGTAGCGATGATGCATTACTAGATGCCGCTCACTATTTATAATTTTATAATATGATTTTAAAATTATTGCCAACGTAATAATAACCTATAGGGTCACACACATAGAACGTTATTTAAAGGGAATTAATTTAAATTTTAAGGATTTAAATATATTAATATGATTAATAGTATTTAAATCACAATTTAAATTAAAAGGATAATTGTATATATGTATATTAATTAAGTAAGACTTAATTAAGATATATATATATATATATATATATATATATATATATATATATATATATATATAAATCGGATTTTATAAAATTAGGTTTTGATTTGATTAATTCCTTTTAACTACTATATATATGATATATATATGACTACTTGGTAAGATATCATAATAGAAAAACCCTAGCCGCTCTTAGAGAGAGACTAGAGAAAAGCAGTTTCAAAATCCATTCCTTTTTGTGGCTAGTACATGCAAGTCCTTCTTATTGCGAGAATCGTTCGACGGTTCGTGAGTCGCTTGTGAATCTAGTAAAAGCTAATGATCGGTTTGTATAATGCGTTGGAGATTCGAGGCGCTTGATCGGTTTGATTCTCGTTTTTGTTTATATCCGGTATAATCTCTAAACCTCTAAATTAATTGATTTTCACATGGATCCTGTTTTAGGGTTTCGGAAATTGCTTTAAAATTTTAATTTCCGCTGTGCGTTTCTGTGCCGAAGCCCAACATGAGATGCTTACTTCGCGATCTCATAAATCCTTCGTTATAACTCAGAACGAGGTCATTCCAAAGCCATTCTCTTCCTTATCTTACATACTTTAATACCCATCAAGCAGAAATTTATTCTAAATTCGTTACGTGCTATTCGATTGGTTTGATCTTAATATGTTCATTTTACGTTTTTAACGTTCTTCGCTCGTTCGTACGTAATTCGGTCATCCGAACTCGGAACTCGTTCATTCTTGAGTCCATGACTCACATTTTTTACGTTCTCTTACATTCTTATGAAACCCTATATGTTCGGTTTCATTTACTAACTTTCAAATTCTCGTTCGTCTTTTACGAAAATTTCGCCATAACTTCGTTGTAGCTAAGTTTTAATCCGTTCTTCATGAACGTTTCTACCAGTCCTAACCAAGAAATATGCAACTAACTTATACACGATGGTTTTAAACTTGTCCATCAACAACAATTATCCTACGATAGTTTTATATTTGTCCATCAACAACATTCTACGTGTTCTTCGCGTGTTCTTCGCGTTCTTCGTTCGTTCTTCATTTTAATCGATATTTTGTATTACGATTCTACTATTTCTTGGAATTTGATGTTATAGAACATCATTCCGTACTTATTTCACCTACTCGTTCATAAGATTCATTCGGATTGCTCAAAACCCTTACGAATCTTATACTTCCTTAAGAAATTTACAAACTAAACTTCTAATTCTTATTTCTTTATTTTCTCATGATTTCAACCATATGAAATCATTTCTAACCATATGAAATCATTTCTAACATCATCTTCTCCCTATTCTCATTAAGCTATGTTTTAAGCATAGAAACTTAAAGAAAATATTAAAAGAAACTAGGGTTCGGATTACCGTTCTTCTTTAATCCTCTTTCGTTATACAAAGCCGGTGATTCGCTAGCTTTTCTATTTCACGATCACTTTTGATCCGAGCATTCATGCTCACGCTCTTCCTCTTCCTCTTCATCCGAGTTCTCTCTCTCTCTCTCTCTCAAGTTATAGGATTTTCAAAATCCTAGAAAATGAAAATTTAGCTTTCTATTTATAGATTTTCAAAGCTTAGGGCATTTGGTCATTTCGCCCCCACCTCCTTACTATTCATGGCTTAGCCACCAAGTTTACTTAGTGGCCAAGTGGCCGCCCCACATGCCCCATGGGTCACCCCATGGGTTGCCCCAATGGTTATTACCCATCCGTTTATCCATCGGTTCGATCTGTGGTTTCTTTTCTTGGTTTGTGCCTTAACCCTAATTCTTATTGGGCCTATCTTGGGCTTGATTTCTCAAATCATTGGGCTTGACCTAATCCAAGTCTAATTGGATTCTACAAAGTCCATGAACACAAAGTCCATTAAGACTAATCACATTCTACGTATTCCATTCTCGTAGTCTCGTATTCTCTTCATATATCGTTCGTACGATATTCGTATTATACGTCGTACCAATCTTCGTACTATAATCGTATAATAACTCGTATCATACTTGTATTTCTCACGCATAATAACCCTAAATATTATACGTGATCCTAAAATTCTCGGAACACACTTTTCCAAACCCTTAGGTTTTGAGTCCGCAGGCGAAAACTTCGTTTTTGCCATAACTGAAATATTATTGAATATTCCGTCACGTCTCAAGATTATACGTAATCAATAACTTCTCGGAATTTCAAAATAAATCTCCGAGCAGAAACGGGTGAATAGTGCCTATTTCGTCTTTTTTCCCGTAAATATTTTTGTTCCCGGAAAACTTTTATTTTCGTCTTAAAAATTTTTACTCATTCAATCTAGCTCATAGCCAGAATCCTCCCGACTTATAATCATCCTAGGTTATAGAACGATTAATAAACATATAACACATAATAGTATTAATAAAAATTCATTTTATTAATAACTAATTCTTTAACTTATATTTTGGACAATCCGATTTTACTCGGGTTGTCACACTTCCCTCCTTATAAAAATTCCGTCCTCGGAATTTCTTAAAACCACACCCTTACCCAGGTCATCACATTCTCCCCTTCACAGAATTTCGTCCTCGAAATTTTAGCTTACTCTTCTTCTCAACTTCTCTTCAAAGAAGTTCTTATCTTTCCATCATTCCTAACCTCCATAACCTATCAAGAATCATGAAGTAGAAGGAATAGCGAGGAATATAAAATATCCTTTAAAACATCTCATACTTTTGTTGAGGGGTCAAATTGACCATGAACTCTTACTAGGTTAAACAGCCTTTCGCCGTAAACCTTTCTTTCCATGGTAAGTTTACAATCACAAAGAAGGCAAACTACCTCTTTCCATACGTAGGTGATCAACCTATCGTATATCCCCATTTCGGGGTATGTTCACCTCAGACTTAATACCAAAAATTTTGGATATTTCTTAAAACATTCGTCTAGTCAAATAAATTGACATCGACTACTTCTTTAAATTCTTTTCACAATACTTCAACACGTTTTATGACGTCATGATACCGTACTCTTCACAGTACGTTGAGGACTTCGTCAGTTTATGACTTCGTCATTATACATCTTACCATAGCGGTTTGTTGATCCTAAGATCACATCCCACCAAGTTCAATTGCATTAACAACTCCATCTTTTTACCATCCTTGCATCAAATGCACGGATGATATAAAATTAATTTTGATATTTTAAAATCAACTTCTGTCTAGCCGAAGAAATTGGCATAGACATACAAAACATAGCTCTTTTAAAATCCATTGGTTCCAAAAAGTTGAACCAATTCTATTTTTTTTTTCAAAATCTACATTTCAGCACGATTTGAATAAACTTCGAAATCTAGCATAGCTAGAGGATTTGGAATATCCTATTCTCCATCTTCCTTCATTGTCTTATTGTGATAATACTTAAACTTCTCTAGCACCTTCAATGCTAGATCTACTGAAAATACTTCGTTTTCAGTCTAAACATTCCTATTTCTTAGTACAGTCCATCAACTTACCACACATTATGGGTTCAGGAACTTTCCACAATAGTATGAGTTTAAGAACATCCAGACAGACCTTAGGTGTCCATTCACTGAGATATTCGAAAATATACCATATTATTATGAGTCACGAACTTACCATAAGTATGAGTTTAAGAACTCGCACCTACTTATCGTTCTCTACCTATCAAGTATATACATGAGAAAAGATTCACCTTCTCGTCATATACATCTTAATAGCGAGACCAATTCCAATGATTATCACTGTAATAAACTGAGCAGTTATTACACCAAAGCACAAACCTCTGCCCATAACAAAGGTTCATACAACTCAGCCATCACATGAGTCCTCAATTGAAATCTTACAACTTCTAAATTTCTCTTTACTTAATACGAATTTTCTTTAATCCGTATACTAACCTTTACAACTCAATCTGAGTTCTTCTTCCCGTACTACTTCGTAGTACCATTCATTCATAGCATTTTCTATAAATCATTCATCGTTTAACAGCTCATCTGTTACTACGATTCACTATGATCACGTGGTGATCTTCTTCCTTAATCATTTAACTCAATGATTTCCTTATCCTTCTCTCTACGATTATAGTCTTAGTTACTCTTACCTAAGAGTTATAACCTATATCTTTGATACCACCTTGTGACGCCCCGAAATCCGGTCTACTTTCAGACCCAGACTCCTTATATCACTATTCCACTTCCTTCCAAATACACGTCATTATATAGTTAAATATAATAACATATATTCTAAAATCCCAGGTTCTCAAAACCTTAAAACCACTTTCATTACAAATAATGATAATTACATTATTCTTTACATCTTACACGAGTGACTTTCATCCGCCACAAAGGATTCATAACTGTTTATTAAACTAGTCTATAGTTTAATTATATCATTCTATATTACAAGTCTTCACTTGCTTCTCGCACGCACACATTCATATCTTTGAATGGCACTTCGTCTCGATCCGATCAACTTGATCTTTACGGGATCCTTAAGTTCTTTCTAACATCGTTCGCTGAAAATGTTTTTCATTTAAAGCAAGTGTGAGCATTCAATTGCCCAGCAAGTCATAACAGTTGAACAAACAACTTCAAGAGTTTAAACATTTTTCAGAACTTCAATAACCGAACAAAGGTTATGAAGCAGCTTGAATAATAGGAATAGTCTCGATTCCTATCATCTTAAAACATTCATGACATACTCTTTGCACTACTTTCATTCTTCTACCTTTTTCCATACATATCCTGTCTGGCTAGAATCATTAGCACAGACTTAACAATAACGGTTCATGTATAAACCGAGTATACTTGTATTGAACAGATCAATCACAGAACAGTTCAGATCATAGAAACACCGAAGTGTTCAGATTGTGGCTCAATGCCTCCTATGTTTTACCACCTTGTACAAACATCACACATTTGCACATAGACATAACTTCTCAAGTACAACATCTGAGAAGTTTAAGAAACTAGCATTCATATAGCATGAATGAAGTTAGAAAACTTGCTTTTACGCATACATTCATGACTTATCTTGAATCTGCTCATTCCAAATCCCTATATAACACATAAGGAAATACACGTACACTAATTAGTCATATACTTGACTTACACATTGGTTTACTTAACTTTACTTCTTAGGGTTTGCGTTCTTGTAATCTAAGTTTACGCGACTAACTTTCATTACCGGTTTACGGCTTCACGACATACGAAGATGTCTTACTCAAAATGTTCATCATCTGTGAATTGGTGAGAATGAAAGAAGAATGAGCTTCTATTTATAGGAAAATATAGTTTCGATAATTACACGTTTTGGGGCTCGAAATATTACAATATAATACCTTCCTCTTTTTCTTCATTTTTAATTTAGTCTTGCAAGTATTATCAAACTTGCACCACCTCCACTAATAGTAAATAATATGAATTAATTGTTCATTCATGTGACTTAATAGTATAATCATGTGAAAAAACTAATTACAGTATAATACCTTCATCTATACCTCCATTTTTAATTTAGTCATGCAAGTATTATTAATCTTGCACCAACTCCCCTAATAGTAAATCATGTGAATCAATAGTACACACATGTGAACACATAGTTATAAGCATGTGAATTAATAGCAATTATTGCTCATTTATCCGGTGACTTATCCGATTGGTCAATATAACCTCCAGACATTAATTATTATCGAAATAAATGTCGATTTCCACTAACACTAATAATTCCCACACAATGGAACTATCAATCTCATCTTTAATCAACACAAACTTATTCATCATTAATATTATAACTCACAATATTTAACAACCGTGTCGTTCTGTGAAAGAGGGGCTTTTCGATAGGATTTCTCCTTATTGGCGCGCAATTAGGTGACCAAACCTCTCCTTGACAGAACTTCTAGACATTGTCAATATTGTAAATAATAATATGAATAACTTTGTCGTCTTAATTATTGATTTAATAATATAAAATATTATGCGAGATGATCTTGTGACAATAATTGAATCAATAATATGAGAGAGATATTATGCAAAGAATTATCGTAGCAATAATTGAGTATAAGCGAGTGACTTCTCACGTAAGCATCAATAATCAATACTGGTGTACTACTATGCAACCACGTGTATTCATTGTACTTTTTACCACGGGTAGTTCAACGGTTTAACGGTAAAACTTTCGTCGTTATTTTTATAAAAAGATAATTACATGCGTTTTTAACTATGACAATACTTTCATTGTGGGGTCCACTAATGATTGTGCTGCCTCTTCTGAATATTCCCCTATTCAAACAAATATTCCCCGACCAATCGAATATTATATAACCACTTGCTTACTTCGCAAAATTTGTAAATAATACCCACAGCTATAACATTATATAATATTCAAAAATATATTTCGAGAAAAATTAATCTTTATTCATAAAAGTTGGGGTCTTACAACCTCCCCTTCTTATGAAATTTTGTCCTCGAAATTAGGGTGCGTACCTGGTATGTCGAAGAGGTGAGGATACCTTGACTTCATTTCAGATTGTAACTCCCAGGTCATTTCCTCAACATCGTGGTTTCTCCACAAAACTTTGACTTGATGTATAACCTTGGAGAGTAGAATATGATCCTTCTTATCCAAGATTTTAACAGGTACCTCTTCATACGTTAAATCTTCCGCTATCTCATCCGGTTCTAATTCAATAATGTGGTTCAGGTCTTTCACATATGTACGTAACATAGATATGTGAAAAACGTTATGAACACGAGACATACTTGGCGGTAAGGCGAGTCTATAGGCCACAGTTCCTACACGATTGAGGATTAAAAATGGGCCAATGAATCGAGGATTGAGCTTTCCTCTCTTTCCAAATCTCGTAACACCTTTCAATGGAGCAACACGTAACAACACATGATCTCCAATATTGAATTCCACGTCCTTTCGATGAAGCTCAACATAACTCTTTTGTTGATCCTGTGAGGTTTTTATACGTTGTCGGATCGTTTGAATCTTTTCTGTAGTCATACATACGAACTCCAGTCCCAACAATGTTGCTTCACCCATCTCATCCCAGCATACTTGAGAATGACACTTTCTTCCATACAACGCCTCAAATGGAGCCATGCCAATTCTTGCTTGATAACTGTTGTTGTAGGAAAACTCCACCAATGGTAAGAACTTGTCCCAACTTCCTTTGAAGTCAAGGACACAGAGTCTTAATAAATCTTCAAGAGTTTGAATATTCCTTTCTGACTGCCCGTCCATTTGAGGATGATATACCGAACTAAATTATAAATCCGTGCCCATAGCTTTTTGCAAACTAACCCAAAATCTTGAAGTGAATCTTGGGTCTCGATCAGAAACTATGGATACTGGCATACTATGCAATCTTACAATCTCGTTTATGTACATACGAGCAAGACGTTCAAGTGTATAAGTTTCTCGTATCGGTAAGAAATGAGCAGACTTGGTCAATCTATCAACAATGACCCAAATAACATCTATGCCTTGAGAAACCTTGGGAAGACCAGTAACAAAATTCGTGGTAATGTACTCCCACTTCCATTCTAGAGTTTCAAGTGGTTGCAATGGACCTTTTAGCACTTGATGCTTCTCCTTGACTCGTTGACAAGCTAGACACCTTGAGATAAACCCCGCTATCTCTCTATTTATATTTCTCCACCAAAATGTATGTCGAAGATCACGATACAAGTGAGATCCCGAAATTATAAAATGAAAGTATTCAATTTTCTTATAATTATTATTTTATTTCGTAAATGGTTAAATTGAGAAAGGGTTAAAGTTAAGGGTGATATGTGAAAATTTTGCAAAGTATGCTAGTTGTTATAAAGTATTCATTTGGTCGGGGAATATCTGTACAACGGCACAATCATTGGTGGACCCCACAATGGAAGTATTGTCGTAGTAAGAAAACGACAGAATTATCTTTTTATAAAAATAACGACGAAAGTGTTACCGTTAAAACTGTTGAACTACCCGGTTGTAAAAGTACAGTAAAACGCGTGGTTGCATAGTAACACACGGTATTGATTATTAATGCTTACGTAAGAAGTTACTCAGTTATACTCAATTATTGCTACAATAATTGTTGCATCATATCTCTCATATTATTGATTCAACTATTGTCACAGTATCATCTGCATAATATTTTATATTATTAAATCAATAATTGAGACGACAGAGTATTTCATATTATTATTTGCAATAATGACAATGTCTAGAAGTTCTGTCAAGGAGAGGTTAGATAATCTAATTGCACGCCAATAGGGAGAAACCCTTATCGGAAAGCCCCCTCTTTCCTGGGAATGACCTGATTGTTAAATATTGTGAGTTATAATATTAATGACGAATAAGTTCGTGTTGATTAAAGCTGAAATTGATAGTTCCATTGTATTGGAATTATTAGTGTTAGTGGAAATTGACATATATTTCGATATTAATTGATGTCTGGAAGTTATACTGACCAATCAGGTAATTAATCGGATAAATGAGCAATTAATTGCTATTAATTCAATGCTTATAACTATGTGTTCACATGTGTGTATTATTGATTCACATGATTTACTATTAGGGGAGTTGGTGCAAGATTGATAATACTTGCATGACTAAATTAAAAATGAAGGTATAGATGAAGGTACTATACTATAATTAATTTTTTCACATGTTTTGAACTATTGAGTCACATGATTTACTATTGATTCACATGATTTACTATTATGGGAGGTGGTGCAAGTTTGATAATACTTGCAGGACTAAATTAAAAATGAAGAAAAAGAGGAAGGTATTATACTATAATATTTCGAGCCCCAAAATGTGCAATTATTGAAACTATATTTTCCTATAAATAGAAGCTCATTCCTTCATTATTTTTCACCAATTCACTAAAGCTATAGAGCAATTATTATAGAGAGAAATTATAGAGAGAAAGGAGAAGAGAAGTCTGCTACCTCACTATTCAAGTTTTCTTCTAAGGTAAGGAGTATTATTTCTTTCGTATTCATGAAGAGAGCTTCTGTTATTCCATTCTTTATTATTATGTTGGAATAACTTTGTCATGCGCAATCTCGCATACATGGTGAAATTCTTACATTATTCCATTCTTTATTATTATGTTGGAATAACTTTTCGTCTATGCAATATACCGCATACGTGGTGAAATTCTTACATTATTCCATTCTTTATTATTACATTGGAATATCACATGCATCACGGATTACATGACTTTGGTTCCATTCTTTATTATTACATTGGAATATCACATGCATGCAGATTACGCATGACTGGTTCCATTCTTTATTATTACATTGGAAATATCACATGCATGCGTATTACGCATGATCCAGTTCCATTATTTATTATTACATTGGGAATAACACATGCATGCGATTACATCGCATACATGGTGAAATTCTTTTGTTATTCTATTCTTTATTATTCTATTGGAATAACCTGTATGTGTGGACTACCGCATGCATGGTGAATGATCCTTCGTATTCATTCTTTATTAAATTGTGGAAATGATCTGTCTACGTGGATTACCGCATGGCGGATGAAAATCCATTTGCAGTTTCGTATATTCTATTATACTCGTATGAGATATCATTTCTTTTGTACTCGTTATGAAATATCATTTTATTTGGTATTTTATTTATGAGTTACTATTCACGAGTTACTATTCACTCTAGTATTATTCACTCGGGTATTCGAGGCACTTTTCGTGTCAGAGTACTATTCAAGAGTTACTATTTACGGGTTACTATTCACCCGAATGTTATTCACTCGGGTATTTGGGGTACTTTTCATGCCGAGGTACTATTCATGAGGTATTATTCCCGAAGTACTATTCATAGGGTACTATTGCGGGGTACTATTTACCCGAAAAATACATTTCTTTTCTATCTAAATTATTTTTGATACATGTATATTATTCTTGAATTTTACTCTACAAAGCAGTATCATGTTGACAATTTGGATATTTTTAAACTTTGGATAAATTTAAAGTCTTTAATATTTATCCTTGATTTCGTTTGATTAATGGTTATATCATTGTCATCATCCTCATGCTTATATTGTAATGAAAGTCATGTTTGGCTTACGTGCATAGATGGACTTGGTATGATTATGACCAAGAATTATTCGGTATAATCATGACCGTAATGTTACAAATTATGTGATAAAAGTCCTCATTGGCCCGTAGTGCATTGACGGACAGTTTTTGGTATGATCATGACCATGGGTTCTCTTCGGCCAAGGGTGCAAAGAGGAATTGTTTTTATGGCATGATCATGACCGTTGATGAAAACACGATTATCCTTGGCCCTTCGTGCATGGATAATTCGTGGTTGTGATACGAATGAATATCCTTGGCCTGTAGTGCAGGGATGATTCGATGATGTGGTTTATTTATTAAGCTGAGTCTCAGCGATAAAATATTGATAATAAACTTTTAATTCGTAGAAGATAGTAGATATCATGCTCTACTTTACTCTTCTAAAATACAGTTGCATGTTTTTGGCCTGGAGTGGAAAGATGACCTGTTAATGAATATCTTTGGCCCTTAGTGCAAAGATGAATTTATTAGTATGATTATGAACAAGAACTGTGATTTGGTATAACCATGATCTTTGATGTTTTAGGTAAAGACAGGTGATGAAAATTATCTTCGTCCTGGGTGCGAAGAGGAATTTAGAACCACAATTATCATTATGAGTTATTCACATGATTGTGGACATAAATTGTTGATTGATATTACAGTGATAAAACATTGTTGGTGTACTTTTAACTTGGAGAAGATAATAGACTTTATGGTCTATTTGACTCTTCTAATGGATTGCTCGTTCCGCTGCAACTATGGTTGAAAAGTTTTATCATCTACCATATGTTCTAAATCTCTGATTTATTACTGATGAAAGCTATTGATAATTTAATTATCTTTAGTCATGATATTCTTTACTGGGCTAGTTGTGCTCACTCTTTTTGCTTCACAATTCCTTTCAGGTAATAAAAGTGTAGTTGAATTGGTCGAAGTTGGAATAATAGAGGGTGTGAGGGGTTTAGAGCGGTGATCTATAGTACATTAAGGTTTCCCCCTAAAACGATATGGAAATAATTTTATTGAGAATTTCAGATAAGTGTGTCGTATTTTATATGTCATTTTAACCGTTGATTTTGGTGAACCGAATAAGGAGAGGTGAACCCAACTTTGGAAGGGTGTTTTGCCACTATCATACAAGATGTCTAATAACATACAACCTCGTGTTATCATAAGACAGGGTTGTGCACATCCACTTGTTGAGTATATCTACGAGCACTACCTATATGATCTTGGACTTTATTTAAAATATAATTTTCACTTGGAGACAACAGAGATAATTATATGTCAAGAGAAGACTCACCATTGGAAAGAAGATGATAGTAATCTTCTTATTTTTCTTTGGGGACTTTTGGGTAAACTAAGGATAATTCTGTGGACATATGATATCTGTTAGTTCCTAGAGGGCACAATAGATCTAGAAGGGGGGGGGGGGGTTGAATAGATCCATTTATTTTAAATACTTTTCTGGTTTATATTATATTGTTCATAATTAACATATGACAAACATAAGAATCTTTTCAAGCACAACGTAATAAGTAAAAGATCCCCTTCATTGATATATTCATAATCATACATAATTGTTCGTAGAGTAAGTTTAGTTGTAAGCAGTTAAAACATACATGCATGATTATAGCGATTTATAGTACATAATGTAAATGACATAATGTAAAGAGACAAGAGGGGTTTAAGTGGTTCGGAGACTCAAGCTCTAATCCACTCTTACGCTTTCAACTAGCAGGATTTCCACTAAGGAAGGGCAAGACAGAATCACTAATATTCCTTGAGGCCCGTGATCTTGGGACTTGATTCACTAAGAACTCTTCAAGGCCGTGACCTTGGGACTCCTCTAGTTCCCTAGGAACTCTTAAAGCCCAACAGGCTTGGAACTTCGTTTAGTCCCTCCGGACAAGGACTCTTCTGGCCCTGCTTTGTTTAGTCCCTTCGGACAAGGACCCCACAGGCCCTGGCTTTGTTGAGTTATTGGAGTCGGTGCTGAGCTGCTAAGATGTCTTTATGCTCTGAACATCTTCTATACTTAGCAACTTGGCTTGATCATCCTTGAAGTGCAGTTGAGTGTTGCATGATGCTCAGCTTCTATGGTTACTCAACCACTTCAGATGACCCCTTGTTGAACTGCCTTGAAGATCATTCTCCTTGGTACTTGATGACTGCACATGAGAGGCTTCCAAGCTGACTGTAGGCTCTTCTATTAGGTACTTAGAAGCTTTCTCATGCTTGACACCAAGATGGCTTTTGTGATCTCCCTTCTGCTACTTGATGCCTTCTCATGATGGACTTGCTAAGATGGTGTGGGCTCTTCTCTATTGTACTTAGAGTCTTCCCATGATGGACATCAAGATGTCATGATGCTCTTCTTTCTCTCGGCAGTTCTGAACACTCTTCATGTATTAGAACTCTCACTTCTACATACCAGAACTCACACTTCTACTTCTTTCTTTATCTGACTTCTGAGTGTTCTTGGTGGATCGTAGAGTGAGCCTTCGGACTCACTATCTCACATAGTTTAGATCAGTCCACCTTCTCTCCAAACTCGGCAACTCCAGCAACCTTTGATCTTTGAAGCTCTTCCTCATTTATACTCCTTCCCAATCCTTCCGTTGGAAAGTAGCCGTTGAAGGCAATTCAAATCTCTTCACAGATCTCGAGTTGCTTGAGGTAGACTGCTTGATGTGACATGTCATACTTTTTCTGACGTTGCAGTCTACTGTTTCACCTGCCCTGTCAGATGTATCACTTTAACTGTCTTGGGCAGGTTGAAGAATTTATTACCTCTTTCTTATTTCTCGATCAGAGGTTATCCTATTGCATCGATGCTCTCAATAAGCACTTGTCAGAATATTACCCTTTAGATTGAACCTTTGCCAATGCTTCAGTCTCCAGTTATTTGGACTCTACGATTCTGATGCACGTCTTCAAGGACTTGATCGTAGTGTCTTGTTGAGTGTTGCTTATTGACTGGTAGGGTTAACACTACGATCTTGAAGAGTGTTGATTGGATCTTCAATGTTTCTCACCTCTTCCTTGTATTGTGCAGGGCTTCAATACTTTTGTTTGCTTCGACTGTTCTCAGAGACTGAAGGCCTAATTCTTTGATTTGGTCCCCTTCTGAATATCAAGACACTTCAGATTTGTGGCGCGTCCATCTTGCTTTTTCCTTGTGATCTCCCGTTCACTTATCATCATTGAACTGACCCTGCACTTAATCACTTTAGCCTTGCCAATCAGAGGTTGACCAGTATCTCGGTTCACTTTCCATCAGTTCCTTCTTTGTTTTGCAAACACTACGATCTTGGTTGCTTCCAAGATCGTTGTCTTCTGTTCACTTGATAGCTACTGCATAAATTGACTTTCCTTAGTCAGCTTCTGAAGTCTTCTTTGGATCTCCTTGTGGAAGACTTCATCACGAATGGCCTTACACCTCAATCTTAATCTTTGATTGGGTTGGTCTTTGAGATCTTACATTAGCTTTGCATGCCATTCGTTGAGTGCACTCTGGTTTCCTTGGATGTAGCTTACAGCTTGAACCAGAGGCTTCGTTCCTTTGGTTATTCTGGGAGTGCTCATTCGTTGAGAACCGTATATGCTCTATGATTCTGTCTTGGCACTGTGAGCACTTCTTTTGAGATCGTAGTTCTGCACTCTACGATTCAGCTTCGGCTGGTGCAGACACTACGATCCTGAGATCAGATCTTGAAACTCTACAATTTCTGCCTTGTGCTTGTTGTCTTCATCTGATCTTGCTTGGCTACGATCTCTGCATGTAATCAATAGACTCTACGAACTCAGAGTGTGATCTACGATCCTTGACTTGGCTTTGGCATCAGTAGACTCTACAACTCTGAGTGTAGTCTACGTTTCTATCTTGGCTTCGGCAGAAGACTGGTCGGCTCGTAGGCAGGCTGTCTCTACGATTCTAAACATGACTTCCTCAGCACACTATGATCCTGAAGAAGCTCTATGATACACTACGTTCTTTCTTCGTTTCCCCTGGCAGTCTACGAACTCCAAGACTACTATCTTGCATTCTTCTATTCTGCCTCGATAGCTCTCGAGTTAACCTTGACTCACCTGGCAGACTATGACTTCTAGTGTAGTGCTCGACGATCAGACTAGCCTATCTATTACATCATAAGATCAACCTAACAAGCTTGATCTTTCTATATTTATAGTCCTTGTACATCATTTCTTTTTAAGGACTTTCTGATTTATTTTGCTTATGTAGGATCAACCTAACATATTTGATCAATTCATTCTAAGTCCTTGTACATATATTTCTATTATCTATCAAAGGACTTTACAGATTTTCTTAATGCAAGCATACTTGCATATTCATTCATATATATATATATATATATATATATATCATAATCAAATCATATATTAAATAGGAATATCATTCACATGCTTATTCCTGATAATCTCCCCCTATTTGATTATGACAAAAATAATAAGTGCATATGCATGTTATGAATGAATCTTATATATAGTGAGCAGCTGTATTTCTAAAACAGATAATCATGAATGTCATTTATATTGATATGGAAATTTATATAGTCAGACATTCTAAATCCTGGATCCAGAACATACCTAACAGGTTAGAGATGTACCTCCTTGGCTCATGTATGTTTCCAGGATGCTTGTTGATCAGCTACTCGACTATTTGTTCTTCTTGCTCTTGCTCCCCCTGGGATGATGACCTTCTGTCTTTGCTTGGTTCCTCTTCAGCATCTTTCTGATCATGCTCCCCCTCAGAATTTGCAATCATGTTATCATCATCTTCTGGCTCCCCCTCAGATGATGACTCTTTATCTGCAACTGCTTTCTTCTTCTTTGACTTCTTCTCCCTTAACCCTTTGCTCTTCCTTGAGTGCCGCTTGGTCCTCTTCTTTCTATGCCTCTTTTTCTCCCCCTTTTGTCATTAATCATTTGAGAGAGCTGCTCCATGTTGGAATTAAGCTGCTCCATCAGGTAGGAGGAGTTGGCAACTTCAAACTTTAGTTCTTGCTAGCCTAGCTCAAGTTGCACTGAGAAGGTCTGCCTCATATCATCAATCTTGTCAGAGAGGGCTTGAATCTGCTCTTCATTGGCCTTCTGAATTCGTAGAGCTTCAGCCTTTTGATCTTGTATGGCCTTCTGATAGATGTTATCTCTCTCTTGGAGTTTGAGAGATACATCGACCAAAAGTAACGAAGCTTGTCTTTGGAAAGGATTATCTCTCTTCTTTGTCTGCTTTGCTATGATTCTTGATGAAGCGAGAGATATTTTCTTGCTTAGATCATCAGAACTCTTCAGTAGTTCCTGCGCCAAAGTAGTTTGATCCTTTTGTTGGGTAGCTTCAGGTTGAGCATTTGATTGGACTCTACGATCTTCATCTTTGGACAATTTTTCAAAGGCTTGGAGAATCTGAGCAATCGTTGAGTTCCAATCACTGGTTGAGGATGAGGGAATGTCTGATAGTAGTGCTTGAGCATAAGGAGGCTTCTGGTTTTGAGCTTGAACATCATCAACAGTAGAGTGAAAAGACTCTACGACCAGCTCCTTGGTCATGGCTCTTTGTCCTTCAAAATCCACTCTACGATCGAAGGGGATATAAAGATTTCTAGTATGTCGATAGACCTTGAAGTGAGGCTGGTTTGTAATCGTCTTTGTAGCATAACTTTTCACCCTTTGGAAGTTTTGAGCTACCAGTTCCATGCTTGGAAATGTCTTGTAGCACCAGCTGAGGTAGCTTCCATCTCCTTCAGTAAAGGCTTTTAGCCATGGCATCCACTAGAAGAACCATATCATCAGCAGATCATCAGGGTTGTATAGAATGGTTGAGCAATCTTGCTCCATATTGTTCCAGTTCTTGGCTAAGTCAAAAGTAGTCATTCTTACTACTCTGAGCTGCTCATTTCCATAGTTTACCCATCTATCAAGTGGAGTCTCTGATGGTTCATTAGGAACTTCTACCACTATCCTTCTGGTGAAACTTACAGGTGAGAGGACAGGGTAGAGTTCTGGTTCTTCTTATTCCTGATCTTTAGAATTGGAGTCATTTTCTACTTCTTCTTTCTCAGAACCGGAATCATTTTGATCCGCTTCAGCAGAGAGTCCTTGCTGCATTTCATGACCAGAACCTTCTTCAGCAAGGATTTCCTTAGATTCTTCCTCTTCACTGCTGGTTCCATATTCAGCACTTTCTCCCAGAGATACAGACTCATCATCACTCAATTCAATGATGGCATTTGATTGGCCACTATTCCTTTTGGAGGCAAACTTGGCTTGCAATCTGTAGCTTTTCCTTCTTCTTGGAGGCTCAGGTTTGGGAGAGTCAGACTCTTCTTCTTCTTCAGAATCAGACTCCTCTGGTTCAGTAGACACACTTCCTTGGGGTTGACCTGGCGAGGAAGCAGACTCTTCTTCGTCATCTCATCAACTCTTAATTGACAAGGTGGTACATGCGGATTGGTGGGGGCAAGTTCTTCTTCTTCAGACACAACATTACTTGACCTATCATCTTGGGTCATTGGGGCAGTTGCATTTGGGGAAACAATTTGGTCTTCTTGAATTTCTTCTTCATCATCAGAGTGACTGCTCTGAGAATTGGCCACGGGGCTTGAGCATTCTTCTTTATCAGCAGATGTTGCACTTTCTTCCATCATATCAGCTTCATTTTCATTTCTGGATGTTGTCTGTGGGGACTCAGCCTTGACATCTGTTTCCTTTACTTTTGCTAACTCTTCGTCCCTTTCTTCAGTAGATGTATTATTCTGGGAAGCTGAGACTGGTTTGTCTTCCACCTTAGCTTTCTTGCTGATTGGTCCTTGAAGCAACCTACTCCTTCTCCTCTTTGTAGTTTCAGCAGTTAGGACTTTTTCTTCTTTGTCCTTGTTCAAGGATGAGAGACTTCTTGATGGGGCTTGAGCTTTCTTCACACCACCAACTCTCTTCACACTTCTGGATTTCTTCTTGACTTGTGTGATTTTTCTTTGAGTCTGAGTCATCGGACTTCGAGTTTTCTACCTCTTCTGTTTTTCTCTTCTTTGCAGAGGCTCTGTTGCTGCTCCCAGCTGTCAGCCTTTTGTTCTCCTTAGGGTTCTTCTTCTAGTTTACAAATAATTGTGGAGACATTACTTTGTGCACATTCAAGGTTTCTCCCTCATCATCCTTGATTTTCCCTCCTAGCTTCTTCTTTAGCACAATACTCAATAATCTACCATGAAACACCTTAGTCAGAGGTTTTTCTGTGGATTTCTTCTTCTCATCCTTTTCTACCCACTTAGAGATTTGATCGATCAAGATAGCTCCAAAGTCATTTTGTTTCTTCAGAACTATTGCTGACATTATCTTCAACTGTTGGTCAATCACTGTGTCATGTGCAGTGTTCTTGCACAGTATGCACTTTCCAACAATTTCAGCAAGGAATTCATACTCTTCAGGAAACTCCTTCTTCTTCATGTCTTTGAAACTAGGGTTTCTTTGGTACCCCATAACCTCATTTGCTTGTTCAGTATTGACATTATCAAGGTTCTTCAGCCCTTGGTTAGGAAAACCTAGGCATTGATTGAGGTCAGAAGATTTTAACTTCAGAGACTGACCTTTAACCTTGGTAGTAAGGATTTCGGAGTTGATGGAGGCGTTTGAGTAGAATTCTTTAACTAGGTCGATGTAGACTCGAGTATTTGCCTCAAGGAATTCTGAGAATCCAGCTTTCTTCACAAGCTCGAGAATATCCCTGAACTTCTTTTCAGATTTCTCAAACGATTTGGTTCCAAGCTGAATGCCAGTGATTACTTGCCAGTTTTCCATTTTGAGTAGTTTGAAGAATGTGGGTATCTGAGTTAGATATGTTTATAAGAGATGGCTGAGTGTAATTTGGTAAGGCTCTGGAGGGTTAACTAATTTTGGCTCTTGAGAGGATTCTAGGGTTTGAAAATGGGAGGGAGAAAGGTTCGATAGCTTTTGGTAACTGTCTGTAGATTTGAAATTGTCTTTAAGGCCTTTCCTTCTAACTCTGCATAATTAGTGATGTGTCAACCGTCCATTGGTTGCACGTTGCCCAGTAATGAGCTGTAACTCCCCATAACTTTTTAGTTAGATGTTTCTTTTTAGAAGAGCAGTCGTTTAAACGACGTGGCTCTGACCGTTGACCTTTTGATTCGTAGAGTAGCATGATAAGGTAGCTATAGACTCTACGATTCCCATGGTTGACTCAACAATCAACTTTTGAGAGATGCTGCAGTGGATGGCTTTGACTTCTATCCTTACTTTTATGCATCATAGCTCAATCACTGATATTCAAACTTATCTCCTCATTTTGAATGGTTTAGCAAATGTCTCATTTTCCAAACTCCTTGTGAACCGGAGTACCCTTTGGTAGGATTACGATCGTTGAGTTGTATTCTACGATCGTTGAGGTCGTACTACTATCGTTGAGGTAGCACTACGATCGTTGAGGTAGTACTACGATCGTTTAGTTCTCTTCAAACTCGACTCTACGATCGTTGACTGACTTTGTCCTTGAGATGAACTTGATCAAGCATTCCTCTTGGGTTAAGGTAGCTCAGAAATGGCCAACCTCTTAGAGTGAGCTAAGGGTCAGGTTTGTCCCTGAGGCACTTTCCAGATGGAATACTATAGCAGTGATTTGTAATGACATCTCATTCGACCTCTTCTGATTGGGAGGTCTTCTACCAGCTTTAGACAACTGCATTGCTGAAATTGTTGTATCCTCCTGCTTCTCACACTACGATCATATGTTCGATCGTAGGCACTTCACGATTGTAATAGCCTGAATATTTTTTATATAAATAAATAAGAAATTTTGCATATTAATTTTTTTTTATTTTAAAGATGAGAATATGTGTCAAGTAATGTGTATGTATATATGTGATAAATAAAATTATTTATTTCATGAATAATTTCAAACAATTTTATTTTTGAATTATTGATCATTATAAAGTATATTCCTATAGTAATTAATTTTTGTAAGTAGAAATGTTTTTATTAATTATTTTCCATGAAAAATATGATTTTATATTATTTAAATAATATATGAAATGATTATTATAATTATAATAATAAATATTTTATTATATGAATTGTTGAGAATATTTAAGTTAATTATTTTAGCTTAATTATTGATGTTATATATGAAGAATAAATCAGATATGGAATCCAAACCCTAAATTTGGGTATTGATCAATGGATGAGAATAATAATATAATGATAATTATTATTTTAGAAACCCTAATTATTATTTTTGTGAATTATAATGATAATTAAGAAACCCTAATTATTAATTTGGGAACCCTAATGATTAAACCCTAATTTTCTAATAAAACCCTAATTTCTATTAAAAACCCTAATTTAATTAGTGTGTTTAAAATTAAAATTTTATTATACTTTAATTTTAATCTTTCAAACCCTAGTAATTATTTGGGAAACTTTAAAATATAAAATCTAGTGATTAAACCCTAGATTCAAGCACCTTGGACAAGAATACCCTTGAGATTAAAAAGAAAATTACAAAAATGCCCTTTTGTCCCATTCTTGAATTATTGGTTAGACAAAATCTTCATCAAATCTGGCCAGCCACCCTACCCTATACCTAGCTAGGAGCTACACCACCAGCACATGATCAGCCATTACAAGTCATTGCATACATGTTTTATATAGAATTCAAGAAAGAGAAAGTACACTTAATGGCCTAAATTGTTCACAAATGCATAGTCATATTCTCTCAACTCAAAACCCACGAAAATATAAGCTAGATCAGTCACATAATCAAACCCTACGAAATCCAACAACAAATCAGTAGCCTAAGATCAAGATTGATCAAAGTAAAGGTATAAACCCTAGCTTGAATTCTGACCTTTGATGATGTGTTAGATGTTGTTTTTTTTATGTTAAATGTGTTGTTAGTAGTGTCTAATGATGATCTGGGTTGCTAGATGTTGAATCCATAACATCTAGAGGCTCGAATTTGAAGATTTACAAAATCTGGAAAATTTTTGTTTTGATTTCTGACAACGAATGTCAGGCCCTGTATCTCTGCGATCTTTAATGATTTTTGTGTTTTGAACGTTTATAGTTGTAGTCTGATATGAGATCTGTACTCTGTATCAAAAAGCAGGCCTAGATAAGTTTTATATTGACGTTATTCGTGGTCAAACCACGTTGGCCAAGCATCGATTGGTGGGTGGAAAATGCAGGCGACCGTGAACTTGCTACTGAAAGCTCGGCGACAAGTTCATGGGCCCCGAGATCTTCTCGTTGTTAGTTGTTTGGTTTCTTTTGTTGTAATAAGTTTGTTGTTTGTTGTTTATTCTATATATTTAAGCTTATAGAACATCTAAATGAATACTTGAGATTCATGTAGTGTACGGTCAAACCATGGAAGATGTTCACGATTTCAGTTTTCTGGGTAACCCAGAAAACGTATGATCGTGATTTCTGACATGGGTTGAGCGATTAATATTTGACGCGTTAATGGTTGTTATGGTGCTTATATGTGATATATTTCTTCATGTATATGTTGGTTAGCTACTGCAAAGATTAAATCACAGAAACAATACTGGGATCATAAGTTATAGGAGACCAAAGTGAGCAGTCGAGCTGTTCTTCATTTACGGTAACCCGAAATGAAGAACGACTCGACTAACTTGTTCATGAGACTATATCTTGCAATTATATTATGTTATGAACCTGTTAGTGGCTGGATCGTGTAGTCTTGCATGAGTACTACAAGCTCTGAGAAAGATAATGCCCAGAATAATAACCGTTTACAAACTATTGTTGGTTAAACTATTTATCTCGTCAGTGACATGAGTTTACAGGTTTGGCAGAAACGACTCAAGAACACCTAAAGGCGACGGTTTGGTTTCGCCGCATAAAGGGCTTTAGCGATGAGGCATTATATATTTAATTTCCAAAAATTAATTAATTTAATTAAATAAATAGAAAAAAATAGTTTTTAATTATTAAAAATACAAAATAAATTACTAAAAATTATTCTAAAGTCCGAAAATTAGTTTTAATTATTTTAAGTATATTTCATGAATATTTAATATTTTGGGATATAAAAAGTATTTAATTTATTTAAGAATAATATTAAATAAATTTTTAAAAATGATTTTTAATACATGAAAAATCATTTAAAAATAGGTTATGATATTAAAAGATATTTTAAGTTATTTTCTATAATTTTTAATATTTTGTGATGATTTTCATTATTAATTAGATATTAATGATGATTAAGTTATTTAATAAAGATATTAAATAAATGATGAAAAATAGAATTAATGATTTAAAATTTATATGAAAATGATTTAGAGATTATAAAAATATTTTAAGTTATAAAATATAACTTTTGATATTTTGTTATGAAAAATATTAATATTTTAATATTAAGGATATTAGATTCATTTAATAATTATATTAGATAAAAGTAATGTAAAATGATTTTAATATTAGAAAAATCATTTTTAAAGGAAAATAAAGTGTTTAAAGATATTTTAAGTTATAAAACATAACTTTTAATATTTAAAGGATAATTTTATTAATAAATCAATATTCTTGATAATAATTTAATATTAAAGATATTAAGTTTATTTAATAATTATATTAAATAAATAGTTTTAAAATGGTTTTATTGATTTAAAAATCATTTAAAGGTAATATTAATAATTTAAAAATATTTTGAGTTATTATAAATAACTTTAATATTTTTGGCAATAGTTTCATTAATAGTTTAATATTAATTAAATATTAATGATAATAGAATTAGTTAATATTTAAATCAATTAATAATGATTTGAATGTTTGAAAAATTCATGATAAAGTATAATAATTATTTAAAAATTATTATAAGGCTATGAAAAATAATATGAGTGATATTTAAAATATCTAAACGATTATTGAATCGCAGGATAGAGTCTTAGACTCGATATTTACCCGATAAAGCCGCTTCGGTATCTTAGAAATATTTTAAATTGATCCGGACTTAGATAAACCGACTAGATATGTGTTTGTTAGTGAATCAATAATTGTTAGATATATATGTGACAAAGTGATTAGGTTATGTCTTTGTTGTAATTAGCGAGATTATGTGTTACGATATATTATTCTAATCGAATGAATGATCTTATTACTGATAGGTCGTTGTATAAAAGATTAATCTAAGTTGCGTTATTGTAAGCAGCAGCTCAGGCAAGTATCTAAATCTTATGCACTACTTTTATTTCGTGCAAACAGGTATATCATGTTATGCAAGTTTCCTAAACTTACTCTAATTATTATTGAGCAAGTATCGATCTATTATTTACATTGTGCAAGTATCCTACCTTTGCAAAAGAAAGTTTCAGAATAATATTATTGTGCAGATTATTAACTCTATTATTATTGATTATGTATCCAATCTTTGTATTCATACAAGTTCTTACATTATCCAATCATTGTATTATTGTATAATTGAGATATTTATTACATTCGTTAATTCAGTATATAGTGTTAGCACAAGTGTCCCCACTTGGATAACCATTATATTTAATCATATGTTGATACATACTTATTGATTTCAAGTATGTATATCGTTGACTTTAAAAAGTCGTCTAATTTATTTGATTCAATTAGACATAAAAATATTGTTGAACAAGATAGAGCGTTATTGTATCCAACCAGATTGTTTTGGTTCTGATTCCGACTAAATATGAACATCCCGAATATGGGAAAACTTTTGTGCACCTAAGGTGGATAGAGTGAACGATAATATCATTCTTGCATGTAGTATTGATCAACACAGGCACATTGAGCGAGATCACCCTCGTGTAAAGTAAGTTATGATAGCGGTTTATGAGATGAAGTTACGCTAAACCCTAGCAAAATAAAAAACAATGTTCATAGATCATTTAATGATCTCCAATTATAGTCTATATGTAGTTTCAAAGATTTCATATGGAAGTGATATGTTGTTATTATTGGTTGACTTCACTTCCATATTGTTGATTCGTTGTAGAAGTGTCTTTCAAAGAAAAACATTTAATTCTTTTTGACTAATATATATTGTTGTTATTACTTGTTTGGGACATCCGATGTTCATTCTTGCTTTAAATTTAAATGTTTTCGATTAAGTATGATCAACCGGAAGGTTCGAGCGAGAACAAAGGAAATGAAAATTTGTTGAATGAGATTTATATTATGTTGTGTAATAGTTATAGTTTATTAAGAAAATGATACTTATTATCTATGAAGTAATGAATGTTTAAAGGTCTAAATGCACTGTGAGTAAACTTTGATGCATATGTAAATTAAGTTTGAATTTTATATTATTGTTATTATTATTAGTATTATTCAAATTTTATAGAAATGGTATCGTGATAACCGAGTTCGGTTTTGTGTACCAAATTTGGGGCGTCACAGGTTGGTATCAAAGCTTTAGGATTAAAAACCTTAGGTGGGATCGACCTTAGGCTATAACCTTAGAACAGAGGGAAATGTTGAAAATAAAAATAACTCATATAGAGTTTAAAAGGAGATGAATTGAATAAATTCATCGTTAAACAAAATAAAAGATAACTTATATAAAATTATTAATTGCTGTGTGTATATACTATATGTTAATCAAGATATTTAGTGTGTAGATGTTATGTGAGATAAGGATTAGCATACCCTCAGGTCGTAAAGAAGGATTCAACCTCCATAACCGAGCCAATATCAAAGCCAATAGCTGAAATAGAGGCTCACATTGAATGCTACCTCAATGAGGTGATTATACATGAAAGTGTAGTACTGAACCCAGAAATGATAGTATGACTGATAGGTAGAGTATAGTTACAGGATAAAAGATCAAGCTCGAGTTCTTAAACTCATATGGTGAGGAAGGTTTGACGAACTAGGTATGGTTATGTGAGAATGGATTATTGAGGATAATAGAAATATATAGAATGCTAAGTAATTGATCCTTAGTGAAGGCGTATGAAAAGAGTAGTGTTAATGTTATTTGAATATGTATGATTCTATGATGAGTATACGATAAGTATGTCTGTGTAAAGTAGTATTCTCAACTTTTGTATAAGTTGTGGCAACGATTCCCGACTATTATGTCACAAAGGGGATATCAGATGTTTAAATCAGTATGTGATATGCTATGAAAAGTACGATGAATTAGTTAGATGAACATGATCTTATTTAATCAGATAATGCCGCCAAGACGAAAACGAAACCAAAAGGCAGAAGAACCTATCAACAAAGCTGGAGGACAACTAGACCCAACACAAAAGTTGGCGAATGTAGACGCTCAAGCTATGCAGAATAGATCACCAGCAGTGGGAAATCAGCCAAATAATCGATCGACAAACTTCAAAGACTTCAAGGCAATCGAACCGCCAGGATTTAGAGGATCAACTGACCCTGTAGAGATGTTTATGACAGCTAGAGTAATGGATGGGCAAAAGACAGCTTTTGTCACCTATACGATGAAAGGGGAGATGAATTTTTGGTGGGAAGAAAATCAAACTAGAGCCGGAGAAGAAAATAGTGGCAGTAAGACTGGGAAAAGAAAAGGAGATAATTTCGGGAATACCAGAAGTAGGCTAGGAGGTGGAAAGAATCACTCAGGGGAGTGTCTTAAGGGTAAGTTTGTGTGGTACAGGTGTGGACAGGAGGGACATATCTCTCGCAACTGTCCCAATCCAAGGATTAACAAGAGGTGTTTCAAGTGTGGATCAACGGAGCATAAGATGAAAGACTGTCTCAAAAAGGGAGGGGATACATGGAGCGCGAGTAAAGGAAAAGGCAGCGGGACTCTAGTGACAACGAAACCTACTTCAACAAACAAACCAACAGAATCAACCGCAAGAGTTTTTAATATGAAGGTCCAGTATACGGTGGCAGCTGAGAATGCAACTTCAGGTATTATTCGTATAACTTGTATATTTCGATATATATGATTTTCCAATATATAATAAATTATTTTATAAAAATATTTTGAAGAAGGAATTTGAGTTCTCTTAGCAATCGAACTTTCGTTTAATCAGATAGATAAGCTTTATGTTGAATAGTTAAAGATCGGTTCAATCAAATCTGATCGAGATCTATTTGAAATGACTATGTATGCTATGAACCCTTGTAAGTATGAGTTTTAAAACGGTGATTCCGGGGACGGAATCCTTATAAGGGAGGGTGAATGTAATAACCTGAATATTTTCTATATAAATAAATAAGAAATTTTGCATATTAATTTTTTTTTATTTTAAAGATGAGAATATTTGTCAAGTAATGTGTATGTATATATGTGATAAATAAAATTATTTATTTCATGAATAATTTCAAACAATTTTATTTTAGAATTATTGATCATTATAAAGTATATTCCTATAGTAATTAATTTTTATAAGTAGAAATGTTTTTATTAATTATTTTCCATGAAAAATATGATTTTATATTATTTAAATAATATGTGAAATGATTATTATAATTATAATAATAAATATTTTATTATATGAATTGTTCGAGAATATTTAAGTTAATTATTTTAGCTTAATTATTTATGTTATATATGAAGAATAAATCGGATATGGAATCAAACCCTAAATTTGGTTATTGATCAATGGATGAGAATAATAATATAATATTAATTATATTTTAATTTTTGATCTTTATAAATAGGTAATTGTAAATGTGGAGACCGATAATGGTTATTCAATTGTGGTAAATTAGGGCATGACCTTCATATCGTGTTATTAAACCCTAATTGTTAAACTCGATTATGAGTTCGAGACTGTGTAGTAATGGTGTTATATGAATTTTACTGTGTATTATATAATTTCTGTAATTAGGAGAAACCCTAATTATTTATTTGAAAACCCTAATTTACTAATTAGGAACCCTAATTGCAAATTTTAGAAACCCTAATTATTATTTTTGTGAATTATAATGATGATTAAGAAACCCTAATTGTTAATTTGGGAACCCTAATGATTAAATCCTAATTTTCTAATAAAACCCTAATTTCTATTAAAACCCTAATTTAATTAGTGTGTTTAAAATTAAAATTTTATTATACTTTAATTTTAATCTTTCAAACCCTAGTAATTATTTGGGAAACTTTAAAATATAAAATCTAGTGATTAAACCCTAGATTCAAGCACCTTGGACAAGAATACCCTTGAGATTAAAAAGGAAATTATAAAAATGCCTTTTTGTCCCATTCTTGAATTATTAGTTAGACAAAATCTTCATCAAATCTGGCCAGCCACCCTACCCTATACCTAGCTAGGAGCTACACCACCAGCACATGATCAACCATTACAAGTCATTGCATACATGTTTTATATAGAATTCAAGAGAGAGAAAGTACACTTAATGGCCTAAATTGTTCACAAATGCATAGTCATATTCTCTCAACTCAAAACCCACGAAAATATAAGCTAGATCAGTCACATAATCAAGCCCTACGAAATCCAACAACAAATCAGTAGCCTAAGATCAAGATTGATCAAAATAAAGGTATAAACCCTAGCTTGAATTCTGACCTTTGATGATGTGTTAGATGTTATTTTTTTTTATGTGAAATGTGTTGTTAGTAGTGTCTAATGATGATCTGGGTTGCTAGATGTTGAATCCATAACATCTAGAGGCTCGGATTTGAAGATTTACAAAATCTGGAAAATTTTTGTTTTGATTTCTGACAACGAATGTCAGGCCCTGTATCTCTGCGATCTTTAATGATTTTTGTGTTTTGAACATTTATAGTTGTAGTCCGATATGAGATCGTATCTGTATCAAAAAAAGAGGCCTAGATAAGTTTTATATTGCACGTTATTCGTGGTCAAACCACGTTAATGAGCATTGATTTGGTGGAAATACAGGTGACCATGAACTTGCTAGAAAGCTCGACAACAAGTTATGGGCCTGAGATCTTCTGTTGTTAGTTGTTTGGTTTCTTTTGTTGTAATAAGTTTGTTGTTTGTTGTTTATTCTATATATTTAAGCTTATAGAACATCTAAATGAATAACAGGATTCATGTAGTGTACAGTCAAACCATGTAAGATGATCACGATTTCCGTTTTTTGGGTAACCCAGAAAATGTATGATCGTGATTTCTGACATGGGTTGACCGATTAATATTTGACGGGGTTAATGGTTGTTATGGTGCTTATATGTGATATATTTCTTCATGTATATGTTGGTTAGCTACTGCAAAGATTAAATCACAGAAACAATACTGGGATCATAAGTTATTGGAGACCAAAAGTGAACAGTCGAACTGTTCTTCATTTCTGGGTAACCCAGAAATGAAGAACAGCTCTGACAGCTTGTTCATGAGCCTATATCTTGCAATTATATTATGTTATGAACCTGTTGGTGGTTGGATCGTGTAGTCTTGCATGAGTACTACAAGCTCTGAGAAAGATAATGCCCAGAATAATTATCGTTTACAAACTATTGTTGGTCAAACTAGCTATCTCGTCAACTGACTTGGGTTTCTGGGTTTGGCCAAGAACAACTCAAGAACACCTAAGGCGACGGTTTCTGTCGCCAAAGGGCTTTAGCGACAGACAGTATATATTTAATTTCCAAAAATTAATTAATTTAATTAAATAAATAGAAAAATATAGTTTTTAATTATTAAAAATACAAAATAAATTACTAAAAATTATTCTAAAGTTTGAAAATTAGTTTTTAATTATTTTAAGTATATTTCATGAATATTTAATATTTTTGGGATATAAAAAGTATTTAATTTATTTAAGTATAATATTAAATAAATTATTTAAAAATGATTTTTAATACATGAAAAATCATTTAAAAATAGGTTATGATATAAAAGATATTTTAAGTTATTTTCTATAATTTTTAATATTTTGTGATGATTTTCATTATTAATTAGATATTAATGATGATTAAGTTATTTAATAAAGATATTAAATAAATGATGAAAAATAGAATTAATGATTTAAAATTTATATGAAAATGATTTAGAGATTATAAAAAATATTTTAAGTTATAAAATATAACTTTTGATATTTTGTTATGAAAAATATTAATATTTTAATATTAAGGATATTAGATTCATTTAATAATTATATTAGATAAAGTAATGTAAAATAATTTTAATATTAGAAAAATCATTTTTAAAGGAAAATAAAGTGTTTAAAGATATTTTAAGTTATAAAACATAACTTTTAATATTTTAAGGATAATTTCATTAATAAATCAATATTAATGATAATAATTTAATATTAATGATATTAAATTTATTTAATAATTATATTAAATAAATAGTTTTCAAATGGTTTTATTGATTTAAAAATCATTTAAAGGTAATATTAATACTTTAAAAATATTTTGAGTTATTATAAATAACTTTAATATTTTGGCAATAGTTTCATTAATAGTTTAATATTAATTAAATATTAATGATAATAGAATTAGTTAATATTTAAATCAATTAATAATGATTTGAATGTTTGAAAAATTCATGATAAAGTATAATAATTATTTAAAAATTATTATAAGGCTATGAAAAATAATATGACTGATATTTAAAATATCTAAACGACTATTGAACTGCAGAATAGAGTCTTAGACTCAATATTTACCCGATAAAGCCGTCGGTATACCGAAATATTTTAGAAATTGATATGGACTTAGATAAACTGACTAGATATGTGTTTGTTAGTGAATCAATAATTGTTAGATATATGTGACAAAGTGATTAGGTTATGTCTTTGTTGTAATTAAGCGATCTTATGTGTTACGATATATTATTCTAATCGAATGAATGATCTTATTCTTGATATCATTTGTATAAAAGATTAATCTAAGTTGCGTTATTATGGCAATGACTCAGTGATATCTAAACCTTATATGACTACTTTTATTTTGATAAACGGGTATATCATGTTATGCAAGTTTCCTAAACTTACTCTAATTATTATTGAGCAAGTATTTGATCTATTATTTACATTATGCAAGTATCCTACCTTTTCAAAGAAAGTTTCAGAATCATATTATTGTACCAGATTATTAACTCTATTATTATTGATTATGTATCCAATCTTTGTATTCATACAAGTTCTTACATGATCCAATCATTGTATTATTGTATAATTCAGATATTTATTACATTAGATTAATTACGTATATAAGGTTAGACAAGTGTCCCCACTTGGATAACCATTGTATTAATCATATGTTGATACATACTTATTGATTTCAAGTATGTATATCGTTGACTTTAAAAGTCATCTAAGCTATTTGATTCAAATTTAGACATAAAAATATTGTTGAACAAGATAGAAACGTTATTGTATCCAACAGATTGTTTTGGTTCGGATTCCGACTAAATATGAACATCCCGAATATGGGAAAATTTTTGTGCACCTAAGGTGGATAGAGTGAACGATAATATCATTCTTGCATGTAGTATTTATCAATACTGAGGGGACATTGGGCGAGATCACCCTCGTGTAAAGTAAGTTATGATGGTCGGCTATGATGAAGTTCGCTAAACCCTAGAAAAAATAAAAACAATGTTATAGTCCGTCGACATTGATCTCCGATTATAGTCTATACGTAGTTTCAAAGATTTCATATGGAAGTGATATGTTGTTATTATTGGTTCAAATTTTACTTCACAATTGTTGATTCGTTGTAGAAGTGTCTTTCAAAGAAAACATTTAATTCATTTCAAACTAATATATATTGTTGTTATTACTTGTTGGGCAATCCAATGCTCATTCTTGCTTTAAATTTAAATGTTTTCGAGTTAAGTATGATCGACCGTATGAAGGTTCAAAGGCGAACAAAGGGAAAGGAAAATTTGTTTGAATGAGATTTATATTATGTTGTGTAATAGTTATAGTTTATTAAGAAAATGATACTTATTATCTATGATGTAATGAATGTTTAAAGGTCTCGTGCACAGGAGTAAACTTTGATGCATATGTAAATTAAGTTTGAATTTTATATTATTGTTATTATTATTAGTATTATTCAGCTTATAGAAATGGTATCGTGAAGCACCGAGTTCGGGTTTCAGGTACCCGAATTTGGGGGCGTCACAACGATTATGGGTTGGGTGGCTGAAGGGTTATGAGTAGTACGTTTTAAAACGTTCCTACTGACTATGGATCTTCATTTGGTTCATCAGCCACAAAGTTTTGGGACTCTGTAGCTGGTTCAATTTTTCATAGTATATCTCAGTGCTGTTGTTCCTTAACAGATCACTGCTCCTTCGTTGTTGACGCTGTCTTTCCAGATAGATGTGATTCCTTCTTCTTCAAGTTCATTTGATGGCAACCTTGCATATCTCCTTCTGACTGGAATCTCCATCATTGGTCGGATTTTCTTGTATCGTAGAGATGAGTATTTTCAGGACTGATCACTCTACGATTATATGATAGCACTACGAACGTAGTCTTCTTTGACAGTTATGTTTGTGAAGTTCTACTCTCACAATAAGTTTCGCTTGAATGATACTTGATAATCTTCTGTTGTGAACTTCCTTGAGGATTCTTCCCATATAGCATTCTTGACTGTCTTTTGAGCACATAAGACCTTTTCCTTCTTTGGCTGAATGGCTTGCTTCCATATACAGATTAGCAGCCATGTGAGCTTCATTCTGGTTAGCTTAGAGGGTCTTTAAGGACAGGCTTGGACAGATAGGAACTCTATCAGAATCATCTCTGAATTGTCCTTAGCCTTCTGCTGGTTGAGTCTTCTTGACTGAAGTCTTCTGCTTCATCATTCCTTAGTGTGGTCAGACTGACCAAGTACCTGTAGGTTTAAATATATTTCTACCCATAGTTAAATGGGTCCTGCTAGGTTAGTTTTCTAAACCCCTGTTCCTCTTATCTGGATAATCATCATATTATCACCAACAGACATATTCATGCATGCAACTATCTTATGATAATACATTTTGAGATGCATGATGGTGAGTGTGTGTGGGATTTGGCATCTAATAACACACTCTCTATTTAAGATGGTTTCATCATTCACTGGGTCATGTTCACAATGTTTAAGTGTTCACAAAGTGAGAATCAACTCTACGATTTAGGAGTATCTAGTTGATTTATTGAGGTGATCAGTTTCTGCGAATCAGCAAGATCCTCTTGCAAAACTGATCATGCTCTGTGTGTTGTCAAACACTTAGAACATAGGCTTGTACATACATACTAACCCATCAGCAAAGATTACTTCACATAAAGTTCATTCAGCCTGTGATGCTCTTATGACCCATTTCAGATTTCCTTCAAGATGTTATCTTCAACCTAAAAACTTGGACGGAGAGAAAGTTTATAGTCATTTGAGTTTCCATCCTCAGGTTACTTTCTCTCTTCACCTTTTTAGGCAGATTATGACTCCTTGGCAGAATACTGTTATAGTTCATAAGAAGATGCAATTATGATGTATACATTTAATAGTGAAGAACCGTACCTTTTTACTGTTAGTTACTAAACAGTCATTTACCTTAGATATACTGAGTTTAGGTATTGATGAGCATAGCTTTACTTTTGCTCCTGACAGCTTATTGCTCTTGCTGGCCTTTAATCAATCAGTAGTGGTCTTCAAGATATAGTCTAAGAGAATCTCAGCATTAAGATCTTTGACATCCTTTAGCTGACAGAGTTTGCACCCAGTTGTTGGTTGGCCAGACATAAGTTTGAGAAGATCTTCTTTCTTCTCTCGATAAGCATTTCATAGCATGTATGGCCTCTTCATCTTTCAGACTGGTGGGTGCTTGATTCTTTGTCATTAATGTCTCCTGAGTTCTCTCGTCTGGTCTTCGGACTACAAGCTTGACTGCAGGCTAGGATTGGTCTTATTGATGTAACAATAGAGACCATGGACCAATCTGAGAAGCTTCAGGTGTATATACACATTTAACCTATACACAATATTTCCAACATGTGAGCTCATCTGCATATAACAAGTTACTTACTACTAAACTAAGTTTAGAATAATGTTAGTGCCTGGGATCAGACTCAAAGCGATTAGCTTTTGAATATAGTATGAGAACCTGCTCTGATACCAATTGTTAGTTCCTAGAGGGCACAATAGATCTAGAAGGGGGGGTTGAATAGATCCATTTATTTCAAATACTTTTCTGGTTTATATTATATTGTTCATAATTAACATATGACAAACATAAGAATATTTTCAAGCACAGCGGAATAAGTAAAAGATCCCCTTCATTGATATATTCATAATCATACATACATTGTTCGTAGAGTAAGTTTAGTTGTAAGCAGTTAAAACATACATAGCAGTTATAGCAGTTATAGTACATAATGTAAATGACATAATATAAAAGACACAAAGGGTTTTAAGTGGTTCAGAGACTCAAGCTCCTAATCCACTCTTCTGCTTTTAACTAGCAGGATTTCCACTAAGGAAGGGCAGCACCCTGAATCACTAAGATTCCTTCAAGGCCGTGACCTTGGGACTTCAGTTCACTAAGAACTCTTCAAGGCCAGCAGCCTTGGGACTCCTCTAGTTCCCTAGGAACTCTTCAAGCCCAGCAGGCTTAGAACTTTGTTTAGTCCCTCCGGACAAGGACCCTTCTGGCCCTACTTTGTTTAGTCCCTTCGGACAAGGACCCCACAGGCCCTGGCTTTGTTAAGTTGTTGGAGTTGGTGATGAGTTGCTAAGATGTCTTCATGCTCTGAACATCTTCTATATTTAGCAGCTTGGCTTGATCATCCTTGAAGTGCAGCTGAGTGTTGCATGATGCTCAGCTTCTATGGTTACTCAACCACTTCGGATGACCCCTTGTTGAACTGCTTTGAAGATCATTCTCCTTGCTACTTGATGACTGCACATGAGAGGCTTCCAAGCTGACTGTAGGCTCTTCTATTAGGTACTTAGAAGCTTTCTCATGCTTGACACCGAGATGGCTTTTGTGATCTCCCTTCTGCTACTTGATGCCTTCTCATGATGGACTTGGTAAGATGACTGTAGGCTCTTCTCTATTGTACTTAGAGTCTTCCCATGATGGACATCAAGATGTCATGATGCTCTTCTTTCTCTCGGTAGTTCTGAACACTCTTCATGTAGTAGAACTCACACTTCTACTTCTTTCTTTATCTGACTTTTGAGTGTTCTTGGTGGATCGTAGAGTGAGCCTTCAGACTCACTATCTCACATGGTTTAGATCAGTCCACCTTCTCTCCAAACTCGGCAACTCCAGCAACCTTTGATCTTTGAAGCTCTTCCTCATTTATACTCTTTCCCAATCCTTCAGTTGGAAAGTAGCCGTTGAAGGCAATTTAATCTCTTTATAGATCTCGAGTTGCTTGAGGTAGACTGCTTGATGTGACATATCATACTTTTTCTGATGTTGCAGTCTACTGTTTCACCTGCCCTGTCAGATGTATCACTTTAATTGTCTTGGGCAGGTCGAAGACTTTATTACCTCTTTCTGATTTCTCGATCAGAGGTTGTCCTATTGCATCGATGCTCTCAATAAGCACTTGTCAGAATATTACCCTTCAGATTGAACCATTGCCAATGCTTCAGTCTGCAGTTATTCTGACTCTACAATTCTGATGCACGTCTTCAAGGACTTGATCGTAGTGTCTTGTTGAGTGTTGTTCATTGACTGATAGGGTTAACACTACGATCTTGAAGAGTGTTGATTGGATCTTCAATATAAAACACCTCTTCCTTGTATTGTGCAGTGCTTCAATACTTCTGTTTACTTTGACTGTTCTCAGAGACTGATGGCCTAATTCCTTGATCTGGTCCCCTTCTAAATATTAAGAAACTTTATATTTGTGGCGCGTCCAGCTTGCTTTCTCCTTGTGATCTCTCGTTCACTTATCATCAATGAACTGACCTTGTACTTAATCACTTTAGCCTTGGTAATCAGAGGCTGACCAGTATCTCGGTTCACCTTCCATCAATTCCTTCTTTGTTTTGCAAACACTACGATCTTGGTTGATTCCAAGATCATTGTCTTCTGTTCACTTGATAGCTACTGCATAAATTGACTTTCCTTAGTCAGCTTCTGAAGTCTTCTTTGGATAGCCTTGTGGAAGACTTCATCACGAATGGCCTTACATCTCAATCTTAATGCTGATTGGGTTGGTGCTGAGATCTTCTGTTAGCCTGCATGCCATTCGTTGAGTGCACTCTGGTTTCCTTGGATGTAGCTTGCAGTTTGAACCAGAGGCTTCGTTCCTTTGGATATTCTGGGAGTGCTCATTTGTTGAGAACCGTATATGCTCTACGATTCTGTCTTGGCACTATGAGCACTTCTTTTGAGATCGTAGTTCTGTACTCTACGATTCAGCTTCGGCTGGTGCAGACACTACGATCCCGAGATCAGATCTTGACACTCTACGATTTCTGCCTTGTGCTTGTTGTCTTCATCTGATCTTGCTTGGCTACGATCTCTGCATGTAATAAATAGACTCTACGAACTCAGAGTGTGATCTACGATCCTTAACTTGGCTTTGGAATCAGCAGACTCTACGACTCTGAGTGTAGTCTACGCTTCTTCGCTTTGGCTTTCGCGAAGACCGTCGGCTCAGAGGCGTGTGTCTCTATAATTACGAACATGACTTCTCAAAGACACTACGATCCTGAAGAAGCTCTACGATACACTACGTTCCTTCTTCATTTCCCCTGGCAGTCTACGAACTCCAAGACTACTATCTTGCATTTTTTTATTCTGCCTCGATAGCTCTCGAGTTAACCTTGACTCACCTGGCAGACTACGACTTCTGGTGCAGTGCTCGACGATCAGACTAGCCTATCTATTACATCATAAGATCAAATTAACAAGCTTGATCTTTCTATATTTATAGTCCTTGTACATCATTTCTTTTTAAGGACTTTACAGAGCTGTTTTGCTTATGTAGGATCAACCTAACATATTTGATCAATTCATTCTAAGTCCTTGTACATATATTTCTATTATCTATCAAAGAACTTTACAACTTTTCTTAATACAAGCATACTTGCATATTCATTCATATATATATATATATATATATATATATATATATCATAATCAAATCATATATTAAATAGGAATATCATTAACATGCTTATTCCTGACAATCTATCATAACCTAGACGCATGGCCTCCCATGTACGAAGGTTTCCTTGAGTATTTTCCAAAGATTTTAATTTCTAAAATAATTATTGACTGTACCTTTATGTAAGGTACCATTGTATGGTCTTGTGGTCAAGGCACCACGAGAGTTATATATATTTGTATTAAAACTCACAACTTATCTATTGTCGTACTCTGCACGATAGTTCAACAGTTGTATAAATGAAGTTTATATTTGATTTTTATAGTGCAATATCTGGAAACTCAGAATGGGTCGTGTGGACCTATTTTGGGGGCGTAACAATACATTTTGGTACTCCTAGGATGGATTGCAAACGGTGTGTTGTGCGCCTCCATCATGATTTTTTTATACTTCAAGTCAGAATCGTTAGGAACACAAAGTCTGGAGTTGACTCGAAGTATTCCTTCTTCATCGATTCTTGCTTCCGGAATAACACTTTCTTGCACTTTCTTCCTCATACGCATCAGCTCCAGGTCTGTAGCTTGAGCAGCATTAACTTTATCGATTAAAGTCGGTTTTACTTGTATATTCTCCATCATCACATGGGTCCCTGAAGTCTTTAACTTTATCTCCATCTTTCGTAAGTCATACAAAATGGGTCTTTGTGCTGAAATTATTGCACTCGTACTCGCATATGATCTTCTACTCAATGCGTCAACTACTACGTTCGCTTTTCCAGGATGGTATTGGATGGTATGATCATAATCTTTCAACAGCTCATGTCATCATCGTTGCTGCATGTTGAGTTCCTTTTGAGTGAAGAAATATTTGAGGCTCTTATGATCCGTATAGATCTCCACCTTCTCTCCATACAGGTAATGCCTCCAAATCTTAAGCGCAAAAATGACTGTTGCCAACTCTAGATCATGAGTAGGATAATTCCTCTCATATTCTTTGAGTTGTCGCAAGGTATAGGCTATGACTTTCCCATGTTGCATGAGAACACATCCTAACCCTTTGCCTGAAGCATCCTTGTATTGTCGTAAGCAGTCTTTGAAATGAGTCTTCTCTTGAGTTCTTGAAAACTCTTCTCACATTCCTCGCTCCAATAGAACTTTATATCTTTTCGAGTCGGTGAGTTAATGGAGTAGCGATTCGAGAAAATCCTTCCACGAATCTCCGATAATAACCAAATTAAGGAGAAAGCTACGATACTTGATCATTTGACTTTGGTTGCTCCGACTTTGAATTGCTTCAATCTTCATTGGGTCAACAGATATTCCATGATTTGATATCACGTGCCCAAGGAATGCAACTTCCTCAAGCCAGAACTCGCATTTCTTCAACTTGGCATAAAGCTTGTTTTCACGAAGCTTTTGAAGTATCAGCCTCAAGTGTTGCTCATGGTCTTCACGGCTTTTGGAGTATATGAGGATGTCATCAATAAAGACGACCACAATGTGATTCAAATATTCCTTGAATACTCGGTTCATCATGTCCATGAAGGCAGCAGGAGCATTAGTCAATCCAAAAGACATGACTAGGAATTCATAATGCCCGTATCGAGTTCTGAAAGCAGTCTTTGGAATGTCATCAGTTTTAATCTTCAATCGATGATATCCGGAATGAAGATCAATCTTTAAAAAGAATTTGGCTCCTTGCAACTGGTCAAACAGGTCATCAATGCGAGGCAACGGGTACCTATTTTTGATGGTGACATGATTCAACTCCCGATAATCAATACAAAGTCGCATACTTCCAGCTTTCTTCTTCACGAATAGAACAGTAGCACCCCAAGGAGACGTACTAGGTCGAATGAAACTGATGTCTAACAATTCCTACAGTTGAATTTTTAACTCCTGAAGTTCAATAAGAGCCATTCGATATGGGGCTTTGGAAATGGGTTTTGTACCGGGTTCAAGGTCGATACCAAACTCGATTTCACGCTCCGGGGGTAGGCCAGGAAGTTCTTGAGGAATACGTCAGGAAATTTATTAACAATAGAAATATCATTCAAATCAATTTATTTTGTTTAAATCTGTGACATGAGCTAAGAAAGCTTGACATCCATTTTTCAATAAGCGAATAGCATTATGGCTTGAGATAGTAGTGATTGATTTTAATGGTTTGGTCGCTTGAATTCGCATAATAGGTTTATTAGGAATATAAAAGCTAACAACCTTACGAAAACAATCAATTTTAGCATGATGAGTAGTTAACCAATCAATCCCTAGAATCACATCAAATGCAAGTATTTTGAAGGAGATAAGATCGGACAGTAACGCGATGCGATTCCGATTTGAATCAAACAAGACTTATAAACAGTGGATGTGATGAAGGTTTCTCCCAACGGAGTTTCAACAGATAAATCAAAGTCTAATTTTTCCGAAGTCAAATTTAAACGTTGAGCGCAAGTAGGAGAAATAAAAGAATGGGTAGAACCGGTATCAAATAAAGTATAAACTTCGCTAGAGTTTATGATTAGCTTCCCCGTGATCACCTCGTTCGGATTTCTCGCTTTTTGGGAGGTTACAACAAACGCTCTCTCTTGAACTACCGGTTTTTTCTTGTCTGGGACGGCCTTTGATGCCTCCATCCCAGCTGGACTTGACTTCGGTGCATGACAAAATCGGGCAAGGTGACCTTCTCTTCCGCAATTATAACACGCTTTAGACTGTTGCATACAGTTCGGACTGATATGTCCCTCCCCTCCGCATTTTGTAACATACGATTGGCTGTCATTCCCCTTCCTTAACAACAGGTGCTGGTGATGACGTCTTCCCATCATTGTTGAATCTCCTCTTCTTGAAATTTCCACTTCTATTATCTTGGCCATGATTACCACCGAAGTGGTTACCATTTATGGCATGTTGATTCCCTCCACGTTTGTTGTCACCGCTTCAATGACTGCTACCACTGGTATTATCATTTTGTCGGCTGCTCTCTCTTGGTTGAGTTGACTCGTTATCGCACTCAAATAACTAAGACTTATTTACAACATCTGAATATAAACACAGTTTATGAGAAATTAAGTATTGACGTATCTCGAGTTTCAAACCTCTTAGAAACATCCGCGTCATTCTCTCTTCATTATCAACCAAGTGGGATGCAAATCGGGACAACTCAGCAAACTTAGCTCGTACTGTGACACGGTTATATTGTTCTGCTCCAGCTTGATGAACTCTACCTCCTTCATCTGACGAATACTTTTAGGAAAGTACTTGTCGTTGAACAGTTCTTGGAATTTCTCCCAAGACATCTTCAGTGAGGCAAGTTGAGTACACTTTACCGATTCCCACCAGTAATCTGCCTCTCCTCGCAACATAAAGGTGGCAAAGGGAACCTTTTGCTCCTCGGAGCGTCCCAAAATATCAAATATCTTAGTGATCTGCTTTATCCACATCTCCGCCGTAAGTGGTTTTGGCTCTCAATAAACTTTGGTGGTCCCCCTCCTTGAATCATTTAGCGGTGACCGTCCCGAGAGTTGCCGGTGTTTCCACTGCATTTTGAGCAGAGGCTGCTCTAGCTTCGATGATGCATGAATTGCATAAAGCCTCGAACATCCCATCGTTCACCATTTCACCGGTGTTATTGTTTACTTGAGGATTATTGTCTTCTGTTGCACATTATCCACGGTATTGATCGTTGGTGACTCAACGGTCTCATGTGCTTCATTGCTTATCTCAACATTTTGGATGCCATTTCAAACATCGCCACAAAAAAGGGTTAATTAACATATCACATATTATCCCTATATTACGAATGACCAATTAAATACCAAATAAACTTAGGTAGGTCATACTAGCGAAGGAATTCCCCGTCTCTCCCCTCCTAGTTCTTGTCTCACATCTCAGCCAGGGATCATATCCCTAAGCTTTGATATCAACTGTGACGCCCCCAAAATAGGTATACATCACCCATCTTGAGTCGCCAAATACATTGTACAAAATTCAAATACAACTTAATTATACAACATTCGTGTAAAATACGACAAAACATAATCTAAGAGTTTTAATAAGAATATTGTCATCTAGACAATATCCACACTCAATGGAGTCCTCATTACATTTATTGTCACACTATTTTATAGAATAGTGAGGACTACTAAAACAACCATCTGGACCGTCAATCCATTCCCCGACTCATCCCAGCTATATTCTCATTTCCTGAAGAGAACAGTGAAAGAAAGGGTGAGCTTAACTAGCCTAGTAAGAAATATTATGACTAAGATAATGCAGAATAAATTATTCTTAGCCTTCAACAGTATAACAACTGATAGAATATAATAGACAACAAGTTTTAGATCAACAACTACAGCGGAATAAGCAATCCATTAGAAGAGTTAAGTAGGGCATAAAATCTACTATCTTCTATGATTTAAAAAGTTTTTCATCAACTTTATCGCTGAGACTCAACATAATAAATAAAATTGAATCGTCCCTTCATCACGGCCAAGGATATTATTGTAATCATCAATGGTCAGGATTATACCGAATAATCCCTGGTCAAAATCATACCAACAACTGTCCATCAATGAACTACAGGCCAATGAGGACTTTCACCACATCATTCGTCACATTACGGTCATGATTATACCGAATAATCCATGGTCATAATCATACCAAGTCCATCTATGCACGTAAGCCAAAGATGACTTTCATCACAATATAAGCATGAGGATGATGACAATGACATAATAATTCAATAAAACAAGTTCAAGATAAATTTTAAAGATTTATAATTTAATTTATCCAGAAATCAATAACGTCCAAATTGTCAACATGATACTGCTTTGTGGAGTAAAATTTAAGAATGCTCAGAAGAATATTTCCATGAAAAGATACTTGAAGCACAAATATCCAGGATATTCTACTAATTTCATGGAGTATAGAAACCAAAAATTTAACCAACTAAGTATAATAGAATATATTAAACTACAAATGGATTTTTTTCCCGCAATGCGGTAATCCACGTAGACAGATCATTTCCATAATTTAATAAGGAATGAATACGAAGGATCATTCACCATGCATGCGGTAGTCCACATAGACAGGTTATTCTAACAGAATAATAAAGAATGGAATAACATAAGAATTCACAATGCATGCGGTAGTGCTGTAGAGCATAAAAGTTATTCCAATGTAATAATAAAGAATGGAATAACAAAAGAATTCACCGGGCATACGATAGACCGCATGCATACGAGTTATTCCAGCGAGTAATAATAAAGAATGGAATAACAGAAGAATTCACCATGCATGCGATAGACCGCACAGACAAGTTATTCTAATAGAATAATAAAGAATGGAATAACAGAAGAATTCATCAGGCATGCGATAGACTGCACAGAGAGGTTATTCCAACAGAATAATAAAGAATGGAATAACAACCCTTACGAGTATTGAAAGAAAATAACTCTCTTTATGAATACGAAAGAAATAATACCATTTACCTTAGAAGAAACTGGATACTAGAATAGTGAGGTAGCAGACTTCTTTTCTTCTTTCTCTCTATAATTTCTCTCTATAATAATTTCTCTTGTGAGACTTAGTGAATTGGTGAGAATGAAAGAAGAATAAGCTTCTATTTATAGGAAAATATAGTTTCAATAATTGTACATTTTGGGGCTCAAAATATTACAATATAATACCTTCCTCTTTTTCTTCATTTTTAATTTAGTCCTGCAAGTATTATCAAACTTGCACCACCTCCCCTAATAATAAATAATATGAATTAATAGTTCATTCATGTGACTTAATAGTATAATCATGTGAAAAAACTAATTACAATATAGTACCTTCATCTATACCTCCATTTTTAATTTAGTCATGCAAGTATTATCAATCTTGCACCAACTCCCCTAATAGTAAATCATGTGAATCAATAGTACACACATGTGAACACATAGTTATAAGCATGTGAATTAATAGCAATTAATTACTCATTTATCCGGTGAATTGCCCGATTGGTCAATATAACCTCCAGACATTAATTATTATTGAAATAAATATCGATTTCCACTAACACTAATAATTCTCACACAATGGAACTATCAATTTCATCTTTAATCAACACGAACTTATTCATCATTAATATTATAACTCATAATATTTAACAACCAGGTCGTTCCCAGGAAAGAGAGGGCTTTTTGATAAGGATTTCTCCTTATTGGCGTGCAATTAGGTGACCAAACCTCTCCTTGACAGAACTTCTAGACATTGTCAATATTGTAAATAATAATATGAATAACTTTGTCGTCTCAATTATTGATTTAATAATATAAAATATTATGCGAGATGATCTCGTGATAATAATTGAATCAATAATATGAGAGATATTATGCGATAATTCTTGTAGAAATAATTGAGTATAAGCGAGTGACTTCTCACGTAAGCATCAATAATCAATACCGTATTGCTACTACGCAACCACGCAGACATCGCATTCTTTACTTTTACCACCGGGTAGTTCAATAGTTTAACGGTAAAACTTTCGCCGTTATTTTTATAAAAAGATAATTCTGTCATTTTCTAACTACGATAATACTTTCGTTGTGGGGTCCACCAATGATTGTGCCGTCGTACGAATATTTCCTGTTCAAACGAATATTCCCCGACAAATCGAATATTATATAACCACTTGCTTACTTTGCAAAATTTGTAAATAATACCCACAGCTATAACATTATATAATATTCAAAAATATATTTCGAGAAAAATTAATCTTTATTCATAAAAGTTGGGGTCTTACAAATGTTCTCTGGCTTCCTTCAGGTAGATTTCATCTTTTACAGTTCTGATCAGAGGCCTCATTCTTTGGATGCTTTAGGAGTGCTCATTTGTTGAGAATCGTGTTAACACTATGATTCTTCCTTGGCATTGTAAACATTGATAGGCTTTGTCGAAGACTTTTTTCTGCAGACTATGATCTGACTTTGGTTCTGCAGACTCTACGACTCCGAGAGCAGATTGTATACTAAACTATGATTTCTATTTTAATACTTGTTGTCCATGTCTGATTTTGCTCGACTACGATTTTTGCCTCTGATATGATCAGTAGATTCCACAACTTCAAGTGTGGTCGACGATTCATGACTTAGCTTGGCAGGTCTTGAATCAACTCTATGATGCTGAGTGAGGCCCTCCAAGGCAGACTACAATCTATAACCACTTTCTTGATACTCTACGATTCTGCCTTGGCTTCTACAATCCCTCAGCTGGCTCGACGGACTCCGATTCTGCCTTGATAGTCTCTGAGTTCTTTGTTTCTCCTGGCAGACTTCTAAGGCTTGTATGGTACTCGATGGTCAGGCATACCTATCTATTACATCATATAAGATCAACCTAACAAGACCTATCTATTACATCATATAAGATCAACTTAACAAGCTTGATCTTTCTATATTCAGTCCTTGTACATCATATTCTTTTTAAGTACTTTACACAAGCTGTTTTGTTCATGTAGAATCAACCTAACATATTTGATCATTTCAGTCTAAGTCCTTGTACATATATCCCTATTGTCTATTTAAGGACTTTACAACTTATTTCATTGCAGACATATTTGCATATTCATTCATTAAGATCATAATCAAATCTTATATAAATAGAAATATCATTCAAATGCATATTCCTAAAAAAATCCATCATCAATATTTTATCCCTGTAATACCAATCAATAAACATTTCACATCAACGAATTATCCATGCACTACGGGCCAAAGATATTCATATGTATACCCAATAAATTGTCCACACTACGGGCCAAGGATATTCGTTTGTATCACCAGTGGTCATCAATAAACATTTCACATCATCGAATTATCCATGCACTACGGGCCAAGGATATTCGTTAGTATCACCAGTGGTCATGATCATGCCAAACAACTGTCCATCTATACACTACAGGCCAAAGAGGACTTTCACCAAATCATTTGTCTGTAACATTACATGTCATGATTATACCAATACAAAATTCCTGGTCATAATCATACCAATCAACAGTCCATCTATGCACTACGGGCCAAAGATGACTTTTACCACAACATTAGAGATTTATAATTCAATTTATCTAGAGTTCAAGAATGTCCAAATGGTCAACATGATGATCATTTTGTGGATTCAAATTTAATAATAAGATTCATATATCAAACATAATTTGGACAGAAAAGAAATCACTTTTATCGTGAATAGTACATCGTGAATAGTACTTGAATGAATAGTACCAAATGAATAGTAGCCCGTCATGTAAAGTACCCCGAATAAATAGTACCCCGAGTGGATAGTACCCTGTGAATAGTACCCCATGAATAGTACTTGGGTGTATATTACCCCGTGAATAGTACCCCGAGTGAATATTACCCCGTCATGCAAAGTACCCGAATTTGTGGATTCAAATTTAATAATAAGATTCATATATCAAACATAATTTGGACAGAAAAGAAATCACTTTTATCGTGAATAGTACTTGAATGAATAGTACCAAATGAATAGTAGCCCGTCATGTAAAGTACCCCAAATAAATAGTACCCCGAGTGTATAGTACCCTGTGAATAGTACCTGGGTGTATATTACCCCGTGAATAGTACCCCGAGTGAATATTACCCCATCATGCAAAGTACCCGAATGAATAGTACTCCGGTACGAATAGTTCCCATAAATGAAAAATACGAAAGAAAACGATATTCCTTAACGAGTACAAAAGAAATGATATCTCATACGAGTATAAAAGAATATACGAAACTACAAATAGATTGCGTAGACAGATTATTTCCATAATTTAATAAAGAATGAATACGAAAGGGTTATTCACCATGCAGGCGGTAACCCGCGTAGACAAGTTATTCCCACAGATTAAAGGATGAATACAAAAAATAATATCCCTTACAATATGAAAGAAATAATACCCCTTACCTTAGTAGAAGATTGGATACTGCAATAGTGAAGTAGTAGAATAATCTTCTTCTTTCTCTCTATAGTTTCTCTCTCTATAGTTTCTCTTGTGAGTCTTAGTGAATTGGTGAGAATGAAAGAAGAAATAAGCTTCTATTTATAGGAGAATGGACTAAATATAGTAACTGATTCATAGACAGTCCATATTAATTTACTATTAAAACGGACGGTCCATATTGATTTACTATTAAAACCATAACCGACGGTCTATATTGATTTACTATTAAAACAACAACCAACGGTCCAGATTGATTTACTATTAAAACCACAACCGACGGTCTAGATTGATTTACTATTAAAATCACAACCGACGGTCCATATTGATTTACTATTAAAACTACAACCGATGGTCCAGATTGATTTACTATTAAAACCACAACCGACGGTCCGAAAAATTAGTACATCTCCCAATGGAATAATAAGTCAACTTACAACAAATGCCTCATGACAAACCCCTCTATTTATATCAAAAAAATGAATAAATATTAACCATAAATCACTTATCTTCAATAAACACATTTTTAATCTTTAAACAATTATTCATCATTAATATTATAACTCACAATATTGAAAACCAGATCATTCCCAAGAAAGAGGGGGCTTTCCAATAAGGATTTCTCCTTATTGGCGCGCAATTAAATAACCTAACCCCTTTCCTCGACAGAACTTTATAGACATTGTCAATAATGCAAATAATAATATGAATAACTATGTCATCTCAATTATTGATTTAATAATATAAAATATTGTGAAGATGATACTGTGACAATAATTGAATCAATAATATGAGATACTATGCAGCAACAACTGTGGCAATTATTAAATGAACTGAGTGACTTCTTACATAAGCATCAATAATAAGAGATATTTTACAATACCGTGTGCTACTATGCAACCACGCATATTACTGTTCTTTTATCACCAGTATTTCAACAGTTTAACGGTAAAAGTATTGCTGTTATTTTTATAAAAATGTTATTTCTGTCTCTTTCTATATTCGACAGTCATCCCGTTGTGGGGTCCACCAATGATTGTGTCGTCATACGGATATTCCCCGACAAAAAGAATATTCCCCGACCAAACGAATATTTTATGACCACTTTCTTACTTTGCAAACTTTTCACATATCACCCTTAACTTTAATCTTTTATTAATTTAACAATTTACTAAATAGAATAATAATTATAAGAAAATTGAATACTTTCATTTCATAAAATTCGGGATCTTACAATCTCCTCTCCTTATGAAATTTCGTCCCCGAAATTTACGTACCTGGTATGTCAAAGAGGTGAGGATACCTTGTTTTCATTTTAGATTCTAACTCCTAGATCATTTCCTTAATATCATGGTTTCTCCATAAAACTTTGACTTGAGGTATAACCTTTGAGCGTAGAATATGTTCCTTCTTATCCTAGATTTTAACAAGTACATCTTCATACGTTAAATCTTATGCTATCTTGTCTGGTTCTAATTCAATAATGTGGTTTGGATCTTCCACATATTTACATAACATAGATATGTGAAAAACGTTATGAACATGAGACATACTTGGCGGTAAAGAAAGTTTATAGGTTACAGTTCCTACTCGATCGAGGATTTCAAATAGAACAATAAATCGAGGGTTGAGATTTTCTCTATTCGTCGATTCTTGCTTCTAGAATAGCACCTTCTTGTACTTTGTTCTTCGTACGCATCAGCTCCGGGTCTGTAGCTTGAGTAGCTTTAACTTTATCGATTAAAGTCAGTTTTACTCGTATATTTGACATCATCATGTGGGTCCCTAGAGTCTTTAACTCTATCTCCATTATTTGTAAATCATACGAAATGGGTCTTGGTGTTTGACAATATCACACTCGTACCCGCATATGATCTTTTACTCAATGCATCAGCTACTACATTCGCTTTTCTAGGATAGTATAGTTAGTATAGGTGCTGAAATGGGTTTCCACATGAGTTCTTGGAAGCACTTCTCATATTCCTCTCTTTATCTGAATTTTGTATCTTTTTGAGTTAGCTGAGTTAATGGAGTGGCGATTCAAGAAAATCCTTCCACGAATCTTCGATAATAACCAGCTAAGCCTAGAAAGCTACGTATTTGGATTACTGACTTAGGTTACTCTCAACTGTGACTCATATCCTAACCTTAGATAGCACCTCCCAATGACACCTATCAGTTTACCACCGCAAAAATATGGCATCCCCTACGGAGAGTTTAGTTTAAGTGCATTCCACAAAGGTAGTCACCAAATAGAGGCTTGGGTACTAACTCCTGTAGTTGGGTTTTTAACTCCTGAATTTTAATAGGAGTCATTCGATATGAGGTTTTGAAAATGAGTTTTGTATCGGGTTCAAGGTCAATACAAAATTTGATTTCACGCTCTGGGGGTAGGCCAGGAAGTTCTTCGGGGAATACGTCAGGAAATTTATTAACAATAGAAATATCATTCAAATCTGACATATTTTTATTTAAATCTGTGACATGGGCTAAGAAAGCTTGACATCATTTTTCAATAAACGAATGGCTTTATGGCTTGATATGGCAGTGATTGACTTTAATGGTTTAGTTGCTTTAATTTTTATAACAGGTTGGTTAGGAATACGAAAGCTAACGACCTTACAAAAATAATCAATTTTAGCATGATGAGTAGTTAACCAATCAATCCCTAAAATCACAACAAATGCAAGTATTTTCAAAGAGATGAGATCAACAGGTAATGTGAGGGTATCAATTTAAATCAAACAAGATTTATAAATGGTGGATGTAACGAAGGTTTCTCCCAACGGAGTTTCAACCGATACGTCAAAGTCTAATTTCTTCGGAGTTAAGTTTAAATGTTTGAGCACAAGTAGGTGAAATAAAAGAATAGTTAGAACCGGTATCTAATAAGGTATATACTTCACAAGAGTTTATGATTAACTTATCCATAATAACTTTTTTCGGGTTCCACACTTTTTGGGAAGTTACGACAAACGCTCTCCCTTAAACTACCGACTTTGACTTGTCTGGAACAACCTTTGGCATCACTGTTTCAGCTGGACTTGACTTTGTTGTATGACAAAATCGAGCTAAATGACCTTCCTTTCCATAATTGAAACAAACTTTAGGTTACTGCGTCTAGTTTGGACTAATGTGTCCTTCTTGTCCGTATTTGTAGCATACGACTAGTGGTCGTTCTCCTTCCTTAAAAAACGGGTGTTGGTGCTGCTGTCTTTCCATTATTGTTAAACCTTCTCTTTTTGAAATTTCCACTTGACTCATTTCTTCTATTATCTTGGCCAGGATTACCACCGAAGTGATTACCATTTCTTGCATAATGTGTTAGTTCCCAGAGGCACAATATAGATCTAGAAGGGGGGGGGGGGGTTGAATAGATCCTTTTTCTTTAAAACATTTTATTTGTTTTCTTTTATCTTGTTAAGTGATTAATTGATATTTAATAGAGGAATCAATCTATGCACAGCGGAATAGATTAACCTACCCTTTAAACCTATGACATTAACCACTGTTCTAATGTAGAGTTAATTGCAAGAAGATATAGCAGTTATAGTGCATAATATAAATGACATAAAGTAAATGACACCAGAGGTTTTAAGTGGTTCAGAAACTGAATACTCCTAATCCACTCTTCTGCTTCAACAAACAGGGATTCCACTAAGGATTTGATCAATTCTGAATCACTAGGATTCCTTCAAGACCAGCAGTCTTGGAACTCTAGTTCACTAAAAACTCTTCAAGTCCAGCAGACTTGGAACTTCAGTTCACTAAGAACTCTTCAAGGCCAGCAACCTTGGAACTCAGTTTAGTCCCTAGGACAAGGACCCTCCAGGCCCTACCTTCTTGTTGATGTTGTTATTGGTGTTGATCTACTAAGATGACTTTAAGCTTGTTCATCCTTTGATACTTAGCAGCTTGATGTGATCCTCTTTGGATTCTGCATCGAGACTGGATCACTATTGGACAGACTGCTAAGTTGTTCATGAAGCTCGTTCTCTGTGAGTACTTAGCAGTTTGTGACTTCTTCTTTGGTGTAGCTGATCTTGTGGTTGGTTCTTATCTTCATCTGATCTCAGTTTTCACACCTTCACCATTTGAGGTTTGCTAAGTCGTTGCACTTTTGGTAGACTCCGTCTGGAATTTAGCATTCCCCAAACCTTGATTAACTTGTGTACATATTTGGTTTTGTATCTGTTCTTCTTCAGCTCTTGGTGGTTCATGGTGATTCGTAGAATGGCTCTTTGAATCTTCTCTTTGTTCTGCCAATCTTCTGAATGTTATCTTCTTGGCCTTCTCGGCTCTCATCTTAGCTGACATCCTTAGTGGCATTATCATTGTTGTTGAGTGAAGCCTTTTTCTGTTAAAGTTCTTCTCTTATCTTGCTTCAGTTCTACTTTTGTAGTCTCACTTCCAGTGAGACGTATTCTATTTTTGGCTCTATAGAACTCATAGAGTCAACAACTTATTGAGAACCAACAACTCTTCTTCATTCGGGCTTCAGTTGTTAAATATCCTTCCATAAGCTTCCCATTGGAATATAGCCGTTGAAAGCTATTTGAATTGATTCACAGATCTCGAGTTATTTGGTGCAGACTGCTGATGTGACGTGACATTTGTAAGACCCTAACTTTTATGAATAAAGATTAATTTTTCTCGAAATATATTTTTGAATATTATATAATGTTATAGCTGTGGGTATTATTTACAAATTTTACAAAGTAAGCAAGTGGTTATATAATATTCGATTGATCGGGGAATATTCGTTTGAACAGGGAATATTCGTACGATGGCACAATCATTAGTGGACCCCACAACGAAAGTATTGTCGTAGTTAGAAAATGACATAATTATCTTTTTATAAAAATAACGGCGAAAGTTTTACCGTTAAACTGTTGAACTACCCGGTGGTAAAAGAACAATAATACGCGTGGTTGCATAGTAGCACACGGTATTGATTATTGATGCTTACGTGAGAAGTCACTCAGTTATACTCAATTATTGCTACGGTAATTACTGCATAATATCTCTCATATTATTGATTCAATTATTGTCACAGTATCATATGCATAATATTCAATTATTCAGACGTTAGAAGACATGTTGAGGTCTTGCGTCATGGATTTCAAAGGTAGTTGGGATGATCACCTACCACTAGTAGAGTTTGCATATAACAACAGTTATCATGCAAGCATAGGCATGCCGCCATACGAAGCTTTGTATGGAAGGAAGTGCAAAACACCTTTGTGTTGGGATGAGGTGGGAGAACGTCGGATGCTAGGACCAGAATTGGTGCAGCAGACAACGGATGTGGTAAAGTTAATTCAGATGCGTCTCGTCACAGCTCAGGACAGACAGAAGAAGTATGCGGACTCACATAGACTAAATCGAGAGTTTGAGGTGGGCTCGTATGTGTTTCTAAAGGTATCTCCCTGGAAAGGAAAGATACGCTTTAGAAAGAAAGGAAAGTTAAGTCCAAGGTTTATAGGACCTTTTGAAGTATTAAAACGGGTGGGAGAGGTAGCGTATATGATAGCATTACCTCCAGACCTAGAACGAATACATAACATGTTTCACGTGGGTATTATGTCCATATGTTTGGGACTATAAGCATGTAATCGAGTATGAGCCGATTCATATCGAGAAAGACTTATCTTATGAAAGAAGAGTCGCGATGCGGATCATTGATAGAAAGGAACAAATTACGAGGAACAAGGTAATACCATCGGTGAAGGTATTATGGAAGAACCGATCTTGTGAAGAAGCAGCGTGGGAACTAGAAAGAAAAGATGAAGAACAATTTTCCTCATCTATTTGATTAAAGTAAGACGAGATTACGGGATGAGAATCTTTATAAGAGAGGAAGAATGTAGCGGCCGAGAAATTCGGATCTTATTGTAAAATGATTTTATTAAATTAAATAATAATAAAATCATATTCCATGTGTCATCAAGATGGTTGTCATTGTATAACCTATTGATGTTAGAATGTCGTAGTATTTGAGCTACGTGGATGAATTAAAGTGTTTGAATTTCCAAGACGAAAATAAAAGTTTTTCGAGAAATTTTTTGAAAAACACTATTCATTGATATTTGCTCGGGATATAATTTTGAGTTTCCGAGAAATATGCAATGATGGAATAACAAGGTAAGATGGATTATGTAACAAAAATCTAGTTATGGAAAATGTAATAATTCGCTTGTGGACTTAGTTTATAAACATTAAGTAAAGCGAAGTGTTAAAGAATAATTAATAATTGTATGATACTTGGTATTGTACAAGAGTAATGAAAACAAGTATAATACGAAGTATTATACGAGTTTGTATGAAGGATGAAATACCGTATATAAATTCTATATGAATTAGAATACGAAAATAATACATCAATAATATGTATTAAGAAATGTTAATGGACTTGGATGATTGGTTAACAATTATATACAAGTCCAAGTGAATTAAAGAGAGAAGCCCAACTATTAATTAATGAACCAAATAGTGGTTATTAATGCAAAGCCCAAGGATTTATTTAATCCAAGCCCAAGCTAGAGTCCAATGAATTAATACCCATGGGGCAAAACCATATTACTATGGTTAATGTGTGATGACCAATATAAGTGGTGATCAAGATAAGTAATGACCAAGTAATGTGGTGACCAAGACTTTGAATTAATGACCAAGTTAAATGAGTAATGACCAAGCAAAGGATGGGTTTTAGTGGTTAACAAGTAATGAATAGTAAGGAGGTGGCTTAAGGAGGTGGGATGATTTAATGACCAATCTACCCTAACCTTGGAAAGTCTATAAATAGAGGAAGCTTACAAGCCATTTGTTGGTTGATCAAATAATCCAACACTTCTAAAGTGCTTAAGTGTTAGAGAGAATAAGCTACACATAAGTCATTCCATAAGTAAGAAGAAGAAGAAAGCTACCTTACCAAGACTTCAAAAGAGTAAGACTTCTTCTCAATTATCTTCTATCTCTACCATGATAGGATGATAAGAAAAGTTGGATTAAGAAACATGAATGAGTAAGTAATGAACTTAAGCCAATTAAGTTGGTAATAAGTCATTTATGCTAGCATAAGTTATAAACTTATGTGAAAATAATATGAACTTGTAAGGAGTTTATTAAGAGAAACGATATGAATGTAAAAGAATTTATATGATCATATGTATCATGTATACCTAAATTAAGTTATATGTTAAGAACATATAAGTATGATGATTAAGAAACCTTAATTGTCATAAGACATGAATTATCAAATCTTAAGTAGTTTATAAATGACAAGTTATAAGCTCATGAAGAATAAGTCTAAAATACGAAAATGAATATAAGTTGTTGTATTACGTTTGTTGAGATGTTCACATGATGAATGAAGTTCATTTGTAATGTTGAACAAATCATAAGAAGGAAGAATTGCCGGAATTTGCACGATTAGACGATAATCGTCAAATTCGTAAAATTCACGGAATGGAAGTCAAATTTTGTGTTTGAACTCGGAACCATTGTTTTCTAATGGAGACAAGTCATATTTGGCATTTAAGAGTTGCGGACTCGAAAATGACCAGATTCGGACTTAGAACGAAGAAACGAACGTTGAACGTTCATCGTTTTCGTTAAAATTGAGCCAATAGGTGAATTTTTAGCAAACGAAGTCGAATAGATAAAATTCTTGAATGATCATGTAGATTATGTAATTTGTGAACCGTAGGCTTTTGAACGAGCAAATTCAGACTTATAACGAAGAATTTATGCGTCCGGGAAATTCACAAAATTCACAAACTGAATTTGGTATCTGGTGCACAGAGTTGGCGCCGCGACGCCAACCCTAGGCAAAAAGACCCACGGCCTTGCGCTGAACGAGAATCGAAAGCACTGCTACAAGAAAGCGCGGTAGTGAACAATAACTATAGTACATATTAATGTGGAAATGCTAAATACCATGAACAAACACCAAAAATCTACGGAGAGTGGAAAGGCATGATATGCCCATTAAGTAAAGACTCGTCTTGTGGTACAAGTCAAGGGACAATGATATTAAGAGTCGTAGCGATGCGAGATGTAGGTATAAAGATGGTGCTTGCATGGCCTTGATCTAGAACAAAAATAGTAATGAATGTTTCTAAGTACAAAGAAAAGAAAAAGAAGTAAACACATCTTAAGGAATGTAATGTAACATTGTTTATGCTTTGTTAAACCTTAAGGAATGAAATGAAAAGGTTGAAATAACCTAGTCGAATATAAATGCAAGGGTAATGATAAACTGGAATGAATAGTAAATGAATCTAATACACAATTAGATTGAAATAAAGGGTATGATATAGTCATATACATACTTGATTATATGTGACCTAATGTAAGGCATTATGTGATCATGTATTGTAGAGACTTGAACGACTTAAACATAAAGTTAAAATACCATAGCAGACGCTAAAGGCAAGTATTCTAACTCTTGTCTCAGTTCAATCTGAACAAGTTTTTTGGAAATTCATGTATTCTTTCGCATGAATTGAAGTATATTGAAGTTGAAGCCAATTCCTTTGGCTGGACTTGATGTATTGATGATCTATTCATGTATTATCAAATGTTGCTATCTTTTGTCAACTCTGGTTATGGTTTTCAAAAGAAAGTGAAATGTTAAACAAATGTTTTATCCAGAAAGCGATGAAAAATGTGAGGTTGCCAAATGCTTAAGCGTGCATACGTTTAATGGATGTAGTGTTGATCAACATAGAGTACAATAGGGTGATCACCTAGAAGTGTTCGTAAGTAATATCGAGCTTACGGACTTGCTTACTGAGTTGTCCTTTTCCAATAAAGAATGAATACCGAGGTCTCGGATGGGAGTGAATGTTTTTACTAAATCATTGTTATGGTAAAACATTTTGAAAGAAAAGATGAAGTGCTATTTTAAATTATCAATAGTACTTCATAACTATTGTTCGAGTTATTGAAGATATACGATTTATATGTCTCGGGCATGTTGTTTCTTAAATTGTTATACTTACTTTGAGCTAGTTATGCTCACTCTTGCTTGAACCATATGAGTGAAAATTTAAGATCGAACGTCCAGAAGGATCGAAAAGGATAAGGGAAAAGCTAAAATGATTACTTAAGTTTGTCTTGTAATAGTATAGGTCTATTATTTGCAATTTAAGCGATATTATGACAAAGAACCTTTGTATGGGTATAGAACTTGGGAAATGTAAATATTACTTTAAATATATAGAAGTTATGTTCGTTCTTTGAGACTTTTCAATTGAATGAATATATGAATGTTGTACAGTATAGCACCATCTGTTGGGTTGGAAGATACCCGGATTTGGGGGCGCTACAATACTTGCAGGACTAAATTAAAAATGAAGAAAAAGAGGAAGGTATTATATTGTAATATTTTGAGCCCCAAAATGTGTAATTATCAAAACTATATTTTCCTATAAATAGAAGCTCATTCTTCTTTCATTCTCACCAATTCACTAAGTCTCACAAGAGCAATTATTATAGAGAGAAATTATAGAGAGAAAGAACAAGAGAAGTCTGCTACCTCACTATTCCAGTATCCAGTTTCTTCTAAGGTAAGGGGTATTATTTCTTTCGTATTCCTAAAGAGAGTTATTTTCTTTCAATACTCGTAAGGGTTGTTATTACATTCTTTACTATTCTGTCGGAATAACCTGTCTGTGCGGTCTATCGCATGCTTGGTGAATTCTTCTGTTATTCCATTCTTTATTATTACATTGGAACAACACATGCATGTGATCTATCGCATGCACGGTGAATTCTTTTGTTATTCCATTCTTTATTATTACATTGGAATAACTTGTCTATCTGGCTACCGCATGCATGAGTGAATTCTTCATTATTCCATTCTTTATTATTACATTGGAATAACTTGTCTATGTGGACTCTCAGTATGCATGGTGAATAATCCTTCAGTATTCATTCCTTATTAAATTGTGGAAATGATCATCTCGTGGATTCGAATGGCGGGCAAAAAATCCATTGCGAGTTTCATATATTCTATTATACTCAGTTGGTTAAAGTTTTGGCTTCTATACTCCATGAAATTAGTAGAATATCCTGGATATTTGTGCTTCATCCAGTATCTTTTCATGGAAATATTCTTCTGAACATTCTTAAATTTTACTCCACAAAGCAGTATCATGTTGACAATTTGGACATTATTGATTTCTAGATAAATTAAATTATAAATCTTTAAAATTTATCTTGAACTTGTTTTATTGAATTATTATGTCATTGTCATCGTCCTCATGCTTATATTGTGATGAAAGTCATCTTTGGCTTACGTGCGTAGATGGACTTGGTATGATTATGACCGAGGATTATTCTAAGTATAATCATAGTAGTAATGTGACGAATGATGTGGTGAAAGTCCTCATTGGCATGTAGTTCATTGATGGACAGTTGTTGGTATGATTATGACCAGGGATTATTCGGTATTATCATGACCATTGATGATTACATGAATATCCTTGGCCATGATGCAGGGATGATTCGATTTTATTTATTAAGTTGAGTCTCAGCGATAAAGTTGATGAAAAACTTTTTAAATCATAGAAGATAGTAGATTTTATGCCCTACTTGACTCTTTTAATGGATTGCTTATTCCGTTGTAGTTGTTGATCTAAAACTTGTTGTCTATTATATTCTATCAATTGTTATACTGTTGAAAGCTAAGGATAATTTATTCTGTATTATCTTAGTCATAATATTTCTTACTGGGCTAGTTGAGCTCACCCTTTTTTCACTATTCTCTTCAGGAAATGAGAATATAACTGGGATGAGTCGGGGAACGGATTGACGGTCCAGATGGTTGTTTTAGTAGTCCTCACTATTCTATAAAATAGTGTGACAATAAATGTAATGAGGACTCCATTGAGTGTGGATATTGTCTAGATGACAATATTCTTATTAAAACTCTTAGATTATCTTTTGTCGTATTTTACACGACTGTTGTATAATTAAGTTGTATTTGAATTTTGTACCATGTATTTGATGACTCACGATGGGTGATGTATACCTATTTTGGGGGCGTCACATTTGGTATCAAAGCTTAGGGATATGATCCGTGGCTGAGATGTGAGACAAGAACTAGGAGGGGAGAGACGAGGAATTTTTTCGCTAGTATGACCTACCTAAGTTTATTTGGTATTTAATTGGTCGGTCAGAGTATATGGATAATATTTGATATGTTAATTAACCCTTGTTTTGTGGCAGTATTTGAAAATGGCATCCAAAAATGTTGAGATAAACAATGAAGCACATGAGACTGTTGAGTCACCAACGATCAATACCCAGGATAATGTGCAACAGGAAGACAATAATCCTCAGGTAAACAATAACACCGATGAAATGGTGAACGATGGGATGTTCAGAGGCTTTATGCAATTCATGCAGCATCAGGCGAGATCGACTCCTAATCAAAATGCAGGTGGAAACACTTGCAACTCTCGGACGGTCACCGCTAAACAATTCAAGGAGCTGGGACCACCGGAGTTTATTGGAGAGCCAAAACCACTTAAGGCGGTGACGTGGATAAAGCAGATCACCAAGATATTTGATGTTTTGGGATGCTCCGAGGAGCAAAAGGTTCCCTTTTCCACCTTTATGTTGCGAGGAGAGGCAGATTACTGGTGGAAATCGATAAAGCGTACTCAACCTACTGCACTGAAGATGTCTTGGGAGAAATTCCAAGAACTGTTCAACGACAAGTGCTTTCTCGAAAGTATTCGTCACATGAAGGAGGTAGAGTTCAGCAAGCTGGAGCAGAACAATATGACCGTGTTAATGTACGAAGCTAAGTTTTTCGAGTTGTCCCGGTTTGCATCCCACTTAGTTGATAATGAGGAGAGAATGACACAGATGTTTCTAAGAGGTTTGAAACCCGAGATACGTCAATACTTAATTTCTCACAAACTATGTTTGTATTCAGATGTTGTAAATAGGGCTTAGTTATTGGAGCACGATAGCGAGTTAACTCAACCAAGAGAGAGCAGCTGACAAAATGATAATACCAGTAGTAGCAGTCATCAAAGCAGTGACAAAAAACGTGGAGGGAATCAACATGCCAGAAATGGTAACCACTTCGGTGGTAATCATGGCCAAGATAATAGAAGTGAAAATTTCAAGAAGAGGAGATTCAACAATGATGGGAAGACGTCATCACCGGCTTTTGTTGTTAAGGAAGGGAGAGGCGACAGCCAATCGTATATTACAAATGCGGAGGGAGGGATATATCGATCCAAGGCTATGACGCGACAATCCAAAGCGTGTTATAATTATGGAAGAGAAGGTCACCTTGCCCGATTTTTTCGTACACCGAAGTCAAGTCCAGCTGGGATGGAGGACTCAAAGGTCATCCCAGACAAGACAAAATCGAGAGTTCAAGGGAGAGCGTTTGTTGTAACCTCCCAAAAAGCGAGAACTCTGAACGAGGTGATCACAGGTAAGCTAATCATAAACTCTAGCGAAGTTTATACTTTATTTGATACCGATTCTACCCATTCTTTTATTTCTCCTACTTGCGCTCAATGTTTAAATTTGACTCCCAAGAAATTAGACTTTGATTTATCTGTTGAAACTCCGTTGGGAAAAACCTTTATCACATCCACTATTTATAAGTCTTGTTTGATTCAAATCGGTAACCGCACGTTACCTGTCGATCTTATCTCCTTAAAAATACTTGCATTTGACGTGATTCTAGGGATTGATTGGTTAACTACTCATCATGCTAAAATTGATTGTTTTTGTAAGGTTGTTAGCTTTCATATTCCTAATCAACCTATTATGCGAATTCAAGCGACCAAACCATTAAAATCAATCACGGTCATCTCAAGCCATAAAGCTATTCATTTATTGAAAAACGGATGTCAAGCTTTCTTAGCTCATGTCACAGATTTAAACAAAAATATGTCAGATTTGAATGATATTTCTATTGTTAATAAATTTCCTGACGTATTCCCCGAAGAACTTCTTGGCCTACCCCCGGAGCGTGAAATCGAGTTTGGTATCGACCTTGAACCCGATACAAAACCCATTTCTAAAGCCCCATATCGAATGGCTCATATTAAACTTCATGAGTTAAAAACCCAACTGCAGGAATTGTTAGACATCGGTTTCATTCGACCTAGTATGTCTCCTTGGGGTGCTCATGTTCTATTCGTGAAGAAGAAAGATGGAAGTATGCAACTTTGTATTGATTATCGGGAGTTGAATAATGTCACCATCAAAAATAGGTACCCGTTGCCTCACATTGATGACCTGTTTGACCAGTTGCAAGGAGCCAAATTCTTTTCAAAGATTGATCTTCGTTTTGGATATCATCAATTGAAGATTAAAACTGATGACATTCCAAAGATTGCTTTCAGAACTCGGTACGGGCATTATGAATTCCTAGTCATGTCTTTTGGATTGACTAATGCTCCTGCTGCCTTCATGGACATGATGAACCGAGTATTCAAGGAATATTTGGATCACTTTGTGGTCGTCTTTATTGATGACATCCTCATATACTCCAAAAGTCGTGAAGATCATGAGCAACACTTGAGGCTGATACTTCAAAAGCTCCGTGAAAATAAGCTTTATGCCAAGTTGAAGAAATGCGAGTTCTGGCTTGAGGAAGTTACATTCCTTGGGCACGTGATATCAAATCATGTAATATCTGTTGACCCAGCGAAGATTAAAGAAATTCAAAGCTGGGAGCAACCAAAGTCAGTGACCGAAGTACGTAGCTTTCTCGGCTTAGCTGGTTATTATCGGAGATTCGTGGAAGGATTTTCTCGAATCACTACTCCATTAACTCAGCTGACTCGAAAAGATATAAAGTTCGGTTGGAGCGAGGAATGTGAGAAGAGTTTTCAAGAACTCAAGAGAAGACTCATTTCAGCACCTGTTCTGACAATACCATCTGGCTCGGAGGGATTTGTCATCTACAGTGATACTTCAGGCAAAGGGTTAGGATATGTTCTCATACAACATTAGAAAGTCATAGCCTATGCCTCATGACAACTCAAAGAATATGAGAGGAATTATCCTACTCATGATCTAGAGTTGGCAGCAGTCGTTTTTGCGCTTAAGATTTGGAGGCTTTACCTGTATGGAGAGAAGGTGGAGATCTATACGGATCATAAGAGCCTCAAATATTTCTTCACTTAAAAGGAACTCAACATGCAAGCGCATGACGATGGCTTGAAGCTATTGAAAGATTATGATCATACCATCAATACCATCTGGAAAAGTGAAGCGTAGTAGGCGGCGCATTGAGTAGAAGATCATATGCGAATGCAGTGAAATAATTTCAACGTAAAGACCCATTTTGTATGACTTACGAAGGATGGAGATAGAGTTAAAGACTCGGGGACCCATGTGATGATGGAGAATATATGAGTAGAGGCAGATTTTAATCGATAAAATTAAAAATTCGCTCAAGCTACAGATCACGGAGGTGATGCGTATGAGGAAGAAAGTGCAAAAGGTGCTATTTGGAAGCAAGAATCGATGAAGAAGGAATACTTGAGTCAACTCCGGATTTTGTGTTCCTAACTATTACGACTTGAAGTATAAAATCATGATGGGCGTCTAAACACCGTTTGTAATCCATCTTGGGAGTAACAAAATGTATCGTGATCTTCGACATACATTTTGGTGGAGCAATATGAAGAGAGATATAGCGGGGTTTATCTCAAGGTGTCTAGCTTATTAACGAGTCAAGGCGGAGCATCAAGTGCCAAAAGGTCCATTGCAACCACTTGAAATTCCAGAATGGAAGTGGGAGCACATTACCATGGATTTCGTTACTAGTCTTCCCAAGGTTTCTCAAGGCATAGATGCGATTTGGGTCATTAATAATAGATTGACCAAGTCTGCTCATTTCTTACCGATACAAGAAACTTATACACTTGAATGTCTTGCTCGTATGTACATAAACGAGATTATAAGATTACATGGTATGCTAGTATCCATAGTTTCTGATCGAGACCCAAGATTCACTTCAAGATTTTGGGTTAGTTTGCAAAAAGATATGGGCACAAATTTATGATTTAGTTCGGCATATCATCTTCAAACGGATGGGCTGTCGGAAATGACTCTTCAAACTCTTGAAGATTTATTAAGACTCTGTGTCCTTAACTTCAAAGGAAGTTGGGACAAGTTCTTACCATTGGTGGAGTTTTCCTACAACAACAGTTATTAAACAAGTATTTGCATTGCTCCATTTGAGGCGTTGTATGGAAGAAAGTGTCATTCTCCAGTATGCCGGAATGAGGTGGGTGAAGCAAAGTTGTTGGGATCGGAGTTGGTACGTATGACTACGAAAAAGATTCAAACAATTCGACAACGTATAAAAACCTCACAAGATCGACAAAAGAGTTATGCTGATCTTCATCGAAAGGACGTGGAATTCAATATTGGAGATCATGTGTTGTTACGTGTTGCTCCATGGAAAAGAGTTACGAGATTTGGAAAGAGAGGAAAGCTCAATCCTCGATTCATTGGCCCATTTTTAATCCTCGATCGTGTAGGAACTGTGGCCTATAGACTCGCCTTACCGCCAAGTATGTCTCGTGTTTATAACGTTTTTCACATATCTATGTTACGTAAATATGTGAAAGACCTGAACCACATTATTGAATTAGAATCGGACGGGATATCGAAAGATTTAACGTATGAAGAGGTACCTGTTAAAATCTTGGATAAGAAGGATCATATTCTACGCTCCAAGGTTATACCTCAAGTCAAAGTTTTGTGGAGAAACCACGATGTTGAGGAAATGACACGGGAGTTAGAATGCGAAATGAAGTCAAGGTATCCTCACCTCTTGACATACAGTGCGCACCCTAATTTTGAGGACGAAATTTCATAAGAAGGGGAGGTTGTAAGACCCCAACTTTTATGAATAAAGATTAATTTTTCTCGAAATATATTTTTGAATATTATATAATGTTATAGCTGTGGGTATTATTTACAAATTTTGCAAAGTAAGCAAGTGGTTATATAATATTCGATTTGTCGGGGAATATTCGTTTGAGCAGGAAATATTAAATGCGACGGCACAATCATTAGTGGACCCCACAACGAAAGTATTATCGTAGTTAGAAAATGATGTAATTATCTTTTTAAAAAAAATAATGGCGAAAGTTTTACCGTTAAACTATTGAACTACCCGGTGGTAAAAGAAATACGATTAATGGCGTGGTTGCATAGTAGCGCTTTACGGTATTGATTATTGATCTTACGTGAGAAGTCACTCGGTTATACTCAATTATTTCTACGATAATTCTTGCATAATATCTCTCATATTATTGATTCAATTATTATCACGATCATCATCGCATAATATTTTATATTATTAAATCAATAATTGAGGCGACAAAGTTATTCATATTATTATTTACAATATTGACAATGTGCAGAAGTTACATCGAGGAGAGGTTTGGTCACCTAATTTATGCATGATAAGGAGAAATCCTTATCGAAAAGCCCCCTCTTTCACAGGAACGACACGGGTTGTTAAATATTATGAGTTATAATATTAATGATGAATAAGTTCGTGTTGATTAAAGATGAAATTGATAGTTCCATTGTGTGAGAATTATTAGTGTTAGTGGAAATCGATATTTATTTGATAATAATTAATGTGCGGAGGTTATATTGACCAATCGGGCAATTCTTAGGATAAATGAGTAATTAATTGCTATTAATTCACATGCTTATAACTATGTGTTCACATGTGTGTACTATTGATTCACATGATTTACTATTAGGGGAGTTGGTGCAAGATTGATAATACTTGCATGACTAAATTAAAAATGGAGGTATAGATGAAGGTACTATATTGTAATTAGTTTTTTCACATGATTATACTATTAAGTCACATGAATGAACTATTAATTCATATTATTTATTATTAGGGGAGGTGGTGCAAGTTTGATAATACTTGCAGGACTAAATTAAAAATGAAGAAAAAGAGGAAGGTATTATATTGTAATATTTTGAGCCCCAAAATGTACAATTATTGAAACTATATTTTCCTATAAATAGAAGCTCATTCTTCTTTCATTCTCACCAATTCACTAAGTCTCACAAGAGCAATTATTATAGAGAGAAATTATAGAGAGAAAGAAGAAGAAAAGTCTACTAACTCACTATTCCAGTATCCAGTTTCTTCTAAGATAAAGAGTATTATTTCTTTCGTATTCATAAAGAGAGTTATTTTCTTTCAATACTCGTAAGGGTTGTTATTCCATTCTTTATTATTCTGTTGGAATAACCTGTCTGTGCGGTCTATCGCATGCCTAATGAATTCTTCTGTTATTCCATTCTTTATTATTTTGTTGGAATAATCTGTCTGTGCAGTCTATCGGATGCCTGGTGAATTCTTTTGTTATTCCATTCTTTATTATTACATTGGAATAACTTTATGCATATGATCTATCGCATGCTCGGTGAATTCTTCTGTTATTCCACTCTTTATTATTTTATTGGAATAACTTTTATCCCATGCGATCTATCGCATGCACAGTGAATTCTTTTGTTATTCCATTCTTTATTATTACATTGGAATAACATGTCTCACGCTGGAACTCTGCGCATGCATGGTGAATTCTTCTATTATTCCATTCTTTATTATTACATTGGAATAACTTTTGTCTATGTGTGGACTCAGCATGCATGGTGAATGATCCTTCGTATTCATTCCTTATTAAATTGTGGAAATGATGCATCTCACGTGGATTACCGCATGGCGGGCAAAAATCCATTTGCAGTTTCATATATTCTATTATACTCAGTTGGTTAAAGTTTTGGTTTCTATACTCCATGAAATTAGTAGAATATCATGGATATTTTCGCTTCATCCAGTATCTTTTCATGGAAATATTTTTCTGAACATTCTTAAATTTTACTCCACAAAGCAGTATCATGTTGACAATTTGGACGTTATTGATTTCTGGATAAATTAAATTATAAATCTTTAAAATTTATCTTGAACTTGTTTTATTGAATTATTATGTCATTGTCATCATCCTCATGCTTATATTGTGATGAAAGTCATCTTTGGCTTACGTGCATAGATGGACTTGGTATGATTATGACGGGAATTATTTGGTATAATCATGGTAGTAATGTGACGAATGATGTGGTGAAAGTCCTCATTGGCACGTAGTTCATTGATGGGACGGTTGTTGGTATGTTTATGACCGAGGATTATTCGGTATAATCATGACCATTGATGATTACATGAATATCCTTGGCCGTGATGCGAGGATGATTCGATTTTATTTATTAAAAGTGAGTCTCGTGATAAAGTTGATGAAAAACTTTTTAAATCATAGAAGATAGTAGATTTTATGCCCTACTTGACTCTTCTAATGGATTGCTTATTCCATTTGCGAGTTGTTGATCTAAAACTTATTGTCTATTATATTCTATCGGTTGTTATCTTTGTTGAAGCGCTAAGGATAATTTATTATGCATTATCTTAGTCATAATAATATTTCTTCTTTGGGCTAGTTGAGCTCACCCTTTCTTTCTTTGTTCTCTTTGAAATGAGAATATATTTGAGACGCAGTCGGGAGGCGATTGACGGTTCGGATGGTTATTTTAGTAGTCCTCACTATTCTATAAAATAGCGTGACAATAAATGTAATGAGGACTCTATTAAGTGTGGATATTGTCTAGATAACAATATTCTTATTAAAACTCTTAGATTATGTTTTGTCGTATTTTACACGACTGTTGTATAATTAAGTTGTATTTGAATTTTGTACCCATGTATTTGGCGACTGAAGATGGGTGATGTATACCTATTTTGGGGGCGTCACAACATCCCACTTTTAACATTTCTGACATTGCAGTCTACTATTTTACCTACAACATCAGAGATGTCACTTTAATGTGTCAGGCTGGTAGTCACCTTTATTTCATCTTTTTGACTCCTCGATCAGAACATCAGGAGTTGTCCTTCTGCATCGATGCTTTCAATCAACAACGTTCGAATGTCAGTCTTTGTATTGAGACGTTGCTAACGCTTCAATACTCAGATGACCGAACTCTACGATTCTGATGCAGATGACCTTGAACTTGATCGTAGTTAGTCTTTTAAATATTGCTCGTTGACTGATTGAGACACCACTACGATTCTGAGAGTGTTCTTTGAATTTGAAATATAGAATCTTTCTTCCTTCAATCGTGCAGTGCTTCAACACTTCTGCTTGCCTTTGACTTGCATTAGACATTGATAACTTGTTTGAATGCTCTGGCCCTCCTAAATTTCAAGACTCATCTGATTGATCATGCTCAGCTCTCTCTGTCATTGTGATCTCCCGTTCACATATCATCAATGGTTTGACCCATGCTTAATCATCTTTGTCTATTCTTCATAGGTTGGCCAATGTCTTTGAATAAAGCAGATCAGTTCTTGCTCCTTATCTGGCAAGCACTACGATCATAGTCACGCCCAAGATTGTCATCTTTTGTTTATATTGTCAGCTACTACATTGCTGACTTCCTTTTGTTAGTCACGTTATCTGAAGTCTTCTTACCGTTGCTTGTGGAAGACTTCTCTTAAATGGCTTCACTACTCAATCAGAATGATGATTGAATTAGTTCTTCGATCTTCTGTTTGCTTGCAAGCCATTAGGTGAATGCTCTCTGGCTTCCTTCTGGTAGATTGCATCTTTTACAGTTATGACCAAAGGCTTCATTCTTTGGATGCTTTGGGAGTGCTCATGTGTTGAGAATCGTGTTATCACTATGATTCTTCCTTGGCGTTGTGAGAACTAATAGACTTCGTCAAAGACCTCTACAGACTACGATCTAGCTTTGGTTCTGCAGACACTATGACTTTGAGAGCAGATTATACACCAGACTACGATTTTTGCTTTAACATTTGTTGTCCTTATTTCATCTAGCTCGACTACGATCATGATCATGGTGTCTTGTCATATTTGTGCTTGATTCAGTCTTAATAAAGAGAACACTACGATTTCTCTTAAACACTGGTAGACTACGATCTTCACTAGCTTGATTTAGCTCGGCAGACATTTTGACCAACTCTACGTTTCTGAGTAAGGCCCTCCAAAGAAGACTACGATTCTGTAGCAATTTTCTTGATACTCTACGATTCTGCCTTGGCTTCTGCAATCTCTTGGCTGGCTCGACAGACTACGAACTTTGAGAGTTACTCTTCTTACAGACCTTGATGGCTGGTGTAGTGTTCAATGATAAAGCTGGTGTATCTATTACATCATATAAGATCAACCTAACAAGCTTGATCTTTCTATGTTTAGTCCTTGTACATCATATTCTTTTGAAGGACTTTATAAAGCTATTTTGTTCATGTATAATCAACCTAACATAGTTGATCATTTATCTTATTATCTATTCAAGAAGTTTACAGCTTGTTTCAATGCAGACATATCTGCATATTCATTCATTTACTTCATCATCTTCATCATCAAATTATACGAATAAAGGAATAAAATTCACATGCATATTCCTAACAACCTATTTGATGATGACAAAAATATTGAATGCATATGGTTGAGATGAATGAATCTTAAGATACAGTGAGCTGCTGTATTGCTAGAACAGGTAATATGAATGATATATTAAAAAGCATTTGTTTATAGATGATTAACAAACCTAAATTCTGGATCCAGGGTTAACTATTACATTTAGAGATGTACCTTCTTCTTCATGTGTGTCTCCTGGATCTTCTATCTATTGATGCTACTCATCTGCTTGATCTCCTGGTTTCTGCTCCCCCTGAGATGGTGACTTCATTTCTTCTCCTTCTTACTCCTGATCCCCCTGAGATAATGAGTCCTCTTCTTCTTACTTTGCAGCTTATTTTTCCTGCTTCTCTTTCTGGATCTTCTTCTTTGTCTTCATTCGAATATTCTTATGTCCCTTTGAGTGCCTTCTCTTTTTCTTCCCCTTTTTGTCATCAATCACTTGAGAGAGATGCTGGATATTTGACATAAGCTGCTCAAGTAGGGAGGATGAATTTACAACTTCAATCTTTAGCTCCTGCTGGCTGAGCTCTAGTTGTACAAGAGAGACTGATTTAGGGCATCTATTTTCTCAGAGAGCGACACAATAGATTCTTCATTTTTCTTTTGAAGTAGCAGGGCTTCTTTCCTATGTTGCTCAATTGATTCCAAATAAATTTGATCTCTCTGATGAAGCTTATTAGATATATCAGAAATGATTGCTTGAAGCTTCTTGTGGAACTCATTGTCCTTTCCTTCTGACAGGCCCTTTGCTTCCTCAGTAATATAGGAAAATTTCTCAGTTATTTCCTTAGAGTTTTTCAATAACCTAGAGTCTTGAGAGCTTTGGGCATTTTGTTTGAGTTTCTCACTTTGGTAGATGTTTTCAAAGGCAGTGAGAATGTCGAAGAAATCATTGTTAGATGAAGAGGGGATATCAGATATTATACTAGGATTGAGACGTGGAGTACTGAGAGTGGTGTTTGATGAGTGGGTAATAGGATGAGCTTGAACATTTGCAATTGCAGAGCATGAGACCTTTACTATTGAGGGCTTTGGTGTGACCTTTCCACTATCTAAATTTTCTAAGAGATAGAAGGGAATGTAGATGTTACCAGCATGACGATAAACTTTGAAATGAGGGACGATCTTGATTAGTATGGTGTGAAATGTCTTGATTCTTGGAAAGTTCTGTGAGACCAGCTCCAAATTGGGAAAGTATGAATAACACCAGCTGATGTAACTCACATCTCCATCAACATAAGCCTTTAACCAGGGCATCCATGGATAGAACCATTTTATTAGATGATTGTCAGGATTATACAGTATCGTAATACAATCTAAATCCATATCGTGAAAATTGTTGAGCTATTCTTCTGTAGTTATCGTCACTACTTTGAGGCGTTCATTCCCATGATCTATCCATCTTACTGGTATCACATTTCTTTGTTCATCATTTACTTCCATCACTATTCTTCTACGAGCCATTACTGGGGACGGAATGTGATAATCTGCTGATTCCTGATCTGCTGAGCTGGAGTCTGTCTCCATTTCTTCATTTTCTGATTTAGAGCTTGAATCCTGCAGAGTCATTTCAACTAATTCATCAGTGGATCCTTCCAGCTGATTTTATCACTTGTTCCTTCTTTAGTATCCTTCTCAGAGTTGTCTATCTCACCAATCCTTCCATCTTCTGTTTCATTTTCTTCATCTTCTTCTGCCACAGGTTCATTTGCATTTACAGTCCTTTCACTTTCGCTGCTGGAGCTGTCAGAAATCATCCTCTTTACGTCTTTCATATATTTTCACTACTACAAAACAGTAAATAGATAACACGTAAAAAAACGTTGTGGTTTGTATCCCAAAAATGTCGTGGTTAAGGGTGTCATCTATTTGACACCCTTTATACAACGTTTTTAAAAAGTTGTGGTTTGTCACATTTACAACGTTTTTTTCTTTAAAAATGTTGTATATTTATTTTCCAGAAATCATTGGATGTTTGTAATTTGATACATTAGACAACGTTTAGACACATTTATACAACGTTTAGAAGGTGTTATCTATTTAAAGCCAAAATGTATCAAACATTCAAAATATACCAATTACAAATAATATTACTATCCATACATCTTAAATTCAAAATATACCAATTACAAAGAATATTAATACCATACAATACGTTTACATCCCAATAATACCAAACGATCCATACATCTCAAATTCACTTTTCAATATATTGAATTGTGAATTTGATTACATCTACAAAATATACCAAACTATCCATAAAATTAAACTACTACCTAATTAAACTATCCATAAAATATGCCTTGTATTCTGTTTGCGCCTACAAAGAAGAATAGGAGAGATTAAGAACATTATACTGGACAAAACAGAAAAGTTAGCAATTTAATGAATTGTCATTAAATACAAACATGTATTTTCTTGAACTTAATTTAGACTCATGTAACGAATCCCTTATTTTCCAGTTTGACTAGCATCCAAAGTAACTTGTGCATTTTCTAATTCAACTGTCAGATTATTTTCAAGGAAAAAAAAGGTTATAACAAGATAATTGTGATGAAGATATTTCCTACTACAAGAGCTGGTATGCAGTTAATGCAAATGAAATTTCATCAGGAGATGCAAAATCTCGGTAGGAATAACAATTATCTTATTATATTTACCTGTACATAAGAAAGTGGTGCAGAAATTTGAAAAGGTTGATTTATAGTCAACTAAAAATTGTATTAACAGAAAATATGCAAGTATAAATAATGTCTCGAATATGAACCTAGTGTGCTTTTTCTAACCAGCTTTTTTCCTATGCATATAGAGGAAGACGATTTTGAATTGGAGTTGTGTTCAACCTGCTTATGATTTTTGCACCTATTGTAGTGATAGGATATGTTGTTAGCATTAGTGACTGATGTGGCATAGTGATGGTGCGAGAGGGTAAAGTGAGGTTGATAAACAGCAGCTGATGAAGCAGCAGTATTTGAAGTTGTGAATCCTGATGATGCTATAGTAGAAAAGAGTGGCACTGGAGTAGCCCCACCACATGGTCCCAGAATATGCCATCCCCAATTTAGATGTGAATCAACTTCCATACTCTTCTCTATTGCTTTTTCCTGTTGACATTAATCGTACTGTTAGTTTATACAAGGGCGGAGCCACACATGGGCTAGGGTGGGCTCTAGCCCGGGTGAACTTTTTGACAAATATTTAGTATTTATATATCTTAATAGCCCAACCCAATCTTCATAAGTCCTGTTCCTTTACATCACATTTCCCATGTTAATTGTTATCCGACCCATTCTATATATTTTCCTTCTCTCTAAACTACTTCAAACCTTTATCAATTGCTCTTGGTTTTCGGGTGAAACTAATAATGGAATGAAAGCTGCAAATTGAATTGGGAGGGAATTGAAGCTTAGTTTTGGCAAGAGGAAACTGATTTTGGCTAACATCAATACTGATAACAAGAATTTTCATGAAAGGTACAACATAAGTTTTAGTTCATTTATGAAATTAAAGCCATAGTGTCGATTTTGCTATGTTAGCTATAAGCATTTGTGAATTGTTTGTGGAAATGGGAATATATATGGTGGGTGCTGGGTGGAGTAATAAGGAAAAAGAATTGAAAAATTCTTGGCTTAATTATTTCTAAATGGTTATGAGATCTCTCTTTTAAAGTTATGTACTTCACTTGTTTGATTAAATTCCTCTTAGAGGCTGTGAAGTTTTAAAAGTGAAAACTTGATGTTATTGTAAGCAAGAAAGCTTATGTTTATAAAATATATGTGTCTCAAGTGGCTTAACTGAATTAGAAATGGTTTAGAAGTAAGTTTAATTGAATTGAGTAATTTTGGTTTGGTTAAAAAACTGATGTGATTGAACAGTTTTGAGCCCATATAGAACCTGTGTGAAACATTTATTTGGACTGGTTTATATTTTTTTAAAAATAGTATGCCATACCTTCAATAACATGTTAAAAATTGGTTATAATTGGATGTATATAGGCTGAGTTAGAAAATTGTAAAGTGGCTATGAAAAAATGTGAAATTTGAGAATTATGGGAAGCCCGGTATTTGAGATAGCGCCCATTGCTACTGCTCGCTTTGCTCGCTTTTTAATTCTTGTTAGATTACGTAGCCCAAGACGGAATTTTTTCCTGGCTCCGCGCTTGAGTTTATAGAAGATGGAATCTTTTCTCAGCAACTTAAAACATGCCTTATTGATTAAAGGTAGTGATAGCCATGAAAGCAGATGAACATAATTGGGATTTTTTAAAACATTAGGAGAGCCCAAAAACTTGGTATAGAGAAAACAACACATGCATTTGGTGTTCTTTCTTCAGGTTCGATGAAGGAAACTGTTAGTTTGAGGTTTTTAGAGGAACTATGTGGAAATATATGATCATACCATTAACAAAGACAAGAAATGGGCTTTCAGTTAAGAGCCTCAACGAAGTTGTACTACTACACGTCTAGTAAGAATTTTTTTTGGACAATATGCTTGCAAGAAAACAATTCCTTAGAGATGGGAAAGAAACTTGAATTAACATCGCTCCAAGGAGGAGGGTGCTCAGACATCATAAATTGACCAAGAGGCATTTGAGTTTCCATTATTGCAGAAATCTCATTCTGTTAAAGAATAAAAGAAGACTGCCCAACAAGATTACCTAAAACTTTAAACTAAATGATCATGCAATGAATTATCTAACTCGAAATAGAAAGCAAAGAAAACATTGATAAATGATTCTGAATTTACCGTAGCTTTTCTGGCCTCAGGGATGTCATTTAATTAACTTTGAAAACTTAAACCCCCAATGTTGTCAATCTTCTTGTAATCATTAGCAAAATTAGGGGGAGCAACACCCAAGTTCAAGTCCAGATTATGGCTGCTGGTTGAAAATAAAATAATGAGGGAATATTCCAACATGAAATTATCTAATATAGAAAGATGGTAAATTTATTATAAAAAATGTGTTATTTCAAACAAAAGAGAATATTGAGCAACCTCCAGTAACAGCTTCATAACTAAACTCATCATATGTGTTTGGCTCAAAATTGGTGACTGCTTCCCTGCCATTGCATTTTATTGTTGCTCTATCATAAGCCCTGATTAACATGGAAACACATATTTTAAGTTAAAAAAGAAACTATGGAGGCTAAGGGATAAGCATATGTGAAATTCAGAATAAGAGATAGTAAAGTTATGATGATGGGAACCTAGCAGCATCTATCTCACTGTCAAACAACCCCAGATAGATATATCTGTAGAAAAATAACATATGATTACAAACTTCTTTCACTAGTTACATTATTTGATAAGTATTTAATTGAAGTTTAGTGGTATATACTTCTTGCCAAGAAATTGTCCCATTCGAGCTTCCTGTGACACCCCCAAATCCGGGTACTTCAATTCTCACATGATTTGGTGTTCATTATACAAACATCATATGTCTATCTACCCATAATAAATGAAAGCATAATAGATAGAAATAAATCCTCTCCTTAAGGAGTTACATCATCTGAAATAAATACATCAATCCCAGGTAATACTAACCTTAAATCTCAAATGCAGAAATATAAACAATTAATAGTCTTACACAACATTAACATAAATCTGAAACATAAATACATAATCACATAAATAATAAGTCTTCATCACTTGTTAATCGTGCCCTTTCCTTTGCTAGTAGAAGGCTCGTCGGACCTTTCGTTCTTAACTGTAATGTTATTATTACGCAAGAGTGAGCACGATTGCCCATAATTATAATAATGAAACAACAATATAATAACATGCGAGTGAATCAAAGACTTCTAGAATAAGAAACTCAACTTTTGAATCAAGAATGAATAACAAGAATAAAAAAAACTTCTGAGGGTCATAAGACCTTGAACTATGTCCTAGGCTATCAAGGGTTAAACTTGAAACATTTAACAGTCATAAGAATATGGACTCTTCTACTCGTACTTAGGGGGGTCAGCCATTAGTACCATAATGTGCACAATATCTTAACGCTAAAGCATAAGTAATCCCCTATACAGGGTTGTTCATCTCAGTTTGACATTTGAGTCCGCACTAAAGGAAGTTTGGTTTGGATAAATTGAACAAGGGTTCTGAAATTTAGAACGTTCATCAACTATGGACTAGTCGAATCAATAAGGGTTCGCTAGTCTTAAATGGTTCAACAATAATTGATATTCAATTGAATAAAATTCAATAAAAGTATACAATCGAATAAGTATTGTATGACTGGATTCATGCTTTAAAAGAATTATAACATCTAATATGAAGTCTTGAACTTGAACAATTAAGAACAAGAGCTTACTCGATATAAAATACAATTCTAAGACTTGATCAATGAGTAATTTAGAATTTAAGGAACTCGCTTAAAAACAATAATTTATAAATAGAATATTTGCTCAATATAAAAGTAAGGTTTAGAAACTTGCCTCTTGCATAAGCTACGATTAATTCACGTTCTTTATTAAATCCTACATATCAATACATTCAGAATACCCATTAATAAATAGTTCGATATACCTATCGAATCCCAACATTGGTCTTTGAATATGTTATTGGACTTTTAAGTCTTATTAATTATTAACATAACGTAAGTTAGTTAAACATATTATTATATGCTTGACATGTCTTCATGTTCATTACATTAGGTTTTAAAAACACATTTTCAAAACTTGAACACTCAGAAAATTTCTAAAGTTCTCAAGTAGTAGCATGGCGCTTACCTTTTGTTCTTCTCTGAGCGTGTATACCTTTTTTTTTTCTTCCGGTATGTAGGCAGGCTTACAGCTGTGTAGTGCGCTCCATTTGTTCTTTAAAGTGGCGGGTGCCTTTGCACGCAGCGGCAGCGCTCCATTCGTTCTTTGGGCGGTGCGGTGCCATAACGTTATGAACCATTCTGCAGTTCTAGAAGAACATCTGAAACAACCCAAAAATTCCAAATTAAACTAACACGATCAATTCTAATGCTACCCATGAAATATAGACTTCACAAAAACATCACACAAAGCCTTTAGCATGATTCTAACACTTTAATTCACGTAATTACACAATTTACAACACTTAATTTCACTGTTTTTCATGTTTTGTAAAGTTTTGAAGAAAAACATGAATTTTAACATTACAGATTCGTTAATTCACCGAATCCATCCATTTAAATTCTATTTTGTTCATTTCAACATACATAAATATATACGAGTGTAAATTTTTTTATACAACTTATGATTAAAGCATTTAATTTGTATGTAAGGGTCATATGGCCATATATACAAATTTTATACTCTGTAACTTGAAAAATATCAAATTACTACATATTTATATGGATTTAATGTTTTGAAAACATACATAGATGGTAGAAAATATGTTATGATAGCATATTATCATATATATATATATATATATACACACACACACACACACAAATCACCAATTCATGCATTGATCACTCTAATTTTGTTTTACAGAGAACTCAAAATACTTATTAATGGAAACTCTGATATTAGCATGATTACATGAAATCAATTACTTTAAACACATGAATATATTATATACACATGTTATAAACATATACTAACATATATACTACATCTTATGTTCATCAATTGCAACTCTCTTCAATTACAGAGGACATAAAATAACAACGTAATTATAAATTGGGTTGAAGAGATTACCCTTAAGCAGATTACTCTGAGTGAAGTCTCTTTACAGATCCTTCTTCAATCTCACAATTTCCCTCAACAAATTCTCTGAATTCTCTGAACGCTCAGTTTCTTTGTTTCAAAATAATATACGTAATAATAATAAGCCTGATGCGCAATATAAATGGTGTGGTGGTCAGTTAATCCCATTCATAGGTTAACTGCCCAACTCCCAATAGGGCTCTATTTGGCTAACCATTAAAAGACTATCCTCAGTTAATTTAATTAATCCTTTATAATATAGTTTAATAATATCACACCTAATTAACAATAAATCAAATATCTCATTTAATTTAATTTAAATAAAATATAATAATTTCTCATTAATTCACATAGTCACATAATTACATTTTTCATTTATTAATTATGTCAAATAATTAAATCTCTAATTAATTATTTAATTAATTAAAATAACATTATGCTTATTAAATATTTCATTTAATTCAATAAGCTCACATAAATACAGTGACGCCCCCAAAATAGGTATATATCACCCATTCTGAGTCGCCAAATATATGGTACAGAAATAAATACAACTTCAGTAATACAATTGTCGTGCAAAATACGACAACACATATACTGTGAGTTTGAATACAAATATTGTCTAATAGACAGTATACAAACTCAAAAGGAGTCCTCATTACAATTATTGATACATAATTTTACAAAATAGTGAGGACTACTAAAACAACTATCTTGAATCATCACTCCATACCCCGGCTAGTTCCTGCTAAATTCTCTCCTCCTGAGAAGAACAATGGAACAAAAAGGAAAAGGTGAGCTCAACTAGCCCGAAGAAGAATATTATGACTAAGATAATATACAACAAATTATCATTAGTCTTCAACAGGAAAAAATCGATAAAATATAATAGTCAACAAGTTTTAGATCAACAACCCTGCAATGAAACAACAATCCATTAGAAGAGTCAAGTAGAAAAAGAATTCTACTATCTTATAAGATTTAAAAGTCCATCATCAATATTTTATCCATGTAACATCAATCAATATACATCTTGAATCAAATATTCATCTTTGCACTATGGTGCCAAAGATATTCATTTTGTATCACCGGTTGGTCATGTTCATCTCAACACCTGTTCATCTTTGCACTACGGGCCAAAGATATTCATTAGGTAATCATTCATCTTTGCACTACAGGCCAAAGATATTCATTAAGTAATCAGTCATCTTTTCACTACAGGCCAAAGATATTCAGTAATATCATCAATTAGGATTGAGGATGATGAAAAATATTTTAAAAAAACGAATCCAATGAGATAAAAGATCAAAGATTAAGGATTCGTACTTTAGTTTATCCAAGTTCAAAAATACCTTATAATAATCAATTATGAAGCAGAATTCAAAAATAAAGATCAAAGCATGGATACAATCAAAGATATTAACCGTAATAGACATCTTGGACAAAAAGGAGAAAATTTCATTTTTTGGTGAATAGTATCGTATTCGTAAATAGTGCCGTATACGTGAATAGTGTCGTATACGTGAATAGTAACCCCGATACAAAAAGGTAGAAATTCCACAATAAAATCCATACCAATATTTCGGTATAATGAAATTGAAAGAATAACATCATTAGGAAGAAAATAACATCCCTTACCTCAAAATAACAGTACTTCTGATCGAAATATCAGTATAAGGCTGAAAGAAACTTGCACTGAATAGCAACTCACAAAGTATCTAAATACTCAAAAAATATGCTCAATAATATAGAGAGAGAAAGAGAGAAAACTTGTTTCTGGTGTAATTTTCAATTCTAACTAAGCACCCTATTTATAGGAAAATGCTTAGAACGCCATAGCAAACTAACCTGTTACCTGATGGCTTTACCTGCTATTATTCAAGCCCAACACTTTTGAAAATAAATTCCAGCACATTTCATTACTCACCAACCAAAAGTGGGGCCCACCATATTTTTAATAAAAATATTTTCTTTTCCGAAACTTCAACAATACATAATAAATAGCCCTTTTATCAGAAAAATTTGAATCTCATGTGCTTTTCATAGGAAATTTAATTATCTACAACTTTGTAAATATAAGTTTTTCCAAATTCCAAACGAAAAATGACTGAAATCTACATACGGACGATTTTCAAAACCTCCATTCTGATAAAATACTAATAAAATATCTCATCATTAATTCCTTCATTTATAACCACATAAAATAAATATATCTATCATTTATATCCACATAAAATAAATATTTCCTTATCATATAAATCAATAACTAATTATTCACAAATAATATTACAGAATCACAATTATGACAACCAGGTCGTTCCCAGGAAAGAGGGGGCTTTCCGATAAGGATTTCTCCTTATTGGCACGCAATTAGGTGACCAAACCCCTTTTCTAGACAGAACTTCCTTAGACATTTCCAATAATGCTATCTAATAATATTATTCAAATAATATGAATTATTGATCTGATAATGGAGATACTGTGCAGTGACAATTATTGAACACCAATAATATAAAATATCAACGCAGCAATTATTGAATCAATAAAATAAAATATTGAACAGTAATTACTGTAACAATTATTTAGTAGTGCCTTCTTACGTAAGAATCAATAATTTCAAAAAACTGTGCAATACCGTGTACTACTGTGCAACCACGTGTTTTACTGTATTTTAACCACCAGGTATTCCAACAGTGTTAACGGTAACAATTACACCGTTATTTATAAAAACTCAAACTTGTCATTTTCTTCATCCAACATTTATCCGTTATGGGGCCCACAAATGGTTGCGCCGTCGTACGAATATTCTCCGACAATAAAAATATTCCACGACCAAACGAATATTCCCCGACAAAATGAATATTTTATAACCACTTGGTTATTTTGCAAAATTTGCACATTTTACCCATAAACAAAGTATTATATCAAATTAACACTTTATTATTCAAAATAATAAATAGAGAAAATTTGATTTTATTTATCAAAAGTTGGGGTCTTACAACCTCCCCTCCTTATGAAATTTCATCCTTGAAATTGACGTATGTACCTGGTATTTCGAAAAGGTGAGGATACCTCGCTTTCATTTCTGATTCCAACTCCCAGGTCATTTCTTCAATAGCATGGTTTCTCCACAAAATCTTAACTTGTGGTATAACCTTCGTGCGTAGGACATGCTCTTTCTTATCCAAGATCTTAACAGGTACCTCCTAGTACGTTAAATCTTCGGCTATCTCGTCTGGTTCTAACTCAATAATGTAGTTCGGGTCTTTCACTAATTTACGAAGCATAGATATGTGAAAAACATTATGAACACGAGACATGCTTGGAGGTAATGCGAGTATATAGGCCACATTTCCTATTCGGTCAAGAATCTCAAATGGACCAACAAATCTTGGATTTAGCTTTCCTCTCTTCCCAAATCTTGTAACTCCCTTCCATGGAGCAATACGTAATAATACATGATCCCCAATATTAAATTCCACGTCTTTTCGATGAAGATCCGCATAACTCTTTTGTCAATCCTGTGCCATTTGTATACGTTATCGAATCATTTGGATCTTTTATGTAGTTATGAGTACCAATTCTGGTCCCAACAATGTTGCTTCTCCCACCTCATCCTAGAATACTGGAGAGCGACACTTTCGTCCATACAATGCTTCAAATGGAGCCACACCTATACTTGTCTGATAACTGTTGTTGTATGAGAATTCCACCAATAGTATAGATACTTATCCCAACTCCCTTTGAAATCTAGGACACAGAGTCTTAATAGATCTTCAAGAGTTTGAATAGTCCTCTCTGATTGCCCGTCCGTTTGAGGATGGTATCTCGCGGCCCAATAAATAAATCCGTGCCCATAGCTTTCTGCAAGCTAACCCAAAATCGTGAAGTGAATCTTGGGTCACGATCAGAAACTATGGATACTGGCATGCCATGCAATCTCACAATCTCATTTACGTACATACTAGCAAGATGTTCAAGGGAAAAAGTCTCACGTATAGGCAAGAAATGGGCAGACTTGGTTAATCTATCAACAATAACCCAAATCGTATCTATGCCTTGAGAAACCTTGGGAAGACCCATAACGAAATCCATAGTAATGTGTTCCCACTTCCATTTTGGAATCTCAAGTGGTTGCAATGAACCTTTTGGCACTTGATGCTCCGCCTTTACACGTTGACAAGTTAAACACCTCGAGATAAACTTCGCGATCTCTCTCTTCATATTGCTCCACCAAAATGTATGTCGAAGATCATGATACATTTTGGTACTCCCAGGATGGATTGCAAACGGTGTGTTGTGTACCTCCATCATGATTCTATGCTTCAAGTTAGAATAGTTAGGAACACAAAGTCTGGAGTTGACTCAAAGTATTCCTTCTTCATCTATTCTTGCTTCTGGAATAGCACCTTCTTGCACTTTCTTCTTTCATCTGCGCATCGGCTCCATGTCCGTAGCTGAAGCGACTTTAACTTTATCGATTAAAGTCGGTTCTACTCGTATGTTTGATATCATCACGTAGGTACTTGGAGCCTTTACCTCTATCTTCATCCTTTGCAAGTCATAGAAAATGGGCCTTTGTGTTAACAACATTGCACTCGTACCCGCATATGATCTTCCACTCAATGCGTCAGCTGCCACGTTTGCTTTTCCAGGATGATATTGGATGGTATGGTCATAATCTTTCAACAGCTCGAGCCAACGTCGTTGCCGCATGTTGAGCTCCTTTTGGGTGAAGAAATATTTGAGGCTTTTATGATCTGTATAGATCTTCACTTTCTCCCCATACAGGTAGTGTCTCCAGATCTTCAACGCGAAAATGACTACTGCCAACTCCAAATCATGAGTAGGATAATTCCTCTCATATTCTTTGAGTTATCGCGAGGCATAGGCTATGACTTTCCCATGTTGCATGAGAACACATCCTAACCCTTTACCTGAAGCATCGTTGTAGATAACAAACCCATTCGAACCAGATGGTATTATCAGAATAGGTGCCGAAATGAGTCTTCTCTTGAGTTCTTGAAAACTCTTCTCACAATCCTCGCTCCAACCGAATTTTATATCTTTACGAGTCAGCAGAGTTAACGGAGTAGCGATTCGAGAAAATCCTTCCACGAATCTCCGATAGTAACCAGCTAAGCCCAGAAAGCTACGTACTTCGGTCACCGACTTCGGTTGCTCCCAACTTTGTATGGCTTCAATCTTCGCCGGGTCGACAGATACTCCATGTTTCGATACCACATACCAAAGGAATGCTACTTCCTCAAGCCAGAACTCGTATTTCTTCAGCTTGGCATATAGCTTGTTATCACGAAGCCTTTGTAGTACCAGCTTCAAATGATGTTCATGATCTTCACAGCTTTTGGAATAGATGAGGATGTCATCAATAAAGACAACAACGAACTGATCCAAATATTCTTTGAACACACGGTTCATCATATCCATGAAAGTAACATGAGCATTAGTCAATCCAAAAGACATGACTAAGAATTCATAATGCCCGTATCGAGTTCTGAAGGCAGTCTTCGGAATACCCTCAGTTTTAATCTTCAGCTGATGATATCCAAAACGAAGATCGATCTTTGAAAAGAATTGTGCTCCTTGCAACTGGTCAAACAAGTCATCTATGCGAGGTAGCGGATACCTATTCTTGATGGTGACATGGTTCAACTCTCGGTAGTCAATACAAAGTCGCATACTCCCGTCTTTCTTCTTTACGAATAACACAGGAGCACCCCAAGGAGATTTACTAGGAAGAATGAAACTGATGCCCAACAACTCCTGTAGTTGGACCTTTAACTCCTGAAGTTCAATAGGAGCCATTCGATATGAGGTTTTAGAAATGGGCTTTGTACCAGGTTCAAGAACAATAAAGAATTCAACTTCACGTTCTGGGGGTAGACCGGGAAGTTCTTCAGGAAATATGTCAGGAAATTCACTAACAACAGAAATTTTATTCAAATCTGACGTGTTTTTGTTCAAGTCCGTGATATGGGCTAAGAAAGCTTGACATCCATTTTTCAATAAATGAATAGCTTTATGGCTTGATATGACAATGATTGACTTTAGTGGTTTAGTTGTTTGAATTCGCATAACAGGTTGGTTAGGAATATGAAAACTAACAACCTTACGAAAACAATCAATTTTAGCATGATGAGTGGTTAACCAATCAATCCCTAAGATCACATCAAATGCAAGTATTTTCAACGAAATAAGATCGGCAGGTAATGTTATGGTTCCAACTTGAATCAAGCAAGATTTATAAACAGTAGATGTAATGAAAGTTTCTCCTAACGGAGTCTTAACAGATAAGTCAAGACCTAATTTCTCTGGAGTCAAGTTCAAAAGTTGAGCACAAGCAGGAGAGATAAAAGAATGGGTAGAACCGGTATCTAGAAAGGTATAAACTTCGTAAGAGTTCAAGATTAGCTTACCCGTGATCACCTCGTTCGGGTTTCTCGCGTTTTGGCCAGTCACGACAAACGCCCTCCCTTGAACCACCGACTTTGTTTTGTCCGTAGTCGCCTTTGGTGTCGCCATCCCAGTTGGACTTGACTTCGCTACCGGACAAAATCGTGTTATATGACCGTCTTTTCCACAACTGAAACACACCTTAGAAGGCTGTGAACAGTTTGGACTTATGTGTTCCTCATCTCCGCATCTATAGCATCTAACTGGCGGTCGTTCTCCTCCCCTAGAATTTGTTGTTAGTGCTGGTGTTGCTGCTGATGTCTTCCCGTCATTGTTGAATCTCCTCTTTCTAAAATTTCCACTTGACTCACCTCTCCTATTATCATGGCCATGATTACCACCCGAGTGGTTACCGCTTTTTTCTGTATTCTTTCATCCCCGCTGGTTATCATCGCTCCGATGACTGTTGTCACCGGTATGACCCTGATTGTGGTCCCTCGATTGAGCATACTCATTATCTCGCTCTAATAATTGAGCCCTTTTTACAACATCTGAATATAAAGAAAATTTATGAGATATAAGATATTGTCGAATCTCGGGTTTTAGAACTTTTAGAAACATCCTCGTCATTCGTTCCTCATTCTCAACTAAATGAGGTGCAAACCTGGATAACTCTGCAAACTTCGCCTCGTACTGGGACACCGTCATGTTGTTTTGTTCTAGTCTGATAAACTCCACCTCCTTCATATGACGAATACTTTTAGGAAAGCACTTGTCATTAAACAGTTTCTGAAATATTTCCCAAGACATATTGAGTGCGACAGGCTGGGTATGCTTCACAGACTCCCACCAGTAGTCTGCCTCACCACGGAACATAAAGGTGGTGAATGGAACCTTCTATTCCTCTGTGCATCCCAAGAAATCGAATATCTTGGTAATTTGCTTGACCCACGTTTACTTTTAATCGGATCCGACTTTCCATAAATTCTTGTTGTCCCAACTCCTTGAAGCATTTGGCATTTGTGACAAATGGCGCATTGCTATCATTTCCACCCATATTTTGTGCACGAGTCTCCTAAATCGATTTTGCATAAACTACAAAAAGCTTCTAAACATCCCATCATTCATCATTTGTTCGGTGAGTGTTGTTTACAGGAGGAATATTGCCTTCTGTTGCACGTTCCCACAGGTGGTGATTAAAGGTGTCTCCACGGTCTCATTCACTCCATTGTTAATATTTTTCATTTGTCATTCTCAAATCGCCACAAAACAAGGATTAATTGACATATCACATATTATCCTATACTCACGACCGAGCCAAATAAATACCAAATAAACTTAGTCAGGTCATACTTAGTGAAGAATTCCCCGTCTCTCCCTTCCTAGTTCTTGTCTCACATCTCTCACTAGGGATCATATCCTAAGCTTCGATACTAAGCTGTGACACCCCAAAAAATAGGTATACATCACCCACCCATTACGAGCGCCAAATACATGGTAGTAGAAACAAATACAACTTCAGTAATACAATTGTCGTGCAAAATACGACAACACATATACTGTGAGTTTGAATACAAATATTGTCTAATAGACAATATACAAACTCAAAAGGAGTCCTCTATACAATTATTGATACACTATTTTACAAAATAGTGAGGACTACTAAAACAACTATCTTGAATCATCACTCCATACCCCGGCTAGTTCTTGCTAAATTCTCTCCTCCTGAGAAAAATAATGGAACAAAAAGGAAAATGGTGAGCTCAACTAGCCCAGTAAAGAATATTATGACTAAGATAATATACAACAAATTATCATTAGTCTTCAACAGGAAAAAATCTGATAAAATATAATAGACAACAAGTTTTAGATCAACAACTGCAGCGGAAACAACAATCCATTAGAAGAGTCAAGTAGAGAAAGAATTCTACTATCTTCTAAGATTTAAAAGTCCATCATTAATATTTTATCCCTGTAACATCAATCAATATACATCTTGAATCAAATATTCATCTTTGCACTACAGGGCAAAGATATTCATTTGTATCATCAGTTGGTCATGTTCATCTCAACACCTGTTCATCTTTGCACTACGGGCCAAAGATATTCATTAGGTAATCATTCATCTTTTACTACACTGGGCCAAAGATATTCATTAGGTAATCATTCATCTTTTTGCACTACAGGTGCCAAAGATATTGATAATATCATCATTTAGGGTTGAGGATGATGAAAAATATCTTAAAGAAAAGCGAATCCAATGAGATAAAAGATCAAAGATTAAGGATTCGTACTTTAGTTTATCCAAGTTCAAAAATACCTTATAATAATCAATTGTGAAGCAGAATTCAAAAATAAAGATCAAAACATAGATACAATCAAAAATAGTAACCATAATAGACATCTTGGACAAAAAAGAGAAAATTTCATTTTTTGGTGAATAGTGCCGTATTCGTGAATAGTGCCATATATGTGAATAGTAATCCCGACACAAAAAGGTAGAAATTCCACAATAAAATCCATACCAATATTTTGGTATAATGATATTGAAAGAATAACATCATTAGGAAGAAATCCATACCAATATTTCGGTATAATGATATTCATCATTAGGAAGAAAATAACATCCCTTACCTCAAAATAACAGTACTTCTGATCGGAATATCGGTATACAGCTGAAAGAAACTTGCACTGAATAGCAACTCACAAAATATCTAAATACTCACAAAATACGCTCGATAATATAGAGAGAGAAAGAGAGAAAACTTGTTTCTGGTGTGATTTTTAATTCTAACTAAGCACCCTATTTATAGAAAAATGCTTAGAAACGCCATAGCAGAGACTAAACTGCTACCGATGGCTTTACCGCTACTATTCAAGCCCACCGCTTTTTTGAAAATAAATTCCAAAGACATTTCATTACTCACCAACCAAAAGTGGGGCCCACCATATTTTAATAAAAATATTTTATTTTCCGAAACTTCAATAATTCATAATAAATAGCCTTTTTATCAGAAAAAGTTGAATCTCATGTGCTTTCCATAGGAAATTTAATTCTCTACAACTTTGAAAGTTTAAGTTTTTCCAAATTCCAAACGAAAATGACTGAAATCCACATACGGACGATTTTCAAAACCTCCATTCCGACAAAATACTGATAAAACACCTCAGCCTTTATTCCTTCATTCATAACCACATAAAATAAATATATCTATCATTTATATCCACATAAAATAAATATTTCCTTATCATATAAATCAATAACTAATTATTTACAAATAATATTGCAGAATCACAATTATGACAACCAGGTCGTTCCTAGGAAAGAGGGGACTTTCCGATAAGGATTTCTCCTTATTGGCGCACAATTAGGTGACCAAACCCCTTTCCTAGACAGAACTTCCTTAGACAATGCTAATAATGCTATCTAATAATATTATTCAAATAATATGAATTATTGATCTGATAATAGAGATACTGTGTAGTGACAATTATTGAACAACAATAATATAAAATATCAACGCAGCATTTATTGAATCAATAAAATAAAATATTGAACAGTAATTACTGTAACAATTATTGGGTAGTGCTTTCTTATGTAAGAATCAATAATTTCAAAAATACTATGCAATACCGTGTGCTACTGTGCAACCACGCGTTTTACTGTATTTTAATCATCAGGTATTCCAACAGTGTTAATGGTAACAATTACACCGTTATTTATAAAAACTCAAACTTATCGTTTTCTTCATCCGACATTTATCCGTTATGGGGCCCACAAATGGTTGCGCCGTCGTAGGAATATTCCCTGACAGCAAGAATATTCCACGACCAAACGAATATTCCCCGACAAAATGAATATTTTATAACCACTTGCTTATTTTGCAAAATTTGCACATTTCACCCATAACCAAAGTATTATATCAAATTAACACTTTATTTATTCAAAATAATAAATAAAAGAAATTTGATTTTATTTATCAAAAGTTGGGGTCTTACAAATACATACTTTGAATAATAAAAATTCTCCACATTAATTTAATAAATATAACACATATAATTAAATTAATCTACCACAATTTCATCAATTAATTATTTAATCCAATAATTCAATCATCAAAAAATATTTATTTAATTCAATAAATATTTAAATTAAATTACAAAATCTCGTTCGTCACACTTCCTATCGTCCACATTTGTGCAGGGTAACTCCTCGATATTTTGAACTACCCCTGGAGAACCCTGTACTCTGTCTACGAAGAATATGTACAAATTCTTCCTTTGTCAAGTTCTTCATCTGTAAAAGAATCAATAGTACACACAATTTCAGTTCCTTCAACAAAAAGCAATTTCAGATTTGAATAACAATCTATGATTCTATTAATCAACTTCCACCAACCTGCCTAAGATCTATATCATAATCACTGATATTAAAATTGATATCAGCATCAATTCCACGGAACTTAATGGCAGCTCGATCATATGCCCTAATATCATAAATCAAAATTTAAGAAATTTCATACATCGTGGTAACACTTGTTAGGGCTTCAAATTATATAATTAATGTTAAACTTACAAACTACGACTATTATATTACCTAGCCGCGGCATGTGCAGTGTCAAATCCCCCTTTAAAATTGAAGTATACATATAGTAAGAAAATAACACGATCAGCACAAAGAATGAACAAAATTTCATAGAATAAGAAATAAAAGAAGACCAGTCAAACTCAGTATATTTGCTTACCCAAATAAACTTGTTTCCCACAATCCCTGTATAAAGATGAGTAAGAGTCATTACTAATGGTATTCATTTTGTTTTGAAATTTAATGCTAGATATTGATTATCAAAATCATCATGCAAGTTATACATTTGTGGTACCTGAATTGACTAGTTAAACGCGACTAAGATGAATTATATACACACTTCAAATCATATAAAGTTCATTAATTTTGGTCATTAAATTATAAAGGATGTATACAATTATTCTAAATACTTGACGAGAAAGGCAATGTAGTAACTTAAATTTTTATAGCCATAATAATCACTTGTGTTATTATAATGAATGTTCTTCATAATCCTTAGTATAATTCCCATTGCCTTGACAATCTATCAAGAATCACAAAGTATTCTTATCTATATAATTATACTAAGTGCCTAATTCCGATTTTTGGATGTCTTCTTTGTCATCAAAGTAAGAATTTTTGATACCATTGTGAGCTGTAACTAAATATTACAGTGTGGCAGATAGTACTATCACTACTGAAAGTCATAAACTAAAGTTGTTATAGCGTGTGAACTTAAAATTTTGTTCATAGTGATAGCATCCCATTTCAAGTTATGTTAAATGTTTTTCAAAGACCTAGCATATGTATTTTACAAGAAGTTTTTATTTTAAGGTGATTAATTTGTGAGATGCCAGCTATTTATTCCTACAAAATTGGGTTTTGGGTTCAATTTCAGCGGAAAGAACACAATGCATAAAGTATTCGTCACAATGTAGCTGGGTTTTTGCATTTCACCACTATAAATAAAGTTGTACATATCAATAAAGATGGGGCTTTGACCAAAAATACCTTGATCAACCACAGATAAGCACAATTTCACCCTAACAACTTCTTTATCATCCGTAGAACGGCTCTCCGGAGGCTTCAAATATGGCGTGATCGCACCTTTTTTGAGACGTCCATGAATTAACGATTTTGAAGCGTTCAATACTTTGGCCAACGATCAAATATTCATCGGTTGATCCCCATCGGGAATATCCTAAAGCTTACTGAAATCAATTTCAATAATCTTCCGGCCAACCCGGCCCCGGAATTTGGTAGAAACATCAACCGGAACTCCACGGGCCCAACATTCCTTAGCTTGCTTCCATATCCGAAGAATCGTTCTTCTCGCAATCGAAAAATAAGAAGCAGCAGCTTGTAATGAATTGGAGAAGCAAGTCTGGAATTATCAAGGGAATTCAGGGAAGAGAAACAGAAAATTGAGTTGAGAGAGAGAGAGCGGTTAGAGTGGAGAAGACATAAGAGATAAAACCGTAGAGAGAGAAAGAAATATCACATTATCATTCAATAATGCAAATAGAATTACAACTTTGCTATATATATCTACTTAGAATACCACTATTACTATTATATTCTCACTAATCCTATATTAACTTCTATATCCCTGCATATTCCTTACATTCCCTGCTCCTCAAAAACACCCTTGCCCTCAAGGGTGGGGTTTATCACAAACAAAAAAACTGAAAATATGGAGACAACAAATACCAACTATACTGGAGTATTAGGTATTTGACAAAAATGACAAATCATCAATCTCATCCAGACAAGCACCAATAACAAAGCAGCAATCTCATCATTTGTATTAGTCTCCTCAGGCTGGGTACGTGGAGATCAGAATAATGTGCACACGAATGAAAACCATGACACCACTGTCATACTGGTACTCAACAGTCACTTGAGTTTTACCATCAAGCCTTAGCAATGCATAGGTACCATTCATACGAGCTTCAACTAGGCGAACTCCAAGCTTGGTAGCAAAAACATGGTTGAGGGCATCCAATTTTTTTTTTGTTATTATTTCTTTGGGTCTAAGAAATTAGTAATACCTGCCAAAATACAGAGAGACTACTATTTTCCCATATGTCCATATGTCTAAGGCAGCACTGTATGTCGCACATAAAGAAAATCAAAAACTCATTTTCAACATTGATTAACAACAGTTCCTTGCTTTTATAGAATGTGTCCTTGAATGCATTGTATAGTACTTCCTTTACAACCGCAATTAAGAAAACCAAAAGACCCATCATCTTAGCCTTGTGAACACCAAGGAGGGAGGCATACATTTGTGCGAAGTTGGTCAAGCTAATTGTCCCAACATGCAACCCAACTGAGGAAGCATCAGTGTTGTACTTTGATTGATCACATATGGAGTTTATGGTTGCACTTTTACCAACCTTGCTCTCAAAGACCACTAGATGTAGAGTTAAAATATCATCTTCTTCTTGCAAAAAATAAGATTCACTTGATTCGTTTGTCCCCAATTGAAGTAACCACACTTTGTCTTGTTGGAGGGTCTTATCCATTATAATGTGCATCAAAACATCTTCTGCCCATTCAATACTGTACGTTACATCAACAAGAAGCTTTCCAATTGTTGTGCTAGCATCATTGTCAATGATATAAACAAGGAAGAGCTCATCTTCTTGAGCATCTTTTGTATATGCTACTACCATATGATTCGAACAAACTCTCACGATATCAATTTCATATACAGTGTGCACTTGAATTTTTGCATTCTCATCAGACCCAACACCACCATAAAAATTAATGAGCAAATTCAGAATATAGAAATTACACCCAAAACTCATAGTAATAAACACCTGTTTCCCACTAACACAAAAATTAGGAGGAGGACCTTTCCCCCCAAATTGCAACTCAATCAATAAAATAGCAATCTTAAGTTGAGGGTCAAACATAGTTATTAGTATTACCTGTTCACCAAATTTTTCCATAGCCAACTTTTCAGAACAAGTATCAGTAATCAATTTAAACTCATACAATAAATGCACATGTGGAACCAAATACAGTGAATAGAGGATAGTACAACTTGGTATGCACTCAATCATGAAGCCATATCTATTTTTAATGTGGTAACCTGCCATTTCATAGTAACCAGCACCAAGCATCAATGCGTTCTTTGAGCTAACATTGGAATTTATCCAAAATTGGATGTCAACAACATTGTGCTCAACAAAGCAACCAGTTAAGAAACTACCGTGCAAAATCCCACAATAACCCACACTACCCTTGCTATGATTGTAACCAATTTGAAAAATATTGGGCAAAACATATAAATCCAACCATAAATTTTGTATAATATCTTCCAAAAACCAACCAGGATCATATCTAACGTTAAACTCAGCACTGGATATGTAATCACATTCATCAAATTCATACCTTAAAACATGTAAGAAGGTAGTCCTATAATTTTGTAATTTGATCTCTTCGGAAGAAACTCTTGATTGGCTGACCACAATTGAAGACATAGCTAATTGTAGCTCAAATTTGGATTCATATAACAATTTCTCGATTGCTAGAACAGTTATTGGAATGGGTCGAATAACTGCCAATGACAATTTAGCTAACAGGGGTATAGAGAAACAGATAATTGATGTTGACATATAACCCAAAGTCACCAAGGCTAACTCAGAAGACCCATAACTGACCCATAAACCACTATAGTTCATGGCTAAAGGGTAATTCATACTGTACACATTATTAACTATAGAACTTGAAGGCTTTTCCACCTCATTTTCCTTTTTACAACTAAAACAGTTCTTCATTTTTTTTCCCAGGGTCAAACACTCCTTCAATTGTCACACCATCTCCTTTAATTTCATTCTAATGGATAGTTATTCCTGGTATAAGCTTTTTATCAAACATCTTAGTTTCATGTTCCATGTTCTCTCCTGTGACCTGCTTCAATTGAACTGATTCTCGTTGGGGATTTTTGTTGAACACTTTATCCACAACAGGACACGCTTTTGCATTTGTGCAGAAAACTAATACCGTACTATTATCCGCCAAGCTAGGAGAAGAGGAATCACTTCTGAGAACAGAAATTACCTTATCCTAAATTGATTCAGCGCAAACTTGATTGACGATTGAGATTGGGTCTTCAATTCCCGCCAAAAAATCATGACCTCCAATCTCAGGAACAACTGAACCAACATTTTGTTGAATCTGCAATTGTGTTTGAAGGCTCTCTTCCTCCTTAAAATCTAGATCCACATCATCTTCATCATTAATGTCTTGGTATATTGAATTTAAAGAATATGTTGTTTCACATAAGCAATCCTCAGTTTGATTAGAACCATAAATTAATAACTTCTTTTGCACATATTCAAAGGTCTCGACATACAAACAATCTTTATCTTGATTATAACCAGAAATTAAGACCTTCCTATTTGATATACCTCTTGTAAACCTTTTATCAAACACCTTGTAAGCACCTTTGATTTTTTTACTATCTGAGCTTATCTTCATTTCAGATATCACCTCTAGACCTCTTCCATTGGAAGCTCGTAAGTCAGCAAATTTCTTCATGACCTGCTTACACTCTTTACCCATAGAACTTTGCAGTCCTTTCATTAATCCTCGAATTTTTTCAAAATTGTTTTCTAGGGTTTTAGAATTTTGATTTTCCGCTGTCATTATGCCTGGGATCGGAATGGCTTTGATACCAATTGTAATGAATTGGAGAAGCAAGTATGGAATTATCAAGGGAATTCAGGGAAGAGAAACATAAAATTGAGTTGAGAGAGAGAGAGAGCAGTTAGAGTGGAGAAGACAGAAGAGATAGAACCATAGAGAGAGAAAGAAATATCACATTATCATTCAATAATCCAAATAGAATTACAACTTTGCTATATATATCTACTTAGAATACCACTATTACTATTATGCCCCCACTAATCCTATATTAACTTCTATATCCCTGCCTATTCCTTACACAACTGTAATTGTACCTTGTTTTAGTTTCCCATCTTTACACTCCTTCAATAATGTCTCGAATATGAGTTGCCTCCGTTCATTCGTCAATTTCTTACTCAATTTCTGAGAAACCCTAGATGCTACTTTTTCCTGTGATTGATTAGAAACCTCCTTATCTAAATTGGAATTCCCAGAGACTTCTTCATCTTCATCTTCTTCCTCGATTAAATGGGTGAAATCTCCCACCATCATAGAGAGAGAAAGTACAGAGATAGGAGAGAGAAGAAAGTAAATCTAAAGAACTATGGTCGTTATTTTAATTTCAAATTTTCACTTTCACGTTTTTATTTTTTGCTCCATGTTTTTTACATAGATAACATTTTTTTTAAACGTTATCTATTTAAAACCAAAAATTGCCCTTATAAATAAATAACGCTTTTTCATATGTATCTACAACGTTTTGTTAAAAACGTTGTAAAAAAATACCACAACGTTTTTTATAAAAACGTCATCTTTTAAGTGTTGTATTTTTATGGTTTTGTACTAGTGTTTCCCATAGACTCAGGTTTGTCATCTTCATCACTATCACTGAGGTCAATTACTTTTGAAGCAGAGCCTCCCTCTTTTTTTAGGATTGTTCTTTGAAGTATTCTGTTACTCTTTCTCCTCCTTGGGAGTGCACCCCTTGATGCTTTTTCCTTTCTTGATCCCAATTTCTTCTTGTCAGTAGAGAGACTGCTTGGTGGTTCCTCTGTTGACTTCTTCCCAACCTTAGCTTTCTTCTTGGTTGGATTTTCTGAAGTGGCCACTGGAGATGCAGAATCATTATATTGAGACGGTTTGCTTTCCATTGCTCTTGCCTTTTTTTTGTAGAGACCTTACTACTGCTGCCAGATGTCATTTGTCTTTTATTTTCCATTAGATTTTTCTTCTAGTTTTTGAATAACTTTGGAGACATCACCTTTTGAACATTTAGGGGTTCTCCCTCATCATCCCTTATCTTGCTCTTCAGTTTCTTCTTCAGAATATTGCTCAAAAGTCTTCCATGAAATACCTTTGTGAGGGGTTTATTAGTGGACTTCTTCTTCTCAGCTTTTTCCAGCCATTTGGACAAACCAATCAATTAGTAGGACTCCGAAGTTCATCTGATGTTTCATGACGATTGCAAATATAACTCTCGATTTGTGAATCACTAATGATATCGATGTGCAAAGATCCTTGTATAGGATGCATTTTCCCGTAATCTCAGCCAGGAATTCAAACTCTTCAAGAAACTCCTTCTTCTTCATATCTTTCAGATTTAAATTCTTTTTGTAGCGCATTAACTTTTTACCTTCTTCGATGTCGATGTCCTCGAGGTTTATCAGACCTCGGTTAGGAAACCCTAGACATTGGTTGATGTCTGAGGCTTTTATCTTCAAGCTTACTCCTTTGACCTTTGTTTATAGAATCCCAGAGTCTACTATTGCATTTGAATAGAATTGCTTCACTAAATCGGTATAGACTAGTGTTGGCTTCCAAGCACTCTGAAAATCCAGCATTCTTTACAAGCTCAAGTATGTCCTTGAACTTCTTTTCTGATCTTTCGAACTTCTTAAAATCGAGTTGGATTCCAGTTATAAAACGCTAATCTTCCATTTTGAGAGTTCGAAGTGTATGGGTATTTGATTTCAGGAATCTTATAAGAGATAGTTGAATGCGATTTGGGCGAAGCTCGAGGTTTGATGGATTTTGGCTTTTTAGGGTTTGAGAATGGGAGGGAGAGGAAGTCGATAGCTTTTGATAACTGTTTGGATATTTTTGAATTTCTCTCTATGACAGTTCTCTCTGACTCTGCAGAAGCTGTGACGTGTCAAAAAGCCATTGGTTGCACGATACCCAATAAGAACCTATAACTCCCCATAAACTGATTAGTTTTTCAGTTTTGATTTTTCTTTTAAGAAGATGAGCATTACTGACATTGGTTGATCGTTGACTTCTTCAGTACGTAGAGTAACTTGATGAGATAGCTATAGACTCTACGATTTTCTTTGTCAACTCAACGATCGTCTTCTGAGAGATGCTTCAGTGAATGATTTTTCATTAATCCCCAACTGGAGTTGCATGGTTCATCAACAGTCTTGATCTCTTCTGAGGGGTTTTCTGTACATGTACTCTATATGAGTTCTTCTGATGCATTCTATTTCAGCTCTCCTTCTGGGTTAAGGAAGCTCAGAAAGGGCTAACCTCTTAAACTTAAACTAAGGGTTAGGTTTGTCTCTGAGGCACTTATTAAAAGAAAGACTGTATATATTTGGTGGTAAAAATGTCATCACGACAGGCATTTTTGCCAAGGTTTGTTCACCATCATTGAATATACTTGATATTGGCATTTGTCAGTGGACGAGGGTGAAGTGCTTTCAACTATTTAGAGCGTAGTATTGGTCTTCATAAGTATAGCTCCATGACGAATCCGGGTGATACCCCTTGAAAGTAGTATGCACACAAGCCAATCATGTTTGATGATAAAGCATATACTTTGTAACAATCTTATTCATTTATTAATAAAAAAGTATTAATTTATTAAAGACTTTTAATTATCTACATGATGTTGTTTTATAATATGTGATAAACCCATAGTTTTAAACAATGCTTTTAGAATAATGATGATGATCATTCTAATGAGATCTAAATTCTTAGAAAGCTTAAAACTAAAATAGTTCCCAATCGTTGGAATACTAAATTGGGGATTAGTGAATCCGGATAGATTGGTACATACGTTGCTTGCTCATTGGATGAAGATGATTGATCTCATGATCATTTGTGTGGAGACATTAAAGCAAGTATGTAGGTGCTTATTAGAGAATAAGTTCACTGAACGTGGCTCACTAAGGAATACCTAATGGAGTTTTACTTACTTGTCAATAGGAATTCCTGTAGTGATAGTAGTACAAGTGATCCTTGGACTTGAGATCATCATAGTATCTTGTGTATGATGAGTTATACTTTGACTTATTCCTTAAGACCCTTAGGGTATATCAAAGGGTATGCTTGAGTATAATAAGTTGTACATGAAGATAATGTATGATCAATAAAGAATCTACCACTTCTAGTAAAAGAAGAGAAATGCCCTATGTGATTCGATAAATGACAACCCAAAGAGTCCTTGGCCAATATGATTGAAATTAGAAAGGAGTTTCTAATTTGCATTATTTGGTGTTGTGCATTTAAGAGTGAAATACATATAATTAAATAAAATAAGACTTGTGAAGAATTTATGTCTTATATTTAATTGGGACATTGTATGGTGGAAGGATTGAATTGTACAGAACTATTTACTCAAATGTTCTTTTATGATTAATGTTGAAATCTATATTATCTAGAAAGTCGTTGATCGCTAGGGGAGGCTTATCCTATTGTAGAATAAATATTATTTATTTAAATAAGATTAGAATTGTTCTAATTGATTTATTCACAACCAGCTTTAATATGGAGAACCTAAAGGGTCACACCATAAAAAAGAAGAATAATTATTTAAGAAGTTAATGGCATAATCAGAATAAAGTATATTTAATTTAATCTATGGTGATAGAATAAATTAAATAGCTTAATATTTATTATTTAATATTTTAGAAATATTAAATATAAATTAATAAGAGGAGTCTTATTAATGTTATTAAAATTATTATTATTTTAATTTCTAAAAGAGTTTAGAAATTAATTTAATATAAGTACTCTCATTTATTCCTAATAGGATTAGGAGAGAAAATTAGTTAAAGGAGTTTAATTAATTATTCCTAAAAAGATTAGGGAGCCCATTTAATTAAAAGAGTTTAATTAAATAAATAATACCTTATTTTAATTAAATAAGATTACTTGATATGTCTTATATCATATATCAATATACGCAATTTCAATAGTTGGAGAGTACGTTCTTTTTCTATAGAGATAGAAAACTAGGGTTTAGCCAACCACCCTTCTTCTTGAATATTTCTTCTTCCTTGGTGGATCACCTCTAGAGGCCAAACACTTGGGTGGCTAACGTTGATCAATAGAATGAACCAAATCCGGTGGATTGAAAAGATTGGAGGTGAACTTGTACCTGAGGAAGCTCGAATCTTCATGGGTATGATTCTTATTCTTCATATTTTCGTTTAATTAATAATTGTGCATAAAGGGTGATCCGGGTATATGGTTTGTAAAATTTTAAAACTCTGATTTTTCCACGTTTCTGCTTACTTTGTGCAATTTGATTGCGCTCATGAATATTATAAACTTAACAGTGGCATCAGAGCCAAACCTTTATACGAATTATTAATTGTTTTAATTTGATATGTATATTAATATGTGTTTAGAACAATTTAATTAGGCATAATTTTGGTGTATAAAATTTATTTAAAAACAAAAACAAAAACAAAAAGTAAAACTTATTCGCGAAAGTTTTTTTTTTCGGTAATCTGGATTTTTTTTCGTGATCTGTTATTGATTTTTTTTTTCAAGGGATCTTCTATATATTGTAAAGCCTGTTTCTTAGTTTCAACTTTCTAGGAATCCACATGATGGCAATCATGGCATGATTCACGAAGCTTTTGTATGAATCTGGTAATCACCTAAATCATATATGTATTATAATATATATAATATAAAAGGTAACCATACTAATAGTTAACAGGTAATCAATATGAATTCACCTGTAAATTTAAGTTTCGGTTTACATTATATATATATATATATATATATATATATATATATTAATACTAACCACACGGTTTTATATATATATTATTCTTAATAATTTCATAATTAAAATAAAAATTTATTTTAATTTTAAAATTAGATATCATACTAACTAATTAGAGTTGGAATTGGATTCCATGATAATTAATTGGAGTTGAAATTGGATTCCATGTTTTCTTAAATAAAGGAGTTTATTTAGATATGAAATAAGATTTCATATTATTCAAAATAAAGGAGTTTGTTTGTGAATAGGAAAGAGAATCCGTATTTCCTTAAATAAAGGAGTTTATTTAGATATGGAATAAGATTTCATATTATTCAAAATAAAGGAGTTTATTTGTGAATAGGAAAAAGAATCCGTGTTTCCTTTTCTAAAGGAGTTTTTTTTTACTTGGAATTAGATTCCATAATTAATTAAAATAAATGAGTTTATTTTGATTAAAATAAAATAGTTTATTTTATTCAAAATTGGATAAATTAAAATAAAAGAGGTTTATTTTGATTTAAATTTGGATTAAAATAAAAGAGTTTATTTTGATTCAAAATTAAATTTTATACTAACTAAATTTGCCCATTAAATGATATCAATATATATATTGAATGTTTATTATTCATGAGATGAATTTTATTTATTGATGCACATGGTGATGTGTATGATAATAAATTAGATTGATTATAGACTATTGACCAGTGTGATTGGATTTTATTTTAGTTGGATGCATGAATGTATGAGTTTTATTAAATGGGGTCTGCGTACCTCGTCTTCTCTAATTTTTTCTTAATGTAAATTCTAACTCCCTCCTATGTACTTCCCCTTGACTGCTGATCAAGGTTTCTATTTATTTTAAATAGTTTTGTAATATGAATAATTAGAATTAATTTTGAAGAATTGGAGATCAAAAAGCAAGGAGCGTTTGAAGACCCGTTTGTAATGGAGCCCGGGTTTAAATGTAATAGTTATATTTAAATATTAATTCTTGCACCCCTAGGGTTTGACCTTTTGGTTCACTTGGTGGCTCTAGTGACCAAACTAGAATAAAAAGTCCATAATCAATCCAGTAGAATATAGTATTATATATGTGCATGCTTATACTATATATATTATATATTATGCAAACATGCTTCGCATGTTAATTAATATGACGCGTATTATATATATATATATATATGTGTGTGTGTGTGTGTGTGTGTGTGTGTGTGTGTGTGTGTGTGTGTGTGTGTGTGTGTCTAAACAAGATGAGACAAATTAATAACAAACCCCTAAAATATTTTATATTCAGTTGTAACGTTCAAAGATATTTGGAATATCGAACGTCGCCTTCTAGCATGATAGAAACAATAGAGTATTGAATATTTAATATGAGTTTGTTGTGCACACACAAGGCAAGTATTAAATATTTAAGATGTTGTTTTTATTACATATGATGTTTATAAGGAATTGAACATTACTACTGTGTTGTGCACACACAAGGGTTGTAGTTTTCTCTTCACTTATATGGAAATGCTGGGTCTGACTTAACTTAAATCATTTTAGTTCGGTTGTGCACACACTTGACCATTATGATTTAAGAGGCAAAATACAAGGAGTTACATAGTTGATGTAATTAACAAGAGTTGTCTACCTATTTATTTATATATAATTTGTTGTGCACACACAAAGCTATATACATTTGAAATGGGATCCTTATTCTCACTAGCATATTTTTAATTAGATATTGCCGAACTATATATATTGAGGGTAATATAGTTTTAAGAAAATAGTGGGAGATACCAATTTAAAATAAGACCTAATTTATTTTGGTAATTAATAAAAAAATGTATGGTAAATTGTTGTTAAGAACAAATTCATTTACAGAATTTTACAATGTCTAAATTACTATCACTGCGAAACATATTAGATGTTAATTAACCGGACCGAATTACTCGGATTGGTTAAGAAATTTGAGAATAGTTCTCATGGCTGAAAAGCTATCTTATGTCCTTAATACGCCTATCCCTGCAATGGTTGCAAACAATGCCTCTTGAGGAAGAGATTGTTACTTTTAGAAATTGGCAAGATGATGCACAGTTGGCTCAATGCATCAGGCTCGCATCCATGAGTAACGAGCTCAAACACAAGATGAAACTATGGATGCTCCTACTATATTCATGCACATCAAGTAGTTGATGGTGAGGAAAGTAGGACTAATAGATATCAGATATCTAAGGAGCTCTTCCGATTTAGAATGACCAACGACACTACAGTATAGACACAAGTCCTTAACATTATCAATTTGATTGATCAAATAGGACAACGGGTTTTGTCATGGATGGAGAGTTGAGCCAAGATTTGATATTGCACTCACTCCCGAACTCCTTTCAATTGTTGTGAATTTTTCATATGAACAAACTAGATATCAGCCTCGCTGATTTGCTTAACATGTTGAAAAATGTTGAGAGTCACTTTCCAACCAAGGAAGACCATGTCTTACTGGTAGGGGCCAAAGGATCTTCTGAAAAGAAGAACGATTCTAAGAAGGTAAATAGAAAGGCAAAAATAAAGGATAATAAGAACAAAACCGACACTGAGAATAGCAAAGGAGTTTGCTTCCCACCGCAATAAGCTTTCGACAATCGGAAAGAAAACGGCAAGAAGCATTTTTGCGAGGCTAACCGGAAGAAGCTTAGTGAAGTTTCGGTTACAAATACAATTTTGTTCATGATTTGAAATAATTTTTTCTTTAAGTCAAGGTTCTACTTGGGTATTGGATACCGGCTTTGGTTATCATAAATATAGATTTATAAAGGGACCAAGTAGAAGTAGAAAGCTAAAGAAAGGATAAGTAATCCTATGTCTGGTAAATGAAGCAAAGGTTGCTGCATTAGCTATAAGAACTTATAGTTTAGCACAGCTTACGGGCAAATCTATTAAGTTAATAAGTTGTTATTGTATTTCAGTTCTCGTTAGAAATATTATTTCCATTTTGTTGTTGGACAATGAAATCTTTGGTATTATATTTAGGAACAATTGTTGTTCTATTTATAATAATAATGTTTTGTATAAAACTGAAATATTACTTAATGGATTTTGTGTACTTGACTTACATAAAAATTATTTTGCAAATTGAAAAAACTAGTATAAGAAAATGAGATGATCATCAAAGAGTTGAATGTGTGTATTTGCTAAAATACAAGTGTGAATTATTTGAAAGGTTCAAAGAATTCAGAAGTGAAACAAATTGACAAAGTATTAAGATTCTTTGATTAGATCAAGGAATAAATACTTGTGCAATAAGTTTCTAGATCATCTCAAATGGTTTTCTCATAATGGACGCCTCTTGATACGCAATAATTGATTAATGTATCTGAAAGGAAAAATTGTACCTTGTTGGACATGGTACGGTCCATAATAATTTTACTAACATTCCAGTATCCTTCTAGGGTTATGCCACAGAAATGGTCAGATATCTATGAAGGTAACCTCAAAATCCAAAATTTCAAGACTCCATAAAAGTTATGGATGGGGAGGATTCTAATCTTAAGTATGTTAAGATAAGGGTTGTCCAACTTATGTGAAAAGGTTTCAAAGGATAAGCTTGGGACAAGATTTGACAAGTGTCGATTTGTGGACATCCTAAAGTAAGTTTAGGGTATATGTTCTATAATCCTACTTAGCAAAAGGTGTTTGTTGCGAAACACGCTGCCTTCTAAGATAAATGTGTTTATCATTGAAGGGGCTAGTGGGAGGATAATAGAATCTTGAAGAGTTCAAGAACCACAAAACACTATAAGTCAAATAAGAGGAACCTGTAGATAGATCTATTGTACCACAACTGAATCGTAAATCTGGAATAGTACCAAAGATACCTAGGAGGTATGGATTCATCATAGATGATGATGATGAGGTACACATCATGGAAGATGATGATCCAGTTACATACAATGAGGTAAAAGTTGTAGACACTCAGAGAAATGGATTGAAGTAAACTTCTCAAATATGGAACATTCGTTTTGATGAGATAATCAAAAGAGTTTGATTTTATCAAAAACAAGAATGAACCTAGTGTGTACAAAAGGGTAAGTGGGAGCGTCGTGATATTCCTAGTATTATATGTTGATATACTACGGATAATGAATGACATACCAATGCTACAATTAGTAAAGATAAAGTTGTCTAAACATTCATCCACGAATGATTTGGGAAGAATATCGATATTGGGGATACAAATCTATATAGATAGATTTCATAGGATACTCAACTTAACCCAAGGAATGTATATTCATTTGTTGCTAAAGTTGTTTAACATGGAAAACTCCAAGAGTTGTCTCATGTTGATGAGCCATGGAGTGTATCTCTCTTAAAAGTCCCCAAAGACTCATAAAAGAGAGATCGCATGAGTAACTATCATGTATGCACTGAAATATACGAGACCTGATGTTGATCAGTGATAAGTGGATTTAATATACACGAATCGATGTTCATTTCAAGTTTAAATTCGTAGTTATCTTCTTGTTTTGTGTTCGTTTTCACTTGTTTTATGTTCTTTTATTGGTAGGGTGATCATGGAGGCAAGTGGTGAAGAAAGGCGGACTTTTGGAGCAAAGTTGGAAAAATGCATGAAGTCGCAATATTTCTTTAGCAGTGGACATGCCCACCGGGGCGGGCCTTATTAGATTTTGTACCTTGCTTTGTATGGGTGCAAAATCAAGACTCCTCGCCGCTTTTGAAGACTTCTGCAACATGGATTTTAGAGGTTTTGGTTAGGCGCCTGGACTCTACAAAAGGGAGACTTCGGCTAGAATAGAGGAGGAGCTAGATATTACGTTACAAACAACAAATCACACAACACAAGAAGCATAATACAGAGAAAAATTCCAGATTTTGAATTGCAAGCTTTGGAGGAGTAATTTGAAGATATTTTCTTGACGGTTGAAATTCTAGGCTACGTGAAGGGTGTTCATCATTCTTCTTCTCTTTAGTCTTTTATTTGTAATTGCAAGGATGTTTTCATTAGATTATTCAGTTTTTAATTATGAACTAATTCGCTTATTAGGCTTGTGATGGATCCTTGGGTGAAACGATGATTTTATAACTTTGATTTTCAGTTCAATAAAATATTTTCAGTTTATCTATGTTAATTCGAGTGTGAATTTATGAATTGCTTGATCAACAATTCCTTGTGGATTTGAATGGAATCGAGAGAGGATATTCAAATCTAAACCTAGTTAATATAGCATGTGTCATGAATTTTGTGAATAGCAGATTTTTGATTATTTTTAAGGTAGAGATATGCTTAACATCACATGTAATCGGATAGACAACTTAAGCTTAAACCTTCTTTAATTTCAGTTCACATAGAGATATAGTGAGTTGGTTGATTTAGGTGTTTAACTTGTTTCTATCTTAATGGTGGATTTAAGTTAATATGGTATTAGTGCATCGAGAGGTGGCTAGTACTACATTCGTGTTCTTGATTAATAAACTGGGGTATTAAATTGAGTTGGAATAAATGTTTGAAAATCAGAGTGAAGCTTAGGGTGAAATCATAAGTCTAATTCTCCATCAATTGTTTGAAATTCTGAATTTTGATATTAGTGATTGTTTTGTGATAGTTTGTTTATTTATTAAATTAGTTTTTATAATTTTAAACCATTGAATTGAATAGTTTAATAGAATTAGGATTAATAGAAAATTGATAATTGTGAAATTAAATTTCTTACTAATTTGTCTTCGTGGGAATGATACTTTATTCACTACTATATTACTTGTTGACCACGTATACTTGCGTGTTTTGCGCGTATTGATTTTGCCCAACAAGTTTTTGGCGCCGTTGCCGGGGACAATTTAGCCTAGATTTTAATATCTTTACGATATCAGTTTAATTAGTCCAGTTTTACTTAAACATTTTTGTTTTTGTTTTTCCTATTTCAGGTTTTTGACATTGGTTTATGCAAACACGATCCAAACATCCAGACATGCTTCCTTTTGAGGACGACATTGAAAGAAGATTTCAGAGGTTAAGTAAGTGGATTAAAGAAACAAGGAACGAATTCGAAAACTCTGATAAGGAAGAAGAAATGGTTGCTGATGACCAGAAAGCATTGAGGGATTTTGCAACACCTAAGGTGACTAATCTGCAGTTGAGCATCACTAGGCCTTCAATAGCTGTGAATACTTTTGAAATCAAGCATGGGACCATTCAGATGATGCAGAATTCAGTTCAATTTGGGGGAATGGCAAATGACGATCTGAATGAGCATTTAATCAGTTTTCTGGAAATGTACGACACGTTCAAGTACAATGGGGTGTCGGATGAGATAGTGAGACTTCGCTTATTCCCGTTCATTTTACGGGATAAGGCGAAGAGTTGGTTACATTCTCTGCCGCCAGGGTCAATTACTACATGGGAAGACTTGGCGCATAAATTTCTTGCCAAATTTTTCCCACCGGCGAAAACTGCTAAAATGAGGAATGACATAACAATGTTTGAGCAGCAGAATGGGGAGTCGCTATATGAGGCATTGGAGAGGTACAAGGAATTACTTAGAAAGTGCCCACATCATGGATTTCCCAAGTGGTTGCAAATGAACACCTTTTATAACGGACTACATTAGGAGAATGCATATTATGATTTGATGTTTTAATGTATATGCTCATGATTATTTGTAAAGTCCTTCAAGTAAGATATATATAAGGACTTAGTGATAGATCAAATTTGTTAGGTTGATCTAAGCTCTTAACGTATCATTCTCAGTAATGGAATGTATAGATAGAAAGATCAAAGCTATTAGGTTGATCTTGAGATGTAATAAATAGGCTTCAAGAAATCGGAGTGTATAAATTGGATCAACATTGCGTAAGTCAAGGCGTAAACGAGAGCTTCAAAGATCGTAGTGTGCATGCCTTCAAGGACCTCTTCAAAATTGTAGAGTGGTCCCAACGCTTGTCGAGCCAACTCAACGATCGTAAGACGTCAAGGAAATAGAGTTTACAAGTCAACGATCGTAGTGAGCTCTCTAAACGTAGAGTTAGAACCTAGCAAGCAAAGATCGAGTGCAAAGGTTTAAGAGAAATCGAGTGATCTCTTTACCGACAAAGATCGATCAAGCACCAAGGCGACAAGTCACTACGATCCGAATCGTAGAGTATCACGATCTAAATCGCGAGCATCATCCGTCTTATGTCGAAAACGCCGAGCCTCATGATATGTGTGAAGACAGATTCCAACATATGAGGAATGGATTCTAGACGCTATAAAGACTCATCATTCCAAAGTAATATGAAATATCCTTAGTATGCAACAAAGAAGCGTATTGAAGAAGCTAAGGAAAGTACCATCGGTAGGGGGAAAAACACCTTTCGTGTGTTAGTGAGAAAGCAAATCACGTGTCGGTGGGCCATAATGTAGTTTCAAGCAGATGTGCAAAATGTCTCCATCAAAGATCAGAAAAGTCAAATGCATTTAATGCCTCAAAGGATGGATCCAACGGATAGTTTAAAAGATCACATATATACAAATCAGATAGATGAGAGAGATTAAGCAAGCATTGAACAAACAACGTGAACAGCTCTCAAGCTCAACTCTACGATCTGAGAATTTGCAAAGCTTGCTCAGCTACTCAGTTTTTTCGAACAAGTGCTTAAACAAAGAATCGAAAAGCAACACCATCAAGAACTCAACATCTATCAATCAACAAGAAGAAGAGTACGAAGTCTGCTGGACTTGAAGAGTTCTAAGTGAACTGAAAGAGAGCCAAGTCTGCTAGACTTGAAGAGTTCAAGAGTGAACTAAGAAGTTCCTAGACTGTTGGTCTAGAAGGAATCTCTGTGATTCAGAAGTTGTAAAAGACATCCTTAGTGGATATCCTACTCGTTGAGTAGTAAGAGTGGACTAGAGCTTTAAGTGCTCAACCACTTAAAAACGATCGTGTCTTTTATATTCATACTAACTGCTATATCTGCCATAACTGCTATAATTGCCTCACTCACATAACTCCAATGCTTTGTAAAGAAGATTAAAACAAACATAAGTTCCGCTAAGTTTTAATCATTATTAAAGAACAAGTTTAAAATAAAAAGATTTTTTAAATATCTATTCAACCCCCCTTCTAGATAATTATTGTGCCAACTAGAACTAACAATTGGTATCAAAGGTGTTCTATTATATATACCTTACAAGCTTTAGTAGATCCAATGGCACACATACCAAGAGAAATCTAGGATCGAGGAGGCAAAGAAGCCACCAATGTGCAACAAGGATAAATTTGTAAACTAGAAAGTCAGGATGCAAGCTTACATGGACTCAATAGATGATGATCTATTTGAGACCGTTCAAAATGGGCCCTATATTCCAACGAAGCTTGCACCAACCACTGACGATCCAAATAGAATATAAATCAAGGTTAAAGAAGAGTGGACAGACAACGAAAAGAGAGCTGTCTAACTTGACAAAAAGGCTAAGAACATCCTGTTCCAATCCTTAGAAGACGATCTATTTGAAAACATTGTCAACAACAAAACAGCTAAGGAGGTTTGGGAAGCATTGTTGATCATGCACGAAGGAACTGAAGAAGTCAGAGAAAATAAACAATCTCTCCCCGACACAAAGAAAGATGAGATGTTCGCCATATTCAAGGAGAGAACGGATCGCCACCTATGAAAGATTCAACATTTTGCTCAACTCTCTACGAGCATATGGGAAGATCTATCCTAACAAAGATCTGATCATAAAGTTCATGAGAGCCTTACCGAGCAAATGGGATGCCAAAACCATTGCTATAAAAGAGTCAAAGAATCTTCACGAGATGACAGCTCAATAACTATATGGAAATCTCCGACATACTTAATCGGAGTCGACTCAACGAAATAAACCCTATCGTAAGGAAGAAGGAAGGATAAGGGTGTTGCTCTCAAGGCAATCGAAAAGTGCATCAAAGGTCAACACCGAGATTGACTCGATTATGATGAAGACGATGATGAAGACCTGCTATGCCGGTAAAAAGACCGAGAAGGTTCATATGTCAGGCAAAACCAAGAAGCCAAAGAAGGTCAAGAACTACAAAGAACCAGAGCAAATAAATGATCTGTGCTACAACTGCAAGAAGCCTGGCCACTTCATTGCCAACTGCAACAAACCTCTAAGAGAAGAACTAAAGAAGAAACAACATGCAAAGAAGGAATACAAAGGAAACAAAAGGCCTCAGAAGAGAGACAAAGGCCTGGTAGCTGGAGGATCGTGGAGTGATTCAGATAATGACTCCAATGCTGACTTCGGAGATGAAGAAGAACCACAAATAGCCAATCTGTGCCTAATGGCCAAACATGCAAAGGACAAACAAAACCTCAACATACATGATGTAAGTCTCGATGAGGTATTTGACTTCAACTCACCTGATGTAGATATAAATGACTTAAGAACTGCACTGCATGGCATAACCACTGATCTACATCAATATATGAAGTGGTTCAGAGTTTTGTCTAAGGATCATTCACTTCTTCAAGAGGAGAAGAAGAAAGTTCAAGGAGAGCTTGAAACAGCCCTTCTAAGTACTAATCTTCTCTCCAAGCTTGAGGCTGAGAATGAGACCTTAAAACAGACAAACACACTCAATGCACAAAGAGAGTCTAATCTAACATCTAAAATTGAGGATCTAGAAAAGACTTTCTCTACATGGAACAAATCCTCATCATTCATGGACTACCTGCTCTCTAGTCAGAGAAGCACATTCGACAAAACAGGCCTAGGCTTTGGGGAATCCATCTCAGAGCCTTGTGTGGAAAAGACAAACGAAACTAGCACTAGTAATGCCTAAAGTTTAAGTAGAAGCATTACCTTTGTAAAATCCTCACAGAAGAAAGAACAGGTTCAACCTTGTCCTACTGTCTCCATTCTTACTCATAGGAGTAAGGATCTCATGTTGGTCTGGGGTTCATAAAAGAGAAGAGTAACCTAACCTCTACTCATCAACCTCGAAGAATCGTAGAGTCAATCAAGACCAACTCTACGAATCAACTGGGAATGTACAGTAGAGGTAAGGCACACTCATCACTATTTATGAAATCCAAGGACACGTGGAAAAATGAGAATCGCTTTAATGTAAGGATAATTAAAGAACCACACAAGTCCAAATGGAGGATGAATCATCATACACACAATTGGCATGCATCATACTAGGTGTTTTATATGCAATAAATATGGTCACAAGGCTGCCAAGTGTTATTATAATTCCATGCATGTGAGATCCAAGATTAAACAGATTTGGGTCCCAAAGGCACTAACAAAGAAGGACCCATGCAAATATGGGTACCAAAATGAAGGTTCAATATTTTGACAGAAAAGAGCTCCACGATCACTACATGGTATCCGGACATGTTGGATGCTCAAGGCACATGATCGGAACAAAGCCCTCTTATCTAACTACATAGAAAAGGAGGGTCCCTCACCATCTTTGGAGACAAGACAACTACCGCAAGACAAGAGGATATGGCTCACCGGGCAATGGTGCAAAGATCTTCAAAGAAGGTAGCATATGTAGAAGATCTGCAACACAACCTTTTAAGCATCAGTCAACTCTGCGACAAAGGTCATCAAGTGACATTCCTCAACAACCAATGTCAAGTCAGAGATTTGAAGACATCTGCTGTAAAGATAACCGGGACAAGAGAAGGAAATGTTTACACAATGGATCTTGGTCAAATAAGCTCAGATGAAACAATATGTTTTCTGGCAAAAGCTTCTGAAGAAATGAGTCTATGGCATAGACGGTTGTCTCACTTGAACTTCAAGAGCATGTCCAAACTGGCATCAAAAGATCTCGTAGTTGGCCTACCTAAGTTTAACTTCATAAAAGAAAGGCCATGCAATGCCTCGCCGCCTTGAAAGCAAACCGTAAGCTCATTCAAAAAAAAAAACCGCCAACTCTATCGACAAGCCCCTCGCAGCTTGCTTCACATGGATCTATTTGGGCCAATTCCAACAACTAGTCTTGGAGGAAAAGATACTCTCTAGTTATAGTGACATTTACACACCGATTCACATGGGTATTCTTCCTAACTTCAAAGGATGAAACGAACTCCCAATTAATCAAGATGTTCAGACTGGTGATGAATGAGAAAGAGAGAAAATCAAGGCCATAAGGAGTGATCATGGCAGAGAATTTGACTTCTCAAAAATGGACCAGTTCTGCACAGACAATGGAATCAGTCATAACTTTTCAGCTCCACGAACCCCTCAACAAAATGGATTAGCTGAAAGAAAGAACAGAACTTTGATAGAGGCTGGAAGAACTCTACTTGCAAAGAAGACATCTCATCTCAATACTTATGGGCGTAAGTTGTCAATATCGCATGCTACACGCAAAGCAGTATCACTAATACACTCTACGATCAAGAAGACGCCCACTTAACCGTGGGAAAGGAAGAAAGCTAAGTGTCGCCTACTTTCATGTCTTCTACCGTGCATGCTACATTCTCAACAATGGAAAGCAAGATTCGACAAAATTTCACCAAGTCGACGAAGGAATCTTTCTTGGATATGCCATGCATAAAGAAGGCTTACAGAGTGTTCAACAAAAAGACACCGAAAAGTGTTGAAGTCTCAATTCATATCATCTTCGATGAAACAGACTCGCATAACACAAAGGCTTCAAGACACTACGACCGATAAAGGCAGAGTATACACTACTTAATGAAATTGTCGAGCCCAACACTACGATCGTAGTGCCAAATAATGAAATCATTGAGCAACAAAATGAGATCGTAGAGAGGTCTATGCAAGACAGTGAACCTCCACACCAAGAAGAAGAAATAGATCTTGAAGACTTAAGACAAGAAGGCATCAAGATGTATGTCCCAACCCAGAACAGATGGGTTGAGAGATCACACTCGTGGATCTAATCATGGAGATCCGAAGTGTTAGAGTCAAAACAAGAGTCTGCTACTCAAAATGAATGCTTTTATCTAAGCTTTCTATCATAAATAGTAACCAAAGAAGATAGAGGATGCTATGGAAGACTCCAAATGGATAGAAGCCATGCAGAAGAACTCAACCAATTTGAACGAAGTTAAAGTATGGAGATTGGTACCAAGACCAAAGAGTCATCCCGTCATTGGAACCAAGTGGGTCTTCGTAAACAAAATGGATGAGGATGGAGTTATAACCAGAACAAGGCAAGATTAGTGGCAAAGGGCTATTCTCAAGAAGAAGGCATTGACTACGATGAGACATTTGCACCGCTGCTGCAGATCGAAGCCATCGTAATCTTTTTCGCCTTTCACGCTTCACATGAAGTTCAAAGTTTTCAGATGGATGTCAAAAGTGCATTCCTAAATGGAGAACTTCAAGAAGAAGTCTATGTAGAGCAACCTCCAGGTTTCATCAATCCATCTCTTTCAAATTATGTTTATAGATTAGACAAAGCCTTATATGGTCTTAAACAAGCACCTAGAGCATGGTATGAAACACCCACTAACTTCTTAATTAAAAATGGGTTTACTAGAGGTAGAGTAGATACCACACTCGCTTAGAAGGCACAAAGACAAAGTCTTATTAGTTCAAATATATGTTGATGACATTATTTTTGGTTCTATCGATTTAAAAGTTATGCAAGAGATTCTCTAAGTCGATGCAGAAGCAAGTTTGAAATGAGCATGATGGGTGAGCTCAATTTCTTCCTCGATCGCAAGTAAAGCAGATCGATGAAGGAATTTTCATAAACCAAGCCAAGTACATCAAAGACTTACTCAAGAAGTATGGCATGGAATCACCTCTCCCATGAAAAAACACCAATTGCTCCCCGCAACCAAGCTTCGACAAAGATGAAAAGGGTAAAAGTATTGATATAACTCAACACAGAGGTATGATAGTTCTCTTTTATACCTAATCGCCAAGAGAGACTGTATATAATGTTTGCAACATGCATATGTGCTAGATTTTAGGCTAACCCTAAAGAGTCACATTTATTTATCTGTCAGAAAGAGGATCTTCGTGTATCTCAAGGGTACACCTTACTGGGGCTTTGGTACCCCAAGGAATCCTCATTTGAACTAACAGGATACACAGATGCTGACTTTGAAAGATGAAAAATAGATAGAAAGAGTACCAGTGCCACATGTCAATTGCTAGGAAACAGACTGGTGTCCTGGTTTAGGAAAAAGCAAAACTCAAGATTCACTTCAACCGCAGGTTAAATACATTATCACCGGCAACACGTTGTGCTCAAATTCTATGGATGAAGAATCAGCTAGCTGACTATGGGTTTGATTTCAAATCTATTCCCATTCACTGTGATAACACAAGTGCCATAGCAATAACTCATAATCTTGTTATGCATTCTAGGACTAAGCATATAGAAATAAGGTATCACTTCATCAGGGATCATGTGCAAAATGGAACTATATCTTTACAATATATCCCTACTGAAAATCAACTTGCTGATGTTTTTACAAAACCTCTAGATGAATCCAGATTTAATAAGTTAATAAGTGAGCTAGGCATGCTAAATCTTCAACCATAAAGTATATGCTCTAGATTGTGCTAACCATAACAGATACAAAGGCTGAACTCAAAATCGTAGACATGATCAAGGGAAGTACACGATCGTAGAGCTGGAGAGACAAAACCACCTCAACGATCGTAGCAAAGACTCAACCATCGTAGAGCAAACTCAATGATGACAAAAGCCTCATCAACAAAGCAAGAGTACACCCTGTGATGATAAGCTTCAAAACAAAGCAATCCTTCTGATAAGCGTCTCTCAGAACAAACCTAACCTCGACTCACTCCAAGAGGTTGGCCCTTCCCGAAGGTCAGCCTTAAAAGAATGCTTTATCAAAAACTCATCACAAGGATCAGGATAGACTCGACGATCGTAGATCAATACATAACATTGATGAACAGACTCAACGACGATCGAGCTCGACTCGACTCGGACTGACAAAGGCAAAGCACTCAACGATCACTAAACTACCTCAACGATCGTAGTCCTCCCTAAGGACACCTCACCAAAGAACCAAGGCAAATCAAGACAATCTTTAATCGACAAAATCAGAGAGCCAAGCAAAAGTCTACACCGTCCCCACTAAGCAAAAAAGGAGAGAGGAAGTTACAAGTACAAATTAAAATCGATTTTTTTTGAAATCAAGTTCAAAAGATTATCTCTCTCTCCCATCCTCTCTCAAAGCAAAAACCCTAACTCGTAAGAAAGCTCACCGAATCTCACTTCCAGTTAGAAAATCAATGGCGCCATCCAAAGGTTATCTCAAAGCTATGACTCTATTTTGATTTAATTCAAAATAGCTCAACCTAAGTTTCACAAGACTGCCCCATCAAGAAGAAGTGTGTCTCAAGAGGCTTTAGGTGCAGTACACACTTATATACCCCAAGTCGGGTAAAAGATTTCTACAAAATGGCGTGTTTGAAAAAGACACCATCACTACAAGAGTAAGGGAAGTAGAAATCGATCAAGGCGTAAGACATCAATCTTGCCCTAGGTCTCAAAAATGAAGGGCATCCACCATAGACATCAGAGATTTCAAGAGGACTAAGAAAAATGCATCATAAGAAAAACCCTCCGTGAAAGGGTACAAGAAGAAGGAGTTCCCACAGAGGTACTATTTTTTTCGATATTATTGGGAAATGTATATGTCAAGAAGAGCTCAGTCATGACTCATCAATGAAGTACAACTTAAGCTCATGATTTACCATGTATTATGGTATACAACTCAACTATGGAGCCCTATTGCTCGAATGGATTGGTAAATGGATAGTCAACTCTAAGAAATCAAAAAGCCCTCGTAAGATGCTATATGGGAGATTCATAAGCATCATTCTACAAACCGCATCTGGGTGACAAAATTGGGGATGAAGAAGGAGAGGCTATCAACCCAAATAAGCGAATGACCCAAACAAATTGTTTGAAAATTGGAAGAGGAATCCAAATTGAGTATGTTCGAATGATGATAGTAATCCATGGAAGAACTGGGATCCAAGAACTCAGCCTTCCAGAAACATGTCCGTGGTCGGAGATCAAGAAGAAGAAGAAATCAACAAAGAAGAACCCTATGTCCTTACCAGAAAAAGCAAGGGCAAGAGGAAGCTAAGGGCTAGACAGGTGGAAGAGCCTCAAGGATCTACTACTGATATACATGTAGAGTCCTCTGATATAGAGACTCTGAGGATGCTAAGGAGAAAGCAGCAGCAAGATGAAGCAGATGAGGATCAAAGCTACCATATCCTGATCCTCAAGAAAACAAAGTTGGTCATAAGTCCAAAAGGCCATCACCACTTAATCGAGAGTCTCTACTGCTCAGAGAGACCGCACTCAAGCATGGCAGGCAAGGAGGTAGCTGCCTCAAGCATTGTGGCTGTTGAACAGGACAAAACTGAGAATCAAGAAAGTCCTGAAGCTGTGGCTAAACCTAGCAAATCAAAGAGAAAGCTGGTTAAGAAGTACATTCTTGAAAATAAAAAGGTGCTCGAGAAGGAAGCAAAGAGTATGGTTGCTAAGAAGGAAATATCCAGAGCAAGTCAAGAGGACAATGCTCCAGCTGAGGGGGAGATCCCTGAAATTCTCATGATAGAGAATACACCAGCTGAGGGGGAAATGCCTGAAACTCAAGAAGATGCTCCAATTGAGGGGGAGTTTATGAGCTTACCAGAAGATGATCAAGTTGAGGGGGAGCCTCAAGATATCTCCATGGCAGAAGAGGATGTCCCTGCCAGAAATGAAGAGGAACCAGTGCCAGATCATCAAGAGCCCATTGAGATAATGGAGTCCTCCAACGAAGACAGAGAAGAGGAAGATGATGATGATGACCTTCAGATCACTGGTGTGGGCAGAGATGGGTATAGAAGCTATCTCTACAATCAGAAGTTCTCATACCTACCCATGATGCCATATCATCAAGCCCAAATCCTAAACTGTTGGGATCACATGTTCTGGAGTTTCAAAGAGTATCCATCCATCTCAGTATTGGCTCATGGATTTCCAGGGAGTTTCAATTTTGCCAAGAAATTGCTTACCAACAACTCTTCCTCAAAGGATAAACTTGAGGTACTATCTATCCCTACTCGCTTCAGAGTTAATCACTTGACATCATCATCATTTAGTCAATTCTATGAATTCCCTCGATGGTTGGAAGTGATTCTTAATCCAGTAAATCAATTTCCAGTTGCAGAATCCAAAAATTCTATAACTGAGGAACCAAATGTAGCCAACTTTATTTTGCTCCCACAAACCACCATCTCTACGATCCATGACTCTAGCCCAGTCGTAGAGCCCCATAGTTCAAACATTCAAACTTAAGCCCCTCCATCAGACATACCATCCTCCTCCTCAAATGACTATTTTAGTCTTGATCTTGCTCTCTACTCCATGCAAGATTAGTCCGTAAAGAATCCCCTCCATCCAACAATCCTCAAACCAATGATACTCTCCCAAATCTGCCCACAAAGGATGACTTGAAGGAAGCAACCAAGGACATGGTCAAGAACATAGAAGAAAGCCTGGAATCTCACTCCGGCCTCATTCATATCCGGCTGAATCAAATGATCACAGCTGCAAATAACTTTCCTGGTACTATGAATGCTGAGCTTACAAAGAAGCTGAGGGAAATTATCCAAGAAATTCTTAAGAGCATGAAGGACAGAGATGAGATTCACTTCCAGATAGCCACCAAGCAAAGAGAGGTTGTTCTTGAAATGCAAAAAAATCAAGAAGTTCAAAATAAACTTATGCTGGAGAACTTCATCAACTTGAAAGCCTCAGTTCAAGAATTCCAAAAATCTTATGTCAATCAGGAACGACAGAATGACATTGTTCTCACTACCCTCCGAAACAAAGAAGCTAGATCTGAAAAACAGATCAAGGAAAACCGAGAGGACATTGCTCAAACACAAAGCCAACTGAACGAGCTTATCCAAGGAGTGAATCAACTTTCTGCAGACATTCGAACCCTTGATGCTGACATAAAGGGGGAGAATAAATGGAAATGAGTTCAAGGAGCACAGGGAGATCAAGGCAGAGGCAGAGGAGGTTAAGGAAACCAAGAAAGGGGAAGAGGACAATTTATACAAAGCCCTCCTACAAGACAGTTCCACCAACAGATCAAGACGATCAAGCAATCGACTCAACGATCCGATCAAACAGGAAGTCTTGATGGCTCAAATTTTAAGAAATCAAGGGCCAACTATCACTCACCAAATGTGACCACCACAGCCTAAGGATGCCAATTGGAGATCATGCATTCATGAATAGGCATGAGCACAACCCGATAGTAAGTCCGAGTGAGCAGGAAGAGTTAGCCAGAAGAGATGAAGCGAGCAGGAAAAGAAGGGCTGAGGAATATGCCAATCCACCACCAAGAAAAAGGTCAAAGAAATAGAGATAAGTTAAAAACTTAAATTCTTATTGATGTAAAGCTAAAACTGCAATATTTCTTGAACATCAATAAATTCATGCTTATTCTCTAGAAATTTTAGCTACTCACTGAAATACTAAGTCATGTTTAAATTTACTGCAAATGCATCTAGACATTAATAATCATGACAACAAATCTCCTTGGTTATGTCAACATCAAATAGGGGGAGATTGTTGGGAGAATGCATATTATGATTTGATGTTTTAATGTATATGCTCATGATTATTTGTAAAGTCCTTCAAATAAGATATGTGCAAGGACTTAGTGATAGATCAAATTTGTTAGGTTGATATAAGCTCTTAACGTGTATCATTATGTAATGGAATGTATAGATAGAAAGATCAAAGCTGTTAGGTTGATCTTGAGATGTAATAGATAGGCTTCAAAGAAACCGGAGTGTATAAATTAGATCAACATTCCAGAAGTCATGGCAGAAATGTAGAGCTTCAAAGATTGTAGTGTGCATGCCTTGAAGGACCTCTTGAAAATTGTATAGTGGTCCCAACGCTTTCACGAGCCAACTCAACGATCGTAGTACATCAAGGAAACGTAGAGTTTATAAGTCAACGATCGTAGTGAGCTCTCGTAAACGTAAGAGTTAGAACCCAGCAAGCAAAAGATCGAGTGTGCAAAGGTTTAAGAGAAATCGTAGTGTCTCTACCGATAAAGATCGATCAAGCACCAAGGCGACAAGTCACTACGATCTCAATCGTAGAGTATCACGATCTAAATCGTCGAGCATCATCTGTCTTATGTCAGAAAACGTCGAGCCTCATGGTATGTGTGAAGATAGATTCCAACATATAAGGAATGGATTCTAGACATTGCAGTACTCATCAATCCCAAAGTAATATGAAATATCCTTAGTATGCAACAAAGAAGCATATTGAAGAAGCTAAGGAAAGTACCATTGGTAAGGGGGCAAAACACCTTTTCAGGTGTTAGGTGAGAAAGAATCAATGTGTCAAGGCTGGGCGTAATGCGCTTCAAAGAGATGTGCGTAAATGTCTCCATCAAAGATCAGAAAAGTCAAATGCATTTAATGCCTCAACGGATGGATCCAACGGATAGTTTTCAAGATCACATATATACAAATCATACAGATGAGAGAAATTAAGCAAGCATTGAACAAACAACGTGAACAGCTCTCAAGCTCAACTTTACGATCTGAGAATTTGCAAAGCTTTCTCAGCTGCTCAGTTCTTTCGAACAAGTGCTTAAACAGCAACTGAGTAGCAACCATCAAGAACTCAACATTTATCAATCAACTGAAGAAGAGTACCAAGTCTGCTAGACTTCAAGAGTTCTAAGTGAATCAAAGAGAGCCAAGTCTCATTGGACTTGAAGAGTTCAAGAGTGAACTAAGAAGTTCCTAGATCACCGGGTCTGTAAGGAATCTCTCGTGATTCGTAAGTTGTAAAAGACATCCTTAGTGGATATCCTACTCGCCGAGTAGAAGAGTGGACTAGAGCTTTAAGTGCTCAACCACTTAAAAATGAATGTGTCTTTTACATTCATACTAACTGTTATATCTGCCATAACTGCTATAACTGCCTCACTCACATAACTCCACTGCTTTGTAAAGAAGATTAAAACAAACATAAATTCCGCTAAGTTTTAATCATCATTAAAGAACAAGTTAAAACAAAAAGATTTTTAAAATAAAAGATATTTTTAAATATCTATTCAACCCCCTTCTAGATAACTATCCACGACCATTATATTATCCCACGACGATCGGAAGCTGTCGTTTAACAAATGTTTATGTGATTTGGGGGCGAATGTGAACCTCATGCCATTGTCAGTATACACAGAATTGGGTTTGCCTGCGCCAAAGCCTATGAATATTTCATTTCAGTTGGCGAATAGGTCAGTCACATATTTGAGAGGCATAGTAAAGGACATTCTGGTTAAAGTGGATAAGTTTATATTCCCTGCGGACTTTATCATTCTGGATTTCGAGGAGGATAAGAACATACTGATTATCCTAGGGAGACCTTTCTTGGCTACGGGAAGGACACTAATAGACGTGCAAAAAGGAGAACTTACTATGAGAGTCCAAGATCAAGAAATCAAATTTAATGTGTTCAAGGCCATGAAATTTCCTACGGATGAGGAAGAATGTTTTCGGATGGATTTAATTGAGCAAATCATCGGTGAAGATATGAGAAAGAGTTTGGTCAACGATCCGTTAGAAACAACCTTATTGGGGGATAAAGAAAAGGACGACCCATAATTTGTGGACTTCTTACAGATGCTAGACTCATTTCCACGAGTTAGCCGATTCAAAGCACCGTTTGAACCTTTGCACACTGAGGAAATAGCTGCAAAAAAACTGAAACCGTCTTTGGAGGAGCCACCAACATTGGAACTTAAGCCACTCCTTAAACATCTCAGGTATGCGTACTTAGGCAATTCAAATTCTTTACCTGTAATTATTTCTGCTGCACTTAACGAATTGCAGGAAGAAAAGTTGATGAGGGTGCTTAGGGAACACAAATCAGCGATTGGTTGGATGATTACGGATATAAAGGGAATTAGCCCGTCATTCAGCATGCACAAGATTCTGATGGAGGATGATGCAAGACCGTCGGTGGATCATCAACGACGACTTAACCCTATTATGAAGGAAGTGGTAAAGAAGGAAATTCTAAAATTATTGGATGCCGATATCATATATCCAATTTTCGACAGTAAATGGGTTAGTTCGGTTCATTGTGTGCCGAAAAAGGGGGGGATGACTGTGGTACAGAATGAGGATGACGAGTTAATTCCAACAAGAACAGTGACAGGTTGGAGGGTGTGCATCGATTATAGGAGGTTGAATAAAGCAACTCGAAAAGATCACTTCCCGCTACCCTTTATCGATCAAATGTTAGACAGATTAGCAGGACATGAGTATTACTATTTATTAGATGGATACTCGAGCTATAACCAGATCGCCATCGCTCCTAAGGATCAAGAAAAGACAACATTTACATGCCTTTATGGCACATTTGCATTCAGGGGGATGTCATTTGGGTTATGCAATGCACCTGCAACTTTCCAACGGTGTATGATGGCTATTTTTTCAGATATAGTGGAGAAAAATGTTGAAGTCTTCATGGACGATTTTTCGGTTTATAGAGACAACTTCGACACTTACCTAGGGAATCTGGTCATGCTATTGTAGCGATGTACAGATACAAACCTCATACTTAATTGGGAAAAATGCCACTTCATGGTTGAAGAAGGCATAATTTTGGGCCATAAGGTGTCGGCTCAAGGATTGGAGGTGGACAAAGCAAAGCTAGATACGATCGAGAAACTGCCTCCACCGAGCTCAGTTAAGGGTATTAGAAGTTTTCTAGGGCATGCTGGGTTCTATAGGAGGTTCATAAAAGATTTCTCTAAGATTGCAAAACATATATGCAGTCTTTTAGAGAAGGATGCTACTTTCAGTTTTACTGCGGAATGCAAGTCAGCGTTCGAATTATTGAAGAAGAAATTAACTACAGCCCCCGTGATAGTCGTACCAGACTGGAATATGCCATTCGAGCTTATATGTGATGCGAGCGACTATGCGGTCGGGGCTATTTTGGGCCAAAGACGAGACAAGGTGTTTCACGCCGTATACTATGCAAGCAAAACACTCACAGAGACTCAAATGAATTATACTACCACGGAAAAGGAATTACTTGCAGTGGTGTACGCGTTTGACAAATTCTGGGCATACTTGATCGGGACTAAGGTGATAGTCTACACGGACCATTCGGCGATTCGGTACCTAATAGCGAAAAAGATGCTAAGCCACGCCTTATCCGATGGATTATCCTACTTCAAGAGTTTGACTTAGAAATTAAAGATAGAAAGGGGACGAAGAATCAAGTTTCCGACCATTTATCAAGGCTGGAAAATCCAAAGAAAAAGGATGAAGATAGATGCGCAATCAACGAGTCATTCCTGGATGAGCAACTATTTGGGTTAAATGCAGAATTTCCTTGGTATGCAGACTTCGCTAATTATCTGGTGAGCAACATGCTTCCCCATGATCTTACACGACAACAAAAAAAAGAAGTTTCTTCATGACGTCAAGTGGTACATATGGGATGAGCCTTATTTATTCAAATAGTGCACCGACAAGATGATTAAAAGGTGTATCCCCTACAGTGAAGTACACAACATACTGTAGGAATGCCACTCATCGGCATATGGGGGACATTATGGGAGTGAGCGCACCACGGCAAAAGTGCTTCAAGCCGTATTTTATTGGCCGACATTATTCAAAGACGCCCACCAATTTGTGAAAACATGTGATAGATGCCAAAGGGTGGGAAACATCTCTAAATGGAATGAGATGCCCCTACAAATAATTCTTGAAGTGGAAATCTTTGATGTATGGGGCATCGATTTCATGGGGCCATTCCCTTCGTCTTTGACCAATCAGTATATTCTACTCGCGATGGATTACGTCTCGAAGTGGGTTGAAGCTGCAGCACTACCATCCAACGATGCCAAGGTGGTCCCCAAATTCCTACATAAAAACATTTTCACGAGGTTTGGCACGCCAAGAGCAATAATCAGTAACGAAGGTAGTCACTTCTGCAATGAGTCTTTTACAGCTCTTTTGGCTAAGTATGGGGTTCACCATAAGGTGGATATAGCGTATCACCCTCAAACAAATGGACAGGCTGAGGTATCAAACAGAGAAGTTAAGAAGATATTGGAAAAAGTCATAAATCTGAGTCGGAAAGATTGGTCACTTTGGTTGGATGACGCATTATGGGCTTACCAGACTGCATACAAAACACCAATCGAGATGTCACCATATCAACTCTCATGACGGAAAGCATGTCACTTCTATGGTGGAGCTACGAGACAAGGCCTCTTGGGCAATTCGAAATTGAACTTTGATCAATCCGCTGTAGGAGAAAAGAGGCTACTCCAACTAAATGAGCTCGATGAATTCTGCCTTCATGCATATGAGAACGCCAAGCTATACAAAGAAAAGGTCAAAAGATGGCACGACTAGAAAATTATGCATCGAACATTCGAGCCGAAGTCAATCATCCTCTTGTTTCAACTCACTGAGTTGCGATCGCTTTCTAGGAAAGCTTAAGTCGAGATGGTGGGACCATTCACTATAAAGCGAGTATTCCCTCATGGCGCCGTTGAACTCTACAGTCGTAATCCATTAGAGATGTTCAAGGTCAATGGTCAACGGATAAAGCATTACTAGGGTGGTGAGTCAAACTGGGATGTCGTCAACGTTACCCTCGCCGATACACAGTAAAACAGGGAGTAGTCAGGCTGAACGACTTAAAATCAAGCGCTAATTGGGAGGCAACCCAATATTTCATTATTTTTTGTGGATTTATTTATAATTGTTAGAATGTAGTTTTTATTAAGTATTAGGTAGGTATTATGGAGTAAAAGTTTTGTTGAAACTCTCAATCATACTCCAAGTCGTCAATAATCTAACATCTTGTATGTTTAGGGTTGCAGGAGGAGTCAAAAATGAGTAAGAGCAACAACAGGCAAGAAAAGAAGGAAAATAGGCTACTTTTGATCTGCACAATATGAAGTCAAAAATTTGAAGTCGATGGGGGCATGCCGCCAAGGTGAGATATTATTGCTTTTTGGGTTGGGTGGGGTCCTAGATCCTAGGCGCCTACTTATTCGGCAGATTGCCTCACACGAGCCCCACTCTTTCTCCTATACTACAACAACAACTGATACATTACACCCTATATCTCGGCCATAATTTTGCGAAGATTAAAGCCTTACCCCACGACCTCCATTACCCCTTCTCAATCAAACAATACTCCCACTCACACCACCTCTATATATTACCCCATCTCATCTCAAATTCTTCACATAAATCTGCATCTATTGTCGAATTAGGGCATTCGTAGTGGCTTTTAGAGAGCAAGCTCGACTGATTACTTGATGCTCCAACTCATCCATTCAAAGTACACCAATTTGCAAGTTCAGGGTTTCAATTTGGGGAGCCTTCACCAACTGCACACCAAGTGTTTGAGAAATTGAGTGAACTAAGTGTAAGGGGAAGGTAGTGTGTGATAGCGAGTTCAAGCATCCAGAAATCAATGGCTTCTCAATCGACATCCAAACGCTAAAGGGGAGAGAGTTCACGATCCACGCAACCGACACGAACCTATGATCGTCGAAAATTTGTGAGTGTCGTCGCCGCCGACCGGTATGAGTACATGCTAACCAAAGCCCTTACGCCGAAACGGGGATTGGCACCCGAGGCAAATGATGGGGAGATGATGCCTCAAATCTATCAAAAGGGGTGGATCAAACTCACCGAAAATCCAGTACCCGTCATTGTCAACATCGTCAAGGAATTTTATGCAAACGCCAAAGACAAAGCCCCATTCAATGCATTTGTGCGGGGTCGTATGGTCTCGTTCAGTGATTATGAAATTAATTTATATTATCAGTTGTGGGTGCCACGACAGTGTCAGTATGCACATTTGAGGGATTTTGACCCTAACTACGAGGAGGTTATTACGAACATGACAAAGACGGGAACATCTTGGGTTAAAGGTCAGAAGGGAGGTACAGTGTTCAATAGCAAGGACCTTAGATGGTATGGAAAAATATGGTACGCATTCTTATGCGCTAAATTGCTTCCGTCCCAACACACTTCGGACGTCACCAAAGAGAAGTCGTTGTTGTTGTACGCAATTGTGCAAGATTTCATTATTGACGTCGGGGCTATTATCAGTTTCTCCATCCGCCGGTGTTTACGTGGAAATTTTTCAGGCGGCTTGCCACACCCATCACTCATATGTGGGTTGTGTCACAATGCAGGGGTGAGATTGTCCGACGATGAGCCTACACAAATGCCGCTTGCTTTGCTTGATTCTAGAATGATAGTGCGGTATTTTGTATAGGCAGGAGGCGAGTCACATCCACGAGGTCTGGGCTTTATTTTTCCATCGGCATCGAAAAACAAAGTTGATGCAGAAGATACCTCGGAGGATGAGGATGAAGGTATGGGAGAGCAAGGAACCGAGCAGATACCGCAGACCGAGGCAATATCCAGTCCTCAGTTCCTTGAGTTCCCAAATCAAATGAATGCGCACAACAAGGCAGCACGTCGGGAAATGCGGCGATTGGCAATGCGACAAGATCACATGTTTGATGCGATGAACACATCTTTCGCCTCACTCAACACAACACTCCAAAGCTTCAACCCGGCGGCTCAATATCCATATCAACAACCCGGACCACTGCCGCGATTTCCACCAAGTGATTCTGATGACGAAGAGCACCAACCACCTCCCCAGACTTAGGCGATTGCAGGGAAGTCCTCATGCACTTAATTTTATTTTTATCCAATGAGGGCATTGTGTTACTTAAGTTTGGGGGATTTAATTGCTTATTTGCATGCATTTGTTATTTTTGTTTACATTCTAGTTTGCATAGTAGATTAGGTTTTTGCATAGTAGTCTAGGTTATTTTTGATTTTGCATTATTTTCATTTCTGTTATTTTCATATATAAAACAAATAAAAAAATTTAGTTAAATATTGTGTTTGCATATGTCCAATAGTGATGCAGTTTATGTTATTTGTGGGTCAATGATGAGATTGTGAACAAGTTAACCAATACAATATTGATTATTAGAACTGTGATACAATTTCTGTTATGAATCGACTCTTGAACTTGTTTGAAACTGTTATAAAAAGGTTAGCACTAATAACATCTTTGTTGACTGATCAGTTACAATTGATACATAAATAGGTTCTATAGGATAATGCTAGGGTAAATGAGAAAACGACAAGGATAGGCAGTAAGGCTAAAATTAGGGAAGAACCTAAGTTTGGGGGAGTATATGCGGGGTACATAAGCTTAAATAAAAAAAAAGAAAAAAAAGGGTATACATGGTGACTAGTCTTGTTTCGGGGCCTTTGTTACTTGAGCAAGTACGCCCGAGGGGATTGTCTTTACACCTAGCGCCCTAAGGTCTTTTATGGTCTGGAAGTCGTTGGTCGAAAGCTCGCTAAGGGGTAGCACTGTTAGCCTAATGGGATGAGACATTGCACAGTCACTTATGTATATAAAACAAAAACAAGAAAACGGGAAAAGAGCAAAAAGCCCCCGTGGGGAAAAATGAAATAAAAGAAGTATCGGTACCCTGCATGAACCCTTGAATTCGGTATTGCGGAGTTTTAGTTTTAGTTGGAATATTCATATTTGTGACATTTTTAAGTTTGCACTGTATGATTCCTTCTAAGAAATTACTTATGTATTGAATTGGAGTCCGTATCAGTTTTCATAGATGTTGAACACACACGCACACTATATCAGTGATAATTGTTCAAGATTTGAGAATTAATATGAAACTGTGGATTGGTTTTGGTAATTCATATTGTAAAGTTTCTTGTTTTCTCTAAGGCCGATGGGATAATTTAGTTTCTGCGATATTGTTGGATTCGAAGGCATTTAGATTTTATTTCTTTCATCTTATTGCATTGCGTAGCATGTAGTTTATTTTGTGCTCGAGGACTAGCACGGTTTAAGTTTGGGGGATTTTGATAAGTGGATTTAATATACACGAATCGATGTTCATTTCAAGTTTAAATTCGTAGTTATCTTCTTGTTTTGTGTTCGTTTTCACTTGTTTTATGTTCTTTTATGTGTAGGGTGGTCATGGAGACAAGTGGTGAAGAAAGGCGGACTTTTGGAGCAAAGTTGGAAAAATGCATGAAGTCGCAATATTTCTTTAGCGATTGGAAATGCCACGGGCGGGTATGAACTTTATTACTTGTACCTTTCACGGGGGAAAGGTGCTAAAACTGAAGACTCACTGCGCTTTTGAAGACTGCTTTATGACATGGATTTTAGAGGTTTTGGTTAGGCGCCTGGACTCTACAAAAGGGAGACTTTGGCTAAAACAGAGGAGGAGCTAGATATTACATTACAAATAATAAATCACACAACACAAGAAGCATAATACAGAGAAAAATTCCAGATTTTGAATTGCAAGCTTTGGAGGAGTAATTTGAAGAAATTTTCTTGATGGTTGAAATTCTAGGCTACGTGAAGGGTGTTCATCATTCTTCTTCTCTTTAGTCTTTTATTTGTAATTGCAAGGATGTTTTCATTAGATTATTCAGTTTTTAATTCATTCGTTATGAACTAATTCACTTATTAGGCTTGTGATGGATCCTTGGGTGAAACGATGATTTTATAACTTTGATTTCCAGTTCAATAAAATATTTCCAGTTTATCTATGTTAATTCGAGCGTGAATTTATGAATTGCTTGATCAACAATTCCTTATGGATTTGAATGGAATCGAGAGATGATATTCAAATCTAGACCTAGTTAATATAGCATGTGTCATGAATTTTATGAATAGCAAATTTTTGATTATTGTTAAGGTAGAGATATGCTTGACATCACATGTAATCGGATAGAGAACTTAAGCTTAAACCTTCTTTAATTTTAGTTCACATATAGATATAGTGAGTTGGTTGATTTAGGTGTTTAACTTGTTTCTATCTTAATTGTGGATTTAAGTTAATATGGTATTAGTGCACCGAGAGGTGGCTAGTACTACATTCGTGTTCTTGATTAATAAACTGGGGTATTAAATTGAGTTGGAATAAATGTTTGAAAATCAGAGTGAAGCTTAGGGTGAAATCATAAGTCTAATTCTCCATCAATTGTTTAAAATTCTGAATTTTGATATTAGTGATTGTTTTGTGATAGTTTGTTTATTTATTAAATTAGTTTTTATAATTTTAAACCATTGAATTGAATAGTTTAATAGAATTAGGATTAATAGAAAATTGATAATTGTGAAGTTAAATTTCTTGCTAATTTGTCTTCGTGGGAACGATACTTTATTCACTACTATATTACTTGTTGACCACGTATACTTGCGTGTTCTGCGCGTATTAAAGTACTTGACCGACACTAAGGATGTGATCATATACATGGTGGGTCTGAATTAAAACTAGAGGGCTTAACAGACTCGAGTTTTTTCAGACAGACCAAGACGACAGAAAATACTCTTTAAGGTAAAGTGTTACCTTGAACGATGGTGCAGTGAATTGGAAAGGTTCCAAACAGCAAACAATTGCTAGTTTAGTGATAAAGACAAAGTATATAGCTATAAATGAAGCTACAAGTTGATTGTTTGGATGAAAAGTTCATTACAGAACTAGGAATAGTTCCTAAGTCTCATCTTGGATCTAAACATGTGTTGTGGCACTTTCATTTGATTATAGGAATCATTGAAAGATGGGAAATCACTATAGAGATGGTGGATTCTCAAGAACAACATTACATATTCATTAACTAAAGCTTATCCAACAGCAGAATAATCGTCACTTGGAGAAGAAGGGTATGAGATACCATAGCGATTAGCTTTAGTGCAAGTGGGAGATTGAAAGTAGTATGCACACAAGCCAATCATGTTTGCTTATAAAGCATATACTTTGTAACAATCTTATTCATTTATTAATAAAAAGTATTAATGTATTAAAGACTTTTAATTATCTACATGATGTTGTTTTATAATATGTGATAAACCCATAGTTTTAAGCAATGCTTTTAGAATAATGATGATGATCATTCTAATGAGATCTAAATTCTTAGAAAGCTTAAAACTAAAATAGTTCCCAATCGTTGGATTACTAAATTGGGGATTAGTGAATCCAGATAGATTGGTACAGACGTTGCTTTCTCATTGGATGAGGATGATTGATCTCATGATCATTTGTGTGGAGACATTAAAGTAAGTATGTAGGTGCTTATTAGAGAATAAGTCTGTCAATAGGAATTCCTGTAGTGATAGTAGTACAAGTGATCCTTGGACTTGAGATCATCATAGTATCTTGTGTATGATGAGTTATACTTTGACTTATTCCTTAAGACCCTTAGGGTATATCAAAGGGTATGCTTGGGTATAATAAGTTGTACATGGAGATAATGTATGATCAATAAAGAATCTACCACTTCTAGTAAAAGAAGAGAAATGTCTATGTGATTCGATAAATGACAACCCGATGAGTCCTTAGCTAAGCGCGTAATGAAATTATAAAGGAGTTTCTAATTTGCATTATTTGGTGTTGTGCATTTAAGAGTCGAAATACATATAATTAAATAAAATAAGACTTGACGGTAATTCCATGTCTTATATTTAATTGGGACATTGTATGGTAGAAGGATTGAATTGTCTGATAACTTATTTACTCAAAGGTTCTTTTATGATTAATGTTGAAATCTATATTATCCGGAAAGTCATTGATCGCTAGGGAGGCTTATCCCTATTGTAGAATAAATATTATTTATTTAAATAAATTAATCGTTTAATTTATTTTTTTAAATAAGATTAAAATTGTTCTAATTGATTTATTCACAACCGGTTTAATATGGAGAACCTAAAGGGTCACACCATAAAAGGAAGAATAATTATTTAAGAAGTTAATGGTATAATCGTAATAATATGTTAAGTATATTTAATTTAATCTATGGTGATAGAATAAATTAAATAGCTTAATATTATTATTTAATATTTTAGAAATATTAAATATAAATTAATAAGAAGAGTCTTATTAATATTATTAAAATTATTATTATTTTAATTTTTAAAAGAGTTTAGGAATTAATTTAATATAAGTACTCTCATTTATTCCTAATAGGATTAGGAGGGAAAATTAGTTAAAGGAGTTAAAGGAGTTTAATTAATTATCCCTAATAAGATTAGAGAGACCATTTAATTAAAAGAGTTTAATTAAATAAATAATACCTTATTTTAATTAAATAGGGTTACCTGATATCTTTATAAGGTGAGTCTTATATCATATATCAATATACGCAATTCTAATAGTTGGAGAGTGCGTTCTTTTTCTATAGAGATAGAAAACTAGGGTTTAGCCAACCACCCGTCTTCTTGAATATTTCTTCTTCCTTGGTGGATCATTTCTATAGGCCAAACACTTGGGTGCATAACATTGATCAAAGGAAGGAACCAAACCCGGTGGATTCAAGTTAAACACGAAAAGGATTGGAGGTAAACATGTACCTGAGGAAGCTCGAATCTTCATGGGTATGATTCTTGTTCTTCATATTTTCGTTTAATTAATAATTGTGCATAAAGGGTGATCCAGGTATATGGTTTGTAAAATTTTAAAACTCTGATTTTTCCACGTTTCTGCTTACTTTGTGCAATTTGATTGCGCTCATGAATATTACAAACCTAACAACCACTACAAAAAAATGGGCCTTTAGCAACGATTTTTCGGACAACGACTTTATAAGTCGTTGCTAAAAGTATATGTTTAGCAACGAAATTTGTCCTTCGTTGCAGATTGTGTCAGGCTTTCACTTTTTGCAACGAAATTCATAAGTCGTTGCAAAATTTCGTAGCTAATTCATTGGCGAGAAAAAAATTCGTTCGAAATTCGTTGCAAAATTTTCGGCAACTTGATTTCCCGTCATAGTGGGCAACGAAAGTTTTTTTGTTGCTAAAAATAGGGCTTTAGCAACAATTTTTCAGGCAACTACTTTATAAGTCGTTGCTAAAATCAGTATGTTTAAAGAACGAAACTTGTCCTTCGTTGCATTGTATCGGGGCTTTCACTTTTTGCAACGAAATTCATAAGTCGTTGCAAAATTTGGAAACAAAATTCGTTAGAAATTCATTGCAAAATTTCTAACCACTTGATTTCTCCTCATCGTGGGCAACGAAAGTTTTTTTGTTGCTATATTTCGTTGCCTAATATGGATCACATTCATTGGCAACAATTTTTATTTTTGTAATAAAATAATAATTGTAATAATTATTATTGTAATAATAATAATAAATTTTAAATAATTAAAATAATAATAATAATAATTTTAAATAATAATAAAATAATTATGATTATTATTATGGTACTAATCCTGCAAAGCCCGTCAGTATTAAGAATGGAACAAAATACAAATGATGATATATTGAGATATAAATTTCAACATAGATTTGTCAGCCATGAAATAAGTAAATGTCTGCTGCGTACAAGATTTACCAATGTTAGAAACTAAAAAGTGTTCATAAGACAAAAGTGTTTACCAATACGATAATTAAAATTTTAAATAATAAAAAAATAATAATAATTATTATTATTTTAATTATTATTATTTAATTATTATTATTATTATTATTATTATTATTTTAATTATTATAATAATAATAATAATTATTATTATTATTGCAATTATGAGTATTATTATTATATTAATAATTGTAATAATAATAATAATAATTATAATAATACTCATAATTATAATAATAATAATTGTAATAATCGTAATAATTAAAATAATAATAATAATAATTATTATTATTATTATTATACTTAAAATAATAATAATAATAATAATAATAATAAATAATTAAAATTAAAATAAGAGTGATCCAACAAATTGTATGTATTAAATGTCAATGTATATGAATATATGAATTGAAAAAAATTAAAAGGACTCGCACATCATTATTTTATCTTATCCATTAGATTTTAGTTGTAATATGACTTTATTATGAAATTTAACGATAAATATATTATTTTTCAAAAAAAAAACTAATTGTAATTGTAGTGACTATTTTTAATCATTGAACTCTGGCAAATCTTTCTATTATAAATATTTGTTATTCGCTAATGTACTCATCTTTGTAATTTATTAGATCGATTCTTATACTTACCCATGGGTTTTTTTAAATTTAAATTTAATTTGATCGAGTCCTATAATAATAAAAAGAAAAATCTGTCAAAATATTAAATTTTATTCGAAAAACATTGATACCCACGTGACTAGTACAAAAAATTTTTTTGATTCAGTGGTTAAAAAAACTTTGAATGTAATTTTATATTTAGTGTATTTAATTTGTAACTGCTTTATATTATTTTAGGGTATTTTAATTATTATTATTATTTTAAGTATTTAAAATTTATTATTATTAATACAATAATAATTATTACAATTATTATTATTACAATTCCTAGTACAGTGGCCAAAAAATGTATTATCTTATCTTCACATGCATAGAAACGATGCTACGTGGTTTAAATATTAGTGTTACATAAATTTTAGCATGATAGGTAGTTGGTCCAGTTGCTTTTGTTGAAATATAAGGTTTCTAGTTTTGAGAGGTTTGGAGTTCAACACTTGTGAACAACATTTTCTTTTAAAAAATTTTAAGCCTGCAAGCCCAGCTCCACGTCAACAAAAATAACAGACGTGTCTTTTGTTTTAAAAAGTTGTTGCAATTTAAAAGCCATTTTTTTCTTAAACATTCATTACATCTTCATTTCTAGTCCTTCGGTTTGATATATTTTCTTATTTATAAGTGGTTGTAATCTGTTTTGATTTGAAGCTTGTTAAGTCACAAGCTTATTTTATACTATTATTAATACTATTACCATAATTATTACTATTAGTATTATTATAATTATTACTATTACTTTTTTATTATTATTATTATTATTATTATTATTATTATTATTATTATTATTATTACTATTATCATAATTATTAATATAATTATTACTATTATTATTATTATATATTTTTATTATTAATATTACTATTATATTTATAATAATATTATAATAATAATAATAATAATAATATTATTATTATTATTATTATTATTATTATTATTATTATTACTAATATTATAATTACTATTACCCATATAAAAGCTAGCAAAATTGTAGTAGTAAGTGTAGTATTTTATTTTATTTTTTTTTTTTTGGGGGGGGTGAATGAAATGTTTTGATATAAGATTAGTCCTTGCAAAATATTAAAATCTAACCAGTGGTGGTCTAGTGATTAAATGACTAAAGTTTTATGCTTAAGGTTGCAAGTTCAAACCTACGGACAGACAAATTTTTGAAAAAAAATATTCATATCTAAATTTTAGATGAAATATTTATAAATTTATAAATAAATTTTTTTTTTATAAATTTTGAAGATAAATTTATATATATATATATATATATATATATATATATATATTAATAGAATTTATCTACTGAGCTACCACTGAGCTATTTTAATTTATTAGTTAACTAAACTATCGCCATAACTTTTAGCGGTAGACAGTGTAGCACATGAGCAAATGAAGGGCAAATGAGTAATACTATCAGTTCTAAGAGAAAACATAAAAAATAAAGAAAATTTTATTATGTTTTATGAACTAAAACAGAATTAAAGTTATTTAAAAATGACTTATAAGTCATTTCTAATAAGTTAGTTTGACCCATATTAATGTAATATCAATTTTATTCTTATTTTATTTAAAATTTATTTTAAAAAAAATAAATTTATTAAAAAGAAGAGTAAGATACAACGTCACTTTAATTGACGTCAAAATTTTTATTTTTATTTTTTTATAGCTGAAGTCTTATATACTTCTTCATTTCCAACGCCGATGACAAAGAAAAAACATAAAAAAAAATATTGATGTTTGTAAACAAGTACAAGAGATCAAAGAAATTAAAAAAAAAAAGATTCAAATGTCAGTTAAAGTGATGTTACATCTTACTCTTCTTTTTTACAAATTTGCTTTATAAATTTTTTTTAAAAAAGTTACAATGCCGGTTAGTTTGGCATTGGATCACATTTTTATTTTTTTTCAAATTTTTTTTTAAAAAACATAAGATAATTTTTTTTAAATTCGTTTTAAAAAAAAAAATTTAAGTGGCGTTGGTTGCCTTTCTGATTTTTAGCCAATTTTTTTTATTATTCTTAATAATAATTTTAAATAATTTATAATATTAATTTTTTATTAATTAAGATATTAATTTACAATAATTCAAAATTTAAAATATTATAAATTGATAATAATTAAGACTCTTTTTGTGGAACAAATCACAAATGTGATAAATTTATTTTTCTGTTCCACAAAAGAGTTATATTTTAGTTTGTTATTAACTAATTTATGACATCCTAAAAATTAAATTTAAATTTAAATGTAAATCTATTTAAGTTTTTGAAATAATAATTTTATGTACAATATTATTTTTTAAAAAATTTACAAAATTAGTTGTTTTTATAAGTTAAAATCAAACTCTTTTTTTTGTGAAAAAGAGTCCCTAATTTAATTAACAGTATAGAGCACCAAATCGCATCACTCTCTGCCTTCCCTAACCCAACACCCCAAATCCCGTCTCCGTCTCCGTCTCCGGTCTCTCCGCGTCTCCGCCTCCAATCTTACGTCAATTGTTTTGGTTTTTTGATCTTCATTCCACGAATTAAAGCTAGGGTTTGAGTAAGCCTCCATTATTTTCACGCTCCCTAAAACTCTCTCTCAAGTCTGCTAAATCTCACCAAGCCCTAAAATCTATCACTTGTCCGCCCGCCATCACGACACTACTCAACACGATACCTCCTACCACGAATAGCTTAAGTTAGGGTTTGTGTTGTTTCATACATGTATATATCTTCGCTCTCTAGTGACCTTTTCTTCATCAATTCATGCTTTCTCTTCAATTATTGACGTAGCTCTCAGGTTGATGGCCCTTAATTTGTGAAGCCCCTTCCCCCAATTGCCAAGTCCGCTAGCAATTCCTATGGGATATATTCTCAATTGCAGGCTAAGTTGGTGGGTACATTTGGGCTTCAATTCGGTATTTATATTTATTTATGTTTGAATTTCATATAATATAATTGTTCCCTGTATTTCGAGAATTTGTTATATAATCTGCACAACTGTGAACTCAGTCCTTAAAATCTTCGTGCCCTCTTCCATATAAAGCTAATTTAATTCAGTTATCATGAATACATTCTACACGCCATTCTTCTGAATTAATTAGAAAAAAGAAGCAAAAAGTGGAGCAAAAGAGGAAGATATAATTTTAATTTAGTTTGACCTGAAGGTACTGGTTTTAGATTTCTTTTACTTTTAATAAGATTTTCATTTGCTAATATCACTGTCTAGCGGGTCTCTGATTTTCTCAATATTCCCAACACTAGTTTCAAGAAATTCCTTGCTTGACATGAATTCTTTGAGAACCTTCCTTCAAAACATCACAAATCTTTATGTGTAGTTTCAGTTTATTATCAGAATTATATTTTGATTTAGATTGGATCTTATGCTTCAGCAAATTCTTATTCTTAATCCCTAACTAGGGATTGATAACTTTCTTGTGGAGGTTGTGACGAACGAGATTTTTGTAAATTAATTTTAATATTTATTGAAGTAAATAAATATTTTCGATGATTTAATGTATGTATTAGGAGCGCGACGAATGGGGCTTCACTTGACTAAGATAAAAGAAGCTAATTAGATTAAATAATTAATTGATGCGATTATGGTAAATTAAATTAATTATATGTGTTACATTTATTAAATTAATGTGGAGAATAGAATTTTTATTATCAAAGTATGTCATTATGTGAGCTTATTGTATTAAATGAAATATTTAATTAAGCATGATGTTATTTAATTAATTTAATTATTAATTAGAGAATTAATAATTTGACATTTTTAATTAATGAGAACATTAAATATATGACTATGTGAATTTATGAGAAGTTATTATATTTTATTTAAATTAAATAAAATATTGGAGTTATTTTATAAGGAGTGTGACATTAATTAAACTATAGTATAAGAAGTTTATCAAATTAAATGAAAATGAATTATATTGAATAGCCAAACAAGGCCTTAGTAGTGGTTGAGGGCAGTTAACCACAAATTGGTTAACTGACCACAACTACGTCAGTTTGTAAAATATATGTGTGACGCCCCCAAAATAGGTCCATTCCATCCAACCCATTCTGAGTCGTCAAATACATGGTACAGAAATAACTACAACTTTATTATTATAATATATAAACTGTGAGTTTAAATACAGATATTGTCATCTAGACAATATCCACACGCAAATAATTTTCATCATAATTATTGATACATTATTTTACAAAAATAGTGAGGCTTACTAAACAACTCTCTCTAGAACCTTCATTCCATACCCCGACTAGTACTCGTTACATTCTCGCCTCCTGAGAAGAAAAATGGAACAAAAAGGAAAAGGGTGAGCTCAACTAGCCCAGTAAAGAATATTATGACTAAGATAATATACAACAAATTATCGTTAGTCTCCAACAGGGAAAAATCTAATAGAATACAATAGACAACCAGTTTTAAATCAACAACTGCAGCGGAAACAACAATTCATTAGAAGAGTTAAGTAGGGAATGCAAACTATTATCTTCTATATATGAATTTAAAAGTTCATCGTCGATATTTTATCCCTGTAACATCAATCAATATATATCCGAAATCAAATATTCATCTTTGCACTACAGCCAAAGATATTCATTGATTAGTCATGTTCATCTAAACACTGCTCATCTTTGCACTACTGGCCAAAGATATTAATCGATCCAATATGTTCATCTCAACACTGTTCATCTTCGCACTACGGCCAAAGATATTCATCAAAAATCACTCATCTTTGTACTACATGCCAAAGATATTGGTAATATCATCATTTAGGATGAGAATGATGAAAAATATTTTCAAGGAAACGAATCCGGTGAAACAAAAGAACAAATATTAAGGATTTCGTATTTTAAACAATCCAAGTTCAAAAATACTTCATAAGTAATCGAGTGGAGTAAAATTCAAGAATGATCAAAATATGGATACAATCAAAGCTAGTATCCATAATAGATATTTTGGACAAAAGAAGAAATTTTATTTTTAAATTGAATAGTGCCAGATTCGTGAATAGTGTCGTATACGTGAATAAGGCCGACACGTGAATAAGTAACTCAGACATCAAAAGATAAAATTTCACAAAAAACATCTTCACGCTTCGTGAATAGTACTCGTGAATAGTAACTCATGAATAGTAAACTTGAGCATGAAAAAGTTCTAAATTTGATAAAAATTTTCAACCAATATTTTAAGATAATGATATTGAAGAAATAATATCATTTTCGAATAAAATAACATCCCTTACCTCGAAAGACAGTACTTCTAGTTGAAACACCGGATATAAGCTATGACTTGAACTTGCACCGTATAGCAATACTCAAAGTATACTCAAAATACTCACAAGAATACGCTCGATAATATAGAGAGAGAAAACTTCAGTTTCTGGTGTGATTTTCAATTCTAACCTAAGCACCCTATTTATAGGAAAATGCTTAGAACACCAAAGTAAAAAATTTATTAAAATATTTATTATTATTGTCTAAAACTTCCTACGCACATGTTTCTTAATCCAAGATCAGCCACACATGTAGTCCACCTCCCAAAAAGTAATAAAAACGTTTTTCTTATTTAAAATAATTAAAACTTCCAAAAATCAATTATTTCGGAGCTTCGGAACTTCAATAATTCATAATAAATAGCCCTTTTATCAAAAAATTTGAATCTCGCAACTTTTTATAGAAAATTCAATTCTCTACAACTTTGCAGAAGAAAGTTTTTCCAAATTCCAAACAGAAATTGACCGAAATCCACAAACCAGACGATTTTACTGTGCTATAATCAAATTTCTATTAATAATTGTGTCCACCAACACACAAAATATGTGTTAAACATTTAATGCCACAAAAATACTCTTCCTCCTCATATACTCATATATCCCACATTCATTATAAAATATATATCAGTTAATATATTATTAAAATAATATATTTAAATGAATTATTTTATCGTAAAAAGATAAAATATTAATTTTCAACAATTGTCACATTAAAATTTTCTCCATCTATATCCACATAAAATCAATATTTTTTCTCATCATATAAATCAATAATTAATTATTCACAAATAATATTACAGAATCACAAGATCTTGGCAACCTGTGCCGCTCCTGTGAAAGAGGGGCTTTTCAATAAGGATCTCTCCTTACTAGCGCAAGCAATTAGGTGACCAAACCTCTCCTTGAGACAGAACTTTCTAGGCATTGCTAATAATGTTATCCAATAATATTATTAGGATAATATGAATTATTGTTCGATAATGGAAAATCTTATGTAATGACAATTTATTGAAACAACAAGAATATAAAATATCAATGCAAAGAATTATTGAATCAATAAAATAAAATATCGAGCAAATAATTATCGTAACAATTATCGAAAAGGCCTTCTTACATAAGAATCAATAATTGGTGCAATACCGCAAGTATCTTCATTGTTCAACAACGCGTATTAGTGTGTTTTAACCAACGGGTATTCCAACAAGATAATTCTGTAATAACTACGCCAAGTTATTTATAAACAACTTATATTTGTCATTTTCTTCATCCAATCGTTTTTAAGTTATGGGGCCCACAAAAAGATCAGGCTACCGTCGTATTTAATATTCCCCGACAAAGACTGAATATTCCACGACCAAATAAATATTCTCCGACAATAATGAATATTTTATAACCACTTGCTTATTCAAAATATTTGCGTATTTTACCCATAACTATCCACATTAATCAAATCAACCCTTACTATTTCAAAATAATAAATAGAGAAAAATAAATTTCATTTATTAATAATTTGGGGTCTTACAATATGCGTATTCTTTTATTTCATTTTCTTGAGTCTGATAAAACTAGTTAGAGAGAATCTGATAATTGTTGTGGAGAATTGTGAGTCAGTGATTAAAGAAGGAATTGAGAAGGAATTTATCTCCTATTAAAATCTACACTACGCTTTGGGTAATTCTATCCAACCCAATTCTTATTTTACGTCTTTTAAAGTTTTCCTAAACATGGCTTAAGTCCTCTGTAAAGTTTCTATAGTTGAATGGGGTAACAATTATGTGTATATATGTAATAATTCGAGTAGCATAGCATATCTTATATATATTGTATATGATTCCATATCATAAGTTTCATAATACTATGAATTGCTATTTCAAAAATTTACAGAGTTTGGATTATGGCCATATGGCCTTATACGTGATAATTCATGTGTTGATCATATATTATCCCTAAATTTTACACTCGTATATTATTATGCATGTTGATCTGAAGAGACCAAAGTTTAAATAAGCGGATTCGATTGTTATAACTAATAGTAGTGACAATTTTCATGTTTTATTTTCAAAACCTCCAAGAACATCAAAGTCAGTGAAATTCACATATTTTAGTTCTGTGATTATGTGTTTTAATGGGTTAAAACCATTCTATAAATGTTGGGTTATGATTATACATTTATTATAACATGTGGGTATGTCTAAATTCGTGTAGTAATATTTTAAATTGGAGTTTTTATGGTGTTTCGCAATTTTCGCGAATTGCGTATCAGATTTTTACTTCATGTCATCATGACTCGATCCTCACGCCTAAACATCCGCCAAGTAGCGTAAGTTTCAAACCCATGACGCCATTAGTCTCGTATCAATAAGAATATGTTTGTACATGCATGTTGCCGAAAGATCAGTGTAATGATGAAATGCTTCACCACTCTCCAAAAAGTTCAGAGATGGAATTTTTAAAATATTTAAGTCTAGCAATGTGTTAGTTACTTAATGTAATGAACATGTAAACATGTTAGAAGTATAATGTGATGTTAAAATAGATGTTTAACATGTAAATAACATAATTGCATGTGGATCGAGTTATGGAATACATAATTAAATTATTATTCATGAAGTGATATTATGTGACAATAAATGTGATAATTTGACTAAGTATAGTCATAACCAAAGTTTAGACAAAAGAATAATCGTTGATGATTAGTTAAGTTATAATTAACTGGTATTGTGAATGTGAATGGTATGTAGGATTAAATTCAAAGAACGTGCTTAATTAAAGTGTAATCTACGCACGAGGCAAGTTTCCTAACCCTACTTGTCATTATTGTTCAAGTTTATTATTTACCCAAGTAAACTATCATTACTATTATTCAAGTTCAAATGTTATATTAAAGATTTATTATCTTTTCAAAGCATGATTCAGTTATACAATAATTGTCCTATTGTATACTTCTTGAGATTATTATTCAATTTGAATATCATTATTATTGAACCTTATTAGACTAGCGAACCCTTATTGATTCGACTAGTCCATAGTTGATGAGCGTTCTAAATTTCAGAACCCTTGATGAATTATCTAAACCAAACTTCCTTTGGTGCGAACTCGAATGTCAAACTGAGATGAACAATCCTGTAAAGGGATTTACTTATGCGTTAGCGTTAAGATATTGTGCACAGTATGGTTGTGACGCCCCCAAAATTAGGTATACATCACCCATCTTAGGTCGCCAGATACATGGTACAGAATTCAAATACAATTTACTAATACAACTGTTGTGTACAATACGACAAAACATAACTGTGAGTTTGAATACAATTATTGTCTACTAGAGATTATACAAACTCAAAAGGAGTCTTCATTACAATTGTTAACACACTATTTCACAGAATAGTGAGGACTACTAATACTATCATCTGGTCCATCACTCCGTTCCCCGACTCGTCCCAGCTATATTCCCATTCCTGAAGAGAACAGTGAAAGAAAGGGTGAGCTCAACTAGCCCAGTAAGAAATATTATGACTAAGATAATGCAGAATAATTTATCGTTAGTCTTCAACAGTGTTAAACTGATAAAATATAATAAATATCAAGTTTAACTGCAGCGGAACAAACAATCCATTGAAAGTCAAGTAGAGAATAAAATCTACTATCTTTTATGATTTAACAGGTTTTTCATCACTTTTATCACTGAGACTCAGCTTAATAAATAATTCACATCACCGAATCACCCCTGCACTATAGCCGAGGATATTCTTTAGTATCACGACCACAATTATCCATGCACTACGGGCCAAGAATATTCGTGTATTCATTAATGGTCATGATCATGCCAACAACTGTCCACCAATGCACTACGAGCCAATGAGGACTTTTACCACATCATTTGTAACATTACTGGCCATGATTACAATCAATAATCCTCGGTCATAATCATACCAAGTCCATCTATGCATTACAGCCACGGATGACTTTCAACAACATATAAACATGAGGATGATGACAATGATATAAGAATTCAATAAAACAAGTTCAAGAATTAATTTATCCAGGAACTAATAATGTCCAAATTATCAACATGATACTGCTTTGTAGAGTAAAATTCAAGAATACTTAGAAGAATATTTTCATGAAAAGATACTGGATGAAATGCAAATATCATGGATATTCCACTAATTTCATGGAGTATAGAAGTCAAAGTTTTAACCAACTGAGTATAATCAAAAATGGAACAACAAAAGAAATCACCATGCATGTGGTACTTCGCATAGACAGGTTATTCTAACAGAATAATAAGTAACGGAACTAGGTCAGGCGAAATTCGCACCAACAGGATGTTCCAAATGTAATAATAAAGATTTAAGCGAGGTTCTAAAGAAAGCGCATGCATGTGATATTCCCACGAATAATAATAAAGATGGAACCGTGTCCCACGTAAAACGCATGCACGTGATATTCCAAATGAATAATAATAAAGATGGAACCGTAAGCCAAGATAAACGCACGCATGACGAGGATATTCCAATGGAATAATAATAAAGACGAAATATTAGAAGAATGTCACCAAGTATAGTAGGTAGTCGCATTATCTTTGGTTATTCCAACAACATAATAAATAATGGAATAACAGAAGTTCTCTTCATGAATACAAAAGAAATAATACCCCTTACCGTAAAATAAACTGAATATAAGAGTAGGGAAGTAGCAGAATACTTTTCTATAGTTTCTTTATAATTTCTCTCTTTAGAGTTTCAGTGAATTCGTAAGAAATAATGAAGGAATGAGCTTCTATTTATAATAAAATTGAAGGATACTATTGGACTGTATATTAGGAATTCAGACGAAATCATTTGCTGAGTCACAGCGCATCAGTAATCTTTTTTTTTTCAAAGAGGTGGCCAATGAAAAAATGAACACATGTTACTTTAAAAGTTTTGACCAATTAAAGATGCTCCATAATTTACAAGTTGCCAACATTCTGCAGTCTGTACCAATTTGGATTTGTTTGGGGTTTTCTAAGGTTTCGAGGTTTAAAAGAGGTGGTTTGATCAAGATTTCGCTTGGATTTGTCTTCGACCCATTCTTTGATCTCCTGAGGTATCTCATAGTCTTCTTGTATTTCCATCAAGTCTGAGTCCAACTTTACATCAAAGTTACAGTCCTTGTGGAGAATAGGCACCTCATCGCAAAGTACAGCACATCTAAATTCAGAGTCCTGAAACAAAATATGATTTCACTTAGTATATAACACTATTCAATCACACAAAGTGTTAGCCTCAAGAATGACAAAAAGTAATCGCTAATCTTTGTTCGAGGAAAAAGTAAGCGAGTTATTGCTATCTACAAGGTAGAGAGTTTCTTCCTTTTACCCTCGCTTGCATTAATGCAAGGAGTCCGCTTCAATTGTCGAGGCAAAGTCTTGGTGGACTGCTGCAGTGATGGAGGGCTATCATCAACCTCTTTCTCCCGAATGATGACCATTACGTCTGGGGCCATCATCGTCTGGGGTGTATCTATTTGAGAAGTGTTTGTTTGGGTTTTTGTTTGGTTTGACCGCACCATTGATGGCTGCCTACGTACTCCTATTGAAGAGGAGATTAGGTCTTTCGTAGTTCAGGCTTTGGTTTGAAAAGGTTCAAAGGGGTAAGTGGTGAGAAGAGTGTAAAGATATTTTTTTTTTGTGTTTTTTTTGTGTTTTTCTTTTGTTTTTACATGCATGGAAAATAAAAGGCATACTACGAAGAAAGTGATACCGTTCCAACATTTTCTGGAACTCACAACTTTATCCCCTAGATCTATATATTCTTGGCTAGTTGAGGCCTGATAGTCCAGTTGTCAGTGGTTATGTTGCCTTCAGGGGTCGTGATAGAGGTTACCCCTTGATTCTGAATGTCTTCGCTTATGGCCATAACTTGATTTCTTCCTGATTCAGTACATTCCTCAGGGACGTTTGCAATGGACGTATCGCAAAAAGGGATGAACTCTAGATTCTTTAATGGGTTGGATTCCCCGACAATCTCACCACCTTTTTCTTCATCTATTCCTTCGCCTTTTTCATGGGTTTCAAAGGATTCAACCATGAAATCTTCCTCGAACTGTTGTTGCATTTCTTGCAAAGAACTTTCCTTTTGGTTTTTTCTTCCCGGAAAGGATTAGTATTTCTCTCGTGCATCATCCAAGGTGATAAAATCAGAACATGGTTGATATCTTGGAACCATAGGACGTTTGATGTCAAGTGGGAATCTCCTTTGGGGATGCCTTTATCTCTCCGTCTATTTCTTGCATTAGGATCATCCAACTTGTGTTCTGGCAGAATTATCGCTCATAGCCTTCACCTCATTTGAACTGCCTGTCTCGACTAGATATCTTAAGCTTTTTATTTCCTTTTTGCCTTTTTTGGTCATGGGAAATTCTATCTCCAGCTCTCCATTTTCAATGAGATCTTGGATTTTATGTCGCAAAGACCAACATTCTTCAGTCGTATGCCCAAGTGAGTTAGAATGGTAAGGACATATCTTGGTGGAATTATAACTCTTTATCTTGGGCTTTATAGGAGACAGCAACTCAGTAATCCTTCCTTCGCTTATCAGAAAGTGTAGCATTTCTTCATTGGATTAGCTCAGAGGGGTGAATTTTCGGACTCTTTTGGAGGTTGTTTGATCTTTCATCTTTGAGAATTCGCATTCCCTCGATTGGTTCTTCCGTTGGCTAGATCTTCTAGCAATTTTACCATCCCCATTTTCTTATATTTTCAGCCTGCTTTGATCTTCTTCATTTAGCTGGCTCATCGTGGAGTCCTTTTTCTCTTGGCTTTCTGATAGTTGAGTGAAAAATTGCCTTGTTTCGATGTTGGCGCAAGCACTATCGCCTTAGCCAAGTGAGTTCACTTGATTGGATCGCATCCAATTTTTGCATTCTTGGCATACCCTCCTCCGAAGTTTTCCCACTCTAGGACATTTGTTATGCGCTTTTGTGGGTATTCCTCCATCCTTCGTATGCATCTACTTACGAATTGGATATATTTCGGTATTTCTCGAATTCGATCATGTTTACTTCTTCCGTATCATGTCATGAATGGAAGGTTGGTGTTGATATTTTGTTGGTCGTTGTTGTTCGACCACAATCATCGCCACTTTCGATCGATTTTGAATCTTATGTTTTAAGGACCAACAATCCGTGTATCGTGTCCCCGGAGACCCCGAGTGGTAAGCACATCTCCGGCTTGGATTGTATCTTTTGCTCCCCGGTTCCGAGAGGTGGAGCTAGTTGAGTAATTTTCTTGTGATCCATTAATATCGCCAACACATGTTTAAGGAATCGCCCTGTGGAGTGAATAACCGATTTTCCATTCTTTCAAATTTTCTTTTCCGTCTGGGTATTGGTTGAATGTATCTGTTGTTGAGATGGCGATTATCCGGCATTTTTCAAATGGGGGATCTGTAGTTTGGCCTCCTAACTTGCCCTCAGCAACAACAAGGGATACATCCTCATTGCCTTTATCGAATACCCCCTTGGGATCGCTTTCGATACTTGCCATCGTATATGTTTGGCGATTGCTTCCAAGGCAAAGTGAAGTCTTTAATCTTGCTCGCCTTGAGCCCATCTATGTCATTTCATAGTGTTTGATCATTTCCAAAATGGCTTTCCTATGCCGCCTAGGATTCTCTCGTAGTCTGAGAGCCTCTTGGATGTCTATAAACGTCATTACCATCTCGGTTTCATCATTGATGGAATGACTTGTCTTGCTAGATGTCTCCACCTTTGGGCATATTCTGGAAAGATTCAAGATTTTGCTTTTTGACTTTAGTCACTTGGTATCGATCCGGTGCCATTTGACCTCAAAATTGTATTAATTTAGAAAGGCGTAACAATTCTTCCCGATTATGGATTTTGGCATTGTCAAGCCTGGGCATACCAAAGCTTTAGCCTCTCCAAGTGAGACTCTTTTGAAATGATTGCATTTTGAGGCTTTCATCTTCAAAGATAAGACCTGGGTTCGCCAATGTACACTTTTAGGTGCGTATAAGGATCGCTTTGCCCCATTGTACTTTTTCAAACTCGGGACTTTGAATTTGGTAGGATATCGAGCCCCCAGGAATATCTGAGAGATCCGAATAGTGACACTCCCATAATTTCCAATTCCTTTAATCGAATTGGGATAGTATACTCCATTTGTTGGACTTTCTTTCTTATATCCCCAGTTTCTCGATCATCCACGAGATTTGTGATTTCTTTATCGGAATGAGGTTTAGGTATCCGGGTTTCCATCTTTTACCAATGCCCCGAATGCGCCCCTAGTGTGAAGGACTCCGGTTGAGTAGGCATTGTCGGCCTCGCGTATTTTACTTTGTTCTTTTAGAAAAACAACCAATTCTGCTATCTGATTCCTTAATCCTTCAAACTCCTCTCGGGAAACAGGAGTAGGATCAAGTTGGCCCGGTGAAGCCATGCCTAACGGTGGGATCAGTGCCTTTTTGGACTTTAAACGGGTAACGGGACCGATTGATTCCCTGCAAAAGACTGGCATATTTTAGTCTTTAGGGAATGTATGTAATAACATGCTATATGAAGTGTCCATTTTAGGAATTTTATCCTGCAAAATGGGTGTCAGCTGTTTATAGCATGTTAATATGTATGTGTACACATTTCTTCATATTTCTCATTACATGGAGATAGATATGGAGTGAAATTACAAGTAATTGTGTTTGAGAGTATGAAGAGACTTTCCTCCGTTTTGGGTTTATCAGAGGCTGACCTATCTTAGGTTACTCTCGCAGCTTTTTGGCATGAAGGTTCCCAAATCATCGCAATCTACTAGACGGGAAGTTAATCCGGTATTTCAACTGGAGCGAATTTGGGTGGTGCCTTTCCTGAGCCTCGGAGAATTAGTCTTCTCACGAGTCCAGTAATCAAACACCGACTAGATAGCCTCCTGGTGGAGGGACCACACAACATACATTCACATACATCGCGTCTCACCATATGAAATGATGACATGTGCGAAGCACTAATATCACAAGCAGATATCGTGCGAAGCACTAATATCATAAGCAGTTTATAGTGCGAAGCACTAACATCACACGTAGATATGATACGAAGCACCAAGTGCAATCAAGGCATGCATTCGTACACATTCCTCCAATGTAAATGCAACATCCACACACAAGCAGATAACAGTTTTGAAAAGATTGTAGTGGCGGCTTAAGTCTCTTCTTTGGAGTCCCAGCAGAAGTCGCCACCGTCGACGCCGGGATTTTTGGGTGTCCTTTCCATTACTTGTTCTTTGGTGTTCTCATTTTAGGTGAGATTTGTTTGAAAAAATAAGTGAAAAAGGTCCAGACATGTATAATGTCGACGATGGATCGCTAAGAGTCGCCATTGGTTTTTAAATGGTTGTACCAATACAACCAAGAAAAGGTTTGCACATTGACCCAAATGATGTGACATCATATATCAAGAATTGAAACCGAGATTCGTTTAGGGTCCGAGGACTTGGTTATCTTGGGGAAGGTGTTAGGTACCCCAGACATCGTGTTACCACGGTGGACCGCCTCTTACAAGAAACTATTATCCGAGTGTGTGTGTGTGTGGGGTCAATGTGTCGTTATTTGGAAGTTAAAGCGAGGCCTCGTTCGAACTTATATATATTGTGGTCCGAATTTATGTAAAAATTCAGCTTTTAGCAAGATATGGCGGTGATGTTTTATAAAAGAGGTTTTTAAACTCGACGCTCAATAGAATTAAGACATTTTACACTCCCATTTTATTAAGTGATCTATTGATTGATTTTTATTTGATTTGGATGCGAGGCATCCGTATAAAAATAATGTACAATGATAATGCCGACTTCCTCGTGGGTATGGAAACCATCCGAGGAAATTCGCAGAACCGCAGAATAATTTATAAGTTGCTTATAAATTTGAAAATGTTCATCACGGAACCGAATCTAGATTCAATGGGATGAATCTGTGATCACATGATTCCTAGGCTCACAAAAAATCGCATTTTTATATGAAAGCGAAAGTAGTATATATATAAAAGTCGTGTAAATATATATATATACGTGATTGGATCACCAACCACGAAGCACCTCCATGGGGGATCGAAATGTAAATAAAGTCAGAGATATGGCCAACCGCCACGAAGCAAACTCAAAGGGGATGTAATGTAAATAAAGTCAGAATAAGGCCAATCGCCAATAAGTAAACTCTGTGCGTGACTTAAATATAAAAAAGTTGTAAAGCGATCAACCACCACGTAAGTAAACTCTGTGTGGGACAATATATATATATATATATATATATATATATATATATATATAAGCAATAAACACACAGGATGTGAAATCCAGTTCATCGAATGTAGTTCGACCACGATTCATATATATATATATATATATATATATATATATATATATATATATATATATATATATATATAAGCAAATAAACGCATTTAGGACATAAAATCTGTGCTCATCGAACAAAGTCCCACTACACAGTATATATATATATATATATATATATATATATATATATATATATATATATATAAAAGTGAGTAAACGCACTGAGATCAAAGTTCAGCTCATCGAACAAAGTCCCACACACATACATACACATATATATATATATATATATATATATATATATATACAGATCGAATGAAACCACTAATCAAGTCCGGATAAAAAGCAAGCAACACGACTCAACTTGTAGAAGGGTGTGTGCAAAGATGAAGAGAAAGACTCTAAAGTGAGAAGGCTTACAGCTGACTGATAAAAAAGGCTTCTATATCTTTAGAGTGGGTAAACACTAGCTTTTGTGGGTATAAAAGAGGCTATATATGAGCTCACAGGTGTTTAAAAGTGGGAAAATACACTGTATGGGCTAGTGCAGAGCTTAATTTTGCGTGGTTTCCGCGTCTTTTCTCTTAGAAAATCAAGACCCCAAGCCCCATATTTATAGAGGTGGGGAGCGCAGTTCACTCATGGCACCTAGTAAATAGGTGTACTGCACGCCCGAGGTGCACAGGGCAAAGGTGGGTCTCGCCAGTGTCAAAGACGTGACGCTACTGCTCGCTTTGGCCGCTTCATAACTTTCAATCCGGAGTCCGATGGAAGCGTGTACATACCATTCCTAGGAAAGCTCTTTTCCGAGAGCTACACAATGACATGATTTGACCTTTTTTGATTCTGGGAAGATGGGTCCATGACCGAAATGGCATTCCGTGTTTCCGTGTGCAATCCGGTGAGCTGCTTTTGTAGTTTATTATCTCCGAGTTAAGATATCGCTCTTGTGGGACTTCCTTTGAAGTATTTTGAGTTTGCATGAGTGTATTTGATTTGAAGTGAAGTTGAGTTGGTAAAATGACCATTTTGCCCCTCCCGAGGTTATCTCTAGTTTTCGCAGCAACAGAAAGTAGCTCGTTTCTCGTGGTTATCTCTACGAGGTTGTCTTGTTGTTGACTTTGACTATCCTCAGGGTCATCTCTGAGGTTGGGTTGACCTATTCCCATGGTTGGGGACCGAGACTAGATACCTCGGGGTCATCTCCGAGATTAATCGGTCTTCTAGGTGTGTGGTCCCAGATCAGATCTCGCAGGCCTGGGGTTATCTCCGAGGTTGATTTGGTTACTCCCCATCAAGCGATCCGGGGTTTGATGATGAACTTTCGGTAATATCCCAGATGAATTTGAATTGTCTTTCGTGGTTCCTCTTAAAAGACTTAATCATCCTCCCCGCAATGTTAAGAATGATGAGAAGAAAATTTCGAGTGTCTACACAAGCAAATGTTTAAGTTTGGGGGTATTTGATAAGTAGGTTTTATACCTACATATCCGGTATCAGTTACTTGAATTATTTGCTTAATCTCATATTTCTTAGTTACTTTTCATGCATTTTATGTTTGTTTTGTAGATTATATGCTTGGGAGATGAAATTGCAAAGAATTGGTATGAAATCGCAAAGAAAAGCAATACGGACATCGTTTGGGCTTTTATGTTTATTTCATGTTCTTGGTTTGGAACTTGGATTACATTGTAGAGCTTCTTCTCAGCTTTCCGGAACAACTTGAATCATTCCAATCGGAGTTCGGATGCAAGAGTTATGACATTTGTACCGATAGACGTCGAACGTCACTGTTTTGGGTGGTCATTTGCATAGCATCCACTTCCAGCTCAATTTCGACCTTCATCCGTTCGTTATTTCTGAATTCTCAAAGAATGAAAGTTGTAGATCTCGTTGATATCTTCGATTTGATAGGTGGCAGGCCTCGTAACTCTTCCCGGATCAAACGTTATGGGTTTGCTTTTCCCCAAAGGACGTCGCAATAGAAAATGTGGCGGCCATGATGGACCGCGCTTAGGGCGACTAGGCCACCGTAACCATCGCACATAAAGAGTACGGACCGCGCTTATAAAAGGCTTAGACGCAAATACAAAGCGCGCTTAAAGCCGCAGAAAAGAGTCATTTTTGGTTATTTGGTGTCCAATTTGAGCTAGAATAGGATTCTTAGTTGCCTAACTTGCTAGGGTGTCCATTAGAACTCAAAATACTTGAGTTTAACTTAGATTGGGAGGCTAGTTCTAAGACTTCATTAAATTCCTCTTGGGATAGATTTCTTTTAACTTATTCTTTACTTTCTTTCTTAGATTAGGAACCCTAGATTAGATTAGAATTGAAGATTGAAGCCATTGATTATCATTGGAGAATCAAATTGGAAGCGAGAGAATGCAGATTTGTTTATCTCAATTCTAATTTCTGTTCTTATCTATTTGTATCTTTTTAATGCTTAATCAATTGTGGATGATGGATTCTAGTTTAAGTATGAATTAAACTCTATTTTGAGATTACTATGGATCTTATTGTGTAGTTTACTTTGATATGCTTCTTTGTTAGTCTTATTAGCTATATTTGGATTGTCTATTATGATTTGTTTTTAATTGCTTAATTGCCTAGCTAACAATTATCGTGATAATCTATATGAACTCGAGAGATGAAGTATGGATTTAGATCTAATCATGTTAGCATGTGTTTGTGATTTCTGCATAAATGGAATTCATGATTCGTGTTTAGGATAGAGATATACCTTTAGGCCATATGTAGTCTAATAAGAACTTGAACTTAAACCCTTTTTAATTATAATTCACATAGAGATATAGCGGGTTAGTTAATTAGGGTGTTCAAATTGATTCTATCATCTGTGGATTTAATTTGATATGAGTATGGTGCATTGAGAGATGACCATATTTTACTTTCGTGTTCTTGATTAACAATCCAGTATAAATAATTTGACTTAACAGGAAGTGTGTTGATTTAAATGAAACAATAAGTGAAGTTGTAATCTCAAGTCTTCAATATCTTGTTTCATTCTAGGAATAGTTAGTAATAGTTTATTTAATTATTTTAAATTAAATTATTAAATCATTTGTTTAAATAAGATTAAATTGATCATAGATTAGTAATTGGTGATTTTTATTAAACAATTCCTCGTGGGAACGATACTCTACTTTTACTTTATTACTTGTTGACCACGTATACTTGCGTGTTGTGCGTAATTAGATTTTATCCAACAGGCTTGAACTTAAAATCAATATAATTACAATTTCACATAGACATATAGTGATGTTGGTTATATTGATGATTACATAGAGTCTATCATATGTGGATGCTGTGTAAGTAGGTCTTAGTGCATTGAAAAATGGCTAATACTGTTTTAGTGCTCTTGGCTACTTTCCTGTGATATGTGAATAAGTCATGCATGATAGTGGCGATTGAATGAAGTATTAAATGAAGTTAGAATCCCATTAATTCCAATTTCATTTATTCTATCGTTATTATTGTTTTAGTTGGTATATGTAATTTAAGAACAAACCAAGTTTAATCAATAGTGTGAGCATATAAATATAGTGATTTAATTAATGAATAATAGTTTAAGTTAAACAACTTTCTCTCGTAGGATCGATACTTTACTTGCTCAGACACTTGTCGACGCATGTATGCTTGCATGAGTTAGAGCTCTTTTGTTAGTTGTAAAAAAGAGGCAAATAATATGCGTAATCGCATGCATGATGAAGGATGTTCCAATGTAATAATAAAGAATGGAATAACAACAGAATTCACGTGCATGCGATAGATCGCATGCAAAAGTTATTCCAATGAGAATAATAAAGAATAGAATAATAGAAGAATTTCACCATGTATGCGGTATTGACATATACAAAGTTATTCCAACATAATAATAAAGAAAGGAATAATGAAGCTCTCTTCATGAATACGAAAGAATAATACCCCTTACGAGTACAACAAATAATATCCCTTACCTTAAAAAGAAAAGTATTCTGACTGGTAGAGCGAGGATATTCTTGAAGAAAACTTGTACTAATTTCTACGCTCAAAGCTTTCTTAAACTCTAAAGAAATACGCTCAAGATTATAGAAGGAGAACTCTCTGAACTTCTGGTGTGATTTTCAATTCTAACTAAGCATCCTATTTATAGGAGAATGGAAAGGATATTATGCTGCACTATGCAATAAAATATAATATATTCTATTTATAATCAAATAAAACAAAATTTTATAAAAAGTATTCTATTTTATATAAAAAATTTTACTACGCAAACACTATACAGTGCACTATGCAAAACACTATGCATAATAAAATATAATATATTCTATTTAAAATCTAATAAAATAAATAACTTTATAAAAGTATTACATTTTATATAAAAGATTTTACTACGCAGCACTATGCAAATACTATGCATAATAAAATATAATATATTCTATTTAAAATCTAATAAAACAAATAAGTTTATAAAAGTATTCTGTTTTATATAAAAAGTTTTATGTTTTATTACATTTATAATAATAATAAAATAAATTTTATCATCATTATTATAATTCACAATATTAATCGACTGTGTCGCTCCGAGAAAGAGGGGCTTTCAATAAGGATTTCTCCCTATCGACGTTAAATTAGGTGACCAAACCTCTCCTCGATGTAACTTACAGACATTGTTAATATTAATAATATTAATAACTTTGTTATCTCAATTATTGATTTAATAATATATAAAATATTGACAATAATTTAATCAAATAACGTGATATACTATGCAAAGAATTACTATAGCAATAATTGAACAAAATTGAGTGACTTCTCACGTAAGCATCAATAATCAATACTGGTGCAGCTACTATGCAACCACGCCAGACATCGTATTTTTTAACACCGTGTTTCAATAGTTAATGGTAAAACTTCCAAGTTATTTTCATAAAGTATTTTGTCATTTTTTAATCCGGACAATAATTTAGATTTGTAGGGTCCACTAATGATTGTGTCGTTGTATTTAATATTCCCTCGTTACAACGATAATATTCCCCACCAATCGAATATTATATAACAACTCACAGATTTCTTTACAAAATTTATAAATATTACCCACAACTATAACATTATATCAAATTCATTCCATAATATTCAAAAATAATATTTATAGAAAATTCATCTTTATTCATAAAAGTTGGGGTCTTACATATCATGTAGAAGCTTATAAACCTTCGCCATAAGTTTAAATTTTTATATATATATATATATATATATATATATATATATATATATATATATATATTATATTTCGTTAATTTAAGTTATATCATGTTAATTTTAAGTTATATATATTATATGTTAATAAACTTTTGGCCATGAAACTTATAAACGAAATTAGTAAATTAAATTGAAGTTATGTATATTAATTTGAATTAATTAATTTTATTGACATAGTTATAAAAGTTATTAATAATAAATTTAATAGTATTATGTTATTAATGATTTGATTGTAATAAAAATCTTATTAAATTATTTAGATTGAACGGAGAGAGTCTAAACGAGTTTTTGGAATATACTTTGGGTATTACATTGCTTAATCCAGATACGGATTTCGTACTCTTTCAGCGAGACTCTTGTGTTTTTGATTTGTTCGTTTCGTTATTCGTTTTAAAATTTAGTATTGTCTCTCATAATTATTCCTTGTCAATTTATTGTGATAGTTTTGTTTTGGCGTTGTATTATAACTCATATTTGTACTCTTTAGACTAGTGTATCATGTCTAAATTTTATTTTGATATTTGTAGTGATGTACATGTTAATATATATTTTGGAGACTTTGTGTTTTTTATTCAGTTCAATTTAACATGTACATATTAGAACCCTTTGTGTTAATATTATGTTGCATGTGTTGTGACATGATATTTTTGTTAAAATACCGTAGAATATACCTGAGTTATAACCACCTATGGGGATACCACATGCATGTCCTCTTGGCACCGAGGCATGACACCTTTCGTGGCGGTGTGATCAATCCACGTCGTCTCCATTTTGTGCTCCGGTGGGAGCTGACCATTTGGTGTTTTGTTGTGGGAGGCGTATGGGTCGTCCCTAATTTTTCTGTTATGTTCTGTTCTGGATATTGGTGATGTTTGTGCCAAACACTCCTTCCGATTTTGTATGCATTTGGATTGCGCAGTTCGATGTGTGATTGCCTGTGTGGCATTATCTTGATTTCATGTGTGGCATTATTTGACTTGCCTGTGTGGCAAGATATATTACTATTTGTTTTGAGCTCTGTATGAAATAACACCCATCCATTTGATTCAGCCTATCATTTCGTTGTGTTAGTTTTGTTTGTACAGTTCAATTCATTTAAATGTGTTAGTTATTTCGTTTCATCATTCTTTTATTCTATATCCGTACTGGGCATTTGGCTCATTCTGTATTTTTCTTCCGACGGGTAATCAGGGGGATCAAGGGCAAGTGTGACGAGAGCTTCCTTTTATCCAAATGGTTTAAATATTTTGTTTAGGTTGTGATCTAATAGTTTATTGGAGTTGTAATAAATAATTTAGATTATGGTTTTAGCCAGTTTAATATTTAGTATGGTTTGATTGGTAGTATTTATCAGATTTTTGGAATATTCTTTTGTGGCTTGCCTTGTTATAATTTCATCAGTTCGGTTGTGTTTTGAGTAACCTCTCTTTCTATTTCGGAAAGGGGGTGCTACAATTATGACCAGGAATTGTGTATTGGTATATTCATGACCTTTGATGTTACAGATAAAGGTTTGTGGTGAAAGTCATCTTTGGCCCGTAGTGCATAGATGGACAAGTGTTTGGCATGATCATGACCACTGGTGATACAAACGAATATCCTTGCCCCGTAGTGCATGGATAATTCGTTGATTTGAAATATTTATTGATTGGTGTTACAGGGATAAAATATTGATGATGGACTTTTAAATCATAGAAGATAGTAGACATCATGTTCTATTTGACTCTTCTAATGGATTGTTATTTCCGCTGCAGTTGTTGATCTAAAACTTGTTTTCTATTGTATTCTATCAGATTTTTCCCTGTTGAGGACTAAGGATAATTTGTTCTACATTATCTTAGTTATAATATTCTTTACTAGGCTAGTTGAGCTCACCCTTTTCCCTTTTGGTTCCATTGTTCTTCTCAGGAGGCGAGAATGTAGCTGAAACTAGTCAGAGAGTGAAGTAATGGTTCAGATGGTTATTATAGTAGTCCTCACTATGTTGTAAAATAGTATGACAATAATTGTAATAAAAACTTTATTTGAGTTTGGATATTGTCTACAAGACAATATTTGTATTCAAACTCACAGCTTATGTGTTGTCATATTTTGCACGACAATTGTATTAATGAAGTTTGTATTTGGATTCAGAATGGGTCGTGTGGACTTATTTTAGGGGCGTCACAACATGTTTCAAGTAAGTTATTGTATAAACAAAATAATTGACATGCATTATTCTTAATGAGAAAAATCAGAAATTGCTTTTGTTAGGAGTAGTTATTATAAATTGATTATGATAATACTCCTTCCGTTTTAAATTATACAATTATTGATTTTCTAAAAAGTAATTTTTAAAATTTGACACGATTCATTTAAGTTTTAAAAATAATAAAACTTATAACTACTAGTATTTTTCAGCTAATTTATTATATTCATAATTATATTGACATCGACTAAATAAATTTATGTCAATTTTGAGTTTAAAAATATTTAAAATTGATTTTTAAAAAATTAATTTTATAATTTAAAACAAAGGTAGCACAATGTATCAAATATATGGTCTATGAAATATAAAGGTAAATAAGAGCATTCACAACAATTTTTCCAATAAATTTTTTATCCCCAATTTTGAAGAATACATCAACAAATCATTATCCAACAGTTTCCTTATACTTATTTAACTCTTTATTTTAATCTTTATATTAGATTTTACTCCTCAGAGTGAGAATCAAAAGACCGTTCTCTATGTATGCAAAATAATATTTTATACCCTCATTTAAGTGGACACGTAAGCTTAGACACCCCCTCTCCCCCTCCCACAGAAGTTGCGAACACTCACCCCCATTTCTTTGTCTCCCTCTTTCCTCCCTCTCCTCACACACTCTCCCTCTATATATAAAAATCCATGGATCCAGTCAATACTTCGGGCAATACTCCACTTGTAACAATGGATTCAGAGATCCATGACCTCAGGGACGGAGCTATGTTGATATTGCAGGGGGCCATGGCCCCCTCCAAGATTTAAATTTTTGTTAAGTACTAATGCCCCATCTACAATTGTGAAAATAAATTTTTTAGAAGTACCAAGGCCCAGTTATAATTTTTAAGACTTAAAAGTACTAAGGCCCACATTTGATCCAAGTGATCCCAATTCATTTCATTTTCATTATGCCATTTCTCGCCTTAAGTACAATTTACAATTTCACCGACTTGCCTTTTCATTTCATCCCAATTCATAGGTTCATCCATTTTAGTTCTCATGCTTTTGCCTTTTTTGCCCCAACATTTTCTTCCGCGCCATTTCTGGATTCGCCAAGGCCCTATCCGTCCACGATTTCTTTGTCAAGGTAATGAAGGTATTATTTCTTTTCAACCCTTTTTTTCTCTCTCCGCCATTTTCGTATGATTTTGATCATGTAGATGTATAAACACACATGTATTAATGTATATAATTTCATCGCTTATATACTTTTTATGGGAAATGGGAATGTCAAATGTGTTTTTTTAGATTCTTTGTGTGTTAGTTAGGTTTATTTTTTGGGAATATTGCTGGTTATTTTTTTGATTTCTTGGTTTATCTTACTAAGTTACTCCCTCTGCTCCAAAAAAAGGGTCTTATTTAGTTATTTCATTTTTCTTCCTAGTCAATTTGTGAATTCCTAAAATTCAAAATTGATGTGAATATATTTTTTTGAATTTTTTGTTTTTTATTTTAGAGTAATGGGAAAAACACATACTATTGAGTCATTTTTCAAGAGAAAGCAATCAAATCATGTTGACACATCTTTGCTTACCCCTGAGCCTAATGTTCAAACATTTGATTGCCCCCCCCCCCCCAAAAAAAAAAAAAAAGTAAATCTCGGCTCCTCCCCTCGCATGACCTCATTGAGAAGGAGAAATGCGACCAAAGGTCTTGAACATCCAAATTTTATAACGCCGTAAAAACTTCACCTATTTCGTCGTTATCGAGGCCCTCGGCAGCCCCCTGACCAACAATACTTCGAGGGCTTGCCCGAAAATCGATACTACAGTGGCAACGAATTCATCGACGAGATCGAAAACCTCTGCCGCTCTCGCGTCCTCCAAGCCTATCGTCTTGAACCCATCTAATGGGGTGCCAATGTCCAACCTTACTCCGGAAGCCCGATCAATTTCGCCGCCTAAACTGCCATGCTCAACCCACATGACCAAATAATTGGTCTTGGTTTGCCTTCTGGTGGGCATTTGACTCATGGGTATTATACCTTTGGTGGGAAGATGATTTCGGTTACTTCAATTTATTTCGAGAGTTTGCCTTACAAGGTCAAAACATACTTTGACGGTTGAAATCTTTAAATTTTAACTTTTAAATTTTATTATTTAAGGAGTCAATATAAGGAACATGTTGGGTACATAGTAAAAAAATTGAATCCCTATCCTGCATAATGACATAAATAGCATCTGCAGAGTATGGATAGAGATAAGAAAAAAAATTTAATATTTCTACATGACTTTTTGATATTTCCACATGAAAAGTATCTCTATAGATGTATAGCGACAATAAAACCGTCCCTATAGGAACTGTAGGGACGATCTTCATGTGAAAATATTAAAAAATCATTTAAAAATATCAGTTTCCATAAGAAAATTATTGTAAATGCTCTAACAATTGTATCACGTACAAACTTTAAATGACATCAATGTTGCGTACCTTTAGGAGGTATTTGTTACAAATCATGATAGATACCCACCTAAACATAGATTACTTGGTATTTGATTGTTGTTAATAGAAAAGGATCATATTATGTCATTTTTGGTAGAAAATATGTGATTATTGATAATTGTTAGTATGAGTGTTTGATACGAATAAGATATATTTTTTTCTAATATTGATTTTTACTAAAATATCATTGTTTTAATTTTAGTTGAATGATTCACTTATATGGTTATTGTCAAATGTAACTCTACTATCAAACTAATTAATTCAATATTACATAGTAAATCGTATTAAAAATTTTAATATGTTTATAAACTAACAATTCGTGATTTATTCAATTATTAAGCATAAAATTTTCAAGTATGTCATTAATAATACATTAAACTTATAATAATAAATAACAAACAACACCACATACTTTGTATGAAAAAAATAAGTTATCTTAGTTAAACCAATCGTGTCCACAAACAAAAAACATAAAAACTAAAAACTAAATATAAATTATGTGACTAATAAAGATATTTATGATCCAATTATTAAATATGGAGGATTTTTTTTGTCTAAATAAAAATTTAAGATGACTACTATGTTACTAACTATTTTTTGATCAACTGAGGTATCTGATTACTGAAAATGTAAGATTATCAGTGTAATAAACACGATTTATAAATACAATTAATCACACTATCGAATATTTAAGATGATCATTTCGATAACATACAAACACTCCCTTAAGCATTGATTATACAAGTTAGAAAACTCTACCAAACACTTCCATCTATCTATCAATATTTATACTAAGATTAAAAACACAATTTGATTCGTCCTCGGTTTTATCAAATTAATAACAAAAACTAGTAATATAATTTTATATTAAAATAATTAAATTGATAATATTACTTTTAAATATGTAATACTTTAATAACTTATTGTAAGAAATTGAAAACAAATAGATTGATTAATTGCATTGGTTCAATTTTAGGTATTATATGAATAATTGCAATAATTAGCGAGTTCTTCTAGGGGGAAATTTTTTGTTGACATTGTTAGTGATATTTTTTTAATTTTTTTTTTTTTGTAGTACCTCTCAAAAAATATATAGTATTTATTCCAACTGAAATTTTTATAAAAAATAATGTTTTAGGTATAATTTGGATACAGGGAAGAAACAGGGTTGTACAGACTCGTAGAGACCATGTTTCTTGTATGTATCCAAATTACACCTAAAACATTATTTTTTATAAAAATTTCAATTAAAATAAATACTATACAATTTTTTTAGAGGTACTACAAAAAAAACCAAAAAAAAAAAAAAAAATATCACTAACAATTTCAACAAAAAATATCCCCCAGAATTAGTCATAATTAGCTTCAATTGGTGCATCTCTTCACACAAGTGACTAGTCCAATCAATGAAATGTTTTTGCTAAAAGACGGTGTCACTTCAAAAATGCATTGAATATTTTAATGATTATTTATTTATGATATAGTCAATCTACCATACTATTGTCATTTAAGATATTTTTTGAGAAAAAAAAAATTTAAAACTCCTAACATCACCCCCTCTATCAATTTCAAATTCATACTTTCAAATTCAAGTATGAGTTTATTTTCTTATCTAATCTCCTATATTTTCTTACTCTTGTACTGAGAGATCAAAATGTCGATGATAATTCTTCATTGATTCAAAGCGACGTTACATACACATTTGGTGCAATTGTTCAAATCACACATATCCTTTTGCTTCGTCGTGGGGGCAAATATTTTTTTTAAAGATACCGATCACAAGCCTCAACCTATTAGTGAAATTCGATTTTCTTGCCATTTTTATAAATCTACACCAACACTCCATCTATTCCACAATAGGAGTCCTGTTTCTAAATTTTTGATTTCTAAAATTACTCATTTTCTTTTGATTATAATATAAATTGACACAATATTCTCAAGTTATTATCACAATTTCATTATTACTACAAAACTAAATGCTCTAACCGCCCGGGTCAAATCCAAGTTTGTAACAAATCTTCTGTCAAATCTCAAATCCAATTCGAATCAAATCCCTCAAAGCAAGGCTTTAAAACACTAGCCCAATAGTATCTTTTTAGGTCATCTTAGCCCACCACACTCATTCAAAATGTCATGGTTGAAGATACTATTGTTAGTAACTTATTTCCTTATCTACAGACAATTTTTTCTCATATCTTTCGATATGAGATTGGAGTGTTACAAAAAACGTATCATTAAAGTTTGTAAATTATGTAAATAAGACTTCTTTTGAATTGGAGAGTATCAGTAACAGAGTTCATATAAACCAAACATGAAGCTGAAGGGATCAAAAGTCAAGAAATGCGTTCGGTAGTAATTCATTGCACCAACTGCAGAAAATATTAGCAAGACTCCTATGTAGCTAGTTTCGATCAACCCCAAAAAAAAAAAAAAAAAAAACCACCAAACACAACCACCAAAGGGGAGGAGGCAACTAATGGCTTCTGGTGAAAGATGTCTACTGAGTAATTTATTTCAAAGTAGATGTAATTGTCATCATACCTTGGGGATCACTATCTCCAATCTTCCACATAGCTAGCAAGAATAATCAACATATATACAAATAAGGACAACAAAAACCAAGAAAATATCAGGCGCATCATAAATGACAAATCCCATGTGTAATTACTGTTTGGATGACATATTTCTCCATAGGAACATATGGATAATAGTGTTCAAATGTATCGATATTCTAGAGATGCAAATAAATATAGTGCTTCGAATGGATGGAAGCAAATATTACATAGGTCAGAAAATTTGGTCCTAACAAAATGCTAAAGTCAAGCCACCATGGACAATGAGAAAGAAACTTAAAGCTTGCGTAGATTTTCAGCAAGAAAAGAGTAAAAAGAGAATGAATGCTTACTAAAGAGCCTTGATATTTCCAGCAAGTTAATTCTTTGTGCAGTCACCTTCATATCCCATTGCTCGGAACCTCCCCCTCAATGGTCTCTTTGGAAGATAAAAGTGTAATAGAGCTTCTTATTTGCTCCACCTGCAATCCATAGAATAATAAAATTATAAAAAGAACAGACAAAAATTTATGCAAGTGTTAATATGTTCGTATAAAGGGGATATTCAGTACAAAGGGCAAGCAAAGTGAATATTCAATCATGATGTCTCTATTACGCAAATTAAGGTTGTTGATATTGCTAGAGCAAAAATGTTGTCCCACCATTATTCTTATTTGTGGGCGTGTCTAGTGAAGTACACGCGTGCACGCGCACGTTGAATTATGAACTCTTTATTTAGTGTATTTTTGAAATGGACCAAAATATAACGAAGTAAACCTTTAGTGAGATAAACTTCTTTGGGTGTTTCCAAGCACGAGTATAAAGGCAATTTGTTCAATCAACTGCGTCATAACATATAGTCATATGTAAGATTACATGTTATTTAGTTGAAGGTTTTGACCAAATACCAATAAATAAAACATTACTTAGGATTATCTTTAAAGTTGTGTTTTCAAACATTACTTCTATCCATGTTTTGATTATGTTTACTTGCTTTCCAATGTTCTAAAAGGCGGGAGGCGGGAGGCGGGAGGCGGGAGGCGGGAGGCGGGAGGCGGGGAGGCCTAGCTCCTACGGGGCCTATGCGAGATTTTTTATTTTAAGCCAATTTTAATATTTTATCTTACATTTATCCAAACAAAACAATAATATAAAACAAACAATCTATAATAAAGATAATAAATGCATGCTTAAAGTTCAAACACATATCCATATTGCTAATATCAAAGTTCAAACATATTTTTAACGTATTAGTTTTATTCATAAACAAGATTGTTATTAAATAATAAATTTAAAATTTCAAGAATTTAATTCAATATTAAAACTTAAGAAACTAAACATAAATTTAAGAATTATATTGAATTAAACTAAATATTACAAATGTATCATCATTTATATAATTTGAAGTTGGTACAAGTTCAAAAAATTACAACTATAATAAAATTATCCATTTTGACTTGATATTGTTCACTTCTTGTTGTGATTTAATATGCTACAACCTGTATTATGAATATTGTAAATCATTAAAAAAATAAATATATCAATATATGGTTTGGGTAATTATTAAAATAAATAAAAACCTCACCGCCTAGACCCCGCCTAATTTCATGGAAGAATTTTTTTGCCGCCTTGGGCCTAGGTGAGGCGCCAAGGGAGGGTCTAGTGCCTAGGCGAGGCGCTAAGGGGTGCCTAGCGCCTAGGCGTGGCGCCAAGAGGGGCCTAGGCAGGGATTTTTAAAACATTGTTGCTTCCCCTCGAGTTGAAAAGGAACTACTGTTGAACAACGGAACTAAACTTCATTACCACTCCACCACAAAACTATACCTTCACTTGTCATTGTGAATTGTGATACATATCAACAAGACAACCAGCAGTTTCACATGCCCTGTAACATTGTCATTTGTCAAAATCTATGGAAACTGTGATACTTAGGCCACGCCATTACTACTCGGTAACATAGCTTTAATCAATAAGCATTACTCCCTCCGTTCCAAGATATAGGATCCATTGCTTTTGTATTTTACAAAGGCACGTGACCTTGTATTTTGGTATATTTATTTCTGTAAATAATATACGACATAATTGCCCGTAACTACTTAAGTTTAACGGAAAAAATAAGGTTTAACCCATTGTAGTTGACACAACAAGGTCTGAGAGCATGCTAGGCACATGAATGTGAGGAAAAAAAACCGAAAAATTGGAGTTCAATGAATCTGTGGAAGTTGAACAATTGAAGAACTCAATGAAGAATATAGAGTTCTTTTGATTCATGAAATTGGAGAGCCATTGAAGCTGATTTCGTGGAAAAAATTAGGACTATTCCTGGGTTTACTCTCCTCGTTGTATTACAAACTTGAGGGAAATTGATAAATGATAATATCCTTCTTCTCCCTTCTTTTGGGATTCAGAGCTTGGGATCGAGGCTGGAATAGATGATTGGATGTGTCAGAAACTTCCTCAACAAATTCGCAGTCAAATTTTTTTGGCCGAATTCACCAAGATAAGGTTGTTTATAAACCCCTGCACAAACCTAATGAAAGTTTTATTTGTTGTTACAACAATTGCTATATCTTAGTTTTAATCATTCATTGAACTTCTCTCTATACTCTCCCTGTAATGGTGGGTTTCAATGTGTCTTCAAATTCTGCGGGTTAGTTTCATGGGAAAGAGTATCACTGTTGAATTTGTGATGGAGTCTTCTAATTTTGAGGAGTTTGTGTTGAAAAATTTGAATCTTCATATTGTTGCTAAGTTATGAATCTTTTTTGTCAGAGAGTTTGCATTCCATGTTTTTGTTGGAGAACCACAAGGGAGGAAGAAGGTTCGAAACTGGCTTCTTCATTTCTATGGTGTTTGTGGCAGATGTATTGATGCAAATATGGTGTTTGATGACATGCTTATGAGAGATGTAATCTCCGGTACTGGTTTGCATATAGAGACTAATACGGTCAATCAGATTCTTTCCCATCATTCCGGTGATGGGACTGATGATAAGGAGAAGATGAACAATATATTTGTATACTTAGAGAGAATGAAAAAGAGAAAACGGAATATATATATATATATATATATATATATATATATATATATATATATAAAATCCAAGTCACTTTGTTTCTCTCTTTTTTTGGCCACTTCATTACCTTGTGGATTCTTATTTTTTCCTTTAGCTGCTGCATGGATAATAAATCAACGGACATCCAATCTATTTAATAGAATGTCACAATTACATAATTTTAATTAGTTTAATCGGGAAATTGCATTTTTTTTAAGTACAGTTGGCTATTGCACAAAATGTGCCAACTACAATGGATTTAACCTTATTTTTGCCTAAGTTTAACTGTTGGTTATTCTATTAACACAATTAACAGTAGGCAAGTAAACTAAGTCATAAAAAATAAAATTTAAGTAAGCCAAGTCATACCTCTCTGCACTTTTCTTGGTGTACTACCAAAAGCTCATTATATTTTATTTGCAAATCCGACATTTCGGCTTGTAACTTTTCATAATCAGATACACTTGGACCTCCTATTTTTTGTTGGATGAACCTATCAATCCAAGAAATAGAGTTGCTTCTCATGACCACAAAAACAACTGTATTTAGAATCTTTATAATGAATATATCAATAACGTAAATCCCAAAAGAAGAACAATATAAGAATGAGAGCGCATTAGAAATGCTATGATCCATAATTTACATGTTATGTGTGTGAACAACTACCATAGACAATCTTAGTGAGTAATGTCAAACACATCCTGGGCTAATCTTCTAGTTATGTTCTCTAAATAGATCACAACCCAAACCAATTGCGTGTTGTTTTACTTGTAATATATGGAGTACCCTTGGAAAAATGGGGGTAGACAAAAAAGTTTAATTCTACAACTACCAAACAAACATTACGTGATGAACTGATAATCTGGGGTATACTTCAAAACATGGAGATCATGTTTAAGAATTAAAAGAACTCACTCAATAGCCGAGGAAGGTTTGTCATTTTGCTCGTATAGTGCCACAAGAACTACACTTGAACAGAAAGAAAAAAAAACACATAATAAAATAAGAGAAAAAGTAAACAAATCTTAATAAAATAAAAGGACCCTTATTAAATTGTAATTTTGACAAAAGAAAAATTTAAGACTTAAAACTGAGGAAACCTTTGGTCAAAGCATCAAGAACTCCAGTAGACTCCAAGTACTTACTAAAAGCTTCCTTCTTTGCTTCTTTCTCCTGTGAAAAACATAAAAATAGACGAGAATCAGACTTGGCATACACATACAGGTCCAAGAGCCAAAGTGACTGCATAACTACAATATCAGCTAGCTCCTTTTGCCAATAAGATCATATGAAAACATGAATGAAAAGAAGTGCTAGCAACTTCCCTGAGATGATGAAGCAACAGAGATTTAATCATTGTAAGCTCAAAAAACTAAAAATCATATAAGAAATCTAACATTATTGAATATTGGCTAAAAGTAGACCCTTTGGCTTTGAATAGAGACACTTGTGTTCTTAAGAAGTTCTAGAGATTTCCTTCCATGCCCTTCCAAGGAAAAAAAGGTGAAGCCATATATAATTCTTATCACTACCCTAGTTCCCTGTTTTAAACTACCAACCATTCAAGAAAGGACAAGAAAGAAAATTGAAATGATTTCAAAATCACTAGCTATAAACAAAGAAGGAAACAAAGATAATGTTAGATTTACTATAATAGTTTAATTTATTCAATTTTTTGGTAAGTTATCATGATATTTTCTTTTGGCACCATAACTGAATTTTATATAAATGCTCTTCTATTGTGTTTTTTCTTTTGTTTGTATAAATTTATTATAGAAGTAATCTTCTCATTGTGAAATGGAGAGAAAATGGAGGATCAACGAGGAATCTGTCAAGTAACTTAATAAGAGCCAAAAGCCAAATAAAATACTTATGACAACCATCAATAAGAAGCTAAACCTACCAAAATCATGTACAGAATTTCTTTAAAGCACCAGTAATCTATTTGTAAAATTCCCAAAGTTTATCATTGTCCTCTTGTTCAAAAATATTACACAGATAATGACAAATACCACATGTAAGGACACAAACAAATACTAGTATAGCGGGCCAAGCAGTAATTTAACATCGTTGCTAGTCAAAATTTGGAAACAAGAACATAAGAAAGAGACTAAACTTTTGCTCAATGATACAAAATTTCAAACAAATAAAACAGAAAAATAAATTCAGAGACAAAACAATTTAAATAAGAAATTGTACAATTTTAAATGACTGTAGAATCTTGGTTACAAAATGAAGGTTTATCACGAGCTAATAGACTTAATTAAATCAAAGTCTACCCAGAAAGACATAAGAGAGTTTGTACGAACTAACCATCTCTTCTAGTATCTGCAAACTCAATTCACCTTGGCTCCAAAGAAATTGAATTTATAAACTTTCTCTTTAGTTTGACAGAAACTGAATTGCTCTGAACAGTAATGTTAATGGTAGTTTGCTTTCAGCTTAAGAAGTATGCAAGATCAGGAGTGAAAAAGGAGAAATGACAAACTAAACCTTTATACTATCAACGGCACGCAAGAATAGTTAGAAAGGCTCTTTTGATCGTGATACCACCTTCTATTCCTACAGGCACATAAATTATTCCTTTTAGATCAAGAAAGTGAAATCTGTACAAGCACAATTAATTATATGAACTTAACCAAAAAGAAAAACAGAGGAAGGAAAGAACAGATTGACATGCCAAATGAAGAATTATGAATTATAAGTAATAGTATTCTCTATTACTTACTCCCTCCATTCCAAAATTAGAGATACATTTTTAAAACAATGATTCTTAAAAAAAATTATGTTTCCAAATTTATTCTTAGTATTAGCTAATAATTTAGTAGTAGTGGTAGTGTGATGCTAGAAATGATAGTAAAAATTGATGACATCTTAGGAATATCATGCCACCTTATATTCCTAAAGTATCTCTAATTTTGGAATTGATCAAAAAAGAAAATATATCTCTAACTTTGGAATGGATGGAGTATATAAGTTGATAACTAAATGAAAAGCAAATATAAGGATACATTAAATAACCTTTGCGGAATATATAATACTCCTTCTGTTCCAAAATTTAAGATCAATTTAAGATATTTTCAAATTCAAAATTGATGTAGTTCATTTATCTTTTGAAAAAAACAAATCTTATAATTAATAATACTATTTAAATAGTTTACAAATCTTATAATTATATTGTTTAAAACAAAATTAATTCATATCAATTTTGAACTAGAAAATATCTCAAAATGACTTCTTATAATTTGGAACAGATGGAGTTGTTAGGGATTCTAGAGGATTCCAAGAGCATGATTGTAAGAGCATGATTTAGGAATAATATGTAGTGATTTTAGGAATAATATGTGGAGTGATATGTGCTATTCATTGATTTACTTTCCTTATATAGCATGAGTCTTTGTCTATAAAAGGCTCAGCTCTTATTTGTACTTCCACTTTACATGGTATCAAAGCCATGATTTTTTAAGTTCTTTCTCCAAGTCTCTTTTTAATTCTTCATCCTCTTTCTTCCTTTCAATTTTTTTCCTTCAACAAAAAAAAAACATTTTCATCGTGAACAGTGACGTTACTGTTCATCATGAACAGTGACGTTACTGTTCATCATGAACAGTGACGGTTTTTCAGTGATTTAATAGTAGCCTTTTGATGTTTCTTTGCCTCGTGGGATTTACTTTGTGATTATATGAGGTGCTCGACGCACTAGTATATATTTGTTTGGGTTAGGTGCATGTGGTTACTGTTTAGTTGTGAACTTGTGATCCTTTGTCGTAGTTTGTTACTTAGGAATATTTAATACAAGATATTCCAAGCACGATGTCAACAACACCCGAGCCTACCGTGAGCCAGAATTCTGGTACATCTTCATCTGACTCTCGACCGTCAACAACTGTTACAGAAGTACTATCTTCATCTACTCGTCTTACTAATAGGAAATTGAAAGGCGTTACCAATTATTCGCAGTGGAAGAAGATTGTGAGGTTGGCCCTTATTAGCAGAGAATAGGGCGATCACTTAACGACAGTAAATGTTTCCGATGAGGCATGGAAGACAGTCGATGTCAGGATTCTCTATCAGATGCTTAATTCCATGGACAGTCAGATTGTTGATTTAGTTACTTATATTGATACCGTTAAAGAATTGTGTGAGTACCTGGCGATGATGTACTCGAGACAAAATAATCTTGCTCGTATCTATGAGGTCTTTCAGGACTCTTATAAGATTCGTCGAGATGGACGCCAATTTAGACAATTTTTTGCTGGTTTTAAGAATATGTATGAGGAATTCAATTCATTACTCCCTCGGTTTCCTAAGTGCTCTTGGATCAGAATTTGAAACTGTTCACTCCCAGATTCTTAGCAGCCCGATGGTAGTCGTAGTGGCCCTGCAAATGCTCGTGGCTGTAGATTTGAGGATATGGAGGACGAGGTTAAGGTGGTTTTGGAGGCAGAGGAATTAGTAGGAGTTAGAGTTCAGACAACAATGGAGGGACAAGACTAGTCAAAGTTTGTTATCATTGTGGAGAGCCCGGTCATGTTCAACGCTTTTGTAGACATCTTCATAATCGAGGACAAACAAGATTTGCAAATGTGGTTGCTGGTTTGGAAAGTGGAGGACAATCTTTTGTTCATACATCATCCGAGGAAAAGACGGTGATTATGACCCCAGCAGAGTATGATGCCTACATGCAGTATCAGGTTTCTCAACAGCCATCCTCTACTTCCACCGTTACTTTTGTTCAAACAGGTAATGCTAGTGCTTGCCTCACTACCTCTCATCCTTGGATAATAGATTCAGGGGCATCTAATCACATGACAGGTACATCTAGTACTCTCTCATTTTCAAACTGTTCCCTATTCCCAATGTCACTTTAGCAGATGGTTCCACGGTCACTGTAAAGGGCACTGACACTGCTACTTTAAGCCCGTCTATCTCATTAAACTCTACACTATATATACCTGACTTTCCATTTAATCTTCTTTCTGTGAGCAAATTAACAAAGACTTACAATTGTTCTGTAACCTTTTATCCTAATTCGTGTCTTTCAGGATCTTATGACGAAGAGGATGATTGGTAGAGGTCGTGCATCCGGAGGTTTATATATGTTCGATGATTTAATCCCTCGACCTATTGCTTGTTCTAGTGTCGCCTCACCACTTCAAGTCCACTGTCGATTGGGACATCCTTCCTTAGCAAACTTGAAGAGATTAATGTCTTGTTTCAGTTACTTGTCTAGTTTAGATTGTCATTCTTGCCAATTTGGGAAACACCATCGTGTTTCATATTCTCCTAGAGTCGCTAAAAGGTTTGTGCACCTATTTGATTCAGTTCATTCTGATATTTGGAGTCCTTGCCCAATAGTGTCGCAACTTGGTTTTCGTTATTTTGTAATTTTTGTGGACGATTATTCACGTGTTACTTGGCTTTATTTAATGAAAAATCGCTTTCCAATTGTTTTCTATTTTCTCCAATTTTGTGATTTGAAATACAAACTCGGTTTAAAGATTATTCGTGGTATTACGCAGTGATAATGCTCTTGAGTATTTTGCATCTCCCTTTTCTACTTTCATGACTTAGAGAGGCATTATTCACCAATCCTCGTGTACTGATACACCACAACAAAATGGTGTTGCAGACTGCAAAAACCCACATATATTATGGAGGTTACACGTGCTTTAATGTTTGAAATGTGTGTTCCTAAATCATTTTGGGGAGATGCGGTTTTAACTGCGTGTCATCTTATTAACCACGTGCCTTCATCTGTGTTACATGGGACTATACATTTTTCTTTGTTGTTTCATTCTCATGTTTTATTTTCTTTGCCCCCGAAAGTGTTTGGGTGTGTTTGCTTTGTTTGTGATCAACGTTCTAATAACACAAAGTTAGATCCTAAAGCCATTAAGTGTTTATTTGTTGGCTATTCTCGCTCAAAAAGGATACCGTTGTTATTATCCTGATCTTAAACGATATTTTGTTAGTTCTGATGTGACCGTTTTTTAGTCTACCCCTTTTTCTTCACAGCCTCATTTTGTCTCTGATTTAGATGAAGAGATACCTACTTGCATCATTCGGTCTACAACTCCTCTACCTCTATTTCAACCAGTTCCCGAGATTCGTTATGTATACCGTCGTCGTCCCAAAACAGATATAACGCCTAATGATATTTCGATTTCTTTGTCAACATTTTTGTTCGATGATTTAGATAAAACTATTGCCCTATGAAAAGGTAAACGAAGTTGTACCCAACATCCTCTTTCTGCTTCTCTCCTATTCTGGTGTTTCTTCCAATGTTCTAAAAGGCGGGAGGCGGGCGGTCGGGGGGGACTATTCCTTGGGGGCCTAGGCGGGATTTTTTATTTTAAACCAATTTTAATATTTTATCTTACATTTATCTAAACAAAACAATAATATAAAGCAAAACAATCTACAATAAAGATACTAAAGGCCTTTGCTTAAAATTTAAACACATATCCATATTGCTAATGTCAAAGTTCAAACACAAACATGCAATTGTTCAAAGTTCAAACATATTTTTAACGTATTAGTTTTATTCATAAATAAGATTGCTATTAAATAATAAAATTTCAAAATTCAAAATTTTAATTCAATATTAAAACTTAAAAAACTAAACATAAATTTAAGAATTATACTGAATTAAACTAAATATGTATCATCATTTATATAATTTGAAGTTGGTACAAGTTCAAAAAATTACAACTATAATAAAATTATCCATTTTGACTTGATATTCTTCACTTTCTTATTGTGATTTGATATTGCTACAACATGTATTATAAATATGGTAAATCATTAGAAAAATAAATATATCAAGATCTAGTTTGGGCAGTTATTAAAATAAAAAAACCTCTCCGCCTAAATCTCGCCTAGGCCCCGCCTAATTTTTTGGAGAGATTTTTTTGCCGCGTTAGGGCCTAGCGCCTAGGCAGGAATTTTTAAAACACTGGTTTCTTCTACCCATAATACCTGTGTATCTACTATCTATGCTCATCTTCTTCCTAAAACAGTTAAGGAAGCACTATCTAATTCTGGTTGGAGGACACCTATAGAAGAGGAAATGATGGATTTAGAGAAAAATGGTACTTGGGAGTTGGCGATGCCTACTCCAAATACATCGATTGTTGGTTGTAAGTGGGTTTACACAATGAAGGTAAATCTGATGATTCTCTTGCTCGCCTCAAGGCTCGATTAGTTGCAAAAGGATATGCTCAAGTTCACGGTATTGATTATTCCGAGACTTTTTCTCCTGTTGCTAAAATGACCTCTGTTAGTTTATTAATTTCTCTGGCAACTTCTCATCATTGGCCTTTACATCAGTTGTATGTCAAAAATGTTTTTCTTTATGGTGATTTAAATGAAGTTGTATATATGAAGCAACCACCTGGTTTCGTTGCTCAAGGAGAATCAGGTCAGTTATGTAAACTCAAGAAATCCTTATACGGGCTAAAACAATCTCCACGGGCATGGTTTGGGAAATTTACACAGGTTGTTCTTCAGTTTGGATTACTTCGATATAACAGTGATCACTACATTTTATCGTGAGAGTAGTGCTGGAAGAATTTTGTTGGTCGTGTATGTTGATGATATTGTTATTACCGGTGATGATAAGCAGGGAATAATGAATTTGAAATCTTTTTTTATGCAAAAATTTGAAACCAAAAATTTGGGAAAGTTGAAATATTTTTTGGGTACTGAGGTGGCTCAATCTAGTAAAAGAATTTTCCTATCCCAGAGGAAGTATGTCTTAGACTTGCTGGAGGAAACATGTCTTCTTGGATCAAGGCCTGTTGACACGCCCATAGATTCAAGTCAAAAGTTAACAACAGGGGGAGAGAATGCGCATGTGATAAAGCATTAATCAAGAGTGTTGTGGTGTTGCAACAAATCAATAAAATTCACATATTTATAGATGATCTTGTGTGGCACTTCATGGATCACCAAGTGGCTTGATTAAGGAACAAAGTGAATTAGAGGCTCCTTCAAACAGATGACTAGGAAATACTTTGAATAATAAGAACTATTTATGGACTGAATAGCAAAATCTTGAATTAATTTGGAAATGCAGACATACAAGCTTTCTAGGAGACTAATGTGGGGAGAGGACCATGATAATTCTAATCCCTTATGATCTCAAACAGAAATGAAATCATAAGGTATGCAACTCAACTTGGGAGTACTGCAAGGAAGGAGCAGATGGAGAGGAAATGATGGCAATGCCAAAAGGAATATCTCATTTCCCCCACTACTAAATGAGAAGATATTATTTTAAATCTTAGTTGCATTACCAAAAAAACATGTTGCATTTACTTGATGTGTAATATATATATATATATAGTAGCATCTCCGACAACAAATATCACATAGTAGATTTCATTTATCACAAACATAAATAAAAAAAGGTAAGATGCGGCAATCATGGGCAGATGAATATTACTTCAAGGGTTGTTAAATATGGCCTGTGGCTTTCTTACCTACTGCTCAAACAACCATACTTCAAGTACCTCTCTCAATTTATTCATCTATAGGCTACAATATTCTGTTTACTTGTAGTATTATGTGCTAATCCTCAAAACCAGTTTTCCCACAAATCAACTGCTATTAGGAATTAACTCCCGAGTCCTGTGCCTCTCATTAAAGTCACTAATGTATTTGAAACACAGTCGATTACTGCTGAATTTTTTCTCCATCATTTGAAATTTCATACCTTAAGCACATACTGCCTCAGTCCTAAAAAAGTTAGTATCATTCTTAGCAAAATGCAAAGCAAGTCGGACTCTTTTTCCCAGAAGGAAGGAGTATAATACATCATCCATTCCAAAATATAAGATCGAAAATAAATTTGAAACATTTTCAAACTCAAAATTGATAATTAACAAGAATCATTAAAAATTAAGAAACAATACACGTTATTATATTGACTAAAATTAAATAAATCTATGTCAATTTTCAAAAATGTAAGAGCAACTCCAGCAGGCCGGAGTTGTGAAAATCCTAGACTAGGAAGCAGATTTTGCTCCAGCAGATGGACTATATTTAGTCGAGCCATTTTTCCGGCAACCCAAAAAGACCAAATCAAAGAACGAAAATCTCATGGACTATAATTTTAATATTATTAAATGGGAGAGAGGATGAAGAAAAAGAAGAAGGAGATGAAGGTCTGTGAATAAGGTATGTGAAGAAGGAGATGAAGAAGACGAAGTGGGAAGCGTTGGATCAGAACGCGTAATAAAAAAAATAGCAACGGATAGAAATTGAAAGGGTAATTGGAAAATCTATAAATATATGTACAATAATTCAATATATTTTACATCTTTCTATCAACTACTCCAATATTTAGCAATTGCAAGTATTTTGTTAATAATAATTTATATTTTTATTATATTTAATTTTTGTTTTTTATTGATTATTTTAATCTTTTTATATCATAGTCCACGGGATAGTCCACAGAATAGTTCATTTGCTGGAAGGATTGAAGACTAAAGGACATCTGCTAATATCATATGGACTAAATATAGTCCAACAGATAGTCCATCTGCTCGAAATGCTCTAATGATCTTATATTATGCTCAAGTAAAGGAGGGACTATAACACATCTGAAATTTTGAATTCTGAAGCACACAATCCAAACTTCAAAAAAGAATATATATATATGGAAGGGATTAAGAGATTACCCTTCATCCTACATTCGGTTCGGTCCATCGCTATATGTTATATGTCGCTAAAAGTTAAAGACGAGGGTTCCTGATATAGAGACGGACCGAATCGTCACCGGTAGTGATGTAAAATAAAAGGGTGAGCCCTAGAAATGGACTATATTTATACACAAAATTAGGTCTACAGCATATTAATCTTCATGGATCTATAAAATTCCCAAATTTTAACTAGAACAGAATCAAACAAATAGGTAACATCACATATGTATGAATATTATATATAGTTTGAAGTGTTTAAACACATACCTAACATCGCACTTCTACAAGCTCTTGAACATGTCTGATTTAAGACAGAATTGGAGTTCACTGTTTAATGATGGCTGATTGTACCGGTTTGCCAAAGATATTCAACCGATACTAGTTTCGGTAGTACCTCTTTCCGGATGTGAAATGAAACTCTTGACTTTGTTTGGCTCTTTTTGACCTGTTTATTTATTTAAAGAGTGCTCCGGTGACCATTTTTTTTTTGCTTTGTTTGTGAGTTTTATTTGGAAACAAATTTTTTGAAAAGAAAAACTTTTCTTTCTTATATATTTTCTTTTCCCTTAAAATAAAAATTTATATGCTTAGCAACAAGGGAGTGTGGTTTGTGGGACTTCTGCTAGAGTTCCTGACCTAGTTCAACTTGGATCTGTTAGGCTCTGCTAGGCCGGGCAAAATATGATTATGGGTTGGTTTTGGTTTTTAAAATATGATTATGGTTCCATTTAAGAACTAAAATAATATTAACCATTTTTAATATGAGTTATGTGGGTTGGAACCATATTGTTATGGTTCAAATATAGGTCGACCCATATTTTAAATTTCAAACATACCATTATTATGATCCAATTAAATAAATTATTATTAGATATATCATTTATACATAATCACTAAATATTATTTTTTTGGGAGGGAGTGAGTGAGGTGGGGTGAGTGGTGGGATGGGGTGGGGTGGGGGCGTTTTAGGAGGGGGGGGGTAAGGGTGTATACATAATCACATAATATTATTTTTTAGGGTAGGGTGGGGTGGGGTGGGGTGGGGTGGGGTGGGGGTAAGGGGTGTATACATAATCACATAATATTATTTTTTTTGGGTGGGGTGGGTGGCGGGGTGGTGGGGTGGGGTGGGATGGGGTGGGGTGGGATGGGGGTAATGTAAGACTCAAATTATTAATAAATGAAATTTAATTTTCTATTTATCATTTTGAAATAGTAAGGGTTGATGTGGTTAGTTATGGGTAAAATGCATAAATATTTTAAAATAAGTGGTTATAAAATATTCATCATTGTCGGGAATATTCGTTTGGTCGTGGAATATTCTTGCTTGTCGGGGAATATTAAATACGATATGACGCGATCTTTGTGGGCCCCATAACGGAAAGTGATTGGATGAAGAAAACGACAAGTATAAGATGTTTATAAATAACTTAGCATGAGTTATTCTGATTAATTATCTTGTTGAAATACCCGGTGGGTTAAAACACGATGTCTGGCGTTGTTGCAGACAAGAAGATACGGTATTGCATCAATTATTGATTCTTACGTGAAGGCACTACTCAATAATTATTACGATGATTATTATTCGAAGATTTTATTTTATTGATTCAATAATGCTGCGTTAATATTTTATATTCTTTGTTGTTTCAATAATTGTCATTACACGTATTTTCCATTATCGAAGCAATAATTCATATTATCCTGAATAATATTATTAGAAAACATTATTGGCAATGTCTAGAAAGTTACATCTACAAGGAGAGGTTTGGTCACCTAATTGCTTGTAAGTAGTAAGGAGAAATCCTTATTGGAAAGCCCACTCTTTTACGGGAAGCGCATCGATTATCGAGATTGTGATTTTGTAATATTATTTGTGAATAATTAATTATTGATTTATATGATGAGAAAAATATTCATTTTATGTGGATATAGATGGAGAAAATTTTAAAGTGACAATTGTTGAAAATCGATATTTTATCTTTTACGATAAAATAATATTTTATTATATTATTATAATATAATAATGATGATATTTTACAATGAATATGGGATATATGAGTATATGAGGAGGAAGAGTATTTTTTGTGCATAAAAGTTGTTTTAAAACATGTTAAACATGTACGTGGGCCCATTTCATTTTGATTGAAATTTGATTATAGCTTTATAAAATCGTCTAGTTTATGGATTTCGGTCAATTTTTGTTTGGAATTTGGAAAAAATTTCTTCTGCAAAGTTGTAGAGAATTGAATTTCCTATAAAAAGTCGCAAGATTCGAATTTTCTGATAAAAGAGCTATTTATTATGAATTATTGAAGTTCCGGATTAATTAATTATTAATTGTTGGAAGTTTTAAATATTTATAATTAGAAAAACGTTTGTTTTTGTTTTTGTTGGGTGTGTGGCTGATTTGTTGACCAAAGAAGAGGGTGCGTAGGAATTTAATATATATATATATATATATTAATATTATATTAAATTTTCTGCTTTGGTGTTCTAAGCATTTTCCTATAAATAGGGTGCTTAGGTTAGAATTAAAAATCACACCAGAAACTAAAGATTTCTCTCTCTTTCTCTCTCGATATATTGAGCGTATTTTTATGAGTATTTTAGTACTTTGAGTATTGCTATACGGTGCAAGTTCTTTCAGCACTATATCCAGTCAGAAGTACAATCCTTTTGAGGTAAGGGATATTATTTTTTAAAAAATGATATTATTTCTTCAATATCATTATGCCGAAATATTGAATGGAATTTTTTATCAAATTTAGAATTTTTTCATGTCAAGGTTACTATTCATGGGTTACTATTCATGAGTTACTATTCACGAATTACTATTCACGAGTTACTATTCATGAGTTACTATTCATGAGTTACTATTCATGAGTTACTATTCACGAGTACTATTCACGAAGCATGATGATATTTTTTGTGAAATTTTTATCTTTTGGTGTCGAAGTTACTATTCACGTATCACGATCTTATTCACGATCTGGCCTTTATTCACGAATCGACACTATTCACGGAAAAATTAAATTTTCTTTTCTATGTCCAAGATTATGCATTATAGTTCCTATCTTTGATTAGATCTATGTTTTGGTCTTCATTCTTGAATTTTACTCTACTACAGTTATTTATGAAGTATTTTCGAACTTGAGTTATTTAAAGTATGAATCCTTAATACTTGTTCTTTTGTTTCTTTGGATTCGTTTTCTTTAAAATATTTTTCATCATCCTCGGTCCTAAATGATGATATTCTTGAATATCTTTGGCTTGTAGCAAAAGATGAATGATTTCGATGAATATCTTTGCTTGTAGAGTGCAAAGATGAGCAGTGTTTAGATGAACATGATTAACTGATTAATATCTTTGGCCTGTAGTACAAAGATGAATATTTGATTCCAGATATATATTGATTAATGTTACAGGGATAAAAGATAGACGATGAACTTTTATATTCATATATAAAAGATAGTAGATTTCATTCTCTACTTAACTCTTCTAATGAATTATTATTTCCGCTGCGAATATTGATTTAAAACTTGTTGTCTATTGTATTCTATTAGATTTTTCCCTGTTGAAGACTAACGATAATTTGTTTTGTATTATCTTAGTCATAATGTTCTTTACTGGGCTAGGTTAGCTCACCCTTTTCCTTTTGTTCCATTTTTCTTCTCAGGAGGCGAGAATTTAGCGAGTACTAGTCGAGGTATGGAATGAAGGTTCTAGAAAGTCGTTTTAGTAGTCCTCACCATTTTTGTAAAATAATGTATCAATAATTGTAATGAGGACTTATTTGAGTATGGATATTGTCTAGATGATAATATTTGTATTTAAACTCACAGTTTTTATGTTGTATTAATAAAGTTGTAGTTGTTTCTGTACCATGTATTTTGACGACTCAGAATGGGTGTTGTATACCTATTTTGGGCGCGTCACAGTTGGTATCAGAGCTTAGGGATATGGTCTCTAGCGGAGATCGGGGAATAGTACTAGGAGGGGAGAGACGAGTAATCCTTCGCTAGTGTATCATACCTAAGCTTATTTGTTGGTCAGTTGAAGCATATGGTTAATATGTGATGTGATATGTTAAATTATTTAATTAACCCTTATTTTATGACAGTATTTAAGAATGGCAGCTGAGAATATTAACAGTGGAGTTAATGAGACCATGGAAACACCTTTAATCACCACCCAGGGGAACGTGAAACAGGAAGACAATATTCCTCCTGTAAACAACACCACTGAGCAGACGATGAACGATGGGCTATTTAGGAGTTTTTGCGGTTCATCATGCAAAAAACCAGACGAAGGAGACTAAGTATGCAGAATACTGGTGGAAATGATAGTGAACCTTGTGACATCCTGCACAAGCAGTTTAAAGAGTTGGGACCACTAGAATTTAAGGGAAAGCGGATCCGATCATGGCGGAAACGTGGATCAAGCAAATTACCAAGATATTCGATGTCTTGGGATGCACGGAGGAACATAAGGTTCCATTCGCCACCTTTATGTTCCGTGGCGAGGTAGACTACTGGTGGGAGTCTGTGAAACGGACACAGCCTGTCGCACTCAGCATGTCTTGGGAAACATTTCAAAAACTTTTCAACGAAAAATACTTTCCTGAAAGTATTCGCCATATGAAGGAGGTAGAGTTTATTAGACTAGAACAAAACAACATGACGGTGTCCCAATTCGAGGAGAAGTTCGCAGAGTTATCCAGGTTTGTACCTCATTTGGTAGATAATGAGGAACGAATGACGAGGATGTTTCTGAGAGGTTTAAAACCCGAGATTCGGCAATATCTTATCTCTCATAAATTTTCTTTATATTCAGATGTTGTCAACATGGCTCAATTATTAGAGCGAGATAGCGAAGTACGTTCAACAAGGGACCGCAACTGTGGTCATCCGGTAAGCGGCGATCGTGAAGCAATGAAAACCAGCGGGGAGGAAAACATTCAGATAAAATCGGTAACCACTTTGGTGGTAATCGTGGCCATGAAAATAGAAGAAGCGAGTCGGGGGGAGATTTTAAAAAGAGGAGATTCAACAATGACAATGTGAAGACGTCGGCACCAATGAAGAATCGGTTCCAAGGGAGAGAAACGACCACCGATTATATCTTATAAGTGCGAAAAAAGAAGGACATATCATTACCAAACCGCGCACAGCAGTTTAAGGTATGTTATAACTATGGAAAGGAAGGGCATATCGCTTTCGAGATTGCCTTTGTAAAAGCGAAACCAAGTCCGGTGGGATGGTGACTCAAAAAGGTCATCCCAGAAAAGTCAATGTCAACGGTTCTGGAAGGCGTTTGTCGTGATCGAGTCAACATGCGAGGAACCCAAACGAGGTGATCACGGGTAAGCTAATCATAAATTCATGCGAAGTTTATACATTACTTGATACCGGTGCTACCCATTCATTTATCTCTCCTGCTTGTGCTCAACGTTTAAACTTGACTCCGGAGAAATTAGACTTTGACCTATCTGTGGAAACTCCGTTAGAGAAACTTTCATCACATCCATTGTTTATAAATCTTGTTTGATCCAAGTTGGCACCATCACATTACCTATTGAATTTTATCTCTTTAAAGATACTTGCATTTGACGTGATTTTAGGGATTGATTGGTTAACTACTCATCATGCCAAAATTGATTGTTTTCGTAAGGTTGTTAGTTTTCATATTCCTAACCAACAACTTTGTTAATGCGAATTCAAGCAACTAAGCCATTAAAATCAATCATCTTTGTTATATCAAGTCATAAAGCTATTCGTTTATTAAAAAACGGATGTCAAGCTTTCTTAGCCCATGTTATGGATTTGAATAAAGACACGTCAGATTTGAATAATATCCCTGTTGTTATTAACTTTCCTGACGTATTTCCTGAAGAACTTCCCGATCTACCCCCAGAACGTGAAGTTGAATTCTTTATTGACCTTGAACCTGATACAAAGCCCATTTCTAAAATTCCATATCGAATGGCTCCTATTGAACTTCAGGAGTTAAAGGTCCAACTACAGGAGTTGTTGGACATCGGTTTCATTCGTCCTAGTACATCTCCTTGGGGTGCTCCTGTTTTATTTGTAAAAAGAAGAGCGGGAGTATGCGACTTTGTATCGATTCAAGAATTAAACCATGTCATTATCAAGAATAGAGTATCCGCTACCTTGTATTGATGACTGTTTGACCGCCATAAGGAGAAAAATTCTTTTCAAAAATCGATCTTCGATTCGGATATCATCAATTTGAAGGTTAAAAGCGAAGATATTAGAAGATTGCCTTTTAACTCGATGCGGGCATTATGAATTCCTAGTCATGTCCTTTGGATTGGCTAATGCTCCTGCGGCTTTCATGGATATGATGAACCGAGTATTCAAGGATTATTTGGATCAGTTCGTTGTTGTCTTTATTGATGACATCCTCATATATTCCAAAAGCCGTGAAGATCATGAGCGCCATTTGAAGTAGATCACTTGAAGGCTTCGTGATAACAAGCTATATGCCAAAATTTGAAGAAATGCGAGTTCGGCGAGGAAGTAGCATTCTTGGGGCGCGTGGTGTCAAAACATTGAGTGTCTGTTGACCCAAAGAAGATTGAAGCAATACAAAGTTGGGAGCAACCAAAGGCGGTGGCCAAAGTGCACGTAGCTTTTTGGGCTTAGCTGGTTATTATCGGAGATTTGTGGAAGGATTTTCTAGAATCGCTACTCCATTAACTCAGCTAACTCGTAAAGATACAAAATTCGTATGGAGCGAGGAATGCGAGAAGAGTTTCCAAGATCTTAAGAGGAGACTCATTTTGGCACCTATTTTGACAATACCATCTGGTTCAGATGGATTTGTTATCTACAGCGATGCTTCAGGCAAAGGGTTAGGATGTGTTCTCATGCAACGTGGAAAAGTCATAGCCTATGCCTCATGACAACTTAAAGAATATGAGAGGAATTATCCTACTCATGATCTAGAGTTAGCGAGTGATCGTTTTAAATCTTCTAAAGATCCGGAGGCACTATCTATATGGGGAAAAAGTGGAGATATATTCAGACCATAAAAGCCTCAAATATTTCTTCACCCAAAAGGAACTTAACATGCGGTAATGACGTTGGCTCGAGCTATTGAAAGATTACGACCACACTATTCAATACCATCCTGGAAAAGCGAACGTGGTAGCTGACTCATTGAGTAGAAGATCATATGCGGGAACAAATGCGATGTTGTTAAAACAAAGGCCCATTTTGTGTGATTTACAAGAGATGAAGATAGAATTCAAGACTCCGGGGACCCATGCAATGATGTCAAGTATACGTATAGAACCAACTTTAATCGAGAAAGTTAAAGTTGCTCAAGCCACAGACCCAGAGCTGATGATTTTGAAGAAGAAAGTACAAGAAGGTGCTATTCCAGAAGCAATAATCGATGAAGAAGGAATACTTTGAGTCCACTCCAGACTTTGTGTTCCTAACGATTCTGATTTGAAGTACAAGATCATGATAGAGGCACACAATACACCATTTGAAATCCATCCTGGAAGTACCAAAATGTATCGTGATCTTCGACATACATTTTGGTGGAACAATATGAAGAGAGAGATTGCAAAGTTTATCTCGATGTGTTTAACTTGTCAACGTGTAAAGGCGAAGCATCAATTACCAAAGGGTCCATTGCAACCACTTGAGATTCCGAAATGAAAGTGGGAACACATTACTATGGATTTCGTTACGGGTCTTCCCAAGGTTTCTCAAGGCATAGATGCGATTTGGGTTATTGTTGATAGATTAACCAAGTCAGCCCATTTCTTGCCTATACATGAGACTTATTCCCTTGAACGTCTTGCTAGTATGTACGTAAATGAGATTGTAAGATTGCATGGCATGCCAGTATCCATAGTTTCGGATCGTGACCCAAGATTCACTTCAAGATTTTGGGTTAGCTTGCAAAAAGCTATGGGCGCTGAGTTCTGATTTAGTTCGGCATACCATCCTCAAACGGACGGACAATCAGAGAGGACTATTCAAACTCTTGAAGATCTATTAAGACTTTGTGTCCTCGATTTCAAAGGGAGTTGGGATAAGTATTTACCATTGGTAGAATTTTCCTACAACAACAGTTATCAGGCAAGTATAGGTGTGGCTCCATTCGAAGCATTGTATGGACGAAAGTGTCGCTCTCCAATATGTTGGGATGAGGTGGGTGAAGTAACATTGTTGGGACCCGAGTTGGTACGTATGACTACGGAAAAGATTCAAATGATTCGACAACGTATACAAACGGCACAGGATCGACAAAAGAGTTATGCGGATCTTCATCGAAAGGACGTGGAATTTGACATTGGGGATCATGTATTGTTGCGTGTGGCTCCATGGAAGGGAGTTACAAGATTTGGGAAGAGAGGAAAGCTCAATTCACGATTTATTGGTCCATTTCAGATTCTTGACCGAATAGGAAATGTGTCCTATAGACTCGCGTTACCTCCAAGTATGTCTCGTGTTCATAATGTTTTTCATATATTTGTGCTTCGTAAATATGTGAAAGACCCGAACCACGTCATTGATTTAGAACCGGACGAGATAGCCGAAGACTTAACGTACGAAGAGGTACTTGTCAAGATCTTGGATAGGAAGGAGCATGTCCTATGCACGAAGGTCATACCACAAGTTAAAGTTTTGTGGAGAAACCATGCTATTGAGGAAATGATCTGGGAGTTGGAAACGTTAATGAAAGCGAGGTATCCTCATCTTTTCGAAACACCAGGTACGTACGTCAATTTCGAGGACGAAATTTCATAAGGAGGGGAGGTTGTAAGACCCCAAATTATTAATAAATGAAATTTAATTTTCTCTATTTATCATTTTGAAATAGTAAGGGTTGATGTGGTTAGTTATGGGTAAAATGCGTAAATATTTTAAAATAAGCAGGTGGTTATAAAATATTCATTGTTATTTCGGGAATATTCGTTTGGTCGTGGAATATTCTTTATTGTCTTGGGAATATTAAATGCGACGGCAAAGTCTTTTATGGGCCCCATAACTGGAAAGTGATTGGATGAAGAAAGCGACAAGTATAAGTTGTTTATAAATAACTTGGTAGCTTGATTATTCTGAATTAATATTGTTGAAATACGGTGGTTAAAACACGAATCACGCATTGTTGCACAAAGATAGCTACGATATTGCACCAATTATTGATTCTTACGTAAGAAGGCACTACTCGATAATTATTACGATGAATTCTTATTAAAGTATTTTATTTTATTGATTCAATAATTGCTGCGTTGATATTTTATATTACATTGTTGTTTCAATAATTGTCATTACAGTAGATTTTTCATTATCGAAGCAATAATTCATATTATCTGAATAATATTATTAGAAAACATTATTGGCAATGTCTAGAAAGTTTTGTCTAAGGAGAGGTTTGGTCACCTAATTAATTGTGCGCGAAGAAGGAGAAATCCTTATTGGAAAGCCCCTCTTTCCTGAGGCGCACGGTTGTCGAGATTGTGATTACGTAATATTATTTATGAATAATTAATTATTGATTTATATGATGAGGAAAATATTCATTTTATATGGATATAGATGGAGAAAATTTTTAAAGTGACAATTGTTGAAAATCGATATTTTATCTTTTCTGATAAAATAATATTTTATTATATTATTATAATATAATAATGATGATATTTTTACAATGAATATGGGATATATGAGTATATGAGGAGGAAGAGTATTTTTGTCGCAAAAGTTGTTTAAAACATGTTAAACATGTCTGTGGGCCCATTTCTTGACTGAAATTTGATTATAGCCTATAAAATCGTCCGTTTATGGATTTCGGTCAATTTTTGTTTGGAATTTGGAAAAAATTTCTTCTGCAAAGTTGTAGAGAATTGAATTTCCTATAAAAATTCGCAAGATTCGAATTTTCTGATAAAAGAGCTATTTATTATGAATTATTGAAGTTCCGGATTAATTAATTATTAATTGTTGGAAGTTTTAAATATTTATAATTAGAAAAACGTTTGTTTTTGTTTTTGTTGGTGTGTGTGGTGATTTGTTGACCAAAGAAGAGAGGTGCGTAGGAATTTAATATATATATATATATATATTAATATTATATTAAATTTTACGCTTTGGTGTTCTAAGCATTTTCCTATAAATAGGTGCTTAGGTTAGAATTGAAAATCACACGTAAACTAAAGATTTCTCTCTCTTCTCTCTCGATATATTGAGCGCATTTTTATGAGTATTTTAGTACTTTGAGTATTCTTTATACGGTGCAAGTTCTTTCAAGATTATATCCGATGTAAATCTTATCCTTTTGAGGTAAGGGATATTATTTTTTTAAAAATGATATTATTTCTTCAATATCATTATGCTGAAATATTGAATGGAATTTTTTTATCAAATTTAGAATTTTTTCATGTCGGAGTTACTATTCATGGGTTACTAATCATGAGTTACTATTCACGAGTTACTATTTATGAGTTACTATTCATGAGTTACTATTCACGAGTTACTATTCATGAGTTACTATTCACGAGTTACTATTCACGAGTTACTATTCACGAAACATGATGATGTTTTTTGTGAAATTTCTATCTTTTGGTGTCGAAGTTACTTATTCACGATATCACGGCACTATTATTCACGATATTTGACATTATTCACGATATCGACATTATTCACGAATACGACACTATTCACAGAAAAATTAAATTTTCTTTTCTATATCCAAGATTGTCTGTTATAGTTCTTATCTTTGATTGGATCTATGTTTGGTCTTCATTCTTGAATTTTACTCCACTCTGGTTATTTATGAAGTATTTTCGAACTTGAGTTATTTAAAGTATGAATCCTTAATACTTGTTCTTTTGTTTCACTGGATTCGTTATCTTTAAAATATTTTTCATCATCCTCAGTCCTAAATGATGATATTACTGAATATCTTTGGCCTGTAGTGCAAAGATGAATGATTTCTGATGAATATCTTTGGCCTGTAGTGCAAAGATGAACATGTGTTTAGATTAACATGACAAACTGATGAATATCTTTGGCCTGTAGTGCAAAGATGAATATTTGATTCCAGATATATATTGATTGATGTTACAGGGATAAAAGATAGATGATGAACTTTTATATTCATATATAGAAGATAGTAGATTTCATTCTCTACTTAACTCTTCTAATGAATTATTATTTCCGCTGCGAATATTGATTTAAAACTTGTTGTCTATTGTATTCTATTAGATTTTTCCCTGTTGAAGACTAACGATAATTTGTTTTGTATTATCTTAGTCATAATGTTCTTTACTAGGCTAGTTGAGCTCACCATTTTCCTTTTGTTCGATTTTTCTTCTCAAGAGGCGAGAATTTAGCGAGTACTAGTCGGGGTATGGAATGAAAGTTCTAGAAAGTCGTTTTAGTAGTCCTCACCATTTTTGTAAAATAATGTATCAATAATTGTAATGAGGACTTATTTGAGTGTGGATATTGTCTAGATGACAATATTTGTATTTAAACTCACAGTTTTTATGTTGTATTAATAAAGTTGTAGTTATATCTGTACCATGTATTTTGACGACTCAGAATGGGTGTTGTATACCTATTTTGGGCGCGTCACAGGTAAGGGGTGTATATATAATCACATAATATTATTTTTTAGTGGGGTGGGGGTGGGGGTAGGGGTGGGGGTGGGGGTGGGTGCATGGGGTGGGGTGGGTGGTTGAGCTTCTTGAATATGTAAATATGAGTGGAAAGAACTTTTGAGTTTGATTTGGAACAAAATATAGGTCAAAAAATGGTTAACTGGGTTGGAACTATATTTCTTTTTAAAAATATGGTTCTAAACTTTACCCAACCCAAATAAATAAAAATAGTTAACCAACCCATTTGGTTCCAGTTAATATGGGTTGACCCGACATTTAACCAACTATATTGTCAGGTCTAGGCTTTGCCTTTGGCCGTTGACCAGATCAAGCCGGACCTTAACTTTGGGCCTTCAAGACCAAGTCAGGCCAAGTTTATCCCAAAAAAATATGTCATGTTAAGGCATGTAGGCTAGGCCAGGCTGGTTCGGTTTGGCCCTGCACTTTTTTTTCTTTTTTTAAAATTCTACATGTCTGGTTCGGTCTATCATCCATGTCTGATATGCATTTCTAGTCCGTTGTTTAAGACCGTTAGGCTAGGGACTTGTCGACTTGACCTTGGGCATGTATTATGTCATTAAAAAATTTTGTGGGTGGGGGCCTGGCGGCCCTTAGTCCTTAGTGCTTAGTCCTTACTACCTTAGATCTTAGTTGATAGCCTGATAAGCTTCTTTATTTTATATTTTCCTTTTGGTTCAATCCATCATCCATCCAAGATTTGAAGATTCCAAAGAACAAGGCTGGCACACTCCTACTCTCTTATTCTTTCAGTATAAATGAGTCTCTCCATCAAAAATTCAAAATAAGTAAATAACTCATAAGTCACAACTATTAACCTATTATTGTATTTAATTAATTATTTATGTAATTATGTCTATAAATATTAAATATTATCAACAAACTTGTTAATATTAAATAAATTAACTAGTATGTTTGTTCGGGAGTGTTTTACCGACCATCATGTTAGCTGTAGGCCTGGGCTGGAACTGATGAGGTTGGGCCTATATGGCCGAAGGCATACAGGATGTCGAGGATGTTCGGGTTCGGATATCCGAGCCCATTAGGCTGGAATCCGGTTGTGATCAGGGAGTTCGGGGTCGGGCCTTCGCGTTCTTTAGGCCGAAGCTCGGATTGGTGTTTATGACGTCTGTTGGGTTGGGCCTGTGCAGTTGGGCTGCCCATGCGCAGAGTTGGGAGTGATAAGGGGTTTGTGTGGTTAAGGGTTCTAACCCTAACCATGTTTTAATAAGGTAACTCCAAAGGTAGTATTGGAAAGGGATTCTACTTACACCTTTTAAGGAGATTGTGTTGGGCCCAAATAAGGGTAACTGCCATATTTAGGAGTCCTATTCCGACTTGGAGAGGGACTCTTGGGAGGTGAGAATGGCTATAAATACAAGGCTTAACTACAATTAACAGGTAATATATCTTTGAGCACTAAACACTTAAGCCTCCATGGTTAAACCTAGTGAACGGCCTGTACTTATTCTCACACCGGAGCTATCCCCCGGAGGGACAAGCCGTCAAGCTTTTGTGTGATCTGTTATTGTGCAGGTTTCAACGTGTGGATTCTGTGATTGGACGCGCAGACGAAACTTGGCGTTAACATTGGTGCTAGAAGGAGGGCTTTTAGTGCTTTTTGAAATCACATACTCTTTTCCGGTAGCAGGCTATGGCGAGTCAGGAGAATGGTGTCTCTGTCCAGGAAAAAGCAAAAACTCACCAGTCACACCAGACCACCCAGGTGAGGGGGTCGGTGAAGGACCATTTAGGGTCCAAAATTTCGGAGGTCCAGGAGGTACCGGCCCATTCCCTTCGACGTAAACTCTTCCACGATAGTCAACGCACGTCTAATCATGCGAGTCAGGCCGATGAAAACCATTCTCGGGCACTCGTAAGGCAAGAAGGAGGGGAAGGTAGCCGGGACCAGCGAAAGTTTATCTTGAAAAGGAAGATGGAGCAGAACAAAGATGCCATGTTGGCACTACGGCTACAACAAGTGGAACTTGAAGCACAGATGGCTAATATGGCCGCAGAACAGGAAGTCTCCTCGAAGAGGCGTAGACATCAAAGCCGATCCCGATCACCCCGACGGGATGTGGCTAGAAAGGAAAGGAGCCGACCCCGGAGTCGTTCCCGAGAGGGCAGAAGTCGCAGGAGGAGTCGGTCAGCGGACGGAAGATCTGGGCACCCAGGAAGGTTAGACCAAAAGAGGAGGATCGCGTCCCCCGAATACGAGCGGGACAAATATCATTCGTCCCCCCGTAAGGAGGAGGCTGATCCCCTCGCAAGAAGGGTTGCGGAATTAGAGAAGTTGTTAGCAGCCAAGAGTCCGAAGGGGACCTCTTTGGGCTATCCAGGATCGCCCTTCTCATCGGAAATCAATCATGTCACGGCCTATTCAAAGAAAAAGATGCCCCCCCTATGGATACGTATGACGGGTTAGGGGATCCTTACGATCACTCGGATGCATATGATCGTCTGATGTCTTACTATGGACACTCGGACGCTGCCAAATGTCATATGTTTGCCACGACATTAAAAAAGAGTGCCTGGGAGTGGATGGGGACTTTGGTAGCAGGATCGATCGGTTCGTGGAACGATCTTCAGGAAAAGTTCCATGCTCGGTTCGAAAGCAACAGGAGACGAGGAAAGATCACGGCTTCCCTCATGCAGGTTTGACAGAAGTCGGATGAAACCCTAGGTCAGTATGTAAAAAGATTTCGGGAGGCTGTGGGGTCGGTAGCAGAGTTGAACTCCCCACAAGCCCTGGGATTCTTCACAACGGGTCTAGATATCGGGAGGTCGAAAAAATTGATGAAAGATTTGGTGATCAACCCTCCTGCAGATCTGACCAAAGCCTTCCATCGGGCCGAAGGGTTTATTACGATAGAAGAAGCCATGGGTAATTTTAAACCACACTCCCAGTCCTACAAGAAGTCTAAGGATCGGGAAAAATAACATTATCAGCGCTCAGATAACAACCAGTGGAGGTCGGATAATCCGGGTAAGAAAACTTACAATGGAGGAGGATCAGGAAGCAGCCGACCTCCCCTGCCTAATCGAAGTGTCAGCAAAGTTTACACCCCCCTCACTACGGATTGGGCGAAGATCTTGGAAGAGATAAAAAATAAATCCTTCTATGAACCATGCTCGAAGCGAACTAAACCAGGGAGGAGGGGTCGAGACAAGTTTTGTGAGTATCACCAGAGCACCGGGCATTCGACAGAGGCATGCAATAACTTGATGGACATGATAGAGAAGAACGTTCAGAACGGTCAATTAGTTCAGTATGTAGCCGGTCGGGATAACGTGGTGGAACCAAGAGAGGAGAGCAGAGACCAAGGTCAGGACACCCGACCCCCACAAAACCCTCCAGCCCGAGGCGTAATAGATGTCATCTCAGGCGGTTCTGTTGGATGCGTAACTGGAAAGAAGAGAAGCGGGCATCTCGAGGCAGTGTTATCGGTCACGGGGTCTACTACAAGAAAGGATCGGGCATATCCTGGAACATCTATCTCTTTCTCGGATGAGGATTATCCTACAGACCTCATCGAGCCGCATGACGGGCGTTGGTGATAACTGCCCAGGTCGGAACTGTGGATATGAAACGGATGATGATAGATAACGGATCCTCGGTCGATATCTTATACACCCACGCCTATCAGAGGATGGACCTACAAGGGAAGAAGATGGATCTGGGAGGCGAAGGACCTTTTTACGACTTCAGTGGAGATCCGGTGTATGTGTTTGGTACCATCGAACTGCCTGTCAAGTTTGGCACAACACCCAACCAGGTCGAAATAATGGTCAGATTTTTCGTTGTCCAAGTGGATTCGGCGTACAACGCGATCCTCGGAAGACCGACCTTGGCAGCCCTGCAAGCAGTGACTTCCATACCCCATTTTAAAATCAAATTTGCGATACCGAATGGGATCGGGGAGGTAAAAGGTGACCTAGACATTGCCCGAAGGTGTTATCGGAACAATTTGATTTCTTCTGGGGTCGGGGTCAGTAAAAAAAAATAGACAATGACCATCGAAATAGAGCCATTCACGGAGAGCAGTACGGAACCATTGGCCATGCCTGCCGAGGAAACAGAAGACGTAGAACTGGTACCGGGAAATACAAAGAAAATGATCAAGATCGGGTCGGGGTTAGCAGAACCATTCAGGACAGGATTGATAGACTTGCTCCAAGTCTATGCCGACATCTTCGCATGGGAACCGAGTGATATGCCCGGAGTAAGCGAATTGGTAGCCCTGCACAAATTACATGTAGACCCAAACAAAAAACCAGTTATACAGAAATGAAGGGTTTTCACCCCAAAGAGATAAAAGATCATCGATGAAGAAATTGCCAAACTCCTGGAGGCCGAATTCATCTTCAAAATCGATTACCCAGAATGGTTGGCCAATGTGGTCTTGGTCCAGAAGCAGAACGGGAAGTGGAGATTATGCATCGACTACATGGACCTGAAGAAGGCGTGTCCAAAAGATTTCTATCCATTGCCCAACATAGATCAGTTGATAGACGCCACTTTGGGGTACGACATGCTGAGCTTCATGGACGCATTTTCAAGGTACCATCAGATTTTAATGAGTAAGGAAGACATCCCAAAGACTAGTTTCATCACGCATTGGGCAATATATGCGTATCGAAAGATGACCTTTGGGCTACTGAATGCCGAGGCGACTTATCAACGAATGATGAACTTCGTGTTCACGAAGCAACTAGGGATAAGTATGGAGGTCTACGTGGATGACATGATTGTCAAAAGCATGTCAGTCCGCGACCATCTTGAAGATCTAGAGAACTTCTTCTAGACAGTCAAGAGACGCAAGCTGAGGTTGAACCCGACCAAGTGCACGTTTTGATTGGGATCGGGAAAGTTCTTAGGATATTTGGTCAGCAAAAGGGGAATTGAAGCGAATCCAGAGAAGATTTAGGCGGTCCTGGATATGAAATCCCCGAAGTAATATAAGGATGTGTAGAGACTGACAGGTCGAATCGCGGCCCTCCGAAGGCTTGTCTCCAAATCAGCAGAGAGATGCCTACCATTTTTTGACACCTTGAAAGGGCCCAAGAACGAGAAAAGCTTTCAATGGACTTCAGAATGCAAAGATGCGTTTCAAGGGATCAAAAATATTTATGAAGCCGATCCCTTCGGAACCTTTGTATCTGTATCTGGCAGCAAGCTCGATGGCAGTGGGGGCGGCATTAGTTCGGGATAAAGGGGGAAGCCAGTTCCCAGTATAGTACGTCAGCCATGTACTTCGAGATGGAGAAACCCGATACCCGAACCTGGAAAAATTTGCCTACGCCTTGATCATTGCAAGTAGAAAACTGTGGCATTATTTCCAGGGTCGGATGGTGGTGATATACACAGATCAGCCGCTAAAAAAGGTACTACATCGACCAGAGGTCTCGGGAAGGCTTGCAGCATGGGCGATGGAATTGATGCAGTTTGCACTCGAGTATCGACCCCGAACGGCAATTAAAGGACATGCATTAGCAGATTTCGTGGTAGAATGCTCGTTCACAGAACCAGATGTAGGGTCGGTCACTGAAGTACAATATGTGGGGACTTCGTGGACATTGTATGTGGATGGTTCATCAACTTCGGACGTCAGCGGCGCAGGGGTCATATTGACAAGTTCCGAAGGGTTCAAGGTCCAACAAGCCATCAGGTTCCAATTCAAAGCCACCAACAACGAAGAAGAGTATGAGGCCATCCTAGCTGGCCTACGGTTGGCCCGAAGCCTGGAGGTACAGAAGTTAATCATATATAGTGACTCCCAGTTGGTCGTCAAATAGATATCGGGGGAGTACGAAGCTCGGGGGGTAAGGATGACAAGATATTTAGCTGAGGTGAAGGATAAGCTGGCATACTTCACTTCAGTCAGCTGTCAGGGAGTGGATCGATCCGATAATACAATGGCAGATGCCTTGGCTCGGTTGGCAACTACCGAAGCCAGTTCCTTTAGCGGGTCGGTATATCTAGAAATATTGGAACAATCAAGTGTTCCGAAGGTGGAGGTACTATGCATGGATCGACTCGACTACTGGCTTACACCATACATCTCTTACCTGGCCGACGGAGTTTTACCTTCGGACCGCATCCTAGCAAGAAAAATCAAGCACCGGAGCTTGGTTTAAATGAAGAGAGAGAGAAGAAGAGGAAGAAGATAGAGAAGAAGGAGGAAGAATTGGTTTAAATGAAAAAAATGTTTTATTTTTATTAGTTTTTGTTTTGTTTTATTATGTTTTTTGTCATTTTTAAAACTTTAAAATGTTAAAAATGAGTTAATTTTTTTTTATTTCCATGTCATTGCTGTTGATTGGCCACCTCATTTTTTTTTATTTTTTTTTTCTTTTTTTTTTTGCTTCCACGTATTAAAATTTTTGACAGCCGTTAACCAGATTTGACAGAATGACCCAATTTGAAAATTTTAATTAGTTCAGTTAGTTAATTTGACAAATTAAAAGTTCAATCAGGTATTCAGTAAAACATGCCAACTTTGGTGGCTAAATCATTAATTTTGCCAGAAAAAATAATAACAAGTTAAGTATATATTTTTAATGCCTATAAATGAGTTAAAAAGAATTAAAGAAATTAAGTTATATTAACTGTGACGCCCCCAAAATAGGTATACATCACCCATCTTGAGTTGTCAAATACATGGTATAAAATTCAAATACAACTTAACTATACAACAGTCGTGTAAAATACGACTAAACATATGCTGTGAGTTTTAATACAAATATTATCATCTAGACAATATACAAACTCAATGGGGTCCTCATTACATTTATTATCACACTATTTAACAGAATAGTGAGGACTACTAATACTATCATCTGGTCCATCACTTCGTTCCCCGACTTGTCCCAGCTATATTCTCATTTCCTGAAGAGAACAGTGAAAGAAAGGGTGAGCTCAACTAGCCCAGTAAGAAATATTATGACTAAGATAATGCAGAATAAATTATCATTAGCCTTTAAAATGCAGTGTTAAAGCGATACAATATAACAAACATCAAGTTTAACTACAATGGAACAAGCAATCCATTAGAAGAGTCAAGTAGAGAATAAAATCTACTATCTTCTATGATTTAAAAGGTTTTCATGACTTTTATCGGCGAGACTCGACAATAAATAATCCACATCATCGAATCACCCCCTTTCTACTACCAAGGATATTCTTTAGTATCACGACCACAATTATCCATGCACTCTGAGCCAAGAATATTTGTGTATTCATTAATGGTCATGATCATGCCAACAAATCGTCCAACAATGCACTACTACGCCAATGAGGACTTTTTCCACATCATTTGTAACATTACGGTCATGATTACACCGAATAATCCCTGGTCATAATCATACTAAGTCCATCTATGCACTACAGGCCACAGATGACTTTCAACATAATATAAACATGAGGATGATGACAATGATATAAGAATTCAATAAAACAAGCTCAAGAATTAATTTATCTAGGAACTAATAACGTCCAAATTGTCAACATGATACTGCTTTGTAGAGTAAAATTCAAGAATGCTCAGAAGAATATTTCCATGAAAAGATACTAGATGAAGCGCAAATATCAAGGATATTCCACTAATTTCATGGAGTATAGAAGTCAAAACTTTAACTAACTGAGTATAATAACGAATGGAATAACAAAAGAAATCACCATGCATGCCGTGTACTTAGCATGAGCGGAGTTATTCCAACAGAATAATAAATAGCGGAACTGTGTCGTGAAATTGCATTAAACGCGGATGTTCCAAAGAGAATAATACTGACGGAACGTGTCCGGCAGAAACGCATGCACGAGGATACTCCAATGAATAATAATAAAAGGCGGAACCAGGTCTGGCGTAAAACGCACAGACAAGATATTCCAATAAAATAATAATAAAGACGGAACCAGGTCCGGCGTAAAATGCACAGACAGGATATTCCAACAGAATAATAATAAAGACGGAATAATAGAAGAATGTCACCAAGTATAGGGTAGTCGCATTATCTTTGGTTATTCGTGAGTAATAATAAAGAATGGAATAACAGAATTTCTCTTCATGAATACAAAAGAAATAATATCCCTTACTGTAAAAGAAATTGAATATAAGAGTAGGGAAGTAGCAGAATACTTTTCTTATTTCTCTCTATAATTTCTCTCTCTAGAGTTTCAGTGAATTCGTAAGAAATAATGAAGGAATGAGCTTCTATTTATAGAAGAATGGACTGCATAGTAACTAATTCATGAACGGTCCAGATTGATTTTATATATATAACATGTGCAAGAAAAAAAAATCACGGGTGGAAGACCCGTGATTATCCATCTTACTCCCTCTGTCCTTTTTTTCAACTTACATATATAATATAATATACATAATAATACTCCTTACGTCCACCCTAATTTCCCCCCCACCCACCTTCCACTAACAATATTATATATATATATATATATATTACTTATATATATATGTATTCATATATATATAAAACAAAAATTGAGATAACTTCTACCGATAATTTTTTAAAAATGGGAAAGTGGGGGGTCCAAATAATAAGTAAAATTTACATCAAATACTTCATAAAATCCCCTCAATATTTTTAACAACATTTATCATCATTATTATAATTCACAATATTAATCGACTGTGTCGCTCCTGAGGAAAGAGGGGCTTCCAATAAGAATTTTTCCCTATTAGCAGCAATTAGGTGACCAAACCTTTTCTTGACGAACTTCTAGACATCGTTAATATTGCAAATAATAATATTAATAATTTAAATAAATCTCAATTATTGATTTAATAATATATAAAATATTGACAATAATTGAATCAAATAACGTGAGATACTATGCACAACAATCATCAGAGCAATAATTTAACAAAAACCGAGTGACTTCTCACGTAAGCATCAATAATCAATACTGTGTGCATTGTAACTAACTACGATACATCTTGTACTTTTAACACCGAAAGTGTTTCAACAGCTTAACAGTAAAACTTCCGCCCGTTATTTTCATAAAGTATTTTTGTCATTTTTTCAATCCGATAATAATTGGTTAGAGTTCACTGATGATTATGCCGTGTATGCGAATATTCGTTTTAACAGGAAATATTCGTATAACCAACGGCATAATCATTAAGTGGACTCATACGTACTTTTGCAAAATTTATAAATATTACCCATAATTATAACATTATATCAAATTAATTCCATAATATTCAAAAAATGATATTTATAGAAAATTCATCTTTATTCATAAAAGTTGGGGTCTTACATTAAGTCTTAAAATTTGTTAATGTAATTTTATTGACTAATGATCATTAAAATGATGTATTAAGATTTTATAAGGGTAATTTGGTCATTTTTAATAAAATGATATTTGAATGGCATGATATGTTTGTTAAATAAATTAAATAGTAAGAGATAAACAATTAAATTAAAATGTTTACAAATGAATAAAATATTATTAAATGAATAATAATATTAGTAAGTGATTAAAATATTATTAAATAAATCCTGTAATCGATGTTACACGGATTTGGGGGCGTCACAGGTTGGTATCAAAGAAATAGGTTATAAACCTTAGGTGGGGAACCTTAGACTATAACCTTAGGGAAGTTAGTGGAGAAAATAAAGAGATGAACTCATGTAGAGTTCTAGGGGTTGTGTCAAATCTATTTTTCCTAAAAACAAAAACAACTATTTTAAAATTCTAACCGAGTGATTTTTTTTTCTTGTTTGAAGGATGTCAGGAGAAGAGGAGGTTAGAGATATCCACGTTGTGAGTGAGCAGTTGGTGACAACCGTGTACGAGCCTATAAATGAGGCGAAGAGATGACTCAGACGCAGAGGAGTATCCTGAAGAGGAAGAGGAGCCCGAGGAGGACTCGGAAGAAGCACCTGAGGATACTTTATTGGATGAGTTGATGGATAGGATAACGGAGTTGGACGACAAGGTCCATGAGTTGAAGGAGCCATGTCGGGGAGCAACAAAGCTAAAGATTGCTTGAGGCATTGGTGCACCACCGATAATTAGGGAGCAGGGATCCTGGCCGACAAGTTCAAGTGCATCGGACTGTAAAAGCGATATAAGGTGGAGGATGAGAAAGAAGCTATTAGGACCCACTTGGGGCATACCATTAATGGGTTAGAGTCGAGGATTCAGAGTTTTCAAACCGACAAATGATTATTACCACATTCAGGAGAAGAGAGGAGGACCGTGTTTGAAATTTGAGAAGCTAACTGGCGAGTTAGAAGGAGAGGTGAGAAATAAGAAGGTTAAGATAGACAAGATGAAGTACGCATTTAAGTCAGCATATGGAAGGTTTCAACATAGGGTGAATCATTTTCCAAGTGAGGAACCTTGCAGTGCAGACGTGTTATAAGTCGAGATCGGTAATCTTTGGAGATAGCGGATGAGGAGCGTGAGGATGCCATTAAAAGGGCTTTTAGTTTATTATGATGAACTTTTACTACTGGCGTATAGAACGCTTATCTTTGAATAATAAGCTTGGTTTCAGTTTTTACCAAGTATGTTGGTTTAACGTGATATAAATGGCTTAATGTTATAAGACGATGAAATACCTTGGGTGTTATGTTTATAAATAAATATGTTTTTATTTAAGTATGTGATGTGATGATTAAGTCTCTTCTTATGATTGATATATTATGTAGAGTAAGTGATAAGATAATAACATTAAGTTCATTTTAAACAGATAGATGGCTAGAGAAAGACGTAGTTAAAACACCGAGGGTCAAAGTAATCTTTGGGGATCCACAAGAATCCTACGCAAACATTTTGTAGACATGTTAGTGGGGGCACTTCAGAATCGAACCCCGAATGCCAATAACCCTCCAGTGGCCTAGGTGGCACACTTCAAGGACTTCAAGAGCGCGGGACCCCCTGAGTTCAAAGGAACCACTGAACCCATTGAAGCTCAAACTTGGGTCGAGGAAATTGAAAAGGAGTTTGCTATCGCCCGAGTAGGTGATGATCAGAAAACATCTTCGCCACTTACATGCTGAAGGGTGAAGCTAACTTCTAGTGGGAGGCAAACCAGACCAGGGCTGGAGAAGGCATGATACCTTGGGAAGGGTTTAAGAAAATCTTTTTCGAGAACTATTTTCTGGTTAGTATGCAGAGTCGCATGGAGATGCGATTCCTGGAGCTGAAGCAAGAAGATATGACGATACCTCAATATGCCGCAAAATTCAACTAGCTGGCGAGGTTTGCGCCTCACCAGGTCGACACTGAGGAGAGAAAAAGGAGGAGGTTTGAGCAGGGTCTCAAACCATGGCTATATAGTAGACTCTCGGTGTTACAGACGAAAAGCTTCATGACTCTCCGGAGAAAGCTATAATCACTGAGGCGGAAGTGAGGCCCTCGATGAAATTTAATAAGGAAAAAAGAAGAAGAATGAAGGAGGGAATCATGGGAAGGTAGCAAAGAGCGGTGTGGTGCAAATAAGAGGAAGTGGAACAATAACAACAGTAGCAGAAACAATTTCAAATCGAGAAACTCTGGGGGAAAACCAAGGGAAACAAAGAAGAGAATAGAGGCATGCAATGAGTGTAGGAGGAATCACTCAGGGGCATGTCTAAAAGGGAAGAATGTCTATTTCAACTGCGAGCAGGAGGGGCACATCTCTCCCAATTGCTCTGTACCAAAGAGAAATGGATGCTTCAACTGTGGAGCATTGGATCATTAGGCAAGGAATTGCCCAAAGAAGAACACAGCAGGAGGAAATGGAGGAAGGGGACCAAGCGGTGGGAATCTCACGATTAATGGACCACCAACTCAGAATCGACCAACAACAAGGACTTTCAACATGACGGTTCAGGATGCGGTCGCATCCAGGGACGTGGTTTCAGGTAACATTCCGATCAATGATATATCTGCTTACATATTATTTGATTCGAGTGCTAATTGTTCTTTTGTATTGCATGAATTCTCCCAACAATTAAATTTACCCCAGGAAGAATTAAAATATCCTATGAACATAGAAGTTGCTAATAAGGAAATGATTTCCGTTAGCCATGTGTATAGAAATTGTGTTGTAAACATCAGGGGATATAAGTTACCCGTGGATTTAATTCCAATTCAATTAGGAGAATTTGATGTAATTCTAGGAATGGATTGGTTATTTAACCATGGAGCGATGATAGATTGCCAAAAGAAGTGTATAAACCTTAGGACTCCAGATCAGTCTAAGGTAGCATTCTATGGAAGTAGGTCGTCGAGACACTCAAGTTGTCTGATGATGATGCAAGCAAGGAAGTTACTAAGAAAGGGATGTGTAGGATATTTGGCCCATATCGTCGATACGCAGAAAGCAGGGATAGAGATGGGACATATACTAGTAGTGAACGAATTTCCGGATGTATTTTTGGAGGAATTACCAGGACTTCCGCCGGATCGGGAGGTCGAATTCGTTATAGATTTAGTACTGGGGACGACACCGATTTCAAAAGCCCTTATAGAATGGCACAGGCAGAAATGAAGGAGCTGATGGTACAGTTATAAGAGTTATTGGATAGGAAGTATATTCAACCGAGTGTGTCTCCTTGGGGAGCACCAGTTTTATTTGTGAAAAAGAAGGATGGATTAATAAGACTATGTATCGACTATCGAGAGTTGAACAAGGTGACGATTAAGAACAAGTATCCGTTACCTAGGATAGATGATCTGTTCGATCAACTGAAGGGAGCGAAATATTTTTCCAAGATCGACTTGAGGACGGGATATCACCAGTTAAAGGTAAGGAAGGAGGATGTACCTAAGACAGCGTTCAGGACACGTTACGGTCACTACGAGTTCCTGGTGATGTCGTTCGGGTTAACAAATATGCCAGCAACATTTATGGACATGATGAATTGGGTATTCAAGCAATACTTAGATAAATTCGTAGTTGTGTTCATAGATGATATCTTGATCTATTCTAAGACTCAGGAAGATCATGCTGAACATTTAAGGTTAGTGTTGGAGGCGTTGAGAAAGGATATGTTATACGCAAAATTCTCGAAGTGTGAATCCTGGTTGGAGAAAGTTCAATTTCTGGGTCACGTGATCGACAAGGACGAAATTTCTGTGGATCCAGCAAAGGTGGAAGCCGTTCAGAATTGGAAACAACCAAAGTCACTGACTGAAGTAAGAAGTTTCTTAGGACTGGCAGGCTATTACAGACGGTTTATCCAAGATTTTTCAAAGATAGCGGGAACGTTGACGAATTTAACGAAGAAGTCGGTAAAATTTATGCGGACGGAGAATTGTGAAGAGAGTTTTAAGGAACTCAAGAAAGGTGAGTGAAGCACCAATGTTGTCTTTACCGACGATCTGGTGTGACTTCGTGATTTTCGGTGATGCGTCACACAAAGGACTTGGTACGTGTGCTTATGCAACATGATAAAGTTATTACGTATGCATCAGCGTCAATTGAAGGATTACGAAGGATATCCTACCCATGATCCGGAATTGGCGGCGATGAGTATTTGCCTTAAAGATATGGAGGCACTATTTATATGGTGTAAGGTGTGAAATACACACGAACCATAAAAAGTCTCGAAGTATATTTTCACGCTTGAAGGAGTTGAATATGAGACAAAGAAGATGGTTGGAACTTATAAAGGATTACGATTGCGACATCTTGTATCATCGGGGAAAGCTTAACGTTGTAACAGATGCTAGCAAGAAAGAGGCGATGGTAGGTTGGCAATGCTAACATTTCAAGAGGAGTTAATTAAGGAGATGGCTAGATTGGAACTCGAGATAAAAAGTCCAAGAGAGCCAGAGGAGAAATTATTCGCAATGGAGGCTCATCTGACTCTATTGGACAAAATCAAGGAAGTACAAGGCAGCGATGAGGAATGTGTGAAGGTGAGGACAAGAATTTCAGATTGAGAAGAGCTTAAATTCAGTATGGGGGGTGATGGACTATTAAGATTTGAGAAGAGAATTTGGGTGCAGTGAGGTATCAATTAAAGGAAGAAATCTTGCAGGAAGCTCATAGCTCAAGTTACTCAATTCACCCAGGAAGCACAAAGATGTATCAGGATCTCCGCCAACATTATTGGTGGCCCAATACGAAAAGAGAAGTCGCAGAGTGCGTTAGCAAGTGTTTAACATGCCAGCGAGTTAAGGCAGAACATCAGAAACTGAGCGGGCTACTTCAAACTTTAGAAATTCCTGAATGGAAGTGGGAGCATATCACGATGGACTTCGTGGTAGGACTTCCAACTACGCAAAAGGGTTACGATGCAGTTTGGGTGATCGTTGATCGATTGACCAAGTCAGCGCATTTCTTGCCAATCAAGATCAGATATACCTTGGATCAGTTGGTAAAGCTTTACATCAAAGAGATTGTTTCCAGGCACGGGGTACCTGTATCAATTGTGTCAGATCGCGATCCGCGGTTCACAACAAATTTCTGGAGAAGTTTTCAAGAATACATGGGAGCCTTGCAACCGAGGTTGGTTGAGCAAGCGTATCATCCTCAAACAGATGGGCAGAGTGAGAGAACTATTCAAACATTAGAGGACATGCTGAGAGCATGCGTTATGGATTTCAAAGGGAGCTGGGATAATCACCTACCGTTGGTAGAATTTGGGTACGATAACAGTTATCATGCGAGCATTTGTATGCCACCTTATGAAGCTTTATATGGAAGGAAATGCAGAACGCCATTGTACTGGGATGAAGTGGGAGAACGACAATTGCTAGGGCCAGAATTGGTGCAACAAACTGCAGATGTGATCAAAATAATACGAGCGAGGCTCGTGAAGGCTCAGGATCGATAGAAGAAATATGCAGATCAACATCGGCAACAACGAGATTTTGACGTCGGCACTTATGTGTTTTTGAAAGTGTCACCTTGGAAAGGGAAAATGAGATTTGGGAAGAAGGAAAAACTTAGTCCCAGATTCATAGGACCCTTCGCAGTGTTGAGGCGAGTAGGTGAGGTAGCTTATGAAATAGCCTTACCTCCGGAGTTAGAACATATACACAACGTGTTCCATGTTTCAGTCCTACGACCGTATAAGCAGGATTACAGGCATGTCATAGAGTATGAACCTATTCAGTTTGAAAATGACTTAACCTATGAAGAGGTCCCATTACAGATAATCGATAGAAAAGAACAAGTGTTAAGAAAATAAGATAATATCTTCTGTTAAAGTATTATGGAGAAACCAACGCCTGGATGAGGCTACGTGGGAACTCGAGGAGAAAATGATGAAAATTACCCTAATCTTTTTGATTGATGTGTAATGATTAGGGGATGAGAACCTTTTAAGGAGGTGAATGTAATATCCAGAGATTTTTTTTATGTAATTTAAGAATTATTAATAATCAATTTATATGAAACTTTTGGGTGATTTCATTTATTAGATGTATATGTGTTGTACATATATGTGTTATTTCAAGATATGTGATGAGATGTATTTAAATGGTTGGTTTAATTTTATTTAACTATTTAAATTGATTAAGTGGGGAATTATTCTATTTATTACGTGGGATGACATTAAATTATGAGCAGGAGTTCAGAGCGGAATTTAGAGGCGCGGACTGCATATTTGAGTCTGGAACGTCGAAATTAGTTAAGATAGACTGTAATCACGAAAAAGTGTAACGATTGACTTTTTGGTCAAAGTCAACCAGTAGACTTTTTCGAGGAAAAAGTCAACTACAAATTTCAGAGATGATTTTGACTAAACGGATAGTCCCATAATGTCCGAAACGTTGAATTTAGTAGGAACCGATATATGTATCGAACACGTTTGGTTCCGAAGGGTAAAATAGTCAAATAGCTTATTAATTGATTAAAATAATATATATATTTTTGTAATAGAAATTAGTTGAACTGATGGACCCATGAGACTATTAACTCGGGACAAGGGAAGGAGTATACGTATATTACATAATAGCTAGGGTGGAAGTAATTTATTTTATTCCTTAAAACCAAAATTCTTTTTAACTCTCACATTCATTTTCTCTAACTCCCACATTCTTCCTATTAATTAACTATATTATTGTATTATTAAATCTTGTGAGTAACTAATCATTAGTGTTGGGGGTTATGGGAGTTGGGGTTATGGGAATCAAAAGACTCTAACAAAGCTATACATATATAGATAGTGTGGTAGTATTCTAAAGATCTCTTAGCAACTAACAAGCGAGGAAGAGGATAATCAAATTAACGCAAGGAAATTCATCCAAAAGGTAAGCTATGGCTGTCTTTTTCATGTTCTTGAAGAAAAATAGTGAAAAAACATGTATAGCCATGGTAAATGGTTTATGTTGATTTCGTAAGGCTATGATAATATTGTTGGTTTCTGTTATGAGGACGATAAGGAATGAAAAGTATGGTTTAAACATGTTGCAATTACATAGAGAATCAAATATTTCATGAATGTATGCGATATGTTGATAAAATGCCTCTTTGTAGTCAATTTGTTCATAGCATGGTAATTTAGTGAGTTGGTTTGTTGTAGCATGTTCATATATGTTGGTAGAAGTGTTCTGGATAGTAGGAGTCAAGCCCATGCATGCTAGAATCAAAATCACAAAATTTTTCAAAGTTGGTTGAATGTGAAATCTGTGATTTTTGGGGTTTTTCGGAGCCTCGGAATCATGGTGTAGATGACTCGATTAGTGTATGTTATAATTTTATAAAATAGTATGTAGCATGAGGTACAACCTGTCCAAATTTCATAAGAAAGGGAGTTAAATTGAGCAAGTTATGAAAATCGTAAGCATGTATGTTGGTAATAAAATCTGCAGAATTCTGGAAATTTGAATTTTTTCCAAGTATAAAACTAGTCTTTGTACGCTTTTCTATCTTGATTGGTTTGTGGTCTTAGCATGCTAGTTTTATGAATGTTATATTTTTGTAAAATACCTTTATGTATGAAGTTTATTGTGTCCAAGTATCATGGCTATATCATCTTTAGGTTAGCGGGAATAAAATTGTAGAGTCAGTAAAAATCGTAGAGTAAAGTCTGAAAAATCGTAGAGTCAGTAAAAATCGTAGAGTCAGTGAAAATCGTAGTGTCAGTGAAAATCGTAGAGTAAAAATTGTAGAGTCAATGAAAATCGCAGAGTCAGTGAAAATCGTAGAGTAAACTCAAAAATCGTAGAGTCAATGAAAATCGTAGAGTAAACTCTGAAAATCGTAGAGTCAGTAAAAATCGTAGAGTAAACTCTGAAAATTATAGAGTAAAGTTTATATTATAACTACTATGCGTTGCTAATAGTTGATGTGCATGATTATACAATTGTGTAGGCACGTGAAGTGTAGATAGTCGTAAGTCGTTAATCATTATTGGTAAACAACGAGCAAGGCAAGTTTCTTACCCTATTTTTCATTATGAATTTATTCAACTCTTATTCAGTTGATTGCAGCGAGGGTAAGTTTGGGCTTGTGATTAATTAATCATTCGTGCAAGCTCCTTTATTGTAAAGTTCTATAACTTCAATTGAGATGCGAAACATTATTGATGATTATTAAGTTCCTATTGCAACTACTATACTTTAAAGTTCGTATACACTTAATGAACTATATTCAAGCATGTTTTCTAGCTTTCGTTTCAGCTAGATGTTATTGATGCAAACATAGTATATTGTTTGAACAATTCAAATCCTTTGAAGCTATTGAATGTTTACCAATCCAAATTGCTTTGGTGAGGTCCCGCATGAAAACTAAGATGAACAACCCGGATAATGGGGTAACTGATGTCGGGAATATAGTCCCATTTACGCTTATGCGTTTAAACTTTATACATATGCACAATGTAGGGTACGATAGGCTGATCACCTGGAGTACTTGCAGAGATCGTTTACAATCTATTTGATTGTTAAATCGTCTGATGGTTTTTGATGAAACAAAGTAATGTTCAGGGTATCTAACACCCTTTAGTATGCTATTAAGAATTCCAGAACTCTTATCTTGATATTCCAGTTTATCTCTTGATATTTATTTCAACCTTTGAGAAATATTCATACTAATGCTTTTACTTATGATGTATGTTCTCAAACTACTTTATATACTTGTTGGGCAATTTGTGCTCATTCTTGCTTAAACCTTTCGATTAAAGTGATGATATGCCGAGGGCTCGGGCAAGGACAAAGGAAAGTCTAAGATGAAATGATGAGAGTTATTTATGTAATAATTATATTTCCGCATATGATGTGATGTAGCGATAAACGCTAAGTTTAAGTTTTAGTTTATTAAAGGTTGTAAAGACTTGGGACTTTATTTTAAATAAGTATGTAATAGTTAATATTATTATTATTAGAGTTACTTAGATAGATGATGATATATGTTGTATCGTGAGCACCATGTCCTGTAATCGATGTTACACGGATTTGGGGGCGTCACATTAATGATGTCTAGAAGTTCTATCAAGGAGAAGTTTGGTCACCTAATTGCGCGCCAATAGGGAGAAATCCTTATTAGAAAGCTCCCTCTTTCCTGGGAACGACCTGGTCGATTAATATTGTGAATTATAATAATGATGATAAATGTTGTTAAATATATTGAGGTGTCCTTTTATGAAATCACAGAAGTTTACATATATATATATATATATAGTATATAAATTTTGTTTTATTAGTATTATTAATGTAATAAAGCAGAAAAACTTTTTATATAAAATAGAATACTTTTATAAAGTTATTTATTTTATTAGAGAATAATTAGAATATATTATATTCTATTGTGCATAGTGTTTTGCATAGTAAAATCTTTTATATAAAATAGAATACTTTTATAAAGTTATTTTTTTATTAGACAATAATTAGAATATATTATATTTTATTTATGCATGGTGTTGCATAGTGCATGCATAGTAATTTCGCATAGTAAATCAAAATGGATCGTCCGTTTAAAAGTAAATCAATCTGATAGTTCATGAATTAGTTACTATTAGGTCCATTCTCTATAAATATAAGCTCATTCTTCGTTATCTCTTTTAATTCTTGAAACTCTAGAGAGAGAATTCTTCTTCTATAATCTTGAGCGTATTTCTTTAGAGTTTAAGAAAGCTTTGAGCGTAGTGCAAGTTTTCTTCAAGTATATCCCCGCCCTACCCGTCGGAGTACTCTTTTTATAAGGTAAGGGATATTATTTGTTGTACTCGTAAGGGATATTATTTGTTGTACTCGTAAGGGGTATTATTTCTTTCTTATTCATGAAGAGAACTTCTGTTATTCCATTCTTTATTATTACATTGGAATAACTTTTGTATAAAGCTACCCTATACTTGGTAAAATTCTTACATTATTCCATTCTTTATCATTATGTTGGAATAACCTATCTATCTAATACCGCATATATGGTGAAATTCTACATTATTCCATTCTTTATTATTACATTGGAATAACTTTGTTTGTGCGGTCTATCGCATGCCTGGTGAATTCTGTTGTTATTCCATTTTTTATTATTCAGTTGGAACATCCTGTCTGTGCGGATTACGCATGACCTGGTTCCATTCTTTATTATTCTGTTGGAACATCTTGTCTTTGCGGATTACGTATGACCTGGTTCCGTTCTTTATTATTCTGTTAGAACATCACATGCATGCGGATTACGCATGACTGGTTCCATTATTTATTATTACATTGGAGTATCTCCGTGCGCAATGCGTTTACGCATGACTGGTTCCGTTATTTATTATTCTGGAATAACATGCATGCGAGGTCTATCGCATGCCTGATGATTTCTTTTGTTATTCCATTCTTTATTATACTCAGTTGGTTAAAGTTTTGACTTCTATACTCCATGAAATTAGTGGAATATCCTTGATATTTGCGCTTCATCCAATATCTTTTCATTGAAATATTCTTCTGAGCATTCTTGAATTTTTACTCCACAAATCAGTATCATGTTGATAATTTGGACGTTATTGGTTCCTGGATAAATTAATTCTTGAACTTGTTTTATTGAATTATTATGTCATTGTCATCATCCTCATGTTTATATTATGTTGAAAGTCATCCGTGGCACCGTAGTGCATAGATGGACTTGGTATGATTATGATTAGGATTATTCGGTATAATAATCATGGTAGTAATGTTACAAATGATGTGGGGAAAAAAAATCCTCATTGGCCGTAGTGCATTGATGGATAGTTTTTGGTATGATTATGGCTATGGATTCTCTTGCCAAGGGTGCAAAAGATGAATTGTTTTATGGCATGATCGGGGACTCAGTTGATGAAAACACGATTATCTTTAGCAAGTAGTGCATGAATAATTCGTGGTCGTGATACTAAAGAATATCCTTGCTTTTGTAGTGCGAGGATGATTTGATGGCGTGGATTATTTATTGTCGAGTCTCAAATGATAAAAGTAATGAAAAACCTTTTAAATCATAGAAGATAGTAGATTTTATTCTCTACTTGACTCTTCTAATGGATTGCTTGTTCCGCTGCAGTTAAACTTGATGGTTGTTATATTGTATCAGTTTAACACTGTTGAAGGCTAACGATAATTTCTTCTGCATTATCTTAGTCATAATATTTTTTACCGGGCTAGTTGAGCTCACCCTTTTTGCTTTCATTGTTCTCTTCAGGAAATGGGAACGTAGCTGAGAGTAGTCGGGGAACATAGTGATGGTCATAGATGGTACATTAGTAGTCCTCACTATTCTATGAAATAGTGTGATAATAAATGTAATGAGGACTCCATTGAGTGTGTATATTGTCTAGATGACAATATTTGTATTAAAACTCAAAGCCTATGTTTTGTCATATTTTACACGACTGTTGTATAATTAAGTTGTGTTTATATTCAGTACATTGTATATGGCGACTCAAGATGGGTGATGTATACCTGTTTTGGGGGAATCATACATGATTGAGTATTGTGTATAAAGATTTAAAAAAGGAAGAATGATGAAATATAAAGTAGAGTTAACATAAGTGACTAATATGTGTTATGTGGCTAATTGTGGTTGTATGTACACTTAACCGTGTAGGACATTTGAAGGACGAGTTCTCCAAGCTGCGCAGGAAATGCTTTGAGGTAAGTTTTTTTTTGAGTAACTTGCTCTTATGTGATAATGTGTATTGAACCATGTTTCTGGTAGTTAATGAAATATGTTGCTTTATGTGAACTCGTTGGCTATATGAATGTTGTGTGACTAAATGTATAGTATGGAAATTGTGAAGTATGTGTTAGTTATACAACATGAAGTTTATAATGTGTTGTATTACAAGTATAATGCATATAAAGATGCATATCATGAGATGCATGAATCATATGCAGATGCATTGACTAAAATTTATGATGCATGAATAGATGTAATATGTATGCTATGTGAAGCATGAAATGTGTAGACTGTTGGACTTGCTGAGCCGTCGTGCTAAATCTTGCAAACAATTTTGCAGATCAAGGTCGATATTAACAGATGACCATAACATCAAAGGATTCAGGATAGATAAAGGATCACAAGAAGAATTAGTGATTGAAGATGGGTTGTGTGCTATAGTAACAAACTAAAATATTGGTGTAATCTCTTTAGAGTAATTATTGAAGATGGGTTATGTGCTATATTAACAAACTAAAATTTTGGTGTAATCTCTTTAGAGTAATTATACTTGGAAATGTTAAATGCTAGAACACTTATTTGCGTAGTCTTTAGCTATGTTAGATGAACGTTGAGATTATATATTGTAGCTATGTAGTTAAAGAACACTGCACAGAAGATTATTTAATTTATTTTTTTTAATTATTAATGTGGAGTTTCCTAACCGCAATCGGACTAAGTCTCCCCACCCCAGACCAGGCTTTGCGCACAGGCTCGGCCTAAGACATGGCTCTACCCAGAAATGTGCAATTCGTGGCCACACGGACCAATTTTTAATTGGCCCTCACACTTGTTGCAGGCGGGGATTGATCCCAGGATGCCCGGGTTTACGATTCACCCCAAATTATGACCTATTAAATACTCACAATTAATGTATCAATATAAAACATATTATTTATAGTTTGAGATGTATAGATTAGATCATGTAAGATCTATAGATGTAATAGCCAATTGTGAAGGTTACAAATTCTAGAATATAAGAATTATTGTATTAATTGTTATCAAGGCGAGGTTGTGTTCATTAAATTTATGAATAAAGGTTGTATGTATTGAGATGAAGGTAGTACCGTGACGTACCAGGTCCGAGATTCAAAGGACCTGGATTTGGGAGCATTGCAGGTTGGTATCAAAGTTGATATAGGTTATAAACCTTAGGTAGGAGTACCTTGGGCTGTAACCGTAGAGATGATGATAAGGATGGTAAGAAATAAACTCGGATAGAGTTTAAGTGCTAAGAGATGAATTAAGAAAATTCATTATTAAGTAAAGAAGAAGATAAAGATATGTGTAAGATTAAAAGAAAATAAAGAAGAATCTTGAAAAGTTATAAAAAGATAAGAATCCGGAGTTACCCGACTCCGATAATAAAGATGGAAAGTAATGATAAATAGACAATGTCTATAAGATGAAGAGTATAAATAAAATAATGATATAACATGATTAAAGGAGAAGAATAAAAAGATCGTAGGATGAAACGATCACAGAGAAAGGAAGACCGTAAGGAAAAACGATTGTAAAATAAAATCACGATGTGATCAGATTGAATTGTTGAATGACAGATGATCTGTTAAACAATTGGAAAGATATAACATGACGCTATAAAGAGAATGTACTATGAGATAGTACAAGGAAAACTCAGAAAGAGTTGCAGATGCTATGATACGTATTAAGAAAATTCGTATTGAGTATAGAGAAAGCTAGGATTGTGTGGGATTTCAACTGACGACTCATGTGATAGTTGAGTTGTACAAACCTTTGTATAAGCAGGGGTTTTATGCTTGGTTTAATGCATGCCTATTTAGGTTATCACATTGATAATCATTGAAATATTGATGTCGCACTATCGATATACATATGGCGAGAAGGTGATTCTTTTCTCATCTATATATTTGATAGTTAGAGAATATTAAGATTAGGTGTGAATTCTTAAAACTCATGCTTATGGTAAGTTTGTGACTCATAATCATATGGTATGTGTTGGGAGATTGCATATTTAAATTTGATGTTGAAAGTAAATATTCATGATTATATGTAAAGTCCTTCAATGAATATATGTACAAGGACTTAGTGATAAATCAAAATTATTAGGTTTATCTGAGCTATTAATGTTTATCATTCTGTAAATGAATGTATAGATGAAAATATCAAAGCTGTTAGGTTGATCTATATCTTGAGATGTAATAGATAGGCTTCAACAGAATCGTAGTCTATCAAGGTGATCAAGAGATTGCAGAAGCCGAGGCAGAATCGTAGAGCATCAAGAATTGTAGTGTGTCTGCTTTGGAGGGCCTCTCCAGAAAATGTAGAGTGGTCCAAACGTTTGTCGAGCCAATTCAGAAATCGTAGTGTGCTCTCGGAAGCGTAGAGTCTGCAAGTCAAGCAAGTGAAGTGTGCCAGTCCTTAAGAGAAATCGTAGTGTTCTCGTTTGCTAGAATCGAATCAAGTACCAAGGTGGCAAGACACCATGATCAGAATCGTAGAGCTTCATCTGTCTATGTCAGAAGCATCGAGCCTTGTCCATTTGTTCAAAGAATAAATCACAACAAATTTGGAATGAGTTATATGAAAGTAGTATGCACACAAGCCAATCATGTTTGATGATAAAGCATATACTTTGTAACAATCTTATTCATTTATTAATAAAAAGTATTAATTTATTAAAGGCTTTTAATTATCTACATGATGCTACTTTATAATATGTGATAAACTCATAGTTTTAAGCAATGCTTTTAGAATAATGATGATGATCATTCTAATGAGATCTAAATTCTTAGAAAGCTTAAAACTAAAATAGTTCCCAATCGCTGGATTACTAAATTGGGGATTAGTGAATCCGGATAAATTGGTACATACATTGCTTGCTCATTGGATGAGGATGATTGATCTCATGATCATTTGTATGGAGACACTAAAGCAAGTATGTAAGTGTTTATTAGAGAATAAGTTCACTGAACGTGGCTCGCTAAGGAATACCTAATGGAGTTTTACTTGCCTGTCAATAGGAATTCCTGTAGTGATAGTAGTACAAGTGATCCTTGGACTTGAGATCATCATAGTATCTTGTGTATGATGAATTATACTTTGACTTATTCCTTAAGACCCTTAGGGTATATCAAAGGGTATGATTGGGTATAATAAGTTGTACATGGAGATAATGTATGATCAATAAAGAATCTATCGCTTCTAGTAAAATAAGAGAAATGTCTTATGTGATTTGATAAATGACAACCCAGTAGTCCTTGGCTAAGGCATAATGAAATTAGAAAGGAGTTTCTAATTTGTATTATTTGGAGTTGTGCATTTAAGAGTTGAAATACATATAATTAAATAAAATAAGACTTGACAGTAATTCCATGTCTTATATTTAATTGGGACATTGTATGGTGGAAGGATTAAATTGTACGGTAACTATTTACTCAAAGGTTCTTTTATGATTAATGTTGAAATCTATATTATTTAGAAAGTCGTTGATCGCTAGGGAGGCTTATCCCTATTGTAGAATAAATATTATTTATTTAAATAAATTAATAGTTCAATTTATTTAATTAAATAAGATTAGAATTGGTCTAATTGATTTATTCACAACCGGTTTAATATGGAGAACCTAAAGGGCCACACCATAAAAGGAAGAATAATTATGTAAGAAACAAATGGCATAATCGTAATAATAAGTTAAGTATATTTAATTTAATCTATGAAGATAGAATAAATTAAATAGCTTAATTTATTATTTAATATTTTGAAAATATTAAATATAAATTAAAAGAGGAATCTTATTATTATTATTATTATTATTAATATTTAATTCCTAAATTAGTTTGGGAATTAATTAATAAAAGTACTCTCATATTCCTAATAAGATTAGGAGACAAATTAATTAAAAGAGTTTAATTAATTGTTCCTAATAAGATTGGGAGCCTAATTAATTAAAGTAGTTTAATTAATTAAAATAAAACTCAATTCCTTAATTGTTAAGGAGGGTTGCCCACATCTATAAATAAGAGGAGTCTTATTATAGGTGGGTGTGGTTGACGTTTTATAGAATAGGTAATTCCAATAGTTGGGAGAGTACACCCTTTTCTATGAGAGATAGAAAAACTAGGGTTTTGCCAAATACCCATCTTCTTGAATCTTTCTTCTTCCTTGGTGGATCACCTCTAGAGGCCAAACACTTGGGTGACTAATGTTGATCAAAAGAAGGAACCAAACCCGGTGGATTCAAGTTGAACGTGAAAGGATTTGGAGGTGAACTTGTACATGAGGAAGCTCGAATCTTCAAGGGTATGATTCTTATTCTTTATCTTTTTGTTTAATTAATAATTGTGCATAAAGGATGATTCAGATATATGGTTTGTAAAATTTTAAAACTCTTTTTATCACGTTTCCGCTTACTTTGTGCAATTTGATTGTGTTCATGAATATTACAAACCTAACATTATAAACGTTGAAATCCTCGGGAGCTTCAATGACACAACAGTCATCCTTAGTATATAACAAAGAAACATATTGAAGAAGCTAAGGAAAGGATTATGGGTCAGTAGAAAACACCTTTTCAGGTGTTAGGTGAGACAGCAGTCTGCTGTGTCAGTGGGCCAGACTGAAAATCAAAAGTTATGCAAAAAGTCTCCATCAAAGTTCAGAAATGTCAAATGCATTTAATGCTTAAACGGACGTCTTCAACAGATATATTTCAAAGGCATCATATATGCAAAAGATTAGCAGATGAAAGTTTCAGGCAAGCACTGAACAAAAACGCTGAAAAACACTCAACGCTCAACTCTACGATCCGAAAGAGAAAGCTTGCTCAGCTACTCAGTTCTTTCGAACATAAGCTTAGCGGCAACTGAGTAGCACCACAGAAGAACTCAACTATTATCAAGTGAAGTAAGAAGTTTCAAGTCAGAAGGACTTGAAGAGTTCTAAGTGAACTGTGAAGTACCAAGTCTGCTAAACTTGAAGAGGTCAAAAGTGAACTAAGAAGTTTCAAGACTGTTGGTCTTGAAGAAATCTGTGAGATTCAGAAAGTGTAAAGATATCCTTAGTGGATTTCTTACTCGAGGAGTAGAAGAGTGGACTAGGAGCTTTAAGTACTCTAAACCACTTAAAAACACTGTGTCTTTTATATTCTTGCTATAACTGCTATAACTGCTTAACACTCATTAACTCGATAGATCTTAAAGGGGAAACAAATAACTCACAATTCTGCTGTGTTTAAGTCATTATCAAAACTAACAAGTATTTCAAAAAAAATTTAAAATATTTATTCAACCCCCCTGCTAGATAACTATTGTGCCTCTAGTAACTAACAATTGGTATCAGAGCAGGTTCTATCAAATAGCCTACAAAGCTTAAATAGAGCCAATGGCACATCTGATAAGCGAATCAAAGACTGGAGGAGGCAGTAAGCCACTTACGTGCAACAAAGACAAATTCGCCAACTGGAAGGTTCGTACGCAAGCCTACATGGATTCAATAGATGAAGATCTATTTAAAACTGTTCAAAATGGGCCCTACGTTCCTACAAAGCTTGCACCATCTTCAGACTACCCAAACAGAATCCAAACAAGATTAAAGAAGAATGGATTGACAACGAAAAAAAAGCTGTCTAACTCGACAAAAAGGCCATGAACATTTTGTTCCAATCCTTAGAAGATGATCTGTTCAAAAATGTGGTCAATAGAAAAACAACAAAGGAAGTATGGGAAGCATTTCTCATCATGCATGAAGGAACAGAAGAAGTCAGAGAAATCAAGCAATCTCTCTAGACTCAGCAATTTAAAATGTTTGCACACGTTCAAGGTGAAAATGTCACTTCCACCTACGAAAGATTCAATGTACTGCTCAACTCTCTCCGAGCCTATGGAAAGATCTATCCAAATAAAGATCTAATCATAAAGTTCATGAGAGCTTTACCTAGCAAGTGGGATGCCAAAACCACTGCCATCAGAGAATCAAAGAATCTCCATGAAATGACTGTTTAACAGTTATATGACAACCTTCTCACGTATGAACTAGAGTTGACCCAACGAGCAGAAACTCTATCTGAAGGAAGAAAGAAGGATAAAGGGGTTGCTCTTAAAGTAACAGACAACATCTTCAAAGCCAACATTGAGAATGACTCTGACTATGATGAAGATGATGATGAGGACTTCACAATGCTGGTAAGAAGACTCAGAAGGTTCATGCGTCAAGGCAGAGTAATCAAACTAAAGAAAGTCAACAACTACAGCAGCCAGGAGCAGATAAATGACTTATGCTATAACTGCAAGAAGCCTGGCCATTTCATTGCAAACTGTAACAAACCTCTTAGAGAAGAACTGAAGAAGAAATCAATTTCAAAGAAAGAGTTCAAAGGAAACAAAAGGCCTCAAAAGAAAGATAAAGGTCTTGCAGCTGGATGATCGTGGAGTGACCGAGACAACGACTCAACTCCCGAATCTGGAGATGATGAAGATCTTCAAATGGAAAATCTTTGCCTGATGGCAAAACATTCATGAAGTAAGTATGGATGAGGTATTTGATTTTAACTCTCCCGATGTAGACATTGATGATTTATGAACTGCACTACGTGGCATAACATCTCATCTACATCAATACATGAAATGGTTCAGAGTTCTATCCAAAGATTATTCTTTTCTTCATAAGAAGAAAGGAAGATCTGGAAACATCCCTTTTAAGTACTGACTCTCTCTCTAAGTTTGAAGATGAAAATAAGCTCTTAAAACAGACCAATGAACTCAATGCACAAAGAAAGTCAAGTCTAACCTCTAAAATTGAGGAACTAGAAAGGACAATCTCTACATGGAATAAATCCTCTTCGTCCATGGACTCCCTGATCTCAAGTCAGAGAAGTGCATCTGACAGAACAGGTTTAGGCTTTGGGGAATCCACCTCAGAGCCATTTGTGGAAAAGATAAAGGAAACTAGCCCTAGTATATAATGCTTCAAGTTTCAGTAGAAACATTACATTTATGAAATCCTCATAGAAGGAATAACCAGTCCAACCCTGTTCTTCTGGTCCAATCCATATTCCAAGGAATAAAGGATCCCATACTGGCCTAAGTTTCAGAAAAGAGAAGAGTAACCTAGTCACTACTTTCTAACCTCGAAGGATCGTAGAGTCGAGTAAAATCAACTCCATGAACCAACTGGGAAGGAACAGTAGAGGTAAGCTACATTCCTCATAAATTATGAAACATAAGGACACATGGAAGAAGGAGAACCAGTATAAAAGAAGGATGGCTTAGAATCCACATAAGTCCAAATGGAGGAAGAATCCATATACACACCCAAACATGCATCATATTAGATGCTTTGTATGTAATAAGATTGGGCATAAGGCTGCAATATGCTACCATAATCCTATGCATTGAGACCCAAAATCAAGCATATTTGGGTTCCCAAGGGTACTAACAAAGTAGAACCCATGCAAGTATGGGTACCAAAATGAAAGTTTAATATTACCACAGGAACAGAGTTCCACAATCACAACCTGGTATTTGGACAGTGGATGCTCAAGGCACATGACTGGGAACAAAACCCTTCTGTCTAACTACATAGAGAAGGAGGCTCCTTCAGTCATCTTCGGAGACAATGGCTCAGGCAAGACAAGAGGATATGGCTCAGCTGGGAATGGTGCAGTGTCCTTCAGTAAAGTAGCCTATTTGGAAGGTTTACAACATAATCTCCTGAGCATAAGCCAACTCTACGACAAGGGTCATCAAGTCACCTTCCTCAACAATCAATGTCAAGTTAGAGATCTGAATATATCCTCTATAAAGCTGACTGGAACAAGAGAAGGAAACGTCTACACTGTTAATCTTGGTCAACTGAGCTCAAATGAGATGATATGTTTTTTGGCTAAAGCATCTGAAGTAATGAGCTAGTTATGGCATAAAAGACTATCTCATCTCAACTTTAAAAGCATGTCAAAACTGGCCTCCAAAGATCTAGTAGCAGGCTTACCCAAGTTCAACTTCGTCAAAGAAAGACCATGCAATGCCTGTCAGCTTGGAAAGCAGACTAGAGCTCATTTAAGAGCAAAACAGTCAACTCAATTGACAAGCCTCTGTAGCTGCTTCACATGGATCTATTTGGGCCAATTCCAACTACAAGCCTTGGAGGGAAGAGATATTATCTGGTCGTAGTAGATGACTACACCAGATTCACATGGGTGTTCTTTCTAAACTCAAAAGATGAAACGAGCTCCCAACTAATCAAGATGTTCAAACTGCTGATGAACGAGAAAGGGGAGAAAATCAAGGCTATAAGGAGTGATCATAGCAGAGAATTCGACTTCTCTGAGATGGACCAGTTTTGCACAGACAATGGCATCAGTCACAACTTCTCAGCTCCATGAACTCTTCAACAAAATAGAGTAGCTATGAGAAAGAACAAAACGTTGATAGAGGCTGGAAGAACTCTACTAGCAGCAACCCATCTCCTGAATACTTCTGGGTAGAAGCTGTCAACACTACATGCTACACTCAAAACAGATCGCTCATATACTCTACGATAAAGAAGACTCCCTACGAACTATGGAAAGGAAGAAAGCCAAGTGTCAACTACTTTCATGTATTCGGTTATGCATGCTACATTCTCAATAATGGGAAATAATATCTGACAAAGTTCCAACCTAAGTTAGACGAAGGAATCTTTCTCGAATATACCACCGACAGTACGTCCTATAGAGTGTTCAACAAGAAGACACTGAGTGTTGAAGTCTCGATTCACATCATCTTCGATGAAATAGACTTGGACAAAACAGTGTCTCAAGATACTACGAACAATAATTCAGACACTATGAACGAGGTCGTCGAGCCCAACACAACGATCGTAGTTCCAAAAAATGAAATCGTCGAGCAAGGAGTGGAGATCGTAGAGAGAACTACGCAAGACAATGAACCTCCACATCAAGAAGCAGAAATTGATCTTGAAGGTCTCAGACAAGAAGGAATCAGGACAGGTGTTCCAACAGGAAATAGATGGGCAAAAGATCACACTCAAGACCTAATCATTGGAGATCCAAATGCAAGAGTTAAGACAAGAGCTGCCACACAGAATGAGTGTTTCTATCTAAGCTTTCTTCACAAATGGAACCCAAGAAGATAGAAGATGCCATGGAAGACTCTAGTTGGATAGAGGCCATGCAGAAGAACTAAATCAGTTTGAAAGAAGCAAAGTTTAGAGATTAGTTCCAAGACCAAGAAGCCATCCAGTCATTGGCACCAAGTGGGTCTTCAAAAATAAGATGGATGAAGATGGAGTAATAACAAGGAATAAAGCAAGACTAGTGGCCAAAGGTTACTCTCAAGAAGAAGACATTGACTACGATGAGACCTTTGCACCTGTTTCCAGATTAGAAGCCATTAGAATATTCCTTGCCTTTGCTGCTCACATAAAATTCAAAGTATTTCAGATGGATATCAAAAGTGCATTCGTGAATGGTGAACTTCAAGAAGAAGTATATGTGGAGCAACTTCTAGGTTTCATCAATCTAACTCTCTCTAATTATGTCTATAGATTAGAAAAAGCCTTATATGGTCTTAAACAAGCACCTAGAGCATGGTATGCAACATTAACTAACTTTCTGATTGAAAATGGTTTCACTAGAGGTAGAGTAGATACCACATTATTTCATAGAAAGCATAAAGACAAAGTCTTATTAGTTCAAATATATGTTGATGACATTACCTTTGGCTCTACTGATGAAAAATTATGTAAGATATTTGCCAAGCTTATGCAGAGCAAGTTTGAAATGAACATGATGGGTGAGCTGAACTTCTTCCTTGGATAGCAAGTAAAGCAGACTGATGAAGGAATCTTCATAAACCGAGCCAAGTACATTAAAGACTTACTTAAAAAGTATGGCATGGAATTGGTTGATCAAGAGATGTTTTTAGGACTGATTTACCTTATATTTTCGAAGCTTTGAGAGAGAATGAGAGTTGGTGAGAGCATGTATGCAAAATGGCAACTTTTCTAGACTTTCTCTCTCTTAAATCTCTTATATAGTGCTTGATGTTGCTTGGATCTGCTAATTTCGGCTGAGAGGCTGAGATTTAAGTCACATTGGTCAAGTGGGTTGGTCACCTACTACAAATTTACCAAGATTTACAAGTTAACTTACTAAAATATACAAAAGGGCATTTTGGTTATTTGTAAATTAATTTTAATGGCATTCTTGGAATTTGCACAAATCCTTAGGGTTTAGGGTTTGGGTTAGGGTTTAGGGTTTGAACCCTTTAGGGTTTAGCAATTTAATTTTGTTTTAAAAAAAAATTCCAATTTCCAATTTAGGTTCTAAATATGGAAAATTAATATTTCTAAATTATAATTATAATTTTCTAATTATATTAAAATTTCTTAATCATAACTTAAATATTTCTAATCAGGATTAATAATTCCTAATTAAAATTGCTTATTAAGCAATTAGGGTCGTAATTGGTCATTAGGGTTTATAACCCACGAATTAGGGTTTCTAATAGAAAAATAAAATTTCCAAATTACAATTAGGTTTGTAAAATAGAAATTAAGATAACTAAAATATAATTAGGGTTTTCTAATCATATTAAACTTTAATAAACACCTTAGGCTTGTCAATTAGGATTATGGTTTCCTAATTTAGGGTTTAGGATTCCCGAATATGAAATTAGGGTTTCCCGGCTTTCGATTAGGGTTTCTAATCTCTTATTAAGGTTTATAAATTTTAAACCTTATCCGATCAATCATTGATCAAAATTTCTATGCAGTACAACACATTTTCATCAATATAATTATTTTAATTATATTTTCTATCGAATCCCATTCCAGAAATTAGGGTTAGGGTTTCTATTCTCCGTTAAGCACAACTCGACTCTAATTTTATTAGTCAATACACAAATTGACCTTCTCGAGACTCGTATCACAAAAACTTGTCACAAAATTAATAATCAATATTAATATTAATTAAAAAAATAAAATTTATTCGCAAATTTTGGATTATTCGAAATCCCGGGTTATCACATTCACCCCTCCTTAAAAGGATTCCGTCCTCGGAATCACCGCTTTCTTATTCTCTACAATCTTTTAAAGTTGTATCATCAATTCATTTTTATCAACACAATATTAATTTTTGTTTCAAATTCTAACCTGTGACTTGAATCTATAAAAGAAAACATTTCATAGAAATATCTGACTCATAATACTCACGTAATAAAAATTCTAAACGAAATCGTTACCTGCTGCGACCTCCTGAGTAGCAACTACATCATGCACCGTCATGTTAAATATACGGGCCATCGGTCTTCCTGGCTTTGCAGGTCCTTGAATTGCCAAGGTTCCGCCACCTGGTCTCTTGTTGCCAGTTTCCTTTTCCGCATTCCTCTTCGGACAATTCCGAACCATATGATCAGTTGATCCATAGGCAAAGCAACCTTGTATTTTCTTCGAATTGGGACAATTGGGTGACATGTGCCCCTCTTGTCTGCAGTTGTAACAAACTCCCTTCTTCTTCAGACAAACACCTGCATGATTCTTCCCACAAATCACACATGGCTCCCTCGCTTGCTTATTTCCTTCAATTTTGCTACCTGATTGGGTATTCTCACTCCACTTCCTCTTATTTGGGTTACTACCACCACTGCTTCCACCATCATTGGTCTTCTTCTTCTTTTCCTAATGAAATCGAGATGCAGCCTCGCTCCCTCCTTTAGTAATTAATGCTTTCTCCATCAACGACGCGAACATATTGATCTGCAATACCGCTACTTTGTTGAATATTCCCGGCTTCAGCCCATTCTCAAATCTTCTCTCTTTTCTTGCTTCTGTGTCCACCTGATGAGGTGCATTTCTCACGAACTCGTTGAATTTGACAGCGTATTCTGTTATCGACATGTTCTCCTGCTTCAATTCTAGAAATTTAACTTCCATCCTAGATTGCATGCTCGGTGAGAAGTAGTTCTCAAAGAACAACTCTTTGAATCTTGTCCACAACACCACTGCTGTACCAGCTCTCACTTGGTTCATCTTCCACTAGTAATTAGCTTCTCCCTTTATCAGATAAGTTGCAAAAGCCATCTTTTTCTCTTCTGCCACTTGCGCAATGACGAATGCTTTCTCCATCTCCTTCACCCAAGTTTGGGCTTCAATCGAGTCCGTGGTTCCCTTAAATTTAGGCGGTCCTACCGCTTTAAAGTCCTTGAAGTTAGCCAATCTATCAGCTGGCTGTCCTCTCACCCTTCCTCTTGCTACTGGAGCTCTATTCACCATAGCTTCGGCTATCATATCCGTAAAGTTTGCATTGGGTTAGCTTGACCTCCTTTGTCTCTTCTCTTTGATTTCGATTCTGTCGTCTAGGCGGCATGATCTGATTTAAATAAAAATCTTATATTAATTCTCTTTCTTTACACAAATTCTTAACACAATAAGAATTCAACACATAATTCTTATATAATCGCATATTTATTCAAATAGCACATAATACATTTAGTACTTCACATATTACTATCCCTTTTTAAATCATAACATGATTATTAACACAACTTTACATAAAAAGTTGCAATTCTCCATTCACACATAGTTATTACCATTTTCATCACTATTTCCAAACTTACCACACTTCATGAGTTTAGGAACTTGCCACAATTATATGAGTGTATGAACTTATCCTAGTCAGACCTTTGGCGTCCATTCGCTGAGGGGTTCAAAACATTTCATATAATTATGAGTCATTAACTTACCATAAGTATGAGTTTTAAGAACACACAAATTAATCTAAATCTTATATTCATATAGAAAATAAGGATTTCATTCATACAAACATATATATATATATATATTTATATATATATATTTACATATGTTTATACATCATTCTCGATATTACAACACTTAATATCATAATCTTCTACCAAAAGATACTATCATATATATTTAGGTTGTCTACCGACCACTCCCTTCACCAGTCTTCTTCTTGTTGGGACACTTGTTAAATCCGTGACCCGTTTGCCCAAATGAAAAACACTTCCTCAAATTTGGCTTAGGACAATGCAGAGAAATATGTCCTTCCTGCTTATAGTTAAAGCACACGTTTTTTTACATCATGCATTCTCCCGCGTGAGTCTTCCCACACTTGTTTCAGGCTTGCTTCTTCTTCGGGCTTGACTTTTCAGAATTAGGGCTGTCATTGTCCCTCTTTCTCTTTTTCTTGTCTTTCTGTTGCTTGATTATCCCTTCAGACGATCAACCACCTTCCGCCTTCATCCTTTCCACTTGCGCCTTGAGCTCGTTCCGTTCTTCAGTCATTTCGCGTAACGCTCGCTCCATTTTCCACAGTTCCTCCAAGATAAATGCCTTACTCCAGAGTTCTTGAACTTCTGCAGCTAGTTGATCTTGTTCTTCAACTTTAGTCTTATTCTTTAAGTCTACCTTAGCTTGCTCAGACTCCGCCTCCTCATCTCCACTCAGATACATCTCGGGATAATCGTCATGATCACTCCCTAGATTGACCATGGGTTCATCTTCTCCCACCTTCTCAACCGATTCACTTTCATTTGGCACCCTCTGGCTTTTCTAAGATTGGTGCAACATAATGCCAAAGCATCTCCGCACTCGTTTGATCTTCTCCAGACATCCTACAATCAGTTTAAACAACTTGATTAGTACTTCACCACTACAAAATTCTCACACTATGTGTCCACTTATCTCACTATTGATGCACTTCAGCAATCCCTCACTTACAACTCTACATGAGTTTTCTCTATCTCGCGTATGGTTATAATCCTAGGGTTTTCCCCCACCCCACTTAAGGTATATAACCTACAGCTCTTCTAACAACTTGTGACACCTTGGTCACTTCAGCTTTGATACCAACCTGTGACACCCCCAAATCCGGGTTTCCTGACCCATGGGTTTGGTGTTCACGATCCACAATATAATTCCATTTAACTACCCATTCATATATAAATAGGAATACATAAGTCATTAACATATGTTGTTAATACATAAATCCCAGGTTCACTAACCTTGAAATTTCAAACATACCCCTTTAGATATACAAAAAGGGTTTACAATACAACAATATAATAATAATGCTGAACTTCATTATACTAATTTATAACTATGCCTTTTCCTTTGTTCTTCTTCGCAGCACCTTCTGCAACTTCGTCCCTAGCTGAAAAGTTTTATTTATAGCAAGGGTGAGCAACAAGTTTGCCCAACAAGTTAAGAGATACAATAAAGATATAGAAATCAATATCAAACCTTCTCACATTCTATGCAATAATAATTCGATAATGAAAGAGTACAACGCTTTCAAGGTTTTCTACGATATTCAAATGAATAATCAAGAATTAATTCTACGAAATAGCAAAGTGGAATGTTTTCCAGATTTATCTTCGAATGCATCCATTGGATCTTGAACTTCTCTTCTCGAGTAACTATCAAAGTTATACCTTGATATACCTAGTGTATCGGATAATCATAAAGATTAAATCATACCCTCTGCAAGTATATAAAGTGATCGACTTTATTATACCCTATATTATGCATAATACTTAATCGTACAAGAAAAGGTCGAATATATATGACCAATAAAATATTCCCTTTATATAAAAGGTTGTTTTTCTCAGTCTTAGAATCAAGATTTGATTTTTCAACGAAATACGGTGATTTCAATTTCTAATTACTTCTCGATCTAGCCGAAATAATTGGCATCGATCTGTCAATAATAATGAATTCTCTTCTCGAACCTATCAAGTTCTAATAAATGTTCGTCTTGCCAGAATGATTAGCTAAGACATTTTTCAAGATAGTTCGACAACAGTTATTCTACAAATGTATATTTTCCGAATTAGTATTTCAATTTGAATTATTAAACATGCACTAATTGCGAATAATCAACAATAATTTCCCTAGACATGGTATAATTAGCAATAATTAACCATTATAATAATTGAATGAATATAACTCAAGGTTGATTTAGGAAACTTGCCTCTTCCGTTGATTACAGCTACACACAATACTTATCTGCGTTTGTAAGACCTATATTCAACAATGTCGGTCTCACAATTAGCACAATAATTTATAACATGTAACACTGTATTCTACAGTCAAACGTCTCCTAGGCACATTACCACATAGCCACATTAGTGTTTATAACCTATATAAACACGTAACAAATCTAACTATTTCGATCTGGTTGGACTTCGGTCCATTCTCGGTGTTTTGGTCACCCTATCCGACAATTAACACATTGATTGTCAATTAAATTCAGTTTCTAAGCTTCAATATTATCCTAGATAAGTCAAATATCATTTATAATATTTTTCGGAAGCTTTTAATAATTTATAAACAATTATTATAATTTATAATAATTTTTCAAACACTTAAATCATTTTTAAATGATTTAATTATCAAATAATCTTATTATGATTAATATTTAATAATATAAAAATATTAATGTTATACTTGTCAAAATATTAAAGTTATTGTTAATAACTTAAAATATATTTTAAATCATTAATATTCTACTTAAATAATTTTTAAAATAATTAAAAATCATTTTTAAACCTTCACCATTAATATTTAAATATTAATGAAATTATTATCAAAATATTAAAAGTCATTAATTATAACTTAAAATATTTTTAAAATATTTATCTCATTTTTAAATGATTTTAATTCAATAAAATCATTTTTAATTCCTTTATTTAATATAATAATTAAATAAATTTAATATCATTAATATAAATTTATTAATGAGAATTCTCAAAAATATTGAAAATTATATTTTATAATTCAAAATATTTTCTAATACTTTATTCTTATTTAAAATGATTTTTAAATTAATAAAATCATTTTTAACTTATTTATTTAATTTAATAATTAAATAAATCTAATATCATTAATATTAATTTATTAATGAAAATTCTCCAAAAATATTAAAAGTTACATTTTATAACTCAAAATATTTTTAACTACATTATTCTTATTTAAAATGATTTTTATATAATTAAAATCATTTTTTCTAATTTATTTAATACACTAATTAAATAAATTAAATACTTTTTAATATTTAAATAATTATAAATATGAAAAGAAAAATATTCCAATTGGTCAAAAATTATTTTTCATAATTTAAAATAATTTTTAAAACTATTTTGTAATTTTAGAATTTATTTCTATTTTTAAATAATTTCCAAATATTCAAAAATTAGAATAATAATAAAATTCTTTATAGGGCTTTAGCGACAAAAAGCGTCGCTGTTGGTGTTCTTTAGCTCAAGAACACTGACAGCCGGTAGTACAAGGTTGCTTGTTTGATCAGCCTCAATTCCCAGATTGAACATGTTCTGGGCTATCTCAAGCATTGATATTGTAATACATATGTAGTACTACAATTATCAATCCTTAACATGGTATTAAAATATCTCAAATGCAAGATCAGAAGCTCCAAAGTAGCTGTTAGAAGCTTCTGGGCTTTCTGGGTTTTCCAGAAACCCAGACAGCTTCGACTGTCTACTTTGTGATTCGATTTTCTTCCAGTTCTGTTCATCATATCCATTATATTATGATTCAAATCTATAGTAGGAGTGTCAAGGTACATTTAAATGACAACATCTAAGTTAACCAACATCACAATCTCCAGATCCAACTTGGTCAAACGTTGTCAGAAATATTTCTTAAACTGTTTCTGGGTTTTCCAGAAACGTCAAAAACAGCCTGAGTAGTCTACTTTGACCAACTTTCACGATCGACTATTTGTTAATTTATACGATCTAAAGCCATGAAAGGCAAGACCATATGTCAGGCTACAAGCCGGTTACAAAAACACCATTAAACAAAATCAAATCGGTCAGATAAGCTCGTTACAAACGCTTGTCGATATTGCTTTTATATTTTGGGTTACCCAGATTTCAATGGTCAAAGCTTCGGCCAACGGGTTTTGACCGTTAATAACTCATGATCTAGACATCTAATGACACTGATTCCACTTTCAGAGTAAAGACCACATACACGGCTACAAATTACAGCTTTAAAACATCAAAAATCATATACGAGCAAAGATCTGTGGCCACTGACATTACTTGTCAGACCACAGTTCATACTCAAGAACAAATTTTGAAAAACTCTATTTTAAGGCACTTTGATGCTATGGATTCATGATAGATCATCATAGATCTTCATAAAACATCCACTAGCAAGATTCTAAACACTTAAACACAAAAAGTATCTTAGCAACTTGGATCAAAAATCAAAAATAGGTTTATACCTTCTAGCTTTAAATTCTTGATCTTAGCTCTCCAATCTGATATTGGTTGATCAAGAGATGTTTTTAGGACTGATCTACCTTATATTTTCGGAGTTTTGAGAGAGAATGAGAGTTGGTGAGAGCATGTATGCAAAATGGCAACTTTTCTAGACTTTCTCTCTCTTGAATCTCTTATATAGTGCTTGATATTGCTTGGATCTGCTAATTTCGGCTGCGAGGCTGAGATTTAAGTCACATTGGTCAAGTGGGTTGGTCACCTACTACAAATTTACCAAGATTTACAAGTTAACTTACTAAAATATACAAAAGGACATTTTGGTCATTTGTAAATTAATTTTAATGGCATTCTTGGAATTTGTACAAACCCTTAGGGTTTAGGGTTTGGGTTAGGGTTTGAACCCTTTAGGGTTTAGTAATTTGATTTTTTTTATTAAAAAATCCCAATTTCCAATTTAGGTTCTAAAAATCAAAAATTAATATTTCTAAATTATAATTAGAATTTTCTAATTATATTAAAATTTCTTAATCATAACTTAAATATTTCTAATCAGGATTAATAATTCCTAATTAAAACGGCTAATTAAGCAATTAGGGTCGTAATTGGTCATTAGGGTTTATAACCCACAAATTAGGGTTTCTAATAGAAAAATAAAATTTCCAAATTACAATTAGGTTTGTAAAATAGAAATTAAGATAACTAAAATATAATTAGGGTTTTCTAATCATATTAAAGTTTAATAAACACCTTAGGCTTGTCAATTAGGATTAGGGTTTCCTAATTTAGGGTTTAGGATTCCCGAATATGAAATTAGGGTTTTTCAGCTTTCGATTAGGGTTTATAACGATACGTTAGGGTTTCTAATTCTGAGATTAGGGTTTCTAATCTCTTATTAAGGTTTATAAATTTTAAACCTTATCCGATCAATCATTGATCAAAATTTCTATACAGTACAACACATTCTCATCAATATAATTATTTTAATTATATTTTCTATCGAATCCCGTTCTAAAAATTAGGGTTATGGTTTCTATTCTCCGTTAAGCACAACTCTACTCTAATTTTATTAGTCAATACACAAATTGACCTTCTCGAGACTCGTATCACAAAACTTGTCACAAAATTAATAATCAATATTAATATTATTAAAATAATCTAGTTTGGGGGAATTGGTGTGTGGCCAAACAAGGCCTTGTGGCCTTTGGTCTAATTTAACTGATGAAGGCGTATTATTTTATAACTGAAGTACGTGGGTAGCTTTAGTTTATTTTTACGCGTTATTTTCTTCCTAAGACTATACACAAAGAGTTTGGAAGAGAGGAACACAGTGAAACACAAAGAGTTTGGAGAGAGAGCAAGAGAGGAATCACTGTGATTGAAGGGGAATTTCTAAACCTAATCATCATCTCTTTGCTAGCAAACAATCAAAGGAACAAGGTATAACCTACTCTAATGTTAACCCTTATTTTTGAAAATTCTATTGATAATTGTGTTGAATTGATACATATATATGTAAGAAGGGTTTATACTCTATTAATTATCACATGTGAGTGTTGTTTTATGATAAAGATTCATGTAATTTGGTTTGTAGGAAGAAAAGTTTATAACAGTGTTTTTACATGAAAATTGGCTTTAGAAAGTATAAAATTTCGTGGTCAATACTTGTTATAATCTGTAAATTGATGTTGGATTATGTTAGTATGTTAAGAAACGAAAACATCGTAGTTTAAATCGTGTTAATTGGTTAAGAAACGAAGTCGTGGTGATCGAATTCACTAAATGTGTTAAAACGTGAAAATAGAGCATGAACATGTATTTTGGGTCAAATTTTAGGTTGGTTAATGTTTTTATAAATTGTTAGAATCCTAGTATGTTGTAGTTCTATGAATTACGAATCCATAGAATAAAAAACGGACTAATTTGGATGTGTATAACTCAAGTTATGAAGATTAGTAGGAGAAAAAAAAGTCAAAAATCACGAAGAATAGTAGCTTGAGTCCCGTTTTACGCCTTAAAAGTTGTATCTTGTGCCTATAGCTTAATTAGGGCAAATTGCGCCAAAGTATGTCAGGTGTGACTGCTTTGAACTGTTTTAGTAAAACAGACATAACATTTTCATACGAATTCCGATTGAGGTGATTCAAGATGATCCGGAACAAGGACGAATAGACCTACAACTTTTATTCTTTAAGTTGTTCAATATGAGGTCGGGAACAGTAGTTAAAATGATCATCTTTGTGACTGATGCGTATTCAGAGGCAATCAGAGGGCGTCGAACATGCACATACACAAGTATAGTGATGTCGACGATAATAGATGTTGTCCTAAGTTATAGAACATGAATATTATGTAATATAATGATGCTTAACATTAATAAATGATATTTTAGATAAGTTGAATACGCATACTAAGCACATACAAAAGAGACAAAATGGGTGTGTAACGAATAAACGTCGAAACGCCGTGATAAGTGATAATGAACATAAAAAATGTTTTAAATCAAATGAAATGAATATTATAAGATATTGAATAGTGTTAATATAAAACCAATAAATAGTCCTAGCAAGACTTAAGCACTTGAATGAACTTCGAATATGAAATACAGTGAGATATAAGTTAAAAGTTAACACAATCAAATTGAACATTATGTATTAATTAATAAGAAGGGTTATGGGAGGTAGAGTAAAGTTTACATTACAACTATTATGCATTGCTATATGACTAATAGTTGATGTGCATGATTATATAATTGTGTAGGGCACGTGAAGTGCAGATATCTGTAAGCTGTTAAACTGTTATTGGTAAACAACGATCAAGGCAAGTCTTTCAATTCCTATTTGCTATGTGAACTTGGTGATTATATGTTTTAAATCTTTATTGCAAAGGGCATGATGTGTTATATATATTTTGAATGTATGAAATGTTAAAGTCAACTTATGACTACGTTGATTGAGTAAAGCATGCTAATTGAGTAAGGAACTCAATCTTTATTCTTGTTATATGAACTGTAGCATGTATGTTATATTAGTCCGATGTTTATGAGATATATGTTGAGCATGTTATTATGTGCTACGTGATGCATGAAAACTGTTAGATTTGCTGGGCTGTCGAGCTCAACCTTGCAAATAACCATTTTTGCAGGTTAAGGATTGAAGGTAACACTATGTGCTACTTGAATGACGTGGATCAGAAATAATACACGAAGATTAATATTTGAGCTAAACTTGTTATTTCTTAATACCATGATTAAGATTCATGAGATGTACTAAATGTTTTATGATGTATAGTTTTATGTTTAGTTGTAAAGCTAAAGTTAGAGTTATCTAATATGTAAAGGTTATCGGATTGAAATGTAAAATTTTATATAATAACAGTGATAAAGTGAATCATAAAATAAGATTAATTCAAAGACATGTAGATGATAAATGTTTTGATTCAGGGAGTTAAAGTAAAAAGACATAAAAGTTTAAATTATTCCGTATTTTATAAAGTTTAACATCGAATAATGATGTAAAATTAGAAGGTAGTTGTGTTATTAACGATCGAAGTCGGTAATTTAATTGTATAAATTTTGGGGTGTCGTTACAATCAAAATTAACAAGTATTTCGAAAAAGAATTTAAAATATCTATTCAACCCCCTTCTAGATAACTATTGCGCCATTGGGAAATAAATGTATGTTTTTGAACCCCTAAGTGTATGGACAGTCCCTAATCTGTTCTTGGATTACATATTAACTCCTTGAACTCATATCAGATCTTCCCAACCAAAACGGAGCTGTTTGAAGCATCCAAGAAGGTGACTAAGGACATAAAAGAAGACCTTGAAGTTCACTCAGACCTTGTTAACCTAAGGCTGACTCACTTGATTGATGCTGCCAACACTCTCCCAAGCAACCTAAGCTTGAGTTGTCAAAGAAGCTTAGGGAGATTATAAAGGAGATGATTAAGAGTATCAATGAAAGGGACCAAATCCACTTTTAAGCTGCTAAGAAATACATGGAAGTTGTTCTTGTCTTGCAGAATACTCAGGAATCCCAGAATAACCTTATAATGGAAAGTCTCATGAGTCTACGAACTTCAATGAAAGAATAACCTTATAATGGAAAGTCTCACGAGTCTATAATGGAAAGGCCAAATGAAACATACTGAAAATGTCTTGGTCATGCTCCAAAAGAGGGAAGCTCGCATTGATTCTCTAGTTCAAGAAAACCGTGAAGACATTGCTCAATCCAAGAATTAGCTCAATGAGCTTGTGCAAGGCATGACTCGCCTATCTGAAGATATTTGAACCCTTGATGCTGACATAAAAAGGGAGAATAAAAGGGAAGGAGAGAAAGGCAAAGGCAGAGGCAGAAGCAACTTCGCTCAATCTTCAAGAAGCCCTCCTGCAAGACAGCCTCGCCATCAGACCCTAAGACCCAAACAACAACGAATTATCATGGCATAACTGCTGAGGAGTCAAGAGCCATCTCTCAGCTCATAAAATGTAAACACCATTGGTCTATGTATGCCAATTAGAGATCCTGCATTCATGAACAGACACGATCATTTGGAATGGCTAAGTCAAAGCGAACCGGAAGATATAGCATGAAGAGATGAAGCAAGCAGGAGAAAGAGAGCTGAAGAATATGCCAATCCTCCAAAGAATAAAAGGCAAAAGAAATAGAGATAAGTTGAAAATCAATTCTTATTGATGTAACTAAGATTAACTGTAATACCTGTCTTTACAAACATCAATAAATTCATGCTTATTCTCTAAAAATTTTAGTTGTTCACTGAAACACTAAGTCATATTTACTTTCTTGCAACTGCATCTAGAAATTGATAATCATGACAAAAATCTCCTTGGTTATGCCAACATCAAATAGGGGGAGATTGTTGGGAGATTGTATATTTAAATTTGATGTTGAAAGTAAATATTCATGATTATATGTAAAGTCCTTCAATGAATATATATACAAGGACTTAGTAATAGATCAAAATTATTAGGTTGATCTGAGCTATTAATGTTTATCATTCTATAAATGAATGTATAAATGAAAATATCAAAGCTGTTAGGTTGATCTATATCTTGAGATGTAATAGATAGGCTTCAACAGAATCGTAGTTTATCAAGGTGATCAAGAGATTGCAGAAGCCAAGGCAGAATCGTAGAGCATCAAGAATTGTAGTGTGTCTGCTTTGGAGGGCCTCTCTAGAAAACGTAGAGTGGTCCAAACGTTTGCCGAGCCAACTCAGAGATCGTAGTGTGCTCTCGGAAGCGTTGAGTCTGCAAGTCAAGCAAGTGAAGAACGTAGTGTGCCAGTTCTTAAGAGAAATCGTAGTGTTCTCGTTTGCTAGAATCTAACCAAGTACCAAGGTGGCAAGACACCATGATCAGAATCGTAGAACAGAATCGTAGAGCTTCATCTGTCTATGTCAGAAGCATCGAGCCTTGTCCATTTGTTCAAAGAATAAATCACAACAAATATGGAATGGGTTATAAACGTTGAAATCCTCGGGAGCCTTAATGACACAACATTCAGCCTTAGTATATAAAAAAAGAAACGTATTGAAGAAGCTAAGGAAAGGACTATGGGTCAACAGAAAACATCTTTTCAGGTGTTAGGTGAGACTGCAGTCTGCTGTGTCAGTGGGCCAGACTGCATATCAGAAGTTGTGCAAAAAGTCTCCATCAAAGTTCAGAAATGTCAAATGCATTTAATGCTTCAAAAGATGTCTTCAACGAATATATTTCAAAGGCATCATATATGCAAAAGATTAGCAGATGAAAGTTTCAGGCAAGCACTGAACAAAAACGCTGAAGAACACTCAACGCTCAACTCTACGATCCGAAAGAGAAAGCTTGCTCAGCTACTCAGTTCTTTCGAACATAAGCTTAATGGCAACTGAGTAGCACCACACAAGAACTCAACTACTATCAAGTGAAGTAAGAAGTTTTAAGTCAGAAGGACTATCAAGTGAAGTAAGAAGTTCTAAGTCAGAAGGACTTGAAGAATTTTAAGTGAACTGTGAAGTACCAAGTCTATTGGACTTGAAGAGTTCAAAAGTGAACTAAGAAGTTCCAAGACTGCTGGTCATGAAGGAATCTGTGAGATTCAGAAAGTGTAAATATATCTTTAGTGGATTTCTTACTTGAGGAGTAAAAGAGTGGACTAGGAGCTTTAAGTGCTCTAAACCACTTAAAAACACTGTGTCTTTTATATTCTTGCTATAACTGCTTAACACTCATTAAATCGTTATATCTTAAAGGGGAAACAAACAACTCACAATTTCGCTGTGTTTAAGTCATTATCAATGTGACAACCTGAATTTTTATAAGTTATTAAAATAGGAATTTAATAATTAAATTATTAAATTTAATTATTATGAGATGTTTTGAGTTTGAGTATGTATATATACGTGCTATATATTTTAAAATGTGTGATCTGGTGTGAAGAGAAATATATATTCATGTATTGGGAAAGTGAGGTTCAATAGTTAAGTTAACTATTAAAGAAATTAAATAAATTTGGTAATTATTTTAAATATTTATTGAATTAAATAAATAGTTTAAATAATTTATGAAATTGTGGTATAATAATTTAGTTTACGTGTGTATGATAACTAAATTAAAGCAAAAGGTAAATTTTATTCTTTGAAGATTTAATTTAATGAATTAATTAAATTAAATGAATCGTTAAATTAAATAAAGTAATGTGTAAATCTAATTTATTAATTAAATTAGATATATGTAATTATTTATTAATTATAAGTATAATTATAATGAGATTATAATTATTATTAATTACTATTATTATGTGTTATATAAATTAACTAAAGGTGTGACACATGAAACTATATAATATAATATTATTAAAATAATCTAGTTTGGGGGAATCGGTGTGTGGCCAAACAAGGCCTTGTGGCCTTTGGTCTAATTTAACTGATGAAAGCGTATTATTTTATAACTGAAGTATATGGGTAGCTTCAGTTTATTTTTACGCGTTCTTTTCTTCCTAAGACTATACACAAAGAGTTTGGAAGAGAGGAACACAGTGAAACACAAAGAGTTTGGAGAGAGAGCAAGAGAGGAATCACTGTGATTGATGGGAAATTTCTAAACCTAATCATCATCTCTTTGCTAGCAAACAATCAAAGGAACAAGGTATAACCTACTCTAATGTTAACCCTTATTTTTGAAAATTCTATTGATAATTGTGTTGAATTGATACATATATATGTAAAAAGGGTTTATACTCTATTAATTATCACATTTGAGTGTTGTTTTATGATAAAAATTCATGTAATTTGGTTTGTAGGAAGAAAAGTTTATAACAGTATTTTTACATGAAAATTGGCTTTAGAAAGTATAAAATTTCATGGTCAATACTTGTTATAATCTGTAAATTGATGTTGGATTATGTTAGTATGTTAAGAAACGAAAACGACGTAGTTTAAATCGTGTTAATTGGTTAAGAAACGAAGTCGTGGCGATCGAATTCGCTAAATGTGTTAAAACGTGAAAATAGAGTATGAACATGTGTTTTGGGTCAAATTTTAGGTTGGTTAATGTTTTTATAAATTGTTAGGATCCTAGTATGTTGTAGTTCTATGAATTACGAATCCATAGAATCGAAAATGGACTAATTTGGATGTGTATAACTCAAGTTATGAAGATTAGTAGGAGAAAAAAAGTCAAAAATCATGAAGAGCGGTAGCTTGAGTCCGTTTACGCTAGCTGGTGCGGTATCTTGTGTGCCCAAGGCTTAATTGGGTGCAGCTGCGCCCAAAGTATGTCAGGTGTGACTGCTTTGAACTGTTTTAGTAAAACAGACATAACGTTTTCATACGAACTCCGATTGGGATGATCCGGAACAAGGACGAATAGACCTACGAATTTTATTCTTTAAGTTGTTCAATATGAGGTCGGGAACAGTAGTTAAAATGATCATCTTTGTGACTGATGCGTATTCAGAGGCAATCAAAGGGCGTCGAACATGCACATACACAAGTATAGTGATGTCGACGATAATAGATGTTGTTCTAAGTTATAGAACATGAATATTATATTGTATAATGATGCTTAATATTAATAAATGATATTTTAGATAAGTTGAATACGCATACTAAGCACACACAAAAGAGACAAATTGGGTGTGTAACGAATAAACGTCGAAACGCCGTGATAAGTGATAATGAACATAAAAAGTGTTTTAAATCAAATGAAATGAATATTATAAGATATTGAATAGTGTTAATATAAAACCAATAAATAGTCCTAGAAAGACTTAAACACTTAAATGAACTTTGAATATGAAATATAGTGAGATATAAGTTGAAATTTAACACAATCAAATTGAACATTATGTATTAATTAATAAGAAGGGTTATGGGAGGTAGAGTAATGTTTACATTACAACTATTATGCATTGCTATGTGACTAATAGTTGATGTGCATGATTATATAATTGTGTAGGGCACCTGAAGTGCAGATATCTGTAAGCTGTTAAACTGTTATTGGTAAACAACGATCAATGCAAGTCTTTCAGTTCCTATTTGCTATGTGAACTTGGTGATTATATGTTTTAAATCTTTATTGCAAAGGGCATGATGTGTTATATATATTTTGAATTTATGAAATGTTAAAGTCAACTTATGACTACGTTGATTGAGTAAAGCATGCTGATTGAGTAAGGAACTCAATCTTTATTCTTGTTATATGAACTGTAGCATGTATGTTATGTTAGTCCGATGTTTGTGAGATATATGTTGAGCATGTTATTATGTACACGTGATGCGTGAAAGCATTAGATTTCTTTGAAATTTGTCGAGCTCAACCTTGCAAATAACCATTTTTGCAGGTTAAGGAATGAAGGTAACACTATGTGCTACTTGAATGATGTGGATCAGAAATAATACTCGAAGATTAATATTTTAGCTAAAGTTGTTATTTCTTAATACCATGATTAAGATTCATGAGATGTACTAAATGTTTTATGATGTATAGTTTTATGTTGGGTTGTAAAGCTAAAGTTAGAGTTATCTGATATGTAAAGGTTATCGGATTGAAATGTAAAATTTTATATAATAACAGTGATAAAGTGAATCATAAAATAAGATTGATTCAAAGACATGTAGATGATAAAGGTTTTGATTCTGGGAGTTAAATCAAAAAGACATAAAAGTTTAATTTATTCCGTATTTTATAAAGTTTAACATCGAATAATGATGTAAAATTAGAAGGTAGTTATGTTATTAACGACCGAAGTCGGTAATTGAATTGTATGAATTTTGGGGTCGTTACAATCAAAACTAACAAGTATTTCAAAAAAGAATTTAAAATATCTATTCAACTCCCTTCTAGATAACTATTGTGCCTCTGGGAACTAACTGTATGTTTTTGAACCCCTAAGTGTATGGACAGTCCCTGATCTGTTCTTGGATTACATATTAATATGACAAGTTCCTAAACTCATATTATTGTGGCAAGTTCCTAAACTCATAATATGTGGTAAATTTGATGAACTATATTGGGGTATAGAAAAGTTGTGGATTGAGAATTGAGAATGTTCATGGTGTAAGTATTAAGATTGTTAGAAATAGATAGAACTATTAAGTAATGGAGCATTGGAGAAAATTGGAGTTGATGGAGGAAGCATATGTATTCCAAATCTTCTAGCTATGCTAGATTTTGAATTTATTAACATCGTGCTGATAATTGCACTTTTGTGTTTTTGAAAAATATGTTGGATCAATTTTTGAACCAATAAGTTTTAAAAAGTTCTATTATTTATATGTCTATGTTAATTATTTCTGCTAGACGAAAAATGATTTGAAAATATCAAAATATATTTTATATATTATTAATGCATTTAGTGCAGAGATGATAAAATGATGGAGTTATCAATGCATATTAACCTAGTGTTGGATGTGATCATAATATCGTCAACCCACTATGGTATGATGTAGTATGACAAAATCATAAAATGACAGAATCCTCAATGGATTGTAGAGACAGTGCGGTATCATGATGTCATAAAATGATTTTCAGAATTTTAAACTATTTAAAGATAAGTCAATGCCAATTAAATTAGCTAGACAAATGTTTCGATTGATGTTCAAATTGTTGGTAAAAATCTAAGCTATTTGATTCAGCTAGGCAAATGTTGAAATATGTTTATGAAATTCAAGTATTCTTTGAGAATGTATGCCAAACCAATTTTTTTTGGTGTGGAATCTTATGTTATGTCTGAGGTGAACAACCCCAAAAATGGGGATATACCGATTGGATAATATATTTCGATCTATGAATGCATATGGTCGTTATAAAGTATAATATGTTGATCACCTAGAGTATTCGTTTCAATGTGAAGAACTGTGGTGAAACTCTATTACGTTTTTGTTTACGGTATGAACTACAGTGATGAAATATTGTTAACCTCTTCAAAGGCAGATTACCTTTTTCGTAATTGAAAGAGGTAGCATGTATGAATACCCCTAAACTTCAAAGTTCATGGTCTTTATGACCCCTTAGGCCGATATGAAAAGTTTTCTTGAATAAAACTTTTTATTGTATAGTTATTTATACTGCTTCAAAGTTATTGAACAATTGTGAAGACTCTTGAATGTTTAAAAGGATTGAACTCCTTAGAGAGAAGTCATTATAGAATGTGATGATATAAGAGAAATCCTCAGGAGAAAAATATAAAGGTTAAGTTGAAAACCTTTTTTTGGTCAATAGAATGAGCAGAAATCTGTATGCTATAATATCGATGACGAAATTCTTAGAAGGAGGAGTGAATGTGATAACCAGAAAATTTATAAGATTTGTAAGTAAGATCTTTAATGATTAAATAAAGGTTTAAAGAATAAAACCTATATTTGAAAATAGAAGAATGATTAAACTTTTTGAGAAGAACCTATATGATTTAATATCTGAAAGAATGAAAAGAGAATTAAATCTGAATAATAGAAATGTTGAATGTGTTAATATACGAAATTAGCAAGTAGTCATGAGCCGAAGTAAGTCAGAAAAGACTTGGGCTAAGAATAGATTGTCGTAACAACCCGATATTTTCTATAAATAAATCAGAAATTTTGCATATAATTTTTTTTATTTTAAAGATGAGGATTTGTACAAGATAATGTGTATATGTATTTATGTGGTAAATAAAAATATATTTATTACATAAATATTTACAAATAATTTTATTTTAGAATTATTGATTATTATAAAGTATATTCTTATAATAATTAATTTTGTAGTAGAAATATTTTTATTAATTATTTTTCATGAAAATATAATTATATATTATTTAAACAATATATGAAATGATTTTTTAGAATAATTATAATAATTATTTTATTATATGAATTTTAGTATAGATTAATAAGTTAATTATTTTACCTTAAATATTAAGGTTAAATATGGAAGATAAATCGAGATATGGAATCCAAACCTTAATTTTAGATTTAGATCAATGAATGAGAATATTAATATAATATTATTTTAATTGGTCTATATGAATATGTATAACATATGTGTACAATGATAATGGTTGTCAATTATGATACAATATTACAAAACTCTAGTATTATTTTAATAAACCCTAATTCGATAGTCAAATAAGACTGTAAGATTTCAAGTAATTACGTTATGTTATGAATGTCACGTGTTATGTGGTATATGATTGCTATTGTCGATTTTAACGCTAATTATGGAAAAGCCCTAGTTAGTAATTTAAAAACCCTAATACTAGAAACCCTAATTATTTTGAACCCTAATTAATATTTATGGACTCTAATTGATTAGGAATAAAGAATTAGTTAAGTCATTTTGTAGTTATAATATTATGTTAATGTGTCTAATGACAGTTATTATACATTTATATTATAATTAGGAAAAACCTAATTTCTAAACATAAAAACCCTAATTTCTTAATGTTAGAAACCTTAATTAGAAACCCTAATTTAAAACTCACTTTGAGTTCGAAACTGCTATGTAATTGTGTGATTACGATTAAGGTGAAGTTTTATAGAATTTTATATTGATTAGGTAAACCCTAATTAATATTTAGAAATATTAAATTTCTAGAAAATCCTAATATTTATATTAGAAACCCTAATATTTAAAATTAAACACTAATTACTAAATTAGCAAAGTTAATAATTATTAGAGATATTAAACCCTAATGTTACTGTATAAATTAATTAGGAAATTAATCTAATTTAGAAAACCCTAATTACAAATTGTAGAAACTAAAATTTATTTTTATTTTTATTTATTTATTTTTATTTTTAAATTTTTTTTGTACAAACCCTAGTTGGAAAATCCTACAATTTGTGCTAAACCTTAGGGTTAAACCTTAAGGGTTTGACAAGTTACAATTTTGCCATTAAAATGATTTACCAAATGACCTTTTTGCCCCTCTTGTATTATTAAAGCTATAATGTTAGATTTTGACCAAGGGAGAGTTGTTGGCCAACTCTATGCAAGCCCATGTGACCAATCTCAGAAAAATCTCAGCAAATCAGCAGCACTCCAGCCAAATACATTGCATACAAGTGATATAAATTGATTTGGAGAGAGAAATGTTCATCATTTTGCCTCATTTATTTACCTTGCTCATCCAAGACCCTTTCTCTCTCTAAGATACAAATTCTTGTAGTATATCAGCTCCCAAACAAAGCCCCACTAACACCCACAACAAATCAGAGGCTTAGATTCAAGGATTTGATCAAGAAAGGTTTAACTTAAAAACCAAAATCTGACTTTTAATCTTGTGTTAGATGTTAAGTTTTTTGTGTTATATATGTATTATCGAGTCTAAATAAGTGATCTGGGTTGGTATCTTGTAGATCCATAACATCTAAGTGGATGAATTCGAAGATTTTAAGAATCTGGAAATTTTTAATTTTAAGTCTGACAGTCAAATGTCAGTCATCATAGATCTTTGTATTTTATGTGTTTTTGTTGTTTAAGTGTTTGATTTTGTCGTCTAGTATGAGATCTTTCATCTGGTACAAGAATCAAAGTCCGATCTGTTGTATATTGGAAATTATGATCGGTGAAACTCCGCTGAACGTAAGAGATTGAAAGGGATGGTGAGTGATTCTGGTAAATCATTTTTCAACATATCGACAATATATTTGAAAGCTTTGATCTGTCAGTTGGTTATGTGTTTTGATGTTGTTATTTCAACTGGTTTATAGTCTGTCATGTGTTCTTCAGTTTCATGTTCCTAGATCACTTTGATAATCAACATACTAACATTAATCTATGGTCAAAGTAGCCTTCTCGATCAGATTTGAAGTTTCTGAAATTCCTAGAAATGGGATGAACACCATTTCTGACATGGGTTGACCGGGCTCTATCATGTGATTCTGATGTTGTTTTCCCGATTTGATGATGCATACTTTTACTCGGTTATGTAGACTACAACTGTAAGCTAATAGATTACCATAACATCAACTAGAACCAGTATAAATTTAAGTCACATAGTGCCTACTCGGAACTGTCTAGATTTCTGGGTTACCCAGAAAACCCAAAACAGTTCTGACAATGATTTTGAAGGCCTAGATTTTACTGTTAACTTGTTGTGTGACCAAAGTGGAAGTTGATAATTGTAGTACTACATGTTTACTACACGATTGAAGTCTTAGATTTCCCAGAATAAGCATGAACAGAAAATTACAAATGGTCAAAGTTGACCCCTTGAGCACTGACCTGTCAGTGTTCTTGGGCTCAAGAACACCTAAGGCGATGCTTGTCTATCGCCAAAGGCTTTAGCGACAGACAGTATATATTATTTTTCAAAAATTAATTAATTAAATTAAATAAATAGAAAAAAATTGTTTTAAATTATAAAAAATACAAAATAAATTATAAAAAATTATTTTAAGGTCCAAAAATTATATTTTAATTATTTTAAATATATTTCATAAATATTTAATATTTTTGAAATATTAAAATTATTTAATTTTTTTAATTATAATATTAAATAAATTATTTAAAAATGATTTTAATACATGAAAAATCATTTAAAATTATATTATGGTATAAGAAAATAATTTAAGTTATTTTTGATAACTTTTAATATTTTGTGATGAATTTCATTAATTAATTAATATTAATGATAATTAAGTTATTTATTTAATATATTAAATAAATTATGAAAAATAGAATTATTGATTTAAAAATTATAGAAAAATCATTTTAAATGAAAATAAATAGTTTAAAATATTTTAAGTTATAAAATATAACTTTCCATATTTAAAGGTAAATTTCATTAATTATTTACTATTAATGATATTAGAATTATTTAATAATTATATTAAATAAATTAGTTTAAAAATGATTTTAATATTATAAAAATCATTTAAAATAAAAATAAAATGTTTAAAGATATTTTAAGTTATAAAATATAATTTTAATATTTAAAGGATAATTTCATTAATAATTTAATATTAATGATATTAATTTAATAATAAATGAAATTAAGTTTATTTAATAATTATATTAAATAAATAGTTTTAAAATAGTTTTATTTATTTAAAAATCATTTAATAAGGATATTCATGAATTAAAAATATTTTAAGTTATAAATAATGACTTTTAATATTTTGATAAATAATACGTTAATACTTTAATATTAATGGTAATTATTTAAAAATAATTTTAATTCTTTTTAAAATCATTTAAGGGTAATATTAATACTTTAAAAGTATTTTAAGTTATTATAAATAACATTGATATTTTGGCAATGGTTTCATTAATGGTTTAATATTAATTTAATATTAATGATAATAGAATTATTTAATATTTAAATGATTTAATAATGATTCCGGTGTTTGAAAATTCATGATAAATTATAATAAATGTTTAAAAATTATTATAAGTCATTTAAAAATAATATGACTGATACTTACGGATATTAAACTATAGGATAGAGTCTTAGACTCGATAATTACCCGATAAAGCCGTTGGTACACCGACATATTTCAGAAATTGATCTGGACTTAGATAATTTAATTAGATGTGTTTATTTGTGATTCAATGTTGTTAAACATATGTGACAATGTGATTAGTTTATGTGCTGACTGCAATAAGCAGTGCTATATGTTATAGTATGTTATTCTAATCAATCAAATGATCTTATTCTTTGGTAGGTGTTATATAAGGATAGAACTAAGTTAGCGTAAGCGGTACTTGTCAAGATCGCAAGTATCTTACCTTTGCATTTCCTTTTCTGATGGACATGAGTAAGAAGTTTCATAATTATATTATTATTATGCTATATTATTAACCCTATCGTGATATATTCTATATTCTATCATTGTTTATCAACATGTTAGTATATGATAATTCAGATATATATATATCATTCGTTAATTTCTATATATGGTTATACAAGTGTCCCCACTTGGATAATCATTGTATTTAATCACATGTTGATATATATATATATATATATATATATATATATATATATATATATATAAACTACTACTATCTTGATCACTAGACACAAATTTTGAAATGTCTTTGAATATGATAAAACCTTTTTGTATCAATCAAATTGTTTTGTTTGGATTCCAATCTAAAGTATGAACACATCCGATCACGGAAAACTTTTATGTGCCCAAGGTGGATAGAGTGAACGATCCTATCGTTCTTGTAATGTAGTATTGATCAATCACAGGTCCATGGGATGTACCCTCGTGTTCGTAGAAGCTATGACATTTTTGCGAGATGAATTTCGCTAAACCTTATCAAAAATTTAAAACAATGTTCATAGTATGTCGACTACCCTATATATATAGTCTATCGTAGTTTCAAAAATTTGAGATAGAATTGTTATGTTATTATTATCGGTTCGATTTACTTCACAACTATAAATTCGTTGTAGAAGTGATGTACAAAGAAAACATTTATTTCTTTCAGCTACTTATATTTCTAATTGTTATTACTTGCTGGGCACCCAAATGCTCACCCTTGCTTTAATTTAAATGTTTTCAGCTAGGCATGAACAACTCGAAGGTTCAGACAGGAACAAGTAAAAAGGAAAGCAAACAGAATATGTTTAATGGTATCTTTTGTAATAGTTAGACTGTATTAAGATAATGATATGTATTATATATCATGTAAAGAATATAGTAAAGGTTACATACTTGGGATTAGACTCTGATAAATGTAAGTTAATTTGATATTTATATCGTTGTTATTATTATTAGTATTATTCCGCTCATAGAAATGGTATCGTGAAGAACCGAGTTCGGGTTTCAAGTACCCGAGTTTGGGGTCTTCACAAGTTGGTATCAGAGCTTTAGGGTTAGAAACCTTAGGTGGGTTAGACCTTAGGCTATAACCTTAGAACAGAGGGAAACGTTGAAAATATAAAACTTATATAGGGTTTATAAGGAGATGAATTGAATAAATTCATCGTCAGATTAAATAAAAGATAACTTGTATAAAACTATTATTTGTTGTGTGTATATATTAGTTGATAATCAGGATAACTTAGTTGTGTAGATGTCAGATAGAAAAGAATTAGAATACCCTCAGATTGTAAAGAAGAAACCGATCTCCATAACCGAGCCAATATCAAAGCCAATAGCTGAAATAGAGGCTCACATTGAAAGCTACCTCAATGAGGTGGTTGATTTGGAAAGTATAGTACCGGACCTTGAAATGATAATATAACTGATAGGTAGAATATAGTAAAAGGATATGTGGTCAATGTCGAGTTCTTAAACTCATAATGTATGATAGGTTGGATGAATTAGGTGTAGTTATGTGTGAACAGATTATTGAGGATAATGGGAATAGACAGATTTCTAAGCAATTAATCCTTAGTGGAGGCGTATGAAATAAGTAGTACTAGTATTACTTGAATAAGTATGATTCTATGTTCTGTATAGGATATGTATATTAGTATAATGTAATATTTTTCAAATTTTGTATAAGTTGTGGCAGGGATTCCCGACTTTTGAGTCACAAAGGGATAGCGGATGATTAAAGCAGTATGTGCTATGGTATGACAAGAGCTATGAATATGAGTCTAGGTTGGATTAATGAAATAAGTTGGTATAAAGATAGTAGTTAATTATATGAGTACTGATAATGCAGAAAACAAAATTTTCAAAATATATAATATTTTGAGTACATGATAATCAGAATATAGAATTTCGCGTTATATGTTATACGTATACGATAAGGCTTAGAATAAAGAATAAATTGTGATAATGCCGCCAAGGAGACGAAAAACGAAATACACGGACAAAAGAACCTGTCAACAAAGCTGGAGACAACCAGACCCGATACAGAATTTTACGAATATGGACGATCAAGCTATGCAGAACAGAATACCAGTCGCCGAAAGATCAGCCATTTAATCGATCGACGAACGTCAAAGACTTCAAGGCGTTCGTATTGCCAGGATTTAGAGGATCAACTGACCCGGTGGAAGCATTTGTGATAGCTAGGATAACGAAGGGGCAAAAGATAGTTTTCTCACCTATACGATAAAAGGAAAGGGGTTAAAGGGAAAGTCTGTGTGTTTTAAGTGTGAATTAATGGAGTATAAGGTGGAAGACTGTTCAAGAAGGAGAAAGGAGGCAAGAAATGCACAAACAAGGAAAGGCAGAAGGACATTGGCGATAACGGGACCAACATCAACAAACAAACCAACGAAATCAATCGCAAGCGTCTTCAACACGAATGATCAAGAAAAGCAGAAGCGACCGGGGTTGTGACTCCAGCTATTACTCAAACCAATTTTTATTTCTTATATATTATTTTCTTATATATAGTAAATTATTTTATAAATTATTTTGAAGGAGGAATCTGAGTTCTTTTAGAAATTAATTTATGCATATAGCGGATAGATAAGCTTTATCTTTGAATAGTTAAAGATCGATTCGATCAATTTTGATCGAGATCTACTCAGTGATGATTGTGTATGCTATGTACCTGGTATGTATAGGTTTTAAAATGGTGATTCAGGGGACGGAATCTTTATAAGGGAGGGTGAATGTAACAACTTAGATATTTTCTATAAATAAATCAAAAATTTTGCATATATATATTTTTTTATTTTAAAGATGAGGATTTGTATAAGATAATGTGTATATGTATTTATGTGGTAAATAAAAATATATTTATTACATGAATATTTATAAATAATTTTATTTTAGAATTATTGATTATTATAAAGTATATTCTTATAATAATTAATTTTATAGTAGAAATATTTTTATTAATTATTTTCCATGAAAATATAATTATATATTATTTAAATAATATATGAAATGATTTTTTTAGAATAATTATAATAATTATTTTATTATATGAATTTTAGTATAGATTAATAAGTTAATTATTTTACCTTAAATATTAAGGTTAAATATGGAAGATAAATCAGATATAGAATCCAAACCCTAATTTTGGATTTAGATCAAGGAATGAGAATATTAATATAATATTATTTTAATTCGGTGCTATGAGTATGTACAACATATGTGTACAATGATAATGGTTGTCAATTATGATACAGTATTACAAAACTCTAGTATTATTTTAATAAACCCTAATTCGATAGTCAAATAAGACTGTAAGATTTCAATTAATTATGTTATGTTATGAATGTCACGTGTTATGTGGTATATGATTGTTATTGTCGGTTTTAATGCTAATTATGGAAAAACTCTAGTTAGTAATTTAAAAACCCTAATACTAGAAACACTAATTATTTTGAACCCTAATTAATATTTATGGACTCTAATTGATTAGAAACCCTAATTCGAAAGTCAATTACGACTTTAAAGAATTAGTTAAGTCATTTTGTAGTTATAATACTATGTTAATGTGTCTAATGATAGTTATTATACATTTATATTATAATTAGGAAAAACCTAATTTCTAAACATAAAAACCCTAATTTCTTAATGTTAGAAACCTTAATTTGAAACCCTAATTTAAAACTCACTTTGAGTTCGAAACTGCTATGTAAATGTGTGATTACGATTAAGGTGAAGTGTTATAGAATTTTATATTGATTAGGTAAACCCTAATTAATATTTAGAAATATTAAATTTCTAGAAAATCCTAATATTTATATTAGAAACCCTAATATTTAAAATTAAACCCTAATTACTAAATTAGCAAAGTTAATAATAATTAGAGATATTAAACCCTAATGTTACTGTATAAATTAATTAAGAAATTAATCTAATTTAGAAAACCCTAATTACAAAATTGTAGAAACTAAAATTTGTTTTTATTTTTATTTATTTATTTATTTTTATTTTTATTTTTTTTGTACAAACCCTAGTTGAAAAATCCTACAATTTGTGCTAAACCTTAGGGTTAAACCCTAAGGGTTTGACAAGTTATAATTTTGCCATTAAAATGATTTACCAAATGACCTTTTTGCCCCCCTTGTATTATTAAAGCTATAATGTTAGATTTTGACCTAGGGAGAGTTGTTGGCCAACTCTATGCAAGCCCATGTGACCAATCTCAGAAAAATCTCAAAGAAATCGCCAGAAGACTCAAATGCAAGTACATTGCATACAAGTGATATAAATTGATTTGGAGAGAGAAATGTTCATCATTTTGCCTCATTTATTTACCTTGCTCATCCAAGACCCGCTCTCTCTCTCTAAGATACGAATTCTTGTAGTATATCAGCTCCCAAACAAAGCCCCACTAACACCCTTTTCCTTTTTGTTCCATTTTTCTTCTCAGGAGACGAGAATGTAGCGAGTACTAGTCAGGGTGTGGAATGATGGTTCTAGAAGTTGTTTTAGTAGTCTTCACTATTTTGTAAAATAGTGTATCAATAATTGTAATGAAGAATTATTTGAGTGTGGATATTGTCTAGATGACAATATTTGTATTTAAACTCACAGTTTAAGTGTTGTCGTAATTTACTCGACAGTTGTATTAATAAAGTTGTAGTTGTTTCTGTACCATGTATTTGCCAACTCAGAATGGGTGTTGTATACCTATTTTGGGGGCGTCACAAATAGCATCATATTTGAATATGATGATTGATGTGGAGGATTACATGGAGGTGACATCGATTAATACGGTGATGCCTGCCCTAGAGTCAACACCTATAGAGACTATGAGGGAAATGTACCTCTCAGTGCTTGACTGTAATATGCAACTGTACAATATGGTGCAACACCAGAAAGAAGAGATCAGTGATCTCTATGGGGCAAAAGAGTCTGCAGAGTCAGACTATGAGATAGAGCATGATGAAAAAGTGCTCATGACTGACAAGGCTCAGGACTATAAGAACGAGGTCATGGAACTTCGTAAGAAACTGGTTGAAAAAGACCAGAAGATAGCATGAATGTCATATATAAATGGCAAGGCATGACGAGGATTTCAAGCTTAAGATAGCTTGTTATACTATTGAGTCGGGACAGACTCGACATACTATAAGTCGAGATATTGTGTCGATTTTGGCAAACCAGAAGCATGAGAATGCTGTTAGATAGTATTAGGAGTAGTATGGTAAATACTTTTGTGTAGTGACGTAAAACCCTCTTTTGTATAATTAAAGGGTAGTCTTTTTGTAAATCCCAATTTTTGTAGAAGTCAATCGCGGGATGTATATGTAATAGCTTTTGGGCTATGGAAAGCAACTTGTAAATAGTTTTGAACTATAAAGAAGCATTTTAATATAAGAAAGTTTTTATTTTAATTTGCTTTGTTGTGTATGAGTTATTGTTCAGATGGTTGACGACTAATAATGAAATAAGCAAATAAGTAATAACGGAACTTTAGTTATTTAATCAGAAATGCCGCCAAGAAGAAGACAACGTAACCAAGAAGCAAAATCGAATAATGAGAATGAGGGGGGTCCTAATAACCCAATGCAGGAGTTCGTTAATTTATTAACGGCTGCATTTAATCAAGCTGGGGGTAGAGCACCCGCAGGACCTAGGGTAGCCCGAATGACTACCTTTTAAGGAATTTAAAAGTGTAGGTCCACCTGAATTTAAGGGAACGACGGAACCAATGGAGGCCCAAACATGGGTCAAGGAAATAGAAAAGGCGTTTGTTATTACAAACATAGCTGAGGCGCAAAAGACCTCTTTTGCGACCTATATGATGAAGGGGGAAGCCAATTACTGGTGGGAGGCTCACCAGGGTGGTGCTGGAGCGGAAGCTGTTACGTGGGAACAGTTTAAGAAGGTATTCTTCGAAAACTATTTCCCTACTAGCATGCAAGGGAAAATGGAGATTAAGTTCTTAGAACTTAAGCAGGGGGACATGACTGTTCCCCAATACGCGGCCAAATTCAATGAATTGGCAAGGTTCGCTCCACACCAAGTGGACACGGAGGAGAGGAAGGCTCGTACGTTTGAGGAGGGCCTAAAACCCTGGCTCTATAGTAGGATATCGATTTTTCAGAGTGCTTCTTACGGGACCATTCTGGAGAAGGCGATAATAGTAGAGGGTGGTAGTGAGGCATTGACCCAATACCACAAAGATAGAAAGAATAAGAGTAAGGGAGAAGGAGGAAATAAGGTAGAAGTTGCTAGTAGTAGTGGTAATATGCTTAAATAGAAGAATTTTAACCCTGGGAATACTGGGGTAAAATAAGGGGATCCTACACGTAGGATGGAGGCATGCAAGACATGCGGTAAGACTCATCTGGGAGTCTGTTTGAAGGGGAAGACCGGTTGTTATAATTGTGGGCAGAAGGGTCATATATCTCCCAACTGTCCTAATCCTAAGAAAAGTTGGGGATGTTTTGTGTGTGGGTCGGTGGACCACATGGCAAGAAATTGCCCAAAGAAAGGGGCGGAGGGTAATAAGGGTTCTGGTAGTTGTAATTTAGTCATTACTGGACCAACACCATCATTGGGTAGACCCTCAGCCTGAACGTTTAATATGACGGTCCAAGATGCAGTTTCATCAACAGATGTAATAGCAGCTATCATTCCAGTCAATGAAATAAATGCTTACGTGCTATTTGACTCGGGTGCTACTTGTTCTTTTATAGCATGTGGATTTGCTCAGCAGTTGGGATTAAATCCTGAAAATTAGAAATACCTTTAGACGTTAAGGTAGCAAACGAGGAGATAATTCCCATTGAACATATTCATAGGAATTGTTTCGTAGATATCAGGGGTAATAGATTATCGGTAGATCTTTTACCGATAAGGTTAAGAGAATTCAATGTGATTCTCGGTATGGATTGGTTAATTAACCATCGAGCGATAATAGACTGTCATAGAAAGAGTGTGAACCTAAGGCTTTCTAAAAAACCGGGGGTGGTGTTTTATGGAAATAAATCACCAGGACGTTCTTGTTATCTAACCATGACACAAGCAAGGAAGATGTTGAAGAAGGGGTGTAAGGGTTATCTGTGTTATGTGGTGGATACCCAAAGAGTGGGAACATCATTGAAACAGATATCGGTGGTTCAAGAATTCGCGGATGTGTTTCCGGAGGAGTTACCCGGTATTCCACCGGATAGGGATGTAGAATTTGTGATTGATTTGCTGATGGGTACGACACCAGTTTCAAAGGCACCATATAGAATGGCGCCAGTTGAGATGAAGGAGTTAATGGTTCAGTTACATGAATTGTTAGATAGGAAGTACATTCAACCGAGTGTGTCTCCGTGGGGAGCACCGATATTGTTTGTAAGGAAAAAGGACGGATCGTTACGACTTTGTATCGACTATCGAGAGTTGAACAAGTTAACGATTAAGAATAAATACCCATTGTCCAGGATCGATGATCTATTTGATCAGTTAAAAGGGGCAAAGTATTTTTCTAAAATAGATTTCATGCATCGGGTATCATCAACCTGAAAGTGAGGAAGGAAGATATGCCTAAGACGGCTGTTCGTAACTCGTTATGAGCATTACGAAGTTTTTGGTTATGTCGTTTGGGTTTTAACGCGCCAAATTAAGATTCATGGATATAATGAACAGAGTGTTCAAACAGTATTTGGACAAGTTCGTCGTAGTGTTCATTGATGATATTCTAGTCTATTCTAAGACGCCAGAAGATCATGCTAAACATCTAAGAATAGTGTTGGAAACACTACGGAGGGAGAAGTTGTATGCGAAATTCACTAAGTGTGAATTTTGGCTCGAACGAGTGCAGTTTCTAGGACATGTTATAGACAAAGATGGCATATCCATAGATCCAGCGAAGGTGGAAGCGGTGAGTGAGTGGGAGCAACCAAAAATGCCAACCGAGGTTAGGAGTTTTCTGGGGTTAGCGGGATACTATAGAAGGTTCATTCAGGACTTTTCTAAATTAGCTACTCTGTTGACAATTCTGACAAAGAAGTCGGTAAAGTATGTATGGACAGAAAAGTGTGAGCGTAGTTTTCAAGAACTAAAAAGGAGGTTGAGTGAGGCACCTGTATTATCTTTACCAGATGATACGGGGAATTTTGTAGTTTATAGCGATGCTTCACATAGAGGACTATGTTGCGTGCTTATGCAGCATGGCAAAGTCATTGCGTATGCGTCACGTCAGTTAAAGGATCATGAGAGGATCTATGTGACTCCCCCAAAATAGGTATACATCACCTATTCTGAGTCGCCAAATACATGGTACAGAATACAAATACAACTTAATTATACAACTGTCGTGCAAAGTACGACAAAACATAAGCTGTGAGTTTTAATACAAATATTGTCGTCTAGACAATATACAAACTCAAATTCAATATTATTACATTTATTTTCCCACTATGTCACCGAATAGTGAGGACTACTAATGCTATCATATCTCGTCCTCATCACTCCGTTTCCCCGACTAGACCTCAATTACGCTCTCATTTTCTCAAGAGAACAATGAAAGTAAAAGGGTGAGCTCAACTAGCCCAAGAGGAAATATTATGACTAAGATAATGCGTAATATATTATCGTTAGCCTTCAACAAAGGTTAAACCGATATAATATAACAACCATCAAGTTTAATCGCAATGGAACAAGCAATCCATTAAAAGAGTCAAGTAGAGAATAAAATCTACTATCTATTATGATTTAAAAGGTTTTTCATCACTTTATTATCCGTGATTCTATTTTAATAAATAATCCATATCATCGAATCACCTCAGATTACGCACCAAGGATGTTCTCAGAGTATCACGCACCACAATTATCCATGCACTACGGGCCAAGAATATTTGTGTATTCATTAATGGTCATGATCATGCCAACAACTATCCATCAATGCACTACGGGCCAATGAGCACTTTTACCACATCATTTGTAACATTACGGTTATGATTATACCGAATAATCTGGTCATAATCATACCAAGTCCATCTACGCACTACATGCCACATATGACTTTCAACAAAATATAAACATGAGGATGATGACAATGATATAAGAATTCAATAAAACAAGTTCAAGAATTATTTTATCCAGGAATCAATAACGTCCAAATTGTCAACATGATACTACTTTGTGGAGTAAAATTCAAGAATGCTCAGAAGAATATTTCAATGAAAAGATACTGGATGAAGCGCAAATATCAAGGATATTCCACTAATTTCATGGAGTATAGAAGTCAAAACTTTAACCAACCGAAAGTATAACAAGGAATGGAATAACAAAAGAAATCACCGTGCATGCGATAGATCGCGCAGCAAAAAGTTATTCCAATGTAATCATAAATAACGGAATTAGGTCCGACGAAAACGCATGTGCATGTGATATTCCAAATGTAATAATAAAGAAGGAATCGTGTCCGCAGAAAACGCATGCATGTGACGGGATATTCCAATGTAATATTAAAGATTTTAACCAGTCCGGCAGAACGCATGCATGTGATGTTCTAATGTAATGATAAAAAATAGAACTAGGTCCAAAGATAAATGCACAAACAGGATGTTCCAACAGAATGATAAAGAATGGAATAATGTAAGAATTTCACCAAGTATATGGTTGTCACAGACACAAAGTTATTCCAATAGAATAATAAAAAATGGAATAATGTAAGTTCTCTTCATGGATAAGAAAGAAATAATACTCCCTACCTTGGAAAACTCGGATAATCGAATAAGTGAGGTAGCAAACTTCTTCTTCTTTCTCTCTATAATTTCTCTCTATAATAATCGCCTAAAGCTTTTTGTGAATTAGTGAGAAGTGAAGGAAGAATGAGCTTCTATTTATAGGAAAATATAGTTTCGATAATTGCACGTTTTGGGGCTCGAAACATTACAGTACAATACCTTCAACTTTTCTTTCATTTTTAATTTAGTCCTGCAAGTATTATCAAACTTGCACCACCTCCCGTAATAGTAAATAATGTGAATTAATAGTTCAATCATGTGAATCAATAGTATAATCATGTGAAAATACTGAATTACGTGATATAGTACCTCCATCTATACCTCCATTTTTAACTTAATCATTCAAGTATTATCAATCTTGCACCAACTCCCCTAATAGTAAATAATGTGATTCAATAGTACACACATTTGAATAAATAGTTATATAAGTATGTGAATTAGTAGCAATTAATTGCTCATTTATCCGATAAATTATCCAAGTTATCAATATAACCCCTAGACATCAATTATCATCGGAATAGATGTCGATTTCCACTAACACTAATAATCCCAACACAATGGAACTATCAAAATTCATTTTTAATCAACACAACTTATTCACCATTAATATTATAACTCACAATATTTAACAACTGTGTCGCTCCGTGAAAAGGGGACTTTCCGATAAGGATTTCTCCTTATCGCACGCAATTAGGTGACCAAACCTTTCCTCGATGTAACTTCTAGACATTGTCAATATTGCAAATAATAATATGAATAACTATGTCATCTAAATTATTTATTTAATAATATAAAATATTATGTCAATGATACTGTGACAATAATTGAATCAATAATATAAGAGATATGATGCATCAACCATCAGAAAGCAATAATTGAGTATAACTGAGTGACTTCTCACGTAAGCATCAATAATCAATACCGTGTGCTACTATGCAACCACACGTCGACATCGCATTTTTAACACCGGGTGTTTCAACAGCTTAATGGTAAAACTTCCCCGTTATTTTCATAAAGTATTTTGTCGTTTTCTCAATCGATAATAATTAAGTTGTGGGGGTCCACCAATGATCAGGTGCCGTTGTATTTAATATTCCCCGTTAAAAACGAATATTCCCGACCAATCGAATATAATATAACAACTTGCATACTTTGCAAAATTTGTAAATATTACCCACAACTATAACATTATATCAAATCCACACCATAATATTCAAAAATATATTTGGAGAAAATTTAATCTTTATTCAAAAAGATGGGGTCTTACAAACTCCCCTTCTTATGAAATTTCATCCTCGAAATTAGGGTGCGTACCTGGTATGTCGAAGAGGTAAGGATATCTTGATTTCATCTCAGATTCTAACTCCCAGGTCATTTCTTCCACATCGTGGTTTCTCCATAAAACTTTGACTTGAGGTATAACCTTGGAACGTAGAATATGATCCTTTTTATCCAAGATTTTAACAGGTAACTCTTCATACGTTAAATCTTCCTCTATCACGTCTGGTTCGAATTCAATAATGTGGTTCGGGGCTTTCACATATTTACGTAACATATATATGTGAAAAACGTTATGAACACGAGACATACATGGCGGTAAAACGAGTCTATACGCCACAGTTCCTACTCGATCGAGGATTAGAAATGGGCTAATGAATCGAGGGTTGAGCTTTCCTCTCTTTCCAAATCTCGTAACTCCCTTCCATGGAGCAACATGTAACAACATATGATCTCCAACATTGAATTCCACGTCCTTTCGATGAAGATCAACATAACTATTTTGTCGATCTTGTGAGGTTTTTATACGTTGTCGGATCGTTTGAATCTTTCCAGTAGTCATACGTATCAACTCCCGGCCCCAACAACGTTGCTTCACCCACCTCATCCCAAAGATAACGAGAAACGACACTTTCTTCCATACAACGCCTCAAATGGAGCAATGCCAATACTTGCTTGATAACTCATTATTGTGAGAAAACTCCACCAATGGTAGGAACTTATCCCAACTTCCTTGAATTCAAGGACACAGAGTTTTAATAGATCTTCAAGAGTTTGAATGGTCCTCTCCGATCGCCTCATCCATCCGAGGATGATATGCCGAGCTAAATCGTAAAACTGCGCCCATAGTTTTTTGCAAACTAACCCAAAATCTTGAAGTGAATCTTGGGTCTCGATCGTAAACTATGGATATTGGCATACCATGCGATCTTATAATCTCGTTTATGTACATAATGCAGCAAGACGCCCAAGTGTATAAGTTTCTCGTATAGGTAGGAAATGAGCGCACTTGGTTAATCTATCAACAATGACCCAAATTGCATCTATGCCTTGAGAAACCTTGGGAAGACCGAAGAATTGAAATCCATGGTTATGTGTTCCCACTTCCATTCGGAATTTCAAGTGGTTGCAATGGACCTTTTGGTACTTGATGCTCCACCTTGAATCGTTGACAAGTTAAACACCTTGAGATAAATTCTGCTATCTCTCTCTTTATATTGCTCCACTAAAATGTATGTCGAAGATCACGATACATTTTGGTACTCCCAGGATGGATTGCAAATGGTGTGTTGTGTGCCTCCATCATGATTTTATACTTTAAATTAGGGTTGTTAGGAACACAAAGTCTGGAGTTGACTCAAAGTATTCCGACTTCATCGATTCTTGCTTCCGGCATAGCACCTTCTTGTACTTTCTTCCTCATACGCATCAGCTCCAGGTCTGTAGCTTGAGCAACTTTAACTTTATCGATTAAAGTCGGTTCTACTCGTATATTCGCCATCATCACATGGGTCCCTGGAGTCTTTATCTCTAACTCCATCCTTTGCAAGTCATACAAAGTGGGCCTTTGCGTTGACAATATTACACTCGTACCCGCATATGATCTTCTACTCAGTGCATCAGCTACTATGTTCGCTTTTCCAGGATGGTATTGAATAGTATGATCATAATCTTTCAACAGTTTAAGCCAACGTCGTTGCCGCATATTGAGTTCCTTTTGAGTGAAGAAATATTTGAGGCTTTTATGATCCGTATAGATCTCCACTTTCTCCCCATACAGGTAATGCCTCCAAATTTTAAGCGCAAAAACGACAGCTGCCAACTCTAGATCATGAGTAGGATAATTTCTCTCATATTCTTTGAGTTTCCGTGAGGCATAGGCTATGACTTTCCCATGTTGCATGAGAACACATCCTAACCCTTTGCCCTCAAGCATCACTCAGAGATGACAAATCCTCCAAGAGCAGATGGTATTGTCAAAACAGGTGCTGAAATGAGTCTCCTCTTGAGTTCTTGAAAACTCTTCTCACATTCCACGCTCCAACCAAATTTTGTATCTTTTCGAGTCAGCTGAGTTAATGGAGTAGCGATTCGAGAAAACCTTTCTACTAATCTCTGATAATAACCAGCTAAGCCGAGAAATCTATGTACTTCGGTCACTGATTTAGGTTGCTCCCAGCTTTGAATTGCTTCAATTTTTGCCGGGTCAACAGATATCCCATGATTTGATATCACGTGCCCAAGGAATGCAACTTCTTCAAGCCAGAACTCGCATTTCTTCAACTTGGCATATAGCTTGTTTTCACGAAGCTTTTGGAGTATCAGCCTCAAGTGTTGCTCATGATCTTCACGGCTTTTGGAATATATGAGGATGTCATCAATAAAGACGACCACAAAATGATCCAAATATTCCTTGAATACTCGGTTCATCATATCCATGAAGGCAGCAGGAGCATTAGTCAATCCAAAGGACATGATTAGGAATTCATAATGCCCGTACCGAGTTCTTAAAGCCGTCTTTGGAATGTCATCGGTTCTAATCTTCAATTGATGATATCTTGAACGAATATAAATCTTTGAAAAGAATTTGGCGCCTTGCAACTGGTCAAACAGGTCATCAATACGTGGCAATAGGTACCTATTTTTGATGGTGACATGATTTAACTCCCGATAATCAATAGAAAGTCGCATACTCCCATCTTTCTTCTTCACTTAATAGAGCAGGAGCACCCCAAGGAGACGTTTTAGACGAATGAAAACCAATGTCTAACAATTCACGTGAATCGGGTCTTTAACTCCTGAAGTTTAATAGGAGCCATTCGATATTGGGCTTTAGAAATGGGTTTTGTACCGGGTTCAAGGTCGATACAAAATTCAATTTCACGCTCTGGGGGTAGGCCAGGAAGTTCTTCGGGGAATACGTCAGGAAATTTATTAACAACATAAATATCATTCAGAACTGACGTATTTTTGTTTAGATCCGTGACATGAGCTAAGAAAGCTTGACATCCATTTTTTAATAAACTAATAGCTTTATGGCTTGAAATGACATTGATTGATTTTAATGGTTTAGTTGTTTGAATTTGCATAATAGGTTGGTTAGGAATATGAAACCGAACAACCTTATGAAAACAATCAATTTTTGCATGATGAGTAGTTAACCAATCAATCCCTAGAATCACGTCAAATGTAAGTATTTTCATTGAAATAAGATCGACAGGTAATGTGAGGGTACCAATTTGAACCAAACAAGACTTATAAACAGTGGATGTAATGAAGGTTTCTCCCAACGGAGTTTCAACAGATAAGTCAAAGTCTAATTTCTCTGGAGTCAAATTTAATCGTTGAGCGCAAGTAGGAGAAATAAAAGAATGGGTAGAACCGGTATCAAATAAGGTATAGACTTCGCTAGAGTTTATGATAAGCTTACCCATGATGACTTCGTTCGGGTTTCTTGCTTTCTGGGAGGTCATAACAAATGCTCTCCCTTGCACCACCGGCTTTGACTTTTCTGGGATGGCCTTTGGTGCCTCCATCCTAGCTGAACTTGTCTTCGGTGAACGACAAAATTGGGCTAGGTGACCTTCTCTTACCATTGAAGTGGTTACCATTTCTGGCATGTTGATTCCCTCCACATTTGTTGTCACCGCTTCGATGATTGATACCACTGGTATTTTCATGTCACGCCGTTGCTTTCTCTTGGTTGCGTTGACTCGTTACCGCAAGCTCCAATAACTGAGCCCTATTTACAACATCTGAGTACAAACACAGTTTATGAGAAATAAGATATTGACGTATCTCCGGTTTCAAACCTCTTAAAAATATTCGTGTCATTCGCTCCTCATTATCGACCAAATGGGATGCAAACCGGGATAACTCCGCAAATTTAGCCTCGTATTACGACACGGTCATATTTTTTTGCTCTAACTTGATAAACTCCACCTCTTTCATGTGATGAATACTTTCGGGAAAGTACCTATCGTTGAATAGCTCTTGGAACTTCTCCCAAGACATCTTGAGTGCGTTAGGCTGGGTACGTTTTATAGATTCCCACCAGTAATCTGCCTCTTCACGCAACATGAAGGTGGCGAAGGGAACCTTTTGCTCCTCGGAGCATCCCAAGACATCAAATATCTTGGTGATCTACTTTATCCACGCTTCCTCCTTAAGTGGTTTTGGCTCTCCAAAAAACTCGGGTGGTCCCAGCTCCTTGAACTGTTTAGCGGTGACCGTATCTCGCCTGATGTTGCATGAATTGCATAAAGCCTCTGAACATTCCATCGTTCATCATTTGGTCAGTGTTGTTGTTTGCATGAGGATTGTCGCCTTCCTGATGCACATTATTCTGATTATTGATCTGTGGAGACTCAACGGTCTCTTGTTCCCCATTGCTATTCTCAATATTCTCGGATGCCATTTTCAAATCACCGCCACAAAACAAGGGTTAATTGACATGCAACATATTATCTCTATACTCTGACCAACCAATTAAATATCAAAAAATTAGATAGGTCATACTAGCGTAATGAATTCCGTCTCTCTCCCTCCTAGTTCTAGTCTCACATCTTAGCAGGATCATATCCCTAAGCTTTGATACTAATCTGTGACGCCCCCAAAATAGGTATACATCACCTATTACGAGTTGCCAAATACATGGTACGTAATACAAATACAACTTAATTATACAACTATCGTGAAAGTACGACAAAAATATAAGCTTGAGTTTTAATACAAATATTGTCGTCTCAGACAATATACAAACTCAAATTCAATATTATTACATTTATTTTCCCACTATTTCATTGAATAGTGAGGACTACTAATGCTATCATCCGGTCTCGCTACCCGCTCCACGACTAGTCCCTCGCCACGTTCTCATTTCTTGAAGAGAACAATGAAAGTAAAAGGGTGAGCTCAACTAGCCCAAGAGGGAAATATTATGACTAAGATAATGCATAATATATTATCGTTAGCCTTCAACAATGTTAAACTGATATAATATAACAACCATCAAGTTTAACTGCAGCGGAACAAGCAATCCATTAAAAGAGTCAAGTAGAGAATAAAATCTACTATCTTTTATGATTTAAAAAGTTTTTCATCACTTTTATCGCTGGGACTCAGCTTAATAAATAATCCACATCACCGAATCACCCTTGTACTATGGCCAAGGATATTCTTTAGTATCACGACCACAATTATCCATGCACTACGGGCCAAGAATATTTGTGTATTCATTAATGGTCATGATCATGCCAACAACTGTCCATCAATGCACTATGGGCCAATAAGAACTTTTACCACATCATTTATAACATTACGGTTATGATTACACCGAATAATCTCTGGTCATAATCATACCAAGTCTATCTATGCACTACAGGCCACATATGACTTTCAACATAATATAAACATGAGGATGATAACAATGATATAAGAATTCAATAAAACAAGTTCAAGAATTATTTTATCCAGGAATCAATAATGTCCAAATTGTCCACATGATACTGCTTCGTGGAGTAAAATTCAAGAATGCTCAGAAGAATATTTCATTGAAAAGATACTGGATGAAGCGCAAATATAAAGGATATTCCACTAATTTCATGGAGTATAGAAGTCAAAACTTTAACCAACTGAGTATAACAAGGAATGGAATAACAAAAGAAATCACCAGACATGTGATAGATCGCAGTGCAAAAGTTATTCAATGAATAATAATAAATAACGGAATCAGTCCCGTAAAATGCATGATGTGATATTCAATGAGAATAATAAAAAGATTTAATCAGTCCGGCATAAAATGAATGACGAGGATATTCCAATGAGAATAATAAAGAGCGGAACCCGAGTTTTCGCGTAGAACGCATGCATGCGATGATGTTCCAACAGAATGATAAATAATGGAACCGGTCCCGCCGTAAACGCACAAACAGGATGTTCCAACAGAATGATAAAGAATGGAATAACAGAAGAATTTCACCAAGTATAGGGTTGCAGCGTGATACAAAGTTATTCCAAAGAGAATAATAAAAATGGAATAACAGAAGTTCTCTTCATGGATAAGAAAGAAATAATACTCCCTACCTTGGAAAAACTGGATACTGGAATAGTGAGGTAGCAGACTTCTCTTCTTCTTTCTCTCTATAATTTCTCTCTATAATAATCTCTCTAAAGCTTTTGTGAATTGGTGAGAAATGAAGGAAGAATGAGCTTCTATTTATAGGAAAATATAGTTTCGATAATTGCACGTTTTGGGGCTCAAAATATTACAGTACAATACCTCCAACTTTTCTTTCATTTTTAATTTAGTCCTGCAAGTATTATCAAACTTGCACCACCTCCCGTAATAGTAAATAATGTGAATCAATAGTTCAATCATGTGAATCAATAGTATAATCATGTGAAAAATACAAATTACAATGATAGTAGTACTCCATCTATACCTCCATTTTTAACTTAGTCATTCATGTATTATCAATCTTGCACCAACTCCCCTAATAGTAAATAATGTGATTCAATAGTACACAGATGTGAACAAATAGTTATATAAGCATATGAATTAGTAGCAATTAATTGCTCATTTATCCAATAAATTACCCAATTTATCAATATAACCCCTAGACATCAATTATCGCCGGAATAGATGTCGATTTCCACTAACACTAATAATCCCAACACAATGGAACTATCAAAATTCATTTTAATCAACACAACTTATTCATCATTAATATTATAACTCACAATATTTAACAAACCGTGTCGTTCTCGTGAAAGAGGGGCTTTTCGATAAGGATTTCTCCTTATCACGGCGCAATTAGGTGACCAAACATCTCCTCGATGTAACTTATAGACATTGTCAATATTGCAAATAATAATATGAATAACTTTGTCGCCTTAATTATTAATTTAATAATATAAAATATTATGTCAATGATACTGTGACAATAATTGAATCAATAATATGAGAGATATGATGCAAAGAATTACCGTAGCAATAATTGAGTATAACTGAGTGACTTGTCATGTAAGCATTAATAATCAATATCGTGTGCTACTATGCAACCACGCTTATTACTGTACTTTTAACATCGGGTGTTTCAACAGTTAACGGTAAAACTTCCGCCATTATTTTCATAAAGTATTTTTGTCGTTTTCTTAATCAAATAATAATTCCGTTAATGGGGGTCCACCAATGATTTGTCTTTGTTATACGAATATTCCTCGTTAAAATGAATATTCCCCGACCAATCGAATATAATATAACAACTTGCGTACTTTGTAAAATTTGTAAATATTACCCACAACTATAACATTATATCAAATCCACACCATAATATTCAAAAATATATTTCGAGAAAATTTAATCTTTATTCAAAAAGTTGGGGTCTTACAGTCTACCCTACTCATGACCTAGAACTAGCAGCTGTAGTGTTTGCTTTAAAAATATGGAGACATTATTTATACTGGGAGATGTGTGAGATATACACGAACCATAAAAGTCTAAAATATATCTTCACACAGAAGGAGTTGAATATGAGGCAGAGAAGGTGGTTAGAATTGATAAAAGATTATGACTGTGATATCTTATATCATCCGGGGAAGGCGAATGTAGTAGCCGATGCGTTAAGTCTCAAGGTAGAGAAAAAGTATCAATGTTAACGACTCAGAATGAGTTGATAACGGAGATGGCAAGGATGGAATTAGAAGTTAAGTTGCCAAGTGAAACAGCAGAGATGTTATTCTCAATAGAGACTCGACCAACGATAGTGGAACGGGTTAAGGAAGTACAGTTAGGTACTGAAGAATGCGAGCAGATTAAGAATATAATGAAGGATGATGTGAAGACTAAGTATAACCTTGATAAAGAAGGTTTACTTCATCTTGAAGGAAGAATTTGGGTTCCAAATAATTCTGAGTTAAAAGAAGAGATTATGTGCGAGGCCCATAGTTCGAGGTACTCGATACATCCTGGTAGTACTAAGATGTATCAAGACCTTCGTCAGAACTTTTGGTGGCCGAACATGAAGAAGGAGATTGCAGAATAAGTTAGTAAGTGCTTAACTTGTCAAAAAGTTAAGGCTGAACACCAAAGACTGAGTGGATTGATACAACCACTGGAGATTCCGAAGTGGAAATGGGAGCATATCACCATGAACTTTGTGGTGGGACTTCCAACGACAAGAAAAGGATACGATGCTATTTGGGTAATAGTGGATCAGTTAACTAAATTGGCTCATTTTCTACCAATAGGAGTTAGGTATAACCTAGAGCAGTTAGCTAAGCTTTATGTCAAAGAAATCATTTCCATACATGGAGTACCTGTTTCGATTGTGTCTTATCGTGATCCACGATTCACGTCAAACTTTTGGAGGAGTTTACAAGAGGAAATGGGAACACAGTTAAGATTAAGTACGACATATCATCCACAGACGGATGGACAAAGTGAACGGACAATTCAAACGCTAGAAGATATGTTAAGATCTTGCGTTATGGATTTCCGGGGAAGTTGGGACGAACATCTACCTTTGGTAGAATTCGCTTACAACAACATTTTTCACGCTAGTATAGGCATGCCACCTTACGAAGCGTTGTATGGGAGGAAGTGTAGAACACCACTTTGTTGGGATGAAGTAGGTGAACGTCGAATATTGGGACCTGAGATGGTACAACAAACGGCAAACATGGTAAAGCTGATAAGAGCTCGATTAGTAGCGGCTCAAGATAGACAACAGAAGTATGCAGATCCTCATCGAGAGAAGAGGGAGTTTGAAGTAGGGTCTTATGTTTTTCTAAAAGTATCGCTTTGGAAAGGGAAGATACATTTTGGGAAGAAGGGGAAGTTAATTCCAAGGTTTGTAGGACCTTTTGAGATTTTAAGAAGGGTAAGAGAGGTAGCTTATGAAGTAGCCTTACCTCCAGAAATGGAAAGAATACACAATGTGTTTCACGTGTCTGTGTTGCGTCCTTATAAACCGGACTACAAGCACGTAATAGAATATGAATCTATTCATGTAGAAAAAGACTTAACGTTTGAGGAAATTCCGATTCAGATTATTGATAGGAAGGAACAAGTCTTGAGAAATAAAGTAATACCTTCAGTAAAGGTAATTTGGAGTAACCACGATGCTGAAGAAGCAACGTGGGAGCTCGAAAGTAAAATGAAGGAAAAATTTCCTTATTTGTTTATGTAAGAGTAGCGAGATTCTGGGGACAAAATCCTTATAAGGAGGGAAGAATGTAACTCCCGAGAATTTCGAATTTTCAATGAATTAAATTTTTTATTTGATTATGTGGATTAAATGAATTTAATTGAGTAATTATGTGAGAGAGATGTTCGAAGGTCATTTTATGACCTAGGATGTGCGGATGTGGTTAGTATTCTGGCTTTGTGCTAGAATTAATTGTTGTGAATTATCAAGACGAGAATGAAGGTTTTTCGAGAATGTTTACGTAAAAAAACACTATTCATCCGATTTCGTTCGGAGCTAGGGTTTGAAATTCTGAGAAACGCGTAATGTTAGAATATTACGATAGTATGGAATATCCAATAATAATTCCTTTATGGAAAACGAAGTTTTCGCCTGCGGACTTAAAACCTAAGGGTTGAGTATATTGATTTCCGAGAAGGAAATGAAACGCGTGGAAGTAATTGCGTTAGGGTTAAGGCATATGCTATAAAATTAAGATACTATTTAGTATCTATGTATAATATGATGAGTTAATACGAAGTACAATACGATAATCATACTAGTATTATACGGAAAGATTGCGTGAAGTATATGTAGGGAATACGATTCGTATTCTAGAATTAAGTTAAGACTTAGTGTTAATTCATTTGGTTGGATTATGTTTAGCCCAATCCATTGAATGAGCAAGCCCAAGGGATTAAGTGGTAAGCCCAAGTCAAGGCCCAATATTAGATTGGTTAAGCCCAATGCAATAAAACCGAACCGTGGATCGAACCAGTGGGTCACCGAATGGGTAAAACCCATGGGGCAACCCATTGGGATGACCCATGGGCAAGGTGGGCCGGCCACTTGGTGTGCAAAGCAAGCACATCACTTGGTCACCAAGTATTTTACTTGGTGACAAAGTGGTAAATAAGTAAGGAGGTGGAGAATTAGACATTTTTACCCTCATTGGGTTTTCCATAAATAGAAAGCTAGGTTTGGATTTTTGTTGTTTTACAAAGCTTGTCCAACATATTTGAGAGAGAGAAAAGAGCTAGAAACTTATAATCCTTCTACTTCCAAGCAAACCATTAGACGTTTATCAAGAACGTTAACTACTTTAAGGTAAATTCTCATAACCCGTAATCTTCATCTTTTTCAATTTCTTTCTCATAGAAGAATCGTAGATGGGTGGGGAATGTTTATTGAGGAGAGATAAGAATGCCTAGTAATGACCAAATCATTGATAGGACATGACCAAATAGAAATTGTAAGTGGTTACGTGAGTTAAAACCATATAAAGTCTTGAACGTGAACTTAGTTTTGAATGAACGTTTAAGAATCGATATAGCTAAGGAATGTGCCTATTGCTTGGTTAGGATGTAAATATGAAGTCCATGGAGTATTCCATGTGATTTGGATTAGAGAACATTAGTAACGAAGTTATGGCAGATTTTGCGGAAATAGACTTTAAACATCGAAAACGTATAAAGTCCGGATTAATGGTCAAAAGTTGTCGTGTGACTTGAAAATGTTGGTTTCCAATGTCAACACGTGAGATAAGGTAAATAAGAATCGTCGCATTCTGACTTATAATGAAGAAAACAAGTATTGAACGGACAAAAACATTAAACGAACGCTTAAAAATGAACTTAAAGGTGAATTCTGAGTTAACGGATTCGAAAAGGTAAAATTCTTATACGAATACATAAAGGATGGAATTTGTGACTTGTAGGAATTCGAATGGATATTTTTGGATGTAAAACGAACAAATTAGGAAGCCGAGAATTTCATTAAGAAACCAAACTTTTGTGTTAGTCTTGGGTGGTTGTGTCTTCTGTGTCGCAACGCCAAACCCTGTGTTTTCTGTCATGCAGATGCTGAGTTTGTGCATGGACTCGTATGCAGTGCCGAGTCCCGAACAAAACTCTCTGAGAGTGACTGTCGACGTCGGGATTTTTGGATGTCCCTTTTCGTTACTTGTTCTTTGGTGTTCTCATTTTAGGTGAGATTTGTTTGAAAAAACATGTGAAAAAGGTCCGACATGTATAATGTCGACGATGGACTGTTAATAGTCGCCAATTGGTTTTTTAAATGGTTGTACCAACACAACCGAGAAAAGGTTTGCACATTGACCTAGTGATGTGACACTGCTAAACGGGTCGGTGAAATCGAGATTCATTAAGGGTTCGGGGACTTGGTTATGCGGGGGGAAGGTGTTAGGCACCCCCTGACATCCGTGTTACCACGGTGACCGCCTCTTTTTAAGAAACTATTATCTGAATGTGTGTGTGTGTGTGTGTGTCAATGTGATATTATTTGGAAGTAGTGCGAGGCCTCGTTCGAACCTATATACACAAGGTTTGAATTTATGTAAAAATTCAGCTTTTTAGCAAGATATAGCAATGATGTTTTATAAAAAGGTTTTTCAAACCCTGATGCTCAATAGTAATTGAGACCTTTTACACTCCCATTTTATTAAGTGTTCAGCTTGATTGATTTTATTTGACAGATGCGAGGCATTCGTACGAAAATAATGTACAAAATAATGCCGACTTCCTCGTGGGTATGAAAACCATCTGAGGAAATTCAGACACCGTAGAATAATTTACAAGTTGCTTACAGCTGAAAATGTCTATCACGGGAACCGAATCTAGATCCAATAGGCTGAATCTGTGATCACATGATTCCTAGGCGCACAAGATACCGCAATTTGTATGGAAGCAGTAAGCAGGTATATATATAAAAGCTGTAAATATATATATACAGACTGGATCACCAACCACGAAGCACCTCCATGGGGGATCAAAAAAGTAAATAAAGGTGTAAAAGGCTATCGACCGCCATGGAGGAAACTCCAGGCGGGACAAAATGTAAATAAAGTCGTAAAAGCGATCAATCGCCACGAAGAAAACTCTGTGTAGGACGAATATATATATATATATATATATATATATATATATATATATATATATATATATATATAAGCAATAAATGCAGGATGTAAAATCTGTGCTCATCGAACAATGTTCTACCACGGTTATATATATATAAGTATATATATATATATATATATATATATATATATATATATATATAAAAGCGAATAAACGCATCGGATGTAAAATCCGGGCTCATCGAAGCAGAGTTAAACGATGCTATTATATATATATATATATATATATATATATATTAATGGCAAGCGTTAACTCTGCTCGATGAGCCTGAACTTTCGATGCAGCTTATCGTGCCGCTTTATATATATATATATATATATATATATATATATATATATATATATATATATATATATATATATATATATAGATCGAATGAAACCACTGATCAAGAGTAGGGGCAAAAGCAAGCAACACGACTCTCAACGTGTAGAAGGTGTGTGCAAAGATGAGAGAAAGACTCTAAAGTGTGTTAGAAGGCTTACAAATGAATCGCTAAAGAAGACTTCTATATCTTTAGAGTGGGTAAACACTAACTTTTTGTAGGTACAAAATGGCTATATATGAGCTCACATGTGTTTAAAAGGGAAAGTACAACTGCATGGGGTGAGTCTTGAGCAAATTAGGGTGGCTTCCTCGCTTTTTCTCTTGCAAAATGGGCAGCCCAAGCCCTCTATTTATAGGCATTTTATACAGTGTACTGCTGGTGAGCAGCAGTGTACCAGAGGCAACTCGGGTGGGCCCGGGTTTTTTGGGTCGGGTTGTCTCGAAGTACGTGCATTGAGGTACTGTAATGTCCACTCGAACTTTCAGAAGTGCAATTCGCATCCGTTTGAGGTATCTGTAACCTATTTCCGGACCGGGCCGTTGTCGAGAGTTGTACGATGGCATGGGATTAGAGTTTTCTGAAGTCATTGAAGATGGGACGATGCCCTCCGGTCTTTAAGCTTCAACTTTCATCCGTTACCCCGTGCATAATAGTCACTCGTGATTGGTTAGTCTTGTTGGACATCGTTCGCATGCATATGACGTGGCATCGTGTCGACGAGATGACAATGTTGCCCCTCACGGTGTTATCGCCAGATTAGATGAATAAGCGAGACGTTGTTCGGACTTCATTTGAGATTGGATATTGCTGCAATTGTTGAAGGTCCTCATTTTCACCTTTGAGGTGTGCCTGTCTTCCCGATGTTATTATCGGGTTGGTGTAGTGTATCTTGTTGTGAGCGCCGAGATTGAAGCTGGTCGCATTTGAAACACGCATTTTTGGGGTTATCGCCGAAACTGCATTCCTTGGGGTTATAACCAAGGTTGGTGGCTATTCCCATGGTTGGGACTGAGTCTGGATACCTCGGGGTTATCTCCGAGATTAATCGGTCTTCTCCAGTGTGAGTTCTGGTATTGGATCAGCATGTCTCGGGGTTACATCCGAGGTTGGAATTATTACTCCCAGAGTGACCTGGGGTTGATGATGCACTTCCGGTAGTATCCTGTATGATTTGGATTGTCTTTTGTGGTTCCTCTTAAAGACGTAATCTGGCCCTCCGCAATGTTAGTGGCGGTGGTGGTACAGAAAATTTGGAGTGTCTATAGATGCCCCTCTTTATCATACTCATGCATGACGATGCATGGGTAGGATAAAGAATCCTAGACACGTGAAACGCAACAAGATGAACATGGTACTATGGGTAGCAAAATGATGCAAATGTATGATGCATGTGTACGGGGTTGTAGCCCAACATGGTGGGGATGATTGTTGGATCCCTGTTGCTTCAACTGGGGATTGGCACATCTTGACCGATTTAATGTGTTTCGAATCATTAGGATGTTGATGTTGGAGTTATCACCAAATTCCTGTGTTCTTGATAACGACTTGATCCTGAAGAGGTACCTCTTATGTGCTAGAGATCTCTGGGGAGAAAGCTTGGTCTGTTTGAGGATGTGTATAACATATTCCATCATCTATCCTCTTTGATAACATTGACCTTTCCTGGTTGGTATCGCATGAGGACATGTCAAGATTCTCATTGGATTTATCGCCAACAACAAATCTTTGTCGAGGATGCTCGACCTTTGTTAACATGTACTTCACCGACATGTGAATCAACGACTGAAAAATCCTGTGGGATATACTGTCAAGGTTGCTTGACCTTCACTGACGTGTGAATTAGCGACTGAGGCTCTGTGAGTAGATTGTAAAGGTTGCTTGACCTTCGCTGTCGTGTAGATCAATGGAGCATTGCATTGTGACCCCCGTCGGAGATCCGCTGGGGGAATATGAGTAATCGAGCATGAAATCCTCGAATAGCTCTAGAGCTCTGATAGGTTTAATTGCTATAGGCTGAGATAACGTCAAGGTTGCTTGACTTTCGTTGATATGTGTGTCAACGGCTGAGCATGCGTTGTTACTCCCGCCGGAGATATACGTTGTAACCCCCATCGGGGACTCACGTAGGGTAACGACACAGAGTGGTGACATCGGACACTATATAAGGTATTGCCGTATGCGATTCGTGATAACCGAGGTCATCGGCGTAGGTATACCTTGTGTTTGAGCGACTACCAATGAGTGATGTCTGATTCAAAGTCTCATCCGAGAAGACCGAGGTTGTATCTTTGTTTTGCTCAATCGCGTGGCATTTTTATTCCTGATTTGACCTTTCTAGTCCGTAAGAACTCCTTTGCAACTCAAACTTGACCGAGCCGGATGGGTAGGGCCCCCATAGGGGTGCCGCAGGTGCACCTGCTGCAGCCGCAGGTGAGCCTATGGCCAACCGTGGATGATAAAATCCAGCAGGTTGGTCTCACAAGTCATTTTCAGCTTTGCGCGTGAAGAGAAATCCGTGAGCCTCCTTCAGATCTGCTGAGTTCGGGCTATTTTCTGCAAATTCTATCACCGTACAAGTGTTCTACACTATCCTGGTAACGTATGCATGTATTTGTTTCCAGTTTCTATCCGTTGGATTGTGAGTTATCACAAAATGCATCTAAACACATAGTAGTGATTATGTATGCATAAATGACTTGATAAAAAATATTCAACATAGTAAATGTTAGTATTAAACTATGCTGAACATAATGATGTAAAAATTTTTGACTTTTGAGACAGTCAAATTGGCACCTCTTTCTGTTATTTTTTGTCCTATTTGAGGTCCAATGAGCACAAGGTAGCATGGAAAAATACTCCTAGTAGTGAGGTTGGCCTTATGCATGACGATTTTGATTTTTAATGCATATATTATGTATATGACTTTGGGGTAGGTGTGCTACTGAATGGCCACCTAGACATGCCTATATGCATGTGGATAGTCCTATTTTCAAAGGGGACTATGGCAAAATTTTTCCAAATGTAGGCATTGGGTAGTCATGCATTTTAACTCTATTATATGTTAAAGTAAATGCATGCATGCATATAGTCATAAATGCATTTTTAAAAAGGTCTAGGTAGGGAAATACCACACCCTTTCTGAGGTGATTTGGAGACTTGTTGTCCAAATATTATGGATCTGGATCAGCCGAGCAGTTCCAATAGGACCACTTCTAGCGTACGACGGAGGGCTTCCGAAGTGCCTCATCCCCATTCTGTCAGACAGCCTCGTCGGTTGGTGGAGGCTGTGATTCTTCCGGTCCGGGTAGATGTGCCAGACGTTGAGGATGAGGAGGTGGATATTCCGATTGAGGATCCAGCTCCTGCTGCACATGTTCCTCGTAGGGAGCTCCCGAGTATTCAGCTGGCAAACCCAGAGTTTCTGGGTGATTTGAGCAGACATCCATCGATGTACTTGCATGCTAATGAGGTATGGCGTTAGACTTTGATCTTCCTTCTTTCCTATTGATGAGGATTAAAGGGTTTTGATGTTGATCTGCATTTCATGCAGGTTCCTGTTTTTACACAGCCTCGAGGGAACTGGTTTAGCATTCACTCCATGTACCAGGCGCTTCATCTTGACTATAGAGCGATAGTGCATGAGTGGGGATTTGGGGCATTCTTCTCCATCCTTCCTCGTCGTTGTCCCTGGGGTTAGCTCAGGGAATTATCTGAGCGATGGTTTCATCAGACTCAGTCACTCCATCTGCTGGATTGCGAGGTGATGATGATGCCTATGGACTGGCGATTTATCATAGGTATGGAGTTTGGAGGGGAGCCAGTGCCTTGCATGGCGAATATTACCCCTACTGCCGTCCGATCCTTATTAGGAGTTCCGACGGAGGCGCTCAAAGGAAGGACTGTCCATTCAGGTCCTTTGAGCGTAGATGCTATAAGTGGGCTTTTGAGTGAGCCCATGCCTGATGATGTCAGAATCAAGGATCACGTTCTGCGGCGATTGTTCCTGATGATCATTCGAGGCTGGTTCATAGCAAATAACTCTTCTACGGTATCCTTTGCTTTGATCAGCGCCACACGTGATGTGGACCGTATTGGAGAGTATGATTGGGGCTCCTATACCTTTGCCTATTTCCTCAAGGGCATGCGTAGATGCGCTCGCTGTGGTTTGATCGAGGCTTGGCTAGGATTTTACCCATTTTCTTTGATGAGTATTTCTCTTGTCTTTTTCCATTCATAGGTTAAGAGTGTTTCTCGATAGCGAGATGTTTTGCCATTGTGTTGGCGGTTTGGGCCTATGAGAGGCTCCCATGTTGCGGCTCCCTGTGAGTGTGTTAGGTTTAGATACCTATCCACAAGGACGAGCGATGACACCATTCTATTTTTTCTTGGGAGGTCCCCAGAATGAGGGATTCACTCATTGTCAGAGCGGTGGAGTTCTTGACAAGCCTGGCACCATTACATGGATTCCTATTCAAATGAAACATTTGACCATCGGCTTTGAGGATGGACATCCAACCGAGTCGAGTATTTGATTTCCACCGAGAGAGTTCTCTCTTCACAAATGGAGGTGGGAGCTCTATTTAGGAGAGCGTCTTATTAGGAGCACCACAGGGGAGATCCAGTATACCGATCTTGCCTTCTGCCGCCAAGCGTCATCGGCGTATCACGATCACCCATCTTGATATCCCATTGTTTGGGGTTGATGGTTTTGCATTATTAGAGGTCCATGTACTCGGGAGCGTTCGGTGGTGGTGGTCCCTCACACTATTGGAGCCCGATCCCGCACCACCACGATTTATGGGGATATGGTTCCGGGATCCTTGATGATGACGGATTGGGTAGCTTGTGTTCGAGCTCCGACTCATATGACCCAGATTGATAGCTTGACCCGGCAATTGGATCAGGCACATATATTTATCCGGCATTTGGGCAGAGATCTAGCAGAGGCGGAGTCATTTGTTCCTTCCAGCTCAGGCGCTTGCCCCTCAGACGACCCATTCGGTTTTGCTGGCGCAGATCCTCCTCTTTATAGGCCAGACATCCCTGTTGATAGAGATCTAGTGACTCAGGAGGAGTTACATTAGGTGGACAGGATTGAGGACGTAGACATCGAGACCCTAGTTTTCTTCTTATGTATATTCTCGTTATATCTTTTGATAGGCCTCTGTTAGATATTGGGTGGCTGTTCCCCATTTTTGTTATATCTTTTGATAGGCCACTGTTAGTTGTAGGGGCATCGTGCCCCATTTTCTGTGATTGTAGGCATTTGTCTGGTGATGTATTAGATGATGATATACTTAGGAATGTATGCCTTTTTTTCATTCCCTATATCATATTGCCATCCATTATCCATTATGTATGTATCATGTTATGCATATGTATGTATGTCCGGAGATATTCTAGATTGACCCTGGATGGTCTTATGAAATGGTCCGCATGAGATGTCTTCTTGACGATTAGCCATATAGATCATACCCCACCGTTAGTGGTGGTATTGGGTATGCGATCATGGTATGATAGCATGTCACCACCGAATGTGGTGATTAGAGATCATTTATTAAAGATACCATGACTTTATTGCCTTTTCAGGTTCTCGCAGGGTTTGTAGACGGGTGCTTAGACATTGGGCTACCGGATAGGCAGGTATTCCGATTCGGCGCACCCATGAGTTAACTCCTACTCTGGAGGAGTATTCACGTTTGACGATGCTGCCTTTAGATAGACCTTGCGTGAATCTGGCTTTGGGAGACATGAGTAGACGATTCATGACTCTCACACGAGATTCTGGTATAAGTGAAAAGTGTGGAGACGGTGACATCTAGCCATGTGATATCCTAGCATTTTTTGTACGGCAGATTTGGCTCGAGGATAGCTACTCACGACATTCCGGGGATTTCACCGCACCGGAGGACCATTGGCGTTTGGCCAGGGTTGATGTAGTGATGCTATGCGTACTGTTATATGTCTATATGCCACGTTACATGGATGAGATAGACATTGGTGTGATTATAGCCGTAAGAGCTCTTAGATAGGGTCGCACCATTGTACCTATGATTGTAGTAGAGACCCTGCGGTCAGCATCCTATTGTTGCACTTATCCTACATGAGTGTTCACTGGGAGTTTGGTCATGATGTACGTGTGGTTTATATCACACTTGAGACCGGTTGGTACCCTTAGACGGCATGGATATTGCTTCACCCATGATGTAGCTATGTCATACTCCTTTCAGCCATCGGAGTGTATAGATGCTCTATCTTGGTCCACATTTTTGGCAGATATCAGAGATCCTTTTAGTATATTAACGTGCTCGGGGCTTTGATCACCATAGAGCTTCATTACTCACGCTCCGGGCATGGACTTCCTCCCTCTGGTTGGCTTGAGGGGCGTGACTACTTATCACCCACTGGCCGTGATGTCGCAGTTCGACCAGTGCAGGATTTCCATCCTTTTGATGGGGCTAGAGGTTAGCGTTCAGCTTCTTGATACCTCTCAGCAGAGGACCGATCTCGTGTGTATGCTTGTTGGGATTAGCGTGAGATAGCTTCTTTTTTTTTCAGTCATCCATGTAGTTCTGCAGAGTATTCCGCATGGATGGAGATGGAGACAGAGATTTTGTCTCTACTGCAAGACTATCTGCAGTGATCTGGGATAATGAAGTCGAGACGATGTAGAGCCCATGGAGGACATCGATACCTACATCGAGGAGGAGCCAGTTGCTGGGTTGCCAGCATTTCTTCTGGATTCTCCTAGTACCAAGATCTTGTTGTGATTCAAAGACTTAAGACAAAGACTTTTAGAGCAGAGTCTTCATCTGATGACATTTGAGAGAGATCATGCTCGATCTGTGATGTTGACTGCCCTTGATGGGAGAGACGTAGCTCTAGTAGAGAGAGACGAGGCATTAGCTCGCAGAGATGCCGCTGTTGTAAAGCGAGATGAGGTTAGGTCAGCCAGAGATGCAGCGATAGTTGAGCGGGATAGTGCTATATCTGCCCGGGATGTAGCCATCACATATAGTACTGTAGTGAGGTCCCTTACCACTGCCATGATCGCAGAGATGGGCACATATATTGATGATCATATGGTCACCATGCAGATGGCTGTAGATCTTTTGGGTCGTGTGGATATTCTCGTATAGGAGACCACAGCTTCACCTCCTTCCTCTGAGAGGGACGCCATGTTGGGCTTGTTAGCTCGCATATACCCTAACTTGTAGATGAGCTTGTATTTACCTGCATAGACTAGCTTAGCCATTTTGTCATGTACAGTTTATATTGTATATATATCAAACAACATTATATGACAGGGAAATATATTTTTGGATCACTTCCCTTTTAGATATGCATTGCTATTTGCTTGATATTTTGCCTGCTGCTTCAGGGCTTGTGGTCTTGATGTATTCTGAATTCCTCCTAGGTGGATGGACACTGGGTTGTCTCTGGATAGTTCAGAATGGATCATCGATCTCTGTGTATCCCTACCATCTTTGGTGCCTTGGTATGGTTTATGGATGGAAATTTGGAGAGGAGTGTGGCTTTCCTTTCTGAGATTGACCGCACCACAGATGGTCTCCAGTAATTCTATTTAGGAGAAGCCTAGTTAATTCCATCTCTTATGGATTGGTGTTACTCTTCAAGGTATGACCGCAGCTTAGATGGTCGCCAAATATCCTATTTGGGAGGATTTCAGGTAATTCCATCCATTTGGTCTGAAGCCAAATGAAATGTAGTGTATTGAAGGATGATCCCAGTACCAACTGACACGGGTTTGTGTTTTTGTAGGGGTGAGGTGATTTGCACCATGAATGGTACGCCTACATACTCCTATTGAAAGACGAGATCAGTCTCATGTAGTTCGAACACAGTGTAAGAGGTTCAGCCTTTGTATATGGCAGAAATGGTGTAGGAAAGTTTTTGGTTGTTTTTGTTTTTGTAAGGGTAGAAATGTGTTTGTTGTTTTTGTTTTATTGCGACCGGGCCATGTGACATGGTTGCCTACGTACTCCTATTGAAGAGGAGATCAGGTCGACGTAGTTTGCCCCTCAGGGTGAGATGAAAAGTGTAATCCTATGTGCAGGTCAGAGTACGGGGAGGAGAAAGTTTAATCCTAGGTTGAGGATAAACGACATGTATAAGAAGTTTGATCCCAGGTATGGGTAGCCAAACTGCAAGTGTGAGAGGTTCAATCCACGATGGGATGACCTAAGTTGTAGGAACGCAAAGGATAGCCAGGCTGCTGGCTTGAAATGTATGTTTCCCTGAGGGGCAAAGTGTAGGAAGGTTATAGGTGGTAAAGGGTTAAAGAATCGGAATGACTGATGATTCTGCATCAGGATGTTTGCGAATTACTTCAGACATAATACCATTTCACGGCGTCTGAGTTGATGAGTTGTGGAAATTCATCGCCGTCCACTTCTTGCAATCTGAGAGCGCCTCTTGTCAATACTTCCTTGACAATAAACGGGCCTTCCCAGTTAGGAGCGAATTTTCCTTTAGCCCCGATCTTGGTTGTCAAGAATCTTTTTCAAAACCAAGTCATGTAGTTTAAATCGCCGTGAGCTGGACTTTTTTGTTGTAGGATCCGCAATCCTTTGTCGATATAATCGACCATGGAAGATAGCGGTTTGCACTTTTTCGTCTATTTAGAGACAATTGGTGATACCGTCTTGTACCAATTGGTCTTCATCCAGCTGAGCATCTATCAACACTCGGAGGGATTCCATTTCAACTTCTATGGGGAGTACTGCTTCCATCCCATAGGTTAAAGCGTAGGGGGTTGCCCGGTGGAAATACGCATTGAGGTTACAGAGGCTAATGAGTCGAGGCAATAGGTCGTGCCAATCTTTGTGGTTGGCGGACATCTTTTGCATAATCTTCTTGATATTTTTGTTAGCCGCTTTATCAAAGTTCATCTTCTGGACGATAGATGATGAGTTAAGATGTTTGATGTGGAATTTACTGCATAATTCCTCTATCATTTTGTTGTTGAGGTTTTTGGCATTGTCTGACACAATCACCTCTGGTTGTCCATATCGACAAACGACATTGTTTATGATGAAAGAAATGATGACTTCTTTAGTAACCCTGGGGAAGGAGGCTGCTTCTACCCACTTGGTGAAGTAGTCGATCATGGTGAAGATAAATCGATGACCATTACTGGCTTTAGGCTCAATGGGCCCGATAACGTCCATTCCCCATATTGATAAGGGCCAAGGTGAACTCATATTGTGGAGTTCCCGTGGAGGGGCGTGTATAGCATTCCCATGAATCTGGCACTGATAGCATCTCCTGACTTGGTCATTGCAGTCAGCTTTGAGAGATAGCCAGTAATGTCCCGTCCTGAGGACTTTCTTGACAAGGAGGGGGCCACTCACGTGGGGGCCACAGACTCCGCCATGGATTTCATCCATAAGCCTTTGGGCTTGATCTTTGTCTAAACATCTGAGGAGACCTAGTCCTGCATCTCTTTTGTAGAGCGCATCTCCACTTAGGTATAACTTCATTGCAAGTCGATGGATCCGCCTTTTCTCAGTCAGGCTCGCCTCAGCGGGTGTAGATCCATCTCGCAGATATTCCTTGATATGCTGATACCAAGGATGCTATATGAGAGGTAGCTCATCTGATACTTCTCCAACGTAATTCCCATAGGCTGGGGCCTTGTGCAGGGAGATCACGATGCTCGGCAAGTGTTCCTTGTCTGATATGCAAATCAAGGAAGCCAAAGTTGCTAATGCGTCCACAAAGTCATTCCTATTACGAGGAATTATAGAAAGGAGATTTCTTCGAACTCCAAAACCATCTGTAAAACCTGCCGATGGTAAGGCAGCTAATGTAGTTCCTTGGTTTGATAGATTCTGATGGATTATTTGATTACCAACTCGAATCTCCAAAGACGATTAATCTTTGATGCCCATTGAAGCAGGCAAGTTTTAGCCCCATGAGATGACCTCCATACTCAACCGTATTGTTGGGCCGATAAAAGCTGTAATTTGACTAACAACGGGATCTGCTCCCGTGCAGATACTAGAATCGCTTCCACTCGTAACCTTCCATATTAATGACTCCATCAAAATACATCTTCCATGATCAACGCCAGATCGTGACCGATGGTGTTCTTTGCCTTTATCATTACTCCTTCATCGGGAAATATGTTTCCAAGGGTTTGAAAATCCACGAAGGTGCGGCGGCGGATTGATCCAAATCCTTAACCTTTGATGGACTTTTGAGTCACATATACGATGTCAAATTGTTATAGGATCAACTGCCATCTGGACAGTTGACAATTTAACATAGGTTTGTTGAACACGTACTTGAGAGGATCCACGCGAGATATGAGATGGGTTGTGTGACCATGGAGGTAATGTTTTAACCTCATAGAAGCCCATGCTAAAGCACAACACGTCTTTTTCGATCAGAGTGTACTTGTGTTCACTGCTGCTGAACCTTTTGCTGAGGTAATAGATAGCTCGTTCTTGGCCTCTATCGTCTTTCTATCCCCTCATGCAGCCCATGGCATTGTCACTTATAGACAGGTACATAAATAGGGGAACATCATCCCTGGGTGGTACCAACACAGGAGCTTTGATTAGTTGTTCTTTAATTGTAAGGAAGGCATTCTGGCATTCATCATTCCATTTCATGAAAGAGTTCTTCCTTAATAGCTTGAAGATTGGCTCACAGGATGCTGTGAGTTGGGAGATAAACCTGCTAATGAAGTTGATTCTTCCCAAAAATCCCCGTATTTTCTTTTCTATATGAGGAATAGGCATTTCCGTGATGGCTTGGATCTTGGCAGGATCCAGCTCAATCCCTTTGTAGCTGACTAGAAATCCTAGCAACTTGCCTGATTTAACACCAAAGGCGCATTTAGCTGGATTCAACTTCAAGTTGTACTTACACAATCTGTTGAACAACTTTCTGAGATGGTCTATATGGTCATCCTCCTTCCGGGACATGACAATGATGTCATCCACATAGATCTCAATCTCTTTATGCATTAAGTCGTGGAAAAGAGCCATCATGGCTCGTTGATAGGTGGCTCCAGCATTGATGAGGCCGAATGACAACCGTTTATAGCAAAAAGTTCCCCAAGGAGTGATGAAAGCAGTCTTCTCACGATCTTCCTCAGCAACCATAATCTGATGATACCCCACAAAGCAATCAGCAAAGGAGTACATGTCGTATTGCGCAGTATTGTCAATGAGAATGTGGATAAATGGCACGGGAAAGCTATCTTTTAAGCAAGCTTTGTTCATGTCCCGGTAATCCACGCAAACTCACACCTTCCCTCCAGGTTTAGGTACGGGTACAATGTTGGATATCCACTCAGGATATGTAGACACCATTATGATGCCAGCTTGAAATTGTTTCACAATTTCTTCTTTCACCTTTAAACTCAATTCAAGTTTCAATCGCCTGAGCTTTTGCTTGACTGGCTTAAATCCCTCTTTAATGGGATGGCAATGAAGGACAATGGAAGTGGACAAACCCACCATGTCTTCATGAGACCATGCAAACACATCCTGGAATTGGGTTAATAGCGTAACCATGTCATTCCGTTGGTTTGGGGTAAGGTCTGAACCAATCTGGATTAACTTAGGGCTTTCTAAGGTTCCGAGATTGAAAGAAGTGGTTTGATCAAGGTTGGGTTTGGGTTTGTCTTTGACCCATTCTTGAATTTTTGGAGGCACCTCAATGTCATCCTGTATATCCATCAAGGCTAAATTCATCTCTACATTAAAGGTACAATCCTTGTGGAGAAGAGGCACTGTATCAGCAAGTACAGACACATCTAAATTCAGAGTCCTGAAACAAAATATGCTTTCACTTAGTATATATGAAATGTGTTGATCATACACAGTGTTAGCATATACTGGCAAAATAAACTGCTAATACTATACAGAAAAGTAAGCAGTTATTATATCTCTGAGGCGAAGAGTTTTACCGCTTTACCCTTGACGACCAATGCAAGGAATGCTATTCCAATTGGCAAGGGCAAAGTCCGGGTGGACCTCAGTGATGGAGGGATTGTCATCAACCTCCTTGTCCCGAATGATGGCCATTACGTCTGGGCAATCATCGCCTGGGGTGTATCTATTGGTATGTTCATCATGAACGATGATGTGTATACCGGACATCATCCGTATGACGTCTTGCTTGATTCTTAGTTCCTCTTCTTCCACTGCGGGATTTGGAACAAAGACTTCTTTCCCTTTCACTGGTACCGGCTTGGGACATAACATAGCCATTACATTGGCTGGCACCTTTACGGGAGGTTGTGCAGACTCAGAGTTTGAAGGCGAAGTTAAACGCCACATGGTTGAAGCTGAAGGAATCTGCTAATGTTTATGAGGATTCCAGTGACTAGAACTGGCAGAATAGCCTAGCCCAGCTGTTCCAGCTTTCTTGGTTAAGCGAATTGGGTACTTGATACCCTGGCAATCTTTATCCAATCCTTGTCCCGACTTATGACCCAACGACATCATTTCTTGAGTGGCCGACATTCCCTCGGCAGAAATCTTGGGTTCAGGCAATGGTGCTCTAATAGCATGGTATTGGGTGTTGCTTATTTCCAAAGCATGAAAACTAACCAGTTCCACATCTGCATTGGCATTGATGAATGGCATTGTCTCCATGCTGAGGAATCTCCGGTTCAGCGTTGACTGTGACCAGGCTATTGTTGATAATGTATTTCAACTGTTGGTGAAGAGTGGAGGGGACTGCCCTAGCCATATGAATCCATGGTCGTCGAAGCGGAGTTGTATCCCGAATCTATCTTGAGCACATGGAAAGATACATAAAATGTGTGAGGACCAATTTCGATTGGCAGCTCAATTACTCCAACCGAATTTCGCCGGGCTCCATCAAAAGCTTTGATGATAGTATGGCTACTCCAAATTTGGTTGAGATTGATGTTCATCTTCACCAAGGTAGCATATAAAGATATATTGAGAGGAACCTCCATCTATTAAGACTCCTTTACCATATATCCAGGAGGACAAGACCGCAATGTGCAAGCTAACTTTGTAATAATGGGTCCCTTCGGGTGGTATGTCATCATCCGTGAAGGATATCACATTGTTGTTGAAAATGTGATCAACCAGATGTTGAAAATTTTCCGTATCCACCGATGTCGGGAGATAGGCTTCTTCTAAAACCTTTAACAAGACCTTTCGGTGATTTTCGGAAGTTAGGACCAAGTCCAAAATTGATATTTGTTTTGGAGCTTCTTTCAAGCTTAAAACCACCGTAGCTTCATTATGACCCACAGCACGGAGGAATTCTTCAATCTTCTCCATGGGTATTTTCCCCTTTGATTTGGTGGTAGACTTCATCACCCGTTGGGGAAGATACAGTGGATTTTCCTTTGACACTGTAGCAATTGTATGTGAGGTGGATCCTTCACCTTCTCCATAATTCCACAGAATTGTGTGCAAGCTAACAATAGGATATTGTGCTCTGCACGGCAAGTTGATTGGCTTGGGAGTGGCCACTTCAAAGGATTGTTGCCTCCTTTGAGCTGAATTGTTGGCGTTGTGAGTAATGTATTAATCCCATCAGTTTCAGTGGATATGACTGCTACCACACTTTTCCACTTAGTAGGGCCTGCATTCTTACTTGCACGTAACACAAGATCGCTGCTCGCTAAACGCAGGACACCACCATCGATTAGATATTGAATAAGGTATGAGTGCCCAAAGATTCTTACGTCTTTGTGACCACGAGACTGGGAGTGATATTGACATACTCCATCAGAGTTGTATCGCCCTGAACGGGGGTTGATTGGAGGTAGAAGGGAATTGATCCTTCCTTCATTGATTAACATATGAAGGATTTCCTCCATAGGTTGGCCCAGATAGGTGAATTCCCTTTTGTTGGCGAAATCTCGACGGGCTTTGGCATTTGCTCTCTTTGTCACTTTGTCTTCCAGCATTTCATTTTTTGAAAGTGACGAGGGAATATTCATGACAATAGGTAGGAGACTGGCATGCTCCCGGCTGATTAACTGATGAGTCACTTGATGCTGATAAGTCACCAGTTCCGCCAATTGTTCAATTTGCTTGTAGAGAGCTTTCATCTTTCGTTCCATTGTGAACTAGAACTTGGCATAATCCCATCTGTCATCACCGTCTTTGATGGTCTGGGAAGAATCACAGCTGAAATTGGAACTCTGTCCATTGCTCTAATTAATCATGTTGACCTCTTCTTCTTTGTGTTGAGGAAGAGGGTTGTCTTGTACGTGAGGCTGATCTGGTTTGGTAACCACGATCTTTCCATTGTCTATCAGGTCCTGGATCTTGTGTTTCAAAGCCTAACAATCCTGAGTATCATGTCCAGGTGCCCCAACATGATAAACGCATTTCCTAGCAGCATTGAAACCCCGTTCATTAGGGTTGGCTGGTGGAAGAAGATGTGTAATTTTCTTCTGTGTTGTCAGAAGATTTAAGATGTTCTCGAGGGTATCCCCTAAGGGTGTAAACACTCGAGGGCGTTTGACTTCTCCACCTTTTGGTATTAGAGAGTTTGTAGACTGTGTTGGAAAGGGAGTGTAGTTTCTCCTTTGAATAGGCATGTTCTGATTGCCTTTTTGCCCTTGTAGTATCAGGGAAACACCTTCCTCTTTCTTTTTATGGACCCTCCGGGGGGTTTTCCCATAATTTCTAGATTGGATATGATCCGCAATAGCTTTGAGTGCAGCTAGGTCTTGAATCTTTCCTGACTTCAATCCCATCTCAGCCATCTCCCCATGTTTGACCATTTCAAAAAATGGTTTGCCGATGCCGGCTAAACTCTCTCACAGAAGGGAGCTTCTTGTATGTCTATGAAAGTCATGACCATTTCTAATTCTTTCATGGAAGGACTAACTTGGGCAGCCATGCGTCTCCACCTTTGAGCATACTCTCTGAAAGACTCGTTAGACTGTTTCTTAATCTTGGTAATTTGATACCGATTAGGAGCCATCTGAGTTTGAAAGATGTATTGAGTGAGGAAAGCATGTGCTAACTCTTCCCAGCTATGGATTTTGGAGTTGTCTAATCTTGTATACCACGAATGGGCTTCTCCAGTTAGACTTTTTTGGAACAATTGCATTCTTATCTTTTCGTCCTCTGCATAAGATCCAAGTTCTCCAATAAACACTTTTAAATGTGTGTAAGGATCTCCTAACCCGTCATATTTTTCAAAGTCAGGAGTTTTAAGTTTTTCTGGATAATGAACCCCAGGAAAAATACACAGATCAGCATATGAAACACTTCCGTGTGTTCCAATTCCTTTGATAAGCAGAAAGGGGTCTCTTCCATTGGAGGACTTTTTTTTTGATGTCACCGATTTCCGGATCTCCAAGTGGGATGGGCAAGATCATGAGTTTTGTTGGTCGTATCCAACTGCGTGGTTCGTATGGTAATGACCGTGATTCCTCCTTGTGTGGAGGATTCAAGATGTCTGGTATTTTCCGACCATGTGTAGACCGGGTGTAATTCTTTGAGTAGAACAACCAAATCAGAATTTGTTTGCTTAATCCGTCGAATTCTTCTGCAGAAACCGGATTAAGTTCAAGATGGTCTCGATGACGACATGATTATTTGTAGGCTCAATTACCTTTTGGACTTTGAACGGGTAGTAGGTCTGATTGATTCCCTGCGAAAGACTTGCATAGTTTAGTCTTTAGGGAATGTATACAATAACATGCTATGTGATGTGTCTATTTTAGGAATTTTATCCTACAAAATAGATGTCAGCAGTTTGTAGCATGTTTCAAAATATGTATGTGTACACATTTCTTCATATTTCTCATTACATGAAGATAGATATGGAATACAAGTAATTTTGAAATGAGAGCATGAAGAGACTTCCCTCCATTTTGGGTTTATCAGAGGCTGACCTATCTTAGGTTACTCTCGCGGCTTTTTGACATGAAGGTTTCCAAATCATCGCAATCTACTTGACGGGAAGTTAATCCGGTCTTTCAATTGGAGCGAATTTGGGTGGTGCCTTTCCTAAGCCTCGGAGAATTAGTCTTCTCACGAGTCCAGTAATCAAACACCGACGGGATAGCCTCCTGGTGGAGGGACCACACAACATACATTCACATACATCGCGTCTCACCGTAAGAAAATGATGACATGTGCGAAGCACTAATATCACAAGCAGATATGGTGCGAAGCACTAATATCACAAGTAGTTATGGTGCGAAGCACTGAGTGTAATAAGGAAATGCATTCGTACACATTCATCAAATGTAAATGCAACATCCACACACAAGCAGATAACAATTTTAGAAAGATTGAAATAGTGGCTTAAGTTCTCTTACTGGTGTCCCCAGCAGAGTCGCCACCTGTCGATGTCGGGATTTTTGGATGTCCCTTTCCGTTACTTGTTCTTTGGTGTTCTCATTTTAGGTGAGATTTGTTTGAAAAAACAAGTGAAAAAGGTCCAACATGTATAATGTCGACAATGGACTGTTAAGAGTCGCTAGTTGGTTTTTTAAATGGTTGTACCAACACAATCGAGAAAAGGTTTGCACATTGACCCACTGATGTGACACTGCTAAACCTGCCTTGGTGAAACAAAGATTCATTAGGGTCTGGGGACTTGGTTATGGGGGAAGGTGTTAGGCACCCCCCGATATCCGTGTTACCACGGTGACCGCCTCTTTTTAAGAAACTATTATCTGAACACGTGTGTGTGTGGGTCAATGTATTGTTATTTGGAAGTAGTACGAGGCCTCGTTCGAAGCTATATACACAGGGTTTGAATTTATGTAAAAATTCAGGTTTTTAGCAAGATATAGCAATGATGTTTTATAAAAAGGTTTTTCAAACCCTGATGCTCAATAGTAATTGAGACCTTTTACACTCTCATTTTATGAAGTGTTCGGCTTGATTGATTTTATTTGGCAGATGCGAGGCATCCGTACGAAAATAATGTACAAAATAATGCCGACTTCCTCGTGGGTATGGAAACCATCTGAGGAAATTCAGACACCGCATAATAATTTACTAGCTGCTTACAGCTGAAAATGTCCATCATGGGAACCGAATCTAGATCCAATAGGCTGAATCTGTGATCACATGATTCCTAGGCGCATAAGATACCGCAATTTGTATGAAAGTAGTAAGCAGGTATATATATAAAAGTTGTAAATATATATACAGACAGGATCACCAACCACGAAGCACCTCCATGGGGGATCAAAAAAGTAAATAAAGCTGTAAAAAGCTATCGACCGCCACGGAGGAAACTCCAAGCGAGACAAAACGTAAATAAAGTCATAAAATACGGCCAACCGCTTTTAAGGAAACTCTAAGTGGGATGAATGTAAATAAAGTCATAAGCGATCAATCGCCACGAAGAAAACTCCAGCGGAGACGCAAAATATATATATATATATATAAAAGCAATAAACGCACCGGAAGTAAAATCCAGGCTCATCAAACAAAGTTCGACCACAGTTCATATATATATATATATATTAAACTAAATAAACGCTCCAGAACAAAGTCTAGGCTCAATCGAGGCATAACTCGATAATGTTAGTCAATATATATGTAAATATATATATATACAGACTGAAATGAAAGCACGGACCGAAGTCCGGGCAAAAGCAAGCAACACGACTCTCAACGTGTAGAAAGGTGTGTGCAAAGATGAAGAGAAAGACTCTAAAGTGTGTGAGAAGGCTTACAGCTGACTGTTAAAGAAGACTTCTATATCTTTAGAGTAGAACTCTTGACTTTTGTAGGTACAAAAGGGATATATATGAGCTCACGGAGGTGTTTAAAAGGGAAAGTACAATTTGCATGGGGTGAGTGCAGAGCAAATCAAGGTGGCTTCCTCACCTTTTTTTTTGCAAAATGGGTAGCCCAAGCCCTCTATTTATAGGCATTTTAGTCAGTAGGTGTATTAGAGGCAACCGGGTGGGCCCGGGTTTTTAGTCAGTCGCCAAGGCACGTGCATCGAGGTAATCTTGTAATGTCCACTCGAACTTTCAGAAGTGCAATCCGGGCATCCGATCATTGAAGATGGGACGATGCCCTCCGATCTTCAAGCTGCAACTTTCATCCGTTACCTCGTACAATAGTCACTCGGGATTGGTTAGTCTTGTGGGACATCGTTGCGTAGAGAAGTGATATGGCATCGTGTTGACGAGATGACGATGTTGCCCCTCACTGGTGTTATCGTCGGATTGGGCTGATGAAGCAGACGTTACTCAGACTTCGCTGAGATTGGACTGCTGCAATTGTTGAAGGTCCTCATTGTCACCTTTGAGGTGTACCTGTCTTCCCGATGTTATTGTCGGGTTGGTGTAGTGTATCTCGTTGTGAGCACCGAGATTGAAGCTGGTCGCATTTGAAACAAGCATTTCCGGGGTTATTGCCAAAACTGCATTCCTTGGGGGTTATAACCAAGGTTGGTGGCTATTCCCATGGTTAGGATTGAGACTGGATACCTCGAGGTTATCTTCGAGATTAATCGGTCTTCTCCGTTGTGTGTTCCGGTATTGGATCTGCACGTCTCGGGGTTACATCCGAGGTTGGAATTGTTACTCCCAGATTGATCTGGGGTTGATGATACACTTCCGGTAGTATCCGGTATGATTTGGATTGTCTTTCAGGGTTCCCTCTTAAAAGACAAATCTGTCCTCCTGCAATGTTAGTGACAGTGGTACAGAAAATATCGAGTGTCTATAGTGACACCGCATTAGCCCCCAATTGTAGTGTAAGAGATCTGCAAGCAGGCCACATGCGTGAGAGAAAAGTGTTGACCAAGTTGGTTTTCATTCCATTTTGAATGTTGACTTAATGTAAGACAACGAAGGTACTTAATGTACATTATGGGACTTACCTTAACTCACTTATAAGATGTTAATGTAAGAAGATCTAGTAAGGTTCAATAGTAATTAAACGAAGAACATAAAGACGTAATAAGTGAACAATGAATGATGTTCAACGTGTTAGTTCACCAATAATAATCGAATGTCAGTTTAATAATGACGTAAGAACATTAATGAAATGTAACGAAGGATAGAAAGTTGAATTGGCTTTAATAACGAAGTTAATTCCAATAAAACGTAGAAGAGAAAGAAGTTGGTTAGCACCGTAAAGTTAGTTTGTTTGATAACTAATTACAGTGTGCTATGTGAATGTATCATGTAGATCCTGTAAAGACTGAGAATAGTTGAAGGCAAGTCTTTCTTGACGCTTGTCTGACCTTCGTGTTAGCCAAGTTTTTATGTGATGCAAGTTATACAATGCATAAATGGTAATAAGGAAAGGGTCGATGCCTGTTTTATTCTCGCTAGACAAGTATTGGAGAGTTGATTGATTTGTTTACAAGTCTGTTGATATAGAAGCTTATTAACGCTTATCCTATGCCAAGTATTTTTATGCGATTGGAGAAGGTAAGTTTGTCTATGAACAAACAAAAGTATTTTCATCGATTATTCGATGGGCACGCGAGGTTGCTAAATGTTGAACGTAAATACATTTAACGTAAGAGTGTTGATCAACATAGAGTACAATAGGCTGATCACCTAGAAGTGCTTGTAAGTAAAGACGGATGGATGGCCTTAGTGCCGGATATCCTTTTCAAGTATGAAAACAAAAAGAGTATGTTCATGGTCTATTGACCGGTTCATCATTCCTAAGCTATTATTTATGCTCTGGAATTGCTGTATGAGAAGTATTAGTCAAATGTTTCATAATGCTTCGTAAATAATTGTTCAGATATAGAATTAAAGCATGTATTTGTTGAGATGATATTCATATGATTCGTTGTTAAGACTTGCTGAGCTAGTTATGCTCATTCTTGCTTGAACCATATGTTTTGCAGCTAAAGCCGAACGAACTGAGAGTTCTAAGAGAGATAAAGGCAAGGCTAAGATGGACAATTAATCATCCTGTAATAGACTAGTATGTTTGTATGTAATATACTTATGAAGAACAACGAATGTATTCAGTTATGAACCTGGGAAAGGATTTATTACAAATGTAATACAAAGATAGTAATTACACTCATTTTGCTGTTATTTCCATGGAATGATTGTATGAAATGTAGTATCGTGGAGCACCATCTGTCGGGTTGGAAGATACCCGGATTTGGGGGCGTCACAGACACCTTTTCTCAATACGCTTAGAAACAATTTATAAGTTCAAAGCTTGCAACATGATTAAAAGAATATAATTGTGATTCCAAATCAAGCTTCAGAGTCTGAATAATATTTTCTAAGAATTTAGATAACACAAGAGTTATTCCATAGAATGATTATACAATCAATAAGTGTATTTGTTCAAATATATAGTTGATATAAAAACAATTAGAAACTTACACAATATCCAAATTTTTGTAAGTTAGGGAACTTGCATTCGATATGAAATAGAAATGAAGTTAGGAAACTTGCGTAATCATAGATTTCTTGCATAAAGTAAATGCATGGGTTAGGATACTTATTTTTCGCGTAAATTACAGTTTTATAGCTTAACGTCCCTTCAATGTCCTATATTATCGTAGTTATATATATATATATATATATATATATATATATATATATATATATATATGCATTCATTAGTTATACATAATTAATATATACACCAACAATCCTACACATCCATTATACACATGCTTAACCATGTACATCATATACCTACATTTAGTCATATATTTTATCCAAATCACTTAGTTGTTTAATCAACCTTGCATTTTCCTGTGAAAGTTTTATTTAAAAACGTTTTAGAAACTTTTGAAATCTTGGTTCAACATAGTCATTATATGTTTGTATACTAAAAACATCACTTTAATCACATATTATATCTTAAGGTAGTATTATACATATGCTTCAAGTCTTAAATCACAGTTAAAACATCTAGACCAATCTGCCATGAGGTGTAGCCGCGTAGCATATTGACTTGGGAGTGGCGTGGCCGCGCTGCTCCTTGTCAAGTCTAGAGTTGAGTTTCTATTACTCAGATAACTTCCTAACATATAGGGACACTATTATACTTGATATACACATGTCAAACAGGTTCTGGATTAGGTTTGATGCCTATTGTGCTCACTTTAAGGTTACTTTCAAATCGTATAGTTTTATTTTGAGGTTTTCAATTAACGAAGCCTAGTGAGCCCATTTCACAAATGACTAATTATATTAACCATTAAACCACATAATGATTCTAAACAACCCTTAATACGCATGCTCAAATGTATACAACTCATTTATTCATAGTTAACATAACTTCACACTTGAAAACTTACTTTAAAATCATGTTAGAATAGTTTATATTATGCCTAACTATATGAACCAACAAATCAGACATATCAACAAGCATAAGGAGTCCTAGTATGTCAGTTTAAAATGCAAATATCATAACTCTCATCAATGTTTATTTTCAAAATTTTTAAGTTTTTTTTTAAAAACTCATACCAAACCAAGCTAAAGCAACTCATTATATGTAAGGCAACTTGAATCACTTATATCAGACCTATTGAATACATAACCAAGTTGTCGACGCCGTGTTTTTCCCTTTTCTGTTTTGTTTACAACCCTTTATGTGATCTATGTTGATTTATCTATCAAGGGTGTATTTTTAGAAAAGAACGACATAAATGCTGACGATTTAAAAAGTTTGATTTTATTGCAATTGGGCCGAATTAGATAAAGCCGCCAGTTGATATGAGTTTAAATGGATGTATCAACTCATCCGAATTTTGAAAGTTTTCGCAATATGGTCCAATATGTGACTCCATTTAATTGGTCTGGAACTCAAGATTCATAGAGTTCGGGGGCTTGCTTAAGCGAGGGGAAGGTGTTAGGCACCCACCGACTTTCGTGAAACACAGTTACCGCTACTTTTTCATTCCCTATGCATTGTGTGTGTGTGTGTGTGTGTGTGTGTGTTGAAAGCTTTAGATTTATTTTGTAAAGATGTTATGTACTTTATTTTGAAAGTAGTGGTATGCCTCTTTGAACATATGTACAAAGGGTTTGATTTATATAAAAGTTCAGTTTTCACAGATATGAAAACATATAAAAGTGAGGTTTTTGAAATTTGATTTTCAAACACTTTTACTCAAATAGGAATTGAAGTATTTGATACTTCTTTTTATCTTGTACTAAGCCTATCTTTTGATCCTAGAAACGGCTTTCCTTTGATTTTATTGATATGCAAAGCATCTTTAGCGGGTGGTTTAGAACTCGGGGTTATTAAGCTTGATTTTCCCTTAAGTCTATCCACCCCGATGCGATTTATATTTTTATAAAATCTTCGTTAATTTGATTTGAAAATCATTTTGAGTGACGAAATGAAAACTAGAAAAATACAAGGGTCAATCTTCTTATGGGCATGTAAGCCATCGAAGTGAGCCAGAGCACCATATACATGCTTTCACTATTGTGAGGCCATAAATCCGGATAATCATTTTAAGGCCGTGGATTTACATTTACAAAGGATTGCAAGCTGACATTTACAACTTAAACAAGTCCATTTTCGGAATTGGATCTAGATCTAGATCCATTGATTAAATTAACAATTCTATGTAGTTCCTAGGCTCACATGAAGATTTAAAGCTTGAACAATAAATATTTAAGCATACTATGTACAAATAACTAAAAAACTTCACTAAATAAGTGATTTATTGAACAAATCCTAGTATGTGATTAAATAAGCTTCCCGTTTTCTCTAAATACAAATCTAGGGTCCCGTGGTTTCTAAATATTTATAAAAACTAGAAAGTAAACTAGATCTGTATAGATCTTAGCCATTCTAGCTTCCAGGTTCAAGTTTTACAACTTTTGAATCGGTTAAAAGTTAGATCTGGCTAGATCTAGTACATATCTAGTCAATACAATGCCAATATTGACTATTTACATAAAATGAACTATTAAAAAACTAGATCTATGCCATATAGAGGCATATATCTCTATATATAGTACTTATATATATAGTAAAGCCAAAAAAAGAAGCAGATCTAAAGAGAACTTACAATTAGGCACGAAAATGGCTATCGAACGACTTTAGGCGCCTTAAAACTCGATTTCCACTGTTTAAAACTTGATATGTTATAGTATATATGTATAGAAGTGTTTACAAAGATAGAAATAAGATTTGAGCTATTTCTCACTCTAGATCTCAGATTTTCTCTCTCCTGGGCCCTCTTTCTCTCTCCAAAACTGCTAAAATGGATTGTTGAGGGCTGATATATAAAGACTCAGCCAGTCGTGAGTCTACCTATGACTGGGCCTGGTGGGCCCTGTGATGCCCCCAAATCTTGGTCTCTTTCAACCCGACAGATGGTGCTCCACGGTGCTACAGTTCACACAAACATTCAATTGAAAAAGCCTCAAAACAACGAATCTGTCTTATATATATTCCAAAACAATACTACCAATCCCCATGTTCTTTATAATCGTTACATTTGTTCTTGTCATAATATCAAATATTATCATTACAAACCTATACTATTACATAAGTACGCTACAAGTTCGCTTTAGCCTTCACTTTATCCTTGTCGAATCCTTTGGTCATATCGTCTAAGCTGCAATCATATGGTTCAAGCAAGTGTGAGCATAACAAGCTCAGCAAGTACAACAATTTCATTTTTAAAAGCATGCTTGAAACGTAGGAATCGTATATCTTCAATAACTGGATGATAGTTACGAAGTACTATCAATAATTCAAAATAGCTTTCCTTTTCCTTCAAAACATTTTGAAATAACAATATTCCGTAAATCATCAATTCTAGTTCAAGACGTGAACGTCTTATAGTTTATTTGAAAAGGACAACCCGAGCACGAAGTCAAGTAAGTCCCAAAGATAGCTTACGAGCACTTCTAGGTGATCACTTATAGTACTTCTATGTTGATCAACACTACATTCATTAAGCGATGTATACATTTAAGTTGTGGCAACCTCAACGTGCCCATCGAATACTCGATGAAAATACATTTGTTTATACATATTCAGGCTTACCTTGAATCCGTACCAAAGAGTTGGTATAGGAAAACGTTAGCAATTCTATATTGAAAGACTTGTAAATAAATCAATCACTCTATGAAGATTAGTCTAGCCGAGCTAACATTGGCATCGACTCTTTCTTTAAAACCATAAATGCATCTCATAAATTGAATCATTTGAAAACCTGGCTAACACGAAGGTTAGACAAGCGTTTAGGAAAAACTTGCCTTCAAATGCCTTGCTATAAAGAAAATTACGTTTCCTTTGAGTCTTTACAGTCTCTACAACACATAGTCACATAACATACCTCATTAGGTCATGAATGAACATACATAGTTCCTAAAGAATCTTACCATTCTTCTCAATCTAATCCCATATTAGATTTGTTATTATTGGTTCCGGCTTGCCATCGTTCTTTTACATCGTTCTTACCAACTTCTTTCCTTTCTATAACTTAATTGAAATTATTTCACTATTACAACTCAGTTCGAGTTAATTATCCTTCCTCACGGCTTACTAACGTCCTTACATTATTAATTGAAACTCGATCGTCAATGGTTAAGTACGCTTATTGCACCTTAGTTGCGTTCATCTTCAATTGACTTACTTTAACTCTAAGTGATCACACTTGAGGTTTAGTTATGACTTAACAATATTGTATTAAGTTCCTTAGTTCATTGCTAAATAATTTCCCTTCATACTCTATTTGTAACCATTCTTGTTTGCCTATGTTTTTAGCTTTAAGGTCATTTACTGCGAAGCACCAGTGTTCCTTTTGTTATGCATGCTATGCCTTGTATCGCCATTTATTAAGGCTTGAAGATCGGGACTTAAGTATTTGCAAATACGAGTCCCTTTTTATGAGTCGCGACATTGCGTGACTCTCCGGTCGATGTTTGTAGCGTCCCCGAATCAAGACCCCAAATCGCCAAGACAATTTATCCCAAGTTGAACTTGGCATTATCTTTTCTGTGATCCGAACGCATTTGCCTTATCTGCAATGTTTTATCATGATATAGCAAGGGTGAGCATGAAAGTTGCCCAGCAAGTTTAAATACAACAATATAAGGATATATCATGATTGAAGAGTATGAATAATAAAGTGGCTATAATTCATCAATATAATTGAGAACTAAGCGAGGAACAAACTTTTGGTGAACAAGTTTTAAACATGAACAAACATTTCGAAACTAATTTGGTAATGAAGGTGATCAACCTTTCATACACGACTTATACATGCAAGATGTACAAAGTACAATTTTCATGGCAATCAAAGAATGACTAACCATAAGCTTGAATAAAACACTCTTATTAGAGTTAAGTAAGAACAAACTTGCTCGAACTGTTGATTACCTGCAACGTAATTTATAACGCTTTAACCAAGACCTAATATTAGTAATATAGATCTCCAATATTAGAATCACAGTATAATTCTGTTATATTTAAATACAAAGAATAACCTAAACGCATAACCCTATAAGTCTATACAGCACATAAGACTTAGCATCAGGTCAAACTATTTCGATCGACTTAAAAGCGTACGATTCTATCATCCAAGACGATCTAGTCGGACAATACTCGAGTTTAAGTTCAGTTAAACTCTGCCTAACCCATAACAATTATCACAGATAATTTTTCTTATCAGTCAAAACATTTTTCCTAGGCTCGTAAATTTTTTTGGATAATTATTACCATTTATCATGATTTTCCAATCATAAAAATCGTATTTAAATGAATTAAATACCACATAATTCCTTAATCATTAATATTCATTTAATATAAAATATTAATGAAAATCCTTACATAATATTATAATGTAATTATAATATTTCAAAATATTTTTAATACCTTAAAATCATAATTATTTGATTTTTAAACACTTAAATCCATTATCCGATAATTAATATTAATATTAAAATATTAATATTTTCATGCCAAAATATCAAAAGTTATATTTTATAACTTAAAATATTTTTTATAATACTTAAAATCATTTTTTATATGATTTTAAAAACATTAATTCTATTTTTTCTTAATTAATTTTAGTGCGTAGCTTAAGAAATTAGCTACCTCGTGCTTAACTCCAGTAATGCCCATCTCTTGGCATAACCTTATATATGTTAACGTGATGCTCAATTTTAAATTTCGTGGCAATCGGAGTTGTAGAACTCCGTTTATAGCAATTTCCGTCGGAAAATCACAAAAATTGTAATGGTCATAACTTGGTCGTTTTAACTCGGAATCAGCTCATTTTTGGACACGAGCTACTTAATACCATATATTTTCATTTCCCAAAAGCCTGTAATTTTTCTCATTAACTAAATGTCCAAAACAGCCCTCGGAAAAATTTGGCCAGAAACTTTTTGCACTTTGGCAGTTTTGGAGTCCTTCACCAAAACTTAAATAAAACGAAAGCTGTAACTCCGATTAATGATCCGTCAATTTTTTTGGATTCCTATCTTTCCGAACTACAGTTTTCATATATCACAATCCATATTTGGATATGTTTAGCTCCCGGAATTTAACCCGGAAGTGACTGCTCCAAAACTGTCCTTTTCACAGTTTTCTTAACTTTGTGTAGTTTGGTAAAAATCCCATAACTTGCTCCTCCGATATCGGATTTAGTCCGTTTCGGAGTCTATGGAAAGCTTATTGAGTGTAATATAACATATCACAAGTCCAGAGTTTTTAGAGCACCGTAACAAATCCGAAATTTTCTCTTTAGGGCAGCAGTCCACTAATTCATTTAAAACAAAAAAACTGTTTTGGTTCATCTTCTTTGTTCAAGCTTATCAACTCTAAAAATGGCAAGATCTAACCATAAAATATCATGTAGATCTTCCCTCATATGGATCATAAGTTCAACACTTGGTCTAAAACAACCATCACAAAACACATAAACTAACTAGAGTTTTGAGTTTAGGAAATTTTATACCTTTGATTCCAACCAAAATCAACACCCAATATTGTTAGATCTTAACATGATACACTCATATATACATAGATCTAAGGTTTTAAATCTCAAGATCACAACTTCAAGTTGTCAAAAATCAAATCAAAATACCAAGGAAATTTAGCCTACACAAGTAGAAATTTTTATTATACCTTAGCTTGATTTCTTTCTCCTTCTAAGATATGGAATGGATCTTGGTTTCATGAGAGTCCAAATCTCCCTCCCTCTTCACCATGAAGTGGCGAACTCTCTCTCTCTCTCTCTCTCTCTCTCTTTCCTCTTAGCAACTTGGATGGATAAAAGAGATGAAAGAAAGAAAAATATATATATATATATATATAAGCTAGACTTTTATTAGGTGTACTTTTTTTTTTTTTTTTTTTTTATCAATTGACCACACTCACTCTCCTTTTTCTCTAGCAATATCCGGCCATGCCTTATTAATCATCCAATATCTTGCTTGCCATGGATGAAAATATTAATTACCCTAAAAAGGCTAGTGGGCTAAAATTAGGTGGTTTGGTAACCCACTTTTGACTAACTAAAATGATGGGTAAATGAAATGAATCATGTGCTCATTTGCCCCTTAAATGGCCGGACCTCTCCACTAACTTGGCCAATTTTATTTGTTGATTTGTTTGTTTAATAACCATCTAGAAGATCCATACAAATTGGGTCATAACTTGGGCCAATTATTTTATTAATCAATTATCTAGTATCTCCAATGAATAAAATGCCCCTCCTTAATTGGATCAAATTTTGATCTTTCTAATAAATTAAGTTCTTATGCCATAAGAAATTGACATAGTCCAATACTTGGGCTATAAAATATACATAATCCAATACCTTAAATTCTTATTATTAAACCCAAATAATTTAATTAGGGTTTTCTCTTCCTTCATTATAACCCAAATCCTTGCTCATGCACACTTATTTCCTTAACCCAATTAGACTTGCTATAATTAGGTTATAAAATTAATCATTTGAGATATATAAAATAAATCTCCTAGAATTAGTAAGTATTCTAAATACCACAATTCTCTTTTTCCATAACCCTTAAGTTATTAAATCCTTCATTCCTAATATATAATTAGGTTTACACTAATTTCTTTTGTTTGTTTATATAATAAATAAATATAAACCATCACATAATGTTCATATTCCTTACACACAACTTTTTAACCCTTAGGGTTTATAACCCACTAACTAGGGTTTCTAATAGAAAATAAATTTTCTAATTTAGAAATTAAATCTCGTAATTAGATTAGAGTTTTCTAATTACTTAACTTGAAATTAGAATTAATATATCCTAATTAACATTAAAATATCAAATTAACACCTTCGTTTTCCCTAATTATAAAATTAGGGTTCAAATTTGGAATTAGGGTTTTGTAATCAATTTGTTAAGATTAACCTTAATTAATCTTTTAATTATTTACACTTATGCCATTAAGTTCCCGATTTAGGGTTTCATGCACCGAATTAGGGTTTCGGATTCCCGGAACTGAAACTAGGGTTTTAGAACCGATTTCTAGGGTTTCTTATCAGACGTTAGGGTTTTCTAACTGAACGTTGTTGTTCTTAATATATATTAGGGTGTTGACACAGATATAATTTATCCGGTCAACCTCGACTCCTATAACCACATTCGAACACGAACATAACCATAACACGTAACATAGCCACAAATACACTTAATCTCGAATAATTCACCTATATCCTTCATAGAATTTTGAAATCCTCAAAATTCCATTCTAATAACATCAAACGATACACTTATTTTCTGTTTCTAGGTCATTATTTGACCTTAAATCAATCATTTAAGATTTTAATAAATTGCCTAAATTCTCGGGTTGTCGCAGATGCTCACTTTGGCGCTACGGCGTCGGTCATTTAAGATTGGAGTTGCGCCGCGGCGTGGACTCTAAGCCACAAAAAACTTTGACAGTTTTTTCAACTTTGCGAGATTCCCGGACGCGTAACTTCTTCGTTATAAGTCCGAATTGGCTCGTTCAAGAGCCTACGGTTCACAAATTTCATACTCTACGTGGTCATGCAAGAATTTTATCAATTCGACTTCGTTTGCTAAAATTTCACCTATTAGTCCATTTTTAACGAAGACGATAAATGTTCGTGAACGTTCAATGCTCGTTTCTTCGTTCTAAGTCGGAATCCGACCATTTTGGAGTGTGCAACTCTATAATGCCAAATAAGACTTGTCTCCATTGGAAACCAACGTTTCCAAGCTCAATATCAAAATTCGACTTCCATTCCGAGAATTTCACGAATTCGACGATTATCATCCAATCGTGTTAATTTCGGCAAAACTTCGTTACTTGAGATTTTTAAAACGTTTAAATTGGATTCACTCCATTATACTAACATCTTGACATACATACTTCATTAACTTATATTCATGATAAGTTATTACCTATTCTTGATGATTTTGCAACTTATTAAAGTATAAAATACTTATATTTCTATTTCATGACTTATGTCTTATTTTCATATGACTTATTAATGAGTTAAGTCCTTTAATCATTTTTCTTACATCTTATTAATCATACTAATTTTATTAATGTAAACATGTTACAAATTCTAACAAATTCTTATACTTTCATTAAAAGTTCATAACTTATTTACGAATGAATTTTTTATTCATGACTTATCCAGCTTATTAAGACTTCAGCCCTTTGATTCATTATTCCAACCTCTTCTTAGCATGCTTGTTTTACCAATACCCCCTTCTCTAACAAAAGAAGAGAAAGAGAAACATCGTTTAAGAACACTTACTCTTTGATGATCTCTTGCTAAGTCTTAATCTTCTTCTTGCTTCTTGAAATAACAAAGGTTAACTTCTATATTTCCTTTCTTTTTCTCTCAAGCAAATAAGCTATAAGTTGTTGGTGGAAAAATCTAATAATAGAAGTTAAGCTTCAAAGTGCTTATCCTCTCTAACACTTAAGTTGTTTTGAAATGGATGAAAAATAACAACCAAATTATAGGATTTCTAAAGTGAGGGTAAAAGAGTCATTAGTCATTCCACCTCCTTTATAAACCTCCTTACTATTCCTAACTTAAGGATTAAGTAAACTTGGCCATCAAACTTAATTCTTGCCCACCACTTCACCCATGGGTTGCCCCATGGATCAAACTTTACCCATAGGATCATTAAATGGGCCTTAGTCTTAATTTAATTAACTTATCTTAGGGCTTACATTATTATTTAGGTTAACTAACTTAAATTATACATTGGGCTTATAATTAAACAAATACTTGGGCTTGCTCATTAACTTACCTTAGACTTAACCATACTTACATTTGGGCCTTATCACACTTCTTATTGCACAATACAATTTCCTACACAATTCAACAAATTCAATACATTTAGCGTAAAGCCTTAGGACATATACTTTACGTATAATTCTCGTATCCTAACTCATATACTAATTCATGATATACGATATACCATCATTCACACATACTCGTATAATACCTCGTATCATACTCGTATACTCTTCCTCGCACAATTTACATATCATACAATTATTACCCTAACTTCTTAACGCTTGATTTTCCTAACGTTCTCAAATTAAGTCCACAGGTGAAATATTACATTTTCCATAACTGAAATATTATTGGATATTCCATCTCACCTCGATATTCTATCGTTACATATTTCTCGGAAGTTCAAAAATAATTCTTGAGCGAAAATGCGTGAATAGTATTTTTCGGAAAATTTCTCGGAAAGCTTTTATTTTCGTCTTGAAAATTCAAACACTTTAATTCTATCACGTAGCCAAAATCCTATGATGTTCTGACATGTTTAGGTCATATAACGACCTTCAATTAGCTTGCTCCCATAAATAATCAATTAAATTCATTTAATCATTATAATTGAATAAAATTTTAATTCTTCTAAAAATTCGATTTTCTCGGGCGTTACCTTCTTCCCTCCTTATAAGGATTCTGTCCCCAGAATCTCGCTACTATTACATACCCCAATGAGGAAAAGTTTTCTTCATTTTAATCTCGAGTTCTCACAATGCTTCTTCGACATTGTGGTTCTTTCATTTCATCTTCACAGAAGGTATTGTCTTATTTTACATGACTTATCACTTCCTATCAATAATTTGAGTTGGAAGTTAAACACTTACTAACATATTACGCTATCTCTCTATATCATTAGTTATTATTTTAACTTTAAAAATTATTTGGAACTCAAATTCCTCCCTCAAAACAAGACTATACTTAGTCTTCTATTTATCCTGCATCATCTTCTCCATTCGCTTGCATTCCTCGTTACCTAGTTGTACTTAATAAACTCATTCCGTTATCAGGGATTGAGTCTACCTCTTGAATAACATTTCTACCCTTTCATTCTGTAATTCAACTTCTAACTCCGTTCTCGCCATTTCCGTTATTAACTCCTTCTGAGTTGTTAACATCGATAGCTTTCCCTACCCTTCCTACTTAATGCGTCGGCTACAACGTTTACCTTCCCTGAATGATATAAGATATCATAGTCCTCTCTCTAATGCATTTTCAACTCCTTCTGTGTGGAGATATATTTCAGACTCTTAGAGTCCGTGTATATCTCACACTTCTCCGTATAAATACTATCTTCCGATTTTTAATTCAAAACTACAACTGCCAATTCTAGATCATAAGTAGGATAAACCTTTTCATAATCCTTAACTGGCGTGATGCATATACAATGACATTGCCATGCTATAAGAGCACACAATCATATCATCCATGCAAAACATCGAGATACACTACAAAATTCCCCGTATCATTTGATAAAGATAATACAGGTGCTTCGCTTAACCTTCCTCTAACTGTGACGCTAATGATACCTTCAACCATAGCATCTCATAAGGGTACCTATCAATTTGCCACTGATTTGTTCGGCGCCCCTTAAGGAAATCTAGCTTCAGTACATTAGTCAACCCAAATGACATAACTAAAAACTTGTTATAACTATAATGAAATCTGAACGTCATCTTAGGTCCCTCCTCTTTCTTCTTTACTTTCAACCGACTATACCCCGTACACAAATCTATCTTAGAAAAATTATTTGCCCTTCTCAACTGATCAAATAAATCATCGATCCTGGGCCATGGGTATTTATCCTTAATCACTAACTTACTCTTATTATGATAGTCGATATGCAATCGTAACGATTCATCCTCTTCTTTAACATCCTACTAGCTTACATCCAGGTTAGACGACAAGGCGTCTCGGTGTTTTATTATCATAAATTACTGCCTTGGGTTTTCTGAAAAACTGAAAATTCATACTTTTCTTATAACTATTTATTATAGCTATATGGTTAATCCACCCATTCATATCGAGAATTACTTCAAATTTTTCTCTCAACATTAACAGTACTTATCTACTGATACCTGTTTACCTGTATTATTCATGAAACAAATTTTCCACGAATAAATTAACGAAAGTTATCTCCTCCTCCTCTACCTTAATGTTTAAAGGTATTTTTAATCCCTTTTTGGACAGACTCCTAGATGAGTCTTTCCACCTATCTTGCACACTTCGATCCTACGCTTAGGATCCCCTTGACTCACTCCAGTATTCCCGGAGTTAAACTTGGTTCATCCCTATCCATTGCTCTCATTCTTTCCCTCTTTGTGGTATTGAGTCTACAACTCACTACCACCTTATGCTATAATCACCTTCTCTTGAATGGTCCCATAGGAAACCCTTTGGAACACCGCAATCCTATTATAGAGCCAGGGTTTCAGGCCCTACTCAATCCTACGAGCCTTCATCTCCTCAGTGTCCATTTAGCGTGGAACAACCTTTCCAATTCATTTAATTTGACCGCATATTGGGGAAATGTCATGTCCCCTTATTTATTCTAAGAACTTGGTCTCAGATCCTCCTTACATGTTTCAGTAGGGAAATAATTCAAGAAAAACCTTCTTGAATTGTTCCCACATTAATCAGATCTATTCTAGCCCCCACCGTGAGCCTCCCATCAAAAGTTGGCTTCCCCTTCATCATATAGGTCGTAGAAGAAGTCTTTTGCGCCTCACCTACGTTTGTAATAACAAACGCCTCCTCTATTACTTTTGCCCATGTCTGGGACTCTATTGGGTCTGTCGTTCCTTTGAACTCCGGCGGACCTACGCTTTTAAACTCTTTAAAGGTAGTCGTTCTTTCTACCCTAGGTCTCGCGGGTATTCTATCCCCGATTTGGTTAAATGTAGTCGTTAATAAATTAACGAACTCTTGCATATGGTTATTCTGACCCATTTGGTTAACATTATGTGATTTTGCTTCCTAATTACGTTGTCTTCTCCTTGGCGGCATTTAAAATTTCATTATTATCTATTTACTTTCTTCGTTATTATTCGCCACATATCAACTCATACCATAACAAATCATCTAAATGAAAACTTCTTTATATTCATATACTTCTTCATAGTTTGAAACTATTTATAATTTGTTTTCCATAGCCAAAAGCTATTACATTTTTATTCCGAAATAGTACCTCACAAAAGTTGAGATTTACAAAAGGCTAACCTGTTATACAAAAGAGGGTTTTACGTCACTACACACATACTTATAACTTTAGATTTCTAATAATGCATAACAGCGTCCTCGTGTTTCTCATTCGCAATCATCGCTATAGTATCCCGACTAATCGTATGACGGGTTTGTCCTAACTTATTGGAATAACAAGCAACCTTCAGCTTGAAATCCTTATAAGCACTCTCATGCATGTAAGACATCCGTGCTATCTTTCGGTCCTTTTCCCCCAGTTCTTTACGAAGCTCATAGACCTCCTTCCTAAAATCCCTAGCCTTATTTATAATGAACACCTTCTTATCATGCTCAGACTCAAAATTCTCTTCTGCAGACTCCTTCGCTACATAAAGAGCACTAATCTCTTCATTTTGATTCTGCACAACTGCACTCAGTTGCACATTCTTGTCAAGCTCTGCCAGATACAATGATCTCATTGCATCTGGAGCTGATGACTCTAGCGTAGGTACCATCATTTCAACCGATGTTACCTCCATTCCTTCATCCACATCGTTCATCGTACTAAGGTATGATGCTATATCCATCTCTCCCTCAGAGTATTCTTCCTCAGAAAAGTACTCCTCTGTCTCTGACTCCTCTAGAATCACTATTGGTACCTCTGCCACTGGCATGGGTACAGGCTCTACTTGGTTCACAAGCTCTTCGCTCACCGCATGTACATCTCTATACATCAAGCTATTGATTGACATCCTACAATACACATAACATGTTGATTATTACATAACACAAAATAGTATAAGCATAAATCACATTTAAATTATTTAGGGTTACTTTCCATCTTTTAAATCTTTTGGTACTGAGTTTCCTCAATACCTTATTGACTCATTCGACTCAAGTAAAGCTCGAGTTTACTTCCTTTGGACTTCTCTTCCTTAACGAGGTTATTAGCCTAAGGTTTTTCCCCCCTTAAGTTTTATAACCTAATGCTTTGATACCAACTCGTGACGCCCCCAAATCGGGTCTCTTTCAACCCGATGATGGTGCTCCACTTGCATACATTCACACAAACATTCAATTGAAAAAGCCTCAAAACAACGAATCTGTCTTATATATATTCCAAAACAATACTACCAATCCCCAGGTTCTTTATAACCGTTACATTTGTTCTTGTCATAATATCAAATATTATCATTACAAACCTATACTATTACATAGGTACGCTACAAGTTCGCTTTAGCCTTCACTTTATCCTTGTCGAATCCTTTGGTCATATCGTCTAAGCTGCAATCATATGGTTCAAGCAAGTGTGAGCATAACAAGCTCAACAAGTACAACAATTTCATTTTTAAAAGCATGCTTGAAACATAGGAATCGTATATCTTCAATAACTGGATGATAGTTACGAAGTACTATCAATAATTCAAAATAGCTTTCCTTTTCCTTCAAAACGTTTTGCAATAACAATATTCCGTAAATCATCAATTCTAGTTCAAGACGTGAACGTCTTATAGTTTCTTTGAAAAGGACAACCCAACACGAAGTCCGTAAATCCGGCATAGCTTACGAGCACTTCTAGGTGATCAGCCTATAGTACTCTTTGTTGATAACCACTACATTCATTAAACGTGTATACGTTTAAGTTGTGGCAACCTCACGTGCCCATCGAATACTCGATGAAAATACATTTGTTTATACATATTCAGGCTTACCTTGAATCCGTACCAAAGAGTTGGCATAAAATAACGTTAGCAATTCTATATTAAAAGACTTGTAAATAAATCAATCACTCTATGAAGATTAGTCTAGCCAAGCTAACATTGGCATCGACTCTTTCTTTAAAACCATACATTCATCTCATAAATTGAATCATTTAAAAACCTGGCTAACACGAAGGTTAGACAAGCATTTAGAAAAAACTTGCCTTCAATGTCTGCTACAGTAAAATTATGTTTCCTTTGAGTCTTTACAGTCTCTACAACACATAATCACATAACATACCACATTAGGTCATGAATGAACATACATAGTTCCTAAAGAATCTTACCCTTCTTCTTAATCTAATCCCATATTAGATTTGTTATTATTGGTTCCGGCTTGCCATCGTTCTTTTACGTCATTGTTGCCAACTTCTTTCCTTTCTATAACTTAATTGAAATTATTTCATTATTACAACTCAGTTAGAGTTAATTATCCTTCCTCACGGCTTATTAACGTCCTTACGTTATTAATTGAAACTCGATCGTCAATGGTTAAGTACACTTATTGCATACCGTTTGCGTTCATCTTCAATTAACTTACTTTAACTATAAGTGATCACACTTGAGGTTTAGTTATGACTTAACAATATTATATTAAGTCCCTTAGTTCATTGCTAAACAATTTCCCTTCATACTCTATTTGTAACCATTCTTGTCTGCGCATTTATGTTTTATATTTGGAAATGCAAATACTAATTTTCCTTTGTTATCTTCATGTCATGCAAGGCCGCTTATTAAGGCTTGAAGATCGGACTCGGTATTTGCGCGCTTAGTCCTTTGTTATGAGTCACGCTATAGCGTGACTCTCCAGGGGATGATGCTCACTTTAGCGCTGCGGTGCCGGTCATTTAAGATTGGAGTCGCGCTGCGGCGCGGACTCTGAGCCACAGAAAACTTTGACAGTTTTTTCAACTTTGCAAGATTCCCAGACGCGTAACTTCTTTGTTATAAGTCCGAATTGGCTCGTTCAAAAGCCTACGGTTCACAAATTTCATACTCTACGTGATCATGCAAGAATTTAATCTATTCGACTTCATTTGCTAAAATTTCACCTATTAGTCCATTTTTAACGAAAACGATAAACGTTCGTGAACGTTCAATGCTCGTTTCTTCGTTCTAAGTTGGAATTCGGCCATTTTTGAGTCCGCAACTCTATAATGCCAAATAAGTCTTGTCTCCATTGGAAACCAACATTTCCAAGCTCAATATCAAAATTCGACTTCCATTCCGAGAATTTCACGAATTCGACGATTATCGTCCAATCGTGTTAATTCCGGCAAAACTTCGTTACTTGAGATTTTTAAAACGTTTAAATTGGATTCACTCCATTATACTAACATCTTGACATACATACTTCATTAACTTATATTCATGATAAGTTATTACCTATTCTTGATGATTTTGCAACTTATTAAGGTATAAAATACTTATATTTCCATTTCATGACTTATGTCTTATTTTCATATGACTTATTAATGAGTTAAGTCCTTTAATCATTATTCTTACATCTTATTAATCATACTAATTTTATTAATGTAAACATGTTACAAATTCTAACAAATTCTTATACTTTCATTATAAGTTCATAACTTATTTACTGAATGAATTTTTTTATTCATGACTTATCCAAGCTTTTTATTAAGATTTAAGCCCTTTGATTCATTATTCCAACCTCTTCTTAGCATGCTTGTTCTACCAATACCCCCTTCTCTAACAAAAGAAGAGAAAGAGAAACATAGTTTAAGAACACTTACTCTTTGATGATCTCTTGCTAAGTCTTAATCTTCTTCTTGCTTCTTGAAATAACAAAGGTTAACTTCTATCTTTCCTTTCTTTTTCTCTCAAGCAAATAAGCTATAAGTTGTCGGTGGAAAAATATAATAATAGAAGTTAAGCTTTAAAGTGCTTATCCTCTCTAACACTTAAGTTATTTTGAAATGGATGAAAACTAACAACCAAATAATGAGCCATCTCCTCCTCTATTTATAGGATTTCTAAAGTGAGGGTAAAAGAGTTATTAGTCATCCCACCTCCTTAATAAACCTCCTTACTATTCCTAACTTAAGGGTTAAGTAAACTTGGCCATCAAACTTAATTCTTGCCCACCACTTCACCCATGGGTTGCCCCATGGATCAAACTTTACCCATAGGATCATTAAATGGGCCTTAGTCTTAATTTAATTAACTTATCTTTGGGCTTACATTATAAATTAGATTAACTAACTTAAATTATACATTGGGCTTATAATTAAACAAATACTTGGGCTTGCTCATTAACTTACCTTGGACTTAACCATACTTACAATTGGGCATTATCACACTTCTTATTGCACAATACAATTTTCCTACACAATTCAACAAATTCAATACATTTAGCTTAAAGCCTTAGGACATATACTTTACGTATAATTCTCGTATTCTAACTCGTATACTAATTCATGATATATGATATACCATCATTCATGCATACTCGTATAATACCTCGTATCATACTCGTATACTCTTCCTCGCACAATTTACATATCATACAATTATTACCCTAACTTCTTAACGCTTGATTTTCCTAACGTTCTCAAATTAAGTCCACATGTGAAATATTACATTTTCCATAACTGAAATATTATTGGATATTCCATCTCACCTCGATATTCTATCGTTACATATTTCTCGGAAGTTCAAAAATAATTCTTGAGCGAAAATGCGTGAATAGTATTTTTCGGAAAATTTCTCGAAAAGCTTTTATTTTCGTCTTGGAAATTCAAACACTTTAATTCTATCACGTAGCCAAAATCCTATGATGTTCTGACATGTTTAGGTCATATAACGACCTTTAATTAGCTTGCTCCCATAAATAATCAATTAAATTCATTTAATCATTATTATTAAATAAAATTAATTCTTCTAAAAATTCGATTTTCTCGGGCATTATAGGCCCTGCTGCCTCGAAGTACGTGTACCTCGATCTACGCGTAGGATGCTGTAAACTTTGATAACTTGCAATCCGAAAATCCTATGAAAGTGTGCCATTCCATTCCAGAAAGCTCTTCTCGAGAGCTACGCAATGACATGGGGATTGACTTTTTCTAAATCTAGTAAGATTGGTCCAGGACCAGAATAACATCTTTAGGTCTTCGCAGGCAGTCCGTTGAGCTATCTTGCATAGTTTACACTCGGGATTGCTATGATGGCCCTTGATAAACATGTTTATAGCTGTATCTCTATGGTTTTATGTTTTTTGTTGTTGTTAATGTGGAGTTTCCCAACCGCATCAGACTAAGTCTCCCCACCCCGAACTAGGCTTTGCGCACAGGCTCGGCCTAAGACATGGCTCCGCTTGTAAATGTGCGATCCGTGGGCCACACGCATAAGTTTTTAATTGGTTCTCACACTTGTTGTGTAAAGTGAATCGATCCTAGGATGCCCGAAGTTTTTTGTTCACCCTGTGTCGGCTTTCTGCCAAGGCCAAGTGCTATGGTTTTATGTTGTGTTGTCAATATTCTACCTTTGCCATTCCGGGTTGTTTCTAGGGTTGAAGTGACTTTTTCTCATGGTTGTCTCCAAGGTTGATTTGATATCCCACGTGGCTATCTCCAAGATTTGATTTGTTATCTCACGGGGCTATTTCCATGGTTTGAGGTTTACTATAGTCGTCTGGGGCCGTCTCCGGGCTGTAAAAAGACATTTTTGCCCTCCTATATGGTTAGTCTAAGGAAAGCAAAATTTCGAGTGTCTACAGATGCCCCTCTTTATCATATTTATGAATGCAATGGAATAAACATGATAAAGATTACTAGACACTTGAAATATGACTAGATGTAATACAATTGATATGATGCAATGCAAATGGAATGGAATGATGCAATGCACATGAAATGATGTGATGCCTACGTTGGGGCTACCTCCAATGGTTGACTTTCCATCAGTGCTGTTGATGCTTACGCTGGTGTTGTCCCCAATGGTTTTGATTTTAATCAGTGTTGTCGATGTTTGTTTGATGAAGATAAACTGAGATGTTTTCTACATCTCTGTGGGGAATGATTTTTTGAAATCATCGGACCTTCTCGATGCATACGATGCCGATAGTTTACAACGATGCCTACCATACTGATATTTGTTAACGGTGCCTACCCTGCTGGTAGTTGACAACGGTGCCCACTGCTGCTGGTAGTTGACAACGATGCCTACCCCGCTGGTAGTTAACAACGGTGCCTACCCCACTAGTAGTTAACAACGGTGCCTACCCTGTTGGTAGTTGAGAATGTTTAAATTACAAACTGTCTCAATGCCCACTCGAACGGTGGCTCGCAAAGTTTTGACCTCATCGGGTTGTTGCCGATGCCTACTTGAACTGTAGTTTTTCAAAGGTTAATCTCATCGGGTTGACTTCTATGCTTATGTTTAGGCTATTACCACTGGTTTAGATTTCCATCGGGTTGATGCCGACGGTTTACAATATCAGATATTCTTGATATCTTCACTGAAGTAATGTTCAATGACTTACATCATCAGATCTTTCCCCAATGCTACGATAGATTGACACCAACAGCTTGTAATATTATATCTTCTTGATTTCTCCACTGGGGATACCTTTTATAATAGATTCCATCATCGGTCCTTCCCGATTAAGATAGTTTTCAAGAGTTGTTACCACCAGGCTTTTCTGATGCTTTTCTGAAGCAATTTTCAATGGTTTACATCACCAGACTCCGCCTAATGCTACTCTGAGGATGTCAACAATTAATGACTTAACTAAAAATCTTGTATTCCAGCAATTTTTCAGGATTTTAGGTGCTTTTCGCTCAATCGCGTAGAACCTTTTTTGCTGAATTGGCTGTTTGGCTTCAAGGAAACCTGCCATGACATAAATTTGATCAAGCCGGTGGGGATGGCACTTACCTAGCCCTGCCATAGCTCTACTTGTGACTACCTCAGGTAAAGTCACGGCAGATCGCTGGTGGTTTTAATCCCCCCTTGCCCTTCACATGTCATTTTCAACTTGATTCCCTTCGAGAAATCCAAACCTTCCTATTTAGATCTACTCATTTCGGGCAGATTTTTCTGAATTTCGTCACCGTATAAACGTTTTGAACATCTCTGTTACCGTTTACATCCTTTCTTTTTCAAGTTTTGACCATTGGAAAGGTAGATTTCATGCTTAATAGGTTTAAATACAATGTATCAAATATGTATGCATAAATGACTTAATAAAATTGAACGGGCTTAGTAAATATTTTTATTTTACCATAATGAACGTTCTGACGTGAAAAACTTTCATTTTTTCAAAAATCATTTCACACCCATTTTGGTTAGTTTAATTATCCTATTTTAGGACAAATGAGCATAAAGTTGTCATGAATATATTTTAATGGCCCTGGGTAATTTGACTACCATGGTGGATTTAATGTTAACATTTATATTGTTCTTGATTGGGTTGGTCTGCTACTGAATGACCACCTAGTCATGCTATTGGGTAAAATCTAATTATGCACAACACGTAAGTATACGTGGTCAACAAGTAATAAAGTGAAAGTAGAGTATCGTTCCCACGAGGAATTGCTTAATAAAAATCACCAAGTACTAACCCGTAATAAACTCAATCTTATTTAAACGAATGAATTTCAATTTATAAGTAAACTAATTCTAATTACCACTAGTTAAATTAAGATTATGGAGATTTAAGATCACAACTTCACTTATTGCTTCATTTAAATTAATACACTTCTCATCAATTATTCTCTATCCTGAATTGTTAATCAAGAACACTAAAGCAGATAAAACTACCTCTCGATGCATAATACCCATACTCACTTAAATCCACAATTGATAGAATTAAGCAAGACACCCTAATTAACTAATCCACTATATCTCTATGTGAATTACAATTAAAAAGGATTTAAAGCACAAGTTCTCTATAAGATTACATATGGCGTAAATGCATATCTCTATCCTAAACATGAATCATGAATTCCATCTATGCAGAAATCACAAACACATGCTATTATAATCAAATCTAAATCTAAACTTCATCTCTCGAATTCATATAGATCATCACGATAATTGTTAGCTAGGCAATTAAGCAATTAAGTCCAAATCACAATAAACAATCCTCACTATAGAACGTAACAATTGATAGCGAAGCATATTAAAATAAACTACACAATAAGATTCATTGTAATCTCAAACAAAGAATTAGTTCATTGAATTAAAACAAAGAATCCACACTTGAATACACATTAAAAGACAAAACTAAGAGTAGAGTAAAGAATAAATCTGTTATCAGCAAATCTCCATCTTCCTCAAGCTCCTGCTCTTGATCTTCAATGGTCTCCAAGTTGCTTCAATCTCCAACTCTCATAAGAACTAGGGTTTTGCTCCTAATCTACTCTAATCTAATCTAATGGAATCCTCCAAAAAAATTTCCTCCCAATCCCGGTTAAAATCAAGTATTTATAGTTCTAATGGATATCCTAGCAAGTTAGGCAACTAAGAATCATATTCTAGCTCCATTTGGACATCAAATAACCCAATTCAGTTGTTTTCCTGTCGACCGGCGCACCCCGCGCCCTTCCTAGGCTATTTTGGGTGTGCCCCACGCTGTTCCTAGCGCGGTCCATGCTACTTTATTTTCTACTGCGACGTCCTTTGGTAAAACAGGCATAACGTTTGATCCACTAGGAGTTACGTAGCCTGCCATCTATCAAATTGAAGAAATCGACGAGATCTATAACTTTAATTCTTTAAGGATTGACAGATTCGATCTGGATCAAGGTGGAAATCGAGCTTGAATTAGATGCTATGTAAATGGCAAGCATGACAACTCTTAACTTTGATCTTTGTTGATAAAAGGCCATAACTCTCGCATTCGAACTCCGATTGGAATGATTCAAGATGTTCCGGAAATCTAAGAAGTAGATCTACCATGAAATCCAAGTTCCAAGCCAAGAACATGCATCTAACGTGGTGTTAAAAGCCCTGAAATCTTGCCTTCTTGCATTCACTTGTATATTTTTGTCCAAAAGATGTCCGAATTGCTTTTCCTTGCTTCCTCATGCCAATGTCGTGTCATAGCCTACAAAATAACATAAAATGTATGAAATGAACAGACAATGCATGCAAATTAACTACAAAACATAGGTTTAAGCAACTAATTCAAGTAATAGATACCAGATAAGCAGGTATAAAACCTACTTATCACATGCCTATGTGCTTGTGGATAGTCCATTTTATAGAGGAGACTGTCAAAAATTTCACATGAGTATAGGCATTTTAAAGTGCATGCATATTTAACTATAATGGGGATGTATGTTAAAATAGCATAAATTTACACAAGTAGATCATGCATGATGTGATGATCTAAGCATATCCTCAGGAGTTTGTTGTCCTAGGGGGATGCAGATGCTTAATTGAATTGACTAGAGCAGAAACATATCTCACCCTTTCTAAGGTGATTTGAAGTTTCTTTTCAAGCATGGATTCTGATAGGCCTAGCAGTTCCTCGTCCCGTAGGGTTTCCTCGGGCATTAGGAGAACAACTTCAAATGTTCCTTTTGTGAAACCCCAGATTTTATGAATAAATATTTAATTTTCTCGAAATAATTTTTTGAATATTATAGTGTGGATTTGATATAATGTTATAGTTGTGGGTAGTATTTATAAATTTTGCAAAGTATGCAAGTTGTCATATTATATTCGATTGGTCGGGGAATATTTGTTTTATTAGGGAATATTCGTGCAACGACACAATCATTGGTGGACCCCACAACGGAATTATTGTCTGATTGAGAAAACGACAAAAATATTTTATGAAAATAATGGCGGAAGTTTTATCGTTAATACTGTTGAACTACTCGGTAGTAAAAGTACAGTAATACGCGTGGTTGCATAGTATATACCGGTATTGATTATTGATGCTTACGTGATAAGTCACTCGGTTTTGTTTTATTGGTATTATTAATGTAATAATACGTAAAATCTTTTTATATAAAATAGAATACCATTATAAAGTTATTCTATAAATAGAATATATTATATTCTATTATGCATAGTATTGCATAGTTGTCTCAGATAGTGTTTTGCATAGTAAAATCTTTTTATATATAAAATGAATACTTGTATAAAGTTATTCTATAAATAAAATATATTATATTTTATTATGCATAATGTTGCATAGTGCTCGTATATAGTGTTTTACATAGTAAAATCTTTTTATATAAAATAGAATAATTTTATAAAGTTATACATTTTATTAGACAATAATTATAATATATTATATTTTATTATGCATAGTGTTTGCATAGTGCTTGTATAGTGTTTTCATAGTAAAATCTTTTATAAAGTTATTAATTTTATTAGATTATAAATAGAATATATTATATTTTATTTAAAAGATTTTGCTTTAAATATGGACCGTCAGATTAAAGTAAATCAATCGGACCGTTCATGAGTTAGTTACTACGCAATCCATTTTTCTATAAATAGAAGTTCATTCCTTCATTATTTTTTACTTAATTCATTGAAACTCTAGAGAGAAACTATAGAGAGAAAGAAGAAAAGTGTTCTCGCTACTTCACTACTTCTATATCCAACTTTTCTTTCTAAGATAGGAATATTATTTGTTGTATTCGTAAGGGTATTCTTTCTTTCTTATTCATGAAGAGAACTTACGTTATTCCATTCTTTATTATTCGTTGAATAACTCAGATGCGGATACCCTATACTTGGTGAAATTCTTCATTATTCCATTCTTATTATTACGGTTGAATAACCTATTTATGCCAATACCGCATACATGGTGAAATTCTTCTAATATTCCGTCCTTTATTATTTCGCATCGGAATATCCGTCTCGCATCGCGTTTACGCCAGGACCTAGTTCCATTATTTATTATTTTGTTGGAATATCTGTCTAAGCGCTTCTGTGGGACACGGTTCCATTATTTATTATTCATTGGGAATAACTCGTATGCGCAGCTATATCGCATGCATGGTGATTTCGTTGTTATTCTATTCTTCATTATTACATTGGAACATCCCGTCAAATGTAATTTTGTTTGACTGGTTCCGTTATTATTATTCTCATTGGATTAACTGTCATGCATGCAAGTACCGCATGCATGGTGATTTCTTTGGTTATTCCATTCTTTATTATACTCGGTTAAGTTAAAGTTTTGACTTATATACTCCATGAAATTAGTGGAATATCCTTGATATTTGCGCTTCATCCAAAGTATCTTTTCATGGAAATATTCTTCTGAGCATTCTTGAATTTTACTCTACAAAGAAGTATAATGTTGACAATTTGGACGTTGTTGGTTCATGGATAAATTAATTCTTGAACTTGTTTTATTGAATTCTTATATCATTGTCATCATCCTCATGTTTATATTATGTTGAAAGTCACCGTGGCTCAGTGGTGCATAGATAGACTTGGTATGATTATGACCAGGGATTATTTGGTATAATCATGACCGTAATGTTACAAATGATGTGGAAAAAGTCTTCATTGGTCCGTAGTGCATTGATGGGATGCTTTTTGGTATGATTATGGCTATGGATTCTCTCTCTACCAAGGGTGCAAAGATGAATTGTTTTATGGCATGATCAGACCAGTTGATGAAAACATGATTATCTTTGGCCCGTAGTGCATGGATAATTCGTGGTCGTGATAATAAAGAATATCCTTGGCCTATAGTGCAGGGATGATTTGATGATGTGCATTATTTATTAAGCAGAGTCTCAGCGATAAAAGTCATGAAAAACCTTTTAAATCATACAAGATAGTAGATTTTATTCTCTACTTGACTCTTTTAATGGATTGCTTGTTCACCAGCAGCTTAAACTTGATGTTTGTTATATTGTATCATTTTAACATTTGTTTAAGGCTAATGATAATTTATTCGCATTATCTTAGTCATAATATTTCTTCATCGGGCTAGTTGAGCTCACCTTTCTCTTTCTTTGTTCTCTTGTGAAATGAGAACGAATGGGACTAGTCCGGGAAACAGAGTGATGGTCCTAATTGGTGCGTTAGTAGTCCTCACTATTCTGTGAAATAGTGTGATAATAATTGTAATGAGGACTCCTTTTGAGTTTGCATACTCTCTAGTAGACAATATTTGTATTCAAACTCACATTTTATGTTTTGTCGTATTGTACACGACAGTTGTATTATTAAGTTGTATTTGAATTATGTACCATGTATCTGGTGACTCAAGATGTGTGATGTATACCTAATTTTGGGGGCGTCACAGTTGGTATCAAAGCTTAGGGATATGATCCCTGGCTAAGATGTGAGACTAGAAGTAGGAGGGGAGAGACAGGGAATTCATTCACTAGTATGACCTACTTAAATTCATTTTGTATTTAAATTGGTTGGTCAGAGTTTAGAGATAATATGTTACATGTCAACTAACCCTTATTTTGTGGCAGTATCTAAAAATGACATCCGAGATTGTTGAGAATAGCAATGGAGCACAAGAGACCGTTGAGTCTCCACATATTAATAATCAGGATAATGTGCATCAGGAAGGCGACAATCCTCATGCAAACAACAACACAGACCAAATGATGAATGATGGATTGTTCAGAGGCTTTATGCAATTCATGCAACATCAGGCGAGAGCGGCTCCTGTCCGAAATGTAGGTGGAAACACTGGAAACTCTCAGACGGTCACCGCTAAACAGTTCAAGGAGCTGGGACCACCAGAGTTTTTGGGAAAGCTAGAACCACTTAAGGCGGAGACGTGGTTAAAGCAGATCAACAAGATATTTGATGTCTTGGGATGCTCCGAGGAGCAAAAGGTTCCTTTTGCCACTTTTATGTTGCATGAAGAGGCATATCACTGGTGGGAATATGTAAAACGTACCCAGCCTGACGCACTCAAGATGTCTTGGGAGAAGTTCCAAGAGCTGTTCAATGACAAGTACTTTCCCGAAAGCATTCGTCACATGAAGGAGGTGGAATTTATCAAGTTGGAGCAAAACAACATGACCGTGTCGCAGTACGAAGCCAAGTTTGCCGAGTTGTCCTGATTTGTATCCCACTTGGTTGATAATGAAGAGAGAATGACGCGGATGTTTTTAAGAGGTTTGAAGCCGGAGATACGTCAATATCTTATCTCTCATAAACTGTGTTTGTATTCAGATGTTGTTAATAGGGCTCAGTTATTGGAGCGCGATAATGAGTCAACCAAACCAAAAGAGAGCGGCCATCAAAATGATAATACCGGTGATAACAGTCATCAAAGCGGTGACAATAAGCATAGAAGGAATCAACATGTCAGAAATGGTAACCACTTCGGTGGTAATCATGGCCAAAACAATAAGAATGGACATTTCAAGAGGAGAAGGTTCAACAATGACGTAAAGACGTTGGCACCAACACCCGTTTTAAAGGAAGAAGAACGACCATCGGTCAGATATGTTTCAAAATGGACAGAGAGGACATATCCGTCAAAACATGCATGAAAGAATCCAAAACGTGTTTTAATTGCGGAAGAGAAGGTCACCTAGCTCGATTTTATCGTATGGTGAAGTCAATTCCAGCTGGGATAGTGATGTCAAAGGATGTCCTGCATAAGCCAAAGCTTAGTAGTTTAAGAGAGAGCGTTTTTTTTTTCGTGACGAGGAACCTGAATAAAATTATCACGGGTATGTTAGTCATAAACTCTAGGGAAGTCTATACCGTGTTAAATACCGGTTCTACTTACTATTTTATTTCACCTAGTTGTGTTCAATGTTTGAAGTTAACTCCGGAGAAGTTAGACTTTGATATATCTGTTGGGAGAAACCTTCGTTACCTCCACTATTTATAAATCTTCTTCAAATCAACACTTTCACGTTATTTGTCGATCATATCTCTTTAAAAATACTTGCCTTTGATGTGATTTTAGGAATGGATTGGTTAACTACTCATCATGCTTTTTGTAAGGTTGTTAGCTTTCATACTCCTAACCAACCTGTTATGCGAATTCAAGCAACCAAACCACTAAAGTCAATCATTGTCATATCAAGCCATAAGTAAAGATCCCCGATCCTTTCGTTGTTGACTTCCTTGTGTGGAATGCACCGAAGCTAAACTTTCCATAGGGGACATTGTGAATAACGCTGACAAGTTAATAGGTATCAATGTGACGTGTTATCCAAGTCTTGGACGAGAGTCACAGTTTTGAATGATATTTCTATTGTTAATAAATTTTCTGACGTATTCTTGAAGTCTTCTTAGCCTACCCCTAGAGCGTGAAATTGAATTTTGTATTGACCCCAGTATAAAACCCATTTCTAAAACCCTCAAATATTTCTTCAACTAAAACGAACGATAACGTACAAAGAGGCGTTGACTCGAGCTATTGAAGATTATGATCGTACCATCAATAATACCATTGTGGGAAAGCAAATGTGGTAGCCGACGTGTTGAGTAGAAGATCGAGATGCACATTTACGAGTGCGATGTTGTTAACATTAAAAGACTCATTTAGGTATAACTTACAAGTGATGAAGATAGAGTTAAAGACTCTAGGGACCCACGTGAAGATAATCGAATATAGTAGAATCGACTTTTAATCGATAAAGTTAAAAGTCGCCAAGCTACATACCGTGAGAAATGATGAATGTGAAGAAGAAGGTTCAAGAGGGCATTATTCTAGAAGTAAGAATCGACGAAGAGGGGAAATCTCAACCCTCGATTTAATTGGCCCATTTGAAATCCTCGATGAAGTAGGAACTATGGCCTATAGACTCATTTTATCGCCAAGTATGTCGCGTGTTCATAACATTTTTAACGTATCTATGTTACGTAAATATGTGGAGGACCCGAACCACATTATTAATTTAGAACCGGACGAGATAGCGGATGATTTAACGTTTGAGGAGATACGTGTTAAAATCTTGGATAAGAAGAATCGTATTCAACACTCAAAGGTTATACCTCAAGAGTTAGAATTTGAAATAAAGTTGAGGTATCCTCACCCCTTCGGCATACCAGGTACGTACGTAAATTTTGAGGGCGAAATTCCATAAGGAGGGGAGATTGTGATACCCCAGATTTTATGAATAAATATTTAATTTTCTCGAAATAATTTTTTGAATATTATGGTGTGGATTTGATATAATGTTATAGTTGTGGGTAGTATTTATAAATTTTGCAAAGTATGCAAGTTGTCATATTATATTCGATTGGTGGGGAATATTTGTTTTTTTAGGGAATATTCGATGCAACGGCAAGACAATCATTCAGTGGACCCCACAACGGAATTATTATGCGATTGAGAAAACGACAAAAATATTTTATGAAAATAACGGCGGAAGTTTTACAGATTAATAATTGTTGAACTACTCATTAGTAAAAATACGATGAATACGCGTGGTTGCATAGTAGCATTACACGGTATTGATTATTGATGCTTACGATGATAAGTCACCAATTTTGTTTTATTGGTATTATTAATGTAATAATACGTAAAATCTTTTATATAAAACAAAATACTTTTATAAAGTTATTCTATAAATAGAATATATTATATTCTATTATGCATAGTGTTGCATAGTTAATCTGCGTAGTGTTTTGCATAGTAAAATCTTTTTTATATAAAATAAAATACTTTTATAAAGTTATTCTATAAATAGAATATATTATATTTTATTATGCATAGTGTTGCATAAGTGCCTATATAGTGTTTTGCATAGTAAAATCTTTTTATATAAAATGTAATACTTTTATAAAGTTATCTGCATTTTATTAGACAATAATTATAATATATTATATTTTATTACGTAGTGTTTGCGATAGTGTTCGCATAGTGTTTGCATAGTAAAATCTTTTATAAAGTTATTCGTTTTATTAGATTATAAATAGAATATATTATATTTTATTTAAAAGATTTTGCTTTAAATATGGACCGTCAAATTAAAGTAAATCAATCGGAATGATTCATGAGTTAGTTACTATGCGGATCCATTTTTCTATAAATAGAAGTTCATTCCTTCATTATTTTTACTTAATTCAATTTGAAACTTTAGAGAGAGAAACTATAGAGAGAAAGAAGAAAAGTGTTTCGCTACTTCACTACTTCTATATCCAAAGACTCTTCTTTCTAAGGTAGGGAATATTATTTGTCAGACTCGTAAAGGGTATTTTTTCTTTCTTATTCATGAAGAGAACTTCATTATTCCATTCTTTATTATTCGTTGGAATAACCTCAGATAATATGGGATACCCTATACTTGGTGAATTTCTTACATTATTCCATTCTTATTATTCCATTGAATAACTGTTTATGGCACCGCATACATGGTGAAATTCTTCTAATATTGATCCTTTATTATTTCACGGAATATCTCGTCTGCAATGCGTACGCCGGACACGGGTTCCATTATTTATTATTTTGTGAATATCCTATCGGCGTTTCTGGGACGGGTTCCATTATTTATTATTCGCATTGGGAATAACCTATCTATGCACGATCTATCGCATGCATGGTGATTTCTGTTGTTATTCTATTCTTTATTATTCTGTTGGAACATCCTGTCGGTACGAATTTTGCCTGATCTGGTTCCGTTATTATTATTTTGTTGGAATAACCTATTCATCGTCAAGTACCGCATGAATGGTGATTTTTTTGGTTATCCCATCCTTTATTATACTCAGTTGTTTAAAGTTTTGACTTCTATACTCATGAAAATAGTGGAATATCCTTGATATTTGCGCTTTCATCGTTATCTTTTCATGGAAATATTCTTACGAGCATTCTTGAATTTTACTCTACAAAGCAGTATAATGTTGACAATTTGGACGTTGTTAGTTCCTGGATAAATTAATTCTTGAACTTGTTTTATTAAATTCTTATATCATTGTAATCATCCTAATGTTTATATTATGTTGAAAGTCATCTGTGGCCTGTAGTGCGTAGATGTACTTGGTATGATTATGACCAGGGATTATTCAGTATAATCATGACCGTAATGTTACTAATGATGTGGAAAAAGTCTTCATTGGCCCGTAGTGCATTGATGGACAGTTTTTGGTATGATTATGGCTATGGATTCTCTTCGGCCAAGGGTGAAAAGATGAATTTTTTTATGGCATGATCAAGACCGTTGATGAAAACATGATTATCTTTGGCCCGTAGTGCATGGATAATTCGTGGTCGTGATACTAAAGAATATCCTTGGCCTGTAGTGCAGGGATGATTTGATGATGTGGATTATTTATTATTGTGAGTCTCAAATGATAAAAGTCATGAAAACCTTTTAAATCATACAAGATAGTAGATTTTATTCTCTACTTGACTCTTTAATGGATTGCTTGTTCACCGCAGATTAAACTTGATGTTTGTTATATTGTATCGGTTTAACACTATTTAAGGCTAATGATAATTTATTCTGCATTATCTTAGTCATAATATTTCTTACTGGGCTAGTTGAGCTCACCCTTTCTTTCATTGTTCTCTTCAGGAAATGAGAACATAGCTGGGACTAGTCCGGGAAATAGAGTGATGGTCCTAGATGGTGCATTAGTAGTCCTCACTATTCTGTGAAATAGTTTGATAATAATTGTAATGAGGACTCCTTTTGAGTTTGTATACTCTCTACTAGATAATATTTGTATTCAAACTCACAGTTTATGTTTTGTCGTATTGTACACGACAGTTGTATTATTAAGTTTTATTTGAATTCTGTACCATGTATCTGGTGACTCAAGATGAGTGATGTATACCTAATTTTGGGGGTGTCACACCTTTGCCTCGCCCGACCCGACAGGTTCGTCAGTTAACTAAGTCAGTAATCCGTCCTTTTAGGGTTGATAGGACTGGAGTTCCTGAGGAGTAGGAGGATGTTCCTTCTTAGGATCCCACTCCATATTCTCCACTGCTCGCCCAGACCTTCCCATGATACATATGACGATTCCTGATCTACTAGCCAACTTGAGACGCCACCCATCGGTCCATCTACATGAGAATGAGGTACTAGAGGTTTTCATTTTTTGAATAGCTTTTCTATTCTATTTTTGGCAATGGTTCAACCTTAATTTGAATATGCAGGTTCCCGGGTTTACTCAGCCCTGGGGAAACTGGTTCAACATTCATTTTTTGTACACGAGCCTTCATCCCGACTGCCAGGCTATTGTGCATTCCTGGGGCTTCAATGCTTTCTTTTCCATTGCACCACGACATTGTCCGTGGGGATATCTCAGAGCCTTGTCTGAGCGATGGTTTCATCAGACCCAATCACTCCATTTGTTGGATTATGAGGTGGTGATGACGCTAATGGATTAGCGGTTTATCATCGGTTTAAAGTTTATAGGTTAGAGGGTGCCATTGGTGGCGAATATTTCTCTTGCTGTTGTTCGATCCCTATTGGGGGTTCCTCTTTCTACCCTTAAGGGTCAAACCGTTTGTTCTGCTGCTCTGAGCATTGATGCTGCTAGTGGCGCTTTGTTAGAGCCTCTTCTTGATGATCAGAGGGAGAGAGATCACATTCAACGATGTTTGTTTCTGACTATCATCAAGGGTTATTTCAATGCAGACAACTCCTCGGCCGTCTCATTTGCCTTAGTCGACGCTCTTCGCAAGGTGGACCACATATGGGATTTTGACTAGGGATCCTTTACCTCTACGTATTTCCTTCGCGGGATGCATCTGCGCTCAGAGGGCATTATAGAGGCTTAGTTAGGTTTCTACCCATTTTTGCTGGTGAGTAGCTTTAATCAGTTTTCCATTTCACACTTTCGGGTATTTTTGATATATGGACTGATGTAGTTGATTGATTCAGTTCTGGGCTTATGAAAGGCTTCCTTGCCTTCAGCCAATTACCACCTTAGGATTGGATAAATATTCGCAGGGATACCTATGGCACCATTCTACCTTGGTTGAGGTCCCTATAGCAGATGGCTTTACTCACTATCGTTCATAATTTGGAGCACGATCACGATGTCGCCACTGGGTTCCTTATACTCCAAATTTTCGAATAGTGGTTTTTGAGGATGGCTTCTCGACAGGGGCTGAGTATGCATTATCTACCCGTTGAATTCCTTTCCTGACTGAGGGAGGTTGGGAACTCTACTTAGGAGAACGTGCTATCAGGTGCATTATAGGAGAGATTAATATTCCTCATCTTCCTCCTTAGCAGCGTTAATGGCCTTTGTCCCTGCCTATTAGAGAATTTTTCCTGATGGGTTTGGATGGCTTTACATTGTACGATGGCCTTTGTGCTCATGACTTTTTTCATCGGTGGTGAACTCCCCGCACCATTAGGGCTCAGACCTGTGCTACCCAGTTCTTAGCGGACATGGTACCTGGATACTTGATGATGGCATATTCGTTCGCATGTGTCTGGGAGCCAACTCACTTAGACCAGATAACAACTTTGACTCAACAGGTGGTTCAGTTGTTCCTTTTTGTACGCCATTTGGGTAGGGATCCTGTGGAGGCTGCTACTTATTATCCCTCCGGCTCTAGTTCTGGTCCTTCTAGATCGGATAAGTTGACTGACTTTAGATGAGTATCAACATATTACTGGTTTACTGTTAAACGCACCTTGTGTGTGGTGCCCCCAAAATAGGTATGCATCACCCATCTTGAGTCGCCAAATACATGGTACATAATTTAAATACAAACTTCTTTGATACAGTACGACAAAATGTAGCTGGGAGTTTCAACACGGATAATGTCTCGTAGAGAGTATACTAACTCAAATAAAGTCCTCATTATAATTATTATCACACTATTTCACATAATAGGGAGGACTACTATAGCCACCTATCTGGACCGTCACTCCGTTCCCCGACTAGTCCCAGCTATATTCTCATTTCCTGAAGAGAATAATGAAAGCAAAGGGTGAGCTCAACTAGCCCAGTAAGAAATATTATGACTAAGATAATGCAAAATAAATTATTGTTAGCCTTCGACAGTGTTAAACTGATAAAATATAATAAACATCAAGTTTAATTGTAGCGGAACAAGCAATCCATTGGAAGAGTCAAGTAGAGCATGATATCTACTATCTTCTATGATTTAAAAAGTTTATCAATAGTTTTATCGCTGAGACTCAGCTTAATAAAAAATCCACATCATCGAATCATCCTTGCACTACGACCAAGGATATTCATTAGTATCACCAATGGTCATGATCATACCAATAACTGTCCATCAATGCACTACGGGCCAATGATGACTTTTACCACATCATTTATAACATTACGGGTCATGATTATACCGAATAATCCCTGGTCATAATCATACTAATCAACAGTCCATCTATGCACTACGGCCAAAGAGGACTTTCATCACAATATAAGCATGATGATGATGACAATGATATAAGAATTCAATTTAAATGAGAGCAAGGATAAATTTTAAAGATTTATAATTCAATTTATCCAGAATTCAATAATGTCCAAATTGTCAACATGATACTGCTTTGTGGAGTAAAATTCAAGAATAATATTGTATTAAAATTAATTTGGATAGAAAAAAAATTAATTTTTGTCATGAATAATACCTTGGGTGAATATTAACCGAGTGAATAGTACCCCGTGAATAATACTTCAAGAATAGTAACCCATGAATAGTACCCCGACATGAAAAGATTAAAAATTATCAAGAATGCTTAGAATAATATTTCCATGAAAAGATACTGGATGAAGCGCAAATATCAAGGATATTCTACTAATTTCATGGAGTATAAAAGCAATACTTATCAACATAAGTGTAGAGTTAGAAATATGAAACGAAATAATATTACTTATATACTACAGAGTATGGAAGAAAATATTATTTCTTACGAATATTGAACAAGAATAATATCACTTACGAATACGAAAGAAATAATACCCCTTACCTTAGTAGGAGATTGGAAACTGCAATAGTGTAGTAACAGCATACTCTTCTTCTTTCTCTCTTATTCTCTCTATACTTTCTCTCTCTATAGTTTGAATGAAATTGTGAAAAATAATGAAGAAATGAGCTTCTATTTATAGGCTTGGCATAGTAAGGGTAAAATAGTCTTTTTGCCATAATTTATGACATCATCGTTGACATCATCAATCATATTACATCTTTGCTTACCTCATCGTCCGATGACATCATCGCTTACCTCATCGTCCGATGACACCATCGCTTACATCATAGAAATTCAAATTCAATATGTTCTCTTCCACCTCCTTTTACTTTTATACCATGAATTTACTATAATAATGTTACCATTCAAATTATAAAAAACGTACTAGTATATAATCACATCATACTACTATAATGTAATATTATAATAATATATTTGAATAATTTATTTTATCGGAAAAGATAAAATACAAACTTTCAACAAATGTCACATGCTAAAAATTCCTCAGTTTAAATCCACTTTGAATAAATATTTTCTTATCATATATATCAACAATTAATTATTCACAAATAATATTACAAAATTACAATATTGACAACCAGGTCGTTCCCAGGAAAGAGGGGGCTTTCCGATAAGGATTTCTCCTTATTGGCGCGCAATTAGGTGACCAAACCCCTTTCCTCGACAGAACTTTCTAGACATTGTCAATAATGCAAATAATAATATTATTCAAATAATATGAATTATTGATTTGATAATTTGAAATAATGTGCAATGACAATTATTGAATCAATAATATAAAATATCAACGTAGCAATTATTGAATCAATAAAATAAAATATTGAAGCGATAATTCTTTGTAACAATTATTGAGTAGTGACTTCTTACGTAAGCATCAATAATCCAAGATATCGTACAATACCGTGTGCTACTATGCAATCACAGACATTCGCACACTTTACCACCGGGTATTTCAAAAGTTAACAGTAAAACTTTCGCTGTTATTTTTATAAAAGATAATTTTGTCGTTATCTAACTCCGACAATAATTCTGTTGTGGGGTCCACCAATGATTGTATCGTCGTATGAATATTCCCAGACAAAAAGAATATTCCCCGACCAAACGAATATTTTATAACAACTTGCTTACTTTGCAAAATTTATAAATATTACCCACAACTATAACATTATAACAAATTCACACCTTAATATTCAAAAATATAATTCGAGAAAAATTAATCTTTATTTATGAAATTTGTGGTCTTACAACCTCCCCTTTTTATGAAATTTCGTCCTCAAAATTAGGGTACATACCTGGTATGTCGAAGAGGTGAGGATACCTTGATTTCATTTCAGATTCTAACTCCCAGGTCATTTCCTCAACATCGTAGTTTCTCCATAAAACTTTGACTTGAGGTATAACCATGGAGCGTAGAATATGTTCCTTCTTATCCAAGATTTTAACAGGTACCTCTTTGTATGTTAAATCTTTCGTTATCTCGTCTGGTTCTAACTCAATAATGTGGTTCGGGTCTTCCACATATTTACGTAACATGGATATGTGAAAAATATTATGAACACGAGACATACTTGGCGGTAAGGCGAGTCTATAAGCCACAGTTCCTACAAGGATTTCAAATGGGTCAATGAATCAAGGATTGAGCTTTCCGCTCTTTCCAAATCTTGTAACTCCTTTCCATGGAGCAACACATAACAACACATGTCTCCAACATTGAATTTCACGTCCTTTCGATGAAGATCAACATAACTCTTTTGTCAATCTTTTGAGGTCTTTATACGTTGCCGGAACATTTGAATCTTTTCCATAGTCATACGTACCAATTTCGGTCCCAACAACGTTGCTTCACCCACCTCATCCCAGCATACTGGAGAACGACACTTCCTTCCATTCAAGGCCTCGAACGGAGCCATTCCGATACTTGCTTGATAACTGTTGTTGTAGGAGAATTCTACCAATGGCAATAACTTATCCCAGCTTCCTTTGAAGTCAAGGACACAGAGTCTTAATAGATCTTCTAGAGTTTGAATAGTCCTCTCTGACTGCCCGTCCGTCTGAGGATGATATGCCGAACTAAATCGTAAATCCGTGCCCATAACTTTTTGCAAACTAACCCAAAACCGTGAAGTGAATCTTGGGTCTCGATTAGAAACTATGGATACTGGTGTAATAACCCGGTATTTTATATATAAATAAATCAGAAATTTTTGCGTAATTTTTTTATTTATTATTTATTAATAATAAATATGGGGAAATATGTATAAGTCAATGCGTATATATGTATGTGATAAATAAAATATATTTATTACATGAATAATTACAAATAATTTTATTTTAGAATTATTGATCATTATAAACTATATTCTTATAACAATTAATTTATTGTAGAAATGTTTTTATTATTTATTTTTCAAGAAAATATGATATTGTATTATTTAAATAATATATGAAATAATTATAGAATTATTATAATAATTATTTTATTATATTATATGAATTTATGTTAGATTAATTAAGTTAATTATTTTAACTTAATTACTAATGTTAAATATGAAAGATAAATCAGATATGGAATCCAAACCCTGATTTTGGATTTTGATCAATGAATGAGAATGATAATTTAATATTATTTTATTTTTGTGCTATAAATATGTACTGTATGTATACGGACTAACAATGGTTGGTCAATTTTGATGTATTATGTCAAACCCTAGTTTTACTGTGCAAAACCCTAATTTGAGATCCAAATTAGAGTACAAAATTGTTTTGTAATTGGGTATTGTGATGTATGACAATTATTATAAATATTAACATTAATTAGAAAAACCCTAATTGTTGGAAACCCTAATCGTGAAATTAGAAACCCTAATTTCTTAAGTGAAAACCCTAATTAAATTAATATTTTGAAATCCTAATTTCTATATTAGGTAACTCTAATTAGTAATTATAAAACCTAATTGCTAATTGTAAACCCTAATTGTTAATTTTAGCAAGCTTAACTATAATTAGTAAATATTTAAACTTAAACTTTTATTTTTAAGTAATTAGTAAACCTAATTGATTGGGTAACCCTAATTACTAATTTTTAAACCGTAATGTTCCTGTATAATGAAACCTAATCTAGTTGAGGAAAAACCTAAATTTTATTTAGAAACTAATTTTTGTTATTTAGAATTCTAAATTTTAATTTAGAAACTAAAATTTTCTATTTTTAAACCATACTTGAAAATCCTATAATTTTGTGACAAACCTTAGGGTTAAACCCCAAGGATCAAACCCTAAGGTTTGCTAAGTTACATTTTAGCCATTAAAATTGAATGACAAAAGAAAAAAAAAATACCCCTCTTGTATTATTTAAGATAACTTGTGTATCTAGCCAAATTTGGAGTTGGTAACCTAATGTATTGACTTAGCATGACCAAAATTTCTAGCACATCAGCTCTTATCAGCCAAATTCATTGTAACATCATGGTATATATAGATTAAAGAGAGAGAAAAGTGTACATAAATGCTCATTTGTTCACTATACTCATACTTGACCCTCTCACTCTAAAACCTACGAAATCTCCTTCATAAATCATCTACAAACCAAGCCCTACTATAAACCATATCAAATCGAAAGCCCATAATCAAAAAATTGATCAAAAGAGGTATAAACCCTAGCTATGAAACTGACCATTGATCCATTGTTAAAAGTTATGTTTTAGTGTTAAAACATTTGGTTTATAGTTTGTTATGATGATCTGGGTTGGTATTATATAGGTCCATATAATCTAAATGTTCATAATAAAGTTTTAAGAAAATTTGGGAAAATATTTTTTTGTTATTTGACAACTGTAGACAGTCAAAATTTTCTATACCCTTGCCAATAACATTGCGAGGATGTGATTAAATCTTTTAAGAGAACCACGAAAAGACAATCCAAATCCATACCGGATACTACCGGAAGTTCAGCATCAACTCCAGATCGCAATCTGGGAGTAACAAATCCAACCTCGGATGTAACCCCGAGGCATGCAGATCCAATACCTGAACACACACCGGAGAAGACCGATTAATCTCGGAGATAACCCCGAGGTATCCAGTCTCAGTCCCAACAATGGGAATAGCCACCAACCTTGGTGATAGCCCCAAGGAATGAAATTTCGGCGATAACCCCAGAAATGCTTGTTTCAAATGCGACCAGCTTCAATCTCGGTACTCACAACGAGATACACTGCACCAACCCAACAATAACATCGGGAAGACAGGCACACATCAAAGATGAAAAGGAGGACCTTCAACAATTGCAGCAGTCCAATCTCAACGAAGTCTAAGCAAGGTCTGCTTTATCAGCCCAATTCGACGATAACACCGGTGAGGGGCAACATCGTCATCTCGTCAACACGATGCCATGTCACGTCTCTATGCAACAATGTCCCACAAGACTAACCAATCCTGAGTGACTATTGTGCGGGGTAACGGATGAAAGTAGAAGCTTGAAGACCGGAGGGCATCGTCCCATCTTCAATGACTTTGCACAAACTCTAATCCCATGCCATTGTACAACTCTCAACAACGGCGGTCCGAAATAGGTCCTGTATACCTCAAACGGATGCCCGAATTGCACTTCTGAAAGTTTGAGTGGACATTACAATGCCTGAGTGCACGTACTTCGAGATGACCCGACCCGAAAAACCCAGGCCAACCCGGGTTGCCTCTGGTACACCTGCGGCTAATATGCCTTTAAATAGAGGGCTTGGGGTGCTGATTTTAGAAGGAAAAAAGACGGGGAAACCCTACACAATTCGCTCTGCACTCGCCCTACAGTGTATTTTCCCACTTTTAAACACCTGTGAGCTCATATATAGCCTCTTTTGCACCCACAAAAGCTAGTGTTTACCCACTCTAAAGATATAGAAGCCTTTTTTAGCAGTCAGCTGTAAGCCTTCTCACACACTTTAGAGTTTTTCTCTTCATCTTTACACACCCTTCTACACGTTGAGAGTCGTGTTGCTTGCTTTTGCCTGAGACTTTGGTCCGTGGTTTCATTCCAATCAGATGTATATATATATATATATATATATATATATATATATATATATATATATATATATATATTGACTAACATTATCGAGTTATGCCTCGATTAAGCCTGAACTTGATGCAGGCGTTTATTTGCTTATATATATATATATATATATATATATATATAACCGTGTATCGAACTTTATTCGATGAGCCTAGACTTACATGCAGGAGCGTTTACTACTTTATATATATATATATATATATATATATATATATATATATATATGTATATTATATATTAAGCGTGTGTGAACTACATTAGATGAGCACGGATTTTATATCCGGTGCATTTATTCGCTTATATATATATATATTTATACTTATATATATATGAGCTGTGGTCGAACTACATTCGATGAGCCCTGAATTTTACATCCGATGCGTTTATTGCTTATATATATATACATAAATATATATATATTTATTTTAAATCCCGCCGGAGTTTCTTTTCGTGGCGAGTTGATACGCTTCTTGCGACTTTATTTATATTTCGATCCCCATGGAGGTGCTTTCGTGGTTGGTGATCATATCTCGTATATATATATATTTCTGATTATATATATATATATACTTGCTTTACTGCTTTCATACAAATTGCGGCAGATTACGTGTGCCTAGGAATCATGTGATTCTGATTCATCCCATTGGATCTAGATTCGGTTCTCGTGATGGACATTTTCAATTTGTAAGTAGCTTGTAAATTATTACTGCGGTATACGAATTTCTCGGATGGTTTCCATACCCACGAGGAAGTCGGCATTACTTTTGTACATTATTTTTATACGGATGCCTCGCATCCAAATCAAATAAAATCAATCAAGCCGATCACTTAATAAAAATGGGAGTGTAAAAGGTCTCAATTCCTATTGAGCATCAGGGTTTGTAAAACCTCTTTTATAAAACATCACTGCCATATCTTGCTAAAAACTGAATTTTTACATAAAGTCAAACCCTGTGTATATAGGTTCGAACGAGGCCTCACACAACTTCCATATAATAGCACATTGACCCACACACACACACACTCAGATAATAGTTTCTTGAAAAGAGGCGGTCACCGTGGTAACACGGATGTCGGGGGGTACCTAACACCTTCCCCCCGCATAACCAAGTCCCCGGACCCTAAACGAATCTCGGTTTCACCAGGCAAGTATAATGATGTCACATCACCGGGTCGATGTGCAAACCTTTTCTCGGTTGTGTTGGTACAACCATTTAAAAAACCAACTGGCAACTCTTAACAGTCCATCGTCGACATTATACACGTTGGACCTTTTTCACTTGTTTTTTCAAACAAATCTCACCTAAAATGAGAACACCAAAGAACAAGTAACGGAAAGGGACATCCAAAAATCCCGACGTCGACAGGTTGTGACTTTGCTGTGGACTCCAGTAAGAGGACTTAAGCTGCTATTACAATCTTTTCAAAAAAATTATCTGCTTGTGTGTGGATGTTGCATTTACATTTTGATGAATGTGTACGAATGCATTTCCTTAATTGCACTTAGTGCTTCGCACCATAACTGCTTGTGATGCTTGTGCTTCGCACCATAACTGCTTGTGATGCTAGTGCTTCGCACCATAACTGCTTGTGATATTAGTGCTTCGTATATGTCATCATTTTTATACGGTGAGACGCGATGTATGTGAATGTATGTTGTGTGGTCCCTCCACCAGGAGGCTATCCCGTCGGTGTTTGATTCTTTGGACTCGTGAGAAGACTAATTCTCCGAGGCTCAGGAAAGGCACCACCCAAATTCGCTCCAGTTGAAAGACCGGATTAACTTCCCGTCTAGTAGATTGTGATGATTGGGAACCTTCATGCCAAAAAGCCACGAGAGTAACCTTAGATAGGTCAGCCTCTGATAAACCCAAAATGGAGGAAAGTCTCTTCATGCTCTCTTTACAAATTACTTATACTTACATTCCATATCTATCTCCATGTAATGAGAAATATGAAGAAATGTGTACACATACGTGCTACAAACAGCTGACATCCGTTGTGCAGGATAAAATTCCTAAAATGGACACATCACACAACATGTTATTATATACATTCCCTAAAGACTAAACTATGCCAGTCTTTCGTAGGGAATCAATCGGACCTACTACCCGTTCAAAGTCCAAAAAGGCAACAGGCCTACAGTCAATCATGTCGTCATCCGACCAGACTGAACTTAATCCAGTTTCTCGTAAAGAATTCGACGGATTAAGCAAACAAATCAGCTGATTTGGTACATTCTACTCAAAGAATTACACGGTCTACGGGGTTAGAAAATACAAGACATACTGAATCCTCCACACAAGGAGGAATCCAGGTCATTACCATACCTGAACCACAGTTGGATACGACCAACAAAACTTATGATGCTACCCATCCCACTAGAGATCCAGACACTGGTGACATCAAAAAGAAAGTCCTGCAAATGGAAGAGACCCTTCGCACTATCAAAGGAATTGGAACACACGGGAGTGTTCCATATGTTGATCTGTGTATTTTCCCTGGTGTTAATTACCCAGAAAAATTTAAAACTCCTGACTTTGAAAAATATGACGGGTTAGGAGATCCTTATACGCATTTAAATGTGTTTATTGGAGAACTGGGATCTTATACCGAGGACGAAAAGCTCAGAATGCAATTGTTCCAAAAGAGTCTAACTCGAGAAGCCCGTTCGTGGTACACAAGATTAGACAACTCCAAAATCCATAGCTAGGAAGAGCTAACACATGCCTTCCTCACTCAATACAGCTTTCAAACTCAGATGGCTCTTGATCGGTATCAAATTACCAAGATCAAGAAACAGTCTAACGAGTCTTTCAGAGAGTATGCCCAGAGGTGGAGACGCCTTGCTGCCCAAGTTAGTCCTGCCATGATAGAATCAGAAATGGTCATGACTTTTATAGACATACAAGAAGCTCCCTTCTATGAGAGAGTTTTAGCCGGCATCGGCAAACCATTTTCTGAAATGGTCAAGCACGGGGAGATGGCTGAGATGGGATTGAAGTTAGAAAAGATTCAAGACCTAGCTGCACTCAAAGTTGTTGTGGATCACATCCAATCTGGAAATTATGGGAACAACCCCCGGAGGGTCTATAAAAAGAAAGAGGAAGATGTTTCCCTGATACTACAGGGGCAAAAAGGCAATCAGAACATGCCTATTCAAAGGAGAAACTACACTCCCTTTCTAGCACAGTCTGCAAACCCTCCAGTACCAAAAGGTGGAGAAGTCAAACGCCCTTGAGTGTTTACACCCTTAGGGGATACCTTCGAGAACATCTTAAATATTCTGACAACACGGAAGAAAATTACATCTTCTTCTTCCACCATCAATATTACTAATGGACGGGGTTTCAATCTTTCTTTAGGAAATGTGCTTATCATGTCGGGGCACTGGACATGTTACTTTCAGATTGTTGGGCCTTGAAACACAAGATTCGAGGACCTAATAGACAGCACGGGAGATCGTGAGTCACCAAACCCGATCAAACCTCATGTTCAAGACAACCCTCTTCCTCAACACAAAGAAGAAGAGGTTAACATGATTAATTGGAGCAGTGGACAGAGTTCCAATTTCAGCTATGATTCCTCCCAGACCATCAAAGACGGTGATGACAGATGGGATTATGCCAAGTTCCAATTCACAATGGAACGAAAGATGAAAGCTCTCTGCAAACAAATTGAACAATTAGAGGAATTGGTGACTTATCAGCATCAAGTGACTCGTCAGTTAATCAGCCAGGAGCATGCCAGTCTCCTACCTCTTGTCATGAATATTCCCTCGTCACTTTCAGAAAATGAAATGCTGGAAGACAAAGTAACGAAGAGAGCAAATGCCAAAGACCGTCGGGATTTCGCCAACAAAAGGGAATTCATTTATCTGGGCCAACCTATGGAGGAAATCCTTCATATGCTAATCAATGAAGGAAGGATCAGCTCCCTTCTACCTCCAATCAACCCTCGTTTAGGATGGTACAACTCTGATGGAGTGTGCCAATATCACTCCCAATCTCGTGGTCACAGCATAGAAGAATGCTGGGCACTCCGCCACCTTATTCAAAATCTAATCGATAGTGGTGTCCTGGGCCTAGCGGACGACGATACTGTGTTACGTGCAAGTGAGAATGCAGGCCCTGCCAAGTGGAAGAGTGTGGTAGTAGTTATATCCACTGAAACTAATGGGATTAATACCTTACTCACAACGCCAACAATTCAACTCAAGGGAGGAAACAATCCTTTGAAAGTGGCACTCCCGAGCCAATCAACTTGCCATGCAGAGCACAATATCCTATTGTTAGCTTGCGCAAGGTTCCGTGGAATTATGGAGAAGGTGAAGGATCCACCTCACATACAACTGCTGCAGTGTTGAAGGAAAATCCACTATATCTCCCCTATCGGGTAATGAAGCCCACCACCAAATCAAAGGGGAAAATACCCATGGAGAAGATTGAAAAATTCCTCCGCGCTGTGGTTCATAATGAAGCTAAGGTGGTTTTAAGCTTGAAAGAAGCTCCACAACAAATATCAATTTTGGACTTGGTCCTAACTTCCGAGAATCACCGGAAGGTCTTGTTAAAGGTTCTAGAAGAAGCCTATCTCCCGACATCAGTGGATACGGAAAAGTTTTAACATATGGTTGATCACATTTTCAACAACAATGTGATGTCCTTCACTGATGATGACATACCACCCGAAGGGACCGGTCATTGCAAACTGTTGCACATTACGATTTTGTCCTCCGGATATATGGTAGTCGGAGTCTTAATAGATGGAGGTTCCTCTCTAAATATCTGCCCATACGCTACCTTGGTTAAGATGAATATCAATCACAACAGAATTCAGAGTAGCCATACTATCATCAAAGCTTTTGATGGAGCCCGACAAAATTCGGTCGGAGTAATTGAGCTACCAATCAAAATTGGTCCTCACACATTCTGCGTATCTTTCCATGTACTCAAGATAGATTCGGGATACAACCTGCTCTTGGGATGACCATGGATTCATATGGCTGGGGCAGTCCCCTCCACTCTTCACCAGTTGAAATACATTATCAACAATAGCCTGGTCATAGTCAACGTTGAACCAGAGATTCCTTAGCACGGAGACATGCCATTCATCAATGCCAATGCAGACGTTGAACCAATCAGTTTTCATACTTTGGAAATAAGCAATGCCCAATACCATGCTATTGGAGCGCCATTGCCCGAACCCAAGATTTCTGCCGAGGTAATGTCGGCCACCCAAGAAATGATGTCGTTGGGTCATAAGCCGGGACAAGGGTTGGGTAAAGATTGCCAGGGTATCAAGTACCCAATTCGTTTAACCAGGCAAGCTGGAACAGCTGGGCTAGGCTATTCTACCAGTTCTAGTCACAGGAATCCTCATAAACATCAGCAGATTCCTTCAGCTTCAACTATGTGGCGTTTATCTTCGTCTTCAAACTCTGAGTCCACACAACCTCGCGTAAAGGTGCCAGCCAATGTAATGGCTATGTTATGTCCCAAGCTGGTACCGATGAAAGGAAAAGAAATCTTTGTTCCAAATCCCGCAGTGGAAGAAGAGGAACGAAGAATCAAGCAAGATGTCATCCGAATGATGTCAGGCATACGCATCATCGTTCATGATGAACATACCAACAGATACACCCCAGACGATGATTGCCCAGACATAATGGCTATCATTCGGGACAGGGAGGATGATGACAATCCCTCCATCACTGCTGTCCACCCGGACTTTGCCCTTGTCAATTGGAACAACATTCCTTGCATTGGTCGTTAAGGATACAACGGGCAGAACTCTTTTTGCCCTGTAGATACAATAACTGCTTACTTTTCTGCACAGTATTAGCAGTTTATTTTGCCAGTATATGCTAACACTATGTATGATCAACACATTTCATATATACTAAGTGAAAGCATATTTTGTTTCAGGACTCTGAATTTAGTTGTGCATGTACTTGCGGATACGATGCCTCTCCTACACAAGGATTGTACCTTTGATGTAGAGATGAATTCAGCCTTGGTGGATATACAGGATGACATTGAGGTGCCTCCAAAAATTCAAGAATGGGTCAAAGACAAACACAAACCCAAACCTAACCTTGATCAAACCACTTCCTTCAATCTCGGAACCTTAGAAAGCCCTAAGTTAATCTAGATTGGTTCAGACCTTACCCCAAACCAAAGGAATGACATGGTTAATCTATTAACCCAATTCCAGGATGTGTTTGCATGGTCTCATGAAGACATGGTGGGCTTGTCCACTGACATTGTTCTTCATCGCCTTCCCATTAAAAATGGATTTAAGCCAGTCAAGCAAAAGCTCAGGCGATTGAAACCTGAGTGGAGTTTAAAGGTGAAAGAAGAAATTGTGAAACAATTTCAAGCTGGCATCATCATGGTGTCTACATATCCTGAGTGAATATCCAACATCGTGCCCATACCCTGGAGGGAAGATGCGAGTTTGCGTGGATTACCGGGACTTGAATAAAGCTTGCTTAAAAGACAGCTTTCCCATGCCATTTATCCACATTCTCATTGACAATACTGTGCAATACGACATGTACTCCTTCTTTGATTGCTGCATGGGTATCATCGGATCATGGTTGCCAAGGAAGATCGTGAGAAGACTGCTTTCATCACTCCTTGGGGAACTTTTTGCTATAGATGGTTGTCATTTGGCCTCATCAATGCCGGAGCTACCTATCAACGAGCTATGATGGCTCTTTTCCATGACTTAATACACAAAGAGATTGAGATCTACGTGGATGACATCATTGTCAAATCCCAGAAGGAGGATGACCATATAGACCATCTTAGAAAGTTGTTCAACAGGTTGCGTAAGTACAACTTGAAGTTGAATCCAGCTAAATGCGCCTTTGGCGTTAAATCAGGCAAGTTGCTAGGATTTCTAGTCAGCCACAAAGGGATTAAGCTGGATCCTGCCAAAATCCAAGCCATCACAGAAATGCCTATTCCTCATACAGAGAAGGAAATACGGGGATTTTTGGGAAAAATCAACTTCATCAGCAGGTTTATCTCCCAACTCACAGCATCCTGTGAGCCAATCTTCAAGCTATTAAGGAAGAACTCTTTCATGAAATGGAATGATGAATGCCAGAATGCCTTCCTTACAATTAAAGAACAACTAATCAAAGCTCCTGTGTTCGTGCCACCCAGGGATGATGTTCCCCTATTTATGTACCTGTCTATAAGTGACAATGCCATGGACCAAAATGCATGAGGGGATAGAAAGACGATAGAGGCCAAGAACGAGCTATCTATTACCTCAAAGAAAAGGTTGATGACGGTGAACACAAGTACACTCTGATCGAAAAGACGTGTTGTGCTTTAGCATGGGCTTCTATGAGGTTAAAACATTACCTCCATGGTCACACAACCCATCTCATATCTCGTGTGGATCCTCTCAAATACGTGTTCAACAAACCTATGTTAAATTGTCGACTGTCCAGATGGCAGTTGATCCTATAACAATTTGACATCGTATATGTGACTCAAAAGTCCATCAAAGGTTAAGGATTTGCGGATCAACTGGCCGCCGCACCTTCAGGGGATTTTAAACCCTTGGAAATATATTTCCCCGATGAAGGAGTAATGATGATGCGTAAACAACACCATCGGTCGCGATCTGGCGCCAATCATGGAAGATGTATTTTGATGGGTACATTAATATGGAAGGTTACGGAGCTGGAGGCGGTTCTAGTATACATGGGAAGCGATATCGTTGTAGTCAAATTACAGGTTTATCAAAGACCAACAATACTGTTGAGTATGAAAGGTCATCTCATGGGGCTAAAACTTACCCGTTCAATGGGCATCAGGCGGTTAACTGTCTTTGGAGATTCAGAGTTGGTAATCAGACAATCCATTGGAATCTATCAAACTAAGGAACTATATTTGCTGCCTTACCATCGACAGGTTTTGAAGATGGCCTTGGAGTTCGAAGAAATCTTGTTTCTACACATTCCTCGTAATAGGAATGACTTTGCGGACGTATTAGCAACTTTGGCCTCCTTGATTCGCATATCAGACAAGGAACACTTGCCAAGCGTCACAATTTCCCTGAACAAGGCCCCAGCCTATGGGAATTACGTTGGAGAAGTATCGGATGAGCTACTTCCCATCCAACATCCTTGGTATCAACATATCAAGGAATATCTACGAGATGGATCTACACCCGATGAGGCGAGCCCGACTGAGAAAAGGCGGATCCATAGACTTGTTATGAAATTCTACCTGAGTGGAGATGCGCTCTATAAAAGAGATGCAAGACTAGGTCTCCTCAGATGTTTAGACAAAGATCAAGCCCAAAGGCTTATGGATGAAATCCATGGCGGAGTCTGTGGCCCCCACATGAGTGGCTCCCTCCTTGTCAAGAAAGTCCTCAGGATGGGACATTATTGGCTATCTCTCAAAGCTGATTGCAACGACCATGTCAAAAGATGCTATCAGTGCCAGATTCATGGGAATGCTATACACGCCCCTCCACGGGAACTCCATAATATGAGTTCACCTTGGCCCTTCTCAATGTGGGGAATGGACGTTATCGGGCCCATTGAGCCTAAAGCCAGTAATGGCCATCGATTTATCTTCACTATGATAGACTATTTCACCAAGTGGGTAGAAACAGCCTCCTTCCCCATGGTTACTAAAGAAGTCATCATTGCTTTCATCAGAAACAATGTTGTTTGTCGATATGGACAACCAGAGGTAATTGTGTCAGACAATGCCAAGAACCTCAACAACAAAATGATGGAGGAATTATGCAGCAAATTCCGCATCAAACATCTTAACTCTATCATCTATCGTCCGAAGATGAACGGTGATGTTGAAGCGGCTAACAAAAATATCAAGAAGATTATGCAAAAGATGTCCGCCAACCACAAAGATTGGCTTGACCTATTGCCTCTGACTCTGTTAGCCTATAGAACCTTGATGCATACTTCCACTGGGGCAACCCCCTACGCTTTAACCTATGGGATGGAAGCAGTTCTCCCATTGAAGTTTAGATGGAATCTCTCAGAGTGTTGATCGACGCTCAGCTGGATGAAGACCAATGGGTACAAGACAGGTATCACCAATTGTCTCTGATAGACGAAAGGCGAACCACGGCTATCTTCCATGGTCAGTTATCAACAAAGGATCGCCAGATCCTACAACAAAAAAGTCCAGTTACAGTAGTTTAAACAACATGGCTTGGTTTTGAAGAAGATTCTTGACAACCAAGATCAGGCTAAAGGAAAATTCGCTCCTAACTGGGAAAGCACGTTTATTGTTAAGGAAGTATTGACAGGAGGCGCTCTCAGATTGCAAGAAATGGACAGCGATGAATTTCTCCAACTCATCAACTCAAACACCGTGAAACGGTATTATGTCTGAAGTAACTAGCAAACACCCTGGTGCATAATCATCAGGTCATCAGTCATTCTGGTTCTTTAACCCTTTAACACATACAACTTTTCTACACTTTGCCCCTCAGGGAAACGTACTCTTCAAGCTAGCAGCCTGGCTTTCTCCTTTGCACTCATACAACTTAGGTCATACCACCGCGGATTGAACCTCTTACGTTCGCAGTTTGGCTACCCATACCTGGGATCAAACTTCTCAAACCTGCAGTTTATCCTCAACCAGGGATTAAAATTTTTGCCTCCCCGCACTCTAACCTGCACATGGGATCACGCTTTTCTTCTCGCCCTGAGGGGCAAACTACGTCGACCTGATCTCCCTCTTCAATAGGAGTACGTAGGCAACCATTTCACATGGCCCAGTCACAATAAAACAAAAACAACAAAAACATTTCTACCCTTACAAAAACAAAAACAACCAAAAACATTCCTACACCATAACAGCCATATACAACGTTGAACCTCTTACACCAAGTTCGAACTACGCAGACCTAATCTCCTCTTCAATAGGAGTACGTAGGCAGCCATTCATGGTGCGGTCTCATCCCCTACCAAAACACAAACCCTTATCAATTGGTACTGGGATCATCCTTTAATCCAATACATTTCATTTGGCTTCAGACCAAAGGGATGGAATTACCTGAACTCCTCCCAAATAGGAGATTCGGCGACCATCTAAGCTGCGGTCATACCTTGAAGAGTAACACCAATCCATAAGAGGTGGAATTAACTAGGCTTCTCCTAAATAGAAGTACTGGCGACCATCTGTGGTGCGGTCAATCTCAAAGAGGAAAGCCACACTCCTCTACACATTTCCATTCAGAAACAAGTCACAAGACACCAAAGATGGTATGGATACACATAGATTGATGATCCATTCTGAACTATCCAGAGACAACTCAATGTCCATCCACCCAGGAGGAATTCAGAATACATCAAGACCACAAGCCCTGAAGCAGCATGCAAAATATCAAGCAAATAGCAAGGCATATCTAAAAGGGAAGTGATCCAAAAATATATTTCCCTATCATATATAATGCTGTTTGATATATATACAATGTAAAGCTTGTACATGACAAAATGGCTAAGCTATTCTGTGCAGGTAAATACAAGCTCATCTACAAGTCAGGATATATGCGAGCTAACAAGCCCAATATGGCGTCCCTCTCAGAAGATGGAGGCAAAGCTGTGGTCTCTTGTATGAGAATATCCACACAACCCAAAAGATCTGTAGCCATCTGCATGGTGACCATATGATCATCAATATATGTGCTCATCTCTGCAATCATGCCAGTGGTAAGGGACCTCACTGTAGTACTATCTACGACGGCTACATCCCAGGCACATATAGCACTATCCCGCTCAACTATTACTGCATCTCTGGCTGATATAGCCTCATCCCGTTCAACAACAGCGACATCTATGCGATCTAATGCCTCGTCTCTCTCCAATAGAGCGGCGTCCCTCACATCAAGAGCATCATAGATCGAATCTAGTCTCTCTCAAAGGTCATCAAATGAAGACTCTGCTCTAAGTACTGTGCCGAGTGCTGAATCACAAAAGTACTACTACTAGGAGAATCGGAAGAAATGCTGGCAACCCAGCAGCGGGCTCCTCCTCGATGTAGGTATCAATGTCCTCCATAGGCTCTACATCATCTAACTCACTCTCCCAAGATCGCAAATCTTCATTGCGACCTAATAAAATCTCTGTCTCCATCCATGCGGAATACTCTGCAGAATAACCGGGATGACTGACAAAAAAAGCAGCTATCTCACGCTGATCCCAACAAGCATACACATGGGATCGGTCCTCTGCTGAGAGATATCGAGAAGCTGAACGTTGACCTATCGCCCCCTCGAAAGGATGAAAATTATGGAACTGGTCGAACTACGACATGACGGCCAGTGGGTGATAAGTAGTCACACCCCTCAAGCCAGCCAGTGGGAGGAAATCCATACCCGGAGCGTGAGTAATGAAGCTGTATGGTGAGCAAAGCCCGAAAGCACGCAATATCTTTGAATGGATCTCGATATCCGCCAAAATGCAGATCAAGATCGAGCATCTATACACCCGAGCGGGTAGAAAGGAGTATGACATGGCTACATCATGGGAGAAGCAATACCCATGTCGTCTAAGAGTACCAACCAGTCTCAAGTGTGACATAAACCATACGTACAAAATGACCGAACTCCCTGTGAATACTCCTGTAGGATATATGCAACAATAGGATGCCGACCGCAGGGTCTCTGCTACGATCATAGGTATAATGGTGTGACCTTCTCTAAGAGCTCTCACAGCCATAATAACACCAATGTTTATCTCGTTCATATATCGTGGCATATAGACATACGATAGTACGCACAGCAGCAGTACATCAACCCTGGCCAAACGCCAATGGTCCTCTGGTGCGGTGAAATCCCCAGCATATCATGAATAGCTATCCTTTGAGTCAAATCTGTCGTACAAAAAATGATGCGCCTCAATCCTGTGAGAGTCATGAATCGTCTACTCATGTCTCCCAAAGCTAGATGCACGCAAGGTCTGTCTAAAGGTAGCATCGTCAAATGTGCATACTCTTCAAGAGTAGGAGTCAATTCATGGGTGCCAAAACGGAATACCTTCCTATCAGGTAGCCAATGCTCTAGCATCCCATCTACAAATCCTGCAGGAACTTGAAAAGGCAATAAAGTCATGGTATGCTGCAGCAACTGATCTACGGTCACCCTATCTGGGGGTGACATGCTATCGTACCACGATCGAATACCTAATGCCACCACTGACGGTCGGGTATGATCTATACGGCTAACTGTCGAAGAAGACATCTGTGCGGGCCGTGTCATAAGACCATTCAGGGGTCAATGCCGAATATCTCTAGACATACATACATATGCATAACATGATACATGCATAACAGATAATGGATGGCAATATGATATAGGGAATGAAAAACGGTGCTTACATTCCTAAATATATCATCATCTAATACATCAGCTCTGTACAGCTACAAATACAGGGAAATGGGGCACAACCGCCCTACTACTAACAGAGGTCTATCAAAAGATATAGCGAGAATGGGGAACAACCACCCAATATCTAACAGAGGCCTATCAAAAGATATAACGAGAATATACATCAGAAGAAAACTAGGGTCTCGATGCCTACATCCTCAATCCTGTCCACCTGATGTAACTCGTCCTGAGTCACTGGATCTTTATCAACAAGGAGGTCAGGCCTATAAAGAGGAGGATCTGCGCCGGCAAAACCGAATGGGTCATCTCGAGGGGCGGTGCTTTGAGTGGAAGGAACAAATAACTCGCCTCTCTTTGGATCTACGCCCAAATGCCGATAAATATATGTGCCTGGTCCAACTGCTGGGTCAAACTATCAATCTGGGTCATATGAGTCGGAGCTCGGACACAAGCTACCCAATCCGTCATCATCAAAGATCCTGGAACCATATCCCCCATGAACTGTGTAGCACGGGACTGGGCTCCAATAGTGTGAGGGGACCACCACGGTTGTAACGTCTCCTTAGTACACGGACCCTCTGATAATGCAAAACCGTCAACCCCCAACAATGGGATATCAGTGATGGGTGACTGTGATACGGGCCAATGACGCCTGGCAGGAGGCAAGATCGGTACACGGATCTCCCCTGTGGTGCTCCTAATAGCACGCTCGCCTAAATATAGCTCTCAGCCTCCATCAGTGAAGAAAGGAACTCTCCTGGTAGAGATCAAATACTCGACTCCGGTCGGATGTCCATCCTCAAATTCGATGGTCAAATGCTCCACGAATAGGGAATCCATGTAATGGTACCCGTGAAGTCAAGAACTCCGGTGCATGCGGCAAAGATGAGTGAATCCCTCAAATTCAAGGACCTCCGACAAAATAGAATGGTGCCATCGTCGTCCTCGTGGATAGGTATCTAAACCTAACACACTCACGGGGCCTTAAAACATGGGAGCCTCTCATAGGCCAAAACACCCAACACAATGGCAAAACATCCGCTATCAATAAACACTCTTAACCTATGAATGGGAAAAGATAAGAGAAATACGCACTAGCAGAAATGGGTAAAATCCTAGCCAAGCCTCGGTCAAACCCTGTGAGCGCATGTGCATGCCCTGGAGGAAATATGCAAAGGTGTAAGAGCCCCAATCGTACTCTCCAATACGGTCCACATCGCGTGTGGCGCTGACCAAAGAGAAAGATACCGTGGAAGAGTTGTCTGCTATGAAGCAACCTTGAATGATCCTGACATCATTAGGCATGGGCTCACTCAATAGCCCGCTCATAGCATCTACGCTCAAAGGACCTGAACGGACAGTCCTGCCTTTGAGCGCCTCCGCTGGAACTCCTAATAAGGATCTGATGGCAGTAGGGGTAATATTTGCCGTGCAAGGCACCGACTCCCCTCCAAACTCCATACATGTGATAAACCGCCAATCCATAGGCGTCATCATCACCTTGCAATCCAGTAGATGGAGTGACTGAGTATGATGAAACCATCGCTCAAACAATGCCCTGAGATAACCCCAGGGACAGCGACGGGGAAGGATGTAGAAGAATGCCCTGAATCCCCACTCATGCACTACCGCTCTATAGTCAGGATGAAGCGCCTGGTACATGGAGTGAATGCTAAACCAGTTCCCTCAAGGCTGTATAAATCCTGGAACCTGCATGAAATGCAGATCAACATTAGAACCCTTTAATCCTCATCAATAAGAAAGAAGGAAGATCAAAGTCTAACGCCATACCTCGTTAGCATGAAAATACATCAATGGATGTCTGCCTAAATCACCCAGCAACTCAGGGTTCACCACCTGAATGCTCGGAAGCTCCCTGCGAGGGACATGTGCAGCAGGAGCGGGATCCTCAATCAGAATATCCGCCTCCTCGTCCTCAACATCTGGAACATCTACCTGGACAGGACGTATCACGGCCTCCACCAACCGACGAGGCTATCTGACAGAATGAGGACGAGGCACTTCAAAAACCCTCCGCCGTATGCCAGAAACGGACTTGTAAGAACTGCTCGCCTGATCCGGATCCATAATATCTGGACAACAAATCTCCAAATCACTCAGAAAGGGTGTGATATTTCCTTACCTGGAGCTTTTTAAAATGTATTTATGACTATATGCATGCATGCATTTACTTTAGCATATAATAGAGTTAAAGTGCATGACTACACAATGCCTACATTTGGAAAAAATTTGTCATAGTCCCCTTTGAAAATATGACTATCCCCATACACATAGGCATGTCTAGGTGGCCATTCAGTAGCACACCTGCCCCAAAGTCATATACATAATATATGCATTAAAAATTAAAATCATCATGCACAAGGCTAACCTCAATGCTAGGAGTACTTTGCCTTTCTACCTTTTGCTCATTGGACCTCAAATAGGACAAAAAATAGCAGAAAAAGGTGCCAATTTGACTGTCTTAGAAGTCAAATTTTTTCACATCATTATGTTCAGCATGGTTTAATACTAACATTTACTATGTTGAATATTTTTTATCAAGTCATTTGTGCATACATAATCACTACTATGTGTTTTGATGCATTTCGTGCGATAACTCACAATCTAACGGACAAAAACTAGAAAAAACACATGCATACGTTACCAAGATAGTGTAGAACACTTGTACGGTGACAAAATTTGCAGAAAGCAGCCCGAACTCAGCAGATCTGAAGATGGCTCGCGGTTTTTTTCTAAGCAAAGCAAGTTAAAAGTGACTTGTGAAGTCCAGCCTGCAGGATTTATGATCCGCGCCTGGCCGCAGGCCCACCTACGGCTGCAGCAGGTGCACCTGCGGCTCCCCTATGGGGGTCCCACCCCTCCGACTCGGTCTAGTTCGAGTTGCAAAGGAGTTCTTATTGACTAGAAAAGTCAAATCTATAATAAAAACGCCACGCGATTGAGTAAAACTGCATACAATCCTGGTCTTCTAGATGAGACTTTGAATTTGTACAACATTCATTGGTAGTCACCTAAATACAATGTATACCCTACCAATGATCCCAGTTATCATAAGTCACATGTGGAAATACCTTATACAGGTCCGATGCCGCCGACTCCGGGTCGTTACCCTACGTATATCCCCGACGGGGGTTACAATGTATGTCCCCGATGGGGGTTACAACGTAAATCCCCGGTGGGGGTTACAACACGTTCATCCGTTGACATGTCTATCAATGAAGGTCAAGCAGCCTTGACGTTATTTCAACCGATGGCAAGTAAACCCATCGAAGCATTGAGAACCGTTCGATAGTTGTGTACGTACTCATGCATCCCCAGTAGATCCCCGGTGGGGGTTACAACGTATATCTCCGGCGGGAGTAACAACGCATGCTCAACCGTTGACACAAATATCAATGAGGGCCAAGCAACCTTGACATAATTTCAGCCGATATAGATTAAACCTATCAGAGCTCTAGAGCTATTCGAGGTCTTCATACCCAACTGCTCGTATTCCCCAGGATATCCCCGGCGGGGGTCACAACGCAATGCTCCGTTGATCTACACGTCAACGAAGGTCAAGCAACCTTGACGATCTATTCCCAGATTCGTAGCCATTGATTCACACATCAGCGAAAGTTAAGCAACCTTGACAATATATCCCATAGGATTTTCCAGCCGTTGATTCGCATAACGGTGAAATACACATCAACGAAGGTCCGACATCCCTGACAGCATATGCTGTTGGAATTAAATCCAACAGAATCTTGACATGTCCTGGCAATACCAACCCGGAAAGGTCAATGTTGTCAAAGAGGATAGATGATGGAATATGTTATACACATCCTCAAACAGATCAAGCTTTATCCCCACAGATCTCTTACACATAAGAGGTACATCTTCAGGATCAAGTCGTTATCAAGAACACAGGAATTTGGTGATAACTCCAACATCAACATCATAACAAATTCGGCTTACACATCAAATCTGGTCAGCATTGCCAATCCCCAGTTGAAGCAACAGGGATCCAACAATCATCCCCAGCGCTTTGGGCTACAACCCCGTACACATGCATCATACATTTGCATCATTTTTACTACCCATAGTACCACATTCATCTTGTTGAGTCTCAAGTGTCTAGGATTCTTTATCCTACTCATGCATCGCCATGCATGAGTATGATAAAGAGGGGCATCTGTAGACACTCAAAATTTTCTATACCCTTTTCACTAACATTGCAGGAGGACAGATTCATCTTTTAAGAGAGAACCCTGAAAGACAATCCAAATCCTTACCGGATACTACCGGAAGTTCAACATCAACCCCGGATCGCAATCTGGGAGTAAAAAATCCAACCTCGGATGTAACCCCGAGGCATGTAGATCCAATATCAGAACACACATCGGAGAAGACCGATTAATCTCGGAGATAACCCCGAGGTATCCAGTCTCAGTCCCAACCATGGGAATAGCCACCAACCTTGGTGATAACCCCAAGGAATGCAATTTCGGCGATAACCCTGGAAATGCTTGTTTCAAATGCGACCAACTTCAATCTCTGCGCTCACAACGAGATACACTGCACCAACCCGACAATAACATCGGGAAGATAGGCACACCTTAAACATGATAATGAGGACCTTCAACAATTGCAGCACTCCAATCTCTGCGAAGTTTGAGCAACGTCTGCTTTATCAGCCCAATCCGGCGATAACACCGGTGAAGGACAACATCGTCATCTCGTCAACACGATGCCACATCACGTCTCTATGCAACAATGTCCCACAAGACTAACCAATCCCGAGTGACTATTGTGCGGGGTAACAGATGAAAGTTGAAGCTTGAAGACCGGAGGGCATCGTCCCATCTTCAATGACTTCGCACAAACTCTAATCCCATGCCATCGTACAACTCTTGACAATGGCGGTCCGAAATAGGTCCTTTATACCTCAAACGGATGCCCGGATTGCACTCTTGAAAGTTCGAGTGGACATTACAATGCCTGAGTGCACGTACTTCGAGACGACCCGACCCGAAAAACCCGAGCCAACCCGGGTTGCCTCTGGTACACCTGCGGCTCAGCTGCATGTACACCTGTGGCTAATATACCTATAAATAGAGGGCTTGGGGTGCTTATTTTAGAAGGAAAAAAATGGGGAAACCCTGCACAATTCGCTCCGCACTCGCCCTACAGTGTATTTTCCCACTTTTAAACACCTGTGAGCTCATATATAGCCTCTTTTGTACCCACAAAAGCCAGTGTTTACCCACTCTAAAGATATAGAAGCCTTTTTTAGCAGTCAGTTGTAAGCCTTCTCACACACTTTAGAGTTTTTCTCTTCATCTTTGCACACACCCTTCTACACGTTGAGAGTCGTGTTGCTTGCTTTTGCCCGAACTTCGGTCCGTGGTTTCATTCTAGTCTGTATATATATATATATATATATATATATATATATATATATATTGACTAACATTATCGAGTTATGCCTCGATTGAGCTAGACTTGATGCCGGCGTTTATTTGCTTTTCTATATATATATATATATATATATATATATATATATATATTAAGCGTGTGTCGAACTCGCATTCGATGAGCACTGGGTTTTTATATCCGATTGCATTTATTCGCTTTTATATATATATTTATACTTATATATATATGAACTGTGGTCAAACTCATTCGATGAGCTTGGATTTTACATCCAGTGCATTTATTGTTTATATATATATATACATATATATATATATATTAATTTTCTTCCTGCCTGGAGTTTCTTTCGTGGCAGTTGATCGCTCTTACGGCTTTATTTACATTTCTGATCCCCCATGGAGGTGCTTCGTGGTTGGTGATCATGTATCGTATATATATATTCTGACTTTTATATATATATATATATACATGCTTCGCTTTCATACAAATTGTAGCATTCTAGGCGCTTTAGGAATCATGTGATCACATGATTCATCCCATTGGATCTAGATTAGGTTCCGTGATGGACATTTTCAATTTATAGCGACTTGTAAATTATTTTCTTGATGTCTCGAATTTCCTCGAGATGGTTTCCATACCCACGAGGAAGTCGGCATTATTTTTGTACATTATTTTTATACGGATGCCTCGCATCCGTCAAATAAAATCAATCAAGCTGATCATTTAATAAAAATGGGAGTGTAAAAGGTCTCAATTCTTATTGAGCATCAGGGTTTGTAAAACCTCTTTTATAAAACATCACTGCTATATCTTGCTAAAAACTGAATTTTTACATAAATTCAAACCATGTGTATATAGGTTCGAACGAGGCCTCACACAACTTCCATATAATAGCACATTGACCCACACACACACACACACTCAGATAATAGTTTCTTGAAAAGAGGCGGTCACCGTGGTAACACGAATGTCGGGGGGTGCCTAGCACCTTCCCCCCGCATAACCAAGTCCCCGGACCCTAAACGAATCTCGGTTTCACCAACCCGTATAACAGTGTCACATCACTGGGTCAATGTGCAAACCTTTTCTCGGTTGTGTTGGTAAAACGATTTAAAAAACCAACTGGCGACTCTTAACAGTCCATCGTCAACATTATACATGTCAGACCTTTTTCACTTGTTTTTTCAAACAAAACACACCTAAAATGAGAACACCAAAGAAAAAGTAACGGAAAGGGACATCCAAAAATCCCGACGTCGACAACAACGAATGTCTGACTCGGTAGATCTTTCTCTATTTATGTTTTTGTTTGTTTTAAACTTTAATCTTGTAGTATGTTATGAGGACTTTATTCTGGAATTTGAAGCAAGTCTAGATCATGCACAGATTGGATGTTATTCATGGTCAAAGGTCGTTGACTGAACATGACTGGACAAAATATGGGTAACCCATATCTTGCCCAGAACGGTCTGACAAGGACTTTGTGGCCTCTGATCTTACTGTTTGTTGTTGATTTGTTATTTTTGATGCATCTAAGTCGTAGTATGTTGGTTAGACTACATTATTGTATCTTTATATCACTTAAAAATCAAACTGGATGATTACAATGGACGGTCAAACTAAGCCAGACGAGCATGGAAACTGTTTTATGCGTAACCCAGAAAACGATTGAACATGTCGTCTGACATGGTTTGACCGACATAGATCTGCTCGATCTGTTGTTGTTATTGTGATATAATGTGATAGATCTACTCTCTTACATGTTGGCTACACACTGCAACTTTTAAATCACAAAAATATTACAAGATTAACAAGTTGTGGAAGCCCAAAACTAGCCAGTCGAACTGTTCTTCATTTCTCGGTAACCCAGAAAATGAAGAACAGCTCTGACAGCTTGTTCTAGGCCCCAGATCTCGCTTGTGTTGTGCTTGTTGGTCATGATTGTTGTTTTATCATGTAGTATTACATTAGTTCTACAAATAGTGATCAACAGATAACCCATAAACATTGTGATATGATTAGTGTTCTTGGTCAAACTAGCTAACCCGAAGCTGGCTATGAATGTTGTTGAAGGCTCAAGAACACAATAGACTACACTTTCTGTCGCTAAAGGCCTATAACAACAGTTTTATTGATTTTAATTAATTAAATTTTCAAAAATCATTTAAAATTAGAAATAAATTATTAAAAATTCCAAAAATAATTCTAAAAATTATTTGAAGTTGTAAAAATTTACTTTTAATAATTTAGCATATTTTTCATAAATATTAGTATTTATTTAAATATTATTGATATTTAATTTATTTAATAAATGCATTAAATAAATTAATTAAAAATCATTTTATTATATTAAAAATCATTTTAAATAATAATAAGGTATTTAAAAATATTTAAGTTATAAAATATAACTTTTAATATTTAAAGGTAAATTTCTTTAATTATTTAATATTAATGATATTAGAATTATTTAATAATTATATTAAATAAATTAGTTTAAAATGATTTTAATATTATAAAAATCATTTTAAATGAAAATAAAGTGTTTAAAAATATTTTAAGTTATAAAATATAACTTTTAATATTCTGAGGATAATTTCATTAATAATTTAATATTAATGATATTAGGCTTAATTATTAATTATATTAAATAAATAATTTAAAATCATTTTATTAATTTAAAAATCATTTAAAAGGGATATAAATGAATTAAAAATATTTTAAGTTATAATTAATGACTTTTAATATTTGGATAAATAATACATTAATATTATAATATTAATGGTAATTATTTAAAAATGATTTTAATTATTTTAAAAATCATTTAAAGGTAATATAAATGCTTTAAAAATATTTTGAGTTATTTTAAATAACTTAATATATTGGCAATGGTTTCGTTAATACTTTAATACTAATATTATTGGAATTATTTAATACTTAAATCATTTAATAATGATTCCGGTGTTTCAAAATGTATGATAAATTATAATAATTATTTAAAAATTATTATAAGGTCATGAAAAATAATATGACTGATATATAAGTCATCTAAATGGATCTTGAGCTACTGTATAGAGTCTTAGACTCGATAAATACCCGATAAAGTTGTCGGTATACTGACATATTTCAAAAATTGATTTGGACTTAGATAGGTTGACTTGATAAATGTTTATTTGTGATTCAATGGTTGTTAAACATATGTGACAATATGATTAGGTTATGTGCTGACTGCAAATAGCAGTATTATGTGTTATAGTATGTTATTCTAATCAAACGAATGATCTAATGATCTATTTTGGTACTCCCAAGATGGATTGCAAATGGTGTGTTGTGCATCTCCATCATGATCTTATACTTCAAATTAGAGTCGTTAGGAACATAAAGTCTGGTGTTAACTCTAAGTATTCCGTCTTCATCTATTCTTGCTTCTGGAATAGTACCTTCTTGCACTTTCTTCTTCATACACATCAGCTCCAGGTCTGTAGTTTGAGCATCTTTAACTTTATCGATTAAAGTCGGTTCTACCCGTATACTTGACATCATCATGTGGGTCCCTGGAGTCTTTATCTCTATCTCCATCCTTTACAAGTCATACCAAATAGGCCTTTGCGTTGACAATATCGCACTCATACCCGCATATGATCTTCTACTTAATACGTTAGCTACCACGTTCACTTTTCCAGGATGGTATTGAATAGTATGATCATAATCTTTCAGAAGTTCAAGCCAACGTCGTTGTCGCATGTTGAGTTCCTTTTGAGTGAAGAAATATTTTAGGATGAGCTATTTACTGGCTTGACATCAACTTTGGTTAGCGCCACTTCTAGCTCTTCAGCTGCTACTCCCCCACTTCCCAGATTGGCTTTAGAGTGGAGGGTACAAATTTTGACTTTTGAGCAGGACCAGGCTTGTACATTGATGTTGACAGCTTTATCCAGCCAAGATGCTACTCTTTTGGATAGAGATGAGGCTCGGGTTGCCAGGGATGCTGCTGGTACTGAGAGTGTTGCTCTCAGATCTTTCATAGATGATATCGTCGGGTAGATGAATGAGCTCTTGGGTTATTAGGATAACACCATGCATACCGCGATAGAGCTTTTGAATCGTATTGAGACAACGAGGCAGAAGCTTAGAAATGCCCCTCCGTCTGTAAAGAGGGATAGTCTTCTGGAGTTGTTGGCCCCTCTGATGGCGGGATTGTAGATTAACTTTTATTTCCTGCATAAACTAGGTAAATCACTTTTGTAATGTAAAAGACAGATTCTATATATCAAATAGTAACATATAAAAGGAAATATATTTTAGTTCACTTCCCTTTTGGATATGTTTTGACTTGCTTGATGGTTGCCACTTTTCTCTGGACTTGCTTTCTTGATGTATCGTTAACTCTTTCCTGATGGATTGACATTGAGGTGTCACGAGGTCTCTCAGAATGAGTTATCGATTTATTGGTTTTCAAGTTTAACTTCGTGTCTTGGGACTGATATTTGATTTGATATTTAGGCTAAGGTAAAGTGTTTGGTTTTTCTTTTGAAGGTTAAACTGAACTACAGATGACTATCTACGTACTCCCGTGTATTGGGGAGATAAGGTCTTACGTAGTTCAGGCATGATGAGTTTTGAAAAGTTGTATCAGGTGATCGCTGAACCATTGAAAGGGTTTTATGATTTTTTAGGGGTTAAACAGCACCATATATGGTTGCCTATATACTCCCACGTACGGGAGAGATCCGGTCTATGTAGTTCACGTTTGGCCTGAATGGTATGAAAAGTATTGATTTGGTTTGATTTAAACTGGATTTTGGGTTTAGATATTTCTTTTGAGGGTCGGACCACACCATAAATGGCTGCCTACGTACTCCCGTGTTTAGGGGAGATCAAGTCTTATTGTAAGACCCCAACTTTTATGAATAAAGATTTAATTTACTCTAATTATCATTTTGAGTAATATGGTGTGGATTTGATATAATGTTATAGTTGTGAGAAATATTTACAAATTTTGCAAAATAAGCAAGTTGTCATTAAATATTCGTTTGGTCGGGGAATATTCATTTTATTAGGGAATATTCGTACGACGGCGCAATCATTGGTGGACCCCACAACAAAATTATTGTCAGAGTTAGAAAATGACATAAATAGCTTTTTATAAAAATAACGACAAATTGTTTACCATTAAACTATTGAAATACCCGGTGATAGAAGTACAATAATATGCGTGGTTACAAAATAGCACACGGTATTGCACAGTATCTGTGATTATTGATTCTTGTGTGAGAAGTCACTCAGTTTTACTCAATTATTGCCACAGTAATTACTACATAGTAATTCACATTATTGATTCAATTATTGTCACAATATTTTATATTATTAAATCAATAATTGAGACGACAAAGTTATTCATATTATTATTTGCATTATTGACAATGTCTAGAAAGTTCTGTCGAGAAAAGAGGTTTGGTCACCTAATTGCGCGCAAATAAAAAGAAGTCCTTATCGAAAAGCCCCCTCTTTCCTGGGAATGACCTGGTTGTTAATATTACGAGTTATAATATTAATGATGAATAAATGTTATTAAAAATATGTTCTGAGAAGCCAAGTGATTTGCGTTAAATAGAGGGTTTTTAATGAAGTATTTGTTATAAATGTGGCTTATTACATGGACCCCCCACTTACTCATTTTTTAAAATTATCAGTAGAAAGTTATCTCAATTTTGTTTATATATATATATATATATATATATAAAGTCACGGGTGGTGGTGGTGTTATATATATATATATATATATATATTATAAGTTTTGTTTTTTTTTATGTAAAATAGAATATATTATATTTTATTGTGCATAGTACTGCATAGTGTTGCATAGTACTGCATTGTACAACATAGTAAAATCAATTTTTTTAGAAAGTTTCGCCCGTGAAGTTTCTAAACTATTCACCCGTGATTTTCTAATTCAAATAGTACCCTGTCATTCTCCTATAAATAGGATGCTTAGTTTAGAATTGAAAATTACACCAGAATCAGAAAATTCTTCTTCTATAATATTGAGCGTATTTCTTTAGAGTTTAAGGAAGCTTTGAGTGTAGAAAACAGTGCAAGTTTTCTTCAAGAATATCCTTGCTATACTAGTTAGAAATACTCTCCTTTTAAGGTAAGGGATATTATTTTTGTTCAATATTCGTAAGAAATAATATTTTCTTCCATACTCTGTAGTATGTAAGTAATATTATTTTGTTTCAGTATTATTTTGAAATTTGTGCTTCATCTAGTATCGTTTCATAAGACTATTTTTCTGAACATTCTTGTTCAATTTTAATTTTTTCATGTCGGGGTACTATTCACGAAGTACTATTCACTCAGATACTATTCACCTGGGGTACTATTTATGATAAAAAATGATTTCTTTTCTGTCCAAATTATTTTTGATACAATATTATTCTTGAATTTTACTCCACAAAGTAGTTATTATGTTGACAATTATTATAACACTATTTTTTAGAATATTGAGGACTAATACATCCACCATCTCTGACCGTCACTCCATTCCCCGACTAGTCCCGCTATGTTCTCATTTCCTGAAGAGAATAATGAAAACAAAGGGTGAGCTCAACTAGCCCAGTAAGAAATATTATGACTAAGATAATGCAGAATAAATTATTGTTAGCCTTCAATAGTGTAAAATTGATAGAATATAATAAACAACAAGTTTAACTGCAGCGGAACAAGCAATCCATTAGAAGAGTCAAGTAGAGCATGATATCTACAATCTTCTATGATTTAAAGTTCATCATCAATATTTTATCACTGTAACCTAGCTCAATAAATAATCCACGTCATCGAATTATCCATGCACTACGGACCAAAGATATTCGTTAGTATCACATCCACGAATTATCCATGCACTACGGGCCAATGATATTCATTATTATCACCAATGATCATGATCGTGCTAACAATTGTCCATCAATGCACTACAGGCTAATGAAGACTTTTACCACATCATTTGTAACATTACATGTCATGATTATACCAATACATAAATCCTGGTCATAATCATACCAATCAACAGTCCATCTATGCACTACGGGCCAAAAGAAGACTTTTATCACAATATAAGTATGAGGACGCTGACAATGATATAAGAATTCAATTAAGTGAAAGCAAAGGATAAATTTTAAAGATTTATAATTCAATTTATCCAGAGTTCAAGAATGTCCAAATTGTCAACACAATACTTCTTTATAGAGTAAAATTCAAGAATAATATTCATGTATCAAAAATAATTTGGACAGAAAAGAAATCAATTTTTCGGGTGAATAGTACCCCATGAATAATACTTCATGAATAGTGATATACGTATGAATAGTGTCATACATATGAATAATACCGTACGTTTGAATAGTGCTGTTTGTATGAATAATGTCATATGTATGAATAGTACCCATGAATAGTACTCAAGCATGAAAAGTTTAAAATTTAACAAGAATGTTCAGAAAAATATTCTTGTGAAACGATACTAGATGAAGCGATATTCTACTAATTTCATGGAGTATAGAAGCAATACTTAACAAAATGAGTGTAGAATTCAGAATCGGAAACAAAATAATATTACTTAATACTACAGAGTATGTAAGAAAATATTATTTCTTACGAGTATTGAACAGAAATAATATCCCTTACAACTGTTGAATGAAAATAATATTCTTTATCAATATTGAACGAAAATAATATTCCTTACGAATATTGAACGAAAAAAATATTCCTTACGAATATTGAACGAAAATAAAATTCCTTACAAATACGAGAAATAATATCGTAAACGAATATGAAATAAATAATTCCCCTTACCTTAAAAGGAGAGTATTTCTGAATGGTATAGCGGGAATATTCTTGAAGAAATATTGCACTATTTTCTACACTCAAAATTTCCTTAAACTCTAAAGAAATACGCTCAATATTATAGAAGAAGAATTCTCTGATTCTGGTGTGATTTTTAATTCTAAACTAAGAATCCTATTTATAGGAGAATGTCATGATACTATTTGGATGCACAGTAAAGGAAAAATCACGGACTGCACAGAAAGAAAATCACTGGCACGCACCGATAAAATTTTCTAAAAACTTGAATAAAACTGAGTGGCTTCTCACGTAAGCATCAATAATCAAGATAATGTACAATACCGTGTGCTACTATGTAGCCACGCATATTACTATACTTTTATCACTAGGTAATTCAATAGTTAATGATAAAACTTTTGTCATTATTTTTATAAAAAGTTATTTCTGTCATTTTCTAACTTCGACAGTAATTCTGTTGTGGGGTCCAGCAATGATTGTGTTTTCGTACAAATATTCCCTGATAAAATGAATATTCCCCGACCAAACGAATATTTTATGACAACTTGCTTACTTTGCAAAATTTTTAAATATTACCCACAACTATGACATTTTATCAAATGCACACATTATTACTCAAAATGATATTTAGAGAAAATTATTCTTTATTTATAAAAGTTGGGGTCTTACAACCTCCCATTCTTATGAAATTTTGCCCTTGAAATTGGTGTACGTACCTAGTATGTCAAAGAGGTAAGGATACCTTGATTTCATTTCAGATTCTAACTTCCAGGTCATTTCCTCAATATCGTGGTTTCTCCACAAAACTTTGACTTGAGATATAACCTTTGAGCGTAGAATATGTTCATTCTTATCCATGATTTTAACAGGTATCACCTCATACGTTAAATCTTCTGCTATCTCGTCTAGTTCTAATTCAATAATGTGGTTCGGGTCATCCACATATTTACGTATCATCGATACGTGAAAAACGTTATGAACACGTGACATACTTAGCGGTAAGGCGAGTCTATAGGCCACAGTTCCTACACGATCGAGGATTTTAAATGGACCAATTAAATCGGGGGTTGAGATTTCCTCTCTTCGTCGATTCTTGCTTTTAGAATAACGCCTTCTTGCACCTTCTTTTTCATATTCATCAGCTCTGGGTCTGTAGCTTGAACAACTTTAACTTTATCGATTAAATTCGGTTCTACTCGTATATTCGCTATCTTCACGTAAGTTCTTGGAGTCTTTAACTCTCTATCTCCATCTTTTGTAAGTCATACGAAATGAGTCTTTGTGTTAACAACGTCGCACTCGTAACCGCATACGATGTTCTACTCAACGCGTCAGCTACCACATTCGCTTTTCCAGGATGGTATTGAATGGTATGGCCGTAATCTTTCAACAGCTCGAGCCAACATCTTTGGTGCATGTTATATTATTTTTGTTAATGTGAAGTTTCCCAACCGCAATCGGACTAATTCTCCCCACCCAGACCAGGCATTGCACACAGGCTCGACCTAAGACATGGCTCCACCCAGAAATGTGCGATCCGTGGCCACACGGACCAATTTTTAATTGGCCCTCACACTTGTTGCAGGAGGGGTTCGATCCTAAGATGCCCAGGTTTACGGTTCACCCCAGGTTGAACCTTACCACTGCGCCAAGTGATGTGGTTGCATGTTACGTATTCCATGAAGAACTTCCTGGCCTACCCTCAGAGTGTGAAATCAAATTTTATATTGACCTTGAACCCGATATGATACATTTGAGGGTTCAAGGTCAATACAAAATTCGATTTCATGCTCTGGGGGTAGGCGAGGAAGTTCTTTGGGGAATACGTCAGGAAATAGAAATATCATTCAAAACTATGACTCTCATCCAAGACTTGGATAACACCTCACATTTATACCTACCAACTTACCACCGTTATTCACGGCGGTCCCTACAGAAAGTCTGGCTTCTATGCATCCCACACAAGAAAGTCACCAACGAAAGGCTCGGGGCTCTTTACTTATGGCTTGATATGACAGTAATTGACTTTAGTGGGTTGGCTGTTTGAATTCACATAACATTTTGGTTAAGAATATGAACGCTAAAAACCTTACGAAAAAAATCAATTTTAGCATGATGAGTAGTTAACATCGATTCCAAAAATCACATCAAATGCAAGTATTTTCAAAGAGATAAGATCGACAGGTAACGTGAGGGTGCCAATTTGAATCAAACAAGATTTATAAATAGTGGGTGTAACGAAGGTTTCTCCTAACAGAGTTTCAACAGACAAGTCAAAGTCTAATTTCTCTAGAATCAAATTTAAACGTTGAGCACAAGTAGGTGAAATAAAAGAGTGGGTAAAACTGGTATCTAATAAGGTATAGACTTCGCAAGAGTTTATGATTAGCTTACCCGTAATAACTTCGTTCGGGTTCCTCGCTTTTTGGAAAGTCACCAAAAATGCTCTCCCTTAAACTACCGACTTTTACTTATCTGGGACAGCCTTTGGTGCCACCGTCCCAGCTGAACTTAATTTCACCACACGACAAAATTGAGCTAGGTGACTTTCTCTCTCGCAATTGAAACACACTTTGGGTTGATGCATATAGTTTGGACGGATGTGTCCCTCCTCTCCACATCTGTAGCATATGGCCGGTGGTCGTTCTCCTTCCTCAGAAATGGGTGTTGGTGTTGCTGCCGACGTCTTTCTGTCATTGTTGAATCTTCTCTTCTTAAAGTTGTTCTCACTTAGTTCACATTTCCTATTATTTTGTCCATGATTACCACTGAAAATGTTACCATTTCTGGCATGATAATTTCCTTCACGATGTTTATCGTTGCTCCAATGGTCGTTACCACCAGTACGATTATTACCGTGTTGTTTGTCGTTGCCTTTTGATTGAGCTGACTCATAATCGCGTTCTAATAACTGAGCCCTATTCACAATATCTGAATATAAACAAAGTTTGTGAGAAATGAGGTATTGACGTATTTCGGGTTTCAAACCTCACAGAAACATTCTTGTCATACGTTCCTCATTATCTACCAAATGGGATGCAAATCAAGATAACTCCGCAAATTTAGCCTCGTATTGCGATACAGTCATATTTTTTTGCTCCAGCTTGATAAATTATACCTCTTTCATGTGACAAATACTTTCAGGAAAGTACTTGTCGTTGAAAAATTATTGGAGAACTTCTCCCAAGACATTTTTAGTGCGGCAGGTTGAGTACGCTTTACAAATTCCCACCAATGATCTGACTCTCCTCGCAACATGAAGGTGGCGAAGGGAATCTTTTACTCCTCGGAGCATCCCAAGACATCAAATATCTTGGTGATCTATTTAATCCACATCTCTGGCTTAAGTGGTTCTGGCTTTCCCAAAAATACCGGTGGTCCTAGCTCCTTGAATTTCTTAGCGGTGACCATCCGTGAGTTTCCAGTGTTTCCACCTATATTTTGAACATGAGTATCTCTCGCCTGATGTTGCACAAATTACAGAATGCCTCTGAACATCCCATCATTCATCATTTGGTCAGTGTTGTTGTTTACCTGAGGATTATTGCCTTCTTGATGCACATTATCCTGGTTATTGATCGTTGGTGACTCAACGGTCTCATGTGCTTCATTGCTTATCTCAACATTTTCAGATGCCATTCTCAAATACTATCACAAAACAAGGGTTAATTGACATGCCACATATTATTCCTATATTCTGACCGACTAATTAAATAACAAATAAACTTAGGTAGGTCATACTAGCGAAGGATTTACCCGTCTCTCCCCTCCTAGTTCTAGTCTCAAATCTTAGCCAGGGATCATATTCCTAAGCTTTGATACCAACTTTGACGCCCCAAAAATAGGTATACACAACCCATTTTGAGTCGCCAAATACATGATACATAAAAAAAATACAAACTTAATTATAACTATCGTGTAACATAAGCTGAGAGTTTTAACATGAATATTGTCTCCTAGACAATATCCAAACTCAAATGAAGTCTTCATTACAAATATTATTTCACTAATTCACAGAATAGTGAGGACTACTAAAGCAACCATTTGGAACGTCACTCCATTCCCCGACTAGTCCCATCTATATTCTTATTTCCTGAAGAGAAAAATGAGAGCAAATGGTGAGCTCAACTAGCCCAGTAAAGAATATCATGACTAAGATAATGCATACTAAATTATCCTTAGTCTTCAACTGTATAACAACTGACAGAATACAATAGACAACAAGTTTTAGACCAACAACTGCAGCGAAATAAGCAATCTATTAGAAGAGTCAACTAGAGCAGGATATCTACTATCTTCTATGATTTAAAAGTTTATCATCAATTTTATCGCTGAGACTCAGCTCAATAAATAATCCACATCACTGAATTATCCATGCACTACGGGCCAAGGATATTCATTATTATCACATCCACGAATCATTCATGCACTATGGGCCAAGGATATTCGTTATTATCACCAATGGTCATGATCATGCCAAACGACAATTCATCTTTGCACCCTTGGCCGAAGAGACCTCATGGTCATGATCATACCAACAACTGTCCATCAATGCACTACGGGCTAATAAGGACTTTTACCACATCATTTGTAACATTACATGTCATGATTATACCGATACATAATTTCTGGTCATAATCATACCAATCAATAGTCCATATAAGTATGAGGTTGATGACAATGATATAAGAATTCAATTAAGTGAAAGTAAATAATAAATTTTAAAGATTTATAATTCAATTTATCTATAGTTCAAGAATATCCAAATTGTCAACATAATATTGTTTTGTGGAGTACAATTCAAGAATAATATTCATGTATCAAAAATAATTTGGACAGAAAAGAAATCAATTTTTTGGGTGAATAGTACCCCATGAATAATACTTTGTGAATAGTGCCATACGTATGAATAGTACCATACGTATGAATAATACCGTACGTATGAATAGTGTCGTACGTATGAATAGTGTCATATGTATGAATAGTACCCATGAATAGTACTCCAGCATGAAAAGCTTTTAATTTAACAAGAATGTTCAGAAAAATATCCTTATGAAACGATATTAGATGAAGCACAAATTTTAAGGATATTCTACTAATTTCAAGGAGTATAGAAGCAATACTTAACAAAATGATTGTAGAATTCAGAATCTGAAACGAAATAATATTACTTACATACTATAGAGTATGGAAGAAAATATTATTTCTTACGAGTATTGAACACAAATAATATCCCTTACAACTGTTGAACAAAAATAATATTCCTTACAAATATTGAACGAAAATAAAATTCTTTACAAATACGAGAAATAATATCGTAAGCGAATATAATATAAATAATACCCCTTACCTTAAAAGGAGAGTATTTCTGAATGGTATAGCGGGGATATTCTTGATGAAAACTTGCACTGTTTTCTACACTCAAAGCTTCCTTAAACTCTAAAGAAATACGCTCAATAATATAGAAGAAGAATTCTCTGATTCTGGTGTGATTTTCAATTCTAAACTAAGCATCCTATTTATAGGAGAATGAAAGGATACTATTTGGATGCACAGTAAAGGAAAAATCATGAACTACACAGAAAGAAAATCAAGGGCGCGCACCAACCAAATTTTCTAAAAATTTGATTTTACTATGCTGCACTATGCACACACTATGCAACACTATGTAGTACTATACACAATAAAATATAATATATTCTATTTTATATAGAAAACAAAACTTATATAATAATATATATGTAGACACTCAAAATTTTGCATTCCTGTTACTAACCTTGCAGGAGGGTAAAATCGTCTTTTGGAGATAACCCTGGAAGTCAAATCAACTTAATCCCGGAGACAACCCTGGGTACTCAGTTTTCCATATCAGAGATAACCCCAAGATATTCAGTTCCAGTCCTGGAGAAAACCCCTGGAGATTCAGTTTCAACCTCGAAGATAACCACGAGGGATGCATTTTTAAGTTCCGGAGATAACCCTGGAGGAGTTTGTTCTAATTCCCAGAAGTCAGTTTCAACCTCGGAGATAACCCTGAGGCACTCAGTTCCAACCTCGAAGATAACCCCGTGAGGTCAAGCACACCTCAGAGATTGTGACACCCCCTAATTCGGGTTACCTGACCCCAGAGTTTGGTGCTCACGATCCACAATATATTAACATCTAACTACCCATTCAAATATAAATAGGAATACATAACTCATTAACATATGTTGTTAATACATAAGTCCCAGGTCAACTAACCTTAACATTATAGAAATACCCCTTAGTTATACAAAAAGGGTTTATAATACAATACAACATAATAATAATATTGTTCATCATAACTAATTTATCACTATGCCTTTTCCTTTGTTCTTCTTCGCAACACCTTCTGCAACTTCGTCCTTAGCTGAAAAGTTTTATTTAGCAAGGGTGATCAACAAGTTTGCCCCGCAAGTTAAGACATAAAATAAAGGTATAGAAATAAATATAAAGTCTTCTCACATTCTACGTAATAATAATCTGATAATGAAATAGTACAATGCTTTCAAGGTTTTCTACGATATTCAAATTAATAATCAAGAATTAATTTTACGAATTAACAAAATGGAATGTTTTCTAGATTTATGCTGAGTGATCCATTGGATCTTGAACTGCTCTTCTCGAGTAACTATCAAAGTTATACTTTGATATACCCATGTGTATCAGATAACCATAAAGATTAAATTATACCCCTCTGCAAGTATATAAAGTGATCAGCTTTATTATACCTTATATTATGCAAAAGCCGAATATACGACCAATAAAATATTTCCCTTTATATAAAAGGTTGTTCTTCTCAGTCTCAGAATCAAGATTTTGATTTAACAACGAAATACTGTGATTTCAATTTCTAATTACTTCTCGATCTAGCCAAAATAATTGGCATCGATCTGTCAATAATAATTGAACTCTCTTCTCGAACCTGTCAAGTTCTAACAAATGTTCGTCTAGTCCAGAATAATTGGTTAAGATATTTCTCAACATAATTCGATAATAAACAGGAATTATATGTACTGTCAATTCTATCTTCTATGAATATGAATATCCAACAACAGTTATTCTACAAATGTATATTTTTCGAATCTGTAATTCAATTTGAATTATTAAACATGCACTAATTGCGATTAATCAACAATAAATTCTTGGACGTGGTATAATTAACAATAATCAACCACTACGATATTTAAACAGTATTAACTCAAGGTTGAGTTAGAAACTTGCCTCCTCCGCTGATTACAGCTACACAAAATACTTATCTGCGTTCGTAAGACCTATAACCAATAATATCGATCCCACAATTAGCACAATAATTTATAACACATAACACTATAATTCACAGTCTATCTTCTCCTAGACACATTACCATATAGCCACATCAATGTTTATAACCTATATAAACACTTAACAAGTCTAACTACTTCGGTCTGGTTGGACTTCAGTCCATTCTCGGTGTTCTAGTCACCATACCCGATAATTAACACATTTATTATCAATTAAACTCGGTTTCTAAGCTTCAATATTAATTTAGATAAGTCAAATATCATTAATAATATTTTTCGGAAGCTTTTAATAATTTATAAGCAATTATTATAATTTATAATAATTTTTCAAACATCGAATCATTTTAAATGATTTAATTATCAAACAATCTTATCATCATTAATATTTAATAATATTAAAATATTAATGACATACTTATCAAAATATTAAAGTTATTATTAATAACTTAAAATATTTTAAATCAACAATATTCTACTTAAATGATTTTTAAAATAATTAAAATCATTACCATTAATATTTAAATATTAATGAAATTATCATCAAATATTAAAAGTAATTAATTATCACTTAAAATATTTTTAATTCATTTTTCTCATTGTTAAATGATTTTTAAATCAATAAAATAATTTTTAATTCTTTTATTTAATATAATAATTAAATAAATCCAATATCATTAATATTAATTTATTAATGAGAATTCTCAAAAATATTGAAAAGTATATTATATAATTTCAAATATTTTCTAACACTTTATTCTTATTTAAAATGATTTTTAAATCAATAAAATCATTTTATCTTATTTATTTAATTTAATAATTAAATAAATCTAATATAATTAATATTAAATTATTAATAAAAATTCTCTAAAAATATTAAAAGTTGTATTTTATAACTCAAAATATTTTATACATTATTCTTATTTAAAATGTTTTGTCATAATATCAAATCATTTTCCTCTAATTTATTTAATACACTACGTAAATAAATTAAATACCTTTAATATTTAAATAATTATAAATATTAAAGAAAATTATTCCAATTGGTCAAAATTTATTTTTCATAATTTAAAATAATTTTTAAAACTATTTTTAATAATTTTTATAATTTATTTCTATTTTTAAATAATTTCCAGAAATTCTTAAATTAAAATAATTCAAAACCGTCGCTAATTGCCTATAGCGACACTAAGCGTCGCTGTTGGTGTTATTGAGCCTCAAGAACACTGACAACCGGCAAAGCAAGGTTCAACGTTTGTCCGTTCATAGTTTTTAATCCAGTGTATTTCTGGACTATTTTGTGCATTGATCTTGTAGTATACATGTAGTACTACAATTTTCAATCATCACCAGAGCCATAACTTAACCATCTAGCAAGATCTAGCCATCCAAACAAACTGTCAGACAGTACCTGGGTTTTCTGGGTAACCTAGAAACCCAGCCAGTTCATAGGTACCACTTTCCAGTTCAATTAATCGTCTGTTCCGGTCATCAAATAGGTATGTTCTTGGTCTAATCAGGTAGTCCTTATGACAAAGAACAACTAAATAACATGATCTCAGTTCAAACGTAACACAATCACCAGATTTAATCTGGTCAAACCTTGTCAGAATCCTTGTTCAACCGGTTTCTGGGTTTTTCCAAAAACTCTGCTCGTGACTGAGTGGCCTAGTTTGACCACTCATTATATCCAACATATTTGTTGTTTAAGAGATCTAAAGGTATAGATCTCAAGTCCATATATCAGGCTACACACTAGTTATCATAACATCAAATTACCACATAACACCTGTCAGATATAAGCGTTGCAACACGTTGTCAGACACGGATTCTCACTTTCTAGGTTACCCAGAAAGTGTTGGTCAAGCTCGGTCAACTCACTTTGACCATGAATATCTTTCAACCTGGACATGGAATGACTGAGATTCCACTTCCAGATTACAGTCCTCATGTCAGACTACCGATCCAAAACATAAAACAAAAAAATCTTAAACATATAAGAATCTGTGGCGCCTGACATTAGCTTGTCAGACCACAATTTCTGTTCTTGGGCAGTTTTGAAAATCAACACTTTTAAAGCCATTTGATGTTATGGATCTATGGTATATCAGCATAGATCATCATAAAACATCATATAACACTTATAAAAACACAAAATCACAAACTCTAACTTAGCATACATGATCAAAATATAAGTCTAGGGTTTATACCTCTCTTATCAAATCTTTGATCTTGATCTTCTTATCTGACCTTGATGTTTCTAGTGTTTATTTTGTGACTGAAATACTAAGGTTTTTTCGAAAGTTTGGTGAGAAAGAGAGTTGTTAAGAGCTTTGGTGAAAAAAACAACTTTTTGTGATTTTCTCTCTCTAAGTCTCTTATATAATTGATTCAATGAATGCTCAAAGGCTAGGTGGCGGTTTTGATCAGTTGTTTGGCTGAGATAAAAGTCACAATGTCAACATAGTTGGTTACCAACCCCAATATTTGCTAGATTTGTAAGTTGCATAATAAAATAAATATAAAAAGGGTATTTTTGTCATTTGTAAAATAAATTTAATGACATTCATGGAATTTATCACACCCTTAGGGTTTAACCCTCAGGGTTTAACCCTTAGGGTTTAACCTTAAGGTTCTAACCCTTACGTTTTACATTATTAGTTTCTAAAATTTCCAAATTAGGGTTTTAATTAGAAAATTTAAAACATCTAAATTACAATTAGGGGTTCCTAATCACACCAACGTTTAATAAATACATTAAGATTACCAAATAGGATTAGGTTTCCTAATTAGGAATTAGGATTCCCAAATTTTAAATTAGGATTTCCTAATTAGAGTTTAGGATTCCCAAATTTAAAATTAGGGTTTCTTGATTTTCGATTAGGGTTTCTAACGGTACGTTAGGGTTTCTAATTTCTTATTAGGGTTTATTAATTTTAAACCATATCCGATCTTTCATTGATAAAAATTCTAAACTGTACAAACACGTACTCATTAATACAATTATTTTAATTGCATTTTCTATCAAATCCCTATCCAGAAATTATTTTAAGCACAACTCTACTCTAAATTTATTAGTCAATACACAAATTGACCTTCTCGAGACTCATATCACAGATACTTGTCATAAAATTGATAATCAATATTAATATTAATTTTAAAAAAATTTATTTGTTAAATTTTGAATATTCGAAATCCCGGGTTATCACAGAGATAACCCTGAGGACATTCAGTACCTACAACAACCCAATCTCAGAGATAACCCTGAGCAACGATTGCTAAATCAGTCCAGAACTAGAGACAACCCTGGTGAGGGAGAAAATCGTCATTTTGCCACCTCGATCCCACATTCACGTCGTCTCAACATCATTTCACACCACATTCTACACAAGAGTGTCCCACAAGAACCATAGCTCAAATCCCGATTGACTACTACGCAAGACAATACACCCGATAGAATTTTAAGACTTGAAAATCTGGTCATGGACCCATCTTCTCGGCTTCGTACAACCTCTTATCTCATGTCATTGTATCGCTCTCGAAAACATCATTCCAAAAAGGTATTATACGCCTCAATCGGATGCCCATATTGAAAGTTATGAAGAATCGAAGCGACAATGATGCATTGCATGCGTGATATCGTGATTTTGAGACTATGGCCCTCACAGAGCTCTCGGGGAACCACAGGTAGCCATGAGGTCCACTCTATAAATAGAGGGCTTGGGGTCACCATTTTGAAGAGAGAAAAGGTGAGGAAGCCCTGTCCAATTCACTCCATACACACTTCTTGTAAGACCCCAACTTTTATGAATAAAGAATAATTTTCTCGAAATATATTTTTGAATATTATGGTGTGGATTTGATATAATGTTATAGTTGTGGGTAATATTTACAAATTTTGCAAAGTAAGCAAGTGGTTATATAATATTTGATTGGTCGGGGAATATTCGTTTTAACAGGGAATATTCGTACGACAACACAAACATTGGTGGACCCCAGAACGGAAGTATTGTCGTAGTTAGAAAATGACAGAATTATCTTTTTATAAAAATAACGACGAAAGTGTTACCGTTAAAACTGTTGAACTACCCGGTAGTAAAAGTACACGATGTCTGGCGTGGTTGCATAGTAGCACAGAGTATTGATTATTGATGCTTACGTGAGAAGTCACTCGGTTATACTCAATTATTACTACAGTAATTGCTGCATCATATCTCTTATATTATTGATTCAATTATTGTCACAGTATCATCTGCATAATATTTATTATTATTAAATCAATAATTGAGACGACAAAGTTATTCATATTATTATTTGCAATATTGACAATGTCTAGAAGTTCTGTCAAGGAGAGGTTTTGTGACGCCCCCAAAATCGGTATACATCACCCATCTTGAGTCGCCAGATACATGGTACATAATTCAAATACAACTTAATAATATAACTGTCGTGTACAATACGACAAAACATAAACTATGAGTTTGAATAAAAATATTGTCTACTAGAGAGTATACAAACTCAAAAGGAGTCCTCATTACAATTATTATCGCACTATTTCATAGAATAATGAGGACTACTAATGCAAACATCTAGGACCATCACTCTGTTCCCCGACTAGTCCCCATTCACGTTCTCATTTCTGAAGAGAATAAAGAAAAGAAAAGGGTGAGCTCAACTAGCCGAAGAAGAAATATTATGACTAAGATAATGCAGAATAAATTATCAATAGCCTTCAACAGTATAACAACTGATAGAATATAATAGACAACAAGTTTTAGATCAAAAACTGCAGCGGAATAAATAATCCATTAGAAGAGTCAAGTAGGGATTAAAATCTACTATCTTCTATGATTTAAAAGGTTTTTCATCACTTTTATCGCTGAGACTCAGCTTAATAAATAATCCACATCATCGAATCACCCCTGCACTACGTCCAAGGATATTCTTTAGTATCACGACCATGAATTATCCACGCACTACGAGTAAAGATAATCATGTTTTCATTAACGGTCCTGATCATGCCATAAAGCAATTCATCTTTGCACTACGGCCAGAGAGAATCCATAGACATAATCATACCAAAAACTGTCCATCAATGCACTACGGGCCAATGAGGACTTTTTCCACATCATTTGAAACATTACGGTTATGATTATACCGAATAATCCCTGGTCATAATCATACCAAGTCCATCTATGCACTACAGGCCATAGATGACTTTCAACATAATATAAGCATGAGGATGATGACAATGATATAAGAATTCAATAAAACAAGTTCAAGAATTAATTTATCTAGGAACCGATAACGCCCAAATTTTCAACATGATACTACTTTGTAGAGTAAAATTCAAGAATGCTCGGAAGAATATTTCCATGAAAAGATCTTTGGATGAAGCCAAATATCAAGGATATTCCACTAATTTCATGGAGTATAGAAGTCAAAGTTTTAACCAACCTGAGTATAATAAAGAATGGAATAACAAAAGAAATCACCATGCATGTGATAGACCGCTTATGACGAGTTATTCAAAGCAGAATAATAAATAACGGAACCAGTCCGGCAGGCGTAAAATGCATGCAGATGGGATATTCCAACAGTAATAATAAAGATGAATCAGTCCAAGCGTAAAATTCATAGGCAGGATATTCCAGCGAGAATAATAAAGAGGCGGAACTGGTCAGGCGTAGAACGCATGCAGATAGGATGTTCCAACAGAATGATAAATAATGGAACCGGTCAAAAGGCAAGCGCACAAACAAGATGTTCAGAATGATAAAGAATGGAATAACGAAGAAGAATTTCACCAAGTATATAGGGTAGCAGCGATATCTGAGTTATTCAATAGAATAATAAAGAATGGAATAATGAAGTTCTTTTCATGGATAAGAAAGAAATAATACTCCCTACCTTAGAAGAAACTGGATATAGAAGTAGTGAACTAGCAGAATACTTTTCTTCTTTCTCTCTATAATTTCTCTCTATAATAATTGCTCTAAAGCTTTTGTGAATTGGTGAGAAATGAAGGAAGAATGAGCTTCTATTTATAGGAAAATATATTTTTGATAATTGCACGTTTCGGGGCTCAAAATATTACAGTATAATACCTTCCTCTTTTTCTTCATTTTTAATTTAATCCTTCAAGTATTATCAAACTTTCACTCACTCCCCTAATAGTAAATAATGTAAATCAATAGTAAAACATGTGACTCAATAGTTCTAATCATGTGATAAAAACAATTACAGTATATTACCTCCATCTATACCTCCATTTTTAACTTAGTCATGCAAGTATTATCAATCTTGCACCACCACCCCTAATAGTATAAGAATGTGAATCAATAGTACCCCATGAATAATAACTCATGAATAGTAACTCGTGAATAGTACTCCGACACGAAAAGTGCTCCGAATACCCGAGTGAACAATATAACCTCAAGACAACAATTATCATCGAAATAAATGTCAATTTCCAATAACACTAATAATCCTAATACAATGGAACAATCAATTTCATCTTTAATCAACACAACTTATTCATCATTAATATTAGAACTCACAATATTTAACAACCGTGTCGTTCAAGGAAAGAGGGGCATTAGATAAGGATTTCTCCTTATTGGCGCATGATTAGGTGACCAAACCTCTCCTTGACAGAACTTCTAGACATTGTCAATATTGCAAATAATAATATGAATAACTTTCTCATCTCAATTATTGATTTAATAATAATAAATATTATGCAGATGATCTTGTGATAATAATTGAATCAATAATATGAGAGATATCTTTGCAATAACAATTCTTTGTGAGCAATAATTGAGTATAACCGGTGACTTCTCACGTAAGCATCAATAATCAATACCGTGTGCTCTTATGCAACCACGCCGACATTCTTGTACTTTTAACTTGGGTGTTTCAACAGTTAACGGTAAAACTTCCGCCGTTATTTTTTTTATAAAGTATTTTTGTCGTTTTCTCAATCCGACAATAATTCTGTTGTGGGGTCCACCAATGATTGTACCATCGTACGAATATTCCCTGACAAAAAGAATATTCCCCGACCAATCGAATATTATATAAAAACTTGCATACTTTGCAAAATTTATAAATATTACCCACAACTATAACATTATATCAAATCCACACCATAATATTTAAAAAAATTATTTCGAGAAAATTAAATCTTTATTCATAAAATATGGGGTCTCACAATCTCCCTCCTTATGAAATTTAAGCCTCTCGAAATTTACATTATGTACACAGTATCTTAGAACAAGTGAGGATACCTTGACCTCACTTCAAATTCTAACCCTTGAGGTATAACCTTTGAGTGTTGAATATAATCTTTCTTATCCAAGATTTTAACACGTATCTCCTCATACGTTAAATCATCCGCTATCTCGTCCGGTTCTAGATTAATAATGTGGTTTGGGTCATCCCCATATTTACGTAACGTCAATACGTTAAAAACGTTATGAACACGCGACATACTTGGCGGTAAAACGAGTCTATAAGCCACAGTTCCTACTTTATCGAGGATTTCAAATGGGCCAATTAAATCGAGGGTTGAGATTTCTTCTCTTCGTCGATTCTTGCTTCTAGAATAACGCCCTCTTAAACCTTCTTAATTCTTCACATTCATCAGCTCCAGGTGTGTAGCTTGAACGGCTTTAACTTTATCTATTAAAGTCGATTCTACTCGTATATTCGTTATCTTCATTGGGGTTTGTATATTTACACTTGTAAACGCATACGATCTTCTACTCAACGCGTCAGCTACCACGTTCGTTTTTCCACGATGGTATTGAATGATATGATTGTAATCTTTAACAGCTCGAGCCAACGTCTTTGGCGCATTATACGTTCATTTTAGTTGAAGAAATATTTGAGGGTTTTAGAAATGGGTTTTTTACTGGGGTCAATACAAAATTTGATTTCACGCTCTAGGGGTAGGCTAAGAAGTCTTCAAGAATACGTCAGGAAATTTATTAACAATAGAAATATCATTCAAAGCTGTGACCCTCATCAAAGACTTGGATAATACGTCACATTGATACCTATCAACTTGCCATCGTCATTCATGACGTCACCTACAGAAAGTCTGGCTTCGGTGCATTCCACTCAAGGAAGTCACCAGCGAAAGGACCGGGGCTCTTTACTTATGGCTTTATATGACAATGATGTACTTTAGTGGTTTGGTTGCTTGAATTCGCATAACAGGTAAAGCTAACAACCTTACGAAAAGCATGATGAGTAGTTAACCAATCGATTCCTAAAATTGCATCAAAGGCAAGTATTTTTAAAGAGATAAGATTGACAGGTAACATGAAAGTGACAATTTGAATTAAAAAAGATTTATAAATAGTGGATGTAATGAAGGTTTCTCCCAATTGAGTTTCAACAGATAAATTAAAATCTAGATTCTCCGGAGTTAAATTCAAACATTGAACACAAATAGGTGAAATAAAAGAGTGGGTAGAACTAGTATCTAATAAGGTATAGACTTCGCAAAAATTTATAATTAACTAACCCGTGCTAACTTCTTTCGGGTTACTCACTTTTTGAGAAGTCACGAAAAATGCTCTTTCTGAAACCACCGACTTTGTTTTGTCCGTATCCGCCTTTGGTACCACCGTCCCAGCTGGACTTGACTTCACTATACGACAAAATCGAGCTAAATGACCTTCTCTTCTTGAAATTTCTACTTCTATTATCTTGGCCATGATTACCACCGAAGTGGTTAACATTTTTGGCATGATAATTTCCCCCACGATGGTTATCATTGTTCCGATGGTTGTTGCCACCGGTATGATTATTATCGTGTTGTTGGTCGTTACCTTTTGGTTGAGCTAACTCATTATCGTGCTCCAATAACTGAGCCCTATTCACAATATCTGAATATAAACAAAGTTTGTGAGAAATGAGGTATTGACGTATTTCGGGTTTCAAACCTCGTAGAAACATTCGCATCATTCTCTCCTCATTATCGACCAAATGGGATGCAAACTGGGATAACTCCGCAAACTTAGCCTCGTAATGCAACACGTTCATATTGTTTTGCTCCATTGCACATCTCAAAATTTATAGATGTCATTCTCAAATACTATCACAAAACAAGGGTTAATTAAACAAATTAACATATCACATATTATCCCTATATTCTGACCGACCAATTAAATACCAATTAAACTTAGGTAGGTCATACTAGCGAAGGAATTCCCCGTCTCTCCCCTCCTTGTTCTTGTTTCACATCTCAGCCAGGGATCATATCCCTAAGCTTTGATACCAACTGTGATGCCCCCAAAATCGGTATACATCACCCATCTTGAGTCATAGATACATGGTACATAATTCAAATATAACTTAATAATATAATTTTCGTGTACAATACGACAAAACATAAACTGTGAGTTTGAATACAAATATTGTCTACTAGAGAGTATACAAACTCAAAAGGAGTCCTCATTACAATTATTATCACACTATTTCACAGAATAGTGAGGACTACTAAAACAAACATCTAGGACCATCACTCTATTCCCTGACTAGTCCCAGCTACGTTCTCATTTCCTGAAAAGAATAGTAAAAGAAAAGGATAAGCTCAACTAGCCCAGTAAGAAATATTATGACTAAGATAATGCAGAATAAATTATCAATAGCCTTCAACAGTATAACAACTGATAGAATATAATAGACAATAATTTTTAGATCAAAAACTGCAGCGGAATAAGCAATCCATTAGAAGAGTCAAGTAGGGAATAAAATCTACTATCTTCTATGATTTAAAATGTTTTTCATCACTTTTATCGCTGGGACTCAGCTTAATAAATAATCCACATCATCGAATCACCCCAACACTACGGCCAAGGATATTCTTTAGTATCACGACCACGAATTATCCATGCACTACGGCTAAAGATAATCATGTTTTCATCAACGGTCCTGATCGTGCCATAAAACAATTCATCTTTCTACTACGGCCAACGAGAATCTATAGCCATAATCATACCAAAAATTGTCCATCAATGCACTACGGGCCAATGAGGACTTTTTCCACATCATTTGTAACATTACAGTTATGATTATACCGAATAATCCCAGGTCATAATCATACCAAGTCCATCTATGCACTACAGTCCACAAATGACTTTCAACATAATATAAGCATTAGGATGATGACAATGATATAAGAATTCAATAAAACAAGTTCAAGAATTAATTTTTCTAGGAACTGATAACGTCCAAATTGTCAACATGATACTACATTGTAGAGTAAAATTCAAGAATGCTCAGAAGAATATTTCCATAAAAAGATACTAGATGAAGCGCAAATATCAAGGATATTCCACTAATTTCATGGAGTATATAAGTCAAAGTTTTAACCAACTGAGTATAATAAAGAATGGAATAACAAAAGAAATCACCATACATCCGATAGACCGCCGCACGAATAAAGTTATTCCAATGAATAATAAATAACGAAACCAGTCCGGTACAGAAACGCATGACGAGTGATATTCCAATAGAATAATAAAGACGGAATTAGGTCCGGCGTAAAATGCACAGACAGGATATTTCAACAGAATAATAAAGACGGAACCAGATCCGGCGTAGAACGCACAAACAGGATGTTCCAACAGAATGATAAATAATGGAACTAGGTCCGGCGTAAACGCACAAACAGGATGTTCCAACAAAATGATAAAGAATTGAATAACAGAAGAATTTCACCAAGTATAGGGTAGCCCACGTATACAGGTTATTCCAATAGAATAATAAAGAATGGAATAAGAGAAGTTCTCTTTATGGATAAGAAAGAAATAATACTCCCTACCTTAGAAGAAACTGGATATAGAAGTAGTGAACTAGCAGAATACTTTTCTTCTTTCTCTCTATAATAATTGCTCTAAAGCTTTTGTGAATTGGTGAGAAATGAAGGAAGAATGAGCTTCTATTTATAGGAAAATATAGTTTTGATAATTGCACGTTTTGGGGCTCAAAATATTACAGTATAATACCTTCCTCTTTTTCTTCATTTTTAATTTAGTCCTGCAAGTATTGTCAAACTTGCACCCATTCCCCTAATAGTAAATAATGTGAATCAATAGTAAATCATGTGACTCAATAGTTCTAATCATGTGATAAAAATAATTACAGTATAGTACCTCCATCTATACCTCCTTTTTTAACTTAGTCATGCAAGTATTATCAATCTTGCACCACCACCCCTAATAGTATAAGAATGTGAATCAATAGTACCCCATGAATAATAACTCGTGAATAGTAACTCGTGAATAGTACTTCGACACGAAAAGTGCTCCAAATACCCGAGTGAACAATATAACCTCCAGACATCAATTATCATCGAAATAAATGTCAATTTCCACTAACACTAATAATCCCAATACAATGGAACAATCAATTTCATCTTTAATCAACACAACTTATTCATCATTAATATTATAACTCACAATATTTAACAACCAGGTTGTTCCCAGGAAAGATTGGACTTTACGATAAGGATTTCTCCTTATTGGCGCACAATTAGGTGACCAAACCTCTCCTTGACAGAACTTCTAGACATTGTCAATATTGCAAATAATAATATGAATAACTTTGTCGTCTCAATTATTGATTTAATAATAATAAATATTATGCAGATGATACCGTGACAATAATTAAATCAATAATATGAGAGATATGATGCAGCAATTACTGTAGCAATAATTGAGTATAACTGAGTGACTTCTCACGTAAACATCAATAATCAATACTGGTGTGCTACTATGCAACCTCAGCGTATTCTTTGTACTTTTTAACACTGGTGTTTCAGCAGTTAATGATAAAACTTCCGCCGTTATTTTCATAAAGTATTTTTGTCATTTTCTCAATCCGACAATAATTACGCTTGTGGGGTCCTGATAATGATTGTAGTCATTATGGATATTCCCCGAAAAAAAGAATATTCTCCGACCAATTGAATATTATATAACAACTTGCGTACTTTGCAAAGTTTATAAATATTACCCACAACTATAACATTATATCAAATCCACACCATAATATTTAAAAAAATTATTTCGAGAAAATTAAATTTTTATTCATAAAATCTGGGGTCTCACAGGTTTGGTCACCTAATTGCGAGCCAATAAGGAGAAATCCTTATCGGAAAGCCCCCTCTTTTCTGGGAACGACCTGGTTGTTAAATATTGTAAGTTATAATATTAATTATGAATAAGTTGTGTTGATTAAAGATGAAATTGATAGTTCCATTGTGTTGGGATTATTAGTGTTAGTGGAAATCGACATTTATTTCGATAATAATTGATGTCTGGGGGTTATATTGACCAATCGGGTAATTAATCGGATAAATGAGCAATTAATTGCTATTATTTCACATGCTTATAACTATTTGTTCACATGTGTGTACTATTGATTCACATTCATGTACTATTAGGGGAGGTGGTGTAAGATTGATAATACTTGCCTGAATAAATTGAAAATGGAGGTATTGTTAAATGTACTATAATGTAATTAGTTTTTTTCACATGATTATATTATTGAGTCACATGAATGAACTATTAATTCACATTATTTACTATTAGGGGAGGTGGTGAAAGTTTGATAATACTTGCAGGACTAAATTAAAAATGTAGAAAAAGAGGAAGGTATTATACTATAATATTTTGAGCCCCAAAACGTGCAATTATCGAAACTATATTTTCCTATAAATAGAAGCTCATTCTTCCTTCATTTCTCACCAATTCACAAAAGCTTTAGAGCAATTATTATAGAGAGAAAGAAGAAGAGAAGTCTGCTACCTCACTATTCCAGTATCCAGTTTTTCTAAGGTAAGGGATATTATTTCTTTTGTATTCATGAAGAGAACTTCTGTTATTCCATTCTTTATTATTCTGTTGGAATAATCTATATACGCGGACTACCCTATACTTGGTGAAATTCTTCTATTATTTCATTCTTTATCATTATGTTGGAATATCATGTCTGTGCTTTATGCATGACCTGGTTCCATTATTTATCATTCTGTTGGAACATCCTGTCTGTGCTTTACGCTTGACCTGGTTTCATTATTTATTATTCTGTTGGAATATCCTTTCTATGCGTTTACGCATGACCTGGTTCCATTATTTATTATTATGTTGGAATAACCTGTCTGTGCGGTCTATCGCATGCTTGGTGAATTCTTTTGTTATTCCATTCGTTATTATACTCAGTTGGCTAAAGTTTTGGCTTTTATACTCCATGAAATTAGTGGAATATCTTTGATATTTGCGCTTCATCCAGTATCTTTTGAGCATTCTTGAATTTTACTCCACAAAGAAGTATCATGTTGAAAATTTGGACGTTATTGGTTCCTGGATAAATTAATTCTTGAACTTGTTTTATTGAATTCTTATATCATTGTCATCATCCTCATGTTTATATTATGTTGAAAGCCATTTGTGGCCTGAAGTGTATAGATGGACTTGGTATGATTATGACTAGTAGGATTATTCTAAAGATAATCATGACCGTAATGTTACAAATGCTGTGGTAAAAGTCCTCATTGGCCGTAGTGCATTGATGAATAGTTGTTGGCATGATCATGACCATTGATGAATACACGAATATCCTTGGCCCGTAGTGCATGGAAAATTTGTGGTCGTGATACTAATGAATATCCTTGGTCGTAGTGTAGGGATGATGTGGTTTATTTATTAAGCTGAGTCTTAGTGATAAAAGTGATGAAAAACCTTTTAAATCATAGAAGATAGTAGATTTTATTCTCTACTTGATTCTTCTAATGGATTGCTTGTTTCGCTGCAGTTAAACTTGATGTTTATTATATTTTATCAGTTTAACACTGTTGAAGGCTAATGATAATTTATTCTGCATTATCTTAGTTAATATTTCTTACTGGGCTAGTTGAGCTCACCCTTTCTTTCTTTGCTTTCTTCGTGAAATGATAACGTAAATGGGACTAATCGGGAACAGAGTGACTGTCTCAGATGATAGCATTAGTAGTCCTCACTATTCTCATTAAATAGTGTGACAATAAATGTAATGAGGACTCCATTGAGTGTGGATATTGTCTAGATGACAATATTCTTATTAAAACTCTTAGATTATGTTTTGTCGTATTTTACACTAATCGTTGTATAATTAAGATGTATTTAAATTTTGTACCATGTATTACGACTCAAGATGGGTGATGTATACATTTTGGGGGCGCCACAGGTTGGTATCAAAGCTTAGGATATGATCCTGGCTAAGATGTGAGACTAGAACTAGGGGAGAGACGGGATTTCTTCGCTAGTATGACCTACCTAAGTTTATTTTGTATTTAATTGGTCGGTCAAAGTATATGGATAATATGTTGCATGTCAATTAACCCTTGTTTTGTGGCAGTATTTGAAAATGACATCTGAGAATGTTGAGAATAACAATGGAGCACAGGAGACCGTTGAGTCTCCACAGATCAATAACCAGGATAATGTGCATCAAGAAGGTGACAATCCTCATGCGAACAACAACACTGACCAAATAATGAATGATGGAATGTTCAGAGGCTTTATGCAATACATGCAACATCAGGCGAGAGCGGCTCCTGTCCAAAATGTAGGTGAAAACACTGAAAACTCTTGGATGGTCACCGCTAAACAGTTCAAGGAGCTGGGACCACCGGAGTTTATTGGAGAGTGTTAGGAAAAATCAATACGCGCAAAACACGTAAGTGTATGTGGTCAACAAGTAATATAGTAATGAATAAAGTATCGTTCCCACGAAGACAAATTATCAAGAATTTTAACTTCACAATTATCAATTTTCTATTAATCCTAATTCTATTAATTTATTCAATTCAATGGGTTTTAAACTATAAAAACTAAATTAATAAATAAGTAAACTATCACAAAAACAACATCGAATATCAAAATCCAGAATTTCAAACAATTAATGGAGAATTAGACTTATGATTTCACCCTGAGCTTCACTCTAATTTGCAAACCTTTATTCCAACTCAATTTAATATCCCAGTTTATTAATCAAGAACACGAAAATAATACTAGCCACCTCTCGATGCACTAATACTATATTAACGTCAATCCACAATTAAGATAGAAATCCGTTAAACACCTAAATCAACCAACTCACTATATCTCTATATGAACTGCAATTAAAGAAGGTTTAAGCTTAAGTTCTCTATTCGATTACATATGATGTTAAGCATATCTCTACCTTAACAATAATCAAAAATCTGCTATTGACAAAATTTATGACACATGCTATATTAACTAGGTCTAGAATTGAATCTCCTCCCTCGATTCCATTCAAATCCACAAGGAATTGTTGATCAGGCAATTCATAAGTTCACGCTCGAATTAACATGGATAAACTGAGAATATATTATTGAATTGGAAATCAAAGCTATAAAATCATCGTTTCGCCCAAAGATCCACCACAAGTTTAATAAGAGAATTAGTTCATAACGAATGAATCAAAAAATGAATAATATACTGAAAACATCCTTTCGATTACAAATAAAGAACTAAATAGAAGAAGAATAATGAAAACCCCTTCACGTAGCCTCGATTTGCAACCGTCACGATAATCTCTGAAAATTACTCCTCCAAAGCTCGCACTTGAATCCTGGAATTTTTCTTGTAATCTGCTCCTTGTCTTGTGTGTTTTTTTAATTCTACCTAATATTCAGTTCTCCTTTATATTCCAGCCGAAACCTTGTATTATAGAGTCCAGGCGCCTAACAAAGTCCCAAAAACCATGCACCAGCAGACATCAAAATCAAACAGGAGACTGCAGGAAACAGGACCCCCGCCCCGGTAGGAGGTATTAACTTAAAAAGGCCCGCTCCGGCGGGCTAGGCTACTGACTTCGGATTTTTCCATTTTCATGAGTTTTTCCACTTTTGCTCCAAAACTCCGCCATTCTTCACCTCTTGAATCCATGACCACCCTATACATAAAACAACACGAAACGAGTGAAAACGAACACAAAACACGAAGATAACTATGAATTTAAAGTTGAAATGAATATTGATTCGTGTATATAAAATCCACTTATCAAAATCCCCCAAACTTAAACTGTTCTTGTCCTCGAGCACAAAACAAACTACATGCTATGCAATGCAATGAGATGAAATAAATAAAATCTAAATGCCTAAAAATCCAACAATATCGCAGACACTAAATTATCCATCGGCCTCAGAGAAAACTAGCAACTTTACAATACGAATTACCAAAACCAATCCACACTTCCGTATTAATTCTCAAATCTTGAACAATTATCACTGGTATAGTGTACGTGTGTGATCAACATCTAAGATAACTGATACGGACCCAAATTCAATACATAAGAAACTTCTTAGAAGGAATCGTACAGTGCAAACTTAAAAATTCCAAAGATAGGCACAACTCAACTAAAATAAAACAAAACCACATTCAAGGGTACATACAGGATACTTATGCTTTCTTCTTTTTCTTTTTTTTTAAAAACGGGGGCTTTTTGCTCTTTTCCTGTCATTAATCTTTTTTTTATAGATGGTTGGTGAGTGCGTTTTACTCTCCATCTCACGCTTGTGTTTATGGGGAGTGTTTCTCCTCAACCCACCACAAGACTCAACATGTTTCATCATACTTTTTTTTATATATTTTTATTTTATTTTTTTTTCAAAGCTTATATACCCCACATATACTCCCCCAAACTTAGGTTCTTGCCTAATTTAAGCCTTTACTGCTTTATCCTTGTCAAGCTCGTTCACCCTAGAATTATCCTTTAGAAACTATTTATGTATCAATTTGAACTGACTGGTCAACAAAGGTGTTATTAGTGCTAACCTTTTTATAACAGTTTCAAACAAGTCCAAGAATCGATTCATAAGAGAAATTGCCTCATAGTTCTAATAATCAAAATTGTAGTGGTTAACTTGTTCACAATCTCATCATTGGCCCACAGATAACATGAAAATGCAACCCCGCTGGACATATGCAAACACAATATTTAACTAATAATTTTTTTCATTTTTTTTAATTTGAATTGACAAAAATGCAAAATCATAGATTACTATGCAAAATCCTAAATTACTATGCATATGCCTAATCTACTATGCAAAACTAAAAAACAAAATGCATGCGACTAAACAAATAAATAATAAATCCCCCAAACTTAAATAACACAATGTCCTCATTGGATAAAAACAACATAAAGTGCGTGAGGACTTCCCTGGAATCTTCTAAGTCTGGGGAGGTGGTTGGTGCTCTTCTTCATCGGAATCACTTGGAGGAAAGCGAGGTAATGGTCCGGGTTGTTGATATGGAAAGTGTGCCACCGGGTTGAAGCTTTGGAGTGTTGTATTGAGTGAGGCGAAAAATGAGTTCATAGCATCAAACATGTGATCTTGTCGCATCGCCAATCGCCGCATTTCTCGGCGTGCTGCTCTGTTGTGCACATTCATCTGATTTTGGAACTCAAGGAACTGAGGACTGGATATTGCCTCGGTCTGCAGAACCTGCTCGGTTCCTTGATCTCCCATTGGTTCATCCTCATCCCCCGAGGTATCTTCTGCATCGACTTCATTTTCTGACGTCGATGGAAAAATAAAACCCAGACCTCGTGGGTGTTACTCGCCTCCTGCCCATACAGAATACCGCGCTATCATTCTCGAGTCAAGCAAAGCGAGCGGCATTTGAGTAGGCTCATCATTGGACCATCTCATCCCTGCATTGCGGCACAACTGACAAATGAGCGATGGGTGTGGCAAGCCACCCAAAAAATTTCCACGTAAGCACCGGCAGATGGAAAAATTGATAATTGCCCCGACGTCAATGATGAAATCTTGCACAATTGTGTACAACAGTAACGCCTTCTCTTTGGTGACGTCCGAAGTGTGTTGGGACAGAAGCAGTTTAGCACATAAGAAGGCGTACCATATTTTTCCATACCGAAAAAGGTCCTTGCTATGGAACACTGTACCGCCCTTTCGACCTTTGATCCAAGAAGTTCCTGGCTTAGTCATATTCGTGATAACTTCTTCGTAGTCCGGGTCAAAATCTCTCAACTGTGCATATTGACACTGCCGTGGCACCCGCAACTGATAATAAGCATTAATGGCATCATCACTGAACGGGACCATGCGACCCCGCACAAACGCATTGAATGGGGCTTTGTCTTCGGTGTTTGCATAAAATTCTTTAACGATATTTACAACTCCGGGTGCCGGATGTTCGGTGAGTTTGAGTCAACCCTTTTGATAAATTTGAGACATCATTTCCCTCGGGGGCCAAACCACGTTCCGGCGTAAGGGCTTTGGTAACCATGTAGTCATACCGGTCGGCGGTGGCGACAATCACAAATTTTCGTCGATCATATGTTCGTGGCGGTGGAGCGGGTCTTGAACTCTCTCCTATTTGGCGTTTGGAAGTCGGTTGTGAAGCCATTGCTTTTCGGATGTTAAAACTTGCTAGCACACACTTCCTTCCCCTTAACTTGGTTCAGTCAATTTATCAAACACATTGTGTGCATAGCCCGTTCTTCCCCCAAACTTATGTTGTTTCTATGGAATTCAGTTTGAGAAAAGATGAAGACTCAACACGAACGTAACCTACTCCCAAGTGTTCTATGTATTTCGCAATTTCTTGACGAATTCGACTTTAGTGGTGATGAATATGGGAAGTATGGGTTAGGGTTTATATAGAGGTGATGAATGGGAGAAAAAGTGGTGTACTTGACTGTGTGAAGTAATGGAAATCGCGGGGTGGCAAGTGGGTGCAATGGATTTAGGTAGTGGTTAGGAGGAAGTTGGTATCGTGGGTAGCAAGTGTTCTTGTTATGGAGGCTAGGTAGTGTGCTTGAGGGAGAATGAGAGAAAGAGATGCGTGTATGGGTGTATGGGATTGATATAAAAGGCAGCATGTGTAACGGTTTTGTCTGCCCATGATTTGGGACCCCCGCCCCGGTGGGGGGTGCTAAGCCAAAAACGCCAGCCCCGGCGGGCATACCCAATGTAATCAGCTTTTTGGTCCAAAATTTTGTGATGCAAAATTCTTCGATTTTCCTCCCTTTCTTGCTCGTTATTGTTCTTACGCACCTTGAAACCCTCCTTCACCCATAAACAAGCAAGATGTTAGATTAATGACGACTTGGAGTGTCATTGAGAGTTTTAGCAAAACTTTTACTTGTTAAGACCTACCTAATTCTTAATAAAACTACAACCTAACAATTAAATATGTAACTACGAAAAATAATGAAATGTTGGGTTGCCTCCCAAATTGCACTTGATTTTAAGTCGTTCAACCTGACTACTCCCTGTTTTACTGTGTATCGACGAGGGTAATGTTGTCGGCGTCCCAGTTCGACTCGCCACCCCAGTAATGCTTTATCCATTAACCATTGACCTTAAACGTCTCTAATGGATTACGACTGTAGAGTTCAATGGCGCCATGAGGAAATACTCGTTTTATAGTGAATGGTCCCGACCATCTCGACTTAAGCTTTCATGGGAACAATCGCAGTCGTGAGTTGAACAAGAGGACAGATTGACCCGGCTCGAATGTTCGATGCACAATTTTCTGGTCGTGCCATCTTTTAACCTTTTCTTTGTATATCTTGGCATTCTCGTAGGCTTGGAGTGAATTCGTTGAGCTCATTTAGTTGGAGTAGCCTCTTTTCTCCTACATAATGCTTGATCAAAATTCAATTTCTGTATAACTTGAAGTAAGTTGTCTTTGTAGCTCCACCCCATTAAGTGACATGTTTTTTCCGCACAAAAGTTGATATAGTGACATCCCGATTGGTGTTTTGTATGCAATCAAAGTGCGCATAATGTCGTCATCCAACCGAAGTAACCAATCTTTCCGGCTTTCGGATTGACGACTTTCTCGTAATATCTTCTTAATCGCCTGTTTGAGACCTCATTTTGTCCATTTGTTTGAGGATGATACGTTGTAGCTACCTTTGCGGTTAACCTAATACTTAGCCAAAAGAGTCAGTAAATGACTTATTGCGTAAGGACTACCTTCATCACTGATTATTGCTCTTGGCGTGCCGAACCTCGTGAAAATGTTTTTCTGTAGGAATTTAACGACCACCTTGGCATCGTTAGATGGTAACAGCAGCTTCAACCCACTTCGAGATGTAATCCACCGCGAGTAGAATATACTGATTGCTCAAAGATGAAGGGAATGGCCCCATGAAATCGATGCCCTATACATCAAAGATTTCTACTTCAAGAATTGTCTGTAGGGGCATCTCATTTCGTTTAGAGATGTTGCCCATCCTTTGGCATCCATCACATGTTTTCACGAATTGGTGGGCGTCTTTGAACAATATCGGCCAATAAAACTCGGCTTGAAGCACTTTTGCCGCAGTGCGCTCACTCCCATAATGTCCCCCATATGCCGATGAGTGGCATTCCTGTAGTATGTTATGCAGTTCGCTGTAGGGGATACACCTTCTAATCATCTTGTAGGCGCACTATTTGAATAAGTAAGGCTCGTCCCACATGTACCACTTGACGTCATGAAGAAACTTCTTTTTCTGTTGCCTTGTAAGATCACGGGGAAGCATGTTGCTCACCAGATAATTTGCAAAGTCAGCGTACCAAGGAAATTCAGCATTTAACCCAAATAATTGCTCATCCAGAAATGACTCATTAATTGTGCATCTATCTTCATTCTTTTTCTTTGGATTTTCCAGCCTTGATAAATGGTCGGCAACTTGATTCTCCGTCCCCTTTCTATCTTTAATTTCTAAGTTGAACTCTTGAAGTAGGAGAATCCATCGGATAAGGCGTGGCTTAGCATCTTTTTTCGCTATTAGGTACCGAATCGCCGAATGATCTGTATAGACAATCACCTTAGTCCCGATCAAGTATTCCCAGAATTTGTCGAATGCGTACACCACTACAACCAATTCCTTTTCCGTGGTAGTGTAGTTCATTTGAGTCTTTGTGAGTGTTTTGCTTGCATAGTATATGGCGTGAAACACATTGTCTCATCTTTTGTCCAAAAGCACCCCAACCAAGATAGTCACTAGCATCACATAAGCTCAATGGCATTTTCGATTAGGGTGCGACTATCACGGGGGCTGTAGTTAATTTCTTCTTCAATAAGTCAAACGCTAACTTGCATTCCACAGTAAAGCTGAAAGTAGAATCCTTTTATAAAAGACTGCATAGAGGTTTTGCAATCTTAGAGAAGTCTTTAATGAACCTCCTGTAAAACCCAGCATACCCCAGAAAACTTCTAATACCCTTAACTGAGCTCGGTGGAGGCAGTTTCTCGATCGTATCCAGCTTTGCTTTGTCCACCTCTAATCCTTGAGCCGACACCTTATGGCCCAAAATTATTCCCTCTTCAACCATAAAATGACATTTTTCCCAATTGAGTATGAGGTTTGTATCCTTACATCGTTGCAAAACCATGACCAGATTCTCTAGGAAAGTATCAAAATTGTCTCCATAGACCGAGAAATCGTCCATGAAGACTTCAACATTCTTTTCCACAATATCTGAAAAAATAGCCATTATACACCGTTAGAAAGTTGCTGGTGCGTTGCTGATAAGTGTATTTTTTATACACTTATCCGGTATCTTTTACTTGAATTAGTTGCTTATATTCATGTGTCTTAGTTACTTTTCATGCATTTTGTGTTCATTTTCTAGGTTATACGTTTGGGAGCGGTGTGAGCGATTATTGGTAAGGAAAAGCAAAGAAAAGGCAATCCGGACATCATTTGTTCTTTCATTTTACTTTATGTTCTTGGCTTGGAACTTGGACTACATTGTAGAGCATCTTTGTAGCTTTCCGGAACATCTTGAATAGATCTAATCGGAGTTCGGATGCAAGAGTTATGATCGTTGTACCAACGGACGTCAAACTTCGCTGTTTTGGTTAGCCATTTTCATAGCAGTTCTTTCCAGCTCGATTTCAACGTTCATCCGGCCAGAATTTCTCAATCATCAAAGCATGAAAGTTTTAGAGCTCGTCGATATCTTCGATTGGATAGGTGGCAGGTCCCGTAACTCTTCCCAGATCAAACGTTATGGCCATTTTACCAGAGCACACTGCAGCAGAAAATCAAGGGAGAGCGTTTGTCGTGACCTCCCAGAAAGTAAGGAACCCGAATAAGGTCATCACGGGTAAGCTTATCATAAACTCTAGCAAAGTATATACCTTATTTGATCGGTTTTACCCATTCTTTTATTTCTCCTGCTTGCGCTCAACGTTTAAATTTGACTCCGGAGAAGTTAGACTTTGACTTATCTGTTGAAACTTCATTGGGAGAAACCTTCATTACATCCACTGTTTAAAAGTCTTGTTTGATTCAAATCGGTAACCGCACGTTACCTGTCAATCTTATCTCCTTAAAAATACTTGCATTTGACGTGATTCTAGGGATTGATTGGTTAACTACTCATCATGCTAAAATTGGTTGTTTTCGTAAGGTTGTTAGCTTTCATATTCCTAACCAACCTATTATGAGAATTCAAGCAACCAAACTATTAAAATCAATCACTGTCATCTCAAGCCATAAAGCTATTCGTTTATTGAAAAACGGATGTCAAGCTTTCTTAGCTTATGTCACGGATTTAAACAAAAATACGTCAGATTTGAAGGATATTTCGATCGTTAATAAATTTCCTAATGTATTCCCTGAAGAACTACATGGCCTACCCCCAAAGCGTGAAGTTGAATTTTGTATCGACCTTGAACCCGGTACAAGCCCCATATCGAATGGCTCCATTGAACTTCAGGAGTTAAAGATCCAATTGCAGGAATTGTTAGACATTGGTTTCATTCGTCCTAGTACGTCTCTTTGGGGTGCTCCTATTCTATTCGTGAAGAAGAAATATGGAAGTATGCGACTTTGTATTGATTATCGGGATCTGAATCATGTCACCATAAAAAATAGGTACCTGCTACCTCGCATTGATGGCTTGTTTGACCAGTTACAAGGAGCATAATTCTTTTCAAAGATCGATCTTCATTCTGGATATCATCAGCTGAAGGTTAAAACTGAGGATATTCCAAAAGCGCCTTGAGAACTTCGATGCGGGCATTATGAATTCTTAGTCATGTCTTTTGGATTGACTAATGCTCCTGCTGCCTTCATGGATATGATGAACTGAGTATTCAAGGAATATTTGGATCATTTTGTGGTCGTCTTTATTGATGATATCCTCATATATTCCAAAAGCCGTGAAGATCATGAACAACACTTGAGGTTGATACTCCAAAAGCTTCGTGAAAACAAGCTTTATGCCAAGTTGAAGAAATGCGAGTTCTGGCTTGAGGAAGTAGCATTCCTTGGGCACGTAGTATCAAGTCATAGAATATCTGTTGACCCGGCAATGATTGAAGCTATTCAAAGCTGGGAGAAACCTAAATCAGTGACCGAAGTACGTAGCTTTCTCGGCTTAGTTGGTTAGTATAGGAGATTCGTAGAAGGGTTTTCTTGAATCGCTACTCCATTAACTCAGCTAACTTGGAAAGATACAAAATTCAGTTGGAGCGTGGAATGTGAGAAGAGTTTTCAAGAAATCAAGAGGAGACTCATTTTAGCACCTGTTCTGACAATACCATCTGGCTCGGAGGGATTTGTCATCCGCAGTGATGCTTCAGGCAAAGGGTTAGGATGTGTTCTCATGCAACATGGGAAAGTCATAGCCTATGCCTCTCGAAAACTCAAAGAATATAAGAGGAATTATCCTACTCATGATCTAGAGTTGGCAGCAGTTGTCTTCGCAGTTAAAATTTGGAGGCATTACCTGTATGGGGAGAAAGTGGAGATCTATACGGATCATAAAAGCCTCAAATATTTCTTCACTCAAAACGAACTCAACATGCGGCAACGACGTTGGCTCGAACTATTGAAAGATTATGATCATACTATTCAATACTATCCTGGAAAAGAGAATGTAGTAGCTGATGCATTGAGTAGAAGATCATATGCGGGTACGAGTGCATTATTGTCAACGCAAATGCCCATTTTATATGACTTACAAAGGATGGAGATAAAGTTAAATACTCCTGGGACCCATGTGATGATGACGAATATACGAGTAGAACCGACTTTAATCGATAAAGTTAAAGCTGCTCAAGCTACAGACCTGGAGCTGATGCGTATGAAGAAGAAAGTGCAAGAAGGTGCTATGCCAGAAGCAAGAATCGATGAAGAAGAAATACTTCGAGTCAACTCCAGACTTTGTGTTCCTAACAACCCTGATTTAAAGTATAAAATCATGATGGAGGCGCACAACACACCGTTTACAATCCATCCTATGAGTACAAAAATGTATCGTGATCTTCGACATACATTTTGGTGGAGCAATATGATGAGAGATATATCGGAGTTTATCTCAAGGTGTTTAACTTGTCAACGAGTCAAAGCGGAGCATCAAGTACCAAAAGGTCCATTGCAACAACTTAAAATTCCAGAATAGAAGTGGGAGCACATTACCATGGATTTCGTTACTGGTCTTCCCAAGGTTTCTTAAGGCATAGATGCAATTTGGGTCATTGTTGATAGATAATGAAAAGTCTACTCATTTCCTACCTATCGAGAAACTTATACACTTGAACGTCTTGCTCAGATATACATAAACGAGATTGTAAGATCGCATGGTATCTGCGGTATCCATAGTTTCGATCGAGACCCAAGATTCACTTCAAGTTTTGGGTTAGTTTGCAAAAAGCTATGGGCGCGGATTTACGATTTAGCTCGGCATATCATCCTCGAGACGAGCAGCAATGGAGAGGACTATTCAAACTCTTGAAGATTTATTAAGACTCTGTGTCCTTGACTTCAAAGGAAGTTGGGACAAGTTCTTACCATTGGTGGAGTTTTCCTACAACAACAGGTTATCGTTAAATATTGGCATGGCTCCATTTGAGGCGTTGTATGGAAGAAAGTGTCGTTCTCCAGTATGCTGGGATGAGGTAGGTGAAGCAAATTTGTTGGGACCGGAGTTGGTATGTATGACTACGAAAAAGATTCAAACGATCTGACAACGTATAAAAACCTCACAAGATTGACAAAAGAGTTATGCTGATCTTCATCGAAAGGACGTGGAATTCGATATCAGAGATCATGTGTTATTACGTGTTGCTCTATGGAAGGGAGTTACGAGATTTGGAAAGAGAGGAAAGCTCAACCCTCAATTCATTGGCCCATTTTTAATCCTCGATCAAGTACAAACTGTGGCCTATAGACTCGCCTTATCGCCAAGTATGTCTCGTGTTCATAACATTTTTCACATATCTATGTTACTTAAATATGTGAAAGACCTGAACCACATTATTGAATTAGAACCAGACAAGATAGAGGAAGATTTAACGTATGAAGAGTTACCTGTTAATTTCTTGGATAAGAAGGATCATATTCTACGCTCTAAAATTATACCTCAAGTCAAAGTTTTGTGGAGAAACCACGATGTTGAGGAAATGACCTGGGAGTTAGAATCTGAAATGAAATCAAGGTATCCTCACCTCTTCGATATACCAGGTAAGTACCCTAATTTTGAGGATGAAATTTCATAAGAAGGGGAGGTTGTAAGACCCCAACTTTTATGAATAAAGAATAATTTTCTCGAAATATATTTTTGAATATTATGGTGTGGATTTGATATAATGTTATAGTGTTGGGTAAAATTTACAAATTTTTCAAAGTAAGCAAGTGGTTATATAATATTCCATTGGTTGGGGAATATTCGTTTTAACAGGGAATATTTGTACGACGGCACAATCATTGGTGGACCCCACAACGAAAGTATTGTCGTAGTTAGAAAACGACAGAATTATCTTTTTATAAAAATAACGGCGAAAGTGTTACCGTTAAAACCGTTGAACTACCGGTAGTAAAAGTATAATGTCTGGCGTGGTTGCATAGTAGCTTTTACGGTATTGATTATTGATGCTTACGTGAGAAGTCACTCAGTTATACTCAATTATTGCTACAGTAATTACTGCATCATATCTCTTATATTATTGATTCAATTATTGTCACAGTATCATCTGCATAATATTTATTATTATTAAATCAATAATTGAGACGACAAAGTTATTTATATTATTATTTGCAATATTGACAATGTCTAGAAGTTCTGTCAAGGAGAGGTCTGGTCACCTAATTGCGAGCCAATAAGGAGAAATCCTTATCGAAAAGCCCCTTCTTTCCTGGGAACGACCTGGTTGTTAAATATTGTGAGTTATAATATTAATGATGAATAAGTTGTGTTGATTAAAGATGAAATTGATAGTTCCATTGTGTTGGGATTATTAGTGTTAGTGGAAATCGACATTTATTTCTATAATAATTGATGTATGGGGGTTATATTGACCAATCAGGTAATTAATCGGATAAATGAGCAATTAATTACTATTATTTCACATGCTTATAACTATTTGTTCACATGTGTGTACTATTGATTCATATTCATGCACAATAAGGGGAGGTGGTGCAAGATTGATAATACTTGCATGACTAAATTAAAAATGGAGGTATAGTTGAAGGTACTATACTGTAATTAGTTTTTTCACACGATTATACTATTGAGTCACATGAATGAACTATTAATTCACATTAGTTACTATTAGGGGAGTTGGTGCAAGTTTGATAATACTTGCAGGACTAAATTAAAAATGTAGAAAAAGAGGAAGGTATTATACTGTAATATTTTGAGCCCCAAAACGTGCAATTATTGAAACTATATTTTCCTATAAATAGAAGCTCATTTTTCCTTCATTTCTCACCAATTCACAAAAGCTTTAGAGCAATTATTATAGAGAGAAATTATATAGAGAAAGAAGAAGAGAAGTCTGCTACCTCACTATTCCAATATCCAGTTTTTCTAAGGTAAGAAGTATTATTTCTTTTGTATTCATGAAGAGAACTTCTGTTATTCCATTCTTTATTGTTCTATTGGAATAACCTGTATATGCGGACTACCATATACTTGGTGAAATTCTTCTATTATTTTATTCTTTATCATTATGTTGGAATATCCTGTCTGTGCTTTATGCATGACCTGGTTCCATTATTTATCATTCTGTTGGAACATCACATGCGTCAGCTTTACATACATGGTGGTTCCATTATTTATTATTACATTGAAATATCACATGCAATGCTTACTGCATGACTTTGGTTCCATTATTTATTATTCTGTTGGAATAACCTGTCTGTACGGTCTATCGCATGCTTGGTGAATTCTTTTGTTATTCCATTCGTTATTATACTCAGTTGGTTAAAGTTTTAGCTTTTATACTCCATGAAATTAGTGGAATATCTTTGATATTTGCGCTTTATCCAGTATCTTTTCATGGAAATATTCTTCTGAGCATTCTTAAATTTTACTCCACAAAGAAGTATCATGTTGACAATATGGACGTTATTAGTTCCTGGATAAATTAATTCTTGAACTTATTTTATTGAATTCTTATATCATTGTCACCATCCTCATGTTTATATTATGTTGAAAGTCATTTGTGACCTATAGTGCATAGATGGACGTGGTATGATTATGACTAGGGATTATTCGATATAATCATGACCGTAATGTTACAAATGATGTGGTAAAAGTCCTCATTGGCCGTAGTTCATTGATGGACAGTTGTTGGCATGATCATGACCATTGATGAATACACGAATATCCTTAGCCCGTAGTGCATGGATAATTTGTGGTCGTGATACTAATGAATATCATTGGCTGTAGTGCAGGGATGATGTGGTTTATTTATTAAGTTAAGTCTCAGCGATAAAAGTGATGAAAAACCTTTTAAATCATAGAAGATAGTAGATTTTATTCTCTACTTGACTCTTCTAATGGATTGCTTGTTCCACTGCAGTTAAACTTGATGTTTATTAAATTTTATTAGTTTAACACTGTTGAAGGCTAATGATAATTTATTCTACATTATCTTAGTCATAATATTTCATACTGGGCTAGTTGAGCTCACCCTTTCTTTCACTGTTCTCTTCAGGAAATGAGAACGTCGGCTGGGGACTAGGAAGGAGCGGAGTGGCGGTCCGGATGATAGCATTAGTAGTCCTCACTGTTTTGTTAAATAGTGTGACAATAAATGTAATGAGGACTCCATTAAGTGTAGATATTGTCTAGATGACAATATTCTTATTAAAACTCTTAGATTATATTTTGTCGTATTTTACACGACTATTGTATAATTAAGATGTATTTGAATTTTGTACCTGTAACATCATGACTAAGATCTAATATAAAGTACATTATGACTAAGATAATATAGAACAAATTATCGTTAGTCCTCAACAGGGAAAAATCTAATAGAATACAATACACAACCAGTTTTAAATCAATCTTCGCAGCGGAAATAATAATTCATTAGAAAAGTTAAGTAGAGAATGCAAACTACTATCTTCTATATATGAATTTAAAAGTTCATCGTCGTATTTTATCCCTGTAACATCAATCAATATATATCTGGAATCAAATATTCATCTTTGCACTACAGGCCAAAGATATTCATCAGTTGGTCATGTTCATCTAAACACCTGTTCATCTTTGCACTACGGGCCAAAGATATTAATCAGTTGGTCATGTTCATCTCAACACCTGTTCATCTTTGCACTACGAACCAAAGATATTCATCAAGAAATCATTCATCTTTGTATTACAGGCCAAAGATATTCAAAGAATATCATCATTTAGACCTGAGGATGATGAAAAATATTTTAAAGAAAACGAATCCAAAGTGAAACAAAAGAACAAGTATTAAGGATTCAGACTTTTAAATAATCCAAGTTCAAAAATACTTCATAAATAACCAGATTGGAGTAAAATTCAAGAATGAAGATCAAAACATAGATTCAATTAAAGATAGGAATCATAACAGACAATCTTAGACACAAAAAAGAAAATTTAATTTTTCCGTGAATAGTGTCGTATTCGTGAATAGTGCCGTATACATGAATAGTGTCGTATACATGAATAGTAACTCCGACCTCAAAAGATAGAAATTTCACAAAAAAAATCATCACACTTCGTGAATAGTACTCGTGAATAATAACTCGTGAATAGTAACTCATGAATAGTAACTCATGAATAGTAACCCCGACATGAAAAAGTTCCAAATTTGATAAAAATTTCCAACCAATATTTCGGCATAATGATATTGAAGAAATAATATCATTTTCGAATAAAATAACATCCCTTACCTCCAAAAAGACAGTACTTCTGACTAGAATAATGGATATAGTGCTGAAAGAACTTGCACCGTATAGCAATACCCAAAGTACTAAAAATACTCACAAGAATATGCTCGATAATATAGAGAGAGAAAGAGAGAGAGAAATCGGTAGTTTCTGGTGTGATTTTCAATTCTAACCTAAGCACCCTATTTATAGAAAAATGCTTAGAACATTCAAAGCGAGAAAATTTAATATAATATTAATATAATTATACAAATTTTCCTTAGCCCACCTTTTGGTCAAAAACACCGACACACATGTTAATGATGTCCAAAAAAAATAAAAATGTTTTTCTAACAAAATAATTTAAACTCCAAAATCAATTCACACCGATATATCTAGAAACTTCAATAATTCGGAATAAATAACCGTTTTATCGGAAAATTGAATCTCGCCAATTTTATAGGAAATTCAATTCTCTACAACTTTTCGGAAGAAAGTTTTCCAAATTCAAACAAAAATTGACCGAAATCCACAAAGCAGACGATTTTACAAGCTATAATCAAATTTCGATTCCAGAAATGGGGTACAAACACACAAAACATGTGTTAATCATTTAATGTAACAAAAATACTCTTCATCCTCATATACTCATATATATCCCATATTCATTGTAAAAATATCATCATTATTATATTATAATAATATAATAAATTATTATTTTATCGAGAAAAGATAAAATATCAATTTTAACAATTGTCACTTTTAAAATTTTCTCCATCTATATCCACATAAAATCAATATTTTCCTCATCATATAAATCAATAATTAATTATTCACAAATAATATTACAGAATCACAAGATCGACAACAACGGTAGTTCTAGGAAAGATGGGACTTTCAATAAGAATTTCTACTTTCTTCGCACGCAATTAGGTGACCAAATCTCTCCTTAAGTAGAACTTTCTAGACATTGCCAATAATGCTATCTAATAATATTATTCAAATAATATGAATTATTGATTTGATAATGGAAAATATCGTAAAGTGACAATTATTAAAATAACAATAATATAAAATATCAACGCAAAGAATTATTGAATCAAAAATAAAATATTGAATAGTCATTCTTTGTAATAATTATTGAGTAAGTGCCTTCTTACGTAAGAATCAATAATTGGTGCAATACCGTGTCTTACTATGCAACAACGCCAGCGTATTCGTGTTTTAACCACCGGGTATTCCAACAATATTAAATCGGTAATAACTACGCCAGATTATTTATAAATAACTTATACTTGTCGTTTTCTTCATCCAATCGCTTTCAAGTTATGGGCCCACACAAGGATACTGTCGCATGCGAATATTCCTCAACAAAGAATATTCCACGACCAAACGAATATTCTCCGACAACAATGAGTATTTTATAACCACTTGCTTATTTAAAATATTTGTGCATTTTACTCATAACTAACCACATTAATCAAATCAACCCTTACTATTTCAAAATGATAAATAGAGAAATTAAATCTTTATTTATAAAAAGTTGGGGTCTTACAACCTCCCCTCCTTATGAAATTTCGTCCTCGAAATTGACATACGTACCTGGTGTTTCGAAAAGATGAGGATACCTCGCTTTCATTTCTGTTTCCAACTCCCAGGTCATTTCTTCAATAGCATGGTTCCTCCACAAAACTTTGACTTGTGGTATGACCTTTGTGCGTAGGACATGCTCCTTCCTATCAAAAATCTTAACAGGTACCTCCTCGTACGTTAAGTCTTCGGCTATCTCGTCCGGTTCTAACTCAATAACATGGTTCGGGTCGTCCACATATTTACGTAACATCGAAACGCGAAAAATGTTATGAACACGCGTCATACTTGGCGGTAAAACGAGTCTATAGGCCACAGTTCCTATTCGATCGAGGATTTCAAATGGACTAATAAATCGAAGGTTTTGAACTTTCCTCACATCGCCGATTCTCGCTTTTGGAATAATGACTTCTTGCATCTTCTTCTTCATATTCATCAACTCCAAGTCTGTAGCTTGAGCAGCTTTAAATTTATCGATTAAAGTCGATTCTAATCGTAAATTCGTTATCTTCACGCAGGTTCGTATATTCGCACTTATAAACGCATACGATCTTCTGCTCAACGCGTTAGCTACCACGTTCGTTTTTTCCAGGATGGTATTGAATGGTATGGCCGTAATCTTTCAACAACTCGAGCCAACATCGTTTCCGCATGTTGAGTTCTACATTCCTCGCTCCATTCGAATTTTGTATCTTTTTGAGTTAGCTGAATTAATAGAGTATCGATTCGATAAAATCCTTCCACAAATCTCCAATAGTAACCAGCTAAGCCTAGAAAGCTACTTATTTTGATTATTGACTTAGGTTGCTCTCAACTGTGATTCATATCCCAATCTTGGATAGCTCATCACAATGGCACCTATCAGTTTACCACCGCACGAATATGACGTCCCCTACAGAGAGTTTGGTTTTGCATGAATTCTAGAAAGTTCCTAAACATACCATCATTCGGCATCTGCTCAGTGGTGATGTTCACATGAGGAACATTGCCAGCCTGTTGCACGTTCTCCTCATTGGTGAGCAAAGTTGTCTCCATGGTCTCATTCACTCCACTGTTAACATTCTCAGTCGACATTCTCAAATACTGCCATAAAACAAGGGTTAATTTAACAAATTAACAAATCACATAATACCCCTATATATTATGCCCGACCAACAAATAAGCTTAGGTAGGACACACTAGCGAAGGATTTACTCGTCTCTCCTCCTAGTTTCTCTCCCAGATCTCCGCCAGAGATCATATCCTAAGCTCGATATTAACCGTGACGCCCCAAAATAGGTATACAACACCCATTCGAGTAAATCAAATACATGGTACGTAAAACAACTACAACTTTATTAATACAACATAAAAGCATGAGTTTAAATACAAATATTGTTATCTAGACAATATCCACTCTCAAATAAGCCCTCATTATAATTATTAATACACTATTTTACGAATAGTGAGGACTACTAGAACAACTTCTAGAACCATCATTCCACACCCTCGACTAGTACTTCGCTTTACATTCTCGCCTCCGATAAGAAAAATGGAACAAAAGGAAAAAGGGTGAGCTCAACTAGCCCAAAAAAAGAACATTATGACTAAGATAATATAGAACAAATTATCGTTAGTCCTCAACAGGGAAAAATCTAATAGAATACAATAGACAACCAATTTTAAATCAATCTTCGCAGCGAAAATAATAATTCATTAGAAAAGTTAAGTAGAGAATGCAAACTATTATCTTCTATATATGAATTTAAAAGTTCATCGTCGATATTTTATCCGTGTAACATCAATCAATATATATCTGGAATCAAATATTCATCTTTGCACTACAGGCCAAAGATATTCATCAGTTGGTCATGTTAATCTAAACACCTGTTCATCTTTGCACTACGGGCCAAAGATATTAATCAGTCGGTCATGTTCATCTCAACACTTGTTCATCTTTGCACTACGGGCCAAGGATGTTCATCAAGAAATCATTCATCTTTTCCCTACATGCCAAAGATATTCAGTAATATCATCATTTAGGACTGAGGATGATGAAAAATATTTTAAAGAAAATGAATCTAGTGAAACAAAAGAACAAGTATTAAGGATTCGTACTTTAAATAATCCAAGTTCAAAAATACTTCATAAATAACTAGATTGGAGTAAAATTCAAGAATGAAGATCAAAACATAGATCCAATCAAAGATAGGAATCATAACAGATAATCTTGGACACAGAAAAGAAAATTTAATTTTTCTGTGAATAGTGTCGTATTCGTGAATAGTGCCATATACGTGAATAGTGTCGTATACGTGAATAGTAACTCCGACCTCAAAAGATAGAAATTTCACAAAAAAAAATCATCACGCTTCGTGAATAGTACTCGTGAATAGTAACTAATGAATAGTAACTCATGAATAGTAACTCATGAATAGTATCCCCGACATGAAAAAGTTCCAAATTTGATAAAAATTTCCAACCAATATTTCGGCATAATGATATTGAAGAAATAATATCATTTTCGAATAAAATAACATCCCTTACCTCCAAAAAGACAATACTTCTGACTAGAATAATGGATATAGTGCTGAAAGAACTTGCACCGTATAGCAATACTCAAAGTACTAAAAATACTCACAAGAATATGCTCGATAATATAGAGAGAGAAAGAGAGAGAGAAATCGTTAGTTTCTGGTGTGATTTTCAATTCTAACCTAAGCACCCTATTTATAGAAAAATGTTTAGAACACCAAAGTAGAAAATTTAATATAATATTAATATAATTATACAAATTTTCCTTAGCCCACCTTTTGGTCAAAAACACCAGCCACACATGTTAATGATGTCCAAAAAAATACAAAAAACATTTTCTAACAAAAATAATTTAAACTCCAAAAATCAATTCACACCCAGATATCTAGTAACTTCAATAATTCACAATAAATAGCCATTTTATAAGAAAATTGAATCTCATGAATTTTTATAGGAAATTCATTCTCTACAACTTTGCGAGAAGAAAGTTTTTCCAAATTAGAATGAGAAATTGGCCAAGAAATCCACAAAGCAGACGATTTTACAGTATAATCAAATTTCGATCAGAAATGGGGTCCGCAAACACACAAAACATGTGTTAATCATTTAATGTAACAAAAATACTCTTCATCCTCATATACTCATATATCCCATATTCATTGTAAAAATATCATCATTATTATATTATAATAATATAATAAAATATTATTTTATCAAAAAGATAAAATATCAATTTTTAACAATTGTCACTTTAAAAATTTTCCCCATCTATATCCACATAAAATCAATATTTTTCTCATCATATAAATCAATAATTAATTATTCACAAATAATATTACGAGAATCACAAGATCGACAAACCGGGATGTTCCCAAGAAGAGGGACTTTCAATAAGAATTTATCCTTCATTGGTAGCCGCAATTAGGTGACCAAACCTCTCCTTAGGCGTGAACTTTCTAGACATTGCCAATAATGCTATCTAATAATATTATTCAAATAATATGAATTATTGATTTGATAATGGAAAATCTTGTGTAGTGACAATTATTAAAACAACAATAATATAAAATATCAACGCAGAATTATTGAATCAAAATAAAATATTGAACAATAATTCTCGTAACAATTAATGAGTAGTGCCTTCTTACGTAAGAATCAATAATTGGTGCAATCTGCGGTGCTACTATGCAACAACGCGTATTCATCGTGTTTTTAACCACGGGTATTCCAACAATATTAGCAGAATAACAACTCTGCGTTATTTATAAACAACTTATACTTGTCGTTTTCTTCATCCAATCGCTTTCAAGTTATGGGCCCCTTAAATTACCTTGGCGTCGTCACGAATATTCCGACAAAGAAGAATATTCCACGACCAAACGAATATTCTCAAACAACAATGAGTATTTTATAACCACTTGCTTATTTAAAATATTTGTGCATTTTACTCATAACTAATCACATTAATCAAATCAACCCTTACTATTTCAAAATGATAAATAGAGAAATTAAATCTTTATTTTTAAAAAGTTGGGGTCTTACTAACCTCCCTCCTTATGAAATTCGCGTTCTCGAAATTGGACGACGTCGTGATGTTTCAAAAGATGAGGATACCTCGCTTTCATTTCCGTTTCCAACTCCTGGTCATTTCTTCAATAGCATGGTTCCTCCACAAAACTTTGACTTGTGGTATGACCTTTGTGCATAGGACATGCTCCTTCCTATCAAAAATTTTGATGGTACCTCCTCGTACATTAAGTCTTCACTATCTCGTCGGTTCTAACTCAATAACATGGTTGGTTTGTCCACATATTTACGTAACATCGAAACTTGAAAAATGTTATGAACACGCATCATACTTGGCGGTAAAGCGAGTCTATTGGCCACGCGTTCCTATTCGATCGAGGATTTCAAATGGACTAATAAATCGAAGGTTTTGAGCTTTCCTCACATCGCCGATTCTCGCTTTTGGAATAACGACTTCTTGCATCTTCTTCTTCATATTCACCAACTCCAAGTCGTAGCTGAAAGCGACTTTAAATTTATCGATTAAAGTCGATTCTAATCGTATATTCGTTATCTTCACGCAGGTTCGTATATTCGCACTTGTAAACGCATACGATCTTCTGCTCAACACGTCAGCTACCACGTTCGTTTTTTCCAGGATGGTATTGAATGGTATGGCCATAATTTTTCAACAGCTCGAGCCAACATCGTTGCCGCATGTTGAGTTCTACATTCCTCGCTCCATTCGAATTTTGTATCTTTTTGAGTTAGCTGAGTTAATAGAGTATCGATTCGATAAAATCCTTCCACGAATCTCCGATAGTAACCAGCTAAGCCTAGAAAGCTACTTATTTTGATTACTGACTTAGGTTGCTCTCAACTGTGACTCATATCTCAATCTTGGATAGCACGTCACAATGGCACCTATCAGTTTACCACCGCACGAATATGACGTCCCCTACAGAGAGTTTGGTTTTGCATGAATTTTAGAAAGTTCCTAAACATACCATCGTTCGTCATCTGCTCAGTGGTGTTGTTCACATGAGGAACATTGCCAGCCTGTTGCACGTTCTCCTCATTGGTGAACAAAGGTGTCTCCATGGTCTCATTCACTCCACTGTTAACATTCTAAGTCGACATTCTCAAATACTGCCATAAAACAAGGGTTAATTTAACAAATTAACAAATCACATAATACCCCTATATTATGACCGACCAATAAATAAGCTTAGGTAGGACACACTAGCGAAGGATTTACTCGTCTCTCCCCTCCTAGTTCTCTTCCCCAATCTCCTTGGAGATCATATCCCTAAGCTCGACGATACAACCGTGACGCCCTAAAATAGGTATACAACACCCATTCCGAGTCGTCAAATACATGGTACAGAAACAACTACAACTTTATTAATACAACATAAAAGCTGTGAGTTTAAATACAAATATTGTTATCTAGACAATATCCACTCTCAAATAAGCCCTCATTATAATTATTAATACACTATTTTACAGAATAGTGAGGATTACTAGAACAACTTCTAGAAACATCATTCCACACCCCGACTAGTACTCGCTACATTCTCGCCTCCTAATAAGAAAAATGGAACAAAAAGGAAAAAAGGTGAGCTCAACTAGCCCAGTAAAGAACATTATGACTAAGATAATATAGAACAAATTATCGTTAGTCCTCGACAGGGAAAAATCTAATAGAATACAATAGACAACCAGTTTTAAATCAATCTTCGCAGCGGAAATAATAATTCATTAGAAAAGTTAAGTAGAGAATGCAAACTATTATCTTCTATATATGAATTTAAAAGTTCATCGTCGATATTTTATCCGTGTAACATCAATCAATATATATCTGGAATCAAGTATTCATCTTTGCACTACAGGCCAAAGATATTCATCAGTTGGTCATGTTCATCTAAACACCTGTTCATCTTTGCACTACGGGCCAAAGATATTAATCAGTCGGTCATGTTCATCTGCACTACGGGCCAAGGATGTTCATCAAGAAATCATTCATCTTTTCCCTACATGCCAAAGATATTCAGTAATATCATCATTTAGGACTGAGGATGATGAAAAATATTTTAAAGAAAATGAATCTAGTGAAATAAAAGAACAAGTATTAAGGATTCGTACTTTAAATAATCCAAGTTCAAAAATACTTCATAAATAACCAAATTGGAGTAAAATTCAAGAATGAAGATCAAAACATAGATCCAATCAAAGATAGGAATCATAACAGACAATCTTGGACACAGAAAAGAAAATTTAATTTTTTTGTGAATAATGTCGTATTCGTGAATAGTCTTAGTATCGTGAATAATGTCGATATCGTGAATAGTAACTCAGACCTCAAAAGATAGAAATTTCACAAAAAAATCATCACGCTTCGTGAATAGTACAAATGAATAGTAACTCGTGAATAGTAACTTCGTGAATAGTAACTCCGACATGAAAAGTTCCAAATTTGATAAAATTTCCAACCAATATTTTGGCATAATGATATTGAAGAAATAATATCATTTTGAATAAAATAACATACCTTACCTCAAAAACAAGATACTTACATTTGGAATAATGGATATAGTCTTTGAAAGAACTTGCAGATATAGCAATACTCAAAGTACTAAAAATACTCACAAGAATACGTTCGATAATATAGAGAGAGAAAGAGAGAGAGAAATCTGTAGTTTCTGGTGTGATTTTCAATTCTAACATAAGCACCCTATTTATAGAAAAATGCTTAGAACACCAAAGCAGAAAATTTAATATAATATTAATATAATTATACAAATTTTCCTTAGCCCACCTTTTGGTCAAAAACACCAGCAACACATGTTAATGATGTCCAAAAAAATACAAAAAACATTTTTCTAACAAAAATAATTTAAACTCCAAAAATCAATTCACACCCGATATACCGAAACTTCAATAATTCACAATAAATAGCCATTTTATCAGAAAATTCGAATCTCGCGTATTTTTATAGGAAATTAAATTCTCTACAACTTTGCAGAAGAAAGTTTTTCCAAATTTCAAACAGAAATTGACCGAAATCCACAAACGGACGATTTTACAAGCTATAATCAAATTTCAGTCAGGAAATGGGGTCCACCGACACACAAAACATGTGTTAATCATTTAATGTAAAAAAAATACTCTTCATCCTCATATACTCATATATCCCATATTCATTATAAAAATATCATCATTATTATATTATAATAATTTAATAAAATATTATTTTATCGGAAAAGATAAAATATCAATTTTTAACAATTGTCACTTTAAAAATTTTCTTCATCTATATCCACATAAAATCAATATTTTCCCCATCATATAAATCAATAATTAATTATTCACAAATAATATTCTGAATCACAAGATCTTGTAACACGGTCGATTTCAAGGAAAGAGGGGACTTTCCAATAAGAATTTATCCTTACTGGCGCACAATTAGGTGACCAAACCTCTCCTAAGGCAGAACTTTCTAGACATTGCTAATAATGCTATCTAATAATATTATTCAAATAATATGAATTATTTATTTGATAATGGAAAATCTTGTCAAATGACAATTATTAAAACAACAATAATATAAAATATCAACGCAATCAATTATTGAATCAAAAATAAAATATTGAACAGTAATTACTGTAACAATTATTGAGTAGTGCCTTCTTACGTAAGAATCAATAATTGGTGCAATACCGTGTGCTACTGTGCAACAACGCGTATTACTGTGTTTTAACCACCGGGTATTCCAACAGTATTAACGGTAACAACTACGCCGTTATTTATAAACAACTTATACTTGTCGTTTTCTTCATCCAATCGCTTTCCGTTATGGGCCCACACAAGGCTGCGCCGTCGTACGAATATTCCCCGACAACAAGAATATTCCACGACCAAACGAATATTCTCCGACAACAATGAGTATTTTATAACCACTTGCTTATTTAAAATATTTGTGCATTTTACTCATAACTAACCACATTAATCAAATCAACCCTTACTATTTCAAAATGATAAATAGAGAAATTAAATCTTTATTTATAAAAAGTTGGGGTCTTACAACCTCCCCTCCTTATGAAATTTCATTCTCGAAATTGACGTACGTACGTGGTGTTTCAAAAAGATGAGGATACCTCGCTTTCATTTCCGTTTCCAACTCCCAGGTCATTTCTTCAATAGCATGGTTCCTCCACAAAACTTTGACTTGTGGTATGACCTTTGTGCATAGGACATGCTCCTTCCTATCAAAAATTTTGACAGGTACCTCCTCGTACATTAAGTCTTCAGCTATCTCGTCCGGTTCTAACTCAATAACATGGTTCGATTTGTCCACATATTTACGTAACATCGAAACGCGAAAAATGTTATGAACACGCATCATACTTGGCGGTAAAACGAGTCTATTGGCCACAGTTCCTATTCGATCGAGGATTTCAAATGGACTAATAAATCGAAGGTTTTGAGCTTTCCTCACATCGCCGATTCTCGCTTTTGGAATAACGACTTCTTGTATCTTCTTTTTCATATTCATCAACTCCAAGTCTGTAGCTTGAGTAGCTTTAAATTTATCGATTAAAGTTGATTCTAATCGTATATTCGTTATCTTCACGCAGGTTCGTATATTCGCACTTGTAAACGCATACGATCTTCTGCTCAACGCGTTAGCTACCACGTTCGTTTTTTCCAGGATGGTATTGAATGGTATGGCCGTAATCGTTCAACAGCTCGAGCCAACATCGTTGCCGCGTGTTGAGTTCTACATTCCTCGCTCCATTCGAATTTTGTATCTTTTTGAGTTAGCTGAGTTAATAGAGTATCGATTAGATAAAATCCTTCCACGAATCTCCGATAGTAACTAGCTAAGCCTAGAAAGCTACTTATTTCGATTATTGACTTAGGTTGCTCTCAACTGTGACTCATATCCCAATCATGGATAGTACGTCAAAATGGCACCTATCAGTTTACCACCGCACGAATATGACGTCCCCTACAGAGAGTTTGGTTTTGCATAAATTCTAGAAAGTTCCTAAATATACCATCGTTCGTCATCTGCTCAGTGGTGTTGTTCACATGAGGAACATTGCCAGCCTGTTGCACGTTCTCCTCATTGATGAGCAAAGGTGTCTCCATGGTCTCATTCACTCCACTGTTAACATTCTCAGTCGACATTCTCAAATACTGCCATAAAACAAGGGTTAATTTAACAAATTAACAAATCACATAATACCCCTATATTATGACCCACCAACAAATAAGCTTAGGTAGGACACCTTTAGCGAAGGATTTACTCGGCTCTCCCCTCCTAGTTCTATTCACTTCGATCTCGCCGGAGATCATATCCTAAGCTCGATACCAATCGTGACGCCCCAAAATAGGTATACAACACCCATTCTGAGTCGCCAAATACATGGTAAAGAAACAACTACAACTTTATTAATACAACATAAAAACTGTGAGTTTAAATACAAATATTGTTATCTAGACAATATCCACACTCAAATAAGTCCTCATTACAATTATTAATACACTATTTTACAGAATAGTGAGGACTACTAGAACAACTTCTAGAACCATCATTCCACACCCCGACTAGTACTCACTATATTCTCGCCTCCTTAGAAGAAAAATGGAACAAAAAGGAAAAGGGTGAGCTCAACTAGCCCAGTAAAGAACATTATGACTAAGATAATATAGAACAAATTATCGTTAGTCCTCAACAGGGAAAAATCTAATAGAATACAATAGACAACCAATTTTAAATCAATCTTCGCAGCGGAAATAATAATTCATTAGAAAAGTTAAGTAGAGAATGCAAACTATTATCTTCTATATATGAATTTAAAAGTTCATCATCGATATTTTATCCGTGTAACATCAATCAATATATATCTGGAATCAAATATTCATCTTTGCACTACAGGCCAAAGATATTCATCGATTAAGTCATGTTAATCTAAACACCTGTTCATCTTTGCACTACGGGCCAAAGATATTAATCAGTCGGTCATGTTCATCTCAACACTTGTTCATCTTTGCACTACGGGCCAAGGATGTTCATCAAGAAATCATTCATCTTTTCCCTACAGGCCAAAGATATTAAGTAATATCATCATTTAGGACTGAGGATGATGAAAAATATTTTAAAGAAAATGAATCTAGTGAAACAAAAGAACAAGTATTAAGGATCCGTACTTTAAATAATCCAAGTTCAAAAATACTTCATAAATAACCAGATTGGAGTAAAATTCAAGAATGAAGATCAAAACATAGATCCAATCAAAGATAGGAATCATAACAGACAATCTTGGACACAGAAAAGAAAATTTAATTTTTCTGTGAATAGTGTCGTATTCGTGAATAGTGCCATATACGTGAATAGTGTCGTATACGTGAATAGTAACTCCGACCTCAAAAGATAGAAATTTCAAAAAAAATCATCACGCTTCGTGAATAGTACTCGTGAATAGTAACTCGTGAATAGTAACTCCGACATGAAAAAGTTCCAAATTTGATAAAAATTTCCAACCAATATTTTGGCATAATGATATTGAAGAAATAATATCATTTTCGAATAAAATAACATACCTTACCTCCAAAAAGGCGATCTTACATTTGGAATAATGGATATAGTCTTTGAAAGAACTCAAAATCAGTATAGCAATACTCAAAGTACTAAAAATACTCACAAGAATACGCTTCGATAATATAGAGAGAAAGAGAGAGAGAAATCATAGTTTCGGTGCGATTTTCAATTCTAACCTAAGCACCTATTTATAGAAAAATGCTAGAAACCAAAAGAGAAAATTTAATATAATATTAATATAATTATACAAATTTTCCTTATCCCACCATTTGGTCAAAAAACACCAGCCACACATGTTAATGATGTCCAAAAAAATACAAAAAATGTTTTTCTAACAAAAATAATTTAAACTCCAAAAATCAATTCACACCCGATATACCGAAACTTCAATAATTCACAATAAATAGCCATTTTATCAAAAAATTCGAATCTCGCTTATTTTTATAGGAAATTCAATTCTCTACAACTTTGCAGAAGAAAGTTTTTCCAAATTTCAAACAGAAATTGACCGAAATTCTCAAACGGACGATTTTACAAGCTATAATCAAATTTCAGTCAGGAAATGGGGTCCACCGACACAAAACATGTGTTAATCATTTAATGTAAAAAAAATTCTCTTCATCTTCATATACTCATATATCCCATATTCATTATAAAAATATCATCATTATTATATTATAATAATTTAATAAAATATTATTTTATCAGAAAAGATATAATATCAATTTTTAACAATTGTCACTTTAAAAATTTTCTTCATCTATATCCACATAAAATCAATATTTTCCTCATCATATAAATCAATAATTAATTATTCACAAATAATATTACAGAATCACAGTACTAACAACCAAGTCGTTCCCAGGAAAGAGGGGACTTTCCAATAAGAATTTATCCTTACTGGCGCGCAATTAGGTGACCAAACCTCTCCTTAGGCAGAACTTTCTAGACATTGCTAATAATGCTATCTAATAATATTATTCAAATAATATGAATTATTGATTTGATAATGGAAAATACTGTGCAGTGACAATTATTAAAACAACAATAATATAAAATATCAACGCAGCAATTATTGAATCAAAAATAAAATATTGAGCGATAATTCTTTGTAACAATTATTGAGTAGTGTCTTCTTACGTAAGAATCAATAATTGGTGCAATACTGATGTCTACTATGCAACAACGTAGACATCGTGTTTTAACCACTGGGTATTCCAACAATATTAATTGGTAACAACTACGTAGTTATTTATAAACAACTTATACTTGTCGTTTTCTTCATCCAATCGCTTCCGGTTATGGGCCCACACAAAAGTCATGGTAGTAAATCACGAATATTCCCCGACAACAAGAATATTCCACGACCAAACGAATATTCTCCGACAACAATGAGTATTTTATAACCACTTGCTTATTTAAAATATTTGTGCATTTTACTCATAACTAACCACATTAATCAAATCAACCCTTACTATTTTAAAATGATAAATAGAGAAATTAAATCTTTATTTTTAAAAAGTTGGGGTCTTACAACCTCCCCTCCTTATGAAATTTCGTCCTCGAAATTGACGTACGTACTTGGTGTTTCGAAAAGATGAGGATACCTCGCTTTCATTTCCGTTTCCAACTCCCAGGTCATTTCTTCAATAGCATGGTTCCTCCACAAAACTTTGACTTGTGGTATGACCTTTGTGCATAGGACATGCTCCTTCCTATCAAAAATCTTGACAGGCACCTCTTCGTACATTAAGTCTTCAGCTATCTCGTCCGGTTCTAACTCAATAACATGGTTCGGTTTGTCCACATATTTACGTAACATCGAAACGCGAAAAATGTTATGAACACGCATCATACTTGGCGGTAAAACGAGTCTATTGGCCACAGTTCCTATTCGATCGAGGATTTCAAATGGACTAATAAATCGAAGGTTTTGAGCTTTCCTCACATCGCCGATTCTCGCTTTTGGAATAACGACTTTTTGCATCTTCTTTTTCATATTCATCAACTCCAAGTCTGTAGCTTGAGCAGCTTTAAATTTATCGATTAAAGTTGATTCTAATCGTATATTCGTTATCTTCACGCAGGTTCGTATATTTGCACTTGTAAACGCATACGATCTTCTGCTCAACGCGTTAGCTACCACGTTCGTTTTTTCCAGGATGGTATTGAATGGTATGGCCGTAATCTTTCAACAGCTCGAGCCAACATTGTTGCCGTGTGTTGAGTTCTACATTCCTCGCTCCATTCGAATTTTGTATCTTTTTGAGTTAGCTGAGTTAATAGAGTATCGATTAGATAAAATCCTTCCACGAATCTCCGATAGTAACTAGCTAAGCCTAGAAAGCTACTTATTTCGATTACTGACTTAGGTTGCTCTCAACTGTGACTCATATCCCAATCATGGATAGCACGTCACAATGGCACCTATCAGTTTACCACCGCACGAATATGACGTCCCCTACAGAGAGTTTGGTTTTGCATAAATTCTAGAAAGTTCCTAAATATACCATCGTTCGTCATCTGCTCAGGGGTGTTGTTCACATGAGGAACATTGCCAGCCTGTTGCACGTTCTCCTCATTGATGAGCAAAGGTGTCTCCATGGTCTCATTCACTCCCCATTATTAACATTCTCAGTCGACATTCTCAAATACTGCCATAAAACAAGGGTTAATTTAACAAATTAACAAATCACATAATACCCCTATATTATGACCGACCAACAAATAAGCTTAGGTAGGACACACTAGCGAAGGATTTACTCGGCTCTCCCCTCCTAGTTCTATTCATCGATCTCCTTGGGAGATCATATCCTAAGCTCGATACCAATTGTGGCGCCCAAAATAGGTATACAACACCCATTCTCGAGTGCCAAATACATGGTAAAAAACAACTACAACTTTATTAATACAACATAAAAACTGTGAGTTTAAATACAAATATTGTTATCTAGACAATATCCACACTCAAATAAGTCCTCTTACAATTATTAATACACTATTTTACAGAATAGTGAGGACTACTAGAACAACTTCTAGAACCATCATTCCACACCCCGACTAGTACTCACTATATTCTCGCCTCCTTAGAAGAAAAATGGAACAAAAAGGAAAAGGGTGAGCTCAACTAGCCCAGTAAAGAACATTATGACTAAGATAATATATAACAAATTATCGTTAGTCCTCAACAGGGAAAAATCTAATAGAATACAATAGACAACAAGTTTTAAATCAATCTTCGCAGCGCAAATAATAATTCATTAGAAAAGTTAAGTAGAGAATGCAAACTACTATCTTCTATATATGAATTTAAAAATTCATCGTCGATATTTTATCCCCGTAACATCAATCAATATATATCTCGAATCAAATATTCATCTTTGCACTCTGAGCCAAAGATATTCATCGATTAGTCATGTTCATCTAAACACATTCATCTTTGCACTCTTGGCCAAAGATATTAATCGATCGGTCATGTTCATCTCAACACTGTTCATCTTTGCACTATGGGCAAAAGATATTCATCAAGAAATCATTCATCTTTGCCCTACGGGCCAAAGATATTCGATAATATCATCATTTAGGGTGAGGATGATGAAAAATATTTTAAAGAAAAGCGAATTCGGTGAAACAAAAGAACAAGTATTAAGGATTAGTACTTTAAATAATCCAAGTTCAAAATACTTCATAAATAACCAGATTGGAGTAAAATTCAAGAATGAAGATCAAAACATAGATCCGATCAAAGATAGGAATCATAACGAGCAATCTTGGACACGAAAAAAAAATTTAATTTTTACTCTGTGAATAATGTAAATATTAATGAATAGTCTTAGTATCGTGAATAGTCTCAGATATCGTGAATAGTAACTCCGACCTCAAAAGATAGAAATTTCACAAAAAAAATCATCACACTTCGTGAATAGTACTCGTGAATAGTAACTCATGAATAGTAACTCATGAATAGTAACTCGTGAATAGTAACTCATGAATAGTAACCCCGACATGAAAAAGTTCCAAATTTGATAAAAATTTCCAACCAATATTTCGGCATAATGATATTGATGAAATAATATCATTTTCGAATAAAATAACACCCCTTACCTCCAAAAAGACAGTACTTCTGACTAGAATAATAGATATAGTGTTGAAAGAACTTGCACCGTATAGCAATACTCAAAGTACTAAAAATACTCACAAGAATACGCTCGATAATATAGAGAGAGAAAGAGAGAGAGAAATCTGTAGTTTCTGGTGTGATTTTCAATTCTAACCTAAGCACCCTATTTATAGAAAAATGCTTAGAACACCAAAGCAGAAAATTTAATATAATATTAATATAATTATACAAATTTTCCTTAGCCCACCTTCTGGTCAAAAACACCAGCCACACATGTTAATGATGTCCAAAAAAATACAAAAACGTTTTTCTAACAAAATAATTTAAACTCCAAAATCAATTCACACCCGATATCTGAAACTTTAATAATTCACAACAAATAGCCCTTTTATCGGAAAATTGAATCTCATGAATTTGTTTAGGAAATTCAATTCTCTACAACTTTTGAGAAGAAAGTTTTTCCAAATTTCAAGCGAAATTGGATGAAAATCCATAAGCAGACGATTTTACTGTTTATAATCAAATTTCGATCAGAAATGGGGTCCGCAAACACACAAAACATGTGTTAATCATTTAATGTAACAAAAATACTCTTCATCCTCATATACTCATATATCCCATATTCATTGTAAAAATATCATCATTATTATATTATAATAATATAATAAAATATTATTTTATCAAAAAAGATAAAATATCAATTTTTAACAATTGTCACTTTAAAAATTTTCCCCATCTATATCCACATAAAATCAATATTTTTCTCATCATATAAATCAATAATTAATTATTCACAAATAATATTACAGAATCACAGTACTGACAACCAGGATGTTCCCAAGAAAGAGGGGACTTTCCAATAAGAATTTATCCTTACTGGCGCGCAATTAGGTGACCAAACCTCTCCTTAGGCAGAACTTTCTAGACATTGCCAATAATGCTATCTAATAATATTATTCAAATAATATGAATTATTGATTTGATAATGGAAAATCTTTAATGCGATGACAATTATTAAAACAACAATAATATAAAATCATCGCTTGGCAATTATTGAATCAAAAATAAAATATTGAACAGTAATTACTGTAACAATTATTGAGTAGTGCCTTCTTACGTAAGAATCAATAATTGGTGCAATACCGTGTGCTACTGTGCAACAACGCGTATTACCGTGTTTTAACCACCGGGTATTCCAACAGTATTAACGGTAACAACTACGCCGTTATTTATAAACAACTTATACTTGTCGTTTTCTTCATCCAATCGCTTTCCGTTATGGGCCCATACAAGGTCACGGCTGGTCGTACGAATATTCCCCGACAGCAAGAATATTCCACGACCAAACGAATATTCTCCGACAACAATGAGTATTTTATAACCACTTGCTTATTTAAAATATTTGTGCATTTTACTCATAACTAACCACATTAATCAAATCAACCCTTACTATTTCAAAATGATAAATAGAGAAATTAAATCTTTATTTATAAAAAGTTGGGGTCTTACAACCTCCCCTCCTTATGAAATTTCATCCACGAAATTGACGTACATACTTGGTGTTTCGAAAAGATGAGGATACCTCACTTTCATTTCCGTTTTCAACTTCCAGGTCATTTCTTCAATAGCATGGTTCCACCACAAAACTTTGACTTGTGGTATGACCTTTGTGCGTAGGACATGCTCCTTCCTATCAAAAATCTTGACAGGTACCTCCTCGTACGTTAAGTCTTAGGCTATCTCATCCGGTTCTAACTCAATAACATGGTTCGGGTCGTCCACATATTTACGTAACATCGAAACGCGAAAAATGTTATGAACACGCGTCATGCTTGGCGGTAAAATGAGTCTATAGGCCATAGTTCCTATTCGATCGAGGATTTCAAATGGACTAATAAATCGAAGGTTTTGAGCTTTCCTCACATCGCCGATTCTCGCTTTTGGAATAACGACTTCTTGCATCTTCTTCTTCTTCATATTCACCAACTCCAAGTCTGTAGCTAGAGCAGCTTTAAATTTATCGATTAAAGTTGATTCTAATCGTATATTCGTTATCTTCACGCAGGTTCGTATATTCGCACTTGTAAATGCATACGATCTTCTGCTCAACGCATCAGCTACCACGTTCATTTTTTCCAGGATGGTATTGAATGGTATGGCTGTAATCTTTCAACAGCTCGAGCCAACATCGTTACCGCATGTTGAGTTCTACATTCCTCGCTCCATTCGAATTTTGTATCTTTTCGAGTTAGCTGAGTTAATAGAGTATCGATTCGATAAAATCCTTCCACGAATCTCCAATAGTAACCAGCTAAGCCTAGAAAGCTACTAATTTCGATTACTGACTTAGGTTGCTCTCAACTATGACTCATATCCCAATCTTGGATAGCACGTTACAATGGCACCTATCAGTTTACCACCGCACGAATATGACGTCCCCTACAGAGAGTTTGGTTTTGCATGAATTTTAGAAAGTTCCTAAACATACCATCATTCGTCATCTGCTCAGTGGTGATGTTCACATGAGGAACATTGTCAGCTTGTTGCACGTTCTCCTCATTGGTGAACAAAGGTGTCTCCATGGTCTCATTCACTCCACTGTTAACATTCTCAGTCGACATTCTCAAATACTGCCATAAAACAAGGGTTAATTTAACAAATTAACAAATCACATAATACCCCTATATTACGAATGAGCCAACAAATAAGCTTAGGTAGGACACACTAGTGAAGGATTTACTCGTCTCTCCTCCTAGTTCTATTCCCCGATCTCGTGGAGATCATATCCCTAAGCTCTGGTACCAACTGTGACGCCCCTAAAATAGGTATACAACACCCATTCTGAGTCGCCAAATACATGGTACAGAAACAACTACAACTTTATTAATACAACATAAAAACTATGAGTTTAAATACAAATATTGTCATCTAGACAATATCCACACTCAAATAAGTCCTCATTACAATTATTAATACACAATTTTACAGAATAGTGAGGACTACTAGAACAACTTCTAGAACCATCATTCCACACCCGGACTAGTACTCGCTACATTCTCGCCTCCTGAGAAGAAAAATGGAACAAAAAGGAAAAGGGTGAGCTCAACTAGCCCAGTAAAGAACATTATGACTAAGATAATATAGAACAAATTATCGTTAGTCCTCAACAGGGAAAAATCTAATAGAATACAATAGACAACCAGTATTAAATCAATCTTCGCAGCGAAAATAATAATTCATTGGAAGAGTTAAGTAGAGAATGCAAACTACTATCTTCTATATATGAATTTAAAAGTTCATCGTCGATATTTTATCCCTGTAACATTAATCAATATATATCTAGAATCAAATATTCATCTTTGCACTACAGGCCAAAGATATTCATCAGTTGGTCATTTTCATCTAAACACTGTTCATCTTTGTGACTGGGCCAAAGATATTAATCGATCAATATGTTCATCTCAACACATTGCTCATCTTTTTGACTACTGGCCAAAGATATTCATCAAGAAATCATTCATCTTTGCACTACTGAGCCAAAGATATTCAATAATATCATCATTTAGGGTTTGAGGATGATGAAAAATATTTTAAAGAAAAGCGAATCCGAAGTGAAACAAAAGAACAAGTATTAAAGATTCGTACTTTAAATAATCCAAGTTCAAAAATACTTCATAAATAACCAGATTGGAGTAAAATTCAAGAATGAAGATCAAAACATAGATCCAATCAAAGATAGAAATCATAACAGACAATCTTGGACACAGAAAAGAAAATTTAATTTTTCTGTGAATAGTGTCGTATTCGTGAATAGTGCCGTATACGTGAATAGTGTTGTATACGTGAATAGTAACTCGGACCTCAAAAGATAGAAATTTCACAAAAAAAATCATCACGCTTCGTGAATAGTACTCATGAATAGTAACTCGTGAATAGTAACTCATGAATAGTAACTCATGAATAGTAACTCATGAATAGTAACCCCGACATGAAAAAGTTCCACATTTGATAAAAATTTCCAACCAATATTTCGGCATAATGATATTGAAGAAATAATATCATTTTCGAATAAAATAACATCCCTTACCTCCAAAAAGAAAGTACTTCTGACTGGAATACTGGATATAGTGTTGAACGAACTTGCACCGTATAGCAATACTCAAAGTACTAAAAATACTCACAAGAATACGCTCGATAATATAGAGAGAGAAAGAGAGAAAGAAATCTATAGTTTCTGGTGTGATTTTCAATTCTAACCTAAGCACCCTATTTATAGAAAAATGCTTAGAACACCAAAGTAGAAAATTTAATATAATATTAATATAATTATACAAATTTTCCTTAGCCCACCTTTTGGTCAAAAACACCAGCCACACATGTTAATGATGTCCAAAAAAATAAAAAAAATGTTTTTCTAACAAATATAATTTAAACTTCAAAAATCAATTCACACCCGATATACCGAAACTTTAATAATTCACAACAAATAGCCCTTTTATCATAAAATTCGAATCTCGCGAATTTGTTTAGGAAATTCAATTCTCTACAACTTTACAGAAGAAAGTTTTTCCAAATTTCAAACAGAAATTGACCGAAATCCACAAACGGACGATTTTACAGGCTATAATCAAATTTCAGTTAGGAAATGGGGTCCACCGACACACAAAACATGTGTTAATCATTTAATGTAACAAAAATACTCTTCATCTTCATATACTCATATATCCCATATTCATTGTAAAAATATCATCATTATTATATTATAATAATATAATAAAATATTATTTTATCAGAAAAGATAAAATATCAATTTTTAACAATTGTCACTTTAAAAATTTTCTCCATCTATATTCACATAAAATCAATATTTTCCTCATCATATAAATCAATAATTAATTATTCACAAATAATATTACAAAATCACAGTACTGACAACCAGGCCATTCCCAGGAAAGAGGGGACTTTCCAATAAGAATTTCTCCTTACTGGCGCGCAATTAGGTGACCAAACCTCTCCTTAGGCAGAACTTTCTAGACATTTCCAATAATGCTATCTAATAATATTATTCAAATAATATGAATTATTGATTTGATAATAGAAAATCTTTGTGCGTTGACAATTATTAAAACAACAATAATATAAAATATCAATTGACAATTATTGAATTAAAATAAAATATTGAACAATAATTATTGTAACAATTATTGAGTAAGTGCCTTCTTACGTAAGAATCAATAATTGGTGCAATCGCAGCTATTATGCAACAACGCGTATTCATCGTGTTTTAACCACTAGGGTATTCCAACAATATTAAGCGGTAATAACTACGGCAATTATTTATAAACAACTTATACTTGTCGTTTTCTTCATCCAATCGCTTTCCGTTATGGGCCACACAAGGTCTAGTGGTCGTCACGAATATTCTCTGACAAAAGAATATTCCACGACCAAAACGAATATTCTCCGACAACAATGAGTATTTTATAACCACTTGCTTATTTAAAATATTTGTGCATTTTACTCATAACTAATCACATTAATCAAATCAACCCTTACTATTTCAAAATGATAAATAGAGAAATTAAATCTTTATTTTTAAAAAGTTGGGGTCTTACAACCTCCCCTCCTTATGAAATTTCGTTCTCGAAATTGACGTACGTACGTGATGTTTCAAAAAGATGAGGATACCTCGCTTTCATTTCCGTTTCCAACTCCCAGGTCATTTCTTCAATAGCATGGTTCCTCCACAAAACTTTGACTTGTGGTATGACCTTTGTGCATAGGACATGCTCCTTCCTATCAAAAATTTTGACAGGTACCTCCTCGTACATTAAGTCTTCAGCTATCTCGTCCGGTTCTAACTCAATAACATGGTTCGGTTTGTCCACATATTTACATAACATCGAAACGCGAAAAATGTTATGAACACGCATCATACTTGGCGGTAAAATGAGTCTATTGGCCACAGTTCCTATTCGATCGAGGATTTCAAATGGACTAATAAATCGAAGGTTTTGAGCTTTCCTCACATCGCCGATTCTCGCTTTTGGAATAACGACTTCTTGCATCTTCTTCTTCATATTCACCAACTCCAAGTCTGTAGCTTGAGCAACTTTAAATTTATCGATTAAAGTCGATTCTAATCGTATATTCGTTATCTTCACGCAGGTTCGTATATTCGCACTTGTAAATGTATACGATCTTCTGCTCAACGCGCCAGCTACCACGTTCGTTTTTTCCAGGATGGTATTGAATGGTATGTCTGTAATCTTTCAACAGCTCGAGCCAACATCACTGCCATATCTCGTTAAAATTGAACTTTTATACAAAATGCAAAGCCTTTGTATATAGGTGAAAATGAGGTATAGCACTAGTACCAGATAATTGCACATTAACCTACACACAAACACACACACTCAAATAAAAGTTTAAATTGAAAAGTGGCGGTAACAATGTCACCACGGAAGTCGAGGGGTGCCTAACACATTCCATCCGCTTAATCAAGCCCTCATACCTTAAAGAATCTCGGTTTCACAGACCAATTAAATAGTGTCACATCACTAGGTCTACGTGCAAACCTTTTCTCGGTTGAGTTGGTGCAACCATTTAAGAAATACCAACTGGCGACACTTACAGTCCAATCGTCGACATATACATGTCGGACCTTTTCATAACTTCTTTTTTCAAACAAATCTCACCTAACATAAGAACACCAAAAGACAAGAATAAAAAGGGACAAATAAAAATCCTGACGTCATCAATATATATATACCCGTGACCCTACCCCCCTCCCCCGGTGAACACCCTTATATATACATATATAAAACAAAATCGAGATAACTTTTTACCGACAGTTTTGAAAAATGGGTAAGTGGGGGTCCATGTAATAAGCCAAATTTACAACAAATACTTCATAAAAATCCCCTCTATTTATCTCAATTCACTTAGCTTCACAAAAATACATTCTTAATAACATTCATCATTAATATTATAACTCACAATATTAACAACCAAATCATTCCTAGGAAAGAGGGGGCTCTCTGATAAGGACTTCTCCTTATTGGCGCGCAATTAGGTGACCAAACCCTTTTCCTCGACAGAACTTTCTAAACATTGTCAATAATGCAAATAATAATATGAATAACTTTGTCGTCTCATTTATTGATTTAATAATATAAAATATTGTGCAGATGATACTGTGACAATACTTGAATCAATAATATGAGATACTATACATCAACTACTGTAGAAATAATTGAATAAAACTGAGTGACTTCTCATGTAAGCATCAATAATCAAAGACACTGTACAATACCGTGTGCTACTGTGCAACCACGCTGTACTTTTATCACTGGGTAATTCAACAGTTAAAGGTAAATGTGAGACCCCAGATTTTATGAATAAATATTTAATTTTCTCAAAATATTTTTTTGAATATTATGGTGTGGATTTGAGATAATGTTATAGTTTTGGGTAGTATTTATAAATTTTAAAAAGTATGCAAGTTGTTGTATAATATTCGATTGGTCGAGGAATATCTGTACGATGGTACAATCATTGATGGACCGCACAATGGAATTATTGTCGGATTGAGAAAAAGAAAAAAATATTTTTATGAAAATAACGGCGAAAGTTTTACCATTAAAAGCAGGTTGAACTACTTTAGTAGTAAAAAGTACAAAGATGTCTGGCATGGGTTGCATTGTAGCACAAGATATTGATTATTAATATTTACGTGATAAGTCACTCAGTTTTGTTTTATTAGTATTGTTAATGTAATAAAATAAAAAAGCCTTTTATATAAAATAGAATACTTTTATAAATTTATTCTATAAATAGAATATATTATATTCTATTATGCATAGTGTTTTGCATAGTAAAATCTTTTTATATAAAACAGAATACTTTTATAAAGTTATTCTATAAATAAAATATATTATATTTTATTATGCATAGAGTTGCATAGTGCCTGCATAGTGTTTTGTATAGTAAAATCTTTTTATATAAAACAGAATACTTTTATAAAGTTATTCGTTTTATTAGATTATAAATAGAATATATTATATTTTATTTAAAAGATTTTTCTTTAACTATGGACCGTCCAGATTGAAAGTACATCAATACGACCGTTCATGAATTAATTCTTATGCGATCCATTCTTACATAAATAGAAGCTCATTCCTTCATTATTTCTTACGAATTCAATTGAAACTCTAGAAAGAGAAACTATAGAGAGAGTTCTTCTTCTATAATCTTGGCGTATTTCTTTAGAGTTTAAGAAAGCTTTGAAGCGTAGTACAAGTTTTCTTCGAGTATATCCTCGCCCTACCAGTCGGAATACTCTTCTTTTAAAGGTAAGGGATATTATTTGTTTTACTCGTAAGGGGTGTTCTTTGTTTCTTATTCGTGAAGTGAACTTCTGTTATTCCATTCCTTATTGTTATGTTGGAATAACCTGTCTATGCGAAGTACCGCATACATGGTGAAATTCTTCTGTTATTCCATTTTTATTATTATGTTGGAATAACTTTGTCTATCTGAAGTACCTCATCATACGTGGTGAAATTCTTACATTATTCCATTCTTTATTATTCATTGGAATACCACGTCGGTGCGTATTACGCTGACACAGTTCCATTATTTATTATTCTGTTGGAATAACCTGTCTGTGCGGTTTATTTCATGCATGGTGATTTCTGTTGTTATTCCATTATTTATCATTCTGTTGGAACATCCTGTCTGTGCGTTTACGCATGACCTGGTTCCATTATTTATTATTCTATTGGAATAACCTATATGTACGATCCATCGCATGCATGGTGATTTCTTCCATTATTCTATTCTTTATTATTCTGTTGGAATAACCTGTCTATGTGGATTATCACATGCATGGTGAATGATCCTTTGTATTAATTCCTTATTAAATTGTGGAAATGATGCATCTCAAGTGGATTCTGTTGTATGGCGGCAAAAATCCATTTGCGATTTAATATATTCTATTATACTCAGTTGGTTAAAGTTTTAGTTTCTATAGTCCATGAAATTAGTGGAATATCCTTAATATTTGCGCTTCATCCAGTATCTTTTCATGGAAATATTCTTCTGAGCATTCTTGAATTTTACTCGACAAAGCAGTATCATGTTGATAATTTGGACGTTATTGGTTCCCGCATAAATTAATTCTTGAACTTGTTTTATTGAATTATTATGTCATTGTCATCATCCTCATGTTTATATTATGTTGAAAGTCATTTGTGGCCCGTAGTGCATAGATGGACTTGGTATGATTATGACCAGGGATTATTCGGTATAATCATGACCGTAATGTTACAAATGATGTGGAAAAAGTCCTCATTGGCCCGTAGTACATTGATGGACAATTTTTGGTATGATTATGACTATGGATTCTCTTGACCAAGGGTGCAAAGATGAATTGTTTTATGGCATGATCGGGGATGGATTGATGAAAACACGATTATCTTTGGCCCGTAGTGCATGGATAATTCGTGGTCGTGATATCTTAAAGAATATCCTTGGCATGTAGTGCGGGGGATGATTTGATGATGTGGATTATTTATTGAAATTTGAGTCTCGGTGATAAAAGTGATGAAAAAACCTTTTCGATCATAGAAGATAGTAGATTTTATTCTACTTGACTCTTCTAATGGATTGCTTGTTCATTGCAGATTAAACTTGATGTTTGTTATATTGTATCGGTTTAACATTGTTGAAGGCTAACGATAATTTATTACGCATTATCTTAGTCATAATATTTCTTCTTGGACTAGTTGAGCTCACCCTTTTGCTTTAATTGTTCTCTTCTTGGAAATGAGAGCGTAAGCGAGGGGACTAGTCGGAAGCAGAGTGATGGTCCTAGATGGTACATTAGTAGTCCTCACTATTCTGTGAAATAGTGTGTTAATAAATGTAATGAGGACCCCATTGAGTTTGTATATTGTCTAGATGACAATATTTGTATTAAAACTTCATGACATATGTTTTCTGGTCAGTATTTTACATTGTTGTATAATTAAGTTGTATTTGAATTTTGTACAATGTATTTGGCGACTCAAGATGGGTGATGTATACCTATTTTGGGGGCGTCACAGTTGGTATCAAAGCTTAGGGATATGATCCCTGGCTGAGATGTGAGACAAGAACTAGGAGGGGAGAGACGGGGAATTCCTTCGCTAGTATGACCTACCTAAGTTTATTTGGTATTTAATTGGTTGGTCAGAGTATATGGATAATATGTGATATGTTAATTAACCCTTGTTTTGTGACAGTGTTTGCGAATGACATCTGAAAATATTGAGATAAGAAATGAATCACATGAGACCGCTGAGTCAGCTTAAGCAAAAGGTAACGACTAACAACACGATAATAATCATACCGGTGGCAACGGCCATTGGAATAATGATAACCATCGCGGGGGAAATTATCATGCTAAGAATGGTAACCACTTCGGTGGTAATCATGGCCAAGATAATAAAAGTAGAAATTTCAAGTAGAGAATGTTCAATAATGATGGAAAGATAGCAGCACCAGCACCCGGTTCAAAGGAAGAAGAACGACCACCGGTCGTATGTTTCAAATGCGAATAAGAGGGACACATCCGTCCAAATTGTACGCTGCAATCCAAAGCGTGTTTCAATTGCGAAAGAGAAGGTCACTTAGCTTGATTTTGTCGTGTAGTGAAGTCAAGTCTAGCTGGGATAGTGATACCAAAGGATAACTCAGATAAGTCAAAGCCGGTAGTAATGAGAGCGTTTGTTGAGGAACCCGAACGAGGTTATTACGGGTAAGTTAATCATAAGCTCTTGTGAAGTCTATACCTTATTCGATACCGGTTCTACCCATTCTTTTATCTCTCTTACTTGCGCTCAACATTTAAACTTGACTCTAGAGAAGTTAGACTTTGACTTATCGGTTGAAACTCCGTTAGGAGAAACCTTCATTACATGTGTTAGCCAAGTCTTAGATGAGAGTCACAGTTTTGAATGATAATTCTATTGTTATTAAATTCCTGGCGCATTCTTGAAGATTTAGCCTACTCCTAGAGCGTGAAATCGAATTTTGTATTGACCCCAGTACAAAACCCATTTCTTAAACCCTTAAATATTTCTTCAACTAAAATGAACGTAACATGCGCCAAATACGTTGACTCGAGCATTGAAGATTATGATTGTACCATTCAATACCATAGTAGGAAAAGCGAAAATGGTAGCTAACGCGTTGAGTAGAAGATCATATGTTGTTACAAGTGCGAATATACGAACCCACGTGAAGATAACGAATATACGAGTAGAATCGACTTTAATCAATAAAGTTAAATCCGCTCAAGCTACACACCCGGAGCTGATGAATGTGAAGAAGAAGATTCAAGAGGGCGTTATTCTAGAAACAAGAATCGACGAAGAGAGGAAATCTCAACCCTCAATTTAATTGGCCCATTTGAAATCCTTGATCGAGTAGGAACTGTGGCCTATAGACTCGTTTTACCGCCAAGTATTTTGCGTGTTCAGAACATTTTTTATACGTATCGAGGTTATGTAAATATGTGGATGACCCAAACCACATTATTAAATTAGAACGAAATGATATAGCAGAAGATTTAACGTATGAGGAGATACGTGTTAAAATTTTGGATAAGAAGGATTGTATTCAACACTCAAAGGTGATACCTCAAGAATTAGAATATGAACTGAAGTCAAGGTATCCTCACCTCTTCGGCATACCAGGTACGTACGTAAATTTCGAGGGCAAAATTTCATAAGGAGGGGAGATTGTGAGATCCCAGATTTTATGAATAAAGATTTAATTTTCCCAAAATATTTTTTTGAATATTATGGTGTGGATTTGAGATAATGTTATTGTTGTGGGTAGTATTTATAAATTTTAAAAAGTATGCAAGTTGTTGTATAATATTCGATTGGTCGGGGAATATTCTTTTTATCGGGGAATATCCGTACGACGGTACAATCATTGTTGGACCCCACAACAAAATTATTGTCAGATTGAGAAAACGACAAAAATATTTTTATGAAAATAACGGCGAAAGTTTTACTGTTAAAACTATTGAACTACTCAGTATTAAAAGTACAGTAATACGCGTGGTTACATAGTAGCACACGATATTGATTATTGATGTTTACATGATAAGTCACTCAGTTTTGTTTTATTAGTATTATTAATGTAATAAAACGAAAAAGCTTTATATATAAAATAGAATACTTTTATAAATTTATTCTATAAATAGAATATATTATATTCTATTATGCTTAGTGTTTTGCATAGTAAAATCTTTTTTATATAAAATAAAATACTTTTATAAAGTTATTCTATAAATAGAATATTTATATTTTATTATGCATAGTGTTGAATAGTGCCTGCATAGTATTTTGCATAGTAAAATCTTTTTATATAAAACAAAATACTTTTATAAAGTTATTCGTTTTATTAGATTATAAATAGAATATATTATATTTTATTTAAAAGATTTTGCTTTAACTATGGACCGTCCGATTGAATGTAAATCAATCTGGACCGTTCATGAATTAGTTACTATGCAGTCCATTCTTCTATAAATAGAAGCTCATTCCTTCATTATTTCTTACGAATTCACTGAAACTCTAGAAAGAGAAACTATAGAGAGAGTTCTTCTTCTATAATCTTGAACGTATTTCTTTAGAGTTTAAGAAAGCTTTGAGCGTAGTACAAGTTTTCTTCGAGTATATCCTCGCCCTACCAGTCGGAATACTCTTCTTTTAAAGGTAAGGGATATTATTTGTTTTACTCGTAAGGGGTGTTCTTTCTTTCTTATTCGTGAAGTGAACTTCTGTTATTCCATTCCTTATTGTTATGTTGGAATAACCTGTCTATGCGAAGTACCGCATACATAGTGAAATTCTTTTGTTATTCCATTTTTATTATTATGTTGGAATAACACATCATATCTGATACCGCATACATGGTAAAATTCTTACATTATTCCATTCTTTATTATTACATTTGGAATACCACAGCCGGTAAGTATTACGCTTTGACGACAGTTCCATTATTTATTATTACATTGGAATAACTCCATCATGCGGTTTATCGCATGCACGTGGTGATTTCTTACATTATTCCATTCTTTATCATTCTGTTGGAATAACATGTCTATGTGGATTATCACATGCATGGTGAATGATCATTTGTATTCATTCCTTATTAAATTGTGGAAATGATCTGTCTAAGTGGATTACCGTATGGCAGCAACATATATTCTATTATACTCAGTTGGTTAAAGTTTTAGTTTCTATAGTCCATGAAATTAGTGGAATATCCTTAATATTTGCGCTTCATCCAGTATCTTTTCATGGAAATATTCTTCTGAGCATTCTTGAATTTTACTCGACAAAGCAGTATCATGTTGATAATTTGGACGTTATTGGTTCCTGCATAAATTAATTCTTGAACTTGTTTTATTGAATTATTATGTCATTGTCATCATCCTCATGTTTATATTATGTTGAAAGTCATTTGTGGCCTGTAGTGCATAGATGGACTTGGTATGATTATGACCAGGGATTATTCGGTATAATCATGACCGTAATGTTACAAATGATGTGGAAAAAGTCCTCATTGGCCGTAGTGCATTGATGGACAATTTTTGGTATGATTATGGCTATGGATTCTCTTCGGCCAAGGGTGCAAAGATGAATTATTTTATGGCATGATCAGGACCGTTGATGAAAACACGATTATCTTTGGCCCGTAGTGCACGGATAATTCGTGGCCGTGATACTAAAGAATATCCTTGGCATGTAGTGCAGGGATGATTTGATGATGTGGATTATTTATTGAGCTGAGTCTCAGCGATAAAAGTGATGAAAAAACCTTTTAAGTCATAGAAGATAGTAGATTTTATTCTCTACTTGACTCTTCTAATGGATTGCTTGTTCCGCTACAGTTAAACTTGATGTTTGTTATATTGTATCAGTTTAACATTGTTGAAGGCTAACGATAATTTATTCTGCATTATCTTAGTCATAATATTTCTTACTGGACTAGTTGAGCTCACCCTTTTGCTTTCATTGTTCTCTTCAGGAAATGAGAACATAGCAGGGACTAGTCGGGGGAAAAATAGTGATGGTCCTAGATGATACATTAGTAGTCCTCACTATTCTGTGAAATAGTGTGATAATAAATGTAATGAGGACCCCATTAAGTTTGTATATTGTCTAGATGACAATATTTGTATTAAAACTCGCAACATATGTTTCGTCGTATTTTACACGACTGTTGTATAATTAAGTTGTATTTGAATTTTGTACAATGTATTTGGCGACTCAAGATGGGTGATGTATACCTATTTTGGGGGCGTCACAGTTGGTATCAAAGCTTAGGATATGATCCTAATGAGATGTGAGACAAGAACTAGGAGGAGAGACGGGAATTCCTTCGCTAGTATGACCTACCTAAGTTTATTTGATATTTAATTGGTCGGTTAGAGTATATGGATAATATGTGATATGTTAATTAACCCTTTTTTTGTGACAGTGTTTGCGAATGACATCTGAAAATATTGAGATAAGAAATGAATCACATGAGACCGCTGAGTCAGCTCAACCAAAAGGTAACGACTAACACCACGATAATAATCATACCGGTGGCAACGGCCATCGGAACAATGATAACCATCGTGTGGGAAATTATCATGCCAAGAATGGTAACCACTTTAGTGGTAATCATGGCCAAGATAATAAAAGTGGACATTTCAAGAAGATAAGGTTCAATAATGATGGAAAGACAGTAGCACCAGCACCCGGTTCAAAGGAAGAAGAACGACCACCGGTCGTATGTTTCAAATGCGGATAGGAGGGACACATTCGTCTAAACTGTACGCTGCAATCCAAAGCGTGTTTCAATTGCGGAAGAGAAGGTCACCTATCTTAATTTTGTCGTGTAGTGAAGTCAAGTCCATCTGGGATAGTGATACCAAAGGATGTCTTAGATAAGTCAAAGTCGGTAGTAGTGAGAGCGTTTGCCGAGGAACCCAAACGAGGTTATTACGGGTAAGTTAATCATAAGCTCTTGTGAAGTCTATACCTTATTCGATACCGGTTCTACCAATTCTTTTATCTCTCTTACTTGCGCTCAATGTTAAAACTTGACTCTAGAGAAGTTAGACTTTGACTTATCGGTTGAAACTCTGTTAGGAGAAACCTTCATTACATGTGCTATCAAAGTCTTGGATGAGAGTCACAGTTTTGAATGATAATTCTATTGTTATTAAATTCCTGGCGCATTCTTGAAGATTTAGCCTACTCCTAAAGCGTGAAATCGAATTTTGTATTGACCCCAGTACAAAACCCATTTCTTAAACCCTCAAATATTTCGTCAACTAAAATGAACGTAACATGCACCAAAGACGTTGACTCGAGCAGTTGAAGATTACGATTGTACCATTCAATACCATCGTAGGAAAAGCGAACATGGTAGCTAACGCGTTGAGTAGAAGATCATATGTGGTTACAAGTGCGAATATACGAACCCACGTGAAGATAACGAATATACGAGTAGAATCGACTTTAATCAATAAAGTTAAAGCCGCTCAAGCTACACACCCGGAGCTGATGAATGTGAAGAATAAGGTTCAAGAGGGCGTTATTCTAGAAACAAGAATCGACGAAGAGAAGAAATCTAAACCCTCGATTTAATTGGCCCATTTAAAATCCTTGATCGAGTAGGAACTGTGGCCTATAGACTCATTTTACCGCCAAGTATTTTGCGTGTTCAGAACATTTTTTATACGTATCGAGGTTACATAAATATGTGGACGACACAAACCACATTATTAAATTAGAACGAAACGATATAGCAGAAGATTTAACGTATGAGGAGATACGTTTTAAAATTTTGGATAAGAAGGATCGTATTCAACACTAAAGGTTATACCTCAAGAATTAGAATATGAAATGAAGTCAAGGTATCCTTTGTATTCATTCCTTATTAAATTGTGGAAATAATCTTTCTAAGTGGATTACCGTATGGCGGTGAAAATCCATTTGCAGTTTCATATATTCTATTATACTCAGTTGGTTAAAGTTTTAGTTTCTATACTCCATGAAATTAGTGGAATATCCTTTATATTTGCGCTTCATCCAGTATCTTTTCATGGAAATATTCTTCTAAGCATTCTTGAATTTTACTCGATAAAGCAGTATCATGTTGACAATTTGGACGTTATTGGTTCCTGCAGAAATTAATTCTTGAACTTGTTTTATTGAATTATTATGTCATTGTCATCATCCTCATGTTTATATTATGTTGAAAGTCATCTGGTATTTTTGTAGTGCATAGGTGGACTTGGTATGATTATGACGGGATTATTCGGTATAATCATGACCGTAATATTACAAATGATATGAAAAAGTCCTCATTGGCGCAAGAAAGTGCATTGATGGGACGAGTTTTGGTATGATTATTGCTATGGATTCTCTTCGCCAAGGGTGCAAAGATGAATTGTTTTATGGCATGATCAGGACCGTTGATGAAAACACGATTATCTTTGGCCCGTAGTGCATGGATAATTCGTGGTCGTGATACTAAAGAATATCCTTGGCATGTAGTGCAGGGATGATTTGATGATGTGAATTATTTATTGAGCTGAGTCTCATCGATAAAAGTGATGAAAAACCTTTTAAAGCATAGAAGATAGTAGATTTTATTTTCTACTTGACTCTTCTAATGGATTGCTTGTTCTGCTGCAGTTAAACTTGATGTTTGTTATATTGTATCAGTTTAACACTGTTGAAGGCTAACGATAATTATTCTGCATTATCTTAGTCATAATATTTCTTGCTGGGATAGTTGAGCTCACCCTTTTGGTTTCATTGTTCTCTTCTGGAAATAAGAACTTAGCAGGGACTAGTCGAGGGGAAACAGAGTGATGGTCCTAGATGGTGCATTAGTAGTCCTCACTATTCTGTGAAATAGTGTTATAGTAAATGTAATGAGGATCCCATTGAGTTTGTATATTGTCTAGATGACAATATTTGTATTAAAACTCACAACATATGTTTAGTCGTATTTTACACGACTGTTGTATAATTAAGTTGTATTTGAATTTTGTACCATGCATTTGGCGACTCAAGATGGGTGATGTATACCTATTTTGTGGGCGTCACAGTAAAAATTTTGCCATTATTTTTATAAAAATTTATTTCTATCGTTTTATAACTCCGACAATAATTTCGTTGTGGGGTCCACCAATGATTGTGTTGTCGTACGAATATTCCCTGACAAAACGAATATTCCTCGACCAAACGAATATTTTATGACAACTTGCTTACTTTGCAAAATTTGTAAATATTACCCACAACTATAACATTATATCAAATCCACACCTTATTACTCAAAATGATATTCAGAGAAAATTATTCTTTATTCATAAAAGTTGGGGTCTTATAAATAGTGTGATAATAATTGTAATGAGGACTCTATTTGAGTTTGGATATTGTCTACGAGATAATATTAGTTTTAAAATTCTCAGCTACGTTTTGTCGTATTGTATAAACGAAGTTGAATTTAAATTATGTACCATGTATTTGGCGACTCATAATGGGTTGTGTATACCTATTTTGGGGGCGTCACAGTTGGTATCGAAGCCTAGGGATATGATCCCTGGCTGAGATTTGAGGCTAAAACTAGGAGGGGAGATACAGGTAAATCCTTTGCTAGTATGACCTACCTAAGTTTATATGTTCTTTAATTGGTCGGTCAGAATATAGGGGTAATATGTGTCATGTCAATTAACCCTTGTTTTGTGGCAATGTTTGAAAATGGCATCTGAAAATGTTGAGATAAGCAATGGAGCACATGAGACCGTTGAGTCATCGATGATCAATAACCAGGATAATGTGCATCAGGAAGGCAATAATCATCAAGTAAACAACAACACCAACCAAATGATTAACGATGGGATGTTAAGAGGCTTTCTACAATTCATGCAACATCAAGCGAGAGAGACTCTTATGCAAAATACAGGCGGAAATACTGGCAACTCATGGTTGGTCACCGCTAAACAATTCAAGGAGCTGGGACCACCGGAGTTTTTGGGAAAGCCATAACCGCTTAAGGCAGAGACGTGGATTAAGCAGATCACCAAGATATTTGATGTCTTGAGATGGTCCGAGGAGCGAAAGGTTCCCTTTGCCACCTTCATGTTGCGTGGAGAGGCAGATTATTGGTGGAAATCTGTAAAGCGTACTCAACCTGCCACTCTAAAGATATCTTGGGAGAAGTTCCAAGAATTGTTCAACGACAACTACTTTCTTGAAAGTATTCGTCATATGAAGGAGGTAGAATTCATCAAGTTGGTGAAAAATAATATGACTGTATCGCAGTACGAGACTAAATTTGCAGAGTTATCCCGGTTTGCATCCCATTTAGTAGATAATGAGGAGCGTATGACGCGAATGTTTCTACGAGGTTTGAAACCTGAAATACGTCAATACCTCATTTCTCACAAACTTTTCTTGTATTCTGATGTTGTGAATATGGCTCAGTTATTGGAGTGCGATAATTCGACCCAATTAAGAGATAGCAGCCGACAAAATGATAATACAAGTGGTAGCAGTCATCGAAGCGGTGACAACAAACGTGGAGAAAATCAACATGTCAGAAATGATAACCACTTCAGTGGTAACCCTGGCCAAGATAATAGAAGAAATAAATCAAGTCAAAATTTCAAGAAGAGAAGTTTCAATAATGATGGAAAGACAGCAGCACCAACACCCGTTTTCAAGGAAGGAGAATGACTGTAATACCCTAGTATTTTCAAAATAATTAAATAATAAATTTGGCATTTAATTTTTTTTTTATATAAAGGTGGGATTATGTGCAAAGAAAAGTATAGGTATTTATGTGACAAATAAAACTTATTTATTATATGAATAATTATAAATAAATTCTTTTAAGAATTATTGATCATTATATGTTATATTCTTATTATAAATTAATTTTGTAATAAAATATTTATTATTTATTTTCCATGAAAATATGAATATTATATATATGATATGATTATAAGGATTATTATGATAGGTATTTTATTATATTAGTTAAGTTAATTATTTTAACTTAATTAATAATGGTTTATATGAATGATATGCCAGATATGGATTCAAAACCCTAATTCTGGATTTTGAATAAGGAATGAGAATATTAATATACTATTAATTATATTTCAAAGAATATAAACATGCTTGATATGTGTGTAATGTTAATGTGTGGAAAAGTTTTAGTAAAAGGCAAAACCTAGCGTTCTTGATAAACTATAGTACATAAAGTCAAATTAATTGTAAAAATTATTAAGTTATGTGTTATGTAATTAATAACAATTATTATTATATTTAATATTAATTAAGTAAACCCTAATTAATATATAAAAACCCTAATTAATAAATTAGAACCCTAATTACTAAATTGTAAACCCTAATTATTAATTTAGCAAAGTTAATGGTAATTAGTATATTATAAAGTCTAATTTACAAACCCTAGGTGATTAGTAAACCTAATTTAATTAGGGAACCCTAATTCACATTTTAAGAAACTAAGATTCCCATTTTAGCCCTATTCTCAAAATCCTAGAACTTGGACTTTTGGAACTCTAGGGTTAAACCCTAATGGGTGAGATGAAATGTCAACCTTGCCACTAAAAGTAAAAAACCAATTGACCAAAATGCCCTTTTTAATATTTTATTAAGGTGGAGTGTAGATCTAGACCTAGTAGGTAGTCGGTGACCAACTCTAGCTAGCCATGTGGTCTTGAAATAGCCTTTAATCAGTCAAAAGGCTGATCACATGATCAGCCATAACCATTACACTATATTATATATAGATTGAGAAAAGTGAAAAGGTTACTACCTTGCTCATATTTTTCACGAACACTCAACCAAGCTTCTCTCTCTCTAACCCATGAATTTCTTGAGCATTTCAGTCCACAAAAGCAGCCCCACTAACAACCACAACAAAATCAGTAGCCAAGATTCAGATCTTGTTCAAGAAAGGTAAAACCCTAAACCTAAAATTCGATTTTTGATTTCATGTTAGATGTTATCTTTAAATGGTTAAAGTTATGTTAGAAGGTGCCATTTAGTAATCTGGGTTGTTATAACTCAGATCCATAACACTTAGATGCTCGAAATTGATGATTTTAGAAATTTGGAAAAGTTAGAATTTTGGGTCTGACAGTCAAATGTCAGGGCTCATAGATCCTTGTATGTTAGTTGTTTGTTGTGTTTGATGTTATGAATCTGTTCTATGCTATATAGGCTATGATCTGGGACTTTAATCAAGGTTATATCATGTTTAGATTTTGTTTTATAAGCAGTCAAACTACATTGACCAAGCACGAGATCTGGTTTCTGGGTAACCCAGAAACCCAAAAATCTCTGACAACGAGTTTGTTGGCGTTTGATCTTGCAACTATTAAGTGTTTGGGCCATGTTTTTGTTATATACTTGTAGACTGACATGAGTACTACATATCCATGCCTCTAGATTTGTCAGATACGTATCAGAATCGAATCTAAAGTTGGTCAAACATAGGTTGACCAAACTGCTCAAGAACATTTCTAGGTAACCCAGAAATGTTCAAGAACAGTTTCTGGCCTTCACTTTGACTGGGTTAGATTTAGCATTTGTGATGTTGTTATACCAATATTGTTAGGTATCGTTGTACCCTGACATCTCTTCTACAAACCTAAACCATTAGATCACATTAAAAAGAACCAGAACCTTAATAAAATCGAGCCTCGAAAGGGACCCTTGAAGCTGACTGGGTTTCTGGGTAACCCAGAAAACCTAGAAAACTCAGACAAGGATTTGTCAATGCCATATCTTCATTCTATGTGCTTGTATGACTTATTTGATGCTTGATTCATGTAGTACTGCATTAACACTACATGATAAAAACTTAATATTGTCCAGGACTGAGAATTAAAGACGGTCAACGTAGGCACCTTGATCACTGCCTTGTCAGTGTTCTTGAGCTCAAGAACACCAACAGCGACAGATAGTGTCGCTATAGCCTAAAGCGACAGTTCCTATTATTTTTATTTTCTAATTTCTAAAAAATGATTTAAAAATAGAAATAAATTCTAAAAATCATTTAAAAATAGTAAATAAATTCTGAAAATTATAAAATCAGTGTTGAAAACTATTTTAAGTCATAAAATTAACTTTTAATAATTTGGCATATTTTCCATAAATATTAGTAATTATTTGAATATTATTTATTTAATAAATGCACTAAATAAATTAACTAAAAATGATTTTATTATGTTAAAAATTATTTTAAATGATAATAAGGTATTTAATAATATTTTGAGTTATAAAATGTAACTTTTAATATTTTAAAGTATTTCATTAATTATTCAATATTAATGATATTAGATTTATTTAATAATTATATTAAATAAATAGATTAAAAATGATTTTATTGATTTAAAATCATTTAAAAAGGATATAAATGGTTTAAAATATTTGAAGTAGTTATAAATGACTTTTAATATTTTAGTGAATAATACCTTAATATTTTAATATTAATGGTAATTGTTTAAAATGATTTTAAATGTCTTAAAAATTATTTAAGGGTAATATTAATACTTTAAAAATATTTTGAGTTATTATAAATAACTTTGATATTTTGGCCATTGTTGCATTAATGTTTTAATATTATTTAAATATTAATGGTAATGAAATTATATAATATTTAAATCATTTAATAATGATTCTAGAGTTTGAAAAATCAAGATAAATTATGATAATTATTTCAAAATTATTATAAGTCATGCAAAAATAATATGATTGATATTTAAATTGTCCAGAATAATATTTGAGATACAGATTATAGTTTTAAACTCTAAAATTACCCGATAATGTGAGACCCCAGATTTTATGAATAAATATTTAATTTTCTCGAAATAATTTTTTGAATATTATGGTGTGGATTTGATATAATGTTATAGTTGTGGGTAGTATTTATAAATTTTGCAAAGTATGCAAGTTGTCATATTATATTCGATTGGTTGGGGAATATTTGTTTTATCAGGGAATATCCGTACGACGGTACAATCATTGGTGGATCCCACAACGGAATTATTGTCGGATTGAGAAAACAACAAAAATATTTTATGAAAATAACGGCAAAATTTTTACAGATTAATCTTTGTTGAACTACCTCAGTAGTAAAAGTAATGAATATGCTAGTGGTCACAAGTAGTACACACCAGATTGATTATTGATGCTTATGTGATAAGTCACTCAGTTTTGGTGGTATTATTAATGTAATAATACATAAAATCTTTATATATAAAAATGTAATACTTTTATAAAGTTATTCTATAAATAGAATATATCATATTCTATTATGCATAGTGTTGCATAGTATTTTGCATAGTAGTAAAATCTTTTTATATAAAAATGTAATACTTTTATAAAGTTATCTATTTTATTAGACAATAATTAGAATATATTATATTTTATTATGCATAGTGTTTGCATAGTGCTCGTGAGTGTTTGCATAGTAAAATCTTTTATAAAGTTATTCATTTTATTAGATTATAAATAGAATATATTATATTTTATTTAAAAGATTTTGATTTAAATATGGACCGTCACGATTAAAGTAAATCAATCTGGACTGCATTCATGAGTTAATTTACTATGCAAATCCATTTTTCTTTAAATAGAAGCTCATTCATTCATTATTTCTTACTTAATTTCATCAAACTCTAGAGAGAGAAACTATAGAGAGAAAGAAGAAAAGTGTTCTGCTACTTCACTACTTTTATATCTAGTACACTTCTTTATAAGGTAGGGAATATTATTTATTGTAGTCATAAGGGGTATTCTTTCTTTCTTATTCATGAAGAGAACTTCTGTTATTCCATTCTTTATTATTCGTTGGAATAACCTATATACTGTGGATACCCTATACTTGGTGAAATTCTTCATTATTTCATTCGTTATTATTACATTGGAATATCCATGCTCATGCATTTTACGTGGGACTGGTTCCAAATCTTTATTGGTATTCTGTTGGAATAACTTTTGTACATCGCAATACCGCATGCATGGTGATTTCATTATTATTCCGTTTTTATTATTCGTTGGAACATCCTCGTCGTGCTTTTACGCATGACACCGTTCCGATTATTATTATTCTGTTGGAATAACTGTCATCATGGCGCGGCACCGTATGCATGGTGATTTCTTTTTTTATTCCATTCTTTATTATACTTAGTTGGTTAAAGTTTTGACTTCCATAATCCATGAAATTAGTGGAATATCCTTGATATTTGCGCTTCATCCAGTATCTTTTTATGGACATATTCTTCTGAGAATTCTTGAATTTTAGTCTACAAAGCAGTATCATGTTGACAATTTGGACGTTATTAGTTCCTGGATAAATTAATTCTTGAACTTGTTTTATTGAATTCTTATATCATTGTCATCATCCTCATGCTTATATTTGGTTGAAAGTCATCTGTGGCCTGTAGTGCATAGATGGACTTAGTATGATTATGACCAGAGATTATTCGGTGTAATCATGACCGTAATGTTACAAATGATGTGGAAAAAGTCCTCATTGGCCCGTAGTGCATTGATGGACAGTTTTTGGTATGATTATGGCTATGGATTCTCTTCGGCCAAGGGTGCAAAGATGAATTTTTCTTATGGCATGATCAGGATCGTTGATGAAAATATGATTATCTTTGGCCCGTAGTGCATGGATAATTCGTGGTCGTGATACTAAAGAATATCCTTGTCCTGTAGTGCAGGGATGATTTGATGATGTGGATTATTTATTAAGCTGAGTCCTAGCGATAAAAGTGATGAAAAACCTTTTAAATCATAGAAGATAGTAGATTTTATTCTCTACTTAACTCTTCTAATGGATTGCTTATTCCGCTGCAGTTAAACTTGATGTCTATTATATTTTATCAATTTAACATTGTTGAAGACTAATGATAATTTATTCTGCATTATCTTAGTAATAATATTTCTTATTGGGCTAGTTGAGCTCACCCTTTCTTTCACTGTTCTCTTCAGGAAATGAGAATATAGCTGGGACGAGTCGGGGAACGGAGTGATGGTCCTAGATGGTGCATTAGTAGTCCTCACTATTATGTGAAATAGTGTGATAATAAATGTAATGAGGACTCCTTTTGAGTTTGTATACTCTCTAGTAGACAATATTTGTATTCAAACTCACAATTTATGTTTTGTCGTATTGTACACGACAGTTGTATTATTAAGTTGTATTTGAATTCAGTACCTTATATCTGGCCACTCAAGATGGGTGATGTATACCTAATTTTGGGGGCGTCACAGATAAAGCCATCGGTACACCAAAATGCTACCAAAATTGATTCGAACCTATATAGTTTAACCGTATAAGTGTTTGTTTGTGTCTTAATGACTGATATAACTGTGACAATGTGATTAGGTTATGTATTAACTGTAAATAAAAGTATGATGTGTTATGATATGTTATTCTAATCAACAAAACAATCTTATAAATGATAGGTCATTGAATTAAGGATAAAACTAAGTTGTGTAAGCAACAGACCAGGCATGTATCCTAAACTCTTGTTTTACTTTATTCAACGGATATAGTAAGCAAGTATCTTTACCTTTGCATTTTTTTTGTGCAATGGACATGAGTAAGAAAGTTTCAGAATTATATTATCATTGTACTAGAATATTAACCCTATTGTTATATATGTTATATCCGATAATTGATTATCAACATGGTACTATATTGTAATTCCGACACATATATTCTGTTCGTTATTATCTAAACATGGTTATACTAGTGTCCCCACTTGGATAGTCATTGTATTTAATCACATGTTGATATATATATATATATATATATATATATATATATATATATATATATATATATATATATACATACATATATACCTATTGATACTAGTATGTATACATGAAGTAAGAGTCGCCTAATCTATTTGACTAGCTACACACATATTTAGAAATATCGCTGAATATGTAAAACCTTTTTATATCCAATCAAATTGTTTTGGTTCGGATTCCAGACTAAGTATGAACATCCCGAACATGGGAAAACTTTTATGTGCCCAAGGCGGACAGAGTGAACGATAATATCGTTCTTGCATGTAGTATTGATCAATACAGGCATAATCTGTTCCGATCACCCGTACTCGTAAGTTATGACGGTTTGAGGATGATGTTCTGCTAAACCTTAGCGAAAATGAAAAACAATGTTCATAGTATGTCACCTTAACCCTATTTATAGTCAGTATGTAGTTTCAAAAATTTGATAGAGAGTTGTTATTATCGGTTCAGATTACCTCACAACCATTGATTTGTTGTAGAAGGGTAGTACAAAGAAAACATTTAATCCTTTCAGCTAATATTTATAATTGTTATTACTTGTTGGGCACTTAAATGCTCATCCTTGCTTAAATTAAATATTTTCAGTTAAGTATGACCAACCAGAGGGCTCTGCCAGGAACAAAGGGAAAGGAAAGCTGGCATAATAAGTTTGTGTTATCTTATGTAATAACTAGACTTAAATAAGATTATGTTATTATTATCTATCATCCAATGAAATGTTTTAAGGTCGCGTAACTGGGATTTAGACAACTCTGATATGTAACATAAGTTTAATATTTATGACATTATTATTATTATTCTGCTCAAAGAAATGGTATCATGAAGCACACAATTCGGGTTTCAAGTACCTGAATTTGGGGGCGTCACAATAACCACCGGTCGTATGCTACAAATGTAGTGGGGAGGGACAAATCAGTCCAAACCGTATGCAGCAACCTAAAGCATGTTACAATTGCAGAAGAGAAGGTCACTTAGCCCGATTTTATCGTGTAGTGAAGTCAAGTCCAGCTGGGATGGAGACACCAAAGGTCGTCTCAGACAAGTCAAAGCCGGTAGTTTAAGGGAAAACGTTTGTCATGACCTCCCAAAAAGTGAGGAACACGAACGAGGTTATCACGGGTAAGCTAATCATAAACTCTTGCGAAGTCTATACCTTATTTGATATCTGTTCTACCCATTCTTTTATTTCTCCTACTTGCCCTAAAAGTTTAAATTTACCTCCAGAGAAATTAGACTTTGAATTATATGTTGAAACTCCATTGAGAGAAACCTTCATTAGATCCACTGTTTATAAATCTTATTTGATTTAAATCGGCACCCTCACATTACCTGTCGATCTTATCTCTTTGAAAATACTTACATTTGATGTGATTTTATGGCTTGATTGGTTAACCACTAATTATACTAAAATTGATTATTTTCGTAATGTTGTTAGCTATTATGCGAATTCAAGCAACCAAACCACTAAAGTCAATCACTGTCATATCAAGCCATAAAGCAATTCTTTTATTGAAAAACATCCCCATGTCACGGATTTAAACAAAAATACGTCAGATTTGAATAATATTTCTATTGTTAATAAATTTCCTGACGTATTTTCTGAATAACTTCCTGGCCCACCCCCATACCGTGAAATCAATTTTTATATTGACCTTGAACCCGGTACAAAACCCATTTCTAAAGCCCCATATGGAATGACTCATATTGAACTTCAGGAGTTAAAAACCTAACTGCAGGAGTTGTTAGACATCAGTTTCATTCGTCCTAGTACGTCTCCTTGGGGTGCTTCTGTTCTATTCGTAAAGAAGAAAGATGGGAGTATGGGACTTTGTATTGACTACCGGGAGTTGAATCATGTCACCCTCAAAAATAGGTACCTATTACCTCGCATTGATGACCTGTTTGACCAGTTACAAGGTGCCAAATTCTTTTTAAAGATCGATCTACATTCCGGATATCATCAGTTAAAGATTAAAACTGATGACATTCCAAAGACTGCTTTTAGAACTCGGTACGGGCATTACTAATTCCTAGTGATGTCTTTTGGATGGACTAATGCTCCTCTTTGCCTTCATGGATATGATGAACCAAAGTATTCAAGGAATATTTGGATCATTTTGTGGTTGTCTTTATTGATGATATCCTTATATACTCCAAAAGCCGTGAAGATCATGAGCAACACTTGAGGTCGATACTCCAAAAGCTTCGTGAAAACAAGTTATATGCCAAGTTGAAGAAATGCGAGTTCGGCGAGGAAGTAGCATTCCTTGGGCACGTGATATCAAATCACGAGAATATCGCACACCAAATGAAGATTGAAGCAATTCAAAGCTGGGAACAACTAGAGTCAGTAACCGAAGTACGTAGCTTTCTGGACTTAGCTGGTTATAATCGGAGATTGGTGGAAGGGTTTTCTCAAATCGCCACTCCGTTAACTCAGCTGACTCGAAAAGATAGAAAATTCGGTTGGAGCGAGGAATGTGAGAAGAGTTTTCAAGAACTCAAGAGGAGACTCATTTCAGCACCTGTTCTGACAATACCATCTGGTTTGGAGGGATTTGTCATCTACAATGATGCTTCAGGTAGAGGGTTAGGATGTGTTCTCATGCAACATGGGAAAGTCATAGCCTATGCCTCACGACAACTCAAAGAATAGGAGAGGAATTATCCTACTCATAATCTAGTGTTGGCAGCAGTCATTTTTGCACTAAAGATCTGGAGGCATTACCTGTATGGGAAGAAGGCGGAGATCTATACAGATCATAAAAGCCTCAAATATTTCTTCACCCAAAAGGAACTCAACTCAACATGCAGCAACGACATTGGCTCGAGCTGTTGAAAGATTATGATCATACCATTCAATACCACCCTGGGAAAACGATCGTAGTAGCTAACGCGTTGAATAGAAGATCATATGCGGGTACGAGTGCGATATTGTCAACGCAAATGACCATTTTATATGACTTACAAAGAATGAAGATAGAGTTAAATTCTTCAGGGACCCACGTGATGATGTCAAATATACGAGTAGAACCGACTTTATCGATAAAGTTAAAGATGCTCAAACTACGGACCTGGAGCTGATGCATATGAAAGAGATTTAATTTCCTCTAATTATCATTTTGAGTAATATGGTGTGGATTTGATATAATGTTATAGTTGTGGGTATATTTATAAATTTTGCAAAGTAAGCAAGTTATCATAAAATATTCGTTTGGTCAGGGAATATTCGTTTTATCAGGGAATATCCGTACGACGACGCAATCATTGGTGGACCCCACAACGGAATTATTTTCAGAGTTAGAAAATGACATAAATAACTTTTTATAAAAATAACGACAAAAGTTTTACTGTTAAACTATAGAAATACCCGGTGATAGAAGTATAGTAATACGCGTGGTTGCACAGTAACACACGGTATTGCACATTATCTTTGATTATTGATGCTTACGTGAGAAGTCACTCAGTTATACTCAATTATTGCCATAGTAATTGCTGCATAGTATCTCACATTATTGATTCAATTATTGTCACAATATTTATATTATTAAATCAATAATTGAGACGACAAAGTTATTCATATTATTATTTGCATTATTGATAATGTATAGAAAGTTCTGTTAAGGAAATGAGTTTGGTCACCTAATTGCGCGCTGATAAGTGGGTTTTATACCTACGAATCGTAATTCAAGCTTAAAGTGTATTAATTCTTGGTTTTTATGTTTCGTTTTTACTTGTTTAGTGTTGTTTTGTGTTTAGGTGTTGTGGATTGGCAATTGGACTAAAAGAGTGGAATTAAGGCGAAATGTAGCAAGTTTAAGAGATAAAAGTGGGCAATTAGCAGAAGGTACCCCCGTCGGGGCTGGCTATTTCCTATACAAAACCCCTATAACGATTTGATTGTTTGAATTGTGATTCTGAGGACAAAATCCTTTTAAAGAGGGAATGATGTAATATTCCAGAATTTTAATTGTAATATTAAGTATTTATTAAATTATATAAATATTTAATGGATGTGTTTATCGTTGAATAAATATTTGTTTAATTGATTTGATTTTATTTGGTTAATTATTTGTTAAATAAATAATTAATGAATTAAGGAAATTATTATTATATTGATATTTCAATTTAATGGTTAATTATCTGTATTGAGTTATGTGTTTAAATGATTTATTTAATTAATTGTTATTTGGATTAATTAAATTAAATATGAAAGCTTGATTAAATATAGTGTGATAAATAACTATATTATAAGGAGTATTAAAATAAATTAAAGTAGTTTTAATTGAGTTTACCCAAACAAGGCTTAAAATATTAAGTCTTTAATATTTAAAGGGTTTTGCCAAACATGGCTTTTGATTTTCTAATTTTTGAATTTAAATAAAATAAATTAAAATAATAAATAAAACATATTTATATTATATACAATAGTTAGTAACTGATATTTTATTAAGTTGGCGTATTAAGGTTTAGCAGTTTTGGTTTTACGCCTTAAAGCTATCAGTGTGTTTTTTTCGCATTCTAGTTTGCTAGCCTAGAGATTACAGAGAGTTGAGAGAACTTGAGAGAATTTAAGAAAGAGCTTGTGCAGAGAAGAACAATTCCAGTGTGTTTAGCAAGGATTTCTTTTAAGCAACAAAAGGTATGTTCTATACCCTTATTATACATATATGAAATTACGGCATAGCTTTGTTTATGTTCTGTGAAATCAATATTGGTGAATTGTGGATATATACTTGGTAATTGTGATGATACGTGTTTATAATGCTAGAGTTTATGCCAAACAAGGAAATCGCATCTTAATTTCGGATAACAGTAGAAAATTTTGACAGTATATGTATTTTCATATAGTTCATGAAAAGTATCAATTTTAGTGGCTAATTAGTATGTAAAATTGTAAATTGAAGCTTGATTATGTTAGTTCACTAAGAAATGAGCATAACGTAATTTGAATGAAGTGATTTGGCCAAGTATTGAAATCACAGTGATGATTTTTGGGATGAATATCAAAAAGTGAGTTTTATATGAAAAACATGAAATTTGAGAAATTAAACTAGCTTTAGTTGATGTTAAATTGTTCTAATTGGTTGAAAATGTTAGTAAACATGTTTATAATATTTTTGTATAAATTGTTTGTGATAATTTTACTCTTTGGTGGGTGAAATTCGTGTTAGTTGGCTTATGAAAAGTGTCGTAACCATGTTCGCAAAATGGAATCGATCGATAGTCTAGGCGCAGCACCCATTCATATAGCAATTATGAAGCCTATCAATGTGACGCGTAGTAAACTAAAGATAAACTGGCGCGGGCTGCCGCCAAAGGCCTGGGCCTCAGAACGTTGAAGTCTCCGCTAATTCTGCAGACTTTGGTCATTCAATGTAACTTAGCTTAAGGTTAGGTTAATGTGAGAACCATGTAATAACAAAGTTAAACAAAGTTGTGTTATGAGGATAGTAAATTCAATGTTTTAAAAATGATTTATAAGTCATGAACGTGTTATGTTATAACTTAGCTTATACAATGAAGGTTAGTTAAGTGTTGTGATGTTAACACTTGGAATTGCTAAAATCTAAATGGTATTGTAAGACTTGTACCGAAATAACAAGTTTAACTAGAAATGAGTGTTATGTTGTAAAAAGGATGTTAGTACATTGTGTATTGATTAATAAGAAGGGTTATAAGATGTAGAGTAAAGTTTACATTATAGCTACTATGCGTTACTATGTGATTAATAGTTAATGTGAATAATGATATAATTGTGTAGGAATACACGAAGTGCAGATAAGCGATAAGCAGTTAAGTCGTAGTTCATAAACTACGAATCAGGTAAGTTTTTCAGTTTCTATTTACTACGTTAACTTGATGATTAACTGTTTTAAATCTTTATTGCAAATAACATGATGTGTTATATTTATGTTGAAAGCATGAAACGTTAAAGTCAACTTATGACTACGTTGATTAAGTAAAGCATGCTGATTGAGTAAGGAACTCAATCTTTATATTTGTTATATGAACTATAGCATGTATGTTATGATAGTCCAATATTTAATAAGATGTATGTTGAACATGTTATTATATGCTACGTGATGCATGAAAACTGTTAGATTTTGCTGGGTTGTCGAGCTCAACCTTGAAAATAACCATTTTTGCAGGTCAAGATTTCGAGGTAAAGTTATGTGTTACTTGAAAGACATGAATCAGATGTGATACTTGAAGATTTATACACTTTGGTTGTGTTAGTATTATTTGAGCCATGTATAAGGTTCCGAATGATGTATTAATGTTGAATTGTAATATCGTTTCGCGATGTAAACTATTGTAGTATTAAATTGATTCTGAGATATTTAGATGTAAAAGTTGAAGGTTTTGGGAACGAGGATAGTTTGTAATAGAAAATTTTAATTATTCCGCAAATTTCAATGGTTGTACTATCAATTAATGATGTAAAAGTAGAGGTTGAATGTATTATTAACGACTGAAGTCGGTAATTGTATTGTATAAATTATGGGTCGTTCTACAACTTCACGGGTGGGGGGTGAAAAACTCGATTATCGGTCAAAGATGCTTTCACGGGGACGGAGCTACTTATCAAGCAAAACCCGTACGAAATGAGTACGGAAATGAGAAAGTGTCCTGATTGCTTTTGAAGTGCTGCAACAAAGAAGAGAATAGTCATTGGCTCGATTTGGAACTCATTTTGGCGAAGAACTAGAGTCAAAATACATGTGTTGGCATATAAAACATACAACAAACACAAGATTGAAGATCATACAAGCAATTACATCATAGAGGACATATTTTTTGAGCAAAGCATTGGAGGGAGACGTTAAAGGCAATTTTCACAACATTTGCAGATTGAGGCTAGAGAAAAGGGTGGTTCTGGATTTATTCTTCTTCTTTAGTTTAATTTCTGTAATTGGGATGATGTTTACTTTAAGTAATTCAGTTTTTAATTCATTGACTATGAACTAAATTCTTTATTAGGCTTATAACGGATCTTTGAGTGGAACGATGATTATGTATTTTTGATTTTCAGTTTAATAAGCTATTTCTCAGTTTATCTATATTGATTTGTGATTGAATTTATGAATGACTTGATCACCAATTTTATGTGGACTTGTATGGATTCGAGAGATGAAATACGAGTCTAGACTTAGTCAATATAGCATTTGTTCTTGAATTCTGTGAATGAATGGAATCTTGATGAATGTTAGGGTAGAGATTTGCTTAACATCGCATGTAATCGGATAGAGAACTTGAACTTAAACCTTCTTTAATTGTAATTCACATAGAGATATAATGAGTTAGTTAATTAAGGTGTTTAACTTGATTATATCTAATTTGTGGATTTGAGTTAATACGGTATTAGTACATCGAGAGGTGGCTAGTTCTATTTGAGTGTTCTTGATTAATAAACTGGGATAGTGAATTAAACTAGAATAAGGTGTAATAATAAGAGTGGTGCTTAGAGTGAAGTTGTAAGCCTAATTCTCCAATATTTGTTTAAAAATTCAGTTTTTAGGGTTTGTTAATTGTTTGGTAATTTTAATATTTTTAGTTATTATTCTTAAATTGGTTAGTTTAATAAAATTTTGATTAATATGAAATTGGAAATTTTGAGGGTTAATTTCTTGCTAATCTCTATGGGAACGATACTTGACTTATCACTTTATTACTTGTTGACCACGTATACTTGCGTGTTGTGCGTAATTAGATTTTATCCAACAAGTTTTTGGCGCAGTTGCCGGGGACTAGTATTGATTTTAATAATTTGTAATATCAGTTTAATTAGTCCAATTTTACTTAAACATTTTTCCTTTTTGTTTTGTTCTGTCTATTTCAGGTTCTTGAAGTCGCTTTATTCAAACTCGGTCCAAAAACCCAGACTTGCTTCCTTTGGAGGACGACATCGAGAAACTGTTTTAAAGGCTAAATAAGTGGATTAAAGACACGAGGAAAGACTTTGAGAATTCTGAAAAAGAAGAAGTAATGGCTACCGAAGACTAGAAAGCGCTACGGGACTTTGCTACACCTAAGGTGACTGAGCTTCAGTCGAGCATCACAAGGCCAACGATTGCTGGAAACACATTTGAGACTATTTAGATGATCTAGAACTCGGTACAGTTTGGGGGACTTGCAAATGATGATCCGAATGAACACTTGGTCAACTTTTTGGAGATATGCGACACATTTAGGTATAATGGGGTGTCAGATGAAGCAGTCAGACTTCGCTTGTTCCCATTCACTCTGCGAGACAAGGCGAAGAGTTGGTTACACTCACTACCATCGGGATCAATAACTATATGGGAAGACCTAGCGTAAAAATTTCTAGCCAAATTCTTCCCACCAACAAAGACTGCAAAAATGAGGAATGAGATTACTATGTTTGAATAACAGCACGGGGAATTGTTATATGAGGCATGGGAGAGATACAAGGAGTTGCTTAGAAAATGCCCACATCACGGATTACCAAAATGGCTGCAGATGAACACATTATACAATGGGTTAAATGGGAATCTCAGGACGAGTATTAATGCAGCTTCGGGTGGAGAATTTATGGCTAAGAGCTATGAGGAAGCATACGAATTAGTTGAGACAATGTCAATTAATAAATACCAGTGGCCTACATCGAGGATGACACAACCTAAGGTAGCTGGGATTTTAGAGGTAGACGGAGTAATCGCTTTGGCAGCTCAGATTGTTGCCTTATCAAAGAAAATGAATACCATTACGGGTACATAACCACATCTGGTGGCGTTTGTTTGCGAGTTATGTGCTGGAGAACATTCTACGGAGCAATGCGCCATAAACCCAACATCAGTTCAGTTTGTGGGCAGCTATAACAGGATACCACAACATAATATGTATCAAAATGCCTACAACCCGGGGATAGGAACCATCCTAACTTTTCATGGAGCAACAATCAAAATCAGTAGGCTCCACGATCTTCTTATCCCCCAGGGTTCCAAAATCAAAATCAACAGGTAGCTCCACAACATGATAAAAAGTCAGAGTTGGAAGAGATACTGATGAAGTACATAATGTGTAATGAGGTGGTCCTAAAAATGCAAGCGACAATGATTAAGAACTTAGAGAATCAGATGGGACAGCTTGCACTGGCTTTGAACAACAGGCCTCATGTGACACCCCCAAAATAGGTATACATCACCCATTATGAGTCGCAAAATACATGGTTCAGAAATCAAATATAAACTTCTTTTATACAATACGACAAAACGTAGCTGAGAGTTTTTACACGAATATTGTCTCATAGATAATATCCAAACTCAAATTCAAACCTAATTACATTTATTATCACACTAAATAGTGAGGACTACAAAAACAACCATCTCGAACTAGTCCCAACTACGTTCTCATTTCTTGAAGAGAACAATGAAAGAAAAAGGATGAGCTCAACTAGCCCAGGAAGAAATATTATAACTAAGATAATGCAGAATAAATTATCATTAGCCTTTAATAGTGTTAAACTGATAAAATATAATAAACATCAAGTTTAACTACAGCAGAACAAGCAATCCATTAGAAGAGTCAAGTACAACATGCTATCTACTATCTTCTATGATTTAAAAAGTTTATCATCAACTTTATAGCTGAGACTCAGCTTAACAAATAATCCACATAACTGAATTATCCATGCACTACGGGCCAAGGATGTCCATTAGTATCACGTCCAAAAATTATCCATGCACTACGGGCCAAGGATATTCGTGTAATCACCAATGGTCATGATCATGCCAACCATTGTCCACCAATGCACTACGGGCCAATGAGGACTTTTACCACATCATTTGTAACATTACGGGTCATGATTATACCGAATTATCCTTGGTCATAATCATACCAATCAACAGTCCATCTATGCACGTAAGCTAAAGATGACTTTTATCACAATATAAGCATGATGATGATGCCAATGACATAAGAATTCAATTAAATGAAAGTAAATGATAAATTTTAAAGATTTATAATTTAATTTATCCAGAATTCAATAATGTCCAAATTGGCAACATGATACTGCTTTGTGGAGTAAAATTCAAGAATCATATTGTATCGAAAATGATTTGGATAGAAAAGAAATCAATTTTTGTCATGAATAGTACCCCGGGTGAATAGTACCCGAGTGAATAGTACCCCATGAATAGTACTTCGTAATAGTACTTCGAGAATAATACTTTGTGAATAGTACCCCATGAATAGTACTTTATGAATAATAACCCGTGAATAATACTTTATGAATAGTACCCTGTGAATAGTATTCCAGCATGTAAAATTTAAAATTTAACAAGAATGTTCAGAAAATATCCTTGTGAAACGATACTAAATGAAGCATAAATTTCAAGGATATTCTACTAATTTCACGGTGTATAGAAGTAATACTTTAACTGAATGAGTGTAGAATTAGGAATAATAACCTAAATAATATTACTGACATACTACAGAGTATGGAATAAAATATAATTTCTTATGAATACTGAACAAAAATAATATCCCTTACCTTAGAAGAAGACTGGATACTACAATAGTGAAGTAGCAGAATACTCTTCTTCTTCCTCTCTATAGCTTCTCTCTCTATAATTGCTCTTGTGAGTCTTAGTGAACTGGTGAGAATGAAAGAAGAATGAGTTTCTATTTATAAGAAAACATAGTTTCGATAATTGCACGTTTTGGGGCACGAATTATTACAGTATAGTACCTTCATCTTTTCCTCCATTTTTAATTTAGTCTTGCAAGTATTATCAATCTTGCACCACCTCCCCTAATAGTAATGCATGTGAACCAATAATTCCATTCATGTGAGTAAATAGTTATATGCATGTGAACTAATAGCAATTAATTGCTCAATTATCCTATTAATTACCCGATTGGTCAATTTAACATCCAGAAATCAATTATTATCGAAATAAATGTCAATTTCCACTAACACAAATAATCCCAACACAATGAAAATATTTTTATCAACAATTTCATCTTTAATCAAAACGAACTTATTCATTATTAATACTATAACCCACAATATTTAACAACCAGATCATTCCTAGGAAAGAGGGGTGTGACGCCCCTAAAATAGGTATACATCACCCATTCTGAGTCGCCAAATACATGGTACAAAAAACAAATAAAAACTTCTTTTATATAATACGACAAAAGCGTAGGTTAGAGTTTTTACACGAATATTGTCTCATAGACAGTATTCAAACTCAAATGAAGTCCTCATTACATTTATTGTCACACTATTTCATAAAATAGTGAGGACCACTATAGCCACCATCTCGGACTGTCACTCTGTTCCCCGACTAGTCCCAACTACATTCTCATTTCCTGAAGAGAACAATGAAAGCAAAAGGGTGAGCTCAACTAACCCAGTAAGAAATATTATGACTAAGATAATGCAGAATAAATTATCGTTAGCCTTCAACATTGTTAAACTGATAAAATATGATAAACATCAAGTTTAACTACAGCGAAACAAGCAATCCATTAGAAGAGTAAAGTAGAGCATGATATCTACTATCTTCTATGATTTAAAAAGTTTTTCATCAACTTTATCGCTGAGACTAAGCTTAATAAATAAACCACATCATCGAATCATCCCTGCACTACGGGCTAAGGATATTCATGTAATCATCAATGGTCATGATTATACCGAATAATCCTTGGTCATAATCATACCTACAACTATACATCAATGCACTACAGGCCAATGAGGATTTTTACCACATCATTTGTAACATTACGGTCATGATTATTTCGAATAACCCCTGGTCATAATCATACCAATCAATAGAACAACTATTCACGTAAGCCACAAATGACTTTTATCACAATATAAGCATGGGGATGATGACAATGATATAAGAATTAAATTAAAAGAAAGAAAATGATAAATTTTTAAACATTTATAATTTAATTTATCCAGAATTCAATAATGTCCAAATTGTCAACATGATACTGCTTTGTGGAATAAAATTCAAGAATAATATTGTATCAAAATGATTTGGACAGCAAAGAAATTAATTTTTTTCATGAATAACTCCCCGGGTGAATAGTACCTGAGTGAATAGTACCCCACGAATAGTACTTCAGGAATAGTACCCTGTGAATAGTACTTTGTGAATAGTACCCCGTTTGAGGATGATATGCCAAACTAAATCGTAAATCCGTTCGCATAGCTTTTTGCAAAACTAACCCAAAATCGTGAAGTGAATCCTGGGTCTCGATCAGAAACTATGGATACTGGCATACCATGCAATCTTACAATCTCGTTTATGTACATACGAACAAGACGTTCAAGTGTATAATTTTCTCGTATCGGTAAGAAATTAGAAGACTTGGTCAATCTATCAACAATGACCCAAATTGCATCTATTCCTTAAAAAACCTTGGGAAGACCATTAACAAAATCCATGGTAATGTGCTCCCACTTCCATTCTAGAATTTCAAGTGGTTGCAATGTACCTTTTGGCACTTGATGCTCCGCCTTGACTCGTTGACAAGTTAGACACCTTGAGATAAACCTCGCTATCTTTCTCTTCATATTGCTCCACCAAAATGTATGTCGAAGATCACGATACATTTTGGTACTCCCAGGATGGATTGCAAACGGTGTGTTGTGCGCCTCCATCATGATTTTATACTTCAAGTCAGAATCATTACGAACACAAAGTCTGGAGTTGACTCAAAGTATTCATTCTTCATCGGTTCTTACTTCTGAAATAACACCTTCTTGAACTTTCTTCCTCATACGCATCAGCTCCAGGTCTATAGCTTGAGCAGCTTTAACTTTATCGATTAAAGTCAATTCTACTCATATATTCACCATCATCACATGGGTCCCTGGAGTCTTTAACTCTATCTCCATCATTTATAAGTCATACAAAATGGGCCTTTGCGTTGACAATATCGTACTCGTACCCGCATATGATCTTCTACTAATGCGTCAGCTACTACGTTCGCTTTTCCAGGATGGTATTGAATGGTATGATCGTAATCTTTCAACAACTCAAGCCAACGTCGTTGCCGCATGTTGAGTTCTTTTTGAGTGAAGAAATATTTGAGGCTTTTATGATCCGTATAGATCTCCACTTTCTCCCCATACAGGTAATGCCTCCAAATCTTAAGCTTAAAAACGATAGCTGCCAACTCTAGATCATGAGTAGGATAATTCCTCTCATATTCTATGAGTTGTCGTGAGGCATAGGCTATAACTTTCCCATGTTGCATGAGAACACATCCTAAACCTTTTCTTGAAGCATCGTTGTATATGAAAAATCCCTCTAAAGCAGATGGTATTGTCAGAACAGGTGCTTGACATCCGTTTTTTCAATAAACGAATAGCTTTATGGCTTGATATGACAGTGATTGACTTTAGTGGTTTGGTTGCTTGAATTCGCATAATAGGTTAGTTAGGAATATGAAAGATAACAACCTTACGAAAATAATCAATTTTAGAATGATGAGTAGTTAACCTATCAATCCCTAGAATCACATCGAATTCAAGTATTTTCAAAGAGATAAGATCGACATGTAACGTGCGATTGCCGATATGAATCAAACAAGACTTATAAATAGTGGATGTAATGAAGGTTTCTCCCAATGGAGTTTCAACAGATAAGTCAAAGTCTAATTTCTTCAAAGTTAAATTTAAACGTTGAGCGCAAGTAGGAGAAATAAAAGAATGGGTAGAACCGGTACCAAATAAGGTATAGACTTCGCTAGAGTTTATGATTAGCTTACCCGTGATGACTTCGTTTGGGTTCCTCACTTTTTGGGAGGTCACGAAAAATGCTCTTCCTTGAACTATCGGCTTTGACTTCTCTGGGACGGCCTTGGGTGCCTCCATCCCAGCTGGACTATACTTCACTACATGACACAATCGAGCTAGGTGACCTTCACTTCCACAATTATAACACGCTTTGGATTGATGCGTACAGTTCGGACTGATGTGTCCCTCCCCTCCGCATTTATAGCATACGATCGGTGATCATTCTCCTTTATTAACAACGGGTGCTGGTGTTGACGTCTTTCCATCATTATTGAATCTCCTCTTCTTGAAATTTCCACTTCTATTGTCTTGGCCATGATTACCACCGAAGTGGTTACCATTTCTCGCATGTTGATTCCCTCCACATTTGTTGTCACCACTTCGATGATTGCTACCACTGGTATTATCATTTTGCCGGCTACTCTCTCTTGGTTGGGGCCCTATTTACAACATTTGAATACAAACACAGTTTATGAGAAATGAGGTATTGACGTATTTTAGGTTTCAAACCTCTTAGAAACATTCGTGTCATTTTTTCCTCATTATCAACCAAGTGAGACGCAAATCGGGATAACTCGGCAAACTTAGCTTCGTACTGCGACACGGTCATATTTTTTTGCTCTAGCTTGATGAACTCCACCTCCTTAATGTGACGAATACTTTTGGGAAAGTACTTGTCGTTGAACAGTTCATGGAACTTCTCCCAAGACATCTTAAGTACGGCAGGTTGAGTACGCTTTACTAATTCCCACCAGTAATCTGCCTTTCCTCTCAACATGAAGGTGGCAAAGGGAACCTTGTGCTCCTCGAAGCATCCCAAGACATCAAATATCTTGGTGATCTGCTTTATCCACGTCTCTACCTTGAGTGGTTCTGGCTTTCCCACAAACTTCGGTGGTCCCAGCTCCTTGAACTGCTTAGCAGTGACCATCCGAGAGTTGCCAGTGTTTCCACCTCCATTTTGAACAGGAGTCTCTCTCGCCTGATGTTGGATGGATTGTATAAAGCCTCTGAACATCCCATCGTTCATCATCTAGTCGGTGTTATTGTTTACCTAGGGATTATTGTCTTCTTGATGCACATTATCCTGAGTATTGATCATTGGTGACTCAATGGTCTCATGTGCTTCATTGCTTATCTCAACATTTTCAGATGCCATTTTCAAACACTGCCACAAAATAAGGGTTAACTAACATGCCACATATTATCCCTATACTCTGACCGACCAATTAAATAACAAATAAACTTAGGTAGGTCATACTAGCGAAGGAATTAGTCGTCTCTCCCCTCCTAGTTCTAGTCTCACATCTTAGTCAGGGATCATATCCCTAAGCTTTGATATCAAATGTGACGCCCCCAAAATAGGTATACATCACCCATTCTGAGTCGTCAAATATATGGTACAGAAATCAAATACAAACTTCTTTTATACAATATGACAAAATGTAGCTGAGAGATTTTACACGTATATTGTCTCATAGACAATATCCAAACTCAAATTAAATCATCATTACATTTATTATCATACTAAATAGTGATGACTGCTAAAACAACCATTTCAGACCATCACTCCATTCCCCGACTAGTCTCAGCTACATTCTCATTTCTTGAAGAGAACAATGAAAGCAAAAGGGTGAGCTCAACTAGCCCAGTAAGAAATATTATGACTAAGATAATGCAGAGTAAATTATCATTAGCCTTCAACAATGTTAAACTGATAAAATATAATAAACATCAAGTTTAACTGCAGCGGAACAAGCAATCCATTAAAAGAGTTAAGTAGAGCATGATATCTACTATCTTCTATGATTTAAAAAGTTTATCATCAACTTTATAGCTGAGACTCAGCTTAACAAATAATCCACATCACTGAATTATCCATGCATGACGGGCCAAGGATATTCATTAGTATCACGTCTACAAATTATCCATGCACTACAGGCCAAGGATATTTATGTAATCACCAATGGTCATTGTGACGCCCCCAAATCCGTGTATCTTCTAACCCGATAGATGGTGCTATACGGTACTCATAACTGTACATTCATTCTATTGTGACACCAAAATGTGTGTATCAACGACATTCTTATTAAATTAATAATATTACAATCACGTTCCCAGGTTCTGAAACCGTTACATTCTTTGTTCATCATAATATAATACATACACTTACTAGTCTATTACAAGATAAACTAATCATTCGTCTTCGCCTTGCCTTTATCTTTACTGGAACCCTCGATTTGCTCGACCTTAGCTGCAATCATATGGTTCAAGCAAGAGTGAGCATAACTAGCTCAGTAAGTCTAACAATGTATAATATAAATACCACTTTGAGAATCATATGATTATTCTTCAATAACTGAACAATAGTTATAAAGTACTACGAAACAATGTATAGCATCTCTCATCTCATAAAAAAATTCTGAAGTACATATAGTAGTTTAGAAATTCTGAGTAGGTCCATAGACCATGAACATTCTCTTTAGCTTTTCTTCATAAAAAGGACAACCTGGCACTAAGTCCGTAAGTCTAACATTTCTTACGAGTACATCTAGGAGATCAGCCTATAGTACCCTATCTTGATCAACACTCATCTGTTAAACGTATGTACATTTAAGTTTTGGCAACCTCGTGTGCCCATCGAATAATCGATGTAAAATACATTTGTTTATTCATACTCAGGCTTACCTTGAATCCATACCAAACAATTGGCATATGATAGCATTATCAATTCTATATTGAAAGACTTGTAAAGAAATTAATCAATCTTTCAAGAATAGTCTAGCCGAGTTAAAACTGGCATTGTCCCTTTCGTAAAACAATTCATGCGTCTCATAACATAAATCACTGAAAACCTGGCTAACACGAAGGTTAGACAAGCGTTAAGAAAACTTGCCTTTAGCGTCTGCTATAGTTAAATTACTTTTCCTTTAAGTCTTTACAGTCTCTACAACACATAATCACATAACATACCACATTAGGTCATGAATGAACATACATGGTTCCTAATGAATCTTACCCTTCTTCTCAATCTAATCATGTATTAGATTTGTTATTATTGGTTCTGGCTTGCTGTTATAATATACATCGGTCTTACCAACTTCTTTCTCTTCTATAACTTAACTGAAATTATTTCATTAATACAACCCGTTTTGAGTTAATCATCATTCCTCACGTCTTACTAACGTTCTTACATCATTAAACCATTACTCGATCGTCATTGGTGAAGTACCAACATTAAATACCATTCACGGTTTACTTACTTAACCTGAACGTTCTTCGTTCCAAGTATTTATCTGCCCTTACGGCTTATTATCGTTCATCGTTTCCGTATTAATAACTTACGTTCATTTAATCTTTCCTTCAACCTTTAGTCGTTAACTTAAGGTCTTCAACATCTTAATTGAGGTTACTTTAGGTTTAGCATGTATATAATTTACCAGCTTCCTCTTTACATTTAAAAACATTCCTCTCTATGCTTCACTTAGTGTTGGCACTGCGGCGCTAGCTTTTCTTCTTGGATTCACTACGCATGGCATGAGTCTCAATACCTAATACCGAGCGGTGATGTTACTTTTCATCTCTCTGCTATATACCGGCCACATTGCGTGCGTGAAACTTGATAGCTCACAAGATTCTTAGTATTTCATTCACTTATTTTGCTTCCTTATCAGTGCATGACACTAGTCCTCAAAACACCTGTAATTTTTTGATAGTAAAATATTTATGTGAGATTCCCGGGCTCATAACTCCTTCGTTATATGTCCGAATTGGCTCGTTCAAAAGCCGTTAGTTCATAAATCACATACTCTATGTATTCATATAAGAATTCTACAATTTTGAATCCGTTAAATCAAAATTCACCTTTTAGTTCATTTTAACGAAAACGGTAAACGTTCGTGAAAGTTCAACGCTTGTTTCTTCGTTCTAAGTCGGAATTCGGTCATTTTCAAGTTCACAACTCTAGAATGCCAAATGAGACTATTCTCCATCGAAAACTAACATTCCTGAGCCCAATATCAAAATTCGACTTCCATTCCGAGAATTTCACGAATTCAACGATTATCGTCCAAACTCATGAATTCCGCCTTAACTTCGTTTCTTATGATTTGTTCATCGTTTTAAATGGATTCAATCCATCATACTAACATCCTGACATACATATTTCATTTACTTATAAACATAATAAGTTCTTACTTGTTCTTCATAAGTTCAAAACTTCATTTATTGCTTATCTTACCACACGACTTATTCACGGCTTAAGTCTTTTGATTAATCATTCCTACTCTTTCTTAGCATACATGTTCCACCACTACGCACTTCTCTAACGATGGAAGATTAAGAGAAATATGGTTCAAGATCTTACCCTTGAAGATCACTTGACTAGGCTTTAATCTTCTTCTTGCTTCTTGAACTAACAAAGGCTAACTTTTTCTAGCTTTTGTAGCTTTTTCTCTCTAACCAATAAATTGTATTATGTTGGATGAAATTAACAAGTAAAAAATGAAATCCAAAGCTTGCTATTTATAGGCATTGCTAGGTTAGGGTAGTTTAGTCTTTTAGGGCATCCCACCTCTTTACTATTCCTTACTTAAGCATTAAGTTAACTGGCTCCTCAAATTAATTACTTGGCCATCACAACACTTAGCCATTAAGTTATCACAACTTATCTATTGCATAGCCCTTAAGTCTGCTTGCTCATCACTTATAAGCACTTTACTTAAACCTTAAGTTTACTTGGTTATTAGATCATTTGCTTAGCCATTAAGTTAACTTGCTTAGCACATAGCTTATCCTTTATTTGCTCATCACCTTGGATCACCCATGGGTTTTAATCATCCAATAACCTATAGGTTCTTTCTTTGGGCCTTTAGCTTAACAAATCTTAACTTATACATTAGGCTTGCAATTAAACAAACATTTGGCTTGTTCATTAAATCACTTTGGACCTTAACCTTTAATTCCAATTGGACTTATCAATTCCTGCATTTGGGCCTTATCAATTCCCATTGGACTTTACAATTTCCTACACAATCCTACAAGTCAAACCATTTGGATTAAAGCCTTAGAACGTATTATTTACGTATTAATCTCGTATTTCATTCGTATACTTATTCATATACGACATACCATCATTCATACGTACTCGTATAATACCTCGTATTATACTAGTATTCATTATCTCGTATAATACCTATATATTATACGATCATTGCTTTAATTCATTATACGCATTTCATTTCCTTCTCGGAAATCACTTTCCCTAATCGTTAGGTTTTAAGTCCGCAGGCGAAAAACTGCGTTTGCCATAACTGAAATATTATTGGATAATCCATCTTACCTTGATATTCTATTGTTACGTATTTATCGGAAGTCAAAATTAATTCCCGAGCAGAAATGCGTGAATAGTGTTTTTCAGAAAATTTCTCAGAAAGTTTTTATTTTCGTCTTGGAAATTCAAACACTTTAATTCTATCATGTAGCCAAAATACTACGACATTCTGACATATCTATGTCATAGAACGACCTTCAATTAGCTAACTCCCATAAATAATCAATTAAATTCATTTAATCCACATAATCAAATAAAATTTTAATTCTCATAAAAATCCTATTTTTCTCGGGCGTTACAGTCATGATCATGCCAACAACTGTCCATCAATGCACTACAGGACAATGAGGACTTTTACCACATCATTTGTAATATTACGGGTCATGATTATACCGAATGATCTATGGTTATAATCATACCAATCAACAGTCCATCTATGCACTTAAGCCAAAGATGACTTTCATCATAATATAAGCATGAGGATGATGACAATGACATAAGAATTCAATTAAATGAAAGCAAATGATAAATTTTAAAGATTTATAATTTAATTTATCTAGAATTCAATAATGTCCAAATTGTCAACATGATACTGCTTTGTGGAGTAAAATTCAAGAATCATATTATATCAAAAACGATTTGGACAAAAAAGAAATAAATTTTTGTCATGAATAGTACCCCGTGTGAATAGTTCCTGAGTGAATAGTACCTTGTTAATAGTACTTTGTGAATAGTACTTCGGGAATAGTACTTTGTGAATAGTACCCTGTGAATAGTACTTAGTGAATAGTACCCCACAAATAGTACTTTGTGAATAGTATCCCGTGAATAGTATTCCTGCATGAAAATCTTAAAATTTAACAAGGATATTCAGAAAATATCCTTGTGAAACGATAGTAGATGAAGCACAAATTTCAAGGATATTCTATTAATTTCGCGGTGTATAGACGCAATACTTTAACAGAATGATTGTAGAATTAGGAATACGAACCAAAATAATATTAATCACAAACTACAGAGTATGAAGGAAAATATTATTTCTTATGAATACTAAACAAAAATAATTTCTTTTACCTTAGAAGAAGAATGGATAATGAAATAGTGAAGTAGCAAAATACTCTTCTTCTTCCTCTCTATAGCTTCTCTCTCTATAATTGTTCTTGTGAGTCTTAGTGAATTGATGAGAATGAAATAATAATTAGCTTCTATTTATAGGAAAACATAGTTTCGATAATTGCACGTTTTGGGGCTCGAATTATTACAGTATAATACGTTCATCTTTTCCTTCATTTTTAATTTGGTCCTGCAAGTATTATCAATCTTGCACCACCTCCCCTAATAGTAATGCATGTGAACCAATAGTTCCATTCATGTGAGCAAATAGTTATATGCATGTGAACTAATAGAAATTAATTACTCATTTATCCGATTAATTATCCGATTGGTCAATTTAACATCCAGAAATCAATTATTATCGAAATAAATATCAATTTCCACTAACACAAATAATCCCAACACAATGGAAATATTTTTACCAACAATTTCATCTTTAATCAACACGAACTTATTCATCGTTAATACTATAACTCATAATATTTAACAACCAGATCATTCCCAGGAAAGAAGGGCCTTTTCGATAAGGATTTCTCCCTACTGGCGCGCAATTAGGTGACCAAACCCCTTTCCTCGACAGAACTTTCTAGACATCGTCAATATTGCAAATAATAATATGAATAACTTTGTCGTCTCAATTATTGATTTAAAAATATAAAATATTATGCAGATGATACTATGACAATAATTGAATCAATAATATGAGAGATATTATGTAACAATTATTGTAGCAATAATTGAGTATAACTGAGTGACTTCTCACGTAAGCATCAATAATCAATACCATGTGCTACTATGCAACCACGCGTATTACTGTACTTTTACCACCTGGTAGTTCAACAGTTTAACGGTAAAACTTTCACCGTTATTTTTATAAAAAGACATTTCCATCGTTTTCAAACTCCGATAATACTTTCGTTGTGGGGTCCACTAATGATCGTTTCATCGTACGGATATTCCCTGTTAAAACGAATATTTCCCGACCAATATAATATTTTGTAACAACTTGCTTACTTTGCAAAATTTGTAAATATTACCCACAACTATAACATTATATTAAATCCACACCATAATATTCAAAAATATATTTCGAGAAAAAATAATATTTATTCATAAAAGTTGGGGTCTTACACCTCAAGTGATGTTGCCTAGCGATAAAGAAAATAATCTGAGAAGAAGTCACGAGCAATGTAATGCAATTATGCTGAGAAGTGGTAAAGCCTTGGGAGCCAACCGTGATGGGAAAACAAACACATATGATGAGGGTGAGAATGAAGGGAATGAAGTAACCAGAAAATCTAAGGAGAACGGGGTAGAAAAGCCAAAGGAAGAAAAACAGAATAAAGTTTCACCACCTGTACCTTTCACTAAAAGGCTAGAAATTTAAAAGATAAAGGACCAGTTTTCAAGAGTTATGGATATCTTCAAAAAATTGCACATTAATATTCCATTTACCAAAGCACTTGAGCAGATGCCACGTTATGTCAAATTCATGAAGGAAATACTTTCGAAGAAGCGCAAACTCAAGGATTTCAAAATAGTGTCGTTAACTGAAGAATGCAGTGCAATACTGCAGAAAACGCTTCCTCCTAAATTGAAAGATTAGGGAAGTTTCACAATTCCGTGCAAAATTGGTAATCAAGATGTGGGGAGAGCTCTATGCGATTTAGGAGCAAGTATAAATCTTATGCCACTATCCATTTACCGAAAACTGGGGTTAAAAGAAGAAAAACCAACCAACATCAGTCTATAACTCGCAGATAAATCATTAACATATCCACTAGGAATAGTTGAAGACGTGTTGGTGACGGTTGACTCACTGATATTTCCAGCTGATTTTGTGGTGTTGACTTTGAAGAAGATAAGAACATCCCTATCATCTTGGGATGCCCATTCCTTGTAACTGGATGAACACTGATTGTTGTGTCGAATGGAGAACTGATAATGCAAGTGTTCGATCATGTAGTGAAGGCGAAAGTGTTCAAGGAAATACCGATACCGACTGATAAGGAGGAATTTGAATCACTCGAGGAATCTACACGTGTCAAATTCGGGAATTGTAGAGAGAGTGGTGGTCTTAAGGAACTAATTGGGGATAATAAATCAACTTCATTCTGAAATATGCACATGAATGGCCATGTAATATAATGATGGTGGTTATGTGCTATAAATGAATAGCATGTCGCGGAGAGCCCAACCGATCCAGGCTAGAACAAGGAGTAGTCAGGCTGCACGACTTAAAATCAAGCGCTAATTGGGAGGAAACCCAATCTTAATTTTATTCTTCGTATTTTTTATTCATGTTCGTCAAATTGTAGTTTAGAATAATAATAAGTCGTTAAGTAGTTAGTAAGTTATATTGTGCTAGATACTTTTACCTACCATGCTTAATTTGCTCAAATTAACTTCTTCTTATGTTGTAATGATGATTCAGGAAATAAAGAAGCGAATGGATAGGTTAAGGATGCACGGAATGGGAGAAATCAAAGCCACTAGCAGACTACACCCCCGCCGGGACTGTGACACCCCCAAATCCCGGTACTTCATTACCTCAAGATTTGGTGTTCACTTAATCAAAACATTCACATCTAACTACCCAATCATAATAAAAATTGAATAATAAACCTTCCCTTAAGGGATTACATTAATAAAAAAATTCCCCAGGTTATCTAACCTTTAAATACAATTCATTCAAATGCGGAATTAAATAAATATTTCATTACATCAATCAAATTAAAGTCTGATAAAATATCAACATATTATAAGTCTTCAATACTTGTTCATCTTTGCTAGCTAGGTACATCGACCTTCTCATCCTTAGCTATAATGGTTATATAAGCAAGAATGAGCAAACAAAGCTCACTTGAAATAATAATGGATAAACTTTACAACATTTGTCAAATAGGTTCAATAGAACTGAATGATATATTCTATTAATATTCTGAAATATACTACTGAGGGCCTAATGACCACGAACCATGTCCACAATTATAAGTAATCTTTCAACTTAAACTCTAATAGTCATAAGACTATAAGGACTCCACGTACTTAGGGGGATCAACCCTTCGTACAATGTATTGTGCATAAACATTTCAACGCTAAGCGTAAACCCCTAATAATAGGGTTGTTCATCTCAGTATTTAGAGTACAAGTCTGCACCAAAATAAGTTTAGTTTGGATATATTTCAAGGTAATTTGGAATTTAACGAACATCAACTAAGGATTAGTTGAATAAAAAGGTAATAACTCTATGTTACAGAATAAACCATAACTGAATCAACATTGTATACTAAGTTCATGCTTTAGGAATAATTTAATAGCATAAAGATTGAATAATATACCATACCTTGCTTTGAACAACATTAAGCTAAGGTTAAATCTTAGAATTGAATATTAAACATGCATAATAAGTAATGACTTGAATGATAAACTTGTTCATCAGAATAAAGATACTTGCATGTTGACAATAACAAGTTTAGGTTTAGAAAAACATGCACAAAATAACAATAGAACTAGCTCAACGAAATTGTTGAGTTAGGAAGACTTGCATAATTGTAATCGAACTAGAAATAATAACTTGTTCAACGAAACAAGTTAAAAACAAGGATAAGTTAATCAATATAATCAAGATAAGGTAAGTAAACTTGCACAACGAAGTTTTTAGGGCTAGAAGAACTTGCTCAAAGAGAGTTTAGATACTTGCACAATTATAAAAATAGAGTTAGAGAACTTGCCTCGTGCGTAGATTAAGCAATCACTACTCACGTTCACCACAAGTCCTACATATACCATATGTATTGACAATACACATTATTTACCCTAATATTAGTTTCATATAGCTCACTAACAACATCACATCTTTTCATGAACATCACTATTTAGCTTTATTACAACAACTTAAGTGATCACGTCATTGCACCACATACACATTAACAACTTGATACAACATCCTATTACATGTCCAACATGTTACCATTAGGTTATACTAATACACAAAGGATTTCACTTGCATCCGCGCATCCTGACGCCCTCCGATGGCCTCTAAATACACAACAGTCCTAAAGATAGCCGTTTTGACCCTTCATAAAGATTTCAAATTGAACCACTTAAAGAATAAAAGTTTTAGGCCTATTCGTCCTCGTTCTGAATCATCTTGAATCGCATGAATCAGAGTTCATATGAAAACGTTATGCTTGTTTTAGTAAACTATGTCCGATTAGTTTTTTTTCCAAAATTTTGTCTTGACAGAATACCCCCCCACGGGGGTGGGGGTTTTTACACTAGGGGTGCCCGCCGGGGTGGGGGTCTCTGCTACGACTTCGCGATTTCAGCTTTAGAACACTACGGAAAGCCAAATTAGGCCTCCAAACTCCTTTCTAACAACCATGCCAACCTACCCAATGTGTAATAGGTTTACAGAAACATAATCTAATGTTTTCTAACGCGTTTCTAGCCATCTAAACAACATAAACATCCAAATTACAACCATTAATTTTCACTATTTTTGCTAAAGCTTCACTTTTTGAAAGTTTCAGTGAAAAATCATCACTATGATTTTGTTTTCAACCAAAACAGTTAATTCAACATACTATGCTTATGTTTATCCATCCTCTTTCAAATTCAATAGTCAATTTATAAATTAAACAACTAATTAGACCTTAATTTTACTTTAAACTAAGACATATTCATATATTTTCATATAAACACTCTGTAATATAGTTTTCTTCACAAAAATACATACACATGAATTAGTTTATCTATACTCATATATAACTTATGAAAACAACCTTTTAACAAACAAGCCTCTCTTTGTCCCACTTCTGAAATTTAGTGTAAATCTCCCCCTCTCCATGAGTTGAAATGCACTACCATTTTTGACAAGAAAACGTCGGTGTCTACATAAAAAGGGCGGGCTTTGGGAAATTCGAGGGTGAGCTAACTCCAAACCGAGAGTCCTCACACCTGTGCACAACGATGCAATTATCGGAAGCGCTCTACCACCGAGCTAATAGTTCGTCGTGCAGCCCCCACTGGGGCCCGCTATGCCAAAAGCGTAGAGAAACCCATCCCTCTCTTTCCTTTTTGAAGGACCTATCGAGCAATATTTGGATATGGGCGATGAATCCACACACACTGGAGGATCTGTCTTTGCCTAGAATTGATGAAACTACCCGGTCAACCTCGCTACTTATTATGCCATCAAGTGATGCGCCTTTCCTTAATCATTGCAAAGGCAAACCGTAAGATTCAAGATAAGTTGTGATCTCAACAATGGAAAGAAGAATTCTATTGTTTGAAAGCCCCTTTACTCCATCGAATCAACTTTCTGCGCATATTTATGATCCCACGGCTTAGTCGATTATTCTCGCAGATTCAGATAAGATTCGGACCGCCACTTCTCCGAAAGCATGGTTCTTGCCCCCCCTCTCCTCCTCGACATTGAAATCGGAAATCAACGCCGGATCCCGCTTATCCAAAAACGCAGTCAAGCGGAGGATCACAAAATGCAACACAACAAGGGCGAGCAAAAGCTTGCATTGAAGGAAGAAGCTAATCAATCGAATGAACTTTTCTCAAGCGGACTCCTCGAGATAGAATCCTCAATTCTAAATGAAACGTCACCGCTTCTCTTATCCTTCTTTGTCAACCTTGAAGCGAGACCCGCTCGGCTAAGCATGAACCTCGTGTATTATGGTATGAAAGGCAAGTCTGCAGCGTGCCCTATTTTTCTCGCTCCTCTTGAGGATAGTTTAGTGTCAATAGCATTAGCTCGAGTCATTTCTAAACGCCTCCAACATTTTTATTCTCTAAACAAGCAGGTTTTGGGTTATTTTCTTGTTTTAGCACCCTAGTTCTCTTGTTGGCTTTGATACCATGAAATAAAATAGAGAAAAAGACCTTCAAGAGAATAAAGAAATCAAAACATTTTCAAGAGAAAAACTCCAGTTTTTAGGTTTGTAAGCCGGTTGAACTTGCTTCTGAAGCCAGTGCCTCAGATTAGTAACTGTAGCCATGAGGAGTGCCACCCAGACCCCTAAAGGGCTAGCAAAGTGTTTTTTTGGCTAAAGCCGACATTTATTGAATAGATATAGATAAATCAACCTTGCCCCTGAGTTGTGGAGCTGATAAATCAAACAAAGACTACTCACTATATGCAAAAATTACTTAAAGAGGACTATTCAAAGCAGAGGAAATAGAATCGAATATTATATAGCCTATAGCTATAGGGCTAGGCTCCGCTCCCCCCCAAAAATGAAGAGAGAATCTTGCTCTCCCAATTCAGGAAAAAGAACTGAACTCATCAATCTGTCAGTCTAGAGCCTTCCTGTTTGAAGGATTTGCCGCTAGACTTGCTGGTCTTACCGTCGATGTCTTCTATTACTGGCTTGGCCGAAATGAAAAGAATACCGATAATCGTGATAGAAAACTTCTACGCTAAGCGACTCGAGACAAGAAAAGAATCCTATTTCTTACTCACCCAGTCTTTGCTCGATTGAATTTCAAAGATCTTTCGCTATCAAAGTGCATTTTGTGAAGTGTTCTCCGCTTCACACCGAGATAAAGTAAACTGGAAACCGTGATCGAGTCGTGGTTTGAAGATGATGATTTGAAGATTCATTCGACAGAGAAGGGAGTCTTTGTTGCCGATACCGAGGTTGAATGAATCATTCCACTGGCAACAACAAAAGTGGAGTTTGACACAGTCAAAGGGAAAGCAACGAGGAATTCCAAAGTGGAAAGGAAAAGGGCGCCCAAACGAAGGACCCGGGCTCAAGGGGCAAGCTTCCGGTGTCCAAGTGTCAAGTCCCGAGGGCTTGTGTTCACGGAAGTCGCCTTTTTTCTTTTGAGTCTTTCCTTGCAATGAACCGAAAGGTGAGAGGCAGGGCTCGGTCTCAAGGTTTAAAGTCACTAGTCAGTCCCATTCACATCCAGATCATGAATGTTTGGAATCCATATTATGCAAGGAGACATTGCTTTTGCTAATTCGAATTGAAGGGTGATATAAAATCGGTCTATTTCCGGCATCATAGATAAGAACGAATCGGATCGACTCGACTGATATGATAGATGGAATGGTAGCTTGTGTTATTATTTAGTTAGGACTTTGTCTCCCTTTCGTTATCTTTATTATTTGTTTGTACGTTCATCTCTCCATCTAAGAAATGGGCTCTTCCACGAAAGATGCTTGAAGGAGAATCTTCGTTAGAGGGACATTCTTCCTAGACAAGTTTGAAGCCCGGATATCAAATGCTTTTTTCAGTATTCCAGATTGCTCTTTTTTTTCGTAAGGCGAGTAAAGTTAATTACGACAAACAAGAACCCCAAGATCGTATCGATAGCGATTCAGATCACCTCCCCAAGCCTGCGTCCCCATTAACCGCTCGGGCATCGACCCAGGAAGAATCCATTTGAGGTTTATTGGTAATCCATGATCAACTTCCTTTCGTAGTACCCTACCCCCAGGGGAAGTCAAATCCCCGTTGCATCCTTGAAAGAGAGATGTCCTGAACCACTAGGAAGATTGACATAAAAAGAGTAGTTCGCTAGATTCACCAGCTATTTAAACACTTTAGCCAGCTATACGAAAGAGACTTTTGCACTCAATTGGACCACTCATAGCTTGGGGCGGCATCCCGAAAACGTCTGGGTCGAAATATGGCTTTCAAATTAAGTTCTGAATTAGTGGATGCTGCCAAAGGGAGTGGCGATGCCATACGCAAAAAGGAAGAGACTCATAGAATGGCAGAGGCAAATAGATCTTTTGCACATTTTTGTTAATCCATGAACAGGATCTATACATCTCGATCGGAAAAGAATCAAGAGAAAAAGAAAGAATCGGAATTGATCTCATTACCGCAGGGCATAGAGGGGGAGGTCATAAGCGTCTATACCGTAAAATGAAATAGAAGTGGTGGGAACCTGGGTCTGCAGACACCGAACTTCGCAAAACTACTCAAATGTGGCTTCTCATCGATAGAAAGAGGTGTGTTCCTAGAAGCGGAAATTACGTGGTATGCAGCGCGATCGTTTCTTCATTGGTGGGGAGCACACCCTTCTTCAATCTTAGGGGTGAACTCTCTTTTCTAATTCTTTGGTTTGGGAGTGAAAAATTGTCTTCGTTCTTCGGGCGCCTTCTTCGGTTATGTATGGAAAGATAGAAATAAAATGACTACAATTTTAGGTATTCACTTAATCTTATTAGGTATAGGTGCTTTTCTTCTAGTATTCAAGGCTCTTTATTTTGGTGGCGTCCCCTGACGTTGCTACTTCCTTTAATCAAGTGTTTGGAACCTCCTTTTTTTTATGAAGAGAATGAATCTTTTTATCGAAGGATCAGAAAAAAATTGGTCCGGATCTCCTGCGATCGAATCGGTGGATACCCCCAAAATGCTATGAGGTGTTCGGAAATGGTCGAAGTAGTTGAATAGGAGGATTACTATGACTATAGCCCTTGGTAAATTTATCGAAGATGACTCTCTTTAAAGTAAAGTACAATATCGACTTGAATGAAACTATAGCACAGAGGAATGCTAGCGAGCGCTCATATGCAAGAACAGGAGCTCGGACTCTTGTTGTAGTTCGAGGAGGGAGTTGGAAAAGCAAGGATAGGGGTTCTACCACGATATGATATCTCTTATTGACAAAGCGCTGTCTCTTACTATGAGCTGCTCCGCCCCCAGATCTGCTCCCAAAGGGGCCGCCTCTGGGCTTGACAGCATTCTATTAGTAAAGTTATTAAGGACTCGCAACAGTATTGTATTATTTGTTAGATCTGTACTTCAGTTTATAAGTCCTAACTCCACTTTCTATAGGAAGAGGGTGGATTTCCATTTTCATAGGGGCCTTTCTTGCTCGTTAGCGCTTTAGTTTGATTGCAGCTAGCGCGCCCCTTTTCTTTCTCAAAGTCAAGTTTCTCCCTTCTTGCTTTAGAAAGATTGCAGCTAGCATATGAACTAAAGATATATTTAAGTTTCCCTACTACTATAAATTTAGATGGGGATTCCAATAGAAGTCCTTTCGTCTCATCTGTGACTGTGAGTTGAATGAATAAACGGATGAAATCAAGAAAAAGATCGAAGAATTCAAAGAATGGTTCGGCTATAGGGAAGGGATCATCAGAGGGTGGAAATTTCCTCCGATCGGAATACTTGCTTTTCTATAGGGATTGCATGCCCATTTTAGGGATTAATCACTTCACGGGAGAGAACACGAGGGACCTCGCCCGGACAATCACGCGACGAATCTTACGCTGCCCCACACACAAAAAGAATTGCGATTTAAGGCAGCTAGCCCGCTGGTAGTAGAAGAAAGCAGAGATTTAGGCAGCTAGGCATCAGTTTGAGTTCGAGATCGAGACCCCAAAAAGCTATATACACAAGAAATTCATCTTTACAAAAATTTTACAGAGAACTTTTGGAGAAGAAGATAACCATAGCTTTTAGAAAAAATAGGAGCAAGATGATACCTTAATTTAGAAGAAGATGATGGCTATTCTCAAGCTTATTCTCTTTATCAAAACCTTCTTTCTCTCAACTTTTTTCTATATTCTTCTTCTTCTCCTCCTCTTTCTTCTTCTGAGTCTTTCTTTTAACTCTATTCTAATTCATGTACTAACCAAATAGATATAACGTATAATAGTAATAATATAGATATTAAGTATAAGATTTTAACTGACATCAGTTATAAATTATTTGAAAATCAAAAGCCATAAGGCTTGTTTGGCTAGCTAACTAAAAATAAACCCATTAACTCTTAAACCTTGTTTGGTAAATCTAATTAAAATAAATGGATTAATCCTTATACCTTGTTTGATAAAATACTATTAGATTAAAGACTTAATATGCATTAAGGCTTGTTTGGCCAAAACTAAATTAAACTCCTTTAATTTATTTTAATAACTCCTTTGAAGCAAGGTTCTTTGTCATACTTCTATTTAATTAAATTTTAATAATCAATTTAATAAATTCTAATACTAATATATTAAATTACTTTAACACATAAATCATTATCACATAATTATAATTTCTTTTATAATTATAATTTTATTTAACCAACTAACACTTTATTTTAATTACAAATTCTAATTAAGATATTATAATTCATTTAATCATTATAAGCTCTCTAACTTAATTATTAAATTAAATTAGTGTATAATCTCATAACAATTAATTTTCTTAACTCCTTAATTATTTACTTCACAAATAATTAAATAACTCAAATCAAATCAAATCAAATTGAACAATTATTTAATCAACAATAAACATATCCGTTAAATACTTATATAATTCAATAAATATTTAATATTATAATTTAAAATTCTGGAATGTTATATCATTCCTCCCTTACAAGGATTCTGTCCTCAGAATCACAACTCAAACAATACATTCGTTACATTTTTCCCTTCTTACAAAGATTCTGTCCCCAGGATCGAAGACGCGGATTAAACAAATAACTCAGGGTAATCTTTCATCATTTTATCCTCGAGTTCCCACGTTGCTTCTTCAGCGTTGTGGTTCCTGCATATCACCTTCATAGAAGGTATAACTTTATTCCTGAGCACCTGTTCTTTTCTGTCAACTATCTGAATAGGAATCTCTTCATAAGACAAGTCTTTATCAAATTGCAATGGTTCGTACTCGATCACGTATTTGTAATCGGGTTTATACGGTCGTAACACCAAAATGTGAAAAACATTGTGAATGTTTCCAACTCTGGAGGTAGAGCTACCTCGTAAGCCACTTCTCCCACTATTCGCAGCACTTCAAAGGGTCCAATAAACCTCGGGCTTAGCTTTCCCTTTTTTACCGAAATGAATTTTCCCCTTCCAAGGAGAAACTTTTAGAAATACGAAAGTTCCTACGCCGAATGCACGATCTTATGCGTGTTGATCAAGATATTTTTTACATTCATCTTGGGCTACTACCAATCTTATTCTGATGAGTTTGACAATCTCAGCAGTTTGTTGTACCAGTTCTGGTCCTAACAGCTGGCGTTCACCGACTTCATCTCAGCACAGTGGAGTTCTGTACTTTCTGCCGTATAATGCCTCGTAAGGCAGCATGCCAATGCTTGTGTGGTAATTGTTGTTGTAGGCGAATTCTACCAATGATAAATGTTCTTCCCAGCTTCCTTTAAAGTCCATGATGCATGCTCTTAGCATATCTTCCAATGTCTGGATTGTTCGTTCGCTTTGGCCATCTGTTTGTGGATGATAAGCTGTACTCATTAGCAACTGTGTCCCCATACATTCTTGTAGTCTCTTCCAGAAGTTAGATGTGAATCGCGGATCTCTATCAAACACAATTGACACTGGCACTCCATGCCTCGAAACGATCTCTTTAACGTATAATCTTGCCAACTGATCAAGATTGAACCTAATCTTAATTGGTAAAAAGTGTGCTGATTTTGTCAGTCTGTCCACTATCACCCAAATCGCATCGCACCCTCTCTGAGTAGTTGGAAGACCCACCACAAAATCCATTGTGATGTGTTCTCACTTCCATTCTGGTATTTCCAACGGTTGAAGTAATCCGCTTGGTCTTTCATGTTCATCCTTGACTCTTTGACATGTCAAGCATTTGGCCACACATTCGGCAACATCTCTTTCCATATCTGGCCACCAAAAATGTCGCCGTAAATCTTGATACATCTTTGTACTTCCTAGATGAATCGAATATCTTGTGTTGTGTTCTTTGGTCAAGATTTCGTCTTTAAGCTCTGGCACTACTGGAACCCAAATTATTCCCTCGAATCGTAGTAATCCTTTGGTATCGATCTTGTATTTTACATCACTACCCTCAACCAGATTATCTTTTATTTTCCCACACACTTCATCTTGTAGTTGAGCATCCTTCACTTTGTCCACTAAAGTTGGACCAGCTTCTATCTGGAATAGTTGTTCGTCGGATTCTTTTGGAAATTTAATTTCCAACTCCAGTTTTGTTATTGCTGAAATGAGCTCCTCCTGAGTTTTTATCAGTATTAACGTTTCTCGACCGTTCATGCTTAAAGCATCTGCAACCACATTCGCTTTGCTCGGGTGATAAAAGATCTCACAATCGTAATCTTTTATCAATTCTATCCATCTTCTTTGGCGCATGTTCAGGTCTTTCTGAGTGAAAATATACTTCAGACAATTATGATCTGTGTAGATTTCACATTTCTCTCCATAGAGATAGTGTCTTCATATCTTCAGAGCAAATACAACTGCAGCCAATTCCAAATCATGAGTCGGATATCCTTTCTCATAATCCTTAAGTTGTCTTGATGCATATGCAATAACTTTGTCGTTCTGCATAAGAACACAACCCAACCCTTTATGTGAGGCATCACTATACACCACAAAGTTACCTGTACTATCTGGTAATGACAACACAGGTGCTATGCTTAATTTCTTCTTCAAGTCCTGGAAACTCTCTTCACATTTCTCCGTCCAAACAAATTTTACAGCCTTCCTTGTCAAATTTGTTTACGGAGTGGCTTTCTTGGAAAAATCTTGAATGAATCGTCTGTAATAACCTGCTAGTCCCAAGAAACTCCTCACCTCCGAAGGTGTCCTTGGTTGTTCCCAATTGATTACAGTTTCCACTTTCGATGGATCCACTGAAATCCCATCCTTGTTAATCACATGACCCAAAAATTGTACACGATCGAGCCAAAATTCACACTTAGAACATTTTGCAAACAACTTTTCCTTTCTTAGTGTCTCTAACATCAAACGTAAATGTTCCACGTGTTCTTCTTCTGTTTTGGAATACACCAGAATGTTGTCGATAAATACCACAACAAACTTGTCCAAGAATGGTTTAAACACCCTGTTAATCAAATCCATGAATGCAGCAGGGGCATTGGTTAATCCAAAAGACATCACCAGAAACTCGTAATGTCCATACCGAGTTCTGAATGCCGTTTAAGGTATATCCTCATTCCTTACCTTCAATTGGTGATACTCATTCCTCAAATCTACCTTCGAGAAGTATTTAGCACCCTTCAACTGATCAAACAAGTCATTTATTCTTGGCAATGAGTATTTATTCTTAATAGTGACTTTGTTTAATTCTCTATAATCAATGCAGAGACGCATTGATCCATCCTTCTTCCTTACGAATAAAACTGGTGCTCCCCATGGTGATACGCTTGGTTAAATATACTTCTTGTCTAGAAATTCTTGCAATTGCACCATTAGTTCCTTCATCTCTACCGGAGCCATTCTGTACGGGGCCTTTGATATCGGTGTAGTTCCTGGCGCTAAGTCGATTATGAACTCAATTTCTCTGTCAGGCGGAAGTCCTGGCAAATCCTCTGGAAACACATCCTCAAATTCCCTCACCACTGATATCTCTTCCAGTTTCACACCCTTCTTCTGAGTATCGACTATGTAAGCTAAATACCCCACACAGCCTGGACTCAATAATTTCTTGGCCTGCATAATCGTCAGATATTTCATTTATCTAGGCAACTTGCTACCATAAAATACTACCTTTGACGGGGTCATAAGGTTTACACACTTCTTTTGGCAATAAATTACCACTCCATATTTGAACAGCCAATCCATTCCCAAAATAACATCAAATTCTCCAAGTCTAATTGGAATTAAATCTACCATCATGATATTCCCCTTAATGTTCACCCTACAGTTCTTGTATACGAATCTAACAGGGACTACCTCCTTATTCACAATTTCTATGTTCAAAGGGAAATTCAATTCTTCTCTAGGCAATTCTAACCTCTTAGCAAATTCATCAGAGATAAACGAGCAAGTAGCACCCAAATCAAATAATACATAAGCATTTATATCATTGATTGGGATAATACCTGACACCACATCTTTTGATTGCACAACATCTTGCACAGTCATGTTGAATGTTCTGGCTTTGGGTTTGTTTGATGATGTTGGTCCAGCAATGGACCATGTAGCTCCACTGCTACCTCCATTGCTTCTGGTTGTCTCTCTAGTGTTCTTCTTAGAGCATTCACGAGCAAAGTGATCCTTGGATCCGCACGTGAAGCAAACGTTCTTCTTAGGTTGAGTGCAATTTGGGGCGATGTGACCCTCCTTACCACAATTGAAGCATACACATTTCCCCATCAAGCACACACCCTTGTGAAACATTCCACATGTAACACATGCTTCAAACTTCTTATTTTGCTGGTTACCCTGATGGTTTCCAACACCCACATTCCCATTCCACTTCCTCTTCAAATTGTTGTTGTCGATTCCACTACTACCACCTCCATTCTTGATCTCCACTTCATTCTTCTTCTTTTTCTATTCCATATTGAATTTTGTCACTGCCTCGCCTCCACTTTCAGCGAGTATTGCCTTCTCCATCACTGCGGCAAAAGTCTTCAACTTGAACAGGGAGACCCTACTGTACAACTAGGTCTTCAGTCCCTGTTCAAACCTCTTCGCCTTGCGTTCGTCCGTGCTGACTTGATATGGCGCAAACCTCACCAACTCGTTGAATTTAGCGGCATACTCAGACACCGTCATCGTTCGCTGCTTTAGTTCTAAAAATTGAACCTTCAGCTGACTCTTCGAACTTTTTGGGAAATAGGTCTCGAAGAATATCTCCTTAAACCTATCCTAGGTCATCATCCCTGGTCCTTCTCGAGTTTTATTGGCCTGCCACCAATAACTAGCCTCTGCTTTCAACATGAATGTTGCAAAAGCAGTCTTCTGGTCATCCCTTACCCTAGCAACATCGAACACCTTTTCTATCTCCATAATCAAGGTCTGTGCCTCGACTAGATTCATTTTCCCACGAAATTCAGGTGGTCCAACCGCCTTGAACTCCTTAAACGTTGTTCCTTGATTCTGTGGTTGATTCAGTAGCGTCACTAATTGTTGAACGGGGTTACCATCAACATTGTCGTTATTGGTTCCTTCAGTGGTTCTCTATCGTGGTGGTTGACATTTGGGAGGCATTTTCTGTTAAAAATACATTCATTAGATTATTATTCAATTCTTTTAAGAAATTTCTACTTAACTTGCCTCCAAAAAGAAATAACCACATAACACGTAACACTTTGAATAAAGTAATAACTTTTATTTATTCATAATCTCTTTGAAAATATAAACAATAGCATCACTGCTATTTACATAATCTTCCTAAACTACAAAAGTATTAGGACAACATTATCATCATATCCCATAGGTTTCATAATACTTGGGATTTATAAATTTATTTATCATTTTATTCATCGCATAACAACTATGATGTTCTATTAAGATACCGCTTAGCCTTATTACGTTCTTCCTCCATGATCCGGAACATTGTTCTGCGATCTAATACGTATGATGGCAGCGTCTCGAACTGAATAGGATATCCCATGACCCGATCTTGAGCTCGATTAATCGTGCTGTTAAATACTCTATCCATCTCTTCCATCTTCATCCTTTTTAACTGCGTGTCTCTAACTGCTATTTTGGTTCGTTGAAAAGCTTCCTCGTAGGCATCTTCAGCTCTTGCCCTCTTAGTAGCTTCTTCTCTCAGCTTGTTCTTCAGCTTAGCGACCACTTCGATCAGTTGTTCTTTTTCTCCTTTAGTCTGTACTAGTTTCTCTTCGACATTTATCAGTCGTTCCTCACGATCCTGGATCTCGCCTTCTTTTTGTGTCATTGCGGTCTGTTGTTCAGCTACTATCTCCTGAAACTCCTCAACTGTACCCTGAAGTTCCACGTTACGGTCATAGACTTCATCGTACATACGAGCAGCCATCGAGGTTATTGGAGTCTCTTCCTCCTCGTCCTCGTCATCCTCATCCTCCTGTGACAACTCAATGGGATCCTCCGCATCCGTCTCCACGTCATCATCCTCATCTTCAACTATTGTGACCAACGGAGCTGACTCCCGTGGTAGTAGTTGTTCCCAAACAACCTGAATGTCGCGAGGCTCCTCCTCTATAGGCATCTGAGGTCCCTCCTCCCTAGCCTGACTGGATTCTCTGACATTAGCCATCCTGACAACAAAAATTTTAAGTTTTAATTATTAATCATTACTACTCGACACTCACAAACACATAAGTTATAAACACATAAGCACATAAGTGTTTTATTACTTCTTCCTTAAAACTCGATAAGAGTTAATCACCACTATCTTTTTAAAGGTTACTTCCTAAGGCTTTCCCCCACCTAAGGTTCATAATCTAAGGCTTTGATAACAACTTGTGACACCCCCAAATCCCGGTACTTCATTACTTCAAGATTTGGTGTTCACTTAATCAAAACATTCACATCTAACTACCCAATCATAATAAAATTGAATAATAAACCTTCCCTTGAGGGATTACATTAATAAAAAATTTCCCAGGTTATCTAACCTTTAAATACAATTCATTCAAATGCGGAAATTAAAAAAATATTTCATTACATCAATCAAATTAAAGTCTGATAAAATATCAACATATTATAAGTCTTCAATACTTGTTCATCTTTGCTAGCTAGGTACATCGACCTTCTCATCCTTAGCTGTAATGGTTATATAAGCAAGAATGAGCAAACAAAGCTCACTTGAAATAATAATGGATAAACTTTACAACATTTGTCAAATAGGTTCAATAGAACTGAATGATATATTCTATTAACATTCTGAAATATACTACTGAGGGCCTAATGACCACGAACCATGTCCACAATTATAAGTAATCTTTCAACTTAAACTTTAACAGTCATAAGACTATAAGGACTCCACGTACTTAGGGGGATCAACCCTTCGTACAATGTATTGTGTACAAACATTTCAACGCTAAGCGTAAACCCCTAATAATAGGGTTGTTCATCTCAGTATTTAGAGTACAAGTCCGCACCAAAGTAAGTTTGGTTAGGATACATTTCAAGGTAATTTGGAATTTAACGAACATCAACTAAGGATTAGTTGAATAAAAAGGTAATAACTTTATGTTACGGAATAAACCATAACTGAATTAACATTGTATACTAAGTTCATGCTTTATGAATAATCTAATAGCATAAAGATTGAATAATATACCATACCTTGCTTTGAACAACATTAAGCTAAGGTTAAATCTTAGAATTGAATATTAAACATGCATAATAAGTAATGACTTGAACGATAATCTTGTTCATCAGAATAAAGATACTTGCATGTTGACAATAACAAGTTTAGGTTTAAAAAAACATGCACAACATAACAATAGAACTAGCTCAACGAAAGTGTTGAGTTAAGAAGACTTGCATAATTGTAATCGAACTAGAAATAATAACTTGTTCAACGAAACAAGTTAAAAACAAGGATAAGTTAATCAATATAATCAAGATAAGGTAAGTAAACTTGCACAACGAAAATAAACTTGCACAACAAAGTTTTTAGGTTTAGAAGAACTTGCTCAAAGAGAGTTTAGATACTTGCAAAATTATAAAAGTAGAGTTCGAGAACTTGCCTCGTGCGTAGGTTAAGCAATCACTACTCACGTTCACCACAAGTCCTACATATACCATATGTATTGACAATACACATTAGTTACCCTAATATTAGTTTCATATAGCTCACTAACAACATCACATCTTTTCATGAACATCACTATTTAGCTTTATTACAACAACTTAAGTGATCACGTCATTGCACCACATACACATTAACAACTTGATACAACATCCTATTACATGTCCAACATGTTACCATTAGGTTATACTAATACACAAAGGATTGCACTTTCATCCGCGCATCCCGACGCCCTCCGATGGCCTCCAAATACACAACAGTCCTAAAGATAGCCGTTTTTACCCTTCATAACAATTTCAAACTGAATCACTTCAAGAATAAAAGTTATAGGTCTATTCGTCTTCGTTCCGAATCATCTTGAATCACATCAATCGGAGTTCATATGAAAACGTTATGCTCGTTTTAGTAGACTATGTCCGGCCAGTTGTTTTTCCAAAATTTGTCTTGACAGAATACCCCTGGTGGGTCTCGCTGCTACTGACTACGCGATTTCAGCTCTAGAACACTACGGAAAGCCAAATTAGGCCTCCAAGCTCCTTTCTAACAACCATACCAACCTACCCAATGTGTAATAGGTTTACAGAAACATAATCTAATATTTTCTAACGCATTTCTAGCCATCTAAACAACATAAACATCCAAATTACAACCATTAATTTTTACTATTTTTTCTAAATCTTCAATTTTTGAAAGTTTCAGTGAAAAATCATCACTATGATTTTGTTTTCAACCAAAACAGTTAATTCAACATACTATGCTTATGTTTATGCATCCTCTTTCAAATTCAATAGTCAATTTATAAATTAAACAACTAATTAGACCTTAATTTTTATTTTAAACTAAGTCATATTCATATATTTTCATATAAACACTCTGTAATATAGTTTTCTTCACAAAATACATACACACATGAATTAATTTATCTATACTCATATATAACTTATGAAAACAAGTTTTTTAACAAAACAATTATCATATAAAGCTATATACCACAAGAAATTTATCTTTAAAAGCTTTTTGAGAGAACTTTTGGAGAAGAAGATAACCATAACTTTTAAAAAATTTTAAAAGATGATACCTTAATTTAGAAGAAGATGATGGCTATTCTCAAGCTTCTTTTCTTTATCAACAAACCTTCTTTCTCTCAATTCTTTTCTCTCGTATTCTTCTTCTTCTTCTTCTCCTCCTCTTTCTTCTTCTGAGTCTTTCTCCTAACTCTATTCTAATTCACGTACTAACCAAATAGATATAACGTATAATAGTCATAATATAGATATTAAGTATAAGATTTTAACTGACATCAGTTATAAATTATTTGAAAATCAAAAGTCATAAGGCTTGTTTGGCTAGCTAACTAAAAATAACCCATTAACTCTTACACCTTGTTTGGTAAATCTAATTAAAATAAATGGATTAATCCTTATACCTTGTTTGATAAAATACTATTAGATTAAAGACTTAATATGCATTAAGGCTTGTTTGGCCAAAACTAAATTAAACTCCTTTAATTTATTTTAATAACTCCTTTGAAGCAAGGTTCTTTGTCGCACTTCTATTTAATTAAATTTTAATAATCAATTTAATAAAATCTAATACTAATCTATTAAAGTACTTTAACACATAAATCATTACCACATAATTATAATTTCCTTTATAATTATAATTTTATTTAACCAACTAACACCTTATTTTAATTACAAATTCTAATTAAAATATTATAATTCATTTAATCATTATAAGCTCTCTAACTTAATTATTAAATTAAATTAGTATATAATCTCATAACAATTAATTTTCTTAACTCCTTAATTATTTACTTCACAAATAATTAATTTACTCAAATCAAATCAAATTGAACAATTATTTAATCAACAATAAACATATCCATTAAATACTTATATAATTCAATAAATATTTAATATTATAATTTAAAATTTTGGAATGTTACAAGGACGGGCCCCTTTAAGCACAATACCCCCGCTGGGGCGGGGGTCCTGAGTTCAATAACAACCGACTAGCTAGCTTTAAGCAGGCCTTCATAGCACAATGCCCCTCAGGCCTTTCAAGTGGGTCTCAACTCATCAAAAATAGTACACATGACCGTCGGGGCGGGCCTCTAAGGCGTATTACCCCTTGCTGGGGCGGGGGTGTGCAATCTGAAGAGACTAAATCGGCAGTTATGGCAGTTACCCCCAACTCATACACTTCAACTTCTTTCTACCCAAACTGAAACTCCATTTTCTCCACTATCTACCCATGATTTGGCTATTTAATCTCCATCTCCCCACTCAATTAAACCACTACTTCACCCATAATTCTCTACATCACCTCCTTTCTATAAAACCATACCTTCACCACGCACTCCAACCATCTCAATTCACACCATTTCAGAAGTTCAAGGGTAGGGTTCTTACTGAGAGTGAGTAGTTTGTCTTCCAATTCCTCAATATCTATCACCATAATAGAAGCCAAATCACTAAGTTAGGGGGATTGCACGTCTTGCACACCAAGTGTTCGACGGTTTGCTTGAGTGAAGTTTGAGGGAATTTGTTGTTGAAGCTCACCAATTCTGATTCCATGGCACCTAAACCGGCATCAAAATGACAACGTGGAGAAAGTTCAGGGTCCACACCACAAACAAAGACCTTTGACAAGTGAAATTTTATAAGTGCTGCCATTGACGACCGTTACAACTACCTTGTGACAAAAGCACTCACACTAGAGCGGGGGTTGGCACCTGAACACGCAAACGGTGAAATGATGCAACAAATCTATCAGAAAGGTTGGAATAAGTTCACGGAAGAGCACGAGCCATCAGTTGTGAGTGTGGTCAAGGAGTTCTACGCCAACGCTGAGGATAAGGCCCCATTCAACGCATTTGTAAGGGGTAGGTTAGTTCCTTTTAGTGCCAATGCCATCAACACGTACTACCAATTATGAGTTCCTAGACATCGCCAGTACACTCACTTACGTGATAATGATCCTGATTACAAGGCTATTTTAAAGGAGATGACAAAGCCAGGTACCACATGGATCACGGGCCGAAAAGGGGGCATTATCTTTCACAGTAAGGATCTCAGTCGGTACGGAAAGATATTGTACGCGTTTGTGTGCGCCAAGTTGTTTCCATCCACACAAACATCAGATGTGACCAAAGAGAAGGCATTAATTTTATATGCCATTGTCCAAGATTTTATCGTCGATGTGGGGGCTATAATCAATTTTTTTATCCAAAGATCCTGCGAGGACAATTCTCTGACGGCTTGCAACACCCTTCGCTCATTTGTGGGTTGTGTAGATAAGCGGGAGTACGATGGTTCGATGATGAGACCACCCAGATGCCGCTTCAGACGTTAGACACGAGGATGATTGTGCGGTATGCGGTGTGGCCCGGGGGTGAGTGCACCCTAGAGGAGTCGGGTTTATATTTCCATTAGCCTCAGAGGATGAGGCTGACGCTGAAGACATCTTGGATGACGACAAGTTTCAGGGGGATGCGACGATGGGAGAGTAAGGACCGGAGGCGACACCACAGCCTGACACTATATCTAGCCCTCAGTTCTTGAGACTTCAGCCATAAATGGATGGGTACAACAAGGAAGCCCGCAGAGAGATGCGGAGACTCGCAGCAAGGCAGGACCATATGTTCGTGGCCATGAATATGTCCTTTGCCTCATTGAACGCGATGCTCCAAAGTTTCAATCCAACTACAGAATTCCCATACCAACAGCTGACCTCGATGCCAAGGTTTCCACCCAGTGATTCAAATAAAGATCAACCACCACCACCTCCCGCTTAGAAGATTACAGTGAAGTCCTATTAAATTACTGCTTTATTCTTTACAATGAGGACATTGTAATTTTCAAGTTTGGGGGAGTTAGTTAATTATTTATGTTTGCACGTTTAATTTTATTAATTAGCTTTGCATATGTTAGTTTCATGTTTAGTTTTAGGATTATTAAATGTTTGCATTCATGTAGTGATTTAGGTGCATAGTAATATAGGATTGTAAATAGTTTTATTCAGTTTCAATCATGTTATGTTTATCATATATAAAAAAAATAAAATAAAATTTTAAGCTAATTATTGTGTTACATTACATATGTCCAGCGGTTTGATATAGTTCAGTTTACTTTGGCCAATGATGAGAGTGGGATTAAGTAGACAAGTACGGTAGTGAATATTAGAATTGTAATGTAATTTGTGTTATGAATTGGATCTTATTCTTGTTTGATACTAGTATAAAAATGTTAGCACGTCAATAACACTTATGTGGACTGACTAGTTCAAATTGATACATAAGGATTTTTTAAAGGATAATGCTAGTTTAAATGAAAGAATGACAAAGATAGGCAGTGAAGACGAAGAATTAGGCAAGAACCTAAGTTTGGGGGAAAAAGTGGGGTATAAAAGCTTTTAAAAAAATAAAAAAAAATGGGAACTTTCTCGAGTGAATAAATTGAGTCCCGTGGTGGGTTGAGAAGAAGCATGAAACACACTTCCCATAAACACAGGCGTGAGATGGAGCGTAAAACGCACTCACTTTATTAAAAGAAGAAGTAGAAGAAGAAGAAAAAGACGGGAAATAAGAGCAAAAAGCCCCCATGATGGAAAAAGAAAGCATAAGTACCCTATTTGGACCCTTGATATTGGTGATTGTTTGATTTTAGTTGGATTTCGTCTGTTACAGTGTTTTTGAGTTTACACTGTATGATGCCTTTTAAGAGATTTGTTATGTATTAAATTTGCATTCGCCTCAGTTAGCATGAATGTTGAGCACACACACACACTATACCAGTAATAACGGTTTAAGATTCGAGGATTGATAAGGAATTATTGAGTGGTTTTTTTAACAACCCCAAAATTCATACAATAATATTCTCCTTCTCAATCGTTAATAATACAACTTTAATCTATCTTTACATTATTATTAGATGTTAAATTTACTAAAAATACGGAATATTTCAAACTTTAATACATTTCCTTCTTTCTTGCCTTGAATCACAACCTTTACATTACATCTCTTTGATTCAATCTTATATCATGAATCGTTACAACAAAATGACTATACAAAGTCTTACATCATAACTAAATATCCATATACATTGGATAGTTCAACTTACAATTCAACAACATTTTACGTTCAAAATATGAAATACATTTCTCATAAACCATAAGTAATCTTCGTCAATATAGATCTCTATAACATACTTAGCACATATCTTTACCTTAAAATCTTGACCTGCAAAAGTGGTTATTTGCAAGAGTGAGCTCGACAGCCCATCAAAATCTAACAGTTTTCATGCATCACATAGCACATAATAACATGCTCGATATACATCTCATAATAATTAAAGTAATATGGCAGACATGTTTTAATTCACATAGCAAATATAAAGATTGAGTTCCTTACTCAATCATCATTATTTAACCAAAATAATCCAGTCATAAATTGACTTTAACACTTCATGATTACAACTTGTATAACATATCATGCAATTTAAAACAGTTAATCAAGTCCACGTAACAAATAGGAACCGAAAGACTTGCCTTGCACGTAGATTAAACCGTTAATATACAAATCCCAATATCCTATATACATATGTTAACATGACATGATTAGTCATAATCAACGCTACATCACGTATGGTTTCAATGTCTAACCATGTAATCAAATTATATTCCTAAACGATAATAAACTCGTTAGGTATTAACACCATGTTCATTCAACACATTACAATACTATAATAACAGAATTATTTGGTCATATAGCATTACAACTAAAAATTTCAGACTTCTGTGCAAGACAGAAGTTATTTCAGAACATTCTGCTAAGTGGCACCATGGCGCCACAGTTTGAATAATGGTAATTGACTGTAATCTTGATGTGGTGCTCCGGTACGAGAAACATATCTGGGACTTCAAGGCTCTGGTCGAAGTCCCATACTTGACTTTCAATAACTGGCAACAAAAAGTCCGGTGGTGAGATTTTTGGCACTAAGACGCGAGATTTGATGTTGGAGCGTGAATTTTTACGCTGGGGCGTTAAAACACACATAACCCAAATCAGAAGAACATAATAAAGAATTTTCTATCCATTCAACACTGCTAACATCTAAATTGAAATGTATAACTTCACATAAATTACCCATAAACGTTAACAATCATGTATAAACCAATTATCAACAATTTGAACAACGATTTTAGAAAACACTGTTTTAAACCAAAACTCCATTACTGACAGTTGATAAACACAGTGAATACTGTAAATCCTATTAACCACCAATTTGATTACTTTTAAACTACAATTCTCTATAGTTCATATCCAATTAACATACCCGACTTTCAATTTCACAACTAGCATACAATTGTATCTATAACCTTTGATTTTGCACAACTCAAGTTCATACTCGTTTTCACTGTAAAACTAATTCTTCTTTCTCTTTGAACATAATTTAGCATACAACACATATATACATATATACATGCTAGTTATAACAATTACAATTATAAATGTAATATCATAACCAATTCTAAAACATGGTTTACAAACACTTTTTGTAAAAACCTTATACACAGTGAATGGATTTCAAGAACACAGAGACTAAGTAATTATACTATAAAACATATCTTTTAAGAGTATAAAACATACCTTTAATTTGTTCAGCCAACACTTGTTAATCAAATAGCTTCGACGAACTCAAAACTTGTTTTGGGAATCACAGCCCTTTCTCTCTCAAACTCTCTCTGAACTTTTTCTTAGACAACATTTATTCCCTTTTCTTACTTAGGCTTTTAGCCAAATAGATTATACGTAACAAAAATAAAACCAACGTACTAATTTAAAACGTCTAAAAACTGACGCTACTAATGACCTTATTAAATTAACAGTTACCAAATTAATATATATATTATTTATATTTTGTTTAATTTAATTTATATTACTAATAAATCAAATTTAAAAATCCAAAAGCCATAAGACTCCGTTTGGCAAAACGCTTTAAAATTAAACACTTAATATATTTAAGCCTTGTTTGGTAAAATAAATTAAAAATACTTTAATTTATTTTAATAACCACTTATAATATAGTTATTTGTCACACTTCTAATTAATTAAGTTTTCATACTTAATTTAATTAATTCTAATAACAATTCATTGCATAATATAATAATTTATTTAATCATTTTAAACTCTCTAACTTAATTATTAAATTAAATTAGATTACTATTTCAAAATAATTACTTTCCTTAACTCATTAATTATTTATTAAACAAATAAATAATCAAATCACATCAAATCAATTAAACAAATACTTATTCAACGATAAACACATCCATTAAATATTTATATAATTCAATAAATATTTAAATATTTAATTAAAAAATTTGGATTGTTACAGTTTTGATATGAAGTGTTGTCGTGTCTGCTTGATTTCTCTGAGGCCGGAGGAATAAATTTGATTCTATGATGACTGTTGGATTCGTAGGTATATAGATTAGATGTATTGTATATCATCGTATTGCCTTGTATAACATCTTTATTTTGTTTTGTGCTCGAAGACTAGCATGGTTTAAGTTTGGGGGATTTTGATAAGTGGGTTTTATACCTACGAATCAGCTCCTAATTGAAGTTAAAGTGTGTTAATTCTTGGTTTTTATGTTTCGTTTTTACTTGTTTAGTGTTTTTTTGTGTTTAGGTGTGGTGGATTGGCAATTGGACTAAAAGAGTGGAATTAAGGCGAAATGTAGCAAGTTTAAGAGATAAAAGTGGGCAATTAGCAGAAGGTACCCCCGCCGGGGCGGGGGGGAGGGGGGTGAAAAACTCAGTTAACATTTAGCATGCCCGTCGGGGCGGGGGTATGGAAAAGAGGAAGTGTCCTGATTACTTTTGAAGTGCTGCAACAAAGAAGAGAATAGTCATTGGCTCGGTTTGGAACTCATTTTGGCGAACTAGAGTCAGAATACATGTCTTGGTATATAAAACATACAACAATTACAAGATTGAAGATCATACAAGCAATTACATCATAGAGGACATATATTCTAAGCAAAGCATTGAAGGGAGACGTTGAAGGAAATTTTCACAACATTTGCAGATTGAGGCTAGAGAGAAGGGTAGTTCTGGATTTATTCTTCTTCTTTAGTTTAATTTCTATAATTGGGATGATGTTTACTTTAAGTAATTTAGTTTTTAATTCATTGACAATGAGCTAAATTCTTTATTAGGCTTATAACGGATCTTTGAGTGGAACGATGATTATGCAGCTTTGATTTTCAGTTTAATAAGCTATTTCTCAGTTTATCTATATTGATTTGTGATTGAATTTATGAATTGCTTGATCATCAATTTTATGTGAACTTGTATGGATTCGAGAGATGAAATACGAGTCTAGACTTAATCAATATAGCATGTGTTCTTGAATTCTGTGAATGAATAAAATCTTAATGAATGTTAGGGTAGAGATATGCTTAACATCACATGTAATCGGATAGAGAACTTGAACTTAAACCTTCTTTGATTGTAATTCACATAGAGATATAGTGAGTTAGTTAATTACGGTGTTTAACTTGATTCTATCTAATTTGTGGATTTGAGTTAATACGGTATTAGTACATCGAGAGGTGGCTAGTTCTACTTGAGTGTTCTTGATTAATAAACTGGGATATTGAATTAAACTGGAATAAGGTGTAATAATTAGAGTGATGCTTAGAGTGAAGTTGTAAGCCTAATTCTCCAATATTTGTTTGAAAATTCAGTTTTTAGGGTTTGTTGATTGTTTGGTAATTTTAATATTTTTAGTTATAATTCTTAAATTGATTAGTTTAATAAATTTTGATTAATAGAAAATTGGTAATTGTGAGGGTTAATTTCTTGTTAATCTCTGTGGGAACGATACTTGACATATCACTTTATTACTTGTTGACCACGTATACTTGCGTGTTGTGCGTAATTAAATTTTACCCAACACGCGCCAATAAGGAGAAGTCCTTATCGAAAAGTCTCCTCTTTCCTGGGAATGATCTGGTTGTTAATATTACGAGTTATAATATTAATGATAAATAAATGTTATTAAAAATGTGTTTTGAGAAGCCAAGTGATTTGACTTAAATAGAGGATTTTTTTATGAAGGATTCGTTGTAAATGTGACTTATTACATGGACCCCCACTTACTCATTTTTAAAAATTATCGGTAGAAAGTTATCTCAGTTTTGTTTATATATATATATATATATATATATATATATATATATATATATATATATATAAAGTCACAGTGGTGGTGTTATATATATATATATAACACGGATCAGGTCCGGACTCCCGGACCTGATAAAAAACAGACCCTATTTTTTTTTTTTTGCTTTTTTTTTAAAACAACTAATTTTTTTTTAATATTTTATGGAACTGAAATTTTTCCATAATACAATATTTTGGGTGTGTTTTGAATACCTATACCAAAAAATGGTGGTACAGACTGTACATACATGTTTTGTTATACGTACCCAAATCACACTCAAAACACTGTATTATGAAAAAAAAATTCAATTCCATAAATTTTTTTTTAGTTGTTTTAAAAAAAAGCAAAAAAAAGGATCGAATTTTGGTCCGGTCTGGGAGTCCGGACCTGATCCGTCCTATATATATATTATAAGTTTTGTTTTTTTATGTAAAATAGAATATATTATATTTTATTGTGCATAGTACTGCATAGTGTGTGTATAGTGATGCATAGTGCAACATAGTAAAATCAAAATTTTTCAGAAAGTTTCGCCCGTGAAGTTTCTAAACTGTTCACCCGTGATTTTCTAATTCAAATAGTACCATGTCATTCTCCTATAAATAGGATGCTTAGTTTAGAATTGAAAACTACACCAGAATCAGAGAATTGTTCTTCTTTAATATTGAGTGTATTTCTTTAGAGTTTAATGAAGCTTTGAGTGTAGAAAATAGTGCAAGTTTTCTTCAAGAATATCCCCGCTATACCAGTTAGAAATACTTTCTTTTTAAGGTTAGGGATATTATTTTTGTTCAATATTCGTAAGAAATAATATTTTCTTCCATACTCCATAGTATGTAAGTAATATTATTTCGTTCCAGATTCTGAATTCTACACTCATTTCGTTAAGTAATACTTCTATACTCCTTGAAATTAGTAGAATATCTTTGAAATTTGCGCTTCATCTAGTATCGTTTCACAAGAATATTTTTCTAAGCATTCTTGTTAAATTTAAATATTTTCATGTCGGGGTACTATTCACGGGGTACTATTCATGATTCACGGGATACTATTTTCCCGGGGTACTATTCATGACAAAAATTGATTTTTTTTCTGTCCAAATTATTTTGATACAATATTATTCTTGAATTTTACTCCATAGAGCAGTTATCATGTTGACAATTTGGACATTCTTGAACTCTGGATAAATTGAATTATAAATCTTAAAAATTTATCCTTGCTTTCACTTAATTGAATTTTTATGTCATTGTCACCATCCTCATGCTTATATTGTGATGAAAGTCATCTTTGGCCCGTAGTGCATAGATGGACTGTTGATTGGTATGATTATGACCAAGAATTATGTATCGGTATAATCATGACCTGTAATGTTACAAATGATGTGGTAAAATTACTCATTGGCCCGTAGTGCATTAATGGACAGTTATTGGGATGGTCATGACCAATGGGCCAATGAGTAATACTAACGAATATCCTTGGCCCGTAGTGCATGGATAATTCGATGATGTGGATTATTTATTGAGTTGTGTTACATCGAAAAAATATTGACGATGAACTTTTAAATCATAGAAGATAGTAAATATCATGTTATACTTAACTCTTCTAATTGATTTCTTGTTCCGCTGCAGTTAAACTTGTTGTTTATTGTATTCTATCAGTTTAACACTGTTGAAGGTTAACGATAATTTATTCTGCATTATCTTTGTCATAATATTTCTTACTGGGCTAGTTGAGCTCACCCTTTGCTTTCATTATTCTCTTCAGGAAATGAGAACATAGACGGGACTAGTCGAGGAATGGAGTGACGGTCCGAGATGGTGGCTATAATAGTCCTCACTATTCTATAAAATAGTGTGAAAATAATTGTAATGAGAACTCTATTTGAGTTTGGATATTGTCTATGAGACAATATTCATGTTAAAATTCTCAGCTATGTTTTGTCATATTGTATAAATGAAGTTGTATTTAAATTATGTACCATGTATTTGGCGACTCAGAATGGGTTGTGTATACCTATTTTGGGGGCGTCACACTTACGTAGTTCACACCTGACCTGAATTTGATTTGATTGATTTTTCTGAGCAGGATGTTGGCTAGCAGGGTTCAGACATAATATCTTTTCACAGAGTATGAATTGATAAGTTGGGGAAACTCTTCACCATCCAATCCTTGCAATCTGAGGGCTCCTCCGGATAACACCTCCTTGACAATGAAAGGGCCTTCCCAGTTTGGGGTGAATTTTCCTTTGGCTGCATCTTGATTGTAGATAACTCTTTGTAGTACCAGGTCATTTTCTTTGAACTACCGAAGACGGACCTTCTTGTTGTAGGACCGAGCAATCCTTTGTTGATATAACTGTCCGTGGAATATGGCGGTAGCCTTTTTCTCATCTATCAGAGACAATTGGTTGTACCAGTCTCGCAACCATTGGTCTTTGTTAGGTAAAATCTAATTACGCACAACACGCAAGTATACATGGTCAACAAGTAATATAATAGTAAGTAGAGTATCGTTCCCTCAGAGACTGTAAATAGAATTTAAACCTCATAATTACCAATTTCCTATTACTCCTAATTTTATTAAACTAATCAATTTCCAGTTTATAACTAAAAGTATTAAAAATATTAAAATTACTAAACAATGAATAACTTCTAAAAACTGAATTTTAAAACAAATAATGGAGAATTAGGCTTTCGACTTCACTCTAAGCATTACTCTAATTATAACACATTTATTCCAATTTAATTCACTATCCCAGTTTATTAATCAAGAACACGTATGTAGAACTAGCCACCTCTCGATGTACTAATACCGTATTAACTCAAATCCACAATTAAGATAGAATTAAGTTAAACACCTTAATCAACTAACTCACTATATCTCTATGTGAATTACAATTAAAGAAGGTTTAAGTTCAAGCTCTTTATCTGATTACATGGGATGTCAAGCATATCTCTACCTTAACATTCATCAAGATTCTGTTCATTCACATAAATCAAGAACACATGCTATATTAACTAAGTCTGGACTGTATTTCATCTCTCGAGTTCATACAATTCCACAAAGAATCGTTGATCAGACAATTCATAAATTCACGCTCAAATTAATATAGATAAACAGGATAATAGCTTATTAAACTGAAATCAAAGATTACATAATCATCGTTCCACTTAAAGATCCGTCTTAATCCTAAAAAGTATTTAGTTCATCATAAACGAAATAAAAACTGATAAATTAAAGTTAACATCCTTTCAATTACAAATATAAAACTAAAGAAGAAGAATAATGCAGAACACACTTCACTTTAGCCTTAATCCGCAATCAATATGAACGTTCTTCAAAATCTTCACTCTGATCCTCGTTATGAATTTCTGTCCTTAATCGCTGTTAATTGCTTTGCATGATGATGATTTTATTATTAGTTATATAGTTATATATTAATAACCAAAATCTACATGCAATCCTTCATCCTTTAGAGTCCCGAAGCTATGCAAGCATTAAAATCCATGTCCCAACAGTGTTTCAAGCAAATTAGGATAGTCAGGATTTGGCACCCCCGCCTCGGCGAGGGTATTTGCATGTAACAATCCCGCCCCGGTGGGCATAATCCCTGTCTTGCAGAGTTGAAGACCCCTGTTGAGTAAAATCTAGTTACACACAGCACGCAAGTATACGTGGTCAACAAGTAATAAAGTGATAAGTTGAGTATCGTTCCCACAGGGAGTTCTAATTAATAAATTTCAACTACTAATACTATATCAATTCAATTTTATTCAAACAACGAGAAATTGCGATTTTCTGAATTATTAACTCAAAATTAAACACTTAAAGATACTGTACTAAGATAAACAATTAACTAAGCTATTACTTGAGTGAATGACTTCCGGTAGGTAAATATTAAGACTTCAATATCCCCAATTATGAATTATAAATCAGTTATCTAATCATCCCAATTACTATGTCTCATGGATTGTTAACAGGAATTTTCAAATGCCAAAAGCCCTCTTCTAAGTGATCAATTGACTTCTATTTAACCTGATTAACCTTGCTATATTCCTATGCAAAACAATTGGATTAAACTCTTTCCAGTCCCAATTCCTTATATGTTACATGCGGTGAACAAATATTTCCATTCAATTCACAAACCTAATTATTTACCGTGTAAATAATTGAGTCACATGTCATCATGTCTAGTTCTAACCCTAGAATTCTCTCCGGTTCCTACAGAGTAACACACTAATTATTGGCCAAATAATTAATCATTAAAATCAAAACATGATAAACAATCCACTTCAACATAAATAATTATAATGACAGAATAACTAAGTTATAATCATAAAAGGTTCAATTGAAATCTTAATTAAAGAATTAGTTCATCACGGAAATAAGAATCATTAATTGTTGGCAAATCATCCTTAAAGAATTACAAATTAAAAATAAGGAGAAAAAGAAGAAACTCTGTAGCCAATCTTGAAGCTCCAAGTAATCTCCGTAATCTTCAATGGAAAAACTCCTTTAATACTCTCTCGCCAAAATAAATCCAATCCCCTTTAACTCAAAGAATTAGTTTCTTTTTATAGTCCCCACAATCCTCCTCCAATTAGGTTTTATTATTAGCCCTTAATAGGCAACCAGAAGTCAAACGCGCTAATCCGGTCAACGCCCGGTAGAGGGCTCGGCTTCCCACGAGGATAGTATAATTTCAGTGAGCTCCATTACTGGACTTCATTGAAATTACAAAATTGCCATTCAATGCTTGAAATTCCCATAATTGCCCTTCCAGCTTCCAAATCTGCCAAATAAGATATAAACACAATAAAAATGCTACTAAATAACTTAAGATTGCAATAATTTAAGTCTAAATATATCCGAATTATGGGTATACTACCCATTCATCAAACACCCCCAAACTCAAATCGTTGCGTGTCCTCATGCGACAAAGCCTAAGATCACCAAACAAAACTAAACATCATGCACATGAAAACTATTTATATTTATATGTTCGTAATTCCAGCAATCCAAGAGCTCACGTAGATCCATATGCCTCAGAAAATCACGTAAACATGCTAATTCCTCATGTAAAAACAGATCGACAATATCCCAATAATCAACGGATCTAAATCTGTTATTACTGATATTGTGCGTGTGTGTCCACGACCATGCGAACCCAAGAAAGACAAAAATATGAGAGAGAATAACTTTCTTAGTAGGCATCATACAGTGTGAACTTGAGAACTCATCAAATAAACTTGTTTTAACTGAACTCAAAACACTTACCCGAATTCAACAGTCAAACTAGAATATATATTTATTTTTTTATTTTTTTATTTTTATTTTTTTTTTGTTTTGTTTTCTACGTAAATGACTGTGCAATGTCTCATCCCATTAGGCTAGCAGTGTTACCCCTTAGCGAGCTTTCGACCAACGACTCCCAGACCATTTAAGACCTTAGTAAGCTTAGGTTTTAAGATACCCCTTAAGAGCATTTGCTCAAGTAACATAGGCCCCAAACAAGACTAGTCACCCTGTATATTATCATTATTATATATATATATATATATATATATATATATATATATATATATATTAATTATAGATGGTTGGTGAGTGCGTTTTACGCTCCATCTCACGCTTGTGTTTATGGGGAGTGGTTCCCCTCAACCCACCACAAGACTCAACATTTGTTTTTGTTTTGTTTTTTTTTTTTTATATTCCAAATGTTTCCCCCCAAACTCGAGTTTATGCATGAATTGGTCTCATCTAGTTATTCAAATTGTTCTTCCATATCACTAGCAATCCCCCCTTTAGAACTCTATTCTCTAACCATTTAAACTATCATAGCTAACATGGTCGGTTTTATTTCCAAGTACCTTCTTATAATATCAATGTCAAGCAGATAAAGATCCAATTCAATCCACGAAAATCATATCATTGAATCAACAATCCTTAGTAGGCGTGTTCATGCAATTCTACTTTCCTCATTGGCCCCAGGATATACGCACTCTCAAAAACTGGAATTAACATGCAATCCTAAATACAACTTTACTAATAATCAATCCACAAACTAATAATAAACTACAATTTGGTGAAAATAAAACTTAACCACCCCCAAACTAAGCTAGAGCAATGTCCTCATCCGAAAAAAGAGTCAAAATAAAAGCAGAGGACTTCACACGAATTTATTCTTCCTGGGAGCATCATCGCCCTCGCTCATCTCTTGATCGGACGGGGAAATCGCGTAATCTGGAGCCGAGGGAAATGGATAAGTGGAATGCCCGGATGGGTCCGGATGGTCGATGCATTCGTGCGCGCAAATTGGTCGACTAAATACTTGTAAATCACGCTCTTGGACGTTAGATAAGCGCACATTCGGGACTCAATGTTGTAAAACCAAATTGCTCATCTCCCATTTGGATGACCGGGGACCACACCTCGATGAGAAACCGTTGCCGAGGGGCGGTAAAGGAGGGAGAGCCCGAGGTGGTGGGGCTCGTGGAGACGTAGCGTGGGGATAATGAAACCCGGTCCCCTAGGGTGATTAGCGCCACCGGACCACACTTTATAACGACGGATCAAGTTGTGGTCCAACACGGGCATAGGAGTTTGAATCATCTCGTCTGATTTCCATTTAACCCCAAACTTAGCACATAAGACGCAGATCAGGGACGGATGTGGTAACCCTCCCGTGGTCCCGCCGCGAGATGCGCGGAGCATCGATTGCTGAATAAGATGGCCGACATCGATTCGTAGGCCTTGTATGATGGAGTATAATAGCACAACCCTTTCTTTGGTGACGTGACTCACATGTGTGCAGGGCATCAATTTCGCGCATATGAAGGCATACCATGTCTTTCCATATAGACTGAGGTGAGACAATGGGAAGGTCATGCCGCCACGCTCGTGGATGGACCAAGTAGTGCGGTTGACACGACTCCCGAATAATCTTTTCATAGTGGGACCATCACTCACTAAAGTAACATATTCATCATGAAGGCCCTCTAAGGGTAGTTGATAGCACCCATTGATATCCTCCTCGCCAAATTCCACGGTCTTACCTCTGACAAACACCCCATAATGGTCATGCTCAGGCAAGTTGGCATAGAATTCTTTGACCACTACAATCACTGCTATGTCAGGCTGTTCGGTGAGGACGAACCCGCTTTCGCCAAAGAATCATCACCTGCTATGTCTCCATCCTTGTTTTGATCGGGACCGGAGACCTGATTCGGGACTAGTGAGCGGGTGGCCATGCGGTCAGAAGCGTTCTTGAGCCGCATAACACTAACAAAACGCCTTTGCCAAATTTCAAGCGGGGAAGTTGAAGCTGACCTCGGACCACGAGCTGCGATGACGTTTGGATGCCATGTCGAGAATTTCGCAAATAAAACATATTCATAGTTTAGCTTTAAAAGAATGTACGGTTGGATAAAATGTGCGCCTAGCAAGACATAGAAATTGATAAAAAATCTTTGGTAGTGTGAGACGCGTGGTGGGGTGAGGCATGAAAGCTCAAGTAGTATGTAAGTTACACAGATTATTGAGTCGAGACAATTTGTCAAACACCTAGATAGCAAACAGAGAACTTGTTCAATCCATTATTAATTCCCGTCTATTCATGCCATGCATGTAGCGTGCATGAATCTCGTGTGTAGGAGTACGTCACACATCAATGCATTATCTATATGCTCCATTAGATTTCCAGATGACAAGAATAACGAATGAAGAGCATCTTAATTCGCAATAATTGAAAAACACATCAAATCATACCTTTGTTACTTCTAAAGAAGTTGGAGGAGTAGAATTCGCACACAAGATCGCAACGACCAATATGAAAGGAAGGGATTGATGCGTGGTGGATGAGTGGAAGACAATTATCCAAAGTTTAATGACGTTGTGCTATGAAGATGGAGAGAGGGTGACTGACCTGCTGTGCCGGCGTGTGGAAGGAATTTGGGGTAGAAGGGCACGACAAGGTTTTAAAGTACAAGGTCTAGCGACGAATGGCCACGGGCTACTGGGTTTGAATCTGGAAGATGCGCACGGGCTTGGGCCTTGTTTTCGGCCGGAGTCTGGCGGAACTGTGAATGAACAGAATCAGCCAAGGGCGCTGGGCCTTAGTGATGTGGGCGCTGGTAATTCACTGTGTACGTGTATACCTGGACCAGGGTAGGAATTAGTTTAGTAATCTTGGATTCTCTACTACAGAATAACAGTGAAAATAAGAAAAGTTTAACTCTAAGAGGCATAAAATCAAATAAAACGAAAAAGTTATGGAACTGCATGGGTTGCCTCCCAAGAAGCGCTTGGTTTACAGTCGTCAGCCCGACTTTGCGGTGTTGGTCAGTTGTCCACTGGGTCTGAGAGGTACTGGACCGTAGCTTGGCGTTCGATTGGTCCGCTCCAATAGTGTTTCAGACGTTGACCGTTGACCTTGAATGTACGCTTTGAATTCGGTTCCTCAACCTCAATGTTTCCGTGTGGAGTGACAGATATGACTACAAATGGTCCAGACCACCTGGATTTTAATTTTCCTGGAAATAGACGCAAGCGTGAGTTGAATAAAGAGTACTTGGTGGCCGGCATGCGAATGTTCTATCGAGAATTTTTTATCGTGCAAGATTTGACTTTTCTCCTTGTATAGCTTAAGCGTTTTCAGAAGGCGTTGAACCTGAATTCATCCATCTCGTTCAACCGCGATGAATCGCTTTTTCACCGCCGCTTCTAGATCAAAGTTTAATTTCCGAATGGCCCCGGTGTGCAATTGTGTTCTAGCTCGACCGGCTGGATGACACGCCTTTCCAAAGACCATTCTGCAGACGGGACATGCCGATCGGGTTTTTGTCTGTTGTTCGATAAGCCCATAGAGCGTCGTCAAGACATAACGCCCAATCTTTTCGTGACGGATTGACTACTTTTTCCGGGATCCTCTTAATTTCCCGATTCGACACCTCCGCTTGGCCATTGGTTTGTGGGTGATATGCAATTGCAATTTTGTGATTTAACTCCATATTTTACAAGCAATTTAGTGAACTTCTTGTTACTGTATGCGTTCCTCATCACTTATTATAGCCCTTGGTGTCCCAAATCTGGTAAAATGTTTTCTTTAAAAATCGGGTGACAACGTTGGCATCATTAAATGTGGGTAACTGCGCGCTTCTACCCATTTAGAAACATAATCGATCGCTAATAAGATATAACGATTATTCAACGAAGATGGGAATGGTCCCATAAAGTCGATACCCCACACGTCGAAAAAGTTCCACCTCTAAAATTGTGTTAAGTGGCATTTCATTGCGCTTGGAGATATTACCCACGCGTTGGCGCCGATCGCATTTTAGCACAAAGAGATAAGCATCTTTGAATAAAGAGGGCGGAAGAATCTCGATTGTAGTACTTTGGGTCTCTTTGTGACGATCTTTGGAATAATGACCTCGTGAATCGAGGAGTGACGGTGGCCTAATATACTATCCATTTCTTCATGAGGTACACAACGTCTTATCATTTGATCGCACATGCTTTAAATGTAAATGGTCCATCCCAAAAGTATTGTTTAGCATCCTGGAGAAACTTCTTCCGTTGTTGTGATGTCAATCCCGGTGGTAACACCTTGGCAACCACATAGTTGACATAGTCGAGATACCAAGGCGGTATGGTAGTTACCCGAGCGGTTGCTCATCCGGAAATTCTTCATTAATCACCGAGTTGTCTTCTTTTTCATTCCTTTTTATTTTCTAAAGAGATGCGGATGATCCGCCACTTGATTTTCTCAGACCTTTTTCATCTCCGTATCTCGGATCAAATTCTTGTAACAATAGTACCCACCGTATTAATCGTGGTTTAGCATCTTTCTTCTCAATCGATATTTAATAAATGAATGATCGATGTAGACAATTACCTTAGTGCCGAGGAGATAAGCTCGAATTTGTCAAAAGCAAACACCACTGCAAGTAATTCCTTTTCGGTTGTTGTGTAGTTCAAATTTGGGCATCCGTCAATGTCTTACTAGAGTAATAGATAGTATGAAAATCTTATCATGACGTTGTCCCAATACGGCTCCCATCGGCAGTAATCATTTGGCGTCGCACCTCAATTCAAACGGTAAAGACCAATCCAAGGCGCTATAAATGGTGATGCAGAGACCAATTTCTTCTTTAATACCTCAAATGCCTCGATGCATGCATGATCCATCTTAAACGTTACATCTTTCTCCAAGAGTGAGCATAGGGGTTTGAGATTTTTGAAAATCTTTAATAAAGCGTCTATAGAACCCCCGCATGTCCCAAGAAACTCCGAATGCCTTTTTACGAGATGAAGGAGGAGGAAGTTTCTCAATTGTATCAATCTTCGCTCTATCCACCTCCAATCCGGATGTGGAAACCTTATGTCCCGTAATAACCCCTTCTTGTACCATAAAATGACATTTTCCCAATTAAGTACCAAAGTTAGTCTCCACATATCTTTTTAACACCAAGATCAGATTATTCAAACACGAGTCAAAACTATCGCCGAACACGGAGAAATCATCCATGAACACCTCTAAATTACGCTTCGACCATATCGAAAAAGATTGCCATCATCTAAACGTTGAAAGGTCGCCGGCGCATTACATAAACCAAAGGACATACGGCGGAATGCAAACGTCTCAGTATGGACATGTGAACGTGGTCTTTTCTTGATCTTAGGTGCTATGGCAATTTGATTGTACCCAGAATATCCATCTAACAGACAGTAGAATTGATGTCCCGCTAACCTGTCCAACATCTGATCAATGAACGGCAAGGGAAAGTGATCCTTGCGTGTGGCTTTATTCAACTTGCGATAATCCATACATACTCTCCGACTATGCTTGATTCTAGTCGGGATAAGCTCATGCGCTTCATTTTTACCACAGTTATGCCCCTTTTTTTGCATACACATCGCATGTGACTTACCCATGAACCGTCCCGAGATTGGGTAGATAATACCGGCATCCAACCATTTTATAATTTCCTTCTTCACCACCTCTTTCATAATGGGATTTAACCTTCGTTGCATCTCAATGGTTGGTTTTGATCCCTCTTCCATTAAAATCTTGTGTATACGAAAAGAGGGCTAATACCTTGAATGTCCGCTTATAGTCCACCCAATCATTTGTTTTGAACTCGCGTAGAACTCGTAGCAATTTTTCTTTTTGGGTGTCGATTAACGTTGTCGAAACAATAACCTGGTAGAGAGTTAGTCTCTTTCCTAAGTAAGCATATTCAAGATGAGAGGGAGTGGCTTTAATTCCAACACGGTGGCACTTCTATCGAGGGTTTGCACTTTTTTTTTCTTCCGTTTTAGGCCTTTCAAGGGTGTCGAATGGTTGATTATTTTTCCGGTAGAATGATGGTGTGTCTAGCCATTTGACTCGCTCATTATCTCGCCTCCCGCACTATCGTTTTTCGGTTCTAACCATCATGGATTCTATCGGATCCTCCGAGTAATTACAAAGAAATCTTGTGATTCACTATCTCTCTCCATTACATCCAACCGCAAACACTCACCTTTTTCCTTTGGATACGACATTGCTTTAAACACATTGAAAGTGACCTATTGATCGTCAACTCTCATCGTTAATTCTCCTTTTTGCACGCCGATTAACATTCTCCCAGATTGCTGCTAAGAATGGTCGTCAAGAGAATGATGGGCCAGTTCAGATTCGCTTCACAATCCAAGATAACGAAGTCTCTTTGGAAACATGAATTTATCCACCCTTACTAATACGTCTTCAACGATACCTCGTGGATATATAATCGACGGCTCGCTAACAAGAAATCGATATTTGTCGGTTTAGGTGCTTGGAGCCCGAATTGACGGTAGATCGATAATGGCATCAAATTAATATCGCCCCCAAATCACACACGCTTTCAAAAAAACCGATTACCAATGTCGCATGGAATAGAAAAGCTACCCGGATCTTTCAACTTAGGAGGTAACTTTTCGAATAATTGCGCTACATTCTTCTGTTAAGCTTAATCGTTTCAAAATCCCCGATTTCCTTTTCTTTGATAAGACATCCTTCATGAACTTAGCGTAACTCGGCATTTGTTCTAAAGCTTTGGCCGAATGGGATGTTGATATGCAATTTTTAAAATATCCAAAAATCTTAAAAGCGCTTATCTAACTTGGATTTTCGAAATCTCTGCGGATATGGTATGGGTGGCATTGTTGTAGATGACCCCGGTGCATTTTCCTCTCCTATTTCCTCTTTATCTTCCCGGTTTCCACAACTTCTTTCATTTCGGTTGTTCGTTATCCCCTTGTCCTTATCCTTAACTCGCTTGCGGCTCCTTCCCACTTCAGTAAGATTATCGCTTAATTGCTCATTTCTGCCGGATTTATTTTTGTATCACCGGGCGTTGCCCTAGTGGATCGGGTATTCAATGCATGTGCTATTTGTCCAAATTGATTTTCCAGATTCTTTAACGATGCCCCATGGCTTTGCAACGTCATATCTAATTGATTCAATTTCTTATCTTGTTCCTCGTTCTTTTGTCGAGGCTCTAATAAATTTCTCCAAGGTCGCTTCCCAACTTGATACCCTCTCGGTTGTTGAGGTTGATTTTGGAATCCGGAGGTGTGTTGTTGTTTCTAGGTGGTTGAAATTTGCAGACTTGATTGTTACTCCATGAGAACCTTGGATGATTCTTCCAACTCGGATTATAAGCATTTTGGGTAGGATACGGTTGGGTTGAACGATTATAATTTCCTACTGAATGTGGCCGATTCGAATTTATGGCACATTGATCCGTAGCATGACCCCTGAACACACAACTCACAAAACCATCGCTACTCACCACGTGTGGCTTGTGGATGCCATATTTCTATATGCTTAGCTATTGCGATCACTTGTCTTTATTAATCTTTGTTAAGCGTCCACTTCATATTTTCCTGATGCTTTTGGGTGGTTGGTCCTCGTCATGGGCCACTGATAGTTGTTGGTGGCCATTGTTTCTAACAATTGATACGCCTCATCAAAATTTTTGGACATAATCGCTCCTCCCGCTGCTTCATCAATACTAGACCTCGTGGATGTGTGCAAACCATCACAAAATATCCCTAATTGCATCCACTGCAGAATTCCATGATGAGGGCACTTACGGAGCATATCCTTAAACCTTTCCCACGCCTCATATAACGATTCTGACTTAATTTGTGCGAAAGTATGAATGTCGTTAAAGTAGTTTTGCCGATTAATTGTGGGAAGAACTTAGCTAAAATTTTTGAGCTAAGTCATCCCACGTGGTGATTGAACCAGGAGGCAAGGAGTGTAGCGACTTCGTGCTTTATCTTTTAAAGTAAACGGAACATCCTCAACCTTATAAGCGTCTTTCGATACATTGTTAAATTTGAAGGTATCGCAAACTTCCAAGAAACTCAAGATATGTTCATTAGGATCGTCTATCGAATTACCCCCAAATGGCATGTATTCTCAGAGCATCCGAATTGATCCGGTTTTATCTCAAACTGATTCGCATTGATTTCGGCCTCTTAATACTTGGATCAGAATCTGCAACATTTGGCGGTATGTAATCCCTAAGTGATTTCATTCGTTCTCCGCCATGTTCACGAGTAATTCTTGGGTTGTCGCTTCTTCTTCCAAATGTATCACCTCACTATTCAACCGCACCATTCGAACTCCTTCTCAAGGTTGTCTGTATACGTAAGAAGTTCTTTTCTAGCTTTCGATCTAGTGTGCATACACGAATTCCTGCCAATCCAAGAAGAAAGATTAAGTAGTGTTCAAATTAAAATCGAATTGATTATAACTAATATGAAATTAATATTAATAAAAGAAAATCCCCGGCAGCGGCGCCAAAAACTTGTTGAGTAAAATCTAGTTACACACAGCACGCAAGTATACGTGGTCAACAAGTAATAAAGTGATAAGTTGAGTATCGTTCCCACAGGGAGTTCTAATTAATAAATTTCAACTACTAATACTATATCAATTCAATTTTATTCAAACAACGAGAAATTGCGATTTTCTGAATTATTAACTCAAAATTAAACACTTAAAGATACTGTACTAAGATAAACAATTAACTAAGCTATTACTTGAGTGAATGACTTCCGGTAGGTAAATATTAAGACTTCAATATCCCCAATTATGAATTATAAATCAGTTATCTAATCATCCCAATTACTATGTCTCATGGATTGTTATGAGAATTTTCAAATGCCAAAAGCCCTCTTACAAGTGATCAATTGACTTCTATTTAACCCAGATTAACCTTGCTATATTCTATGCAAAACAATTGGATTAAACTCTTCCCGGTCCCAATTCCTTATATGTTACATGCGGTGAATGATATTTCCATTCAATTCACAAACCTAATTATTTACTGAGTGTAAATAATTGAGTCACATGTCATCATGTCTAGTTCTAACCCTAGAATTCCTCTCCCGGTTCCTTCAGAGTAACACACTAATTATTGGCCAAATAATTAATCATTAAAATCAAAACATGATAAACAATCCACTTCAACATAAATAATTATAATGACGAATAACTAAGTTATAATCATAAAAGGTTCAATTGAAATCTTAATTAAAGAATTAGTTCATCACGGAAATAAGAATCATTAATTGTTGGCAAATCATCCTTAAAGAATTACAAATTAAAAATAAGGAGAAAAGAAGAAACTCAGAGCCAATCTTGAAGCTCCAAGTAATCTCCCGTAATCTTCAATGGAAAAGCTCCTTCAATACTCTCTGCCAAAATAAATCCAATCCCCCTTTAACTCAGCAATTAGTTTCTTTTTATAGTCCCCCACAATCCTCCTCCTCCAATTAGGTTTTATTATTAGCCCTTAATAGGCAAACTGTAAGTCAAACGCGCTTAATCCAAATTCAACGCCCGGTTGAGGCTCGGTACGCCTTTTGACAGGATAGTATAATTTCAGTATCATTCTCATTACTGGACTTCATTGAAATTACAAAATTGCCATTCAATGCTTGAAATTCCCATAATTGCCCTTCCAGCTTCCAAATCTGCCAAATAAGATATAAACACAATAAAAATGCTACTAAATAACTTAAGATTGCAATAATTTAAGTCTAAATATATCCGAATTATGGGTATACTACCCATTCATCAAACACCCCAAACTCAAATCGTTCATGTCCTCATGCGACAAAGCCTAAGATCACCAAACAAAACTAAACATCATGCACATGCAAACTATTTATATTTATATGTTCGTAATTCCAAAGAATCCAAGAGCTCACGAGATCCATATGCCTCGAGAAAATCACGTAAACATGCTAATTCCTCATGTAAAACAGCAGATCGACAATATCCCAATAATCAGCGGATCTAAATGTTATTACCGATATATCAATGCGTGTGTCCACGACCATCACGAACCCATGAAAGACAAAAATATGAGAGAGAATAACTTTCTTAGTAGGCATCATACGATTGTGAACTTGAGAACTCATCAAATAAACTTGTTTCAACCGAACTCAAAACACTTACCCGAATTCAACAAATAAACTAGAATATATATTTATTTTTTTATTTTTTATTTTTATTTTTGTTTTGTTTTGTTTTCTCGTAAATGATCGTGCAATGTCTCATCCCATTAGGCTAGCAAGTGTTACCCCTTAGCGAGCTTTCGACCAACGACTCCTGCACCATTTAAGACCTTAGGCGCTTAGGGTTTTAAGATACCCCTTGAGCGTGCATTTTGCTCAAGTAACACAGCCCCAAACAAGACTAGTCACCTCAGATATTATCATTATTATATATATATATATATATATATATATATATTTTAATTATAGATGGTTGGTGAGTGCGTTTTACGCTCCATCTCACGCTTGTGTTTATGGGGAGTGGTTCCCTCAACCCACCACAAGACTCGACATTTTTTTTTTTTTTTTTATATTCCAAATGTTTCCCCCAAACTCGAAGTTTATGCATGAATTCGATCTCATCTAGTTATTCAAATTGTTCTTCCATATCACTAGCAATCCCCTTTAGAACTCTATTCTCTAACCATTTAAACTATCATAGCTAACATGGTCGTTTTATTTCCAAGTGCCTTCTTATAATATCAATGTCAAAGCAGATAAAGATCCAATTCCGATCCACGAAAATCATATCACTTGAATCAACAATCCTTACTAGGCGTGTTCATGCAATTCTACTTTCCTTATTGGCCCCAGATATACGCACTCTCAAAAACTGGAATTAACATGCAATCCTAAATACAACTTTACTAATAATCAATCCACAAACTAATAATAAACTACAACTGGTGAAAATAAAACTTAACCACCCCCAAACTAAGCTAGAGCAATGTCCTCATGCGAAAAAAAAAAGTCAAAATAAAACAGACTTCCCTGACGAATTTATTCTTCTGGGGGAGCATCATCGTCCTCGCTCATCTCTTGATCGGACGGGGGAAATACTGGCAGAACGGGAGCCGTAGGGAAATGGCTAAGTGGAATGCCCGGATGGGTCTGGATGGTCAGTGCATTCTGTGCAGCAAATTGGTCGACTAAATACTTGTAAATCACGTCTTGACGTTCCGATAAGCGCACATTCTGGGACTCAATGTTGTAAAACCGGTTGCCTATCTCCCATTTGGGCGACTTCGGGGACCACACCTCGATGAGCGGTTGTCGAGGGGTAGAAGGAGGGGGAGCCCGAGGTGGTGGGGCTCTGGAGGCGTAACGTGGGGATAATGAAACCCAGTCCCCTAGGGTGATTAGCGCCACCGGACCACACTTTATAACGACGGATCAAGTTGTGGTCCAACATGGGCATAGGAGTTTGAATCATCTCGTCTGAATTCCATTTGACCCCAAACTTAGCACATAAGACGCAGATCAGGGACGGATGTGGTAACCCTCCGTGGTCCCGTGCGAGATGCTGGAGCATCGATTCTTGAATAAGATGGCCGACATCGATTCCAGAGGCCTTGTATGATGGAGTATAATAGATGACCCTTTCTTTGGTGACGTGACTCACATGTGTGCAGGGCATCAATTTCGCGCATATGAAGGCATACCATGCCTTTCCATATAGACTGAGGTGAGACAATGGGAAGGTCATGCTGCCACGCTCATGGATGGACCAAGTAGTGCCCGGTTGACACAACTCCCGAATAATCTTTTCATAGTCCGGCCCATCACTCACTAGGCGAGCATATTCATCATGAAGGCCCTCTAAGGGTAGTTGATAGCACCCATTGATATCCTCCTCGCCAAATTCCACGGTCTTACCTCTGACAAACACCCCATAATGGTCATGCTCAGGCAAGTTGGCATAGAATTCTTTGACCACTGCAATCACTGCTATGTCAGGCTGTTCGGTGAGGACGAACCAGTTACGCTCAGCAATCATCACTGCTATGTCTCCATCCTTGTTTTGATCGGGACGGAGACCCGATTCGGGACTAGTGAGCGGGTGGCCATCGTCAGAAGCGTTCTTGAGCCGCAACACTAACAAAACGCTCTTTGTCAAATTTCAAGGGAAGTTGAAGCGACCCCGGACCACGAAGTGCGATGACGTTTGGATGCCATGTCGAGAATTCGCAAATAAAACATATTCATAGTTTAGCTTTAAAAGAATGTACGGTTGGATAAATGTGCGCTTTAGCGAAGACATAGAAATTGTATAAAATCTTGGTAGTGTGAGAACGCGGTGGGGGTGAGGCATGGCTGGTAGTATGTAAGTTACAGGATTATTGAGTCGGACAATTTGTCAAACACCTAGATAACAACCGAGAACTTGTTCAATCCATTATTAATTCCTGTCTATTCATGTCATGCATGTAGCGTGCATGAATCTCGTGTAGAGTCACGTCACACATCAATGCGTTATCTATATGCTCCATTAGATTTCCAGATGACAAGAATAACGAATGAAGAGCATCTTAATTCGCAATAATTGAAAAACACATCAAATCATACCTTTGTTACTTCTAAAGAAGTTGGAGGAGTAGAATTCGGCACACAAGATGCAGACGACCAATATGAAAGGAAGGGATTGATGCGTGGTGGATGAGTGGAAGACAATTATCCAAAGTTTAATGACTTTGTGCTATGAAGATGGAGAGAGGGTGGTGACCACTTTGTGTCGGTGATGTGGAAGGAATTTGGGGTAGAAGGGCACGGCAAGGTTTTAAAGTACAAGGTCTAATCTCGACCCCAGGCACGGGCAAAGGTATTGTGTTTGAATCGAAGACAGCCAAGGGCGCCTGGGCCTTGTTTTCGATTTACGGAGTTCTGGCAATGGGGCGCCGTGAATGAACTAGAAATCAGTGGGCAAGGCCTGGCCTTAGTGATGTGGTATTTGGTAATTCACTGTGTACGTGCATACCTGGACCAGGGTAGGAATTAGTTTAGTAATCTTGGATTCTCTACTACAGAATAACAGTGAAAATAAGAAAAGTTTAACTCTAAGAGGCATAAAATCAAATAAAACGAAAAAGTTATGGGCTGCATGGGTTGCCTCCCAAGAAGCGCTTGGTTTCTGATCGTCACCCGACTTTTGCGGTGTTGGTCAGTTGTCCACTGGGTCTGAGAGGTACTGGACCGTAGCTTGGCGTTCGATTGGTCCGCTCCAATAGTGTTTCAGACGTTGACCGTTGACCTTGAATGTACGCTTTGAATTCGGTTCCTCAACCTCAATGTTTCCGTGTGGAGTGACAGATATGACTACAAATGGTCCAGACCACCTGGATTTTAATTTTCCTGGAAATAGACTCAAGCGTGAGTTGAACAGTAGTACTTGGTGGCCCGGTGCGAATGTTCTATCGAGAATTTTTTTATCGTGCCAAGATTTGACTTTCTCCTTGTATAGCTTAGCGTTTTCGTAGGCGTTGAACCTGAATTCATCCATCTCGTTCAACCTGCGATGAACTGTTTTCACCCGCCGCTTCTAGATCAAAGTTTAATTTTCGAATGGCCCGGTGTAATTGTGTTCTAGCTCGGCCGTGCGGATGACACGCCTTTCCAAAGACCATTCTGCGACGGGACATGCCGATCGGTTTTTTGACTGTTTATTCGATAAGCCCATAGAGCGTCGTCAAGACGTAACGCCCAATCTTTTCGTGACGGATTGACTACTTTTTCCGGGATCCTCTTAATTTCCGATTCGACACCTCTTGCTTGGCCATTGGTTTGTGGGTGATATGCATTTGCAATTTTGTGATTGAACTCCATATTTTACAAGCAATTTAGTGAAGCGCTTATTCTGAATGCGTTCCTCATCACTTATTATAGCCCTTGGTGTCCCAATCTGGTAAAAATGTTTTTCTTTAAAAATCGGGTGACAACGTTGGCATCATTCGTGGGTAACGCTGCGGCTTCTACCCATTTAGAAACATAATCGACTGCTAATAAGATATAACGATTATTCAACGAAGATGGGAATGGTCCCATAAAGTCGATACCCCACACGTCGAAAAGTTCCACCTCTAAAATTGTGTTAAGTGGCATTTCATTGCGCTTGGAGATATTACCCACGCGTTGGCGTCGATCGCATTTTAGCACAAAGAGATAAGCATCTTTGAATAAAGAGGGCCAGAAGAATCCCGATTGTAGTACTTTGGCTGCTGTACGATCACTGGAATAATGACCTCCGTAATCTGAGGAGTGACAGTGGCCTAATATACTATCCATTTCTTCATGAGTTACACAACATCTTATCATTTGATCTGCACATGCTTTAAACAGAAATGGTTCATCCCAAAAGTATTGTTTCGCATCGTGGAGAAACTTCTTCCGTTGTTGTGATGTCAAATCCGGCGGTAACACCTTGGCAACCACATAGTTGACATAGTCAGCATACCAAGGCAGTATGGTAGTTACCCGGAACAGTTGCTCATCCGGAAATTCTTCATTAATCACTGAGTTGTCTTCTTTTCGTTCCTTTTATTTTCTAACAAGAGACGGATGATCCGCCACTTGATTTTCGTACCTTTTTCATCTCCGTATCTCCGGATCAAATTCTTGTAACAATAGTACCCACCGTATTAATCGTGGTTTAGCATCTTTCTTCTCAATCGGATATTTAATAGTTGAATGATCGGTGTGAGACAATTACCTTAGTCCGAGGAGATAAGCTCGAATTTGTCAAAAGCAAACACCACCGCAAGTAATTCCTTTTCGGTTGTTGTGTAGTTCAAATTTGGGCATCCGTCAATGTCTTACTAGAGTAATAGATAGTATGAAAAATCTTATCATGACGTTGTCCCAATACGGCTCCCTGGCGTAATCATGGCGTCGACATCAATTCAAGCGGTAAAGACCCTTACTAATACGTCTTCAACGATACCTCGTGGATATGTAATCGATCGGCTCGCTAATGATGAAAACGATATTTGTCGGTTTAGGTGCTTGGAGCCCGAATTGACGATGAGACCGATAATGGCATCAAATTAATATCGCCCCAAATCACACAGCGCTTTCCCCGGCGATTACCAATGTCATATGGAATAGAAAAGCTACCGGATCTTTCAACTTAGGAGGTAACTTGTTTCGAATAATTGCGCTATTTCTTCTTTGGTTAGCGCCCTTTGTTTCAAAATCCCCGATTTCCTTTTCTTTGATAGCACATCCTTCATGAACTTAGCGTAATTTCGGCATTTGTTCTAAAGCTTGGTGACGAATGGGATGTTGATATGCAATTTTTAAAATATCCAAAAATCTTAAAAGCGCTTATCTAACTTGGATTTCTGAAATCTCTGCGGATATGGTATGGGTGGCATTGTTGTAGATGACCCCGGTGCATTTTCCTCTCCTATTTCCTCTTTATCTTTCCCGGTTTCCACAACTTCTTCTGTTTCGGTTGTTGCGTTATCCCCTTGTCCTTATCCTTAACTGTTTGCAGCTCCTTCCCACTTCGTAAGATTACTGCTTTGCAGTGCTCATTTCTGCCCAGATTTATTTTTGTATCACTCGGAAGCGTTCCTAGTGGACGGGTATTCAATGCATGTGCTATTTGTCCAAATTGATTTTCCAGATTCTTTAACGATGCCCCATGGCTTTGCAACGTCATATCTAATTGATTCAATTTCTTATCTTGTTCCTCGTTCTTTTTGTCAGAGGCTCTAATAAATTTCTTCAAGGCTGCTTCCCAACTTGATACCCTCTCTGGTTGTTGAGGTTGATTTTGGAATCCGGAGGTGTGTTGTTGTCTAGGTGGTTGAGCTGCAGCTTGATTGTTACTCCATGAGAACCTTGGATGATTCTTCCAACCTGGATTATAAGCATTTTGGGTAGGATACGGTTGGGTTGAAGCGATTATAATTTCCTTACGAACGCGTGTCTTGATTCTCAATTTATGGCACATTGATCCGTAGCATGACCCTGACAAAGACACAACTAACAAAACCATCGCTACTGCTTTGTGTGGCTTGTGGATGCCATATTTCTATATGCTTAGCTATTGCGATCACTTGTCTTTATTAATCTTTGTTAAGGCGTCCACTTCATATTTTCTCGATGCTTTTGGGTGGTTGGTCCTCGTCATGGGCCACTGATAGTTGTTGGTGGCCATTGTTTCTAACAATTGATACGCCTCATCAAAATTTTTGGACATAATCGCTCCTCCCGCTGTTGCATCAATACTAGACCTCGTGGATGCGTGCAAACCATCACAAAATATCCCTAATTGCATCCACTGCGGAATTCCATGATGAGGGCACTTACAGAGCATATCCTTAAACCTTTCCCACGCCTCATATAACGATTCTGACTCAAGTTGTGCGAAAGTATGAATGTCGTTCCGTAGTTTTGCGACTTATTTGGTGGGAAGAACTTAGCTAAAATTTTTGAGCTAAGTCATCCATCCCGGTGATTGAACCAGGAGGCAAGGAGTGTAGCCGACTTCGTGCTTTATCTTTTAAAGTAAGCGGAACATCCTCAACCTTATAGCGTCTTCCGATACATTGTTAAATTTGAAGGTATCATAAACTTCCAAGAAACTCAAGATATGTTCATTAGGATCGTCTCATCGAATTACCCCCAAACTGGCATGTATTACAGAAAGCATCTCGAATTGATCCCAGTTTTATCTAAACTGTTCGCATTGATTTAGGCCTCTTAATAGTTGGATCAGAATCAGTAACATTTGGCGTAATCCCTAAGTGATTTCTGTTCGTTCTCTGCCATGTTCACAAGTAATTCTTGGGTTGTCAGTTCTTCTTCCAAATGTATCACCTCACTATTCAACTGCACTGTCTGGAACTCCTTCTCAAGGTTGTCTGTATACGTAAGAAGTTCTTTTCTAGCTTTCGATCTAGTGTGCATATGCAATTCCTCGCCAATCAAGAAGAAAGATTAAGTAGTGTTCAAATTAAAATCGAATTGATTATAACTAATATGAAATTAATATTAATAAAAGAAAATCCCCGGCAACGGCGCCAAAAACTTGTTGAGTAAAATCTAGTTACACACAAGCACACAAGTATACGTGGTCAACAAGTAATAAAGTGATAAGTTGAGTATCGTTCCCATTGTGGAGTTCTAATTAATAAATTTCAACTACTAATACTATATCAATTCAATTTTATTCAAACAACGAGAAATTGCGATTTTACGAATTATTAACTCAAAATTAAACACTTAAAGATATTTGTACTAAGATAAACAATTAACTAAGCTATTACTTGAGTGAATGACTTAGGTAGGTAAATATTAAGACTTCAATATCCCCAATTATGAATTATAAATCGGTTATCTAATCATCCCAATTACTATGTCTCATGGATTGTTAATGAGGAATTTTCAAATGCCAAAAGCCCTCTTCCAAGTGATCAATTGACTTCTATTTAACCCAGATTAACCTTGCTATATTCCTATGCAAAACAATTGGATTAAACTCTTTCCGGTCCAATTCCTTATATGTTACATGCGGTGAGCAGATATTTCCATTCAATTCACAAACCTAATTATTTACAAGTGTAAATAATTGAGTCACATGTCATCATGTCTAGTTCTAACCCTAGAATTCCTCTCGGGGTTCCTTCAGAGTAACACACTAATTATTGGCCAAATAATTAATCATTAAAATCAAAACATGATAAACAATCCACTTCAACATAAATAATTATAATGACAGAATAACTAAGTTATAATCATAAAAGGTTCAATTGAAATCTTAATTAAAGAATTAGTTCATCACGGAAATAAGAATCATTAATTGTTGGCAAATCATCCTTAAAGAATTACAAATTAAAAATAAGGAGAAAAAGAAGAAACTCTGTAGCCAATCTTGAAGCTCCAAGTAATCTCCCGTAATCTTCAATGGAAAAGCTCCTTCAATACTCTCTGCCAAAATAAATCCAATCCCCCTTTAACTCAAAGAATTAGTTTCTTTTTATAGTCCCCACAATCCTCCTCCAATTAGGTTTTATTATTAGCCCTTAATAGGCAAACTGTGAAGTCAAAACGCAATAATCCGGTCAACGCCAAATTAAGGCTCAGTGCCCGTGGCCGAGGATAATACAATTTCAATACCCCGTATTTGGACTTCATTGAAATTACAAAATTGCCATTCAATGCTTGAAATTCCCATAATTGCCCTTCCAGCTTCCAAATCTGCCAAATAAGATATAAACACAATAAAAATGCTACTAAATAACTTAAGAATGCAATAATTTAAGTCTAAATATATCCGAATTATGGGTATACTACCCATTCATCAACCCCATACCAAGGCGTAAGGTGTAAAACAAATCATGCCGCTTGACGGGTATGATATTTTTGTTGATTTCTTTTTCTCTTCTTTGCATGCCACAATGTTGCCACAAATGCGCTCTTTTTATGCTCAAACGTCACACCAACATACCTACACATTAAATAAGAATAAACAAGTAAAATATAACACAAACACGAGTAATTAACATCGATTAGGCTTGGATTAGGAACCGATTCATGGATATAAAATTCACTTATCAAAATCCCCCAAACTTAAAACGTGCTAGTCCTCGAGAACATGCAATTAAACAAATTAACATGCAATGAAATGCAAAGAGATGTAATATATCTAACTATATGTCTACGAATCCAACAATATCACAGAATCAAATTTACTCATTCAGCCTTAGAACAATCAAGCAAACACTACAACACTTCATAATAAAATCCATCAATAACTTCTTATCACTCCTCGAATCTTAGACCGTCATCACTGATATAATGTGTGTGTGTGTGTGTGTGATCAACATCTATGCTAACTGATATCAATTCAAATTCAATACATAACCAATCTCTTATTAGGAATCATACATAATAAACTCAAAAATTTCAAAAACAAACAAGTTCCAACTAAAATCAAACATTTACCAAGATTAGGGGTCTGAATAGGGTATTCATGCTCTCCTTTTTTTTCATTAACGGGGGCTCCTTGCCTTTGTTTCCCGTCTTCTATTTTTTTTAGATATATGGTTGGTGAGTGTGTTTTACGCTCCATCTCACGCTTGTGTTTATGGGGAGTATTTCTCCTCCACCCACCACAAGACTCAACTAGATTGTATTTTCTTTTTCTTTTTCTTGAAGCTTATATACCCTACTTTCCCCCCCGAACTTAGGTTCTTGCCTAATTTGTCGTCTTCATTGCCTATTATTGTCATTCTCTTATTTACACTAGCATTATCCTTTAGAAACTATTTATGTATCAATTTAAACTACTTAGTCGATATAAATGTTATTACGTGTTAACCTTTTTATACCAGTTTCAAACAAGCACAAGATCCGAGTCATGATTCAAAACTACATCAGAGTTCTAATACTGGATATTGTATTTGTTTACTTAATCTCAATCTCATCATTGGCCATAATAAAAATGAACTACAAAGACTGCTGGATATATGAAAAATAACACAATTTTAACTAAAATTTTTTTTTAAATTTTTTTATATGTCAAACATAACATAACAAAATGCATAAATGACAAAACTATCCTAAACTACTATGCACCTAAGCTACTATACAATTATGTGACAATATGTAAAAATCCTAAACTAAACATGATATAACTAATGACATTATGCATGCAACATGAAATGCAAAAATAAAAACTAAATCCCCCACACTTGACAATTACAATGCCCTCATTGTATAGATATAGCAGTAAAAATATGAGGACTTCCCTGTAATCATTTTAAGCCTGGGGTGGTGGTGTGTTGTGTTCTTCTTCTTCCTCAGAGTCATTTGGTGGAAATTGTGGCATTGAGGCCGGTTGCTGGTATGGAAATTGAGCAGTAGGATTGAAGCTTTGGAGTGTTGTGTTCAATGATGCGAACGATAGGTTCATTGCTTCAAACATGTGGTCTTGCCTCACTGCGAGCCACCGCATCTCCCTTCGAGCTGCCTTGTTGTGCTCCTCTATTTGGCGTTGAAAAGTAAGAAACTGAGGGCTATATATAGCGTCAGATTGTGGTTCCGCCTTTGCTCCTTGCTCTCCTATAGTCGTATCCTCATCCTTCGAGGTGTCTTCAACGTCAACTTCGTCCTCCGAAGCTGATGGAAATACAAAGCCTAATCCTCTAGGATGGGACTCACCTCTGGCCCAGACCGAATACTGTGCGATCATTCTGGAGTCTAGTAGTTGCAGCGGCATCTGAGTGGGTTCATCATCAGACCATCGAACATCTGTTTGGTGACACAACCCACAAATGAGTGATGGGTGTGGAAAGCCACCCACAAAATTTCCTCTTAAGCATCGGCGAATGGAAAAACTGATTATGGCCCCGACGTCGATGATGAAATCTTGCACAATAAATATAATAGTTGTGCCTTCTCTTTGGTGACATCAGAGGTATGAGTGGATGGAAACAGTTTCGCACATAAGAAGGTGTACCAAATCTTCTCATACCTGCTGAGATCTTTGTTGTGATAAACTGTGCCTCCTTTTCGACCCTTGATCAATGTTGTTCCTGGTTTAGTCATTTCTTTGAGAACAACCTCAAAGTCAGGGTCGAAAGCACGTAAATAAGCATATTGGCACTGACGAGGCACTCGTAACTAATAATAAGTGTTGATGACATCGGCATTGAACGGAACCAATCTACCCCGCACAAAAGCGTTGAAAGGTGCTTTGTCCTCGACGTTAGCATAAAACTCTTTGACCACGCTCACAATGGCGGCCTCGGGTTCTTCAGTGAATTTGTTCCACCCTTTCTCATATATTTGCTGCATCATCTCCCCATCCACATGATCCGGTGCCAACCCCCGCTCCGGTGTAAGAGCCTTTGTGACCATGTAGTCGTAATAGTTGGCGGCGGTAGCACTTTTGAACTTGCATCGGTCGAAGGTTCGTGATGGTGGTGTTGTTGTGGAACTCTCTCCCCGTTGCCTCTTTGAAGTCGGTTTAGATGCCATTGATGTTAGCAAACCTTCACACAAGTATTTTCTCGTCCAAACGTCACTCTCACAATATGTCGAACACTTGGTTTGCACACTAAATTCTTTCTTCCAAACTAGATTATTTTTGCTTCAACTATGGTGCTAGGAAGGGAGGAAAGAGAAGATAAGTTGCTCACTCTCAATTGTTATAATCTGACCTCAATGAGAATCCTAATTTGTAGCTTTTTGAGTTTGAATTGAATGTATGAGATAAACTTGGGTTATGAGGGTGTGTATATATAGAGATGGTAGGAGTGAACAAGGTTATGGTGTGAAGTAGTGGGTTATGTAATGGAGTGATGGAGTTACGGTTACTGAAATCGTGGGTTGAGAGGGTATAATGGTTGGGGGTTGGAGTTGTAATGGAGGAATAAGGAGGAGAAGTGGGTTATGCACATGTAACTGTCGAAAAGTCGTTTGGATTCTAGGACCCCCGCCCCGGCGGGGGGTATAAGGTATTTAGGCCCACCTCGGCGGGCATGCGCCTTGTTAACTGGACCTGGAGACCTCCGCCCCGGCGGGGGTTTTGTGCTTGAAGGGTCCCGCCCCGGCGGGGGTGGGTAATCTGCACTTGGATTTGCTTTGCTAATTTGGACTTTCTGCATGATATTCTTGGTTCCTCACATCATCTATCGACAACTTCAATTCCTGCACATTATAAACCATTATTATTATTAGATCTAGTACACATTAAGCATGTGAGATTCGATTATCTAGAACAATAAAACTAAATAAACACCTAAAAAAGTAGTTATAATCTAAATATGAAAATATGAAAATTAACAAAAACGATTGGGTTGCCTCCCAATTAGCGCTTGATTTTAAGTCGTTCAGCCTGACTACTCCCTGTTTCATCCTGGATCGGTTGGGCTATCCGCGACATGATGTTTATTTATCGCATAACACCAACATTTTTATATTACATGTCCATTCACTTGCATGTTGGATGATGAATTTGACTTTCTATCCTAAATTAACGCCTTAAGACCACTATCCTCTTTGCAATCCATGAACTTGACACGTGTAGATTTCTCGAGCAACTCGCACTCTTCCTTGGCAGTCGGGATTGGGATTTCCTTGAACACTTTTACCTTTACTAACGAAATTATTGTCGGATTGAGAAACCGAAGCAAAATACTTTATGAAAATAACGGCGGAAGTTTTACTGATTAGCTTTGTTGAAACACCGGTGTTGTTAAAATGCGATGTCTGGCGTAGTTGCATGTGAGTAGTACACTACGGTATTGATTATTGATGCTTATATGATAAGTCACTCAGTTTTGTTTTATTGGTATTATTAATGTAATAAAATAGAAAAGCTTTTTATATAAAACAGAATACTTTTATAAAGTTATTCGTTTTATTAGGCTAATAGTAAAACCTTTTTATATAAAACAGAATACTTTTATAAAGTTATATGTTTTATTAGACAATAATTAGAATATATTATATTTTATTATGCATAGTGTTTGCATAGTGCCTGCATAGTGTTTGCATAGTAAAATCTTTTATAAAGTTATTCGATTTATTAGATTATAAATAGAATATATTATATTTTATTTAAAAGATTTTGCTTTAAATATGGTCCGTCAGATTAAAGTAAATCAATCTGGACCGTTAATGAGTTAGTTACTATGTAGTCCATTTTTCTATAAATAGAAGCTCATTCCTTCATTATTTCTTACGAATTCACTGAAACTCTAAAGAGAGAAATTACAGAAAAGCTACAGAAAAGTATTCTGCTCATTCCTTACTCTTATGTTCAGTTTCTTTTACTGTAAGGGATATTATTTGTTATACTCGTTAGGGGTATTCCTTCTTTCTTATTAGTGAAATTCTTTTGTTATTCCATTCTTTATTATTACATTGGAATAACTTTTGTATCTGCTGGATACCCTATACTTGGTGAAATTCTTACGTTATTCCATTATTTATTATTCTGTTGGAACATCCATGTCATGCATTTTATGCGGACACTGGTTCCATTCTTTATTATTCATTGGTATATTCTTTCAGACGTTTTACGTCGGACACAGTTCCGATCTTTATTATTACGTTGGAATATCACATGCATGCGTTTCGCCGGACACAGTTCCGTTATTTATTATTACGTTAGAATAACTTTTGCTGTCTGCGATCTATCGCATGCCCGGTGATTTCTTTTGTTATTCCATTCTTTATTATACTCGGTTGGTTAAAACTTTGACTTCTATACTCCATGAAATTAGTGGAATATCCTTGATATTTGCGTTTCATCCAAATATCTTTTCATGGAAATATTCTTACGAGCATTCTTGAATTTTACTCTACAAAAAGTATCATGTTGACAATTTGGACGTTATTAGTTCTGAATAAATTAATTATTGAACTTATTTTATTGAATTATTATATCATTGTCATCATCCTCATGTTTATATTTTTTGAAAGTCATACGTGGGGCTGTGTAGTGCATAGATGGACTTGGTATGATTATGATCGAGGATTATTCGGTGTAATCATGGTAGTAATGTTACAAATGATGTGGTAAAAGTCCTCATTGGCCCGTAGTGCATTGATGTACTGAGGTTGTTGGCATGATCATGACCATTAATGGATACACAAATATTCTTAGCTCGTAGTGCATGGATAATTGTGGTCGTGATACTAAAGAATATCCTTGGCAAGTAGTAGTGCGGGGGTGATTCGATGATGTGGATTATTTATTAAAATTTGAGTCCCGATGATAAAAGTCATGAAAAACCTTTTAAATCATAGAAGATAGTAGATTTTATTCTCTACTTGACTCTTTCTAATGGATTGCTTGTTCACTCGCAGATTAAACTTGATGTTTGTTATATTTTATCGGTTTAACTTAAATTTGAAGGCTAATGATAATTTATTACGCATTAGCTTAGTCATAATATTTCTTCTTTGGGCTAGTTGAGCTCACCCTTTCTTTCCTTTGTTTTCTTTAGGAAATGAGAATATATGGCATTTGGGACGAGTCTGGGAACAGAGTGATGGACCGGATGATAGTATTAGTAGTCCTCACTATTACATTAAATAGAGTGACAATAAATGTAATGAGGACTTATTCGAGAGTGGATATTGTCTAGAAGACGATGATTTGTATTAAAACTCATGACTCTCTTGTTGTATATTAAAGATTGTATTTGTGATACGTACCATGTATTTGGCGACTAAGAATAGGTGATGTATACCTATTTTGGGGCGTCCCGGTTAGTATCAAAGCTTAGGGATATGATCCCTGGCTAAGATGTGAGACTAGAACTAGGAGGGGAGAGGCGGAAATTCCTTCGCTAGTATGACCTACCTAAGTTTTTTTTTTGGTATTTAATTGGTCGGTCAGAATATAGGGATAATATGTTACATGTCAATTAACATTTTGTTACGTGGTAGTATCTGAAAATGACATCCGAGAATGTTGAGAATAGCAATGGAGCACAAAGCGTAGATTGATTCACCACATATCAATAATCAGGATAATATGCATCAGGAAGGCGACAATCCTCATGCAAACAACAACACTGACCAAATGATGAATAATGGAATGTTCAGAGGCTTTATGCAATTCATGCAACAACAGGCGAGAGCGGCTCCTATCCAAAATGTAGGTGGAAACACTGGAAACTCTCAAATGTCACCGCTAAACAGTTCAAGGAGCTGGGACCACCGGAGTTTATTGGAGAGCCAAAACCACTTAAGGCGGAAGCATGGATAAAGAAGATCACCAAGATATTTGATATCTTGGGATGCTCCGAGGAGCTAAAGGTTCCCTTTGCCGCCTTTATGTTGCGAGGAGAGGCAGATTACTGGTGGGAATCAGTAAAGTGTACTCGACTGCCAGACTTGAAAATGTCTTGGGAGAAGTTCAAGAACTATTCAACGACAAGTACTTTCCGAAAGTATTCGTCACATGAAGGAGGTGGAGTTCATCAAGTTGGAGCAGAATAATATGGACCGTGTCGCAGATGTAAGCTAAGTTTCTTTGAGTTGTCGATTTGCGTCCGCTTGGTGGATAATGAAGAGAGAATGACGCGTATGTTTTAAGAGGTTTGAAGTCGGAGATACGTCAACATCTTATTTCTCATAAAGCGTGTTTGTATTAGGATGTTGTAAATAGGGCTCGATTAGTGGAGCGCGATAATGAGTCAACGCAACCAAAAGAGAAAGCGGTAGGTAAAATGATAATACCAAAGGAGAGCGATCATGAGCGCAAAGGATAAAAGCGTGGAGGGAATCAACAGGCGAAATGGTAACCACTTGATGGTAATCGAGGCCAAAGCAATAAGAATGGACATTTCAAGAAGAAGAGATTCAATAATGATGGAAAGCGTCAAAGACCAAAGACCCGTTGTTATGGAAGGAGAGCGACCACCTATCATATGCTTCAAATGCGGAGGGAGGGACATATCGGTCCAAGCTAGCGATGTCTTAGTCAAAGCATGTTATAATAATGGAAGAGAAGGTCACTTAGCTTTGATTTTGTCATTCACCAGAAGACAAGTTCAAGCTAGGATGGAGGCACCAAAAGGTTTGTCCCGAGAAAAGTCAAAGCCGGTAGAGTGCAAGGAGAGCATTTGTTGTGACCTCCCAGAAAGCAAGGAACCCGAATGAGGTCATCACGGGTAAGCTTATCATAAACTCTAGCGAAGTCTATACTTTATTTGATACCGGTTCTACCCATTCTTTTATTTCTCCTACTTGCGCTCAACGATTAAATTTGACTCCGAAGAAATTAGACTTTGACTTATCTGTGGAAACTCCGTTGGGAGAAACCTTCATTACATCCACTATTTATAAGTCTTGTTTAGTTCAAATCAGTACCCTCACATTACTTGTCGATCTTATTTCATTGAAAATACTTGCATTTGACGTGATTCTCGGGATTGATTGGTTCACTAGTCATCATGCTAAAATTGATTATTTTCGTAAGGTTGGTAGCTTTCATATTCCTAATCAATCTATTATGTGAATTCAAGCGACCAAACCATTAAAATCAATCACGGTCATCTCAAGCTGTAAAGCTATTCGTTTATTGAAAAATGGATGTCAAGCTTTCTTAGCCCACGTCACAGATCTAAACAAAAATACGTCAGTTTTGAATGATATTTCTATTGTTAATAAATTTCCTGAAGTATTTGTAATAACCCGAGATTTCCTAAATAAAATAAATAAGAAAATTTGCGTATAATTTTTTTTTATTTAATGACGAGAATAAGTGAACGATAAATACGAATATATTTATTTCTTTAAAAATTAGAAATAATTTTGGAATTATTAATTACTACAAATTATATTTTATGGTAATTAATTTACGTAAGCGAAATATTTTTATTAATTATTTTCCATGATAACATGATTGGAAATAATATATGAAGTGATAATTGGAATTATATAATAAATATTTTATTATATGATTTGTTCGAGAATAATTAAGTTAACTATGTTAACTTGATTCACGATGTTGTGTAAGAAAGAGAAGTCGATATGAGATCCAAACCACGAATTGGGATTGTGATCAAGAGATGAGAATAATAATATTATATTATTGTTATAATGATTTTCTGAGACAATAATTATGTCTTGTGTGTATGTGGATAGATAATATTGAGCAATGACGATCAATTAGGTCATAGCATATTACCGTCTTTGTGAAACCCTAATTATTAAACTCGATTCTGAGATATGGTGAGTAGTGACTATGTATATGAAGATTTTGTGTGTATAAGATGTGGTAATTAGAAGAAAACCCTAATTATTGTTGTATGTCGATAATTAGGACAAACCCTAATTATTACAACCCTAATCGGTTGAAGTTAGAGACCGTAATGACTATGTTAGAACATACGAGATAATTAGAGAATCCTAATGGTCAATTAGAAACCCTAATTGATGGCGTAAGAAACCCCTAATTAGAAAACCCTAATTTTTCAATCAAAACCCTAATTTAAAATTATCGGGTTTAATTACGATGTTAATGTATAAAAGTTTTAATTTACCAAAGGATAGAATTAATTGGTAAATGATAAGAATTACCATCTAGTGATTAAATACTACATTTAATTGCTATGTACAAAAATGCCCATGAAATTATATAAATTACCAAAATGCCCTTTTTGGCTTATTAGTTTATTATTAGTGTATTATTGGAGGAATCTTGCTAGCAAAGCATGGCAAACATACTTACCCTACCAATTAAGCATCCAAGACTCAATTATGCAGATTCAATCAACCATTGAGTAGCATCCAATGCATCTAACTTGGTTTATATATAGATTGGAGAGAGATAATATATTTTGTACACTAAAATTCATCCAACTCTCATCCTTAAGCTTCTCTCTCTAAAACCTACTTAATTATTGTAGCATATCGGTCCCTAAACAAAGCCCAACCATCACAAACAACAAATCGAAGCATCAAGAAGCTTTAAATCAAAAATCAAGCTTGAAAAGGTAGGAAATCCTAAATTCTAGAAATCCTTCGATTCGATATTAATTGATGCAATTGATTGTTTAAAGTAGTGTAATAGAGTCTATTAATGTTTCGGGTTGTAAAATCATGAACCCGTAACATCAAAGTGCACAAATTTGAAGATTTAAACAAGTTGAAAAAACAAAATTCGTTATTTTTCACTAAATGTCGGAGGCTATAAATCTTTGGTCGATCTCGAGTTTTGTTTTTTAAAAGTTGTTATAGGTAGCTTTGATATGTGGTCTTTAATCTCCAAAAGAAATAAAGTTCATAGCTATTGTAGATCGGGATTTATAAGCGGTCAAAGTGGGTTGATTTAAGCATTGACCTATGATTCTTCAAACCGAAAATATTCCAAGTGTCCGGAAAATATTATTTTGGAAAATGTCGGGCCTTATATCTAAGTTATCTTTAATGTGTTTTGTGTTCTAAAGGTTGATATATGTATCTTGTTATGTGGTATTTAACCTCCAAAAAGAATCAGTCCATATATATTACGGATTAAGAGTTATTTAAGGTCAAAGTGGGTTGGCCGGCATTGACCGAAAAAATTGCAGGCGTGACCTTAATTTTCTAAGTGTTAATTTTTCCGACAAGGTTTGACCATACTTTAGATGCTTGATTTCTTGTTTTATGATGATGTTAAGTGTTATAGTTGTAGTCCTACATGTTGTTACACAATCGGAATTGATAGATCACATAAAAGTTACACGATCATCAAGTTATAGAGGTCCAAAGTAGGCACCTCGAAGCTGCTTCTTCGTGAAAAACGACTTTGGTAACTACTTTGATGGTCGATTTATCGAGATATGATGTTTGTTTAGAGGTTATGATTATTGGATCTTATATTCTTGTATTTCCTCTACAAGACCCAATTTATAGATTGTCCAAATTCGTTAAGATGAGAGAGTTATTCACGGTCAAAGTAGGCCACTCGGTTCTGCCTTATGAAGATCTGGGTGGGCTCAAGAACACCTATAGCGACATACATCGTCACTATAGGGGCCTTTAGCGACGCTTTTAATTATTTTAATTTCGATTTTACGAAAAATGATTTAAAAATTAGAAAAATTAGATTTTAATTATTAAAAATACCAAATAAATTATGAAAAATTATTTTAAAGTCCGAAAAATAATTTTAATTATTTTGAGTATATTTCATAAATATTTAATATTTTTAGAATATAAAAGGTATTTATTTTTTTAATTATAATATTAAATAAATTATTTAAAAATAGTTTTAATTCATGAAAAATCATGAAAAATTATATTATGGTATAAGAAAATATTTTAAGTTATTTCCCATGACTTTTAATATTTTGTGATGAATTTCATTAATTAATTATATATTAATGATATTAAAGTTATTTAATGATTATATTAAATAATTTACTTTAAAAATGATTTTAATATTATAAAAATCATTTTAAATGAAATTAAGGTATTTAAAATATTTGAAGTTATAAAATATAACTTTTAATATTTAAAGGATAATTTCATTAATAATTTAATATTAATGATATTAAGATAATATTAATGATATTTAGTTTATTTAATAATTATTATTAAATAAATAGTTTAAAAATGGTTTTATTTATTTAAAAATCATTTAAAGAGGATATTAAGGATTTAAAAATATTTTAAGTTATAATTAATGACTTTTAATATTTGGATGAATAGTACATTAATATTTATATATTAATGGTGATTATTTAAAATAATTTTAATTGTTTTAAAAATCATTTAAAGGGTAATATAAATGTTTTAAAAATAGTTTGAGTTATTATAAATAACTTTTATATTTTGGCAATGGTTTCATTAATAGTTTAATATAAATTAATTATTAATGATAATGGAATTATTTAATGTTTAAATTATTTAATTATGATTAGGATGTTTGAAAGTTATAAATTTGGCCAAACTAGTGACTTGAGAACCGATTATGAAGTTATGGAGTTTTGAGGAACACCTATAGTAATGATTATATCACTATAGGCTTGGAGGTAATGATTTGAATTATTTTAAATTTTTCAATTTACGGAAAATTGAAAATGATTAAAAATAAAATGTTTGATATTCTGAGATGTTGAGGTATAGGATAAGAGTCTTAGACTCGGTATTTACCCGATAAAAAGGTAGCCGATGCCTTAAACAAATGTCGGATTCTATAATAGAAAGAAAAGACTTTGTAAGAGCATGGATGAGATATTTGAAAAATGTATAAAAATATTTCAAGTATAGAATATGAACTAAAAAGTATGATCCTTTGCGATTATGTGATGGCGTGATTAGACTATGTCTCAATTGTAATAAGAGACGGTACTATGTGTTATCATATATTGTTCTAATCGAGCGAATGATCCGATTATTGATAGGTTGTGATAAAGAGATAAAACCTAAGTTGAGAGTTGTAATCATTGAATCAAAAGTATCTTACCTTTGCATTTCCTTTATGCAATGGACATGAGTAAGAAGTTTGAATTTTTCTATTCTATCTGATTATATATACGCTTTGATTATCAACATGTTAGCTCGGATATATATTACATTCATTGATTTCTAAATGGTTATACAAGTGTCCCCACTTGGATAATCATAGCATTTATTCACATGTTGATATACCTTTGTCAATTACCCGTATACATATATGTTGAATTACATATTATTGTTGAGCAAGATTAAAACCTTGGGTTTGGAACGGGCATGTATGAACATCCCGATAATGGGAAAATTTTTATGCGCGCTTCACGGACAAAGGGTGAGCGATGAATTTCGTTCAAGTTATGTAGTATTGATCAATCTGAGTACAATTTGGTGATCACCCTCCGCGTGCTAGTAAGTTATGAATGGTTTGCGGATGAATTTACGCTAAACCTTTTCGAAAATGAAAAAAAAAACCATGTTCATTGTATGTTTCTTAAACCCTATTCATGGGTGGAGCCTAATTTCAAGAAATTGAAAAAGAGTTGTTATGTGAATCTTTTATCAGTATAGATTACTTCACAACTTTTGATTCGTTATTGAAGTGTTATGTAAAGAGAATACTTATATTCTTTTAGCTTATATATATAATTGCTATTACTTGCTGGGCACTCAAATGCTCATCCTTGCTTAAATTAAATGTTTTCGATTATGTATGAGCAATCTGAAGGCTCGAGCACGAACAAGGGAAAGGAAAGTCATTGAATGAGTTTATATTATGAGTTAATGGTTATAGTTAGTAAGACAATGGAATCTATTATCGGTATTGTAAGGAATGTATTTGAAGGTCACGTACAGGAAAGTAAACTTTGATGTATGTAAATTAAGTTCAAATTATATTATTATTTAGTATTATTCAACTTAAAGAAATGGTATCGTGGAGAAGCGAGTTGGGTTTCAAGTACTGGATTTGGGGTAAATCACAAGGTTGGTATCAAAGTCAGAGGTTATAAACGTTAGGAATGCGAAACCTAGGTTATAACCTTAGTAGAATGGATAACGAAAGTTAAGATAGATATTCGGTAGACGAAGAACTCTGGTGAAGAATTATAACCTTAGTAGAATGGAGGACGAAAGTAAGATAGATATTCATTGAGTGAACCATGAGACGAAGTACTGTGGAGAAGTTATAGGATATGATGAGTTGAAGAGATTCATCGAGTTTTAGTGGTACTAAATAAAATATTACTTCATTTTAATGATGAATATATTTTATTTTGATAATGATGTTGTCTCGTTTATTGTGGTCGTAGGATGGATGACGAAAGTCAAAATAGTAATTCCTTGACCCAAGAGGCGATGGACTCTAGCGAGGAGTACAGAGACAGTGAGATGATAAGAGATTTGGTAGTTAGGAACGACGACTTAAGGGTTAGAGCTGAGCAGGCGGAGGTACAGAATCGTACTCTCCAGATTTTGGAACAGCAGTACAAGGACGCTGCTCACCGAACACAGATGGAGTTAAGCGAGATTACGAGGAGGTTGGAGCAGAGGAGATACAGATGGGGCGGTTGAAGGTTGAGATAGAAGCCAAAGACACCGGGATATATACCTTGGGCGGAGCTTTAGACATCGCCTTCATACGATTCGATCGATCAGAGTGGATGGAGCGCCTTTCGGCGAGAAAGATAGGCGTTGATGTGTTTATAGAGATGGATTGAATAAATTCATCGTCAAATAAAATAAGAGACAATGTATATAAAACTCTTGATTCTTTGTGTATATATACTATATGCTAATCGGGGTAACTTATGTATGTAGATGTCTGGTGGAAAAGATATGTGGAATAAGAAGGATCAGATCCATACCCCCCAAGCTAATATCGAGGCCAACAATTTGAAATAGAAGCTTACCAAGAACCCAAATCGAACGAGGTGTCTATAGTGGAAAGCGTAGTATCGGATCCGAAATGGTGGATTTGTGGATAGTGATTCGAGACACTAAAGTTGAAGTTGCTCAAGCATCAACGAAAGTGCGAGGATCGGAGAACAAGGTTTCTTCACTAGAAAGGTTGTGGGAGATAGAAAAGTTGCTTAATATTCAAGCTATGAAAAGCATTAAAAGAAATAATGGAAGAGCAAGATAAGCTCAAAATCCAAATTGACCAGATGGGAGCCTCAAGCAACACATCGTGTTCAGCTCCGAAAGCTAAAGGAAAAAGAAAGATAGAAGATCCTGACTTAGGAAAACCTGTTAAGAAGATATGTTATATTTGCGGCTGTGAGGGACATACCTCTCCTCGTTGCCCCAACTATAAGAAAGGTGGATGTTTTAATTGTGGAATGGAAGGACATCAAACGAATGAATGTCCGAGAAGAAAGGCTTGATAAATAATTAGTATGAGTTATGTAATATGTGTGATAAATAATGAACTATTTTCAACTTTTATATTGGTTAAGATTTTAAATCCCGACTTTCGTAGTCACAAAGGGATAGCTGATGTTTAAAGCAATATGTGCTATGGTATGTTAAGTGCTATGAATATGAGTCTATGTTGGGTTAATGAAGTAAGTTGTTATAAAGATAACATATATTTATCTGAATATTGGTTAATATAGTAAACCAAGTTTCAAAATTTAATATTTTGGAATACATGATTATTTGAGTAGAAAATTTTGTGTTATATGTCGAACGTATACGATGAGGCTTAGAATGTAAGGAAATGAAGAATAATTTATGATTATGTATCATTGAGGCGAAAACTAAAACCGGTAGCGGAAGATCAACCAGATAATTGAATGTCGACGCTTAAAGACTTTTAAGCAATCCTATTGCTAGGGTATAGAGGATTAAGTGACTCAGTAGAAGCGTTTATGATAGTTAGGATAACGAAAAGGGCAAAATATAACTTTTATCACCTATACGATAAAAGGGAAATGAGATAAAGAGAAAGTTTGTGGGCAAAAGAGACATATCTCTTCCAATTGTCCCAATTCAAGAATGTATAGCGAATGTTTTATTTGTGAATCAATGGAGTATAAGGTGAAAGATTATTCAAGAAGGAGAAGTGAGATAAGGAATGCGAATCGAGAAATGACGACCAAGATATAGGCGACAATGAAACCAATTTCAACAAACAACCCATTATTGAGGTCTACAACATGACGGTCACAGGATACGGTGGCAAATTTGGAAGCAGAACTCAGTGTTATTTGAATAACTTATGTGTCTTATATGATTTTCCTATATATATACATATAGTAGATTACTTTATTAAAGAAATTTTGAGGAAGGAATTTGAGTTCTTTTAGAAATCAAATTTCTGTTTATCAGATAGACAAGCGTTATGGAGAATAGTTAAAGATCAGTTCGATCAAGTCTGATCGAGATCTACGTACAATGATTATATGCTATGTACCCTTCTACATATGAGTTTTAAAGCGGTGATTCAGGGGACGGAATCCTTATAAAGGAGGGTGAATGTAATAACTTGAGATTTCCTAAATAAAATAAATAAGAAAATTTGCGTATAATTTTTTTTTATTTAATAGCGAGAATAAGTGAGCGATAAATACGAATATATTTATTTCTTTAAAAATTAGAAATAATTTTGGAATTATTAATTACTACAAATTATATTTTATGGTAATTAATTTACAGAAGCGAAATATTTTTATTAATTATTTTCCATGATAACATGATTGGAAATAATATATGAAGTGATAATTGGAATTATATAATAAATATTTTATTATATGATTTGTTCAGAATAATTAAGTTAACTATTTTAACTTGATTACTGATCTTGTGTAAGAAAGAGAAGTCAGATATGAGATCCAAACCCTGAATTGGGATTGTGATCAAGAGATGAGAATAATAATATTATATTATTGTTATAATGATTTTCTGATACAATAATTATGTAATCGTGTATATGAAGACGAGATAATATTGAGCAATGACGATTCAATTAGGTCATAGCATATTACCGTCTTTGTGAAACCCTAATTATTAAACTCGATTCTGAGATATGGTGAGTAGTATCTGTGTATATGAAGGTTACTGTGTATAAGATGTCGGTAATTAGAAGAAAACCCTAATTACTGTTGTATGTCGATAATTAGGACAAACCCTAATTATTACAACCCTAATCGGTTGAAGTTAGAGACCGTAATGACTATGTTAGAACATACACAGATAATTAGAGAATCCTAATGGTCAATTAGAAACCCTAATTGATGGCGTTAAGAAACCCTAATTAGAAAACCCTAATTTTTCAATCAAAACCCTAATTTAAAATTATCGGGTTTAATTACGATGTTAATGTATAAAAGTTTTAATTTACCAAAGGATAGAATTAATTGGTAAATGATAAGAATTACCATCTAGTGATTAAATACTACATTTAATTGCTATGTACAAAAATGCCCATGAAATTATATGCGAAATTACCAAAATGCCCTTTTTGGCTTATTAGTTTATTATTAGTGTATTATTGGAGGAATCTTGCTAGCAAAGCATGGCAAACATACTTACCCTACCAATTAAGCATCCAAGACTCAATTATGCAGATTCAATCAACCATTGAGTAGCATCCAATGCATCTAACTTGGTTTATATATAGATTGGAGAGAGATAATATATTTTGTACACTAAAATTCATCCAACTCTCATCCTTAAGCTTCTCTCTCTAAAACCTACGAATTATTGTAGCATATCAGTCCCTAAACAAAGTCCAACCATCACAAACAACAAATCGAAGCATCAAGAAGCGTAAATCAAAAATCAAGCTTGAAAAGGTAGGAAATCCTAAATTCTAGAAATCCTTCGATTCGATGTTAATTGATGCAATTGATTGTTTAAAGTAGTGTAATAGAGAGTCTATTAATGTTCTGGGTTGTAAAATCATGAACCCGTAACATCAAAGTGCACAAATTTGAAGATTTAAACAAGTTGGAAAAACCAAATTACATTATTTTTCACTAAATGTCGAGGCTATAAATCTTTGGTCGATCTCGAGTTTTGTTTTTAAAAGTTGTTATAGGTAGCTTCGATATGTGGTCTTTAATCTCCAAAAGGAATAAAGTTCATAGCTATTGTAGATCGGGATTTATAAGCGGTCAAAGTGGGTTGGCCGGCATTGGCCATTGATTCTTCAAACCCCAGAAAATATTCCAAGTGTCCGGAAAATATTATTTTGGAAAATGTCAGGGCCTTATATCTCGAGTTATCTTTAACGTGTTTTGTGTTTTAAAGGTTGATATGTGTATCTTGTTATGTGGTATTTAACCTCCAAAAAGAATCAGGTCCATATATATTACGGATTAAGAGTTATTTAAGGTCAAAGTGGGTTGTGGCATTGACGAGAAAATTGCAGGCGACCGAGAATTTTCTAAGTGTTAATTTTTTACGACAAGGTTTGACCATACTTTAGATGCTTGATTTCATGTTTTTATGATGATGTTAAGTGTTATAGTTGTAGTCCTACATGTTGTCTCACCTTTGGAATTGATATATCACATAAAAGTTACACGATCATCAAGTTATAGAGGTCCAAAGTAGGCACCTTAACTATTCTTCGTGAAGAAACGACTTTGGTAACTACTTTGATGGTGATTTATCCAGATATGATGTTTGTTTAGAGGTTATGATTCTTGGATCTTATATTCTTGTATTTCCTCTACAAGACCCAATTTATAGATTGTCCAAATTCGTTAAGATGAGAGAGTTATTCACGGTCAAAGTAGGCCCTTTCGGTTACGCCTTATGAAGAAGATCTGGGTAGGCTCAAGAACACCTATAGCGACACTTACATCACTATAGGGGCCTTTATGACAGCTTTTAATTATTTTAATTTACGATTTTCGAAAAATGATTTAAAAATTAGAAAAATTAGATTTTAATTATTAAAAATACCAAATAAATTATGAAAAATTATTTTAAAGTCGAAAAATAGTTTTTAATTATTTTGAGTATATTTCATAAATATTTAATATTTTTAGAATATAAAAGGTATTTATTTTTTTAATTATAATATTAAATAAATTATTTAAAAATATTTTTAATTCATGAAAAATCATGAAAAATTATATTATGGTATAAGAAAATATTTTAAGTTATTTCCCATGACTTTTAATATTTTGTGATGAATTTCATTAATTAATTATATATTAATGATATTAAAGTTATTTAATGATTATATTAAATAATTTACTTTAAAAATGATTTTAATATTATAAAAATCATTTTAAATGAAATTAAGGTATTTAAAAATATTTGAAGTTATAAAATATAACTTTTAATATTTAAAGGATAATTTCATTAATAATTTAATATTAATGATATTAAGATAATATTAATGATATTTAGTTTATTTAATAATTATTATTAAATAAATAGTTTAAAAATAGTTTTATTTATTTAAAAATCATTTAAAGAGGATATTAAGGATTTAAAAATATTTTAAGTTATAATTAATGACTTTTAATATTTGGATGAATAGTACATTAATATTTATATATTAATGGTGATTATTTAAAAATGATTTTAATTGTTTTAAAAATCATTTAAGGGTAATATAAATGTTTTAAAAATAGTTTGAGTTATTATAAATAACTTTTATATTTTAGCAATGGTTTCATTAATAGTTTAATATAAATTAATTATTAATGATAATGGAATTGTTTAATGTTTAAATCATTTAATTATGATTAGATGTTTGAAAGTTATAATTACCAAACTAGGTGACTTAAGAACCAGATTATAAAGTTATGAAGTTTTGAGGAACACCTATAGTAACAGATTATATCACTATAGGCCCCAGAGTGTGATGATTTGAATTATTTTAAATTTTTCAATTTTCGGAAAATTCAAAAATGATTAAAAATAAAATGTTTGATATTCTGAGATGTTGAGGTATAGGATAAGAGTCTTAGACTCGGTATTTACCCGATAAAGTCGCTTAAGATGCATGCAAACAAATGTCGAATCTATAATAGAAAGAAAAGACTTTAGTAAGAGCATGGATGAGATATTTGAAAAATGTATAAAAATATTTCAAGTATAGAATATGAACTAAAAGTATGATCACTGCGATTATGTGATGACGTGATTAGACTATGTCTTTGTTGTAATAGACAATACTTATGTGTTATGATATATTGTTCTAATCGAACGAATGATCTGATTATTGATAGGTTGTGATAAAGAGATAAAACCTAAGTTGAGAGTTGTAATCAGCGAATCAGGCAAATATCTTACCTTTGCATTTTCTTTATGCAATGGACATGAGTAAGAAGTTTCGTAATTTTTCTATTCTCACATGCATTATATGTACGCTTTGATTATCAACATGTTAGCTCGGATATATATTACATTTCATTGATTTCTAAATGGTTATACAAGTGTCCCCACTTGGATAATCATGGCATTTATTCACATGTTGATATACCTTTGTCAATTACCCGTATACATATATGTTGAATTACATATTATTGTTGAAAGCAAGATTAAAACCTTCGGGTTTGGAACCGAGCATGTATGAACATCCCGATAATGGGAAAATTTTTATATGCTTGGTTGGACAAAGGGTGAGCGATGAAATTCATTCAAGTTATGTAGTATTGATCAATACAGGTACAATGAATGGTGATCACCCTCCCGCGTTCGTAAGTTATGACGGTTTGCGGATGAATTTACGCTAAACCTTTCGAAAATGAAAAAAAAAACCATGTTCATCAGTATGTTTCTTAAACCTTATTCATGGGTGGAGCCTAATTTCAAGAAATTGAAAGAGAGTTGTTATGTGAATCTTTTATCAGTATAGATTACTTCACAACTTTTGATTCGTTGTTGAAGTGTTATGTAAAGAGAATACTTATATTCTTTCAGCTTATATATATAATTGCTATTACTTGCTGGGCACTCAAATGCTCATCCTTGCTTAAATTAAATGTTTTCAGTTATGTATGAGCAATCTGAAGGCTCAGGCACGAACAAGGGGAAAGGAAAGCTGTTCGAATGAGTTTATATTATGAGTTAATGGTTATAGTTAGTAAGACAATGGAATCTATTGTCAGGTATTGTAAGGAATGTATTTGAAGGTCACGTACCTGGGAAAGTAAACTTTGATGTATGTAAATTAAGTTCGAATTATATTATTATTTAGTATTATTGACTTAAAGAAATGGTATCGTGGAGAACCGAGGAGTTCGGGTTTCAAGTACCGGATTTGGGGTAAATCACAAGATTCCTGAGAAGAACTTCCGCCTACCCCAGAGGCGTGAAATTGAATTTTGTATCGACCTTGAACCCAGACAAAACCCATTTCCAAAGCCCCATATCGAATGGCTCCTATTGAACTTCAGGAGTTAAAGACCCAACTGCAGGAATTATTAGACATTGGCTTTATTCATCCTAGTACTTCTCCTTAGGGTGCTCTTGTTCTATTCGTGAAAAAGAAAGATGGGAGTATGCGACTTTGTATTGATTATCAAGAGTTGAATCATGTCACCATCAAAAATAGGTACCCATTTCCACGTATTGATGACCTATTTGACCAGTTGCAAGGAGCCAAATTCTTTTCAAAGATTGATCTTCGTTCCGGATATCACCAATTGAAGATTAGAACCGATGACATTCCAAAGACGACTTTCGTAACTCGATGACGGCATTATGAATTCCTAGTCATGTCCTTTGGATTGAGTAATGCTCCTGCTGCCTTCATGGATATGATGAACCGAGTATTCAAGGAATATTTGGATCACTTTGTGGTCGTCTTTATTGATGACATCCTTATTTATTCCAAAAGCTGTGAAGATCATGAGCAACATTTGAGGCTGACACTCTAAAAGCTTCGTGAATACAAGCTTTATGCCAAGTTGAACATATGTGAGTTTTAACTTGAGGAAGTAGCATTCCTTGGGCACGTAGTATCAAGTTATGGAATATCAGTTGACCCGGCAAAGATTGAAGTAATTCAAAGCTGGGAGCAACCTAAATCAGTGACCGAAGTACGTAGCTTTCTCGGCTTAGCTGGTTATTATCAGAGATTCATGGAAGGATTTTCTCAAATAGCTACTCCATTAACTCAGTTGACTCGGAAAGATAAAAAGTTCGGTTGGAGCGAAGAATGTGAGAAGAGTTTTCAAGAACTCAAGAGGAGACTCATTTCAGCACCTGTTTTGACAATACCATCTGGCTCGGAGGGATTTGTCGTCTATAGTGATGCCTCGGGTAAAGGGTTGGGATGTGTTCTCATGCAAAATGGGAAAGTCATAGCCTATGCCTCAAGACAACTCAAAGAATATGAGAGGAATTATCCTACTCATGACCTAGAGTTAGTAGCTGTTGTCTTCACACTTAAAATTTGGAGGCATTACTTGTATGGGGAGAAGGTGGAGATCTTTACGGATCATAAAAGCCTCAAATATTTCTTCACTCAAAAGGAACTCAACATGCGACAATGACGTTGGATTGAACTGTTAAAAGATTATGATCATACCATCCAATACCATTCTGGAAAAGAGAACGTGGTAGCTGACGCATTGAGTAGAAGATCATATGCAAGTACGAATGCAATATTATCAACACAAAGGCCCATTTTGTGTGACTTTCAAAGGATGGAGATAGAGTTAAAGACTCCAGGGACCCATGTGATGATGGCGAATATACGAGTAGAACCGACTTTAATTGATAAAGTTAAAGGTTCTCAAGCTACAGACCTGGAGCTGATGCGTATGAGGAAGAAAGTGCAAGAAGGTGTTATGCCGGAAGCAAGAATTGATGAAGAAGGAATACTTCGAGTCAACTCCAGACTTTGTGTTCCTAGCGATTTCGATTTAAAGTATAAAATCATGATGGAGGCGATAACACACCGCTTGGTAATCCATCTCGGTAGTACCAAATGTATCATGATATTCGTCATACATTTTGGTGGAGCAATATGAAGAGAGAGATAGCGTTGTTTATCTCAAGGTGTCTAACTTGTCAACGAGTTAAAGCAGAGCATCAAGTACCAAAAGGTCTATTGCAACCACTTGAAGTTCCAGAATGGAAGTGGGAGCACATTACCATGGATTTCGTTACTGGTCTTCCTAAGGTTTCTCAAGGTATAGATGTGATTTGGTTCATTGTTGATAGATTGACCAAGTCTACTTATTTCTTACTGATACGAGAAACTTATACACTTGAACGTCTTGGTCGTATGTACATAAACGAGATTGTAAGACTGCATGGTATGCCAGTATCCATAGTTTCTGATCGAGACCCAAGATTCACTTCATGATTTTGGGTTAGTTTGCAAAAATCTATGGCCACAGATTTACGATTTAGCTCAGAATGTCATCCTCAGACGGACGGACAGTCAGAGAGGACTATTCAAACTCTTGAAGATCTATTAAGACTCTGTGTCCTTGATTTCAAGGGAAGTTGGGACAAGTTCTTACCATTGGTGGAGTTTTCCTACAACAACAGTTATCAAACAAGTATTGGCATGGCTCCATTCGAAGTGTTGTATGGAAGAAAGTGTCGTTCTCCAGTATGCTGGGATGAGGTGGGTGAAGCAATGTTGTTGGGACCGAAGTTGGTACGTATGACTATGGAAAAGATTCAAACGATCCGACAACGTATAAAAACCTCACAAAATCGACAAAAGAGTTATGCTGAACTTCATCGAAAAGGATGTGGAATTCGATATAGGAGATCATGTGTTGTTACGTGTTGCTCCATAGAAAGGAGTTACGAGATTTTGAAGGAGAGGAAAGCTCAATCCTCGATTCATCGGCCCATTTTTAATCCTCGATCTAGTAAGAACTGTGGCCTATAGACTAGCTTTACCGCCAAGTATGTCTCGTGTTCATAACTTTTTTCACATATCCATGTTACGTAAGTATGTGAAAGACCCGAACCACATTATTGAGTAGAACCGGATGAAATAGCGGAAGATTTGATGTATGAAGAGGTTCCTGTTCAAATCTTGGATAAAAAGGAACATATTCTATGCTTCAAGGTTATACCTCAAGTCAAAGTTTTGTGGAGAAACCACTATGTTGAGGAAATGACTTGGGAGTTAGAATCTTAAATGAAATCAAGGTATCCTTACCTCTTCGACATACCAGGTACATACTCTAATTTCGAGGGCGAAATTTCATAAGTATGGGAGGTTATAAGACCCCAACTTTTATGAATAAAGATAAATTTTCTATAAATATCATTTTTGAATATTATGGAATGAATTTGATATAATGTTATAGTTGTGGGTAATATTTATAAATTTTGCAAAGTACACAAGTTGTTATATAATATTCGATTGGTCGGGGAATATTACTTTTAAACGGGAATATTCGTACAACGGCACAATCATTGGTGGACCCCACGACGGAATTATTGTCGGATTGAGAAAACGACAAAAATACTTTATGAAAATAACGGCGGAAGTTTTACTGTTAACTGTTGAAACACCCTTGTTAAAAAGTACAAGAATACGCGTGAAAGTTGCACAAAGAGAGCATACTGGTATTGATTATTGATGCTTATGTGATAAGTCACCTGGGCTTTTGATTTATTGGTATTATTAATGTAATAAAATGTAAAAGCTTTTTTATATAAAATGTAATACTTTTATGAAGTTATTTGTTTTATTAGGCTAATAGTAAAAAACCTTTCTATATAAAAGAGAATACTTTTATAAAGTTATCTCATTTTATTAGACAATAATTAGAATATATTATATTTTATTATGCATAGTGTTTGCAGATAAGTGCTCAGATAGTGTTTTCATAGTAAAATCTTTTATAAAGTTATTCGGTTTATTAGATTATAAATAGAATATATTATATTTTATTTAAAAGATTTTGCTTTAAATATGGACCGTCTGATTAAAGTAAATTAATCTGGACCATTCATGAGTTAGTTACTATGCAGTCCATTTCTCTATAAATAGAAGTTCAGTCCTTCATTATTTCTTATGAATTCACTGGAACTCTAGAGAGAGAAATTATACAGAAGCTATAGAAAAGTATTCTGCTCCTTCCCTACTCTTATATTCAGTTTCTTTTACAGTAAGGGATATTATTTGTTATACTCGTTAGGGGTATTCCTTCTTTCTTATTGGTAAAATTCTTTTGTTATTCCATTCTTTATTATTTTATTGGAATAACCTGTATACGCGGGATACCCTATACTTGGTGAAATTCTTTTGTTATTCCATTATTTATTATTCTGTTGGAACATCCTGTCTGTGCATTTTACGCCAGACCTGGTGCCATTCTTTATTATTCTGTTGGAATATTCTTTCTGTGCGTTTTATTTGGACCGGGTTCCATCTTTATTATTCGTTGAATATCCTCATGCAGGCGCTTTTACGCCTGCACTGGTTCCGTTATTTATTATTCTCGTTAGAATAACTCGCTGCAAGCTATTCTATCGCATGCCTCGGTGATTTCTTTTGTTATTCCATTCTTTATTATACTCAAATTGGTTAAAACTTTGACTTCTATACTCCATGAAATTAGTGGAATATCCTCGATATTTGCGCTTCATCCAAAGATATTTTCATGGAAATATTCTTCCGAGCATTCTTGAATTTTACTCTACAAAGAAGTATCATGTTGGTAATTTGGACGTTATTAGTTCCCTGAATAAATTAATTCTTGAACTTGTTTTATTGAATTCTTATATCATTGTCATCATCCTCATGTTTATATTTTTTGAAAGTCATCTGCAATTCAAAGTGCATAGATGGACTTGGTATGATTATGACCGTGGATTATTGTATTGTAATCATGACCGTAATGGTACAAATGATGTGGTAAAAGTCCTCATTGGCCTGTAGTGCATTGATGGATGATTGTTGGCATGATCATGACCATTAATGAATACACAAATATTCTTGGCCCGTAGTGCATGGATAATTATGGTCGTGATACTAAAGAATATCCTCGGCAGAAAAGTGGAGAGGTGATTCGATGATGTGGATTATTTATTGTCGAGTCCCAATGATAAAAGTCATGAAAAACCTTTTAAATCATAGAAGATAGTAGATTTTATTCTCTACTTGACTCTTCTAATGGATTACTTATTCCGCTGCAGTTGAACTTGATGTTTGTTATATTTTATCAGTTTAACACTGTTGAAGGCTAATGATAATTTATTCTGCATTATCTTAGTCAGAATATTTCTTACTGGGCTAGTTGAGCTCACCCTTTCTATTGATATAGAACTGTTAACACTATCCTATGCCAAGTATTTGGTATGGATGAGAAGTTAAGTTTGTCTATGTACAAACAAAAGTATTTTCATCGATTATTCGATGGGCACGCAAGGTTGCCAAATGTTGAACGTAAATACGTTTAACGTAAGTGTGTTGATTAACATAGAGTACAATAGGCTGATCACCTAGAAGTGCTCGTAAGTAAAGACGGATGGATGGCCTTAGTGCTGGATATCCTTTTCAAGTATGAAAACGAAAAGAGTATGTTCATGGTCTATTGACCGGTTCATCATTCCTAAGCTATTATATATACTTAGGAGTTGTTGTATGAGAAGTATTCGTCAAGTATTTCATAATGCTTCGTAAATAATTGTTCAGATATGGAGTTAAAGCATGTAATTATTGATGTGATATTCATATGATTCTGTGTTAAGACTTGCTGAGCTAGTTATGCTCATTCTTTCTTAAACCATATGTTTGCAGCTAAAGCCGAACGAACTGAGAGTTCTAAGAGAGATAAAGGCAAGGCTAAGATGGACACTTAACCGTCCTATAATAGACTAGTGTATTGTATGTAATATACTTATGAAGAACAACGAATGTATTTGGTTATGAACCTGGGAAAGGATTTATTACGAATGTAATATAAAGATAGTAATTACAATCATTTTGTTGTTGTTTTAATGGAATTTTTGTATGAAATGTAGTATCGTGGAGCACCATCTGTCGGGTTGGAAGATACCTGGATTTGGGGGCGTCATAGGTTGGTATCAAAGCATTAGGTTAGAAAAATTAAGGGGGAAAGAACCTTAAGCTAATAACCTCGTAGGAAAGGAAGAGTCTGAAGAAAGTTAACTCGAGCCAAATGAGTTAATAAGGTATTGAGGAAACTCAGTACCAAAAGATTTAAAAGATGGAAAGTAACCCTAAATGGATTAAATGTGATTTATTCTTATATTATTGTGTATTATGTACTAATCAATTTGTTATGTGTTATTGTAGATGTCGGTTGATAGCTTGATGTATAGGGATATACATGTGATCAGCGAGGAGTCCATGAACCGAGTTGAGACAGTACATATGCCTATAACAGACATACCTGTAGTGATTCTAGAGGAGTCAGAGCCCGAGGAATATTACTCGGAGGAGGACTATTCTGAGGAGACCATGGGGATAACATCATATTTGATGATTGATGTGGAGGATGACATGGAGGTAACATCGATTAATACGGTGATGCCTGCCCTAGAGTCTACACCTACCGAGACTATAAGGGCAATATACCTCTCGAAGGCTTGGATCAGAACGTAACGTAAACCGCACAATATAGTGCAAAGACTGTAAGGAAGAGATCAGTGATCTCTATGGGGCGAAAGAGTCTGTAGAGTCAGACAATGAGATAGAGCACGATGAGAAAGTGCTCATGACTGATAAGGCCCAGGACTATAAGAACGAGGTCATAGAACTTCGCAAGAAACTGGTTGAAAAAGACTAGAAGATAGCGCGAATGTCATATATAAATGACAAAGCATGACGAGGATTTCAAGCTTAAGATAGCTTGTTATTCTATTGAGTCGGGACAGACTCGACATACAATAAGTCGAGATATTGTGTCGATTCTAGCTTAATCGTAAGCATGAGAATGCTGTTAGAAAGTATTAGGAGTAGTATGGTGAATACTTTTGTGTAGTGACGTAAAACCCTCTTTTGTATAATTAAAGGGTAGTCTTTTTGTAAATCCCAATTTTTGTAGAAGTCAATCGCGGGATAAATATGTAATAGCTTCTGGGCTATGGAAAGCAACTTGTAAATAGTTTTGAACTATAAAGAAGCATTTTAATATAAGGAAGTTTTTATTTTTAATTTGCTTTGTTGTGTATGCGTTATTGTCCAATTGTTTGACGACTAATAACGAAGTAAGTAAATAAGTAATAACGAAAATTTATTTATTTAATCAGAAATGCCGCCAAGAAGAAGACAACGAAACCAAGAAGCGAAATCGCATAATGAGAACGAGGGGGGTCCTAATAACCCAATGCAAGAGTTCGTTAATTTATTAACGGCTGCATTTAACCAAGCTTGGGGTAGAGCACCCGCAGGACCTAGGGTAGCCCGAACGACTACCTTTAAGGAATTTAAAAGTGTAGGTCCACCCGAATTTAAGGGAACAACGGACCCAATGGAGGCCCAGACATGGGTCAAGGAAATAAAGAAGGCGTTTGTTATTACAAACGTAGCTGAGGTGCAAAAGACCTCTTTTGTGACCTATATGATGAAGGGGGAAGCCAACTACTAGTGGAAGGCTCACCAGGGTGGGGCTGGAGCGGAAGTTGTTACATGGGAATAGTTTAAGAAGGTATTCTTTGAGAACTATTTCCCTACTAGCATGCAAGGGAGAATGGAGATTAAGTTCTTAGAACTTAAGCAAGGGGACATGACTGTTCCCCAATATGTGGCCAAATTCAATGAATTGACGAGGTTCGCTCCACACCAAGTGGACACAGAGGAGAGGAAGGCTCGTAGGTTTGAGCAGGGCCTAAAACCCTGGCTCTATAGTAGGATATCAGTTTTTCAGAGTCCTTCCTAGGGGACCATTCTGGAGAAGGCGATCATAGTGGAGAGTGGTAGCGAGGCGTTGACCCAGTACCACAAGGATAAGAAGAATAAGAGTAAGGGAGAGGGAGGAAATAAGGCAGAGGTTACCAGTGGAAGTGGAAATATGCCTAAGAGGAAGAACATTAACCTTGAGAATAATGGGGAAAAACAAGGGGATCCTAAACGTAGGATGGAGGCATGTAAGACATGAGGTAAGACTCATCTGGGAGTCTGTCTTAAAGGGAAGACCGATTGTTATAACTGTGGGCAGGAGGGTCATATATCTCCCAACTGTCCTAATCCTAAGAAAAGCCGGGGATGTTTTGTTTATGGGTCGGTAGACCACATGGCAAGAAATTGCCCAAAGAAAGGGGCAGAGGGTAGTAAGGGTTTTGGTAGTGGTAATTTAGTCATTACTGGACCAACACCGTCATTGGGTAGACCTCAAATTCAATGTTTAATATGATCGCCCAAGATGCGGTTGCATCAACTGGGACGTAAGTATAGTGTATCATTCCAAACCAACGAAATAAATGCTTACGTCTTTATTTGACTCTAAAAGCTACTTGTTCTTTTATAGCATGCGAATTTGCTCAACAATTGGGATTAAATCCTAAAAAGTTAGAAATACCTTTAGACGTTAAGGTAGCAAACGAGAAGGTAATTCCCATTGAACACATTCATAGGAATTATTTCGTAGATATCAGGGGTAATAGATTATCGGTAGATCTTTTACCGATAAGGTTAAGGGAATTCGATGTGATTCTCGGTATTGATTGGTTAATTAACTATAAAGAAATAATAGATTGTCATAAAAAGAGTGTAAACCTAAGGCTTCCTAAGAAACCTGAGGTGGTGTTTTATGGAAATAAATCACTGGGACGTTCATGTTGTCTAACCATGATACAAGCTAGGAAGATGTTGAAGAAGGGGTGTAAAGGTTATCTGTGTCTCGTGGTGGATACCCAAAGAGTGGGAACATCATTGGAACAGATAGCGGTGGTTCAAGAATTCGCAGATGTGTTTCCGGAGGAGTTACCTAGTATTCCACCAGATAGAGATGTAGAATTCGTGATTGATTTGTTGCCGGGTACGACACCAGTTTCAAAGGCACCATATAGGATGGCGCCAGTTGAGATGAAGGAGTTAATGATTCAGTTACAAGAACTATTAGATAGAAAGTACATTCAACCGAGTGTTTTTCCGTGGGGAGCACCGGTATATTTGTAAAGAAGAAGGATGGATCGTTACGACTTTGTATCGACTATCGGGAGTTGAACAAGTTAACGATTAAGAATAAATACCCGTTGCCCAGGATCGATGATCTATTTAATCAGTTGAAAGGGGCAAAGTATTTTTCTAAGATAGATTTGCGCACGGGGTATCATCAACTAAAAGTGATCAAGGAAGATATACCTAAGACGGCGTTCAGAACTCGTTACGGGAATTACGAGTTTTTGGTTATGTCGTTTGGGTTGACAAATTCGCTAGCTGCATTCATGGATATGATGAATAGAGTGTTCAAATAGTATTTGGACAAGTTCGTCGTAGTGTTCATTGATGATATTCTAGTCTATTCTAAGATGCCAGGAGATCATGCTGAACACTTAAGAATAGTATTGAAAACACTACGAAGGGAGAAGTTATATGCGAAATTCACTAAGTGTGAATTTTGGCTTAAAATAGTGCAGTTTCTAGGACATGTTATAGACAAAGATGGCATATCTGTAGATCCAGCGAAGGTGGAAGCAGTGAATGAGTGGGAGCAACCAAAAACGCCAACCGAGGTTAGGAGTTTTCTAGGGTTAGCAGGATACTATAGAAGGTTCATTCAGGACTTTTCTAAATTAGCTACTCCTCCGACAATCGACAAGGAAGTTGGGTGAAAACGAGTGGACAAAAAAGTGTGAGCGTAGTTTTCAAGAACTAAAAAGGAGGATGAATGAGGCACCTGTATTATCTTTACCAGATAATACGGGAAATTTTGTAGTTTATAGTGATGCTTTGCATAGAGGACTAGGTTGCGTGCTTATGTAGCATGGCAAGGTCATTGCGTATGCGTCACGTCAGTTAAAGGATTATGAGAAGGTCTATCCTACTCGTGACCTAGAATTGGCAACTGTAGTGTTTGCTTTAAAAATATGGAGACATTATTTATATGGGGAGAAGTGTGAGATATAGACGGACCATAAAAGTCTAAAATATATCTTTACACAGAAGGAGTTGAATATGAGGTAGAGAAGGTAATAAAAAATTATGATTGTGATATCTTATATCATCCGGGGAAGGTGAATGTAGTAGCCGACACGTTGAATAGGAAGGGTAGAGAGAAACTGTTAATGTTAACGACTCAGAACGAGTTAATAACAGAGATGACGAGGATGGAATTAGAAGTTAAGTTACCAAGTGAAACGGGGGAGATGTTATTTGCAATAGAAACTCGACCAACGATAGTGGAACGGGTTAAGGAAGTACAATAAGGTACTGAAGAATGCGAGCAGATGAAGAAGATAATGAAGGATGATGTGAAGACTAAGTATAACCTTGATAAAGAAAGTTTACTTCGTTTTGAAGGAAGAATTTGGGTTCCAAATAATTCTGAGTTAGAAGAAGAGATTATGTGTGAGGCCCATAGTTCGAGGTACTCGATACATCCCAGTAGTACTAAGATGTATCAAGACATTCGTCAGAACTTTTGGTGGCCAAACATGAAGAGGCAGATTACAGAATATGATAGTAAGTACTGAACATGTCAGAAAGTTAAGGTTGAACACCAAAGACCGAGTGGATTGATACAACCACTGGAGATTCTAGAGTGGAAATGGGAGCTTATCACCATGGAATTTGTGGTGGGACTTCCAACGACAAGAAAAGGATACGATGTTATTTGGGTAATAGTGGATCGGTTAACTAAATCGGCTCATTTTCTACCAATAGGAGTTAGGTATAACCTAGAGCAGTTAGCTAAGCTTTATGTCAAGGAAATCATTTCTAGACATGGAGTACCTGTTTCGATTATGTCCGATCGTGATCCACGATTCAAGTCAAACTTTTGGAGGAGTTTGCAAGAGCAAATGGGAACGCAGTTGAGATTGAGTACGGCATATCATCCACAGATGGATGGACAAAGCGAATGGACAATTCAAATGCTAGAAGATATATTAAGATTTTGCGTTAAGGATTTCAAGGGGAGTTGGGACGAACATCTACCTTTGGTAGAATTCGCTTACAACAATAGTTTTCACGCTAGTATAGGCATGCCGCCTTACGAAGCATTATAGGGAAGGAAGTGCAGAACACCGCTCTGTTGGGATGAAGTAGGTGAACATCGAATGTTGGGACCTGAAATGGTACAACAAACAACAGACATGGTGAAGCTAATAAGAGCTCGATTAGTAGCGGCTCAAGATAGACAACGAAAGTATTCCAATCCTCATCGAGAGAAGAGGGAGTTTGAAGTAGGGTCTTATGTCTTTCTAAAAGTATCGCCTTGGAAAGGGAAGATACGTTTTGGGAAGAAAGGGAAGTTAAGTCTAAGGTTTGTAGGACTTTTTGAGATTTTAATAAGGATAGGAGAGGTAGCTTATGAAGTAGCCTTACCTCCAGAAATGGAAAGAATACACAATGTGTTTCACGTTTCTGTGATACGTCCTTATAAACTGGACTACAAGCATGTAATAGAGTATGAGTCAATTCAAGTAGAAAAAGACTTAACATATGAAGAACTTCCGATTCATATTATTGATAGGAAGGAACAAGTCTTGAGAAATAAAGTGATACCTTCAGTAAAAGTAATTTGGAGTAATCACGATGCTGAAGAAGCAACGTGGGAGCTCGAAAGTAAAATGAAGAAAAAATTTCCTCATTTGTTTATGTTAGTGTAGCGAGATTCTGGGGACAGAATCCTTATAAGGAGGGAAGAATGTAACGCCCGAGAATTTCGAATTTTCAATAAATTAAATCTTTATTTGATTATGTGGATTAAATGAAATTAATTGATTTATTATGTGAGTAAGATGTTCGAAGGTCGTTCTATGACCTAGAATATATGGATGTGGTTAGTATTCTGGCTTTGTGCTAGAATTAATTGTTGTGAATTATCAAGACGAGAACGAAGGTTTTCTAAGATTGTTTGCGTAAAAACACTATTCATCCGATGTCATTCGGAGCTAGGGTTTGAAATTCTGAGAAACGCATAATGTTAGAATATGACAATATTATGGAATATCCAATAATATTTCCGTTATGGCAAACGAAGTTTTCGCCATCGGACTTAAAACCTAAGGGTTTGTGAAAGAGGTTTTCGAAAGGGAAATGTAATGCATATAGTCGTTTCGATTATTATACGTATAGAATATGAGTATTATACTAGTATGTATATGAGTATGGTATGAAGAATAGTACGGCGTATAATACGATTATTATATGAAAATTATACGAAGAGAATACGTGGGTAATACGCGTAGAATACGAGTTGTATTATTAGAGTATGAGTTAAGGATTTTATCCAATCCAATTGGACTTGGATTAATAACAAGCCCAATGAATTAAGTATACAAGCCCAAGTCAAGGCCCAATATTAGATTGGTTAAAGCCCAATGTTTATTAAAGTCAAGCCCAATCCAAATAATTAAACCGTGGGTCGAACCGACGGGTAGTGAGATGGGTAAAACCCATGGGGCAACCCATGGGGATGACCCATGGGCATGGTGGGCCGGCCACTTGGTGTGAAAGGCAAGATTAACACTTGGTCACCAAGTATTTTACTTGGTGACAAAGTGGTAAATATGTAAGGAGGTGGAGAATTGGACTATTTTGCCCCTCGTTTAGTTTTCTATATATACAAGACTTAGGTTGGATTTTTGTTGTTTTAAAAAGGTTGTCCAACATATTTGAGAGAGAAAGAGAGCTAGACTTAAACTATTCTTCTACCTTGAAGCTTTTTCATTAGAAGTTCAACAAGAACACTAAGAGTTCTTAAGGTAATACTCTTTAATTCTAATTCCATCTCTTTTGGTTTTCTTTTATCATGGAGAATCATAAATGGGTGGGGTATGGCTTGTAGGGTGGAATGAGAGTGACTTACCATAGATTCAATCTCTATAAGTCATGACCAAATAGAAATTGTAAGTGTTTACGTAAGTTGAAAACGTAGAAAGTCTTGAAAGTTAACTTACTTATAATTGAACATTTTGGAAACCGTTGTAGCTATGGTATGTGCATCTTGATTGGTTAGGATGTAGATATGAAGTCCATGGAGTATTCCATGTGATTTGGCTTAGAGAACATTGGTAACGAAGTTATGGCGAATTGTACGGAAATAGATGTTAAACGTCGAAAACGTATAAAGTCTAGATTAAAGGTCAAAAGTTGTCGTGTGACTTGAAAACGTTGGCTTCCAATGTCAACACGTGAGATAAAGTAATTAAGAGTCGTTGGAGAAAGAATCGTCGCATTCCTACTTATAACAAAGAAAATGAGTATTGAACGGACGAAACGTTAAATGAACGCTCAAAAATGAACTTAAAGGTGAATTCCGAGTTAACAAATTCGGAAATATGAACACGTAAAGGATGTAATTCCTGACTTGTAGGAATTCGAATGGGTCAATTCGGATGTAAAATGAACAAATTAGGAAGCCGGAGTTTCGTTAAGAAACTAAACTATTTTGGTTAATCTGGTGCATTGTGTTCTAAAGTAGCAGCAGCCAAACCCCTCGTGTTATCCGTCACGCCACGCCGCTAGTTATGGCGGGAGAAAATAAAAGGTTCTGAGACTTGCCTGTAAATACGAGAGTTTGTACATGGACTCAGGCCACAGCCGCCAAGTCCCGCAAAACTTAGAGAGAGGCACAGCCGCCACTAGAATGCATAGGATGTCGCGTCACAAGTCTTCTATCAGAGAAATAGGTTGACCAAGTTAGTTTTTGTTCCATTTTGAATGAAGACTTAATGTAAGATATTGAAGGTACTTAATTTACATTATAAGACTTACCTTAACTCTCTTGTAAGGTGTGAATGTAAGAAGATCTAGTAAGGTTTAATAATAATTAAATGAAGAACACAAAGATGTAATGAGTGAACCGTGAATGACATTCAACGTTGGTAATTAACCATTTATGATCAAATATCGGTTAAGGATGTAAGAACGTTAATGAAACGTAACGAAGTATAAAGAGTTGAATCGACTTTAATAACGAAGTTAATTCAAATAAAACATAGAAGAGAAAGAAGTTAGTTAGAACCGTAAAGATAGTTTATGTGATAACTAATTACAGAGTGCTATGTGAATGTATCATGTAGATCCTGTAAAGACTGAGAATAGTTGAATTGTAAATTCGAAGACGCTTGAAGGCAAGTCTTTCTTAACTCTTGTCTGACCTTCGCATTAGCCAAGTTTTTACGTGATGCATGTTATAAAATGCATGAATGGTAAATAGAAAAGAGTTGATGGCTGTTTTATTCTGGCTAGACAAGTATTGAAGAGTTGATTGATTTGTTTACAAGTCTGTTGATATAGAACTGTTAACGCTATCCTATGCCAAGTATTTGGTACGAATGAGAAGGTAAGTTTGTCTATGTACAAACAAAAGTATTTTCATCGATTATTCGATGGGCACACGAGGTTACCAAATGTTGAACGTAAATACGTTTAACGTAAGAGTGTTGATCAACATAGAGTACAATAGGCTGATCACCAAGAAGTGCTCGTAAATAAAGACGGATGGATGGCCTTAGTGCCGGATGTCCTTTTCAAGTATGAAAATGAAAAGAGTATGTTCATGGTCTATTGACCGGTACATCATTCCTAAGCTATTATATATACTCAGGAGTTGTTGTATGAGAAGTATTAGTCAAGTATTTCATAATGCTTCGTAAGATATGGAGTTAAAGCATGTAATTGTTGATGTGATATTCATATGATTCTGTGTTGAGACTTGCTGAGCTAGTTATGCTCATTCTTGCTTGAACCATATGTTTGCAGCTAAAGCCGAACGAACTGAGAGTTCTAAGAGAGATAAAGGCAAGGCTAAGATGGACAATTAACCATCCTATAATAGACTAGTGTATTGTATGTAATATACTTATGAAGAACAACGAATGTATTCGGTTATGAACCTAGGAAAGGATTTATTACGAATGTAATATAAAGATAGTAATTACAATCATTTTGTTGTTGTTTCAATGGAATGTTTGTATAAAATATAGTATCGTGGAGCACCATCTATCGGGTTGGAAGATACCCGGATTTGGGGGCGTCACACTTAATTACCCTCAATATATATTGAAAATGACAAATGAGATATGTTTTTGTTTCATTTCATTTCAGTTCTTTCTCCTCGCTACTTGTGGGTTTCGACTGAGAGTTCTTCCAAAACAGAAAATCGAGCTTTGAAATCTTCAACAAACCGATTGCGGCAAAACAGAAAATTGAAGCCCTTATAGAATCTTAGAAGCCTAGAGTTCTTTTTCTAACTTCAGCTTCAGAAAATCGAAGCCCTTGAAATCTCAGTTCGATCCCCCTCAAGCCCTAGAATCGGAAGCCCTCAATTCGATCATCCCCAAGCCCTCACTTCGATCTCCTTCATCTCATCAGTTAGATCTCGTTGTTCCACACTTCGATTCAGTAAGGGCTTGAAATATTTTGCTGTCATTTTATCCTATTATTTCCCAGCTTTAAACGATGGTGGACTCGATTCCCTAATTGCTTTCGTTGTTATGCTTTTGTTTCATGCTCTAGAAAGTTGTTAAAAGTTCCAATCTTAATTCTAGTTTTTTCTTTTTCTGATCATGGATTATGGGTTTGATTTATTTTGTGGATTTTGTGTAATTTTTTGGTTTTGAAACTTAATTCTCCAACCCAAGGGGCTTGATTGTACAAACGCAACACAGGAACTGAACACCACTTCTCTTTATTTCTTCGTTTGTTCTCTCCAACCACATGTCTGACAAGACACTTCTGTGTGTTCAAGTGCTCAAGGCATCTATGATATTATTCAATTAATTGGTCAATATTATTTGTGTTGGTTGCCTAGCGGTCTGATTTGGTGTTAGTATGTACAATTCGGGCTTAAAGCATGGATCTCATAGGCAAAACATAGTAAATTTTTTGAATGCCCACAAGGTGTTCGTTAAAATTACTAAGTGAATTTGTATTGTTAACATTGTGCAAGTCATTTGGGGGTTCAATTTAAGTGTTAACCATGACTTTACACATGCTTTTATTCTTATCAATTAAAGTCAAATGGTGAATTTGAGGAAGAATGTCAAGTGATTACCTAATGCATGCTATGATAGTTTGATTTGGGTGTGATTATAACATCTATGTGGAGTTTTTCTTTAGTAAAGTAGGTATCTTTGATTGAATTTCATTAATTCCTGTTAGGTGTTTGGTTAAATGCGTGTGAACAATTTACTTGAAAATTTAAATTGTAGTCTGGACACCAGTTTTAATGAATTGTAGCCTAGACAACCCAATTCTTGTACATCTTATAAGAATATTTATATTAGCGGGAGAAAAGTTCTACTAGTTTTTATTTTCTAGACTCTATTTTCTTATCAATGATTATTTTAGCTGTAAGGTTACCCCTCTCTCTCTCTCTCTCTCTGTTGTGCTTGATGAAAACATGATCAATTTTTCTTGTTTCAAAATGTGCACAATCTAACAAATTGACATGGATTTGTTTGATCAGTTTTAATATAATTATGTAATAGTATAATTCAAGATCTTATTTCAGTTACATGACTTCAAAAAAATAGATATAATTACTTAAAATGTATTTACTAATTCCATATGTTACGTGCAAGAGTTTTAATGACAATGCTTAATTAGCTAGAAAATAAAAAAAAAGTAAAGTGAAACTCTTATTGTTAATGCTTATTATTTTAGTAGTTTGGACATAGGTAATATGGTTTTGTGTATCTTCATTTGGTAGAATTTTCTGTCCTTGTAAATTTGTTCCCAGCAGCATCTGTACAGAAATTTTTGTCAAGTACTAATATCACTCTTCCATAATCGAGCATTTGGGGTCAAACTCAAGAGGAGAGAATATATGTGGTTTTGGTCAATGGTGTTGAGCGATTTGGGATTACTAGCCATCACCATAAACAAGAAGTTGTTAACTAATAGAACTTTGTAAATTTTAGTTAGCAAAGCTTGACCAAATGTAATAACTACTCCTAGTTGAAAGTTACAAATAAGCCTAATCCAAAGACTAGTACCCATGGTCCAAGTTAGAGAATTTAACAGGAAATCACAATAATATATTAGAAAATTACTAGAAACCTGTAGTGCATAAACATGACTTCATAACATAGTATTTTAAAAAACTATTTAGTGAGCCCTGCATAATTTTAAAATCCTTAAGATAACAAGGTTAGACAGTACTCTCTGTCAGGGAGATATTAACATAATCATGTGTTCTTAAGCTTATTATCCTTAATAGAATTGAGCTAAAACTAAAGGAGCAGAAACAAAAAAGAAGGCTAGCCATCATAAAACAAAGTTTCTGTATAATACTGTTAATGCAAGACAAACCTTGTTCAGCCATTTTCCAGTAACTAAAGTTTTTAGAGATATTTGGTGCCAAACATGGAGGTTTGCAAAGTTTTTTGGTTCACGTCTTTTACACATGATGGGTAGTATTTAAAACATGATGTACATTGTTAAGCTCATTTTCAACAATTATAGCTTTGAGAGAAATTGGCCAGTTCACTAAAGCTGGTAATAACAAGCACATAATAGATAAACCACAAAATAAAGAACGATTTATTAAAAAAAAATTAGATTGTCACCTAGCAGGAGTTCATGGAAGCACACTGAAAACCACCTCGACCACTACAAGGTTCACTAAATGATATATTTACAGAAAAATTTTGAGCATTTGTAAAATATGTAGCAGCTGCAACATATGCTATAGGGGGCATTGTGTCTGTAAATTAAAGATAATACGACTAAAATTATATAGAATTTCACAGTTCAAAGACTATAACCTATTGGCATGAAGACTAAATGCAAAGCACACATACTTTTTATTATTATGAACACTTATTATTATAGAAGTTTGGACATAGGTAACATGGTTTTGTGTATCTTCATTTGGTAGGATTTGGCCGGGTGTTCATCAACTGCAGCAATGGAGGAAGAAATACTAGCAAGCTCAAGAAGCAAAGCAAAGGGAGTTGATCGGTGTGAAGGAAGCTTTTGATGGTTTCACTATAGGAACTATTCTATACTTTTGTTGTTGAATTGTTGGCTTGTTGCTGTTATCTGTCGAATAACATTTCATTTTATAATATGTAGACTGTAGTTGGCTAGTTGTTGTTGTCTTTTATAATATGTAGGAATTGTTCTACTGTAGTGCTAATATCAGCAATCATATTCATGAATATCAACAAACTAGTATATTCTCTTTAAATTTGATGTAAAATGTAAATGTAAACGCTAACACAGTAAATTCGATGTAAATGAGAAGCCTTCAACTTAATTTGGACAAGTGAAGAAGGGATCTGCAGGAGTACCTCTCCACCTGTACTAGTATTTCTTTGAAATATTTTTTGATTTATTGGAAATCTTAATAATATGTTTTTTATTTGACCATGATGTTGTGTTGAATACTTTCAACTTGGAAGCAAGCCGGATTTGTAGATATTCATTAATTGATTGACATGATTGAAAGAAACAACCTGGGGTTTGGGTCTTTCCCACTTAACCACCTGTAATCAAGAAGGGGGTATTTCAGACATTTACCAATCTTTTTTGACCGTTACAGCCCCTTCTCACGCGCTTTTGGCGTTTGACATACACGCACGGTTAACTTGGATGGAAAAAGTGACGTTTTCACTTCAACTCAAAAAGTCGGGAGTTTAAATGTAGCTTTACTAACTACATGTGGTTAAATAGGAAAGCGCCAAAACCCCAGGTAGTGATATGAACTTTACCCTATATATTAACAACCAAAATCTGCATGCAATCCTTTATCCCTTAGAGTCCCGAAGCTATGCAAGCATTAAAATCCATGTCCCAACAGTGTTTCAAGCAAACTAGGATAGTCAGGATTCGGCACCCTCGCCCCGGAGGGGGTATTTGCATGTAACAAGCCCGCCCTGACAGGCATAGCCCCTGTCCTACAAAGTTGAAGACCCCGCCTTTACGGGGTGTAATGTAATCAAATCATACCTAATACGGGGTAGGGTATTTTTTTAACGATTTTTTTTATCTTCTTTGCATGCCATAATGTTGCCATAAATGCACTCTTTTTACGCTCAAACGCCATACCAACACACCTACACATTAAATAACAATAAACAAGTAAAATAGAACATAAACACGAGTAATTAACACCGATTAAGCTTGGATTAGGAACCGATTCGTGGATATAAAATCCACTTATTAGTCTTCTTCCATATGAGCATCTATTAATAATCTTAATGATTCCATTTCTACTTCTATAGGGAGTGCTGCTTCCATGCCATAGACTAATGAATATGGGGTAGCCCCAGTAGAAGCGCGCATTGATGTTTTGTATGCTAACAATGTCAGAGGCAATACATTTGGCCATCCTTTGTGATTGGCAGACATCTTCTGCATGATCTTTTTGATGTTTTTGTTGGCTGCTTCAATAGCTCCATTCATCTTGGCACGATGGATAACAGAATTGAGATGTTTGATATGGAATTTGCAGCATAATTTCTTCATCATCTGATTGTTCAGATTCTTGGCATTGTTTGGTACGATCACCTCCGATTGTCCGTATCGACAAATCACATTGTTTCTGATGAAACTAATGATTACCTCCTTGGTGACTTTGGGAAAGGAGGCCGCTTCTACCCACTTAGTGAAGTAGTTGTTCATAGTTAAGATGAACCTAGGACCATTGCTTGCTTTGGGTTCTCTTAGACCGATTACGTCCATCCCCCGCATAGAAAAAGGGTATGGCAAACTCATACAGTGTAGTAAATCTGGAGGAGCGTGGAAAATATTTCCATGGATTTGACATTGATAACATCTCTTGACGTGATCATCACATTCAGCTTTGAAAGAGATCCAATAATGTCATGTTCTTAATATCTTCTTGGCAAGTAAAGGACCACTCATATGTGGCCTACACACTCCACCATGTACTTCATTTATAAGTCTCTGAACTTGGTCTTTGTCCAGATACCTTAGGAGTCCCATTCCTACATCTCTTTTGTAGATAGCATCTCCACTTAAGTAGAATTTCATGGCCATTTTATGGATCCGCTTTCTTTCAGTCTGGTTGGCCCCAACGGTGTAGATCCATCCCGTAAGTATTCTTTGATATCTTGGTACAAGGGCTATTTAATGGGAGGTATTTCATCAGATACTTCTCCAATGTAATTTCCATAGGCTAGGGCGATCTGGCCTATGAATTTGATGTCTAAGATTATTCTTTTTGCAGAAAGGCTGACTAAAGAGGCCAAGGTTACTAGTGCATCTGTGAAATCGTTTCGATTCCAAGGAATGTGGATGAAGGCTATTATCTTCAAATAATACAGTCATCTTGATAACATGCCGATGATAGGGTAGCAAATGTAATTCTTTGGTGTGATATGCCCCGGTGGTTTGTTTGATGACCAACTCGGAATCTCCAAAGACAACTAAACATTTGATACCCATTGAACGGGTTAATTTTAATCTCATTATACAGCCTTCATACTCGGCTTTGTTGTTGGTGTTAACAAATTGTAACTTGGTAGCCATGCGATATTGTTCCCCAGTAATGGATACAAGAACTGTTCCTGCTCCTGCACCTTCCATGTTTACAGCCCCGTCGAAGTATAGTTTCTAAAATTCACCTGTATCTTCTTGATGGCTTTGTTGAACTGTCATTACCCCATCATCCGGGAAAAAAGTTTCCAATGGTTTGAAGTCCCTTATTGGTGCTTCGGCCAATTGATATGCAATTCCTTAACCTTTGATAGCTTTTTAAGTAATGTAGATGATGTTTAATTGTTGGAGGAGTAATTTCCACCTTGACAATCGACAATTTAGCATGGGCTTGCTGAAGATATACTTCAGAGGATCCATGCAGGGTATGAGATACGTTATGTGACCATGGTGTGACAACAGGTCTTTTCAATCAAAGTGTACCTCTGTTCGTAGCTGTTGAACCTTTTATTGAGGTAATAGATGTCTCTTTCCTTGCCCCTATCATCTTTCTGCCCAAACATGTAGTCCATGACATTGGCATTGACTGATATGTACATGAAAAGTGGAACTTTATCCCTAGAAGGCACCAAAACAGGAACTTCAATCAACTATTTCTTGATGGCGAGGAAGGCTTTCTGACATTCCTCATTCCACTTCCCAGATGAATTTTTCCTTAATAGCTTGAAAACGGGCTCACAAGTTGTTGTAAGCTGAGAAATGAATCTGCTTATGAAATTGATTCTCCCTAGGAAACCCCATATCTCTTTTTCTATCTGAGGTACATGCATCTCTATGATGGCTTTAATCTTGGTTGGAGCTAGCTCAATGCCCACTAGAAAGCCCAACAATTTACCGGATTTAACACCGAAAGCACTCTTGGCTGGGTTTAGCTTCAAGTTGTATTTGCGGAGCCAATTGAATAACTTTCTAAGATGGTCAGTGTGGTCATCTTCCTTTTTGGATTTAGCAATGATATCATCCATGTAAACCTCTATTTCTTTGTGCATCATATCATGGAACAGGGACATCATGGCATTCTTATATGTGGCACCAGCGTTGGTAAGGCCGAAAGCTAGTCACCGATAGCAGAAGGTTCCCTAAGGGGTGATAAAGGCAATTTTCTCCCTATCTTCTTCAATAACAATGATTTGATGGTATCCAGCAAAACAATCCGCGAAGGAGTAAATACCAAATTTTGTCATGTTGTCTTTCAAGATGTGGATGAAAGGTACCGGGAAGTCATATTTGAGTCTAGCCTTGTTCAGGTCCTTGTAATCCACATATACTCGTACCTTTCTTCCATGTTTAGGCACGAGAACCACATTGGACATCCATTTAGGGTAAGTTGATACCATGATAATGCCTACTTTAAATTGATGATTTCTTCTTTAACTTTCAGGCTCCATTCAGGCTTCAGTCTCCTGAGTTTCTGTTTGACTGGTTTAAACCCCTCTTTGATGGGCAGTCGGTGAATGAAAATATCAATGGATAATCCGATCATGTCTTCATGCGACCATACAAACACATCATAGAACTTGGTCAAGAGTTTAATCAGGTCTTTCTTTTGACTTGGGGTAAGGTCATTCCCAATTTGCAGTTCTTTGGGATTTTCTGAGGTTCCGACATTGACATGGGTGGTTTGTTCGAGGTCTGGTTTAGGTTTGTCTTCGACCCATCCTTTAATCTCTTCAGGTACCTCAGTGTCATGTGACGAACGAGACTTTTGTAAATAATATTAAATATTTATTGAATTAAATAAATACTTTTATTGATTTATTTATTGAGTTAAATAAATGTTCGATGAAATGTTGTAGATTAATTTAATTAAATGTATTACATTGATTAAATTAATGTGGAATAATTTTATAATTCAAAGTGTGAATTAAATTCAGATAATTAAATTAAATGAGTTGTTAAATAATTTTAATGGTGTTCTAATTAATTAAATTATTAAGTAAAGATTTATTAAATTATTATAAATAATAAATGAGAAATCTAATTATGTGATAATGTGATTTAATGGGTAATATTGTATTTAATTTAAGTAAATTTAAATAATATTATTTAATTAATTAAAGTGTGATAAATAAACTATATAATAAACAAGTTAATTAAAATAAACTAAAACAAGTTGCTAAAACCAAACATGGTCGTAAGAACATGGGATTAGTTAAAGCCATGATGCGCTTAACTGATACCCATGTTGTGCTAGTTATCAGTATGCGCATTATATCAGTCTTATTTTTTACTTACGTACTTTATTTTTGTCGACGTCAGGATTTTTATTTGTCCCTTTTCGTTATTTATTCTTTAGTGTTCTCATGTTAGGTGAGATTTGTTTGAAAAAACAAGTGAAAAAGGTCCGACATGTATCATGTTAACGATAGACTGTTAAGAGTCGCCAGTTGGTTTTTTATATGGTTGTACCAACACAACCAAGAAAAGGTTTGCACATTGACACGGTGATGTGACACTGCAAAACGGGTCGGTGAAACCGAGATTCATTAGGGTCCGGGGACTTGATTATGCGGAGGGAATGTAATAACCCGAGATTTTCTATATAAAATAAATAAGAAATTTTGCGTATAATTTTTTTTTATTTATTTAATGACGATAATAAGTGTCAAGTAATGTGAATGATAAATGCGAATATATTTATTACTTGAAAAAATAGAAATAATCTTGGAATAAGTAATTACCACAAATTATATTGTTATGGTAATTAATTCAGTAGTTTAAATATTTTTATTAATTATTTTCCATGAAAACATGATTGGAAATAATATATGAAGTGACAATCGTAATTATATAATAAATATTTTATTATATGATTTATTCGTAATATTTAAGTTAATTATTGATGTTGTGTACAAAGAATAAGTCGATATATGAGATCCAAACCTCGGATTGGGATTGTGATCAAGAGATGAGAATAAATAATATAATATTATTGATATTATGATTTTACAAAGCATCATAATTATGTATCGTATGTATAAAGTGACAGATAATATCGAAGAATGACGGCCAATTAGGTCACAAAGATATTACCGTGTCGTGAAACCCTAATTATTAAACTCGGCTTATGAGATATGACCGAGTAAGGATCGTAGTATATGAATTTTACCGTATATGAAAGTTACTGGGTATAAAATGCTCTGTAATTAGAAGAAACCCTAATTATCGTTCAGACGACGATAATTAGACAAACCCTAATTATTATAACCTTAATTCCATTGAAGTTAGAAATCAGAACGATCGTGTTAGTAATACACATACGATAATTAGAGAACCCTAATGGTCAATTAGAAACCCAAATTGATGACGTTAAGAAACCCAAATTTTAAAACCCTAATTTTTCTATGAAAACCCTAATTTTAAATTACCGGTTTAATTTCGATGTTAATGTATAAATGTTTTAATTTACCAAAGGATGAAAAGTAATTGGTAAATAATAAGAATTACCATCTAGTGATTAAATATTACATTTAATTGCTATGTACAAGAATGCCCTTGAAATTATATGTAAAATTACCAAAATGCCCTTTTTGATTTATTAGTGTATTATTAGTTGCATTGTTGATAGAATCTTCACAAAATGCTAGCCATTCACTATCTTCTAGAAGTTACTCATGGCACTATACTATTAACCACAAATAATTCAGCCACTACATTGATTGAATCAATCAATAACATGATTAAAGAGAGAGAAATGAGCTACTTTAATTTTTCATTTCTCCCAAACCCTTCTCTCTCTAGAAACCAATTACAAGAGTGTGAGAGAGTGAGGAGATAAGCTAATATCAAGAATCAAAGAAGACAAGATCAAGAAACAAAGGATCAAAATCAAAATCAAAGCTAAAAGGTATTAAAACCCTAAATTTTTGAAATCCTTTGATCTTATGTTAATTTTTGTAATTGATTGGTTAAAGTTGTGTAACAGGGTGTCAATTGATGATCTAAGTTGATAAATTCAGGACCCATAACATCAAAGAGCTCAAAATTAAATTTTTTCAACATTTGGAAAACTTGAAAAATCTCGCCCGACATCAAATGTCGTAACCCCATAGATCCGTGTGTTAAGTGTTTTTGATGTTTAAAGCTTGTAACATGTATCCTTATATGTGGTCTTTAACATACAAAAAGAATCAAAGTCGATCAATTGTAGATCAAATGTTATGTATTTGGCCAAACCTCATTGACCAACACCGCCAAAAACAAATAACCCAAAAATTTTGAGCGTTGTTCGTGTCCTACTTTGAACCGACTTTGTTCTTTGGTGTTTTGATATTTCAAGTGTTATAAAGCTTTGACGTTGTAGTCCTACATGTTGTATACACATCGGAATTGATAGATCACATAAACATTACACGATCATCAAGTTATAGAGGTCCAAAGTAGGCACCTCGAATCGTTTTTCAGGAAGAAGAACATCCGACAACCTAATTTGATGGCCAATATCTCCCAGATCTCGATGTTTTTTAGCCATGATGTTTGATTGTAATTGTAGTATTGTATTTCTCTACAAGATCTCGATCAAGAATGCATTTAGAAACACAACACACACAAAGTTATAACTTGGCCAAACTATTCGATTTCGGTAACCTAAGTTATGAAGTTCGGATTTGATGAAGAACACCTATATGATACAGCTTATGTCACTATAGGCCCCTTTAATGACAGATTTGAATTATTTTAAAATTTTCAATTTTCGAAAATTCAAAAATGATTTAAAAAATAGAAAAAAATTAGATTTTAATTATTAAAATACTTATTAAATTTAAAAATTATTTTAAATTCAAAAATAATATTTAATTATTTTGAGTATATTTCATAAATATTTAATATTTTTGGAATATAAAGGTATTTATTTATTTAATTATAATATTAAATAAATGATTTAAAATAGTTTTAATTCATGAAAAATCATGAAAAATTATTTTATGGTATAAGAAAATATTTTAAGTTATTTTCCATGACTTTTAATATTTTATGATGAATTTCATTAATTAATTAATATTAATGATATTAAAGTTATTTAATGATTATATTAAATAATTTAGTTTAAAAATGATTTTAGTATTATAAAAATCATTTTAAATGAAAATAAGATATTTAAAAATATTTGAAGTTATAAAATATAACTTTTAATATTTAAAGGATAATTTCATTAATAATTTAATATTAATGATATTAAGATAATATTAATGATATTTAGTTTATTTAATAATTATTATTAAATAAATAGTTTTAAAATGGTTTTATTTATTTAAAAATCATTTAAAGAGGATATTAAGGATTTAAAAATATTTTAAGTTATAATTAATGACTTTTAATATTTGATAAATAGTACATTAATATTTAAATATTAATGGTAATTATTTAAAAAAATGATTTTAAAAATCATTTAAGGGTATTATAAATGTTTTAAAATAGTTTGAGTTATTATAAATAACTTTTTATATTTTGTAATGGTTTCATTAATAATTTAATATTAATTAATTATTAATGATAATAGAATTGTTTTGATGTTAAATCATTTAATTATGATTTCGATGTTGGAAAATGCATGATAAATTATTATAAATGTTTTAAAATTATTTTAAGTCATTTAAAAATAAAATGACCGGTACTCACACAGATGTCGAGATACGTAATAAGAGTCTTAGACTCAAGAATTACCCGATAAAGTCAGTTTGCAGACGACGACAAATGTCTAACCTTATAAAAGAAAGAAAAGGCTATCAGAAGAACATGGATGAGATATTTGAAAAATGTATAAAAATATTTCAAGTATAGAATATGAACTTAAAGTATGATCAATGCGATTATGTGATGACGTGATTAGACTATGTGATGACTATAATAGACAGTACTATGTGTTATGATATATTGTTCTAACCGAACGAATGATCTGATTAATGATAGGTTGTGATATAAAGAGATGTAACCTAAGTTGAGATTTGTAATCAATGAATCAAAAAGTATCTTACCTTTGCATTTCCTTTATGCAATGGACATGAGTAAGAAGTTTCGTAATTATTCTATTCATGTATGATTATGTACTCTTTGATTATCAACATGTTAGCTATATATATATATATATTCGTTAAGTTGATTTCTAAATGGTTATACAAGTGTCCCCACTTGGATAATCATGGCATTTATTCACATGTTGATATACCTTTGTCAATTACTCGTATACATATATGTTGAATTATATATTATTGTTGAGCAAGATTAAAACCTTCGGGTTTGGAAACGTGCATGTATGATGAACACCCCTATATGGGAAAATTTTTGAGCCCAAGGCGGATAGAGTGAGCGATGAATTTCGCTCAAAGTTATGTAGTATTGATAAACACAGGTACAACAGGGTCGATCACCTCCGTGCCCATAAGTTATGACATTTTTCATGGATGGATTTTGCTAAACCTTTTCAAAAATAAAAGAATGTTCATAGTATGTTTCTTAAACCCTATTCAAGGGTAGAGCCAGAGCCAAATTTAAAGAATGTGAAAAGAGATGTTATGTGAATTTTTATCAAGACAGATTACTTCACAACTTTCAATTCGTTGTAGAAGTGTTATGTAAAGAGAATACTTATGTTCTTTCAAATTATATATATAATTGCTATTATTTGTCGGGCACTCAAATGCTCACCCTTGCTTAAATTAAATGTTTTCAAGTTATGTATGAGCAACTCGAAGGCTCGTGCACTAACAAGGGAAAAGGGAAGCCGCTCAATGAGTTATATTATGAGTTAATGGTTATAGTTAGTATTGGTATCTGCTCAAGTATTGTAAGGAATGTATTTGAAGGTCTCTGCACCGGGAAATAAACTTTGATGTATGTAAATTAAGTTTGAAGATATTATTATTATTATATTATTCAGCTTATAGAAATGGTATCGTGAAGCACCGAGTTCGGGTTTCAAGTACCTTGATTTGGGGTCGCCTCAAGTTGGTATCAAAGTTGTTGGTTGTGAAGCTTAGGTAGGAATACCTGAGACTAATAACCGCAATGATTAGGATAAGTACTAACTCATATAGAGTTAGTTGGTAGATAAGATTCAAAGATGAATCTCTCATGAAGTGTAAAGACACGTAGTTCCCTAACTCTGATAATAAAGTTAAATAGTAGTGGGGAATAGATTGAGTCTAAAAGACTGAAAGTGCAGTTATGAGAGATCGTAAAATAAAACGATCAAGATATAGAACTGAATCGTAATATATACGATGAGATCATTCCGTGATCTGATAAGGCTATGACAGCCAGAAAGAATCAATCTGATGATTGGAAAGTTTACCGCAAGATTGCTGTGTATGATTTATGCTTTGAAGTGGTACAGATCCAGAAAAAGATTATGAATACAGATTGAATGAAATTCGTATGGAGAAGGGGGTTAAGATTAAGTTGGGATTTCAATTGAGGACTCATGTTGGCAGCTGAGTTGTATGATTCCTTGTATGGGCAGGGAATTGTACTTGGTGTAAAAACCACTTAGTTTCTGGCACTGATAATCATTAAAATATCTGTGTCGCGCTATTTGTTATATGCACATTAAGAGGATGACTCCATTCTCAGGTGTATAACAGGTAGGTAGGTCATAGATAGAGAATATAAGATTAAGTACGAGTTCTTAAAACTCATACTTATGAGACATTCTTGACTCATAATTATATGAAATGTTTATGAACCCTCAGCGAATGGACGCCAAAGGTCTGACTAGGATAAGTTCTTAAACTCATATGATTGTGGCAATTTATGAACTCATAAGTGTGGTTTGATGAACTGGGTATAGTTTTGTGTGAATGAAGTGTTATGGATTACAGGAACAGATAGATTGTTAAGTAAATGATTATTAGTGAAGGTGTTAGGTTTTCCTAAACTCCTAGCGCTATGCTAAACTTTGAAATTTTTACATCAAGCTAATACACACTATGTGCTTTTTAAAAAAATGTAGACTCAGAACCATTTTTGAAACCGTTTAAAGTACTGGCCTATGCTACTTATTTCCGGCTTAGACGCAAAATGATTTGAAATATCAAAATTTGTTTTTAATTATCACCATGTACCATGTAACTCAAAAGTAGATGATAAAATGTGATGGAGTTGTAAATACGGTGAAGAATACTTTAGTGTGAATTTGACTCAAGTCGTTATTCCACTATCAGATGATGTGTTATGACAAAGTCATACAATGACGGCATCCTCAAATGGATTGTTAATACAAAGACAAGCATCATGACGTCATTCTCTAAAAATGTTTTCAAAAAGTTTAATTTGCCAACGGGGTTTGGCTACACCTAAATAATTCGATTGAATTGAATTATTGATATGAGTCTATGCTATTTGAATCAGCTAGACTAATGTTTATGAAAACTCTAAGTGTTCATTGAAAGAAATTTCCCGAACCAAATTGTTTTGGTGAGGAATCCTATGATAAGACTGAGGTGAACAATGTTGTTGGATAAATAATCCAATCTAATAGCGTAAATATTCGCTAGGCATGATTAATACGTTATGCATGACGTAAGGGTACAATAGGTTAATCACCTAAAGTACTATTAATGGTAGTTTACCTTCTTTGTGATTGTAAACATACCAAGTAATGTTTTGTTTTGCGGTATGAATACCGTTAAAACTATGTGTTCATGGTCTATATGACCCTCAAAGACAATTTGAAAACTTTTACTCTTGTGAGAGGTGTATTGGGTAGCATGTGATGATATGTGTGAATGTTATAAAGCATGTATGGAGTTAGCCAAGTTACGAGGGAGGTTGGAGCAGCAGGAGATACAGACAGATAGTTGAAGGTTGAAATAGAAGCCAAAGACACCGTGTGATATATACCTTGGAGCAGCTTTAGTCATCACCTTCATGCGATTCGATGCAGAGTGGATGGAGCGCGCTTTCTAGAGAGATAAGCGCTGATGGGAATTGAATAAATTTATCGTCAAACAAAATAAGAGACAACGTATATAGAACTCTTGATTGCTATGTATATATACTATATGCTAATCATGGTAACTTATGTATGTAGATGTCTGGTGAGAAAGATATGTGGAATAAGAAGGATCAGATCCATACCCCCGAGCTAATATCGAGGCCAACAGCTGAAATAGAAGCTCACCAGGAACCCAAATCGGACGAGGTGGCTATCGTGGAAAACGTAGAACCAGATCCGGAAATGGTGGATTTGACAGATAGTGATTCAGACACTAAAGTTGAAGCTGCTCAAGCATCAACGGAGGTGCAGGATCTGGAGAACAAGGTTTCTACTACCGGAAAGGTCAGGGGAGATAGAGACGTTGCTTAATATTCACCGCGCCAAGCGTTGCTAGAAACAATGGAAGAGCAGGATAAGCTCAAAATCCAAATTGACCAGATGGGGAGCCTCAAGCAACACATCGTGCAGCCCGAGAGGTAGTGGAAAAGAAAGGTAGAAGATCCCGACTTAGAAAAACCGATAAGAAGAAAGGGAAGAAGATATGTTATATTTATGTCGTGAGGGACATACCTCTCCTCGTCAGTTCGACTATAAGAAAGGTGGATGTTTTAATTGTGGGATGGAAGGACATCGATCGAATGAATGTCCGAGAAAAGGCTTGGTAAATAAGTAGTATGGGTTATGCCGTGTTTATGTAATGTGTGTGATAAGTAATGAACTATTTTCAACTTTTATGTTGGTCAAGATTTTAAACCCGACTTTCAGAGTCACAAAGGGATAGTTGTTGATTAAAGCAAGATAAAGTATATGTATATATTCAATAAATGAATATGAATCCAAGATTGAGAAATGAAACGAAGTTTAATACATTAATCTTATGCAATAAGGTTTAAAATGTAAGGGTATAATTTATGGTTTTATTTAACCAGATAATGCCGCCAAGGCGTCAAACTCGAAACCAAAGGATAGAAGAATCTACTAATGATGGGGAACGACAGCCAGAACTGATGCAAAACTTTGCAAACATGGTAGCTCAAGGCTATGCATCGTGGAATACCAAATGCAGGAACCAAATGCACAATCGCTTGGCAAATTTCAAAGACTTCAAAGTCAGTAGGACCACCAGAATTCAGAGGATCAACTGACCCTATAGAAGCCCAGACATGGATGAATGAGATAGAGAAGGCGTCAGAATCGCTAGAGTAGATGAGGGCAAAAGACCGCTTTTTCCACTTATATGATGAAAGGGAAGCTAACTTTTGGTGGGAGGCAAATAAGACTCAAAAGCAGAGAAGAAGAAATTACTTGGGATAGGTTTAAGGATTTATTTTTCAAAACTATCTCTCCGTTAGATGCAGCCTAGAATGGAGGTGAAATTCTCGGAGTTAAAGCAGGATAACATGATTGCTCATGAGTATGCCGCCGCAAAAAATTTAATGAGTTGGTTAGGTTTGCTCCACATCAAGTGGATATAGAGGCTAGGAAGGCAAGGAGATTTGAGCTAGGCTTAAAACCCTAGCTCTACAATAAGGTGTCAGTACTGCAAATCAATACTTTTGCAGACTCATGGAGAAGGCTATCATAGCTAAACAGGAAGTGAGGCCATGGGCCTCTACCACAAGGAGAAGAAGAACAAAAAGTCGAGGAGGAGCAAAGAAGAAAGAAAGTAGTAGGGAATAGGGTGAGAAAAGAATGAGGAATTTTTTCGAGAGAACGCAAGTGAAGCAGAAGGTACAAAGAAGAAGTGTAGTGCAAAGGCAAGAATCATGAGAGAAGAATCACTCGGGCGAAAGTGTCTCAAGGGCAAGTCAGTATGCTACAAGCAAGGGCAAGAAGGCCATATCTCTCCCAACCGCCCCAACTCAAGGATGATCAGCTGGTCGCTTATATGCGATCGACCGAGCATAAGGTGAGGAACCGCCCACGAGGGGAATGGAGGCAGAAACGTAACCACTGGGAGAAGCAAAGGGACGTTAGCAATTTCAGACCAAACTCAACCAAGAACTCCAACGAAAAGAAACTCCGAGGGTTTACAACACGACGGTGGCCCAGATACGCAAGTGGCAAACTGGAAATAGAACTTCAAAAAAAGCATGTGAATCACTTATATATCTTATATGTTTTTCACATATATATATATATATAGTAGATTATTTTATAAAGAAATTTTGAGTTCAGTTAGAAATCAAATTTTCGCTCAAACGGACAGACAAGTGTTATGAAGAAAAATTAAAGATCAGCCTCGATCAAGTATGATCGAGGTCTATATGCATTAATTATACGCGTTATATGTACCCTTCTCAGATATGAAGTTTTTAAAGCGGTGATTCCGTGGACTAATCCTTATAAGGAGGGTGAATGTAATAACCCGAGATTTTCTATATAAAATAAATAAGAAATTTTATGATAATTTTTTTTTTTTTATTTATTTAATGACGAGAATAAGTGTCAAGTAATGTGAACGATAAATGCGAATATATTTATTACTTGAAAAATTAGAAATAATTTTGAATAAGTAATTACCACAAATTATATTGTTATGGTAATTAATTCTCGTAAGTTTAAATGTTTTTATTAATTATTTTCCATGAAAACATGATTGGAAATAATATATGAAGTGACAATCGTAATTATATAATAAATATTTTATTATATGATTTGTTCGTAATATTTAAGTTAATTATTGATGTGTGTACAAAGAATAAGTCGATATGAGATCCAAACCCTCGATTGGGATGTGATCAAGAGATGAGAATAAATAATATAATATTATTGATATTATGATTTTACAAAGACCATAATTATGTAATCGTATGTGTGACAGATAATATCGAGCAATGACTATCAATTAGGTTCATAAAGATATTACCGCGTCGTGAAACCCTAATTATTAAACTCGCTTATGAGATATGACCGAAAGGATCTGTGTATATGAATTTTACGTGTATATGAAAGTTATCGGGTATAAAATGTCAGAATTAGAAGAAACCCTAATTACTATTGTCAGACGCCGATAATTAGACAAACCCTAATTATTATAACCTTAATTGGTTGAAGTTAGAAATCAGAAACGATCGTGTTAGTAATACACACAGTATAATTAGAGAACCCTAATGGTCAATTAGAAACCCAAATTGATGACGTTAAGAAACCCAAATTTTAAAACCCTAATTTTTCTATGTAAAACCCTAATTTTAAATTAATGGGTTTAATTTCGATGTTAATGTATAAATGTTTTAATTTACCAAAGGATGAAAAGTAATTGGTAAATAATAAGAATTACCATCTAGTGATTAAATATTACATTTAATTGCTATGTACAAGAATGCCCTTGAAATTATATATGAAATTACCAAAATGCCCTTTTGATTTATTAGTGTATTATTAGTTGCATTGTTGATAGAATCTTCACAAAATGCTAGCCATTCACTATCTTCTAGAAGTTACTCATGGCACTATACTATTAACCACAAATAATTCAAATTTACTACATCGATGAATCAATCAATAACATGATTAAAGAGAGAGAAATGAGCTACTTTAATTTTTCATTTCTCCCAAACCCTCTCTCTCTAGAAACCAATTACAAGAGTGTGAGAGAGTGAGGAGATAAGCTAATATCAAGAATCAACAAGACAAGATCAAGAACGAAGGATCAAAATCAAAATCAAAGCTAAAAGGTATTAAAACCCTAAATTTTGAAATCCTTTGATCTTATGTTAATTTTTGTAATTGATTGTTTAAAGTTGTGTAACAGGTGTCAATTGATGATCCGAGTTGATAAATTCAGACCCATAACATCAAAGAGCTCAAAATTAAATTTTTTCAACATTTGGAAAACTTGAAAAATCTCGTCTGACATCAAATGTCAGACCCCATAGATCCGTGTGTGTTAAGTGTTTTTGATGTTTAAAGCTTGTAACATGTAGCCTGATATGTGGTCTTTAAGATAAAAAAGAATCAAAGTCAGATCAATTGTAGTTCAAATGTTATAGACGGTCAAACCCCGTTGACCAACACTGCCAAAACAGCGAACCCGGAAAATTTTGAGTGTTGACCGTGTCTTACTTTGACCGGCTTGTTCTTGCTGGTGTTTTGATATTTCAGTGTTATAAAGCTTTGACGTAGTAGTTCTACATGTTGTATACACACTAGAATTGATAGATCACATAAATATTACACAATCATCAAGTTATAGAGGTCCAAAGTAGGCACCCTAATCGTTTTTTCAGTGAAAGAATAGCTCGACAAACTAATTTGATGGCCAATATCTCCCAGATATGATGTTTTTTAGCCATGATGTTTGATTGTAATTGTAGTACTGTATTTCCTCTACAAGATCTGATCAAGAACAGACTTAGAAACACAACACACACAAAGTTATAACCGGCCAAACTAGTGACTCGGAGAACCCAAGTTATGAAGTTCGATTTGATGAAGAATACCTATACGCAGCTTATGTCACTATAGGCCCCTTTAATGACAGATTTGAATTATTTTAAATTTTTCAATTTCGGAAATTCAAAATGATTAAAAAAATAAAAAAATTAGATTTTAATTATTAAAAATACTTATTAAATTTCGAAAAATTATTTTAAATTCAAAAATAATATTTAATTATTTTGAGTATATTTCATAAATATTTAATATTTTTGAATATAAAAGGTATTTATTTATTTAATTATAATATTAAATAAATGATTTAAAAATAGTTTTAATTCATGAAAAATCATGAAAAATTATTTTATGGTATAAGAAAATATTTTAAGTTATTTTCATGACTTTTAATATTTTATGATGAATTTCATTAATTAATTAATATTAATGATATTAAAGTTATTTAATGATTATATTAAATAATTTAGTTTAAAAATGATTTTAGTATTATAAAAAATCATTTTAAATGAAAATAAGATATTTAAAAATATTTGAAGTTATAAAATATAACTTTTAATATTTAAAGGATAATTTCATTAATAATTTAATATTAATGATATTAAGATAATATTAATGATATTTAGTTTATTTAATAATTATTATTAAATAAATAGTTTAAAATGGTTTTATTTATTTAAAAATCATTTAAAGAGGATATTAAGGATTTAAAAATATTTTAAGTTATAATTAATGACTTTTAATATTTGGATAAATAGTACATTAATATTTAAATATTAATGGTAATTATTTTAAAAAATGATTTTAAAAATCATTTAAGGGTATTATAAATGTTTTAAAAATAGTTTGAGTTATTATAAATAACTTTTATATTTTGGCAATGGTTTCATTAATAATTTAATATTAATTAATTATTAATGATAATAGAATTGTTTGATGTTAAATCATTTAATTATGATTTCGATGTTGGAAAATGCATGATAAATTATTATAAATGTTTTAAAATTATTTTAAGTCATTTAAAAATAAAATGACTGGTACTCACAGATGTTGAGATACAGAATAAGAGTCTTAGACTCAGTAATTACCCGATAAAGCTGTCGGTACGCCGACAAATGTCAGACCTTATAAAAGAAAGAAAAGGCTACTGTAAGAACATGGATGAGATATTTGAAAAATGTATAAAAATATTTCAAGTATAGAATATGAACTAAAAGTATGATCAATGCGATTATGTGATGACGTGATTAGACTATGAATCGATAATAATGCATGCATTTATGTGTTATGATATATTGTTCTAACCGAACGAATGATCTGATTAATGATAGGTTGTGATATAAAGAGATAGAACCTAAGTTGAGATTTGTAATCAGCGAATCAGGCAAGTATCTTACCTTTGCATTTCCTTTATGCAATGGACATGAGTAAGAAGTTTTAGAATTATTCTATTCATGTACAGATTATGTACTCTTTGATTATCAATATGTTAGCTCAGATATATATATATATTCTGTTAAGTTGATTTCTAAATGGTTATACAAGTGTCCCCACTTGGATAATCATGGCATATATTCACATGTTGATATACCTTTGTCAATTACCCGTATACATATATGTTGAATTATATATTATTGTTGAGCAAGATTAAAAACCTTCGGGTTTGGAACCAGGCATGTATGAACACCCCTATATGGGAAAATTTTTGAGCCCAAGGCGGATAGAGTGAGCGATGAATTTCGTTCAGGTTATGTAGTATTGATAAATACAGGGTACAACGGGGCTGATCACCCTCCGTGCCCATAAGTTATGACGGTTTGCGGATGGATTTCTGTTAAACCTTTTCGAAAATAAAAAGAATGTTCATAGTATGTTTCTTAAACCCTATTCAAGGGTAGAGCCAGAGCCAAATTTAAAGAATGTGAAAGAGAGTTGTTATGTAAATTTTTTATCAGTACAGATTACTTCACAACTTTCAATTCGTTGTAGAAGTGTTATGTAAAGAGAATACTTATGTTCTTTCAGCTTATATATATAATTGCTATTACTTGCTGGGCACTCAAATGCTCACCCTTGCTTAAATTAAATGTTTTCAGTTATGTATGAGCAACCTGAAGGCTCAGGCACGAACAAGGGAAAAAGGGAAGCCGTTCGAATGAGTTATATTATGAGTTAATGGATATAGTTAGTATTGGTATCTGTTCAAGTATTGTAAGGAATGTATTTGAAGGTCTCGTACCTGGGAAATAAACTTTGATGTATGTAAATTAAGTTTGAAGATATTATTATTATTGTATTATTTAGCTTATAGAAATGGTATCGTGAAGCACCGAGTTCGGGTTTCAAGTACCTGAATTTGGGGTCGCCTCAGGGAAGGTGTTAGGCACCCCCCGACATCCGTGTTACCACGGTGACCGCCACTTTTCAAGAAACTGTTATACGAATGCGTGTGTGTGTGGATCAATGTACAATTATTTGGATGTAGTGTGAGTCCTCATTCGCCCCTATATACACAGGGTTTGAATTTGTTTAAAAATTCAGTTTTAAATAAGATATTGCAGTGATGTTTTATAAAGGAGGTTTTCCAAACCCTTGTGCTCAATAGTAATTGAGACCTTTTATACTCCCATTTTATATTAAGTGTTTGGCTGGATTGTTTTTAATTTTTCAAGATGCGAAGCACCTTTGAGAAAATCATGTACAAAATAGTGTCGAACTCCTCGTTGGTATGAAAACCATTTGAGGAAATCCAAACGCCATGAATAAATTTACAAGTCGCCATACAATTTGAAAATGTCAATCTAGATTCAAATCTAGATCCGAAGAGATCAATGCGTGATCACATGATTCCTAGGCTCACATGATGTCGCAATTGATAACAAAACAGTAAGTAGGTATATATATAAAAGTTGTAAATATATATATACAGACATGATCAGCCACCACGAAGCACCTCCATGGGGGATCAGAAATATAAATAAAGCTGTAAAAATAATCAACTGCCACGAAGTAAACTCCAAGTGGGACGAAAAATAAAGAAAGATGTAAAAATGGTCAACCGCCACGAAGTAAACTCCAAAGGACTAACGTAAATATATATATATATATATATATATATATATATTAAAGTAATAAACGCTCAGGATGTAAAATCCGAGCTCATCGAACATAGTTAGACACGATTCAAATATATATATATATATATATATATCTATATATATATATATATATATATATATGTAAACGCGCTCGGCATCAAGTTCAGGCTCAATCGAGGCATAACTCGTTAATGTTAGTCCATATATAGTAAATATATATATATATATATATATATATATATATATATGTGTGTGTGTGTGTGTGTGTGTGTGTGTGTGTGTCTGTGTGTGTGTATAAATATATATGTATATACAAACTGAAATGAACCCACAGACCGAAGTCCTGGCAAACACAAGCAACACGACTCTCAACGTGAAGAATAGTGTGTGCAAAGATGAAGAGAAAGGCTTTAATGTGTGTGAGAAGGCTTACAGTGGGCTGCCAAAGAAGACTTCTATATCTTAAAAGGGATGAACACTCGGCTCCCGCCGGTACAAAAAGTAGCTATATGTGAGCTCACAAGTGTAAAAAATGAGAAAACACTCAGTGTAGGGTGAGTACAAATCAAATTTGACAAGGCTTCCTCATTTTTTTCTTCTTAAAATGGCCACCCTAAGCCCTCTATTTATAGAGGGGAGCCATGATTGTACTTGTGGCTAGTAGTAGTTAATACTCGAGGTCGGGTTGCCCTTCTGGCTTATGTGGTCCCGCCATCTCAAAGTACGTGCACGCATGCACTATAATATCTGCTTGAACTTTTAGAATTGCAATCTAGGCATCCGACTGAGGTATGTAAGACCTATTTCGGATCGCCGTTGTCGAGAGTTACGCAATGACATTGGATTAGAGGTTGTACGAAGTCAGGAAGATGGGACCATGCCCTCCGGTCTTCAAGATTCAAATTCTATCTGTTATCCTATGTAATAGTCTCTCGGGATTTGACATCCTCCGGGTCTTGTACTGAGTGCCTCGGTGTGAGTGTCGAGGTTGAAGCTGATTGCATTAGAAACTAAATATTTCTGGGGTTATCTCCGGAACTGCATTCCTTGGGATTATCTCCAAGGTTCGTAACTGCTACTCCTAGTGTTGGGATTGAGACTGAATATCTCAGGGTTATCTCCGAGATGAATCGGCCTTCTCTGGTGGAATTTTTGGTATTGGAACTGCATGCCTCGGGGTTATCTCTAAGGTTGGAACTGATTCTCCCGGTGTGTGTTCCGGGGTTGAGGCTGAACTTCAGGTAGTATCCGGACTGGATGTGAGCTTTCTTCCAAGGTTGATCTCTAAAAGACAAATCTACCCTCCTGCAATGTCAATGACAAGTGTGTAGAAAATTTTGAGTGTCTACAGATGCCCCTCTTTATCATATTCATGCAATGTAATGCATGGATAGGATAAAGAATCATAGACACTTGAAATGCAGAAAGATAAAAATGATGCAATGTGTAGCAACATGATGCAAATGTATGATGCATGTATGTTGGTTTGTTGTCCACTATGTTGGGGATGATTGACGACTCCCTGTTGCTTCTACTGGGGATTGGCAACGATGACCAGATTGGATGTGTGTGTGAGACCCCAGATTTTATGAATAAAGATTTAATTTTTTCGAAATATTTGTTTTTAATATTATGGTGTGGATTTGAGATAATGTTATAGTTATGGGTAGTATTTATAAATTTTGCAAAGTATGCAAGTTGTCATATTATATTCGATTGGTCGGGGAATATTTGTTTTATCAGGAAATATTCGTGCAATGGCACAATCATTGGTGGACCCCGCAATGGAATTATTGTCGGATTGAGAAAACGAGAAAAATATTTTATGAAAATAACGACGGAAGTTTTACTGTTAATACTGTTGAACTACTCGGTAGTAAAAGTAAATGCGATGTGTGGCGTGGTTGCATAGTAGCACACGATATTAATTATTGATGCTTACGTGATAAGTCACTCAGTTTTGTTGGTATTATTAATGTAATAATACAAAAAATCTTTTTATATAAAACAGAATACTTTTATAAAGTTATCTGTTTAATTAGACAATAATTAGAATATATTATATTTTATTATGCATAGTGCCTGCATAGTATTTGCATAGTAAAATATTTTATAAAGTTATTCGTTTTATTAGATTATAAATAGAATATATTATATTTTATTTAAAAGATTTTGCTTAAAATATGGACCGTCAGATTAAAGTAAATCAATCTGGACCGTTCATTAGTTAGTTACTATGCAGTCCATTTTTCTATAAATAGAAGCTCATTCATTCATTAGTTCTTACGAATTCACTGAAACTCTAGAGAGAGAAACTATAGAGAGAAAGAATAAAAGTGTTCTGCTACTTCACTACTTCTATATCTAGTACTCTTCTTTCTAAGGTAGGGAATATTATTTGTTGTACTCGTAAGGGGTACTCTTTCTTTCTTATTCATGAAGAGAACTTCGCTTTATTCCATTCTTTATTATTACATTGGAATAACTCAGTATCACGTGGGATACCCTATACTTGGTGAAATTCTTCTATTATTCCATTCTTTATTATTATGTTGGAATAACTTTGTTTATCTAATACCGCATACATGGTGAAATTCTTCTAATATTTCGTTCTTTATTATTACGCCGGAATATCACATGCGTGCATTTACTTGTGGGACTGGTTCCATTATTTATTATTCTGTCGGAATATCACATGCAATGCTTCGCCAAACACCGGGTTCCATTATTTATTATTACATTGGGAATAACATGTCTGTGTAGTCTATCGCACGCATGGTAAATCCTTATGTTATTCCATTCTTTATTATTCTATTGGAATAACCTGTCTTTGTAGATTACCACATGCATGGTGAATGATCCTTTGTATTCATTCCTTATTAAATTGTAGAAATGATCTGTATACGTGGATTACCGCATGGCGGGTGAAAATCCATTTGCAGTTTCATATATTTTATTATACTTAGTTGGTTAAAGTTTTGGCTTCTATACTCCATGAAATTAGTGGAATATCTTTGATATTTGCGCTTAATCCGAAGATCTTTTCATGGAAATATTCTTACGAGCATTCTTGAATTTTAATCCGAGAAAGCGATGATCATGTTGACAATTTGGGACGTTATTGAGTTCGGGATAAATTAACTTATAAATCTTTAAAATTTATTCTTGAACTTGTTTTATTGAATTCTTATATCATTGTCATCATCCTCATGTTTATATTATGTTGAAAGTCATCTTTGGCCTGTAGCGCGTAGATGGACTTGGTATGATTATGACCAGGGATTATTCGGTATAATCATAACCGTAATTTTACAAATGATGTGGAAAAAGTCCTCATTGACCCGTAGTGCATTGATGGATAGTTTTTGGTATGATTATGGCTATGGATTCTCTTTGGCCGTAGTGCAAAGATGAATGGTTTTATGGCATGATCAGGACCGTTGATGAAAACAAGATTGTCTTTAGCCGTAGTGCATGGATAATTCGTGGTCGTGATACTAAAGAATATCCTTGGCCTATAGTGCAGGGATGATTTGATGATGTGGATTATTTATTAAGCTGAGTCTCAGCGATAAAAGTCATGAAAAACCTTTTAAATCATAGAAGATAGTAGATTTTATTCTCTACTTGACTCTTCTAATGGATTGTTTGTTCCGCTGCAGTTAAACTTGATAGTTATTAAATTTTATTAGTTTAACACTGTTGAAGGCTAACGATAAATTATTCTGCATTATCTTAGTCATAATATTTCTTACTGGGCTAGTTGAGCTCACCCTTTCTTTCACTTTTCTCTTCAGGAAATGAGAACGTAGCTGGGGCTAGTCGGGGAAAAGAGTGATGATCCTAGATGTTTGCATTAGTAGTCCTCACTATACTGTGAAATAGTGTGATAATAATTGTAATGAGGACTCCTTTTGAGTTTGTATACTCTCTAGTAGACAATATTTGTATTCAAACTCACAGTTTATGTTTTGTCGTATTGTACACGACAATTGTATTATTAAGTTGTATTTGAATTCTGTACCATGTATCTGGCAACTCAAGATGGGTGATGTATACCTAATTTTGGGGGCGTCACAGTTGGTATCAAAGCTTAGGGATATGATCCCTAGCTAGGATGTGAGAATAGAACTAGGAGGGGAGAGACGGGGAATTCCTTCCTAAGTTTATTTGGTATTTAATTGGTCGGTCAGAGTATAAGATAATATGTGATATGTTAATTAACGCTTGTTTTATAGAAGTATTTGAAAATGGCATCTGAAAATGTTGAGATAAGCAATGGAGCACAGGAGACTGTTGAGTCTCCACAGATCAATAATCAGGACAATGTGCAACATGATGGCGATAATCCTCCTGTAAACAACAACACTGATCAATTGACGAATGACGGTACGTTTAGGAGCTTTTTAGAATTCATACAACATCAGGCGAAGGTGGCTCCCGTTCATAATGCAGGAGGAAACAATGGCAACCCACGGTTGGTCACCGCTAAGCAATTCAAGGAGCTGGGACCACCGGAGTTTTTGGGAAAGCCAGAACCACTTAAGGCGGAGACGTGGTTAAAGTAGATCACCAAGATATTTGATGTCTTGGGATGCTCCGAGGAGCAAAAGGTTCCTTTTTCCACCTTTATGTTGCGTGAAGAGGCAGATCACTGGTGGGAATCATTAAACGATTACTGACTGACGCACTCAAGATGTCTTGGGAGAAGTTCCAAGAGCTGTTCAATGACAAGTACTTTCTCGAAAGCATTCGTCACATGAAGGAGGTGGAATTTATCAAGTTGGAGCAAAACAACAAGACCGTGTTGCAGTACGAAGCCAAGTTTGCCGAGTTGTCCCGATTTGCATCCCACTTGGTTGATAATGAAGACAGAATGACGCGGATGTTTTTAAGAGGTTTGAAGTTGGAGATACGTTAATATCTTATCTTTCATAAACTGTGTTTGTATTCAGATGTTGTTAATAGGGCTCAGTTATTGGAGCACGATAATGAGTCAACCAAACCAAAAGAGAGCAGCCGGCAAAATGATAATACCGGTGATAACAGTCATCAAAGCGGTGACAATAAGCATGGAGGGAATCAACATGTCAGAAATGGTAATCACTTTGGTGGTAATCATGGCCAAAACAATAAGAATGGACATTTCAAGAAGAGAAGGTTCAACAATGACGTAAAGATGTCGGCACCAGCACCCGTTTCAAAGGAAGAAGAATGACCACCGGTCGTATGTTTCAAATGCGGACAGGAGGGACACATCAAAAAGTCAAAGCATGCAGCGACAATCCAAAACGTGTTTTAATTGCGGAAGAGAAGGTCACCTAGCTCGATTTTATCGTATGGTGAAGTCAATTCCAGCTGCGATAGTGATGCCAAAGGATGTCCCAGACAAGCCAAAGCTGGTAGTTTAAGAGAAAGCATTTTTTTCATGACGAGGAACCTAAATAAAATTATCACGGGTATGTTAGTCATAAACTCTTGCGAAGTCTATACCGTGTTAAATACCGGTTCTACTTACTCTTTTATTTCACCTAGTTATGTTCAATGTTTGAAGTTAACTCCGGAGAAGTTAAACTTTGATATATCTATTTAAACTCAGTTCGGAGAAACATTCGTTACCTCCACTATTTATAAATCTTGTTCAAATCAACACTTTCACGTTACGTGTTGATCTTGTCTCTTTGAAAATACTTGCCTTTGATGCGATTTTAGGAATCGATTGGTTAACTACTCATCATGCTTTTCGTAAGGTTGTTAGCTTTCATATTCCTAACCAACCTGTTATGTGAATTCAAGCAACCAAACCACTAAAGTCAATCATTGTCATATCAAGCCATAAATAAAGAGCCCCGATCCTTTCGTTGTTGACTTTCTTGTGTGGAATATGCAAGCGCCGGACTTTACTGTAAGCTGGCAACGTCGTGAATGATGATGGCAAGTTGATAGGTATCAATGTGACGTGTTATCCAAGTCTTGGATGAGAGTCACAGTTTTGAATGATATTTCTATTGTTAATAAATTTCCTGACGTATTCTTGAAGTCTTCTTAGCCTACCCCTAAAGCGTGAAATCGAATTTTGTATTGACCCCAGTATAAAACCCATTTCTTAAACCCTCAAATATTTCTTCAACTAAAATGAACGTAACATGCGCCAAAGATGTTGGCTCGAGCTGTTGAAGATTACGATCGTACCATGCAATATCATCGTGGAAGTGAGAACGTGGTAGCTGACGCATTGAGTAGAAGATTATATGCTGTTACAAATGCGAATATACGAACCCACGTGAAGAGAACGAATATATGAGTAGAATCGAATCTAATCGATAAAGTTAAAGCCGCTCAAGCTACATACTCAGAGCTGATGAATGTGAAGAAGAAGGTTCAAGAGGGCGTTATTCTAGAAGCAAGAATCGACGAAGAGAGGAAATCTCAACCCTTGATTTAATTGGCCCATTTAAAATCCTCGATCGAGTAGGAACTGTGGCTTATAGACTCGTTTTACCGCCAAGTATGTCGCGTGTTCATAACGTTTTTAACGTATCGATGTTACGTAAATATGTGGATGACTCGAACCACATTATTAATTTAGAACCGTACGAGATAGCGGATGATTTAACGTTTGAGGAGATACGTGTTAAAATCTTGGATAAGAAGAATTGTATTCAACACTCAAAGGTTATACCTCTAGAGTTAGAATTTGAAGTGAAGTCAAGGTATCCTCACCTCTTCGACATACCAGGTACATACGTAAATTTCGAGGGCGAAATTTCATAAGGAGGGGAGATTGTGAGACTCCAAATTTTATGAATAAAGATTTAATTTTTTCAAAATATTTGTTTTTAATATTATGGTGTGGATTTGAGATAATGTTATAGTTATGGGTAATATTTATAAATTTTGCAAAGTATACAAGTTGTCATATTATATTCGATTGGTCGGGGAATATTTGTGCAATGGCACAATTATTGGTGGACCCCGCAACGAAATTATTGTCGGATTGAGAAAACGACAAAAATATTTTATGAAAATAACGACGGAAGTTTTACCGTTAATATTGTTGAACTACTCGGTAGTAAAAGTACAGTAATAAGCGTGGTTGCATAGTAGCACACGGTATTAATTATTGATGCTTACGTGATAAGTCACTCAGTTTTGTTGGTATTATTAATGTAATAATACAGAAAATCTTTTTATATAAAACAGAATACTTTTATAAAGTTATCTGTTTTATTAGACAATAATTAGAATATATTATATTTTATTATGCATAGTGTTTGCATAGTGCCTACATAGTGTTTGCATAGTAAAATCTTTTACAAAGTTATTCGTTTTATTAGATTATAAATAGAATATATTTTATTTTATTTAAAAGATTTTGCTTTAAATATGGACCGTCAGATTAAAGTAAATCAATCTGGACCGTTCATGAGTTAATTCTTATGTGATCCATTTTTTATAAATAGAAGCTCATTCATTCATTATTTCTTACGAATTTTGAAACTCAGAGAGAGAAACTATAGAGAGAAAGAATAAAAGTGTTCGCTACTTCACTACTTCTATATCTAGTACTCTTCTTTCTAAGGTAGGGAATATTATTTGTTGTACTCGTTCGGGGTACTCTCTTTCTTTTTATTCATGAAGAGAACTTACATTATTCCATTCTTTATTATTACATTGGAATAACTTCGTATACGTGGGATACCCTATACTTGGTGAAATTCTTCTATTATTCCATTCTTTATTATTATGTTGGAATAACTTTTTTTGCTGAAATCTGCATACATGGTGAAATTCTTCTAATATTTAAGCTTCTTTATTATTCTCGGAATATCATGTATCCGTATGCGTTTCTGTTGGACACGGTTCCATTATTTATTATTCCGTTAGGAATATCACATCTGTGCATTTATGCCTGGGACACAGTTCCATTATTTATTATTACATTAAGCATATCCTATATATGCGTTCACCTTGGGACCGGGTTCCATTATTTATTATTTTGTTGGGAATAACATGTACATGCGATCTATCGCATACGCATGGTGAATCCTTATGTTATTCCATTCTTTATTATTCTGTTGGAATAACCTGTCTATGTGGATTACCATATGCATGGTGAATGATCCTTTGTATTCATTCCTTATTAAATTGTGGAAATGATCTGTATATGTTGATTACCGCATGGCGGGTGAAAATCTATTTGCATTTTCATATATTTTATTATACTCAGTTGGTTAAAGTTTTGGCTTCTATACTCCATGAAATTAGTGGAATATCCTTGATATTTGCGCTTCATCCAGAATCTTTTCATGGAAATATTCTTCTGAGCATTCTTGAATTTTACTGCACAAAGCAGTATCATGTTGACAATTTGGACGTTATTGAGTTCAAGATAAATGAACTTATAAATCTTTAAAATTTATTCTTGAACTTGTATTATTGAATTCTTATATCATTGTCATCATTCTCATATTTATATTATGTTGAAAGTCATCTGTGGCCTGTAGTGCATAGATGGACTTGGTATGATTATGACTAGGGATTATTCAATATAATCATAACCGTAATGTTACAAATGATGTGGAAAAAGTCCTCATTGGCCCGTAGTGCATTGATGGACAATTTTTGGTATGATTATGGTTCTGGATTCTCTTTGGCTGTAGTGTAAAGATGAATGGTTTTATGGCATGACTAGGACTGTTGATGAAAATATGATTATCTTTAGCCGTAGTGCATGGATAATTTGTGGTCGTGATACTAAAGAATATCCTTGGCCTGTAATGCATGGATGATTTGATGATGTGGATTATTTATTAAGTTGAGTCTCAGCGATAAAAGTCATGAAAAACCTTTTAAATCATAGAAGATAGTAGATTTTATTCTATACTTGACTCTTCTAATGGATTGCTTGTTCCGCTGAAGTTAAACTTGATAGTTATTATATTTTATTAGTTTAACACTGTTGAAGGCTAACGATAAATTATTCTGCATTATCTTAGTCATAATATTTCTTACTGGGCTAGTTGAGCTCACCCTTTCTTTCACTTTTCTCTTCAGGAAATGAGAACGTAGCTGGGACTAGTCGGGGAACAGAGTGATGATCCTAGATGTTTGCATTAGTAGTCCTCACTATTCTATGAAATAGTGTGATAATAATTGTAATGAGGACTCCTTTTAAGTTTGTATACTCTCTAGTAGACAATATTTGTATTCAAACTCACAGTATATGTTTTGTCGTATTGTACACGACAATTTTATTATTAAGTTGTATTTGAATTCTGTACCATGTATCTGGCGACTCAAGATGGGTGATGTATACCTAATTTTGGGGGCGTCACAGTGTGATCTGGATCTTTTAGGATGTTGACGTTGGGGTTATCACCAAAGTCCTTAATCCTTGATATAGATTTTATTTCGAAGACGTGCCTCTCGCATACAAGAGATCTGTGGGGATAAAGATTTGTCTGTTTGAGGATGTGTATAACATATTACATCATCGATCCTCCTTGATGATGCTGATCTTCCCTGGTTTGTATCGCCAGAACATATTAATGTTCTGTTGGATTTACTGCTAACAAAATGTGTTGTCAGTGCCTGACCTTCGCTGACACGTACGTCACCGGATAAAAAAACCCATGTTAGGCATGCTGTCAAGGCTGCTTGACCTTCGTTGATGTGTGAATCAACGGATAAACACGCGTTGTAACCCCCGTCGGGGTTTTGCTGGAAAATTAGGGTGACGACTTTGAATCGGAGGCATTGGACATACGCAAGGTATTGCCGAGTGTGATTTGTAACAACTGAGATCATCGGCATAGTGTCCCCTGTGCTCGGGTGAATACCAATGAGTGATGTACAGATCCACGACTTGGTCTGAGAAAACCAGGATGACAAGCTTTTCCGCTCAATCGCGTAGCATTTTTATTCCTGATTTGGCTTTTTCAGCTTAGGAGAACTCCGTTGCAACTCAAACTGGACCGAGACGGAGGGGTGGGACCCAAATAGGGGTGCCGTGGGTACACTTGCAGCAGTAGTAGGTGGACCTGCGGCCAACCGTGGTTAGTTAATGCCAGCAGGTTACTTTCATAAGTCATTTTCATATTGCGCCGCAAAGGAATCCAAGAGCTCCTCTTCAGATCTGCTGAGTTCGGATGACTTTCTGCAAATTTCATCACCGTACACGTGTTCTGCAATGTCCTGGTAACATATGCATGTCTTCTTTTCCAGTTTTTATCCGTTGAAAAATGACTTATCATATAAAATGCATCTAAACACATAGTAATGAATATTCATGCTCAAATGACTTGCTAAAAAATATTCAACATAGTAAATGTTAGTATTAAACCATGTTGAACATAATGATGTGAAAAAATTTAACTTTTGAGATAGTCAAATTGGCACCTTTTTCTGCTATTTCCTTATCCTATTTGAGGACAAATGAGCAAAAGGTAAAAATGCAAAGTAATCCTGGTAATTAAACTAGCCTTATGGATTGATGACTTTAACTTTTTATGCATGTAGTATGTATATGACTTGTGGGCAGGTGTGCTACTGAATGACCACCTAGTCATGCCTATATACATGTGGATAGTCCTATTTACAAAGGGGACTATGGCAAAATTTTCCAAAATGCAGGCATTTCGAATAGTCATGCATTTTTAACTATACTGTAGATGTATGTTAAAGTAATGCATGCATGTATGTAGTCATAAAATGCATTTTGAAAAGACATCTCTAGGTTAGAAATTACCACACCCTTTCTGAGGTGATTTAGAGACTTTTGTCCAGATATTATGGATCCGGATCAACCAAATAGTTCCCGCAGAACCACGTCTAGTATACAGAGGGGGACTTCTGAAGTTCCTCGACCCCGTTCTATAAGATAACCTCGTCATTTGGTGGAGGCGGTGATACATCCCGTCCAGGTTGATGTGCCGGATATCGAGGACGAGGACGAGGATGTTCCGATTGCAAACCCCGCTTTTGCTACACATGTTCCCCGTAGGGACCTCCTGAGTATTCAGGTGGCAAACCCAAAGCTCTTGGGTGTATTGAGTAGACATCCCCCGATGTATTTGAATGCCAACGAGGTATGACGTTAGATCTTAACCTTCCTTATTTCCTATTGATGAGGAGTAAAGGGTTTTGATGTTGATCTGCATTTCATGTAGGTTCCCGGCTTTACACAGCCTCGAGGGAACTGGTTCAACATTCACTCCATGTACTAGACTCTGCATCCTGACTATAGAGCAATTGTTCATGACTGGGGATTTGGGGCATTCTTTTCATCCTTTTCCGTCGTTGTCCCTGGGGTTACCTCAGGGCATTATCTGAGCGCTAGTTTCACCAGACTCAGTCACAATATTTGCTGGACTGTGAGGTGATGATGACGCCGATGGATTGGCGGTTTATCACAGGTATGGAGTTTGGAGGGGCACCAGTTCCTTGCATGGCAAATATCACCCCTACTACCGTCAGATCCTTACGAGAAGTTCTGGTGGAGGCCCTCAAGGGCAGGACCTTCCGTACGGGTCCTTTGAGCGTAGATGCTATGAGTGGGTTGTTGAGCGAGCCCATGCCAGATGATGTCAGAATTAGGGATCACATTCTTCGGCGATTATTCCTGATGATCATTAGAGGCTACTTCATAGTAGATAACTCTTCTACGGTGTCGTTCGCTTTGATCAGCGCCATGCGACATGTGGACCGTATAGGAGAGTATGATTGGGGTTCCTACACCTTCGTCTATTTCTTTAGGGGCATGCATATGCGCTCGCAGGGCTTGACCAGGGCTTGACCGAGGCTTGGTTAGGATTCTAGTCATTTCTGCTGGTGAGTATTTCTCTTGTAGTTTCCCATGTGTAGGTTAAGAGTGTTTACTGATCGCAGATGTTTACCTTTGTGTTGGCAATTTTGGGCCTATGAGAGGCTTCTATGTTTGCATCCTGTGAGCGTGTTAGGTATAGATACCTATCCACGAGGACGGAGATGACATCATTCCATACCGGCGAAGGTCCCTATAGTTGAGGGTTTCAGTTATTGCCGCCTACATCTGGAGTTGTTGACAGCTGATGTCATCACATGGATTCCCTATTCTGGGGATCACTTGGCCATGGGATTTGAGGATGGGTACCCGACTGTTGTCGAGTACGTGATTTCCACCCGTAGGGTTCCTTTCTTCACTGATGGAGGATGAGAGCTCTATTTAGGAGAGCGTGCTATTAGGAGCACTACAGGAGAGATTCGTATACCGATCTTGCCTCCTTCAAGGCATTATTGGCTTGTGTCGCAGTCACCCTACATCAATATCCCATTGTTGGGGGTTGATGGTTTTGCATTATCAGAGGGTCCCTGCACTCAGGAGATGTTCCAGCGTTGGTGGTCCCCTCGCACTATTGGAACCCAGTCCCGCGCCACTCAGTTTACGAAGGATATGGTTCCAGGATCCGTGATGATGACGGATTGGCTAGCCTGTGTCCGAGATCTAACTCATTTAACACAGATTGACAGTTTGACCTAGCGACTGGACTGGGCACATTTCTTTATCCGACATTTGGGCATAGATTCGGCAGAGGCAGATTCGTTTGATCCTTCCAGCTCAGGCGCTGGACCCTCAGATGAACCATTTGACTTTGCCGACGCAGATCCTCCTTTGTATTGGCCTGATATCCCTGTTTATAGAGATCCAGTGACTCAGGGGGAGTTACATCAGGTGGATAGGATTGATGATGTAGATATTGACACCATTGTCTTCTTTTGATGTGTATTCTCATTATCTCTTTTGATAGGCCTCTGTTAGATATTGGGTGGCTGTGCCCCATTCTCGCTATATCTTTTGATAGGCCTCTGTTAGTAGTAGGGCGTTTGTGCCCCATTTCCTTGTATTTTTAACTGTACAGAGATGATGTATTAGATGATGATATACTTAGGAATGTATGTATAGTTTTTTATTCTCTATATCATATTTCCATCTATTGTATCATGCATGTATTATGTTATTCATATGTATGTATTTCCAAAGATATTCAGTATTAACCCCTGGATGGTCTTATGACACGGCCCGTACAGATGTCTTCTTTGATAGTTAGCCATATTAATCATACCCCACCATTATTGGTGGCATCTGATATGCGATCTTGGTATGATAGCATGTCACCATCAGATAAGGTGACTATAGATCATTTGTTGCAGCATACTATGACCCTGTTGATGTTTCAGGTTCCCACAGGATTCGTGGAGGGCATGCTGGAGCATTGGGTATTGGAGAGGTAGGTTTTCCAATTTTGGACCCATGAGTTGACTCCCACTCTTTAGGAGTATGCACGTTTGACGATGCTACCCTTAGACAGACCTTGCGTGCATATGGCAATTGGAGATATGAGTAGACAGTTCATGACCCTTACTGGCTTGAGGCGTAGGGTGGTGCAGGATGAGCTCACATCTAGCCACGTTATATCTCAGTATTTTCTGTTTGACAGATTTGGCTTTGAGGATAGTTATACACGACATTCTAGGGATTTCACCACACCAGAGGATCATTGGCGTTTTGCCAGAGTGGATGTACTGTTATTGTGTGTACTGTCATATGTCTATATGCCACGGTATACGGATGAGTTGGACATAGGAGTTATCATGGCAGTGAGAGCTCTTAGGGAGGGTCACACCATCATACTGATGATCATAGCAGAGACTCTGAGGTCAACTACCTACTGCTGCACTTATCCGACAGGAGTGTTTACGGGAAGCTCGGTCATGCTGTATGTGTGGTTTATGTCACACTTAAGACCGATTGGTACTTTCTGACGGCATGGGTATTGTTTCACCCATGATATAGCCATGTCATACACCTTTCAGTCTGTGGAGTGTATAGATGCTATATCTTGGTCAGCTTTCCAGGCCGGGATCGGAGATTCGTTTGTAATATTGTCGTGTTCAGGGCTTAGTTCACCCTACAGCTTCATCACTCATGTTTCGGGCATGGATTATCTTCCTCTGGTTGGATTAAGAGGCATGATTACTTATCACCCACTAGCTGTGATGTGTTAGTTTGACTAGTTCCAGGACTTTCATCCTTTTAAGGGAGCATTGAGTCAGCGATTCGCTTCTTACCACTTATCATTAGAGGATAGATCCAGGGTGTATGCCTGTTGGGATCAGCGAGGGCTAGCTGCATTTTCTATCAGTCATCTAGGTTATTAGAGTATTCAAACATGGATAGAGCAGAGCTGCATCACCGCAGTAGTATATCAGCGGTCGTGAGGGGTGATTAACGATGTGGAGCCTATGGAGGAGGGCGATATTCCCATCGAGGAGGATTCGACTCTTTGGGTTGCCGTGATTTGTGATGGATTCTCCCCTACGAAAGTGCTCTTGTGATTGAGCATTCACCTGATGTATCTCAGAGTAGAGTTTACATCTGATGACCTTTGAGAGAGATCAGGCTAGGGCCTTGATGTTGATAGCTATTGATGGAAGAGACGCACCTCTGTTGGAGAGGGATGAGGCTAGATCAGCTAGAGATGCATTGATTATAGAGCGGGATCTTTGCTCTATGTCTGCCCGGATATTCTAAAGTCGCAGACGATGATTTGGTGAGATCCCTTACAACTGGCATCCTTGCCGATATAAGTGCATACATTGATGAGCATCATGCCACCATGCAGTTAGCCTCTGATCTGCTAGCTCGTGTAGATTCCATTGGGCAGGAGCTTACAACGTTACCTCTTTCTGAGAGGGATGCTATCTTAGATCTGATAGTCCGCATATACACAGATCCGTAGATAGCCTTGTATTTTCCTGCACAGACTAGCTTAGCCATTTTTAATGTCGAACACATATTGTATATATCAAACAATATTATGTATGGCAGGGAAATATATTTTGATTCACTTCCCTTTCAGTTGTGCCTTGATACTTGCTTAATATTTGCCTGTTTCTTCAGGGCTTGTGATCTTGATGCATTCTAAACCCATCCTTGACGTGTGGACATTGAGACGTCGCAGGATTTCACAAAATGGATCATTGATCTGTATGTATCCCTACAATCTTTGGTGTCTTGGAACTGGTTTCTGTATGGAAATATAGAGAGGAGTGTGGCTTTTCCTCTTTGAGATTGACCGCACCACAGATGGTCGCAAGTACTTCTATTTGTGAGAAGCCTAGTTAATTCCATTTCTTATGGATTTGTGTTGTTCTTTGAGACACAACCGCGGCTTAGATGGTCACTAAATCTCTTATTTGTGAGGAGAGGTTAGGTAATTCCATCCCTTTGGTCTGAAGCCGATGAAATGTGGTGAATTAGAGGTTAATCCCAGTACCGTGTGACAAGTATTTTTGTTCTGGTAGGGGGTTAGACCGAACCATAAATGGCTGCCTACATACTCCAATTGAAGAGGAGATCGGGCCTTAGTAGTTTGAACCTGGTGTAAGAGGTTCAACGCTGAATGTGAAAGGAAGATGGGTGTAGAAGCTTTATTGATGAAGAAGGGTGGAGAAGTGTTTTTGTGGTTTTTGTTTTTAATTTATAGAAAAGGGCAGAAATGTTTTTATTTTTTTTTTTGTTTATTGCGACCGGGCCATATAACATATGGTTGCCTACGTACTCCTATTGAATAGGAGATCAGGTCGACGTAGTTCGCCCCTCAAGAAGATTCGAAGCCGAAGAGAAGTATGAATCCCATGTGCAGGCTATACTGTGGGGAGAAGAAAGTTTAATCCCATGATTGGGACAAACTGCAGGTGTGAAAAAATTTGATCCCATCTTCAGGACAAACTGCAAGCATAGAAAAGTTTAATCCCGTCTTCAAGATAAACTGCAGGTGCGAAAGGTTCAATCCCTACGGGGGATAACCGAAGTTATATGAACGTAGTGAAACCAGGTTACTGGCTTGGAAAGAATGTTCCCCTGAGGGGCAAAGTATGGCGAAGAGTTGTATGTAATGAAGGCTTAAATAACCGGAATGACTGGTGATCTGATGATCCAACACCAGGATGTTTGCTTGATGGTAACTTCAGACATAGTACCGTTTCACGGTGTCCGAGTTGATGAGTTATGGAAATTCATCGCCGTCCATTTCCTATAATCTGAGAGCGCCTCCGGTCAATACCTCCTTGACAACAAACGGGCCTTCCCAGTTAGGGGCGAATTTTCCCTTGGACTGATCTTGGTTGTCAAGTATCTTCTTTAAAACCAAATCATGTTGCTTAAACTATCATAGCCAGACTTTTCTGTTGTAGGATTTGGCGATCTTTTGTTGATATAACTGACCATGGATGATAGCCGCGGTTTGCCTTTCGTCTATTAGAGACAATTGGTGATACATGTCTTGTACCCATTGGTCTTTATCCAGCTGAGCGTTTATCAACACTCTGAGGGATTCCATTTCAACTTATATGGGGAGCACTGCTTCCTTCCCATAGGTTAATACATACGGGGTTGCCGCAGTGGAAGTGCGTATTGATGTTCTATAGGCTAACATTATTTATGGTTGGCGGATATCTTTTGCATGATCTTCTTGATGTTTTTGTTAGCTGCTTCAACAGCACCATTCATCTTTGGATGGTAGATGATGGAGTTAAGGTGTTTGATGTGGAATTTACTGCATAACTCCTCCATCATTTTTTTGTTGAGGTTGTTAGCATTGTCTAATACAATTCTCTGGTTATCCATATCGATAAATGACATTGTTTCTGATGAAAGCAATGATGACTTCTTTGGTAACCCTGGGGAAGGAGGCTGCTTCTACCCACTTGGTGAAGTAGTCGATCGTGGTGAATATAAAGCGATGCCCATTATTGGCTTTGGGATCGATGGGTCCGATCACGTCCATTCCCCACATTGAGAAGGGCCAAGGTGAACTCATATTGTGGAGTTCCCTTGGAGGGGCGTGGATAGTATTTCCATGAATTTGGCATTGATAACACCTCTTGACGTGATCATCACAATCAGCTTTGAGGGTAAGCCAGTAATGTGAGCCTCTGAGCTTGGTCTTTGTCCAGACATCTGAGGAGACCTAATCCTTCATCTCTTTTTTAGAGTGCATCTACGCTCAGGTAGAATTTCATAACAAGTCGATGGATCCGCCTTCTTTTCAGTCGGGCTCGCCTCAGCGGGTGTAGATCCATATCGTAGATACTCCTTGATATGCTGATACCAAGGGTTGTGGATGGGAGATAGCTCATCCGATACTTCTCCAACATAGTTCCCATAGGTTGGTAACTTGTTCAGGGAAAACGTGACGTTTGGTATGTGTTCCTTGTCTGGCATGTGAATCAAGGAGGCCAAAGTTGCTAGTGCATCCGCAAAATCATTCCTATTACGAGGGATGTGTAGAAAGGAGATTTCTTCGAACTCCAAAGCCATCTGTAGAACTTACCAATGGTAAGGCAGCAAATGTAATTCTTTGGTTTGATAGATTCCTGTGGATTGTTTAATTACCAACTCTGAATCCCCAAACACAGTTAACCGCCTAATATCCATTGAACGTGCAAGTTTTAACCCCATAATACAGCCTTCATACTTAGTTGTGTTGTTGGTGTTGACAAACTGCAATTTAACGGCGACGGGATACTGCTCTCTCGTACCGAGTACTAGAACTGCTCCATCTCCAGAGCTTCTGCGTTAACAGCTCCATCAAAATACATTTTCCACGCACGACATGCATCGTACTGATGGTGTTGCTGAACTGCCATAACCCCTTCATCACGGAAATATGTTTCCAAGGGTTTGTAATCCCTTGCAGGTGCGACAACCAGTTGATCCGCAATCCCTTGACCTTTGATGGACTTTTGCATCATATAAATAATGTCAAACTGATGTAGGATCAACTGCCATCTAGACAGTCGACAATTCAGTATAGGCTTACTGAACACGTACTTAACAGGATCTACGCGGGATATGAGATGGGTTGTGTGACCATGGAGGTAATGTTGTAACCCCATGGAAGCCCATGTTGAAGCACAACAAGTCTTCTCAATCAGAGTGTACTTGTGTTCACTGCTGCTGAATATTTTGATGAGGTAATAGATAGCTCGTTCTTAGCCCCTATCGTCTTTCTGCCCCAGTATGCAGCCCATAGCATTGTCATTAATGGATAGGTAGATGAAAATGGGAACACCATCCCTGGGAGGTACCAAAACATGAGCATTAACCAGTTGCTCTTTGATTGTAAGGAACGCTTTCTGACACTCATCGTTCCATTTCATGGAAGAGTTCTTCCTTAACAATTTAAAAATAGGCTCACAGGTTGTTGTGAGTTGAGAGATAAATCTGCTAATGAAGTTGATTCTTCCCAAAAATTCCTGTATTTCCTTTTCTGTCTAAGGAATGGGCATTTCCTTGATGGCCTGGATTTTGGTGGGATCCAGCTCAATCCCTTTGTGGCTGACTAGGAAACCTATCAACTTGCCTGATTTAACACCAAAGGCGCATTTGGCTGGATTCAACTTCAAGTTGTACATACGCAACCTATTGAAAAGCTTTTTGAGATGGTCTAAGTGGTCTTCTTCTCTTCGGGACTTGACAATGATGTCATCCACGTAGATTTCTGTAACATTCCAGAATTTTAAATTAAAATATTTTAATATTTATTGAATTATATAAATATTTAATGGATGTGTTTATTGTTGAATAAATATTTAATTTGATTTGGCTTGATTAGTTAATTGTTAAGAAAATAATTAAGGAGTTGAGGAAATTAATTGTTATGTGATAATATTCTAATTTAATTAAATAATTAAGTTAGAGAACTTATAATGATTAAATGAATTATAATATTGTAACTTGAATTTATAATTAAAATAATGTGTTAATTGGTTAAATAAAATTATAATTATAAAGGAAATTATAATTATGTTGTATTGGTTTATGAGTCAAAGTAGTTTAATAAATTTTTATTAGAATTTATTAAATTGATTATTGAAAGTTAATTAAATAAAAGTGTGACAAATAACCTTACTATAAAAGAGTTATTAAAATAAATTAAAGGAGTTTAATTTAGTTTTGCCAAATAAGGCTTAATGCATATTAAGTCTTTAATCTAATTGTGTTTTACCAAACAAGGTGTAAGATTTAATAAGTTATTTTTAATTATCTAGCCAAACAAGCCTTATGGCTTTTGATTTTTAAAAGTTAGATAACTGATGTCAATTATACATATATTAATAGTATATATTATTACCATACGTTATATGTTAGTACGTAAGTTAGAGTTAGGAGAAGAAAGACTCAGAAGAAGAAAAGAGGAGAAAAAGAAGAATACAGAGAAAAAGTGAGAGATAACTTGAGAGAATCCTAGAGTCAATGAATTCATGTTATGTATGAAATTTGTAAAGAAAACCATATTATTGTGAGTTTATATGAATATATATGAATATGGCTTAGTTTAAAGTAAAATTAATGTTTAATTAGTTTAATTTATAAATTGATTATTGAATTTGAAAGAGGATGAATAAACATAAGCTTAATATATTGAATTAATTGTTTTGGTTAAAAACAAAATCATAGTGATAATTTTTCACTGAAACTTTCAAAAAGTGAAACTTTAGCAAAAATAGTGAAAATTAATGGTTGTAATTTGGATGTTTATGTTGTTTAGATGGCTAGAAACGCGTTAGAAAACATTAGATTATGTTTCTGTAAACCTATTACACCTTGGGTAGGTTGGTATGGTTGTTAGAAAGGAGCTTGGAGGCCTAATTGGCTTTCCGTAGTGTTCTAGAGCTGAAATCACAAAATCGCAGCAGGAACCCCCGCTTCGGTGGGGGGGGGGTGTTCTACCAAGCCGAAATTTTGGAAAAAAATTTGACCGGACATAGTTTACTAAAATGCGATTCAAGATGATTCAGAACGAGGACGAATAGGCCTGTGACACCCCCAAATTCGGGTACTTCGATTCCACGGGATTTGGTGTTCACTGTACAAATATCATCTATCTATCTACCCATAATAAATGCAAACCATGCAATAGATAGAAATAAAATCTTCCCTTATAGGTTACAACATATCGAATCATAAACATAATCCCGGGTTGAACTAACCTTAAACATACGTATGGAAATATAAACAATAAGTCTTAAACAACATCATTAACTCAAGTCTAACATAAATACATCATCAAATAAAATAACAAGTCTTCAACACTTGCTAACTTTTGCCTTGCCTTTACTAGTGGATGGTTCGTCAGGTTCTTTTCGTTCTTAAGCGCAATGTTATTATAAAGCAAGAGTGAGCACTATTGCCCACAAGTATAACAATGAAATAACAGTATAATAATATGCGAGTGAATCAAAGACATCTGAATAAAAGCTCAACTTTTGAATCAAGAATGATTAACAAGAATCAAAAGAATTCTAAGGGTCATAAGACCTTGAACTATGTCCTAGGTTATCAAGGGTTATACTTGAAACCTTTAACAGTCATAAGACTATGGACCTTCTACTACTCGTACTTAGGGGGATCAAATTTTAGTAATACAATCATGCATAATATCTTAACGCTAACGCATAAGTAAATCCCTTTGAGGTCGTTGTTCATCTCGATTTGACATTCGACTCACACCAAAGGAAGTTTGGTTTGGATAATTCAATAAGGGTTCTGAAATTTAGAACGTTCATCAACTAAGGACTAGTTGAATCAATAAAGTTCACTAGTCTAATAAGGTTCAACAATAATGATATTCAATTTGAATAATAATCTCAAGAAGTATACAATAGAACAATTATTGTATAATTGAATCATGCTTGAAAAGATAATAAATCTTAATATAACAATTGAACTTGAATAATAGTAATGATAATTTACTCGAGGTAACTAATAACATGAACAATAATGACAAGTAGGGTTAGGAAACTTGCCTCGTGCGTAGGCTAAACGATTACTACTTCCGTTCACCACAAATCCTACACACATACCATATGTATTCACGACATTCATTAGTTACATTTTCACTTAATTATTTAATATAAACTCCACTTTATTTAACAAATCATTACCCTTCTAATTTAATTACTTAATTAAATTAGAATATTTTCATTCTCTTACTATTATTACACTCGAATAAATTATTTCATAATAATTTCCATCGAATATTTATTTTATTCCATAAATATCTCAATTAAAATATTTACTTTATTTTATAAATATTTTAATAATAATTTTCATCGAATATTTATTTTATTCCATAAATATCTCAATTAAAATATTTAATTTATTTTATAAATATTTTAATAATAATTTTCATCAAATATTTATTTATTTTTATTATTATTTTTTATTTATTTATTTTATTTTTATTTTTTTTGGACTGAGTAAAGTGGTAATTTAGTTTAGTAACGCCATTAGAAGGGTTTTGACCTCATTTCTCATTTTCTAGCATTTACTGCGATTCTTGAACATAACAAGGCCAAATTAGGCCATAAATCAATCACACGTAAAATTATACATGAATATGGCCATAACTTCCAATTAGTTATTTTTACACGAATTTAGACTTACTCAATCATTGTAATACATATATAATCATTACTTAACCCATCTAGCATGACTTTTAACAAGTTACTTTGTAAAATCAACACATTTACTTTCACTGTTCTTGATGTTCTTGAAGGTATTGAAAATAAAATATGAAAATTGTCACTACGGATTCGTTATAACACCGAATCCGTTTATTTAAACTTTGGTCTCTTCGTATCAACATGCATAATAATATACGAGTGTAAAATTTAGGGATAACATACGATCAATACATAAAATATCACGTATAAGGCCATAAGGCCAAAACCCATACTCTGTAAATTTTTGAAATAACAATTCATAGTATTATGAAACTGATGACATGATAATTCACATAATATATATATAATCAAATACAATTTGATACATCTTAACCCATATATAAACTCATAATCAAACCCTTTCTCAATTACAGAGATTTTACAAAATGTATGAAAGCCATTTTTATAAAAACTAATGATGTGAAATTTAGAATTTGGGAAGAGGAGATTACCCTGAGAATAAGTATAGATTAGTAGGGAATAATTTCTTCTCAACTCTTCTTCAATCAAAATTCTTTCTCAACACTTCTCAATCTCTCTCTGAAACTCTCTTTGTTTCTACTTTTCTAGACTTAGAAAAAATGAAGAAAGAAAAGAAGACGTATGATATAATAAGAGAACTGACGCACTGAGTGGTCAGTTAACCCAATAATGGGTAACTGTTCCAACTCCCCATAGGGCCTTGTTTGGCTAGCAAAATAGATTTAAAAAAACATTTAATTTAATAAAACTTTATAATATAGTTTAATTAATGTCACACTCCTTCATAAAATAAATCAATATCTTATTTAATTTATTTTAAATAAAATATAATAATTTCTCATAATTTCACATAGTCATATTATTAATTTTCTCATTAATAAATAATGTCAAATTATTAACTCTCTAATTAATAATTAAATTAATTAAATAACATCATGCTTAATTAAATACTTCATTTAATTCGATAAGCTCACATAATTACATATTTGAATAATAATTATTCTCTACATTAATTTAATAAATGTAACACATAATTAAATTAATCTACCACAATTGCATCAAATAATTATTTAATTCAATAATTAAATCATCGAAAAATATTTATTTAATTCAATAAATATTAAAATTAATTTACAAAAATCTCGTTTGTCACAAGGCCTATAACTTTTATATTTTTTAAGGTTTTCAATTTGAAATCGTTATGAAGGGTCAAAATGGCTATCTTTAGGACTGTTGTGTATTTGGAGGCCATCGGAGGGCGTCGGGATGCGCGGATGCAAGTGCAATCCTTTGTGTATTAGTATAACCTAATGGTATCATGTTGGACATGTAATAGGATGTTGTATCAAGTTGTTAATGTGTATGTGGTGCAATGACGTGATCACTTAAGTAGTTGTAATAAAGCTAAATAGTGATGTTCATGAAAAGATGTAATGTTATTAGTGAGCTATATAAAGCTAATATTAGTGTAACTAATGTGTATTGTCAATACATATGGTATGTGTAGGACTTGTGGGGAATGTGAGTAGTGATTATTTAACCTACGCACGAGGTAAGTTCTCTAACTCTACTTTTATAATTGTACAAGTATCTAAACTCTCTTTGAGCAAGTTCTTCTAACCCTAAAACTTCGTTGTGCAAGTTTAATTTCGTTGAGCAAGTTATTGCTTCTAATTCAATTACAATTATGCACGTTTTCCTAACTCAACACTTTCGTTGAGCTAGTTCTATTATTATGTTGCGCATGTTTTTCTAAACTGAATCTTGTTATTTTTAGCATGCAAGTATCTTTATTCTGATGAACAAGTTTATCGTTCAAGTTATTACTTATTATGCATGCTTAATATTAAATTCCAAGATTTAACCTTAGCTTAATGTTGCTCAAAGCAAGGTATGACATATTATTCAATCTTCATGCTATTAGATTATTCCTAAAGCATGAACTTAGTATACAATGTTGATTCAATTATGGTTTATTCTGTAACCTAGAGTTATTACCCTTTTATTGAACTAACCCTTAGTTGATGTTTGTTGAATTTAAAATTGCCTTGAAATGTATCCAAACCAAACTTACTTTGGTGCGAGCTTGTAATCTAAATACTGAGATGAACAACCCTATTATTAGGGGTTTACGCTTAGCGTTGAAATGTTTGTGCACAATACATTGTACGAAGGGTTGATCCCCCTAAGTACGTGGAGTCCTTATAGTCTTATGACTATTAAAGTTTAAGTTGAAAGATTACTTATAACTGTGCACATGGTTCGTGGTCATTAGACCCTCAGTTGTATGTTTCAGAATGTTAATAGAACATATCATTCAGTTCTATTGAACCTATTTGGCAAATGTTGTAAAGTTTATCCATTATTATTTCAAGTGAGCTTTGTTTGCTCACTCTTGCTTACATAACCATTACAGCTAAGGATGAGAAGGTCGATGTACCTAGCACCAGTAAGGGAAATGGAAAGATGAACAAGTATTGAAGACTTGTAATATGTTGATATTTTAACAGACTTATTTGAATGATTGTAATAAAGTATTTAATTTCCGCATTTGAATGATTATATTTAAAGGTTAGATAACCTGGGAGATTTTTGTTAATGTAATCCCTTAAGGGAAGGTTTATTATTCAATTTTTATTATGATTGGGTAGTTAGATATGAATGTTTTGATTAAGTAAACACCAACTCTTGAGATAATGAAGTACCGGGATTTAGGGGTGTCACAAGTTGGTATCAAAGCCTTAGGTTATGAACCTTAGGTGGTCAAAAGCCTTAGGAAGTAACCTTTGAAAATATAGTGGTGATTAACTCTTATCGAGTTTTAAGGAAGAATTAATAAAACACTTATGTGCTTATGTGTTTATAACTTATGTGCTCGTGAGTGTCGAGTAGTAATGATTAATAATTAAAACTAAAAATTTTGTTGTCAGGATGACTAATGTCGGAGAATCCAGTCAAGCTAGGGAGGAAGGACCTCAGATGCCTATAGAGGAGGAGCCTCGTGACATTCAGGTGGTTTCGAAACAACTACTTCCATGGGAGTCAGCCTCGTTGGTCACAGTGGTTGAAGATGAGGATGATGATGTAGAAACAAATGAGGAAGATCCCGTTGAGCTGCCACAGGAGAATGAGGATGGTGAGGACGAGGAGGAAGAGACTCCACTAACCTCGATAGCTGCTCATATGTATGATGAAGTCTATGACCGAAACGTGGAACTTCAGGATACCGTCGAGGAGTTGCAAGAGATAGTAGAGGAACAACAGACTGCAATGACACAGAAGGACGACGAGATCTAGTATCGTGATGAACGTCTGACTAATGTCGAAGAGAAGCTAGTACACACTGAAGGAGTGAATGAACAACTGATCGAGGTGATCACAGAATTGAAGAACAAGCTGAACGGATAAGCTACTAAGAGGGCAAGAGTTGAAGACGCATACGAAGAAGCTTATCAATGAACCGGGATAGCAATAAGAGACGCACAATCAAAGAGGATGAAGATGGAGGAGATGGATAAAGTATTCAATACCATGATCAATTGAGCTCAAGATAGGGTCATGGGTTATCCAATTCAGTTCAAGACTCTTCCATCATACGTGTTAGATCGCCGAACAATGTTCTGGGTTATGGAAGAAGAGCGTCGAAAGGCTACGGAGTATCTTAGTAGAACATTGTAGGAAATGTGCCTGTTATGCAAATAATAAATGTTAAATAATGTGTAAATTCCAAGTGTTATGTAACCTATGGGATACGATGATGGTGTTGTTCTGAAACTTTTATAGTTCAGGAAAGTAATGTAGATAGTAGTGATGCTATTGTGTTATATTTCAAAGATATTTTGAATAAATAAAAGTTTTTATTTTATTCAAAGTGTTATGTGTTATGTGGTTATTTCTTTTATGGAGGTAAGTTATATAGAAAATGCTTAAATAAGTTGAGTAATAATCTAATGAGTGTATATTTTAACAGAAAATGCCTCCATGACGTCAACCACCACGATAAAGAGCCAATGGGGGAACCAACAATAACGACAATGTTGAAGCTAACCCCGTTCAATAGCTAGTAACTTTATTGATGAGAGAGTTGCAGAATCAACCTCAAAATCAAGGTACAACGTTTAAGGATTTCAAGGCGGTTGGACCACCTGAATTCCGTGGGTCCATGAATCCAGTCGAGGCACAAACCTGGATTATAGAAATAGAAAAGGTGTTTGATGTCGTTAGGGTAGGGGATGATCAGAAGACTGCTTTTGCAACATTCATGTTGAAAGCAGAGGCTAGTTATTGGTGGCAGGCCAATAAAAATCAAGAAGGGCCAGGGGTGATGACCTGGAATAGGTTTAAGGAGATATTCTTCGAGACCTATTTCCCAGAGAGTTCAAAGAGTCAGTTGGAGGTTCAATTTTTAAAACTAAAGCAGGGAACGATGACAGTGTCTGAGTATGCTGCTAAATTCAACGAGTTGGTGAGGTTTGCTCCATATCAAGTCAGCACGGACGAACGCACGGAAAAGTGGTTTGAACAAAATTTGAAGCCTGGTTCAGACAAGAGGGTCTCCATGTTCCGATTGAAGACTTTCGCAAAGCGATGATGATGGAGAAGGCAATACTCATTTGAAGGTGGAGAAGAAGCAAATGACAAAATTCAATCAGGAACATAAAAAGAAGAAGAATGAAGTGGAGATCAAGAATGGATGTGGTAGTAGTGGAAACGGTAACAACAATTTAAAGAGGAAATGGAATGGGAACGTGGGTGCTGGAAACCAGCAGGGTAACCAGTAAAATAAGAAGTTTGAAGCATGTGTTACATGCAGGAAGTTTCACAAGGGTGTGTGCTTGATGGGGAAACGTGTATGCTTCAATTGTGGCCAAGAGGGTCACATCGCCCCAACTTGCACTCAACCTAAGAAGAACGTTTGCTTCACGTGCGGGTTTAATGATCACTTTGCTCGTGAATGCCCTAAGAAGAAGGCTGGAGAGACAGCAAGAAACAATGGAGGTAGCAGTGGAGGAACATGGGCCATTGCTGGACCAACAACATCAAACAAACCCACAGCCAGAACCTTCAACATGACTGTGCAAGATGTTGTGCAATCAAAAGATGTTGTGTCAGGTATTATCCCAATCAATGGTATTGATGCTTATGTATTATTTGATTCGGGTGCTACTTGCTCGTTTATATCTGATGAATTTGCTAAGAAGTTAGAGTTGCCTATAGAAGAATTGAATTTTCCTTTGAACATAGAAATTGCGAATAAGGAAGTAATCCTTGTTAGATTCGTATACAAGAACTGTAGGGTGAACATTAAGGGGAATGTCATGATGGTAGATTTAATCCCAATTAGACTTGGAGAATTTGATGTTATTTTGGGAATGGATTGGTTGTTCAATTATGGAGCGGTAATTGATTGCCAAAAGAAATGTGTAAACCTTATGACTCTGTCAAAGGTGGTTTTCTATGGTAGCAAATCGCCTAGACAAATGAAATGTTTGACGATTATGCAGGCCAAGAAATTATTGAGTCAAGGCTGTGTGGGTTATTTAGCTTACATAGTCAATACTTAGAAGAAGGGTGTGAAACAGGAAGATATACCAGTGGTGAGGGAATTTGAAGATGTGTTTCCAAAGGATTTGACAGGACTTTCGCCTGACAGAGAAATTGAGTTCGTGATCGACTTAGCGCCAGGAACTGTCCTGATATCGAAGGCCCCGTATAGAATGGCTCCGGTAAAGATGAAGGAACTGATGGTGCAATTGCAAGAGCTACTAGACAAGAAATATATTCAACCAAGCGTATCACCGTGGGGAGCACCGGTGTTATTCGTGAAGAAGAAGGATGGATTGATGCGTCTTTGTATTGATTATAGGGAATTGAACAAAGTCACTATTAAGAATAAATACCCATTGCCAAGAATAGATGACTTGTTTGATCAATTGAAGGGTGCTAAATACTTCTCGAAAATAGATTTGAGAAGTGGGTATCACCAATTGAAAGTAAGGAAGGAGGATATACCTCGACCGGCATTCAGAACTCGGTATGGACATTACAAGTTTTTGGTGATGTCTTTTGGTTTAACCAATGCCCCTGATGCATTCATGGTTTTGATGAATAGGGTGTTTAAACCATTCTTGGACAAGTTTGGTGTGGTATTTATCGACAACATTCTGGTGTATTCCAAAACACAAGAAGAACACATAGAACATTTATGTTTGACGTTGGAGACACTAAGAAAGGAAAAGTTGTACGCAAAATTTTGTAAGTGTGAATTTTGGCTCGATCGTGTACAATTTTTGGGTCATGTGATTGACAAGGATGGGATTTCAGTGGATCCATCAAAAGTGGAAGCTGTAATCAATTGGGAACAACCAAGGACACCTTCGAAGGTGAGGAGTTTCTTGGGACTGGCCGGTTATTACAGATGATTCATTCAAGATTTTTTCAAGATAGCCACTCCATTAACAAATTTGACAAGGAAGGCTGTAAAATTTGTTTGGACGGAGAAATGTGAAGAAAGTTTCCAGGACTTGAAGAAGAAATTAAGCATGGCACTTGTGTTGTCATTACCAGATAGTACATGTAACTTTGTGGTGTATAGTGATGCCTCACATAAAGGGTTGGGTTGTGTTCTTATGCAGAACGACAAAGTTATTACCTATGCATCAAGACAACTGAAGAATTATGAGAAAGGGTATCCAACTCATGATTTAGAATTGGCTGTAGTAGTATTTGTTCTCAAGATATGGAGACACTATCTTTATAGAGAGAAATGTGAGATATATACAGACCATAAGAGTCTGAAGTATATTTTCACTCAGAAGGACCTGAACATGCGTCAAAGAAGATGGATGGAATTGATAAAGGATTACGATTGTGAGATCTTTTATCATCCGGGCAAAGCGAATGTGGTTGCAGATGCTTTGAGAAGGAAAGGTCAGGAAAAATTGATACTGATAACCACTCAGGAGGAGCTTATATCAGCAATGACAAAGCTAGAGTTGGAAATAAAATTTCCAAAGGAATCCAATAAACGACTATTCTAAATAGAAGCTGGTCCAACTTTAGTGGACAAGGTGAAGAATGCTCAACTACAGGATGAAGAATGCAAAAAAATAAAGGAAGGTGTGAACGAAGGAAAAGAGGTGAAATACAAGATCGATACCAAAGTGCTACTACGATTCGAGGGAAGAATTTGGGTACCAGCAGTACCAGAGGTTAAGGACGAAATCTTGACCGAAGCACATAACACAAGATATTTGATTCATCCAGGATGTACGAAGATGTATCAGGATTTACGATGACATTTTTTGGTGGAAAAACATGAAAAGAAAAGTTGCAGAATGTGTCGCAAAATGTTTGACATGCCAAAGAGTCAAGGCCGAGCATCAAAGACCAAGCGGATTACTTCAACCGTTAGAAATACCAGAATGGAAGTGGGAACACATCACAATGGATTTTATGGTGGGTCTTCCAACTACTCAGAGAGGATGAGATGTGATTTGGGTGATAGTGGACAGACTGACAAAATCAGCACACTTTTTGCCAATTAAGATTAGGTTCAATCTTGATCAGTTGACAAGATTGTACGTTAAAGAGGTCGTTTCGAGACATGGAGTGCTAGTGACAATTGTGTCAGATAGAGATCCGCTATTTACATCAAACTTCTGGAAAAGACTACAAGAATGTATAGAAACACAGTTGCGAATGATTACGACTTATCATCCACAAACAGATGGCCAAAGCGAACAAACAATCCAGACATTGGAAGATATGTTGAGAGCATGCATCGTAGATTTTAAAGGAAGCTGGGAAGAACATTTACCGTTAGTGGAATTCTCCTACAACAACAGTTACCACGCGCGAGCATCAAAGATGCCGCCGCCACGAGGCATTATCTAAGGAAGTGCGAGAACTCCTCCTGTCTTTGGGATGAAGTCGGTGAACGTCAATTGTTAGGCCCAGAACTGGTACAACAAACTGCTGAGGTTGTAAAACTCATCAGGACAAGATTGGTAGCTACTCAAGACAGACAGAAGAAGTATGTTGATCAACACAGACAAGATCGTGTATTCAACGTAGGTAATTATGAATTCCTAAAAGTTTCTCCTTGGAAGGGGAAAATTCATTTCGATAAAAAGGGAAAGCTAAGCCTGAGGTTTATTGGACCTTTCTAAGTGCTGCGAAGAGTTAGAGAAGTGGCTTACGAGGTAGCTCTACCTCAAGAGTTGGAAAATATTCATAATATTTTTCATATTTCGGTGTTACGACCATATAAACCCGATTTCAAGCACGTGATCGAGTACGAACCATTGCAGTTCGATAAGGACTTGTCCTATGAAGAGATTCCTATCCAGATAGTTGACAGGAAAGAACAGGTGCTCAGGAATAAAGTTATACCTTCTGTGAAGGTGATATGGAGGAACCACAATGCTGAAGAAGCTATGTGGGAACTCGAGGATAAAATGATGAAAGATTACCCTGAATTATTTGTTTAATCGATGTCTTCAATTCTGGGGACAGAATCTTTGTAAGTAGGGAAGAATGTAACGAATGATATATTTTTTTTGAGTTATGATTCTGGGGACAGAATCCTTGTAAGGAGGGAATGATGTAACATTCCAGAATTTTAAATTAAAATGTTTAAATATTTATTGAATTATATAAATATTTAATGGATGTGTTTATTGTTGAATAAATATTTAATTTGATTTGGCTTGATTAGTTAATTGTTAAGAAAATAATTAAGGAGTTGAGGAAATTAATTGTTATGTGATAATATTCTAATTTAATTTAATACTTAAGTTAGAGAACTTATAATGATTAAATGAATTATAATATTGTAAGTTGAATTTGTAATTAAAATAATGTGTTAATTGGTTAAATAAAATTATAATTATAAAGGAAATTATAATTATGTTGTATTGGTTTACGTGTCAAAGTAATTTAATAAATTGTTATTAGAATTTATTAAATTGATTATTAAAAGTTAATTAAATAAAAGTGTGACAAATAACCTTACTATAAAGGAGTTATTAAAATAAATTAAAAGAGTTCAATTTATTTTTGCCAAACAAGGCTTATGCATATTATGTCTTTAATCTAATTTTGTTTTACCAAACAAGGTGTAAGATTTAATGGGTTATTTTTAATTAGCTAGCCAAACAAGCCTTATGGCTTTTGATTTTTAAAAGTTAGATAACTTATGTCAGTTATACATATATTAATATTATATAATTAATACATATATTATTACAATACGTTATATGTTAGTACGTAAGTTAGAGTTAGGAGAAGAAAGACTCAGAAGAAGAAAAGAGGGGACGAAGAAGAATACAGAGAAAAAGTGAGAGATAACTTGAGAGAATCCTAGAGAGATTTTGAGAAACGAATTGGGGAAAAGAAATCTTGTTGATCAAAGGAAGAAAATTTTCACCTTCTAGCAAACAAGGTATCCTCTTACCCTTTTAAAATTCTAAAAGTTGTGGTTGTCTTCTCTTCCAAAATTCTCTGTAAAATTCTTAATTTGTAGAGGTTGAATTAATTGTTATATATAGTTTATATGATAAGTTAGTTGTTGTGAAACTGTTTTCATAATTTTATATATGAGTATAGTCAATGAATTCATGTTATGTATGAAATATGTGAAGAAAACCATATTATAGTAAGTTTATATGAATATAGCTTAGTTTAAAGTAAAATTAATGTTTAATTAGTTGTTTAATTTATAAATTGACTATTGAATTTGAAAGAGGATAAATAAACATAAGCATAGTATGTTGAATTAACTGTTTTGGTTGAAAACAAAATCACAGTGATGATTTTTCACTGAAACTTTCAAAAAGTGAAGCTTTTAGCAAAAATATTGAAAATTAATGGTTCTAATTTGGATGTTTATTTTGTTTAGATGGCTAGAAACGCGTTAGAAAACATTAGATTATGTTTGTGTAAACCTATTACACCTTGGGTAGGTTGGTATGGTTGTTAGAAAGGAACTTGGAGGCCTAATTTTGTGACACCCCCAAATTTAGGTACTTGAAACCCGAACTCAGTGCTTCACGATACCATTTATATGAGCGGAATAATACTAATAATAATAACACTAATATAGATTATCAAATTTAATTTACATATTATCAGAGTTTTCAATCCCAAGTACGAAACCTTCAAACATTCGTTACATTACATGATAATTAATATATATCATCATTATCCTAATAAAGTCTAGTTATTACAAAAGATAGCATTATCTTTCATTCAGCTACCTTCCCTTTCCCTTTGTTCTTGGCAGAGCCTTCAGGTTGTTCATACTTAGCTGAAAATATTTAAATTAAGCAAGGATGAGCATTTGAGTGCCCAAGAAGTAATAGTAACAAAAACATTTAGCTGAATGAATTAAATATTTTCTTTGAATGATACCTCTACATTGAATTAACAGTTGTGAAGTAAGCTGAATAAATAATAAACAACATATCATTTCGATTTCAAAATTTTGAAACTACGTATTGACTATAAATGATGATCATTTGATAGACTATGAACATTGTTTTCTATTTTTGAAAAGGTTAAACAGAACTTCATCATCTCAGAACCGTCATAACTTACTTACACGGGGTGATCATTTCGTTATGCCTGTATTGATCAATACTACATTATAGGACGATATTTTTAGTCGGCATTTCAAATTTTAGGTGCATAAAAGTTTCCATATTTGGGATGTTCATACCAGTCTTGAATCCGAACCAAAAAAATTTAGTTGGATAACAATAAAGTTCTTATCTTGTTCAACAACAATTTTTAGTTAGTGTCTAGCCAAATCAAATAGCTTAGACGGCTTTTAATTCAACTTGTACATACTGGACACTGATAAGTATGTATCAACATGTGATAAAATATAATGATTATCCAAGTGAGGACACTTGTATAACCATGTTTAGAAATTAACGAACATAATATATTTCTTGATCTACAATAACAAAATTAAGGAACTTGTACAACAGATTATAATTTAATAATTTACTTATACAGAATCATTGCATAAGTATATACAAAGGTTGAAATATTTGATCAATTGAAAAGAATAGTTTAGATATTATCTTACATGTCCATTGCATAAAGTAAATGCAAAGGATTAGATACTTTTTTGTCTGCCGCTTACACAACTTAGATTTATCTTTTATATCAAGCCCTATCATTAAATAGATCATTCGTTTGATTAGAATAACATATGATATCATATTCTCTTCGCTATTTTGCGACAAGACATAACCTAATCACATTATCATGTAAGTTTAACAACCATTGAATCACAAATAAACATTTATCAAGTCAACCTATCTAAGTTCAGATCAATTTCTGAAATATGTCGATTTGTAATCGACAATTTTATCGGGTATTTATAAGTCTAAGACTCTATCTGATGAGTTCAATATCCATTTAGATGACTTATATATCAGTCATATTATTTTTAAATGACTTATAATAAGTTTTAAACATTTATTCTAATTTATCATAATTTTTGAAATATCGAAATCATTATTAAATGATTTAAATATTAAGTAATTTAATTATCATTAACATTTAATTAATATTAAACTATTAATGAAACCATCGTCAAAATATTAAAGTTATTTATAATAACTTAGAATATTTTTAAAGTATTAATATTACCCTTAAATGCTTTTTTAAAATATTTAAAATCATTTTTTAAATAATTACCATTAATATTAAGTATTATTTATCAAAATATTAAAAGCCATTAAGTATAACTTAATAATATTTTTAATTCATTTATATCCTTTTAAATAATTAATAAAACCATTTTAAACTATTTATTTAATATAATTATTAAATAAATTCAATATCATTAATAATAAATTAATAATCATTAATATTAAATTATTAATGAAATTATCCTTTAAATATTAAAAGTTATATTTTATAACCTAAAATATCTTTAAACACTTTATTTTCATTTAAAATGATTATTATAATATTAAAATCATTTTTAAACTAATTTATTTAATAAATTATTACATAACTTTAATATCATTAATAATAATAAATTAATGAAATTTACCTTTAAATATTAAAAGTTATATTTTATAACTTAAAATATTTTTAAACTATTTATTTTCATTTAAAATGATCTTTATAATATTAAAATCATTTTACCTAATTTATTTAATTTAATTATAAAATAAATCTAATATCATTAATATTAAATAATTAATGAAATTTACTTTAAAATATTAAAAGTTATATTTTATAACTTCAAATATTTTTAGATAACTTATTATCATTTAAAATAATTTTTAATATAATAAAATCATTTTTAATTTATTTATTTAATGCATTTAATAAATAAATTAATTACCAATAATATTTAAATAAATACTAATATTTATGAAAAATATTTCAAATTATTAAAAGTTAAATTTTATAACTTCAAATAATTTTTAAAATAATTTTTGTAATTTTGGAATTTAATTTCTATTTTTAAATGATTTTTGAAAATTTAATTAATTAAAATTAATAAAGCTGTCGCATTTCTAGGCCTTTAATGATGCACGATTGTAATCTATGGTGTTATTGAGCCTTCAAGAAAATTCATAGCCAGCGTCTAAGTACCCAACTTTGACCACGATTTCTGAGCTGATCATGATGTTTCTGGACTCGGTTTTGGTCAGATCATGTAGCTCTTATGTAGGACTACATGATCCAGCAACAAACAAGATTATAACATGCATAACCAACGAGATCTGGAGCCTTGAACAAGCTGTTAGAGCTATTTTTCATTTTCTGGGTTACCCAGAAATGAAGAAAAGTTCGACTGGCTAGTTTTGGGCTTCCACAACTTGCTAATCTTGTAATTCTTTTGTGCTTTAAATGTTACAGTTTCTAGATAACATGTCAAGGAAGAGATCCATCACCCAACATAAACAAAACCACAACAGAATCACAAGATCCATGCTGGTCAAACCCTTTCAGAGATCACGTTCTTGAGTTTTCTAGGTTACCCAGAAACTCAGTTCGTGATTATCTGGCTTGCTTTGATCAGCCACTGACTTCCATTAATTTGATTTTTAGGAGATTTTAAGGCATAAATATGCAGTCAAAATACTAAAATATAAACTAGATACAACAACATACACAGATCAACCAACACAAGAAAGATCTGAGAGCTTGAATATGTTGTCAGGCCCTTTTCGGGCGGTTTCAGGTTACCAGAAATGCCCGATCATGGCTTCAATCAACGTGGTTTGACCACGATTATCTTACAACGTAGGTCAGATCTAAGCATGATTTCAACTTCAGATTAAAGACCATACTACATGCTATAAGTACAAACTTTAAAACCACGAAAACAGTACACAAAATGAAATCTATGGGGTCTAACATTCATTGTCAGACCACTTTTCAAAGATTTTTCAGATTATGAAAAACTTCAAATCCGAGCCTCTAGATGTTATGGATTCAACATCTAGAAACTTAGATCATCATTAGACACTATATATAACCAACATGTTTTAACAAAAATTTCAAACATATAACAACAGAAAATTGGACAGAAATCAAGCTAGGGTTTTATACCTTCTATGAACGATTTTGATTTCTAGGCCACTGATTTGTTTTGGGTGATGGTGGGGCTTGATTATGTGACTGGTATACTACAAAATCCCGTGGGTTTTAGAGAGAGAGGCTCAAAGTTGAGAGTTTGTGCAAAAACAAGTTAACAAATGACTTTCTCTCTCTTCCAATCTATATATACTAGTGTTTGATGCATGAATTTGCTGAGATTGCTTAATGTGCTGGAGATTTAAGTTGTATAAGTCAACATGTTAGGTCACCCACTCCCCACATGTCAAGCTTTGCAATTTACATAATAAAGAAAATCCAAAGGGGGGTATTTTGGTCATTTCACTTGAAAATTTAATGGCATTTTGGGCAATTGGCAAACCCTTAGGGTTTGACCCTTAGGGTTTAACCCTTAGGGTTTAGCCCTAAGGTTTTCCAACAATTACTTTTCTAGAATTATATTTTAGGGTTTACACAATAAAATAAAATAAAAATTAAATTAGTTTCTAATTTTTGCAAATTAGTGTTTCTTAATCAAGTTTAATTTTCTAATTACATATACATGAACATTAGTGTTTAAAATTTAATAATTATAATTAAGATCACTAATTTATCAATTAGAGCACCTATTTGATAATTAGGGTTAATAATTTAATAATTAGGGTTAACAATTTGTAATTAGGGTTTCTAATCACATTAATCATGATCATTTAGGGTTTAAATTCTGCTAATGAGCATTAAAAATCCTAAATTAGTAATTAGGGTTTCCCAGTTTGACAGTTAGGGTTCCTAAATATCGATTAGGGTTTTAATTTCACCATTAGGGTTTCGAGTCAATAATTAAGGTTTACATAATTAGCATTTATATTTATAATATCCGACATTGATCACATCATTACGATTACCTAACAATCTTGAACTCTAATTTGTATTTTAAATTAGGGTTTCACACAGTAATACTAGGGTTTGTCATATAACGCCATAATTGACCAGCCATTATCGGTTCACGTATACAGTACATATTTATAACACTAAAAATCAAAATATAATTAATATTATATTATTATTATCATTCCTTATTCCAAAACCAGATTTAGGGTTTTGATTTCATATCTGATTTACCTTGTATAAACAGCTTGATTAATTAAGTTAAAAGATTTAACTTAATAATCCAAGCTAAAATTCATATAAATAAATAATAATTATAATAACTACAATAACCATTCCTTATATTATTTAAATAATATAATATAATATTTCCTTTGAAAATATATAATAAAAACATTTCTACAATAAAATTAATTATATAAAATAATATAATTTATAATGATCATTAATTCTAAAATAAAATTATTTGTAAATATTCATGTAATAAATATATTTTATTTACCACATAAATAGATATACACTTTATCTTGTACAAATCTTCATCCCTAAAATAATAATAAAAAAAAATTATACGCAAAATTTCTGTTTAATTTATATAAAAAATATCGGGTTATTTCAAATTTGGCTTTCCATAGTGTTCTAGAGTTGAAATCGCAAAAATCGTTAAGAGGGACCCTTGCAAAGAAGGTGTTTTGCCAAGCTAAAATTTTGGAAAAAAAACCGACCAGACATAGTTTACTAAAATGAGCATTACATTTTCATACGAACTCCGATTGATGCGATTCAAGATGATTCAGAATGAGGACGAATAGGCCTATAACTTTTATTCTTTAAGGTTTTCAATTTGAAATCGTTATGAAGGGTCAAAATGGCTATCTTTAGGACTGTTGTGTATTTGGAGGCCATCGGAGGGCGTTGGGATGCGCGGATGCAAGTGCAATCCTTTGTGTATTAGTATAACCTAATGGTAACATGTTGGACATATAATAGGATGTTGTATCAAGTTGTTAATGTGTATGTGGTGCAATGACTTGATCACTTAAGTAGTTGTAATAAAGCTAAATAGTGATGTTCATGAAAAGATGTGATGTTATTAGTGAGCTATATGAAGCTAATATTAGTGTAACTAATGTGTATTGTCAATACATATGGTATATGTAGGACTTGTGGTGAACATGAGTAGTGATTGTTTAACCTACGCACGAGGCAAGTTCTCTAACTCTACTTTTATAATTGTGCAAGTATCTAAACTCTCTTTGAGTAAGTTCTTCTAACCCTAAAACTTTGTTGTGCAAGTTTAATTTCGTTGAGCAAGTTATTGCTTCTAATTCAATTATAATTATGCAAGTTTTCCTAACTCAACACTTTCGTTGAGCTAGTTCTATTATTATGTTGCGCATGTTTTTCTAAATCGAAACTTGTTATTTTTTAACATGCAAGTATCTTTCTTCTGATGAACAAGTTTATCGTTAAAGTTATTACCTATTATGCATGCTTAATATTCAATTCCAAGATTTAACCTTAGCTTAATGTTGCTCAAAGCAAGGTATGACATATTATTCAATCTTCATGCTATTAGATTATTCCTAAACCATGAACTTAGTATACAATATTGATTCGATTATGGTTTATTCCGTAACCTAGAGTTATTACCCTTTTATTCAACTAATCCTTAGTTAATGTTCGTTGAATTTCAAATTGCCTTGAAATGTATCCAAACCAAACTTACTTTGGTACGGACTTGTAATCTAAATACTGAGATGAACAACCCTATTATTAGGGGTTTACGCTTAGTGTTGAAATGTTTGTGCACAATACATTGTACGAAGGGTTGATCCCCCTAAGTACGTGGAGTCCGTATAGTCTTATGACTGTTAAAGTTTAAGTTGAAAGATTACTTATAACTGTGGACATGGTTCGTGGTCATTAGTGTAATACCTGAGAAATTCCTCATATTATTAAATAAATATGCTAATGAAAGTAATATTTATATGAATAAAAGTGTTAACATTTTATTGAGATCAATTGATTCATATAAGATCAATGTGCATTGAGAAGCTTAGTTTAAGCTTGGAAGATTATGCCTAGTGTGGCATTGAGATGTAAATAATTATTGCATATGATGATAAGCTTAACTTATACAATTTATTATGTGAGTGGAATTACAAATTGAGGGATAACTTAATATTGGATCTAGGATTATCCGAGCCCAACCTTAGTATGTAGATTGGGAGTCTAGCCCAATAACTTAATTGATGGACTTTTGAGTTAGCCCAATAACTTGGAACATTTAAAGACCAATTTGGAACCCAACATAACAATTGGTACAAGGGTTGACTTTTAAAATATGGCGTAGGGCAGTGTGCCTGACCAACCACCCCATGCTTATGTCTGAGATCGCTTCTCTTATCTCAAGTTAGGGGTCACCAAGTACAAAGGACAGTAGCCTAAACTCTCTTTACGTAAACTTTCAAGCTGCTAATCCTAGGTAATCATGGCTAGCTGAGTGGCTGGCATGAAGTGGTTAAACAACTCCTTAAGCAACCATTGTTCCTTTCTATTGCGCCATAGATCCCCACATTGTGTAAAGCAATGGTCTAGTCCATGCTTTCCTCTATAAATATGAGCTGCCTTTGCAGTCTGTTATATTGTTAAGAGTATTGGAGACATCTGAGTGAAGAATTCTTAGTCGCTAAGCATTTCCGAAGCCAAATCAGTGTGTGAGATATCAAGGTTGAGAAGGTAAAATTTCTACTTCGTTCTTAACTTGAGTCTGGTTTGATCCTTGGTTTTTCCTAATTAATAGGTCAAGTATGATGAACTAGCATGTTATAAGGCGTTAGGAAGTTCACTTTCGTGCATGAACACGTTAATAACAAAATTGTTAGAATTAAAAGTTAGGACTTGATGCTTCTGACATAAGTCAGATGACACTCTACTATCCAAATCATAGTGTCATGTCATATTGGTTCTGGTCTTTTGGAAAACACTATGATTGCTCACTTAACATCTGCAAGTGTCTGGACTACTCTACGATTCCTGGAAAGGTCCACCATGTAGATGACTATGACCGTAGAGTAAGATTGTTGATCGTAGAGTGATAGCCAGACTGACTACGATCGTAGAGTAAGATTGTTGATCGTAGAGTGATAGCCAGACTGACTACGATCGTAGAGTAAGATTGTTGATCGTATAGTGATAGCCAGACTGACTACGACCATAGAGTAAGATTGTTGATCGTAGAGTGATAGCCAGACTGACTACGACCGTAGAGTAAGATTGTTGATCGTAAAGTGATAGCCAGACTAACTACGATCGTAGAGTAAGATTGTTGATCGTAGAGTAATGGCTGATTGTCGACCGTTGAGTAATATTGTTGATCGTAGAAGTACTGGCTGATTGTCGACCATAGAGTAATATTGTTGATCGTAGAGTAACGTAATAATTGGGTTTGGGCGTGTGAGGCCATGAAACAAGAAGTGTTGTCTTCGAACAAGAAGTATTGTCTTCGGACAAGAAGTGTTGTCTTCGGACAAGAAGTATTGTCTTCGGACAAGAAGTATTGCCTTCGGACAAGAAGTGTTGTCTTCGGACAAGAAATGTTGTCTTCGGACAAAGCGTAATGTCTTGGACGAGTCGTAACGTCTTCTGGACATGGCGGATGCCCTCGGAGATGTGAGGATAACTTCGGGTTTGGATAGGCGAGATGTCTTGGGACTCGGAGACAACACCATAACTTGAAATAAGGATGAACTTATGTATATCCCTTATTGTTATCACGAACCAAAATATAAAGTTTTACTAGCCGGAAAACAATTCTAATACCGCATGCAAGCATGCGTAGAAAAGGTCATTAAATCGAAGAGGTATGATTAAAGAGATGTTAATGGATGCAATATTCATAGATAGAAGAATGTATAATGAGTACATGTTATTTATATATGTACATATCAAGTGTGTTTGGCTAATGAATACCTATACTTATGTAAATAGGACAACATAGTTCATTGAGGTGATTTTTGCTATAAGTGGTAATCAGCGCTAAAGGCAAGTTCCCTAACCTTACTCAAATTTCATTGAGCAAGTTTCTTACTCTACCTTGATTTCAAGTATGCAAGTTTTCTATCCCTAACTTATTGTTATTGTTGGGCAAGTTCCCTAACCTCACTCAAATTTACAATGAGCAAGTATCCGAACACTATTATTACTGTGTTGCAAGTTCCTTAATTCACACACCTTATACGTTGAATTGTTGTCGTATCAATCATATTTTATCAAGCAAATATCTCGCTACTATTAGAAAATCACTTGTATACCTTGGCGTTGTTGTAAGCATTGGACTTATCTTTCCTCAATGCATGATGAAAAGCTATCTAAGCCCTTGATTGGCTAGACTATTATTATTAGTTAAAGAGCTATCCAAACCGATTGATTTGGTGCGGACTATCTTAAATCTATTGAGATGAACAACCCTCATAGAAGGAAATTATATATTGTCGAGGGAACCGAAGCGTACATACATGAGTATGATTAAATGTTATGCATAACATAGGGTACCTTAGGCTGATCACCTGATGTACTCGTGGATATGGATTACAGTGTAATACTGTTAATTCTAGTAAGAGTTCTTGGTCCTTAGTGGCTGCTCAGTACTCATTCGTGTTGAACCTCGAAATGGATAAATCCTGAGATTTTGTTGATATCCTTCGGTCCATAGCGACACCTGTTGAATACTCTTGGTATTCTTGATATCCTTGAACTATCAATTACTATTATACCTTTGAAAGATTCAAATGCTATAACTGCTTGTTCTTCTAGCTATATTGCTTGCTGGGCAAATTTGTTGCTCATTCTTGCTTCCTAAAACATTACAGTTAAGGCAGAGCAAGGCGGTACTTCAGGAAAGGACAAAGGAAAGGGCAAGGCGACAGAATAATTTAGCCCTTAAGACTAGAAGTATTATTATTATTGTTATTATGATGTATTCAAGAATGATTAAGCTATGTTAAGCTAATCACAGAATTGTAATAGTAATGGTTACGGTACCTTGGGACGCGAATATTTATATTATATCAATGTAATTATTCTATTATTTCCGTTGTTAATGATTTAGTGAGATATTCGTAGTTGTACGTGATGCACCGAATTCGAGATATGGGTGTCTGAATTTTGGGGTCGTCACAATTAGACCCTCAGTTGTATGTTTCACAATGTTAATAGAACATATCATTCAGTTCTATTGAACCTATTTGGCAAATGTTGTAAAGTTTATCCATTATTATTTCAAGTGAGCTTTGTTTGCTCACTCTTGCTTACATAACCATTACAGCTAAGGATGAGAAGGTCGATGTACCTAGCACCAGTAAGGGAAAGGGAAAGATGAACAAGTATTGAAGACTTGTAATGTGTTGATATTTTAATAAACTTATTTTAATGATTGTAATGAAATATTTAATTTCCGCATTTAAATTATTGTATTTAAAGGTTAGATAACCTAGGAGATTTTTGTTAATGTAATCCCTTAAGGGAAGGTTTATTATTCAATTTTTATTATGATTGGGTAGTTAGATATGAATGTTTTGATTAAGTGAACACCAAATCTTGAGGTAATGAAGTACCGGGATTTGGGGGTGTCATAATTTCCTTTTCTTTATGCATTAAATCGTGGAAAAGAGCCATCATAGCTCGATGATAGGTTACCCCGGCATTGATGAGGCCGAATGACAACCGTCGGTAGCAGAAGGTTCCCCAAGGCGTGATGAAAGCAGTTTTCTCACGATCTTCCTCAGCGACCATGATTTGATGATACCCCGCGAAGCAATCCGCGAAGGAGTACATGTCGTATTGAGCAATATTGTCAATAAGAATGTCGATAAATGGCACGGGAAAGCTATCTTTAAGGCAAGCTTTTTTCAGATCCCGATAATCCACGTAAACTCACACCTTTCCCCTGGTTTAGGCACAGGAACAATGTTGGATATCCATTATAGATATGTAGATACCATGATAATGCCAGCTTGAAATTGTTTCATAATTTCTTCCTTCATTTTTAAACTCCACTCAGGTTTCAATCGCCTGAGTTTCTGCCTAACCGGCTTAAATCCCTCCTTAATGGGAAGGCGATGAAGGACAATGTCAGTGGACAAACCCACTATGTCTTCGTGAGGCCATGCAAACACATCCTGGAATTGGGTTAATAGCGCAACCATGTCATTCCGTTGGTTTGGGGTGAGGTCTGAACCAATCTGGATTAGCTTAGGGCTTTCTAAGGTTCCAAGATTGAAAGAAGTAGTTTGGTCAAGGTTGGGTTAAGGTTTGTCTTTGACCCATTCCTTAATTTCCCGAGGTGTCTCAATGTCCTCTTGGATTTCCATCAACTCTGAGTCCAACTTTTCATCAAAGTTACAGTCCTTGTGGAGAAAAGGCACCTCACCAGCAAGTACATGCACATATAAATTCAGAGTCCTGAAACAAAATATGCTTCCACTAAATATATGAAATTATTTAATCATACAAAAGTGTTATCATGTACTGATAAAATAACTGCTAATACTGTACAAAAAAGTGAGCAATTAAAGTTATCTACAGGGCAGAGGGATTTCTGCCCATTTTACCCTTGTCGACCAATGCATGGAGTGCTACTCCAATTGTCGAGGGTAAAGTCCTGATAGACTGCAATGATGGAGGGGCTGTCATCGTCCTCCTTTTCCCGAATGATGACCATAACATCTGGGCAATCATTGTCTGGGTGTATCTATTTGTATGTTCATCATGGACAATGATGCGTACGCCTGACATCAGCAAGGCGATGTCATGTTTATGTTTCCGTTCCTTTTATTCCACTTCAGGGTCAGGAATCAGGACCACTTTTGCTTTGAATGGTACTGGTTTGGGAAATAGCATGACCATAACATGGGCTGGCACCTTCACCGGAGACTGTATCAGCTCATGAGGTGCAGGTGTAGAAAATCGCCTTGTGGTGGAAGCTTAAGGAACCTGCTTATTCTTATGTGGATTCCTATGGCTAGAATTGGTAGAATAGCCTAGTCTGGCTGTCCCAGTTTGACTGGACACTTGAATCGAGTGCTTAATACCCTGCTGATCTTTATTAAGCCCTTGTCCAGGCTGATGACCCAATGACATCATTTCTTGAGTGGCCGACATAACCTCGACAGAAATCTTGAGTACGGGAAGTGGTGCTCCAATAGGATGGTATTGCGTGTTACTCACTTCCAAAGTATGAAAACTGGCAGACTCAACTTCTGAATTGAAGCTGATGACTGGTAGGTCTCCTTGTTTAGGACATTCCGGCTCTGAGTTGACAGTGACTAGACTATTGTTGACAATGTATTTGAGTTATTGATGTAGTGTAGAAGGGACGAATCCATCCATGTGGATTCATGGTCTTCCCAATAGCAGGTTGTATCCTGAATCTATCTTGAGGACATGAAAGGATACATTGAATGTATTTGGACAAATCTCAATTGGCAGCTCAATCTCTCCGACAGAATTTCATCGGGATCCATTAAATGCTTTGATAACAGTATGGCTACTTCGGATTCGTTTGAGATTGATGTTCATCTTCACCAAGGTGGCATAAGGACAGATATTCAGAGACGAACCTCCATTAATCAAAACTCCAGCTACCATATACCCAGAGGATAAAACTGCAATGTGCCATGGTTTGCAATGACCGGTCCCTTCGGGCGGTATATCGTCATCAGTGAAGGATATCACATTGTTGTTAAAAATGTGATCAACCAAATGTTGAAATTTTTCCACATCCACTGACTTCGGCAAATAGGCTTCTTCCAAAACCTTTAATAAGATCTTCTTATGATCCTCGGAAGAGAAAACCAAGTCCAGTATTGAGATCTGATGTGGAGCTTCTCTTAAGCTTAAAACCACCTTGGCTTCATTATGGCCCATAGTGCGAAGGAATTTCTCAATTTTCTCCATGGTAAGCTTCCCCTTTGCTTTGATGGCGGGCTTCATTAACCACTGAGGAAGATACAGTGGATTCTCCTTTGACACTGTAGCAGTAGTATGAGACGTGGATCCATCAGCTTTTCCATAATTCCATGGGACTTTGTGTAAGCTGACAACATGATATTGTGGTCTGAAGGGTAAAGAAATTGGCTCAGGTGCAGCCACTTTTAAAGGATTGACAGCTCCTTTGAGTTGAATTGCTTGTATGGAAAATAGCTTGACAGTCTCATCAGCCTCAGCGGATATAACTGCTACTAATCCCTTCCATCTAGTAGGACATATATTCCCACTCTCGAGTATCACAGTGTCATCGCCTGCAAGTTGCATGACACCGTTATCAATTAGATTTTGAATAAGATGGCGGAGTGCCCAGCATTCTTCTATGTTGTGACCGTGAGAATGTGAATGATATTGACATACTCCATCGGAGTTGAACCGTCCTAAACGGGGATTAATTAGAGGTAGAAGGGAGGTAATTCTTCCTTTGTTGATTAACATCTGAAATATCTCCTACATAGGTTGGCCTAGGTACGTAAATTCCCTTTGATTGGCAAAATCCCAACGTGCTCTAGCATTTTCTCTTTTCACAACTTTAACCTCCATAGCTTCGCTTTCTGAAGGCGATGGTGGAGCATTCAAAAACAAAAGGAAGGAGATAGACATGCTCCTGGCTGATTAACTGGCAGGTGACTTGATGCTGATAGGTCACCAGTTCTGCCAATAAGTCATCCTTCGTTCTATAGCAAATTGAAACTTTACGTAATCCCATCTGTTAACACCATCTTTAATGGTTTGGGAGGATTCACTGTTAAAATTAGAACTTTGTTCAGCGCTCCAACTAATCATGTTGATCTCTTCTTCTTTGTGTTCAGGAAAAGGGTTGTCTTGCACATGAGGTTGATCTGGTGTGGTGACCACGATCTCACCGTTATCTATCAAATCTTGGATCTTGTGTTTCAAGGCCCAACAATCTTGAGTATCATGTCCAGGTGCCCCAACATGATAAACACATTTCCGAGCAGCATTGAAACCCCTCCCATTAAGGTTGGCTGGTGGAAGAAGATGCGTAATTTTCTTTTGAGTTGTCAGAAGAGTGTGAATATTCTCGAGCGAGTCCCCTAAGGGTATGAACACTCGAGGGCGTTTTACTTCTCCTCCTTTTGGCAATGGAGGGTTTGAAGATTGTGCTTGAAAAGGGGAGTAGTTTCTCCTCTTTATAGGCATATTCTGACTGCCTTTTTAACCTTGTAGTATCAAGGAAACATCATCCTCTTTCTTTTTATGGACCCTCCGGGGGTTGTTTCCATAAGATTCGGATCAGATGTGCTCAGCAACTGCTTTAAGAGCGGCTAGGTCTTGAATCTTTCTTGACTTCAATCCCATCTTAGCCATTTCTCCGTGCTTGATCATTTCAGAAAATAGTTTGGCAATACCAGCTAAGACTCTTTCATAGAAAGGAGCTTCTTGTATGTCTATGAAAGTCATGACCATTTCTGATTCCGTCATGGAAGGAATAACTTGAGCAGCCAGGCGCCTCCACCTTTGAGCATATTCTCTGAAAAACTCATTAGACTGTTTCTTGACCTTGGTAATCTGGTACCGGTCAGGAGCTATCTGAGACTGGAAGCTGTATTGAGTGAGGAAGGCATGAGCTAGCTCCTCCCAACTATGGATCTTTGAGTTATCCAATCTGGTATACCACGAACGGGCTTCTCCACTCAGAATTTTTTGGAACAGCTGCATCCTAAGCTTCTCGTTCTTTGCATAAGATCCAAGTTCTCCAATGAACACCTTCAAATGTGTGTAAGGATCTCCTAACCCATCATATTTTTCAAAGTCAGGCGTTTTAAACTTTTCTGGATAATGAAAACCAGGGAATATACAAAGGTCAGCATATGAGACACTTCTGTGTGCTCCAATTCCTTTGATTGCACGAAGGGTTTCTTCCATTTGAAGGATTTTCTTCCTGATGTCACCGGTGTCAGGATCTCTTTTGAGATGAGTGATATCATGAATCTTGTTGGTCGTATCCAACTGAAGTTCATGTTCTGTAATGGCTTTATCAGGACCTTGGGTAGAGGATTCAGCATGTACGAGTATCCTCGTACCCTGAGTAGACTAGTGTAGTTCTTTAAGCAGAACAACCAAATATGTGATTTGTTTACTTAATCCATCAAATTATTTGCGAGAAATTGGATTAAGGTCAGTCTGGTCTGATGATGACATAATTGATTGTATGCTTGTGGCCTTTTTGGATTTTGACCAGGCGATAGGTCTGATTGCTTCCCTGCAAAAGACTTACATAGTTTAGTCTTTAGGGAATGTGTAAATGTTTACATGCTATGTATCCGTTCTAGGAATATTATCCTGCAAGGCAGATGTTAGCTGTCTGTAATAGCATATTAATTTTAAATATGTATGTAAACATATTTCTTCATATTTCTCATTACATGGAGATGAATATGGAATGAAATTACAAGTAATTGACTTTACAAGTAATTTGAAATGAGAAAGCATGAAGAGACTTTCCTCCGCGTTTGGTTTATCAGAGGTTGACCTATCTTAGGTTACTCTCGCGGCTTTTTGACATGAAGGTTCCCAAATCATCGCAATTTACTCGACAGGAAGTTAATCCGGTCTTTCAACTGGAGCAAATTTGGGTGGTGCCTTTCCTGAGCCTCGTTGGAATTAGTCTTCCAACGAGTCCAGTAATCAAACATCGACAGGATAGCCCCCTAATGGAGGAACCACACAACATACATTCACATACAACGTGTCTCACCGCTTATGAAAATGATGACATGTGCAAAGCACTAATATCACAAATAGATATATTGAAGTGCAGTAAAAATATTTATGCATTCATACACATTCATCATAAATGTAAATTCAACATTCACACACAAGCATACATCAGTTTTGAAAAGATTGTAATAGCGGCTTAAGTCCTCTTACTAGAGTCCTCATCAGAGCCGTCACCTGTCGACGTCGGGATTTTTATTTATCCCTTTTCGTTACTTGTTCTTTGGTGTTCTCATGTTAGGTGAGATTTGTTTGAAAAAACAAGTGAAAAAGGTCCGACATGTATCATGTCGACGATGGACATGATACAACACAACCGAGAAAAGGTTTGCACATTGACCCAGTGATGTGAAACTGCTAAACGGGTTGGTGAAACCGAGATTCATTAGGGTCTGGAGATTTGATTATGCGAAGGGAAGGTGTTAGGCACCCCCCGACATCCGTGTTACCACGGTGACCGCCACTTTTCAAGAAAATGTTATATGAATGCATATGTGTGTGGATCAATGTGCAATTATTTGGAAATAGTGCGAGGCCTCGTTCGCACCTATATACACAGGGTTTGAATTTGTGTAAAAATTCAGTTTTAAACAAGATATGGCAGTGATGTTTTATAAAGGAGGTTTTTCAAACCCTTGTGCTCAATAGTAATTGAGACCTTTTACACTCCCATTTTATATTAAGTGTCTGGCTGGATTGTTTTTAATTTTTCAAGATGCGAAGCATCTTCGAGAAAATCATGTACAAAATAGTGCCGAACTCCTCGTGGGTATGAAAATGATATGAGGAAATCCAAACACCGTGAATAAATTTACAAGCTGCTTACAGCTTAAAATGTCCATCACCGGAACCGAATCTAGATCCAGTAGACTGAATCTGTGATCACATGATTCTTAGGCTTATATGATGCCGCAATTGATAACAAAGCAGTAAGCAGGTATATATATAAAAGCTATAAATATATATACAAACTTGATCAGCCACCACAAAGCACCTCCATGGGGGATCAAAAATATAAATAAAGTCAGTAAAAACAATCAAGCTGCCATTTAAGTAAACTCGGTAGGCGAAAAATAAAAAAAATGTAAAAGCTATCAACCGCCACAAGTAAACTCAGGAGGGACTATATATATATATATATATATATATATATATATATATATATATATATATATATATAAGAGGTAAACGCATAGGATGAAAAATCCGGGCTCATAATGAGTTACACACACGATTGATATATATAATGATATATATATATATATATATATATATATATATATATATATATATTAAAGCGAGAAGCGCTCTGGATGTAAAATCAAGGCTCATCGAACATAGTTCGACACACAGTTCATATATATATATATATATATATATATATATATATATATAAGCGAAGTAAACGCTCCATACCGAAGTCTAGGCTAAATCAAGGCATAACTCGATAATATTTGTCCATATATAATAAATATATACATATATATATATGTATATATAAATATATATGTATATACAAACTGAAATGAAACCACGAACCGAAGTCCGGGCAAACACACGCAACACGACTCTCAACGTGAAGAATAGTGTGTGCAAAGATGAAGAGAAAGGCTTTAATGTGTGTGAGAAGGCTTATAGTGGGCTGCCAAAAAAGACTTCTATATCTTTAAATGGATGAACACTCGGCTCCCGCCGGTACAAAAGTAGCTATATGTGAGCTCACAAGTGTAAAAAATGAGAAAGCACTCGGTGTAGGGTGAGTACAGAGAAAATTTGATAGGGCTTCCTAGCCTTTTTTCTTCTTAAAATGGCCACCCCAAGCCCTCTATTTATAGAGGGGGGAGACCTAGGTGTACCTGCGGCTGGCTGGGTTGCCCCGGGCTTCACGGGTCCCAACGTCTCAAAGTACGTGCACACATGCACTGTAATGTCCGCTCGAACTTTTAGAATTGAAATTCAGCCATCCGACTGAGGTATGTGTGACGCCCCCAAATCCGGGTCTCTTTTAACCCGACAAATGGTGCTCCACGGTGCTACAGTTCACACAAACATTCAATTTAAAAAGCCTCAAAAGAACGAATCTGTCTTATATATACTCCAAAACAATACTACCATTCCCCAGGTTCTTTATAACCGTTAAATTTATTCTTGTCATAATATCAAATATTATCATTACAAACCTATACTATTACATAGGTACGCTACAAGTTTGTTTTAGCCTTCACTTTATCCTTGTCGAATCCTTTGGTCATATCGTCTAAGCTGCAATCATATGGTTCAAGCAAGTGTGAGCATAACAATCTCAGCAAGTACAACAATTTCATTTTTAAAAGCATGCTTGAAACATAGGAATCGTATATCTTCAATAACTGGATGATAGTTACGAAGTACTATCAATAATTCAAAATAGCTTTCCTTTTCCTTCAAAATATTTTACAATAACAATATTCATCAATTCTGGTTCATGACGTGAACGTCTTATGGTTTCTTTGAAAAGGACAACCCGGCACGAAGTCTGTAAGTTTGGCATATCTTATGAGCACTTCTAGGTGATCAGCCTATAGTACTCTATGTTGATCAACACTACATCCATTAAACGTGTATACGTTTAAGTTGTGGCAACCTCACGTGCCCATCGAATACTAGATGAAAATATATTTATTTATTCATAATCAGGCTTACCTTGAATCCGTACCAATTAGTTGGCTTAGGATAGCGTTAGTAATTCTATATTGAAAGACTTATAAACATTTCAATCAATCTATCAAGATTAGTCTAGCTGAGCTAAAACTGGCATCGACTCTTTCTTCAAAACCACACATGCATCTCATAATTTGAATCATTTGAAAACCTGGCTAACACGAAGGTTAGACAAGCGTTTAAGAAAACTTGCCTTCTGCGTTTGCTACAGTATAATTACATTTCCTTTGAGTCTTTACAGTCTCTACAACACATAATCACATAACATACCACATTAGGTCATGAATGAACATACTTGGTTCCTAAAGAATCTTACCCATCTTCTCAATCTAATCCCGTATTAGATTTGTTATTTATTTGTTCCGGCTTTTCGTCATTCTTTTACATCGTCCATACCAACTTCGTTCTCTTATAACACTTAAGTGAAATTATTTCATTAATACAACTCGGTTCGAGTTAAGTGTCCTTCATCACGGCTTACTAACTTTATTATTAATCGAAGCTCAATCGTCATTGGTTTAGGACTTATTTCACATCGTTTGCATTTATCTTCAAGTGACTTATTTTAACCCTAAGTGATCTTACTTGGGGTTTAATCATGACTTAACAATGTTACTTCACGTTCATTAAGTTTGTATTACTCCATTGCCTTTCTTTTTATCTTCATAACCAATCCTCTCTATGCAAACCCTAGGGCTGGCGCTGTAGTGCCAACTTTTCTTCTTTGTGCAAGCTATTTGCTTCCACTCCATATAGAATCAAAAGACCGGACTCGGCAGCGATTGGCTTTGAGTCCTCGTGTTATCTGCCACGCTGTGGTGTGAACTAACAGGGGCTGAGACTTGCTTTGGCATTGCGACGCTGGCTAATTATCTTGGAGTCGCGCATGGCGTACAGACTCATACCACGCATAATTTTGTGATTTTTTCATTATGTGAGATTTCCGGCTTCGTAACTTCTTCGTTATAAGTCCGAATTGGCTCATTCAAGAGCCTACAGTTCACAAATCACGTAATCTATGTGTTCATGCAAGAATTTTATCTATTCGACTTCGTTTACTAAAATTTCACCTATTAGTCCATTTTTAACGAAAACGATAAACGTTCGTGAACGTTCAACGCTCGTTTCTTCGTTCTAAGTTGGAATCCGGCCATTTTTGAGTCCGCAACTCTATAATGACAAATACGACTTGTCTCCATTGAAAACCAATGTTTCCAAGCTCAATATCAAAATTCGACTTCAATTTCGAGAATTTCACGAATTCGATGATCGTCGTCTAATTGTGTGAATTCCGGCGAAACTTCGTTACTTGAGACTTTTAAACCATTTCACTTGGATTCAATCCATTATACTATCATCTTGACATACATGCTTTGTTAACTTATATTCATGATAAGTTATTACATATTCTTGATGATTTTGCAACTTATTAAAGTATAAAATACTTATATTTCCATTTCATGACTTATGTCTTATTTTCATATGACTTATTAATGAGTTAAGTCTTTTAATCATTATTCTTACATCTTATTAATCATACTAATTTTATTAATGTAAACATGTTACAAATTCTTATACTTTCATTATAAGTTCATAACTTATTTACGAATGAATTTCTTATTCATGACTTGTTCTACTTTTATTAATGTCGACGTCGGGATTTTTGGGTGTCCCTTTAGTTACTTGTTCTTTGGTGTTCTCATTTTAGGTGAGATTTGTTTGAAAAAACAAGTGAAAAAGGTCGACATGTATGATGTCGATGATGGGAATTTATTAAGAGTCACCCAGTTGATTTTTAAATGGTTGTACCAACACAATAGATAAAAGGTTTGCACATTGACCAGTGATGTGACAACGATATCTGGTCGTGAAAGCAAAGAGATTCGTTTAGGGTCAGGGGACTTGGTTATGTCAAGGGGAAGGTGTTAGGCACCCCGACATCCGTGTTACCACGGTGGCCGCCTCTTTTCAAGAAACTATTATACGTGTGTGTGTGTGTGTGTGGGTTGATGTCTTTGTTATATGGAAGTTGTGTGAGGCCTCGTTCGAACCTATATACACGGGGTTTGAATTTATGTAAAAATTCAATTTTTAGCAAGATATGGCGTGATGTTTTATAAAGAGGTTTTCAAACCACGATGCTCAATAGGAATTGAGACCTTTTACACTCCCATTTTTATTAAGTGAGCGGCTTGATTGATTTTATTTGCGGATCATGAGGCATCCATATGAAAATAATATATAAAAATAATGTCGACTTCCTCGTGGGTATGGAAACCATCGAGGAAATTAGGACATCATGAGAATAATTTACAAGTAAACTTACATTTGAAAATGTCCATCACGAGAGGCGAATCTAGATTGATAGGATGAATCTGTGATCACATGATTCCTAGGCTCACAAAATCTGCAGTTTATATGAAAGCGATGGCGGTATATATATATAAAGTTGTAAATATATATATATATATAGGCACAAGATCACCAACCACGAAGCACCTCCATGGGGATCAAAAATATAAATAAAGCTATTAAAAGCTATCAACCACCACGGAGGAAACTCTAAAGCGGGACAAAATGTAAATATAAAGAAAGGCGTAAGCGATCAATACCACCACGAAGTAAACTCGAGCGAGAATGAATGTAAAAAAAGAAAGGCTGTAATATACCATATTACAAGTAAACTAGGTGGGATAATATATATATATATATATATATATATATATATATATATATATAAGAAATAAGCATATAGGATGTAAAATACAGGCTCATCGAGCGAGTTCGACCACAGATTCATATATATATATATATATATATATATAGTAAACACACAGGATATAAAATCCAGGCTCATCGAAAGAAGTCAGACCCACGATTCATATATATATATATATATATATATATATATATATATATATATATATATATATATATAAAATATAAAAATGCACTAGACCAAAATCAGGCTCATCGAACAAAGTTAGACACACGATTAATATATATATATATATATATATATATATATAAAAGCGAATAAGCATCTCGAGGCCAGAAGTCTAGGCTCAATCGAGGCATAACACGATTAATATATATAGTATATATATATATATTATAAAAATGATAGCGCTCATAAAGTATATATATATATATATATGTTATATATATATATATATATATATATATATATAATGAAACCACGGACGAAAGTCAAGGGCAAAAGCAAGCAACACGACTCTCAGCGTGTAGAAGGGTGTGTGCAAAGAGATGAAGAAAGACTACTAAAGTGTGTGAGAAGGCTTACGGTGATTGCTAAAAAAGGCTTCTATATCTTTAGAGTGAGTAAACCTTTGGCTTTTTGTGGGTACAAAGAGGCTATATATGAGCTCACGGGTGTTTAAAAGTGGGAAAATACCTTTGTATAGGCGAGTCAAGAGCAAATTGTTGAGGGTTTCCCGTCTTTTCTCTTAGAAAATCAAGCACCCCAAGCCCTCTATTTATAGAAATAATATGAGTAGGTGTAGGTGTACGAGAGCAACGGGTTGTACCAGCAAGTTTTGGGGTTGAAGTGTGGGGTGGTCGGGTTTGTCGAACCTTTATAATGTCCACTCGGTTTTTTAGAAGTGCAATTCGGGCATCGTTTGAGGTATCTGGGACCTATTTGGACCGCCGTTGTCGAGAGTTGTACGATGGCATGGGATTAGAGTTTGTCTGAAGTCTTTGAAGATGGGACGATGCCCTCCGGTCTTGAGCTTCAACTTTCATCAGTTACCCCGCACAATAGTCACTCGGGATTGGTTAGCCTTGTGGGACATCGTTGCGTAGAGGCGTGGCGTGGCATCGCTTTGGTCGGATAACGATATTTCCCCTCACCGGTGTTATATCGCGGGTTGGGTGATAAAGAGGCGTTGCTTTCGGCTTATTTGAGATTGAACTGCTATAATTATTGAAGGTCCTCATTATCATCTTTGAGGTGTGCTGTCTTCCGATGTTATTTCGGGTTAGTGCGAGTGCATATCGTTGTGGCCTTGAGATTGAAGGTGGTCGCATTTGAAACAAGCATTTACGGGGTTATCTCGAAATTGCTTTCCTTGGGGTTATCACGAGGTTGGTGGCTATTCCATGGTTGGGGATGAGGATTTGGATACCTCGGGGTTATCTCTAGAGATTAATCGGTCTTCTCCGGTGTGTGTTCGGTGTTGTATCTGCATGCCTCGGGGTTACATCGAGGGTTGGATTTATTACTCCCAGTTTACGATCCGGGGTTGATCTTTGAACTTTCGGTAGTATCGGCATGGATTTGGATTATCTTCGGGGTTCTCTCTTAAAAGGCGAATATCCTCCTATGATGTTAGTATAGATAGGTATAGAAAATTTTGAGTGTCTCTAGATGCCCTCTTTATCATACTCATGCATGGCGATGCATGGGTAGGATAAAGAATCTAACACTTGAAATAAAATAAGATGAAGCGATGGTACTATGGGTAGTAAAATGATGCAAATGTATATGATGCATGTATGCGGGGTTGTAGCCCAACATCTTTGGGGATGATTGTGGGATCCTGTTGCTTCAATTTGGGGATTGGCAATCTTGACGATTTGATGTGTAAGTCGAATCATTAGGATGTTGATGTTGGAGTTATCACCAAATTCTGTGTTCTTGATAACGACTTGATCCTAAAGAGGTACCTCTTGTGTGCAAGAGATGCGTGGGGATAAAGCTTGATCTGTTTGAGGATGTGTATAACATATTCCATCATCTATCCTCTTTGATAATGTTGACCTCTCTCTGGTTAGTATCGCGAGAATATGTCACGATTACATTGGATTTACTTGCCATGACAAATCTTTGTCGAGGATGCGACCTTCGTTTGATGTGAATCAGCGGTGGTGAAACATCATGTGGGATATCTTGTCAAGGTTGCTTGACCTTGCGATGTGTGAATGAATCGGTGGTGAGACTACGTGAGGAGATCGTCAAGGTTGCTTGACCTTGTTGACGTGTAGATCAGCGGAGCATTGCGTTGTGACCCATCGTCGGGGATCCATTTGGGGAATATGAAGCGATTGGGTATGAAGACCTCGAATAGCTCTAGAGCTCGATAGGTTTAATCGATATCGGCTGAAATAGCGTCAAGGTTGCTTGACCCTCGTTGATATGTGTGTCAAGCTGGTTGAGCATGCGTTATTACTCTACTTGCGGAGATATATCGTTGTAACCCGTCGAGAATCTCTTGAGGGGACGCATGAGTAAATGCGTAACTCCGAATAGTTCTCAATGCTTGATGGGTTTAATTGCCATCGGTTGGAATATCGTCGAAATTGCTTGACCTTCGTTGATAGACATGCCAGCGGATGAGCGTGTTGTAACCTACGTTATAAATCGTCGAGAATTACGTTGTAACCCCGTGGAGACTAACTTCGGGAACGTTATAATGACGAGGAGTTGGCGACATCGGGACTATCCCCGAGTTGGCGGCATATTATTGCGGATGTGATTTTGTGACAAATGAGATCATTGGCGGGGTATACCTCGTGTTTGGGTGACTACCGATGGGCGATGTCTGATTCAAAGTCTCATCAGAAAAAACCGAGGATTGTATCTTTGTTTTGCTCAATCGCGTGGCATTTTATTCTCGATTTGACCTTTCTAGTCGTAAGAACTTCCGTTTTCAACAAATTTGGACCCGGCCGGGAGGGTGGGACCCATAGAGGAGCGTGGGTGCTGCACTGCTGCAGTAGCAGGTGGAGCTGCTGACGGCGTGGATGATAAATCCTGTGAGCCGACCTTCACAAGTTCATTTCAACTTGTTTCAGCTGAAGAAAAACCATGAGCCATCTTGGATCTCTTTGAGTTTAAAATTGCTACGCAAATTACATCACCGTCTGAGTGTTCTACACTATCACAGTAGCGTATGCATGTATTTTTTTCAATTTACGTAGTTGGATTGTGAGTTATCACACGAAATGCATCTAAACACATAGTAGTGATTATGTATGCATAAATGACTTGATAAAAATATTCAACATAGTAAATGTTAGTATTAAACCATCTTTGAACATAATGATGTGAAAAATTTGACTTACGAGATAGTCAAATTGGCACCTTTTTTTACGCTATTTTTTTGTCTATTTGAGGTCGATGAGCAAAAGGTAGAAAGGCAAAGTACTCTAGCATTGAGGTTGGCCTTATGCATGATGATTTTGATTTTTAATGCATATATTATGTATATGACTTTGGGGACGGTGTCTTCTTGAATGGCCACCTAGACATGCACTGTGTGCATGTGGATAGTCCTATTTTCAAAGGGGACTATGGCAAAAATTTTTCAAATGTAGGCATTGGGTAGTCATGCATTCTAACTCCATTATATGTTAAAGTAAATGCATGCATGCATATAGTCATAAATGCATTTTAAAAGCTCCAGGTAATGAAATACCACACCTTTACGAGGTGACTTGGAGACTTGTTGTCTAGATATTGATGGATCCGGATCGGTAGAAGCGGTTCTATAGGACCGCTTACGGCGTCTGGCGGAGGGCTTACGAAGTGCCTCGTCCCAGATTACATCGAAACTGACCTCGTCGGTTGGTGGAAGCCGTGATCGTCTGTCGGTAGATGTTCAGGGCGTTGAGGGCGAGGAGGCGGATATTTCGATTGAGGATCCGCTCTGCTGCACATGTCCCTCGCGAGGAGCTTCCGAGCATTCGGTGGCAAACCCGAGTTCTTTGGGTGATTTGGATAGACATCCATCGATGTACTTGCATGCTAACGAGGTATGGCGTTAGACTTTGATCTTCCTTCTTTCTATTGATGAGGATTTAAAGGGTTACGGCGTTTGATCGCATTTCATGCGGGTTCGAGTTTTTACGGTAGCGAGGCTGGTTGACATTCACTCCATGTGTGCAGGCGCTTCATCCACGATTATAAGCGGTAGTGCATGAGTGGGGATTTGGGGCATTCTTCTCCATCCTTCCCGTCGTTGTCCACAGGGTTACCTCGGGGCTTTGTCAGCGATGGTTTCATCGGACTCGATCCTCCACTATTTGGATTGCGAGGTGATGATGGCGCCTATGGATTGGCGATTTATCACGGTATGGAGTTTGAGGGGGCGGTGCCTTGCATGGCGAATATCACCCTTCTGTCGTCGATCCTTACTAGGAGTTCGGTGGGCGCTCAAAAGCGGGATGTCCGTTTGGTCCTTTGGCGTAGATGTTATGGCGGGCTATTGGTGAGCCCATGCACGATGATGTCGGGATCGGGGATCGCGTTCTGTGGTGATTGTTCGATTATCATTTGAGTACGCTTCATAGCAGATAATTCTTCCACGGTATCTTTTCGCTTTGAGTCGGCGCCACGCGATGATGTGGACCGTATGGAAATACGATTGGGGCTCTTACACCTTTGCCTATTTCCTCCGGGGCATGTGTCTGCGCTCACGGGGTTTAATAGAGGCTTGGTTAGGATTTTACCCATTTCTGCTTTGGTGAGTATTTCTCTTGTCTTTTCCCATTCATAGGTTAAGAGTGTTTCTTGATAGCGAGATGTTTTGCCATTGTGTTGGCGGTTTTGGGCCTATGAGAGGCTCCCATGTTTTGCGTCTGTGAGTGTGTTAGGTTTAGACACCTATCCACGAGGATGACGATGGCACCATTCTATCTTCTTAGGAGGTCCCCATGGTGAGGGCCCGCTCCTTTGTAGTGTCTTTTGGAGTTCTTGTGGTGGTACCATTACATGGATTCCCTACTCGGGGAACATTTGACCATCGGTTTGAGGATGGACATCCATTTGAGTCGAGTATTTGATTTCCACCAGGAGAGTTCCTCTCTTCACGAGATGGAGGTGGGAGCTCTCTCTAGGTGAGCGTCTTATTAGGAGCACCACGGGGGGAGATCCAGTATACCGATCTGCCTCTGTCGAGCGTCATTGGCCCATATCACAGACACCGTCAGCGATATTCCATTGTTGGGAGTTAGCGGTTTTGCTTTATCGGAGGTCCATGTACTCGGAGATATTCCATCGTTGGTGGCTCCCTCGCATTATTGGGGCCCGATCCGTGCCACACGGTTTATGGGGACATGGTTCGGGATCTTTGATGATGACGGATTGGGTAGCTTGTGTAGAGCTCAAACTCATATATTGATTGATAGCTTGACGGCGTGTTGGATCGAGCACATGTATTTATCGGCATTTGGGGAGAGATCGAGTGAGGCGGAGTCATTTGTTCCTTCGGCTCGGTCTTTGGCCCCTCGAGACGACCCATTTGGTTTTGCCGTGCGTGAGATCCTCCTCTTTATAGGGCTGACATCCTGTTGATAGAGATCGGTGACTCGGGAGGAGTTACATCGGTGGGCAGGATTGAGGATGTGGACATGAGACCACTGGTCTTCTTCGATGTATATTCTCGTTATATCTTTTGATAGGCCTCTGTTAGATATTGGGTGGTTGTTCCCCATTCTCGCTATATCTTTTGATAGGCCTCTATTAGTAGTAGGCGGTTGTGCCCCATTTCCTGTATTTGTAGGTTGTCTGGTGATGTATTAGATGATGATATATTTAGGAATGTATGCACCATTTTTCATTCCTATATCATATTGCCATCCATTATACATTATGCATGTATCATATTATGCATATGTATGTATGTCAAAGATATTGGCATTGACCTGGATGGTCTTATGACACGGCTCATGCTGAGATGTCTTCTTGACGAGATTAGCAGTATAGATCATACCCACCGTCGGTGGTGGCATTAGGTATCGATCATGGTGCGATAGCATATCACCGCATGAAGGGGTATTTGTAGATATATTCTTATGACATACCATGACCCTATTGGCTTTTCGAGGTTCTGAGGATTTTAGGCGGGATCTTTAGAGCATTGGCTACGATAGGCGGTATTCCGATTTTGGCACCCATGGTGACTCTACCCTACGGAGAGGTATGCACGATTGGCGATCTTGCCCTTAGGCGGACCTTGCGTGCACATGGCTTTGGGAGACATGAGTAGGCGATTCATGACTCTCACAGGATTGCGGGCCTTGAGTAGTGCGAGGATGGTGACATCGGCCACGTGATATCTCAGCGTTTTCTGTATGACAGATTTGGCGCGGAGGATGGCTACAAACATTCCGAGGATTTCACCGGGTCGGAGGATCATTGGCGTTTGGCCAGAGTTGATGTACTGATGCTATGCGTACTGTCATATGTGTACATGTCGCGGTATATGGATGAGATAGACATAGGCGTTATCATGGCTGTGAGAGCTCTCAGGGAAGGTCGTACCATTGTACCTATGATCATAGCAGAGACCCTGCGGTTGGCATCCTATTTTTGCGTACCCTACGGGGAGTGTTCACGGGGAGTTGGTCATGTTATGCGTGTGGTTTATATCACACTTGAGGCCGGTTGGTACCCTTAGGCGACATGGGTATTGCTTCTCCCATGATGTGGCCATGTCATATTCCTTTCGACCATCGAGTGTATAGATGCTCGATCTGGTCGCATTTTTGGCGAGATATCGGGGATCCATTTAGCATATTCTTTGTGCTCGGGCTTTGCTCTCACCATCATCTGACTTCATTTACTCACGCTCGGGCATGGATTTCCTCCCTACGGTTTGGCTTGAGGCGTGACTACTTATCACCCATTGGCGCGTGATGTCATGATTCGACGAGTTCGAGATTTTCATCCTTTCGATGGGGCGATAGGTGACGTTCGACTTCTCGATATCTCTCGGCGAGAGGCCCGATCCGTGTGTATGCTTGTTGGGATCATCGTGAGATAGCTTCTTTTTACATCGGCATCCGGTTATTCTGCGAGTATTCGCATGGATGGAAGCGGAGATTTTATAATTTGCTGGCGATATTTGCGATCTGGGATATTGAGTTAGGCGATGTAGAGCCCATGGAGGACATTGATATCTACATCGAGGAGGATCCATTCTTTGGGTTGCCGGCATTTCTTCGGATTCTCCTAGTACTAGTACTTTTGTGATCGACTTTTCGGCATAGTACTTAGAAGCGAGTCTTCATCGATGACCTTTGAGAGACAGATTCGATCTATGATGTCATTGCTCTTGATGTGAGAGGCGCAGCTCTATTGAGAGAGGCGAGGCATTAGATCGTAGAGATCTGCATTGTTGTTGGCGGGATGAGGCTATATCGGCCGGAGATGCGATGATAGTTGAGCGGGATAATGCTATATCTGCGGGATGTGGCCATCACGAGATAACACTGCGGTGAGGTCCTTACCTTTGGCATGATCGCGAGAGATGAGCGCATATATTGATGATCACATGGTCACCATGCGGATGGCTATAGATCTTTTGGGTCGTGTGGATATTCTCGTACGAGGAGACCACGACTTCACCTCCGTCTTACGAGAGAGGGGCGCCATGTTGGGCTTGTTGGCTCGCATATACCCGACTTGTAGATGAGCTTGTATACACTACTTGCAGACTAAGCAGCCATTTTGTCATGTCTGATTTACATTGTATATATATCAAACGACATTATATATGACGAGGAAATATATTTTTGGATCACTTCCCTTTTAGATATGCCTTGCTATTTGCTTGATATTTTTTTTCTTTGTTTTGAGGGCTTGTGATCTTGATGTATTACGAATTCCTCTGGGTGGATGGACATTGAGTTGTCTCTGGATAGTTCGAGAATGGATCATCGATCTATGTATCCCTACCATCTTTGGTGTCTTGGGACTTGTCTACGAATGGAAATATGGGAGGAGGTGTGGCTTTCCTCTACGAGATTGGCCGTACCACAGGATGGTGCTTGATACTTCTATTTAGGAGAAGCCTAGTTAATTCCACCTCTTATGGTTTGGTGTTGCTCTTTGAGGTATGGCCGCATGGCTTAGATGGTCGTAGAATCTCTATTTGAGAGGAGTTAGGGTAATTCCATCCCTTTGATGAAAGCGAATGAAATGTAGTGGATTGAAAAAGAATCGATACCGAGTTGACAATGGTTTGTGTTTTGGTAGGGGTGAGACCGCACCATGAATGGTTGCCTACGTACTCTCTATTGAAGAGGAGATCGGTCTGCGTAGTTGAACTTTGGTGTAAAGGTTCAAGCGTTGTATATATTTGGAATGGTGTAGGAATGTTTTTGTTGTTTTTTTTTGTTAGGAGAAGAGGGTAGAAATGTTTTTGTTGTTTTTGTTTTATTGCGATCGGGCCATATGAAATGGTTGCCTCGTACTCTATTGAAGAGGAGATCGGTCGGCGTAGTTAGCCCCTCGGTGAGAAGAAAAGCGTAATCCCATATGCGGGTCAGAGTGGGAAAAGAAAGTTTAATCTAGGTTGAGGATAAGCTGCGGTGAAAAGTTTGATCCGGGAATGGGTAGCCAAGCGCAAGCGAAGAGGTTCAATCGCGGTGGGATGACCTAAGTTGTAGGAGCGTGAAAGGAGAAAGAAAGCGCTGGCGGCTTGAAATGTATGTTTCCACGAGGGGCAAAGTGTAGGAAAGTTGTAGGTGGTAAAGGGTTAAAGAAGCGGAATGGTGGTGACTTTGATGATTATGCACCGGGGTGTTTCTTTGGTTGCCGGACATATCCATTTCACGGTGTATGCGAGTTGATGAGTTGTGGAAATTCATCATCGTCCATCTCTTGCAATCTGAGGCGCCTCTGTCAATACTTCCTTGACAATAAGCGGGCCTTCGAGTTAGGGCGAATTTTCCTTTAGCTTTGATCTTGGTTGTCAAGAATCTTCTTCAAAACCAAGTCATGTTGTTTAAGCTGCCGTGGCCGGACTTTTTTTGTTGTAGGATCTGGCGATCCTTTCTTTGATATCTCTTGACCATGGAAGATAGTCGCGGTTCGCCTTTAAATCTATTAGAGACAATTGGTGATACATCTTGTACCCATTGGTCTTCATCCGGTGGCGTCGATCAACACTCGAGAGATTCCATCTCAACTTCTATGAGAATCTTGCTTCCATCCCATAGGTTAAAGCGTGAGGGGTTGCCCCGGTTGAAGTGCGCATGGAGGTTACGTAGGCTAATGAGTCGGAGAGGCAATAGGTCGGGCCAATCTTTGTGGTTGGCGGACATCTTTGCATAATCTTCTTGATATTTTTGTTAGCAGCTTCAACAACATACCGTTCATCTTGGACGATAGATGTGAGTTGAGATGTTTGATGTGGAAATTCTTGCATAATTCCTCCATCATTTTGTTGTTGAGGTTCTTGGCATTATCGACACAATCACCTCTGGTTGTCCATATCGACAAGCGACATTGTTTTGATGAAAGCAATGATTACTTCTTTAGTAACCACAGGGAGGAGAGGATGCTTCTACCCACTTGGTAAAGTAGTCGATCATGGTGAAGATAAATCGGTGACCATTCTTGGCTTTAGGCTCGATGGGCGATAGCGTCCATTCCCACATTGAGAAGGGCGAGGAGAACTCATATTGTGGAGTTCCGTGGGGCGTGTATAGCATTCCCATGAAATCGGCTTGATAGCATCTTTTGGCGTGGTCGTTGCAATCGACTTTGAGAGATAGCCGATAATGTCACATCACGAGGACTTTCTTGACAAGGAGGGGCCACTCGTGTGGGGCCTGAGACTCCACCATGGATTTCATCCATAAGCCTTTGGGCTTGGTCTTTGTCTAGACACACTGAGGAGACCTAGTCTGCATCTCTTTTGTAGGCGCATCTCCACTCGGGTAGAACTTCATAGCAAGTCGATGGATCCGCCTTTTCTCGGTCGGGCTCGCCTCGGTGGGTGTAGATCCATCTCGTAGATATTCCTTGATATCTTTGATACCAAGGAGGTTGGATGGGAGGTAGCTCATCGATACTTCTCAACATAATTCCCATAAAATTTTGGGGCCTTGTTAGAGGAGTAATTGTGGCGCTTGGCAAGTGTTCCTTATCGATATGTGAATCAAGGAGGCCAAAGTTGCTAATGCATCATAAAGTCATTCTATTACGAGGAATGTGTGAAAGGAGATTTCTTGAACTCAAAGCCATCTTCAAAACTGGAGTGGTAAAGGCGACAAATGTAGTTCCTTGGTTTGATAGATTACGGTGGTTATGTCGATTACCAACTCCGAATCTCCGAGGACGATTAACGCTTTGATGCCCATTGAGCGGGAAAGTTTTAGCCCATGATGAGGCGACCTTCATACTCGGTAGTATTGTTGGTCTTTGACAAACTATAATTTTTTGGCTGACGGGATCTGCTCCCCGTGCAGATACTAGAAGCTGCTCCGGCTCGAGAACCTTCCATATTAATGACTCCATCAAAATACATTTTCCATGATTGGCGCGTATGTCGTCTTGATGGTGTTGTTCTTCTTTGTCATTACTCCTTCATCGGGGAAATATGTTTCCAAGGGTTTGAAATCCCACTGAAGGTGCGGTGACCCGATTGATCGCGATTCCTTGACCCTTGATGGACTTTTGAGTCACATATCGATGTCAAATTGTTGTAGGATCAATTGCCATACAGACGGTGGCAATTTAACATGGGTTTGTTGAACACGTGCTTGAGAGGATCCGCGGGATATGAGATGGGTTGTGTGGCCATGGAGGTAATGTTGTAACCTCATGGAAGCCCATGCTAAAAGCACAACACGTCTTTTCGATCGAGTGTACTTGTGTTCCTTCTTCTTTGAACCTTTTCTTTGAGGTAATAGATAGCTCGTTCTTGGCCTCTATCGTCTTTCTGTCCCGACATCGACCCATGGCGTTGTCACTTCTGGACGAGATACATGAGCAGGGGAACATCATCACTGGGTGGTACCAAGGCGGGAGCTTTGATTTCATTTGTTTCTTGATTGTAATGAAGGCATTACGGCACTCATCATTCCATTTCATGGAGGAGTTCTTCCTTAATAGTTTGAAGATTGGCTCACGAGTTCTTTGTGAGTTGGGAGATAAACCTCTTTGATGAAGTTGATTCTTCCCAAAAATCCCTTATTTCCTTCTACATCATCGAGGAATGGGCATTTCCGTGATGGCTTGGATTTTGGCGGGATCGACTCTATCCCTTTGTGGTGACTAGAAATCCTAGCAACTTGCACGATTTAATGCAAAGGCGCGCCATTGGATTCAACTTCAAGTTGTACTTACATAACTTTGTTGAACAACTTTCTAAGATGGTCTATATGGTCATCATCCTTTCGGGATTTGACAATGATGTCATCCCGTAGATCTCAATCTCTTTATGCATTAAGTCGTGGAAAAGAGCCATCATAGCTCGTTGATAGGTAGCTCACGGCATTGATGAGGCGAATGAAAACTGTCTATAACAAAAAGTTCCCCAAGGAGTGATGAAAGCAGTCTTCTCACGATCTTCCTCGGCAACCATGATCTGATGGTACCCCGCAAAGCAATCAGCAAAGGAGTACATGTCGTATTGCGCAGTATTGTCAATGAGAATGTGGATAAATGGCACGGGAAAGCTATCTTTTAAGCAAGCTTTATTCAAGTCCCGGTAATCCACACAAACTCGCACCTTCCCTCCAGGTTTAGGTACAGGCACGATGTTGGATATCCATTCAGGATATGTAGACACCATGATGATGCCGGCTTGAAATTGTTTCACAATTTCTTCTTTCACCTTTAAACTCCACTCAGGTTTCAATCGCCTGAGCTTTTGCTTGACTGGCTTAAATCCCTCTTTAATGGGAAGGCGATGAAGAACAATGTCAGTGGACAAACCCACCATGTCTTCATGAGACCATGCAAACACATCCTGGAATTGGGTTAATAGCGTAACCATATCGTTCAGTTGGTTTGGGGTAAAGTGCGAACAATCTGGATTAACTTAGGGCTTTCTAAGGTTAGAGATTGAAAAAGTGGTTTGATCAAGGTTGGGTTTGGGTTTGTCTTTGACCCATTCTTGAATTTACGGAGGCACCTCAATGTCATCTGTATATCCATCAAGGGCGAATTCATCTCTACATCAAAAGTCTGATCCTTGTGTAGGAGAGGCATCGTATCATAAGAAATCTGAGCACATCTAAATTGAGTCTGAAACAAAATATGCTTTCACTTAGTATATATGAAATCGTTGATCATACAGTGTTAGCATGTCTTGGAAAAATAAAGCGCTATCTTGTATGAGAAAAGTAGCGGTTATTATATATCTGAGGAGGCGAAAAGAGTTACCCATTTTACCCTCGTCGACCAAAGCGAGGAATGTTGTCCCCGATTAGAAAAGGTAAAGTCCGGGTGGACCGCTTGATGATGGAGGATTGTCATCATCCTCCTATCCGAATGATGGCCATTACGTCAGGCAATCATAAATGCAGGGTGTATCTGTTGGTATGTTCATTATGAGCGATGATCGTATCTGGGACATCATCGTATGACGTCTTGCTTGATTCTTCGTTCCTCTTCTTCCCTGCGGGATTTGGAACAAAGATTTCTTTCTCCTTCACCGTAATGGCTTGGGACATAACATAGCCATTACATTGGTTTGGCACCTTTCTGGGAGGTTATGCGGACTCGGAGTTTGAAAGCGAAGCTAAGCGCATACGTGGTTGAAGTTGAAGGAATCTGCTGATGCTTATGAGGATTCTGTGACTAAATTTGGCGAGAATAGCCTAGTCATTGTTCCACTTTGCTTGGTTAAGTGAATAGGGTATTTGATACCACAGCAATCTTTGACCCTTGTCGGTTTATGACCCAGCGACATCATTTCTTGAGTGGCAGAGCATTACCTCGTGAGAAATTTTGGGTTGGGGCAATGGTGCTCCAATAGCATGGTATTGGGTGTTGCTTATTTCAAAGCATGGCCATTGGTTCCACATCCTCATTGGCATTGATGAGCGGATGTGTCCCATCTTTGAGGAATCTCGGTTCGGCGTTATTTGTGACGGGCTATTATTGATGATGTATTTCAATTTGTTGGTGAAGAGTGGAGGGGCCTTGACCATATGAATCCATGGTCGTCCCAGGAAGCGAGTTGTATCCGAATCTATCTTGAGCACATGGAAAGATCGCGAGAATGTGTGAGGACCAATTTGATTGGCGGCTCAATTACTCGCCCAAATTTGGCGGGCTCCATCAAAAGCTTTGATGATAGTATGGCTACTCGAATTGGTTGAGATTGATGTTCATCTTCACCAAAGGTAGCGTATGGGCGGATATTGAGGAGAGGAACCTCCATCTATTAAGACTCTGCTACCATATATCAGGAGGACAAGACCGCCATGATGTGTAGCGGTTTGCAATGGCCGGTCCCTTGGGCGGTATGTCATCATCGATGAAGGATATCACATTGTTGTTGAAAATGTGATCAACCATATGTTGAAATTTTTCCGTATCCGCGATGTGTGGGAGATAGGCTTCTTCAAAACCTTTAACAAGACCTTCCGGTGATTCTCGGAAGTTAGGACCAAGTCAAAATTGATATTTGTTGTGGAGCTTCTTTCAAGCTTAAAACCCCATGACCGTTATGACCCACGGTAGCGGAGGAATTTCTCAATCTTCTCCATGGGTATTTTCCCTTTGATTTGGTGGTAGACTTCATCACCCGATGGGGGAGAGATGATGGGGTTTTCCTTTGACCTTTATGGCGGTTGTATGTGAGGTGGATCCTTCACCCTCTCCATAATTCCATGGAACTTTCTTGCAAGCTAACAATAGGATATTGTGCTCTGCGGCAAGTTGATTGGCTCGGGGGTGGCCACTTTCAAAGATTGTTTCCTCCTTTGAGTTGAATTATTGGCGTTGTGAGTAAGGCATTAATCCCATCATCTTGATGGATATATTTGCTACCACACTTTTCCACTTAGTAGGGCTGCATTCTCACTTTGCGTAACTGAGTGTCGTTATCTGTCAAGCTTGATACACCCTTGTCGATTAGATTTTGAATAAGGTGGCGGAGTGCCTGACATTCTTCTTGTCTTTGTGTGCCGTGAGGCGGGAGTGGTATTGACATACTCCATCGAGTTGTACCGAAAGTCGAGCGGGGGTTGATTGGAGGTAGAAGTGGCCGATCCTTCCTTCATTGATTAACATATGAAGAATTTCCTCCATAGGTTGGCCCGGATAGGTGAATTCCCTTTTGTTTGGCGAAATCCGTGGGCTTTGGCATTTGCTCTCTTCGTCACTTTGTCTTTCGGACATTTCATTTTTTGAAGGTGCGAGAGGAATATTCATGACAATGGGTAGGAGGCTGGCGTGCTCTGGTGATTAATTGACGAGTCACTTGATCTTTGATAAGTCACCAGATTCATGATTGTTCAATTTGTTTTTGAGAGAGCTTTCATCTTTTCGTTCCATTGTGGCTGGAACTTAGCATAATCCATCTATCATCACCATCTTTGATGGTTTGGGAAGAATCACAATTTGAAGTTGGAACTCATCCTTTGCTCCAATTAATCATGTTGACCTCTTCTTCTTTGTGTTGAGGAAGAGGGTTGTCTTGAACATGAAGGTTGATCGGGTTTGGTGACTCGATCTCCCCGTTGTCTATTAGGTCTGGATCTTGTGTTTCAAGGCCCAGCAATCCACGAGTATCATGTCCGGTGCCCGGCATGATAAGCACATTTCTAGCGACATTGAAACCCCGTCCATTAGGGAAATTTGGTTTGGTGGAAGAAGATGTGTAATTTTCTTACGTGTTGTGTCGGAAGATTTAAAATGTTCTCGAGGTATCCCCTAAGGGTGTAAACACTCGAGGCGTTTGACTTCTCCACCTTTTGGTATTGGAGGTTTTCTGATTTGTCTTTGGAAAGGAGTGTAGTTTCTCCTTTGAATAGGCATGTTTTGATTGCCTTTTTGCCCTGTAGTATCGAGGAAACATCTTCCTCTTTCTTTTTATGGACCCTCAGAAGTTGTTCCCATAATTTCAGTTGGATGTGATCGTAGCTTGACTTTGAGTGCGGCTAGGTCTTGAATCTTTCGACTTCAACCCCATTTGAGCCATCTCCCCATGTTTGACCATTTGAGAAAATGGTTTTGTCGATCTTGGCTAAAACTCTCTCATAGAAGGAGCTTCTTGTATGTCTATGAAAGTCATGACCATTTACGATTACGCCATAGAAGGACTAACTTGGGCGACGAGGCGTCTCCACCTTTGAGCATACTCTACGAAAGACTCGTTAATTTGTTTCTTGATCTTGGTAATTTGATCTGGATCGAGGAGCCATCTGAGTTTGAAAAGCTGTATTGAGTGAGGAAGGCATGTGCTAGCTCTTCCCAACTATGGATTTTGGAGTTGTCTAATCTTGTGTACCACGAGCAGGCTTCTCTCGGTTAGACTCTTTTGGAATAATTGCATTACGAGCTTTTCATCCTCTGCATAGGATCAAGTTCTCAATAAATACTTTTAGATGTGTGTAAGGATCCCTAACCCGTCATATTTTTCAAAGTCGGGAGTTTTAAATTTTTACGGATAGTGAACACCGGGAAAAATACATAGATCGACATATGAAACACTCCGTGTGTTCCAATTCCTTTGATAGTCTGAAGGTCTCTTCCATTTGGAGGATTTTCTTTTTGATGTCGCATGATTGTATCGGATCTCCGGTGGGATGGGTGGCATCAAGAGTTTTGTTGGTTGTATCATTTGTGGTTCGGTATGGTAATGGCCGGGTCTCCCCCTTGTGTGGAGGATTGGCATGTACGGGTATTTTCTGACCCTGTGTAGACTGGTGTAATTCTTTGAGTAGAACAGCCAAATCGTAATTTGTTTACTTAATCCATCGAATTCTTTTGAAAGCTGGATTAAGTTCGATCTGATGGGATGATGACATGATTATTTGTAGGCTGTTGCCTTTTGGACTTTAATGGGTGGTAGGTCAGATTGATTCCTGCGAAAGACTTGCATAGTTTAGTCTTTAGGGGGATGTATATAATAACATGTTATGTGATGTGTCCATTTTAGGAATTTTATCTGCAAAGCGGGTGTCATTTATTTATAGCAGCATGTTAATATGTATGTGTACACATTTCTTCATATTTCTCATTACATGGAGATAGATATGGAATGTAATTACAAGTAATTGTGTTTACAAGTAATTGAAATGAGAGCATGAAGAGACTTTCCTCCATTTTGGGTTTATCGGTGACCTATCTTAGGTTACTCTCATGGCTTTTTGGCATGAAGGTTCCCAAATCGCCATAATCTACTTGATGGGAAGTTAATCAGGTCTTTCAATTTGGAGCGAATTTGGGTGGTGCCTTTCTGAGCCTCGGAGAATTAGTCTTCTCACGAGTCCGATAATCAAACAAGATGGGATAGCCTCTGGTGGAGGGACCACACAACATACATTCACATACATCGCGTCTCACCGTATGAAAATGATGACATGTGCGAAGCACTAATATCCAAGTAGATATGTGTGCGAAGCACTAATATCATAAAGCGGTTTATAGTCTGAAGCACTAAGTAAGAAATGCATTCGTACACATTCATCAAAATGTAAATGCAACATCCACACACTGGCAGATAATGAGTTTTGAAAAGATTGTGATAGCGGCTTAAGTCCTCTTCTTTGGAGTCCCCAGTGAGTCGCCTTTGTCGGCGTCGGGGATTTTGGATGTCCCTTTTCCAGTTACTTGTTCTTTGGTGTTCTCATTTTAGGTGAGATTTGTTTGAAAAAACAAGTGAAAAAGGTCAAACATGTATGATGTCGACGATGGGACTGATAAAGTCGCATGGTTGGTTTTTAAATGGTTGTACCAACACAATAGATAAAAGGTTTGCACATTGACCCGATGATGTGACAACGATATCTGGTCGACAAAAGCAAGAGATTCGTTTAGGGTCAGGGGACTTGGTTATCTTGGGGGAAGGTGTTAGGCACCCCAGAGCATCCGTGTTACCACGGTGACCGCCTCTTTTCAAGAAACTATTATGTGTGTGTGTGTGTGTGTGTGTGTGGGTCGATGTCTTTGTTATATGGAAGTTGTGCGAGGCCTCGTTCGAAACCTATATACGAGGTTTGAATTTATGTAAAATTCAATTTTTAGCAAGATATGGCGGTGATGTTTTTTATAAAGAGGTTTTCAAACCACGATGCTCAATAGGAATTGAGACCTTTTACACTCCCATTTTTATTAAGTGATCGGCTTGATTGATTTTATTTGGCGGATCTGAGGCATCCAAATGAAAATATATATATAAAAATAATCTAGACTTCCTCGTGGGTATGGAAACCATCGAGGAAATTGAGGACATCATGAGAATAATTTACAAAGTTGCTTATAAGTGAAAATGTCCATCACGGGAGCGAATCTAGATTCAATGGGATGAATGCTGTGATCACATGATTCCTAGGCTCACGAGAATCTTGCGATTTATATGAAAAGCGATAAGCGGTATATATATATATAAATATATATATGTAAATATATATATATATCTGAGACAAGATCACCAACCACGAAGCACCTCCATGGGGATCAAAAATATAAATAAAGCTATTAAAAAAGCTATCAACCACCACGGAGGAAACTCGAGGCGGGACAAAGCGTAAAAAAAAGGCATAAAAGCGATCAACCGCATGAAAGTAAACTCGAGGTGGGACGAAAATATAAATATATATATATATAGCGAAGTAAATATATATATATATATAGGATATATATATATATAAAGGGTCATCGAGCGAGTTAGGATGTAAAATCCGGGCTCATCGATTATAGTTCGATATAGTTATATATATATATATATATATATATATATATATATATATATATATATATATAAAAGCGATAAGCGCACACGAGACAAAATCAGGCTCATCGAATATAAAATATATATATATATATATATATATATATATATATATATATATAAAGCGAGTAAAAGCATTTCGAGGGCCAAAGTACAGGCTCATCGAACAAAGTTCGACACACGATTATATATATATATATATATATATATATATATATATATATATATATATATATATATATATATATATATATATATATATATTAAAAGCAATAAGCAGCTCGAATAGAAGTCAGGCTCGATCGAGGCATAACTCGATAATGTTAGTCAATATATATATATATATATATATATATATATATATATATATATATATATATATATATATATATGACTGGAATGAAACCACGGACCTAGAAAGTTAAGGCAAAAGCAACAACACGACTCTCGGCGTGTAGAAGGGTGTGTGCAAAGATGAAAGAAAGACTACTAAAAGTGTGTGAGAAGGCTTACGGTATTTGCTAAAAAAGGCTTCTATATCTTTAGAGTGGGTAAACTTGGCTTTTGTGGGTACAAAGAGGCTATATATGAGCTCACAGGTGTTTAAAAGTGGGAAAATACCTTTATATGGCGAGTGGAGAGCAAATTGTGCGGGGTTTCCCGTCTTTTCTCTTAGAAAATCAAGCACCCCAAGCCCTCTATTTATAGGCAATATGAGCGCAGGTGTACTGCTTGGTGAGCCTGAGTGTACCAGAGGCAACCGGGTTGGCCGGGGTTTGTCGGGTCGGTCGTCTCAAATCACGTGCACTTTCGAGCCTTGTAATGTCCACTCGGATTTTTTAGAAGTGCAATCCGGGCATCCGTTTGAGGTATCTGAGGACCTATTTCGGACTTGGTTGTCGAGAGTTGTCACGATGGCATGGGATTAGAGTTTGTCTGAAGTCTTTGAAGATGGGACGATGCCTCCGGTCTTGACTTCAACTTTCATCCGTTACCCCGCACAATAGTCACTCGGGATTGGTTAGCCTTGTGGGACATCGTTGCGTAGAGACGTGATGTGGCATCGCTTTGGTCAGATGATGATATTGCCCCTCACCGGTGTTATCGCCGGGTTGGGCCGATAAAGCAGACGTTGCTCAGCTTCGTTGGGATTGGACTGCTGCAATTGTTGAAGGTCCTCATTATCATCTTTGAGGTGTGCCTATCTTCCCGATGTTATTGCCGGGTTGGTACAGTGCATCTCGTTGTGAGCCTCGAGATTGAAGTTGGTCGCATTTGAAACAAGCATTTTAGGGTTATCTAAAGCGAAAGCTGCTTTCCTTGGGGTTATCACCGAGGTTGGTGGCTATTCCATGGTTGGGGTTGTATGAGGCCCTGGATACCTCGGGGTTATCTCAAGAGATTAATCGGTCTTCTCGGTGTGTGTTTGGGTATTGTATGTCTGCATGCCTCGGGGTTACATCAGGGTTGGATTGTGTTACTCCAGTTGCGATCCGGGGTTGATCTTTGAACTTTCGGTAGTATCCATTGGTTCTTATGGATTTGGATTGTCTTTGGGGGTTCTCTTACAAAAAGGCGAATCATTCTAACTCGTATACTAATTCAACATATACGACATACCATAATTCATACGTACTCGTATAATACCCCATATCATACTCGTATTCATTACTCATATAATACCTACGTAGTATACGATCATCGCTTAATTCATTTATCACATTACATTTCCTTCTCGTAAATCATTTTCCTTAAACGTTGGGTTTTAAGTCCACAGGCGAAATATTACATTTTCCATAACTAAAATATTATTAGATATTCCATCACACCTCGATATTCTATCATTATGTATTTCTTGAAAGTTCAAAAATAATTCCTGAGCAGAAATGTGTGAATAGTGTTTTTTGGAAAATTTCTCGGAAAGCTTTTATTTTCATCTTGGAAATTCAAACACTTAAATTCTACCACGTAGCCAAAATACTACGACGTTCTGATATGTTTAGGTCATATAACGACCTTCGATTAGCTTGCTCCATAAATAATCAATTAAATTCATTTAATAAAAATAAAATTTAATTCTCAAAAATCTAATTTTCTCGGGCGTTACAGTATGTAAGACCTATTTCAGATCGCCGTTGTCGAGAGTTACGCAATGACATGAGATTAGAGGTTGTACGAAGTCAGGAAGATGGGACCATGCCCTCCAGTCTTCAATCTTCAAATTCTATCTGTTATCCTGCGTAATAGTCACTCGGGATTGGACATCCTTAGTTCTTTTGGAACATTGCTATGTATAAAAATATGTATGTATGAAATGTTGAGACGGTGCGATGTGGCGTCAAGGTGGCAAGATGACGACTTTGCCCCTCACCGGGGTTATCACCAATTTGGGCTTATAAAGCAGACGTTGCTCAGGGTTATCTCTGAGATTGGACTGCTGCAAGTGTTGAAGGTCCTCAGTGTCATCTCTGAGGTGTGCCTGTCTTCCCGGTGTTATCTCCGGGTCTTGTCTTGAAAAGGCGTCGGTGAGTGCCGAGGTTCAAGGTTGAAGCGGTGCATTGAAACAAGCATTTACGGGGTTATCTAGGAACTTCATTCCTTGGGGTTATCTCCAAGGTTGGTAAATCGCTACTCCTTTGTTGGGACTAAGATTTGAATATCTCGAGGTTATCTCTGAGATGAATCGGCCTTCTCGGGTGGAATTTCCGGTATTGGAACTGTATGCCTCGGGGTTATCTCTGAGGTTGAAACTGATACTCCTGGTGTGTGTTAGGGGTGAAATTTGAACTTCCCAGAGTATCTGAATTTGGATGTGAGCTGTCTTCCAAGGTTATCTCTAAAAGACGAATCTGCCCTCCTGCAATGTTAGTGACTGGTGTGCAGAAAATTTCTAGTTTCTATAATTTCCTAAGACCTAAACTTGAGAAAATAGAGAGAAAAAAAGAGTGTTTTGAGAGAATTGAGTTTGGGAAAAAAGATTTGAAGAATCATAGGAAGGCTTCTTATCATCTAAACAAGAATCAAAGGGGTGAGAATTCAATTTACAATCCTTATTATTATGTTCTTGAGTTTTTTTCATGAAAACATATTTTAGTTCTCTGTAATTGATATTTTATGGGTGATAGTTAGCAATATGGTATTGTACGTGTTTATAACATGTCTTATATCAATTATCAATGATTTAGAGTAATCAAAATCCATGAAATCTGTTGAAGCATGAAGAACTTGAGTTTTGATGATAAATATACAACATGAATGATTTTGGTGTTAAAATTAAGGGTTTTGGTTGATGAATTGATTATATAGATTATTATTTATGTTGACATGTATATATAATCTGTTATATGTGAATTAATTAGAAACAATTTTCAGAAGTTAAATTTGTATGAAATAGGTTTTAAAGTAAAGATTTGAGTTTTATTATAAAAAGTTTTAAAAAGCTGATTTTAGAACAAAAATTATTGTTCAATCCATGTTGTAATCTATAAATTGACAATTGATTGTGTTAATGTGTTTAAATACGAAAACAATGCATGTTATATGAATTGATTTGGTCAAGAAACGAATCTGTGGTGTGATGATTCACTAAGGATGTCTAAAATGAGGTTTTTAGCAATAACATGAATTTAAAGGGGTTAAATCTGATGAATATGGTTGTTTTGTTGTTTATAATCGATGTATGCATGCTTGGTAATAATTATGTGAAGTCTATGTCTTTTAGGTTTTTTTAATCTACTAATTACATGTAAAATTTATGAATTTTGGTCTAATGAATAGTCAATGTGAATCATGAACGGCAGAATCATATCTGGTGACCCCACCCGAGCCCAGGCGTTACTTAGGCAAATTTCCCTCCCCGACGGGTATTCAATTGAGCAATTTTAGTTTATGTCATGTATAGTCCATTACATGCTAGTTTAACATTGTCTAATGAACATGATAATATGTTGGCCATGTAATAAGATGTCATATCAGATTGTTAACATATATGTGATGAAATTGCATGGTAATTTGATAAGTTGTATAAGGGCTAAACGTTATGTCCATGAGAAGATGTAATGATGTTCAAACTTAATATGTGAGACTTCAGTCTTGTATATGAGATTGATGCTAATGAGCAGAACTTAAACTAAGTTAACAAGTTGTACTAAAAGAGGGAACTAAACCCGTAAGGTTAATATGAATGTAACTAATGAATGTTGTAAATGCATATGGTATGTGTGTAGGACTTGTGGTGAACGTGAGTAGTAATCGTTGAGCTTATGCACGAGGAAAGTTTTTGAACCCTACTCTTATGTTAAGTAAGTTTCCAAACCCTAACTTTACATTGAGCAAAAATCTTATTATATATTATGTTATGATTGAGCAAGTTTCCGAATTCTAAACTTCCATTGATCAAGTTATTAAACTTTATTATCGTTAAACAAACTTCGTATTCTTGTTTCAAATTGTTCAGAACTTAATCATTCAAGTTCATGATTCCAAATGGAATATTCTAACTCTTTTAAAGTGTTACTCTTGTTATACAATGTTCATTCAATTGTATAGAGTTGAGATTCAATCTTTGATTTGAATATTGATTTTATTATCACATTAAACCTTGAATAGATAGTGAATCCTTATTGATTCAACTAATCCTTAGTTGATGATTATTGAACTCTAAATTACCCTTGAGATCAATTCAAACCAAACTTCCTTTAGTGCAGACTCTAATGTTAAAGCTGAGTTAAACAACCCTGGTACAGGGGATTATTTTACGCAATAGCGTTAAGATGTTGTGCACATACATGGTACTAAGGGATGATCCCCCTAGGTACGAGAAATAAGGTCCATATAGTCTTACGACTATTAAAGGCTTAAAGTAGAAATACCTGAAAGCCTGGGACATAGTTCATGGTCTAGTAACCCTCAGATGTACTTTTGATTCCTGTTCTAATTTTGATTCAAAAGCCGAGTTTTCTTTTGTTCAGTATCCATTGTTTATTCGTATGTTATTATTACTACTATTGTTAAAACTTGTGGGCAATTGTTGCTCACTCTTGCATAATAACATTGCAGCTAAGATTGAAAGAGTTAATGAGCCATCCACAAGTAAGGGCAAAGGCAAAGCAATCAAGTGATGAAGACTTATTATTATTATTTGAAAACTATTAAGTTAAGACTTATGATGTGATGTTTAAGACTTATTTGTTCACAATGTTTTCGCATTTGATGTATTGAGGTTAGATAACCTTGGATTTATTCGTTTAAGATGTTGTAACCCTATATTGGGAGGATTTCTATTTCCATTTTATTGCTATCATTATTATGGGTAGTTAGATGTTAATTATTTTGTTAAGTGAACACCAAATCTGAGGGAAGTTTGTGTACCTAGATTTGGGGGTGTCACATGTTGGTATCAAAGCTGTAGGTTATGAACCTTAGGTGGGGGAAAAACCTAAGGTAAGTATCCTTATAGGAGATCGAGAACATAGTGGTGATAAACTCTTATCGAGTTCTAAGAAATGAACTCTATAATTCATTGAAGATAATAAAAGACTTTATGTGCTTATGTGATAAACTTATGTGCTCACAAGTATCGATTAGTAACTAAAACTAAAAATCATGTTGTCAGGATGTCGAATGTTGGAGGATCTAGTCGAGCTGGGGAGGAGGAACCTCGAGTACCTAGAGAGGAGGAGCCTTGAGACATTCATGTCGTCAGAGAGCAGTTGGTATAGAGAGAGCCATCCCCATTAATCACTGTTGTGGGTTAGGAGAATGTGTCTGAGAATGATTCGGAGGAGGATCGTGAGGAGGAAGATAAGTTCCCACCGAACTCTATTGCAGCTCAGATGTATGACGAGGTGTATGACTGTAACATTGAGCTTCAGGATAGAATCAGAAAATTGGAATAGCTGGCAGATGAACGTCAGACCACTATCGGTAAGAAAAATGAGGAAATCCAAGGTCTTGATGTACGTCTTGGAAATGTGGAGTAGAAATTAGTTCACTAAGAGGGTGACAATGAGCAGCTGATGACAGAGGTTGAAAAGCTGAAGGATGATGTAAGACCCCAAATTATTAATAAATGAAATTTAATTTCCTATATTTATCATTTTGAAATAGTAAGGGTTGATGTGGTTAGTTATGGATAAAATGCGCAAATATTTTAAAATAAGCAGGTGGTTATAAAATATTCATTGTTGTCGGGGAATATTAAATTTACGGTAAAGGGTCTTTTGTGGGCCCCATAACTAAAAAGCGATTGGATGAAGAAAACGACAAGTATAAGTTGTTTATAAATAACGGTAGCTTGAGTTATTCAAGATTATCTTTGTTGGAATACTCGGTGGTTAAAACACACGAATACGCATTGTTGCACAAGAGATTACACAGTATTGCACCAATTATTGATTCTTACGTAGAAGGCACTACTCGATAATTATTTGTTGAATTCTTGTTTAGTATTTTATTTTATTGATTCAATAATTGATGCGTTGATATTTTATATTCTTTCGTTGTTTTAATAATTGTCATTACGGATTTTTCATTATCGAAGCAATAATTCATATTATCTAAATAATATTATTAGAAAACATTATTGGCAATGTCTAGAAAGTTACATCTAAGGAGAGGTTTGGTCACCTAATTCTTGCCGCTAGTAAGGAGAAATCCTTATTGGAAAGCCCCTCTTTCACGAGGCGCACGGTGTCGATTATTGTGATTCTCGTAATATTATTTGTGAATAATTAATTATTGATTTATATGATGAGAAAAATATTCATTTTATGTGGATATAGATGGAGAAAAATTTTGAAGTGACAATTGTTGAAAATCGATATTTTATCTTTTCTGATAAAATAATATTTTATTATATTATTATAATATAATAATGATGATATTTTTACAATGAATGTGAGATATATGAGTATATGAGGAGGAAGAGTATTTTTGTTGCAAAAGTTTCTTAAAACATGTTAAACATGTCTGTGGGCCCTTTTCTTGACTGAAATTTGATTATAGCCTATAACATCGCCCGTTTATGGATTTCGGTCAATTTCTATTTGGAATTTGGAAAAACTTTCTTCTGCAAAGTTGTAGAGAATTGAATTTCCTATACAAATTCGCAAGATTCGAATTTTCTGATAAAAGGGCTATTTATTATGAATTATTGAAGTTTCGGATTAATTAATTATTAATTGTTGGAAGTTTTAAATATTTATAATTAGAAAAACGTTTTTTTTTGTTTTTGTTGGGTATGTGGCTGATTTGTTGACCAAAGAAGAGGGTGCGTAGGAATTTAATATATATATATATATATATATATATATATATATATATATATATATATATTAATATTATATTAAATTTTCTCGCTTTGGTGTTCTAAGCATTTTCCTATAAATAGGGTGCTTGGTTAAAATTGAAAATCACACGTAAACAAAATTTCTCTCTCTTTCTCTCTCGATATATTGAGCGTAATTTTATGAGTATTTTAGTACTTTGAGTATTGCTATACGGTGCAAGTTCTTTCAGCACTATATCCAATCAGAAGTACTATCCTTTTGAGGTAAGGGATATTATTTTTTTAAAAATGATATTATTTCTTCAATATCATTATGTCGAAATATTGAATGGAATTTTTTATCAAATTTAGAATTTTTTCATGTCGGGGTTACTATTCATGGGTTACTATTTATGAGTTACTATTCACGAGTTACTATTCACGAGTACTATTCACGAATCATGATGATGTTTTTTGTGAAATTTCTATCTTTTGGTGTCGGAGTTACTATTCACGTATGTGACGACCCCAAATCCAGGTACTTGAAACCCGAACTCGGTTCCCCACGATACCATTTCTTTAAGCTGAATAATACTAAATAATAATACATTCAAACTTAATTTACATACATCAAAGTTTACTTCCCCAGGTACGTGACCTTCAAATACATTCCTTACAATACTTGAATAGATACCAATACAACTATAACCATTAACTCATAATACACACTTATTCAATCAAATTTTCCTTTTCCTTTGTTCGTTTTCGAGCCTTGAGTTGCTCATACATGCTTGAAAACATTTAATTTAAGCAAGGATGAGCATTTAAGTGCCCAAAGAAGTAATAGTAATTATATAAAATTTGAAAGAATATAAGTATTCTCTTTACATAACACTTCTACAACAAATTGAAAGTTGTGAAGTAATCAGTCTTGATAAAAATTCACATAACAACTCTCTTTCAAATTCTTTAAATTTGGCTCTGGCTCTACCCTTGAATAGGGTTTAAGAAACATACTATGAACATTCTTTTCATTTTCGAAAAGGTTTAAGCGGAATTATATCCTCAAACCGCCATAACTTACAGCACGGAGGGTGATCGGCCCGTTGTACCTGTATTGATCAATACTACATAACTTGAACGAAATTCATCGCTCATTCTATCCGCTTGCATAAAAAATCTTCCCATATAGGGATGTTCATACATGCACGGTTCCAAACCCAAAGGTTTTTAATCTTGCTCAACAATAATATGTAATCCAACATATATATACGGGTAATTGACAAAGGTGTATCAACATGTGGACAAATGCCATGATTGTCCAAGTGGGGACACTTGTATAACCATTTATAGAAATCAATGAACAGAATATCTATCTGAGTTAACATGTCGATAATCAAAGAGTACATAATGCATGCAGGATAGAATAATTACGAAACTTCTTACTCATATCCATTGCATAAAGGAAGTGCAACGGTAGGATACTTGCCTGATTCGCTGATTACAAAAATCAACTTAGGTTTTATCTCTTTATCACAACCTATCAATAATCAGATCATTCGTTCGATTAGAACAATATATCTTAACACATAGTATCGCCTATTACAACAAAGACATAGTCTAATCACATAATCACAGTGATCATACTTTTAGTTCCTATTCTATACTTGAAATATTTTTATACATTTTTCAAATATCTCATCCATGCTCACTCTTACAGTAGTCTTTTTTTCTTTTATAAGGTCTGACATTTGTCGTCAGATCGCATGACTTTTATCGGTAAATAATTGAGTCTAAGACTCTTAATCTATACCTCAACATCTCAGTAAATATCGACATCTTATTTTTAATCATTTTCGCAATTTCCAAAAATTGAAAATTTTAAAATAATTCAAATCATCACTAAAGGGCCTATAGTGATATAATCATTACTATAGGTGTTCTTCTTCAAATTCAAAACTTCATAATCGGTTCTCAAGTTAAACTAGTTGGTAATTAACTATAACTTTCAAATATCGGAATCATAATTAAATGATTTAGACATTAAACAATTCCATTTTCATTAATAGTTTAATTAATACTAAACTATTAATGAAACCATCGCTAAAATATAAAAGTTATTTATAATAACTCAAACTATTTTTAAAACGTTTATATTATCCAAATAATTACCATTAATATTTAAATATTAATGTACTATTTATCCAAATATTAAAAGTCATTAATTATAACTTAAAATATTTTTAAATCCTTAATATCCTCTTTAAATGGTTTTTAAATAAGTAAAACCATTTTTAAACTATTTATTTAATATTAATCATTAAATAAACTAAATATCATTAATATTATCTTAATATCATTAATATTTAATTTTTAATGAAATTATCATTTAAATATTAAAAGTTATATTTTATAACTTAAAATATTTTTAAATACCTTATTTTCATTTAAAATGATTTTTATAATATTAAAATCATTTTTAAACTAAATTATTTAATATAATCATTAAATAATTTTAATATCATTAATAATTATTAATTAATGAAATTCATCACAAAATATTAAAAGTCATCACAGATAACTCATTTACATAATCAATTCCAAACCAAAATAAACATAGTAAACTAACTAGTTTATTAACAACACTAACTAAATTTCAAAAATTCAAATTTTAACTAACAATTAAAAATAATAACATTACAAAAATTAAATAAGAAACATACCCGGAAATACGAATTCCATGATTTGAATACGCACTTCCACGCCAAAAATTTAACTAAGGAGATCTTTATAAAAGTTCTCCCACAACAAAAGCCTTTCTCAAAATTGGAGGCCTTATTGTTGGTGAATGAAACAAAGGCCAAGCCCTTCTATTTATAGGTTTAGAAAATGGTGAAGTTCTCCATTTAGTCGATGTGGGACTTAGTTTATAATAATTTTTCAATAACTCACTTTGCGATTTTCTAACGCATTGCTCATAACTCGATTAATCTGATTTTTGGATATGTTATACATGGCATGTAAGACTATTTTTAAAAATACGAATTACCCAATTCGGGTTCATTAGGTAGCCCAAACGAGGCGTCCAAAAGTGGACGTTCATATACAGCTTTTTCAATCTCGTTTCAGCTTTACCTCTTCCGCTAAAAACAGTCATAACTCTTTCATTTTAAAACATTTTGAGCGATTCTTGAGCCCACGCTTGAAGCTAACTTCTGGGGCTACAACTTTTATTCTTTGACCATTTCCAAATTCCAAACACATCAGCCCAGAAATTCCGTTCAAATGGACTGTACCGCACTTGTTGGAAAGTTTTGACAAGATACTACTTTGAAATGTCATAACTCTCTCCTCCCGGTATCGGATTTAGTTAGCTTCAGAGTCTATGGAAAGATTATTAGGTGTACTATAACATACCAAAAGCCCAAAAGGTTTTGGAAACATTAACTGATCAAATAAAGGTCCTGAATAGCACATCCCACTGCTGACTTTCGGTTTTGAAAAATTTGACACATTTCCTTCCAATCACCGTAATTCCCTCATCCGAAGGTCGGAATGAGGTCATTCCAAAACCTATGGCTTCCTAACTCGATGCACTACAGCATATCAAAAGCCCAGACCTTTTAAAGCACAAAAGTGGATGAGAATGCCCCCATTACTGCATCGCCCTTAAACAGTTTATCATGATCGGTCAACCATGTTTGACCATCTATAACTTCTAATCTATACATGATATGGACTTGATTCTTTTTGCAGATTAAAGGCCACATATCAAAGGTTACACATAACAACTTTTGAAGAACAAAACTCATGATCGAGCAAAGAGTTATGGCCTCGACATTTGGTGAAAAAACTAATGTAAATTCGGTTTTTCAACTTGCTTAAATCTTCAAACCAGTACACTTTGATGTTATGGGTCTTTGATTTATCAACCCATATCATCAATTAACATTCTATTACACAACTTTAAACAATCAATTGCATCAAATAACATCGAATCAAAGGATTTCTAGGTTTAGTGTTCTTATACCCTTTTTGTCAAAAATTCTTGATTCTTGCTTACGATTTGTTATGGGTGATGGTTGGGCTTTGTTTAAGAGTGTATGGGCAATCTTGTACAAGGCAATTAAATGTAATATTCAATCACTAGATTTAATTCTTATAATTTACCAATTAACTTCTATCCTTTGGTAAATTAAAACACTTATCTGATAACATCAAAATTAAACCTTGTAATTAAAATTAGGGTTTCTCAACGTCATCAATTAGGATTTCTAATTGACCATTAGTGGTTCTTTAATTATCTGTGTATGTTACTAACACAGTCGTTACGGTTTCTAATTTCAACCGGTTAGGGTTATAATAATTAGGGTTTGTCCTAATTATCGACGTCTAACGATAATTAGGGTTTCTTCTAATTACAGATATTCTTATTCACAAGAACTTCATATACAATACTACTCAAAATATCTCATAAGCGAGTTTAATAATTAGGGTTTCATGGCACCATAATATGCTATGACCTAATTGGCCGTCATTGCTTCAATATTATCTGTCTTCAGCATACATACGGTACATAATAATTATGGTGTAAAAAATAATATAATATTATTATTCTCATCTCTTGATCACAATCCTAATCCGTGGTTTGGATCTCATGTCCGACTTATTCTTCGTACACATCATCAATAATCAAGTTAAAATAATTAACTTAAATATTACGAACAATTCATATAATAAAATATTTATTATATAAATCTAATTATCACATCATATATTATTTCCAATCATGTTTTCATGGAAAATAATTAATAAAAACATTAAACTACGTAGAAATTTATTACCATATAATTTGTGGTAATTAATAATTCCAAAATTATTTCTAATTTTTCAAGTAATAAATGTATTCGCATTTATCGTTCACTTTACTTGACACTTCGTCTCGTCATTAAATAAAAAAAAATTTATCATAAAATTTCTTATTTATTTTATATAGAAAATCTCGGGTTATTACATTCACCTCCCTTATAAGGATTACTGTCCCCCTAATCACCGCTTTAAAAACTCATATGCAGAAGAAGGTACATAGCATATAATCATTGTCACGTAGATCTCGATCATACTTGATCGAATCGATCTTTAATTATTCATCATAACACTTGTCTATCCGATTAAGTAAATATAAGATATATAAGTTATTCAAATAAACACTGGAGTTTCATTTCCATTTGCCACCGTATCTCCGGACCGTCATGTTGTAAACCCTCGGAATTGCTTTTCGTTGGAGTTCTTGGTTGAGTTTGGTCTGAAATTACTAACGCCCCACCGCTTCTCCCCGTGGTTACGTTCCGCCTCCATTCCCCTCTGTGGACAGTTCCTCACCTTATGCTCAATTCGATCCACATATGAAGCATCCTTTCGATCATCCTTGAGTTAGAGGCGAGTTGGAGAGATATGACCTGTTGTCGCACTTGTAGCATACAAACTTGCCCTTGAGACACTCGCCAGAGTGATTCTTCCATGATTCTTGCACCGCACTACACCGCTTCTTTATACCTTCACGCTTTACTTGCATTTTCTCGGAAAAATTCCTCATTCTTTTCTCACCCCTATTCCCACTACTACTTTCTATCTTTCTTGTTCCTCCCGACTTGCTTTTGTTCTTCTTTCTCCTTATGGTAGAGGCTCATGGCCTCACTTCCCTATTCAAAGAATGATAGCCTTCTCCATGAGTCTTTGCAAAAGTATTGATTTGCAGATCGACACCTTATTAGTAGAGCGAGGGGTTTTAAGCCCGGCTAAAATCTCCTTGCCTTCCTAGCCTCTGTATCCACTTGATGTGGAGCAAACCTAGTCAACTCATTAAATTTTGCGGCATACTCATGATAATAGCAGTCATGTTATCTGCTTTAACTCCGAGAATCTCACCTCCATTCTAGGCGCATACTAACGAGAGATAGTTTTCAAAAAATAAATCCTTAAACCTATCCCAAGTAATTTCTTCTTCTCTGCCCGAGTCTTATTTGCCTCCCACCAAAAGTTAGCTTCCCTTTCATCATATAAGTGGCAAAGCGGTCTTTTGCCCTCATCTACTTTAGCGATTCTTAACGCCTTCTCTATCTCGTTCACCCAAGTCCGGGCTTCTATAGGGTCAGACTAATCCTCTCTGAATTACGGTGGTTCTACTGACTTTGAAGTCTTTGAATTTTGCCCAGCGATTGTCTGTTTGGTTTCCCATGAATCGGTGTTCCTCAACTGCATAGCTTTGAGCTACCATGTTTACAAAGTTTTGTATCAGTTTTGGTTGTCGTTCCCCAGCATTAGTAGATTCTTCTATCCTTTGGTTTCGAGTTTGACGTCTTGGCGGCATTATCTGGTTAAATAAAACCATAAATTATACCCTTACATTTTAAACCTTATTGCATAAGATTAATGTATTAAACTCATTTCATTTCTCAATCTTAGATTCATATTTATTTATCAAATATATACATAGCACATCCTGCTTTAAATCAACAGCTATCCCTTTGTGACTACGAAAGTCGGGATTTAAAATCTTGACCAACATAAAAGTTGAAAATAGTTCATTACTTATCACACACACAACATAACCCATACCACTTATTTACCAAGCCTTTTTTCTCGGACATTCATTCGATCGATGTCCTTCCATCCCACAATTAAAACATCCACCTTTCTTATAGTCGGGGCAACGAGGAGAGGTATGTCCCTCACGGCCGCAAATATAACATATCTTCTTCCCTTTCTTCTTATCAGGTTTTCCTAAGTCAGGATCTTCTACCTTTCTTTTCTTTTTTTCCTTACCTCTCGAGTCATTTTGCACGATGTGTCGCTTGAGGCTCCATCTGGTCAATTTGGATTTTGAGCTTATCCTCGCTCTTCCATTGTTTCCATTAACGCTTTGACGCATCAACTTTTCTATCTCCCACAACCTTTCCAATGAAGAAACCTTGTTCTCCGGATCTCGCACCTCCGTTGATGCTTGGCGGCTTCAACTTTAGTGTCCGAATTACTATCTGTCAAATCCAACATTTACGGATCGATGCTACGTTTTTCCACGATAGCCACCTCGTCCAATTTGGGTTCTGGTGAGCTTCTATTTCAAATTGTTGGCCTCGATATTAGCTCGGGGTGTGAATATGATCCTTCTTATTCCACATATCTTTCTCACCGGACATCTACATACATAAGTTAACTTTGATTAACATATAGTATATATACCACAAACAATCAAGAGTTCTATATCGTTGTCTCTTATTTTGATTGACGATAAATTTATTCAATTCTCATCAACGCCTTTATCTCTGTAGAAAGGCGCTCCATCCACTCTTGCATCGAATCGCATGAAGGTGATGACTAAAGCCCGATCCAAGGTATATATCCGGTGTCTTTGGCTTCTATTTCAACCTTCATTTGTCTTATCCGAATATCTCCTCTCGCTCCAACCTCCCTCATAACTCGGCATTAACTCTATATGTGCTTACAACATTCACACATATCATCACATGCTACCCAATACACCTCTCACAAGAGTAAAAGTTTTCAAATTGTCTTTGAGGGGTCATATAGACCATGAAAACATAGTTTTAACGGTATTCATACCGTGAAAACAAAACATTACTCGTATGTTTACAATCACAAAGAAGGTAAACTACCATTAATAGTACTTTAGGTGATTAGCCTATTATACCCCTACGTCATGCATAACATTATTAATCATACCTAGCGAATATTTACGCCCATTAGATTGGATCATTTATCCAAACAACATTGTTCACCCTCGGTCTTATCATAGGATTCCGCACCAAACAATTTGGTTCGGAAATTTCTTTCAATGAACACTTAGAGTTTTCATAAACATTAGTCTAGTTGATTCAAATAGCATAGACTCATATCAATAATTCAATTCAATCGAATTATTTAGATGTAGCCAAACCAGATTGGCAAATTAAACTTTTGAAAACATTTTCGAGAATGACGCCATGATGTCAGCATCTTTGTATTAATCCGTTGAGGATCTTAGTCATTGTATGACTTTGTCATAACACATCATACAATAGTGGAGCAATGACTTGGTCAAATTCACACTAAGTATTCTGTATTTACAACTCCATCACATTTTTATCATCTACGCACTCAAAGTTACATGGTACATGAGTGATAATTAAAAACAAATTTTGATATTTCAAATCATTTGCGTCTAGCCAAAATAAGTAGCATAGAATAGTACTTTAAAAGCTTTGTTTCAAAAATGATTACGAGTCTACATTTTTGTTTCCAAAAAGCACATAGTGCGTATTTAGCTTGATGTCAAAAATTTTGAGTTTAGCATAGCTAGGAGTTTAGGAAAACCTAACACCTTCACTAAAAATCATTTACTTAACAATCTATACATTCACGTAATCCATAACACTCCATTCACACAAAACTATACCCAGTTCATCAAACCACACTTATGAGTTCATAAATTGCCACAATCATATGAGTTTAAGAACTTATCCTAGTCGGACCTTTGGCGTCCATTCATTTGAGGGTTCATAAACATTTCATATAATTATGAGTCAAGAATGTCTCATAGGTATGAGTTTTAAGAACTCGAACTTAATCGTATATTCTCTATCTATAACCTATCTACCAGTTATACACCTGAGAATGGAGTCATCCTCTTAATGTGCATATAACAAATAGCGTGACACAGACATTTCAATGATTATCAGTGCCAGAAACTAAGTGATTTTTACACCAAGTACAATTCAGCTCCCATACGAAGAACCATACAACTCAGCTGCCGACATGAGTCCTCAATTGAATCCCCATCTAACACTAACCCCATTCTCCATACAATTTAATTCAGTATTTATAATTCTCTTACGGATCTGTACAAATTGATAGTACAATTCATACACAGCAATCTTGCTGTAAACTTTCCAATCATCAAATTGATTCCTTCTGGCTGTCATAGCCTTATCAGATCACGGGGTGATCTCATCGTATATATTACAATTTAGTTCTATATCTTGATCGTTTTATTTTACGATCTCTCATAACTGCACTTTCAGTCTTTTAGACTCAATCTATTCCCCACTTCTTTGTTTAACTTTATAATCGAGTTAGGGAACTCGTGTCTTTTACACTCGCAGAGATTCATCTTTGAATCTTATCGACCAACTAACTCTATATGAGTTAATACTTATCCTAATCATTGCGGTTATTAGTCTCAAGTATTCCTACCTAAGCTTCATAACCAACAGCTTTGATACCAACCTGTGACGACCCCAAATCCAGGTACTCTTGAAACCCGAACGGTTCCCCCCACGATACCATTTCTTTAAAATGAATAATAATACTAAATAATAATACATTCAAACTTAATTTACATACATCAAAGTTTACTTCCCAGTGCACGTGACCTTCAAATACATTCCTTACAATACTTGAATAGATACCAATACAACTATAACCATTAACTCATAATACACACTTATTCAATCGACTTTCCTTTTCCTTTGTTAGGTGCACGAGCCTTCAAAGTTGCTCATACATAATCGAAAACATTTAATTTAAGCAAGGATGAGCATTTAAGTGCCTTGACAAGTAATAGTAATTATATATAAGTTGAAAGAATATAAGTATTCTCTTTACATAATACTTCTACAACGAATTGAAAGTTGTGAAGTAATCACATCTTGATAAAAATTCACATAACAACTCTCTTTCAAATTCTTTAAATTTGGCTCTGGCTCTACCCTTGAATAGGGTTTAAGAAACATACTATGAACATTCTTTTCATTTTGAAAAGGTTTAGCGGAATTCTATCCTCAAACCGCCATAACTTACTAGACGCGGAGGGTGATCACCCAGTTGTACCTGTATTGATCAATACTACATAACTTGAACGAAATTCATCGCTCACTCTATCCGCCTTGCGCAAAAATCTTCCCATATAGGGATGTTCATACATGCCTGGTTCCAAACCCAAAGGTTTTTAATCTTGCTCAACAATAATATGTAATCCAACATATATATACGGGTAATTGACAAAGGTGTATCGACATGTGGACAAATGCCATGATTATCCAAGTGGGGACACTTGTATAACCATTTATAGAAATCAATTAACAGAATATCTATCTGAGTTAACATGTCGATAATCAAAGAGTACATAATCTGTACAGGGATAGAATAATTCTGAAACTTCTTACTCATGTCCATTGCATAAAGGAAGTGCAAAGGTAGGATACTTGCCTGATTCGCTGATTACAAAAATCAACTTAGGTTTTATCTCTTTATCACAACCTATCAATAATCAGATCATTCGTTCGATTAGAACAATATATCTTAACACATAGTACTGTCTATTATAGTCAGCACATAGTCTAATCACATAATCACAGTGATCATACTTTTAGTTCCTATTCTATACTTGAAATATTTTTATACATTTTTCAAATATCTCATCCATGCTCGCTCTTACAGTAGTCTTTTTTCTTTCTTTTATAAGGTCGACATTTGTCGTAAATAAATAAATGACTTTATCGGGTAAATCTTGAGTCTAAGACTCTTAATCTATACCTCAACATCGTAAATATCGAGACATCTTATTTTTAATCATTTTCGCAATTTCGTAAATTGAAAAATTTAAAATAATTCAAATCATCACTAAAGGGCCTATAGTGATATAAGCTGTTACTATAGGTGTTCTTCTTCAAATTCGAACTTCATAATCGGTTCTCAAGTCAACTAGTTTGGTAAATTTATAACTTTCAAATATCGAATCATAATTAAATGATTTAAACATTAAACAATTCCATTTTCATTAATAGTTTAATTAATACTAAACTATTAATGAAACCATTGCTAAAATATAAAAGTTATTTATAATAACTCAAACTATTTTAAAAAGTTTATATTATCCAAATAATTACCATTAATATTTAAATATTAATGTACTATTTATCAAATATTAAAAGTCATTAATTATAACTTAAAATATTTTAAATCCTTAATATCCTCTTTAAATGGTTTTTAAATAAGTAAAACCATTTTTAAACTATTTATTTAATATTAATCATTAAATAAACTAAATATCATTAATATTATCTTAATATCATTAATATTTAATTTTAATGAAATTATCATTTAAATATTAAAAGTTATATTTTATAACTTAAAATATTTTTAAATACCTTATTTTCATTTAAAATGATTTTTATAATATTAAAATCATTTTTAAACTAAATTATTTAATATAATCATTAAATAATTTTAATATCATTAATAATTATTAATTAATGAAATTCATCACAAAATATTAAAAGTCATCATGAGATAACTCATTTACATAATCAATTCCAAACCAAAATAAACATAGTAAACTAACTAGTTTATTAACAACACTAACTAAATTTCAAAAATTCAAACTTTAACTAATAATTAAAAATAATAACATTACAAAAATTAAATAAGAAACATACAGGAAATACTAATTCCACAATGTGAATACGCACTTCCACGCAAAAATTTAACTAAGGAGATCTTTATAAAAGTTCTCCCACAACAAACCTTTCTTCAAAAATTGGAGGCCTTATTGTTGGTGAATGAAACAAAAGCCAAGCCCTTCTATTTATAGGTTTAGAAAATGGTGAAGTTCTCAATTTAGTCGATGTGGGACTTGGTTTATACTAATTTTCAATAACTCACTTTGCGATTTTCTAACGCATTGCTCATAACTCCGATTAATCTGATTTTTGGATATGTTATACATGGCATGTAAGAATATTTTTAAAAAATACGAATTACCCAATTCGGGTTCATTAGGTAGCCCAAACAGTGCGTCAAAAGTGGACGTTCATAACAGTTTTCAATCTCGTTTCAGCTTTACCCTCTTCCGCTAAAACAGTCATAACTCTTTCATTTGAAAATATTTTTGAGCGATTCTTGAGCCCACGCGAAGCTAACTTCTGGGGCTACAACTTTTATTCTTTGACCATTTCCAAATTCCAAACACATCAGCCCAGAAATTCCGTTCAAATGGACTGCACCGCACTTGTTGGGAAGTTTTGACACTACTACTTTGAAATGTCATAACTCTCTCCTCCGATATCGGATTTAGTCCGTTTCGGAGTCTATGGAAAGATTATTCGGTGTACTATAACATACCAAAAGCCCAAAAGGTTTTGGAAACATTAACTGATCGAAACAGTGTCCCGAATAGCACATCCCGCTGCTGACTTTCAGTTTTGAAAAATTTTGACACATTTCCTTCCAATCACCGTAATTCCCTCATCCGAGGTCGGAATGAGGTCATTCCAAAGCCTATGGCTTCCTAACTCAGTGCACTACAGCATATCAAAAGCCCAGACCTTTTAAAGCACAAAAAGTGGACGAGAATGCCCCATTACAGATCGCCTTAGAAGCAGTTTATCATGATCGGTCCACAACCATGTTTGACCATCTATAACTTCTAATCTATACATGATATGGACTTGATTCTTTTTGCAGATTAAAGGCCACATATCAGGCTACACATAACAACTTTTGAAGAACAAAACTCATGATCGAGCAAAGAGTTATGGCCTCTGACATTTGGTGAAAAAACTAATGAATTCGGTTTTTCCAACTTGCTTAAATCTTCAAATTCGTGCACTTTGATGTTATGGGTCTTTGATTTATCAACCCATATCATCAATTAACATTCTATTACACAACTTTAAACAATCAATTGCATCAAATAACATCGAATCAAAGGATTTCTAGGTTTAGTGTTCTTATACCCTTTTGTCAAAAAATTCTTGATTCTTGCTTCCGATTTGTTATGGGTGATGGTTGGGCTTTGTTTAAGAGTGTATGGGCAATCTTGTACAAGGCAATTAAATGTAATATTCAATCACTAGATTTAATTCTTATAATTTACCAATTAACTTCTATCCTTTGGTAAATTAAAACACTTATCTGATAACATCGAAATTAAACCCATTAATTAAAATTAGGGTTTCTCAACGTCATCAATTAGGGTTTCTAATTGACCATTAGTGGTTCTTTAATTATCGGTGTATGTTACTAACACGATTCGTTCTGATTTCTAATTTCAACTAGGTTAGGGTTATAATAATTAGGGTTTGTCCTAATTATCGACGTTACAATGATAATTAGGGTTTCTTCTAATTACCGATATTCTTATTCACAAGTAACTTCATATACACAAATACTACTCAAAAATATCCCATAAGCGAGTTTAATAATTAGGGTTTCACAAAGACCGTAATATTTATGACCTAATTGGACCGTCATTGCTCAATATTATCTGTTCAAGCACATACCCAGTACATAATTATGGTAATCGTAAAATAATATAATATTATTATTCTCATCTCTTGATCACAATCCCAATCCGAGGTTTGGATCTCATATCCGACTTATTCTTCAGACACATCATCAATAATCAAGTTAAAATAATTAACTTAAATATTACGAATAATTCATATAATAAAATATTTATTATATAAATCTAATTATCACATCATATATTATTTCCAATCATGTTTTCATGGAAAATAATTAATAAAAATATTTTACTTACGTAAATTTATTACCATATAATTTGTGGTAATTAATAATTCCAAAATTATTTCTAATTTTTCAAGTAATAAATGTATTCGCATTTATCGTTCACTTTACTTGACACTTAGTCTCGTCATTAAATAAAAAAAAATTTATCGCATAAAATTTCTTATTTATTTTATATAGAAAATCTCGGGTTATTACAACGTATACTGGCAAGACTATTCACGATATCTATGACTATCGACGAATCATTGACATTATTCACAGAAAAATTAAATTTTCTTTTCTATGTCCAAGATTGTCCGTTATAGTTTCTATCTTTGATTGGATCTATATTTTGGTCTTCATTCTTGAATTTTACTCCACTCTGGTTATTTATGAAGTATTTTCGAACTTGAGTTATTTAAAGTATGAATCCTTACTACTTTTGCTTTTGTTTCACTGGATTCGTTTTCTTTAAAATATTTTTCATCATCCTCCGTCCTAAATAATGATATTACTAAATATCTTTGACCTGTAGTGCAAAGATGAATGATTTTTGATGAATATCTTTGGCTGTAGTGCAAAGATGAGCAGTGTTTAGATGAACATAATTAATCGATGAATATCTTTGGCTTTGTAGTGCAAAGATGAATATTTGATTCCAGATATATATTGATTGATGTTACAGGGATAAAAGATAGATGATGAACTTTTATATTCATATATAGAAGATAGTAGATTTCATTCTCTACTTAATTCTTCTAATGAATTATTATTTCCGCTGCGAATATTGATTTAAAACTTGTTGTCTATTGTATTCTATTAGATTTTTCCCTGTTGAAGACTAACGATAATTTATTATGTATTATCTTAGTCATAATGTTCTTTACTGGGCTAGTTGAGCTCACCCTTTTCCTTTTGTTCCATTTTTCTTCTCAGGAGGTGAGAATTTAGCGAGTACTAGTCGGGGTATGGAATGAAGGTTCTAGAAAGTCGTTTTAGTAGTCCTCACCATTTTTGTAAAATAATGTATCAATAATTGTAATGAGGACTTATTTGAGTGTGGATATTGTCTAGATGACAATATTTGTATTTAAACTCACAGTTTTTATGTTGTATTAATAAAGTTGTAGTTGTATCTGTACCATGTATTTTGACGACTCAGAATGGGTGTTGTATACCTATTTTGGGGGCAGCACAGATGATACCCATTCATTTATCTCTCCTGCTTATGCTCAACGTTTAAACTTGACTCCGGAGAAATTAGACTTTGCCCTATCTGTGGAAACTCCGTTAGGAGAAACTTTCATCACATCCACTATTTATAAATCTTGTTTGATCCAAGTTGGCACCATCACATTACATTGACCTTATCTCTTTAAAGATACTTGCATTTGGCGTGATTTTAGGGATTGATTGGTTAACTACTCATCATGCCAAAATTGATTGTTTTCGTAAGGTTGTTAGTTTTCATATTCTAACCAACTGTTGTGCGAATTCAAGCAACTAAGCCATTAAAATCAATCTTTGTTATATCAAGTCATAAAGCTATTCATTTATTAAAAAATGGATGTCAAGCTTTCTTAGCCCATGTTATGGATTTGAATAACACGTCAGATTTGAATAATATTCCTGTTGTTATTGACTTTCCTAACGTATTTCCTGAAGAACTTCCCGGTCTACCCGAGCGTGAAGTTGAATTCTTTATTGACCTTGAACACGTACAAAGCCCATTTCTAAAACCCCATATCGAATGGCTCTGTTGAACTTCGGGAGTTAAAGGTCCAACTACTGAGGAGTTATTGGACATCGGTTTCATTCGTCCCCTAGTACATCTCCTTGGGGTGCTCTCTTTTATTTGTAAAGAAGAAAGATGGGAGTATGCGACTTTGTATCGATTACTGGGAATTAAACCATGTCACTATCAAGAATAGGTATCCGCTACCTCGTATTGATGACATGTTTGACCAGTTGCAAGGAGCATAATTCTTTTCAAAAATCGATCTTCGTTCTGGATATCATCAGCTGAAGGTTAAAACTGAAGATATTCAAAAGCGCCTTGAACTTCGATGCGGGCATTATGAATTCTTAATCATGTCCTTTGGATTGACTAATGCTCCTGCGGCTTTCATGGATATGATGAACCGAGTATCCAAGGATTATTTGGATCAGTTCGTTGTTGTCTTTATTGATGACATCCTCATATATTCCAAAAGCCGTGAAGATCATGAGCGCCATTTAAAGCTGGTACTGTGAAGGCTTCGTGATAACAAGCTATACGCCAAGCTGAAGAAATGCGAGTTCTGGCTTGAGGAAGTAGCATTCCTTGGGCACGTGGTGTCAAAACATGGAGTGTCTGTTGACCCGGCGAAGATTTAAGCAATACAAAGTTGGGAGCAACCAAAGACGGTGACCGAAGTACGTAGCTTTTTGGGCTTAGCTAGTTATTATCGGAGATTTGTGGAAGGATTTTCTAGAATCGCTATCTGATTAACTCAATTTGACTCGTAAAGATACAAAATTCAGTATGGGCGAGGAATGCGAGAAGAGTTTCAAGATCTCAAGAGGAGACTCATTTCAAGACTGTTTTGACAATACCATCTGGTTCGGATGGATTTGTTATCTACAGTGATGCTTCAGGCAAAGGGTTAGGATGTGTTCTCATGCAACGTGGGAAAGTCATAGCCTATGCCTCGCGACAACTTAAAGAATATGAGAGGAATTATCCTACTCATGATCTAGAGTTGGCAGCAGTCGTTTTCACGCTAAAGATCTGAAGGCACTATCTATATGGGGAAAAAGTGGAGATATATTCAGACCATAAAAGCCTCAAATATTTCTTCACCCAAAAGAAACTTAACATGCGGCAACGACGTTGGCTCGAGCTATTGAAAGATTACGACCACACTATTCAATACCATCCTGGAAAAGCGAACGTGATAGCTGACGCATTGAGTAGAAGATCATACGCAGGAACAAATGCGATGTTGTTAAAACAAAGGCCCATTTTGTGTGATTTACAAGAGATGAAGATAGAATTCAAGACTCCAGGGACCCATGCAATGATGTCAAGTATACGTATAGAACCAACTTTAATCGAGAAAGTTAAAGTTGCTCAAAGCCACGAACCGGGGTGATGATTATGAAGACGAAAGTACTGAGAAGGTGCTATTCCAGAAGCAATAATCGATGAAGAAGGAATACTTCGAGTCCACTCCAGACTTTGTGTTCCTAACGATTCTGATTTGAAGTACAAGATCATGATAGAGGCACACAATACACCATTTGAAATCCATCCTGGAAGTACCAAAATGTATCGTGATCTTCGACATACATTTTGGTGGAACAATATGAAGAGAGAGATTGCAAAGTTTATCTCGATGTGATTAACTTGTCAACGTGTAAAGGCGGAGCATCAAGTACCAAAGGGTCCATTGCAACCACTTGAGATTCTGAAATAGAAGTGGGAATACATTACTATGGATTTCGTTACGGGTCTTCCCAAGGTTTCTCAAGGCATAGATGCGATTTGGGTTATTGTTGATAGATTAACCAAGTCAGCCCATTTCTTGCCTATATGTGAGACTTATTCCCTTGAACGTCTTGCTAGTATGTACGTAAATGAGATTATAAGATTGCATGGCATGCCAGTATCCATAGTTTCGGATCGTGACCCAAGATTCACTTCAAGATTTTGGGTTAGTTTGCAAAAAACTATGGGCACGGATTTACAATTTAGTTCGGCATACCATCCTCAAACGGACGGACAATCAGAGAGGACTATTCAAACTCTTGAAGATCTATTAAGACTTTGTGTCCTCGATTTCAAAGGGAGTTGGGATAAGTATTTACCATTGGTGGAATTTTCTTACAACAACAGTTATCAGGCAAGTATAGGTGTGGCACCATTCGAAGCATTATATGGACGAAAGTGTCGCTCTCCAATATGTTGGGATGAGGTGGGTGAAGCAACATTGTTGGGACCCGAGTTGGTACGTATGACTACGGAAAAGATCCAAATGATTCAACAACGTATACAAACGGCACATGATCGAGAAAAGAGTTATGTGGATCTTCATCGAAAGGACGTGGAATTTGACATTGGGGATCATGTATTGTTGCGTGTGGCTCCATGGAAGGGAGTTACAAGATTTGGGAAGAGAGAAAAGCTCAATCCAAGATTTATTGGTCCATTTCAGATTCTTGACCGAATAGGAAATGTGGCCTATAGACTCGCGTTACCTCCAAGTATGTCTCGTGTTCACAATGTTTTTCATATATCTGTGCTTCGTAAATATGTGAAAGACCCGAACCAAGTCATTGAGTTAGAACCGGATGAGATAGCCGAAGACTTAACGTACGAAGAGGTACCTGTCAAGATCTTGGATAGGAAGGAGCATGTCCTATGCACGAAGGTCATACCACAAGTTAAAGTTTTGTGGAGAAACCATGTTATTGAGCAAATGACCTGGGAGTTGGAAACGGAAATGAAAGCGAGGTATCCTCATCTTTTCGAAACACCAGGTACGTACGTCAATTTCGAGGACGAAATTTCATAAGGAGGGGAGGTTGTAAGACCCCAAATTATTAATAAATGAAATTTAATTTCCTCTATTTATCATTTTGAAATAGTAAGGGTTGATGTGGTTAGTTATGGGTAAAATCATAAATATTTTAAAATAAGCGGTAGTTATAAAATATTCATTGTTGTGTGGAATATTCGTTTGGTCGTGGAATATTCTTGTTGTTGGGAATATTAAATGCACTGGCCAGTAGCGATCTTTTATGGGCCCCATAACGGAAACCGATTGGATGAAGAAAATGACAAGTATAAGTTGTTTATAAATACTTGTATGATTATTACAGATTAATCTTGTTGGAATACTTCGGTGGTTAAAACGATGTCTGGCGTTGTTATGCGATAGAACACGGTATTGCACCAATTATTGAGTCTTACGTAGAAGGCACTACTCAATAATTATTACGATAATTCTTATTCAAATATTTTATTTTATTGATTCAATAATTCTTTGCGTTGATATTTTTATATTCTTGTTGTTTCAATAATTGTCATTACTGTATTTTTCCATTATCGAATCAATAATTCATATTATCTCGAACAATATTATTAGAAAACATTATTGGCAATGTCTAGAAAGTTCTATCTAAGGAGAGGTTTGGTCACCTAATTGCGCGCCAGTAAGGAGAAATCCTTATTTGAAAGCCCCCTCTTTCACAGGAGGCTATGCAGGTTGTCGAGATTGTGATTCTGTAATATTATTTGTGAATAATTAATTATTGATTTATATGATGAGGAAAATATTCATTTGAAGTGGATATAGATGGAAAAAAAATTTAAAGTGACAATTGTTGAAAATTGATATTTTATCTTTTTGATAAAATAATATTTTATTATATTATTATAATATAATAATGATGATATTTTTACAATGAATGTGGGATATATGAGTATATGAGGAGGAAGAGTATTTTTTTGTTGCAAAGTTGTTTTAAAACATGTTAAACATGTTTGTGGGCCCATTTCTTATTTGAAATTTGATTATAGCTATAAAATCGCATGGTTTATGGATTTCGGTCGATTTACATTTGGAATTTGGAAAACTTTCTTCTACAAAGTTGTAGAGAATTGAATTTCCTATAAACAAATCGCAAGATTGGAATTTTCTGATAAAAGGGCTATTTATTATGAATTATTGAAGTTCCGGATTAATTAATTATTAATTGTTGGAAGTTTTAAATATTTATAATTAGAAAAACATTTTTTTATTTTTGTTGGGTGTGTGGCTGATTTGTTGACCAAAGAAGAGGGTGCATAGGAATTTAATATCTATATATTAATATTATATTAAATTTTCTGCTTTGGTGTTCTAAGCATTTTTCTATAAATAGGGTGTTTAGGTTAGAATTGAAAATCACACCAGAAACTAAAGATTTCTCTCTCTTTCTCTCTCGATATATTGAGCGTATTTTTATGAGTATTTTAGTACTTTGAGTATTGCTATACGGTGCAAGTTCTTTCAGCACTATATCCAGTCAGAAGTACTATCCTTTTAAGGTAAAGGATATTATTTTTTTTAAAATGATATTATTTCTTCAATATCATTATGCCGAAATATTAAATGGAATTTTTTTATCAAATTTGGAATTTTTTCATGTCGGGGTTACTATTTACGAGTTACTATTCACGAGTTACTATTCATGAGTACTATTCACGAAGCATGATGATGTTTTTTGTGAAATTTCTATCTTTTGGCGTCGGAGTTACTATTCACGTATACGGAACTATTCACGTATACGGCACTATTCACGAATACGACACTATTCACAGAAAAATTAAATTTTCTTTTCTATGTCCAAGATTGTCTGTTATAGTTCCTATCTTTGATTGGATCTATGTTTTGGTCTTCATTCTTGAATTTTACTCCACTCTGGTTATTTATGAAGTATTTTGAACTTGAGTTATTTAAAGTATGAATCCTTACTACTTGTTCTTTTGTTTCCTTTGGATTCTTTTTTCTTTAAAATATTTTTCATCATCCTCGATTACTAAATGATGATATTCTTGAATATCTTTGGCACGTAGTGCAATGATGAATGATTTTCGATGAATATCTTTGGCTGTTGTAGTGCAAAGATGAGCAGTGTTTAGATGAACATGATTAATCGATGAATATCTTTGGCACTGTAGTGCAAAGATGAATATTTGATTCGGATATATATTGATTGATGTTACGAGGGATAAAAGATGAGCGATGAACTTTTATATTCATATATAGAAGATAGTAGATTTCATTTCTCTACTTAACTCTTCTAATGAATTATTATTTCCACTGCGAATATTGATTTAAAACTTGTTGTCTATTGTATTCTATTAGATTTTTCCCTGTTGAAGACTAACGATAATTTATTCTGTATTATCTTAGTCATAATGTTCTTTACTGGGCTAGTTGAGCTCACCCTTTTCCTTTTGTTCCATTTTTCTTCTCAGGAGGTGAGAATTTAGCGAGTACTAGTCGGGGTACGGAATGAAGGTTCTAGAAAGCCGTTTTAGTAGTCCTCACCATTTTTGTAAAATAATGTATCAATAATTGTAATGAGGACTTATTTGAGTGTGGATATTGTCTAGATGACAATATTTGTATTTAAACTCACAGTTTTTATGTTGTATTAATAAAGTTGTAGTTGTATCTGTACCATGTTTTTTGACGACTCAGAATGGGTGTTGTATACCTATTTTGGGGGCAGCACAGATGATCTGAGAGAGGAGTTCGCCAAGCGAGCCAGAGCTGAAGATGCTTACGAGGAGGCTTCTCAGCGAGCAGAAGTAGCCGAGGAAGAGGTGCATACAAAGAAGGCCAAGATGGGGGAGATGGATTGTGCGTTCCACATTACGATGAACAGAGCTAAGGATCGAGTTATGTACTATCCAGTCCAATTCGAGGACTTACCTTGCTACATGCTAAATCGTAGGACGATGTTTCGTATTATGGAAGAAAAGCGCAGAGAAGCTGTTCGACGTCTTAATAGACTGTGATAGGAATAGTATGAATTATGTAGAGATCTATGGTAGTTAATGATGTAAAATCCAGTGTAAATATAAGTAATGAAATATGATTATAAGACCCCAAATTTTATGAATAAAGATTTAATTTTCTCTAAATATCATTTTGAGTAATAAGGTGTGGATTTGATATAATGTTATAGTTGTTGGTAATATCTATAAATTTTGCAAAGTAAGCAAGTTGTCATAAAATATTTGTTTGGTCAGGGAATATTCGTTTTATCAGGGAATATTCGTACGACGACACAATCATTGGTGGACCCCATAATGGAATTACTGTCGAATTTAGAAAGCGACAGAAATAGCTTTTTTATAAAAATAACGGTAAGACTTTTACCGTTAACTGTTGAAATACCCGGTGATAAAAGTACAGTAATACGCATGGTTGCATAGTAGCACACATTATTGTACAATATCTTTGATTATTGATGCTTACGTGAGAAGTCACTCAGTTTTACTCAATTATTACAACAGTAGTTGTTGTATAGTATCTCACATTATTGATTCAATTATTGTCACAATATCATCTGCACAATATTTTATATATTATTAAATTAATAATTGAGACAAAAAAGTTATTCATATTATTATTTGCATTATTGACAATGTCTAGAAAGTTCTGTCGAGGAAAGGGGTTTGGTCACCAAATTACGCGCAAATAAGGAGAAGTCATTATCGGAAAGCCCGTTATTTCCTGGGAATGATCTGGTTGTTAATATTGTGAGTTATAAAAATTAATGATGAATAACGATCATGTTGATTAAATATAAGAATAATAATTGATGAGTGGAAGATGTTTGTTCAATTATCATTTTAAATTAATTTTTGTTCATTTAGTTTTTTTAATCCTTCCGTAGCCCCAATTACCTTCAAAGAAGGTAATCCTTTGATTGGCTAGTTATATTATTATTGACCAAAATTTTAGTACTATTCACTAACTTGTTAATAAGGGCACTCTCTCATTGGTCTATATCTCCCAAACTCCAATTACCTACTCAAGAGGGCATTCTCTTATTGGTTGTTCAAATAGTATGCTGATAAATTGCGCCCAAATTTTTTTTTCATGTGTTGTCCATGATTATTTTCTTAAATAGTATCATGCCATTCACCTATAAATAGAATTCTTAGTTTAGAAATGAAAATCACTCCAGAATAAGAGAATTCTTCTTCTATAATATTGAGCGTATTTCTTTTGAGTTAATGAAGACTTGGATATAGAAAACAATACAAGTTTTCTTCAAGAATATTTCCGTTATACCAGTCAAAATTACTCTCCTACTAAGGTAAGGGATATTATTTTGTTTAGTATTCATAAGTAATAATATTTTCTTCCTTATTCTGTAGTATGTAAGTAATATTATTTTATTTCATATTCCTAATTCTACACTTATTTTGATAAGTATTTCTTCTATACTCTTTGAAATTAGTAGAATATCCTTGAAATTTACACTTAATCTAGTATCGTTCCACTGTAATTTTTTCTGGACATTCTTGTTAAATTTTAATCTTTTTATGCCAGAGTACTATTCATGGGTACTATTTATACATACGACACTATTAATACATACGATGCTATTCATATGGTACTATTCATACATACAGTACTATTCACGAGATACTATTCAGGAAGTACTATTCACGTGGTACTATTCACTTGAGTAATATTCACCCGGGGTACTATTCCTGACAAAAATTGATTTCTTTTCTGTCCAAATTATTTTTGATACATGAATATTATTCTTGAATTTTACTCCACAAAGCAATTATCATATTGACAATTTGAAAACTCTTGAACTCTGCATAAATTGAATTATAAATCTTTAAAATTTATCCTTGCTCTCTCTTAATTGAATTCTTATATCATTGTCATCATTCTCATGCTTAAATTGTGATGAAAGTCATCTTTGGCCCGTAGTGCATAAATGGACTGTTGATTGGTATGATTATAACCAGAAAATATGTATCGGTATAATCATGACCTGTAATGTTACAAATGATGTGGTAAAAGTCCTCATTGGCCCGTAGTGCATTGATGGACAATTGTTTGGCATGATCATGACCATTGGTGATACTAACAAATATCCTTGGCCCGTAGTGCATGGATAATTTGTGGATGTGATACTAACGAATATCATTAGCCCGTAGTGCATGGATAATTCGGTGATGTCGATTATTTATTGAGATGTGTTACAAAGATAAAATATTGATGATGAACTTTTAAATCATAGAAGATAGTAGATATTATGCTCTACTTGACTCTTCTAACGGATTACTTGTTCTGTTGCAGTTAAACTTGTTGTTTATTGTATTCTATCAATTATTTTACTGTTGAAGACTAACGATAATTTATTTTGCATTATCTTAGTCATAATATTTTTTATTGGGCTAGTTGAGCTCACCCTTTGCTTTCATTGTTCTCTTCAGAAAATGAGAACATAGCTGGGACTAGTCGGAGAATGTAGTGACGGTCCGAGATGGGGGATGTAGTAGTTGTTGGGTAAAATCTAATTTTGTACAGCACGCAAGTATACATGGTCAACAAATAATATAATAGTAAGTAGAGTATCGTTCCCTCAGAGATTGTAATAAGAATTTAAACCTCACAATTACCAATTTCCTATTAATCCTAATTTTATTAAACTAATCAATTTCCAGTTTATAACTAAAAGTATTAAAAATATTAAAATCACCAAACAATTAATAAATTCTAAAAAAAACTGAATTTTCAAACAAATATTGGAGAATTAGGCTTCTGACTTCACTCTAAGCATTACTCTAATTATTACACCTTTATTCTAGTTTAACTCACTATCCCAGTTTATTAATCAAGAATACGTATGTAGAACTAGCCACCTCTCGATGTACTAATACCGTATTAACTTTAATCCACAAATTAGATAGAATCAAGTTAAACACCTTAATCAACTAACTCACTATATCTCTATGTGAATTACAATTAAAGAAGGTTTAAGTTCAAACTCTTTATATGATTACATGCGATGTCAAGCATATCTCTACCCTAACATTCATCAAGATTCTGTTCATTCACATAAATCAAGAACACATGCTATATTAACTAAGTCTAGACTCGTATTTCATCTCTCGAATTCATAAAAGTCCACAAAGAATCGTTGATCAGGCAATTCATAAATTCATGCTCAAATTAATATAGATAAACCGGATAATTGTTTATTAAACTGAAAATCAAAGTTACATAATCATCGTTCCACTTAAAGATCTGTCTTAAGCCTAAAAAGTATTTAGTTTATCATAAATGAAATAATAACTGAATAAATTAAAGATAACATCTTTTCACTTACAAATATAAAACTAAAGAAGAAGAATAATGCAGAACACCCTTCACTTTAGCCTTAATCCGTAATCGATATGAAAGTTCTTCAAAATTTTCACTCCAATGCTCGCTATGAATTTCTGTCCTTAATCTCTGTTAATTGCTTTACATGATCATGATTTTGTTGTTCATTGCTCAATATATAACCAATCATTGAATTATGGTTGAATTCCTATATCTTTTAGAGTCCCAAAGCCATGCAAGTGTTCAAACCCATGTCCCAAAGAAGATTGAAATCGAATTAGAGTGCAGTTTTGGGACCTTGCTTACGTACGGAGTCTATACGATGGAAAACGCCTTAGCCCGCCAAGCAAGACTTAATCTTCTGACTTTGGTTATACTCCAAACTTTCTACAATTTCACCCAAAATGCATCCCTTTTTTGATCACTTACCACACCAACACACCTACGCATAAAACAACAATAAACAAGTAAAAATAAAAATAAAACACAAGGCATTAACAACAATTAAGCTTGACTAAGAATCCGATTCGTGGATATAAAATCCACTTATCAAAATCTCCCAAACTTAAACCGTACTAGTCCTTGAGCACAAAACAGACTAACATGCGATGCAATAAGATGTAATGTATCTAACTATATGTCTACAAATCCAACAATATAGAATCAAAACTATTCCTTCGACCTCAGAAAAATCAAGCAAACACTTCAACACTTCATATCGAAACCACTCAATAATTTCTTATCAATCCTCGAATCTTAGACCGGCATCACTGATATAGCGCGTGTGTGAGCAACATCTATGCTAATTGATTCTAATTCAAATTCAACACATAACCAATTTCTTATTAGGACTCATACAGAATAAACTCAAAAATTTCAAAACCAAACGAGTTCTAACTGAAATCAAACATTTACCAAGATAAGGGATCCGAATAAGGTATTCATGCTCTCATTTTCATTTACGCTCTTTGCCTTTATTTCCCGTCTTCTCTTTATTTTTATTTTCTTTTTTTTGATAGATGGTTGGTGAGTGCATTTTACGCTCCATCTCACGCCTATGTTTATGGGGAGTATTTCTTCTCAACCCACCACAAGACTCAACTAGACAATTTTTTCTTTCTTTCTTTTTCTAAAGCTTATATACCCTACTTTTCCCCCAAAACTTAGGTTCTTGTCTAATTTGTCGTCTTCACTGCCTATTCTTGTCATTCTTTTATTTACACTGGCATTATCCTTTAGAAACTATTTATATATCAATTTAAACTAATCAGTCGACATCGATGTTATTACATGCTACCCTTTTTATACCAGCTTCAAACCAGCACGAGATCCGAGTCATAATTCAAAACTACATCATAGTTCTAATATTGGGTACTGTATTTGTTTACTTAATCCCAATCTCATCATTGGCCACAATAAAAATGAACTACAATGACTGCTGGATATATGCAAAACAACACAATTCTCACTAAAGATTTTTTTTTATTTTTTATTTTATATATATGTTAAACACAACATAACAAAATGCAACAAAAATAATTAAACTATTTATGCACCTAAGCTACTATGCAACTATATGAGTACATGAATGCAACATCACAAATCCTAAAACTAACATGCAAAACTAAAGTGCAATAACAAATGCAAACCTAAGTAATGACATTATGCATGCAAACATGAAATGCAAAATAAAAACTAACTCCCCCAAACTTGATGACAACAATGTCCTCATTGTATGGATAACGCGATAAAATGTGTAAGGACTTCCCTGTAATCGCCTAAGTCTGGGGTGGTGGTGGTTGATCTTCTTCCTCGGAGTCACTTGGTGGAAACCTTGGCATTGGCATGTGCTGCTGGTATGGGAATTGGGCAGTTGGATTGAAGCGTTGGAGCGTCGCATTCAAAGTAGCGAAGGACGTACATAGCCTCGAACATGTGATCCTGCCTCGCTGCGAGTCGCTGCATCTCCCGTCGTGCTTCCTTGTTGTGTTCATCCACTTGGCATTGAAAAGCAAGAAATTGAGGGCTAGATATGGCGTCGGATGGTGGTTCCGCCTCTGCTCCTTGCTCTCCCATAGTCGCATTCTCATCCTCCGAGGTGTCTTCAGCGTCAACTTCGTCCTCCGAAGCTGATGGAAAAATAAAGCCTAAACCTTTAGGATGGGAATCACCCCCAGCCCACACCGAATACCGCACGATCATTCTAGAATCTAGCTAGTAGCTGCAGCGACATCTGAGTGGGTTTATCATCAAACCATCGAACACCCGCTTGGCGACACAACCCAAAAATCAGTGATTGATATGGCAAGCCGCCCGAAAAATTGCCTCGTAAGCAACGGTGAATGGAAAAAACTGATTATGGCCCCGACGTCGATGATGAAATCTTGCACAATCGCATATAAAAGTAGTGCCTTCTCTTTGGTCACATCAGAGGTGTGTGTTGATGGAAACAGTTTTACACATAAGAAGGCGTGACATATCTTACCATATCGGCTGAGATCCTTGTTGTGAAAAACTGTGCCTCCTTTCCGACCCTTGATCCATGTTGTTTCCGGCTTAGTCATTTCTTTGAGAACAGCCTCAAAGTCAGGATTGAAATCACGTAAGTGAGCATATTGGCACTGTCTAGGCACTCGTAACTAATAATAAGTGTTAATGGCATCGGTACTGAATAGAACCAATCTACCCCGCACAAAAGCATTGAAAGGGGCTTTGTCCTCGACATTAGCATAAAACTCTTTGACCACGCTGACAACGGCGACCTCGGGTTCCTCAGTGAACTTGTTCCACCCTTTTTGATAAATCTAATGCATCATCTCACCGTCGACATGACCCGGTGCCAACCCCCGCTCCGGTGTAAGAGCCTTTGTTACCATGTAGTCATAACGGTCGGTGGCAGTGGCACTTTTGAATTTGCATCGGTCAATGGTTCGTGATGGTGGCGTGGTGCCGAAACTCTCTCCCCGTTGTTGTTTTGATGCCATTGAATTGAAAACAATAAGCTTTATCAATGAATTTCCCCCCAAACTTCACTCACACGAACTGTCGAACACTTGGCGTGCACACTAATTTCCTCCCCCAAACTTGATGAATTTGAGGCAATTATGGTGATTTAAGATGAAGAACTTGAAGATAGGTTACTCACTCTTAAGTGCAAGATGAATTCCCACAATAAGAACCCTAAATCGTGGATTTCTAAGTTTAAATTGAATGTATGGGTTGTGGTGTGAAGTAATGGGTTAGTGGGTATTGTAATGGAGCGATGGAGTTGTAATTACCAATTCGTGGGTAAGGAGTAGATATATTGGATGGGAGTTGGAGTTATAATGGAGTAGGAATGAGAAGTAGTGGGTTAATGTTCATGTAACTGCCGAAAATGTCTATTGGACTTTAGGACCTCCTCCCCGGCAGAGGGTAGTAAGCTTATGAAGACCGCCCCGGCGGGCATGAGCCCTGACTTCGGACTTGAGAGACCCCAGCCCTGGAGGGGGGTATAGTGCATTAGGGACCCGCCCCGGCGGGGGTGGGTTTTCTGCACTTGGCCTTTGATTTATTTAACAGTACTTTCGTCATGCTATTCTATGTTCCTCAAGTCATCTATTAGCACCTTCAATGCATGCACATTATGAAACATAATTATCATTAGATCGAGTACAAATTAAGCATGAGAGATTTGATTATCTAGAACAATAAAACTAAATAAATACCTAATGAAATTATTATTTCCTAACTATTATTCTAAGCTATAATCTAACTAGCATGACTAAACGATATGAAAAATAAAAAGACGATTGGGTTGCCTCCCAATTAGCGTTTGATTTTAAGTCGTTTAGCCTGACTACTCCCTATTTCATCCAGGATCGGTTGGGCTATCCGCGACATGATGTTTATTTATCGCATAACACCAACACTGTTGTATTGCGCGTCTGTTCACTTATATGTTGGATGATGAATTTGACTTTCTATCCTCAATTAACGCCTTAAGACCACTATCCTCTTTGCAATCCTTGAACTTGACACGTGTTGATTTCTCGAGCAACTCACACTCTTCCTTGTCAGTTGGGATTGGGATTTCTTTGAACGCCTTTAACTTTACTGCCTAATCAAATACTTTCATAATCAGTTCTCCATTAGGCACGTCAGTCAGTGTTTGTCCAGTCGTCAGGAATGGTCGTCCCAAAATGATAGGGATGTTCTTATCTTCCTCAAAATCTAGTACCACAAAATCAGCCAAAGAAATCAATGAATCGACCTTGACCAATACATCTTCAACTATTCCTAATGGGTATGTTAATGATCTATCTGCAAGCTATAGACTAATGATGGTTGGTTTTGCTTCCTTTAACCCCAGCCTTCGATAAATGGATAGTGGAAAAAGATTTATACTTGCTCCTAGATTGCATAGAGCTCTCCCCACATCTTGATTGCCAATTGCACATGGAATTGTAAAACTTTCCCGATCTTTCAATTTAGGAGGAAGTTTTTTTTACAGTATTGTACTGCATTCCTCGATCAACGCCACTGTTTCGAAGTCCTGGAGCTTGCGTTTCTTCGACAGTATGTCTTTCATGAACTTAATGTAACGGGACATTTGCTCAAGTGCTTCAGCAAATGGAATATTAATTTGTAATTGTTTGAATATATCCATAAACTTCAAAAACTGGTTCTTTAACTTGTCACTTTCTGGCCTTCGAGGAAAAGGTGCAGGTGGTGTAACTTTAATTTGTTTATCTTCTTTTTCCACCACTTTCTCTGTATATTTCCTTTCAATTTCCTTCTCTTCATCCTCATATTCATCTCTTGTACTGGTTGTCTTAACAAAGTCAGAAACCAACTCCTTACCGTTCCTAAGCGTAATGCATTACACTTCTCGTGATTTCCTTTTGGATTCTTTTCTATATCGCTCGACAATGTTCCTTGAGGCCTGTTGTTTAAAGAAAAATCTATCTGTCCCATCTGTTTTTCTAAATTCTTGATGGCGATTGCATTATTTTTCATGGCCACCTCATTGCTTGTTATATATTGTGATAGCAACTCCTCTAAATCTAATTTCCTCTCTTGATGTTAAGCTGGTTGTTGTTGTTGATTCTGAAATCCTGGGGGATATGACAGTCGTGGAAATTGTTGATTCTGATTATTATTCCATGACAAATTAGGATGATTCCTATTCCCCATATTGTATGTATTCTGTGGAATTCTATTGTAGCTACCCATAAAATATACCGACTTTAGGTTGATTACACACTGATCCGTAGGATGTTCACCCGCGCACAATTCACAAATAACTGCAACTTGTTGTGTCTGTACCCCTGACCAAATGTCAAACTTCTTAGAAAGAGTTGAAATCTGCGATGTTATTGCTGTCACTCCATCTACCTCTAATACTCCAGCTACCGTAGGTTGTGTCATTCTTGCCATGGGCCACTGATAGTTGTTAGCTGTCATTGTCTCTATCAACTGATATGCCTCCTCATAATTCTTTGCCATAAAAGCTACCTTTGACGCTGCATCAATATTAGTCCTGAGATTCCTATGTAGTCCGTTATAAAATGTGTTCATTTGCAACCACTTCGGCAATCCGTGATGTGGGCATTTTCTGAGCAATTCTTTGTATCTCTCCCATGCCTCGTACAATGACTCCCAATGTTGCTGATCAAACATGGTAATCTCGTTTCTCATCTTTGTAGTCTTCGCTGGCGGGAAAAATATAGCTAGTCAGGTCATCCCATGTTGTTATTGAACCCGATGGTAGATAGTGTAACCAACTATTCGCCTTGTCCTGCAGAGTGAATGGGAACAAGCGAAGTCTAACTGCTTCATCCGACACCCCATTATATTTGAACGTGTCGCATATTTCCAGAAAGTTGATCAAATGCTCGATAGGATCATCATTTGCAAGTCCCCTAAACTTAAGCGAGTTTTGAATCATCTGAATAGTCCCAGTCTTAATCTCGAATGTATTCGCAGCTATAGTAGGCCTGGTGATACTCGACTGCAGCTCAGTCACCTTGGGTGTAGCAAAGTCCCTCAATGCTTTACGGTCTTGACTACCGTTGCTTCTTCTTTCGAGGAATTTTGAAAGTCGTCCTTGTTTCCTTAATCCACTTACTTAGCCTTTGAAAACGTCTTTCAATGTCGTCCTTAAAAGAAAGAAAGTCGGGATTTTTGGATCGAGTTTGCATAAACCAACTTCAAAAACCTAAGATAAGACAAACAAAACAAAAATAAAAATGTTTAAGTAAAACTGGACTAATTAAACTTATATTGCAAAATATTAAAATCTATACTAAAGTCCCCGGCAACGGTGCCAAAAACTTGTTGGGTAAAATCTAATTAAGCACAGCACGCAAGTATACGTGGTCAACAAGTAATATAATACTAAGTAGAGTATCGTTCCCTCAGAGACTGTAATAAGAATTTAAACCTCACAATTACCAATTTCCTATTAATCCTAATTTTATTAAACTAATCAATTTCCAGTTTATAACTAAAAGTATTAAAAATATTAAAATCACCAAACAATCAATAAATTCTAAAAAAACTGAATTTTCAAACAAATATTGGAGATAATGGCTTCTGACTTCACTCTAAGCATCACTCTGATTATTACACCTTTATTCCAGTTTAACTCACTATCCCAGTTTATTAATCAAGAACACGTATATAGAACTAGCCACCTCTCGATGTACTAATATCGTATTAACTTCAATCCACAAATTAGATAGAATCAAGTTAAACACCTTAATCAACTAACTCACTATATCTCTATATGAAATACAATTAAAGAAGGTTTAAGTTCAAGCACTTTATATGATTACATGAGATGTCAAGCATATCTCTACCCTAACATTCATCAAGATTCTGTTCATTCACATAAATCAAGAACACATGCTATATTAACTAAGTTTAGACTCGTATTTCATCTCTAGAATTCATACAAGTCCACAAAGAATCGTTGATCACGCAATTCATAAATTCACGCTCAAATTAATATAGATAAATCGGATAATAGCTGTGACGCCCCCAAAATAGGTATACATCACCCATTCTGAGTCGCCAAATACATGGTACATAATACAAATACAAACTTAAATATACAACATGAGCTGTGAGTTTTAATAAAAATATTATCTTCTAGACAGTATTCAAACTCAAAATAAGTCCTCAATACATTTATTATCACACTATTTCACGAATAGTGAGGACTACTAATGCAAATCATCCGGATAATCACTCCGGGTTTCCCAGACTAGTTCCGAATTTATATTCTCCTTTCCTGAAGAGAACAATGAAAACAAAAGGGTGAGCTCAACTAAACCAGTAAGAAATATTATGACTAAGATAATGCAGAAAAAATTATTGTTAGCCTTCAACAGTGTTAAACTGATAAAATACAATAGACATCAAGTTTAACTGCAGCGGAATAAGCAATCAATTAGAAGAGTCAAGTAATACATGATATCTACTATCTTCTATGATTTAAAAGAATTTATCATCAATTTTATCATTTGAGACTCGACAATAAATAATCCACATCATCGAATCACCCCGCACTACTACTACCAATGATATTCATTAGTATCACGACCACAAATTATCCATGCACTACAGGCCAATGATATTCGTGTTTTCATCAATGGTCATGATCATGCCAACAACTGTCCATCAATGCACTCCGGCCAATGAGGACTTTTACCACATCATTTGTAACATTACGGTCATGATTATACCGAATAATCCTTGGTCATAATCATACCAAGTCCATCTATGCATTACGGGCCAAAGATGACTTTCATAACAATATAACCATGAGGATGATGACAATGATATAAGAATTCAATTAAAAGAAAACAAAGGATAAATTTTTAAAGATTTATAATTTAATTTATCCAGAATATAATAATGTCCAAATTGTCAACATGATACTGCTTTGTGGAGTAAAATTCAAGAATAATATTGTATCAAAAATGATTTGGACTGAAAAGAAATCAATTTTTGTCATGAATAGTACCCAGGTGAATAGTAACTAAGTGAATAGTACCCGAGTGAATAGTACCCCATGAATAGTAACTTCGGAAATAGTAACCTCGTGAATAGTACTCCGGCATGAAAAAGTTAAAACTTATCAAGAATATTCAAAATAATATTTTCATGAAAAGATACTGGATGAAGCGTAAATATCAAAGATATTCTACTAATTTCATGGAGTATAGAATTCAAAATCTGAAACGAAATAATATTACTTACATACTACAAAGTATGGAAGAAAATATTATTTCATTCGAATGCTGAACAAAACTAATATCCCTTACCTGGAAAAGAAGAGTATTCCAACTGGTATAGCGGGGATATTCTTGAAGAAAACTTTCACTGTTTTCTACGCTCAAAGCTTTCTAAAACTCAAAAGAAATACGCTCAATATTATAGAAGAAGAATTCTTTGATTCTGGTGTGATTTTCAATTCTAACTAAGCTTCCTATTTATAGGATAATGCAAATGATACTATTTATAAATAATCACGGACGCACAGTAGTGTTGATTCACGGGCACAACCAGCAGAAAATTTTCTAAAAATTTGATTTTACTGTGCAATAAAATATTCTAATAAAACAAAACTTTAAATAAAATATAATATATTCTATTTATAATCTAATAAAACAAAACTTTTATCTATATATATATATATATATATATATATATCAATTCCCTTCCTAGCAAGGCAACCCCCCCCCCCCCCCATTATCCTTAGATACAACAAATATATATATATATATATATATATATATATATATAAGTGTTATATATATGAATAACTGTATCATCTCAATTATTGATTTAATAATATATAAAATATTGACAATAATTGAATCAAATAACGTGAGATACTATGCAGCAAATACTATAGCAATAATTAAATAAAACTGAGTGACTTCTCACGTAATCATCAATAATCAATACCGTGTGCTACTATGCAACCACGTGTATTACAATACTTTTATCACCGGTTATTTCAACAGTTAACGGTAAAAAACTTTTCAAGACGTTATTTTCATAAAAGATATATGTCGTTTTCTCATTCTCGACAATAATTACGTTGTGAGGTCCACTAATGATTCTTGTAGCATGCGGATATTCCACCGTAAAAGGAATATTCCCCACCAATCGAAAATAATATAACAACTTGCGTACCTTTGCAAAATTTATAAATATTACCCACAACTATAACATTATATCAAATTCACTCCTTAATATTCAAAAATGATATTTATAGAAAATTCATCTTTATTCATAAAAGTTGGGGTCTTAAAACCTTCCCTTCTTATGAAATTTCACCCTCAAAATTAGGGTACATACCTGGTATGTCGAAGAGGTGAGGATACCTTGATTTCATTTCGAATTCTAACTCCCAGGTCATTTCCTCAACATCGTGGTTTCTCTACAAAACTTTGACTTGAGGTATAACCTTGGAGCGTAGAATATGCTCCTTCTTATCCAATATTTTAATAGGAACCTCTTCATACGTTATATCTTCCGCTATTTCATCCGGTTCTAACTCAACAATGTGGTTCGGGTCTTCCACATATTTACGTAACATGGATATGTGAAAAATGTTATGAACACGAGACATACTTGGCGGTAAAGCGAGTCTATAGGCCACGGTTCATACTCGATCAAGAATTTCAAATGGGCCAACGAATCAAGGATTGAGCTTTCCTCTCTTTCCAAATCTTGTACCTCCTTTCCATGGTGCCACACGTAAACAACACATGCTCTCCAACATTGAATTCCACATCTTTTCGATGAAGATCAACTTAACTCTTTTATCGATCTTGTGAGGTCTTTATACGTTGTCGAATCATTTGAATCTTCTCCGTAGTCATACGTACTAATTTCGGTCCCGACAACGTTGTTTCACCCAACTCATCCCAGCATAATGGAGAAGACACTTGCGTCCATACAACGCCTCGAATGGAGCCATGCTGATACTTGTTTGATAACTATTGTTGTAGGAGAATTCCACTAATGGCAAGAACTTGTCCCAACTTCCGTTGAAGTCAAGGACACAGAGTCTTAATAGATCCTCAAGAGTTTGAATAATTCTCTCCAATTGCCCGTCCGTCTGAGGGTGATATGCCGATCTAAATCGTAAATATGTGCCCATAGATTTTTACAAACTAACCCAAAACCGTGAAATGAATCTTGGGTCTCGATCAGAAACTATGGATATTGGCATACCATGCAGTCTTACAATCTCATTTATGAAAATACGAGCAAGACGTTCAAGTGAATAAGTTTCTCGTATAGGTAAAAAATGAGCAGATTTGGTCAATCTATCAACAATGACCCAAATTGCATCTATGCCTTGAGAAACCTTGGGAAGATCAGTAACAAAATCCATGGAAATGTGCTCCCATTTCCATTCTGGAATTTCAAGTGGTTGCAAATGGACCTTTTGGCACTTGATGCTCCGCCTTGACACGTTGACAAGTTAAACACCTTGAGATAAACTGTGAGACCCCAGATTTTATGAATAAAGATTTAATTTTCTCGAAATATTTTTTTGAATACACTACTACAAAACAATAAATAGACAACGCGAAAAAAACGTTGTGGTTTCAGTCAGAAAAATATCGTGGTTAAAGGTATTGTCTATTTAACACCCTTACACAACATTTTTAAAACGTTATAGTTAAGTACATTACACAACGTTTTTAAGAAAAAAACGTTGTAGCTTTGTTTTCCATAAATTAGCAGATGCTTAAAAACGTTGTAGAAGGTATAATTCCACAACGTTTTCTAGATAAAAACGTTGTAGTTTAATATATCAGACAACGTTTTTAACTAATTTATACAACATTTTTTAAATGTCATAGATAAAGAAAAAAAAAGGGTTGTGATTCACCTATATTACCAATGCACCTGCAATATTCTAATGCCATGATATATAGCGAAAAGGTCTAAATTCTCATTTAAATTTAAAGCCAAAATGTATCAACCATTCAAAATACATCCCAATAATATCATTCATTTACAGTTTCAAATTACTACATACACAAAATATACCAAACTATCCATAAAATTAAGTTGTGGAGCACTACCTAAGCTGTGGTGCACTACCTAAGTTGTCGATCTTGGTCAAGAGCTCAGCAAACTTGACAGCAATGTGAGAGGTGTGGCAATCAAGAACTGGGGCATATCCATTTCCAATCTGTCCAGGGTGGTTCATGATGATGACCTGAGATGTGAAGTTGGCAGCTCCCTTGGCTTCCATTCAGAGGTGAACGACCGGAGTTTCTGCTGCAAATCCGCTGACACATAGGCACACCGATCCAGGTGGTCACGCAAGATGGCAGAGCTCAATACCTCATCACTCAAGAATTTGATAAGGAAAATTCTATGCATCAAGGACAGAAGCACCTTAGTCATACATAAGCAGGGAACAAGTGTGGCAAATCAAATTCTGTGATAATTACAGATAGAACAGACAAAAAAAATTTCACAAGTTACTAAGGTACTACAGACATTTGCAACTGTAATAAAAATTTAACTATATAGGTTAACAATTACCTGTCAGTTCCATTCCAACAGTCTAGTGTGATCACTGCTGAAACCTTAACAAACAGCTGCATTATGGACTTGATGCTTGTTCCAGCTGACAAATTATGTACTTCAGGATCTAATGTTTCACTTACATGACCATTTGAAAAAGAACGTTTGTGATGATGTTCTCTTTCCAACCTAACAAATTCACTTCCTGCAATTACAGCAAAATGGAGATCAGCTGACCTTGCTACTTTGCCAGAATAGAAAGGACTCTGTTTTACTTTTTATAATAAAGGAATTTATAGTACTCTCCACTGAATGTTTCTGTTTTACAAGGTTCTAAGATGAACTGTTGCATAGATTTTTCTCTGCAAACATGTAGGCCCCAACTTATGGCACACCCTGTGTATCAGAATGTAAATCATTTTACGGAAAGGAGTAATGTAGCGATAAAAACTAAAAGTAGGCATAAATGGAGAACATAACACGTTGTGGGTATGGCTAATATAAGGTAAAGTGAATGTGTTTTCATAGCAGGCTTGTAAACAGGGAAGACAGTATATATATAACAAAATTAGAAATCAAGAATAACAAAAGTTAATAAGGTTGAGGCGGAAAAAACAAAACAAAACTAGTGTTAACTAGTGTACAAGTATGCTTAGACATAATTGCAAGTTTGCAACCCAACAGGAAGCAACAAATATGATTCACCAAGTTAGACTTTCATTCTTGTGAAGAATTCAGGTCAACTTCAAAGTACAATAAAATAAGTGCTGAAACATTTGTTCTTTCAGAATACCTCATGCTGAACTCTTGAAATGAGTCAAATGACAACAAACAAAGGTAACAGGTGCTCCTGCCAATGACCAGAAAATAAATCATACAATGACATTAATCCAACTGAACAAATAAAGTCCACCTGCAAACTAATTCTTTTGAACATAACGATACTTAAAACCATAATCTAGTACTAACATTTGTCTTTAAGGTCTTTACCTGTAAGCTATAAATTTTTTTATCACCGCACTACAGTAGTTGCAAGGAAAATGACTCCTTTGCAGACCAAAGTGCAGTTGCATCAACATAAAAACTCAGTCTTTCAGAGATTTAGTGTTGAAGAATGACAATACTTCCCATTCTAGGAAAAGTGGGCACTTCTATTCTACCTCTTGAGTAAATTGGTCCGCTGTAGGAATATAAACAAGAAAATAAACTAACTTTGAAGAGCACTAAACAGTGACAACTACGAAATTTGAACAACTTGTTCACTTGCAAATATATTTTCAAAAAGTAAATACGGTTTCCTTGCAATTACAGCAAAATGGAGATCAGCTGATTTTATTGTTCTTATTATCTTTTTGCTTGCAAGAAATCCAATCATTTTTTGGGGGAACAAAAAACAAAAAAAACATGCCAACACAAAATGGAGATCTCGAAAGAGTATCAAGCTTGAGTTTTCAGCACTCGAGTTGTACCAAAAAAGACCATCCTGCAAGTGCAACAGATGGTGCTTTGATCCCTTAGCTAATCACAAAATTAGTATTTGCTCCTGAAATGGTTGAACCTTCAATCACAATCCTTCGACTAATGAAAATCAAGATAACCACCAAATTAACTTACACAAAAACATCACAAGATATGGTCTGATCTTTTATTTTGGAACCAAGGTAATACATAAATAGTATATGCCTAAGAATTTAAGATGGAGCGTACACAACAATGGGGGTCCTAACCTGATGCATCCCATCGTCCCAGATCAAAGAGGCACGTACAACTGGATACTGCTAGTGGCGCATGAGTACTGATTTATGTCAACAACCCATTTCTATTATAAAATCAGGAATCAATTAGTAGAGAAATAAACCAATTATGTTTAAATCTAAACTAGCGAATCCAATCCAGTCAATCCACGGTATTTGCCACTTGCACCAAGTCCAACAAAACATTTTTCTTTTGTTAAGGGTGACAGAAATTAGGTAAAATCTCTAAAGAAGCAAAGGTAATTAGGCTAATTTAGTAAAAAAAAAAAAAAAAAAAGGTAATTAGGCAAGTAAAAATGCTGAAAGTGACAAGAAAGATGGTCACTTTCAACTTACCCCAAAGTAAAATTAAAAACTAACAACTATTCTTCTACTTGATTCCAGTAACAGAGAAGGCAACTTACCCCGAAGTAACAGCAGCAGGAAAGATGAACCCTATACAAACTGCAGCAGTTGCTCCAGTAAACTGGAAAGCTGAGGCCACTAGCCATGAATCCATCGCCCTGAACACCTGTAACAAGGTTATTAAAATTATTAAATCAAATGACAAGGGTTTGGAAAATGACGACGAAGCAATTTCACCTCCATCACAATTATTATCAATCACTGATGATGAGGAGTCGCAGTCACTATGGCAATCATCCGGCAAAATCGGCGGTGACCTAGGGTAACGGCGGGAAGGTAAGACAGTCGGCTGCTGCGCCGAAGCGGGGAGCGTGCTCCCAGACGAAGCCAGTGTTCTCAGCGAACCAGTCAATGTAGCCTTCATTGCCACAGTAGAAGAAGATGGGGCTGGCAGCCTTGTAAATTAGGGCTTGAGCGATGTTACCGACATGCTAGGCAGATCGGCCGTTGCCTTGTAAATTAGGGCTTGAGCGATGTTACGGCAGATCGGCCAGTACAGACGTCGCTCAAAAGAGAAGGAACGAAGAGAGGAAACTGAAGAGAGAAGGAACGAAGGGAGGAAACTGAAGAGAGAAGGAGCGATACTTGGAGAAGGGAGAACGACGAGCACAGAGATAAAAGAATGAGACGAGACGAGCCTCGAAGAGAAAAAGACCAAGTCTTTTAATTTTAAGTGAGCTCCGTGTTTTATTAGATAGACAACGTTTTAAAAAAAATGTTATCTAATTAAAATAAAAAAAATGTCCTTTTAAATAGATAAAGTTTTTGTATATATATCTACAATATTTTTTTTAAAAAACGTTGTGGAAAAAAATACCACAACATTTTTATAAAAAATATTGTAGTTTAAGTGTTGTCTATTTAGTATTTTATAATAGTGATATTATGGTGTAGATTTGATATAATATTATAGTTGTGGGCAGAATTTATAAATTTTGAAAAGTATGCAAGTTGTTGTATAATATTCGATTGGTCAGGGAATATTCTTTTTGTCAGGCAATATCCGTATGACGGTACAATCATTGGTGGACCCCGCAACGGAATTATTGTCGGATTGAGAAAACGACAAAAATATTTTTATTAAAATAACGGCGGAAGTTTTATTGTTAAGCTGTTGAAACACCGGGTGTTAAAAAAATACGATGTCTGCGTAGTTGCTTGCACAGTAGCACACGGTATTGATTATTGATGCTTATGTGATAAGTCACTCAGTTTTATTTTATTGGTATTATTAATGTAATAAAACAGAAATTTTTTTTATATAAAACAAAATATTTTTATAAAGTTATTCTATAAATAGAATATATTATATTCTATTATGCATAGTGTTGCATAGTGTCTGTATAGTGTTTTGCATAGTAAAATCTTTTTATATAAAACATAATACTTTTATAAAGTTATTCTATAAATAGAATATGTTATATTTTATTATGCATAATGTTTGCATAGTGCTTGCATAGAGTTTGCATAGTAAAATCTTTTATAAAGTTATTCATTTTATTAGATTATAAATAGAATATATTATATTTTATTTAAAAGATTTTTCTTTAAATATGGACCGTCGAGATTGAAGTAAATCAATGCGGACCGATTCATAAGTTAATTCTTATCGCGATCCATTTTTCTATAAATAGAAGCTCGTTCCTTCATTATTTTCTTACGAATTCTTTGAAACTCAGAGAGATAAACTATAGAGAGAAAGAAGAAAGTATTCTGCTACTTCACTACTTATATATCCAAGTACTCTTCTTCTTAAGGTAGGGAATATTATTTGTTATACTCGTAAGGGGTATTATTTTTCTTTCTTATTCATGAAGAGAACTTACATTATTCCATTCTTTATTATTACATTGGAATAACTTTGTATACTGTGATACCCTATACTTGGTGAAATTCTTACATTATTTCATTCTTTATTATTATTTTGGAATATATCGTCTGCATGTGTTTTCTGTGGGACTGGTTAAAATCTTTATTATTATTACATTTGGAATAATCGTACATGCATGCGTTTTACACGGGACCGGTAAAATCTTTATTAGTATTCTCGTTGGAATAACTGTCTATCTAAATACCGCATGCATGTTGATTTCATTGTTATTCCATTCTTTATTATTCTATTGGAACATCCCTATGGGGTGTGATTTTTGCACGACGGGTTCCGTTAATTATTATTCTATTGGAATAACTTTGTTTATCTGCAATCGCATGCATGGTGATTTCTTTTGTTATTCCATTCTTTATTATACTCAGTTGGTTAAAGTTTTGACTTCTATACTCCATGAAATTAATGGAATATCCTTTATATTTGCGCTTCATCCAGTATCTTTTCATGGAAATATTCTTCTGAGCATTCTTGAATTTTACTCTAAAAAGAAGTATCATGTTGACAATTTGGACGTTATTAGTTCTTGGATAAATTAATTCTTGAACTTGTTTTATTGAATTATTATGTCATTGTCATCATCCTCATGTTTATATTATGTTGAAAGTCATCTGTGGCCTGTAGTGCATAGATGGACTTGATATGATTATGACCAGAGATTATTCGGTATAATCATGACCGTAATGTTATAAATGATGTGGAAAAAGTCCTCATTGACCTGTGGTGCATTGATGGACAATTTTTGGTATGATTATGGCTATGGATTCTCTTTGGGCGTAGTGTAAAGATGAATTGTTTTATAGCATGATCAGGACCGTTGATGAAAATATGATTATTCTTGGCCCATAGTGCATGGATAATTGTGGTCGTGATACTAAAGAATATCCTTGGCCTGTAGTGCAGGGATGATTTGATGATGTGGATTATTTATTAAGCTGAGTCTCAGCGATAAAAGTCATGAAAAACATTTTAAATCATAGAAGATAGTAGATTTTATTCTCTACTTGACTCTTCTAATGGATTGCTTGTTCCGCTGCAGTTACACTTGATAGTTATTATATTTTATCAGTTTAACACTGTTGAAGGCTAACGATAAATTATTTTGCATTATCTTAGTCATAATATTTCTTTCTGGGCTAGTTGAGCTCACCCTTTCTTTCACTGTTCTTTTTAGGAAATGAGAATATAGCTGGAACGAGTCGGGGAACGGAGTGATGGTCCTAGATGGTGTATTAGTAGTCCTCACTATTCTGTGAAATAGTGTGATAATAATTGTAATGAGGACTCCTTTTGAGTGTGTATACTCTCTAGTAGACAATATTTGTATTCAAACTCACAGTTTATGTTTTGTCGTATTGTACCACGCGGTTGTATTATTAAGTTGTATTTGAATTACATACCATGTATCTGGCGACTCAATATGGGTGATGTATACCTAATTTTGGGGGCGTCACAGTTGGTATCAAAGCTTAGGGATATGATCCCTGGCTGAGATGTGAGACAAGAACTAGAAGGGGAGAGACGGAGAATTCCTTTGCTAGTATGACCTACCTAAGTTTATTTGATATTTAATTGGTCAGTCAGAGTATATGAATAATGTGTTATATGTCAATTAACCTTTGTTTTGTGGCAGTATTTGCAAATGGCATCCGAAAATGTTGAGATAACCAATAAAGCACATGAGACCGTTGAGACACCTTTAATCACTAACTAGGTTAATGTGATGTCAGACGAAGAAGAAATTAGAGATATCTACGTGGTGAATGAAGAACTAATAGTTGCACCCGAGCTAGTTGCAGAGGTAGCAGCTGAGAGTGAGGAAGAAGAGGAACCTGAGGAGAATTGGTTAGAAGAATTTTATGATCAAAATTTAGCATTACAAAATCGTGTTCATGAGTTAGAAGAGCAGGCTGAAGAAAGGCAGGCGGTCGTGGAGCAAAGAGATGCAACCATTTAAAATTGTGTTACCCGATGTGCGATGCTTGAACAGAAGCACTCTTTGGCAGAGTATAAGATATTAGAGCTCGAATCTGAGAATGCTATGATCAAAGTTCTGATGAAAGTTGAAACAACTGAACGAAAGAGAATAGATGACGCATGGGTAAAAGTCGCACGACGTGTAGATATTGTAGAAAAAGATGTCTGATCCAATAAAGCCAAAATAGATGAAATGGATTTTTATTTTTGGATAGCAATTGGGAGAATCCAACATCTAATTCGGAATTACCCTGTGCATAGCGGTCAACACCAATTCGATATGGATCGAAGAATAAATATTCAAATCATGGATCAGGAATAGGACGAAGCACTTAAGGGTGGAATGTACCCTATAGCAAAGTCAAATCCAGTAGTTTAAGTGAGAGCGTTTGTCAAGGAACCCGAACGAAGTTATTACGGGTAAGTTAATGATAAACTCTTGCGAAGTTTATACCTTATTAGATAGTAGTTCTACCCACTCTTTTATTTCACCTAGTTGTGTTCAATGTTTGAATTTAACTCCGAAAAAGCTAGATTTGGATTTATCTGTTGAAACTCAGTTGGGAGAAACCTTCGTTACATCCACTATTTATAAATCTTGTTTAATTCCAATTGTCACTTTCCCGTTACTTGTCAATCTTATCTCTTTGAAAATACTTGCCTTTGATGCGATTTTAGGAATCGATTGGTTAACTACTCATCATGCTTTTCGTAAGGTTGTTAGCTTTCATATTCCTAACCAACCTGTTATGCGAATTCAAGCAACCAAACCACTAAAGTCAATCATTGTCATATCAAGCCATAAGTAAAGAGCCCTAGTCCTTTCGTTGTTGACTTCCTTGTGTGGAATGCACCGAAGCCAGACTTTCTATAGGCGACGTCGTGAATGACGATGGCAAGTTGATAGGTATCAATGTGACGTGCTATCCAAGTCTTGGATGAGAGTCACAGTTTTGAATGATATTTATATTGTTAATAAATTTCCTGACGTATTTTTGAAGACTTCTTAGCCTACCCCTAGAGCGTGAAATCGAATTTTGTATTGACCCCAATACAAAACCAATTTCTAAAACCCTCAAATATTTCTTTAACTAAAACAAACGTGTAACGTGCCAAAGACGTTGGCTCGAGCTGTTGAAGATTGCGATCGTACCATTCAATACCATCGTGGGAAAGCGAATGTGGTAGCTAACGTGTTGAGTAGAAGATCGTATGCGTTTATGTGTGCGATGTTGTTAACACAAAGACTCATTTCGTATAACTTACAAGTGATGAAGATAGAATTAAAGACTCTAGGGACCCACGTGAAGATAACGAATATATGAGTAGAATCGACTTTAATTGATAAAGTTAAAGCCGCTCAAGCTACATACTCAGAGCTGATGAATGTGAAGAAGAAGGTTCAAGAGTACGTTATTCTAGAAGTAAGGATCGACGAAGAGAGGAAATCTCAACCCTCGATTTAATTGGCCCATTTGAAATCCTCGATCGAGTAGGAACTGTGGCTTATAGACTCGTTTTACCGCCAAGTATGTCGCGTGTTCATAACGTTTTTAACGTATCGATGTTACGTAAATATGTGGATGAACCGAACCACATTATTAATTTAGAACCGAACGAGATAGCGGATGATTTAACGTTTGAGGAGATACGTGTTAAAATCTTGGATAAGAAGAATCTTATTCAACACTCAAAGGTTATACCTCAAGAATTAAAATCTGAAATGAAGTCAAGGTATCCTCACCTCTTCGGCATACCAAGTACGTATGTAAATTTCGAGGGAGAAATTCCATAAGGAGGGGAGATTATGAGAACCCAGATTTTATGAATAAAGATTTAATTTTCTCGAAATATTTTTTTGAATATTATGTTGTGGATTTGATATAATATTATAGTTGTGGGTAGTATTTATAAATTTTGAAAAGTATGCAAGTTGTTGTATAATATTCGATTGGTCGGGGAATATTCTTTTTGTCAGGGAATATCCGTATGACGGTACAATCATTGGTGGACCCCGCAACGGAATTATTGTCAGATTGAAAAAACGACAAAAATATTTTTATAAAAATAACGGCGGAAGTTTTACCGTTAACTGTTGAAACACCCGGTGTTAAAAGTACAGTAATATGCGTAGTTGCACAGTAACACACGGTATTGATTATTGATGCTTATGTGATAAGTCACTCAGTTTTGTTTTATTGGTATTATTAATGTAATAAAACAGAAAAACTTTTTATATAAAACAGAATACTTTTATAAAGTTATTCTATAAATAGAATATATTATATTCTATTATGCATAATGTTGCATAGAGTCTGCATAGTGTTTTGCATAGTAAAATCTTTTTATATAAAGCAGAATACTTTTATAAAGTTATTCTATAAATAGAATATATTATATTTTATTATGCATAGTATTTGCATAGTGCCTGAATAGTGTTTGCATAGTAAAATCTTTTATAAAGTTATTCGTTTTATTAGATTATAAATAGAATATATTATATTTTATTTAAAAGATTTTGCTTTAAATATGGACCGTCAGATTAAAGTAAATCAATCTGGACCGTTCATGAGTTAGTTACTATGCAGTCCATTTTTCTATAAATAGAAGCTCATTCCTTCATTATTTTCTTACGAATTCACTGAAACTCTAGAGAGATAAACTATAGAGAGAAAGAAGAAAGTATTCTGCTACTTCACTACTTATATATCCAGTACTCTTCATTTGATCGGCGTTATTATTTACCTGAGGATTATTGTCTTTCTGTTGCACATTATCCTGGGTATTGATCGTTGGTGACTCAATGGTCTCCTGTGTTCCATTGCTATTCTCAACATTCTCGGATGTCATTTTCAAACACTGCCACAAAACAAGGGTTAATTGACATGTCACATATTATCCCTATACTCTGACCGACCAATTAAATACCAAATAAACTTAGTTAGGTCATACTAGCGAAGGAATTCTCCGTCTCTCCCCTCCTAGTTCTTGTCTCACATCTCAACTAGGGATCATATCCCTAAGCTTTGATACCATCTGTGACGCCCCCAAAATAAGTATACATCACCCATTATGAGTCGCCAAATACATGGTACATAATACAAATACAAATACAAACTTAAATATACAACATGAGCTGTGAGTTTTAATACACATATTGTCTTCTAGACAATATTCAAACTCAAAATAAGTCCTCAATACATTTATTATCACACTATTTCACATAATAATGAGGACTACTAATGCAAATATCTGGACCGTCACTTCGTTCCCCGACTAGTTCCAGCTATATTCTCATTTCATGAAGAGAACAATGAAAGCAAATGGTGAGCTCAACTAGCCCAATAAGAAATATTATGACTAAGATAATGCAGAATAAATTATCGTTAGGCTTAAACAGTGTTAAATTGATAAAATACAATAGACATCAAGTTTAACTGCAGCGGAATAAGCAATCCATTAGAAGAGTCAAGTAAAGCATGATATCTACTATCTTCTATGATTTAAAAGAATTTATCATCAATTTCATCGCTGAAACTCAACTTAATAAATAATCCACATCATCGAATCATCCCTCCACTACGGCCAAGGATATTCATTAGTATCACGACCACGAATTATCTATGCACTACGGGCCAATGATATTTGTGTTTTCATCAATGGTCATGATCATGCCAACAACTGTCCATCAATGTAATACGGCCAATGAGGACTTTTACCACATCATTTGTAACATTACGGTCATGATTATACTGAATAATCCCCAGTCATAATCATACCAAGTCCATTTATGCACTACGGGCCAAAGATGACTTTCATAACAATATAAGCATGAGGATGATGACAATGATATAAGAATTCAATTAAAAGAAAACAAAGGATAAAATTTTAAAGATTTATAATTTAATTTATCCAGAATTCAATAATGGCCAAATTATCAACATGATACTATTTTGTGGAGTAAAATTCAAGAATAATATTGTATCAAAAATGATTTGGACTGAAAAGAAATCAATTTTTGTCATGAATAGTACCCCTAGTGAATAGTAACGGAGTGAATAGTATCCTGTGAATAGTAACTTCGGGAATAGTAACCCTGTGAATAGTACTCCGGCATAAAAATGTTAAAACTTATCAAGAATGCTCATAATAATATTTCCATGAAAAGATACTGGATGAAGCGCAAATATCAAAGATATTCTACTAATTTCATGGAGTATAGAATTCAAAATCTGAAACGAAATAATATTACTTACATACTAAAAAGTATGGAAGAAAATATTATTTCATATGAATACTATGAGTCCGTAAAGTGACAGCAAGAACTCAAGACAGAAAGTTCAGCGCATGAAGAAGGTAGACCGACATAAGACTGTTAATTGGTGCCTAGCCACGCTATTTGTAAAGAGATGAAAGCTTGCAATAATGTGACCGAAGTTCTAGAAACAAGAAGGCCATGGCCACAGAATGGCGAGGTGCATAGTAAAAAAGTCGAAAGCAGTAAATACCAACACTAGGAAGTAGATAGAGAAGAAATGTTTTGAATGTAAAGTGAAGGAGAAACATATGAAGAGAGAATTAATTTCTTAATTAACAAAATGTAGCCTCATTAAGGATGTTATAAACCTTAAGTATAATACTAAAGGTAGGAGGTAAGCCAATTGAATGTGAACGTGAACGGTGTGCAATAAGTGTACTTAACCAATGACAATCGAGTTTCGAATAATGATGTAAGAACGTTAGTAAGCCGCAAGGGATGATGATTAACTCAAACCGAGTTGTATTAATAAAATAATTTAATTAAGTTATAGAAGAGAAAGAAGTTGGTAAGAACGATGTAATTATGACGGTAAGCCGGAACCAATAATAACAAATCTAATATATGATTAGATTGAGAAGAAGGGTAAGATTCATTAGGAACTATGTATGTTCATTCATAACCTAATATGGTATGTTATGTGGTTATGTGTTGTAGAGACTGTAAAGACTCAAAGGAAAAGTAATTTTACTGTAGTAGACGCTGAAGACAAGTTTTTCTTAAACGCTTGTCTAACCTTTGTGGTTCTTTGTGATTCATGTTATGAGATGCATGAATTATTTTACGAAAGGGTCGATGCCAGTTTTAACTCGGCTAGACTATTCTTGAAAGATTGATTGATTTCTTTACAAGTCTTTTTATATAGAATTGATAACGCTATCCTATGCCAATTGTTTGGTATGGATTCAAGGTAAGCCTGAATATGAATAAACAAAGGTATTTTCATCGAGTATTCGATGGGCACGTGAGGTTGCCACAACTTAAATGTACACACATTTAATGAATGTAGTGTTGATTAACATAGAGTACTATAGGCTGATCACCTAAAAGTGCTCGTAAGCTATGTCGGACTTACTGACTTCATGCCGCGTTGTCCTTTTCAATGAAATTATGAAACGCTCATGGTCTTGGACCAGAATTGATGTTTTACTGAACATTATCATTGTAAAACATTTTGAAGGAAAAGAAGTGCTATTTTAAATTATCGATAGTACTTCGGAACTATTATCCAGTTATTTAAGATATATGATTCCTATGTTTCAAGCATGTTGTTTAAATGAAATTGTTGTACTTGCTGAGCTTGTTATGCTCATTCTTGCTTGAACCATATGAATGCAGCTAAGGATGAGCGAACCGAGGTTTCCAGTAGAGATAAAGGCAAGGAGAAGATAAATGATTAGTTTATCTTGTAATAGACTAGTAGGTATATATGTTATATTATGATGAACAAAGAATGTAATGGTTTGTGAACCTGGGAACGGGATTTATTATTATTAATGTAATAAGAAGGTCGTTGGAACACACATTTTGTGTCGTTTTAGTAGAATGAATATATAGTTATGAGTATCATGTAGCACCATTTGTCAGGTTGGAAGATACCCAGATTTGGAGGCGTCACAGGTTGGTATCAAAGCATTAGGTTATAAAACTTAATGGGGGAAGAACCTTAGGCTAATAACCTCGTTAAGGAAGCAAAAGTCCGAAGGAAGTAAACTTGAGCTTTACTTGAGTTGAATGAGTCAATAGGGTATTGAGTAAACCTAGTACTGAAAGATTTAAAAGATGGAAAGTAACCCTAAATAAATTAAATGTGATTTGTGCTTATACTATTGTGTGTTATGTACTAATCAACATGTTATGTGTTATTGGAGGATGTCGATCGATAGCTTGATGTATAGAGATATACACGCGGCGAGCGAAGAAATTGTGAACGAAGTAGAGCCTGTACCCATGGCAGTGGCGGAGGTACCATTAGTAATTCTAGAAGAGTCGGAGACAGAGGAGTACTTTTTTGAGAAAGACTACTCTGAGGGAGATATGGATATAGCATCATACCTTAGTATGATAAACAATGTAGAGGAATGAATAGAGGTAACATCGCTTCATACGGTGGTACCTACACTAGAGTCATCACCTCCAGATGCAATGAGATCATTGTATCTGGCAGAGCTTGACAAGAATGTGCAACTGAGTACAGTTGTGCCGAATTAGAATGAAGAGATTAGTGCTCTTTATGAAGCGAAGAAGTCTGCAGAAGCAGATTTCGAGTCAGAGCATGATGAGAAGGTGCTCATGATAAATAAGGCTAGGGACTATAAGAACGAGGCCGATGAGCTTCGTAAAGAACTGGGGGAGAAGGACCGGAAGATAGCACGGATGTCTTACATCCATAAGAGTGCTCATAAGGATTTTAAGCTGAAAGTTGCTTGTTATTCTGTTGAGTCGGGACAAACTCGACATACTATTAGTCGAGATACTGTAGTAGTGATTGCGAATGAGAAACATGAGGACGTTGTTATGCATTATTAGAATGTTAGAGTTATAAATATGGGTGTAGTGACGTAAAACCTTCTTTTGTATAAGAAGGGTAATCTTTTTGTAAAATCTCAACTTTTGTGAAGTACAATTGCGGAATAAAAAATGTAAAAACTTTTGGCTATGAAAACAAATTATAAATAGTTTCAAACTATGAAGAAGCATATGAATATAATGAAGTTTTCATTTAATATGCTTTGTTATGGTATGAGTTGGTATGTGACAATAATAACGAAGTAAGTAAATATGTAATAATGAAATTTTATCAGAAAATGCCGCCAAGAAGAAGAGAACGTAATCAAGAAGCGAAATCACATAATGAAAACCAAAGGTATTAAAACAACCATATGCAAGAGTTCATTAATTTATTAACGGCTGCATTTAACCAAACCGAGGGTAGAATACCCGCGACACCTAGGGTAGACAGAACGACTATTTTTAAAAAAAAGTTTGAAAGCGTAGGTCCGCCGGAGTTCAAAAGAACGACGGACCCTTTAGAGGCCCAGACATAGGTAAAAGAGATAGAGAATGCGTGTGTTATTAGAAACATAGGTGAGGCACAAAAGATTTCTTTTGCGACTTACACGATGAAAGGGGAAGCTAACTTTTGGTGGTAGGTTCACCAGAGTGGAGCTAGAACAGATGCAGTAACATGGGAACAATTCAAGAAGGTTTTCTTCGAGAATTATTTCCCTACAAGCATGCAAGGGGGAATGGAGATTAACTTAAGCAAGGGGGCATGACGATTCCTCAATACGCGCCCAAATTCAATGAATTGGCAAAGTTTGCTCCACACTAAGTGGACACAAAGGAGAGGAAGACTCGAAGATTTGAGTAGGGCCTGAGACCCTGGCTCTATATTAGGATTTTTGTATTCCAGAGTGTTTCTTATGGGACCATTCTGGAGAAGGTGATTATAACAAAGGGTGGTAGTGAGGTGTTGACTCAGTACCACAAAGAGAGGAAGGATAAGAGCAAGGGAGAGGGAGGAACCACGGTAGAAAGTGCCAATGGTTGTGGCAGTATGCCAAAAAGAAAGAATTTTTAACTCCGGGAATACTAAAATGGGACAAGGGAATCCTAAGCGTAGAATAGGAACGTGTAAGACATGTCGAAGGACTTATCCAGGAGTCTGTTTGAAAGGAATTTGGAGTACCTTTAAACATTAAGGTAGAGGAGGAGGAAATAATTTTCGTTGATTATATTAGTGGAAATTATTTCATAGATAATAGAGGTACGTAAGTGTCGGTAGATAAGTACCGATAAAGTTGAGAGAAATTGAAGTAATTCTCGGTATGAATGGGTTAATTAACCATATAATTTTAATAAATTATTAGAATAAAAGTATGAATAGTCAATTTTCTAATAAAACCTAAGGTAGTATTTTACGGTAATAAATCACCGGAACATTCTTGTTGTCCAACCTTGACACAATTAGGAGGATGTTAAGGAAGAAGATGAATCATTACGATTGCGTATCAACTATCGTAGGAGGAGTAAATTAGTAGTTAAGAATACATATCATGGCCCATAATCAATGATCTATTTGATCAGTTGAAGAGGGCAAAGAATTTTTCTAAGATAGATTTGCGTATGGGGTATCGGCGGTTGAAAGTAAGGAAGAAGGAGGAGGTACTTAAGACGACGTTCAGAACTCGTTATAGTTATGATGAGTTTCTGGTTATGTCGTTTGGGTTGACTAATATGAGGAAGTTAGATTTTCCGTAGGGGGCGCCGAGCAAGTAGGTGGCAAATTGATAGGTACCCTTGTAAGGTGCTGTAATGTCCCCACACTCGGGTACTTGAAACCCGAACTCGGTGTTGTACGATACCATTTCTATAAGCGGAATAATACTAATAACAATAATATAAATATCAAACTTAATTTACATATGTCAAAGTCTAATCCCAAGTACGCAACCTTTAGTACAATACATTACATGATAGATAATAAATATCATTGTCTTAATACTGTCTAACTATTACAAAAGATAATATAAGATTATTCTGTTTACTTTCCTTTTCCCTTGTTCTGGCCTGAACATTCCAGTTGATCACGCTTAGCTGAAAACATTTAAATTTAAAGCAAGAATAAGCATTTGATTGCCCAGCAAGTAATAACAACAATAAATATAAGCTGAAAGAATTAAACGTTTTCTTTGAATAACACTTCTACAACGAATCAACAGTTGTAAAGTAAGCTGAACCAATAATAACAACATACCAAATCTATCTCAAAATTTTGAAACTACGTACTGACTATAACTGGAGAGCATTCGACAGACTATGAACATTGTTTCTAATTTTCGCCAAGGTATAGCAGAACTTCATCCGCAAACCATCATAACTTACGGGCACGAGGGTGATCATCCCAATGCGCCCTGTATTGATCAATAATACTACATGCAAGAAAGATATTATCGTTCACTCTATCCACCTTAGGTGCACAAAAGTTTTCCCATGTTCGGGATGTTCATACTTAGTCGGGAATCCGAACCAAAATAATCTGGTTGGATACAATAAAGTTCTATCATGATCAACAATATTTCCAAATCTGTGTCTAGCTGGATCAAGTAGCTTAGACAACTTTTAATTAATGTATACATACCAAAAATCAATAGGTATGTATCATCATGTGATTAAATACAATGATTATCCAAGTGGGGACACTTGTCTAACTCTATATAGGAATTAATGAACAGAATAAATATCTGAATTATACAATAATACAATGATCGAATAATGTAAGAACTTGTATGAATACAAAGGTTGGATATATAATCAATAACAATAGAGTTAATAATCTGGCACAATAATATAAATTCTGAAACTTTCTTACTCATGTCCATTGCATAAAGAAAATGCAAGGTTAGGATACTTGCACAATGTAAAGAATAGTTCAGATACTTGCCTGAGCTGCTGTTTACAATAACGCAACTTAGTTTTATCTTTTATACCGAAACCTATCATTAATAAGATCATTCGTTCGATTAGAAATACATATCATAACACATAGTACTGCTAATTACAGTCAGCACATAACCTAATCACATTGTCACATATGTTTAACAGTCATTGCATCATAAACAAATACGTATCTAGTCCAATTAACTAAGTTCAAATCAATTTCTGAAATATTTCAGAGTGCCGACAGCTTTATCGGGTAAATATCAAGTCTAAGACTTTATCGTGTAGTTCAATATTCGTTTAGATACTTTAAATATCAGTCTTATTATTTTCATAGCCTTATAATAATTTTTAAACAATTATTATAATTTATCATGATTTTTCAAACACCGAAATCATTATTAAATGATTTAAATATTAAATAATTCTATTATCATTAATATTTAATTACTATTAAACTATTAATGAAACTATTGCCAAAATATTAAAGTCATTTATAATAACTCAAAATATTTTAAAGTATTAATATTACCCTTAAATGATTTTTAAAATTCATTTTAAATAATTACCATTAATATTAGAATATTAATTTATTATTTATAAAAATATTAGAAGTCATTTATTATAACTTAAAATATTTTTAATTCATTTATTTCCTTTTTAAATGAATTTTAAATCAACAAAACCATTTTTAAACTATTTATTTAATATAATTATTAAATAAACTTAATATCATTAATATTAATTTATTAATGAAATTTGCCATTAAATATCAAAAGTTATATTTTATAACTTCAAATATTTTTAAGTTATTTATTTTAATTTAAAATAATTTTTATAATATTAAAATTATTTTTAATTAATTTATTTAATATAATTACCAAATAAATCTAATATCATTAATATTTAATAATTAATGAAACTTATCTTAAAATATTATTAAATACCTTATTATCATTTAAAATGATTTTTAATACAATAAAATCATTTTTAATTGATTTATTTAATGTATTTATTAAATAAATTAAATACCAATAATATCCAAATAAATATTAATATTTTTGAAAAATATGTCAAATTATTAAAAGTTAATTTTTATAACTTAAAATAATTTTTAAAATGATTTTTGTAATTTTCAAATTTTATTTACTATTTTTAAATGATTTTTTTAGAAATTAACTAAATTAGTTTTTACTATGTCTGTCGTTAAAGCCATTTGGCGACAGAATCTGTCGCCTTAGGTGTTCTTGAGGCTCAAGAACACTCATAACCAGTTATCGAGGGACTAAGTTTGACCAACAATAAATGTCAGATCTTGATGTTTCTGGGCAAGCTAATACATGGATCTTGTAGTACTAGTGTCTAACTACATGCGCAACAACAATCATAACAATACAACTTAAAACGAATGAGTATTTTTGTGGCATTAAATGTTTAACACATGTTTTGTGTGTTGATGGACACAATTATTGATCAAATTTGATTATAAATTGTAAAATCGTTCGTTTTGTGGATTTTTGGCCAATTTTCATTTGGAATTTAGAATAACTTCCTTCTGCAAAGTTGTAGAGAATTGAATTTCCTATATAAACTCTTGAGATTTGAATTTTCTGATTAAAGAGCTATTTATTGTGAATTATTGAAGTTTCGGTATATCGGGTGTGAATTGGTTTTGGAGTTTAAATTATTTTTGTTAGAAAAACATTTTTGTATTTTTGGACATCATTAACGTGTGTGGTGGTGTTTTTGACCAAAAGGTGGGCTAAAGAAAATTTGTATAATTATATTAATATTATATTCAATTTTACGCTTTGGTGTTCTAAGCAATTTCCTATAAATAGGTGCTTATGTTAGAATTGAAAATCACACGTAAACCCAAGTTTTCTCTCTATTTTCTCTCGATATATTGAGCATATTCTTGTGAGTATACTTTGAGTGTTGCTATACTGGTGCAAGTTCAAGTCATAGCCTATATCCAGGTATTTCAACTAAATCTTGTCTTTGTGAGGTAAGGATGTTATTTTCTTTGTAAATGATATTATTTCTTCAATATCATTATGCCGAAATATTGGTTGGAATTTTTTTTATCAAATTTGAAACTTTTTCATGTCGGAGTTACTATTCATGAGTTACTATTCATGAGTTACTATTCACGAGTACTATTCACGAAGCGTGATGATGTTTTTTGTGAAATTTCTATCTTTTGGTGTCGAGTTACTATTCACGATATCGACTTTATTCACGATATCTGACACTATTCACTTAATATGACACTATTCCTTCGAAAAATAAAATTTCTTCTTTTTGTCCAAAATATCTATTCTGGATACTAGCTTTGATTGTATCCATGTTTTGATCATTCTTGAATTTTACCCCACTCTGGTTATTTATGAAGTATTTTTGAATGAGAATTGTTTAAAGTACGAATCCTTAATACTTGTTCTTTTGTTTCACTGGATTCATTTTCTGTAAAATATTTTTCATCATCCTCAGTCCTAAATGATGATATAACTGAATATCTTTGGCCCGTAGTGCAAAGATGAATGATTTTATGATGAATATCTTTGGCCCGTAGTGCAAAGATGAATGATTTTATAATGAATATCTTTGGCTCGTAGTGCAAAGATGAACATGTGTTTAGATGAACATGACCAACTGATGAATATTTTTGGCCTGTAGTGCAAAGATGAATATTTGATTTCAGATGAATATTGATTGATGTTATAGGGATAAAATAATGATGATGGACTGTTAAATTCATAGCTATTAGTAGATTTCATCCTCTACGTAACTCTTCTATGAATTAATATTTTCCGTTGTGAATATTGATCTAAAACTTGTTGTTTAATGTATTCTCTCAGATTTTTCCCTGTTGAAGACTAACGATAATTTTTTGTATATTATCTTAGTCATAATATTTTTTACTGGGCTAGTTGAGCTCACCGCTTTTTGCTTTTTGTTCCATTTTTCTTCTCGGGAGGCGAGAATGTAGTGAGTACTAGTAAAGGTATGGAATGAAGGTTCTAGAGAGTTATTTAGTAGTCCTCACCATTTTGTAAAATAATGTATCAATAAATGTGATGAGGATTTATTTGGGTATAGATATTGTCTAGAAGATAATATTTGTATTCAAACTCACAGTTTTACTGTTGTAATAATAAAGTTGTAGTTGTTTCTGTACCATGTATTGACAACTCAGAATGGGTTGGATGGAATGGACCTATTTTGGGGCGTCCTTTGTTGGTATCGAGCTTGGGATATGATCTCTGGCGGAGATCGGGGGGAATAGAACTAGGAGGGATAGAGCGAGTAAATCCTTCGCCTAGTGTGTCCTACCTAAGCTTATTTGTTAGTTGGTTAATATATAGGGATATTATGTGATATATTGATTTCCTTAATTAACCCTTGTTTTATATGTGAGATTTGAGAATGTCATTGAGAATAATATTAAATGGAAATGAGACCGTGGAGACGCCTGTCTGTACTCACCAACGAGGAGAACATGCAACAGTCGGTGGCAATGTTCCTCCTGTGAACAACACCACCGAAAGAGATGATGAACGAGGGGATGTTTGAAGCTTTTTCCGATTCATGCAAAATCGCACGAGGGAGACTCGTGTTCAAAATCTAGGAGGAAATGATAGCAATTCATGGGTGGTCACACGACCAAGCGATTCAAAGAGTTGGGACCACCGAATTCAGGGAAAGAGCGGATCCGATTAAGGCGAGACGTGGGTCAAAAACAAATTACCAAGATATTCGATGTCTTGGGATGCACGGAGGAACAGAAAGTTCTATTCGCTACTTTTATGTTCCGTAATGAGGCTGAGACATCGGTGGGAATTGTGAAGCGTATCCATCCAATGCGCACTTCGGCATGTCATGGGAGACGCGTTTGAAGCAGATTCAATGACAAGTACTTCCCTGAAAGTATTCATCATATGAAGGAAGTGGAGTTTATTAGACTGGAGCAGAATAACATGATGGTGTCCCAGTACGAGGCGAAGTTCGCGGAGTTATCCAGGTTTGCACCTCATTTGGTGAAGAATGAGGAACGTATGACGCGGATGTTTCTGAGAGGTTTAAAACCCGGCATACGTCAGTATCTCATTTCTCATAAATTTTCTCTCTATTCAGATGTTGTGAACAGGGCTCAGTTGTTAGAGCGAGATAACGAGTACGTTCAATCGAGGGACCATAACCAGGATCATACCGAAGATAGCAGTCATTAGAATAATGATAACCAGCGGAGAAAGAAGAATACAGACAAAGGCGGTAACCACTCTGGTGGTAATCGTGGCCATGAAAATAGAAGAAGCGAGTCGGGAGGAGATTTTAAAAAGAGGAGATTCAACAACGACCATGTGAAAACGTCAGCGCCAGTAGCAACTGGTTCCAAGGGAGGAAAAAGACCACCGGTCGTATGTTACAAATGCGGGAAAGAGGGACATATTAGCCCAAACTGCCCACAACAGTTTAAGGTATGCTATAATTATGGAAAAGAAGGACATATTGCTCGAGATTGTACGGTATCGAAACCTAGTCCAGCGGGAATGGTGACTCAAAAGGATGTCCCAGAAAAGTCAAAGTCAACGGTTCCTGGAAGAGTGTTTGTCATGACCGGTCAAAATGTGAGGAACCCGAACGAAGTTAGCACGGGTTAGTTAATTATAAATTCTTGCGAAGTTTATACCTTACTAGAATCTGGGTTCTACCCATTCTTTTATCTCTCTTGCTTGCGCTCAATGTTTGAACTTGACTACGAAGAAATTAGACTTTGACCTATTTATGGAGACTCCGTTAGGAGAAAATTTCATTACATCCGTTGTTTAGAATCTTGCTTGATTCAGGTTGGCACTATCACATTACCTGTTAACCTTATTGCTATAGAGATATTTGCTTTTGATGTGATTTTAAGGTTAACTATTCATCATGCGAAATTGATTACTTTTCGTAAGGTTGTTAGTTTTCATATTCCTAAGCAACTTTGTTATTCAATTCAAGCAATCAAACCATTGTAGTCAAACATTTTCATATCAAGCCATGAAGTCATTCGTTTATTACGGATGTCGAGTTTTCTTAGTCCATGTTATGGATTTGAATAAAGACACGCCGATTTGAATAATATTCTGTTGTTATTGATTTTTCCTAACGTATTTCTGAAGAATTTCTTGGCTTACTCCCAAAGCCCGATATTAAATTTTGTATCGACTTTGAACCCAAAGACAAAACTCATTTCTAAAATCTCATATCGAATGGCTCCTATTGAACTTCGAGGAGTTAAAAATTCAACTATAGAATTTGGTACCGAGCCTTTATCCGGTGACTTCCTTTGTGGAATGCACCAAAGCCGGATCTCGTAGGGGACACCATATTCGATGCGATAGTAAATCGATAGGTGTCATTGTAACGTCTTTATCCAAGGTTGGGATATGAGTCACAATTGAGAACAACCTAAGTCAGAATCGAAATACGTAGCTTTCTTACAGGCTTAGTTGGTTATTATCGGAGATTCGTTGAAGGATATTCTCGAATCGCTATTCCATTAATGCAGCTGACTCGTAGAGATACAAAATTTGAATGGAGCAAGGAATGTGGGAAGAGCTTCGAAGAACTCAAGAGGAGACTCATTTCAGACATGTTCGACCATGCCATCCCGGAAAAGCGAACGTGGTAGGTGACGTGTTGAGTAAAAAGATCGTTATCTGATGCACGAAAACGATATTGTCAAAGACTCATTTCAGATAACTTACAAATATTAGAGATGGAGATGAAAACTCTAGGTACCCACGTGATGATATACGAGTATAATCGACTTTTATCGATAAAGTTAAAATCATTCAAAGCTATACACGGTGATGAATTTGAAGAAGGAGGCAAGAAGTTGTTATTCAAAAGCGAGAAGCTGGCGATGTGAGGAAAACTCAAACCTTCGATTTATTGGTCTATTTGAAATCCTAGATCGAATAGGAACTGTGGCCTATAGACTCGTTTTACCGCCAAGTATGACGCGTGTTCATAATGTTTTTCACGTATCGATGTTATGTAAATATGTGGACGACCCGAACCACGTCATTGAGTTAGAACCGGACGAGATATAAGAAGACTTAACGTACGAGGAGGTACCTGTCAAGATCTTGGATAGGAAAGAACATGTCCTATGTACCGAGGTTATACCACAAGTTAAAGTTTTATGGAGAAACCATGCTATTGAGGAAATGACCTGGGAGTTGGAAACGGAAATGAAAGCGAGGTATTCTTATCTTTTCGAAACACCAGGTACGTACGTCAATTTCGAGGATGAAATTTCATAAGGAGGGGAGGTTGTAAGACCCCAAATTATTAATAAATGAAATTTATTTTCCTCTATTTATTATTTTGAAATAGTAAGGGTTGATTTGATTAATGTGGATAGTTATGGGTAAAATATGCAAATATTTCGAATAAGCAAGTGGTTATAAAATATTCATTATTGTCGGGGAATATTCGTTTGGTCGTGGAATATTCGTCTTGTTGGGGAATATTAAATGACGACGCAGTAGTCTTTTGTGGGCCCCATAAGCGGAAAGCGATTGGATGAAGAAAATGACAAATATAAGTTGTTTATAAATAACTGGCGTAGTTGTTATCATTATCTTGTTGGAATATCAAATTGGTTAAAACACGATGTCTGGCGTTGTTGCAGACAAGAGTACGGTATTTGTGATTGCACCAATTATTGAATGCACTACTCAATAATGGTTACAGTAATTACTGTTCAGTATTTTATTTTATTGATTTAATAATTGCTGTGTTGATATTTTGTATTACTATTGTTTTAATAATTGTCACTGCACAGTATTTTCTATTATCGGGGCAATAATTCATATTATCTGAATAATATTATTAGATAACATTATTGGCAATGTCTAGAAAGTTCTGTCTAAGGAGAGGTTTGGTCATCTAATTGCGCGCTAGTAAGGAGAGATCCTTATTGGAAAGCCCCCTCTTTCTTAGGAACTGTCTGGTTGTCAATAATGTGATTCTGTAATATTATTTGTGAATAATTAATTATTGATTTATATGATGAGAAAAATATTGATTTTATGAGGATATAGATGGAGAAAATTTTTAATGTGACAATTGTTGAAAATTAATATTTTATCTTTTTCTGATAAAATAATTCATTTAAATATATTATTTTAATAAAATATTAATAGTGATATTTTTACAATGAATGTGGAATATATGAGTATATGAGGAGGAAGAGTATTTTTGTGGCATTAAATGTTTAACACATGTTTTGTGTGTTGATGGACACAATTATTGACCGAAATTTGATTATAGCCTGTAAAATCGTCCGTTTGTGGATTTCGGTCAATTTCTGTTTAGAATTTGGAATAACTTCCTTCTGCAAAGTTGTAGAGAATTGAATTTCCTATAAAGACTCTTGAGATTCGAATTTTCTGATAAAAGAGCTATTTATTGTGAATTATTGAAGTTTCGGTATATTGGGTGTGAATTGATTTTTGGAGTTTAAATTATTTTTGTTAGAAAAACGTTTTTTATATTTTTTTTGGACATCATTAACATGTGTGGCTGGTGTTTTTGACCAAAAGGTGGGCTAAGGAAAATTTGTATAATTATATTAATATTATATTCAATTTTCTGCTTTGGTGTTCTAAGCAATTTCCTATAAATAGGGTGCTTAGGTTAGAATTGAAAATCACACTAGAAACTGAAGTTTTCTCTCTTTTTCTCTCTCGATATATTGAGCGTATTCTTGTGAGTATACTTTGAGTGTTGTTATACGGTGCAAGTTCAAGTCATAGCTTATATCCGGTGTTTCAACTAGAAGTATTGTCTTTGTGAGGTAGGGGATGTTATTTTCTTTGTAAATGATATTATTTCTTCAATATCATTATGCCGAAATATTGGTTGGAACTTTTTATCAAATTTGGAACTTTTTCATGTCGGAGTTACTATTCATGAGTTACTATTCATGAGTACTATTCACGAGTTATTCACAGTACTATTCACGAAGCGTGATGATGTTTTTTGTGAAATTTCTATCTTTTGGTGTCGAGTTACTATTCACGATAATATCGACACTATATTCACGTATACTGACACTATTCACGAATACGACACTATTCATCAGAAAAATGAAATTTCTTCTTTTTTGTTCAAAATATCTATTCTGGATACTAGCTTTGATTGTATCCATGTTTTGATCATTCTTGAATTTTACCCCACTCTGGTTATTTATGAAGTATTTTTGAATGGGAATTGTTTAAAGTACGAATCCTTAATACTTGTTCTTTTGTTTCACTGGATTCGTTTTCTTTAAAATATTTTTCATCATCCTCAGTCCTAAATGATGATATAACTGAATATCTTTGGCCCGTAGTGCAAAGATGAATGATTTTATGATGAATATCTTTGGCCCGTAGTGCAAAGATGAACAGGTGTTTAGATGAACATGACCAACTGATGAATATTTTTGGCCTATAGTGCAAAGATGAATATTTGATTTCAGATGAATATTGATTGATGTTACAGGGATAAAATAATGATGATGGACTATTAAATTCATAGATATTAGTAGATTTCAACCTCTACGTAACTCTTCTATGAATTAATATTTTCCGCTGCGAATATTGATCTAAAACTTGTTGTTTAATGTATTCTCTCATATTTTTTTCCAGTTGAAGACTAACGATAATTTGTTGTATATTATCTTAGTCATAATATTCTTTACTGGGCTAGTTGAGCTCACCCTTTTCCTTTTTGTTCCTTTTTTCTTCTCAGGAGGCGAGAATGTAGCGAGTACTAGTCGGGGTATGGAATGAAGGTTCTAGAGAGAGTTGTTTAGTAGTCCTCACCATTTTTGTAAAATAATGTATCAATAAATGTGATGAGGATTTATTTGGGTATAGATATTGTCTAGAAGATAATATTTGAATTCAAACTCACAGTTTTACTGTTGTAATAATAAAGTTATAGTTGTTTCTGTACCATGTATTGACAACTCAGAATGGGTTGGATGGAATGGACCTATTTTGGGGGCGTCACATAAGTCGGTCAAACCCTGTCAGAACCGTGTTCTTGATTTTCTGGAAATTCCAGAAAATACATATCATGTTCATACTGCCTACTTTGACCGCTCATTACTTTGATCCTGCTCGTTATTTTGGTGATATCAAGGCTTTCATATGTAGCCCATATAACATATTATAACACAGATACAACAACACAAACAAATTATAACGCAAGAGAGATTGGGACTCATGAACAAACTGTCAGACCCATCTGGGTAACTTCTGGGTTACTCAGAAACAGAAGCTTAACGGTCAACACATTTTGACTAATTACTACATCTGATCCATTGTTTTCCAAGGTTCGAGAGTGTGTTGGACTTTAAGTCCTCATGACAGAGAAGAGATCTATTACACAAAGTCAGCAAAACAACAACAAAATCCACAGATCCAGATCGGTCAAAGTTTGTCAGAATACATGATCATACATTTTCTGGGTTGCCCAGAAAACATATTTCGTGTTCCTCCTGCTTGGTTTGACCGTCCATAAAATCCAATATGTATGATGTTTAGATGATATAAAACCTTTAATCAACAGTCCATATACTAGATTACAACCTTATTACATCAACAAGAACAAAACAACTAACAACAGAAAGTTCTGGGCCCATAAACTTGCTGTCAGAGCTTTCTGGTTAAGTTCATAGCTGCCCAGATTTCATACGGTCAATGTGGTTTGACCACGAATATCTTGAGTTTTAGAAACGATCTAACCCTGTTTCCAGTTTCAGATCATAGTCCACATAACAAAGAACATATCCATAACATAAAATACACATAACACTTAACAAAGAAAGATCTAGGGGCTCTAACATTTGTTGTCAGACCATAGTTTTAAAATTTTCCAGATTTTGTAAATCATTAAATCCGAGCCTATAGATGTTATGGATCTAACATCTATCAACCCAGATCATCTATTAACACTATATACTACATAATTTAACTCTAAAACACAAAATCTAACATAAGATTAAAGATCAACTTTTAGGGTTAGGTTTTATACCTTTCTAAGAAAAATCTTGATTCTGACTTCTAATTTGGTTACATGTATTAGTGGGGCTTGGTTTGTGACTGATATTAGCAATGAAATTCGGAGGTTTTAGAGAGAGAAGTTCTAGGATGAGAGTTGTGAACAAATTAGCATAAATGTGACTTTTTCTCTCTCTTGATCTATACAAATAACATGTATGCAATGTATTGGATGATCACATGGCTGAGAGTTGTAGCTTGTAGGCTCATAGCTTAGACTAGGGTGGTTTGCCAAGATATTGCTAGATTTGGTTATCAATAATTCACCAAATGGGACAAAAAGGGTAAAATGGTCATTTGGTTAATAATTTTAATGGTATTCTTGTCCATGACACTTGAATCTAGGGTTTAATCACTAGATTATAAACCTTAAAGTTTCCCAAATAATTTCTAGGGTTTGAAAAATTAAAATTAAAGTGTAACAAAATTTTAATTAAAACACACTAATTAAAATTAGGGTTTTTAATAGAAATTAGGGTTTAAATAATTAAGGTTCCTTAATTATCATTAGGGTTCCTAAATTAACAATTCAATTTATTAAAATAATAATTAGGGTTTCTAATTTTAGCAATTAGGGTTCCTAATTACCAAATTAGGGTTTTCAAATATTAATTAGGTTTTTCCTAATTAACAGAAATTCTATAATATGCAACGTAATTCATATAACACAATTCCTGACCGATCTTAAATTCCAGTTTTGAGTTTCCAATTATGGTTTATGACAGTAATACTAGGGTTTGTTGTCATACACCATAATTGACTAACCAATATCAGTCAACACATATACTGTATATATTTATAACACTGAAAATAATATTATATTTAATATAATATTATTATTATTCTCATTCATAGCTCAAAATCCAAAATTAGGGTTTGGATTCTATATCTTATTTATCTTTCATATATAGCATTATTAATTAAGTTAAAATAATTAACTTAATAATCGAACTAAAATTCATATAATAAAATAGTAATTATAATAATTCCAATAATCATCTCATATATTGTTTAAATAATATAAAATTCATATTTTCTTAGAAAATAAATAATAAAGACATTTCTACTATAAAATTAATTATTATAAGTATATATCGATAATGAGCAATAATCCTAAAATAAAATTATTTGAAATTATTCATGTAATAAATAAATTTTATTTATCACATATATACATACACATTACTTTGCACATATTCCCATTTTAATAATAATAAAAAAATTAATATGCAAAATTTCTTATTTATTTATATAGGAAATAACAGGTTATTACAGGTGCTATGGTTGAAAGTACCATTAGTGTCACAGAATGTTCAAATAATATTTGGACGAGTGGGTGGTAATGATCATTGGTGATATTCTAGTCTATTGTAAGACGTCAGAAGATCACGTTGAACATTTGAAGATAGTGTGAGAAACACCACGGAGGGAGAAGTTGGATATAGAATTCACTATGTGTGAATTGTATCTTAAGAAGATAGACATATTTGTTATTGATAAGTGTGTTGGGAAGGAGAAATGAGAAAATAGTTTTCAGGAGCTAAAAGGAAGGTCAAGTGAGGCACATGTATTATCTTTATCAGATGATACGAGGAATTTTGTAGTGTATCTCGCTGCTTCGCATGGATGACGAGATTGCGTGCTCATGTAGCATGGCAAGATCATTGCGTATGCATCATGCCAATTAAGGGATTATAAGAAGTCTATCCTACTTATGATCTATAATTAGCAGCTGTAGTTTTTGAATTAAGAATCTGAAGATAGTATTTATACAGGGAGAAGTGTGAGATATACACGGACTATAGGAGTCCGAAATATATCTCCACACAGAAGGAGTTGAATATGTGGTACAGAGAGGACTGTGATATTTTATATTATAGGGAAGTTAAAAGTAGTAGACGATGCGTTAAGTAAGGAAGGGTAAGGAAAAACTATTAATGTTAACGACTCAGAATGAGTTAACAACGAAGATGGTAAGATCAGAGTTAGAAGGTAAATTACAGAATGAAGGGGTAGAAATATTATTCACAACGTAGACTCAATACACGATAATGGAACGAGTTAATTAAGTACAACTAGGTAACGAGGAGTACAAGCGAATGAAGAAGAGGATGCCGGATGAATAAAAGATCAAGTATAATCTTGTTTTGAAGGAGGAATTTGAGTTCCAAATAATTATGATTTAAAAGAAGAACCAATAAAAGAAAGATAGCGTAATAAGTTAGTAAGTGTTTAACTTTCAACTCAAATTATTGATAGGAAGTGACAAGTCATGTAAATTAAGATAATACCTTCGGAGAAGGTGAAATGAAAGAATCACAATGTCGAATAAGCATTATGGGAACTCGAGATTTAAATAAAGGAAAAACAATTTCCTCAATGGTGTATGTATTATTAGCGAGATTCTGGGGACAGAATCCTTATAAGGAGGAAAGAATGTAACGCCCGAGAAAAATCGGATTTTTAGGAGAATTAAAATTTTATTTAATTATGTGGATTAAATGAATTTAATTGATTATTTATGGGAGTAAGCTAATTGAAGGTCGTTCTATAACCTAGATATGTCGGAACGTCGTAGTATTTTGGGTACGTGATAGAATTAAAGTGTTTGCATTTCCAAGACGAAAATAAAAGCTTTCTGAGAAATTTTTTGAAAAATACTATTCACGTATTTCTGCTCGGGAATTATTTTTGAACTTCCGAGAAATACGTAATGATAGAATATCGAGGGGAGATGGAATATCCAATAATATTTCAGTTATAGAAAACACATTTTTTCGCCTGCGGACTTAAAACCTAACAATTAGGGAACGTGATTTTCGAGAAGAAATTTAAATGTGTATAATGAATAAAGCGATGATCGTATGATGCGTAAGTATTAAACAAGGCAATGAATATGAGTATGATACGAGGTATTATACGATTATGTATGAATGATGGTATGCCGTATATGATGATTAGGTATATGAATTGGAATACGAGATTAATATGTAGAATATACGTTATGAGGCTTTAAGCCAAATGAAAAGGATTTATTGAATTGTGTAGGAAATTGTATTGTCCAATGTGATGTATGATAAGGCCCAAATGTAGGAATGGTTAAGTCCAATATAAATTAATGAACAAGCCCAAGTATTTATTTAAATAACAAGCCCAATGTATAAGTTAAATTAATTAAGCTAAAGGCCCAAAGTAAGAACCAATGGGTTATGGGATGGTTTAAACCCATGGGGCAAACCATGGATGATCCAAAGTAGGGAGCAAGTATACTTAATGGCTAAATAAGTGTGGTAACCAAGTAGACTTAATGACCAAGTAGACTTAATGGCCAAGTATATGTGATAAGCAAGATAACTTAATGACTAAGCAAATAATGTGGGGAACAAGTTTACTTAATGCTTAAGCTAGGAATAGTAAGGAGGTGGAAGTGGTTTATTGTCTAAACTACCCTCACTTTGAGATTTCTATATATAGAAGGAGTGCAAGCTCATTTGTTAGTTGTTAGATTTTCCACCAATAACTTATAGCTTATTGGCTTGAGAGAAAAAGCTAGAAAAGCTAGAAAGTTAGCCTTTGTTAATTCAAGAAGCAAGAAGAAGATTAAAGTTTAGCAAGTGATCATCAAAGGGTAAGCAATCTTGAACCATGATTCTATTTCTCTTCCATTGTTAGAGAAGTTGTAAAGCCCCAGAAAATCGGATTTTTTTGAGAATTAAAATTTTATTTTATTATGTGGATTAATTGAATTTAATGATTATTTATGGGAGCAAGCTAATTGAAGGTCGTTCTATAACCTAAACATATCAGAACGTCGTAGTATTTTGGCTACGTGGTAGAATTAAAGTGTTTGAATTTCCAAGACGAAAATAAAAGCTTTCCGAGAAATTTTTCGAAAAACAATATTTACGCATTTCTGCTCGGGAATTATTTTTGAACTTTCGAGAAATATGTAACGATGGAATATCAAGGTGAGATGGAATATCCAATAATATTTCAGTTATGAAAAACGTAATATTTTTCCTGTGGACTTAATTTGAGAAAGTTAGGAAAATCAAGCGTTATGAAGTTAGGGTAATGAACGTATTATACGTAGATATTGTACGAGATAATGAATACGAGTATGATACGAGGTATTATGCGAATATGTATGAATGATGGTATATCGTATATCGTGAATAAGTATACGAGTTAAAATACGAGAATTATACGTAAAATATACGTTATAAGGCTTTAAGCCATTGGTGAATGGACTTGTGGATTATGTGGGAAGTATAAGTCCAATATGAATTAATGAATAAGCCCAATGGAATTTAAGGTAAAAGCCCAAGTTTTTGTGAGGTGAAGCCCAAAGTAATTTAATGTACAAACCCAAAACTTAAGCTAAGCAAATTAAAACTAAGCCCAAGCTATGATCCAATGGGTTAGGGTGACCCATGGGGCAATCCATGGATGATCCAAAGTAGGGAGCAAGTAAGCTTAGTAGCTAAGTTAAGTAATGACTAAGTAAATAAGGTGGTGAGTAGGCAAAGGATAAAAGTTGTGCTAATCAAGTAAACTTAAAGGCTAAGTTATGTGATTAAAAAAGAATACTTAATGGTTAAGTAAATGTGGTGCCCAAGTATTGGATAGATGTTGTGATGGCCAAGCAAAAAGTGTGGAGGCCAAGTTTACTTAGTGCTTAAGCTAGGAATAGTAAGGAGGTGATTAAGGAGGTGGAGTGGCTTTATGACCATTATACCCTCACTTTGAGATTTCTATAAATAGGAAGCTTACTAGTTCATTTGCTAGTTGTTAGATTTTTATCCAATAACTTATAGCTTATTGGCTTGAGAGAAAAAGCTAGAAAAGCTAGAGTTCATATTTCAAGAAGCAAGAAGAAGATTAAGGTTTAACAAGTGATCATCAAAGGGTAAGTAATCCTAAGCCTTGAATCTCTTTCTCTTCTATTGTTAGAGAAGTGGGTAGTGGTAGGAATTGTATGCTAAAGAATGAAGAGAATGAACAACTCAATGAACTTAAGCCGTGTAAGTCACGAATGAGTAAATCAAACCTAAATAAGTTATGAACTTATAATGGACGTATATGAACTTGTAACATGATTACACAAATAAAGTTAGTATGTTAACAAGAAGCAAGAATAATGGTTAGAATTCATAAACTATCCTAAATCATGAGAAATGGAAACATAAGTAGTTTGTATTTTTATAAGTTACAAACTCACCAAGAATAAGTAATAACTTATCATGTATGTAAGTTAATTAAGTATGTATGTCAAGAAGTTAGTATGATTAATGAGATGTAAGAATAGTGATTAAAGGACTTAACTCATTAATAAGTCATAAGCAATGAAAACAAGTATGTTATACTTTAATAAGTAAATAAGTTCATGAAGAACATGTAATGACTTCACATGAAAATAAGATGTTGTAATATGTAGGTGGAGATGTCTATATAATGAATTGAATTTGTTTAGAACGATGAACAAATCTTAAGTAATGAAGTTTTGACGGAATTGACACGATTAGACGATAATTGCCGAATTCGTGAAATTCTCGGAATGGAAGTCAAATTTTGATATTGAGCTTGGAAACATTGGGTTTTAATGGAGACAAGCATTATAGAGTTGCGGACTCGAAAATGACCGGATTCCGACTTAGAACGAAGAAACGAGCGTTGAACGTTCACGAACGTTTATCATTTTCGTTAAAAATGGACTAATAGGTGAATTTTTAGTAAACGAAGTCGAATAGATAAAATTCTTACATGACCACGTAGAGTATGTAATTTGTGAACCGTAGGCTCTTGAACGAACCAATTCGAACTTGTAACGAAGAAGTTATGAGGCCGAGAATCTCACATAAAAAGTTAACTGTTAAAAATTTTCTGGTGGTGAGCACTGGCGCCGCGGCGCCAGTCAAGGCAAAGTAAGTCACGCCGTAGCGCCAAAGCAAGCCTCAGCCCCTAGAAAATCATGCCGCAGCACGGCTTATAACAAAAGGGACTCGCGCCGCAGAGTCGAGTCCGGTCTCCAAGCCCCAATGGTGCCTTACAAATACATAAGATAAAAAAGCTGGCTGGCCGCAAAATTTTAAAACAAACCCTAGACAGTAAAGAATGGTTACAAGTGGAACATGAATGGGAATTGTTAATAATGAACTAAGGAACTTAATAAAACCTTATTAAGTCATGATTAAACCCCAAGTATGATTACTTAGGGTTAAAATAAGTCAATTGAATATGAATGCAAACGGTATGCAATAAGTGTACTTCACTAATGACGATCGAGTGTCGATTAATAAACGTAAGGACGTTAGTAAGCCGTGAGAAAGGATGATTAACTCGAAACGAGTTGTATTAATGAAATAATTTTAGTTAAGTTGTAGAACAGAATGAAGTTGGTAAGAACGATGTAAAAGAATGATGGCAAGCCGGAACCAATAAATAACAAATCTAATATATAATTAGATTGAGAAGAAGGGTAAGATTCATTAGGAACCATGTATGTTCATTCATAACCTAATGTGGTATGTTATGTGATTATGTGTTGTAGAGACCGTAAAGACTCAAAGGAAACGTAATTTTATTGTAGCAGACGCTGAAGGCAAGTTTTTCTTAAACGCTTGTCTAACCTTCGTGTTAGCCAGGTTTTCAAATTATTCAAGTTATAAGATGCATGTATGGTTTTAAAGAAAGAGTCGATGCCAGTTTTAACTCGGCTAGACTAATCTTGATAGACTGATTGATTTATTTACAAGTCTTTTAATATATAATTGCTAACATTATCCTACGCCAATTGTTTGGTACAGAGTCAAGGTAAGCCTGTATATGAATAAACAAATTTATTTTCATCGAGTATTCGATGGGAACGTGAGGTTGCCACAACTTAAACATACGCACGTTTAATGGATGTAGTGTTGATCAACATAGAGTACTATAGGCTGATCACCTAGAAGTGCTCGTAAGCTGTACCGGACTTACGGACTTCGTGCCGGGTTGTCCTTTTCAAAGAAATTATGAAACACTCATGGTCTTGGACCAGAGTTGGTGTTTTATTGAATATTGTCATTGTAAAACATTTTGAAGGAAAAGGAATGCTATTTTGAATTATTGATAGTACTTCATAACTATCATCCAGTTATTGAAGATATATGAAACGCTCATGGTCTTAGACCAGAGTTGGTGTTTTACTGAATATTGTCATTGTAAAACGTTTTGAAGGAAAAGGAATGCTATTTTGAATTATTGATAGTACTTCGTAACTATCATCCAGTTATTGAAAATATACGATTCCTATGTTTCAAGCATGCTTTTAAAATGAAATTGTTGTACTTGTTGAGCTTGTTATGTTCACTCTTGCTTGAACCATATGAATGCAGCTTAGACGAATGGACCGAAGAATTCGACAAGGATAAAGAGAAGGCTAAAGCGAACTTGTAGATTAACTATGTAATAGTATATGTTTGTAATGATAATATTTGATATTATGACAAGAACAAATGTAACGGTTATAAAGAACCTAGGGAATGGTAGTATTGTTTGGAATATATATAAGACATATTTGTTCTTTTGAGGAATTCCAATTGAATGTTTGTGTGAACTGTAGCACCGTGGAGCACCATATGTCGGGTTGGAAGAGACCCGAATTTGGGGGCGTCACAGAAGTCGGTAGTGGTAGAATTTGTATGCTAAGGAATGATAAGAATGATAAATCAATGGACTTAAGCCGTGTAAGTCATGAATAAATAATTCAAACCTAAATAAGGTATGAACTCATGAGGAACCTATATGAACTTCTCATATGTTTTCCTTAATAAGATGGTATGATAATAAGAAGCAAGGATGGTGGTTAAAAGATTAAGATCATGATAAGTCATGAGAAATGGAATCATAGTAGTTATACTTTTATAAGTTGTAGACTCACAAAAAACAAGAAAGAACTTATCATGTATATAAGTTAATGAAATGAGTAGGTTAAGATGTTAGTATGATGGAATGAATCCATTTGAAACGAAGAACAAATCTTAAGTAACGAAGTTTTGCCGGAATTCACACGATTGGACGATAACCATCGAATTCGTAAAATTCTCGGAATGGAATTTGAATTTTGATATTGAGCTTTGAAACATTGGTTTTAAATGGAGACAAGTCTTATTTGGCATTATAGAGTTGCAGACTCGAAAATGACCAAATTCTGACTTAGAACAAAGAAACGAGCGTTGAACGTTCATGAACGTTTATTATTTTCGTTAAAAATGGACTAATAGGTGAATTTTTAGTTAACAAAGTCAAATAGATAAAATTCTTACATGAACACGTAGAGTATATAATTTGTGAACCGTAGGCTCTTGAACAAACCAATTCGGACTTATAACGAAGAAGTTACGAGTCCGGGAATCTCATAAAATAAAAAATCTATCAAATTTGTCTGATGCACAAAGTTCGTACATGAAGACGAGACCGGACATAGTACCACATTAATTGCGCAAAATGTATTGACTATTTGTAAAGGAGATGGCATCACATGGTCTGGTAACAGAAGTTCTAGAAACAAGAAGGCCACGCCGCAAGGGATGATGATTAACTCAAATGTTTTGAATGTAAAGTGAAGGAGAAACATATGAAGAGAGAATTAATTTCTTAATTAACATAATGTAACCTCATTAAGGATGTTATAAACCTTAAGTATAACGCTAAAGGTAGGAGGTAAGCCAATTGAATGTGAACGTGAGCAGTGTGCAATAAGTGTACTTAACCAATGACGATCGAGTTTTGCATAATGATGTAAGAACGTTAATAAGCCGCAAGGAATGATGATTAACTCAAACTGAGTTGTATTAATGAAATAATTTCAATTAAGTTATAGAAGAGAAAGAAGTTGGTAATAACGCTGTAATTATGACTGCAAGCCAGAACTAATAATAACAAATCTAATATATAATTAGATTGAGAAGAAGGGTAAGATTCATTAGGAACTATGTATGTTCATTCATGACCTAATGTGGTATGTTATGTGGTTATGTGTTGTAGAGACCGTAAAGACTCAAAGGAAAAATAATTTTACTGTAGCAGACGCTGAAGGCAAGTTTTTCTTAAACGCTTGTCTAACCTTCGTGTTCAAGTTCTTTGTGATTCATGTTATGAGATGCATGAATTTTTTTACAAAAGGGTCGATGCCAGTTTTAACTCGGCTAGACTATTGTTGAAATATTGATTAATTTCTTTACAAGTCTTTCCATATAGAATTGATAACGTTATCCTACGCCAATTGTTTGGTACGGATTCAAGGTAAGCCTGAATATGAATAAACAAAGGTATTTTCATCGAGTATTTGATGGGCATGTGAGGTTGCGTAACTTAAACGTATTATACGTTTAATGAATGTAGTGTTGATCAACATAGAGTAGTACTATAGGTTGATCACCTAGAAGTGCTCGTAAGCTATCTTGGGACTTTACGGACTTCACGCTTAGGGTTGTCCTTTTCAAAGAAATTATGAAACGCTCATGGTCTTGGACCAGAATTGATGTTTTACTGAACATTATCATTGTAAAAGTTTTGAAGGAAAAGAAGTGCTATTTTAAATTATCGATAGTACTTCGTAACTATTATCCAGTTATTGAAGATATACGATTCCTATGTTTCAAGCATGTTATTTAAATGAAATTATTGTACTTGTTGAGCTTGTTATGCTCACTCTTGCTTGAACCATATGAATGCAGCTAAGGACAACCGAATCGAGGTTTCCAATAGAGATAAAGGCAAGGCGAAGATAAATGATTAGTTTATCTTGTAATAGAGTAGAAGGTATATGTGTTATATTATGATGAACAAAGAATGTAATGGTTTGAGAACCTGGGAACGAGATTTATTATTATTAATATAATAAGAAGGTCGTTGGAACACACATTTTATGTCGTTTCAGTAGAATGAATGTACAGTTATGAGTACCGTGTAGCACCATTTGTCAGGTTGAAAGATACCCGAATTTAGGGGTGTCACAATCATTTTCAAACACTGCCACAAAATAAGGGTTAATTGACATGTCACATATTATCCCTATACTCTGACCGACCAATTAAATACCAAATAAACTTAGGTAGGTCATACTAGCGAAGGAATTCCTCGTCTCTCCCATCCTAGTTCTTGTCTCACATCTCAGTCAGGGATCATATCCCTAAGCTATGATACCATCTGTGACGCCCCCAAAATAGGTATACATCACCCATTCTGAGTCGCCAAATACATGGTACATAATACAAATACAAACTTAAATATACAACATGAGCTGTGAGTTTTAATAGAAATATTGTCTTCTGGACAGTATTCAAACTGAAAAATAAGTCCTCAATACATTTATTATCACACTATTTCATAGAATAGTGAGGACTACTAATGCAATCATCTGGACCGTCACTCCGTTCCCCGACTAGTTCCAGCTATATTCTCATTTCATGAAGAGAACAATGAAAGCAAAGGGTGAGCTTAACTAGCCCAATAATAAATATTATGACTAAGATAATGCAGAATAAATTATCGTTAGCCTTCAACAGTGTTAAACCGATAAAATACAATAAACATCAAGTTTAACTGAAGCGAAACAAACAATCCATTAGAAGAGTCAAGTAGAGCATGATATCTACTATTTTCTATGATTTAAAAGAATTTATCATCAATTTTATCGCTGAAGCTCAGCTTAATAAATAATCCACATCATCGAATCACCCCTGCACTACGGCCAATGTTTTTCATTAGTATCACGACCATAAATTATCCATGCACTATGGGCCAAGGATATTTGTGTTTTCATCAATGGTCATGATAATGCCAACAACTATCCATCAATGCACTACGGCCAATGAGGACTTTTACCACATTATTTGTAACATTACGGTCATGATTATACCGAAAAATCCTTGGTCATAATCATACCAAGTCCATCTATGCACTACGGGCCAAAGATGACTTTCATAACAATATAAGCATGAGGATGATGACAATGATATAAGAATTCAATTAAAAGAAAACAAAGGATAAAATTTTAAAGATTTATAATTTAATTTATCCAGAATTCAATAATGTCCAAATTGTCAACATGATACTGCTTTGTGGAGTAAAATTCAAGAATAATTTTGTATCCAAAATGATTTGGACTGAAAAGAAACCAATTTTTGTCATGAATAGTACCCCGGGTGAATATTAACCGAGTGAATAGTACCCCGTGAATAGTAACTTCGGGAATAGTAACCCCATGAATAGTACTCCCGCATGAAAAAGTTAAAACTTATCAAGAATGCTCAGAATAATATTTTTATGAAAAGATACTGGATGAAGCGCAAATATCAAGGATATTCTACTAATTTCATGGAGTATAGAATTCAAAATCTGAAACGAAATAATATTACTTACATACTACAGAGTATAGATGAAAATATTATTTCATACGAATACTGAACAAAAATAATACCCCTTACCTTGAAAAGAAGAGGTTTCCAACTGGTATAGCGGGGATATTCTTGAAGAAAACTTGCACTTTACGCTCAAAGCTTTCTAAAACTCGAAAGAAATACACTCAATATTATAGAAGAAGAATTCTCTGATTCTGGTGTGATTTTTAATTATAACTAAGAATCTTATTTATAGTAGAATGGAAAGCATACTATTTAGAAATAATCACGGACGGACAGTAGTGTTGATTCACAGGCGCAACCGGAGGAAAAATTTCTGAAAATTTGATTTTATTGTGCAATAAAATATTCTAATAAAACAAAACTTTAAATAAAATATAATATATTCTATTTATAATCTAATAAAACAAAACTTATAATATATATATATATATATATATATATATATATATATATGTGGGTTCAATGAAAAATGGTGTGCGGTGTGTATATATGTATATATATATATATCAATTCCTAACTAGCAAGGCAACTACCCCCCCCAATTATCCTCCCAGATAACATATATATATATATATATATATATATATATATATATATATATATATATATATATATATATATATATATATATATATAACAAAATTGAGATAACTTCTACTTACTAGTTTTGAAAAATGGTTAAATAGGGGTCCAAATAATAAGCAACATTTATAACAAATACCTCATAAAAATCCCCTCAATATTTTTAACAACCTTTATTCATTATTATTATTATTCGTAATATTTAACAACAGATCATTCCCAGGAAATAGGGGGCTTTCCAATAAGGATTTCTCCATATTGGCGCGTAATTAGGTGACCAAATCTTTCTTCGATAGAAATTTCTAGACATCGTTAATATTAAAAATAATAATATGAATAAATGTATCGTCTCAATTATTGATTTAATAATATATAAAATATTGACAATAATTGAATCAAATAACGTGAGATACAATGCAACAATTACTGTAGCAATAATTGAACAAAATTGAGTGACTTTTTACGTAGGCATCAATAATCAATACCGTGTGCTACTATGCAATCACGCATATTACTGTACTTTAATCACTGGGTATTTCAACTGTTAACGGTAAAACTTCCGCCGTTATTTTCATAAAAAGATATTTCTGTCGTTTTCTCATTCTGACAATAATTACGTTGTGGGGTCCACCAATGATTTTGCCATTGTACAAATATTTCATGTTAAAATGAATATTCCCCGACCAATCGAATATAATATAACAAATTGCGTACTTTACAAAATTTATAATTATTACCCACAACTATAATATTATATCAAATTCACTCCTTAATATTCAAAAATGATATTTATAGAAAATTCATCTTTATTCATAAATGTTGGGGGTCCTACAATAGCTTATTAAACTGAAAATAAAAATTACATAATCATCGTTCCACTTAAAGATCCGTCTTAAGCCTAAAAAGCATTTATTTAATCATAAATGAAATAATAACTAAATAAATTAAAGATAACATCTTTTCAATTAAAAATATAAAACTAAAGAAGAAGAATAATGCAGAACACCCTTCACTTTAGCCTTAATCTGCAATCGATATGAAAGTTCTTCAAAATCTTCACTCCAATGCTCGCTATGAATTTCTGTCCTTAATCTTTGTTAATTGCTTTGCATGATCATGATTTTGTTGTTCATTGCTTAATATATAACCAATCATTGAATTATGGTCGAATTCTTATGTCATTTAGAGTCCCAAAGCCATGTAAGTGTTCAAACCCATGTCCTAGCAGTATTGAAATCGAATTAGGAGTGCCATATTTCGGGACCCCAGCTTGGAGCGGGATCTAGGCAGATGGAAAACGCCCGCCTGACCTGGCTAGGCTCCCTCTCTTGAAGGTTGGACCCAGCCTTGCCGGGGTATTAGGTTAAAACTAAGTGTTCACGCCATGGCGGCTAGACACTATATCTTCGACTTTGGTTATACTCAAAACTTTCTACAATTTCGCCCAAATGCCTCCCTTTTTGATCACTTCCCACACCAACCCACCTACACATAAAACAACAATAAACAAGTAAAAATAAACATAAAACACAAGGCATTAACAATAATTAAACTTGATTTAGAAACCGATTCGTGGATATAAATCCACTTATCATTAGTCCTCACTATTTTATAAAATAGTGTGATAATAATTGTAATGACTCCATTTGAGTTTGGATATTGTCTATAAGACAATATTCGTGTTAAAACTCTCAGCTTATGTTTTGTCGTATTTTGCACGATAGTTTTATAATGAAGTTTGTATTTGAATTCTGTACCATGTATTTGGCGACTCAAAATGAGTTGTGTATACCTATTTTGGGGGTGTCACAGTTGGTATCAAAGCTTAGGGATATGATCTCTGGCAGAGATTTGAGGCTAGAACTAGGAGGGGAGAGACGGGTAAATCATTCACTAGTATGACCTACCTAAGTTTATCTTGTGACGCCCCCAAAATAGGTATACAACACCCATTCTGAGTCGCCAAATACATGGTATAGAAACAACTATAACTTTATTAATACAACATAAAAACTGTGAGTTTAAAATACAAATATTGTCATCTAGACAATATCCACACTCAAATAAGTCCTCATTACAATTATTGATACACTATTTTACAAAATAGTGAGGACTACTAAAACAACTTCTAGAACCATCATTCCACACCCCGACTAGTACTCGCTACATTCTCGCCTCCTGAGAAGAAAAATGGAACAAAAAGGAAAAGGGTGAGCTCAACTAGCCAAGTAAAGAACATTATGACTAAGATACTATAGAACAAATTAACATTAGTCCTCAACAGGGAAAAATCTAATAGAATACAATAGACACCCAGTTTTAAATCAATATTCGCAGCAGAAATAATAATTCATTAGAAGAGTTAAGTAGAGAATGAAATCTACTATCTTCTATATATGAATTTAAAAGTTAATCGTCGATATTTTATCCCTGTAACATCAATCAATATATCTAGAATCAAATATTCAATTTTGCACTACAGACCAAAGATATTCATCAGTTGGTCATGTTTATCTAAACACCTATTCATCTTTGCACTACGGGCCAAAGATATTCATCAGAAATCATTCATTTGCACTCTACAAAAGCCAAAGATATTCAATAATATCATCATTTAGGACCGAGGATGATGAAAAATATTTTAAAAGAAAAGCGAATCCAAAGTGAAACAAAATAACAAATATTAAGGATTCGTATTTCGGTTTATCCATGTCCAAAATTACCTCATAAATAATCATAGTGGAGTAAAATTCAAGAATGATCAAAACATGGATACAATCAAAGCTAGTATCCATAATAGATATTTTGAACGAAAAATAAAAATTTAATTTTTCTGTGAATAGTGCCGTATATGTGAATAGTGCTGTATACGTGAATATTAACCCCGACACTAAAAGACTTGAACTTCACAAGAAAAATCTTCCCAATACTCCGGCATAATGATATTGAAATAAATAATATCATTTTAAAAAAAAATAATATCCCTTACCTCGAAAGAATAGTACTTCTGACTGGAATACTGAATATAGTGCTGAAGGGAACTTGCACCGTATAACAACACTCAAAGTATCAAAATACTCACAAGAATACGCTCAATATATCGAGAGAGAAAGAGAGAAAAAACTTCGGTTTCTGGTGTGATTTTCAATTCTAACCTAAGCACCCTATTTATAAAAAAATGCTTAGAACACCAAAGCAGAAAATTTAATAAATTAATACTATTTATTAACCAAATTCCTACATACACCTTTGCCGACTGAATTCAGCCCCTAACACATGTTAATGATGCCCACAAAATGTAAAAAAACGTTTTTCTTTTAAAACAAATTTAAAACTTTTAAAAAATAATTATTTCAGAACTTCAGAACTTCAATAATTCATAATAAATAGCCCTTTTATCAGAAAAATTCAAACCTCATGTCCATTCCATAGGAAATTCCATTCTCTACAACTTTGCAGAAGAAAATTTTTCCAAATTCCAAACAGAAATTGACCGAAATCCACAAACAGACGATTTTACAGGCTATAATCAAGTTTTAGTCAAGAAATGGGGTGGTCCACAAACATGAAAAACATGTTTTAATCATTTAATGCAACAAAAATACTCTTTCTCCTGATATACTCATATATCCCACATTCATTGTAAAAATATCATCATTATTATATTATAATAATATAATAAAATATTATTTTATCAGAAAAGAAAAAATATCGATTTTTAACAATTGTCACTTTAAAAACTTTCTCCATCTATAACCACATAAAATGAATATTTTCCTCATCATATAAATCAATAATTAATTATTCACAAATAATATTACAGAATCACAATACTGATAACAAGGCAGTTCCTAGGAAAGATGGGGCTTTCCAATAAGGATTTCTCCTTACTGGCGCGCAATTAGGTGACCAAACCTCTCATTAGACAGAACTTTCTAGACATTGCAAATAATGTTATCTAAAAATATTATTCAGATAATATGAATTATTGCTCCGATAATGGAAAATATTGTGTAGTCACAATTATTGAAACAACAGTAATATAAAATATCAATGCAACAATTATTGAATCAATAAAATAAAATACTGAATAGTAATTACTGTAACAATTATTGAGTAGTGCCTTCTTACGTAAGAATCAATAATTGGTGCAATATCGTGTCTTCTTGGCAACAACGCCAGACATTCTTGTGTTTTAACCACCGGGTATTCCAACAAGATTAATCTGTGAATAACTACTACCAAGTTATTTATAAACAACTTATATTTGTCGTTTTCTTCATCCAATCGCTTTCCGTTATGGGGCCCACACAAGGCTGCACCGTCGTACGAATATTCCCCGACAGTAAGAATATTCCACGACCAAACGAATATTCTCCGATAAAAATGAATATTTTATAACCACTTGCTTATTTAAAATATTTGCGCGTTTTACCCATAACTAACCACATTAATCAAATCAACCCTTACTATTTCAAAATAATAAATAGAGGAAATTTAATTTCATTAATAATAAGTTGGGGTCTTACAATCTCCCCTCCTTATGAAATTTCGTCCTCGAAATTGACGTACGTACCTGGTGTTTCGAAAAGGTGAGGATACCTTACTTTTATTTCCGTTTCCAACTCCCAGGTCATTTCCTCAACAACATGGTTCCTCCACAAAACTTTAACTTGTGGTATGACCTTTGTGCGTAGGACATGCTCCTTCCTATCCAAGATCTTGACAGGTACCTCCTCGTACGTTAAGTCTTCGGCTATCTCGTCCGGTTCTAACTCAATAACGTGGTTCGGGTCTTTCACATATTTACGTAGCATAAATATATAAAAAACATTATGAACACGAGACATACTTGGAGGTAATGTGAGTCTATAGGCCACATTTCCTACTCGATCAAGAATCTAAAATGGACCAATAAATCGTGGATTGAGCTTTCCTCTTTTCCCGAATCTTGTAACTCCCTTCCATGGAGCAACATGCAACAATACATGATCCCCAATACTAAATTCCACGTCCTTTCGATAAAGATCCGCATAACTCTTTTGTCGATCCTGTGCCATTTGTATACATTGTCGAATCATTTGGATCTTTTCTGTAGTCATACGTACCAACTCGGGTCCCAAAAATGTTGCTTCACCCACCTCATCCCAACATATTGGAGAGCGACACTTTTGTCCATACAATGCTTCGAATGGAGCCACACCTATACTTGCCTGATAACTGTTGTTGTAGGAGAATTCCACCAATGGTAAATACTTATCCCAACTGCCTTTGAAGTCTAGGACACAGAGTCTTAATAGATCTTCAAGAGTTTGAATAGTCCTCTCTGATTGTCCGTCCGTTTGAGGATGGTATGCCGAACTAAACCGTAAATCCGTGCCCATAGCTTTTTGCAAGCTAACCCAAAATCTTGAAGTGAATCTTGGGTCACGATCTGAAACTATGGATACTGGCATGCCATGCAACCTCATAATCTCATTCATGTACATACTAGCAAGACGTTCAAGGGAATAAGTCTCCCGTATCGGCAAGAAATGAGCAGACTTAGTTAATCTATCAACAATAACCCAAATAGCATTTATGCCTTGAGAAACCGTGGGAAGACCCGTAACGAAATCCTCGGTAATGTGTTCCCACTTCCATTTCGTAATCTCAAGTGGTTGCAATGGATCCTTTGGCACTTGATGCTCCGCTTTTACACGTTGACAAGTTAAACACCTCGAGATAAACTTTGCAATCTCTCTCTTTATATTATTCCACCAAAATATATGTTGAAGATAACGATACATTTTGGTACTTTCAGGATGGATTGCAAATGGTGTATTGTGTGCCTCCATCATGATCTTGTACTTCAAATCAGAATCGTTAGGAACACAAAGTCTGGAGTGGACTCAAAGTATTCCTTCTTCATTGATTTTTGCTTCTAGAATAGAACCTTCTTGCACTTTCTTCTTCATACGCATCAGCTCTAGGTCCGTGGCTTGAGCAACTTTAACTTTATCGATTAAAGTTGGTTCTATATGTATACTTGACATCATTGCATGGGTCTCCGGAGTCTTGAATTCTATCTTCATCTTTTGTAAATCACACAAAATAGGCCTTTGTGTTAACAACATCGCACTCGTTCCCGCATATGATCTTCTACTCAACGCGTCAGCTACCACGTTCGCTTTTCCAAGATGGTATTGAATAGTGTGGTCGTAATCTTTCAATAGCTTGAGCCAACGTCGTTACTGCATGTTGAGTTCTTTTTTAGTGAAGAAATATTTGAGGCTTTTATGGTCTGAATATATCTCCACTTTCTCCCCATATAGATAGTGCCTCTAGATCTTTAGCGTGAAAACGACTGCTGCCAACTCTAGATCATGAGTAGGATAATTCCTCTCATTTTCTTTAAGTTGTCACAAGGTATATGCTATGACTTTCCCACGTTGCATGAGAACACATCCTAACCCTTTGTCTGAAGCATCGCTTTAGATAAAAAAATCCATTCGAACCAGATGGTATTGTCAAAATAGGTGCCGAAATGAGTCTCCTCTTGAGATCTTGGAAAATCTTCTCGCATTCCTCGCTCCATACGAATTTTGTATCTTTCCGAGTCAGCTGAGTTAATGGAGTTGCGATTCGAGAAAATCCTTCACGAATCTTCGATAATAACCAGCTAAGCCTAGAAAGCTACGTACTTTGGTCACCTACTTCGGTTGCTCCCAACTTTGTATTGCTTCAATCTTCGTCGGTCAACAGATACTCCATGTTTTGACACCACGTGCCCAAGGAATGCTACTTCCTCAAGCCAAAACTCGCATTTCTTCAACATGGCATATAACTTGTTTTCATGAAGCCTTTGGAGTACCAGCTTCAAATGGTGCTCATGATTTTCACGACTTTTGGAATATATGAGGATGTCATCAATAAAGACAACAACGAACTGATCCAAATATTCCTTGAATACTCGGTTCATTATATCGATGAAAGACGCAGGAGCATTAGTCAATCCAAAAGACATGACTATGAATTCATAATGCCCGCATTCTAGGTTCTAAAAAGCGGTCTTTAGAATATCCTCAGTTCTAATCTTCAGCTGATGATATCCAGAACGAAGATCGATTTTTGAAAAGAATTGTGCTCCTTGAAACTGGTCAAACAAGTCATCAATACGAGGTAGCGGATACCTATTCTTGATAGTGACATGGTTTAATTCCGGTAATCGATACAAAGTCGCATACTCCCGTCTTTCTTCTTTACAAATAAAACAGGAGCACCCCAAGGAGATGTACTAGGACGAATAAAACCGATGTCTAATAACTCCTGTAGTTGCACCTTTAACTCCTGAAGTTCAATAGGAGCCATTCGACATGGGGTTTTAGAAATGGGCTTTGTACCAGGTTCAAGATCAATAAAGAATTCAACTTCACGTTCCGGAGGTAGACCGGGAAGTTCTTCAGGAAATACATCAGGAAAGTCTATAACAACAGGAATATTATTCAAATATGACGTGTCTTTATTCAAATCCATAACATGGGCTAAGAAAGCTTGACATCCGTTTTTTAATAAACGAATGACTTTATGGATTGATATAATAGTGATTGATTTTAATTGTTTAGTTGCTTGAATTCGCACAACAGGTTGGTTAGGAATATGAAAACTAACAACTTTATGAAAACAATCAATTTTGGCATGATGAGTAGTTAACCAATCAATCCCTAAAATCACGTCAAATGCAAGTATCTTTAAAGAGATAAGGTCAACAGGTAAGGTGATGGTGCCAACTTGGATCAAACAAGATTTATAAACGGTGGATGTGATGAAAGTTTCTCCAAACGGAGTCTCCACAGATAAATCAAAGTCTAATTTCTCCAGAGTCAAGTTTAAACGTTGAGCACAAGCAGGAGAAATAAATGAATGGGTAGCACCGGTATCTAGTAAGGTATAAACTTCACAAGAATTTATGATTAGCTTACTAGTGATCACCTCATTTTGGTTCCTCGTGATTTTGATCCATGCACAAACGCTCTTCCAGAACCGATTGACTTTGACTTTTTCCGGGGATGACCTTTTGAGTTACCATCCCCACTGGACTTGGTTCCGCTATAGTACAATCTCGAGCGATATGTCCTTCCTTTTCACAATTATAGCATACTTTGAACTATTGTGGACAGTTTGGGCTGATATGTCCCTCTTTTCCACATTTATAGCATACGACCGGTGGTCGTTCTCCTCCCCCAAAACCGATTCTTCTTTGGCTTTGACGTCTTCACAGTGTCATTGTTAAATCTCCTCTTTTTAAAATCTCCCCCCAACTCGCTTCTTCTATTTTTCATGGCCACGATTACCACCAGTGTGGTTATCGCTTTTGTCCGTATTCTTCTTTCTCTCTTTGGTTATCATTGTTCACGATCGCTATATCCCAGAGTATGATCCGGGTTGTGGTCCCCTCGGTTGGTGCGTACTCGTTATCTCATTTCTAATAATTGAGCCTTGTTGACAACATCTGAATAGAGAGAAAATTTATGAGAAATGAGATATTGACGTATGCCAGGTTTCAAACCTCTAAGAAACATCCGCGTCATACGTTCCTCATTCTCCACCAAATGAGGTGCAAACCTGGATAACTCTGCGAACTTCGCCTCGATTGGGACAAATCCATGTTATTTTGTTCAAATCTAATAAACTCTACCTCCTTCATATGACGAACACTTTCAGGAAAGTATTTGTCATTGAACAGTTTCTGAAATGTCTCCCCAAGACATGCTGAGTGTGGCGGTCGAGTACGCTTCACTGGACTCCCACCAAGAGTCGCTTCGCCACGGAACATAAAGGTGGCGAATGGAACCTTCTATTCTCCGTGCATCCCAAGACATCGAATATCTTGGTAATTTATTTAACCCACATCTCTCGCCTTGATCGGATCCGCTTTCCAATAAATTCGTGGTCCCAACTCTTTGAATCGCTTGGGCGTGAAAACCGTGAATTGCTATCATTTCCTCTGTATTTTGAACACGAAGTCTCCTCTAAATGCGATTTTGCATGAACTCGCAAAAAGCTTCTAAACATCCCATCGTTCATCATCTCCTCGGTGGTGTTGTTCACAGGAGGAACATTGCCACTGGCTGACGTTCTCTCCTCGTTGGTGAGTACAAAGCGCTCTACACGGTCTAATTTACTCCAATTGTTAACATTCTCAGTTGCCATTCTTAAAAAATTCCATAAAAAAGGGTTAATTAAACAAATTAACAAATCACATAATACCCCTATATTATGACCGACCAACAAATAAGCTTAGGTAGGACACACTAGCGAAGGATTTACTCGTCTCTCCCCTCCTAGTTCTATTCCCCGATCTCCGCCAAAGATCCCTAAGCTCTGATACCAACTGTGACGCCCCCAAAATAGGTATACAACACCCATTCTGAGTTGCCAAATACATGGTACAGAAATAACTACAACTTTATTAATACAACATAAAAACTGTGAGTTTAAAATACAAATATTGTCATCTAGATAATATCTGTAATAACCCGAGATTTCCTAAATAAAATAAATAAGAAATTTGCGTATAATTTTTTTTTATTTAATGACGAGAATAAGTGTCTAGTAATGTGAACGATAAATGCGAATATATTTATTACTTGAAAAATTAGAAATAATTTTAGAATTATTAATTACTACAAATTATATTTTTATGGTAATTAATTTCTGTAAGCAGAAATGTTTTTATTAATTATTTGCATGAAAACATGATTGGAAATAATATATGAAGTGATAATTGGAATTATATAATAAATATTTTATTATATGAATTGTTCAGAATATTTAAATCAAGTATTTTAACTTGATATGCGAAAGAGAAGTCAGATATGAGATCCAAACCCTGAATTGGGATTGTGATCAAGAGATGAGAATAATAATATTATATTATTGTTATAATGATTTTACAAGATAATAATTATGTAATCAGTGTCGGATGAGATAATATTGAGCAATGACTACCAATTAGGTCATAAAGCATATTACCGTCTTGTGAAACCCCTAATTATTAAACTTAGTTATGAGAAATGAGTGAGTAGTAGTTGTGTATATGAAGTTTATTGTGTATATGAAGGTTATCGTAGTATAAGATATCGGTAATTAGAAGAAAACCCTAATTATCTGTTTGTTTATCGATAATTAGGACAAACCCTAATTATTACAACCCTAATCGGTTGAAGTTAGAGACAGTAATGACGTGTTAGAACATACACGAGATAATTAGAGAATCCTAATGGTCAATTAGAAACCCTAATTGATGGCGTTAAGAAACCCTAATTAGAAAACCCTAATTTTTCAATCAAAACCCTAATTTAAAATTATTGGGTTTATTTACGATGTTATTGTATAAATGTTTTAATTTACCAAAGGATAGAAAGTAATTGGTAAATGATAAGAATTACCATCTAGTGATTAAAAACTACATTTAATTGCTATGTACAAAAATGCCCATGAAATTATATGTGAAATTACCAAAATACCATTTTAGTGTATTATTAGTTATATTATTTATGGAATTTTAAAATCTAAAGTGATAAACCCTAATGGTTATGGCTGTGACGCCCCCAAAATAGGTCCATTCCATCCAACCCATTCTGAGTCGCCAAATACATGGTACAGAAATAACTACAACTTTATTATTACAACATATAAACTGTGTGTTTAAATACAGATATTGCCATCTAGACAATATCCACATGCAAATAAATCCCCATCATAATTATTGATACATTATTTTACAACAATGGTGAGGACTACTAAACAACTCTCCCTAGAACTTTCATTCCATACCCCGACTCGTACTCGCTATATTCTCGCCTCCTAAGAAGAAAAAATGGAACAAAAAGGAAAAGGGTGAGCTCGACTAGCCCAGTAAAGAATATTATGACTAAGATAATATACAACAAAATTATCGTTAGTCTTCAACAGGGAAAAATATAATAGAATACAATAGACAACAAGTTTTAAATCAATATTCGCAGCGGAAATAATAATTCATTAGAAGAGTTAAGTAGAGAATGCAAACTACTATCTTCTATGTATGAATTTTAAAGTTCATCGTCTGCTTTTTTTATCCCAGTAACATCAATCAATATATATACGGGATCAAATATTCATCCTCGCATTTCTGTGCCAAGGACATTCACGATTGGTCATGTTCATCTAAACACTGCTCATCTTTGCACCACTGGCCAAAGATATTCATCGAAATCATTCATCTTTGCACTACGTGCCAAAGATATTCATCATAAATCATTCATCTTTGCACTATGTGCCAAAGAAATTCAATAATATCATCCTTTAAGATCGAGGATGATGAAAATATTTTTAAAGAAACGAATCCAATTGAAACAAAATGACAAGGATTAAGGATTAAGGATTAAGGATTCAGTACTTTGTTTTATCCACATCCAAAAATACCTCAAAAATAATCATAGTGGTGTAAAATTCAAGAATGATCAAAAAACATGGATACAATCAAAGCTAGTATCCGAATAGATATTTTGGACTAAAAGGAAAATTTTCATTTTCGATGAATAAGGTCGATTCGTGAATAGTCGAGTATCGTGAATAGTGCCATATCGTGAATAGTAATTAGACACCAAAAGATAGAAATTTCACAAAAACATCATCACGCTTCATGAATAGTACTTTCGTGAATAGTAACTCGTGAATAAGTAACTCGTGAATAGTAACTCATGAATAGTAACCCGACATGAAAAAGTTCCAAATTTGATAAAAAGTTCCAACTAATATTTCAAAGATAATGATATTGAAGAAATAATATCATTTGAGAAGAAAATAACATCCTTACCTCGAAAAGACAAAGACTTTAGTTGAAACACAGGATATAAAGGCTATGACTTGAACTTGCACCGTATAGCAATACTCAAAGTATACTCAAAATACTCACAAGAATACGCTCGATAATATAGAGAGAGAAAACTTCAGTTTCTGGTGTGATTTTCAATTATAACCTAAGCACCCTATTTATAAGAAATTGCTTAGAACACCAAAGCAGAAAATTTAATATAATATTAATATATTATATAAATTTCTACGCACACATTCTAAAATCTGAACTCAGCCATCTTGCACATGCTAAATGAGGGAACCAAATGAAAAAACGTTTTTGTAAATAAAAATATTTTAAACTTCTAAAATCAATTATTTGAGCTTGAACTTCAATAATTCATAATAAATAGCCCTTTATCAGAAAATTCGAATCTCGCGAGTTTTTTATAGGAAATTCAATTCTCTACAACTTTACAGAAGAAAAGTTTTCAAAATTCCAAACAGAAATTGACCGAAATCCACAAATGGGCGATTTTGCTGTGCTATAATCAAATTTCATTCAATAAATGGGGTCCAAGACATGTTTAACATGTTTTAAACATTTTGGTAACAAAAATACTCCTCCTCCACATATACTCATATATCCCACATTCATCGTAAAAATATCATCGTTAATATATTATTAAAATAATATATTTAAATGAATTATTTTATCGAAAAAGATAAAATATTAATTTTCAACAATTGTCACATTAAAATTTTCTCCATCTATATCCTCATAAAATCAATATTTTCCTCATCATATGAATCAATAATTAATTATTCACAAATAATATTACGTAATCACAATATTGACAACCGTGCGCCTCAGGAAAGATGGGGCTTTCCAATAAGAATTTCTCTCATCTTGGCCGCAATTAGGTGACCAAACCTCTCCTTAAGCCAGTAACTTTCTAGACATTGCCAATAATGTTATCTAATAATATTATTCAGATAATATGAATTATTGGTTCGATAATGAAAAATCTTGTGTAATGACAATTATTGAAAACAACAAGAATATAAAATATCAACGCGACAATTATTGAATCAATAAAATAAAATCTTTGAATAAAGAATTATCGTAACCATTATTGAGTAGTGCCTTTTACGTAAGAATCAATAATTGGTGCAATCTGGTAATCTTCTTGTGCAATAACGCCATTACATCGTGTTTTAAACAACGGGTATTCCAACTTGTGTAAACTCAGAACAACTACGCCAAGTTATTTTTAAACAACTTATTTTTGTCATTTTCTTCCTCCAATCGCTTTCAGTTATGGAGCCCACACATGGTCGCTACTGGTCGCATTTAATATTTCTCGACAGCATTGAATATTCCACGACCAAACGAATATTCTCAAACAATAATGAATATTATATCACCACTTGCTTATTTAAAATATTTGTGCATTTTACCCATAACTAACCACATTAATCAAATCCACCTTACTATTTCAAAATAATAAATAAAGGAAATTCCTTTTTATTTAAAAAATTTGAGGGTCTTACAACCTCCCTCCTTATGAAATTTCGTCCTCGAAATTGACGTGACGATGCAGTGTTTCAAAAGATGAAAATACCTTGCTTTCATTTTCGTTTCCAACTCCCCAGTTATTTCCTCAATAGCATGGTTTCTCCACAAAACTTTAACTTGTGGTATAACCCCAGACATAGGACATGTTCTTTCTATCCAAGATCTTGACAGTACCTCTCCTCATGACGTTAAGTCTTCAGCTATCTCGTCTGGTTCTAACTCAATGATGTGGTTTGGGTCGTCCACATATTTACGTAACATCGATACGTGAAAAACGTTATGAACACGCGTCATACTTGGCGGTAAAACGAGTCTATAGGCCACAGTTCCTATTTGATCGAGAATTTCAAATGGATTAATAAATCGAAGGTTTGAGCTTTCCTCACCTCACCGATTCTCGCTTTTGAAATAACAACTTCTTGCACCTCCTTCTTCAAATTCATCAGCTCCGGTGTGTAGCTTGAACAACTTTAACTTTATCGATTAAAGTCGATTATACTCGTATATCATCACGTGGGTACCTAGAGTTTTCATCTCCATCTCTATTATTTGTAAATTATACGAAATGAGTCTTTGACAATATCGTACTCGTACTTGTATACGATCTTCTACTCAACACGTCAACTACCACGTTCGCTTTTCCAGGATGGCATGGTCAGAACATGTGCTGAAATGAGTCTCCTCTTGAGTTCTTCGAAGCTCTTCCCACATTCTTTGCTCCATTCGAATTTTGTATCTCTATGAGTCAGCTGCGTTAATGGAATAGCGATTCGAGAATATCCTTCAACGAATCTCTCGATAATAACCAACTAAGCAGAAAGAAAGCTACATATTTCGATTACCGATTTAGGTTGTTCTCAATTGTGACTCATATCCCAATCTTGGATAAGACGTTACAATGACACCTATCGGTTTACTATCGCATCGAATATGGTGTCCCCTACGGAGAGTCCGGCCGGTGCATTCCACAAAGGAAGTCACCGAGATAGAGACTCGGGTATCAACTTCTACTGATTGGGTTTTTAACTCACGAAGTTCAATAGGAGCCATTCGATATGAGATTTTAGAAATGGGTTTTGTCTGGGATTTAAAGTCGATACAAATTCAATATCACGCTACGGGAGTAGGCCAAGAAATTCTTCAGAAATACGTCGGGAAAAATCAATAACAACAGTGAATATTATTCAAATCGACGCGTCTTTATTCAAATCCATAACATGGACTAAGAAAGCTTGACATTCGTTTTTCAATAAACAAATGGCTTTATAATTTAATATGAAAGAGTTTGACTTCAATGGTTTGGTTGCTTGAATTGAATAACAAAGTTGCTTAGGAATATGAAAACTAACAACCTTACGTAAAGTAATCAATTTTGGCATGATGAGTAGTTAACCTTAAAATCACATCAAAAGCAAATATCTCTATAGAAATAAGGTTAACGTGTAATGTGATAGTGCCAACTGAATCGGCAAGATTTCTAAACAACGGATGTAATGAAAGTTTCTCTAATGGAGTCTCCATAAATAGGTCAAAGTCTAATTTCTCCGTAGTCAAGTTCAAACGTTGAGCGCAAGCAAGAGAGATAAAAGAATGGGTAGAACCGGTATCAGTAAGGTATAAACTTCGCAAGAATTTATAATTAACTAACCCGTGCTAAACTCGTCGTTCCTCGCATTTTGATTGGTCACGACAGACGCTCTTCCGTAAAACGTTGACTTTGACTTTTCTCAGGACATCCTTTTGAGTCACCATTCTCATTGGACTTGGTTTCGCTCTCAGACACTCTCGAGCTATATGTCCTTCCTTTCCACAATTATAGCATACACAGGAACTGCTGGGCGTTTGATTTGATATGTCCCTCTTTCCCGCATTTATAGCATATATGACCGGTGGTCGTTCTCCTCCTTGGAACCGGTTGTTCTTTGACGCGTCTTCACATGGTTATTGTTGAACCTTCTCTTCTTGAAATGTCCACTTGAGTCACCTCTCCTATTATTATGGCCACGATTACCACCCGAGTGGTTACCGCCTTTGTCCGTATTCTTTCCTCCCCCATTTGGTTATCATCGTTTTGATGATCTTTGTCATGAGATATGACACAGTTGTGGTCCCTCGGTTGAACATACTCGTTATCACGCTCTAATAATTGAGCCTCATTTACAACATCTGAATATAAAGAAAATTTATGAGAGATAAGATATTGTCGAATCTGGGTTTTAGACCCTCGAAACATACGCGTCATTCGTTCCTCATTTTCCACCAAATGAAGTGCAAACTCGACAACTCGCAAACTTCGCCTCATCATCGAGACACAAATCGATTGTTGTTCGCTCGATCTAATAAACTCCACTTCCTTCATATAGACGAACACTTTCGTGAAAGTATTTGTCATTAAATAGTTTCAAACGTCTCCCAAGACATCTTGGCCGCAATTGGATGGGTACGCTTCACAGACTCCCACCGATTAGATCTGCCCGCCACGGAACATAAAGGTGGCGAATGGAACCTTCTGTTCCTCCGTGCATCCCAAGACATCGAATATCTTGGTGATTTGCTTGACCCATGTTTCCGCCATATGATCGGATCACGCTTTCCCTTAAATTGGTGGTCCCAACTCTTTGAACTGCTTGGTTGTGACAACCCGTGAATTGCTATCATTTCTCCTATGTTTTGAACACGAGTCTCCTCAAATCGATTTTGCATGAACTACAAAAAGCTTCTAAACATCCCGTTGTTTATATCGTCCTTTCGGTGGTGTTGTTTTCTGGAGGTACATTGCCACACTGTTGCACGTTTCTCCTCGTTGGTAAAAGACAGCATCTTCACGGTCTCATTTACTCCTTCGTTAATATTCTCATTCGACATTCTCAAATCTTTGTCATTAAACAAGGGTTAATTAAGGAAATCAATATATCACATAATATCCCTATATACTAACCAACTAACAAATAAGCTTAGGTAGGACACACTAGCGAAGGATTTATAAATCTCTCCCCTCCTAGTTCTATTTCCCGATCTCCGCCAGAGATCATATCCTAAGCTCGATACCAACCGTGACGCCCCAAAATAGGTCCATTCCATCCAACCCATTTTGAGTCGCCAAATACATGGTACGTAAATAACTACAACTTTATTATTACAACATATAAACTGTGTGTTTAAATACAGATATTGCCATCTAGACAATATCCACATGCAAATAAATCCCCATCATAATTATTGATACATTATTTTACAACAATGGTGAGGACTACTAAACAACTCTCCCTAGAACTTTCATTCCATACCCCGGCTGCACTTTCATTTATATTCTCGCCTCCTAAGAAGAAAAATGGAACAAAAAGGAAAAGGGTGAGCTCGACTAGCCCGATAAAGAATATTATGACTAAGATAATATACAACAAAATTATCGTTAGTCTTCAACAGGAAAAATATAATAGAATACAATAGACAACAAGTTTTAAATCAATATTCGCAATGAAATAATAATTCATTAGAAGAGTTAAGTAGAGAATGCAAACTACTATCTTCTATGTATGAATTTTAAAGTTCATCGTCTGCTTTTTTTTTATCCCCGTAACATCAATCAATATATATCGGGATCAAATATTCATCCTTGCACTCTGTGCCAAGGACATTCACCACGATTGGTCATGTTCATCTAAACACTGTTCATCTTTTGACTACGGGCCAAAGATATTCATCGAAATCATTCATCTTTACACTACGGGCAAAGATATTCATCGAAATCATTCATCGCACACTTGTGCCAAAGATATTCATCATAAATCATTCATCTTTGCACTACTGTGCCAAAGATATTCAATAATATCATCCTTTAAGACTGAGGATGATGAAAAATATTTTTTAAAGAAACGAATCCAGTGAAACAAAATGACAAGGATTAAGGATTAAGGATTAAGGATTCGTACTTTGTTTTATCCACATCCAAAAATACCTCAAAAATAATCATAGTGGTGTAAAATTCAAGAATGATCAAAACATGGATACAATCAAAGCTAGTATCCAGAATAGATATTTTGGACGAAAAGGAAAATTTTCATTTTTCGATGAATAGTGTCGATTAAGTGAATAGTCCAGATACGTGAATAGTCTGATATCGTGAATAGTAATTCTGACACAAAAGATAGAAATTTCACAAAAACATCATCACGCTTCATGAATAGTACTCGTGAATAGTAACTCGTGAATAGTAACTCATGAATAGTAACTCGTGAATAGTAACTCATGAATAGTAACCCCGACATGAAAAAGTTCCAAATTTGATAAAAGTTCCAACCAATATTTCCAAGATAATGATATTGAAGAAATAATATCATTTGAGAAGAAAATAACATCCCTTACCTCGAAAAGACAAGACTTCTAGTTGAAACAGGATATAGGCTATGACTTGAACTTTGCCAGTATAACAATACTCAAAGTATACTCAAAATACTCACAAGAATACGCTTGAATAATATAAGGGGAGAAACCTCAGTTTCTGGTGTGATTTTCAATTATAACCTAAGCACCCTATTTATAAGAAATTGCTTAGAACACAAAAAGCGAAAATTTAATATAATTTTAATATATTATATAAATTTCTACGCACACATTCTAAAATCTGAACTCAAGCCATCTTGCACATGCTAAATGAGGGAACCAAATGAAAAAACGTTTTGTAAATAAAAATATTTTAAACTTCTAAAAATCAATTATTTTGAACTTGAACTTCAATAATTCATAATAAATAGCCCTTTTATCAGAAAATTCGAATCTCATGAGTTTTATAGGAAATTCAATTCTCTACAACTTTACAGAAGAAAGTTTTTCAAAATTCCAAACAGAAATTGACCGAAATCCACAAATGGGCGATTTTTCTGCTATAATCAAATTTGACCCGATAAATGGGGTCCATGAGCATGTTTAACATGTTTTAAACATTTTTGGTAACAAAATACTCCTCCTCCACATATACTCATATATCCCACATTCATCGTAAAAATATCATCGTTAATATATTATTAAAATAATATATTTAAATGAATTATTTTATCGAGAAAAAGATAAAATATTAATTTTCAACAATTGTCACATTAAAAATTTTCTCCATCTATATCCTCATAAAATCAATATTTTCCTCATCATATGAATCAATAATTAATTATTCACAAATAATATTCTGAGAATCACAATATTGACAACTGTGCGGTTCCGGAAAGAGGGGCTTTCAATAAGAATTTTCTCCTTCTTTGGCGCCTTGATTAGGTGACCAAACCTCTCCTTAGATGCAGAACTTTCTAGACATTGCCAATAATGTTATCTAATAATATTATTGAGGATAATATGAATTATTGGTTCGATAATGAAAAAAATCTTGTGTAATGACAATTATTGAAACAACAAGAATATAAAATATCAACGCTTGACAATTATTGAATCAATAAAATAAAATCTTTGAGCAATAATTATTGTAACCATTATTGAGTAGTGCCTTTTTACGTAAGAATCAATAATTGGTGCAATGTCTGGTATCTTCGCGTAATAACGCGTAATCATGTGTGTTTTAACCAAGGGTATTCCAACGATGTAAAGCGGTAACAACTACTGTAGATTATTTTTAAACAACTTATTTTTGTCATTTTCTTCCTCCAATCGCTTTCCAGTTATGGAGCCCACACATGGTTGCTGGCAGGTCGCATACGAATATTCCCAAGCATTTGAATATTCCACGACCAAACGAATATTCTCCGACAATAATGAATATTATATCACCACTTGCTTATTTAAAATATTTGTGCATTTTACCCATAACTAACCACATTAATCAAATCCACCCTTACTATTTCAAAATAATAAATAAAGGAAATTCCTTTTTATTTAAAAAAATTTCGGGGTCTTACAACGGCCAATGTCTAAAATGCCCTTCATGGTAGACATGAGAAGTCTAAACTACCCTTGTGCATTATTAAAGGAAGAAACCAATTATTAGAGTGGAAATGACTATTTTACCCTTTTGTCCATTTAGTGTATTATTAGTGAATTATTGTGCATTATTAGTTGCATTGATGGTAGAATCTTACAAGTGACCGACCAACCACCTTACCCTCTTGATTTAACATTTATAGAACACATTTCTCAACTATTACAAACACATGGCATCAATTCATGGTGTATTTAAGGAGACTTATACACTAAAATTATGCACAAACACCTAGCTTTACTCTCTCAAGCTCTTACCAACGAAATTATCTTGCCCATAAGCTCCTAATCAAATCCCAGCCATCACAAATAACAAATCAGAAGCATCAAGAAGTCAGAAATCAAAAATCAAGTAAGAAAAGGTATGAAATCCCAAAAATTAGAAATCCTTCGATTCGATGTTAATTGATGCAATTGATTGTTTAAAGTTGTGTAATAAGGAGTCTATTAATGTTCGGGTTGTAAAACACGGACCCATAACATCAAAGTGCACGAATTTGAAGATTTGAACAAGTTGGAAAAACCAAGATTACGTGATTTTTGGGCAAATGTCAAGACTTATATCTCTGTGATTATTTCTTTGTTTTGTGTTGTTGTTTAAAAGTTGTTAGGTGTATCTTGTTATGTGTTCTTTAACCTCCAAAAGGAATCAAGTTCATATCTATTGTAGATCGGGATTTATAAGCGGTCAAAGTGGGTTGACCAAGCATTATTCATTTTGCTTTTTCAAACCCAGAAAATATTCTAAGTGTCGAGAAAAAATATTTTTTGGCAAATGTCGAGCCTTATATCTCGGTCATCTGTAATGTGTTTTGTGTTCTAAAGGTTGATATGTGTAGTTTGTTATGTGTTATTTAATCTCCAAAATAATCAGGTCCATATATATTACGGATTAAGAGTTATTTAAGGTCAAAGTGGGTTGATGGCATTGACCGAAAAATTTCAGGCATGGCCGGAATTTTCTAAGTGTTAATTTTTACGACAAGGTTTGACCATACTTTAGATGCTTGATTTCTTGTTGTTATGATGATGTTAAGTGTTAAGAGTTGTAGTCCTACATGTTGTCTACCTACTTTGGAATTGATATATCACATAGCGTTACGATCATCAAGTTATAGAGGTCAAAGTAGGCACCTCGGCTGTTCTTCGTGAAGAAACGACTTTGGTAACTACTTTGATGGGTGATGTATCCAGATCGGATGTTTATTTAGAGGTTATGATTGTTGGATCTTGTAGTCTTGTATTTCCTCTACAAGACCCAATTTATAGATTGTCCAAATTCGTTAAGATGAGAGAGTTATTCACGTTCAAAGTAGTCCACCTCGGTTACGCCTTTATGAAGATCTGGGTAGGCTCAAGAACACCTATAGCGACATACATCACTATAGGGGCCTTTAGCTGACGATTTTAATTATTTTAATTTCGATTTTTAGAAAAATGATTTAAAAATTAGAAAAATTAGATTTTAATTATTAAAATACCAAATAAATTATGAAAAATTATTTTAAAGTCCGAAAAATAGTTTTTAATTATTTTGAGTATATTTCATAAATATTTAATATTTTTGGAATATAAAAGGTATTTATTTATTTAATTATAATATTAAATAAATTATTTAAAAATAGTTTTAATTCATGAAAAATTATATTATGGTATAAGAAAATATTTTAAGTTATTTTCCATGACTTTTAATATTTTGTGATGAATTTCATTAATTAATTATATATTAATGATATTAAAGTTATTTATTGATTATATTAAATAATTAGTTTAAAAATGATTTTAATATTTTAAAAATCATTTTAAATGAAAATAAAGTATTTAAAGATATTTTGAGTTATAAAATATAACTTTTAATATTTAGAAGATAATTTCATTAATAATTATATATTAATGATATTTAGTTAATAATTTGTGATATTAAGTTTATTTAATATTTATATTAAATAAATAGTTTAAAAATGGTTTTATTTATTTAAAAATCATTTAAAGAGGATATTAAGGATTTAAAAATATTTTAAGTTATAATTAATGACTTTTAATATTTGGATGAATAGTACATTAATATTTATATATTAATGGTGATTATTTAAAATGATTTTAATTGTTTTAAAAATCATTTAAGGGTAATATAAATGTTTTAAAAATAGTTTGAGTTATTATAAATAACTTTATATTTTGGCAATGGTTTCATTAATAGTTTAATATAAATTAATTATTAATGATAATGGAATTATTTAATGTTTAAATCATGTAATTATGACTCGATGTTTGAAAGTTATAAGTAACCAAACTAGCTGACTTGAGAACCGGTTATGAAGTCCAGGATTTGATGAAGAGCACCCATAGTAACAATTATATCACTATAAGCCCTTGAGTGACAGATTTGAATTATTTTGAATTTTTCAATTTCTGAAAAATTCAAAAATGATTAAAAGTAAAATGTCTTATATTTACAGATGTTGAGGTATATAATAAGAGTCTTAGACTTAGTAATTATCCGATAAAATTGTTTGGGATATCGAAACAAACCCATGTCGAATTCTATAATAAAAAGAAAAGGCTCTTTGTAAGAGCATGGATGAGATATTTGAAAAATGTATAGAATATGAACTAAAAGTATGATCACGCTGCGATTATGTGATGGCGTGATTAGGTATGTCTTTGGTAGTAATAGGCGATTACTATGTGTTATGATATATTGTTCTAATCGAACGAATGACCGCTTATTGATAGGTTGTGATAAAGAGATAAAACCTAAGTTGAGATTTGTAATCACAGAAATCAAAAAGTATCCTACCTTTACATTTTCTTTATCTGATGGACATGAGTAAGAAGTTTTGAATTCTTTTCTATTCTGTCTGCATTATATACGCTTTGATTATCAAACATGTTAGCTCGGATATATATTACATTCATTGATTTCTAAATGGTTATACAAGTGTCCCCACTTGGATAATCATAGCATTTATTCACATGTTGATACACTTTTTCAATTACCCGTATACATATATGTTGAATTACATATTATTGTTGAAAGCAAGATTAAAAACCTTGGGTTTGGAACGTGCATGTATGAACATCCGATAATGGGAAAATTTTTATGCGCTTGGACGGACAAAGGGTGAGCGATGAATTTCGTTTAAGTTATGTAGTATTGATCAATACAGGTACAATGGTGATCACCCTCCGTGCTAGTAAGTTATACAATGATTTGCGGATGAATTTCGCTAAACCTTTTCGAAAATGAAAAACCATGTTCATAGTATGTTTCTTAAACCCTATTCATGGGTGGAGCCTAATTTCAAGAAATTGAAAGAGAGTTGTTATGTGAATCTTTTATCAAGATCTGATTACTTCACAACTTTTGATTCGTTGTAGAAGTGTTATGTAAAGAGAATACTTATATTCTTTCAACTTATATATATAATTGCTATTACTTATTTGGTCACTCAAATGCTCATCCTTGCTTAAACTAAATGTTTTCGATTACCTACGATCGACACTGAAGGCTCGAGGCACGAACAAAGGAAAAGAAAAAGGCATCGAATGAGAATTAGTATGAGTTAATGGTTATAGTTAGTAAGACAATGGAATCTATTGTCGGTATTGTAAGGAATGTATTTTGAAGGTCACGTGCACAGGAAAGTAAACTTTGATGTATGTAAATTAAGTTCGAATTATATTATTATTTTTATTTAGTATTATTCAGCTTAAAGAAATGGTATCGTGGAGAACCGAGTTCGGGTTTCAAGTATCCGGATTTGGGGTCGCCACAATATCCACACTCAAATAAGTCCTCATTACAATTATTGATACACTATTTTACAAAATAGTGAGGACTACTAAAACAACTTCTAGAACCATCATTCCACACCCCGACTAGTACTCACTACATTCTCGCCTCCTGAGAAGAAAAATAGAACAAAAAGGAAAAGGGTGAGCTCAACTAGCCCAGTAAAGAACATTATGACTAAGATAACATAGAACAAATTATCGTTAGTCCTCAACAGGGAAAAATCTAATAGAATACAATAGACAACCAGTTTTAAATCAATATTCACAGCGGAAATAATAATTCATTAGAAGAGTTAAGTAGAGAATGAAATCTACTATCTTCCATATATGAATTTAAAAGTTCATCGTCGATATTTTATCCCTGTTACATCAATCAATATATATCTGGAGTCAAATATTCATCTTTGCACTAAAGGCCAAAGATATTCATCAGTTGGTCATGTTCATCTAAACACCTATTCATCTTTGCAGTACGGGTTAAAGATACTCATCAGAAATCATTCATCTTTGCACTACAGGCCAAAGATATTCAGTAATATCATCATTTAGGACTGAGGATGATGAAAAATATTTTCAGGGAAACGAATCTAGTGAAACAAAATAACAAATATTAAGGATTCGTATTTCGGTTTATCCATGTCCAAAAATACCTCATAAATAATCATAGTGGAGTAAAATTCAAGAATGATCAAAACATGGATACAATCAAAGCTAGTATCCATAATAGATATTTTGAACAAAAAACGAAAATTTAATTTTTTTTGTGAATAGTGTCGTATTCGTGAATAGTGCCGTATACATGAATGTAACCCCGACACTAAAAGACAAGAATTTCACAAGAAAAATCTTACCAATACTCCGGCATAATGATATTGAAAGAAATAATGACATTTTTAAAAAAAATAATATCCCTTAGCTCGAAAGAATAGTACTTTTATTTGGAATAATTGAATATAGTCTTTGAAGGGAACTTTTACCAGTATAACAACACTCAAAGTATCAAAATACTCACAAGAATACGCTCAATATATCGAGAGAGAAAGAGAGAGAAAACTTCAGTTTCTGGTGTGATTTTTAATTCTAACCTAAGCACCCTATTTATAGAAAAATGGTTAGAACACCAAAGTAGAAAATTTAATAAATTAATAATATTTATTAACCAAATTCCTACGTACACCTTTGCCAACTGAATTCAACCCCTAGCACATGTTAATGATGCCCACAAAATGTAAAAAAATGTTTTTCTTTTAAAACAAATTTAAAACTTTTAAAAAATAATTATTTCGGAACTTTAGAACTTCAATAATTCATAATAAATAGCCCTTTTATCAGAAAAATTCGAACCTCATGTCCTTTCTATAGGAAATTCCATTCTCTACAACTTTGCAAATTAAAATTTTTCCAAATTCCAAACAGAAATTGACCGAAATCCACAAACGGACGATTTTGCAGGCTATAATCAAATTTTAGTCAAGAAATGGGGTTCACAAACATGAAAAACATATTTTAATCATTTAATGCAACAAAAATACTCTTCCTCCTCATATACTCATATATCCCACATTCATTGTTAAAATATCATCATTATTATATTATAATAATATAATAAAATATTATTTTATCAGAAAAGATAAAATATCGATTTTCAACAATTTTCACTTTAAAAATTTTCTCCATCTATATTCACAAATAATATTACAGAATCATAATACTTACAACGGTGCAGGTTCGAGGAAAGGGGCTTTCAATAAGGATTTCTCCTTCTTGGCGTAATTAGGTGACCAAACCTCTCCTTGAGAGCGAGAACTTTCTAGACATTGCCAATAATGTTATCTAATAATATTATTCGGATAATATGAATTATTGCTCCGATAATGGAAAATACTGTGTAGTGACAATTATTGAAACAACAAAGTAATATAAAATATCAATGCGGCAATTATTGAATCAATAAAATAAAATCTTTGAACATTAATTACGTTGTAATAATTATTGAGTAGTGCCTTCTTACGTAAGAATCAATAATTGGTGCAATCTGGTGCTTCTTGTGCAACAATGCGTATTCTTTGTGTTTTAACAATAGGGTATTCCAACAGTATTACTTCAGAATAACTACGTAGTTATTTATAAACAACTTATATTTGTCGTTTTCTTCATCCAATCGCTTTCCGTTATGGGGCCCACACAAGGCTGCGCTGTCGTACGAATATTCCCTGACAATAAGAATATTCCACGACCAAACGAATATTCTCTGATAAAAATGAATATTTTATAACCACTTGCTTATTTAAAATATTTGCGCGTTTTACCCATAACTAACCACATTAATCAAATCAACCTTTACTATTTCAAAATAATAAATAGAGGAAATTTAATTTCATTAATAATAAGTTGGGGTCTTACATATCTGTTATTTAATTGGTCGGTCATAATATAGGGATAATATATGGCATGTCAATTAACCCTTGTTTTGTGGTAGTGTTTGAAAATGGCATTTGAAAATGTTGAGATAAGCAATGGAGCACATGAGACCGTTGAGTCACCGCCGATCAATAGCCTGGATAATGTGCATCAGAAAGGCAATAATCCTCATGTAAACAACAACACCGACCAAATGATGAATGATAAGATGTTTAGAAGCTTTCTGTATTTCATGCAACATTAGGCAAGAGATATTCCTGATCAAAATGTTGGTGGAAACACTAGCTACTCTCGTCTGGTCTCCGCTAAGTAATTCAAGAAGCTGGGACCACCAGAGTTTTTGGGAAAGCCAGAAATACTTAAGGTAGAGACATGGATTAAGTAGATCACCAAGATATTTGATGTCTTGGGATACTCTGAGGAGCAAAAGGTTCCCGTTGCCACCTTTATGTTGCGAGGAGAGGCAGATTATTGGTGGGAATCTATAAAACGTACTCAACCTATCGCACTAAAGATGTCTTAGGAGAAGTTCCAAGAATTGTTCAACGACAAGTACTTTCCTGAAAGTATTCGTCCCACGAAGGAGGTATAATTCATCAAGCTGGAGCAAAACAATATTACCGTGTTGCAATACGAGGCTAAGTTTGCGGACTTATCCTGGTTTGCATCCCATTTGGTTGATAATGAGGAGCGAATAACACAAATTTTTTTGCAAGGTTTGAAACCCAAAATACCTCAATATCTCATTTCTCACAAACTTTGCTTGTATTCAGATGTTGAGAATAGGGCTCAAATATTGGAGCGTGATAATGAGTCAACCCAACCAAGAGATAGCAGACGACAAAACAATAATACCAGTGGTAGTAGTCATCGAAGCGGTGTCAACAAATGTGGAAGAAATCATCATGCCAAAAATGGTAACCACTTCGGTGGTAATCCTGGCCAAGATAATAGAAGTGGAAATTTCAAGAAGAGAGGGTTCAATAATGATGGAAAGACAACAACACCAACACCCGTTGTTAAAAAAGGAGAACGACCACCGGTCGTATGCTACAAATGAGGAGGGAAGGGACACATCAGTCCAAATTGCACGCATCAACCCAAAGCGTGTTACAATTACGAAAGAGAAGGTCACCTAACTTGATTTTGTCGTGTAGTGAAGTCAAGTCCAGCTGGGATAGAGACACCAAAGGCCATCCCAGACAAGTCAAAGCAGGTAGTTCAAAGGAGAACGTTTGTCGTGATCTCCCAAAAAGTGAGGAACCCGAATGAAGTTATCACGGGTAAGCTAATTGATAAGTGGGTTTTATAACTACGAATCGACGTCTAATTCGAGCTTAAACAATGTTAATTCTTTTTGTTTATGTTTTGTTTTTACTTGTTTAGTGTTGTTTTATGTTTAGGTATGGTGGAGTGGCAAGTGGACTTAAAGGGTGGAATTATGGCAAAATTTGGCAAGTTCAAGAGCTGAAATGGACAACTAACAGAATGCATGCCAGCCGGGGCGAGCTTTCTATGAATAAAACCCCCGCTGGGGCGGGGGGTGCAAACAAATTAACAGTTTATATGCATGATATGACTAACTAAAGAAAATCCCCGTAGGAAGTGAAATACAGGAAGATAGTGTTCTGTTGCCTTTTGAATGCTGGAACAAAGTGGAGATTAGTGATTGGACTGACTCGGGACTTAACTATGCATGGAATTAGAGTCAGACTACGTGTCTAAGCTTATATTTTACAACAAACAACAAGATTGGAGAGAGACACAAGCAATTAACATCATAGAGGATAAATTTCTGAGCAAGAACATTGGAGGAAGACTTTGAAGGAGAAATCACATCGATTGCAGATTAAGGCTAGAGAGAAGGGTGGTTCTGGATTTATTCTTCTTCTTTAGTTTAATATTTGTAATTGGGATGATGTTTACTTTAATTAATTCAGTTTTTATTTCATTGACGATGAACTAAATTCTTTATTAGGCTTATAACGGATCTTTTGGTGGAACGATGATTATGTAATATTTGATTTTCAGTTTAATTAGCTATCTTTTAGTTTATCTATATTGATTTGTGATTGAATTTATGAATTGCTTGTTCACCAATTTTATGTTGACTTGTATGGATTCGAGAGAGGAAATACGAGTCTAGACTTAGTCAATATAACATGTGTTCTTGAATTCTGTGAATGAATGAAATCTTGATGAATGTTAGGGTAGAGATATGCCTAGCGTCGCATTTAATTGGATAGAGAACTTGAACTTAAACCTTCTTTTATTGTAATTCACATAGAGATATAGTAAGTTAGTTAATTAAGGTGTTTAACTTAATTCTATCTAATTTATGGATTTGAGTTAATATCGTATTAGTGCATCGAGAGGTGGCTAGTTCTACTTGAGTGTTCTTAATTAATAAACTGGGATAGTGAATTAAATTGGAATAAGGTATAATAATCAGAGTGATTCTTAAAGTGAAGTTATAAGCCTAATTCTCCAATATTTGTTTGAAATTACAGTTTGTAGTTTGTCGATTGTTCAGTATTATTAGTATTTTTATTATTTTTGGTTATAATTCTTAAATTGGATAGTTTAAAAAAATTTGGATTAATAAAAAGCTGGTAATTGTGAGGGTTAATTTCTTGTTAATCTCTGTGGGAACGATACTTGACTTATCACTTTATTACTTGTTGACCACGTATACTTGCGTGTTGTGCATATATAGATTTTACCCAACAAGTTTTTGGCGCCATTGCCGGGGATAAGAAGATTTTAATAATTTTGCAATATCAGTTTAATTAGTCCAATTTTACTTAAACATTTTTTCTTTTTGTTTTGTTCTTTCTATTTTAGGTTCTTGAAGTTGGTTTATGCAAACTCGGTCCAAAAACCCAGACTTGCTTCCTTTGGAGGACGACATCGAGAAACGGTTTCAAAGGCTAAATAAGTGGATCAAAGAGACCAGGGAAGACTTTGAGAATTCTGAAAAAGAAGAAGTAATGGCTGCCAAAGACTAGAAAGTGTTGAGGGACTTTGCTACACCTAAGGTGACTGAGCTTCCGTCGAGTATCAGTAGGCCAACGATTGCTGCAAACACTTTTGAAATCAAGCTTGGGACTATTCAAATGATCCAAAACTCAGTTCAGTTTGGGGGACATGCAAATGATGATACGAATGAACATTTGGTCCTTTTCTTGGAGATATGTGACACTTTCTGATACGATGGGGGTGTCGGATGAGGCGGTCGGACTTCGCTTGTTCCCATTCACTCTGCGGGACAAGGCGAAGAGTTAGTTATACTCACAACCATCGGGATCAATAACTACATGGGAAGACCTCGCTCAAAAATTCTTTAGCCAAATTCTTACCATTAGTAAAGACTGCAAAAATGAGGAATGAGATTACTATGTTTGAACAGCAACACGGGGAATCGTTATATGAGGTATGGGAGAGATACAAGCAATTAATTAGGAAATGCCCTCATCACGGATTACCAAAATGGCTGCAGATGAACACATTCTATAACGGGTTAAATGGGAATCTCAGGACGAGTATCGATGCAGCTTCGGGTGGAGCACTTATGGCTAAGAGCTATGAGGAGGCATATGAGTTAGTGGAAACAATGGCAGCTAATAGTTACCAGTGGCCTACATCAAGGATGACACAACCTAAGGTAGCTGGGATTTTAGAGGTAGATGGAGTAACCGTGTTGGCAGCACAGATTACTGCCTTATCAAAGAAAATGGATACCATGACGGGTGAAAAACCACAACAGGTGGCATATGTGTGCGAGCTATGTGCATGAGAACATCATATGGAGTAGTGTCCCATCAACCCAGCATCGATTCAGTTTGTGGGCAGCTATAACAGGATTTCACCACAGAATATGTATCAAAATGCCTACAACCAGGGGAATAGAAACCATCCTAATTTATCATGGAGCAACAATCAAAATCAACAGGCTCCACGATCTTCTTATCCCCCGGGGTTCCAAAATTAGAATCAACACGCAGCTCTGCAGCATGATAAAAAGTCAGAGATGGAAGATATACTGATGTAGTACATAGCGGGTAATGAGGCGGTCTTGAAAACGTAAGCAACATCGATTAAGAACTTAGAGAATCAGATGGGACAATTTGTCTTGACTTTGAACAACAGGCCTCAAGGGACATTGCTTAGCGATACAGAAAAGAATCTGAGAGGAAATCACGAACAATGTAATGCAATTACGCTAAGGAGTGGTAAAGCCTTAGGTGCCAACTGTGATGGAAAATTAGGTACAGAAAAGGTTTGTCAGAATGAAGAGAAGGATTTGTCAAGAAAAATTGAGGACAAATTTATGGAAAAGCCAAAAGAAGATAAACATAAGATAGCCATACCAACGGTGCCTTCTCCAAAGATTAGAAAGTCATAAGATAAAAGACCAGTTTTTAAGGTTTATTGATATATTCAAACAATTGCACATCAATATTCCATTTTCCGAAGCACTTGAGCAGATGCCACGATATGTCAAATTCATGAAGGAAATACTTTCGAAGAAATGCAAGCTCAAGGACTTCGAAACAGTGGCGTTGACTGAAGAATGCCGTGCAATACTGCAGAAAAATCTTCCTCCTAAATTGATAGATCCGGGAAGCTTCACAATTCCGTGTGCAATTGGCAATCATGATGTGGGAAGAGCTCTGTGTGATCTAGGAGCAAGCATAAACCTTATGCCACTGTCCATTTACCGAAAGCTGGGGTTAAAGGAGGTAAAGCCAACAAACATCAGTCTACAACTCGCAGATAGATCCATTACTTATCCATTGGGGATAACAGAAGATGTGTTTGTAAATGTTGACTCATTAATTGTTCCAGCTGATTTCGTGGTATTAGATTTTGAAGAGGATAAGAATATTCTTATCATATTGGGATGGCCATTCCTTGCAACTAGATGAACATTAATTGATGTGCCTAACAGAGAATTGATCATGAGAGTGTTCGATCAGGTAGTCACAGTGAAAGTATTCAAGGAAATTCCAATTCTTAATGAAGAGGGGGAAAAGGATGTGAACACGGTATCGACACATGAAAAGTACAACGATTGCAAAGAGGTTGGTGGTCTAAAAGCTTTGATCGAAGATATAAAGTCAAATTCAATCTCTAAAATGCAGTTGATCGGGAATTCAATAAATCATTATTGTTGTTGTGCAATAAATAAGCAACATGCTGAGAAGATTACATCCGACCTAGGCTAACACAGGGAGTAGTCAGGCTAAAAGACTTAAAATCAAGCGCTAATTGGGAGGCAACCCGGTTTTACTTTTATTCTCAGTATTTTCATTCATGCTAGTCAAATTGTAGTTTAGAATAATAATTAGTATAGAATAAGTTCATTAAGTAGTTAGTTAAGTTATACTTTTTAGATAATCTTACCTTCCATGCTTAATTTGCTCAATATTGACTTATATTCATGTTTACTGATGTTTCAGGTAACTAAAAAGCGAATGGATATGAAAAAGATGCAAAGAAATGGGAAATTCGAGTCAACTAGCAGAAGGTATGCCAGCCGGGGCGGGCCCTCTTATGAATGAAACCCCCGCCAGGGCGGGGGTCTTGATACCAATAGCAGAACATATGCCTATTTCTCCGGAGTTAAATTTAAACGTTGAGCGTAAGTAGGAGAAATAAAAGAATGGGTAGAACCGGTATCGAATAAGGTATAGACTTCGCAAGAGTTTATGATTAACTTACCCGTGATAGCTTCGTTCGGGTTCCTCGACAAATGATCTCACTTAAACTACTAGATTTGACTTGTTTGGGACAACCTTTGGCGTCACCATCCCAGTTGGACTTAACTTCACTACACGATAAAATCGAGCTAAATGACATTCTCTTCCGCAATTAAAACACGCTTTGGGTTTCTGTGTATAGTTTGGACGGATGTGTCCCTCCTGTCCGCATTTGAAGCATACTACCGGTTGTCGTTCTTCTTCCTTTGAAATGGGTGCTGCTGTCTTTCCATTATTATTGAACATTCTCTTCTTGAAGTTGTTCTCACTTAGTTCACCTTTCCTATTATCTTGGGCATGATTACCACCAAAGTGGTTACCATTTTTGGCATGATAATTTCCACGATGGTTATCGTTAGTCCGATGGTCGTTGCCACCGGTACGATTATTATCGTGTTGTTGATCGATACCTTTTGGTTAAGCTGACTCATAATTGAGTTCTAATAACTGAGCCCTATTCACAACATCTGAATACAAACAAAGTTTGTGAGAAATGAGGTATAGACATATTTTGGGTTTCAAACCTCGCAGAAATATTTGCGTCATTCGCTCCTCATTATCAACCAAATGGGATGAAAACTGAGATAACTCTGCAAACTTAGCCTCGTACTGCAAAATGGTCATATTGTTTTGCTCCAACTTGATGAATTCAACCTCCTTCATGTAATGAATACTTTCGGGAAAGTACTTGTCTTTGAACAATTCTTGGAACTTCTCCTAAGACATCTTGAGTGCGGCAGGCTCAGTACGTTTTATAGATTCCCACCAGTAATCTGCCTCTTCACGCAACATAAAAGTGGCGAAGGAAACCTTTTGCTCCTCTGAGCATTCCAAGACATCAAATATCTTGGTGATCTGCTTTATCCACGTCTCCGCCTTAAGTGGTTCTGGCTTTCCCAAAAACTCTGGCGGTCCCAGCTCCTTGAACAGCTTAGTGGTGACCAGCCGTGAGTTGCCATTGTTTACACCTGCATTATGAACATGAGTCTCTCTCATTTGGTGTTTAATGAATTCTAAAAAACTCCTAAACGTACCATCGTTCGTCATTTGGTCGGTGTCGTTGTTTACACGAGGATTGTTGCCTTCATGGTGCACATTATCCTGGTTATTGATCGTCGGTGACTCAATGGTCTCATGTGCTTCATTGCTTATCTCAACATTTTTAAATGCCATTCTCAAACACTGTCACAAAACAAGGGTTAATTGACATGCCACATATTATCCCTATACTCTGACCGACCAATTAAATAACAAATAAACTTAGGTAGGTCATACTAGCGAAGATATTACCTGTCTCTCCCCTCCTAGTTCTTGTCTCACATCTTAGTTAGAGATCATATCCCTAAGCTTTGATACCAACGGTGACGCCCCCAAAATAGCTATACATCACCCATTCTGAGTCGCCAAATACATGGTACATAAATCAAATACAAACTTCTCTTATACAATACGACAAAACGTAGCTGAGAGTTTTTACACGAATATTATCTCATAGAAAATATCCAAACTCAAATTCAATCTTCATTACATTTATTATCACACTAACTAGCGAGGACTGCTAAAAAAACCATCTCGGACCGTCACTCCATTCCCCGACTAGTCCTAGCTACGTTGTAAGACCCCAACTTTTATGAATAAAGATGAATTTTCTATAAATATCATTTTTGAATATTAAGGAGTGTTTAATATAATGTTATAGTTGTGGGTAATATTTATAAAATTTGCAAAGTATGCAAGTTGTTATATTATATTCGATTGGTCGGGGAATATTTGTTTTAACAGGGAATATTAAATGATGACGTCGTAATAATCATTGGTGGACCCCATAAACGTAATTATTGTCGGAATGAGAAAAGCATGCGAAATATCTTTTATGAAAATAACGGTGAAAGTTTTACCATTAGCTGTTGAAATACCGGTGATAAAAAAATACGATGTCACGTGTGGTTGCATAGTAGCACACGGTATTGATTATTGATGCTTACGTGAGAAGTCACTCAGTTTTGTTCAATTATTGCTATAGTAATTGCTGCATAGTATCTCACGTTATTTGATTCAATTATTGTCGATATTTTATATATTATTAAATTAATAATTGAGACGATACAGTTATTCATATTATAATTTTCAATATTGACGATGTCTAGAAAGTTTTGTCGAGGAGAGGTTTGGTCACCTAATTGCGCGCCAATAGGGAGAAATTCTTATTGGAAAGCCTCATCTTTCCTGAGAATAATCTGGTTGTTAAATATTGCGAATAATAATAATAATGAATAAAGGTTGTTAAAAATATTGAGGGGATTTTTATGAGGTATTTGTTATAAATGTTGCTTATTATTTGGACCCCCATTTAACCATATTTCAAAATTGTCGGTAGAAGTTATCTCAATTTTGTTATATATATATATATATGGGGAATGATCCATAGCATCTATATGCTATGGAATAAAAAGTAGCATATAGTATCTTAACCCTCCGTTTTGTCTTTGGGTGGCTGAGATTAAGACTGGGAAGTTACCGCCCACTAGTAATTCTAGCGGACGTGATTAATCAAATTATTTGCCACTTTTTCCCCCACCTTTACTTTAGCCAATTCGCAGTAATTTCGGAGAACCCTATCTTCTGCGCCTGCAACATTCTGCTCCTGTAAATTTGCGAATTACGAATTGGTTAATTTCGAAGAACCCTAGAAGAAAACTACTATAGCAAATCGGCAACAAAACTTGGATTCTTTTTCTGTGCATCTTCTCATCCTTGGGTAATTGTCTAGAACCCTAGAAGCAAACTACAGCATTCTGCTTATGTAAATTGGGCAAAAGTGAAGAACCCTGGAAGCAAACTATAGCAAATCGGCAACAAGAATTAAAAATTAATCGAATACGCTACAAATTCCTATACGAATTGGGTAAAGCTGATATATATGGGAACCGCAAAGCTGTTGTGATCCATGTTCCTTATCGATTGAGGAAGGCTTTCCTCAAGATTCATACTGAGCTTGTAAGGGAACTTGAGAAGAAGTTCAGCGGGAAGGTAAAATATTGACATTTTGCTAACATTATTATTTATAGAGGTATACAAAAGACTCGGATTAGGTCAATTAGCTTATTGCTAACATATTTGGCACAGGCACTGGTGTGAGGAAGTTTTAATTTGGAAATATCTTTTCAATGTCTTGGACCATTGTTTTTTGTCAATTAAAATTTTGTAGATTATAAAACTTATTAATATTACATGTTATTGATGAATTAAGTAGTAATGATCACTTGATTCTTCTCCTTTCTGCTATTGATGACTTTGGATATGGTCCAAAATAGCTTTTTCATGTATTCATAGATAGTTAACCGTTTTTGTTTTGGATAGTTACATAATTGGTCTCACCAAGTAAAAAATATATGCCATTCTCACATGAACATACATTTATAGTTATGATCACATTGTTATTGCATGTCCCATAAACTTCATAAGATATATTGAAGGTTTTCATCATATTTATATGGCTAAGCTTTCAATTTTCAAAATTTAGTTCCATGTGCACACAAATTAACATATTTAGAGTGTTTGCATACCTACAGAGGTTAAAGCACGTACCTATCTTGATGGCTTTTCATCGCCACGTATATGATAAGGACTGGTATTTTCATGTGATTAATTTGAGTGCTTTCAATTTTCTACCCAAAGATGCAAAAAAGGATGAATTTTTTTTCTTAATTTGATGGTTGTGCTTTACTAAGGCTGCAAATGAAATGAGTCGAGTATTAGTTGTTTGAGGTCAAGGCCATCAAAAATTGAGGAAATTCATGTTTGACTTGAGCTCAAATCCAACTAGGGAGCTTTTGTTGGAGCATAGCTTGACAGATGTTTAAACTTCAAACCATTGATGAGTTGTTTGTGAGCTCTGCTTCTGTACCAAGAGATGTTGGAAAAATGTGATCTCTCTTGTGCACTTGATCAATTACTGTTTTGATGGTCCCTATAACTTTAAACTTCAAATTAATGAAGAACTGTCAAAGTTGAAATCTTGTATTTTGTTTGCTCTATTTCTTCCTCTATATATGTGTGTGTGTGTATAAACACTTACACTAGGGATTAATTATTATGCACAATCAAACTTCTACTATTTTTAAATTCTTCCTTTTTATTAGTATAGTCTAAGCTTCAGTTTTTCTAATGGCTATATTTTGTTTGATATATCAGTTATTAGTACTATTATCATCAATATCGACAATAATAAGGTTATTTTTATTCTGCTGTGCATCTTATGTATATTCATGATCAAATAATCATTATATTATATAAGAAATACTTAAGAAGAAATAATTCAAGCAAAAATTTGAGGATGAACAAATCTTTTAGCTTCTATATCGAGCAGATGTCTAGTATATATTAATATATATTTGCAGGAAGTGTCAAACATGGTCATATATTTACAAGATATGTTTGTTTTATCATAATGAATTGAAACCTAAGAGATCAAATCTTTGGCGACGTAATGTGTTCAAAATTTGCAGGCCTGTAGCTACATCTAAGTTGTAGATTTTATAGAATATGAGACAGGTAAATTGTGTTATATCTGCCACTTACAAGTTCCTTAGCTTGCAGGTGGAGACAATAGATGATTATGATGAATATTGTCACTATGTAGCAGTACTTGTTGGACTAGGGTTGTCAAAGCTATTCCATGCCTTTAGGGTAGAAAATTTGGCAAGATTTGGAAATTTTGATGTATTGGGGATGTGATGTTGCTTATTTGTTGATGTACTTACACAATAGGTATTGTGACGGCCCCGAATCCGAGGTCCCAAATCACCGCGGATCCGGTTCGATCATTCTATACAACTATTACTATTTGCGGAAGATATAAACATAAATTGTTTATACATTAAACTTACACACTTTTCCCCAAGGTCGAGTAACCTTAAATTATACACAATACATAACTTATTTAACTTACAATAACATTATCATCATACATTACTATTACAAATCTAATCGCATACTTAAACTAAAGCTAGAACTGTCTTTAACCTTTCTTTGTATCCGACGCGTTCGTCTTAATCTGTAATTTTTATCATGATATAGCAAGGGTGAGCATAAGGATTGCCCATCAAGTTTAAGTTCAATAATATAACGATATATCATGATTGAAAGAATCAGAATAATAAGCTGGCTATAATTCAACAATATAATTGTGAACTAGCAGGAACAAATTTATGACTGAACAAGTATTATACATGAAAAAATATATCTGAACCAACTGGTAATGAAGGTGATTAGCCTTTCACACCTGACTTATACATGAAATATGTACAGGGTACAATTCATGGAAATCAAACAATGATTAACCATAAGCTTATCAAGAATAAAACAACTCTTAGTAGAGTTAAGTAAAACAAACTTGCTCGAGCTGATTTGATTTACAGCTCACATAATTTATAACGCTTTATCCAAAGACCTAATATTTGTAATATAGATCTCCAATATTAGAATAATATCATCACAATATAATACTATTATATATATAGATATACATAGAATAACCTAAACACATAACATATAACCCTATCAGTCTATAACACACATAAGACTCGGTATCAAGTCAAACTATTGCAGTCTAAGTTGAACCCGACACAATTCTAATATCCCGATGGTCTAGTCGGACTTTTATTGAGTCTAAGTTTAATTAAACTCTGCCTAAACACTTAACAATTATCTCATATAATGTTAATATTAGTCAATATAATTTTCACAAGCTCGTAATAATTTTTAAATAATTATTACTATTTTATCTTGATTTTTCAATCATTAAAATTATATTTAAATGAATTAAATACCACATAATTCTTTTATCATTAATATTTATTTAATATCAAATATTAATGAAAATCATCACATAATATTATAATATAATTATAATATGTCAAAGTATTTTAATACCTTAAAATCACCTTTATATGATTTTTAAACCATTAAATTCATTATTCGATAATTGCTATTATTATATTAAAATATTACTATTTTCATGGCAAAATATCAAAAGTTATATTTTATAACTTAAAATATTTTTTATAATACTTAAATCATTTTTATATGATTTATAAATCATTAATTCTAATTTTCCTTAATTTACTTAATATATTTATTAAATAAACTAATTATCATTAATATTGATTAATTAATGAAATTCATCACAAAATATTAAAAGTTACTAAAAATAACTTAAAATATTTTATTATACCATAATATTATTTTTCATGATTTTTATGTATTAAAATTATTTTTAAATTATTTATTTAATATTATAATTAAATAAATTAAATACCATTTATATTCAAAAATATTAATATTTATGAAATATACTCTAAATAATTAAAAACTATTTTTCAGAATTTAAAATAATTTTTTGAAATTTATTTAGTATTTTTAATAATTAAAATCTATTTATTTCGATTTATTTAATTAAAATAATTATTTTTTTAATTAAATTGTCGCTAAAGGGTGCCTATAGCGACAGGACTGTCGCTATAGGTGTTCTTCGTGTTCTTGAGTGAAACCCAGAAACCCATGTCAGTTGCCGAGGTACCAGGTTTGACCACAATTGTATCTATGTTCCTTACGTTTTCTAGGCCGCTAATGATACCTAACATGTAGTATACGTGTAATACTATGATTAACAATCAATATCATGGCCATCCAACAACTAATCAGCGAGTTATAGGCATCAGAAATACATGTCAAAGTTGTTCTTCATTTCTAGGTTTCCCAGAAATGAAGAACAGTTCGAGAGGTTACTTTCCAGGTCTTTGATCCATGCGTTCCGGGTTTGCTTAGTGTTATTTAAAGATTCAAGCATGAAGTGGAGATATCAGGCTACAATAATATATCAACATATAGACTTAAAAACATCAAAACAATAAGATCTATATCGGTCAAAGTTCTGTCAAAAAAATGGTTCATGAAGAATCTGGGTTACCCAGATTGTTCTTCAGGCAGAATGGTCAACTATAGTTTGATCGGCTACAACTTCGATTCGGTTAAGGATATAGTTGATATAAAGGCTTACAGGTGTAGTACTCATGTCACACTACAATTATGTAACAACAACATAGCCAAACAACTTAAAATCAGCAAGATTCAAATACAAAAGCGTATTTGTCGAGACGAGGATCAGGGTTTTGGGTTGCCCAGAAACCCATTTTCGTGACTGGTCAACACAGTTTCACTGCCTATATCTTTCGATCTACACATGATCTGGCCATGTTTTGAGTTTCAGATCAAAGTCCTAATGACATAGAACACATGTATAACATAAAACAATACCAAGAAAACACAGAGAAGGATTTACAAGCCCTGACATTAGCTTGTCATGCCATATTTCTAACTTTTCCCATATTTCCTAAAACTTCTATTTCGAGCATCTAGTTTTTATGGATCCATGATCCAACAACCCAGATCTCTAAAATACACCCTCTAACACATATCTAACCAACAACTAACATCAAACAACATCAAATCACTGATTTTGAATTTTTTTAGGCTTCATACCTCTTAGGCTTTGATTCTTAATCTGACTTCTGATTCTGATCTTTGTAAGTTATAAACTGATTTTGGCTCATCTTACCTCACTCTCTCACTTCACTCCTGAATTTCTAGAGAGAGAATTGGTTTGGAGAAAATGAAATTAAAGTGGCCATTTCTCTCTCTTGAATCTCTTATAATTGATATAATGCAATGTATTTGGCTGAGCTAGATGGCTAAAATCAGTGTTTGTAGCACAAGTCTAGGACTAGGGTTGGTCACCAACCATAATAGGGCAAGACTTGCAAGTTAAGTTGAATAATGCAACAAGGGCAAAAATGTCATTTCACATTTAATTTTAATGGTAATTTGGACATTGGCCAAACCCTTAGGGTTTGAGCAAATTAGGGTTTAGGGTTTAGGATTTAACCCTTGACTTGCAAATTAATTTCTAACATTTCCGAATTTCGATTTTTAAACTAGAAAATTAATATTTTTAAATTATAATTAGAATTTTCTAATTATATTAAAATTTCTTAATCATAAATTAAAATCTTGCTAATTAGTATTAGTATTTCCTAATTAGAATTGCTAATTAAGAAATTAGGGTCAAAATGGTCATTAGGGTTTATAACCCAAAATTAGGGTTTCTAATAGAAAATTAATTTTCTAAAATAGAAATTAGATTTCGTAATTAGGGTTTTCTAACTACTTATAACTTGAAAATTAGGATTAATATTTCCTAATTAACATTAAAATTATTAAATTAACATTTAGGTCTTTCCTAATTATAAATTAGGGTTTTTAAATCCAAAAATTAGGGTTTTCTAAATTCGAAATTAGGGTTTGCTAAATAATTAAGCTATACCCTAATTAATATTATAATTAATAGCATTTAAGCAATATACTTCTCCGTTAAGTTCCCAGATTAGGGTTTTAAATTTCTGAATTAGGGTTTCGGATTTACCGAAACTAAAATTAGGCTTTCCAGAACCGGTTTTAGGGTTTCTTATAATTCGTAAGAATTTTCTAACCGAACGTTGACGTTCTCAATATATACTTAGGGTTTGTTACAGATATCGTTTATCTGGTCAACCCTTAACCACATACTGTACATATATACAACAATATATACATAATATTTTCACGTATTTCCTTAATCCTGAATAATTCACCTAAATCCTTCACAAAATTTTTAAATCCTTAAAATTTCATTACAAAACTGTCAATTCCATATACTTATTTTCAGTCTAGGTTCTAATATTGAACCTTAAATCAATAAATTAAAAATTTTAAAATTTTTCTAAATTCTCGGGTTGTCACAGGTATTTTGTTTTAATTTAGAATTTTATCTTGTTTTGATTCTGGGTGTTGTAATAAATTCAAATTGTGTAATTATTGAATTGATGTAGAATATGCTAACTGTGTTGTGATGATTTGTATTACTGGTTGTACTGGGTTTGCAACTCATGAATTGTATTACTGTTGTAGTTAATATATTTACTAGTGAATAAGTGTATTACTGTTTGCTTATATACAGTTCGTGCTATGAATAATTGTATTGCATGTGTGCTATGAATAGTTATATACAGTTTGTGCTATGAATAATTGTATATACAGTTTGATTACTGTTTGAGGAATAGGCAGAGTTCTTGTTGCAGAGGACTTAACATGACTTCTTGTTGCAGAGGACTTTAGATTTACAGTTTGAGGAATAGTGGCAGAATTCTTGTTTTTATGGAATTCGTGTGATAGATAATAACTTACCATCCGCTAGTAAGTCTAGAGGACCATGCAATTACTGGGCAAAAGTGGTTTAGTTTGGGGGCAAAAGTGGCAAATAATTTGATTAATCACGTCCGCTAGAATTACTAGCGGACGGTAACTTCCCAGTCTTAATCTCAGCCACCCCAAGACAAAATGGAGGGTTAAGATGCTATATGCCACTTTTTATTCCATAACATATAGATGCTATGGATCATGTTCATGGATATCATGCTCTACTTGACTCTTCTAATGGATTGCTTATTCCGCTGCAGTTAAACTTGATGTCTATTGTATTTTATCAGTTCAACATTGTTGAAGGCTAACGATAATTTATTTTGCATTATATTAGTCATAATATATCTTACTGGGCTAGTTGAGCTCACCCTTTGCTTTCATTGTTCTCTTCAAAAAATGAGAATATAGTTGGGACTAGTAGAGGAACGAAGTGATGGTCCAGATGTTTGCATTAGTAGTCCTCACTATTATGTGAAATAGTGTGATAATAAATGTATTGAGGACTTATTTTGAGTTTAAATACTGTCTAGAAGATAATATTGGTATTAAAACTCACAGCTCATGTTGTATATTTAAGTTTGTATTTGTATTCTGTACCATGTATTTGGCGACTCAGAATGGGTGATGTATACCTATTTAGGGGGCGTCACAGTTGGTATCAAAGTTTAGAGATATGATCCTTGGCTGAGATGTGAGACAAGAATTAGGAGGGGAGAGACGAGGAATTCCTTCGCTAGTATGACCTACCTAAGTTTATTTGGTATTTAATTGGTCGGTCAAAGTATAGGGATAATATGTGACATGTCAATTAACCCTTGTTTTGTGGCAGTGTTTGAAAATGACATCCGAGAATGTTGAGAATAACAATGGAGCACAGGAAACCATTGAGTCACCAACGAACAATACCCAGGATAATGTGCAACAGGAAGACAATAATCCTTAGGTAAACAATAACGCTGATCAAATGATGAACGATGGGATGTTCAGAGGCTTTATGCAATTCATGCAACATCAGGCGAGAGCGGCTCCTGTTCAAAATGCAGGTGAAAACACTGGCAACTCTCGGACGGTCACCGCTAAACATTTCAAGGAGCTGGGACCACCGGAGTTTATCGGAGAGCCAAAACCACTTAAGGCAGAGACATGGATAAAGCAGATCACCAAGATATTTGATATCTTGGGATGCTCCGAGGAACAAAAGGTTACCCTTGCCACCTTCATGTTGCGAGGAGAGGCATATTACTGGTTGTAATCTGTAAAGCGTACCCAGCCTTCCGCACTCAAAATGTCTTGGGAGAAGTTCCAAGAACTGTTCAACAACAAGTACTTTCCCGAAAGTATTCGTCATATAAAAGAGGTAGAGTTCATCAAGCTGGAGTAAAAAAATATGACTGTGTCGCAGTACGAAGCCAAGTTTGCCGAGTCCCGGTTTGCGTCCCACTTAGTTGATAACGAGGAGAGAATGACGCGGATGTTTCTAAGAGATTTGAAACCCGAGATACGTCAATACCTTATCTCTCACAAACTGTGTTTTTATTTAGATGTTGTAAATATGGCTCAGTTATTGGAGCGCGATAATGAGACAACCCAACCAAGGGAGAGCAACCGACAAAATGATAATACCAGTGGTAGCAGTCATCGAAGCGGTGACAACAAAAGTTGAGGGAATCAACATGCCAGAAATGGTAACCACTTTGGTGGTAATCATGGCCAAGACAATAAAAGTGGACATTTCAAGAAGACGAGATTCAACAATGATGGAAAGACGTCAGCACCAACACCCATTGTTAAGGAAGGAGACTTATCATATGCTTCAAATATGGATGGGAGGGACATATCAGTCCAAACTGTGCACAGCAGTCCAAAACGTGTTACAATTGTGGAAGAGAAGGTCACCTAGCTCAATTTTATCGTTCAAAGAAGTCAAGTCCAGCTGGGATGGAGGCACCAAAGGCCATTCCAGAAAAGTCAAAACCAGTAGTTCAAGGGAGAGCGTTTATCAGAAACTCTCAGAAAGCAAGGAACCCGACTGAGGTTATCACGGGTAAGCTTATCATAAACTCTAGCGAAGTCTTTACCTTATTTGATACCGGTTCTACCCATTCTTTTATTTCTCCTACTTGCGCTCAACATTTAAATTTGACTCCGGAGAAATTAGACTTTGACTTATCTGTTGAAATTCCGTTGGGAGAAACCTTCATTACATCCACTATTTATAAGTCTTGTTTGATCCAAATCGGCACTCGCACATTACCTGTCGATCTTATTTCATTGAAAATACTTGCATTTGACGTAATTCTAGGGATTAATTGGTTAATTACTCATCATGCAAAAATTAATTATTTTCGTAAGGTTGTTAGCTTTCATATTTTTAAACAACCTATTATGCGAATCAAAGCAACCAAACCATTAAAATCAATCACTGTCATATCAAGCCATAAAGCTATTCATTTATTGAAAAACGGATGTCAAGCTTTCTTAGCCTATGTCACAGATTTAAACAAAAATACGTCAGATATGAATGATATTTCTATTGTTAATAAATTTCCTAACATATTCCCTGAAGAACTTCCTGGCCTACCCCCAAAGCGTGAAATTGAATTTTGTTGACCTTGAACCCGGTACAAAACCCATTTCTAAAGCCCTATATCAAATGGCTCCTATTGAACTTCAGGAGTTAAAGACCCAACTGTAAGAATTATTAGACATCGGTTTCATTCGTCCTAGTACGTCTCCTTGGGGTGCTCCTGTTTTATTCGTAAAGAAGAAAGATGGGAGTATGCGACTTTGTATTGATTATCGGGATTTTAATCATGTCACCATCAAAAATAGGTACCCGTTGCCTCGCATTGACGACCTGTTTGACCAGTTGTAAGGCGCCAATTTTTTTTCAAAGATCGATCTTCGTCCTGGATATCACCAGTTAAAGATTAAAACGGATGACATTCCAAAGAATGCTTTCAGAACTCGGTACAGGCATTATGAATTCCTAGTTATGTCTTTTGGATTAACTAATGCTCCTGCTGCCTTCATGGACATGATGAACCGAGTATTCAAGGAATATTTGGATCATTTTGTGGTTGTCTTTATTGATGACATTCTCATATATTCCAAAAGCTGTGAAGATCATGAGCAATACTTGAGGCTGATACTCCAAAAGCTTCGTGAAACCAAGCTATATGCCAAGTTGAAGAAATGCGAGTTTTGGCTTAAAAGAAGTTGCATTCCTTGGGCACGTGATATCAAATCATAGAATATCTGTTGACCCAGCAAAGATTGAAGCAGTACAAAGCTGGGAGCAACCTAAATCAGTGATCGAAATAAGTGTCTTTCTCGGCTTAGCTGGTTATTATCGGAGATTCGTAGAAGAGTTTTCTCGAATCGCTACTCCATTAACTCAGCTAACTCGAAAAGATACAAAATTCGATTGGAGCGACGAATGTGAGAAGAGTTTTCAAGAACTCAAGAGAAGACTCATTTCAGCACCTGTTCTAACAATACCATCTGGCTCGGAGGAATTTTTCATCTATAGTGATGCTTCGGACAAAGGGTTAGGATGTGTTCTCATGCAACATGGGAAAGTCATATCCTATGCCTCTCAACAACTCAAAGAATATGAGAGGAATTAACCTACTCATGATCTAGAGTTGGCAGCTAATGTCTTCGCACTTAAAATTTGGAGGCATTACATGTATAGGGAGAAAGTGGAGATCTATACGGATCATAAAAGCCTCAAATATTTCTTCACTCAAAAGGAACTCAATATGTGACAACGACGTTGGCTCGAATTGTTGAAAGATTATGATCATACTATTCAATACCATCCTAGAAAAGCAAACGTTGTAGCTGACGCATTGAGTAGAAGATCATATGCGGGTACGAGTGCGATATTGTCAACGTAGAGGCCCATTTTATATGACTTGCAAAGGATGGAGATAGATTTAAAAACTCTAGGGTCCCACGTGATGATGACAAATATACGAGTTGAACCGACTTTAATCGATAAAGTTAAAGTTGCTCAAGCTACAGACCTGGAGCTGATGCGTATGAAGAAGAAAGTGCAATAAGGTGTTATCCCGGAAGCAAGAATCGATGAAAAATGAATACTTAGAGTCAACTCCAGACTTTTTGTTCCTAACGACCCTGATTGAAAGTATAAAATCATGATGGAGGCGCACAACACACCGTTTGCAATCCATCCTGGGAGTTCCAAAATGTATCGTGATCTTCGACATACATTTTGGTGGAACAATATGAAGAGAGAGATCGCAGAGTTTATCTCAAGGTGTTTAACTTATCAACGTGTCAAGGCGGAGCATCAAGTGCCAAAAGGTCCATTGCAACCACTTGAAATTCCATAATGGAAGTGGGAGCACATTACCATGGATTATATTATTGGTCTTCCCAAGGTTTCTCAAGGCATAGATGCAATTTGGGTCATTATTGATAGATTGACCAAGTCTGCTCATTTCTTACCTATACAAGAAACTTATTCACTTGAACGTCTTACTCGTATTTACATAAATGAGATTGTAAGACTTCAAGGTATGCCAGTATCCATAGTTTCTGATCGAGACCTGAGATTCACTTCATGATTTTGGGTCAGTTTGCAAAAAGCTATATGCACGGATTTACGATTTAGTTCGGCATATCACCCTCAGACGGACGGGTCGTCGGAGAGGACTATTCAAACTCTTTAGGATCTATTAAGACTCTGTGTCCTTGACTTCAAAGGAAGTTGGGACAAGTTCTTGCCATTAGTGAAATTCTCCTACAACAACAGTTATCAATGCAAGTATCGGCATGGCTCCATTTGAGGCGTTGTATGGACGCAAGTGTCGTTCTCCGGTATGCTGGGATGAGGTGGGTGAAGCAACATTGTTGGGACCGAAATTAGTACGTATGACTACGGAGAAGATTCAAATGATCCGGCAACGTATAAAGACCTCACATGATCGACAAAAGAGGTATGTTAATCTTCATCGAAAAGACGTGAAATTCAGTGTTGGAGAGCATGTGTTGCTACGTGTGGCACCATGGAAAGGAGTTACGAGATTTGGAAAAAGAGAAAAGCTTAATCCTCGATTCGTTGGCCCATTTGAAATCCTTGATCGAGTAGAAACTGTGGCCTATAGACTCGCTTTACCGCCAAGTATGTCTCGTGTTCATAACGTTTTTCACATATCCATGTTACGTAAATATGTGGAAGACCCGAACCACATTATTGAGTTAGAACCGGATGAAATAGCAAAAGATTTAACATATGAAGAGGTTCCTAATAAAATATTGTATAAGAAGGAGCATATTCTACGCTCCAAGGTTATACCACAAGTCAAAGTTTTGTGGAGAAACCACGATGTTGAGGAAATGACCTGGGAGTTAGAATCTGAAATTAAATCAAGGTATCCTCACCTCTTCGACATACCAGATATGTACCCTAATTTCGAGGGTAAAATTTCATAAGAAAGGGAGGTTGTAAGACCCCAACTTTTATGAATAAAGATGAATTTTCCATAAAGATCATTTTTGAATAATGAGTGAATTTGATATAATGTTATAGCTGTGGATAATATTTATAAATTTTGCAAAGTACGCAAGTTGTTATATTATATTCGATTGGTCGGGGAATATTCGTTTTAACAGGAATATTCGTACAACGGCGCAATCATTGGTGGACCCTACAACGTAATTATTGTCGGAATGAGAAAACGACAGAAATATCTTTTTATGAAAACAACGGCGGAAGTTTTACCCTTAATTGTTGAAATACCCGGTGATAAATGTACAGTAATACGCGTGGTTGCATAGTAGCACATGATATTAATTATTGATGCTTATATGAGAAGTCACTCAGTTTTGTTCAATTATTGCTACGATAATTGCTGCATAGTATCTCACTCTATTTGATTCAATTATTGTCGATATTTTATATATTATTAAATCAATAATTGAGACGGTACAGTTATTCATATTATTATTTTCAATATTAACGATGTCTAGAAAGTTCTGTCGAGGAGAGGTTTGGTCACCTAATTGCGCGCCAATAGGGAGAAATCCTTATTGGAAAGCCCCCTCTTTCCTAGGAATGATCTGGTTGTTAAATTTTACGAATAATAATAATAATGAATAAAGGTTGTTAAAAAAATTGAGGGGATTTTTATGAGTTATTTGTTATAAATGTTGCTTATTATTTGGACCCTCATTTAACCATTTTTCAAAACTGTCGGTAGAAGTTATCTTAATTTTGTTTTATATATATAAGTATTATATATTTATATATATATATATATATATATATATATATATATGTTATGCAGGAGGATAATGGGGAGGGGTAGTTGCCTTGCTAGGAGGATTGATATATATATATATATATATATATATATATATATATGTGTGTGTGTGTGTGTGTGTGTGTGTGTGTGTGTGTGTGTGTGTGTGTGTGGGTTCAATGAAAAATGGGTGCGGTGTGTATATATATATATATATATATATATATATATATATATATATATATATATATATATATATATATATATATATCATATGTCATGCCGTGAATGGCATGATATAATATATATATATATATATATATATAGGTTTTATTTTATTAGATTATAAATGGAATATATTATATTTTATTTAAAGTTTTTATTTTATTAGAATATTTTATTGCACAGTAAAATCAAATTTTTCAGAAAACATTTCGCTGGTTGCGCCTGTGAATCAACAATACTGTGCGTCTATGATTATTTCTAAATAGTATCATTTCCATTCTCCTATAAATAGGATGATTAGTTAGAATTGAAAATCACACCAGAATCAGAGAATTCTTCTTCTATAATATTAAGCGTATTTCTTTCGAGTTTTAGAAAGCTTTGAGTGTAGAAAATAGTGAAAGTTTTTTTCAAGAATATCTCCGCTATACCAGTTGGAATACTCTTCTTTTCAAGGTAATGGGTATTATTTTTGTTCAGTATTTGTATGAAATAATATTTTCTTCCATACTCTGTAGTATGTAAGTAATATTATTTCGTTTCAGATTTTGAATTATATACTCTATGAAATTAGTAGAATATCCTTGATATTTGCGCTTCATCCAGTATCTTTTCATGAAAATATTATTCTGAGCATTCTTGATAAGTTTTAACTTTTTTATGTCGGGGTACTATTCACGGGGTTACTATTCCCGAAGTTACTATTCACGAGGTACTATTCACTTGGTTATTATTCACCCAAGGTACTATTCATGACAAACATTGATTTTTTTCAGTCCAAATCATTTTTGATACAATATTATTCTTGAATTTTACTCCACAAAGCAGTATCATGTTGAAAATTTGGACATTATTGAATTCTGGATAAATTAAATTATAAATCTTTAAAAAGTTATCCTTTGTTTTCTTTTAATTGAATTCTTATATCATTATCATCATCCTCATGCTTATATTGTTATGAAAGTCATCTTTGGCCCGTAGTGCATAGATGGACTTGGTATGATTATGACCGAGGATTATTGGTATAATCATTTAAGTAATGTTACAAATGATGTGGTAAAAGTCCTCATTCGTCAGTAGTGCATTGATGGACAGTTGTTGGCATGATCATGACCATTGATGAAAACACGAATATTCTTGGCCCGTAGTGCATGGATAATTCGTGATCGTGATACTAATGAATATCCTTGGCCGTAGTGCAAGGGTGATTTGATGATGTGGATTATTTATTAAGCTGAGTCTCAATGATAAAATTGATGATAAATTCTTTTAAATCATAGAAGATAGTAGATATCATGCTTTACTTGACTCTTCTACTGGATTGCTTGTTCCGCTGCAGTTAAACTTGATGTCTATTATATTTTATCCATTTAACACTGTTGAAAGATAATGATAATTTATTCTGCATTATCTTAGTCATAATATTTCTTACTGGACTAGTTGAGCTCACCCTTTGCTTTCATTGTTCTATTCAGGAAATGAGAATATAGCTGGGACTAGTCGGGAAACAGAGTGACGGTCCAGATGTTTTCATTAGTAGTCCTCACTATTATGTGAAATAGTGTGATAATAAATATATTGAAGACTTATTTTGAGTTTGAATATTATCTAGAAGACAATGTTTGTATTAAAACTCACAACTCATGTTACATATTTAAGTTTGTATTTGTATTCTGTACCATGTATTTGGCGACTCAGAATGGGTGATGTATACCTATTTTGGGGGCGTCACATACGTTCTCATTTCCTGAAGAGAACAATGAAAGTAAAAGGGGAGCTTAACTAGCTCAGTAAGAAATATTATGACTAAGATAATGCAAAATAAAATATCATTAGCCTTCAACAGTGTTAAAATGATAAAATATAATAAACATCAAGTTTAACTGCAGCGGAACAAGTAATCCATTAGAAAAGTCAAGTAGAGCATGATATATACTATCTGCTATGATTTAAAAAGTTTATCATTAACTTTATAGCTGAGACTCAGCTTAACAAATAATCCACATCACTTAATTATCCATGCACTACGGGCCAAGAATATTTATTAGTATATCTTAAGTACAATATTTTTCTCAAATGTTTTTTAAGTCATACTTAACTAGGTACTATATAAGTACAATTTAAGTATAATTTATGGAGAAAGGTTCGTTCTTTTTTGTCGTCTCCCTTTATAACTTTTAGCATGTTCAGTTTTTTTTACGATTCTCCCATTTTTGCCATGATTTCTCCTTTATTTGGTCTGAAATTGCTACGTTATACCGAGTTGCCGAAATTTTGCCAAAAATTTGACACATATCAAGGTTGCGGTTCAGCACCAACCGATACCTATCTAATACGCCTATATTTGGAAGTAAAGGTCGATACTTTCAACCATGAAGATTCATGTATTCTTTTCCATCCATAATCCTTGGGGAATTTAAAAACACCCACACCTACAAAAGAATCTTGCTATATTAACTTCTACCAAACATGATCTAACACTAAGCAAGGGAAATATCCAATTTTCTAAAAACACCCCAACAAACACCATGCAATGGGGCAGTGAATGAAACATGAGACTGATTTTGTTGTTTCCTCTGCACGTCACATAAACATCTCAAAATGATTTAAAGTGCCTAAGCATGTAAAGCATCCATCCCAACTCTATAATGGATAAGAGAGTGGAAATATGAATGACTTTGAAATTTACTACGGGCCAAAGATGACTTTCATCACAATATAAGCATGAGGATGATGACAATGATATAAGAATTCAATTAAAAGAAAATGATAAATTTTTAAAGATTTATGATTTAATTTATCGAGAATTCAATAATGTCCAAATTATCAACATGATACTTCTTTGTGGAGTAAAATTCAAGAATAATATATCAGGAATAAGCATGTGAATGATATTCCTATTTACATAAGATTTGATTATGATATATATGAATGAATATGCAAGTATGCTTGCATTAAGAAAAGATGTAAAGTCCTTTGATAGATAATAGAAACATGTGTACAAGGACTTAGAATGAATTGATCAAGTATGTTAGGTTGATCCTACATAAGCAAAACAACTTTGTAAAGTCCTTAAAAAGAAATGATGTACAAGGACTATAAACATAGAAAGATCAAGCATGTTGGTTAATCTTATGATGTAATAGATAGGCTTGTTTGATCGTCAAGCACTGCACCAGAAATCGTAGTCTACCAGGAGAGTCAAGTAAAACTCGAGAGCTGCCAAGGCAGAATCGTAGTCTGCAAGATAGTAGATCTCGGAGTTCGTAGACTGCAAGGAGAGACGAGGAAGGATCGTAGTGTGTCGAGTAGAACTTCCTTGGAACCGAAGTCTGCTGAGGAAGTCATGTTCATAATCGTAGAGATAACCTGTCTACGAGCCGACCGAGCATCTGCCGAAGTCAAGTCAAGAATCGTAGAGCACACCTTAAGTTCGTAGAGTCTACTGATCATAACAAAGGCAGAGATCGTAGTCGAGCAAGATCAGATGAAGACATCGAGCACTAAGATAGAAATCGTAGAGTGTCAAGATCTGATCTCAGAGTTGTGGTGTCTGCACAGCCGAAGCTGAATTATAGAATGAAGAACCACGACCTTAACAGATGTGCTCACAACGCCAAGGTAGAATCGTAGAGCTAATACGATTCTCAATAAATGAGCAATCCCAAAATATCCAAAGGAACCAAGCCTCTAGTTGGCACTGCAAGGATACATCCCACTTGAAAGAAACCAGAGAACACTCAATGAATGACATGCAAGCTAATAGAAGATCTAAGCACCAACCCAATTAGCATTCAGATTGAGTTGGGAAGCCATTCGAGATGAAGTCTTCCACAAGTTGATCAGAAGAAGACTTCAGTAACTGACTTAGGAAAGTCAACAAGTGATGTAGCTGTCATGTGATAAGATGACAACGATCTTGGAAATATTCAGGATCGTAGTGTTTGCCAAACAAAGAAAGAACTAATGGAGCGCATACAGAGATACTGGACATCTTCTGAAGAACAAGGCTAAAGTGATTAAGCATTGGATCTGTGACACCCCCAAATTCGGGTTACCTGACCCCCGAGTTTGGTGCTCACGATCCATAATATAATACCATTTAACTACCCATTCATATATAAATAGGAATACATAAGTCATTAACATATGTTGTTAATACATAAGTCTCAGGTCCACTAACCTTAACATTACAGAAATACCCCTTAGATATACAAAAAAAGGTTTACAATACAATACAACATAATAATATTGTTCATCATAACTAATTTATAACTATGTCTTTTCCCTTGTTCTTCTTTGCAGCACCTTCTGCAACTTCGCCCCTAGCTGAAAAGTTTTTTTTAGCAAGGGTGAGCAACTAGTTTGCCCCACAAGTTAAGACATATAATAAATGTATACGAATCAATAAGAACAAACTGTCTATTTTGATAGAATGAAACCAAAGTTCAGTGAACTTTGAAATAGCTGAACAAATCATTAAATAATAACAAGTCTTCTAGTATTCTAGGCAATACAATAATTTGATAATGAAAGATTACAACGCTTTCAAAGTTTCTACGATATTCTATTGAATAATTAAGAATCAATTCTACGCAATTACAAAGTGGAATGTTTTTTAGATTTATGCTGAGTGATCACACTAGATCTAGAACTTCTTTTCTCGGGTATCTATCAAAGATTTACTTTGATACATACGCAGGAGTATCAGAAAATCATTAAAATTAAATCATACCCCTCTGCAAGTGTAGCATCCCCAAATCCGGGTCCCAAATCACCACGGATCTTGGTATGCTAATTATATAACTATTACTATTTGTGGAAGATATAAACATAAATTATTTATACAATACATTACATATTATTTCCCCCAAGGTCGAGTAACCTTCAAATAAACATAATTCATAACCTGTCTAACATACACCATTATTATTATACTATACTATTACAATTAAGCTGCATATAAAATCCCAAGCTGAACTTGGCTTTATCCTTTCATGTATTCGACGTATGCTTCTAAATCTGCAATGTTAAATCATGATATAGCAAGGGTGAGCATAAGATTTCCAAGCAAGTTTAAGTTTAATAATATAACGATATATCATGATTGATAGAATCTGAATAATAAGCTGGCTATAATTCAACAATACAATTGTCAACTAGCAGGAACAAACTTTTGACTGAACAAGTATTGAACATGAACAAATATATCTGAACTGAATGGTAATGAAGGTGATCAGCCTTTCATATCTGACTTATACATGCAATATGTACAGAGTACAATTCTACAATGGCAATCAGCAATGATTATCCATAAGCATATCTGAATGAAACAACTCTTAGTAGAGTTAAGTAAAAACTTGCCTGAACCATTGATTACCGCTACACAATTTATCTAGCTTTGTCTAAAAACCTAATATAAATAATACCGATCTACACATTAGAATAATATCATCACAATATTTAAAATAACCTAAATACATTTATCACATAACCCTATCAGTCTATTTAGGACATAAGACTCGGTATCAAGTTAAACTATTGCAGTCTGAGTTGAACCCGACACAATTCTAGCATCCCGACGGTCTAGTCGGACAATACTCAAGTTTAAGTTCAATTAAACTCTACCTAAACACTTAAAAATTATCTTAGATGATTTATTATCAATCAAAATATTTTTCATAGGCTCATAATAATTTTTAGATAATTAATATCATTTATCAAAAAATTTCAATCATTAATATTGTATTTATATAATATAAATACCACCATATTCATTTATCATTAATATTTATTTAATATAAAATATTAATAAAAATCATAAAATAATATTATAATAATATTACAAAGTATTTTTAATACTTTAAAATCACCCTTATATGATTTTTAAATAATTAAATACATTATCGATAATTGCTTTTAATATTAAAATATTAATATTTTCATGACAAAATATCAAAAGTTATATTTTATAACTTCAAATATTTTTCTAACCCTTAAATCATTTTATATGATTTTTAAAGTATTATTTCTAATTTTTCATAATTTATTTAATATATTTATTAAATAAAATAATTACCATTAATATTAACTAATTGATGAAATTTCTCACAAAATATCAAAAGTCATTAAAAATAACTTAAAATATTTTCTTATACCATAATATCATTTTTCATGATTTTTCATGATTTAAAACCATTTTTAAATAATTTATTTAATATTATAATTAAATAAATTAAATACCATTTATATTCCAAATATATTAAATATCTATGAAATATACTCTAAATAATTAAAAACTATTTTTCAGATTTTAAAATAATTTTTCAGAATTTATTTTGTATTTTTAATAATTAAAAACCATTTAATTCAATTTATTTAATAAAAACAATTATTTTCAGAAATTAAATATCACTTAATATTCCTATAGCGGCGGACATCTGCCGCTATAGGTGTTCTTAACTTTGTTCTTGAACATTCATCATTGAAACCCAGAAAACCAAGTCAATTGAGCAGGTACATAGTTTGACCATAAATAGATTAGTGTTCATGTTACTTTCTGTACGAAATTGGGCTGAAATTTGTTTTTCGATTGTAGTACTTATGTAATAATACTATAATATACCAAGTTCATGACCATTCTACATAATAACAGAGAGATCCAAGTCTCCAAAACTGTCAGAGACGTTGTTCTCTTCAATTTACGGGTTTTCGAAATTGAAGAACAGACGAGATACCAACTTTGGATCCATATAGTTTGCATTCTATTACTTGTTTGTGTGATATAAAAGTTCACAATTTCAGTCGTGAAGTCCGAGTACAACCTTATAACATCATATCAACATAAAAACATCGGATACACAAGAAGCAAAATTTTGGTCGAACTAGGGTCAAGAACTGTTCTTGAACATTTCTGGAAAACCCAGAAATGTTCTTGAGCAGTTTGGTCAATGGTGGTTTGACCATCAATAAATTTTGATTCTGAGCAAGATCTGAGTAAGATAATGGCTTGGAAGTGTAGATCTCATGTCAGGTTACAACAACAAAACAATAACTTGACCACAAGCTTTAAATACAGCAAGATCTAGGGTCATGAATATCTTTGTCGAAATTATGGAAATTTACATTTTTTGAAAAGTAGTTTCATGCTTGGTCAACGCCTTTTGACCGATCATATCTTTGCTCCAGTTATGGATCTGGTTGTTCTAAGGACTTGGATGTTTATTTCACACGACAAGCTACACATATCAAACAATAACATAACCAAAACACTAACATACTGCAAGATCAAAGGCTCAGAAAATGTTTTCAGACGAGATTTGGGTTTCAGGTTGCCTGAAACTCGATCTCCATATTAGGTCAACTCGGTTTATTTTCATATCTCTCAATTTGATAATGAGCTGGTCGTGTTTCCAGTTTCAGATCACAGCCTACATGTCATACTACACATCCAAAACATAATAAACAAACAAACTTTAACACACACGGATCTAGAGGCACTGACATATGGCTGTCAGGCCATCATTTTCAATATTTTTAGATTTTTGAAATCCTTAGATTCGAGCATCTAGATGTTATGGATCCATGATCCAACCACCCAGATCTCTAAAAGACACCCAATAACACATATCTAGCTAATCATTAACAACATTTAACATCAAATCAAAGATTTTCAAAATTAGGGTTTTTACCACTTTCTAGCTTGATCTTTGATTCTGATCTTCATGATCTGATCATGGCTGGCTAAGGATCAATTTAGGGACTGAATCACTAATTAATCTCGTGGTTCTAGAGAGAGAAGGAGTTGGTTGAGAGTTAGAACACAAAATGAAGCTAAATAACAACTTTCTCTCTCTTCAATTATTTATAAAATTGAATGTAATTGAAATGGCTGATATGGGGCTAATTTTTGCTGAATTCAGTCATATAGGGTAGCTAGATTTGGTCAATCACCCAATATCTTGGCAAGATTCTCATGTCTCCTCTAATAATGAACAAAGGGCATTTTAGACATTTTAATTTTTTTTGTTTTGTTCTTAATGGCATATTAGTAAATTGTCCAAACCTTTAGGGTTTAGGGTTTGACCCTTAGGGTTTAGGGTTTAACCCTAAAATATGTGAAATTAAATTTCTAGGATTTCCAAATTTAAATTTTCAAAATAGAAAATTAATATTTCTAAATTATAATTAGGATTTTCTAATTATATTAAAATATACTCATCATTATTCGAGCTTGTTAATTAGGATTAATATTTTCTAATTAAAATTACTAATTTAGCAATTATGTTTCATGATCATGCATTAGGGTTTATAACCCAGGAATTAGGGTTTCTGAATTATTTAGAAAATCTAATTAATCATTAGGGTTATCCCTAATTAGGTTTGTAATAAAAATACATAAACCTTATACATAGCATTTAAATTTCCAAATTAGGATTTTAATATCCGAATTAGGGTTTCAAATTCTCGGAACTGAAATTACGGTTTTCCAGAACCGATTTCTAGGGTTTCTTATCAGTCTTTAGGGTTTTCTAACTGAACGTTGACGTTCTTAATATAATATTAGGGTTTGCCACTGATATAGTTTATCTGGTCAACCTTTGACTCTTAACCACATACTGTACACATATACAACCATATACACAGAACATAATAACGTATATCCTTAATCCTGAATAATTCACCACAAAGATTTTTAAATCCAAAAATTTCTTTTCAGAAATGTCAAATCCATACACTTATTTTCTGTCTAAGTTTAGTATTTAACCTTTATTCAATAATTTAAGATTTAAATAATTTTTCTAAATTCTTGGGTTGTCACATTCACCCCTTCTTCTAAAAATTTCGTCCCCGAAATTTACCTTACACCATTCATACACAGCATCGTATGCTACCCAATACATTCCTCACCAGAGTAAAAATTTCAAGTATTGATGAGGGTTTTCTAGACTATTCTCTGTCATTTTCGCAAAGGTTATATGGAAATTCATCCGCAAACCGTCATAACTTACAGACATAGTGGGTAATTAACCCGATATGCCCTGTACTTATCAAGTACTTCTGGTCAACTCTGTTTCTCGTCTTTGCCATAGGCAAAAAAATTTTCCTCAGTCTTATTAGATTCTGCACCAAAACAATTTGGTTCGGGAATTTCTTTCAATGAACACTTAGAGTTTTCATAAACATTAGTCTAGCTGAATCGAATAGCACAGACTCATATCAATAATTCAATTCAATCGAATTATTTAGGTGTAGCCAAACCCCGTTGGCAAATTAAAATTTTTGAAAATATTTTTGAGAATGACGTCATAATGCCGTAGTGTATTAACAGTCCGTTTAAGGATGCCGTCATCGTATGACTTTGTCATAACACATCATACAATAGTGGAACAACGATTTTAGATCAATTCAACACTAAGTATTCCTACATTTACAACTCCATCAACTTTTTATCATCTCTGCACCAGGTTACATGGTACATAAGTGATAAATAAAATAAATTTTGATATTTCAAATCATCTTCGTCTAGTTGAAATAATTAGCATAGACTGTACTTTAAACCGTTCCAAAAATGATTACGAGTCTACACATTTTTTTTAAAAGCACATAGTGCGTATAGCTTGATGTCCAAAAAGTTCGAAGTCTAGCATAACTAGGAATTTTGGAAAAAACCTAGGTCTCCACTAATAATCATTTGCTTAAACAGTCTATCTATTCCTATTTTCCTTAATACTCCATTTATACAAAACTATACCCAGTTCGTCAAACTTACCACACTTATGAGTTCAGGAACTTGCCACAATCATATGAGTTTAAGAACTTGTCCTAGACAGACCTTTGGCATCCATTCGCTGAGGGGTTCATATACATTTCATATAATTATGAGCCACAAAATATACTGTGACGCCCCCAAAATTAGGTATACATCACCCATCTTGGGTCGCCACTTACATGGTACATAAATCCAAATACAACTTAATAATACAACTGTCGTGTACAATACGACAAAACATAAACTGTGAGTTTGAATACAAGTATTGTCTACTAGAGAGTATACAAACTCAAAAGGAGTCCTCATTACATTTATTATCACACTATTTCACAGAATAGTGAGGACTACTAATGCACCATCTAGGACCATCACTCTGTTCCCCGACTAGTCCCTGCTATGTTCTCATTTCCTGAAGAGAACAGTGAAAGAAAGGGTGAGCTCAACTAGCCCAGTAAGAAATATTATGACTAAGATAATGCCAAAAAAAAATTCGCTAGCCTTCAACAGTGTTAACAACCATCAAGTTTAACTGCAGCAGAACAAACAATCAATTAAAAGAGTCAAGTAGAGAATAAAATCTACTATCTTTTATGATTTAAAAGGTTTTTCATCACTTTTATCGATGGGACTCAACTTAATAAATAATCCACATCATCGAATCACCCCTGCACTACGGCCAAGGATATTATTTAGTATCACGACCACGAATTATCCATGCACTACGGCTAAAGATAATCATGTTTTCATCAATGGTCCTGATCATGCCATAAAACAATTCATCTTTTGCACTACTGACCAAAAGAATCCATAGCCATAATCATATCAAAAGCGCCCATCAATGCACTATGTGCCAATGAGGACTTTTTCAACATCATTTGTAACATTACGGTTATGATTACACCGAATAATCCACGGTCATAATCATACCAAGTCCATCTATGCACTACTCTGCCACGAGATGACTTTCAACAAAATATAAACATGAGGATGATGAGCGGTGATATAAGAATTCAATAAAACAAGTTCAATAATTAATTTATCTAGGAACCGATAACGTCCAAAGTGTCAACATGATCTTTGCTTTGTAGAGTAAAATTCAAGAATGCTCGAGAAGAATATATCCATGAAAAGATCTTTGGATGAAGCACAAATATCAAGGATATTCCACTAATTTCATGGAGTATAGAAGTCAAAACTTTAACCAATTTGAGTATAATAAAGAATGGAATAACAAAAGAAATCACCATGCATGCGGTTGCCGCGCATAGGCAAGGTTATTCAACAGAATAATAATAACGGAACCGGGTCAAAGTCGAAATTAAATTCGCAAGCGGGATGTTCAATAGAATAATAAAGAATAGAATAACAACAGAAATCACCATGCATGTGGTACTTCACATAGACAGGTTATTCCAACAGAATAATAAATAACGGAACCGAATTAAAGGCGTAAAACGACAAACAAGATATTCCAATGAATAATAATAAAGAGCGGAACCAGTCCCAAAGTAAACGCGACAAATAAGATATTCCAACAGAATAATAATAAAGATGGAATAATAGAAGAATGTCACCAAGTATAGGGTAGTCCGCGTATACTGGTTATTACAGCAGAATAATAAAGAATGGAATAAAAGAAGTTCTCTTCATGAATACAAAAGAAATAATACCCCTTACGGGTACAACAAATAATATTCCCTACCTTAGAAGAAGACTGGATATAGGAGTAGTGAAGTAGCAGAATACTTTTCTTCTTTCCCTCTATAGTTTCTCTCTATAATAATTGCTCTAAAGCTTTAGTGAATTAGTGAGAAATGAAGGAAGAATGAACTTCTATTTATAGGAAAATATAGTTTCGATAATTTCACGTTTTGGGGCTCGAAATATTACAGTACAATACCTCCAACTTTTCTTTCATTTTTAATTTAGACCTGCAAGTATTATCAAACTTGCACCACCTCCCCTAACAGTAAATAATGTGAATCAATAGTAAATCATGTGACTCAATAGTTCTAATCATGTGATAAAAACAATTACAGTATAGTACCTCCATCTATACCTCCATTTTTAACTTAGTCATGCAAGTATTATCAATCTTGCACCAACTCCCCTAATAGTAACAAGAATGTAAAACAATAGTATACACATGTGAACAAATAGTTATAATCATGTGAATTAATAGCAATCAATTGCTCATTTATCCGGTTAAATACCCGATTGGTCAATATAACCTCCAGACATCAATTATTATCGAAATAAATGTCGATTTTTACTAACACAAACAATTCCAACATAATGAAACTATTTTTATCAACAATATAAATTTTGAAATTTGAAGTTTGATTTTTTCCAAAAAAAGTCAACTGTTGACTTTTGACCAAATAGTGAATCACGGAAAATTTTGTGTTTATAGACTATTTTACTAATTTCATCGTTACGGACTCAAATATCACGTCCGCGTCTCTAAATTCAACTCCGAACACAACTTCAATTTTAATAACATTCATCATTAATATTATAACTCATAATATTTATCAACCAGGTCGTTCCCAGGAAAAAGGGGGCTTTCCAATAAGGATTTCTCCCTATTGGCGCGCAATTAGGTGACCAAACCTCTCCTTAACAGAACTTCTAGACATTGTAAATATTGCAATTTAATAATACGAATAACCTTATCATCTCAATTATTGATTTAATAAAATAACATATTATGCAGATGATACTGTGACAATAATTGAATCAATAATATGAGAGATATGATGCCATAATTACTGTAGCAATAATTGAGTATAACTAAGTAACTTCTCACGTAAGCATTAATAATCAATACCGTGTGTTACTATGCAACCACGCGTATTACTGTACTTTTACTACCAGGTAGTTCAACAGTATTAACGGTAAAACCTCCGCCGTTATTTTCATAAAATATTTTTGTCGTTTTCTAACTACGATAGTACTTCCGTTGTGGGGTCCACCAATGCTTATGCCGTCGTACGAATATTCCCCGACAAAAAGAATATTATATAACAACTTGCGTACTTTGCAAAATTTATAAATACTACCCACAACTATAATATTATATCAAATCCACACCATAATATTCAAAAAATTATTTCGAGAAAATTAAATATTTATGTATAAAATATGGGGTCTCACACATACCATAAGTATGAGTTTTAAGAACTCGTACTTAACCTTATATTCTCTACCTATAACCTATCTATCTGTTATACACATGAGAAAAGAATCACCTTCTCAACGCGTATATAGCAAATAGCGTGACACGGACATTTCAATGATTATCAATGCCAGAAACTAAGTGGTTTTCACACCAAGTACAATCCAACTCCCATACGAAGAATCATACAACTCAGCTGCTGACATGAGTCCTCAATTGAAATCCCCACCTAATCTTAACTCCCTTCTCAATACGAATTTCATTTAACTCGTATTCATAATCCTTTCCTGATTCTGTATCAATTCATAGACACACAGCAATATTGTTGTAAGCTTGTCAATCATTCTCTCAATCCATATCAGATCACGGGGTGATCTCATCGTATATATTATGATTCATTTCTATTCTATGATCGTTTTGCTTTTTGATCTTTTATCACTGTACTTTAGTCTTTTAGACTCTATCTATTCATCACTACTATTCAACTTTATTATCAGAGTTAAGGAACTCTGTAAATTATACCCTGCCAAGATTCGTCTTTGAATCTTACCGACACACTAACACTATTTGAGTTAGTACTTATCTTAATCACTGCGGTTATTAGTCTCAGGTATTCCTACCTAAGGTTCATAACCAACAGCTTTGATACCAACTGTAGCATCCCCAAATTCGGGTCCCAAATCACCACGGATCTTGGTATGCTTATTCTATAACTATTACTATTTGCGAAAGATATAAACATAAATTTTTTATACAATACATTACATATTATTTCCCCCAAGGTCGAGTAACCTTCAAATAAACATAATTCATAACATGTCTAACATATAACATTATTATTATACTATACTACTACAATTAAGATGCACATAAAATCCCAAGCTGAACTTGGCTTTATCCTTTCCTGTATTCGACGTATGCTTCTAAATCTCCAATGTTAAATCATGATATAGGAAGGGTGAGCATAAGATTGCCCAGCAAGTTTAAGTTCAATAATATAACGATATATCATGATTGATAGAATCTTAATAATAAGCTAGCTATAATTCAACAATACAATTGTGAGCTAGCAGGAACAAACTTTTTACTGAATAAGTATTGAACATGAACAAATATATCTGAACTGAATGGTAATGAAGGTGATCAGCCTTTCATACCTGACTTATACATGTAATATGTACAGGGTACAATTCTACAATGGCAATCAGCAATGATTATCCATAAGCATATCTGGATGAAACAACTCTTAGTAGAGTTAAGTAAAAACTTGCCTAAACCGTTGATTACCGCTACGCAATTTATCTAGCTTTGTCTAAAACCCTAATATAAATAATACTGATCTACCCATTAGAATAATATCATCAAAGTATATAAAATAACCTAAACACATTTATCACATAACCCTATCAGTCTATTTAGCACATAAGACTAAATAGATCAAGTCAAACTATTTAAATTCGAGTTGAACCCTGACACAATTCTAACATCCCAACTGGGCCAGTCGAGACAATACTCGAGTTTAAGTTCAATTAAACTCCTGCTAAACACTTAACAATTATCTTAGATGATTTATTATCAATCAAAATATTTTCATAGGCTCATAATAATTTTCGGATAATTAATATCATTTATCAAAAAAATTTAATCATTAATATCGTATTTATATAATATAAATACCACCATATTCCTTTATCATTAATATTTATTTAATATAAAATATTAATAAAAATCATAACATAATATTATAATAATATTATAAAGTATTTTTAATACTTTAAAATCACCCTTATATGATTTTTAAACAATTAAATACATTAAGCGATAATTGCTTTTAATATTAAAATATTAATATTTTCATGACAAAATATCAAAAGTTATATTTTATAACTTCAAATATTTTTCTAACCCTTAAATCATTTTTATATTATTTTTAAAGTATTATTTCTAATTTTCCATAATTTATTTAATATATTTATTAAATAAACTAATTACCATTAATATTAATTAATTGATGAAATTTCTCAAAAATATCAAAAGTTATTAAAAATAACTTAAAATATTTTCTTATACCATAATATCATTTTTCATGATTTTTCATGATTTAAAACTATTTTTAAATAATTTATTTAATATTATAATTAAATAAATTAAATACCATTTATATTCCAAAAATATTAAATATCTATGAAATATACTCTAAATAATTAAAAACTATTTTTGATTTTAAAATAAATTTTTGAATTTATTTTGTATTTTAATAATTAAAACCATTTAATTCGATTTATTTAATAAAATAATTATTTTCCAAAATTAAATGTCACTAAAGGGCCTATATAATGATGACCCATATCGCTATAGGTGTTCTTGGCTTCTGTTCTTGAACATTCATCATGAAACCCGGAAGAAAACTAAGTCGTTGAAGCGAGAAGTGCATAGTTTGACCATTAATAGATTAGTGTTCATGTTGCTTACTAGGCTGAAATTTATTTTCCGATTGTAGTACTTATGTAATAATACTATAATATACCAAGTTCATGATCATTCTACATAATAACAGAGAGATCCAAGTCTCCAAAACCTTGTCAGAAATTGTTCTTCAATTTCTGGGTTTTCCAGAAATTGAAGAACAGACGAGATACCAACTTTGGATCCATATAGTTTGCATTCTATTACTTGTTTGTGTGATATAAAAAGTTCACAATTGCCGTCGTGATGTCCGAGTACAACCTTATAACATCATATCAACATAAAAACATCAGATACACAAGACCTGGGCCGGTCAAACTAGGGGTCAAGAACTGTTCTTGAACATTTCTGGAAAACCCAGAAATGTTATTTAGTAGTTTGGTCAACGGTGGTTTGACCACCAATAAATTTTGATTCTGAGCAAGATCTGAGTAAGATAATGGCTTGGAAGTGTAGATCTCATGTCAGGTTACAACAACAAAATAATAACTTGACCACAAGCTTTAAATACAGCAAGATCTAGGGTCATGAATATCACTGTCAGAAATTCTGGAAATTTCTGGGCTGCCTAGAAAGTAGTTTCATGCTTGGTCAACGCCTTTTGACCGATCATATCTTTGCTCCAGTTATGGATCTGGTTGTTCTAAGGACTTGGATGTTTATTTCACACGACAAGCTACACAGTTCAAACAATAACATAACCAAAACACTAACATACTGCAAGATCAAAGGCGCAGAAAATGTTGTCGACGAGATCCGGATTCTGGGTTTACAGGTAAACTCGCCTTCGATCTCCGCCAGCCGATTTGACCGCTCATATCTCTCAATTTGATAATGAAAGTCGGTCGTGTTTCCGATTTGGATCACGATCTACATGTCATACTACACATCCAAAACATAATAAACAAACAAACTTTAACACACACGGATCTAGAGGCACTGACATATGGCTGTCAGGCCATCATTTTCAATATTTTTAGATTTTTGAAATCCTTAGATTCGAGCATCTAGATGTTATGGATCCATGATCCAACCACCCAGATCTCTAAACGACACCCAATAACACATATCTAGCTAATCATTAACAACATTTAACATCAAATCAAAGATTTTCAAAAATAGGGTTTTTACCACTTTCTAGCTTGATCTTTGATTCTGATCTTCATGATCTGATCATGGCTGGCTAAGGATCAATTTAGGGACTGAATCACTAATTAATCTCGTGGTTCTAGAGAGAGAAGGAGTTGGTTGAGAGTTAGAACACAAAATGAAGCTAAATAACAACTTTCTCTCTCTTCAATTATTTATAAAATTGAATGTAATTGAAATGGCTGATATAGGTCTAATATTTGCTGAATTCAGTCATATAGGGTAGCTAGATTTGGTCAATCACCCAATATCTTGGCAAGATTCTCATGTCTCCTCCAATAATGCACAAAGGGCATTTTAGACATTTTAATTTTTTTTTGTTCTTAATGGCATATTAGTAAATTGTCCAAACCTTTAGGGTTTAGGGTTTAACCCTTACGGTTTAGGGTTTGACCCTTAGGGTTTAGGGTTTAACCCTAAAATATGTGAAATTAAATTTCTAGGATTTCCAAATTTAAATTTTTAAAATAGAAAATTAATATTTCTAAATTATAATTAGGATTTTCTAATTATATTAAAATATACTAATCATTATTCGAGTTTGTTAATTAGGATTAATATTTTCTAATTAAAATTACTAATTTAGCAATTATGTTTCATGATCATGCATTAGGGTTTATAACCCAGGAATTAGGGTTTCTGAATTATTTAGAAAATCTAATTAATCATTAGGGTTATCCCTAATTAGGTTTGTAATAAAAATACATAAACCTTATACATAGCATTTAAATTTCCAAATTAGGATTTTAATATCCGAATTAGGGTTTCAAATTCTCGGAACTGAAATTACGGTTTTCCAGAACCTGTTTCTAGGGTTTCTTATCAGTCTTTAGGGTTTTCTAACAGAACGTTGACGTTCTTAATATAATATTAGGGTTTGCCACTGATATAGTTTATCTGGTCAACCCTTGACTCTTAACCACATACTGTACACATATACAACCATATACACAGAACGTAATTATGTATATCCTTAATCCTGAATAATTCACCACAAAGATTTTTAAATCCTAAAATTTCTTTTCAGAAATGTCAAATCCATACACTTATTTTCTGTCTAGGTTTATTATTTAACCTTTATTCAATAATTTAAGATTTAATAATTTTTCTAAATTCTTTGGTCGTCACAGCAAGTACTTAGAGCCGGCCAACTCTTTGTACCATATATTATGCATAATACTTAACAATGCACAATGGTCGAATATACGACTTAAAATGTTCCCTTTATATAAAAGGTTGTTCTTCTCTGTCTTTGAATCAAAATTTGATTTAACAACGAAATGCAATAATTTCAATTTTTATTTACTTATCAATCTAGCCGAAATAATTGGCATCGATCTATCAATAACAATTGAATTCTTTTCTCGAATTTATGAAGTTCTAACAAATGTTCGTCTAGCCAGAACAATTAGCTAAGACATTTCTCAACATAATTTGATAATAAACAAGAATTATTTGTACTGTCAATTCTATCTTCTACGAATATGAATATCCAAAAACAGTTATTCTACAAATGTATATTCTCCGAATTAGTAATTCAATTTGAATTATTAAACATGCACTAACTGCGAATAATCAACAATAAATCCCTGGACGTGGTATAATTAGCAATAACTAACCACTATAATAATTGATTGAATATAACTCAAGGTTGAGTTAGAAAACTTGCCTTCCGCGTTGATTACAGCTACACAATAAACTTATATGCGTTCGTAAGACCTATAACCAATAATATCGGCCTCACAATTAGCACAATATTTCACAACACTGTATTCTACAGTCAAACTTCTCCTAGGCACATTACCACATAGCCACATCAGTGTTTATAACCTATATAAACACTTATCAAGTTTAATTAGTTCAGTCTGGTTGGACTTCGGTCCATTCTCGGTGTTCTGGTCACCCTAACCGACAATTAACACAGTTATTGTCAATTAAATTCGGTTTCAAAGCTTCAATATTATATTAGATAAGTCAATTATCATTTATAATATTTTTCGGAAGCTTTTAATAATTTATAAGCAATTATTATAATTTATAATAATTTTTCAAACACTTAAATCATTTTTAAATGATTTAATTATCAAATAATCTTATTATCATTAATATTTAATAATATAAAAATTTTAGCGTTATACTTGTCAAAATATTAAATTAATATTAATTTATTAATGAGAATTCTCCAAAAATATTGAAATTTATATTTTATAACTCCAAATATTTTCTAACACTTTATTCTTATTTAAAATGATTTTTAAATTAATAAATTCATTTTAACTTATTTATTTAATTTGATAATTAAATAAATCTAATATCATTAATATTAACTTATTAATGAAAATTCTACAAAAATATTAAAAGTTACATTTTATAGCTTAAAATATTTTTAAATACATTATTCTTATTTAAAATAATTTTTATAATATTAAATCAATTTTTCCTAATTTATTTAATACACTAATTAAATAAATTAAATATCTTTAATATTTAAATAATTATAAATATTAAAGAAAATTATTCCAATTGGTCAAAAAGTATATTTCATAATTTAAAATAATTTTTAAAACCATTTATAATAATTTTTAGAATTTATTTCTATTTTTAAATAATTTCTGGTAAATCAGAAAATGAAAATTATTTAAACCGTCGCTATAGGGCTTTAGCGACCCAAAGCGTCGCTGTTGGTGTTCTTGCGCTCAAGAACACTGACAGCTTCGTGTTCGAGGTGCCTTGTTTGACCGAATTTTAATCTCATCACGAAATGTTTCTGGGTCATGTTTAAACGTTGATCTTGTAGTATGTATATAGTACTACAGTTATCAATTCATATCTCGGTCACAAATCAACACAACAAAGTGATCTGGATTCTCAAAGTCCCTGTCAGAGTACTCTTGGGTTTTTCTAGGTTACCCAGAAACCCAGGCAGCTCGTGGTGCCCCTTTCCAGCCCACATTAATCTAGGTTCTGATCGTTGTTTAAGTGCTTTCTTGCTTAATAATTGTAGTATACATGACAATGAACAACGAGATATAATTATCTCAGTCTATCAACAACAGATCCACAGGTTATGACACGGTCAAACCTTGTCAGACGCTCATGCAAAGCTATTTATGGAATTTCCAGAATTTCAAGTTATGGCCGAATGACTTACTTTGACCACTTTCTTTAATCGATCTGTTAACTGTTTATGGAATCTTATGGCATGTATTCAGAGTACATATAACATACTATAATCTAGTTATAACAAAATTAATATAACTCATTACACCTGACAGATCTATAGCTTAAAACATCTTATCAGACCCAGTTTTACACGTTCTGGGTTACCAAGATTTCAGCTAGTCAAGCTCGGTCAACGGTGTTTGACCGATTTTAACTCGCGATCTAGACATCTGGTGGTTGTACTACCACTTGCAGAATAAAGACAACATACCAGGCTACCAATACAAAACATAAAACAAGAAAAAGCATAAACAGACATAGATCAGTGGCTTCTGACATTTGCTTGTCAGACACCTTTAGAGCTCAAGAACAGTTTTTGAAAAACATTATTTTAAGGCACTTTGATGCTATGAATTCATGATAGATCATCATAGATCTTCATAAAACATCCATTAGCAAGATTCTAAACACAAAAACATAAAAACTTTCTTAGCATACAAGATCAAATATAAATTTAGGGTTATACCTCTTCTTGAATATTCTTAGATCTTGGCTCTCAAATCTGTTATTGGTTGATCTAGGGGATGTATTTAGGACTGATATACTTAGCAATTTCGGAGCTTCTAGTGAGAGAGGGAGTTGGTGAGAGCAAATGAGCAAAATGACTAGTTTTATGATTTTTCTCTCTCCCAATCTGTTATATATTGCTTATGTTGTTGCTAGATCTGTGATTGTCGGCTGGCTTATTGAGATTTGGTGTCACCAAAGTCAATTTAGTTGGTAAACCACTAAAGTTGCTAGCATTTTTACAAGTTATCAATTAAAATATATAAAAAAGGTATTTTAGTCATTTACAAATTGATTTTAATGGCATACTAGTCAAATGCACAAACTCTTAGGGTTTAACCCTTAGGTTTTAAATATTTAGCTTCTAAAAATTTCCAATTAGGGTTTTTAATTAGAAAAATTAAAAATTCTAAATTCTAAATTACAATTAGGGTTTGTAAAATAGAAATTTACATAAAAAAATATAATTAGGGTTTTCTAATCATATTAACATTTACTAAACACATTAAACTCACTAATTAGGATTAGGGTTTCCTAATTAGGGTTTTAGTATTCCCGGATATGAAATTAGGGTTTATCGGCTTTCGATTAGGGTTTCTAACTATGCGTTAGGATTTCTAATCCTGATATTAGGGTTTCTAATCTCTTATTACGGTTTATAATTTTAAACCTATCCGATCAATCATTGATCAAAAATTCTATACGATACAAACACATATATTAATATAATGATTTTAATTATATTTTCTATCGAATCCCTATCCGTAACTAGGGTTAGGTGTGAGGGCCCCGAATCCAAGGTCCCGAATCACCGCGGATCCGGTTCTATCATTCTTACACTATTAATATATTTGCGGAAGATATAAACATAAATTGTTTATACATTAAACTTACATACTTTCCCCCAAGGTCGAGTAACATTAACTTATACAGCATTCATAAACTATCTAACATAATACATTATTAACAAACTATACTATTACAAATTAGCTGCACATTTTATCCCAAGCTAAACTTTCCATTATTCTTTTCATGTATCCAAACGCATTCGCCTTATCTGCAATGTTTTATCACGATATAGCAAGAGTGAGCATAAAGATTGCCCTTAAAGTTTAAGTTCAATAATATAACGATATATCATGATTGAAAGAGTCTGAATAATATGTTGGCTATAATTCAACAATATAATTGTGAACTAACAAGAACAAACTTTTGACTGAACAAGTATTATATATGAACAAATATATCTGAACCAACTGGTAATGAAGGTGATCAGCCTTTCATACCTAACTTATACATGCAATATGTACATAGTACAATTCATGGCAACCAACAATGATTAACCATAAGCTTATCCGAAAGAAACAACTCTTAGTAGAGTTAAGTAAAAACAAACTTGCCTGAACCGTTGATTACCGCTACACAATTTATAACGTTTTATCCGAAGACCTAATATTAGTAATAAAGATCTCCAATATTAGAATAATATCATCACAATATAATACTATTATATATATATAGATACACATAGAATAACCTAAACACATAACACATAACACATAACCCTATCAGTCTACAACACACATAAGACTCGATATCAAGTCAAACTATTGCAGTCTGAGTTGAACCCAACACAAATCTGACATCCTGACGGTCTAGTCGAACTTTTATCGAGTCTAAGTTCAATTAAACTTTGCCTAAACACTTAACAATTAACTTAAATAATTTTAATAACAGTCAAAATATTTTTCGTAAGCTCGTAATAATTTTTAAATACTCCCTTCGTCCCATAGTTGTAGGCTAATTTTTCATTTTGAGATGTTCCAATATATAGGCTACTTACTATTTATAAAATTTAGTTGGTTCATTATTTTACTTTTATGCCCTTATAATAAATATTCAACAATTACTCTTTTTTTGAAGAAACAACATTCAATGTCATTATTTTTATCACCACATTTAATGTTGTTGTATTCTCTTTGGTTAAAGTTGTATGGTTATGTTTTTTAACACGTCAATCAATGAAGTTGAGAGTTCCAGTGTGATAAGTAAGGAATAATTAACTTATTCATTAATTCCATATTAAGGGGTATATGTGGAAAATTTATGTTAAAAATTATCACTAAACATATTTTCTTAAACTATGTGCCAAAAGAAATCAGCCTATAACTATGGGACGGAGGGAGTAATTATTACTATTTATCTTGATTTTCCAATCATTAAAAACATAATTAAATGAATTAAATATCACTTAATTCTTTTGTAATTAATATTTATTTATTATCAAATATTAATGAAATTCATAACATAATATTATAATATATTTATAATATTACAAAGTATTTTAAATACCTTAAAATCATAATTATATGATTTTTAAACAATTAAATTCATTATCCGATAATTTTATTAATATTAAAATATTAATATTTTCATGACAAAATATCAAAAAGTATATTTTATAACTTAAAATATTTTTATAACACTTAAATCATTTTTTATAAGATTTATAAATCATTAATTCTATTTTTCCATAATTTATTTAATATATTTATTAAATAAACTAATTATCATTAATATTGATTAATTAATGAATTTCATCACAAAATATTAAAAGTCACTAAAATAACTTAAAATATTTTATTATACCATAATATTATTTTTTTCATGATTTTTCATGTATTAAAATCATTTTTAAATAATTTATTTAATATTAGAATTAAATAAATTAAATACCTTTTATATTCCAAAAATATTAAATATTTATGAAATATACTCTAAATAATTAAAACTATTTTCACACTTTAAAATAATTTTTTTGAAATTTAATTAGTATTTTTAATAATTAAAAACCATTTAATTCGATTTATTAATTAAAATAAGTATTTTCAGAAATTAAGCGTCGCTATAGGGGTTTTAGTTGACGAATCCGACGCTAATGTTGTTCTTGGCCTGTTCTTGAGCACCTTGGATCTTCGTATCGAAGACAACAAGGTGGGTAGTTCGAATGGATTACGATCCTATGTTCTAGTTACTTTCTGGATTGGTAATGGTGTTATAGTTATAGTGTAAGTGTAATACTACAACTAGCAACTGAATTCATGGCCAAAACATTACTTAATCGAGAGATATAAGCTGCAAAAAAGCATGTCAGAGCTGTTCTTCATTTCTGGGTTTTCCACAAATGAAGAACAGTTGTTAGGTCTTACTTTGAGCCACCAGATCTAGGCCTTCCAGGTCTTATTAATGTAATATTAAGGTTCCATTATGTAGTTCTCATGTCCCTGTACAACTACATAACCTCGGATCATCTTAACAACAATGGATCTAAGATATCAAAGTAGGTCCGAACTAGTGGTCAGGAAACAGGTCTTGAAGATTCTAGGTTACCCAGAATCTCCTTCCGATGTGTAGGTCAACGGTGGTTTGACCACGTATAAATTTGATTTTGAGTACGATCTGGGTGATATAGTGGTGTAAGAATGTAGATAACATGTCAGACTACAATATTCAACCAACAACATGGCCAAACAACTTACAAACAGCAAGATTAAAGCCTTCAGAAAGCGTTGTCGGACGCTTACGGAATTACAGAATACGCCCATAATTGCTTTTTTAAAGTGAACGGTCAAGCGATGTTTGACCAACAATAACGTACGATCTAGACATGCTATGACCCTGTTTCCAGTGGCAGAATAAAGACCACATAACATACTACAAGTCTATAACATAAAACCCACATAACATCAAACACATAAAGATCTAGAGGCCTTGACATATGGTATCGGGGCCTTAAAATTAGGGTTCTTTGTCAGTTTTTAAAATTTAATTTTTGTGCCTCTAGATGTTATAGATCCATGATCTATCAACCCAGATCACTCAAATACACCCTCTAACACATTTCTAATCAACAAATAACAACATCAAACATAAGATCATTGATTTTTGAAATTTTAGGTTTTATACCTTTGAAGCCATGATCTTTGATTTTCTGACCCTTGATCTGTTTTTGGAAAGCTATAAACTGAACTTGGCTAAACTTTTCTCACTCTCTCACTCTAAATTTCGAAGTTGAAGAGAAAGAATGGGTTTCGAGAAAATGAAAATGAAAGTATGCATTTTTTTTCTCTCTTAATCTAATATAAATGGCATGATTCAATGTATCTAGTTGCTAGTTGGCATACCTATCTAATATAAAATAGATATAGAGCACATGGGATAAACATTAGGGTGATGACTCACAAGATTTGCAAAATCTTTTGCTTAAGTTTAAGAAAAGGGCATTTTAGTCTTTTTGCATAATATTTTAATGGCATTCTAGTAAATGGCCAAACCCTTAGGGTTTAGGGTTTGGGTAAGGGTTTAAGGTTTGAACCCTTTAGAGTTTAGGGTTTGAACCCTTTAGGTGTGCAATTTAATTACCAAGATTTTTGAATTTCGGTTATCAAAATAGAAAATTAATATTTTTAAATTATAATTAGAATTTTCTAATTATATTAAAATTTCTAAATCATAATTTAATTTTTGCTAATTAGAATTAGTATTTCCTAATTAAAATTACTAATTTATCAATTAGGGTCAGAATCATGGATTAGGGTTCACAACCCAAAAATTAGGGTTTCTAAAATAATTTTTACTAATTTAGAAATTAGATTTCGTAATTAGATTAGGGTTTTCTAATTACTAAAAACTTGAAAATTAGGATTAATATTTCCTAATTAACATTAAGATTATTTAATTAACACTTAGGTCTTCCCTGTTTATAAATTAGGGTTTCTTATCCCAAAATTTAGGGTTTAAAAATCTGAAATTAGGGTTTGCTAAATAATTAAGCTTTACCCTAATTAATATTATAATATATAGCACTTAAGCAATATAATAATCATTTAAGTTCCCAGATTAGGGTTTCATACATCGAATTAGGGTTTCGAATTCCCGGAACTGAAATTAGGGTTTCCAGAACCGGTTTTAGGGTTTCTTGTTAATCGCTAGGGTTTTCTAACCGAACGAGGACGTTCTTAATATACGATTAGGGTTTGTTACAGATATCGTTTATCTAGTCAACCCTTGACCCCTAACCACATATTGTACACATACATAACCATATTCACATAATATATTCACGTATTCCCTTAATCCTGAATAATTCACCTAAATCCTTAATAGAATTTTGAAATCCTCAAAATTTCTTCTCAAAAATATCAAACACACTTATTTTATGTCTAGGTTCTATTATTGAACCTTAAATCAATCAATAAAATTTTTAAAAGTATTCAAAATTCTCGGGTTGTCACATTCACCCCTTCTTCTAAAAATTTCGTCCCCGAAATTTACCTTACACCATACTGCTTCTACCAATCACACACATAATCATATACTACCCAATGCACCACTCACAAGAGTAAAAGTTTTTAAATTGTGCTAATGGGTCATATTGACCATGAAAACATAGTTTTAACGGTATTGATCATACCGCGAAACATTTCATTACTTGGTATGTTTACAATCACAAAGAAGGTAAACTCTTGTTGCTAGTACTTTAGGTGATTAGCCTATCGTACTCTTACGTCATGCATAACGTATTAATCATGTATAGCGAATATTTAGGCTACTTGATTGAATTATTTATCCAAACAACATAGTCCACCTCTGTCTTATCATAGGATTCTGCACCAAAACAATTTGGGTCGGGAAATTTCTTTCAATGAACACTTAGAGTTTTCATAAACATTAGTCTAGCTGAATCGAATAGCATAGACTCATATCAATAATTCAATTCAATCGAATTATTTAGGTGTAGCCAAACCCTGTTGGCAAATTAAAATGTTTGAAAATATTTTCGAGAATGACGTTATGATGTTGTACTGTATTAACAGTCCGTTTGAGGATGCTGTCATTATATGACTTTATCATAACACATCATACAATAGTGGAACATCGACTTTAGATCAAATTCACACTAAGTATTCCTGTATTTACAACTCCATCAACTTTTTATCATCTCTGCACCTGGTTACATGGTACATGAGTGATAAATAAAATATATTTTGATATTTAAAATCATTTGTGTCTAGCTGAAGTAAGTAGCATAGATTATACTTTAAACTGTTTCAAAAATGATTACGAGTCTACACACATATATATATATATATATATATATATATATATATATATTTGTTATTCAAAAGCACATAGTGCGTATTTAGTTTGACGTTAAAATTTCGAAGTCTAGCATAGCTAGGAGGTTTGGAAAACTTATGTCTCCGCTAATAATCATTTCCTTAACAATCTATCTGCTCCTATAATCATCAATTCTCCATTCACACTCAACTATGCCTAGTTCGTAAAACCACACTTATGAGTCCATAAATTACTAGAATCATATGAGTTTAAGAACTTGTCCTAGTCAGACCTTTGGCATCCATTCGTTGAGGGGTTCATAAACATTTCATATAACTATGAACCAAGAATGTTACATAAGTATGAGTTTTAAGAACTCGTACTGAACCTTATATCCTCTACCTATGACCTATCTATCTGTTATACACAGGATGAAAGAATCACCCTCTTAACATGCATATAGCAAATATCGCGACACAAATATTTTAATGATTATCATTGTTAGAACTAAGTAGTTGTTATACCAAGTACAATTCCCCGCCCATACAAGGAATCATACAACTCAGCTGCCGACATGAATCCTCAATTGAATTCCCACCTAACACTAACCCCTTTTTCAATACGAATTTCATTTAAGTCGTATTCATAATCCTTTCCTGTATCTGTACCAATTCATAGTACAACTGACACACAACAATCTTGCTGTAAACTTTCAAATCATTAGATTTATTTTTTTCCCTACAATCACTATATCATATCACGGAGTGATCTCATCGTATATATTACGATTCATTTCTATGTCTTGATCATTTTGTTTTACGATCTCCTATCACTGTACTTTTAGTCCTTTAGACTCGATCTATTCATCACTACTGTTCAACTTTATTATCAGAGTTAGGGAACTCCGTATCTTATAACTCGCCGAGATTCGTCTTTGAATCTTACCGACCAACTAACTCTATTTGAGTTAGTACTTATCCTAATCACTGCGGTTATTAGTCTCAGGTATTCTTACCTAAGGTTCATAACCTACAACTTTGATACCAACTGTGAGGGCCCCTAATCCGAGGTCCCGAATCACCGCAGATCTGGTTCAATCATTCTAACACTATTACTATATTTGCGGAAAATATAAACATAAATTGTTTATACATTAAACTTACATACTTTTCTCCAAGGTCGAGTAACCTTAACTTATACACCATTCATAAACTATCTAACATAATACATTATTAACAAACTATACTATTACAAATTAGCTGCACATTTTATCCTAAGCTGAACTTGGCATTATTCTTTTCCTGTATCCAAATGCATTCGCCTTATCTGCAATGTTTTATCTTGATATAGCAAGGGTGAGCATAAAGTTTGCCCAGCAAGTTTAAGTTCAATAATATAACGATGTATCATGATTGAAAGAGTCTAAATAATATGTTGGCTATAATTCAACAATATAACTGTGAACTAGCAGGAACAAACTTTTGACTGAACAAGTATTATACATGAACAAATATATCTGAACCAACTGGTAATGAAGGTGATCGACCTTTCATATACGACTTATACATGCAATATGTACAGAGTACAATTCATGGCAACCAAAGAATGATTAACCATAAGCTTATCCAAATGAAACAACTCTTAGTAGAGTTAAGTAAAAACAAACTTACTGAGCGAACTGGGTTGATTACCGCTTCACGCAATTTATAACGCTTTATCTGAAGACCTAATATTAGTAATATAGATCTCCAATATTAGAATAATATCATCACACTATAATACTATTATATATATATATACATAGAATAACCTAAACACATAACACATAACCCTATCAGTCTACAACACACATAAGACTCGGTATAAAGTCAAACTATTACAGTCTAAGTTGAACCCGACACAAATCTGATATCCCGACGGTCTACTCAGACTTTTATCGAGTCTAAGTTCAATTAAACTCTGCCTAAACACTTAACAATTAACTTAAATAATTTTAATAACAGTCGAAATATTTTTCGTAAGCTCGTAATAATTTTTAAATAATTATTACTATTTATCTTGATTTTCAAATCATTAAAAACGTATTTAAATGAATTAAATATCACTTAATTCTTTTAACATTAATATTTATTTATTATCAAATATTAATGAAATTCATAACATAATATTATAATATATTTATAATATTATATACAAAGTATATTTAATACCTTAAAATCATAATTATATGATTTTTAAATAATTAAATTCATTATCAGATAATTGTTATTAATATTAAAATATTAATATTTTCATGAAAAAATATCAAAAGTTATATTTTATAACTTAAAATATTTTTATAACACTTAAATCATTTTTATATGATTTATAAATCATTAATTTTATTTTTTCTTAATTTATTTAATATATTTATTAAATAAACTAATTATAATTAATATTGATTAATTAATGAATTTCATCACAAAATATTAGAAGTCACTTAAAATAACTTATAATATTTTATTATACCATAATATTATTTTTTCATGATTTTTCATGTATTAAAATTATTTTTAAATAATTTATTTAATATTATAATTAAATAAATTAAATACCTTTTATATTCCAAAAATATTAAATATTTCTGAAATATACTCCAAATAATTAAAACTATTTTTAGGACTTTAAAATAATTTTTTTTGAAATTTAATTAGTATTTTTAATAATTAAAAACCATTTAATTCGATTTATAAATTAAAATAAGTATTTTCAGAAATTAAGCGTCGTTATAGGGGCTTTAGGTGACGAATCCGTCGCTAATGGTGTTCTTGGCCTGTTCTTGAGCTTGCCTGATCTTCGTATCGAAGAACAACAAGGTGGGTAGTTTGACCGATTCTGATCCTATGTTCTAGTTACTTTCTAGATTGGTAATGGTGTTATAGTTATAGTATAAGTGTAATACTACAACTAGCAACTGAGTTCATGGCCAAAAAATTACTTAATCGAGAGATCTAAGCTGCAGAAAAGCATGTCAGAGTTGTTCTTCATTTTTGGGTTTTCCAGAAATGAAGAACAGTTGTTAGGTCTTACTTTGAGCCTCCGGATCTAGGCCTTCCAGGTCTTATTAATGTAATATTAAGGTTCCATTGTGTAGTTCTCATGTCCTTGTACAACTACATAACCTCAGATCATCTTAACAACAACAGATCTAAGATATCAAGGCCGGTCAAACTAGTGGTCAGGAAACGGGTCTTGAAGATTCTGGGTCGGTTTGTAGGTCAACAGTGGTTTGACCACGTATAAATTTGATTTTGAGAACGATCTGAGTGATATAGTGGTGTAAGAATGTAGATAACATGTCAGACTACAATATTCAACCAACAACATGGCCAAACAACTTACAAACAGCAAGATAAAGCCCTGCAAAACGTTGTCAAACGCTTCTAGAATTCTGGGCTGCCCAGAATTCGTTTTTTCGTGAACGGTCAACGATGTTTGACCAACAATAACGTACGATCTAGACAAGCTATGACCCTATTTCTAGTGGCAGAATAAAGACCACATAACATACTACAAATCTATAACATAAAACCCACATAACATTAAACACATAAAGATCTAGATGCCCTGGCATATGACTGTCAGGCTTTAAAATTAGGGTTCTTGGTTACTTTTGAAAATTTAATTTTCGTGCCTCTAGATGTAATAGATCCATGATCTATCAACCCAGATCACTCAAATACACCCTCTAACACATTTCTAATCAACAAATAACTACATCAAACATAAGATCATTGATTTTTGAAATTTTAGGTTTTATACCTTTGATGCCATGATCTTTGATTTTCTGACCCTTGATCTGTTTTTGGAAAGCTATAAACTGAACTTGGCTAAACTTTTCTCACTCTCTCACTCTAAATTTCGAAGTTGAAGAGAAAGAATGGGTTTGGAGAAAATGAAAATGAAAGTATGCATTTTCTCTCCCTTAATCTAATATAAATGGCATGATTCAATGTATCTAGTTACTAGTTGGCATACCTATCTAATATAAAATAGATATAGAGCACATGGGATAAACATTAGGGTGATGACTCACAAGATTTGCAAAATCTTTTTCTTAAGTTTAAGAAAAGGGCATTTTAGTCTTTTTGCATAACATTTTAATGGCATTCTAGTAAATGGCCAAACCCTAAGGGTTTAGGGTTAGGGTTAGGGGTTAGGGTTTGAACCCTTTAGGTTTGCAATTTAATAACCAAGATTTTTGAATTTCGATTATCAAAATAGAAAATTAATATTTCTAAATTATAATTAGAATTTTCAAATTATATTAAAATTTCTAAATCATAATTTAATTCTTTCTAATTAGGATTAGTATTTCCTAATTAAAATTACTAATTTAGCAATTAGGGTCAAAATCATGGATTAGGGTTCACAACCCAAAAATTAGTGTTTCTAAAATAATTTTTTCTAATTTAGAAATTAGATTTCGTAATTAGATTAGGTTTTTCTAATTACTAAAAACTTAAAAATTAGGATTAATATTTCCTAATTAACATTAAGATTATTTAATTAACACTTAGGTCTTCCCTATTTATAAATTAGGGTTTCTTATCCCGAAATTTAGGGTTTAAAAATCTGAAATTAGGATTTGCTAAATAATTAAAGCTTTATCCTAATTAATATTATAATATATAGCACTTAAGCAATATAATAATCATTTAAGTTCCCAGATTAGGGTTTCATACATCGAATTAGGGTTTCGAATTCCCGGAACTGAAATTAGGGTTTCCAGAACCGATTTTAGGGTTTCATGTTAATCGCTAGGGTTTTCTGACCGAACGCGAACGTTCTTAATATATGATTAGGGTTTGTTACAGATATCGTTTATCTAGTCAACCCTTGACCCTTAACCACATATTGTACACATACATAACCATATTCACAGAATATATTCACGTATTTCCTTAATCCTGAATAATTCACCTAAATCCTTAACAGAATTTTGAAATCCTCAAAATTTCATCTCAAAAATATCAAACGCATACACTTATTTTATGTCTAGGTTCTAATATTGAACCTTAAATCAATTAATAAAATTTTTAAAAATATTCAAAATTCTCGAGTTGTCACATTCACCCTTTCTTCTAAAAATTTCGTCCCCAAAATTTACCTTACACCATACTACTTATACCAATCACACACATAATCACATGCTACCCAATACACCACTCACAAGAGTAAAATTTTTCAAATTGTGTTGAGGGGTCATATAGACCATGAAAACATAGTGTTAACTGTATTGATCATACCGCGAAACATTTCATTACGTGGTATGTTTACAATCACAAAGAAGGTAAACTACCGTTGCTAGTACTTTAGGTGATTAGCCTAGCGTACTCTTACGTCATGCATAACGTATTAATTATGTATAGTAAAAATTTACGCTACTTGATTAGATTATTTATCCAAAAAACATAGTCCACCTCTGTCTTACCATAGGATTCCGCACCAAAACAATTTGGGTCGGGAAATTTCTTTCAATGAACACTTAGAGTTTTCATAAACATTAGTCTAGCTGAATCGAATAGCATAGACTCATATCAATAATTCAATTCAATCGAATTATTTAGGTGTAGCCAAACCCTGTTGGCAAATTAAAATGTTTGAAAATATTTTCGAGAATGACATTATGATGCCGTACTGTATTAACAGTCCGTTTGAGGATGCCGTCATTATATGACTTTGTCATAACACATCATACAATAGTGGAACAACGACTTTAGATCAAATTCACACTAAGTATCCCTGTATTTACAACTCCATCAACTTTTTATCATCTCTGCACCTGGTTACATGGTACATGAGTGATAAATAAAATATATTTTGATATTTAAAATCATTTGTGTCTAGCTGAAATAAGTAGCATAGACTATACTTTAAACCGTTTCAAAAATGATTACAAGTCTACATATATATATATATATATAATCAAAAGCACATAGTGCGTATTTAGTTTGACGTCAAAATTTCAAAGAGTCTAGCATAGCTAGGAGGTTTGGAAAACTTATGTCTCTGCTAATAATCATTTCCTTAACAATTTATTTGTTCCTATAATCATCAATTCTCCATTCACACTCAACTATGCCTAGTTCGTAAAATCACACTTATGAGTCCATAAATTACCACAATCATATAAGTCTATCTATTCCTATTATCCTTAATACTCCATTCACACAAAACTATACCCAGATCGTCAAACTTACCACACTTATGAGTTCAGGAACTTGCCACAATCATATGAGTTTAAGAACTTGTCCTAGACAGACCTTTGGCGTCCATTCGCTGAGGGGTTCATAAACATTTCATATAATTATGAGTCACAAAACATACCATAAGTATGAGTTTTAAGAACTCGTACTTAACCTTATATTCTCTACCTATAACCTATCTATCTGTTATACACATGAGAAAAGAATCACCTTCTCAACGCGTATATAGCAAATAGCGTGACATAGACATTTCAATGATTATCAGTGCCAGAAACTAAGTGGTTTTCACACCAAGTACAACTTAACTCCTATACGAAGAATCATACAACTCAGCTGCTGACATTAGTCCTCAATTGAAATCCCCACCTAATCTTAACTCACTTCTCAATACGAATTCCATTCAACTCGTATTCATAATCCTTTCCTGATTCTGTATCAATTCATAGACACACATCAATCTTGTTGTAAGCTTGTCAATCATTCTCTCAATCCAAATCAGATCACGGGGTGATCTCATTGTATATATTACGATTCATTTCTATTCCATGATCGTTTTGCTTTTTGATCTTTTATCACTGTACTTTAGTCTTTTAGACTCTATCTATTCATCGCTATTATTCAACTTTATTATCAGAGTTAGGGAACTCTGTAAATTATACCCTGCCGAGATTCGTCTTTGAATCTTACCGACACACTAACTCTATTTGAGTTAGTACTTATCATAATCACTGCGGTTATTAGTGTCAGGTATTCCTACCTAAGGTTCATAACCAACAGCTTTGATACCAACTGTAGCATCCCCAAATCCGGGTCGTAAATCACCACGGATCTTGGTATGCTAATTCTATAACTATTACTATTTGCGGAAGATATAAACATAAATTATTTATACAATACATTACATACTATTTCCCCCAAGGTCGAGTAACCTTCAAATAAACATAATTCATAACCTGTCTAACATACAACATAATTGTGACGCCCCCAAAATAGGTATACATCACCCATTCTGAGTTGTCAATACATGGTACAGAAACAACTACAACTTTATTATTACAATAGTAAAACTGTGAGTTTGAATACAAATATTATCTTCTAGACAATATCTATACCCAAATAAATCCTCATCATATTTATTGATACATTATTTTACAAAAATGGTGAGGACTACTAAACAACTCTCTCTATAACCATCATTCCATACCCCAGGCTACTCGTACTGCATTACATTCTCGCCTCACGAGAAGAAAAATGGAACAAAAAGGAAAAGGGTGAGCTCAACTAGCCCAGTAAAGAATATTATGACTAAGATAATATACAACAAATTATCGTTAGTCTTCAACAGGGAAAAATCTAATAGAATACAATAGACAACAAGTTTTAAATCAATATTCGCGGGGAAATAATAATTCATTAGAAGAGTTAAGTAGAGAATGCAAACTACTATCTTCTATGTATGAATTTAAAAGTTCATCGTCTATCTTTTATCCCTGTAACATCAATCAATATATATCTGGAATCAAATATTCATCTTTTCACTACAGGCCAAAGATATTCATCAGTTGGTCATGTTCATCTAAACACCTGTTCATCTTTGCACTACGGGCCAAAGATATTCATCAAAAATCATTCATCTTTGCACTACAGGCCAAAGATATTCAATAATATCATCATTTAAGACTGAGGATGATGAAAAATATTTTTAAAGAAACGAATCCAGTGAAACAAAATGACAAGGATTAAGGATTAAGGATTCGTACTTTGTTTTATCCATGTCCAAAAATACCTCAAAAATAATCATAGTGGTGTAAAATTCAAGAATGATCAAAACATGGATACAATCAAAGCTAGTATCCACAATAGATATTTTAGACGAAAAAGAGAAAATTTTCATTTTTCGATGAATAATGCCGTATTCGTGAATAGTGTCGTATACGTGAATAGTGTCGTATACGTGAATAGTAACTCCGACACCAAAAGTTTCAAATTTGATAAAAAAAAAAACTTCAGATCAATATTTCAGCATAATGATATTGAAGAAATAATATCATTACGAAAAAAATAATATCCCTTACCTCGGAAAGACAGTACCTCTAACTAGAATACTGGATATAGGCTATAACTTGAACTTGCACCGTATATCAATACTCAAAGTATACTCAAAATACTCACAAGAATACGCCGATAATATGTAGAGAGAAAACTTCAATTTACGGTGTGATTTTCAATTCTAACCTAAGCACCCTATTTATAGGAAAATACTTAGAACACCAAAGCGAGAAAATTTATTAAAATATTATATATATATATATATATATAATCTTCACATACACCTTTGAATCTGAAATTCAAAGAATTGAACACATGCCTCACACATGCAAAAATGTTTTTGTAAAAAAAATATTTAAAACTTCAAAAATTAATTATTTTGGAGCTTCAGAACTTCAATGATTCATAATAAATAGCGCTTTTGTCAGAAAATTTGAATCTCGTGAATTTTTATAGGAAATTCAATTCTCTACAACTTTACAGAAGAAAGTTTTTCCAAATTCCAAATAAAAATTGACCGAAATCCACAAACGGGCGATTTTACAGGCTATAATCAAATTTCAGTCAAAAAATGGGGTCCACCGACACATAAAACATGATTTAAATATTTTTGGTAACAAAAATACTCCTTCTCCACATATACTCATATATCCCACATTCATCGTAAAAATATCATCATTATTATAATATTAAAATATAATAATATATTTAAATGAATTATTTTATCGGAAAAGATAAAATTTCAATTTTCAACAATTGTCACATTAAAAATTTTCTCCATCTATATCCACATAAAATCAATATTTTCCTCATCATATGAATCAATAATTAATTATTAACAAATAATATTACGAGAATCACAATATTGACAACGAGGCAATTCCGGGAAAGAGGGGCTTTCAATAAAAATTTCTCCTTCTTTGGGGCGCAATTAGGTGACCAAACCTCTCTTTGCAGAACTTTCTAGACATTGCCAATAATGTTATCTAATAATATTATTGAGATAATATGAATTATTGCTTCGATAATGAAAAATCTTGTGTAATGACAATTATTGAAACAACGAAAATAATATAAAATATCAATATGACAATTATTGAATCAATAAAATAAAATCTTGAATAGTAACTTCATCGTAACAATTATTGAGTAGTGCCTTCTTTACGTAAGAATCAATAATTGGTGCAATACAGGGTGTCTTCGTGTGTTTTAACCAATTTAGTATTTTAACAAGATTATTACTTGGTAACAACTACTGTAGTTATTTTTAAACAACTTATTTTTGTCATTTTCTTCATCCAATCGCTTTCCGTTATGGGGCCCATAAAAGATTGCGTCGTCGTACGAATATTCCCCGACAGCAAGAATATTTCACGACCACTTGCTTATTTTGAAATACTTACGTATTTTACCCATAACTATCCACATTAATCAAATCAACCCTTACTATTTCAAAATAATAAATAGAGGAAATTAAATTTCATTTATTAATTATTTGGGTTCTTACAATTATTATTAAACTATACTATTACAATTAAGTTGCACATAAAATCCCAAGCTGAACTTGGCTTTATCCTTTCCTGTATTCGACGTATGCTTCTAAATCTGCAATGTTAAATCATGATATAGCAAGGGTGATCATAAGATTGCCCAGCAAGTTTAAGTTCAATAATATAACAATATATCATGATTGATAGAATCTGAATAATAAGCTTGCTATAATTCAACAATTCAATTGTGAACTAGCAGGAACAAACTTTTGACTGAACAAGTATTGAACATGAACAAATATATACGAACAAGAATGGTAATGAAGGTGATCAACCTTTCATACACGACTTATACATGCAATATGTATATAGAGTACAATTCTCTGATGGCAATCAAAGAATGATTATCCATAAGCATATCTCGAATGAAACAACTCTTAGTAGAGTTAAGTAAAAACTTGCATGAGCAGATTGATTACTAGCTACATGCAATTTATCTAGCTTTGTCGAAAACCAAATATAAATAATACCGAATCTACACATTAGAATAATATCATCAAATTATTAAAAATAACCTAAATACATTTATCACATAACCCTATCGATCTATTTAGCACATAAGACTAATTATCAAGTCAAACTATTGCGAATTGAGTTGAACTGAGCACAATTCTAAGCATCCCGACGGTACAGTGAGACAATACTCGAGTTTAAGATCAATTAAACTCTGCCTAAACACTTAACAATTATTTTAGATGATTTATTATCAATCAAAATATTTTTCATAGGCTCATAATAATTTTCAAATAATTAATATCATTTATCAAAAATTTTCAATCATTAATATCGTATTTATATAATATAAATACCACCATATTCCTTTATCATTAAAATTTATTTAATATAAAATATTAATGAAAATCATAACATAATATTATAATAATATTACAAAGTATTTTTAATACTTTAAAATCACCTTATATGATTTTTAAACAATTAAATACATTATCGATAATTGCTTTTAATATTAAAATATTAATATTTTCATGACAAAATATCAAAAAGTTATATTTTATAACTTCAAATATTTTTCTAACCCTTAAATCATTTTTATATGATTTTTAAAGTATTATTTCTAATTTTCCATAATTTATTTAATATATTTATTAAATAAACTAATTACCATTAATATTAATTAATTGATGAAATTTCTCACAAAATATCAAAAGTCATTAAAAATAACTTAAAATATTTTTTTATACCATAATATCATTTTTCATGATTTTTCATGATTTAAAACCATTGTTAAATAATTTATTTAATATTATAATTAAATAAATTAAATAACATTTATATTCAAAAAATATTAAATATCTATGAAATATACTCTAAATAATTAAAAACTATTTTTCAGATTTTAAAATAATTTTTTAGAATTTATTTTGTATTTTTAATAATTAAAAATGATTTAATTCGATTTATTTAATAAAAATAATTATTTTCCGAAATTAAATGTCACTAAAGGGCCCTATAGCGACAGACCCATCGCTATAGGTGTTCTTGGCCTGTTCTTGAACATTCATCAGCAAACCCAGAAAACTAAGTCAGTGAGCAGGGTACATAGTTTGACCATAAATAGATTAGTGTTCATGTTGCTTTCTGGGCTGAAATTTATTTTCCGATTGTAGTACTTATGTAATAATACTATAATATACCAAGTTCATGACCATTCTACATAATAATAGAGAGATCCAAGTCTCCAAAACCTTGTCAGACGTTGTTCTTCAATTTCTGGGTTTTCCAGAAATTGAAGAACAGACGAGATACCAACTTTGGATCCATATAGTTTGCATTCTATTACTTGTTTGTGTGATATAAAAAGTTCACAATTGCCGTCGTGATGTCCGAGTACAACCTTATAACATCATATCGACATAAAAACATCAAATACACAAGATCTGGGCCGGTCAAACTAGGGGTCAAGAACTGTTATTGAACATTTCTGGAAAACCCAGAAATGTTATTTAGTAGTTTGGTCAACGGTGGTTTGACCACCAATAAATTTTGATTCTGAGCAAGATCTGAGTAAGATAATGGCTTGGAAGTGTAGATCTCATGTCAGGTTACAACAATAAAACAATAACTTGACCACAAGCTTTAAATACAGCAAGATCTAGGGTCATGAATATCACACCGTCGAAATTCGGAAATTTAAATTTGCTTGAAAGTAGTTTCATGCTTGGTCAACGCCTTTTGACCGATCATATCTTTGCTCCAGTTATGGATCTGGTTTTTAGGGTTTCTTATCAGTCGTTAGGGTTTTCTAACTGAAACGTTGACGTTCTTAATATAAAGGGTTTGCCACTGATATAGTTTATCTGGTCAACCCTTGACTCTTAACCACATACTGTACACATATACAACCATATACACAGAACATAATTACGTATATCCTTAATCCTGAATAACTCACCACAAAGATTTTTAAATCCAAAAATTTCTTTTCAGAAATGTCAAATCCATACACTTATTTTCTATCTAGGTTTATTATTTAACATTTATTCAATAATTTAAGATTTAAATAAATTTTCTAAATTCTTGGGTCGTCACAGCAAGTACTTAGAGCCGGCCAACTCCTTGTACCCTATATTATGCATAATACTTAACAATGCACAATGGTCGAATATACAACTTAAAATGTTCCCTTTATATAAAAGGTTGTTCTTCTCAGTCTTTGAATCAGAATTTGATTTAACAACGAAATGCAATGATTTCAATTTCTATTTACTTATCGATCTAGCCGAAATAATTGGCATCGATCTATCAATAACAATTGAATTCTTTTCTCGAATTTATCAAGTTCTAACAAATGTTCGTCTAGCCAGAATAATTAGCTAAGACATTTCTCAACATAATTTGATAATAAACAGGAATTATCTGTACTGTCAATTCTATCTTCTACGAATATGAATATCCAACAACAGTTATTCTACAAATGTATATTCTCCGAATTAGTAATTCAATTTGAATTATTAAACATGCACTAACTGCGAATAATCAACAATAAATCCCTGGAAGTGATATAATTAGCAATAATTAACCACTATAATAATTGAATGAATATAACTCAAGGTTGAGTTAGAAAACTTGCCTTCCGCGTTGATTACAGCTACATAATAAACTTATATGCGTTCGTAAGACCTATAACCAATAATATCGGCCTCACAATTAGCACAATATTTCACAACACACAACACTGTATTCTACAGTCAAACTTCTCCTAGGCACATTATCACATAGCCACATCAGTGTTTATAACATATATAAACACTTATCAAGTTTAATTAGTTCGGTCTGGTTGGACTTCGGTCCATTCTCGGTGTTCTGGTCGCCTTATCCGACAACTAACACAGTTATTGTCAATTAAATTTGGTTTCAAAGCTTCAATATTATATTAGATAAGTCAATTATCATTTATAATATTTTTCGGAAGCTTTTAATAATTTATAAGTAATTATATAATTTATAATAATTTTTCAAACACTTAAATCATTTTTAAATGATTTAATTATCAAATAATCTTATTATCATTAATATTTAATAATATAAAAATATTAACGTTATACTTGTCAAAATATTAAAGTTATTATTAATAAGTTAAGTTATTTTTAAATCATCAATATCATTACTTAAATGATTTTTAAACTAGTTAAAATTATTTTTAAATCATCACCATTAATATATAAATATTAATGAAATTATTATCAAAATATTAAAAGTCATTAATTATAACTTACAATATTTTTAAAACGTTTTCTCATTTTAAATGATTTTTAAATTAATAAAATTATTTTTAATTCATTTATTTAATATAATAATTAAATAAATCTAACATCATTAATATTAATTTATTAATGAGAATTCTCCAAAAATATTGAAATTTATATTTTATAACTCCAAATATTTTCTAACACATTATTCTTATTTAAAATGATATTTAAATTAATAAAATTATTTTTAACTTATTTATTTAATTTAATAATTAAATAAATCTAATATCATTAATATTAATTTATTAATGAAAATTCTCCAAAAATATTAAAAGTTACATTTTATAGCTTAAAATATTTTTAAATACATTATTCTTATTTAAAATAATTTTTCATAATATTAAATCAATTTTTTCTAATTTATTTAATACACTAATTAAATAAATTAAATACCTTTAATATTCAAATAATTATAAATATTAAAGAAAAATATTCCAATTGGTCAAAAAGTTTTTTCATAATTTAAAATAATTTTTAAAACCATTTTTAATAATTTTTAGAATTTATTTCTATTTTTAAATAATTTATGGAAAATCAGAAAATCAAACTCTTTTTTGGAACAGAGAGACCCTAAATGGAACAGAGTTCGAGTTGTGTACTTTTAATTTGGAAAAGGAGTTAACGCACACCAATTTAGTATGAGGGGAAACCTAGAGAAACTACGAGAACAAAGTCTCTTTGCTTTCAAATTTTGGGGGAATAAAAGAATGGCGGGTCTTAAAGAGAAGAGAAGTCAATCATCAATACTTGGATCTCAAATCACCATTGCAATTGCGATCGGGGTTATTTTAGGCTGCATCTACGCCCTCTTCTTCCCCCATGGATTCTTCTCTATTGATTCTTCCACATCACATAATCGCCCACTTTCCAAATCAAATCTCCAGGTTCCAGTCTTCTTAAACCCCTATCCACTCAATTTTATGTATACAAAGACTAAATTATGTTTATATTTGCTTATCAATGCCATGAAAATCATTTTGTATCTTCAAATCTGATGTCCACATTTTAATTCTTTATTAAATTCAATTAGATGATTGTTATTGCTAATATTAGTTGTAATTTGCAAATGGCAGGTGAAGTAAAACCTTTTTATGTGTTAAAGTACGATTTACTTGCTTCGACTATTAGCAATAGCAGCTCTGGCAGATTAGCCAATACACAAATTTGCAATTGTGTATGTATTTGTTTTAATATGTTTGTGTTACATGTACACAAGCAGAGTAGTATGCATATTTTATTTGAATATGTATTTTTTCCCCTAAGTTTCAAGTTTTACTAAAATGTCATTTTAGATAACTGATATTATTTTGACCAGACTATCATGGATCTGGTAACTCACTAACCAAGCCATCCAAGCCATCGGCGGAGGAACCCAGAAGAAGTAAAAATTTCACATAAAAATATCCTCAATCGCACCACCCAAGAGGTTTGTTGGAAGAGTGATAATGCTTAATTTCCTACATAGTCGGATCTACCTTAGGGCAGTGGGGTCAATTGACCCCACTGAATTTTTTGGAGTCAATTTTTAATTTGATTTTGATTTTATAAAGTGTTTAGTGAAAATAAAAAATTCAGACTAAAAGACTATTAAATGTCTCAAATTTCTACTAACACAAACACTCCACTCTTTTATATTATTTAGTAACTTACATTGAACATGATATTTTTGCAGCTATTGAAATGAGATTATCTTTACGATAGTTTGAAACAATGAAATCACGAAAAATGTTGTTATAAATAATATTTTAAAAATATTATTTAGTTTTGTAATTTATTTTAGAGGACACAAGAAGTGTCTCTTATAATAACAGTGTTTTAAAAAATTATAAAAATTATTTTATATATAACATAAGATCGAGGATTCGAAGTGTATTCAATTACATAAAACAATATCAATTTTATATGATAGTTCACACAATTATTTGCAATATCCCTCGCATTCTGGCGCCTTTATTTTATTTTATTTTATTTATTTTTATAAATTTTTATTTTAAAAAAATTGACCCCACTGAATTAATGAGCTGGATCCGCCCCTGATTTCCTATGTTTGTGGGTTGTAGTGAAATGGGTGTTTGGTAATTAGAATTTACAATTAAACTTATAAAACATCTTCTCTAAATGTTTGCCTGCTACGATACTCGCTGATTATAAATGTTTGGGTTGTTTGATTGTACATCCTGCACTCTACCTGTTTTCTTCTAGGTTGGCATCAGTGTTTGGGTTGTTATTGATAAGGTGATTGTCTTTTCATCTGTTATTAGTTGTCGTTATGCAATTTGGCTGTTGGTTTGTAACTGTATGTGAGCATTTCTACTAATAATAATGGAGACATGATATCGGTTGGACGTGTCAAATAACATCTTTATATTTTAGTTGTTTCTTAGTTTACGCATGTTCATTCCTATACCCTTTTAAGCAAGTCCTATACAATCAAATAGAATTTTGGGTAAACACGGTAATTTGCGTAATTTGCATTTTATTTGAATAAATATCTCATAAGTTGAACTGCATCATATTTAAATTATGGATTTGAATTTGTATGAAAAGTATCCGAGACTAGAAACTATATAGCACATACAGAAAACAATGATGTAATTAGTGTTTATAAACCCACTTAGACAGTCACACTACCAATCAGAAATGATTTATAGTAGCAGCCTTCTTCCCTTGGTGGCCTGGTCAATGTGAAGATCCTCTCTCTCTTGCTTTCTTCCTTGTAATTGGTAATGGTGTCTTCTTTAACTCTAATTTATGGTTCACTTCTTTATTATTTCTATGTTATATTTGTTTTTCTTTGTCATACTTTAATTTATTCTTTTTTCTAGAAATTTTGATGGGTTTGTTTTGGATTTAATTGATGCTTTTGTAGTTGAAGATGGGTTTAGTTTTTGTTTTTTGATATGAGTTTTTACTATGATTCAAATATGCCTACTTTGGTTCAGTTTTATTGGATTCATCTATATTAGAATAAGATATTAATTTAATGGAATTTGAAAATTTCAAATTTTGGTATATGTTCTATGAGTTCATCAGACTAAATTTTATACCAAAGTTGTAATCTTTAGTCATTCCAAATTATGTATTGAAATCAACCTTTAGTTTACTTGTACAATATGTGAATTTTGGTGTATTTTGTAGTTAATTTAAGATTATAAGTTGTTGTAATGCTGATAGAAAATTCAGAAATGTAAAGGTTTATACTGAATAGTTGACTTAAAGAAGATAATTGATCTAGGGTGGGAGAAGAATTAGATATAGGAGGGAGTGCTAAATTATTACTTTTTCCCCAATGAAGTAATTGATCAAATGATGCAACCAGTTAACAAGATTTGACTTTGAGAGTAGTGTGAGGAGACCTAAGAGTAAATATATATAACTTCTGCCTGATTATGGGCAATTTTTCTAATGAAGTACATTTTTTGATTGTTTTCCCTTCTATGAGATATTCTCTTGAAACCTGAACATCTGGGTTTTGTTTTAAGAACCAATTTTCTAAGAAAAACATGGGCATGTTTTCTTTCTTTGAATATATGTTATTGGCAGAGATAAACTATCAGATGTAGCTCTAACTCCTCCGGTTTCATAAAGATTTTGTATAATGCTTGCATAATCTCTATTTATTGCTTGTGAGTTGTGACAGTGCCTATAATATCAAATTCATAATACTTGCATCTGATTTCCCTTGTTAGATTTTACATGCTGATTGTGGTTTGTATATTGTCTACTAGGTGTTGTCAAAGTTGTGTCACCAGCCGATCATCGTGTATATACCTGAACATGAGGTATGTCTGCACATAAACAAATAATCAAATCGAACTTGCAAAAGACAATAATAAGGGAAGATAATTTTGGGTCACTCTGGGAGTTTAGCTGTGGGTTTGCTTTGATAATTATTTTTGGTTAATGGACGAGCCATATCCCCTATTTTGCTTGATATCAGGTTTCACTCTTGTTCTCGTTCTCACCTCTATTATGACTAGTATTGGTCTGTTAAAAACTCTCAAACTAATGAATGACAGTGGAATATTTTATTTATTTCCAGACTTCTAGTCCAGCAGCAGTAGAAACAGCCCAGCAGCAGTAGATCACAACCGCAGAAGAATCAACCCAGCAACGACAAACAACACCAGCAGCAACAGCAGGCCTCCCATACCACCTGTCGAGCACAATGGACTCAGCTGAAGCAGGCAGACCCAACAGCTGTAGCAAAGCAACTTAGACATCAAACATACCCAAACATATCAGCAGACTCAGAACTAAACCAGCAGACTGCAAAAGAAAATCAATAAACCAGCAGCAGCAAATGAATAAATAAACAGCCAATAAATGGCATGAATTCCGTTTATAGCTGCAACATGTCAAAGAAGAACCCAGCAGCTAGCAGCTCAGTACCGACTGCAGCTACTCAGAACTGACTGCAGCTACTGCACTGACTGCAGAACTGCACTGACTGCAGCTACTCAGAACCAACAACAGCAGTCCTGAAACAGGCACGACAACTCAACACCAAACTCAAATTATTAACTCAGTACCCAGCATCTACCAACCAACTAAAATAGCCAAGCCAGCCCACAACAAGCTACAACAGCTGCCGAGAAAGAGCCAAAATGCAGCAGCAATAAAAGAGAAGACAACAATAAACAAACAGCTTGAGCAGCAGCGAAACAAACTGCAGCCCAGGGCAGCACCAGCTCATAGGAAAACCCCAATGAAGAACTACAGCAACATCTAGCTAGGCTGCTGTTCAGACCAGCCTAGCACGACAACACTGACTGTAGCAGCTAAGCAGCAGACGGACCAGAAGGACCCCAGAACAGAAGTAGCACAACACAGCAAGCACAAAGCAAACCCAAGAACCTAGCAGCAGACTGTAGACAACATCAGAACCGTACCCAACAAAAGAAAAGAGGCATTTGTTTGATGTTACAATGTATTTTTTGGTCACTTAACCTCATGCTCTTTGCTTCAAGGCTAAAGTTACTGAGTGCAAAAGTTATTGGGATACAGAAGAAATGGGACAATATTTGCCAACGTCTTCATTACGCATCATTATTAGCCAAACCTGACACTTATCATGTATGTTCCCGAGTTCCAACCGTTGTGGGCTTTGAAGTTATTGAGTACATGAAGGAAAATGTTTCCAACCACAAGAAATGGTAGCTCTTCTCCGGTCTTCATGAACAAAAGAAAGCTAATTGCCACTGATGGAACTTTGAGACAGTATCAAACCTTGGAAGTGGCGAAGCGAGCCCACACAATATCAAATATGTCCTTAGATTTGAACCTTCCAGCTGAAGACAGTGAAACAAGCGAGGTTGAGAATTCAGATAGCGATCTAATCTCTGAAAACTCTAAGGCATGGTTGGAAGATTTCCTCAGACAGTTGGATGAAACAATGATTTCAAGCCTTTTGATTTTGATGCAGTTGCAGAGAAAAAAATTAAGTAAATCACTCGGTGCTTCCATAAGATTGTTGGCTCAGAGTGTTCATTAGAGATTGATTCAAAAGTGATGGAGCAGATTCTTGCTGCTGCATGTTTATCAGACGACATCAGCAAATTGGCGATTGGGTTAACCAGGTTATTGGCAATGCATTTGAAGAAACGTAGAAGAGGTACAATCTAAGTTCCTACTCTGTTGTAAAACTTGTAACCTACGAAGATCAAGAACAAACACTAGGACTTTTTCTTCCAGCTAGAATTATATTGAACTAGTGATCTCATATGCCTTTTCTCTTTTCTCTTGTACTTGTATTGTAGCGTTGGCATCTAGCAACCGTTGTTTAGCTTGTAAATCCCAGCTATTATTGGGTTGTTTCAAGTGTAGACAGACGTGAAAATTAATTATAATTTCAAATGAATTTTTATTATTTAGCAATTAATTTGAAAATCAATTACAATTTCAAATGAATTTTTATTATTTAGCAATTAATTTTTTATTTATAAATTTAAAATATGTGAAGGATTATTTCCCTCACTAATTTGAAGATACATTTTCAATTTATAATTAGTGAAGGAAAATTTTCTCTCATTAAATAAATTTATTCTTCACAATATATTATTTGTGAGGGAATAAAGTTATTCACTAATTTCAAATAGTCCTTCTTAAAATGTTGTTTGTAAAGGAAACCAATCTTTCACTAAATAACAATATTCCATTACTAAATACAATTTGTGAATAAAAAAGTTATTCACAATATATCCTTCACAAAAAATATTTAGTTACTACTTTGCGAAGGATATCCAATTGCGAGGAGGTTTAATGCGAGCACTTGTGTGAAGGAAATATTTCTTCACAATAAATCACTTGTGAGTGATATAGGACATCTAGCGAAGGATTTGTCCTTCACTAGAGGCCATTTTTGGTGTAGTGAGATACTATGCAACACTATGCATAATAGAATATAATATATTCTATTTATAGAATAACTTTATAAAAGTATTCTGTTTTATATAAAAAAATTTCTGTATTATTACATTAATAATACCAACAAAACTGAGTGACTTATCACATAAGCATCAATAATCAATACCGTGTGCTACTATGCAACCACGCCAGACGTATCTTGTACTTTTTACTACCGAGTAGTTCAACAAAGATTAACGGTAAAACTTTCGTAGTTATTTTTCATAAAATATTTTTGTCGTTTTCTCAATCCGACAATAATTCCGTTGTGGGGTCCACCAATGATTGTACCGTCGTACGGATATTCCCTGATAAAACAAATATTCTCCGACCAATCGAATATAATATGACAACTTGCATACTTTGCAAAATTTATAAATACTACCTACAACTATAACATTATAGCAAATCCACACTATAATATTCAAAAAATTATTTCGAGAAAATTAAATATTTATTCATAAAATCTGGGGTCTCACAATCTCCCCTCCTTATGGAATTTCGCCCTCGAAATTTACGTACGTACCTGGTATACCAAGAGGTGAGGATACCTCAACTTCATTTCAAATTCTAACTCTTGAGGTATAACCTTTGAGTGTTGAATACGATTCTTCTTATCCAAGATTTTAACACTTATCTCCTCAAACGTTAAATCATCCGCTATCTCGTCCGGTTCTAAATTAATAATGTGGTTCGGGTCGTCCACATATTTACGTAACATCGATACGTTAAAAACATTATGAACAGCGACATACTTGGCGGTAAAACAAGTCTATAGGCCACAGTTCCTACTTCATCGAGGATTTCAAATGGGCCAATTAAATCAAGGGTTGAGATTTCCTCTCTTCGTCGATTCTTGCTTCTAGAAAACGCCTTCTTGAACCTTCTTCTTCACATTCATCAGCTCTGAGTATGTAGCTTAAGCGGCTTTAACTTTATCGATTAAAGTCGATTCTACTCGTATATTCGTTATCTTCACGTGGGTCCCTAGAGTCTTTAACTCTATCTTCATCACTTGTAAGTTATACGAAATGAGTCTTTGTGTTAACAACATCGCACTCAGAACGATCCGATCTCCGATCTTCTACTCAACACGTCAACTACCACATTCGCTTTCCCACAATGGTATTGAATGGTACGATCGTAATCTTCAACAGCTCGAGTCAACGTCTTTGGCACGTTATGCGTTCATTTTAGTTGAAGAAATATTTGAGGGTTTAAAAATGGGTTTTGTACTGGGGTCAATACAAAATTCGATTTCACGCTCTAGGGGTAGGCTAAGAAGACTTCAAGAATACGTCAGAAAATTTATTAACAATAGAAATATCATTCAAAATAGTGACTCTCGTCCAAGACTTGGATAACACGTCACATTGATACCTATTAACTTGTCACCGTTATTCACAACGTCCCCTATGGAAAGTTCAGCTTCGGTGCATTCGACACAAGGAAGTCAACAACGAAAGGATCGGGGCTCTTTATTTATGGCTTGATATGACAATGATTAACTTTAGTGGTTTGGTTGCTTAAATTCGCATAACAGGTTGGTTAGGAGTATGAAAGCTAACAACCTTACAAAAAGCATGATGAGTAGTTAACCAATCGATTCCTAAAATCACATCAAAGGCAAGTATTTTCAAAGAGATATGATTGACAGGTAACATGAAAGTGTTGATTTGAACAAGATTTATAAATAGTGGAGGTAACGAAGGTTTCTCCCAACAGATATATCAAAGTCTAACTTCTCCGGAGTTAACTTCAAACATTGAACACAACTAGGTGAAATAAAAGTGTAAGTAGAACCGGTATTTAACACGGTATAGACTTCGCAAGAGTTTATGACTAACATACTCGTGATAATTTTATTTAGGTTCCTCGTCACGAAAAAAAAAACGCTCTCTTAAACTACATCGGCTTTGGACATGCAGGACATCCTTTGGCATCACTATCCCAAATTGGAATTGACTTCACCATACGATAAAATCGAGCTAGGTGACCTTTTCTTCCGCAATTAAAACACGTTTTGGATTGCTACGTACAGTTTGGACGGATGTGTCCCTCCTGTCCGCATTTGAAACATATGACCGGTGGTCGTTCTTCTTCCTTTGAAAGCGGGTCTTTGTGCTTGAAGCGTCTTTACGTCATTGTTGAACCTTCTCTTCTTGAAATGTCCATTCTTATTGTTTTGTCCATGATTACCACCGAAGTGGTTACCATTTCTGACATGTTGATTCCCTCCATGCTTATTGTCACTGCTTTGATGACTGTTATCACCGGTATTATCATTTTGTCGGCCGCTCTCTTTTGGTTTGGTTGACTCATTATCGCGCTCTAATAACTGAGCCCTATTAACAACATCTAAATACAAACACAGTTTATGAGAGATAAGATATCGACGTATCTCCGGCTTCAAACCTCTTAAAAACATCCGCGTCATTCTCTCTTCATTATCAACCAAGTGGGACGCAAATTGGGACAACTCGGCAAACTTGGCTTCGTACTACGACACGGTCATGTTGTTTTGCTCCAACTTGATAAATTCCACCTCCTTCATATGACGAATGCTTTCGGGAAAGTACTTGTCATTGAACGACTCTTGGAACTTCTCCCAAGACATCTTGAGTGCGTCGAGAAAGTAATGCTTTCTGATTCCCACCGGTGATCTCGCCTCTTCACTTAACATAAAGGTGGCAAAAGGAACCTTTTGCTCCTCGAGCATCCCAAGACATCAAATATCTTGGTGATCTCGCTTTAACCACGTCTCACTTTAAGTGGTTACTCGCTTTCCCAAAAACTCCGGTGGTCCTGGGTCCTTGAATCATTTTAGCGGTGACCGTCAAAGAGAGTTTTCGGTGTTTCCACCTACATTTTGGACAGAGTCTGCTCTACTTTGATGTTGCATGAATTGCATAAAGCCTCTGAACAATCCATCATTCATCATTTGGTCCGTGTTGTTGTTTGCATGAGGATTGTTGCCTTCCTGATGCACATTATCCTGATTATTGATATGTGGAGACTCAACGGTCTCTTGTACTCCATTGCTATTCTCAACATTCTCGGATGTCATTTTCGAGATCATCGCCACAAAACAAGGGTTAGTTGACATGTAACATATTATCTCTAAACTCTGACCAACCAATTTAAATACAAAGTGAATTTAAGTAGGTCATACTAGCGAAGGAATTTCCCGTCTCTCCCCTCCTAGTTCTAGTCTCACATCTTAGCTAGGGATCATATCCCTAAGCTTTGATACCAACTGTGACACCCCTAAAATTAGGTATACATCACCCATCTTGAGTCGCCAGATATAAGGTACTGAATTCAAATACAACTTAATAATACAACTGTCATGTACAATACGACAAAACATAAACTGTGAGTTTGAATAAAAATATTGTCTACTAGAGAGTATACAAACTCAAAAGGAGTCCTCATTACATTTATTATCACACTATTTCACAGAATAGTGAGGACTACTAATGCACCATCTAGGACCATCACTCTGTTCCCCGACTCGTCCCAGCTATATTCTCATTTCCTGAAGAGAACAGTGAAAGAAAGGGTGAGCTCAACTAGCCTAGTAAGAAATATTATGACTAAGATAATGCAGAATAAATTATCATTAGTCTTCAACAATGTTAAACTGATAAAATATAATAGACATCAAGTTTAAGCATAATGAACAAGCAATCCATTAGAAGAGTCAAGTAGAGAATAAAATCTACTATCTTCTATGATTTAAAAGGTTTTTCATCACTTTTATCGCTGGGACTCAGCTTAATAAATAATCCACATCATCAAATCATCCCTGCACTACATGCCAAGGATATTCTTTAGTATCACGACCACGAATTATCCATGCACTACGGGCCAAAGATAATCATGTTTTCATCACCGGTCCTGATCATGCCATAAAACAATTCATCTTTGCACCCTTGGCCGAAGAGAATCCATAGTCATAATCATACCAAAAACTGTCCATCAATGCACTACGGGCCAATGAGGACTTTTTCCACATCATTTGTAACATTACGGTCATGATTACACCGAATAATCCATGGTCATAATCATACCAAGTCCATCTATGCATTACTGGCCACAAATGACTTTCAACCAAATATAAGCACGAGGATGATGACAATGATATAAGAATTCAATAAAACAAGTTCAAGAATTAATTTATCCAGGAACTAATAACGTCCAAATTGTTAACATGATACTGCTTTGTAGAGTAAAATTCAAGAATGCTCAGAAGAATATTTCCATGAAAAGATACTGGATGAAGAGCAAATATCAAGGATATTCCACTAATTTCATGGAGTATGAAAGTCAAAACTTTAACCAACTGAGTATAATAAAGAATGGAATAACAAAAGAAATCACCATGCATGCGGTACTTTGCATAGACAAAGTTATTCCAATGCGAATAATAATAACTTGAAACCAAAGTCAAATAAAAAAGCACGCATGGGATGTTCCAAGCGAGAATAATAAAGAGCGGAATAATAATGAAATCACCATGCATGCGGTGCTATCAGATGTAGACAAAGTTATTCCAACAGAATACCAATAAAGGCGAAATCAGTCCGGCCAGAAAACGCATGCACGTGATATTCTAATGTAATAATAATAAAAGGCGGAACCAGTCCGCAGAAAACGCCTGATGCATGTGATATTCCAGCGTAATAATAACGAATGAAATAATGTAAGAATTTCACCAAGTATAGGGTATCCCGTGTATACAGGTTATTCCAACAGAATAATAAAGAATGGAATAACAGAAGTTCTCTTCATGAATAAGAAAGAAAGAATACCCCTTATGAGTATAACAAATAATATTCCCTACCTTATAAAGAAGAGTAGTGGATATAAAAGTAGTAAAGTAGCAGAACACTTTTCTTCTTTTCTCTCTATAGTTTCTCTCTCTAGAGTTTCAGTATATTCGTAAGAAATAATGAATGAATGAGCTTCTATTTATAGAAAAATGGACTTCATAGTAACTAACTCATGAACGGTCCAGATTGATTTACTTTAATCTGACGGTCCATATTTAAAGCAAAATCTTTTAAATAAAATATAATATATTATATTTATAATCTAATAAAACGAATAACTTTATAAATGATTTTACTATGCAAACACTATGCAGGCACTATACAAATACTATGCATAATAAAATATAATATATTCTAATTATTGTCTAATAAAAATGTATAACTTTATAAAAGTATTCATTTTTATATAAAAAAGATTTTACTATGCAAAATACTATGCGAGATACCTATGCAACACTATGCATAATAGAATATAATATTTTCTATTTATAGAATAACTTTATAAAAGTATTCTGTTTTATATAAAAAGATTTTCTGTATTATTACATTAATAATACCAACAAAACTGAGTGACTTATCACATAAGCATCAATAATCAATACCGTGTGTTACTATGCTACCACGCGTATTACTGTACTTTTACTGCCGAGTAGTTCAACAGTATTAACGGTAAAACTCTCGCCGTTATTTACATAAAATATTTTTGTCGTTTTCTCAATCCGACAATAATTCCGCCGTGGAGTCCACCAATGATTGCACCGTCATACGGATATTCTCTGATAAATCAAATATTCCCCGACCAATCGAATATAATATAACAACTTGCATACTTTGCAAAATTTATAAATACTACCCACAACTATAACATTATATCAAATCCACACCATAATATTCAAAAAATTATTTCGAGAAAATTAAATATTTATTCATAAAATATGGGGTCTCACAGTAATTATTACTATTTATCTTGATTTTCCAATCATTAAAAACGTATTTAAATGAATTAAATATCACTTAATTCTTTTATAATTAATATTTATTTATTATCAAATATTAATGAAATTCATAACATAATATTATAATATATTTATAATATTACAAAGTATTTTAATACCTTAAAATCATAATTATATGATTTTTAAACAATTAAATTTATTGTCCGATAATTGTTATTAATATTAAAATATTAATATTTTCATGACAAATATCAAAAAGTATATTTTATAACTTAAAATATTTTTATAACACTTAAATCATTTTTATATGATTTATAAATCATTAATTCTATTTTTCCTTAATTTATTTAATATATTTATTAAATAAACTAATTATCATTAATATTGATTAATTATTAAATTTCATTACAAAATATTAAAAGTCACTAAAAATAACTTAAAATATTTTATTATACCATAATATTATTTTTTCATGATTTTTCATGTATGAAAATCATTTTTAAATAATTTATTTAATATTATAATTAAATAAATTAAATACCATTTATATTCCAAAAATATTAAATATTTATGAAATATACTAAAAAATTAAAAACTATTTTTCAGACTTTAAAATAATTTTTTTGGAATTTAATTAGTATTTTTAGTAATTAAAAACCATTTAATTCGATTTATTAATTAAAATAAGTATTTTCAGAAATTAAGCGTCGCTATAGGGCTTTAGGTGACGAATCCGTCGCTAATGGTGTTCTTGGCTTGTTCTTGAGCCTGCCCAGATCTTCATGTCAAACAACAAGGTGGGTAGTTTGACCGATTCTGATCCTATGTTCTAGTTACTTTCTGGATTGGTAATGGTGTTATAGTTATAGTATAAGTGTAATACTACAACTAGCAACTGAGTTAATGGCCAAACCATTACTTAATCGAGAGATCTAAGCTGCAGAAAAGCATGTCAGAGCTGTTCTTCATTTTTGGGTTTTTCAGAAATGAAGAACAGTTGTTAGGTTTTACTTTGAGCCTCCGGATCTAGGCCTTCTAGGTCTTATTAAGGTAATATTAAGGTTCCATTGTGTAGTTCTCATGTCCTTGTACAACTACATAACCTCAGATCATCTTAACAACAACAGATCTAAGATATCAAGGCCGGTCAAACTAGTGGTCAGGAAACGGGTCTTGAAGATTCTGGGTTACCCAGAATCTCCTTCCGGTGTGTAGGTCAACGGTGGTTTGACCATGTATAAATTTGATTTTGAGTACGATCTGAGTGATATAGTGGTGTAAGAATGTAGATAACATGTCAGACTACAATATTCAACCAACAACATGGCCAAACAACTTACAAACAACAAGATAAAGCCCTACAAAACGATGTCACACGCTTCTGGAATTCTGGGCTGCCCAGAATTCGTTTTTCCGTGAACGGTCAACGATGTTTGAGCAACAATAACGTACGATCTAGACATGCTATGACCCTGTTTCCAATGGCAGAATAAAGACCACATAATATACTACAAGTCTATAACATAAAACTCACATAACATTAAACACATAAAGATCTAGAGGCCCTGACATATGACTGTCAGGCCTTAAAATTAGGGTTCTTGGTCAGTTTTAAAAATTTAATTTTTGTGCCTCTAGATGTTATAGATCAATGATCTATCAATCCAGATCACTCAAATACACCCTCTAACACATTTCTAATCAACAAATAATAACATCAAACATAAGATCATTGATTTTTGAAAGTTTAGGTTTTATACCTTTGATGCCATGATCTTTGATTTTCTGACCCTTGATCTGTTTTTGGAAAGCTATAAACTGAACTTGGCTAAACTTTTCTCACTCTCTCACTCTAAATTTCGAAGTTGAAGAGAAAGAATGGGTTTGGAGAAAATGAAAATGAAAGTATGCATTTTCTCTCTCTTAATCTAATATAAATGGCATGATTCAATGTATCCAGTTGCTAGTTGGCATACCTATCTAATATAAAATAGATATAGAGCACATGGGATAAACATTAGGGTGATGACTCACAATATTTGCAAAATCTTTTTCTTAAGTTTAAGAAAAGGGCATTTTAGTCTTTTTGCATAACATTTTAATGGCATTCTAGTAAATGGACAAACCCTTAGTGTTTAGGGTTTGGATTAGGGTTTAGGGCTTGAACCCTTTAGGTTTGCAATTTAATTACCAAGATTTTTGAATTTCGGTTATCAAAATAGAAAATTAATATTTCTAAATTATAATTAGAATTTTCTAATTATATTAAAATTTCTAAATCATAATTTAATTCTTGCTAATTAGGATTAGTATTTCCTAATTAAAATTACTAATTTAGCAATTAGGGTCAAAATCATGGATTAGGGTTCACAACCCAAAAATTAGGGTTTCTAAAATAATTTTTTCTAATTTAGAAATTAGATTTCGTAATTAGATTAGAGTTTTCTAATTACTAAAAACTTAAAAATTAGGATTAATATTTCCTAATTAACATTAAGATTATTTAATTAACACTTAGGTCTTCCCTATTTATAAATTAGGGTTTTTATCCCGAAATTTAGGGTTTAAAAATCTGAAATTAGGATTTGCTAAATAATTAAGCTTTATCCTAATTAATATTATAATATATAACACTTAAGAAATATAATAATCATTTAAGTTCCCAGATTAGGGTTTCATTCATCGTATTAGGGTTTCAAATTCCCGGAACTGAAATTATGGTTTCCAGAACCGGTTTTAGGGTTTCTTGTTAATCGCTAGGGTTTTCTAATGGAACGCGGACGTTCTTAATATATGATTAGGGTTTGTTACAGATATCATTTATCTAGTCAACCCTTGACCCTTAACCACATATTGCACACATACATAACCATATTCACAGAATATATTAACATATTCCCTTAATCCTGAATAATTCACCTAAATCCTTAACATAATTTTGAAATCCTCAAAATTTCTTCTCAAAAATATCAAACGCATACACTTATTTTATGTCTAGGTTCTAATATTGAACCTTAAATCAATTAATAAAATTTTTAAAAATATTCAAAATTCTCGAGTTGTCACATTCACCCTTTCTTCTAAAAATTTCGTCCCCGAAATTTACCTTACACCATACTGCTTATACTAATCATACACATAATCACATGCTACCCAATACATCACTCACAAGAGTAAAAGTTTTCAAATTGTGCTGAGGGGTCATATAGACCATGAAAACATAGTTTTAACGGTATTGATCATACCGCAAAACGTTTCATTACTTGATATGTTTACAATCACAAAGAAGGTAAACTACCGTTGCTAGTACTTTTGTGACACCCCCAAATCTGGGTACTTCAATTCCACGAGATTTGGTGTTCACTGTACACATATCATCTATCTATCTACCCATAATAAATGCAAGCCATGCAATAGATTGAATAAAAATCTTCCCCTTAAGGGTTACAACATCTGAATAATAATAATAATACAATCCCAGGTTAAACTAACCTTAAACATCTGTGCGGAATCATTAACAAATAAGTCTTAACAACATCATTAAATCAAGTCTTAAACAAAATACATCATCAGATAAACAACAAGTCTTCATCACTTGCTAACTTTGCCCTTGCCTTTACTAGTGGAAGGTTCATCAGTTCTTTCGTTCTTAACTGCAATGTTATTATTAAGCAAGAGTGAGCACTATTTCCCACAAGTATAATAATGAAATAACAGTATAATAACATGCGAGTAAATCAAAGACATCTGAATAAAAGCTCAACTTTTGAATCAAGAATGAATAACAAGAATCAAAAGAATTACGAGGGTCATAAGACCTTGAAATATGTCCTAGGTTATCAAGGGTTATACTTGAAACCTTTAATGTCTATAAGACTATGGACCTTTCCACTGCATCTTGGGGGATCACCTTTAGTACCATATTGTGCACAATATCTTAACGCTAACGATAAGAAAATCCCTTTACGGGGTTGTTCATCTCGGTTTGACATTGAATCCGCTTTTCAAAGGAAGTTTGGTTTGGATAATTCAATAAGGGTTACGAAATTTAGAACGTTCATCAACTAAGGACTAGTTGAATCAATAAAGTTCACTAGTCTAATAAGGTTCAACAATAATGATATTCAATTCGAATAATAATCTCAAGAAGTATACAATAGAACAATTATTGTATAACTGAATCATGCTTTAAAAAGATAATAAATCTTTAATATAACATTTGAACTTGAATAATAGTAATGATAATTTACTCGAGGTAAATAATAAACTTGAACAATAATGACAAGTAAGGTTAGGAAACTTGCCTCGTGCGTAGATTACACTTTAATTAAACTCGTTCTTTAATTTAAATCCTACATACCATTCACATTCACAATACCAGTTAATTATAACTTTACTAATCATCATAAACTCATTCTCTTTGTCTACTTTGATTATTAACTATACTTAGTTAATTTACATAATTCACACATCATGAATAACAAGCTAATTATGTAATCCATAATTCAATCCACATGTAATTATGTTATTTACATGTTAAACAACTATTTTAACATCTCATTATACTTCTAACATGTTTACATGTTCATTAAATTAAGTTAACAATACATTGTAGACAACACTTTAAGAAATTATATTTCTGGACCATTCTGCAGAGTGGCGCTGTGGCGCCACGTTTATACTAGGTCTTGGCACTGGCATTGGCCATGGTATTTGTGGTTGGACACAGCGCTACTGTTGCGGGACTTAAAACATCGGATGGGTATGGCGCATGGCTGAACCGTAAACTGCTCAATTCGCGAAAATTGTAGAACACAGCCAAAAAATTTCCAATTAAATTACTACTACACGAAATTAATCATACCCACATGTTATAATTCATACATAATCGTTACCCAACATCTATAAAGTGATTTTAACCCATTAAAACACATAATCATAGAATTTAAGCATGCAATTTCACTGACTTTGATGTTCTTGGAGGTTTTGAAAATAAAACATGAAAATTGTCACTACAGATTCGTTATAACATCGAATCCATTTATTTAAACTTTGGTCTCTTCGTATCAACATGCATAATCATATACGAGTGTAAAATTTACTGATAATATACGATCAATACATAAAATATCACGTATAAGGCCATAAGGCCAAAACCCATACTCTGTAATTTTGTAGAAATCATATACGATGTATTATTATGAAACTGATGATATGGAATCATGAAATATATATATAAAATACGTTTTGACATATCTTAACCCATAAATAACTCATAAATATTACTCCTTTCTCAATCACAGAGGCTTTACAGAACTTTGAAAGCCATTTTCTTATAAAACTGAATGACGTAAAAATAGAATTTGGGAAGAGGAGATTACCCTGAGAATAAGTATAGATTAGTAGGGAATAAATTTCTTCTCAACTCTTCTTCAATCAAAATTCTCTCTCAACACTTCTCAAACTCTCTCTGAAACTCTCTCTGGTTCTACTTTTCTAGACTTAGGAAAAATGAAGAAAGAAAAGAAGACGTCGATATAATAAAAGAATCGACGATCGAAAGTGGTGGTGATTAACCCAATAATGGGTAACTGCTCCAACTCCCCATATGGCCTTGTTTGGCTAGAAAAATAGATTTAAAACCATTTAATTTAATAAAGCTTTATCATATAGTTTAATAAATGTCACATTCCTTTATGAAATAAATCAATATCTTATTTAATTTACTTTAATTAAAATCTAATAATTTCTCATAAATTCACATAGTCACATAATTAATTTTCTCATTAATTATAAAATAATATTAGGTTAATTAAATATTTCTTTTAATTTAATAAACTCACATAATTACATACTTGAATAATAATTATTCTCCACATTAATTTAATAAATATAACACATATCATTAAATTAATCTATCACAATTGCATCAATTAATTATTAAATCTAATAATTAAATCATCGAAAAATATTTATTTACTTCAATAAATATTAAGAATTAAATTACAAAAATCTCGTTCGTCACATCTTTCCCTCCTTAAAAGGATTCTGTCCCCAGAATCACGACTTAATAAATTCGACCCGTTACATTCTCCCCCCCTTACAAAGATTCTGTCCCCAGAATCGCTTACACATAATTAAGTAAATAAATGAGGGTAATTCTTCATCATATTCTCTTCGAGTTCCCACGTAGCTTCTTCAGTGTTGTGGTTCCTCCAAATTACCTTAACAGAAGGTATAACTTTATTTCTGAGAACTTGTTCTTTTCGGTCGACAATTTGAACATGAATTTCTTCGTAAGATAAGTCTTTCTCAAAATGCAGGGGTTCGTATTCAATTACATGCTTGTAATCGGCTTTATATGGTCGTAATACAGAAACATGAAAGACGTTGTGGACATTCTCGAGTGCTAGAGGTAAAGCTACCTCGTACGCGACTTCTCCGATTCTATGCAATACTTCAAAGGGTCCAATAAATCTTGAGCTCAATTTTCCTTTCTTTCCGAACCTGATCTTCCCCTTCCAGGGAGAGACCTTCAAGAAAACATAACTACCTGATTCAAACTCGATATTTTTACGATGTGGATCAACGTATTTCTTCTGTCTATCTTGAGCTGTTACCAGTCGTGCTCGGATCACTTTGACTATTTCTGCCGTCTGCTGTACTAATTCTGGCCCTAGCAATTGTCTTTCACCAACTTCATCCCAGTAAAGCGGAGTTCTGTACTTTCTGCCGTATAACGCTTCGTAAGGCGGCATGCCAATACTAGCGTGGTAACTGTTGTTGTAGCCGAACTCTACTAACGGTAGGTGATCATCCCAATTTCCTTTGAAGTCCATCACATAGGCTCTTTGCATATCTTCTAACGTTTGAATTGTTTGTTCGCTCTTTCCATTTGTTTGAGGGTGGTAAGCTGTACTCATTCGCAATTGCGTACCCATGCATTCCTGAAGACGTTTCTAGAAATTTGACGTGAAGCGCGGATCCCTATCTGAAACAATTGATATTGGAACTCCGTGCCTCAAAATAATCTCTTTTACGTATAGCCTCGCCAACTAATCTAAGTTGAATCTAATTTTGATCGGAAGGAAGTGTGCGGATTTCTTCAGTAGGTCAACGATAACACATACTGCGTCGTAGCCTTTCTGAGTCGTCGGAAGGCCAACCACGAAGTACATTGTAATATGTTCCCATTTCCATTCTGGGATCTCTAACGGTTGTAGCAATCCACTCGGTCTTTGATGTTCCGCTTTCACTTTCTGACAGGTCAGACACTTGGCAACACATTCTGCAACATCACGTTTCAAATTTGGCCACCAGAAATGTTGTTTAAGATCTTGGTACATCTTGGTACTACCAGGGTGAATCGAATATCTTGAACTATGAGCCTCGCTCAAAATATCTTCCTTAATTTCTTGTATTGGCGGTACCCAAATTCTATTCTCAAATCTCAGTATTCCTTCCTTATCCATCTTAAATCTCGGTTCAATTCCTTCAGATATCTTCTTTGTCACCTTTTTACATTCTTCGATCTCAAGTCGAGCCTCCTTAACTTTATCCAAGAGGGTTGTACCAGATTGCATCTGAAATAGCTTCTCATCAATATCCATAGGATACTTTACCTCTAACTCCAGTTTCTCCATTTCTGAAATTAGCTCATCCTGAGCAGTTAACATCATCAATTTCTCACGACCCTTTCTACTTAAGGCGTCGGCAACTACATTCCCTTTACCCGGATGGTATAAAATCTCACAGTCGTAATCCTTGATTAATTCCAACCATCTTCTTTGACGCATATTTAAGTCCTTCTGTGTGAAAATATATTTCAGACTCTTGTGGTCTGTATATATTTCACACTTCTCCTCGTAGAGATAGTGCCTCCAAATCTTCAAAGCAAAAACAACTGCAGCTAATTCCAAGTCATGGGTCGGATACCCCTTCTCATAATCCTTCAATTGTCGTGATGCATACGCAATGACTTTGCCGTTTTGCATCAGCACACAGCCCAATCCTTTATGCGACGCATCACTAAAAACAACAAAATTTCCTGTATCATCCGGAAGAGATAACACAGGTGTCGTACTCAACCTCTTCTTCAATTCTTGAAAGCTTTCCTCACATTTATCTGTCCAAACAAATTTCACAGCTTTCCGAGTTAAATTCGTTAGCGGAGTTGCGATTTTGGAAAAGTCTTGAATGAATCTTCTATAATATCCTGCTAATCTGAGAAAACTTCTTACTTCTGACGGCGTTCTCGGCTAATCCCAGTTAATCACGGCTTCAACTTTGGATGGATCTGCGAAATTTCGTTTTTATCGATCACGTGCCCAAGAAATTGTACTCGTTCAATCCAAAATTCGCATTTCGAAAACTTGGCATACAACTTTTCCCTTCTCAATACTTCCAATGTTAATCTTAAATGCTCTTCATGTTCTTCCTTGGTTTTCGAATAAACCAAAATGTCATCTATAAATACTACTACGAACTTGTCCAAAAACGGCTTGAACACACCATTCAATTGTCCCATAAATGCTTCAGGAGCATTCGTAAGACCAAACGACATTACTAAAAATTTGTAATGACCATATCGCGTCCTGAATGCTGTCTTCGGTACATCCTCTGGCCTCACCTTCAGTTGATGATAACTGCTTCTTAAGTCTATCTTGGAAAAGTATCTCGCTCCCTTCAATTGATCAAATAGGTCGTCGATCCTCGGTAATGGATATCTGTTCTTAATCGTGACCTTATTCAGTTCTCTGTAGTCAATGCAGAGCCACATCGATCCATCCTTCTTCTTCACAAACAACACCAGCGCTCCCCACATCGATACGCTCGGTTGAATGTACTTCTTGTCCAATAATTCTTGTAATTGTACCATTAGTTCTTTTATCTCTACTGGTGCCATTCGGTATGGTGCCTTCGATATTGGACAAGTTCCGGGCGCCAGATCGATCACAAAATCTACCTCTCTATCCGGTGGAAGTCCTGGCAAATCGTCTGGAAATACGTTGACGAAGTCCCTCACAATCGTTATCTCTTCTACCTTCGAATTCTCTTTTCGACTGTCGACTATGTAAGCTAAGTATCCTACACAGCCTTGTCTTAATAACTTTCGGGCCTGCATCATCGTCAGACAACTCGCTTGTCTAGGGCGACTTGTTACCATAAAACACAACTTTTTTGTGAGTCATAAGGTTAATACGCTTCTTTGGCAATCAATTCTGACCCGTAATTGAATAACCGATCCATTCCCAAAATAACGTCAAATTCCCCAAGTCGAATAGGGATAAGATCTACGTTCATGATATTACCCTTAATATCCACTCTACAGTTCTTATGTACGTACTTTAACAGGATTATTTCTCTATTCGCAATTTCTATGTTCATGGGGTAATCCAATTCATCCTTAGGCAAATCTAAATTCTTGGCAAAGTCATCGGATATAAAGGAACAAGTAGCACCCGAATCAAATAAAACATAAGCATTAATTTTATTGATCGAAATGATACCTGACACCACATCACGGATTGAACTCGCATCTTGCAAATCATGTTAAAAGTCCCAAGCAATAACCGATTTGTTCTTGGTTGGTCCGGTGATGGTTAAGGCATTTCCACCGTTGTTTCCCTAGTTTCTCCCCGATCCACGACCCTCCCGATCCCTTCTTGGATGATCTCTCTTGCCAGATGGTCCTTTGAACCACAAGTGAAACAAGCACCCTTCTTTGGGTTCGGACAGTTTGGTGCTATGTGGCCTTCCTGACCACAATTGTAGCACACTCTTTTTCCTTTTATACAAACTCCCAGATGGGTTTTCCCGCAAGTCGGGAATGCTTCGATTCTTTTCTTCTGACTACCTTGCTGATTACCCGATGATGAGTTGTCATTCCATCTTTTCTTCTGATTGAAATTTCCACCTCATGTGCCACTTCTACTGGCCTTGTTATTTCGTTCACCTTCACTCTTCTTCTTCTTTTGATCTTCATTGTACTTGGTCACCGCATCGCTTCCTCCTTCAGCGAGGATGGCCTTTTCCAGTACTCCAACAAACGTGTTTAGCTGAAACATTGATACCTTGCTGTACACCTAAGGCTTTAGTCCTTGCTCAAACCGTCTCGCCTTCCTCTCATCCGTGTGAACTTGATACGGGGCGAACCTTGCTAACTCGTTGAATTTTTCCGCATAATCAGGTACGCTCATATTTCCCTGCTTCAATTCCAGAAATTGAACCTCCATCTGGTTCTGTGAACTGGTCAGGAAATACATTTCAAAGAACATCTCTTTAAATCTCTCCCACGTAATTACACCTTCACCTCCTCACACTTTGTTTGTTTGCCACCAGTAGCTAGCCTCAGACTTCAGCATAAACGTTGCAAAAGAGGTCTTCTGGTCTTCTCTAACCCTAGCAATGTCGAAAACCTTCTCCATCTCCATAACCCACGTTTGAGCCTCGATTGGGTTCATGGAACCTTTGAACTCTGGCGGTCCCACCGCCTTGAAGTCCTTAAACGTTGTGTTTGGTGGAGCTTGAGGTTGGTTATTCATGGCTCCAGTCAGTAAGTTCACCAACTGCTGCACGGGATTAGCGTTGACATTATTGTTATTATTGGTTGACTCTTCCTCAGCCGGTTGACGCTGTTATCTTCTCCTTGGCGGCATATTTCTGTTAAATAAACGCTTTATTAGAAGTTTATTTATTTCTTTAAATAGTTAAGGCATTACTCAAAAAAATTAACATATCACTTAATACATCATCTCAAACAACTTGATATATTTGCATTCAAATCAAAGTTTTAACATTAAACGATAGCATAACTGCTATTTATATCAACTATCCTGGAATAAAGAATCCACATGATTTAAAACATTCAAATATTCTTTTGTTCATAAACACGTTGTAGACACTCGAAATTTTCTGTACCACTGTCACTAACATTGCAAGAGGACATATTCGTCTTTTAAGAGAGAACCCTGAAAGACAATCCAAATCCATGCCGGATACTACCGAAAGTTTAGCATCAACCCCGGATCGCAATCTGGGAGTAACAAATCCAACCTCGGATGTAACCCCGAGGCATGCAGATACAACACCAGAACACACACACACACACACATCGGAGAAGACCGATTAATCTTGAAGATAAACCCCGAAGTATCCAGTCTCAATCCCAACCATGGGAATAGCCACTAACTTTGGTGATAACCCCAAGGAAAGCAGTTTCGGAGATAACCCCAAAAATGTTTGTTTCAAATGCGACTAGCTTCAATCTCGGCGCTCACAATGAGATGCACTGTACCAACCCGGCAATAACATCGGGAAGACATGCACACCTCAAAGATGATAATGAGGACCTTCAATAATTGCAGCAGTCCAATCCCAGCGAAGCTGAGCAACGTCTTCTTTATCAGCCCAATCCGGCGATAACACCGGTGAGGGGCAACATCGTCATCTCGTCAAACACGATGCCACATCACATCTCTATGCAACGATGTCCCACAAGGCTAACCAATCCCGAATGACTATTGTGCGGGGTAACGGATGAAAGTTGAAGCTTGAAGACCGGAGGGCATCGTCCCATCTTCAATGACTTCGTTCAAACTCTATTCCCATGCCATCGTACAACTCTCGACAACGGCGGTCCAAAATAAGTCCTGAATACCTCAAACAATTTTCCCGGATTGCACTTCTGAAAAACCGAGTGGACATTAGAGTGCCTGAGTGCACATACTTCGAGACGACCCGACCCGACCCGACCCGACAAATCGGGGCCAACACAGGTTGCCTACGGTACACTCATGGCTCGGTAGCAGTACACACCACGACTCATATTGCCTATAAATAGAGGGCTTGGGGTCTTTGATTTTCAAAGAGAAAAAGACGGGAAACCCCGCACAATTTGCTCTCACTGCTTTCGCCATCTGATTGTATTTTCCCACTTTTAAACACCATGAGCTCATATATAGCCTCTTTTGTACCCACAAAAGCCCAAAGGTTTACCCACTCTAAAGATATAAAAGCCTTTTTTAGCAGTCAACTGTAAGCCTTCTCACACACTTTAGAGTCTTTCTCTTCATCTTTGCACACACCCTTCTACACGTTGAGAGTCGTGTTGCTTGCTTTTGCCCGGACTTTGGTCCGTGGTTTCATTTCAGTCTGTATATATATATATATATATATATTATACATATATTTTCATATATATTGACTAACATTATTGAGTTATGCCTCGATTGAGCCTAGACTTGATGCCGAGCGCCATCGCTTTAATATATATATATATACCTATATATATTAAGCGTGTGTCGGACTTTGTTCGATGAGCCTAGACTTGATGCTGCGCATGCGTTTACTCGCTTTATATATATATATATATATATATATATATATATATATATATATATATATCAATGTGTGTGGGACTTTTGTTCGATGAGCCTGAGACTTGATGCAATATGCGTTTACTAAATATATATATATATATATATATATATATATATATATATATATATATATATATATATATATATATATTTATATATATGAATCGTATGGTGGGACTACATTCGATGAGCCTGAATTTTATACAAAATGCTTACTCGCTATATATATATATATATATACTTATATATATGAAGCTGTTTAACGAACTCATTCGATGAGCACAGATTTTACATCCTATATGCGTTTATTGCTTATATATATATATATATATATATATATATATATATATATATATATATATATATATATTTTGTCCCACCTGGAGTTTTTAGTTCGTGGTGGTTGATCGCTTTTATGACTTTCTTTACATTTAAATCCCGCTAGAGTTTACTTCGTGGTAGTTGACCATATTTACAGCTTTATTTACATTTTGTCCCACCTAGAGTTTCCTCCGTGGTGGTTGATAGCTTTTAACAGCTTTATTTACATTTGTGATCCCCCATGGAGGTGCTTCATGGTTGGTGATCTTGTCTGTATATATATATATATATATATATATATATATATATATATATATACAGCTATTATATATATACATGCTTACTGTTTTCATATAAACTGCAGTATTTTGTGAGCCTAGGAATCATGTGATCACAGATTCATCCCATTGAATCTAGATTCGGTTCCCGTGATGGACATTTTCAGCTATAAGCAGCTTGTAAATTATTCTGTGATGTCTGAATTTCCTCAGATGGTTTTCATACCCACGAGGAAGTCGGCATTATTTTTGTATATTATTTTCCTACGGATTCCTCGCATTCGTCAAATAAAATCAATTCAATGGGCTCACTTAATAAAAATGGGAGTGTAAAAGGTCTCAATTCCTATTGAGCATCGTGGTTTGAAAAACCTCTTTTATAAAACATCTTCGCTTATATCTTGCTAAAAATTGAATTTTACATAAATTCAAACCACAATATATAGGTTCGAACGGGGCCTTGCACAACTTCCATATAACAGCACATTGACCCACACACACACACACACACACACACACACACACTCAGATAATAGTTTCTTGAAAAGAGGCGGTCACCGTGGTAACATGGATGTCGGGGGGTGCCTAAAAGCTTCCCCCTGCATAACCAAGTCCCCGGACCCTAAACGAATCTCGGTTTTGCCGACCCGTATATCAGTGTCATATCACTGGGTCAATGTGCAAACCTTTTATCGGTTGTGTTGGTACAATCATTTAAAAACCAACCTGGCGACTCTTCTGCGGTCCCATCATCGACATTATACATGTCGGACCTTTTTCACTTATTTTTCAAACAAATCTCACCTAAAATGAGAACACCAAAGAACAAGTAGCGGAAAGGACATCCAAAAATCCCGGCGTCGACGAAGTGGCGACTCTGCTGGGGACTCCAAAGAAGAGGACTTAAGCCGCTATCACAATCTTTACAAAAATCTGTTATCCATGCGTGTGTGGATGTTGCATTTACATTTTGATGAATGTGTACGAATGCATTTCCTTACTTAGTGCTTCGCACTATAGACTGCTTTATGATATTAATGCTTCGTACCATATCTACTTGTGATATTAGAGCTTCGCACATGTCATCATTTTCATACGGTGAGACGCGATGTATGTGAATGTATGTTGAGTGGTCCCTCCACCAGGAGGCTATCCCGTCGGTGTTTGATTACTGGACTCGTGAGAAGCCTGATTCTCCGAGGCTCAGGAAAGGCACCACCTTAATTCACTCCAGTTGAAAGACCGGATTAACTTCCCGTCTAGTAGATTGCGATGATTTGGGAACCTTCATGCATAAAGCCGTGAGAGTAACCTAAGATAGGTCAGCCTCTGATAAACCCAACACGGAGGAAAGTCTCTTTATACTCTCATTTCAATTACTTGTAATTTCATTCCATATCTATCTCCATGTAATGAGAAATATGAAGAAATGTGTACACATACATATTAACATGCTATAAACGGTGATTTTTCATGCAGGGATAAAAATTCCTAAAATAGACACATCACATAGCATGTTATGTCATACATTCCCTAAAGACTAAACTATGCAAGTCTTTCGCAGGGAATCAATCGGACCTACCACCCGATCAAAGTCCAAAAAGGCAACGAGCCTACTGATCAATCATGTCATCATCAGAGCCGGATCTGAACTTAATCTAGTTTCTCATAAAGAATTGATGGATTAAGTAAACAAATTACTGATTTGGTGCGTTTCTACTCAAAGAATTACACCGATCTACACAGGTCGGAAAATACCGTACATTCATCCTCCACACTGAGGGGAGACGGTCATTACCATACTGTAACCCGGTTGGATACAACCAACAAAACTCTTGATCGCCCATCCCACCGGAGGTCCGGAACCTTTGGCGACATCAAAAAAAGAAAATCCTCAAATGGAAGAGACCCTTCTTGACTATCAAAGGAATTGGAACACACGGAGTGTTTATATATCTTGATCTATGTATTTTTCCTGGTGTTCACTATCCAAAAAAATTTAAAACTCCTGACTTTGAAAAATATGACGGGTTAGGGGATCCTTACACACATCTAAAAGTATTTATTGGAGAACTTGGATCCTATGTAGAGGATGAAAAGCTCAGAATGCAATTATTCCAACAGAGTCTAACTGGAGAAGCCTGTTTGTGGTACACAAGATTAGACAACTCCAAAATCCATAGTTGGGAAGAGCTAGCACATGCCTTCCTCACTCAATACAGTTTTCAAACTCAAATGGCTCCTGATCGGTATCAAATTACCAAGATCGAGAAACAGTCTAACGAGTCTTTTAGAGAGTATGCTCAAAGGTGGAGACGCCTGGCTGCCCAAGTTAGTCCTTCTATGGCAGAATCAGAAATGGTATTGACTTTCATAGACACACAAGAAGCTCCCTTCTATGAGAGAGTTTTAGCCGGCATCGGCAAACCATTTTCTGAAATGGTCAAACATGGGGAGATGGCTGAAATGGGGTTGAAGTCAGGAAAGATTCAAGACCTAGCCGCAGCACTCAAAGTCATTCTACGATCACATCCAATCTAGAAATTATGGGAACAAACCCCGGAGGGTCCATAAAAAGAAAGAGGAAGATGTTTCCCTGATACTACAGGGGCAAAAAGGCAATCAAAACATGCCTATTCAAAGAAGAAACTACACTCCCTTTCCAGCACAGTCTGCAAACTCTCCAATACCAAAAGGTGGAGAAGTCAAACGCCCTCGAGTGTTTACACCCTTAGGGGATACCCTTGAAAACATCTTAAATCTTCTGACAACATAGAAGAAAATTACGCATCTTCTTCCACCAGCCAACCCTAATGGACGGGGTTTCAATGCTGCTAGGAAATGTGCTTATCATGCCGGGGCACCTGGACATGATACTTAGGATTGTTGGGCCTTGAAACACAAGATTCAGGACCTAATAGACAACAGGGAGATCGTAGTCACCAAACCCGATCAACCTCATGTTCAAAATAACCCTCTTCCTCAACACAAAGAAGAGGAGGTCAACATGATTAATTGGAGCAGTGGACAGAGTTCCAATTTCAGCTGTGATTCTTCCCAAACCATCAAAGATGGTGATGATAGATGCGATTATGCTAAGTTCCAGTTCGCAATGGAACGAAAGATGAAAACTCTCTACAAACAAATTGAACAATTGGCGGAACTGGTGACTTATCAACATCAAGTGACTCGTTAGTTAATCAGCCAGGATCACGCCAGTCTCCTACCCATTGTCATGAATATTCCCTCGTCACCTTCAGAAAATGAAATGCTGGAAGACAAAGTGACGAAGAGAGCAAATGCCAAAGCCCATCGGGATTTCGCAAACAAAAGGGAATTCACCTATCTGGGCCAACCTATGGAGGAAATTCTTCATACGTTAATCAATGAAGGAAGGATCAGTTCACTTCTACCTCCAATCAACCCTCGTTCGGGGCGGTACAACTCTGATGGAGAATGTCAATATCACTCCCAGTCTCGCAGTCAGAACATAGAAGAATGTTGGGCACTCCATCACCTTATTCAAAATCTGATTGACAGTGGTGTCCTGCGCTTAGCGGACGATGATACTGTATTGCGTGCAAGTGAGAATACAGGCCCTACCAAGTGGAAGAGTGTGGTAGCAGTCATATCCACTGAAACTGATGGGATTAATACCTTACTCACAACGCCAATAATTCAACTCAAGGGAGGAAACAATCCTTTGAAAGTGGCGCCCGAAAGTTAATCAACTTCAAATGCAAAGCACAATATCCTATTGTTAGCTTGCGCGTGATTCAGCGTGGAATTATGGAGAAGGTAAAGGATCCACCTCATATACAACTGCTGCAGTGTCGAAGGAAAATCCACTGTATCTTCCCCAACGGGTGATGAAGTCTACCCCCAAATCAAAGGGGAAAATACCCATGGCGAAGATTAAAAAATTCCTCCGCGCTATGGGTCATAATGAAGCTACAGTGGTTTTAAGCTTGAAAGAAGCTCCACAACAAATATCAATTTTGGACTTGGTCCTAACTTCCGAGAATCACCGGAAGGTCTTGTTAAAGGTTTTGGAAGAAGCCTATCTCCCGACATCAGTGGATACGAAAATATTTCAACATATGGTTGATCACAGTTTCAACAACAATGTGATATCCTTCACTGATGATGACATACCGCCCGAAGGGACCGGTCATTGCAAACCGTTACACATTACGGTCTTGTCCTCCGGATATAAGGTAGCAGGAGTCTTAATAGATGGAGGTTCCTCCCTGAATATCTGCCCATATGCTACCCTAGTGAAGATGAACATCAATCTCAACCGAATTCGGAGTAGCCATACTATCATCAAAGCTTTTGATGGAGCCCGACAAAATTCGGTCGGAGTAATTAAGCTGCCAATTGAAATTGGCCCTCACACATTCTGCGTATCTTTCCATGTGCTCAAGATAGACTCGGGATACAACCTGCTCTTGGGACGACCATGGATTCATATGGCTGGGGCAGTCCCCTCCACTCTTCACCAACAGTTGAAATACATTATCAACAATAGCCTGGTCACAGTCAACGCTGAACCGGAGATTCCTCAGCATGGGGACATACTGTTCATCAATGCCAATGAGGATGTGGAACCAGTCAGTTTTCATGCTTTGGAAATAAGCAACACCCAATACCATGCTATTGGAGCACCATTGCCCGAACCCAAAATTTCTACCGAGGTAATGTCGGCTACTCAAGAAATGATGTCGTTGGGTCATAAACTGGGATAAGGGTTGGGTAAAGATTGTCAGGGCATCAAATACCCTATTCACTTAACCAAGCAAAGTGGAATAGCTGGACTAGGCTATCCTGCCAGCTCTAGTCACATGAATCCTCATAAGCATCAGCAGATTTCTTCAGCTTCAACCACGTGGCGTTTAGCTTCGCCTTCAAACTCCGAGTCCGTACATCCTCCCGTAAAGGTGCCAGCCAATGTAATGGCTATGTTATGTCCCAAGCCGGTACCAGTGAAGGAGAAAGAAATCTTTGTTCCAAATGCCGCAGTGGAAGAAGAGGAACGAAGAATCAAGCAAGACGTCATACGGATGATGTCCGGTATACGCATCATCGTTTATAATGAACATACCAACAGATACACCCCAGACGATGATTGCCCTGACGTAATGGCCATCATTCGGGATAGGGAGGATGATGACAATCCCTCCATCACTGCGGTCCACCCGGACTTTACTCTTGCCAATTGGGACAGCATTCCTTGCTTTAGTCGACGAGGGTAAAACGGGCAGAACTCTTTCTGCCCTGTAGATATAATAACTGCTTACTTTTCTGTACAGTATTAGCAGTTTATTTTGCCAGTACATGCTAACACTGTGTATGATCAACGCATTTCATATATACTAAGTGAAAGCATATTTTGTTTCAGGACTCTGAATTTAGATGTGCATGTACTTGCGGATACGATGCCTCTCCTACACAAGGATTGTACCTTTGATGTAGAGATGAATTCAATACGATGGATATCTGAGGATGACATTGAGGTGCCTCCGAAATTCAAGAATGGGTCAAAGACAAACCCAAACCCAACCTTGATCAAACCACTTCTTTCAATCTCGGAACCTTAGAAAGACCTAAGTTAATCCAGATTGGTCCAGACCTTACCCCAAACCAATGGAATGATATGGTTACGCTATTAACCTAATTCCAGGATGTGTTTGCATGGTCTCATGAAGACATGGTGGGTTTATCCACTGACATTGTCCTTCATCGCCTTCCCATTAAAGAGGGATTTAAGCGGTCAGCGAAACTTCAAAGCGGATGAAACACGAGTGGAGTTTAAAGGTGAAAGAAGAAATTGTGAAACAATTTCAAGCTGGCATCATAATGGTGTCTACATATCCTGAGTGGATATCCAACATTGTACCCGTGCCTAAATCTGGAGGGAAGGTGCGAGTTTACGTGGATTCTTTGGGAGTTGAAAAAGCTTGCTTAAAAGATAGCTTTCCGTGCCATTTATCCACATTCTCATTGACAATCTTTGCGTAATCGACATGTACTCCTTTCTTTGATTGCTGCGGGGTATCATCGGATCATGGTTCTGAGGAAGATCGTGAGAAGACCGCTTTCATCACTCCTCGGGGAGCGTTTTGTTATAGGCGATTGTCATTCGGCCTCATCAATGCTGGAGCTACCTATCAACGAGCTATGATGTCTCTTTTCCATGACTTAATGCATAAAGAGATTGAGATCTACGTGGATGACATCATTGTCAAATCCCGGAAGGAGGATGACCATATAAACCATCTTAGAATGTTTTTCAATAGGTTGCGTAAATACAACTTGAAGTTGAATCCAGCTAAATGCGCCTTTGGCGTTAAATCAGGCAAGTTGCTAGGATTTCTAGTCAGCCACAAAGGGATAGAGCTGGATCCTGCCAAAATCCAAGCCATCACGGAAATGCCTATTCCTCAGACAGAGAAGGAAATAAGGGGATTTTTGGGAAGAATCAACTTCATCAGCAGGTTTATCTCCCAACTCACAACAACCTGTGAGCCAATCTTCAAACTATTAAGGAAGAACTCCTCCATGAAATGGAATGATGAGTGCCAGAATGCCTTCATTACAATCAAGAAATAGCTAATCAAAGCTCCCGTCTTGGTACCACCCAGGGATGATGTTCCCCTGTTCATGTATCTATCCGTAAGTGACAACGCGCCATAGAAATTTGCATGTTGGGGACAGAAAAGGCGATAGAGGCCATTTAAGCAATATATCTATTACCTTAGCAAAAGGTTCAGCAGCAGTGAACACAAGTACACTCTAATCAAAAAGACGTGTTGTGCTTTAGCATGGGCTTCCATGAGGTTACAACATTACCTCCATGGCCACACAACCCATCTCATATCCCGCGTGGATCCTCTCAAGTACGTGTTCAACAAACCCATGTTAAATTGCCAGCTGTCCAGATGGCAGTTGATCCTACAACAATTTGACATCGTATATGTGACTCAAAAGTCCATCAAGGGTCAAAGAATTGCGGATCAACTGGCCGCCGCACCTTCAGGGGATTTAAAACCCTTAGAAACATATTTCCCTGATGAAGGAGTAATGACAGTGTAGCAACACCATCGATGACGATCTGGCGCCAATCATGGAAGATGTATTTTGATGGGCTGTTAATATGAAAGGCTCTGAGTGGAGCGGTTCTAATATAAAATGCGGGGAGCAGATATCCGTCGCCTTCAAATTACAGTTTGTCAGCACCAACAATATGGCTGAGTATGAAGTCTGTCTCATGGGGCTAAAACTTACCTGTTCAATAGGCATCATGCGGTTAACTGTCCTTGGAGATTCGGAGTTGGTAATCAGAATATCCACCGGAATCTATCAAACCAAGGAACTACATTTGCTGCCTTACCATCGGCAGGTTTTGAAGATGGCTTTGGAGTTCAAAGAAATCTCCTTTATACACATTCCTCATAATAGGAATGACTTCGCGGACACATTAGCAACTTTGGCCTCCTTGATTCCCATATTAGACAAGGAACACTTGTCGAGCGTCATGATTTCCCTGCACAAGGCCCCAGACTATGGGAATTATGTTGGAGAAGTATCGGATGAGCTACCTCCCATCCAACCTCCTTGGTATCAGCATATCAAGGAATATCTGCGAGATGGATCTACACACGAGGCGAGCTTTGGCCCGAGAAAAGGTGGATCCATCGACTTGCTATGAAGTTCTACCTGAGTGGAGATACGCTCTACAAAAGAGATGCAGGACTAGGTCTCCTCAGGTGTCTAGACAAATACTAAGCCCAAAGGCTTATGGATGAAATCCATGATGGAGTCTGTGGCCCCCACATGAGTGGCCCCCTCCTTGTCAAGAAAGTCCTCAGGACAGGACATTATTGGCTATCTCTCAAAGCTGATTGCAATGACCACGTCAAAAGATGCTATCAGTGCCAAATTCATGGGAATGCTATACACGCCCCTCCACGGGAACTCCACAATATGAGTTCTCCTTGGCCCTTCTCAATGTGGGGAATGGACGTTATCGGGCCCATTGAGCCTAAAGCCAGTAATGGTCACCGATTTATCTTCACCATGATCGACTACTTTACCAAGTGGGTAGAAGCAGCCTCCTTCCCCAGGGTTACTAAAGAAGTAATCATTGCTTTTATCAGAAACAATGTCGTTTGTCGATATGGACAACCGAGAGGTGATTGTGTCGAGACAATGCCAAGAACCTCAACAACAAAATGATGGAGGAATTATGCGATGAAATTCCACATCAAACATCTCAACTCATCATCTATCGTCCAGAAGATGAGCGGTGCTATATGAAGCGGCTAACAAAAATATCAAGAAGATTATGCAAAAGATGCCCGCCAACCACAAAGATTGGCCTGACCTATTACCTCTGACTCTGTTAGCCTACAGAACCTCCATGCGCACTTCAACTGGGGCAACCCCCTACGCTTTAACCTACGGGATGGAAGCAATGCTCCCCATAGAAGTTGAGATGGACTCTCTTAGAGTGTTGATCGACGCTCAGCTGGATGAAGACCAATGGGTACAAGACAGGTAACACCAATTGTCTATAATAGACGAAAGGCGAACCGAGGCTATCTTCCATGGTTAGTTATATCAAAGAAGGATGACAGATCCTACAACAAAAAAAGTCCTGGCTCTGGCGATTTAAATAACATGACTTAGTTTTGAAGAAGATTCTTGACAACCAAGATCAGGCTAAAGGAAAATTCGCTCCTAACTAGGAAGGCCCGTTTATTGTCAAGGAAGTGTTGACAGGAGGCGCTCAGATTGCAAGAGATGGGCGGCGATGAATTTCCACAACTCATCAACTCGGACACCGTGAAAGCGGTATTATGTACAAGTAACTAAAGAAAACACCACGATGCATAATCATCAGGTCACCACTCATTCCGGTTCTTTAACCCTTTACCACCTACAACTTTCCTACACTTTGCCCCTCAGGGAAACATACATTTCAAGCCAGCAGCCTTGCTCTCCTTTGCGTTCCTACGACTTAGGTCATCCCACCGCAGATTGAACCTCTTCCATTTGCAGTTTGGCTACCCATTCCTGGGATCAAACTTTTCACCTACAGTTTATCCTCAACCTAGGATTAAACTTTCTTTTCCCCGCACTCTTACCTGCACATGGGATTACACTTTTCTTCTCGCCCTGAGGGGCGAACTACGTCGACTTGATCTCCTCTTCAATAGGAGAACGTAGGCAACCATTTCACATGGCCCGGTCGCAATAAAACAAAAACAACAAAAACATTTCTACCCTTACAAAAACAAAAACAACCAAAAACATTCCTACACCATGTCAGCCATATACAGCGTTGAACCTCTTACATCAGGTTCGAACTACGCATAGCTGATCTCCTCTTCAATAGGAGTACGTAGGAAGCCATTCATGGTGCGGTCTCACCTCCTACCAAAACACAAACCATTGTCAACTTGTACTGGGATCATTTTTCAATCCAGTACATTTCATTCGGCTTCAGACCAAAGGGATGGAATTACCTCAACTCCTCTCAAATAGGAGATTCGCCGACCATCTAAGCTGCGGTCATACCTTGAAGAGCAACACCAAACCATAAGAGGTGAAATTAACTAGGCTTCTCCTAAATAGAAGTACTGGCAACCATCTGTGGTACGATCAATCTCAGAGAGGAAAGCCACACTCCTCTCCATATTTCCATTCAGAGACAAGTCCCAAGACACCAAAGATGGTAGGATTACATAGATCGATGATCCATTCTGAACTATCCAGAGACAACTCAATGTCCATCCACCAAGGAGGAATTCAGAATACATCAAGATCACAAGCCTTGAAGCAGCAGGAAAAATATCAAGCAAATAGCATGACATATCTAAAAGGGAAGTGATCCAAAAATATATTTCCCTGACATATATAATGCTGTTTGATATATATACAATGTAAACTCTACATGACAAAATGGCTAAGCTAGTCTGTGCAGGTAAATACAAGCTCGTCTACAAGTCGGGGTATATGCGAGCCAATAAGCCCAACATGGCGTCCCTCTCAGAAGACGGAGGTGAAGCTGTGGTCTCCTGTACGAGAATATCCACACGACCTAAAAGATCTATAGCCATCTGCATGGTGACCATATGATCATCAATATATGCGCTCATCTCTGCGATCATGCCAGTGGTAAGGGACCTCACTACAGTGCTATCTGTGACGGCTACATCCCGGGCAGATATAACACTATCCCGCTCAACTATCACTGCATCTCTGGCTGATATAGCCTCATCCCGCTCAACAACAGCGACATCTCTGCGATCTAATGCCTCGTCTCTCTCCAATAGAGCGGCGTCTCTCACATCAAGAGCAGTCGACATCATAGATCGAATCTGGTCTCTCTCAAAGGTCATCAGATGAAGACTTTGTTCTAAGTACTGTGCCGAGTGTTGGATTACATAAGTACTGGTACTAGGAGAATTCGGAAGAAATGCTGGCAACCCAGCAGCGGGCTCCTCCTCAATGTAGGTATCAATGTCCTCCGTAGGCTCTACATCGTCTAACTCAATCTTCGGTACTGCAAATACTGCTATAGCCGATAAAATCTCCGTCTTCATCCATGCGGAGTACTCTGCAGAATAACCAGGATGACTGGCAGAATAAGAAGCTATCTCGCGATGATCCTAACAAGCATACACACGGGATCAGTCCTCTGCTGAGAGATATCGAGAAGCTGAACGCTGACCTATTGCCCCATCGAAAGGATGAAAATCTTGGAACTAGTCGAATCTGCGACATCACTAACGATGGGTGATAAGTAGTCACCCCTCTCAAGCCGACCATGGGGAGGAAATCCATGCGGAGCATGAGTAATGAAGTCAGTATGGTGAGAAAAGCCCGAAAGCACGACAATAGGCTAAATGGATCCACGATATCTCGCCAAAAATGCGGACCAGATCGAGCATACAGACACTCCGATGGTGAAAGGAATATGACATGGCCACATCATGGGAGAAGCAATACCCATGTCGTCTAAGGGTACCAACCGGTCTCAAGTGTGACATAAACCACACGTACAACATGACCGAACTCCCTGTGAACACTCCTGTAGGATACGTGCAACAATAGGATACCGACCGCAGGGTCTCTGCTACAATCATAGGTACAATGGTACGACCCTCCCTGAGAGCTCTCACAGCCATGATAAAACCTAAGTCTATCTCATCCATATATCGCGGCATGTACACATATGACAGTATGCATAGTATCAGTACATCAACTCTGGCCAAACGCCAATGATCCTCCGACCCGATGAAATCCCCGGAATGTCAGGAGTAGCCATCCTCCTCGCCAAATCTGTCATACAGAAAACGCTGAGATATCACATGGCCAGATGTCAGCTCATCCTGCACTACTCTGCGCCGCAATACTGTGAGAGTCATGAATCGTCTTCTCATGTCTCCCAAAGCCATGTGCACGCAAGGTCTGTCTAAGGGCAACATTGTCAATCGTGCATACTCCTCTAGGGTAAGAGTCAGTTCATGGGTGCCAAATCAGAATACCTACCTAGCTGGTAGTCGATGCTCTAGCATCCCGTCTACAAACCCTGCGGAAACCTGAAAAGCTAATAGGGTCATGGTATGCTGCAAAAACATATCTATAGTCACCCTGTCTGGTGGTGACATGCTATCGTACCACGATCGCATACTAATGTCACCACTGACGGTGGGGTATGATCTATACGGCTAACTGTCGAATAAGACATCTGTGCGAGCCGTGTCATAAGACCATCTAGGGGTCAATGCCGAATATCTTTGGACACACATACATATGCATAACATGATACATGCATAACAGATAATGGATGGAAATATGATATAAGAAATGAAAAGATGGTGCATACATTCCTAAATATATCATCATCTAATACATCACTCAGACAACTACAACACAGTGGAAATGGGGCACAACCGCCCTACTACTAACGAGAGGCCTATCAAAAGATATAGCGAGAATGGGGGGAACACCACCCAATATCTAATGAGGCCTATCAAAAGATATAACGAGAATATACATCGAGAAGAAGACCAGGGTCTCGATGTCCACATCCTAAATCTGTCCACTGATGTAACTCCTCTGAGTCATTGGATCTCTATCAGCGGGGATGTCAGCCTATAAAGAGGAGGATCATGTAAGCAAAACCAAATGGGTAAATCGAGTGGCGGCACCAGTGGAAGGAACAAATGACTCACTTCTCTGCAAGATCTCCGCCCAAATGCTTGGGATAAATACTGATTGATTCGATCCAAGCTCCGGGTCAAGCTATCAATCTCAGGTCATATGAGTCGGAGCTCGGACACAAGCTACCCAATCCGTCATCATCAAAGATCCTGGAACCATGTCCCCCATAAACTGTGTGGCATGGGACTGGTCCCCAATAGTGCGAGGGACCCACCAACGATGGAATATCTCCTAAGTACATGGACCCTCTGATAAAGCAAAATTGTCAACCCCCAATAATGGAATATCAGTGACGGGTGTCTGTGATATGGGCCAATGACGCCTGACAGGAGGCAGGATCGGTATACGGATCTCCCCTGTGGTGCTCCTAATAGCACGCTCGCCTAGATAGAGCTCCCAGCCTCCATCTGTGAAGAGAGGAACTCTCCTAGTGGAAATCAAATACTCGACTCCAGTCAGATGTCCATCCTCAAATCCGATGGTTAAATGTTCCCCCTGGTAGGAATCCACGTAATGGTACCCGTGTCAAGAACTCCAACAAGATCTGGCGGTGAACGAAAGCCCTCACTCTGGGGACCTCCAAGCAAGATATAATGGTGCCATCGTCATCCTCATGGATAGGTGTCTAAACCTAACACACTCACAAGACGGAAAGATGGGAGCCTCTCATAGGCCCAAAACTGCCAACACAATGGCAAAACATCTGCTATCAGTAAACACTCTTAACCTATGAATGGAAAAAGACAAGAGAAATACTCACTAGCAGAAATGGGTAACATCCTAACCAAGCCTCGATCAAACCATGTGAGAGCAGACACATGCCCCGGAGGAAATAAGCAAAGGTGTAAGAGCCCCAATTGTACTCTCCAATACGGTCCACATCGCGTGTGGCGCTGACCAAAGCAAAAGATACCATGGAAGAGTTGTCTGCTATGAAGCAGCCTCGAATGATAATCAGGAATAATCGCCGCAGAACGCGATCCCTGATCCTGACATCATCAGGCATGGGCTCACTCAATAGCCCGCTCATAACATCTACGCTCAAAGGACCTAAACGGACAGTCCTGCCTTTGAGCGCTTCTGCCGGCACTCCTAGTAAGGATCGGACGGCAGTAGGGGTGATATTCGCCATGCAAGGCACTGGCTCCCCTCCAAACTCCATACCTATGATAAATCGCTCATCCATAGGCGTCATCATCACCTTGCAATCCAGCAGGTGGAGTGACTGAGTCTGGTAAAACCATCGCTCAGACAAAGCCCTGAGGTAACCCCAGGGACAACGACGGGGAAGGATGGAGAAGAATGCCCCGAATCCCCACTCATGCACTACCGCTCTATAATCAGGATGAAGCGCCTGGTATATGGAGTGAATGCTGAACCAGTTCCCTCGCGGTTGTGTAAAACCTGGAACCTGCATGAAATGCAGATCAAACGTCAGAACCCTTTAAATCCTCATCAATAGGAAAGAAGAAAGATCAAAGTCTAACGACATACCTCGTTAGCATGCAAGTACATCGATGGATGTCTGCCCAAATCACCCAGCAACTCTGGGTTTGCCACCTGAATGCTTGGAAGCTCCCGCGAGGACATGTATGCGGCGAGGCGGGATCTCAATCGGGATATCGCCTCCTCATCCTCAACGTCTGGAATATCTACCTGGATAGGACGTATCACAGCCTCCACCAACCAAGCGATTTGTCAGCCGACGAAACTGAGGACGCGAGGCACTTTGAAGCCCTCCGCCGTATGCCAGAAGTGGTCCTATAGGAACTGCTCGGCTGATCCGGATCCATCAATATCTGGACAAAAAGTCTTCAAGTCACCTTAGAAAGGGTGTGGTATTTCCTTACCTGGAGCTTTTTAAATTCATTTATGACTATATGAATGCATGCATTTACTTTAACATATAATAGAGTTAGAATGCATGACTACCCAATGCCTACATTTGGAAATTTTTTGACATAGTCCCCTTTGAAAATGGGACTATCCACATGCACATAGGCACGTCTAGGTGGCCATTCGATGCTTACACCGCCCCCAAAGTCATATACATAATATATGCATTAAAAATCAAAATCATCATTCATAAGGCCAACCTCAATGCTAGGAGTACTTTGCCTTTGTACCTTTTGCTCATTGGACCTCAAATAGGACAAAAAATAGTAGAAAACGGTGCCAATTTGACTATCTCAAAAGTCAAATTTTTTCACATCATTATGTTCAGTATGGTTTAATACTAACATTTACTATGTTGAATATTTTTATCAAGTCATTTGTGCATACATAATCACTACTATGTGTTTAGATGCATTTTGTGCGATAACTCACAATCCAACGGACAGAAACTAGAAAACAATACATGCATACGTTACCAGGATAGTGTAGAACACTTGTACGGTGACAGAATTTGTAGAAAGCAGCCCGAACTCAGCAGATCTGAAGATGGCTCGCGGTTTTTTCTAAGTGAAACAAGTTAAATGTGACTTGTGAAGTAAAGCCTGCTGGAATTTATGATCCATGCTTGGCCGCAGGCCCACCTGCGGCTGTAGCAGGTGCACCTGCGGCACCCCTATGTGGGTCCCATCCCTCCGACTCGGTCCAGTTCGAGTTGAAACGGATTTCTTACGGACTGAAAAGGTCAAATCGGGAATAAAAACGACACGCGATTGAGCAAAACAGCATACAATCCTGGTCTTCTCACATGAAACTTTGAGTCTTTACATTGCTCATTGGTAGTCACCCGAACACGAGGTATACCTTGCCAATGATTTCATTTGTTACAAATCACATCCGACAATACCTTGTACAGTGCGATCCGCATCAACTCTGGGTCGTTACCTAAATGAGTCCCGACGCAGAGTTACAACGTAGGTCCCGAAGCAGGGTTACTAACGTAGGGTCCCGACGGGTTACAATGTGAGTCCCCGGCCAGAGTTACAACGTAGGTCCCCAATGGGGTTCTGGCGTGAGTCCCGACCAGAAGTTACAACGTGGGTCTCGAGCAGGGGGTTACAACGTAAGTCCCCAATGGGGGTTACAACGTAAACTCCTGGTGGGGATTACAACACGTTCATCCGTTGGCATGTCTATCAACGAAGGTCAAACAGCCTTGACAATATTCCAGCCGATGGCAATTAAACCCATCGAAGCATTGAGAACTATTCGGGAGTTATGTACTTACTCATGCGTCCCCAGTAGATCCCCAACGGGGGGTTACAACGTATATCTCCGGTGGGAGTAACAATGCATGCTCAGCCGTTGACACACATATCAACGAGGGTCAAGCAACCTTAACGTCATTTCAGTCGATAGCGATTAAACCTATCAGAGCTCTAGAGCTATTCGAGGTCTTCATACCCAACTGCTTATATTCCCCAGCGGATCCCCGACGGGGGTCACAACGCAATGCTCTGTTGATCTACACATTAGCGAAGGTCAAGCAACCTTGACGATCTCCTCACAGAGTCTCAGTTGTTGATTCACACGTCAGCAAAGGTCAAACAACCTTGACAGTATATCCCACGAGATGTTTCAACCGTTGATTCACGCGTTAACGAAGGTCAGGCATCCCTAAAAGCATTTGCTATTGGCATTAAATCCAACAGAATTGTGACATATTCTGGCGATACTAACCAGGAGAGGTCAACAGTATCAAAGAGGATAGATGATGGAATATGTTATACACATCCTCAAACTGATCAAGCTTTATCCCCACAGATCTCTTGCACACAAGAGGTACCTCTTTAGGATCAAGTCGTTATCAAGAACACAGGAATTTGGTGATAACTCCAACATCAACATCCTAACAGATTCGACTTACACATCAAATCTGGTTAGCATTGCCAATCCCAGTTGAAGCAATAGGGATCCATGATCATCGACATGTTGGGCTACTGACCCGCATATATATGCATCATACATTTGCATCATTTTGCTACCTATAGTACCACGTTCATCTTATTGCATTTCAAGTGTCTAGGATTCTTTATCCTACCCATGCATCGCCATGCATGAGTATGATAAAGAGGGGCATCTGTAGACACTCGAAATTTTCTGTACCACTGTCACTAATATTGCAGGAGGACAGTTTCGTCTTTTAAGAGAGAACCCTGAAAGACAATCCAAATCCATGCTGGATACTACCAAAAGTTCAGCATCAACCTCGGATCGCAATCTGGGAGTAACAAATCGAACCTCGGATGTAACCCCGAGGCATGCAGATACAACACTGGAACACACACCGAAGAAGACCGATTAATCTCGGAGATAAACCCCGAGGTATCCAGTCTCAGTCCCAACCATGGGAATAACCACTAACCTTGGTGATAACCCCAAGGAAAGTAGTTTCGGAGATAACCCCGTAAATGTTTGTTTTAAATGCGACCAGCTTCAATCTCGGCGCTCACAATGAGATGCACTGTACCAACCCGACAATAACATCGGGAAGACATGCACACCTCAAAGATGATAATGAGGACCTTCAACAATTGCAGCAGTCTAATCCCATCGAAGCTGAGAAACGTCTGCTTTATCAGCCCAATCCGACGATAACACCGGTGAGGGGAAACATCGTCATCTCGTCAAACACGATGCCACATCACGTCTCTACGCAACGATGTCCCACAAGGCTAACTAATCCCGAGTGACTATTGTGCGGGGTAACGGATGAAAGTTGAAGCTTGAAGACCGGAGGGCATCATCCCATGTTCAATGACTTCTACAAACTCTAATACCATGCCATCGCATACAACTCTAAACAGCGGCGGTCCAAAATAGGTCCTGAATACCTCAAAGCGGATGCGGATTGCATTTACGAAAACCGAGTGGACATTCTGATTGCACGAGTGCACGATTTGAGAGACGACCGATTCGACAAACCCGGGCCAACCCGGGTTGCCTCTGGTACACCTGCGGCTCATATTGCCTATAAATAGAGGGCTTGGGGTGCTGATTTTCAAAGAGAAAAAGACGGGGAAACCCTGCACAATTTGCTCTGCACTCGCCATACAGTGTATTTTCCCACTTTTAAACACCTGTGAGCTCATATATAGCCTCTTTTGTACCCACAAAAGCCCAGTGTTTACCCACTCTAAAGATATAGAAGCCTTTTTAGCGATCATTTGTAAGCCTTCTAACACACTTTAGAGTCTTTCTCTTCATCTTTGCACACACCCTTCAACACGTTGAGAGTCGTGTTGCTTGCTTTTACCCGAACTTTAGTCTGTGGTTTCATTTCAGTCTGTATATATATATATATATATATTATACATATATTTACATATATATTGACTAACATTATCGAGTTATGCCTCGATTGAGCCTAGACTTCGGTCTGGAGTGTTTATTGCTTTAATATATATATATATATATATATATACCCTATATATATTAAGCGTGTGTGGACTTTGTTCGATGAGCCTGAACTTGATGCAGTGCGTTTACTCGATTTTATATATATATACTTATATATATCATACGTATGTCGGACTTTGTTCGATGAGCCTGAACTTGATGCAAAGTGCGTTTACTCGTTTTATATATATATATATATATATATATATATATATATATTTATATATATGAGCGTGGTGGGACTCATTCGATGAGCACAGATTTTATATAGAATGCGTTTACTAATTATATATATATATATATATATATATATATATATATATATATATATATATATATATATATGAAGCGTGGTCGAACTCATTCGATGAGCTTGAATTTTACATCTGGTGCATTTATTTCTTTTTTATATATATATATATATATACATATTTTGTCCCACACAGAGTTTACTTACGTGGTGGTTGATCGCTTTTCTGACTTTCTTTACATTTCGTCACACTGAGTTTTTACTCGTGGCGATTGGACCCGTATTCTGACTTTATTTACATTTTGTCACTTTGGAGTTTCCTCAAGTGGTGGTTGATAACTTTAATGACTTTATTTACATTTTGATCCCCATGGGGTGCTTCGTAGTTGGTGATCTTGTACGCATATATATATATATATATTTCTGACTTTTATATATATATACCTTCATGCTTTCATATAAATCGTAGTATTTTTGAGCCTAGGAATCATGTGATCATAGATTCATCCCATTGAATCTAGATTAGGTTCCGTGATGGACATTTTCAAATTGTATGGCGACTTGTAAATTATTCTGCGATGTACGAATTTCCTCGGATGGTTTTCATACCCACGAGGAAGTCGACATTATTTTTTATATATTATTTTAAATGCGGATGCCTCGCATTAAATCAAATAAAATCAATTGATAGCTCACTTAATAAAAATGGGAGTGTAAAAGGTCTCAATTCCTATTGAGCATCAGGGTAAACCTCTTTTATAAAACATCACTGCCATATCTTGCTAAAAATTGAATTTTTACATAAATTCAAACCTTGTGTATATAGGTTCGAACGAGGCCTTGCACAACTTCCATATAACAGCACATTGACCTACACATACACACACACACACACACACACACACTCAGATAATAGTTTCTTGAAAAGTGGCGGTCACCGTGGTAACACGGATGTCAGGGGGTTCCTAACACCTTTCCCCCGCATAACCAAGTCATCGGACCCTAAACGAATCTCGGTTTCGCCGACTCGTATACCAGTGTCTCATCACTGGGTCAATGTGCAAACCTTTTATCGGTTGTGTTGGTACAACCATTTAAAAAACTAACTGGCGACTCTTAACAGTCCCATCATCGACATTATACACGTCGGACCTTTTTCACTTGTTTTTTCAAATAAATCTCACCTAAAATGAGAACACCAAAGAACAAGTAACGGAAAGGGACACCCAAAAATCCCGACATCGACACACGTCAGAATTTACATCTAAAAACTAATTAAGTTCTTCACATAATTAAATAAATCATATCACTGTCGGTCAAGGTACTGATTAGCCTTGCTACGCTCCTCTTCTAAGATGCGATGCATCGTCCTGCGATCCATCATGTACAATGGTAGTCCTTCGAACTGGATTGGGTATCTCAAAACTCGATCTTGGGTCTCATTCATTGCCTTGTTAAGTGTAGAGTACGTTTCCCCAATCTTCGCTTTCTTTGCACGACTATCATCCTCTGCACGATCAAATTTCGACGATTCTCTCTTACCGGACCTTCTTCTACTATGTTTAGCCTTTCAGAGGTTTCCTTCAGTTCCTTCTTCAACTTCTCTATCTCCTCGGTCTTATCTTCAGTTTGAACCTTCTCATGGACCAAATCCCATTCTACGTTTGCCAGTCGAGAGTGAAGAGTCGAAATCTCCCTCTCCTTACGCTTTCAGAAGTAATATCTTTGAATAACCGCTCGCTCCGGTCAAATCCTGGACCTCGTCTCGTAACTCCACGTTACGATCGTATAACGTGTCATACATCTCAGCATCAATGGTGTACCATGGTAACTCCTCTTCTTCCTCTTCCTCTTCCTCAACAAATTCCTCCTCGGGGATCGGGTCGGGCTCATGCTCTCACGACCAACAACGGTGATCAATGGAGATGACTCTTACGCCATTTACTCTCTAATGACATGAATGTCTCGGGGCTCCTCCTCTGTCGGCACTATAGGTACACGGGGTTCCTCCTCAGTAGGTACTATAAGTATTCGGGGTTCTTCCTCCCCAGCTTGACTAGCTTCTCCAACATTCGACATCCTGACAACAAAATTTGAGTTTTAATTACTAAGTCATACTAGTGTGCACATAATTTTAACACATAAGCACATAAAGTCTTTTATTATCTCGTTCGTCACAACTTTAGGTTATTAGCCTAACGTACTCTTATGTTATGCATAACGTATTAATCATGTATAACGAATATTTACGCTACTTGATTGGATTATTTATCCAAACAACATAGTCCACCTCTGTCTTATCATAGGATTTCGCACCAAAACAATTTGGGTCGGGAAATTTCTTTCAATGAACACTTAGAGTTTTCATAAACATTAGTCTAGCTGAATCAAATAGCATAGACTCATATCAATAATTTAATTCAATCGAATTATTTACGTGTAGCCATACCCTGTTGGCAAATTAAAATGTTTGAAAATATTTTTGAGAATGACGTTATGATGTCGTACTATATTAACAGTTCGTTTGACGATGCCGTTGTGACGACCCAAAATCCATGTACTTGAAACCCGAACTCGGTTCTCCACGATACCATTTCTTTAAGCTAAATAATACTAAATAATAATACATTCGAACTTAATTTACATACATCAAAGTTTACTTCCCCAGGTACGTGACCTTCAAATACATTCCTTACAATACTTGAATAGATACCAATACAACTATAACCATTAACTCATAATACACACTTATTCGATCAGCTTTCTTTTTCCTTTGTTCGTGTTTTGAGCCTTCAGGTTGCTCATACATAACTAAAAACATTTAATTTAAGCAAGGATGAGCATTTAAGTGCCCAGCAAGTAATAGCAATTATATATAATTTGAAAGAATATAAGTATTCTCTTTACATAACACTTCTACAATGAATTGAAAGTTGTGAAGTAATCATCTTGATAAAAAATTCACATAACAACTCTCTTTCAAAGTCTTTAAATTTGGCTCTGGCTCTACCCTTGAATAGGGTTTAAGAAACATACTATGAACATTCTTTTCATTTTGAAAAGGTTTAGCGGAATTCTATCCTCAAACCGTCATAACTTACAGACGCACGGAGGGTTATCACCATATAATTATACCTGTATTGATCAATACTACATAACTTGAGCGAAATTCATCGCTCACTCTATCCGCCTAGCATGCAAAAATCTTCCCATATAGGGATGTTCATACATGCACGGTTCCAAACAGAAGGTTTTAATCTTGCTCAACAATAATATGTAATTCAAACATATATATACGGGTAATTGACAAAGGTGTATCAACATGTGAACAAATGCCATGATTATCAAGTGGGGACACTTGTATAACCATTTATAGAAATCAATGAACATAATATATATACGAGCTAACATGTCGATAATCAAAGAGTACATAATGCATGCGGGGATAGAATAATTACGAAACTTCTTACTCATGTCCATTGCATAAAGGAAGTGCAAAGGTAGGATACTTGCACGATTCATTGATTACAAATCTCAACTTAGGTTTTATCTCTTTATCACAACCTATCAATAATCGGATCATTCGTTCGATTAGAACAATATATCTTAACACATAAGTCTTTATCTATTACAACAAAGACATAGTCTAATCACATAATCACACATTGAACATACTTTTAGTTCTATTCTATACTTGAAATATTTTTATACATTTTTCAAATATCTCATCCATGCTCTTCGGTAGTCTTTTCTTTCTTTTATAAGGTTCGACATTTGTCGTCGTCGACAAACGACTTTATCGGGTAAATACTAAGTCTAAGACTCTTATTCTATACCTCGACATCTGTAAATATCGGACATCTTATTTTTAATCATTTTCGCAATTTTAGAAATTGAAAAATTTAAAATAATTCAAATCATCACTAAAGGGCCTATAGTGATATAAGCATACTATAGGTGTTCTTCTTTCAAATTGAGAACTTCATAATCGGTTCTCAAGTCATTTAGTTTGGTAAATTTATAACTTTCAAATATCGGAATCATAATTAAATGATTTAAACATTAAACAATTCTATTAACATTAATAGTTTAATTAATACTAAACTATTAATGAAACCATCGCTAAAATATAAAAGTTATTTATAATAACTCAAACTATTTTTAAAAGCGTTTATATTACCCAAATAATTACCATTAATATTTAAATATTAATGTACTATTTATCAAATATTAAAAGTCATTAATTATAACTTAAAATATTTTTAAATCCTTAATATCCTCTTTAAATGGTTTTTAAATAAGTAAAACCATTTTTAAACTATTATTTAATATTAATCATTAAATAAACTAAATATCATTAATATTATCTTAATATCATTAATATTTAATTATTAATGAAATTATCATTTAAATATTAAAAGTTATATTTTATAACTTCAAATATTTTTAAATACCTTATTTTCATTTAAAATGATTTTTATAATATTAAAATCATTTTTAAACTAAATTATTTAATATAATCATTAAATAACTTTAATATCATTAATAATTATTAATTAATGAAATTCATCACAAAATATTAAAAGTCATCACAAATAACTCATTTACATAATCAATTCCAAGCCAAAATAAACATAGTAAACTAACTAGTTTATTAACAACACTAACTAAACTTCAAAATTCAAACTTTAACTAACAATTAAAATAATAACATTACAAAATTAAATAAGAAAAATACCCGGAAATCACGATTCCACACAATTGAATCTGACTTCCACGCCTTAAAAATTTAACTAAGGAGATCTTTATAAAAGTTCTCCCACAACAAAAGCCTTTCTCAAAAAATTGGAGGCCTTATTGTTGGTGAATGAAACAAAGGCCAAGCCCTTCTATTTATAGGTTTAGAAAATGGTGAAGTTCTCAATTTAGTCGATGTGGGACTTGGTTTATACTAATTTTTCAATAGCTCACTTTGCGATTTTCTAACGCATTGCTCATAACTCCGATTAATCTGATTTTTGGATATGTTATACATGGTATGTAAGACTATTTTTAAAAATACGAATTACCCAATTCGGGTTCATTAGGTAGCCCAAACGAAGGCGTCAAAAGTGGGCGTTCATAATGCTTTTCAATCTCGTTTCAGCTTTACCCTCTTTCGCTAAAAACAGTCATAACTATTTCATTTTAAAACATTTTTTGGCGATTCTTAAGCCCACATGAAGCTAACTTCTGGAGCTACAACTTTTATTCTTTGACCATTTCCAAATTCCGAACACATCAGCCCCGAAATTTTGTTCAAATGGACTGCAAAGACACTTGTTGGGAAGTTTTGACACTACTACTTTGAAATGTCATAACTCTCTCCTCCGATATCGGATTTAATCCGTTTCGGAGTCTATGGAAATCTTATTCGGTGTACTATAACATATCAAAAGCCCAGAAGGTTTTGGAAACATTAACTGATCGAAGCAGTGTCCCAAATAGCACATTCCGCTCTTGACTTTCGGTTTTGAGAAATTTGACACATTTCCTTCCAATCACCGTAATTCCCTCATCCGAGGTTGAATGAGGTCATTCCAAAACCTCGTGGCTTCCTAACTCGATGAACTACAACATATCAAAGGCCCAGACCTTTTAAAGCACAAAAAGTGGACGAGAATGTCCCCATTATGATTTGCCTAAAAAAGCAGTTTATCATGATCAATTCGACCATGTTTGACCATCTATAACTTCTAATCTATACATGATATGGACTTGATTCTTTTTATAGATTAAAGACCACATATCAGGCTACACATAACAACTTTTGAAGAACAAAACTCATGATCGAGCAAAGAGTTATGGCCTCGACATTTGGTGAAAAAAAAATACTTGTAATTTGGTTTTCCAACTTGCTTAAATCTTCAAATTCGTGCACTTTGATGTTATGGGTCTTTGATTTATCAACCCATATCATCAATTAACATTCTATTACACAACTTTAAACAATCAATTGCATAAAATAACATCGAATCAAAGGATTTCTAGGTTTAGTGTTCTTATACCCTTTTTGCCAAAAATTCTTGATTCTTGCTTCTGATTTGTTATGGGTGATGGTTGGGCTTTGTTTAAGAGTATATGGGCGATCTTGTACAAGGCAATTAAATGTTATTTAATCACTAGATTTAATTCTTATAATTTACCAATTAACTTCTATCCTTTGGTAAATTAAAACACTTATCTGATAATATCGAAATTAAACCCGGTAATTAAAATTAGGGTTTCTCAACGTCATCGATTAGGGTTTCTAATTGACCATTAGTGGTTCTTTAATTATATGTGTATGTGTTACTAACATAGTAAATCACGGTTTCTAATTTCAACAGTTAGGGTTATAATAATTAGGGTTTGTCCTAATTATCGACGCACTGTGATAATTAGGGTTTCTTTAATTCAAATATTCTTATTCATAGTAACTTCATATATACGGTCCACTACTCGAAATATCCCATAAGCGAGTTTAATAATTGGGGTTTCACTGAAGCGGTAATATGCTATGACCTAATTGGCCGTCATTGCTCGATATTATCTGTCATACATACCGATTACATAATTGTAGTCTTTGTAAAATAATATAATATTATTATTCTCATCTCTTGGTCACAATCCCAATCCGAGGTTTGGATCTCGTATACGACTTATTCTTCGTACACATCATCAATAATCAAGTTAAAATAATTAACTTAAATATTACGAACAATTCATATAATAAAATATTTATTATATAAATCTAATTATCACATCATATATTATTTCTAATCATGTTTTCATGGAAAATAATTAATAAAAACATTTAAACACAAAATTTATTACCATATAATTTGTGGTAATTAATAATTCAAAATTATTTCTAATTTTTCAAGTAATAAATGTATTCGCATTTAACGTTAAGCTTTACTTGACACTTAGTCTCGTCATTAAATAAAAAAAAATTTATCATAAAATTTCTTATTTATTTTATATAGAAAATCTCGGGTTATTACATTCACCTCCTTATAAGGATTCCGCCCAGGAATCACCGCTTTAAAACTCATCATATGCGGAAGGGTACATAGTATATAATCATTGTCTGTAGATCTCGATCATACTTAATCGAGGCGATCTTTAATTATTCATCATAACACTTGTCTATCCAGATTAAGCGAAATATAAGATATATAAGTTATTCAAATAGCTTTTGGAGTTCTATTTCGGTTTGCCACCGTATCTCTGGGCCGTCATGTTGTAAACCCTCGGAGTTGCTTTACGTTGGAGTTCTTGGTTGTGTTTAGTCACAGAAATTGCTAACGTCCACCTTGCTTCTCCCCAGTAGTTACGTTCCTGCCTCCATTCCCCTCTGTGGGCAGTTCCTCACCTTATGCTCGATCGATCCACATATGAAGCATCCCATTGATCATCCTTGAGTTGAGGCGGTTGGAGAGATATGACCACACTGTTGCACACTTGTAGCATACAAACTTGCCCTTGAGACACTTTCGCATGAGTGATTCTTCCCCAGTTCTTGCCTTTGCACTACACCGCTTCTTTATACCTTCCTGCTTTACTTGCATTTTTGGAAAAATTCCTCATTTTTTTCTCACCCTATTCCCCACTACTACTTTCTATCTTTCTTTGTTCCTCTGACTTGCTTTTGTTCTTCTTCTCCTTATGGTAGAGGCTCATGGCCTCACTTCCACTGTTCAATGATGATAGCCTTCTCCATGAGTGTTGCAAAAGTATTGATTTGCAGTACTGACACCTTATTGTAGAGCCAGGGTTTTAAGCCCAGCTCAAATCTCCTTGCCTTCCTAGCCTCTGTATCCACTTGATGTGGAGCAAACCTAGCCAACTCATTAAATTTTGTAGCATGCTCCGCAACAGTCATGTTATCCTGCTTTAACTCTAGGAATCTCACCTCCATTCTAGACTGCATACTAACAGAGAGATAGTTTTCGAAAAATAAATCCTTAAACCTATCCCAAGTAATTTCTTCTCCTCCTGCCCGAGTCTTATTTGCCTCCCACCAAAAGTTAGTTTCCCCTTTCATCATATAAGTGGCAAAAGCTGTCTTTTTCCCTCATCTACTTTAGCGATTCTGAACGCCTTCTCTATCTCGTTCACCCAAGTGCTGGGCTTCTATAGGGTCGGTGATCCTCCGAATTCAGGTGGTCCTACTGGCTTTGAAGTCTTTGAATTTTGCTAAGCGATTATCTCGGTGGTTTCCATAATCGGTGTTCCTATTTGCATAGCTTTGAGCTACCATGTTTGCAAAGTTTTGCATCGATTAAAATTTTATCGTTCTCCGACATTAGTAGATTCTTTTATCCTTTAGTTTCGAGTTTGGCGTCTTGGCGGCATTATCACGGTTAAATAAAACCATAAATTATACCTTACATTTTAAACCTTATTGTATAAGATTAATGTATTAAACTTCGTTTTATTTCTCAAACTTAGAGATTCATATTCATTTATCGAATATTTACACAAAGACATCCCGCTTTAATCAACAGACTATCCCTTTGTGACTACGAAAGTCTGGATTTAAAATCTTAACCAACATAAAAGTTAAAATAGTTCATTACTTATCACACATATTACATACATAACCCATACTACTTATTTACCAAGCCTTTTCTCGGACATTCATTCGCTCGATGTCCTTCCATCCCACAATTAAAACATCCACCTTTCTTATAGTCAGGGCAGCGAGGGAGGTGTGTCCTTCACGGATGTGTAGCTTGAGGCTCCATCTGGTCAATTTGGATTTTGAGCTTATCTGCTCTTCCATTGTTTCCATTAACGCTGACACATCAACTTTTCTATCTCCCACAACCTTTCCAATGAAGAAACCTTGTTCTCCAAATCTGCACCTCCGTTGATGCTTGAGCGACTTCAACTTTAGTGTCACGAATCACTATCTATCAAATCCAACATTTACGGATCGATCTTTACATTTTTCCACGATAGCCACCTCGTCCGATTTGGGTTCCTAGTGAGCTTCTATTTCATCTGTTGGCCTCGATATTAGCTCGGGGTGTGAATATGATCCTTTTTATTCCACATATCTTTCTCATCAGACATCTATATACATAAGTTACCCTGATTAACATACAACAATCAAGAGTTCTATATACGTTGTCTCTTATTTTGATTGACGATAAATTTATTCAATTCTCATCAACGCTTTATCTCTCTCGAAAAGAAGGTTCCATCCACTACTGCATCGAATCGCATGAAGGTGATGACTAAAGCACAGTCTAAGGTATATATCTGGTGTCTTTGGCTTCTATTTCAACCTTCAATTGTCTTATCTCGAATATCTCCCCTCGCTCCAACCTCCTCATAACTCTCGCTTAACTCTATCTGTGCTTACAACATTCACACATATCATCACATGCTACCCAATACACCTCTCACAAGAGTAAAAGTTTTCAAATTGTCTTTGAGGGGTCATATAGACCATGAACACATAGTTTTAACGGTATTCATACCAAGAAAACAAAACATTACAGTATGTTTACAATCACAAAGAAGGTAAACTACCATTAATAGTACTTTAGGTGATTAGCCTATCGTACCCCTACGTCATGCATAAGCATTATTAATCATACCTAGCGAATATTTACGCCATTAGATTGGATCATTTATCCAAACAACATTGTTCACCTCGGTCTTTATCATAGGATTCCGCACCAAACAATTTGGTTCGGGAAATTTCTTCAATGAACACTTAGAGTTTTCATAAACATTAGTCTAGGTGATTCAAATAGCATAGACTCATATCAATAATTCACTTCAATCGAATTATTTAGATGTAGCCAAACCCGTTTGGCAAATTAAACTTTTGAAAACATTTTTTTTGAGAATGACGTCATGATCTTGCGTCTTTGTATTAACAATCCGTTGAGGATGCCGTCATTGCATGACTTTGTCATAACACATCATACAATAGTGGAACATCGACTTTGGTCAAATTCACACTAAGTATTCATGTATTTACAACTCCATCACATTTTTATCATCTACTTTTGATTACATGGTACATGAGTGATAATTAAAACAAATTTTGATATTTCAAATCATTTAAATCTAGCCAAAATAAGTAGCATAAACAGTACTTTAAAACCGTTTCAAAAATGATTACGAGTCTACATTTTGTTTTCAAAAGCACATATAGTGCGTATTTAGCTTGATGTCAAAAATTTTGAAGTTTAGCATAGCTAGGAGTTTAGGAAAACCTAACACCTTCACTAAAAATCATTTACTTAACAATCTATACATTCTCGTAATCCATAACACTCCATTCACATAAAACTATACCCAGTTCATCAAACCACACTTATGAGTTCATAAATTGCCACAATCATATGAGTTTAAGAACTTATCCTAGTCGGACCTTTGGCGTCCATTCATTTGAGGGTTCATAAACATTTCATATAATTATGAGTCAAGAATGTCTCATAGGTATGAGTTTTAAGAACTCGAACTTAATCTTATATTCTCTATCATGACCTATCTATCTCATATATACACACGAGAATGGAGTCATTCTCTTAATGTGCATATAACAAATAGCGCGACACAGATACATTTCAATGATTATCGATTGCCCGAAACTAAGTGGGTTTTTACACCAAGTACAATTCGGCTCCCACACGAAGAATCATACAACTAATTTGCCTTGAGCATGAGTCCTCAATTGAATCCCCATCTAACACTAACCCCATTCTCCATACGAATTTAATTCGTATTTATAATTCTCTTACGGATGCATGCAATTGATAGTACAATTCATACACAGGCAATCTTTGCTGTAAACTTTCCAATCATCAGATTGATTCCTTCTGGCTGTCATAGCCTTATCAGATCACGGGGTGATATCATTGTATATATTACGATTTAGTTCTATATCTTGATCGTTTTATTTTACGATCTCTCATAACTGCACTTTCAGTCTTTTAGACTCAATCTATTCCCCACCACTGTTTAACTTTATAATCAGAGTTAGGGAACTCTGTGTCTTTACACTCGCCGAGATTCATCTTTGAATCTTATCGACCAACTAACTCTATATGAGTTAATACTTATCCTAATCATTGCGGTTATTAGTCTCAGGTATTCCTACCTAAGCTTCATAACCAACAGCTTTGATACCAACCTGTGACGACCCCAAATCCAGGTACTTGAAACCCGAACTTGGTTCTCCACGATACCATTTCTTTAAGCTGAATAATACTAAATAATAATACATTCGAACTTAATTTACATACATCAAAGTTTACTTCCCCAGGTACGTGACCTTCAAATACACTCCTTACAATACTTGAATAGATACCAATACAACTATAACCATTAACTCATAATACACACTTATTCGATCAGCTTTCTTTTTCCTTTGTTCGTGCCTGAGCCTTCAGGTTGCTCATACATAACTGAAAACATTTAATTTAAGCATGGATGAGCATTTAAGTGCCCAGCAAGTAATAGCAATTATATATAAGCTGAAAGAATATAAGTATTCTCTTTACATAACACTTCTACAACGAATTGAAAGTTGTGAAGTAATCTGTACTGATAAAAAAAATTCACATAACAACTCTCTTTCAAAGTCTTTAAATTTGGCTCTGGCTCTACCCTTGAATAGGGTTTAAGAAACATACTATGAACATTCTTTTCATTTTTGAAAAGGTTTAGCGGAATTCTATCCTCAAACCGTCATAACTTACGGGCACGGAGGGTTATCAGCCCCGTTATACCCTGTATTGATCAATACTACATAACTTGAACGAAATTCATCGTCACTCTATCCGCCTTGCAAGTAAAAATCTTCCCATATAGGGATGTTCATACATGTTCGGTTCCAAACCCCAAGGTTTTTAATCTTGCTCAACAATAATATGTAATTCAACATATATATACGGGTAATTGACAAAGGTGTATCAACATGAACAAATGCCATGATTATCCAAGTGGGGACACTTGTATAACCATTTATAGAAATCAATGAACATAATATATATCCGAGCTAACATGTCGATAATCAAAGAGTACATAATCATGACAGGATAGAATAATCAAACTTCTTACTCATGTCCATTGCATAAAGGAAGTGCAAAGGTAGGATACTTGCACGATTCAACGATTACAAATCTCAACTTAGGTTTTATCTCTTTATCACAACCTATCAATAATCGGATCATTAGATTCGATTAGAACAATATATCTTAACACATAGTACCATTTATTACGACAAAGACATAGTCTAATCACATAATCACGTTGATCATACTTTTAGTTCTATTCTATACTTGAAATATTTTTATACATTTTTCAAATATCTCATCCATGCTCTTACAAGTAGTCTTTTCTTTCTTTTATAAGGTTCGACATTTGTCGTCGCATCAATGTTGACTTTATCGGGTAAATAATCTTAGTCTAAGACTATTATTCTATACCTCAACATCTCGTAAATATCGGACATCTTATTTTTAATCATTTTCGCAATTTCCAGAAATTGAAAAATTTAAAATAATTCAAATCTGTCACTAAAGGGCCTATAGTGATATAACTATTACTATAGGTGTTCTTCTTCAAATTCAGAACTTCATAATCGGTTCTCAAGTCAGCTAGTTTGGCCGACTATAACTTTCAAATATCGGAATCATAATTAAATGATTTAAACATTAAACAATTCCATTATCATTAATAGTTTAATTAATACTAAACTATTAATGAAACCATTGCCAAAATATAAAAGTTATTTATAATAACTCAAACTATTTTTAAAACGTTTATATTACCCAAATAATTACCATTAATATTTAAATATTAATGCACTATTTATTCAAATATTAAAAGTCATTAATTATAACTTAAAATATTTTTAAATCCTTAATATCCTCTTTAAATGGTTTTAAATAAGTAAAACCATTTTAAACTATTTATTTAATATTAATCATTAAATAAACTAAATATCATTAATATTATCTTAATATCATTAATATTTAATTATTAATGAAATTATCATTTAAATATTAAAAGTTATATTTTATAACTTAAAATATTTTTAAATACCTTATTTTCATTTAAAATGATTTTATAATATTAAAATCATTTTTAAACTAAATTATTTAATATAATCATTAAATAACTTTAATATCATTAATAATTATTAATTAATGAAATTCATCACAAAATATTAAAAGTCATCACAAATAACTCATTTACATAATCAATTCCAAGCCAAAATAAACATAGTAAACTAACTAGTTTATTAACAACACTAACTAAACTTCAAAAATTCAAACTTTAACTAACAATTAAAAATAATAACATTACAAAATTAAATAAGAAACATACCCTAAAAATCTAATTCCACACAGTGAATAATACGCACTTCCACGCAAAATTTAACTAAGGAGATCTTTATAAAAAGTTCTCCCACAACAAAAGCCTTTCTCAAAAAATTGGAGGCCTTATTGTTGGTGAATGAAACAAAGGCCAACCCTTCTATTTATAGGTTTAGAAAATGGTGAAGTTCTCAATTTAGTCGATGTGGGACTTGGTTTATACTAATTTTTTCAATAGCTCACTTTACGATTTTCTAACGCATTGTTCATAACTCCGATTAATCTGATTTTTGGATATGTTATATATGGTATGTAAGACTATTTTTAAAAATACGAATTACCCAATTCGGGTTCATTAGGTAGCCCAAACAAGCGGTCGTCAAAAGTGGGCGTTCATATGAGTTTTAATCTCGTTTCAGCTTTACCCTCTTTCGCTAAAAGCAGTCATAACTATTTCATTTTAAAACATTTTGAGCGATTCTTAAGCCTGTGAAGCTAACTTCTGGAGCTACAACTTTTATTCTTTGACCATTTCCAAATTCGAACACATCAGCCCAGAAATTCCGTTCAAATGGACTGCACCGCACTTGTTGGGAAGTTTTGACACTAATACTTTGAAATGTCATAACTCTCTCCTCCGATATCGGATTTAGTCCGTTTTGGAGTCTATGGAAAGCTTATTAGGTGTACTATAACATACCAAAAGCCCAGAAGGTTTTGGAAATATTAACTGATCGAAACAATTGTCCCAAATAGCATATCCGCTCATTGACTTTCGGTTTTGAGAAATTTGACACATTTCCATCCAATCACCCTAATTCCCTCATCCGAGGTGGAATGAGGTCATTCCAAAACTGTGGCTTCCTAACTCGAAGCACTACAACATATCAAAAGCCCAGACCTTTTAAAGCACAAAAAGTGAGCGAGAATGCCCCATTACTGTAATCGCTTAAAAAATAGTTTTATCATGATCGACAACCATGTTTGACCATCTATAACTTCTAATCTATACATGATATGGACTTGATTCTTTTACAGATTAAAGACCATATATCGGGCTACACATAACAACTTTTGAAGAACAAAACTCATGATCGAGCAAAGAGTTATGGCCTCTGACATTTGGTGAAAAAAAATAACAGAATTTGTTTTTCCAACTTGCTTAAATCTTCAAATTCGTGCACTTTGATGTTATGGGTCTTTGATTTATCAACCCATATCATCAATTAACATTCTATTACACAACTTTAAACAATCAATTGCATCAAATAACATCGAATCAAAGGATTTCTAGGTTTAGTGTTCTTATACCCTTTTTACCAAAAAATCCTTGATTCTTGCTTCGATTTGTTATGGGTGATGGTTGGGCTTTGTTTAAGAGTGTATGGGCAATCTTGTACACAAGGCAATTAAATGTTATTTAATCACTAGATTTAATTCTTATAATTTACCAATTAACTTCTATCCTTTGGTAAATTAAAACACTTATCTGATAATATCGAAATTAAAACCTTTAATTAATTAAAATTAGGGTTTCTCAAGCGTCATCAATTAGGGTTTCTAATTGACCATTAGTGGTTCTTTAATTATCGTATATGTTCTTAATACGGTCATTACGGTTTCTAATTTCAACGGTTAGGGTTATAATAATTAGGGTTTGTCCTAATTATCGAACGCACAACAAATAATTAGGGTTTCTTCTAATTACCGATATTCTTATTCACAAAGAACTTTATATACGGTCACTACTCTGAAATATCCCATAAGCGAAGTTTAATAATTAGGGTTTCACAAAGACGGTAATATGCTATGACCTAATTGGACCGTCATTGCTTTCAATATTATCTGTCGCACATACCAAAGTACATAATTATGGTAATGTAAAATAATATAATATTATTATTCTCATCTCTTGATCACAATCCCAATCCGAGGTTTGGATCTCATGTACGACTTATTCTTCGTATACACATCATCAATAATCAAGTTAAAATAATTAACTTAAATATTACGAACAATTCATATAATAAAATATTTATTATATAAATCTAATGATCACATCATATATTATTTCCAATCATGTTTTCATGGAAAATAATTAATAAAAACATTTAAACACATAAAATTTATTACCATATAATTTGTGGTAATTAATAATTCCAAAATTATTTCTAATTTTTCAAGTAATAAATGTATTCGTGATTTAACGTTAAGCTTTACTTGACACTTAGTCTCATTTCATTAAAAAAAAAAATTTATACATAAAATTTCTTATTTATTTTATATAGAAAATCTCGGGTTATTTAAGTAGTCATTATATGACTTTGTCATAACACATCATACAATAGTGGAACAACGACTTTAGATCAAATTCACACTAAGTATTCCTGTATTTACAACTCTATCAACTTTTTATCATCTCGCTTTTTGGTTACATGGTACATGAGATAAATAAAATATATTTTGATATTTAAAATCATTTGTGTCTAGCTGAAATAAGTAGCATAGACTATACTTTAAACCGTTTCAAAAATGATTACGAGTCTACATATATATATATATATATATATATATATTCAAAAACACATAGTGCGTATTTAGTTTGACGTCAAAATTTCAAAGTCTAGCATAGCTAGGAGGTTTGGAAAACTTATGTCTCCGCTAATAATCATTTCCTTAACAATCTATCTGTTCCTATAATCATCAATTCTCCATTCACACTCAACTATGCCTAGTTCGTAAAACCACACTTGTGAGTCCATAAATTACCACAATCATATGAGTTTAAGAACTTGTCCTAGTCAGACCTTTGGCGTCCATTCGCTGAGGGGTTCATAAACATTTCATATAACTATGAATCAAGAATGTTACATAAGTATGAGTTTTAAGAACTCGTACTTAACCTTATATCCTCTACCTATAACATATCTATCTGTTATACACAGGAGGAAGGAATCACCCTCTTAACATGGATATAGCAAATATCGCGACACAAATATTTCAATGATTATCATTGTCAGAACTAAGTAGTTTTTATACCAAGTACAATTCCCCGCCCATACAAGGAATCATACAACTCAGCTACCGACATGAATCCTCAATTGAATTCCCACCTAACACTAACCCCCTTTTCAATACGAATTTCATTTAACTCGTATTCATAATCCTTTATTGTATCTGTACCAATTCATAGTACAACTCACACACAACAATCTTGCTGTAAACTTTCAAATAATTAGATTGATTCTTTTCCCTGCAATCACTTTATCAGATCACGGAGTGATCTCATCGTATATATTATGATTCATTTCTATGTCTTGATCATTTTGTTTTACGATCTCCTATCACTGTACTTTTAGTCCTTTAGACTCGATCTATTCATCACTACTATTCCACTTTATTATCGTAGTTAGGGAACTCAGATCTTATAACTTCACGAGAGATTCGTCTTTGAATCTTCTGATAACTAACTCTATTTGAGTTAGTACTTATCTAATTCATGCGGTTATTAGTCTGGTATTCTTACCTAAGGTTCATAACCTACAACTTTGATACCAACCGTGAGGGGCCTGAATCAGGGTCTAGAATCACCAGCGGATCCGGTTCGATCATTCTAACACTATTACTATATTTGCGAAAGATATAAACATAAATTATTTATACATTAAACTTACATACTTTTCCCCAAGGTCGAGTAACCTTAACTTATACACCATTCATAAACTATCTAACATAATACATTATTAACAAACTATACTATTACAAATTAGCTGCACATTTTATCCCAAGTTGAACTTGGCATTATTCTTTTCCTGTATCCAAACGCATTCGCCTTATCTGCAATGTTTTATCATGATATAGCAAGGATGAGCATAAAGATTGCCCAGCAAGTTTAAGTTCAATAATATAATGATATATCATGATTGAAAGAGTCTGAATAATATGCTGGCTATAATTCAACAATATATTTGTGAACTAGCAGGAAGAAACTTTTGACTGAACAAGTATTATACATGAACAAATATATCTGAACCAACTGGTAATGAAGGTGATCAACCTTTCATACCTGACTTATACATGCAATATGTATAGAGTATAATTCATGGCAACCAGCAATGATTAACCATAAGCTTATCCAAAAGAAACAACTCTTAGTAGAGTTAAGTAAAAACAAACTTGTCTGAACCGTTGATTACCGCTACGCAATTTATAACACTTTATCTGAAGACCTAATATTAGTAATATAGATCTCCAATATTAGAATAATATCATCATAATATAATACTATTACATATATAGATATACATAGAATAACCTAAACACATAATACATAACACATAACCCTACAACAAACATAAGACTCGGTATCAAGTCAAACTATTGCAGTCTGAGTTGAAATCATAATTACAAAGTATTACAAAGTATATTTAATACCTTAAAATCATAATTATATGATTTTTAAATAATTAAATTCATTATCCGATAATTGTTATTAATATTAAAATATTAATATTTTCATGACAAAATATCAAAAGTTATATTTTATAACTTAAAATATTTTTATAACACTTAAATCATTTTTATATGATTTATAAATCATTAATTCTATTTTTCCTTAATTTATTTAATATATTTATTAAATAAACTAATTATCATTAATATTGATTAATTAATGAATTTCATCACAAAATATTAAAAGTCACTAAAAATATTTTATTATACCATAATATTATTTTTCATGATTTTTCATGTATTAAAATCATTTTTAAATAATTTATTTAATATTATAATTAAATAAATTAAATACCTTTTTATATTCCAAAAATATTAAATATTTATGAAATATACTCTAAATAATTAAAAACTATTTTTAGACTTTAAAATAATTTTTGAATTTAATTAGTATTTTTAATAATTAAAACCATTTAATTCGATTTATTAATTAAAATAAGTATTTTCGAAATTAAGTGTCATTTATAGGGGCTTTAGGTGACTAATTAAATGTCGCTAATGATGTTCTTGGCACATTCTTGGCCACCTTGAGATCTTCATGTCGATACAATGACAAGGTGGGTAGTTCAATGGATTTCGATCCTATGTTCTAGTTTTTTCTCGGATTGGTAATGATGTTATAGTTATAGTATAAGTGTAATACTACAACTATGGCCCAGAGTTCATGGCCAAAAATTACTTAATCGAGAGATCTAAAGGCTCGTGAGAAAAGCAGACATGATTTGTTCTTCATTTCGGGTTTTCCGAAATGAAGAACGCTTGTAAATCTTACTTTGAGCCTCCGGATCTAGGCCTTCTAGGTCTTATTAATGTAATATTAAGGTTCCATTCTATAGTTCTCATGTCCTTGTACAACTACATAACCTCAGATCATCTTAACCTCAGGAAACGGGTCTTGAAGATTCTGGGTTACCCAGAATCTCTTTCCGGTGTGTAGGTTAACAGTGGTTTGACCACGTATAAATTGGATTTTGAGTACGATCTGAGTGATAGTGGTGTAAGAATGTAGATAACATGTCAGACTACAATATTCAACCAACAACATGGCCAAACAACTTACAAACAACAAGAGTAAAACCCCGCAAGCGCGTTGTCGGGCGCTTACGGAATTCATTTTCGCCAGAATTTATTTTTCCGTGAATGGTTAACGATGTTTGACCAATAATAATGTACGATCTAGACATGCTATGACCCTGTTTCCAGTGGCAGAATAAAGACCACATAACATACTACAAGTTTATAACATAAAACCCACATAACATCAAACACATAAAGATCTAGAGGCCATGGCATATGACTGTCAGGCCTTAAAATTAAGGTTCTTGGTCAGTTTTTAAAATTTAATTTTCGTGCCTCTAGGTGTTATAGATCCATGATCTATCAACCCAGATCACTCAAATACACCCTCTAACACATTTCTAATCAACAAATAACAACATCAAACATAAGATCATTGATTTTTGAAATTTTAGGTTTTATACCTTTGATGCCATGATCTTTGATTTTCTGACCCTTGATCTATTTTTGGAAAGCTATAAACTGAACTTGGCTAAACTTTTCCCACTCTCTCACTCTAAATTTCGAAGTTGAAGAGAGATAATGGGTTTGGAGAAAATGAAAATGAAAATGAAAGTATGTATTTTCTCTCTCTTAATCTAATATAAATGGCATGATTCAATGTATCTAGTTGCTAGTTGGCATACCTATCTAATATAAAATTGATATACGACACATGGGATAAACATTAGGGTGATGACTCACAAGATTTGAAAAATCTTTTGCTTAAGTTTAAGAAAAGGGCATTTTAGTCTTTTTGCATAATATTTTAATGGCATTCTAGTAAATGGCCAAAACTTTAGGGTTTGGGTTTGGGTTTGGGTTAGGGTTTAGGGTTTGAACCCTTTAGGGTTTAGGGTTTGAACCCTTTAGGTTTGCAATTTAATTACCAAGATTTTTGAATTTCGGTTATCAAAATAGAAAATTAATATTTCTAAATTATAATTAGAATTTTTTAATTATATTAAAATTTCTAAATTAAAATTTAATTCTTGCTAATTAGGATTAGTATTTCCTAATTAAAATTACTAATTTAGCAATTACGGTCAAAATCATAGATTAGGGTTCACAACCCAAAAATCAGGGTTTCTAAAATAATTTTTTCTAATTTAGAAATTAGATTTTGTAATTAGATTAGGGTTTTCTAATTACTAAAAACTTGAAAATTAGGATTAATATTTCCTAATTAACATTAAGATTATTTAATTAACACTTAGGTCTTCCCTATTTATAAATTATGGTTTCTTATCTCGAAATTTAGGGTTTAAAAATTTGAAATTAGGGTTTGCTAAATAATTAAGCTTTACCCTAATTAATATTATAATATATATCACTTAAGCTATATAATAATCATTTAAGTTCCCAGATTAGGTGTGGCCCCAAAAATTAGGTATACATCACCCATCTTGAGTTGCGGATACGTGGTGCGTAATTCAAATATAACTTACTAATACATTTGTATGTAGTGTACAATCGACAAACATAAAGCTATGAGTTTGAATACAAATATTATCTACTATAGATTATACAAACTCAAAAGGAGTCCTCATTACAATTATTATCACACTATTTCGCGAATAGTGAGGACTACTAATGCTTATCCTACGGACCATCACTCCAGTTCCCAGGCTCGTCCCGACTATATTCTCTTTTCTGAAGAGAGCGGTGAAAGGAAGGGTGAGCTCAACTAGCCCAGTAAGAAATATTATGACTAAGATAATGCAGAATAAAGTATCATTAGTCTCCAACAATGTTAAACTGATAAAATAACACATAACCCTACAACACACATAAGACTCGGTATCAAGTCAAACTATTGCAGTCTGAGTTGAACCCGACACAAATCGACATCCGGCGGTGCAGTCGGACTTTTATCGAGTCTAAGTTCAATTAAACTTTGCTAAACACTTAAAAATTAACTTAAATAATTTTAATAGCGATTGAAATATTTTTAAGTAAGCTCGTAATAATTTTAAATAATTATTACTATTTATCTTGATTTTCCAATCATTAAAAAGCGTATTTACATGAATTAAATATCACTTAATTCTTTTATCATTAATATTTATTTATTATCAAATATTAATGAAATTCATAACATAATATTATAATATATTTATAATATTATATACAAAAGTATATTTAATACCTTAAAATCATAATTATATGATTTTAAATAATTAAATTCATTATCCGATAATTGTTATTAATATTAAAATATTAATATTTTCATGACAAAATATCGAAAGTTATATTTTATAACTTCAAATATTTTTATAACACTTAAATCATTTTTATATGATTTATAAATCATTAATTCTATTTTTCCTTAATTTATTTAATATATTTATTAAATAAACTAATTATCATTAATATTGATTAATTAATGAATTTCATCATAAAATATTAAAAGTCACTAAAAATAACTAAAAATATTTTATTATACCATAATATTATTTTTTCATGATTTTTCATGTATTAAAATCATTTTAAATAATTTATTTAATATTATAATTAAATAAATTAAATACCTTTTATATTCAAAAATATTAAATATTTATGAAATATACTCTAAATAATTAAAAACTATTTTTAGGACTTTAAAATAATTTTTGAATTTAATTAGTATTTTAATAATTAAAAACCATTTAATTGATTTATTAATTAAAATAAGTATTTTCAGAAATTAAGTGTCGCTATAGGGGCTTTAGGTGACGAATTCGTTGCTAATGATGTTCTTGGCACATTCTTGAGCACACTTGAGATCTTCGTATCGTCGACAACAAGGTGGGTAGTTTGACCGATTCTGATCCTATGTTCTAGTTTCTTTCTGGATTGGTAATGATGTTATAGTTATAGTATAAGTGTAATACTACAACTAGCAACTGAGTTCATGGCCAAAAAATTACTTAATCGAGAGATCTAAGTCTTGCTGAGCGTGTGAGGTTTGTTCTTCATTTACAGGTTTTCGAAATGAAGAAACAGTTGTTAGGTCTTACTTTGAGCCTCCGGATCTAGGCCTTGCAGGTCTTATTAATGTAATATTAAGGTTCCATTCTGTAGTTCTCATGTCCTTGTACAACTACATAACCTCAGATCATCTTAACCTTAGGAAACGGGTTTTGAAGATTCTGGGTTACCCAGAATCCCTTTCCGGTGTGTAGGTCAACAGTGGTTTGACCACGTATAAATTGGATTTTGAGTACGATCTGAGTGATAGTGGTGTAAGAATGTAGATAACATGTCAGACTACAATATTCAACCAACAACATGGCCAAACAACTTACAAACAATAAGAGTAAAACCCTGCAAAACGTTGTCAGACGCTTCTGGAATTCTTGGCTGCTCAGAATTCATTTTTTCGTGAACGGTCAACGATGTTTGACCAACAATAATGTATGATCTAAACATGCTATGGCCCTGTTTCCAGTGGCAGAATAAAGACCACATAACATACTACAAGTCTATAACATAAAACCCACATAACATCAAACACATAAAGATCTAGAGGCCATGCCATATGACTGTCAGGCCTTAAAATTAAGGTTCTTGGTCAGTTTTTAAAATTTAATTTTCGTGCCTCTAGGTGTTATAGATCCATGATCTATCAACCCAGATCACTCAAATACACCCTCTAACACATTTCTAATCAACAAATAACAACATCAAACATAAGATTATTGATTTTTGAAATTTTAGGTTTTATACCTTTGATGCCATGATCTTTGATTTTTCGACCCTTGATCTATTTTGGAAAGCTATAAATGAACTTGGCTAAACTTTTCCCCTCTCTCACTCTAAATTTGAAGTTGAAGAGAGATAATGTGTTTGGAGAAAATGAAAATGAAAATGAAAGTATGCATTTTTCTCTCTTAATCTAATATAAATGGCATGATTCAATGTATCTAGTTCTTTAGTTGGCATACCTATCTAATATAAAATTGATATCGACACATGGGATAAACATTAGGGTGATGACTCACAAGATTTGAAAAATCTTTTGCTTAAGTTTAAGAAAAGGGCATTTTAGTCTTTTTGCATAATATTTTAATGGCATTCTAGTAAATGGCCAAAAGTTTAGGGTTTGGGTTTGGGTTAGGGTTTAGGGTTTGAACCCTTTAGGGTTTAGGGTTTGAACCCTTTAGGTTTGCAATTTAATTACCAAGATTTTTGAATTTCGGTTATCAAAATAGAAAATTAATATTTCTAAATTATAATTAGAATTTTCTAATTATATTAAAATTTCTAAATTAAAATTTAATTCTTGGTAATTAGGATTAGTATTTCCTAATTAAAATTACTAATTTCGCAATTACGGTCAAAATCATAGATTAGGGTTCACAACCCAAAAATCAGGGTTTCTAAAATAATTTTTTCTAATTTAGAAATTAGATTTTGTAATTAGATTAGGGTTTTCTAATTACTAAAAACTTGAAAATTAGGATTAATATTTCCTAATTAACATTAAGATTATTTAATTAACACTTAGGTCTTCCCTATTTATAAATTATGGTTTCTTATCCCGAAATTTAGGGTTTAAAAATTTGAAATTAGGGTTTGCTAAATAATTATGCTTTACCCTAATTAATATTATAATATATATCACTTAAGCAATATAATAATCATTTAAGTTCCCAGATTAGGTGTGGCCCCCAAAATTAGGTATACATCACCCATCTTGAGTTGCGGATACATGGATACGTAATTCAAATTATATAACTTACTAATCTGTTATCGTGTACAATCGACAAACATAATTGTGAGTTTGAATACAAATATTATCTACTATAGATTATACAAACTCAAAAGGAGTCCTCATTACAATTATTATCACACTATTTCACGAATAGTGAGGGACTACTAATCTTATCCTACGGACCATCACTCCGTTCTCGGCTCGTCCCAGCTATATTCTCTTTTCCTGAAGAGAACAGTGAAAGGAAGGGTGAGCTCAACTAGCCCAGTAAGAAATATTATGACTAAGATAATGCAGAATAAAATATCATTAGTCTCCAACAATGTTAAACTGATAAAATAACACATAACCCTACAACACACATAAGACTCGGTATCAAGTCAAACTATTGCAGTCTGAGTTGAACCTGACACAAATCTGACATCCCGACGGTCTAGTCGGACTTTTATCGAGTCTAAGTTCAATTAAACTTTGCCTAAACACTTAAAAATTAACTTAAATAATTTTAATAGCAGTCGAAATATTTTTCGTAAGCTCGTAATAATTTTTAAATAATTATTACTATTTATCTTGATTTTCCAATCATTAAAAACGTATGTACATGAATTAAATATCACTTAATTCTTTTATCATTAATATTTATTTATTATCAAATATTAATGAAATTCATAACATAATATTATAATATATTTATAATATTATATACAAAGTATATTTAATACCTTAAAATCATAATTATATGATTTTAAATAATTAACTTTCATTATCAGATAATTGTTATTAATATTAAAATATTAATATTTTCATGACAAAATATCAAAAGTTATATTTTATAACTTAAAATATTTTTATAACACTTAAATCATTTTTATATGATTTATAAATCATTAATTCTATTTTTCCTTAATTTATTTAATATATTTATTAAATAAACTAATTATCATTAATATTGATTAATTAATGAATTTCATCACAAAATATTAAAAGTCACTAAAATATTTTATTATACCATAATATTATTTTTTCATGATTTTTCATGTATTAAAATTATTTTTAAATAATTTATTTAATATTATAATTAAATAAATTAAATACCTTTTATATTCCAAAAATATTAAATATTTATGAAATATACTCTAAATAATTAAAAACTATTTTTCAGACTTTAAAATAATTTTTCAGAATTTAATTAGTATTTTTAATAATTAAAACCATTTAATTCGATTTATTAATTAAAATAAGTATTTTCAGAAATTAAGTGTCGCTATAGGGGCTTTAGGTGACGAATTAAATCATTAATGATGTTCTTGGCTTTGTTTTGAGCACCTTGAGATCTTCGTATCGAATGACAACAAGGTGGGTAGTTTGTGGAATTACGATCCTATGTTCTAGTTTCTTTTACGGATTGGTAATGATGTTATAGTTATAGTATAAGTGTAATACTACAACTAGCAACCGAGTTCATGGCCAAAAATTACTTAATCGAGAGATCTAAGGCTATGAAAAGCATGTAGGATTTGTTCTTCATTTACGGGTTTTCGAAATGAAGAAACGATTATTAAGTCTTACTTTGAGCCTCTCCGGATCTAGGCCTTCGAGTCTTATTAATGTAATATTAAGGTTCCATTACAGTAGTTCTCATGTCCTTGTACAACTACATAACCTCGGATCATCTTAACCTCAGAAGCGGGTCTTGAAGATTACGGGTTACCCGCGAATCTCTTTTCGGAATGTGTGAGTCAGCGATGGTTTGACACGTATAAATTGGATTTTGAGATGCGATCGAGTGATAGTGGTGTAAGAATGTAGATAACATGTGGGACTACAATATTCAACCAACAACATGGCCAAACAACTTACAAACAATAAGAGTAAAACCACGCAAAAGCGTTGTCGGGCGCTTACGGAATTCAGTTGCCCGAATTCATTTTTCGTGAGCAGTCGGCGATGTTTGACCAACAATAATGTCACGATCTAGAGATGCTATGAACTTTGTTTCCGATTGGCGAATAAAGACCACATAACATACTACAAGTCTATAACATAAAACCCACATAACATCAAACACATAAAGATCTAGAGGCCATGGCATATGACTGTCAGGCCTTAAAATTAAGGTTCTTGGTCAGTTTTTAAAATTTAATTTTCGTGCCTCTAGGTGTTATAGATCCATGATCTATCAACCCAGATCACTCAAATACACCCTCTAACACATTTCTAATCAACAAATAACAACATCAAACATAAGATCATTGATTCTTGAAATTTTAGGTTTTATACCTTTGATGCCATGATCTTTGATTTTCTGACCCTTGATCTATTTTTGGAAAGCTATAAACTGAACTTGGCTAAACTTTTCCCACTCTCTCACTCTAAATTTTGAAGTTGAAGAGAGAGAATGGGTTTGGAAAAAATGAAAATGAAAATGAAAGTATGTATTTTCTCTCTCTTAATCTAATATAAATGGCATGATTCAATGTATCTAGTTGCTAGTTGGCATACCTATCTAATATAAAATTGATATACAACACATGGGATAAACATTAGGGTGATGACTCACAAGATTTGAAAAATCTTTTGCTTAAGTTTAAGAAAAGGGCATTTTAGTCTTTTTGCATAACATTTTAATGGCATTCTAGTAAATGGCCAAAACTTTAGGGTTTGGGTTAGGGTTTAGGGTTTGAACCCTTTAGGGTTTAGGGTTTGAACCCTTTAGGTTTGCAATTTAATTACCAAGATTTTTGAATTTCGGTTATCAAAATAGAAAATTAATATTTCTAAATTATAATTAGAATTTTCTAATTATATTAAAATTTCTAAATTAAAATTTAATTCTTGGTAATTAGGATTAGTATTTCCTAATTAAAATTACTAATTTAGCAATTACGATTCAAAATCATAGATTAGGGTTCCTGACCCAAAAAAATCGGGGTTTCTAAAATAATTTTTTCTAATTTAGAAATTAGATTTTGTAATTAGATTAGGGTTTTCTAATTACTAAAAACTTGAAAATTAGGATTAATATTTCCTAATTAACATTAAGATTATTTAATTAACACTTAGGTCTTCCTATTTATAAATTATGGTTTCTTATCCGAAATTTAGGGTTTAAAAATTTGAAATTAGGGTTTGCTAAATAATTATGCTTTACCCTAATTAATATTATAATATATATCACTTAAGCAATATAATAATCATTTAAGTTCCCAGTTAGGTGTGGCGCCCCCAAAATTAGGTATACATCACCCATCTTGGGTTGCGGATCGTGGTGCAGACGAATTCAAATATAACTTACTAATACAAGCTGTCGTAGGTGCAATAAATGACAAACATAAGCTGTGAGTTTGAATACAAATATTATCTACTATAGATTATACAAACTCAAAAGGAGTCCTCATTACAATTATTATCACACTATTTCACGCAGAATAGTGAGGGACTACTAATCTTATCCTCTGGACCATCACTCCGTTTCCAGGCTCAAGTCGTCCTATATTCTCTTTTCACGAAGAGAACGGTGAAAGGAAGGGTGAGCTCAACTAGCCCGATAAGAAATATTATGACTAAGATAATCTGAGAATAAAATATCATTAGTCTCCAACAATGTTAAAGCGATAAAATAACACGTAACCTACAACCACATAAGACTCGGTATCAAGTCAAACTATTGCAGTCTGAGTTGAACCTGACACAAATCTGACATCCCGACGGTCTAGTCGGACTTTTATCGAGTCTAAGTTCAATTAAACTTTGCCTAAACACTTAAAAATTAACTTAAATAATTTTAATAGCTTGATTGAAATATTTTTCGTAATGGCTTCGTAATAATTTTTAAATAATTATTACTATTTATCTTGATTTTCCAATCATTAAAAACGTATTTACATGAATTAAATATCACTTAATTCTTTTATCATTAATATTTATTTATTATCAAATATTAATGAAATTCATAACATAATATTATAATATATTTATAATATTATATACAAAATATATTTAATACCTTAAAATCATAATTATATGATTTTAAATAATTAACTTTCATTATCCAGATAATTGTTATTAATATTAAAATATTAATATTTTCATGACAAAATATCAAAAGTTATATTTTATAACTTAAAATATTTTTATAACACTTAAATCATTTTTATATGATTTATAAATCATTAATTCTATTTTTCCTTAATTTATTTAATATATTTATTAAATAAACTAATTATCATTAATATTGATTAATTAATGAATTTCATCACAAAATATTAAAAAATAACTAAAAATATTTTATTATACCATAATATTATTTTTTCATGATTTTTCATGTATTAAAATTATTTTTAAATAATTTATTTAATATTATAATTAAATAAATTAAATACCTTTTATATTCAAAAATATTAAATATTTATGAAATATACTCTAAATAATTAAAAACTATTTTTAGGACTTTAAAATAATTTTGAATTTAATTAGTATTTTTAATAATTAAAACCATTTAATTAGATTTATTAATTAAAATAAGTATTTTGAGAAAAGAAATTAATGTCGCTATAGGGGCTTTAGGTGGCCAATTAAATCATTAATGATATTCTTGGCACATTCTTGAGCACCTTGAGATCTTAATAATAGAGACAACAAGGTGGGTAGTTTGAATTGGATTACGATCTATGTTCTAGTTTCTTTCTGGATTGGTAATGATGTTATAGTTATAGTATAAGTGTAATACTACAACTAGCAACTGAGTTCATGGCCAAAAAATTACTTAATCGAGAGATCTAAGCTGCAGAAAAGCATGTCGGGAATTTCTTCATTTACGGGTTTTCGAAATGAAGAAACGATTGTTAAATCTTACTTTGAGCCTCCGGATCTAGGCCTTGCAGGTCTTATTAATGTAATATTAAGGTTCCATTCTGTAGTTCTCATGTCCTTGTACAACTACATAACCTCAGATCATCTTAACCTCAGGAAACGGGTCTTGAAGATTCTGGGTTACCCAGAATCTCTTTCCGGTGTGTAGGTCAACAGTGGTTTGACCACGTATAAATTGGATTTTGAGTACGATCTGAGTGATAGTGGTGTAAGAATGTAGATAACATGTCAGACTACAATATTCAACCAACAACATGGCCAAACAACTTACAAACAATAAGAGTAAAACCCTGCAAAACGTTGTCGGGGCTTACGGAATTACAAAATTTGCCGAATTCATTTTTTCGTGAACGGTCAACGATGTTTGACCAACAATAATGTACGATCTAGAGATGCTATGAACCTGTTTCCAGTGGCAGAATAAAGACCACATAACATACTACAAGTCTATAACATAAAACCCACATAACATCAAACACATAAAGATCTAGAGGCCATGGCATATGACTGTCAGGCCTTAAAATTAAGGTTCTTGGTCAGTTTTTAAAATTTAATTTTCGTGCCTCACAGGTGTTATAGATCCATGATCTATCAACCCGAGATCACTCAAATACACCTCTAACACATTTCTAATCAACAAATAACAACATCAAACATAAGATCATTGATTTTTGAAATTTTAGGTTTTATACCTTTGATGCCATGATCTTTGATTTTCTGACCCTTGATCTATTTTTGGAAAGCTATAAACTGAACTTGGCTAAACTTTTCCCACTCTCTCACTCTAAATTTTGAAGTTGAAGAGAGAGAATGGGTTTGGAAAAAATGAAAATGAAAATGAAAGTATGTATTTTCTCTCTCTTAATCTAATATAAATGGCATGATTCAATGTATCTAGTTGCTAGTTGGCATACCTATCTAATATAAAATTGATATACAACACATGGGATAAACATTAGGGTGATGACTCACAAGATTTGAAAAATCTTTTTGCTAAGGTTTAAGAAAAGGGCATTTTAGTCTTTTTGCATAACATTTTAATGGCATTCTAGTAAATGGCCAAAACTTTAGGGTTTGGGTTAGGGTTAGGGTTTAGGGTTTGAACCCTTTAGGGTTTAGGGTTTGAACCCTTTAGGTTTGCAATTTAATTACCAAGATTTTTGAATTTCGGTTATCAAAATAGAAAATTAATATTTCTAAATTATAATTAGAATTTTCTAATTATATTAAAATTTCTAAATTAAAATTTAATTCTTGGTAATTAGGATTAGTATTTCCTAATTAAAATTACTAATTTCGCAATTACGGTCAAAATCATAGATTAGGGTTCCTGACCCAAAATCGGGGTTTCTAAAATAATTTTTCTAATTTAGAAATTAGATTTTGTAATTAGATTAGGGTTTTCTAATTACTAAAAACTTGAAAATTAGGATTAATATTTCCTAATTAACATTAAGATTATTTAATTAACACTTAGGTCTTCCCTATTTATAAATTATGGTTTCTTATCCCGAAATTTAGGGTTTAAAAATTTGAAATTAGGGTTTGCTAAATAATTATGCTTTACCCTAATTAATATTATAATATATATCACTTAAGCAATATAATAATCATTTAAGTTCCCAGATTAGGTGTGACGCCCCCAAAATTAGGTATACATCACCCATCTTGGGTTCATGGGATCGTAGTACGAATTCAAATATAACTTACTAATACTGTTATGGTAATACAATCGACAAAACATAAAGCGCTGTGAGTTTGAATACAAATATTATCTACTATAGATTATACAAACTCAAAAGAGTCCTCATTACAATTATTATCACACTATTTCACGAGAATAGTGAGGGACTACTAATCTTATCCTCGGACCATCACTCAGTTCCCAGGCTTCGTCGGCTATATTCTCTTTCACTGAAGAGAACGGTGAAAGGAAGGGTGAGCTCAACTAGCCCGATGAAATATTATGACTAAGATAATGCAGAATAAAATATCATTAGTCTCCAATGATATTAAGCGATAAAATAACACATAACCCTCTGACACACATAAGACTCGGTATCAAGTCAAACTATTGCGATGCGAGTTGAACTGACACAAATCGACATCCGGCGGTCTAGTCGGACTTTTATCAGTCTAAGTTCAATTAAACTTTGCTAAACACTTAACAATTAACTTAAATAATTTTAATAGCGATTGAAATATTTTTCGTAAGCTCGTAATAATTTTTAAATAATTATTACTATTTATCTTGATTTTCCAATCATTAAAAATGTATTTACATGAATTAAATATCACTTAATTCTTTTATCATTAATATTTATTTATTATCAAATATTAATGAAATTCATAACATAATATTATAATATATTTATAATATTATATACAAAATATATTTAATACCTTAAAATCATAATTATATGATTTTAAATAATTAAATTCATTATCAGATAATTGTTATTAATATTAAAATATTAATATTTTCATGACAAAATATCAAAAGTTATATTTTATAACTTAAAATATTTTTATAACACTTAAATCATTTTTATATGATTTATAAATCATTAATTCTATTTTTCCTTAATTTATTTAATATATTTATTAAATAAACTAATTATCATTAATATTGATTAATTAATGAATTTCATCACAAAATATTAAAAGTCACTAAAATAACTAAAAATATTTTATTATACCATAATATTATTTTTTCATGATTTTTCATGTATTAAAATTATTTTTAAATAATTTATTTAATATTATAATTAAATAAATTAAATACCTTTTATATTCAAAAATATTAAATATTTATGAAATATACTCTAAATAATTAAAACTATTTTTAGGACTTTAAAATAATTTTGAGAATTTAATTAGTATTTTAATAATTAAAAACCATTTAATTCGATTTATTAATTAAAATAAGTATTTTCGGAAATTAAATGTATTATATTTATAGGGGCTTTAGGTGGCAATTAAATATTAATGATATTCTTGGCACATTCTTGAGCACCTTGAGATCTTCGTATCGAGGACAACAAGGTGGGTAGTTTAATGGAATTACGATCTATGTTCTAGTTTCTTTACGGATTGGTAATGATGTTATAGTTATAGTATAAGTGTAATACTACAACTATTGAGTTCATGGCCAAAAATTACTTAATCGAGAGATCTAAGGCTGCGAAAAAGCATGTCGGTGTTCTTCATTTACAGGTTTTCGAAATGAAGAACGATTATTAAATCTTACTTTGAGCCTCGGATCTAGGCCTTCGAGGTCTTATTAATGTAATATTAAGGTTCCATTACATGTAGTTCTCATGTCCTTGTACAACTACATAACCTCGGATCATCTTAACCTCGAGGAAGCGGGTCTTGAAGATTACGGGTTACCCGAATCTCTTTAGAATGTGTAGGTCGGCGGTGGTTTGACCACGTATAAATGGATTTTGAGTACGATCGAGTGATAGTGGTGTAAGAATGTAGATAACATGTCGGACTACAATATTCAACCAACAACATGGCGAACAACTTACAAACAACAAGAGTAAAACCACGCAAAAGCGTTGTGGGGGGCGCTTACGGAATTAAATTTTGCCCGGAATTCATTTTTTCGTGAGCAGTCGGCGATGTTTGACCAACAATAATGTCACGATCTAGACATGCTATGAACCTATTTCCGATTGGCGAGAATAAAGACCACATAACATACTACAAGTCTATAACATAAAACCCACATAACATCAAACACATAAAGATCTAGAGGCCATGGCATATGAGTGTCAGGCCTTAAAATTAAGGTTCTTGGTCAGTTTTTAAAATTTAATTTTCGTGCCTCTAGGTGTTATAGATCCATGATCTATCAACCCAGATCACTCAAATACACCCTCTAACACATTTCTAATCAACAAATAACAACATCAAACATAAGATCATTGATTTTTGAAATTTTAGGTTTTATACCTTTGATGCCATGATCTTTGATTTTCTGACCCTTGATCTATTTTTGGAAAGCTATAAACTGAACTTGGCTAAACTTTTCTCACTCTCTCACTCTAAATTTTGAAGTTGAAGAGAGAGAATGGGTTTGGAGAAAATGAAAATGAAAATGAAAGTATGTATTTTCTCTCTCTTAATCTAATATAAATGGCATGATTCAATGTATCTAGTTGCTAGTTGGCATACCTATCTAATATAAAATTGATATACAACACATGGGATAAACATTAGGGTGATGACTCACAAGATTTGAAAAATCTTTTGCTTAAGTTTAAGAAAAGGGCATTTTAGTCTTTTTGCATAACATTTTAATGGCATTCTAGTAAATGGCCAAAACTTTAGGGTTTGGGTTAGGGTTAGGGTTTAGGGTTTGAACCCTTTAGGGTTTAGGGTTTGAACCCTTTAGGTTTGCAATTTAATTACCAAGATTTTTGAATTTCGGTTATCAAAATAGAAAATTAATATTTCTAAATTATAATTAGAATTTTCTAATTATATTAAAATTTCTAAATCAAAATTTAATTCTTGCTAATTAGGATTAGTATTTCTAATTAAAATTACTAATTTAGCAATTACGATTGAAATCATAGATTAGGGTTCTGACCCAAAAATCGAGGGTTCTAAAATAATTTTTCTAATTTAGAAATTAGATTTTGTAATTAGATTAGGGTTTTCTAATTACTAAAAACTTGAAAATTAGGATTAATATTTCTAATTAACATTAAGATTATTTAATTAACACTTAGGTCTTCCCTATTTATAAATTATGGTTTCTTATCCAAAATTTAGGGGTTTAAAATTTGAAATTAGGGTTTTTGCTAAATAATTAAGCTTTACCTAATTAATATTATAATATATATCACTTAAGCAATATAATAATCATTTAAGTTCCCAGATTAGGTGTGGCCCCCAAAATTAGGTATACATCACCCGTCTTGGGTTGCGGAATCGTAGATGCGAGAATTCAAATATAACTTACTAATACAAGCTATAGGTATGCAATACGACAAAACATAAGCTGTGAGTTTGAATACAAATATTATCTACTATAGATTATACAAACTCAAAAGGAGTCCTCATTACAATTATTATCACACTATTTCACGAGAATAGTGAGGACTACTAATCTTATCCTCGGACCATCACTCCGTTCCCAGGCTCGTCCCATTTATATTCTCTTTTCACGAGAAAACGGTGAAAGGAAGGGTGAGCTCAACTAGCCCGATGAAATATTGTGGCTAAGATAATCTGAGAATAAAGTATCATTAGTCTCCAACAATGTTAAGCGATAAAATAACACGTAACCTACAACACACATAAGACTCGGTATCGAAGTCAAACTATTGCGATGCGAGTTGAACTGAGACACAAATCGACATCCAAGCGGTACAAGTGGGACTTTTATCGAGTCTAAGTTCAATTAAACTCTACCTAAACACTTAACAATTAACTTAAATAATTTTAATAGCGATTGAAATATTTTTAATGGCTCGTAATAATTTTAAATAATTATTACTATTTATCTTGATTTTCCAATCATTAAAAATGTATTTACATGAATTAAATATCACTTAATTCTTTTATCATTAATATTTATTTATTATCAAATATTAATGAAATTTATAATATAATATTATAATATATTTATAATATTATATACAAAATATATTTAATACCTTAAAATCATAATTATATGATTTTAAATAATTAAATTCATTATCAGATAATTGTTATTAATATTAAAATATTAATATTTTCATGACAAAATATCAAAAAGTTATATTTTATAACTTAAAATATTTTTATAACACTTAAATCATTTTTATATGATTTATAAATCATTAATTCTATTTTTCCTTAATTTATTTAATATATTTATTAAATAAACTAATTATCATTAATATTGATTAATTAATGAATTTCATCACAAAATATTAAAAGTCACTAAAAATAACTAAAATATTTTATTATACCATAATATTATTTTTTCATGATTTTTCATGTATTAAAATCATTTTAAATAATTTATTTAATATTATAATTAAATAAATTAAATACCTTTATATTCAAAAATATTAAATATTTATGAAATATACTCTAAATAATTAAAAACTATTTTTAGGACTTTAAAATAATTTTGAGAATTTAATTAGTATTTTAATAATTAAAAACCATTTAATTGATTTATTAATTAAAATAAGTATTTTCGGAAATTAAATTATCCATTATAGGGGCTTTAGGTGGCGAATTAAATTCATTAATGATGTTCTTGGCACATTCTTGAGCACCTTGAGATCTTCGTAATAGAATGACAAGGTGGGTAGTTTGTGGATTACGATCCTATGTTCTAGTTTCTTTACGGATTGGTAATGATGTTATAGTTATAGTATAAGTGTAATACTACAACTATATTTGAGTTCATGGCCAAAAATTACTTAATCGAGAGATCTAAGCTTTGAAAAAGCATGTCGGTACATTCTTCATTTACAGGGGTTTTCGAAATGAAGAAACGAATGATTAAATCTTACTTTGAGCCTCAGGATCTAGGCCTTCCGAGTCTTATTAATGTAATATTAAGGTTCCATTACGTAGTTCTCATGTCCTTGTACAACTACATAACCTCGGATCATCTTAACCTTAGGAAGCGGGTCTTGAAGATTACAGGTTTGCGAATCTCTTTCCGAATGTGTGAGTCGGCGGTGGTTTGACCGCGTATAAATTGGATTTTGAGTGCGATCACGGTGATAGTGGTGTAAGAATGTAGATAACATAATCGGACTACAATATTCAACCAACAACATGGCCAAACAACTTACAAACAATAAAGTAAAACCTGCAAAAGCGTTGTGGGGCAGCTTACGGAATTCAGGTGCCCGGAATTCATTTTTAAATGAGCGGTCAGCGATGTTTGACCAACAATAATGTCACGATCTAGACATCTATGACCCTATTTCGATTGGCGAATAAAGACCACATAACATACTACTGATCTATAACATAAAACCACATAACATCGAACACATAAAGATCTAGAGGCCATGGCATATGGTATCGGGGCCTTAAAATTGGAGTTCTTGGTCAGTTTTTAAAATTTAATTTTCGTGCCTCTAGGTGTTATAGATCCATGATCTATCAACCCAGATCACTCAAATACACCCTCTAACACATTTCTAATCAACAAATAACAACATCAAACATAAGATCATTGATTTTTGAAATTTTAGGTTTTATACCTTTGATGCCGTGATCTTTGATTTTCGACCCTTGATCTATTTTGGAAAGCTATAAAGCTGAACTTGGCTAAACTTTTCTCACTCTCTCACTCTAAATTTTGAAGTTGAAGAGAGAGAATGGGTTTGGAGAAAATGAAAATGAAAATGAAAGTATGTATTTTCTCTCTCTTAATCTAATATAAATGGCATGATTCAATGTATCTAGTTGCTAGTTGGCATACCTATCTAATATAAAATTGATACTCTGACACATGGGATAAACATTAGGGTGATGACTCACAAGATTTGAAAATCTTTTGCTTAAGATTTAAGAAAAGGGCATTTTAGTCTTTTTGCATAACATTTTAATGGCATTCTAGTAAATGGCCAAAACTTTAGGGTTTGGGTTGGGGTTTAGGGTTTGAACCCTTTAGGGTTTAGGGTTTGAACCCTTTAGGTTTGCAATTTAATTACCAAGATTTTTGAATTTCGGTTATCAAAATAGAAAATTAATATTTCTAAATTATAATTAGAATTTTCTAATTATATTAAAATTTCTAAATCAAAATTTAATTCTTGCTAATTAGGATTAGTATTTCCTAATTAAAATTACTAATTTAGCAATTACGGTCAAAATCATAGATTAGGGTTCACAACCCAAAAATCAGGGTTTCTAAAATAATTTTTTCTAATTTAGAAATTAGATTTCGTAATTAGATTAGGGTTTTCTAATTACTAAAAACTTGAAAATTAGGATTAATATTTCCTAATTAACATTAAGATTATTTAATTAACACTTAGGTCTTCCCTATTTATAAATTATGGTTTCTTATCCCGAAATTTAGGGTTTAAAAATTTGAAATTAGGGTTTGCTAAATAATTAAGCTTTACCCTAATTAATATTATAATATATATCACTTAAGCAATATAATAATCATTTAAGTTCCCAGATTAGGTGTGACGCCCCCAAAATTAGGTATACATCACCCATCTTGGGTTTGCGGATACGTGATACGAATTGAAATACAACTTACTAATACAATTTATAAGGTATGCAATCGACAAAACATAAGCTGTGAGTTTGAATACAAATATTATCTACTATAGATTATCTGAAACTCGAAAAGAGTCCTCATTACAATTATTATCACCACTATTTCACGAATAGTGAGGACTACTAATCTTATCCTACGGACCATCACTCCAGTTTCCCAGGCTTCGTCATTTATATTCTCTTTTCACGAAGAGAACGGTGAAAGGAAGGGTGAGCTCAACTAGCCCGATGAAATATTGTGGCTAAGATAATCTGAGAATAAAAGTATCATTAGTCTCCAACAATATTAAGCGATAAAATAACACATAACCCTACAACACACATAAGACTCGGTATCGAAGTCAAACTATTGCGATCGAGTTGAACGAGCACAAATCGACATCCAAATGATGCAAGTAGGACTTTTATCGAGTCTAAGTTCAATTAAACTCTTGCCTAAACACTTAACAATTAACTTAAATAATTTTAATAGCGATTGAAATATTTTTCGTGGCTCGTAATAATTTTAAATAATTATTACTATTTATCTTGATTTTCCAATCATTAAAATGTATTTACATGAATTAAATATCACTTAATTCTTTTATCATTAATATTTATTTATTATCAAATATTAATGAAATTCATAACATAATATTATAATATATTTATAATATTATATACAAAATATATTTAATACCTTAAAATCATAATTATATGATTTTTAAATAATTAAATTCATTATCAGATAATTGTTATTAATATTAAAATATTAATATTTTCATGACAAAATATCAAAAGTTATATTTTATAACTTAAAATATTTTATAACACTTAAATCATTTTTATATGATTTATAAATCATTAATTCTATTTTTCCTTAATTTATTTAATATATTTATTAAATAAACTAATTATCATTAATATTGATTAATTAATGAATTTCATCACAAAATATTAAAAGTCACTAAAAATAACTAAAAATATTTTATTATACCATAATATTATTTTTCATGATTTTTCATGTATTAAAATCATTTTTAAATAATTTATTTAATATTATAATTAAATAAATTAAATACCTTTATATTCAAAAATATTAAATATTTATGAAATATACTCTAAATAATTAAAAACTATTTTTAGGACTTTAAAATAATTTTTTAGAATTTAATTAGTATTTTTAATAATTAAAAACCATTTAATTCGATTTATTAATTAAAATAAGTATTTTCGGAAATTAAGTGTAATCATTATAGGGGCTTTAGGTAGCGAATTAAATACATTAATGATGTTCTTGGCACATTCTTGAGCACCTTGAGATCTTCGTATAGAACAACAAGGTGGGTAGTTTGTGGAATTACGATCTATGTTCAGTTTCTTTACGGATTGGTAATGATGTTATAGTTATAGTATAAGTGTAATACTACTGACTAGCATGTTGAGTTCATGGCCAAAAATTACTTAATCGAGAGATCTAAAGCTGCGAAAAAAGCATGTCGGTACATTTCTTCATTTACGGGTTTTCGAAATGAAGAACAATGATTAAGTCTTACTTTGAGTCTCTCGGATCTAGGCCTTCGGGTCTTATTAATGTAATATTAAGGTTCCATTCTATAGTTCTCATGTCCTTGTACTGACTTCATAACCTCGGATCATCTTAACCTTAGGAAGCGGGTCTTGAAGATTACGGGTTACCCGATCTCTTTTCGATGTGTGGAGTTAACGGTGGTTTGACCACGTATAAATTGGATTTTGAGTGCGATCACGGTGATAGTGGTGTAAGAATGTAGATAACATGTGGGACTACAATATTCAACCAACAACATGGCGAAACAACTTACAAACAACAAGAGTAAAACCACGCAAAAGCGTTGTCGGGGGCTTACGGAATTCTAAGTTTGCCCGAATTCATTTTTACGTGAGCAGTCAGCGATGTTTGACCAACAATAATGTCTGATCTAGACATCTTTATGACCCTATTTCGATTGGCGAGAATAAAGACCACATAACATACTACAAGTCTAAAACATAAAACCCACATAACATCAAACACATAAAGATCTAGAGGCCATGACATATGACTGTCAGGCCTTAAAATTAAGGTTCTTGGTCATTTTTTAAAATTTAATTTTCTTGCCTCTAGGTGTTATAGATCCATGATCTATCAACCCAGATCACTCAAATACACCCTCTAACACATTTCTAATCAACAAATAACAACATCAAACATAAGATCATTGATTTTTGAAATTTTAGGTTTTATACCTTTGATGCCATGATCTTTGATTTTCTGACCCTTGATCTATTTTTGGAAAGCTATAAACTGAACTTGGCTAAACTTTTCTCACCCTCTCACTCTAAATTTCGAAGTTGAAGAGAGAGAATGAGTTTGGAGAAAATGAAAATGAAAATGAAAGTATGTATTTTCTCTCTCTTAATCTAATATAAATGGCATGATTGATGTATCTAGTTGCTAGTTGGCATACCTATCTAATATAAAATTGATATCTGACACATGGGATAAACATTAGGGTGATGACTCACAAGATTTGAAAAATCTTTTGCTTAAGATTTAAGAAAAGGGCATTTTAGTCTTTTTGCATAACATTTTAATGGCATTCTAGTAAATGGCCAAAACTTTAGGGTTTGGGTTTGGGTTAGGGTTTAGGGTTTGAACCCTTTAGGGTTTAGGGTTTGAACCCTTTAGGTTTGCAATTTAATTACCAAGATTTTTGAATTTCGGTTATCAAAATAGAAAATTAATATTTCTAAATTATAATTAGAATTTTCTAATTATATTAAAATTTCTAAATCAAAATTTAATTCTTGCTAATTAGGATTAGTATTTCTAATTAAAATTACTAATTTAGCAATTACGATTGAAAATCATAGATTAGGGTTCTGACCAAAAAATCGGGGTTTTAAAATAATTTTTTCTAATTTAGAAATTAGATTTCGTAATTAGATTAGGGTTTTCTAATTACTAAAAACTTGAAAATTAGGATTAATATTTCCTAATTAACATTAAGATTATTTAATTAACACTTAGGTCTTCCCTATTTATAAATTATGGTTTCTTATCCCGAAATTTAGGGTTTAAAAATTTGAAATTAGGGTTTGCTAAATAATTAAGCTTTACCCTAATTAATATTATAATATATATCACTTAAGCAATATAATAATCATTTAAGTTCCCAGATTAGGTGTGACGCCCCCAAAATTAGGTATACATCACCCATCTTGGGTTGCGGATCGTGATATGAGAATTGAATACAACTTACTAATACTATATGGGTGTGCAATACGACAAAACATAAAGCTGTGAGTTTGAATACAAATATTATCTACTATAGATTATACAAACTCAAAGGAGTCCTCATTACAATTATTATCACACTATTTCACGAGAATAGTGAGGGACTACTAATCTTATCCTCTGGACCATCACTCTCAGTTCCCAGGCTCGTCCCCGGCTATATTCTCTTTTCTGAAGAGAAACGGTGAAAGGAAGGGTGAGCTCAACTAGCCGGATGAAATATTGTGGCTAAGATAATCTGAGAATAAAGTATCATTAGTCTCCAACAATGTTAAGCGATAAAATAACACGTAACCCTACAACACACATAAGACTCGGTATCAAGTCAAACTATTGCGATATGAGTTGAACTGAGCACAAATCGACATCCAAGCGGTCAGTGGGACTTTTATCGAGTCTAAGTTCAATTAAACTCTGTCTAAACACTTAACAATTAACTTAAATAATTTTAATAGCAGTCGAAATATTTTTCGTAAGCTCGTAATAATTTTTAAATAATTATTACTATTTATCTTGATTTTCCAATCATTAAAAATGTATTTACATGAATTAAATATCACTTAATTCTTTTATCATTAATATTTATTTATTATCAAATATTAATGAAATTCATAACATAATATTATAATATATTTATAATATTATATACAAAATATATTTAATACCTTAAAATCATAATTATATGATTTTAAATAATTAAATTCATTATCAGATAATTGTTATTAATATTAAAATATTAATATTTTCATGACAAAATATCAAAAGTTATATTTTATAACTTAAAATATTTTTATAACACTTAAATCATTTTTTATATGATTTATAAATCATTAATTCTATTTTTCCTTAATTTATTTAATATATTTATTAAATAAACTAATTATCATTAATATTGATTAATTAATGAATTTCATCACAAAATATTAAAAGTCACTAAAAATAACTAAAAATATTTTATTATACCATAATATTATTTTTTCATGATTTTTCATGTATTAAAATCATTTTTAAATAATTTATTTAATATTATAATTAAATAAATTAAATACCTTTATATTCAAAAATATTAAATATTTATGAAATATACTCTAAATAATTAAAAACTATTTTTAGGACTTTAAAAAATAATTTTAGAATTTAATTAGTATTTTAATAATTAAAAACCATTTAATTGATTTATTAATTAAAATAAGTATTTTCGGAAATTAAATTATTACATATAGGGGCTTTAGGTGGCGAATTAAATCTTTAATGATATTCTTGGCACATTCTTGAGCACCTTGAGATCTTCATATAGAGACAACAAGGTGGGTAGTTTGGAGATTACGATCCTATGTTCTAGTTTCTTTACGGATTGGTAATGATGTTATAGTTATAGTATAAGTGTAATACTACAACTAACAATTTGAGTTCATGGCCAAAAATTACTTAATCGAGAGATCTAAGTTTGCAAAGAAAAGCATGAATTTACATTCTTCATTTACGGGGTTTTCGAAATGAAGAAAACGATGATAAATCTTACTTTGAGCCTCTAGGATCTAGGCCTTCGAGGTCTTATTAATGTAATATTATGGTTCCATTACGTAGTTCTCATGTCCTTGTACAACTACATAACCTCGGATCATCTTAACCTGGAGAAGCGGGTCTTGAAGATTACAGGTTACCGAGAATCTCTTTCCGATAATGTGGAGTCGGCGATGGTTTGACCACGTATAAATTGGATTTTGAGTGCGATGCGGTGATAGTGGTGTAAGAATGTAGATAACATGTCGGACTACAATATTCAACCAACAACATGGCAAACAACTTACAAACAACAAGAGTAAAACCACGCAAAAGCGTTGTCGGGGCAGCTTACGGAATTCTAAATTTGCCCGGAATTCATTTTTTACGTGAGCAGTCGGCGATGTTGGACCAACAATAATGTACGATCTAGACATGCTATGACCCTATTTCGATTGGCGAATAAAGACCACAAAACATACTACATGTACATAACATAAAACCACATAACATCAAACACATAAAGATCTAGAGAGCCATGGCATATGGTATCGGGCCTTAAAATTAAGAGTTCTTGGTCGGTTTTTAAAATTTAATTTTTCGTGCCTCTAGGTGTTATAGATCCATGATCTATCGACCCAGATCACTCAAATACACCCTCTAACACATTTCTAATCAACAAATAACAACATCAAACATAAGATCATTGATTTTTGAAATTTTAGGTTTTATACCTTTGATGCCATGATCTTTGATTTTCTGACCCTTGATCTATTTTTGGAAAGCTATAAACTGAACTTGGCTAAACTTTTCTCACTCTCTCACTCTAAATTTCGAAGTTGAAGAGAGAGAATGGGTTTGGAGAAAATGAAAATGAAAGTATGTATTTTCTCTCTCTTAATCTAATATAAATGGCATGATTGATGTATCTAGTTCTTTAGTTGGCATACATATCTAATATAAAATTGATATCTGACACATGGGATAAACATTAGGGTGATGACTCACAAGATTTGAAAAATCTTTTGCTTAAGTTTAAGAAAAGGGCATTTTAGTCTTTTTGCATAACATTTTAATGGCATTCTAGTAAATGGCCAAAACTTTAGGGTTTGGGTTAGGGTTTAGGGTTTGAACCCTTTAGGGTTTAGGGTTTGAACCCTTTAGGTTTGCAATTTAATTACCAAGATTTTTGAATTTCGGTTATCAAAATAGAAAATTAATATTTCTAAATTATAATTAGAATTTTCTAATTATATTAAAATTTCTAAATCAAAATTTAATTCTTGCTAATTAGGATTAGTATTTCCTAATTAAAATTACTAATTTAGCAATTACGGTCAAAATCATAGATTAGGGTTCCCAAAAATCAGGGTTTCTAAAATAATTTTTCTAATTTAGAAATTAGATTTAAGTAATTAGATTAGGGTTTTCTAATTACTAAAAACTTAAAAATTAGGATTAATATTTCCTAATTAACATTAAGATTATTTAATTAACACTTAGGTCTTCCCTATTTATAAATTATGGTTTCTTATCCCGAAATTTAGGGTTTAAAAATTTGAAATTAGGGTTTGCTAAATAATTAAGCTTTACCCTAATTAATATTATAATATATATCACTTAAGCAATATAATAATCATTTAAGTTCCCAGATTAGGTGTGGCGCCCCCAAAATTAGGTATACATCACCCATCTTGGGTTGCGGATCGTGATACGAGAATTCAAATACTGACTTACTAATCAAGTATAGGTGTGCAATACGACAAAACATAAGCTGTGAGTTTGAATACAAATATTATCTACTATAGATTATACAAACTCAAAAGGAGTCCTCATTACAATTATTATCACACTATTTCACGAAGAATAGTGAGGACTACTAATCTTATCCTGCGGACCATCACTCAGGTTCCCAGGCTTCGTCCCGGCTATATTCTCTTTTCTGAAGAAACGGTGAAAGGAAGGTGAGCTCAACTAGCCCGATAAGAAATATTGTGGCTAAGATAATGTCTGAGAATAAAGTATCATTAGTCTCCAATGATGTTAAAGCGATAAAATAACACATAACCCTACAACACACATAAGACTCGGTATCGAAGTCAAACTATTGCGATGCGAGTTGAACTGAGCACAAATCGACATCCAAGCGATTGCAGTGGGACTTTTATCGAGTCTAAGTTCAATTAAACTCTGCCTAAACACTTAACAATTAACTTAAATAATTTTAATAGCGATTGAAATATTTTAAATGGCTAAGTAATAATTTTAAATAATTATTACTATTTATCTTGATTTTCCAATCATTAAAAATGTATTTACATGAATTAAATATCACTTAATTCTTTTATCATTAATATTTATTTATTATCAAATATTAATGAAATTCATAACATAATATTATAATATATTTATAATATTATATACAAAATATATTTAATACCTTAAAATCATAATTATATGATTTTAAATAATTAAATTCATTATCAGATAATTGTTATTAATATTAAAATATTAATATTTTCATGACAAAATATCAAAAGTTATATTTTATAACTTAAAATATTTTATAACACTTAAATCATTTTATATGATTTATAAATCATTAATTCTATTTTTCCTTAATTTATTTAATATATTTATTAAATAAACTAATTATCATTAATATTGATTAATTAATGAATTTCATCACAAAATATTAAAAGTCACTTAAAATAACTAAAAATATTTTATTATACCATAATATTATTTTTTCATGATTTTTCATGTATTAAAATCATTTTTAAATAATTTATTTAATATTATAATTAAATAAATTAAATACCTTTTATATTCAAAAATATTAAATATTTATGAAATATACTCTAAATAATTAAAACTATTTTAGGACTTTAAAATAATTTTTGAGAATTTAATTAGTATTTTAATAATTAAAAACCATTTAATTGATTTATTAATTAAAATAAGTATTTTAGGAAATTAAGTGTATACCATTATAGGGGCTTTAGGTGGCGAATTAAATGCATTAATGATGTTCTTGGCACATTCTTGAGCACCTTGAGATCTTCGTGTCGAACAACAAGGTGGGTAGTTTGGTGGATTACGATCTATGTTCTAGTTTCTTTTTACGGATTGGTAATGATGTTATAGTTATAGTATAAGTGTAATACTACAACTAGCAACTGAGTTCATGGCCAAAAAATTACTTAATCGAGAGATCTAAGCTGCAAAAAAGCATGTCAGAGCTGTTCTTCATTTCTGGGGTTTCCAGAAATGAAGAACAATTGTTAGGTCTTACTTTGAGTCTCCGGATCTAGGCCTTCCAGGTCTTATTAATGTAATATTATGGTTCCATTCTGTAGTTCTCATGTCCTTGTACAACTACATATCCTCAGATCATCTTAACCTTAGGAAACGGGTCTTGAAGATTCTGGGTTACCCAGAATCTCTTTCGATGTAATGAGAGTCGGCGGTGGTTTGACCGCGTATAAATTGGATTTTGAGTGCGATGCGGTGATAGTGGTGTAAGAATGTAGATAACATATCGGACTACAATATTCAACCAACAACATGGCCAAACAACTTACAAACAACAAGAGTAAAACCACGCAAAAGCGTTGTCGGGGCGCTTACGGAATTCTAAATTTGCCCGAATTCATTTTTTTACGTGAGCAGTCGGCGATGTTGGACCAACAATAATGTACGATCTAGACATCTTTATGACCCTATTTCGATTGGCGAGAATAAAGACCACAAAACATACTACAATGTACATAACATAAAACCCACATAACATCAAACACATAAAGATCTAGAGGCCGTGGCATATGGTATCGGGGCCTTAAAATTAAGGTTCTTGGTGGGTTTTTAAAATTTAATTTTCGTTGCCTCTAGGTGTTATAGATCCATGATCTATCAACCGAGATCACTCAAATACACCCTCTAACACATTTCTAATCAACAAATAACAACATCAAACATAAGATCATTGATTTTTGAAATTTTAGGTTTTATACCTTTGATGCCGTGATCTTTGATTTTCGACCCTTGATCTATTTTGGAAAGCTATAAAGCTGAACTTGGCTAAACTTTTCTCACTCTCTCACTCTAAATTTGAAGTTGAAGAGAGAGAATGGGTTTGGAGAAAATGAAAATGAAAATGAAAGTATGTATTTTTCTCTCTTAATCTAATATAAATGGCATGATTGATGTATCTAGTTGCTAGTTGGCATACATATCTAATATAAAATTGATATCGACACATGGGATAAACATTAGGGTGATGACTCACAAGATTTGAAAAATCTTTTGCTTAAGATTTAAGAAAAGGGCATTTTAGTCTTTTTGCATAACATTTTAATGGCATTCTAGTAAATGGCCAAAACTTTAGGGTTTGGGTTAGGGTTTAGGGTTTGAACCCTTTAGGGTTTAGGGTTTGAACCCTTTAGGTTTGCAATTTAATTACCAAGATTTTTGAATTTCGGTTATCAAAATAGAAAATTAATATTTCTAAATTATAATTAGAATTTTCTAATTATATTAAAATTTCTAAATCAAAATTTAATTCTTGCTAATTAGGATTAGTATTTCCTAATTAAAATTACTAATTTAGCAATTCTGATTGAAAATCATAGATTAGGGTTCCTGACCAAAAATCGGGGTTTCTAAAATAATTTTTCTAATTTAGAAATTAGATTTACGTAATTAGATTAGGGTTTTCTAATTACTAAAAACTTGAAAATTAGGATTAATATTTCTAATTAACATTAAGATTATTTAATTAACACTTAGGTCTTCCCTATTTATAAATTATGGTTTCTTATCCAAAATTTAGGGTTTAAAATTTGAAATTAGGGTTTGCTAAATAATTAAGCTTTACCTAATTAATATTATAATATATATCACTTAAGCAATATAATAATCATTTAAGTTCCCAGTTAGGTGTGGCGCCCCAAAATTAGGTATACATCACCCATCTTGGGTTTGCGGGATCGTAGTGCAGAATTGAAATACAACTTACTAATACAAGTATAGGTGTGCAATACGACAAAACATAAACTGTGAGTTTGAATACAAATATTATCTACTATAGATTATACAAACTCAAAAGGAGTCCTCATTACAATTATTATCACACTATTTCACAGAATAGTGAGGACTACTAATCTTATCCTACGGACCATCACTCAGTTCTCAGGCTCGTCCCAGCTATATTCTCTTTTCCCTGAAGAGAACGGTGAAAGGAAGGGTGAGCTCAACTAGCCCGGTAAGAAATATTGTGGCTAAGATAATCAGAATAAAGTATCATTAGTCTCCAACAATGTTAAACTGATAAAATAACACGTAACCTACTGACACACATAAGACTCGGTATCAAGTCAAACTATTGCGATATGAGTTGAACTGAGCACAAATCGACATCCAAGCGGTACTAGTGGGACTTTTATCGAGTCTAAGTTCAATTAAACTCTGCCTAAACACTTAACAATTAACTTAAATAATTTTAATAGCGATTGAAATATTTTTAAATAAGCTAGTAATAATTTTTAAATAATTATTACTATTTATCTTGATTTTCCAATCATTAAAATGTATTTACATGAATTAAATATCACTTAATTCTTTTATCATTAATATTTATTTATTATCAAATATTAATGAAATTCATAACATAATATTATAATATATTTATAATATTATATACAAAAGTATATTTAATACCTTAAAATCATAATTATATGATTTTTAAATAATTAAATTCATTATCAGATAATTATTATTAATATTAAAATATTAATATTTTCATGACAAAATATCAAAAGTTATATTTTATAACTTAAAATATTTTATAACACTTAAATCATTTTTATATGATTTATAAATCATTAATTCTATTTTTCCTTAATTTATTTAATATATTTATTAAATAAACTAATTATCATTAATATTGATTAATTAATGAATTTCATCACAAAATATTAAAAGTCACTAAAATAACTAAAAATATTTTATTATACCATAATATTATTTTTTCATGATTTTCATGTATTAAAATCATTTTAAATAATTTATTTAATATTATAATTAAATAAATTAAATACCTTTATATTCCAAAAATATTAAATATTTATGAAATATACTCTAAATAATTAAAAACTATTTTTAGGACTTTAAAATAATTTTTAGAATTTAATTAGTATTTTAATAATTAAAAACCATTTAATTGATTTATTAATTAAAATAAGTATTTTTGAAATTAAGTGTATCATTATAGGGGCTTTAGGTGGCGAATTAAATACATTAATGATATTCTTGGCACATTCTTGAGCACTTGAGATCTTCGTAATCGAGAACAACAAGGTGGGTAGTTTGTGGAATTACGATCCTATGTTCTAGTTTCTTTACGGATTGGTAATGATGTTATAGTTATAGTATAAGTGTAATACTACAACTAATGGCTGAGTTCATGGCCAAAAATTACTTAATCGAGAGATCTAAAGCTGCAAAAAAGCATGTCGGAAGTACATTTCTTCATTTACAGGTTTTCGAAATGAAGAACATGATAAATCTTACTTTGAGTCTCCGGATCTAGGCCTTCCAGGTCTTATTAATGTAATATTATGGTTCCATTCTGTAGTTCTCATGTCCTTGTACAACTACATATCCTCAGATCATCTTAACCTTAGGAAACGGGTCTTGAAGATTCTGGGTTACCCAGAATCTCTTTCCGGTGTGTAGGTCAACAGTGGTTTGACCACGTATAAATTGGATTTTGAGTACGATCTGGGTGATAGTGGTGTAAGAATGTAGATAACATGTGGGACTACAATATTCAACCAACAACATGGCCAAACAACTTACAAACAACAAGAGTAAAACCACCAAAAGCGTTGTCGGACGCTTACGGAATTCTAAGTGCGCCAGAATTCATTTTTTACGTGAAGCAGTCAGCGATGTTGGACCAACAATAATGTACGATCTAGACATGCTATGACCCTATTTCCAGTGGCAGAATAAAGACCACAAAACATACTACATGTCTATAACATAAAACCCACATAACATCAAACACATAAAGATCTAGAGGCCATGGCATATGAGTGTCAGGCCTTAAAATTAAGGTTCTTGGTCGGTTTTTAAAATTTAATTTTCGTGCCTCTAGGTGTTATAGATCCATGATCTATCAACCCAGATCACTCAAATACACCCTCTAACACATTTCTAATCAACAAATAACAACATCAAACATAAGATCATTGATTTTTGAAATTTTAGGTTTTATACCTTTGATGCCATGATCTTTGATTTTCTGACCCTTGATCTATTTTTGGAAAGCTATAAAGCTTGAACTTGGCTAAACTTTTTCTCACTCTCTAACTCTAAATTTGAAGTTGAAGAGAGAGAATGGGTTTGGAGAAAATGAAAATGAAAATGAAAGTATGTATTTTTCTCTCTTAATCTAATATAAATGGCATGATTGATGTATCTAGTTGCTTGGTTGGCATACATATCTAATATAAAATTGATATCTGACACATGGGATAAACATTAGGGTGATGACTCACAAGATTTGAAAAATCTTTTGCTTAAGTTTAAGAAAAGGGCATTTTAGTCTTTTTGCATAACATTTTAATGGCATTCTAGTAAATGGCCAAAACTTTAGGGTTTGGGTTAGGGTTTAGGGTTTGAACCCTTTAGGGTTTAGGGTTTGAACCCTTTAGGTTTGCAATTTAATTACCAAGATTTTTGAATTTCGGTTATCAAAATAGAAAATTAATATTTCTAAATTATAATTAGAATTTTCTAATTATATTAAAATTTCTAAATCAAAATTTAATTCTTGCTAATTAGGATTAGTATTTCCTAATTAAAATTACTAATTTAGTAATTACGGTCAAAATCATAGATTAGGGTTCACAACCCAAAAATCAGGGTTTCTAAAATAATTTTTTCTAATTTAGAAATTAGATTTCGTAATTAGATTAGGGTTTTCTAATTACTAAAAACTTGAAAATTAGGATTAATATTTCCTAATTAACATTAAGATTATTTAATTAACACTTAGGTCTTCCCTATTTATAAATTATGGTTTCTTATCAAAATTTAGGGTTTAAAATTTGAAATTAGGGTTTGCTAAATAATTAAGCTTTACCTAATTAATATTATAATATATATCACTTAAGCAATATAATAATCATTTAAGTTCCCAGATTAGGTGTGGCGCCCCCAAAATTAGGTATACATCACCCATCTTGGGTTTGCGGATACGTAGTGCTGAGAATTCAAATCTGACTTACTAATACAGATCGCCGTGTGCAATACGACAAAACATAAGCTGTGAGTTTGAATACAAATATTATCTACTATAGATTATACAAACTCAAAAGAGTCCTCATTACAATTATTATCACACTATTTCACGAATAGTGAGGACTACTAATCTTATCCTACGGACCATCACTCAGTTCCCCGGCTCGTCCCGGCTATATTCTCTTTTCACGAAGAGAAGCGGTGAAAGGAAGGGTGAGCTCAACTAGCCCGAGAAGAAATATTGTGGCTAAGATAATAATGAGAATAAAGTATCATTAGTCTCCAACAATGTTAAGCGATAAAATAACACATAACCCTACAACACACATAAGACTAGGTATCGAAAGTCAAACTATTGCGATTGAGTTGAACTTGAGCACAAATCGACATCCGAACGGTCTAGTGGACTTTTATCGAGTCTAAGTTCAATTAAACTCTTCTAAACACTTAACAATTAACTTAAATAATTTTAATAGCGATTGAAATATTTTTAAATAGCTCGTAATAATTTTTAAATAATTATTACTATTTATCTTGATTTTCCAATCATTAAAAATGTATTTACATGAATTAAATATCACTTAATTCTTTTATCATTAATATTTATTTATTATCAAATATTAATGAAATTTCTTTATAATATTATAATATATTTATAATATTATATACAAAATATATTTAATACCTTAAAATCATAATTATATGATTTTTAAATAATTAAATTCATTATCAGATAATTGTTATTAATATTAAAATATTAATATTTTCATGACAAAATATCAAAAGTTATATTTTATAACTTAAAATATTTTTTATAACACTTAAATCATTTTTATATGATTTATAAATCATTAATTCTATTTTTCCTTAATTTATTTAATATATTTATTAAATAAACTAATTATCATTAATATTGATTAATTAATGAATTTCATCACAAAATATTAAAAGTCACTAAAAATAACTAAAAATATTTTATTATACCATAATATTATTTTTTCATGATTTTTCATGTATTAAAATCATTTTTAAATAATTTATTTAATATTATAATTAAATAAATTAAATACCTTTTATATTCTAAAAATATTAAATATTTATGAAATATACTCTAAATAATTAAAAACTATTTTAGGATTTTAAAATAATTTTTAGAATTTAATTAGTATTTTTAATAATTAAAAACCATTTAATTTGATTTATTAATTAAAATAAGTATTTTGAAAATTAAATTAATCGCTATAGGGGCTTTAGGTGGCGAATTAAATGCATTAATGATATTCTTGGCACATTCTTGAGCACGCCCGGATCTTCATGTCAGACAACAAGGTGGGTAGTTTGACCGATTCTGATCTATGTTCTAGTTTCTTTCTGGATTGGTAATGATGTTATAGTTATAGTATAAGTGTAATACTACAACTAGCAACTGAGTTCATGGCCAAAAAATTACTTAATCGAGAGATCTAAGCTGCAAAAAAGCATGTCGGGAATTTATTCTTCATTTGGGTTTTCGAAATGAAGAAACGATTATTAAATCTTACTTTGAGTCTCCGGATCTAGGCCTTCCAGGTCTTATTAATGTAATATTATGGTTCCATTCTGTAGTTCTCATGTCCTTGTACAACTACATATCCTCAGATCATCTTAACCTTAGGAAACGGGTCTTGAAGATTACGGGTTACCTGAATCTCTTTAGAATAATGTGGAGTCAATGTGGTTTGACCACGTATAAATTGGATTTTGAGTACGATCTGAGTGATAGTGGTGTAAGAATGTAGATAACATGTCAGACTACAATATTCAACCAACAACATGGCCAAACAACTTACAAACAACAAGAGTAAAACCCGCAAAAGCGTTGTCGGGCGCTTACGGAATTCTAATTTGCCTGAGAATTCATTTTTACGTGAGCAGTCAGCGATGTTGGACCAAAATAATGTACGATCTAGACATCCTATGACCCTATTTCCAGTGGCAGAATAAAGACCACATAACATACTACAAGTCTATAACATAAAACCCACATAACATCAAACACATAAAGATCTAGAGGCCATGGCATATGGTATCGGGGCCTTAAAATTAAGGTTCTTAGTGGAGTTTTAAAATTTAATTTTCGTGCCTCTAGGTGTTATAGATCCATGATCTATCAACCCGAGATCACTCAAATACACCCTCTAACACATTTCTAATCAACAAATAACAACATCAAACATAAGATCATTGATTTTTTGAAATTTTAGGTTTTATACCTTTGATGCCGTGATCTTTGATTTTCTGACCCTTGATCTATTTTTGGAAAGCTATAAACTGAACTTGGCTAAACTTTTCTCACTCTCTCACTCTAAATTTCGAAGTTGAAGAGAGAGAATGGGTTTGGAGAAAATGAAAATGAAAGTATGTATTTTCTCTCTCTTAATCTAATATAAATGGCATGATTCAATGTATCTAGTTACTAGTTGGCATACATATCTAATATAAAATTGATATACAGCACATGGGATAAACATTAGGGTGATGACTCACAAGATTTGAAAAATCTTTTGCTTAAGTTTAAGAAAAGGGCATTTTAGTCTTTTTGCATAACATTTTAATGGCATTCTAGTAAATGGCCAAAACTTTAGTGTTTGGGTTAGGGTTTAGGGTTTGAACCCTTTAGGTTTGCAATTTAATTACCAAGATTTTTGAATTTCGGTTATGAAAATAGAAAATTAATATTTCTAAATTATAATTAGAATTTTCTAATTATATTAAAATTTCTAAATTAAAATTTAATTCTTGCTAATTAGGATTAATATTTCCTAATTAAAATTACTAATTTAGTAATTACGGTCAAAATCATAGATTAGGGTTCACAACCCAAAATCGTGGTTTTAAAATAATTTTTCTAATTTAGAAATTAGATTTAAGTAATTAGATTAGGGTTTTCTAATTACTAAAAGCTTGAAAATTAGGATTAATATTTCTAATTAACATTAAGATTATTTATTTAACACTTAGGTCTTCCTATTTATAAATTATGGTTTCTTATCCCAGAAATTTAGGGTTTAAAATTTGAAATTAGGGTTTGCTAAATAATTAAGCTTTACCCTAATTAATATAATAATATATATCACTTAAGCAATATAATAATCATTTAAGTTCCCAGATTAGGTGTGGCGCCCCCAAAATTAGGTATACATCACCCATCTTGGGTTGCCAGGATACAGTGATGTAATTCAAATACAACTTACTAATACTGGTATGGGTGTGCAATACGACAAAACATAAAGCTGTGAGTTTGAATACAAATATTATCTACTATAGATTATACAAACTCAAAAGGAGTCCTCATTACAATTATTATCACACTATTTCACGGAATAGTGAGGACTACTAATCTTATCCTCGGAACATCACTCCGTTCCCAGAGCTCGTCCCACCTATATTCTCTTTTCACAAGAGAGACGGTGAAAGGAAAGGTGAGCTCAACTAGCCCGAGAAGAAATATTGTGACTAACATAATGCAGAATAAAGTATCATTAGTCTCCAACAATGTTAAACTGATAAAATAACACATCACCCTACAACACACATAAGACTCGGTATCAAGTCAAACTATTGCAGTCTGAGTTGAACCCGACATAAATCTAACATCCCGACGGTCTAGTCGGACTTTTATCGAGTCTAAGTTCAATTAAACTCTGCCTAAACACTTAACAATTAACTTAAATAATTTTAATAGCGATTGAAATATTTTTAAGTAAGCTCGTAATAATTTTAAATAATTATTACTATTTATATTGATTTTCCAATCATTAAAAACGTATTTACATGAATTAAATATCACTTAATTCTTTTATCATTAATATTTATTTATTATCAAATATTAATGAAATTCATTTATAATATTATAATATATTTATAATATTATATACAAAGTATATTTAATACATTAAAATCATAATTATATGATTTTTAAATAATTAAATTCATTATCCGATAATTGTTATTAATATTAAAATATTAATATTTTCATGAAAAATATCAAAAGTTATATTTTATAACTTAAAATATTTTTATAACACTTAAATCATTTTTATATGATTTATAAATCATTAATTCTATTTTTTCTTAATTTATTTAATATATTTATTAAATAAACTAATTATCATTAATATTGATTAATTAATGAATTTTATCACAAAATATTAAAAGTCACTAAAAATAACTAAAAATATTTTATTATACCATAATATTATTTTTTCAAGATTTTCATTTATTAAAATCATTTTTAAATAATTTATTTAATATTATAATTAAATAAATTAAATATCTTTATATTCCAAAAATATTAAATATTTATGAAATATACTCTAAATAATTAAAACTATTTTTCAAACTTTAAAATAATTTTTTAGAATTTAATTAGTATTTTAATAATTAAAAACCATTTAATTCGATTTATTAATTAAAATAAGTATTTTCGGAAATTATTAGTGTCATTTATAGGGGCTTTAGGTGGAATTAATTCGCCGCTAATGATGTTCTTGGCACGTTTTGAGCACCTTGAGATCTTCGTAGCCAGAACAACAAGGTGGGTAGTTCAATGGATTACGATCCTATGTTCTAGTTTCTTTCTGGATTGGTAATGATGTTATAGTTATAGTATAAGTGTAATACTACAACTAGCAACTGAGTTCATGGCCAAAAAATTACTTAATCGAGAGATCTAAGCTGCAGAAAAGCATGTCAGAGCTGTTCTTCATTTCTGGGTTTTCCAGAAATGAAGAACAGTTGTTAGGTCTTACTTTGAGCCTCCGGATCTAGGCCTTCCAGGTCTTATTAATGTAATATTAAGGTTCCATTCTGTAGTTCTCATGTCCTTGTACAACTACATAACCTCAGATCATCTTAACCTCAGGAAACGGGTCTTGAAGATTCTGGGTTACCCAGAATCTCTTTTCCTAGTGTGTCAACAAAGCGGTGGTTTGACCACGTATAAATTGGATTTTGAGTACGATCTGAGTGATAGTGGTGTAAGAATGTAGATAACATATCAGACTACAATATTCAACCAACAACATGGCCAAACAACTTACAAACAACAAGAGTAAAACCCTGCAAAAGCGTTGTCGATTTCTTACGGAATTCTGGGCGCATTGAATTCATTTTTCCGTGAACGGTCAACGATGTTTGACCAATAATAATGTACGATCTAGACATGCTATGACCTTGTTTCTAGTGGCCGAATAAAGACCACATAACATATTACAAGTTTATAACATAAAACCCACAAAACATCAAACACATAAAGATCTAGAGGCCATGGCATATGACTGTCAGGCCTTAAAATTAAGGTTCTTGGTCAGTTTTTAAAATTTAATTTTCTTCCCTCTAGGTGTTATAGATCCATGATCTATCAACCCAGATCACTCAAATACACCCTCTAACACATTTCTAATCAACAAATAACAACATCAAACATAAGATCATTGATTTTTGAAATTTTAGGTTTTATACCTTTGATGCCATGATCTTTGATTTTCTGACCCTTGATCTATTTTTGGAAAGCTATAAACTGAACTTGGCTAAACTTTTCTCACCCTCTCACTCTAAATTTCGAAGTTGAAGAGAGAGAATGAGTTTGGAGAAAATGAAAATGAAAATGAAAATGAAAGTATGTATTTTCTTTCTCTTAATCTAATATAAATGGCATGATTCAATGTATCTAGTTGCTAGTTGGCATACCTATCTAATATAAAATTGATATACAACACATGGGATAAACATTAGGGTGATGACTCACAAGATTTGAAAAATCTTTTGCTTAAGTTTAAGAAAAGGGCATTTTAGTCTTTTTGCATAACATTTTAATGGCATTCTAGTAAATTGCCAAAACTTTAGGGTTTGGGGTTTGGGTTAGGGTTTATGGTTTGAACCCTTTAGGGTTTAGGGTTTGAACCCTTTAGGTTTGCAATTTAATTACCAAGATTTTTGAATTTCGGTTATCAAAATAGAAAATTAATATTTCTAAATTATAATTAGAATTTTCTAATTATATTAAAATTTCTAAATCAAAATTTAATTCTTGCTAATTAGGATTAGTATTTCCTAATTAAAATTACTAATTTAGTAATTACGGTCAATATCATAGATTAGGGTTCACAACCCAAAAATCAGGGTTTCTAAAATAATTTTTTCTAATTTAGAAATTAGATTTCGTAATTAGATTAGGGTTTTCTAATTACTAAAAACTTGAAAATTAGGATTAATATTTCCTAATTAACACTAAGATTATTTAATTAACACTTAGGTGTTCCCTATTTATAAATTATGGTTTCTTATCTCGAAATTTAGGGTTTAAAAATTTGAAATTAGGGTTTGCTAAATAATTAAGCTTTACCCTAATTAATATTATAATATATATCACTTAAGCAATATAATAATCATTTAAGTTCCCAGATTAGGTGTGACGCCCCCAAAATTAGGAATACATCACCCATCTTGGGTTGCCACATACATGGTACAGAATTCAAATAAAACTTACTAATACAACTGTCATGTACAATACGACAAAACATAAACTGTGAGTTTGAATACAAATATTATCTACTATAGATTATACAAACTCAAAAGGAGTCCTCATTACAATTATTATCACACTATTTCACAGAATAGTGAGGACTACTAAGGCTATCCTCTAGACCATCACTCCGTTCCCCGACTCGTCCCAGCTATATTCTCTTTTCATGAAGAGAACAGTGAAAGGAAGGGTGAGCTAAACTAGCCCAGTAAGAAATATTGTGACTAAGATAATACAGAATAAAGTATCATTAGTCTCCAACAATGTTAAACTGATAAAATAACACATAACCCTACAACACACATAAGACTTTCAGATCAAGTCAAACTATTGCGTAATGCGAGTTGAACCCGACACAAATCGACATCCCGACGGCCAGTGGACTTTTATCGAGTCTAAGTTCAATTAAACTCGCCTAAACACTTAATAATTAACTTAAATAATTTTAATAGCAATTGAAATATTTTTAAGTAAGCTAAGTAATAGTTTTTAAATAATTATTACTATTTATCTTGATTTTCCAATCATTAAAAATGTATTTACATGAATTAAATATCACTTAATTCTTTTATCATTAATATTTATTTATTATCAAATATTAATGAATTTCATAACATAATATTATAATATATTTATAATATTATATACAAAGTATATTTAATACCTTAAAATCATAATTATATGATTTTTAAATAATTAAATTAATTATCCGATAATTGTTATTAATATTAAAATATTAATATTTTCATGAAAAAATATCAAAAGTTATATTTTATAACTTAATATATTTTTATAACACTTAAATCATTTTTATATGATTTATAAATCATTAATTTATTTTTCCTTAATTTATTTAATATATTTATTAAATAAACTAATTATCATTAATATTGATTAATTAATGAATTTTATCACAAAATATTAAAAGTCACTAAAATAACTAAAAATATTTTATTATACCATAATATTATTTTTCATGATTTTCATGTATTAAAATCATTTTTAAATAATTTATTTAATATTATAATTAAATAAATTAAATACCTTTTATATTCCAAAAATATTAAATATTTATGAAATATACTCTAAATAATTAAAAACTATTTTTCGGACTTTAAAATAATTTTTCGTAATTTAATTAGTATTTTTAATAATTAAAACCATTTAATTCGATTTATTAATTAAAATAAGTATTTTCGTAAATTAATGTCGCTATAGGGGCTTTAGGTGACGAATTAAATCGCATTAATGATGTTCTCGGGCCCGTTTTATTCTTGCACCAGATCTTCATGTCAAAACAACAAGGTGGGTAGTTCAATCGATTCGATCCTATGTTCTATTTTCTTTCGGATTGGTAATGATGTTATAGTTATAGTATAAGTGTAATACTACAACTAGCGATCGAGTTCATGGCAAAAAATTACTTAATCGAGAGATCTAAGTTGCGAGAAAAGCATGTCAGAAATTTGTTCTTCATTTCGGGTTTTCGAGAAATGAAGAACAGATTGTTGCCAGTCTTACTGAGCCTCCGGATCTAGGCCTTCCAGGTCTTATTAATGTAATATTAAGGTTCCATTCTGTAGTTCTCGTGTCCTTGTACAACTACATAACCTCAGATCATCTTAACCGCAGGAAACGGGTCTTGAAGATTCTGGGTTACCCAGAATCTCTTTCCGAAAGTAGTCAACAAGTGGTTTGACCACGTATAAATTGGATTTTGAGTACGATCTGAGTGATAGTGGTGTAAGAATGTAGATAACATGTCAGACTACAATATTCAACCGACAACATGGCCAAGCAACTTACAAACAACAAGAGTAAAACCCTGCAAAACGTTGTCGACGCTTTCGGAATTCTCGGGCCGCCTGTAATTCATTTTTTTCCGTGAAGCAGTCAATGTTTCGACCAACAATAATGTACTGATCTAGACATGCTATGACCCTATTTCCAGTGGCAGATTAAAGACCACATAACATACTACAAGTCTATAACATAAAACCCACAAAACATCAAACACATAAAGATCTAGAGGCCATGGCATATGACTGTCAGGCCTTAAAATTAAGGTTCTTGGTCAGTTTTTAAAATTTAATTTTCGTGCCTCTAGGTGTTATAGATCCATGATCTATCAACCCAGATCACTCAAATACACCCTCTAACACATTTCTAATCAACAAATAACAACATCAAACATAAGATCATTGATTTTTGAAATTTTAGGTTTTATACCTTTGATGCCATGATCTTTGATTTTCTGACCCTTGATCTATTTTTGGAAAGCTATAAACCTGAATCAGCTAAACTTTTCTCACCCTCTCACTCTAAATTTCGAAGTTGAAGAGAGAGAATGAGTTTGGAGAAAATGAAAATGAAAATGAAAATGAAAGTATGTATTTTCTTTCTCTTAATCTAATATAAATGGCATGATTCAATGTATCTAGTTGCTAGTTGGCATACCTATCTAATATAAAATTGATATACAACACATGGGATAAACATTAGGGTGATGACTCACAAGATTTGAAAAATCTTTTGCTTAAGTTTAAGAAAAGGGCATTTTAGTCTTTTTGCATAACATTTTAATGGCATTCTAGTAAATTGCCAAAACTTTAGGGTTTGGGGTTTGGGTTAGGGTTTATGGTTTGAACCCTTTAGGGTTTAGGGTTTGAACCCTTTAGGTTTGCAATTTAATTCTATTTTTCCTTAATTTATTTAATATATTTATTAAATAAACTAATTATCATTAATATTGATTAATTAATGAATTTCATCACAAAATATTAAAAGTCACTAAAAATATTTTATTATACCATAATATTATTTTTTCATGATTTTTCATGTATTAAAATTATTTTTAAATAATTTATTTAATATTATAATTAAATAAATTAAATACCATTTATATTCTAAAAATATTAAATATTTATGAAATATACTCTAAATAATTAAAAACTATTTTTCAGACTTTAAAATAATTTTTCAGAATTTAATTAGTATTTTTAATAATTAAATACCATTTAATTCGATTTATTAATTAAAATAAGTATTTTCAGAAATTAAGTGTCGCTATAGGGGCTTTAGGTGACGAATTCGTCGCTAATGATGTTCTTGGCCTGTTCTTGAGCCTGCCCAGATCTTCATGTCAGACAACAAGGTGGGTAGTTTGACCGATTCTGATCCTATATTCTAGTTTCTTTCTGGATTGGTAATGATGTTATAGTTATAGTATAAGTGTAATACTACAACTAGCAACTGAGTTCATGGCCAAAAAATTACTTAATCGAGAGATCTAAGTCGCAGTAAAAGATGTTGAAGTTGTTTCTTCATTTCTGGGTTTTCCAGAAATGAAGAACAGTTGTTAGGTCTTACTTTGAGCCTCCGGATCTAGGCCTTCCAGGTCTTATTAATGTAATATTAAGGTTCCATTCTGTAGTTCTCATGTCCTTGTACAACTACATAACCTCAGATCATCTTAACCTCAGAACGGTTCAAGATTCTCGGGTTACCTGTAATCTCTTTCCGGTGTGTAGGTCAACAGTGGTTTGACCACGTATAAATTGGATTTTGAGTACGATCTGAGTGATAGTGGTGTAAGAATGTAGATAACATGTCAGACTACAATATTCAACCAACAACATGGCCAAACAACTTACAAACAATAAGAGTAAAACCCTGCAAAACGTTGTCAGACGCTTCTGGAATTCTGGGCTGCCCAGAATTCATTTTTTCGTGAACGGTCAACGATGTTTGACCAACAATAATGTACGATCTAGAGATGCTATGAACCTGTTTCCAGTGGCAGAATAAAGACCACATAACATACTACAAGTCTATAACATAAAACCCACATAACATCAAACACATAAAGATCTAGAGGCCATGGCATATGACTGTCAGGCCTTAAAATTAAGGTTCTTGGTCAGTTTTTAAAATTTAATTTTCGTGCCTCTAGGTGTTATAGATCCATGATCTATCAACCCAGATCACTCAAATACACCCTCTAACACATTTCTAATCAACAAATAACAACATCAAACATAAGATCATTGATTTTTGAAATTTTAGGTTTTATACCTTTGATGCCATGATCTTTGATTTTCTGACCCTTGATCTATTTTTGGAAAGCTATAAACTGAACTTGGCTAAACTTTTCTCACTCTCTAACTCTAAATTTCGAAGTTGAAGAGAGAGAATGGGTTTGGAGAAAATGAAAATGAAAATGAAAGTATGTATTTTCTCTCTCTTAATCTAATATAAATGGCATGGTTCAATGTATCTAGTTGCTAGTTGGCATACCTATCTAATATAAAATTGATATACAGCACATGGGATAAACATCAGGGTGATGACTCATAAGATTTGAAAAATCTTTTGCTTAAGTTTAAGAAAAGGGCATTTTAGTCTTTTTGCATAACATTTTAATGGCATTCTAGTAAATGGCCAAAACTTTAGTGGGTTGGGGTTTAGGTTTAGGTTTCAACCCTTTAGGTTTGCAATTTAATTACCAAGATTTTTGAATTTTGCTATCAAAATAGAAAATTAATATTTCTAAATTATAATTAGAATTTTCTAATTATATTAAAATTTCTAAATTAAAATTTAATTCTTGCTAATTAGGATTAATATTTCCTAATTAAAATTACTAATTTAGTAATTACGGTCAAAATCATAGATTAGGGTTCACAACCCAAAAATCAGGGTTTCTAAAATAATTTTTTCTAATTTAGAAATTAGATTTCGTAATTAGATTAGGGTTTTCTATTTACTAAAAGCTTGAAAATTAGGATTAATATTTCCTAATTAACATTAAGATTATTTATTTAACACTTAGGTCTTCCCTATTTATAAATTATGGTTTCTTATCCCGAAATTTAGGGTTTAAAAATTTGAAATTAGGGTTTGCTAAATAATTAAGCTTTACCCTAATTAATATAATAATATATATCACTTAAGCAATATAATAATCATTTAAGTTCCCAGATTAGGTGTGACGCCCCCAAAATTAGGTATACATCACCCATCTTGGGTTGCCAGATACATGGTACAGAATTCAAATACAACTTACTAATACAACTGTCGTGTGCAATACGACAAAACATAAACTGTGAGTTTGAATACAAATATTATCTACTATAGATTATACAAACTCAAAAGGAGTCCTCATTACAATTATTATCACACTATTTCACAGAATAGTGAGGACTACTAATGCTATCCTCTGGAACATCACTCCGTTCCCCGACTCGTCCCAAATTTATATTCTCTTTTCCTCAAGAGAATAAAGGAAAGGAAGGGTGAGCTCAACTAGCCCAAAGAAGAAATATTGTGACTAAGATAATGCGTAATAAAGTATCATTAGTCTCCAACAATGTTAAACCGATAAAATAACACATCACCCTACAACACACATAAGACTCAGATCAAGTCAAACTATTGCAACCGAGTTGAACCCGACATAAATCGACATCCCGACTTGGCCTAGTCGGACTTTTATCGAGTCTAAGTTCAATTAAACTCGCCTAAACACTTAACAATTAACTTAAATAATTTTAATAGCAAATTGAATATTTTTCAGAAGCTCGTAATAATTTTTAAATAATTATTACTATTTATCTTGATTTTCCAATCATTAAAATGTATTTACATGAATTAAATATCACTTAATTCTTTTTATAATTAATATTTATTTATTATCAAATATTAATGAAATTTATAACATAATATTATAATATATTTATAATATTATATACAAAGTATATTTAATACCTTAAAATCATAATTATATGATTTTTAAATAATTAAATTTATTATCCGATAATTGTTATTAATATTAAAATATTAATATTTTCATGACAAAATATCAAAAGTTATATTTTATAACTTAAAATATTTTTATAACACTTCAATCATTTTTATATGATTTATAAAAAATAATTAATTCTATTTTTCCTTAATTTATTTAATATATTTATTAACTAAACTAATTATCATTAATATTGATTAATTAATGAATTTCATCACAAAATATTAAAAGTCACTAAAAATAAATAAAATATTTTATTATACAATAATATTATTTTTTCATGATTTTTCATGTATTAAAATCATTTTTAAATAATTTATTTAATATTATAATTAAATAAATTAAATACCTTTTATATTCCAAAAATATTAAATATTTATGAAATATACTCTAAATAATTAAAAACTATTTTTCGACTTTTAAAATAATTTTTCAGAATTTAATTAGTAATTTTAATAATTAAAAACCATTTAATTCGATTTATTAATTAAAATAAGTATTTTCAGAAATTAAGTGTCGCTTATAGGGGCTTTAGGTGACGAATTCGTTGCTAATGATGTTCTTGCCTCGTTTCGAGCCCCGCTTGCATCTTCATGTCGTATAACAAGGTGGGTAGTTCAATCGATTCTCGATACTATGTTCTAGTTTTCTCAGATTGGTAATGATGTTATAGTTATAGTATAAGTGTAATACTACAACTAGCAAACCGAGTTCATGGCCAAAAAATTACTTAATCGAGAGATCTAAGCTACGTAAAAGACATGTTGAAGTTGCTCTTCATTTCGGGTTTCCGTAAATGAAGAACAATTGTTAGTCTTACTTTGAGCCTCCTGATCTAGGCCTTCCGTGTCTTATTAATGTAATATTAAGGTTCCATTTTCGTAGTTCTCGTGTCCTTGTACAACTACATAACCTCGCATCATCTTAACCTTAGAACGGGTCTCAAGATTCCGGGTTACCTGTAATCTCTTCCGATGTATGTAGGTCAACAAAGTGGTTCGACCACGATAAATTGGATTTTGAGTACGATCTGAGTGATAGTGGTGTAAGAATGTAGATAACATGTCAGACTACAATATTCAACCGACAACATGGCCAAGCAACTTACAAACAACAAGAGTAAAACCCTGCAAAATGTTGTCGACGCTTTCGAATTTCGGGTCGCCGTAATTCATTTTTTCGTGAATCTGGCCAACGATGTTTGACCAACAATAATGTACGATCTAGACATGCTATGACCCTATTTCCAGTGGCAGATTAAAGACCACATAACATACTACAAGTCTATAACATAAAACCCACAAAACATCAAACACGTAAAGATCTAGAGGCCATGGCATATGACTGTCAGGCCTTAAAATTAAGGTTCTTGATCAGTTTTTAAAATTTAATTTTCGTGCCTCTAGGTGTTATAAATCCATGATCTATCAACCCATATCACTCAAATACACCCTCTAACACATTTCTAATCAACAAATAACAACATCAAACATAAGATCATTGATTTTTGAAATTTTAGGTTTTATATCTTTGATGCCATGATCTTTGATTTTCAATTCTTGATCTATTTTTGGAAAGCTATAAACCTAAACTTGGCTAAACTTTTCTCACTCTCTCACTCTAAATTTCAAGTTGAAGAGAGAGAATGGGTTTGAGAAAATGAAATGAAATGAAAGTATGTATTTTCTCTCTTAATCTAATATAAATGGCATGATTCAATGTATCTAGTTGCTAGTGGCATACCTATCTAATATAAAATTGATATACAAACACATGGGATAAACATTAGGGTGATGACTCACAAGATTTGAAAAATCTTTTGCTTAAGTTTAAGAAAAGGGCATTTTAGTCTTTTGCATAACATTTTAATGGCATTCTAGTAAATGGCCAAAACTTTTAGGGTTTGGGGTTAGGGTTTAGGTTTGAACCCTTTAGGTTTAGGGTTTGAACCCTTTAGGTTTGCAATTTAATTACCAAGATTTTTGAATTTTTGCTATCAAAATAGAAAATTAATATTTCTAAATTATAATTAGAATTTTCTAATTATATTAAAATTTCTAAATCAAAATTTAATTCTTGCTAATTAGGATTAGTATTTCCTAATTAAAATTACTAATTTAGCAATTACTACCAAAATCATAGATTGGGTTCACAAACCCAAAAATCGTGGTTTCTAAAATAATTTTTTCTAATTTAGAAATTAGATTTCGTAATTAGATTAGGGTTTTCTAATTACTAAAAACTTGAAAATTAGGATTAATATTTCCTAATTAACATTAAGATTATTTAATTAACACTTAGGTCTTCCCTATTTATAAATTATGGTTTCTTATCCCGAAATTTAGGGTTTAAAAATTTGAAATTAGGGTTTGCTAAATAATTAAGCTTTACCCTAATTAATATTATAATATATATCACTTAAGCAATATAATAATCATTTAAGTTCCCAGATTAGGTGTGACGCCCCCAAAATTAGGTATACATCACCCATCTTGGGTTGCCAGATACATGGTACAGAATTCAAATACAACTTACTAATACAACTATCGTGTACAATACGACAAAACATAAACTGTGAGTTTGAATACAAATATTATCTACTATAGATTATACAAACTCAAAAGGAGTCCTCATTACAATTATTATCACACTATTTCACAGAATAGTGAGGACTACTAATGCTATCCTCTGGACCATCACTCCGTTCCCCGACTCGTCCCAGCTATATTCTCTTTTCCCAAGAGAATAAAGTGAAAGGAAGGTGAGCTCAACTAGCCCAAAGAAGAAATATTGTGGCTAAGATAATACGTAATAAAGTATCATTAGTCTCCAACAATGTTAAACCGATAAAATAACACATAACCCTACAACACACATAAGACTCTAGATCAAGTCAAACTATCATAGCCCCGAGTTGAACCCTACACAAATCGACATCCCGACGGCCTAATTTTGACTTTTATCGAGTCTAAGTTCAATTAAACTCGCCTAAACACTTAACAATTAACTTAAATAATTTTAATAGCAATTTTAATATTTTTCGAAGTTTCGTAATAATTTTTAAATAATTATTACTATTTATCTTGATTTTCCAATCATTAAAAATGTATTTACATGAATTAAATATCACTTAATTCTTTTATCATTAATATTTATTTATTATCAAATATTAATGAAATTTATAACATAATATTATAATATATTTATAATATTATATACAAAGTATATTTAATACCTTAAAATCATAATTATATGATTTTTAAATAATTAAATTCATTATCCGATAATTGTTATTAATATTAAAATATTAATATTTTCATGATAAAATATCAAAAGTTATATTTTATAACTTAAAATATTTTTATAACACTTAAATCATTTTTATATGATTTATAAATCATTAATTCTATTTTTCCTTAATTTATTTAATATATTTATTAAATAAACTAATTATCATTAATATTGATTAATTAATGAATTTCATCACAAAATATTAAAAGTCACTAAAAATAACTAAAAATATTTTATTATACCATAATATTATTTTTTCATGATTTTTCATGTATTAAAATCATTTTTAAATAATTTATTTAATATTATAATTAAATAAATTAAATACCTTTTATATTCCAAAAATATTAAATATTTATGAAATATACTCTAAATAATTAAAAACTATTTTTCAGACTTTAAAATAATTTTTCAGAATTTAATTAGTAATTTTAATAATTAAAAACCATTTAATTCGATTTATTAATTAAAATAAGTATTTTCAGAAATTAAGTGTCGCTATAGGGGCTTTAGGTGACGAATTCGTCGCTAATGATGTTCTTGGCCTGTTCTTGAGCCTGCCCAGATCTTCATGTCAGACAACAAGGTGGGTAGTTTGACCGATTCTGATCCTATGTTCTAGTTTCTTTCTAGATTGGTAATGATGTTATAGTTATAGTATAAGTGTAATACTACAACTAGCAACTGAGTTCATGGCCAAAAAATTACTTAATCGAGAGATCTAAGTCACGTAAAAGAAAAAGAAGTTAGAATGTTCTTCATTTCTCGGTTTTCGTAAATGAAGAACAAATGTTTAGTCTTACTTTGAGCCTCCTGATCTAGGCCTTCCGTGTCTTATTAATGTAATATTAAGGTTCCATTTCGTAGTTCTCATGTCCTTGTACAACTACATAACCTCGCATCATCTTAACCGCAGAACGGTCTTCAAGATTCGGGTTACCCGTAATCTCTTTCCGGCATGTGTAGGTCAACAAAGTGGGTTCGATTAATGATAAATTGGATTTTGAGTACGATCCGAGTGATAGTGGTGTAAGAATGTAGATAACATGTCGATCACAATATTCAACCAACAACATGGCCAAACAACTTACAAACAACAAGAGTAAAACCCCGCAAAATGTTGTCGACGCTTCGAATTCTCGGGTCGCCTGTAATTCATTTTTTTCGTGAACTGGCCAACGATGTTCGACCAACAATAATGTACGATCTAGACATGCTATGACCCTATTTCCAGTGGCAGATTAAAGACCACATAACATACTACAAGTCTATAACATAAAACCCACAAAACATCAAACACATAAAGATCTAGAGGCCATGGCATATGACTATCAGGCCTTAAAATTAAGGTTCTTGGTCAGTTTTTAAAATTTAATTTTCGTGCCTCTAGGTGTTATAGATCCATGATCTATCAACCCAGATCACTCAAATACACCCTCTAACACATTTCTAATCAACAAATAACAACATCAAACATAAGATCATTGATTTTTGAAATTTTAGGTTTTATACCTTTGATGCCATGATCTTTGATTTTCTCAACCTTGATCTATTTTTGGAAAGCTATAAACCGAACTTGGCTAAACTTTTTCACTCTCTCACTCTAAATTTCAAGTCAAGAGAGAGAATGGGTTTGAGAAAATGAAAATGAAAATGAAAGTATGTATTTTCTCTCTTAATCTAATATAAATGGCATGATTCAATGTATCTAGTTGCTAGTTGGCATACCTATCTAATATAAAATTGATATACAACACATGGGATAAACATTAGGGTGATGACTCACAAGATTTGAAAAATCTTTTGCTTAAGTTTAAGAAAAGGGCATTTTAGTCTTTTTGCATAACATTTTAATGGCATTCTAGTAAATGGCCAAAACTTTAGGGTTTGGGTTAGGGTTTAGGGTTTGAACCCTTTAGGGTTTAGGGTTTGAACCCTTTAGGTTTGCAATTTAATTACCAAGATTTTTGAATTTTTGCTATCAAAATAGAAAATTAATATTTCTAAATTATAATTAGAATTTTCTAATTATATTAAAATTTCTAAATCAAAATTTAATTCTTGCTAATTAGGATTAGTATTTCTAATTAAAATTACTAATTTAGCAATTACTACCAAAATCATAGATTAGGTTCACAACCCAAAAATCGTGGTTTCTAAAATAATTTTTCTAATTTAGAAATTAGATTTCGTAATTAGATTAGGTTTTCTAATTACTAAAAACTTGAAAATTAGGATTAATATTTCCTAATTAACATTAAGATTATTTAATTAACACTTAGGTCTTCCCTATTTATAAATTATGGTTTCTTATCCCAAATTTAGGTTTAAAATTTGAAATTAGGGTTTGCTAAATAATTAAGCTTTACCCTAATTAATATTATAATATATATCACTTAAGCAATATAATAATCATTTAAGTTCCCAGATTAGGTGTGACGCCCCCAAAATTAGGTATACATCACCCATCTTGGGTTGCTGATACACGGTACATGTAATTCAAATACAACTTACTAATACAACTATCGTGTACAATACGACAAAACATAAACTGTGAGTTTGAATACAAATATTATCTACTATAGATTATACAAACTTAAAAGGAGTCCTCATTACAATTATTATCACACTATTTCACAGAATAGTGAGGACTACTAATGCTATCCTCTGGAACATCACTCCATTCCCCGACTCGTCCCAGCTATATTCTCTTTTCCTGAAGAGAACAGTGAAAGGAAGGGTGAGCTCAACTAGCCCAGTAAGAAATATTGTGGCTAAGATAATACAGAATAAAGTATCATTAGTCTCCAACAATGTTAAACTGATAAAATAACACATAACCCTACAACACACATAAGACTCGGTATCAAGTCAAACTATTGCAGTCTGAGTTGAACCCGACACAAATCTGACATCCCGACCGGCTTATCCGACTTTTTTTGAAGTTTAGTTCAATTAAACTCTGCCTAAACACTTAACAATTAACTTAAATAATTTTAATAGCAAATAAATATTTTTTCAGAAGCTCGTAATAATTTTTAAATAATTATTACTATTTATCTTGATTTTCCAATCATTAAAAATGTATTTACATGAATTAAATATCACTTAATTCTTTTATCATTAATATTTATTTATTATCAAATATTAATGAAATTTATAACATAATATTATAATATATTTATAATATTATATACAAAGTATATTTAATACCTTAAAATCATAATTATATGATTTTTAAATAATTAAATTCATTATCCGATAATTGTTATTAATATTAAAATATTAATATTTTCATGACAAAATATCAAAAGTTATATTTTATAACTTAAAATATTTTTATAACACTTAAATCATTTTTATATGATTTATAAATCATTAATTTATTTTTCCTTAATTTATTTAATATATTTATTAAATAAACTAATTATCATTAATATTGATTAATTAATGAATTTCATCACAAAATATTAAAAGTCACTAAAAATAACTAAAATATTTTATTATACCATAATATTATTTTTTCATGATTTTTCATGTATTAAAATCATTTTTAAATAATTTATTTAATATTATAATTAAATAAATTAAATACCTTTTTATATTCCAAAAATATTAAATATTTATGAAATATACTCTAAATAATTAAAACTATTTTTCAGATTTTAAAATAATTTTTCGTAATTTAATTAGTATTTTTAATAATTAAAACCATTTAATTCGATTTATTAATTAAAATAAGTATTTTCGTAAATTAAGTGTCGCTTATAGGGGGCTTTTAGTGATTTAATTCGCCGCTAATGATGTTCTCGGCCCGTTTCGAGCCCTTTGCATCTTCATGTCGCATAACAAGGTGGGTAGTTCAATCGATTCTCGATCCTATGTTCTAGTTTCTTTTTCAGATTGGTAATGATGTTATAGTTATAGTATAAGTGTAATACTACAACTAGCAATCGAAGTTCATGGCCAAAAATTACTTAATCGAGAGATCTAAGTCGCAAAAAAGATGTTAGAAGTTATTCTTCATTTCTGGGTTTTCCAGAAATGAAGAACAGTTGTTAGGTCTTACTTTGAGCCTCCGGATCTAGGCCTTCCAGGTCTTATTAATGTAATATTAAGGTTCCATTCTGTAGTTCTCATGTCCTTGTACAACTACATAACCTCAGATCATCTTAACCTCAGGAAACGGGTCTTGAAGATTCTGGGTTACCCAGAATCTCTTTCCGGTGTGTAGGTCAACAGTGGTTTGACCACGTATAAATTGGATTTTGAGTACGATCTGAGTGATAGTGGTGTAAGAATGTAGATAACATGTCAGACTACAATATTCAACCAACAACATGGCCAAACAACTTACAAACAACAAGAGTAAAACCCTGCAAAACGTTGTCAGACGCTTCGAATTCTAGTCGCCTGTAATTCTATTTTTTTCGTGAACACAACGATGTTCGACCAACAATAATGTACGATCTAGACATGCTATGACCCTATTTCCAAAGGGCGTATTAAAGACCACATAACATACTACAAGTCTATAACATAAAACCCACATAACATCAAACACATAAAGATCTAGAGGCCATGGCATATGACTGTGCCTTAAAATTAGGGTTCTTGGTCTTTTTTAAAATTTAATTTTCGTGCCTCTAGGTGTTATAGATCCATGATCTATCAACCCAGATCACTCAAATACACCCTCTAACACATTTCTAATCAACAAATAACAACATCAAACATAAGATCATTGATTTTTGAAATTTTAGGTTTTATACCTTTGATGCCATGATCTTTGATTTTTCTCACCTCGATCTATTTTTGGAAAGCTATAAACTGAACTTGGCTAAACTTTTCTCACTCTAAATTTCGAAGTTGAAGAGAGAGAATGGGTTTGGAGAAAATGAAAATGAAAAAGAAAGTATGTATTTTATCTCTCTTAATCTAATATAAATGGCATGATTCAATGTATCTAGTTGCTAGTTGGCATACATATCTAATATAAAATTGATATACAGCACATGGGATAAACATTAGGGTGATGACTCACAAGATTTGAAAAATCTTTTGCTTAAGTTTAAGAAAAGGGCATTTTAGTCTTTTGCATAACATTTTAATGGCATTCTAGTAAATGGCCAAAACTTTAGGGTTTGGGTTAGGGTTTAGGTTTGAACCCTTTAGGTTTAGGGTTTGAACCCTTTAGGTTTGCAATTTAATTACCAAGATTTTTGAATTTTGCTATCAAAATAGAAAATTAATATTTCTAAATTATAATTAGAATTTTCTAATTATATTAAAATTTCTAAATCAAAATTTAATTCTTGCTAATTAGGATTAGTATTTCCTAATTAAAATTACTAATTTAGCAATTACTACCAAAATCATAGATTAGGTTCACAACCCAAAAATCAGGGTTTCTAAAATAATTTTTTCTAATTTAGAAATTAGATTTCGTAATTAGATTAGGTTTTCTAATTACTAAAACTTGAAAATTAGGATTAATATTTCCTAATTAACATTAAGATTATTTAATTAACACTTAGGTCTTCCCTATTTATAAATTATGGTTTCTTATCCCAAATTTAGGGTTTAAAATTTGAAATTAGGGTTTGCTAAATAATTAAGCTTTTACCCTAATTAATATTATAATATATATCACTTAAGCAATATAATAATCATTTAAGTTCTCAGATTAGGTGTGACGCTTCCAAAATTAGGTATACATCACCCATCTTGGGTCACACATACATGGCATGTAATTCAAATACAACTTACTAATACAACCTGCTGTCATGTATAATACGATTAAAACATAAACCGTGAGTTTGAATACAAATATTATCTACTATAGATTATACAAACTCAAAAGGAGTCCTCATTATAATTATTATCACACTATTTCATGTAATAGTGAGGACTACTAATGCTATCCTCTCGACCATCACTCCGCTCCCCGACTCGTCTCAGCCTATATTCTCTTTCTCAAAGAAGAATAAAGGAAAGGAAGGGTGAGCTCAACTAGCCCAAGAAGAAATATTGTGGCTAAGATAATACGTAATAAAGTATCATTAGTCTCCAACAATGTTAAACCGATAAAATAACACATAACCCTACAAACACACATAAGACTTCAGATCAAGTCAAACTATTGCAAATTGAAGTTGAACCCTACACAAATCGACATCCCTTTACGGCCTAATGGACTTTTATCGAGTCTAAGTTCAATTAAACTCTCGCTAAACACTTAACAATTAACTTAAATAATTTTAATAGCAATTTAAATATTTTTCGAAGTTCGTAATAATTTTTAAATAATTATTACTATTTATCTTGATTTTCCAATCATTAAAAATGTATTTACATGAATTAAATATCACTTAATTCTTTTATCATTAATATTTATTTATTATCAAATATTAATGAAATTTATAACATAATATTATAATATATTTATAATATTATATACAAAGTATATTTAATACCTTAAAATCATAATTATATGATTTTTAAATAATTAAATTCATTATCCGATAATTGTTATTAATATTAAAATATTAATATTTTCATGACAAAATATCAAAAGTTATATTTTATAACTTAAAATATTTTTATAACACTTAAATCATTTTTATATGATTTATAAATCATTAATTCTATTTTTCCTTAATTTATTTAATATATTTATTAAATAAACTAATTATCATTAATATTGATTAATTAATGAATTTCATCACAAAATATTAAAAGTCACTAAAAATAACTAAAAATATTTTATTATACCATAATATTATTTTTTCATGATTTTTCATGTATTAAAATCATTTTTAAATAATTTATTTAATATTATAATTAAATAAATTAAATACCTTTTTATATTCCAAAAATATTAAATATTTATGAAATATACTCTAAATAATTAAAAACTATTTTTCAGATTTTAAAATAATTTTTCGTAATTTAATTAGTATTTTAATAATTAAAAACCATTTAATTCGATTTATTAATTAAAATAAGTATTTTCAGAAATTAAGTGTCGCTATAGGGGCTTTAGGTGACGAATTCGTCGCTAATGATGTTCTTGGCCCGTTTCGAGCCCCATTTGCATCTTCTTCACGTCGCACAACAAGGTGGGTAGTTCGACCGATTCTCGATCCTATGTTCTAGTTTTTTTCTCGGATTGGGAATGATGTTATAGTTATAGTATAAGTGTAATACTACAACTAGCAACCGAAGTTCATGGCCAAAAATTACTTAATCGAGAGATCTAAGCTAAAAAAGACGTGAGAATCGTTTCTTCATTTTCGGTTTTCCGTAAATGAAGAACAATTGTTAGGTCTTACTTTGAGCCTCCGGATCTAGGCCTTCCAGGTCTTATTAATGTAATATTATGGTTCCATTCTGTAGTTCTCATGTCCTTGTACAACTACATAACCTCAGATCATCTTAACCTTAGAAACGGTTCAAGATTTCGGGTTACCTGTAATCTCTTTCCGGCAGGTAGGTCAACAAAGTGGTTCGACCAACGATAAATTGGATTTTGAGTACGATCTGAGTGATAGTGGTGTAAGAATGTAGATAACATGTCAGACTACAATATTCAACCAACAACATGGCCAAGCAACTTACAAACAACAAGAGTAAAACCCTGCAAAACGTTGTCAGACGCTTCTGGAATTCTAGTCGCCTGTAATTCATTTTTTCGTGAACTAACAACGATGTTCGACCAACAATAATGTACGATCTAGACATGCTATGACCCTATTTCCAAGGGCGTATTAAAGACCACAAAACATACTACAAGTCTATAACATAAAACCCACATAACATCAAACACATAAAGATCTAGAGGCTATGGCATATACGATCGCTGTGCCTTAAAATTAAGGTTCTTGGTCGGCTTTTTAAAATTTAATTTTCGTGGCTCTAGGTGTTATAGATCCATGATCTATCAACCCATATCACTCAAATACACCTCTAACACATTTCTAATCAACAAATAACAACATCAAACATAAGATCATTGATTTTTGAAATTTTAGGTTTTATACCTTTGATGCCATGATCTTTGATTTTCAATTTTGATCTATTTTTGGAAAGCTATAAACCGAACTTGGCTAAACTTTTCTCACTCTCTCACTCTAAATTTCAAGTGAAGAGAGAGAATGGGTTTGAGAAAATGAAAATGAAAATGAAAGTATGTATTTTCTCTCTTAATCTAATATAAATGGCATGATTCAATGTATCTAGTTGATAATGGGCATACATATCTAATATAAAATTGATATACAAAGACATGGGATAAACATTAGGGTGATGACTCACAAGATTTGAAAAATCTTTTGCTTAAGTTTAAGAAAAGGGCATTTTAGTCTTTTTGCATAACATTTTAATGGCATTCTAGTAAATGGCCAAAACTTTAGGGTTTGGGTTAGGGTTTAGGGTTTGAACCCTTTAGGGTTTAGGGTTTGAACCCTTTAGGTTTGCAATTTAATTACCAAGATTTTGAATTTTTGCTATCAAAATAGAAAATTAATATTTCTAAATTATAATTAGAATTTTCTAATTATATTAAAATTTCTAAATCAAAATTTAATTTTTGCTAATTAGGATTAGTATTTCCTAATTAAAATTACTAATTTAGCAATTACGGTCAAAAATCATAGATTAGGGTTCACAACCCAAAAATCAGGGTTTCTAAAATAATTTTTTCTAATTTAGAAATTAGATTTTGTAATTAGATTAGGGTTTTCTAATTACTAAAAACTTGAAAATTAGGATTAATATTTCCTAATTAACATTAAGATTATTTAATTAACACTTAGGTCTTCCCTATTTATAAATTATGGTTTCTTATCCCGAAATTTAGGGTTTAAAAATTTGAAATTAGGGTTTGCTAAATAATTAAGCTTTACCCTAATTAATATTATAATATATATCACTTAAGCAATATAATAATCATTTAAGTTCCCAGATTAGGTGTGACGCCCCCAAAATTAGGTATACATCACCCATCTGGGTGCTGACATACATGGTATGTAATTCAAATACAACTTACTAATACAAATCGTATCGTGGTGCAATACGACAAAACATAAACTGTGAGTTTGAATACAAATATTATCTACTATAGATTATACAAACTCAAAAGGAGTCCTCATTACAATTATTATCACACTATTTCACAGAATAGTGAGGACTACTAATGCTATCCTCTGGACCATCACTCCGCTCCCCGACTCGTCTCAAAGCCTATATTCTCTTTTCCTCAAGAGAATAAAGGAAAGGAAGGTGAGCTCAACTAGCCCAAAGAAGAAATATTGGCTAAGATAATACGTAATAAAGTATCATTAGTCTCCAACAATGTTAAACCGATAAAATAACACATAACCCTACAAACACACATAAGACTCTTAGATCAAGTCAAACTATTGCAAACCGAGTTGAACCCCACACAAACCGACATCCCGACTCGGCCTAATGGACTTTTATCGAGTCTAAGTTCAATTAAACTCGCCTAAACACTTAACAATTAACTTAAATAATTTTAATAGCAAATAAATATTTTTTCGAAGCTCGTAATAATTTTTAAATAATTATTACTATTTATCTTGATTTTCCAATCATTAAAAATGTATTTACATGAATTAAATATCACTTAATTCTTTTATCATTAATATTTATTTATTATCAAATATTAATGAAATTTATAATATAATATTATAATATATTTATAATATTATATACAAAGTATATTTAATACCTTAAAATCATAATTATATGATTTTTAAATAATTAAATTCATTATCCGATAATTGTTATTAATATTAAAATATTAATATTTTCATGACAAAATATCAAAAGTTATATTTTATAACTTAAAATATTTTTATAACACTTAAATCATTTTTATATGATTTATAAATCATTAATTTATTTTTCCTTAATTTATTTAATATATTTATTAAATAAACTAATTATCATTAATATTGATTAATTAATGAATTTCATCACAAAATATTAAAAGTCACTAAAATAACTAAAAATATTTTATTATACCATAATATTATTTTTTCATGATTTTTCATGTATTAAAATCATTTTTAAATAATTTATTTAATATTATAATTAAATAAATTAAATACCTTTTATATTCCAAAAATATTAAATATTTATGAAATATACTCTAAATAATTAAAAACTATTTTTCAGACTTTAAAATAATTTTTCAGAATTTAATTAGTATTTTTAATAATTAAAAACCATTTAATTCGATTTATTAATTAAAATAAGTATTTTCAGAAATTAAGTGTCGCTATAGGGGCTTTAGGTGATTTAATTCGCTGCTAATGATGTTTTCGGCCCGTTTCGAAGCCCGCCTGCATCTTCATGCGTCGTATAACAAGGTGGGTAGTTTGACCGATTCTGATCCTATGTTCTAGTTTCTTTCTGGATTGGTAATGATGTTATAGTTATAGTATAAGTGTAATACTACAACTAGCAACTGAGTTCATGGCCAAAAAATTACTTAATCGAGAGATCTAAGCTGCAAAAAAGCATGTCAGAGCTGTTCTTCATTTCTGGGTTTTCCAGAAATGAAGAACAATTGTTAGGTCTTACTTTGAGTCTCCGGATCTAGGCCTTCCAGGTCTTATTAATGTAATATTATGGTTCCATTCTGTAGTTCTCATGTCCTTGTACAACTACATATCCTCAGATCATCTTAACCTTAGAACGGTTCAAGATTCCGGGTTACCCGTAATCTCTTTCCTGTGTAGGTCAACAAGTGGTTCGATTAACGTGATAAATTGGATTTTGAGTACGATCTGAGTGATAGTGGTGTAAGAATGTAGATAACATGTCAGACTACAATATTCAACCAACAACATGGCCAAACAACTTACAAACAACAAGAGTAAAACCCTGCAAAACGTTGTCAGACGCTTCTGGAATTCTAGGCTGCCCAGAATTCATTTTTCTGTGAACGGTCAACGATGTTGGACCAACAATAATGTACGATCTAGACATGCTATGACCCTATTTCCAGTGGCAGAATAAAGACCACAAAACATACTACATGTCTATAACATAAAACCCACATAACATCAAACACATAAAGATCTAGAGGCCATGGCATATGACTGTCAGGCCTTAAAATTAAGGTTCTTGGTCAGTTTTTTAAATTTAATTTTCGTGCCTCTAGGTGTTATAGATCCATGATCTATCAACCCAGATCACTCAAATACACCCTCTAACACATTTCTAATCAACAAATAACAACATCAAACATAAGATCATTGATTTTTGAAATTTTAGGTTTTATACCTTTGATGCCATGATCTTTGATTTTCTCGAATTCTTGATCTATTTTTGGAAAGCTATAAACCGAACTTGGCTAAACTTTTCTCACTCTCTCACTCTAAATTTCAAGTTCAAAGAGAGAATGGGTTTGGAGAAAATGAAATGAAAATGAAAGTATGTATTTTTCTCTTAATCTAATATAAATGGCATGATTCAATGTATCTAGTTGCTAGTTGGCATACATATCTAATATAAAATTGATATACAGCACATGGGATAAACATTAGGGTGATGACTCACAAGATTTGAAAAATCTTTTGCTTAAGTTTAAGAAAAGGGCATTTTAGTCTTTTTGCATAACATTTTAATGGCATTCTAGTAAATGGCCAAAACTTTAGGGTTTTTGGGTTTGGGTTTAGGTTTGAACCCTTTTAGGTTTAGGTTTGAACCCTTTAGGTTTGCAATTTAATTACCAAGATTTTGAATTTCTGCTATCAAAATAGAAAATTAATATTTCTAAATTATAATTAGAATTTTCTAATTATATTAAAATTTCTAAATCAAAATTTAATTTTGCTAATTAGGATTAGTATTTCCTAATTAAAATTACTAATTTAGCAATTACGGTCAAAATCATAGATTAGGGTTCACAACCCAAAAATCAGGGTTTCTAAAATAATTTTTTCTAATTTAGAAATTAGATTTCGTAATTAGATTAGGTTTTCTAATTACTAAAAACTTGAAAATTAGGATTAATATTTCCTAATTAACATTAAGATTATTTAATTAACACTTAGGTCTTCCCTATTTATAAATTATGGTTTCTTATCCCAAATTTAGGGTTTTAAAATTTGAAATTAGGGTTTGCTAAATAATTAAGCTTTTACCCTAATTAATATTATAATATATATCACTTAAGCAATATAATAATCATTTAAGTTCCCAGATTAGTGTGACGCCTCAAAATTAGGTATACATCACCCATCTCTGGGTTGCATGATACATGGTATGTAATTCAAATACAACTTACTAATACAACTGTCAGGTAGTAATACGACAAAACATAAACCGTGAGTTTGAATACAAATATTATCTACTATAGATTATACAAACTCAAAAGGAGTCCTCATTACAATTATTATCACACTATTTCACGTAATAGTGAGGACTACTAATGCTATCCTCCGACCATCACTCCGCTCCCCGACTCGTCCCAAACTATATTCTCTTTCCCCCAAGAGAATAAAGGAAAGGAAGGGTGAGCTCAACTAGCCCAAAGAAGAAATATTGTGGCTAAGATAATACGTAATAAAGTATCATTAGTCTCCAACAATGTTAAACCGATAAAAATAACACATAACCCTACAACACACATAAGACTCCTAGATCAAGTCAAACTATTGCAGTACCGAGTTGAACCCGACACAAATCGACATCCCGACTGGCCTAATGGACTTTTATCGAGTCTAAGTTCAATTAAACTCGCCTAAACACTTAACAATTAACTTAAATAATTTTAATAGCAAATTAAAAATTTTTTCAGAGCTCGTAATAATTTTTAAATAATTATTACTATTTATCTTGATTTTCCAATCATTAAAAATGTATTTACATGAATTAAATATCACTTAATTCTTTTATCATTAATATTTATTTATTATCAAATATTAATGAAATTTATAACATAATATTATAATATATTTATAATATTATATACAAACTATATTTAATACCTTAAAATCATAATTATATGATTTTTAAATAATTAAATTCATTATCCGATAATTGTTATTAATATTAAAATATTAATATTTTCATGACAAAATATCAAAAGTTATATTTTATAACTTAAAATATTTTTATAACACTTAAATCATTTTTATATGATTTATAAATCATTAATTTATTTTTCCTTAATTTATTTAATATATTTATTAAATAAACTAATTATCATTAATATTGATTAATTAATGAATTTCATCACAAAATATTAAAAGTCACTAAAAATAACTAAAAATATTTTATTATACCATAATATTATTTTTTCATGATTTTTCATGTATTAAAATCATTTTTAAATAATTTATTTAATATTATAATTAAATAAATTAAATACCTTTTATATTCCAAAAATATTAAATATTTATGAAATATACTCTAAATAATTAAAAACTATTTTTCAGACTTTTAAAATAATTTTTCGTAATTTAATTAGTATTTTTAATAATTAAAAACCATTTAATTCGATTTATTAATTAAAATAAGTATTTTCGTAAATTAAGTGTCGCTTATAGGGCTTTAGGTGATTTAATTCGTCGCTAATGATGTTTTTGGCCTCGTTTCGAGCTCCCGCTTGCATCTTCATGTCGCACAACAAGGTGGGTAGTTCAATCGATTCTCGATCCTATGTTCTAGTTCTTTTCGGATTGGTAATGATGTTATAGTTATAGTATAAGTGTAATACTACAACTAGCAACCCGAGTTCATGGCCAAAAATTACTTAATCGAGAGATCTAAGTCGCAAAAAGATGTTAGAAGTTGTTCTTCATTTCGGGTTTCGTAAATGAAGAACAATTGTTAGTCTTACTGAGTCTCCTGGATCTAGGCCTTCCGTGTCTTATTAATGTAATATTATGGTTCCATTCTCGTAGTTCTCATGTCCTTGTACAACTACATATCCTCGGATCATCTTAACCTTAGGAACGGGTCTTCAAGATTCGGGTTACCGTAATCTCTTTCCTAAGGTAGGTCAACAAAGTGGTTCGACCACGTATAAATTGGATTTTGAGTACGATCTGAGTGATAGTGGTGTAAGAATGTAGATAACATGTCAGACTACAATATTCAACCAACAACATGGCCAAACAACTTACAAACAACAAGAGTAAAACCCTGCAAAACGTTGTCGACGCTCGAATTTCAGTCGCCTGTAATTCATTTTTCTGTGAACGGTCAACGATGTTGGACCAACAATAATGTACGATCTAGACATGCTATGACCCTATTTCCAGTGGCAGAATAAAGACCACAAAACATACTACATGTCTATAACATAAAACCCACATAACATCAAACACATAAAGATCTAGAGGCCATGGCATATGACTGTCAGGCCTTAAAATTAAGGTTCTTGATCAGTTTTTAAAATTTAATTTTCGTGCCTCTAGGTGTTATAAATCCATGATCTATCAACCCATATCACTCAAATACACCCTCTAACACATTTCTAATCAACAAATAACAACATCAAACATAAGATCATTGATTTTTGAAATTTTAGGTTTTATATCTTTGATGCCATGATCTTTGATTTTCTGACCCTTGATCTATTTTTGGAAAGCTATAAACTGAACTTGGCTAAACTTTTCTCACTCTCTCACTCTAAATTTCGAAGTTGAAGAGAGAGAATGGGTTTGGAGAAAATGAAAATGAAAATGAAAGTATGTATTTTCTCTCTCTTAATCTAATATAAATGGCATGATTCAATGTATCTAGTTGCTAGTTGGCATACATATCTAATATAAAATTGATATACAGCACATGGGATAAACATTAGGGTGATGACTCACAAGATTTGAAAAATCTTTTGCTTAAGTTTAAGAAAAGGGCATTTTAGTCTTTTTGCATAACATTTTAATGGCATTCTAGTAAATGGCCAAAACTTTAGGGTTTGGGTTAGGGTTTAGGGTTTGAACCCTTTAGGTTTGCAATTTAATTACCAAGATTTTTGAATTTCGGTTATCAAAATAGAAAATTAATATTTCTAAATTATAATTAGAATTTTCTAATTATATTAAAATTTCTAAATCAAAATTTAATTTTGCTAATTAGGATTAGTATTTCCTAATTAAAATTACTAATTTAGCAATTACTACCAAAATCATAGATTAGGTTCACAAACCCAAAATCGTGGTTTCTAAAATAATTTTTTCTAATTTAGAAATTAGATTTCGTAATTAGATTAGGTTTTCTAATTACTAAAAACTTGAAAATTAGGATTAATATTTCCTAATTAACATTAAGATTATTTAATTAACACTTAGGTCTTCCCTATTTATAAATTATGGTTTCTTATCCCAAATTTAGGGTTTAAAATTTGAAATTAGGGTTTGCTAAATAATTAAGCTTTTACCCTAATTAATATTATAATATATATCACTTAAGCAATATAATAATCATTTAAGTTCCCAGATTAGGTGTGACGCCCCAAAATTAGGTATACATCACCCATCTTGGGTTGTTGACATATACGGTATGTAATTCAAATACAACTTACTAATACAACTGTCGTGTGTGCAATTTATTAAAAACATAAACTGTGAGTTTGAATACAAATATTATCTACTATAGATTATACAAACTCAAAAGGAGTCCTCATTACAATTATTATCACACTATTTCACAGAATAGTGAGGACTACTAATGCTATCCTCTGGACCATCACTCCGTTCCCCGACTCGTCCCAGCTATATTCTCTTTTCCTGAAGAGAACAGTGAAAGGAAGGGTGAGCTCAACTAGCCCAGTAAGAAATATTGTGGTTAAGATAATACAGAATAAAGTATCATTAGTCTCCAACAATGTTAAACTGATAAAATAACACATAACCCTACAACACACATAAGACTCGGTATCAAGTCAAACTATTGCAGTATGAGTTGAACCCGACACAAATCTGACATCCCGACGGTCTAGTCGGACTTTTATCGAGTCTAAGTTCAATTAAACTCTGCCTAAACACTTAACAATTAACTTAAATAATTTTAATAGCAGTCGAAATATTTTTCGTAAGCTCGTAATAATTTTTAAATAATTATTACTATTTATCTTGATTTTCCAATCATTAAAAATGTATTTACATGAATTAAATATCACTTAATTCTTTTATCATTAATATTTATTTATTATCAAATATTAATGAAATTTATAACATAATATTATAATATATTTATAATATTATATACAAACTATATTTAATACCTTAAAATCATAATTATATGATTTTTAAATAATTAAATTCATTATCCGATAATTGTTATTAATATTAAAATATTAATATTTTCATGACAAAATATCAAAAGTTATATTTTATAACTTAAAATATTTTTATAACACTTAAATCATTTTTATATGATTTATAAATCATTAATTTATTTTTCCTTAATTTATTTAATATATTTATTAAATAAACTAATTATCATTAATATTGATTAATTAATGAATTTCATCACAAAATATTAAAAGTCACTAAAAATAACTAAAAATATTTTATTATACCATAATATTATTTTTTCATGATTTTTCATGTATTAAAATCATTTTTAAATAATTTATTTAATATTATAATTAAATAAATTAAATACCTTTTATATTCCAAAAATATTAAATATTTATGAAATATACTCTAAATAATTAAAAACTATTTTTCAGACTTTAAAATAATTTTTCGTAATTTAATTAGTATTTTTAATAATTAAAACCATTTAATTCGATTTATTAATTAAAATAAGTATTTTCGTAAATTAAGTGTCGCTTATAGGGCTTTAGGTGATTTAATTCGTCGCTAATGATGTTTTTGGCCCGTTTCGAGCTTTCGCTTGAGATCTTCTTCATGTCAGACAACAAGGTGGGTAGTTTGACCGATTCTGATCCTATGTTCTAGTTTCTTTCTGGATTGGTAATGATGTTATAGTTATAGTATAAGTGTAATACTACAACTAGCAACTGAGTTCATGGCCAAAAAATTACTTAATTGAGAGATCTAAGCTGCAAAAAAGCATGTCAGAGAATGCTTCATTTCGGGGTTTCCAGTAAATGAAGAACAATTGCCAGTCTTACTGAGTCTCCGGATCTAGGCCTTCCAGGTCTTATTAATGTAATATTATGGTTCCATTCTGTAGTTCTCATGTCCTTGTACAACTACATATCCTCAGATCATCTTAACCTTAGGAAACGGGTCTTGAAGATTCTGGGTTACCCAGAATCTCTTTCCGGTGTGTAGGTCAACAGTGGTTTGACCACGTATAAATTGGATTTTGAGTACGATCTGAGTGATAGTGGTGTAAGAATGTAGATAACATGTCAGACTACAATATTCAACCAACAACATGGCCAAACAACTTACAAACAACAAGAGTAAAACCCTGCAAAACGTTGTCAGACGCTTCTGGAATTCTAGGCTGCCCAGAATTCATTTTTCTGTGAACGGTCAACGATGTTGGACCAACAATAATGTACGATCTAGACATGCTATGACCCTATTTCCAGTGGCAGAATAAAGACCACAAAACATACTACATGTCTATAACATAAAACCCACATAACATCAAACACATAAAGATCTAGAGGCCATGGCATATGACTGTCAGGCCTTAAAATTAAGGTTCTTGGTCAGTTTTTAAAATTTAATTTTCGCGCCTCTAGGTGGCATAGATCCATGATCTATCAACCCAGATCACTCAAATACACCCTCTAACACATTTCTAATCAACAAATAACAACATCAAACATAAGATCATTGATTTTTGAAATTTTAGGTTTTATACCTTTGATGCCATGATCTTTGATTTTCTGACCCTTGATCTATTTTTGGAAAGCTATAAACTGAACTTGGCTAAACTTTTCTCACTCTCTCACTCTAAATTTCGAAGTTGAAGAGAGAGAATGGGTTTGGAGAAAATGAAAATGAAAATGAAAGTATGTATTTTCTCTCTCTTAATCTAATATAAATGGCATGATTCAATGTATCTAGTTGCTAGTTGGCATACATATCTAATATAAAATTGATATACATCACATGGGATAAACATTAGGGTGATGACTCACAAGATTTGAAAAATCTTTTGCTTAAGTTTAAGAAAAGGGCATTTTAGTCTTTTTGCATAACATTTTAATGGCATTCTAGTAAATGGCCAAAACTTTAGGCTTTGGGTTAGGGTTTAGGGTTTGAACCCTTTAGGGTTTAGGGTTTAAACCCTTTAGGTTTGCAATTTAATTACCAAGATTTTTGAATTTCGGTTATCAAAATAGAAAATTAATATTTCTAAATTATAATTAGAATTTTCTAATTATATTAAAATTTCTAAATCAAAATTTAATTCTTGCTAATTAGGATTAGTATTTCCTAATTAAAATTACTAATTTAGCAATTACTACCAAAATCATAGATTTAGGTTCACAACCCAAAAATCGTGGTTTCTAAAATAATTTTTCTAATTTAGAAATTAGATTTAGTAATTAGATTAGGTTTTCTAATTACTAAAAACTTGAAAATTAGGATTAATATTTCCTAATTAACATTAAGATTATTTAATTAACACTTAGGTCTTCCCTATTTATAAATTATGGTTTCTTATCCCGAAATTTAGGGTTTAAAAATTTGAAATTAGTGTTTGCTAAATAATTAAGCTTTACCCTAATTAATATTATAATATATATCACTTAAGCAATATAATAATCATTTAAGTTCCCAGATTAGGTGTGACGCCCCCAAAATTAGGTATACATCACCCATCTTGGGTTGCCAGATACATGGTACAGAATTCAAATACAACTTACTAATACAATCGTCGTAGTAATATTTACAAAACATAAACTGTGAGTTTGAATACAAATATTATCTACTATAGATTATACAAACTCAAAAGGAGTCCTCATTACAATTATTATCACACTATTTCACAGAATAGTGAGGACTACTAATGCTATCCTCTGGACCATCACTCCGTTCCCCGACTCGTCCCAGCTATATTCTCTTTTCCTGGAGAGAACAGTGAAAGGAAGGGTGAGCTCAACTAGCCCAGTAAGAACTATTGTGGCTAAGATAATACAGAATAAAGTATCATTAGTCTCCAACAATGTTAAACTGATAAAATAACACATAACCCTACAACACACATAAGACTCGGTATCAAGTCAAACTATTGCAGTATGAGTTGAACCCGACACAAATCGACATCCCGAATTCGGGCTCAATGGGACTTTTATCGAGTCTAAGTTCAATTAAACTCGCTACTTAAACACTTAACAATTAACTTAAATAATTTTAATAGCAAATTTAAATATTTTTCGTGAAGCTCGTAATAATTTTTAAATAATTATTACTATTTATCTTGATTTTCCAATCATTAAAAATGTATTTACATGAATTAAATATCACTTAATTCTTTTATCATTAATATTTATTTATTATCAAATATTAATGAAATTCATAACATAATATTATAATATATTTATAATATTATATACAAACTATATTTAATACCTTAAAATCATAATTATATGATTTTTAAATAATTAAATTCATTATCCGATAATTGTTATTAATATTAAAATATTAATATTTTCATGACAAAATATCAAAAGTTATATTTTATAACTTAAAATATTTTTATAACACTTAAATCATTTTATATGATTTATAAATCATTAATTTATTTTTCCTTAATTTATTTAATATATTTATTAAATAAACTAATTATCATTAATATTGATTAATTAATGAATTTCATCACAAAATATTAAAAGTCACTAAAAATAACTAAAAATATTTTATTATACCATAATATTATTTTTTCATGATTTTTCATGTATTAAAATCATTTTTAAATAATTTATTTAATATTATAATTAAATAAATTAAATAATTTTTATATTCCAAAAATATTAAATATTTATGAAATATACTCTAAATAATTAAAACTATTTTTCAGACTTTAAAATAATTTTTCAGAATTTAATTAGTATTTTTAATAATTAAAAACCATTTAATTCGATTTATTAATTAAAATAAGTATTTTCAGAAATTAAGTGTCGCTATAGGGGCTTTAGGTGACGAATTCGTCGCTAATGATGTTCTTGGCACCCGTTTCGAGCTCCCGCTTGAGATCTTCATGTCAGACAACAAGGTGGGTAGTTTGACCGATTCTGATCCTATGTTCTAGTTTCTTTCTGGATTGGTAATGATGTTATAGTTATAGTATAAGTGTAATACTACAACTAGCAACCGAAGTTCATGGCCAAAAATTACTTAATCGAGAGATCTAAGTCGCAAAAAGCATGTCGGACAGAATGTTCTTCATTTCGGGTTTTCCAAATGAAGAACAATTGTTAGTCTTACTTTGAGTCTCTGGGATCTAGGCCTTCCGTGTCTTATTAATGTAATATTATGGTTCCATTTCAGAGTTCTCATGTCCTTGTACAACTACATATCCTCGCATCATCTTAACCTTAGAAACGGGTCTTCAAGATTCTTGGTTACCTGTAATCTCTTTCCTAGGTGTGTAGGTCAACAGTGGTTTGACCACGTATAAATTGGATTTTGAGTACGATCTGAGTGATAGTGGTGTAAGAATGTAGATAACATGTCAGACTACAATATTCAACCAACAACATGGCCAAACAACTTACAAACAACAAGAGTAAAACCCCGCAAAACGTTGTCGACGCTCTCGAATTCTAAAGTCATTCGCCTGTAATTCATTTTTTCGTGAATCAACAACGATGTTGGACCAACAATAATGTACGATCTAGACATGCTATGACCCTATTTCCAAAGCAAGTAATAAAGACCACAAAACATACTACATGTCTATAACATAAAACCCACATAACATCAAACACATAAAGATCTAGAGGCCATGGCATACGACCGCTGTGCCTTAAAATTAAGGTTCTTTCGTCGGCTTTTTAAAATTTAATTTTCGCGCCTCTAGGTGGTATAGATCCATGATCTATCAACCTAGATCACTCAAATACACCCCCTAACACATTTCTAATCAACAAATAACAACATCAAACATAATATCATTGATTTTTGAAATTTTAGGTTTTATACCTTTGATGCCATGATCTTTGATTTTTTGACCCTTGATCTATTTTTGGAAAGCTATAAACTGAACTTGGCTAAACTTTTCTCACTCTCTCACTCTAAATTTCGAAGTTGAAGAGAGAGAATGGGTTTGGAGAAAATGGAAATGAAAGTATGTATTTTCTCTCTCTTAATCTAATATAAATGGCATGATTCAATGTATCTAGTTGCTAGTTGGCATACATATCTAATATAAAATTGATATACAGCACATGGGATAAACATTAGGGTGATGACTCACAAGATTTGAAAAATCTTTTGCTTAAGTTTAAGAAAAGGGCATTTTAGTCTTTTTGCATAACATTTTAATGGCATTCTAGTAAATGGCCAAAACTTTAGGCTTTGGGTTAGGGTTTAGGGTTTGAACCCTTTAGGGTTTAGGGTTTGAACCCTTTAGGTTTGCAATTTAATTACCAAGATTTTTGAATTTCGGTTATCAAAATAGAAAATTAATATTTCTAAATTATAATTAGAATTTTCTAATTATATTAAAATTTCTAAATCAAAATTTAATTCTTTGCTAATTAGGATTAGTATTTCCTAATTAAAATTACTAATTTAGCAATTACGGTCAAAATCATAGATTAGGGTTCACAACCCAAAAATCAGGGTTTCTAAAATAATTTTTTCTAATTTAGAAATTAGATTTCGTAATTAGATTAGGGTTTTCTAATTACTAAAAACTTGAAAATTAGGATTAATATTTCCTAATTAACATTAAGATTATTTAATTAACACTTAGGTCTTCCCTATTTATAAATTATGGTTTCTTATCCCGAAATTTAGGGTTTAAAAATTTGAAATTAGTGTTTGCTAAATAATTAAGCCTTTACCCTAATTAATATTATAATATATATCACTTAAGCAATATAATAATCATTTAAGTTCCCAGATTAGGTGTGACGCCCCAAAATTAGGTATACATCACCCATCTGGGTCATGATACATGGTATGTAATTCAAATACAACTTACTAATACAACTGCTGTGGTGTAATACGACAAAACATAAGCTCGTGAGTTTGAATACAAATATTATCTACTATAGATTATACAAACTCAAAAGGAGTCCTCATTACAATTATTATCACACTATTTCGCTGTAATAGTGAGGACTACTAATGCTATCCTCCGGACCATCACTCCGCTCCCCTACTAGTCTCCCGGCTATATTCTCTTTCCTCAAGAGAACAGTGAAAGGAAGGGTGAGCTCAACTAGCCCAGTAAGAAATATTGTGGCTAAGATAATACAGAATAAAGTATCATTAGTCTCCAACAATGTTAAACTGATAAAATAACACATAACCCTACAACACACATAAGACTCCTAGATCAAGTCAAACTATTGCGGTACCGAGTTGAACCCGACACAAATCGACATCCCGACTCGGCCTAATTGGGACTTTTATCGAGTCTAAGTTCAATTAAACTCGCCTAAACACTTAACAATTAACTTAAATAATTTTAATAGCAATAAATATTTTTCGAAGCTCGTAATAATTTTTAAATAATTATTACTATTTATCTTGATTTTCCAATCATTAAAAATGTATTTACATGAATTAAATATCACTTAATTCTTTTATCATTAATATTTATTTATTATCAAATATTAATGAAATTAATAACATAATATTATAATATATTTATAATATTATATACAAACTATATTTAATACCTTAAAATCATAATTATATGATTTTTAAATAATTAAATTCATTATCCGATAATTGTTATTAATATTAAAATATTAATATTTTCATGACAAAATATCAAAAGTTATATTTTATAACTTAAAATATTTTTATAACACTTAAATCATTTTTATATGATTTATAAATCATTAATTTATTTTTCCTTAATTTATTTAATATATTTATTAAATAAACTAATTATCATTAATATTGATTAATTAATGAATTTCATCACAAAATATTAAAAGTCACTAAAAATAACTAAAATATTTTATTATACCATAATATTATTTTTTCATGATTTTTCATGTATTAAAATCATTTTTAAATAATTTATTTAATATTATAATTAAATAAATTAAATACCTTTTATATTCCAAAAATATTAAATATTTATGAAATATATTCTAAATAATTAAAACTATTTTTAGGACTTTAAAATAATTTTTCGTAATTTAATTAGTATTTTAATAATTAAAAACCATTTAATTCGATTTATTAATTAAAATAAGTATTTTCGTAAATTAAGTGTCGCTTATAGGGCTTTAGGTGACTTAATTCGCCGCTAATGATGTTCTTAGCTTTGTTTCTTGAGCCGCTTGAGATCTTCGTATCGTCGATAACAAGGTGGGTAGTTCAATCGATTCGATCCTATGTTCTAGTTTCTTTTCGGATTGGTAATGATGTTATAGTTATAGTATAAGTGTAATACTACAACTAGCAAATCGAGTTCATGGCCAAAAATTACTTAATCGAGAGATCTAAGCCGCAAAAAAAGCATGTGGGAAAATGTTCTTCATTTCGGGTTTTCGTAAATGAAGAACAATTGTACAGTCTTACTTTGAGTCTAGGATCTAGGCCTTCCGTGTCTTATTAATGTAATATTATGGTTCCATTCTCAGTAGTTCTCATGTCCTTGTACAACTACATATCCTCGATCATCATCTTAACCTTAGGAAACGGGTCTTGAAGATTCTGGGGTTACCCGGAATCTCTTTCCGGGTGTAGGTCAACAGAGTGGTTTGACCACGTATAAATTGGATTTTGAGTACGATCTGAGTGATAGTGGTGTAAGAATGTAGATAACATGTCAGACTACAATATTCAACCAACAACATGGCCAAACAACTTACAAACAACAAGAGTAAAACCCTGCAAAACGTTGTCAGACGCTTCTGGAATTCTAGGCTGCCCAGAATTCATTTTTCTGTGAACGGTCAACGATGTTGGACCAACAATAATGTACGATCTAGACATGCTATGACCCTATTTCCAGTGGCAGAATAAAGACCACAAAACATACTACATGTCTATAACATAAAACCCACATAACATCAAACACATAAAGATCTAGAGGCCATGGCATATGACTGTCAGGCCTTAAAATTAAGGTTCTTTGTCAGTTTTTAAAATTTAATTTTCGCGCCTCTAGGTGGTATAGATCCATGATCTATCAACCTAGATCACTCAAATACACCCCCTAACACATTTCTAATCAACAAATAACAACATCAAACATAAGATCATTGATTTTTGAAATTTTAGGTTTTATACCTTTGATGCCATGATCTTTGATTTTCTGACCCTTGATCTATTTTTGGAAAGCTATAAACTGAACTTGGCTAAACTTTTCTCACTCTAAATTTCGAAGTTGAAGAGAGAGAATGGGTTTGGAGAAAATGAAAATGAAAATGAAAGTATGTATTTTCTCTCTCTTAATCTAATATAAATGGCATGATTCAATGTATCTAGTTGCTAGTTGGCATACATATCTAATATAAAATTGATATACAGCACATGGGATAAACATTAGGGTGATGACTCACAAGATTTGAAAAATCTTTTGCTTAAGTTTAAGAAAAGGGCATTTTAGTCTTTTTACATAACATTTTAATGGCATTCTAGTAAATGGCCAAAACTTTAGGGTTTGGGTTAGGGTTTAAACCCTTTAGGGTTTAGGGTTTGAACCCTTTACGTTTGCAATTTAATTACCAAGATTTTTGAATTTCGGTTATCGAAATAAAAAATTAATATTTCTAAATTATAATTAGAATTTTCTAATTATATTAAAATTTCTAAATCAAAATTTAATTCTTGCTAATTAGGATTAGTATTTCCTAATTAAAATTACTAATTTAGCAATTACGGTCAAAATCATAGATTAGGGTTCACAACCCAAAAATCAGGGTTTCTAAAATAATTTTTTCTTTTAAACCCTAAATTAGTAATTGGAAACCTTAATTGAAATTTGGTAACCCTAATTACTAAAAGTATAAACCCTAATTGCCAAATTAGCAAGTTAATTGTAATTAATGGACGTTAAAACCAAAATGTTCAAGGTATGTAATTATGAAATTAATTTGATTAAGAAAGCCCTAATTACAAATTTTAGAAACTAAGATTTTTATTTATTTTTATTATTTTGTGCAAACCCTAATTGCTAGATATTACAAATGCTTTGTGCTAAACCTTAGGGTTAAACCCTAAGGGTTTAACAAGTTACAATACTGCCATTAAAAGTTTAAGCCAAATGACCTTTTTACCCTTAGTTGCATTATTGAAGCTAGTATAGGTTTTGACAATAGGGAAAGTTGGTGACCAAATCCAACCACCCCATGTGATGAAAAATGGCAGCAATCAACCACTATGATCAACCATACATGTATCTACCACTTCTATATATAGATTGAAAGAGATAGAAAATCATTTTGCTAGCATATTTTGAACAAAACACTCAAACCTTTTCTCTCAACCCAAACCCACAAAATTTATAAGCTTTCCCGGTCAAGAGATCATTACGAAATCCCCTAACCAAATCAAGAGCCTTGAATCATCAATTCATCAAAGAAGGTATAACCCCTAGCCATGATTTCTGTCCATAAATCTGTTGTTAGATGTTAGATTTTTTGTGTTAAATGTGTTGTTAGTAGTGTCTAATTATGATCTGGGTTGCTAGATGTTGAATCCATAACATCTAGAGGCTGGGATTTGAAGATTTGCAAAATCTGGAAAAAAAAATTAAACTGTGGTCTAACAACGAATGTCAGTGGCCACAGATCTTTGGTCGTTTACGATTTTTGTTGTTTTTAAGTTGTTATGTGTAGCTTATAATGTGGTCTTTACTCTGCAAAACGAATCAGAGTTATTTGATTTCTAGGTTGGTAGTTATTATACAAACCTTGTTAATCGACATCATTCGTGGGCTTTTTTCGGGCAACCGTAAAGCCACTGAAATGACGTCGACAAGTTTTTTCTATGGCTTTGATCGTCGATCCGATGTTGTTTTAATGATTTGTTGTATTACACCTGTAGCCTGTTATATGTTATATGATTCCATGTCTTTAGATCGTGTAAATAATCAACAGGTAGATCGTAGAAAATGGTCAAAGTAGGCCACTCGCACTGATTTGTATTTCTGGGAATTTCCAGAAACGTGTTGAAGCTTATTTCTGTCAGGATTTGATCAAATTGTATATACTAAATTTGTTGTTCTTTTAGTGATGTTTTGTGATGGATCTCTTTAGTTACATGTTGGCTAGAATCTTTAATCGTTATATCACAATAACATCAAAAGAATTCTAGTAGTGGAAGCCCAAACATACGATGTTGAATCGTTTCTTCATTTTCGGGCAACCCGAAATGAAGAAACACTCAACAATGACTACTTTAGGCCCTTAGATCTCTTTGGTTATGCATTATTTGACTATGTTTGTTGTTGGGTCTTGTAGTGGTGCATTTGTACTACATGATCTGATCAACAACGAGTCCAGAAACACCTTTTGTGATGTATGATTGATGGTCAAACATGGACATCCCTCGAAACTGTGTATGAAGATCTAGGTTTGCATGAAGAACACGAAGAACACCTATAGCGAAGGTTACTGCTTATATAAAGCGATCTTAAAGTGACAATTTTATTAAAATTAATTAAATTAATTTCTAAAAATCATTTAAAAATAGAAATTAATTTTCGAAAATTACAAAAAATAATTTTAAGTTATAAAAATTAACTTTTAATAATTTGAAATATTTTTCATAAATATTAGTATTTATTTAAATATTATTGATATTTAATTTATTTATTAAATGCATTAAATAAATTGATTAAAAATCATTTTATTATATTAAAATCATTTTAAATGATAACAAGGTATTTAATAATAATTTAAGTTATAAAATATAACTTTTAATATTTTAAAGCAAATTTTATTAATTATTTAATATTAATGATAATTAAGTTATTTACTAAATGAATTAAATAAATTAATTAAAATGATTTTATTACATTAAAATCATTTTAAATAATAATAATGTATTTAAAAATATTTTAAGTTATAAAATAAAAATTTTAATATTTAAAGGTAAAATTCATTAATTAATTATTATTAATGATATTAAGGTTATTTAATAATTATATTAAATAAATAAGTTAAAAATGATTTTAATATTATAATCATTTTAAATGAAAATAAAGTGTTTAAAGATATTTTAAGTTATAAAATATAATTTTAATATTTAAAGGATAATTTCATTAATAATTTAATATTAATGATTAATAATTTATTATTAATGATATTAAATTTATTTAATAATTATATTAAATAAATAGTTTTAAAATGGTTTTATTAATTTAAAAATCATTAAAAAGGATATAAATGAATTAAAAATATTTTAAGTTATACTTAATGACTTTTAATATTTTGATAAATAAAACATTATTACTTTAATATTAATGATAATTATTTAAAAATAATTTTATATATTTTAAAAATCATTTAAGGGTAATATTAAGACTTTAAAAATATTCTAAGTTATTATAAATAACTTTAATATTTTGGAAATAATTTCATTAATAGTTTAATATTAATTAAATATTAATGATAATAGAATTGTTTAATATTTAAATCATTTAATAATGATTCCGATGTTTGAAAATTCATGATAAATTATAATAAATGTTTTAAAATTATATTAAGTCATTTAAAAATAATATGACTGATACTAAGTTACAGGACAAAGTCTTAGACTCGATAATTACCCGATAATGCCGTTGGTACACCGAGATGTTTCAAAAATTGATCTGGACTTAGATAATTTGATTAGATATGTATTTATTTGTGATTCAATGGTTGTTAAACATAGGTGACAATGTGATTAGGTTATGTGCTGACTGCAATAAGCAGTATTATGTGTTGAGATATGTTATTCTAATCAGTAAAATGATCTTATTACTGATAGGTGATTACATAAAAGATAAAACTAAGTAGCGAATTGTAAGCAGCGCACCAGGCAAGTATCTTACCTTTGTTTTTTCTTTATGCAATGGACATGAGTAAGAATGTTTCTGAATTATACTATTACTGTACAGATTATTAACCCTATATTATATACGCTCATTGATTATCAACATTTTAGTATATGGTAATTCAGATATATATATATATTCTGTTTATTAATTTCTATAAATGGTTATACAAGTGTTCCCACTTGGATAATCATTCTATTTAATCACATTTGATACACCTTGTTAATTACATATATATATATATATATATATATATATATATATATATATATTGAATTATAGATTATTGTTGAATAAGATAAAACTTTACTATTATCCAACTTAATTACTTTGGTTTGGAACCCAGACAAGTATGAACATCCCTTACACGAGAAAAACTTTTTATGCACCCAAGGTGGGCAGAGTGAACGATACCCTCGTTCTTGTATGTAGTGTTGATCAATCAGGTACAATCTGGGTGATCATCACCCCGCGTTCGTAAGTTATGATGGTTCATGTGATGAATTTTACATTTAACCTTTTCAAAAATGAAAACAATGTTCATAGTATGTCACATTAACCCTATTTATAATCAATACGTAGTTTCAAAAATTTGAAAGAGAGATGTTATGTTATTATTATCGGTTCAGATTACTTCACAACTATTGATTTGTTGTAGAAGGGTAGTATAAAGAAAATATTTAATTTCCTTCAGCTTGTATATATATAATTGCTATTACTTGCTAGGCACTCAAATGCTCATCATTGCTTAATTTAAATGTTTTCAGCTAAGTGTGAACAACCAGAGAGCTCTACTAAGAACAAGGGAAAGGGAAAGGTTGCTGAATGAACGAAATGTTATTTTATGTAATAGTTAACTTTATTAAGACAAGTATAATATATATTATCTATCATGGGTTGTAATGAATGTTTAAAGGTTGCGTACTTGGGATTCAGACTTTGATGAATATGTAAATTAAGTTGATCTTTATATTATTGTTATTGTTATTAGTATTATTCCGCTCATAGAAATGGTATCGTGAAGCACCGAGTTCGGGTTTCAAGTACCCGGATTTGGGGGCTTTACACTCTTATCATAAGGAGTTAAGTCGTGTTAACCTCCTTTCAAGATCAGAATCTCTTTAGCATTTGTGTTCATTAGTCTTGTTGTATTAAGCCTTTCTTTTCAAACTAAGTTCTAGCACAAATCTCATCAAGTTGGTCATGGATACAATAGCTATGAATCACACATCATGCTCATTTAGGTTCCAAATCAGTCATGTATATGGTCTCGTAAGTTCAGAACTTGTGAACATAAGTTTTCCTCAAAGTTAGTTTTGAAAACTTTAAGTTTTACTACAACTTTCTTACTAATCCAAGTTGATTTCTTCATAACACACACAAAAGCTTTACATAACATGTTATACTCCACTATAGATATGTATCTAAGTCATAACATCAAGTTAGTAACATATATCACAAACATAAACCAACAACTGGTTCTCGAGGTAATGCACTTGGCATTGCCAAGGCCCACCCTAGTACAAATAGGTCATGAAGGCGCCATTCTCGCACCAAAGGCACACTGACTGCCTTTCTGAAGAGCCTAAAACATCAACACTTCAACTTGATTTAAACATGCTTAATACCATCATTTAGGAGTTCATATATGCAAGACTACTTCCAAAACACATTATAGCATGCCAAATCACTTTGATTAATAAAAGAATTTCAATTAATTTCAAGAATTTGACAAAACCCATTTCAAAAACACAAGTTAAGATTATATACATGTTGGAGCTAAATGACTTAGTTTCTTTCCTCTGAACTTGCTAGCCTAATCTATGGACAACCCACACTCAATTTCAAATTCTCAGAGGTTCCACAGATAAACAATAACAATATAAACTCTGAGAATTGGGCTACTATTTATAGAAGAACTTTGGACTGGGAATTAGCTTTGCATGAAAGGTTGAGACTGGAATGTAGAAGAAGAATACATTGGTTCTTAAGGGGTTGCTCAACCACCCACCTTCAGCTACCTTTCTAGCCAATAATTACAGACTTGGAAGTTACGTATATAAGGTGTAGGTTACTGTTCATGTACCTTTGTGACACTCATTTTGGGACAAGAGAGAAATCTCAGAATACTTGATCAACTAAGGCTTGGTTTGGACACTATAATTCCCATGATGTAATATAAATGTGTAAATGCTACTACACAAAGGAAATTTGGGGATTATTTATGTACATTAAATACCCGCAATAAAATAACGCAGTTAAGTATTATTGTCCGAGTTTCTCCATATTTATAATTTACTACACAAATAAACACATAATACCATTATTTAATATCAATGTTTATTTAAACATCTAATCCCTTTCCCAGTTTCTAAATTACACGGCTATTTTCATTATTTCTGTATTAAAGATCACATGGAATTTCTTGTACTACTTGATACATTATATTAACATGATGTATCTTTATCCATATGATTTATTAATGTCACACATACAACAAAGTGTTCCATTTTATTTTCTACAGCAGAACAAATTTTTCTCAGATTGAACACTAATAAGCAATTAACTTTAATTTTATCTTCTTTGAGACGGTAGCAATTGCATAGGTCCCTGGCAGTGCCAACATGGGTTAGCTTCAATCCATTTCCAAAACATAACACCACACAAGTCTCATATGATATAGTTTAAATTCTATAGTGGTGATATACCCATAATTGAATTGATTCAATATGTTCAACTCTTGCCACCATATCCAAATAAATTGAATATTTAATTATTAATAATCCTATCAATTCTTTGATATCAAACTCTTAGAGTTAGTCCACTAATTTAAATAACTATTAGTGACTCACTTTAATCATATTTATAAATTCACATAACCACATAAGGTTTAAATAAACTCACAAAACTAACTCATTAAAAATTAAATCACATATTTAATTAAATAAGGAGTTTCAAATTCGTGGACGTTACATCCCTCCCCCCTTATAAATATTCCGTCCTCAGAATTTGAAAAATAAGGTTACTCAAATAAAAATGGATAATTCGCTCTCATTTTTTCTTCTAGCTCCCACGTAGCTTCTTCTACTACGTGATTCCTCCAGAGAATCTTAACGGAATGGATAATCTTATTCCTCGTACGATAAGTCTTTCTCGACTTGGATTGGTTCATATGAGATAACGTGCTTGTAGTCCGATTTATACGGCCGCAATACTGACACATGAAACACGTTGTGAATGTGATCAAGTTCAGGAGGTAACGCTACCTCGTACGCCACTTCACCGAATCGCCTCAGAATCTCGAACGGTCCTATGAACCTAGGGCTCAACTTTCCCTTCTTCCCAAAACGAATCTTCCCTTTCTAGGGAGATACTTTCAGAAATGCATAGCTTCCTAATTCAAAATCTCTCTTCTTGCGATGTAGGTCCGCATACTTCTTCTGGCGATCTTGAGCTGCTACTAGTCGGGCTCTTATCACCTTGATGATTTCTACTGTCTATTGTACCAATTCTGGTCCCAACAGTCAACGTTCTCCAACTTTGTCCCAGCATAAGGGAGTTCTATATTTCCTCTAGTACAGTGCTTTGTACGGTGGCATTCCAATACTGGCGTGATAACTATTGTTATACGCGAACTCTACGAATGGAAGGTGATCGTACCAACTACCCTTGAAGTCCATCACACAAGCTCGGAGCATGTCTTCAAGTGTTTGAATCGTTCTCTTGCTTTGCCCATCGGTCTGCAGATGATACGCAATACTCATTCGTAGTTGTGCCCCCATTCTTTCTTGAAGACTCTTCCAAAAGTTTGACGTGAATTGCAGATCTCTATCTAATACAATAGATACCGGCACCCCATGCCTCGAGATAATTTCCTTAACATACAATTTGGCTAACTGGTCCAAACTATACTTAATCTTAATAGCCAAAAAGTGAGCTGACTTAGTAAGACGATCTACAATCACCCATATGGCGTCGTGCCCTTTCTGCGTTGCCAGAAGTCCCACAACAAAGTCCATTGTGATGTGCTCCCATTTCCATTCTGGAATCTCTAATGGTTGTAATAACCCGCTTGGTCGTTGGTGCTCCGCCTTGATTCTCTGACAAGTTAGGCATCTACTTACACATCCCGCAACCTCTTTCTTCATGTTTGGCCACCAGAAGTGGTGACACAAATCTTGGTACATCTTCGTGCCTCCTGGGTGTATCGAGTATCTCGTACTGTGCGCTTCTTGCAAAATCTCCTCTCTCAGTTCTGGTACTAACGGTACCCAAATTCTTCCTTTAAATCTTAACAGTCCAGTGCTATCAACCTTAAATTTCAATTCATCACCTTCAGTCAATCATTTCTTGATGTTATTGCAATCTTTGTCCTTTTCTTGTGCCTCTTTAACCTTATCCAATAAAGGCGGGCTCGCTGTCACTATAAATAATTGCTCATCGGTCCCCATCGGATACCTAATTTCTAAGTCAAATTGTTCGAAATCTTTCACCAATTCTTCTTGAATGGTCAACTTCAATAACTTCTCTCTACCTTTTCTGCTCAAGGCATCTGTCACTACATTTTCTTTGCCTAGATGGTACAAAATTTCACAATCATAATCTTTGATCAATTCTAGCCATCGGCGCTACCTCATGTTTAACTCTCTCTACGTGAAGATATACTTCAGACTTTTGTGATCTGTATATATCTCACACTTCTGGCCATACAAATAATGCCTCCAAATCTTTAAGGCAAAAACTACCGTTGCTAACTCCAGGTCATGAGTCGGATATCCCTTCTCATAATCTTTCAACTGACGTAAAGCATACGCAATGACTCTGTCGTGTTGCATCAGTACACAGCCAAGACCCTTGTGTGACGCATCACTATACACTATAAAACCTTCCGTGTTGTCTGATAAGGCCAACACAGGTGCTTGACTAAGCCTCTTCTTCAATTCTAGGAAACTTTCTTCACACTTCTCCGTCCAAATGAACTTAACTGTCTTTCTGGTAAGATTGGTCAACGGCGATGCTAATTTTGAAAAATCCCGAATAAATCTTCTATAGTATCCAGCCAATTATAAGAAACTCTAAATTTCTGTCGGCGTCTTCGGCTGCTCCCAATTGATAACCGCCTCTACCTTCGCTGGATCCACCGAAACACCATTCTTGTCAATAATGTGCCCTAAAAACTGCACTCTCTGCAACCAAAACTCACACTTGGAGAATTTTGCTTACAGCTTCTCTCTCCTTAATATCTCCAACACTATTCGAAGATGCTCGGCGTATTCTTCCTCCATCTCTGAATACACTAGGATGTCTGATAAGTGGATTTCATATCCACGAATCGATGTTCATTTCAAGCTTAAATTCATTGTTATTTTCTTATTTCGTGTTCGTTTTCACTCGTTTTGTGTTCTGTTATGTGTAGGGCTGTCATTGTAGCATTTAACAAGATTTGGAGTTAATTGGGATCATTTCGGGACAAATTTGTGAAGGAAAGGAAAAATTCACTCGACAACGTTTTGGAAAAATTAGCAGAAGGCACCCCCGCCGGGGCGGGCCCTTTTTGCTTATGCACCCCCACCGGGACGGGGGGTCTCTGTAAGACCCCAACTTTTATGAATAAAGAATAATTTTCTCGAAATATATTTTTGAATATTATGGTGTGGATTTGATATAATGTTATAGTTGTGGGTAATATTTATAAATTTTACAAAGTAAGCAAGTGGTTATATAATATTCGATTGGTCGAGGAATATTCGTTTTAACAGGGAATATTCATACGACGGCACAATCATTAGTGGACCCCACAACGGAAGTTTTGTCGTAGTTAGAAAATGACAGAATTGTCTTTTTATAAAAATAACGGCGAAAGTGTTACCGTTAAAACTATTGAACTACCCGGTAGTAAAAGTACAGTAATACGCGTGGTTGCATAGTAGCACACGGTATTGATTATTGATGCTTACGTAAGAAGTCACTAAGTTATACTCAATTATTGCTACAGTAATTAATGCATCATATCTCTCATATTATTGATTCAATTATTGTCACAGTATCATCTGCATTATATTTATTATTATTAAATCAATAATTGAGACGACAAAGTTATTCATATTATTATTTGTAATATTGACAATGTCTAGAAGTTTTGTCAAGGAAAGGTTTGGTCACCTAATTGTGCGCCAATAAGGAGAAATCCTTATCAGAAAGCCCCCTCTTTCCTGGGAACGACCTGGTTGTTAAATATTGTGAGTTATAATATTAATGATGAATAAGTTGTGTTGATTAAAGATGAATTTGATAGTTCCATTTTGTTGGGATTATTAGTGTTAGTGGAAATCGACATCTATTCCGATGATAATTGATGTCTATGAGTTATATTGATAAATCGGGTAATTTATCGGATAAATTACCAATTAATTGCTACTAATTCACATGCTTATATAACTATTTGTTCACATGTGTGTACTATTGAATCACATTCTTGTTCTATTAGGGCAGTTGGTGCAAGATTAATAATACTTGCATGACTAAGTTAAAAATGGAGGTATAGTTGAAGGTACTATACTGTAATTAGTTTTTTCACATGATTATACTATTGAGTCACATGAATGAACTATTAATTCACATTATTTACTATTAGGGGGGGTGGTGCAAGTTTGTTAATACTTGCGAGGACTAAATTAAAATGAAGAAAAGAGGAAGGTATTATAATTGTAATATTTCGAGCCCCAAACGCGTGCAATTATCGAAACTATATTTTCCTATAAATAGAAGCTCATTTTTCCTTCATTTCTCACCAATTCACAAAAGCTTTAGAGCAATTATTATAGAGAGAAATTATAGAGAGAGAAGAAGAAGAAGTCTCTGCCTCCTCACTATTCCAAAGATTCAGCTTTTTCTAAGATAAAGGGTATTATTTCTTTCGTGTTCTTGAAGAGAGGTATTGTTATTCCATCCCTTATTATTCTGTTGGAACATCTGTCGTCATGCGTAATTACGCATGACTGGTTCCGTTATTTATTATTACGTTGGAATAACTTGTGCAGCAAGTACCGCATACATGGTGAAATTCTTCATTATTCCATTCTTTATTATTCATTTGGAACATCACATGCGTGCGTATTACGCATTTAATCGGTTCCATTATTTATTATTATGTTGGAATAACCTGTTTGTGTGGTCTATCGCATGCATGGTGAATTCTTTTGTTATTCCATTTTTTATTATTCGGTTGGAATATCATGTATGTGCATTTACGCATGACCTGGTTCCATTATTTATTATTCTGTTAGAATAACCGGTCTATGCGGTCTATCGCATGTCTGGTGAATTCTTTTGTTATTCCATTCTTTATTATACTCAGTTGGTTAAAGTTTTGGCTTTTATACTCCATGAAATTAGTGGAATATCCTTGATATTTGCACTTCATCCAGTATCTTTTCATGGAAATATTCTTCTGAGCATTCTTGAATTTTACTCCACAAAGCAGTATCCTGTTGACAATTTGGACGTTATCGGTTCCTAGATAAATTAATTCTTGAACTTGTTTTATTGAATTCTTATATCATTGTCATCACCTCATGTTTATATTATGTTGAAAGTCATATGTGGCCTGTAGTGCATAGATGGACTTGGTATGATTATGACCAGGGATTATTCGGTATAATCATGACCGTAATATTACAAATGATATGGTAAAAGTCCTTATTGGCCCATAATGCATTGATGGACAGTTGTTGGCATGATCATGTCCATTGATGAATACACGAATATCCTTGGCCCATAGTGCATGGATAATTTGTGGTCGTTATACTAATGAATATCCTTGGCTGTAGTGTAGGGATGATGTGGTTTATTTATTAAGCTGAGTCTTAGCGATAAAAGTGATGAAAAATCTTTTAAATCATAGAAGATAGTAGATTTTATTCTCTACTTGACTCTTCTAATGGATTGTTTGTTCCGCTGCAGTTAAACTTGATGTTTGTTATATTTTATCAGTTTAACACTGTTGAAGGCTAACGATAAATTATTCTGCATTATCTTAGTCATAATATTTCTTACTGGGCTAGTTGAGCTCACCCTTTCTTTCACTGTTCTCTTCAGGATATGAGAACGTAGTCGGGACTAGTCGGGGAACGGAGTGACGGTCCAGATGATAGCATTAGTAGTCCTCACTATTCTGTTAAATAGGGTGATAATAAATGTAATGAGAACTCCATTGAGTTTGTATATTATCTAGATGACAATATTCTTATTAAAAACTCTTAGATTATATTTTGTCGTATTTTACACGACTGTTGTATAATTAAGTTGTATTTGAATTTTGTACAATATAATTGGCAACCCAAGATGGGTGATGTATACCTATTTTGGGGGCATCACAGTTGGTATCAAAGCTTAGGGATGTGATCCCTGGCTGAGATGTGAGACAAGAACTAGGAGGGAGGGAGACGGGAATTTTTTCGCTAAGTATGACCTACCTAAGTTTATTTGGTATTTATTTGGTCACGAGAGTATAGGGATAATATGTGACATGTCAATTAACTCTTGTTTTGTGGCAATATTTGAAAATGACATCCGAGAATGTTGAGAATAGCAATGGAGCACAGGAAATCGTTGAGTCTCTACAGATCAATAATCAGGATAATGTGCATCAGGAAGGCGATAATCCTCATGCAAACAAAAACATTGACCAAATGATTAACGATGGAATGTTCAGAGGCTTTATGCAATTCATGCAACATCAGGCGAGAGCGGATCCTGTCCAAAATATAGGTGGAAACACTGGAAACTCTCGGACTGTCACCGCTAAACAGTTCAAGGAGCTGGGACCACTGGAGTTTATTGGAGAGCCAAAACCACTTAAGGCGGAAGCGTGGATAAAGCAGATCACCAAGATATTTGATGTTTTGGGATGCTCCGAGGAGCAAAAGGTTCCATTTGCCACCTTTATGTTGCTTAGAGAGGCAGATTACTGGTGGAAATTGGTAAAGCATACTCAACCTGCCGCACTTAAGATGTCTTGGGAGAAGTTCCAAGAACTATTCAACGACAAGTACTTTCCCGAAAGTATTCGTCACATGAAAGAGGTAGAGTTCATCAAGTTGGAGCAAAACAATATGACCGTGTCGCAGTACAAAGCTAAGTTTGCCGAGTTATCCCGGTTTGCGTCTCACTTGGTTGACAATGAGGAGAGAATAACGCGGATGTTTCTAAGAGGTTTGAAACCCGAGATACGTCAATATCTAATTTCTCATAAACTATGTTTGTATTCAGATGTTGTTAATAGGGCTCAGTTATTGGAGCACGATAACGAGTCAACTCAACCAAGAGAAAGCAGCCTGCAAAATGATAATACCAGTGGTAGCAGTCATCGAAGCGGTGACAACAAACGTGGAGGGAATCAACATGCCAGAAATGGTAACCACTTCGGTGGTAATCATGGCCAAGGAAGTAAAAATGGACATTTCAAGAAAAGGAGATTCAACAATGATGGAAAGACGTCGCCAAAGACCAAAGACCCGCTTTTAAGGAAGGAGAACGACCACCTATCATATGCTTCAAATGCGGGGGGAGGACATATCACCCAAAGCTGCGCGATGCGATCCAAAGCGTGTTATAATTATGGAAGAGAAGGTCACCTAGCCCGATTTTATAGTGCACCAAAGACAAGTCCAGTTGGGATGGAGGCACCAAAGGTCGTCCTAGAAAAGTCAAAGCCGGTAGTTCAAGGTAGAGCGTTTGTCGTAACCTCCCAGAAAGCAAGGAACCCGAACGAGGTCATCACGGGTAAGCTTATCATAAACTCTAGCGAAGTCTATACCTTATTTGATACTGGGTTCTACCCATTCTTTTATTTCTCCTACTTGCGCTCAACGTTTAAATTTGACTCAGGAGAAATTAGACTTTGACTTATCGGTTGAAACTCCGTTGGGAGAAACCTTCATTACATCCTTCGTTTATAAGTCTTGTTTGATTCAAATCCAGAACTTACGTTACTGTCGATCTTATTTCTTTAAAAATACTTGCATTTGACGTGATTCTAGGGATTGATTGGTTAACTACTCATCATACTAAAATTGATTGTTTTCGTAAGGTTGTTAGCTTTCATATTCCTAATCAACCTATTATGCAAATTCAAGCGACCAAACCATTAAAATCAATCACTACTATCTCAAGCCATAAAGCTATTCGCTTATTGAAAACGGATGTCAAGCTTTCTTAGCTCATATCACAGATTTAAACAAAAATACGTCAGATTTGAAAGATATTTCTATTGTTAATAAATTTCCTGACGTATTCCCTGAAGAACTTCCTGGCCTACCCCCAGAGCGTGAAATTGAATTTATTATCGACCTTGAACCCGGTACAAAACCCATTTCCAAAGCCCCATATCGAATGGCTCCTGTTGAACTTGATGATTGGGTAATATATACATGAATCGGATATGTTTGGGGTTAAATTATTGTATTCTCAAGTCATTTAAAAGTATTATTACGGTGTTTAGGTGTTGTTTTTGCATATTCAGGAGCTACAAGGGCAAATTGGGAAATTTAAGCTAATAAGGGCAGGATGGTAATTTTGCTGACTATCAGCATCGGGGCGCTCTGGCTAGTACAATTCCCAGCGCTGGGTGTTGGGTCGTGTCAGTGGTTGACCAAGGCGCACACTTTGACCTTCCGTTTGACTTGGCTTGGCTCATGGAATGCGAAGTTGACTTGGAATTGGATTGGGGAACAATATGGGAAGTATAAAAAGAAGTTAAGTGCTGAAATTAGGGATCTTATCATACACAATTGGAGGCTGAGAAAGGAGTCAAGAGAAGCTTTAAAGATTTTCACATAGAGTTTTCTTATTCTTCATTCTTTCGATTTGTGTAGTTCTTTAAGGATGATTTGCAAAAGATTGTTGGTTTTTATTTCCGTTATGAACTAATTCTTTAATTAAGATTTCAATTGAACCTTTTATGGCTATAAATTATTTATTCAATTTATTCCAAGTATTTATGTTGAAGTGAATTGTTTATCTTGCCTTGCATGTATTGATTAATTATTTGGCCAATAATTACCTTGTTACTCTAGAAGGAATTGAAAGAGGAATTCTAGGGTTAGAACTGGGTTTGATAACGTGTGACTTAGTTATTTGCACAGTGAATAATTAGGTTTGTGAATTGAATGGAAATATCTGTTCACCACATGTAACACATAAGGAATTGGAATTGAAGGAGTTTAATTCACTTGTTTTGCATAGGAATATAGCAAGATTAATCTGGATTAAATAGAAGTTAATTGATTACTTGGAAAAGAACTTTTGACATTTGAGAATTCCTGTTAACAATTCAATAGTCATAATAATTGGGATAATTGGATAATTGAGTTATAGTTCATAATTGGGGATATTGAAGTCTTAATCCTTATTTATCTGAAATCATTCATTCAAATCTTAGTTTATTTATTTGCCTATTTTAAAGTAATATCATTAATTGTTTAGTTTAGTTTTAATATTTCAGAAAATCATAATTTATAATTGTTTAAATAAAATTGGGTTGATATAGTGCTAGTAGTTGGAATTTATTAATTAGAATTCTTTGTGGGATCGACACTCTATTTTATCACTTTATTACTTATTGACCGTGTATACTTACACGTATTTATTGATTGTGAAATCAACCAACAGAACTTCAAGAGTTAAAGACCCAATTGCAGGAATTGTTAGACATCGGTTTCATTCGCATTTAATACGTCTCCTTGGGTGCTCTCCTGCTCTATTAAGAAGAAGAAAGATGGAAGTATGCGACTTTGTATTGATTATCGGGGAGTTGAATCATGTCACCATCAAAATAGGTACCCATTGCCTCGCATTGATGACCTGTTTGACCCGCCATAGGCGCCAAATTCTTTTTACTGATTGATCTTCGTTCCAGATATCATCAGTTGAAGATTAAAACTGATGACATTCCAAAGACTGCTTTCAGAACTCGGTATGGGCATTATGAATTCTTAGTCATGTCTTTTGGATTGACTAATGCTCCTGATGCCTTCATGGATATGATGAACCGAGTATTCAAGGAATATTTGGATCACTTTATGGTCGTCTTTATTGATGACATCCTCATATACTCCAAAACTCGTGAAGACCATGAGCAACACTTGAGGTCGATACTCTAAAAAGCTTCGTGAAAACAAGCTTATATGCCAAGTTGAAGAAATTGAGTTCGCTTGAGGAAGTTGCATTCCTTGGGCACGTGATATCAAATCATGGGATATCCATTGACCCAAGCAAAGATTAAAGCAATTCAAAGTTGGGAGCAACCTAAATCAGTGACCGAAGACGTAGCTTTCTCGGCTTAGCTGGTTATTATCGGAGATTCGTAGAAGGGTTTTCTCGAATCGCTACTCCATTAACTCAATGACTCGAAAAAATACAAAATTTGGTTGAGCGAGGAATGTGAGAAGAGTTTTCAAGAACTCAAGTGGAGACTTATTTCAAAGACTGCTCGACAATACCATCCTGCTCGGAGGGATTTGTCATCTATGATGATGCTTGGTGCAAAGGGTTAGGATGTGTTCTTATGCAACATGGGAAATTCATAGCCTATGCCTCACGACAACTCAAAGAATATGAGAGGAATTATCCTACTCATGATCTAGAGTTAGCGGTGATCGTGCTTAAGGCTTAAGATTTGGAGGCATTACCGTATGGAGAGAAGGTGGAGATTTATACGGATCATAAAAAGCCTCAAATATTTCTTCACTCAAAAGGAACTCAACATACGGCAACAACGATGGCTTGAGTTGTTGAAAGATTATGATCATACCATTCAATACCATCCTGGAAAAGCGAACGTAGTAGCTGATGCATTGAGTAGAAGATCATATGCGGGTACTAGTGCATTATTGTCAACGCAAAGGCCCATTTTATATGACTTACAAAGGATGGAGAAAGAGTTAAAGACTCTAGGGACCCATATGATGATGGCGAATATACGAGTAGAACCGACTTTAATCGATAAAGTTAAAGCTGCTCAAGCTACAGACCTGGAGCTGATGCGTATGAGGAAGAAAGTGCAAGAAGGTGCTATGCCGGAAGCAAGAATCGATGAAGAGTTATACTCAATTATTGTTACAGTAATTGTTGCATAGTATCTCACGTTATTTGATTCAATTATTGTCACATTATCATCTGCATAATATTTTATATTATTAAATCAATAATTGAGACATATTTTGAGTCAACTCCAGACTTTGTGTTCCTAACAACCCTGATTTAAAGTACAAAATCATGATGGAGGTGCACAACACACCGTTTGTAATCCATCCTGGGAGTACCAAAATGTATCGTGATATTCGACATACATTTTGGTGTAGCAATATGAAGAGAGAGATAACGGAGTTTATCTCAAGGTGTTTAACTTGTCAACGAGTCAAGGTGGAGCATCAAGTACCAAAAGGTCCATTGCAACCACTTGAAATTCCAGAATGGAAGTGGGAGCACATTACCATGGATTTCAATTATCGGTCTTCCCAAGGTTTCTCAAGGCATAGATGCAATTTGGGTCATTGTTGATAGATTGACCAAGTCTGCTCATTTCCTACCTATACGAGAAACTTATAGACTTGAACGTCTTGCTCGTATGTACATAAACGAGATTATAAGATCGCATGGTATCTTGCAGTATCCATAGTTTCGATCGAGACCCAAGATTCACTTCAAGATTTTGGGTTAGTTTGCAAAAAGCTATGGGCACGGATTTACGATTTAGTTCAAGATATCATCCTCGCAGATTGACGGCGTCGGAGAGGACTATTCAAACTCTTGAAGGTTTATTAAGACTCTGTGTCCTTGACTTCAAAGGAAGTTGGGACAAGTTATTACCATTGGTGGAGTTTTCCTATAACAACAGTTATCAAGCAAGTATTGTCATGGCTCCATTTGAGGCATTGTATGGAAGAAAGTGTCGTTTTCCGGTATGCTGGGATGAGGTGGGTGAAGCAACATTGTTGGGACCGGAGTTGGTACGTATGACTACGGAAATGATTCAAACGATCCGACAATGTATAAAAACCTCACAAGATCGACAAGAGAGTTATGATGATCTTCATCGAAAGGACGTGGAATTCGATATTGGAGTTCATGTGTTGTTACGTGTTACTCCATGGAAGGGAGTTACGAGATTTGGAAAGAGAGAAAATCTCAACCCTCGATTCATTGGCCCATTTTTAATCCTTGATCGAGTAGGAATTGTGGCCTATAGACTTGCCTTACCGCCAAGTATGTCTCGTGTTCATAACGTTTTTCACATATCAATGTTACGTACATATGTGAAAGACCCAAACCATATTATTGAATTAGAACCAAATGAGATAGACGAAGATTTAACGTATGAAGAGTTACCTGTTAAAATCTTGGATAAGAAGGATCATATTTTATGCTCTAAAGTTATACCTCAAGTCAAAGTTTTGTGGAGAAACCACGATGTTGAGAAAATAACCTGGGAGTTAGAATCTAAAATGAAATCAAGGTATCCTCACCTCTTCGATATACCAGGTACGTACCCTAATTTCGATGATGAAATTTCATAAGAAGGGGAGGTTGTAATACCCCAACTTTTATGACTAAAGAATAATTTTCTCGAAATATATCTTTGAATATTATGGTGTGGATTTGATATAATGTTATAGTTGTGGGTAATATTTACAAATTTTGCAAAGTAAGCAAGTGGTTATATAATTTTTGATTGGTCGAGGAATATTCGTTTTAACAGGAAATATTGGTACGACGGCACAATCATTGGTGGACCCCACAACTAGAGTATTGTCGTAGTTAGAAAACGACAGAATTATCTTTTTATAAAAATTACAGCGAAAGTGTTACCGTTAAAATTGTTGAACTACCAGGTAGTAAAAGTATAGTAATACACATGGTTGCATAGTAGAACACGATATTGATTATTGATGTTTACGTGAGAAGTCACTCAGTTATACTCAATTATTGCTACAGTAATTGTTGCATCATATCTCTCATATTATTGATTCAATTATTGTCACAGTATCATCTGCATTATATTTATTATTATTAAATCAATAATTGAGACGACAAAGTTATTTATATTATTATTTACAATATTGACAATGTCTAGAAGTTCTGTCAATGAGAGGTTTGGTCACCTAATTGCGCACCAATAAAGAGAAATCCTTATCGAAAAGCCTCCTCTTTCCTAGGAACGACCTGGTTCTTAAATATTGTGAGTTATAATATTAATGATGAATAAGTTATGTTGATTAAAGATGAATTTGATAGTTTCATTGTGTTGGGATTATTAGTGTTAGTGGAAATCGACATCTATTCCGATGATAATTGATGTCTGGGGGTTATATTGATAAATCGGGAAATTTATCGGATAAATGAGCAATTAATTGCTACTAATTCACATGCTTATATAACTATTTGTTCACATGTGTGTACTATTGAATCACATTCTTGTACTATTAGAGGAGTTGGTGAAAGATTGATAATACTTGCATGACTAAGTTAAAAATAGAGGTATAGTTGAAGGTACTATACTGTAATTAGTTTTTCACATGATTATACTATTGAGTCACATGAATGAACTATTAATTCACATTATTTACTATTAGGGGAGGTGGTGCAAGTTTGTTAATACTTGCAGGACTAAATTAAAAATAAAGAAAAGAGGAAGGTATTATCTTTGTAATATTTGAGCCCAAAACGCGTAAATTATCGGAACTATATTTTTCTATAAATAGAAGCTCATTCTTCCTTCATTTCTCACCAATTCACAAAAGCGTTAGAGTAATTATTATAGAGAGAAAGAAGAAGAGAAGTCTGCTACCTCACTATTCCAGTATCCAGTTTTTCTAAGGTAAGGGGTATTATTTCTTTCGTGTTCTTGAAGAGAGCTATTGTTATTCCATCCCTTATTATTCTGTTGGAACATCCTGTATGTACGAATTACGCATGACCTGGTTTCGTTATTTATTATTCTGTTGGAATAACTTGTCTATGCGAAGCACCGCATACATGGTGAAATTCTTTTGTTATTCCATTCTTTATTATTTTGTTGGAACATCCTGTCTGTGCGTATTACGCATGACCTGGTTCCATTATTTATTATTCGATTGGAATAACTTGTCTGTGCGGTCTATAACATGCATGGTGAATTCTTCTATTATTCCATTCTTTATTATTCAGTTGGAATATCATGTCTGTGCGTTTACGCATGACTTGGTTCCATTATTTATTATTTTGTTGGAATAACCGGTCTATCGTATGCCTGGTGAATTCTTTAGTTATTCCATTCTTTATTATACTCAGTTGGTTAAAGTTTTGGCTTTTATACTCCATAAAATTAGTGCAATATCCTTGATATTTGCGCTTCATCCAGTATCTTTTCATGAAAATATTCTTCTGAGCATTCTTGAATTTTACTCTACAAAGCAGTATCATATTGACAATTTGGACGTTATCGTTTCCTGGATAAATTAATTCTTGAACTTGTTTTATTGAATTCTTATATCATTGTCATCATCCTCTTGTTTATATTATGTTTAAAGTCATATGTGGCCTGTAGTGCATAGATGGACTTGGTATGATTATGACCAATGATTATTCGGTATAATCATAACCGTAATATTACAAATGATATGGTAAAAGTCCTCATTGGCCCGTAGTGCATTGATGGACAGTTGTTGGAATGATCATGATCATTGATGAATACACGAATATCATTGGCCCATAGTGCATGGATAATTTGTGGTCGTGATACTAATGACTATCCTTGGCCGTAGTGCACAGATGATGTGATTTATTTATTAAGCTAATTCTCAGCGATAAAAGTGATGAAAAACCTTTTAAATCATAGAAGATAGTAGATTCTATTCTCTACTTGACTCTTCTAATGGATTGCTTGTTCCGCTGCAGTTAAACTTGATGTTTGTTATATTTTATCAATTTAACACTGTTGAAGGCTAACGATAAATTATTTCTGCATTATCTTAGTCATAATATTTCTTACTGGGCTAGTTGAGCTCACCCTTTCTTTCACTGTTCTTTTCAGAAAATTAGAACGTAGCTAGGACTAGTCGGGGAACGCAGTGACGGTCTAGATGATAGCATTAGTAGTCCTCACTATTCTGTTAAATAGTGTGACAATAAATGTAATGAGGACTCCATTGAGTTTGTATATTTTCTACATGACAATATTCTTATTAAAAACTCTTAGATTATATTTTGTCGTATTTTACACGACTATTGTATAATTAAGTTGTATTTGAATTTTGTACCATGTATTTGGCGACCCAAGATGGGTGATGTATACCTGTTTTGGGGGCGACACAGTCTCGACCTGCTGGCTCTCTTGTATGCTTTAGGACTGTACTGCTACATGGGTTTTAGTGATGTAAACACATATAGACTCTAGAATATAAGGGATTTTTTACTAGGACATTAAAAAACACGTCCAATTACTCGACTAACAACAGATTCGGCAACACGAAAAAGCATATTACAAAGATAATTTCCAGATTTTGATTTCAAGCTTTGGAGGAGTGATTGGAAGAGAATTTTGTGACGGTTGCAGATTAAGGCTACGTGAAAGGTGGTTTCGCATTATTCTTCATCTTAGTTTTATATTTGTAATTGGAAGGATGTTTCCTTTGAATTATTCAGTTTTTATTTCATTCGTTATGAACTAGTTCGTTTATTAAGCTTGTGATGGATCCTTTGGTGAAACGATGATTTTATAAATTTTGATTTCCAGTTCAATAAAGTATTTTCAGTTTATCTATGTTAATTTGAGCGTGAATTTATGAATTTCTTGATTAACAGTTCTTTGTGGATTTGTATGGAATCGAGAGAGGATATTCAAATCTAGACTTAGTTAATATATCATGTGTCATGAATTTTGTGAATAGCATATTCTTAATTATTGTTAAGGTAGAGATATGCTTGACATCGCATATAATCGGATAGAAAACTTAAGCTTAAACCTTCTTTAATTTCAGTTCACATAGAGATATAATGAGTTGGTTGATTTAGGTTGTGAGACCCCAGATTTTATGAATAAATATTTAATTTTCTCGGAAATTTTTTTTTTTGAATATTATGATGTGGAATTGATATAATGTTATAGTTATGGGTAATATTTATAAATTTTGCAAAGTACGCAAGTTGTTATATAATATTCGATTGGTCGGGGAATATTCGTTTTAACAGGGAATATTCGAACAACGGCATAATCATTGGTGGACCCCACAACGGAATTATTGTCGGATTGAGAAAACGATAAAAATACTTTATGAAAATAACGACGGAAGTTTTACCGTTAACTGTTGAAACACCCGGTGTTGAAAATACAGTAATACGCGTTGCATAGTAGCACACGGTATTAATTATTGATGCTTACGTGATAAGTCACTCAGTTTTGTTGGTATTATTAATGTAATAATACAAAAAATATTTTTATATAAAGCAGAATACTTTTATAAAGTTATTCTATAAATAGAATATATTATATTCTATTATGCATAGTGTTGCATAGTGTTTGTATAGTGTTTGCATAGTAAAATCTTTTATAAAGTTATTCATTTTATTAGATTATAAATAGAATATATTATATTTTATTTAAAAGATTTTGTTTTAAATATGGACCGTCAGATTAAAGTAAATTAATCTGGACCGTTCATGAGTTAGTTACTATGCAGAAAAGTATAGAGAGATAAACTATAGAGAGAAAGAAGAAAAGTATTATGCTACTTCACTACTCATATATCCAGTACTCTTCTTCTTAAGGTAGGGAATATTATTTGTTGTACTCGTAGGGGTGTTATTCTTTTGTATTCATGAAGAGAACTTATGTTATTCCATTCTTTATTATTCTGTTGAAATAACCTGTATACACTACACTATACTTGGTGACATTCTTCTATTATTCTGTTTTTATTATTCTCGTTAGAATATCACGTCTTCAGGCGTTTTTACGTCGGATTCGATTAAAATCTTTATTATTCTCATTTGAAATATCCTCGCTCATCATGCGTTTCGCCGGATTGAATTAAAATCTTTATTATTATTACGTTGGAATATCCTATCTCATGCATTTTACGCCGGACTGATTAGTCCTTATTAGTATTCATTGGAATAACTTCGTTTATGCAAAGTACCACATGCATGGTGATTTTTGTTGTTATTCCATTCTTTATTATTCTCATTGGAACATCTCGCTTGGTAAGTAATTTCAATTTCACCGACTCGGTTCCATTATTTAGTATTCTGTTGAATAAACTCGTATACATGCAAGTACCGCATGCATGGTGATTTCTTTTGTTATTCCATTCTTTATTATACTCGGTTGGTTAAAGTTTTGACTTCTATACTCCATGAAATTAGTGGAATATCCTTGATAATTGCACTTCATCCAAAGATCTCTTTCATGGAAATATTCTTCGAGCATTCTTGAATTTCACTCTTACAAAGCGAGATCATGTTGACAATTTGGACGTTATAGGTTCTTGGACAAATTAATTCTTGAACTTGTTTTATTGAATTCTTATATCATTGTCATCATCCTCATATTTATATTTTTTGAAAGTCATCTGTGGCTTTCAGAAAGTGCATAGATGGACTTGGTATGATTATGATGAGGATTATTCGGTGTAATCATAGTAGTAATATTACAAATGATGTGGTAAAAGTCCTCATTGGCCCGTAGTGCATTGATGGACAGTTGTTGGCATGATCATGACCATTAATGAATACACAAATATTTTTGGCCCGTAGTGCATGGATAATTGTGGTTGTGATACTAAAGAATATCCTTGGCCGTAGTGCAGGGGTGATTCGATGATGTGGATTATTTATTAAGCTGAGTCCCAGCGATAAAAGTGATGAAAAACCTTTTAAATCATAAAAGATAGTAGATTTTATTCTCTACTTGACTCTTTTAATGGATTGCTTGTTCCGCTGCAGTTAAACTTGATGTTTGTTATATTGTATCAGTTTAACACTGTTTAAGGCTAATGATAATTTATTATACATTATCTTAGTCATAATATTTCTTACTGGGCTAGTTGAGCTCACCCTTTCTTTCACTGTTCTCTTCAGGAAATGAGAATATAGCTAGAACGAGTCGGGGAACGGAGTGATGGTCCTAGATGGTGCATTAGTAGTCCTCACTATTCTGTGAAATAGTGTGATAATAATTATAATGAGGACTCCTTTTGAGTTTGTATACTCTCTAGTAGACAATATTTGTATTCAAACTCACAGTTTATGTTTTGTCGTATTGTACACGACAGTTGTATTATTAAGTTGTATTTGAATTCTGCACCATGTATCTGGCGACTCAAGATGGGTGATGTATACCTAATTTTGGGGGCGTCACATAGGTGTTTAACTTGTTTCTATCTAAATTGTGGATTTAAATTAATACGGTATTAGTGCATCGAGAGGTGGCTAGTACTACATTCGTGTTCTTGGTTAATAAACTGGGATATTGAATTGAATTGGAATAAATGTTTGAAAACAGAGTGAAGCTTAGGGTGAGATCATAAGTCTAATTCTCCATTAATTGTTTGAAATTCTGGATTTTGATATTTGTGATTGTTTTGTGATAGTTTATTTATTTATTAATTTAGTTTCTATAATTTTAAACCATTGAATTGACTAGTTTAATAGAATTAGGATTAATAGAAAATTGATAATTGTGAAGTTAAATTTCTTGCTAATTTGTCTTCGTGAGAACGATACTTTATTCACTACTATATTACTTATTGACCACGTATACTTGCGTGTTTTGCGTATATAGATTTTACCCAATAAGTTTTTGGCGCCGTTGTCGGGGACAATTTAGCTTAGATTTTAATATTTTTACAATATCAGTTTAATTAGTCCAGTTTTACTTAAACATTTTTGTTTTTGTTTTTGTTCTTCCTATTTCAGGTTTTTGACATTGGTTTATGCAAACACGATACAAAAATCCAAACTTGCTTCCTTTTGAGGACGCCATTGAAAGAAGATTTCAGAGGTTAAGTAAGTGGATCAAGGAAACAAGGAACGAATTCGAAAACTCTGATAAGGAAGAAGCAATGGCTGCCGAAGACCAGTAAGCGTTGAGGGATTTTGCAACACCTAAGGTAACTGATCTGCAGTCGAGTATCACTAGGCCTGCAATAGCTGCGAACACTTTTTAAATTAAACCTGGGACCATTCAGATGATGCAGAATTCAGTTCAGTTTGGGGGAATGGCAAATGACGATCCGAACGAACATTTAATCAGTTTTCTGGAAATGTACGACACTTTCAAGTATAATGGGGTGTCGGATGAGGCAGTGAGACTTCGTTTGTTCCCGTTCACTTTACGGGACAAGGTGAAGAGTTGGTTACATTCTCTGCCGTCGGGTTCGATAACTATGTGGGAAGACTTGGCTCAGAAATTTCTTGCCAAATTTTTCCCACCGGTGAAAACTGCTAAAATGAGGAATGACATAACAATGTTTAAGCAGCAAAATGGGGAGTCGCTATATGAGGCATGGGAGAGATACAAGGAGTTACTTAGAAAGTGCCCACATCATGGATTGCCCAAGTGGCTGCAAATGAACACCTTTTATAACGGACTACATGGGAATATCAGAACCAGTATTGATGCAGCGTTGGGCGGAGCATTCATGGCTAAGAGTTACAAGGAAGCCTACAATTTGATTGAAACCATGGCGGCCAATAACTACCAGTGGCCCATAGCAAGAATGACACAGGCAAAGGCGGCTGGGATTTTGGAAGTAGATGGGGTGACAACTATATAAGCACAGATTTCTGCGATGTCCAAGAAGTTGGATGCTATGATAGGGGCTCAAGTACAATAGGTTGCGGTAGTATGCGAATTGTGTGCGGTGACCATCCTACAGGTCAGTGCGCAATTAATCCAGCATCCGTCCAGTTCATAGGTAGCTATAACAGAATTTCGCAAAATACATACCAAAACACTTACAACCAGGGGAATAGGAACCACCCAAATTTCTTGTGGAGCAATAACCAACAAAATAAAGCTCCATGACAGTCGTATCCCCCAGGTTTTCAGAATCACCAACAATCGGTTCAACATCAGGAAAAGAAATCAGATTTCGAGGAAATGGTGTCGAAGTACATAACTAGCAATGAGGCAGCAATGAAAAATCAAGCAATGGCAATGAAATCACAAGAAATGGCTATCAAGAATCTAGAAAATCAGATAGGACATATGGTGTTAGCATTGAATAATAGACCACATGGAACGTTACCAAGTGACACTGAGAGAAATCCGAAGAGTGGTCATGAGCAATGTCAAGCAGTTATGTTGAGAAGTGGAAAACATCTCGTGGGTAATAATGCAAAAAATTCAGCGACACCGGAGGAAAAAGTTGATGACAGTAATGTGGTTGAAGGTAACAAGGGTGAGGATAAGAAAAGTGAGGACATAAAGTTAAGCAATAAGCCAATTGTTTATCCTCCACCACCATTTCAGCAGAGGGTTCAAAAACAGAGATCAGATAAGTAGTTCGCAAAGTTTTTAGCAGTGTTCAAGAAACTCCAGATTAACATCCCATTCGCAGAAGCCCTAGAGAAAATGCCGAGTTATGCGAAGGTCATGAAAGGAATTCTATCGTGAAAAAAGAAATGGGAAGATTTTGAAACAGTGGCACTAACAGAGGAGTGTAGTGTGGTGTTACAGCAGAAGTTACCACCAAAACTTAAGGACCCGGGGAGCTTTACTATCCCATGCACGATCGGGAAAATGTCGTTTAACAAATGTTTATGTGATTTTGGGGCGAGTGTGAACCTTATGCCATTGTCAGTATACACAGAATTGGGTTTGCCCTAGCCAAAGCCTACGAATATTTCATTGCAGTTGGCGGATAGGTCAGTCACATACCCGAGAGGCATAGTAGAGGACATTTTGGTTAAAGTGGATAAGTTTATATTCCCAGCGGACTTTATCATTTTGGATTTCGAGGAGGATAAGACCATCCCGATTATCTTAGGGAGACTTTTCTTGGCCACGGGAAGGAAACTCATAGACGTGCAAAAATGAGAACTTACTATGAGAGTCCAAGATCAAGAAATCAAATTTAATGTGTTCAAGGCCATGAAATTCCCTACGGATGAGGAAGAATGTTTTCAAATAGATTTAGTTGAGCAAATCATCAGTGAAGATATGGGTAAGAGTTTGGTCAATGATCCGCTAGAAACAAATTTATTGGGGGATGAAGATAATGACGACCCAGAATTTGTAGACTACTTACAGATGTTAGACTCATTGCCACGAGTTAGCCGATTCAGAGCATCATTTGAACCTTTGCACACTGAGGAGACAGCTGCAAAAAAACTGAAACCGTCATTGGAGGAGCCACCAACATTGGAACTTAAGCCACTCCCTAAACATCTCAGGTATGCATACTTAGGCAATTCAAATTCTTTACCTGTAATTATTTTTGCTGCACTTAACGAATTGCAGGAAGAAAAGTTGATGAGGGTGCTTCGGGAACACAAATCAGCGATTGGTTGGACGATTGCGGATATAAAGGGAATTAGCCCTTTGTTTTGCATGCACAAGATTCTGATGGAAGATGATGCAAAACCGACAGTGGAGCAACAACGACGACTTAACCCGATTATGAAGGAAGTGGTAAAGAAAGAAATTCTAAAATTATTGGATGCCGGTATCATCTATCCGATTTGACGACAAGAAGTGGGTTAGTCCTGGTTCATTGTGTCTTAAAAAAGGGGGCATGGTAGTAGTACAGTAATGAGGATAACGAGTTAATTCCAACAAGAACAGTGACAGGTTGGAGGGTATGGATCGATTATAGGAGGTTGAATAAGGTAACCTGAAAAGATCACTTCCCACTACCCTTTATCGATCAAATGTTAGACAAATTAGCGGGACATGATTACTATTGTTTATTGGATGGATACTCGAGCTATAACCAGGTCGTCATCACTCCTGAGGATCAAGAAAAGACAACATTTACGTGCCCTTATGACATATTTGCATTCAAGAGGATGTCATTCGGGTTATACAATGCACCTGCAACCTTCCAACGGTGTATGATGGCCATTTTTTTAGATATGGTGGAGAAAAATGTTGAAGTCTTCATGGACGATTTTTCGGTCTATGGAGAAAACTTTGATACTTGCTAGGGAATCGGTCATGGTATTGCAAAACGATGTAAGGATACAAACCTCATACTAATTGGGAAAATGCCACTTCATGGTTGAAGAAGGCATAATTTTGCGCCATAAGGTGTCGGCTCAAGGATTGGAGGTGGCCAAAGCAAAGCTGGAAACAATCGAGAAACTGCCTCCACCGAGCTCAGTTAAGGGTATTAGAAGTTTTCTAGGACATGTTGGATTCTACAGGAGGTTCATAAAGGACTTCTCTAAAATTGCAAAAGCCCTATATAGTCTTTTAGAGAAGGATGCTACTTTCGAGCTTTTCTTGAGGAATTCAAATCGACGTCAATCATCAAGAAGAAATTAACTTCAAACCCGTGATAGTCATGCACCGGATTGGAATATGCCATTCAATTAATATGTGATGCGAGTGACTATACTGATTAAATTTATTTTAGGCCAAAGACGAGACAAGGTGTTTCACGCCATATACTATGTAAGCAAATCACTCATGAGATCTAAATGAATTATACAACCACTAAAAGGAATTGCTTGCAATGGTGTACGCGTTTGACAAATTTCGGGCATACTTGATGGGACTAAGGTGATAGTCTACACGGACCATTCGATTCGATTACCTAATAGCGAAAAAAGATGCTAAGCCATGTCTTATCCGATGGATTCTCCTACTTCAAGAGTTTGACTTAGAAATTAAAGATAGAAAAGGGATGGAGAATCAAGTAGCCGATCACTTGTCTAGGCTGGAAAACCAAGGGAAAGAGAAAGAAGACAGATGTGAAATTAACGAGTCATTCCTAGATGAGCAATTGTTTGGGATTTCTGCAGAATTTCCTTGGTATGCGGATTATGCAAATTTTCTTGTGAGCAATATTCTTCCACCTGAACTCACAAGACAACAGAAAAAGAAGTTTCTTCATGATGTAAAGTGGTACATGTGGGATGAACCGTATTTGTTCAAATAATGCGCTGACAAAATGATTAGACGGCGCGTCCCCTATAGTGAAGTGAAGAACATTATGCATGAGTGTCATTCATCTGCATATGGCAGGCATTATGGCAGCGAGCGGATAGCAGGAAAGGTATTGCAAGCTAGGTTTAATTGGCCTACAGTATTCAAAGATGCTCACAAATTTGTCAAACAATGCGATAAGTGTCAAAGGGTGGGAAACATCTCGAAACGGAATGAGATGCCCCTACAAACAATTCTTGAAGTGGAAATTTTTGATGTATGGGGCATCGATTTCATGGGGCCATTCCCTTCGTCTTTGAACAATCAGTATATTCTACTCGCAGTGGATTATGTTTTGAAGTGGGTTGAAGCTGCAGCACTACCATCCAACGATGCCAAGGTAGTGCTCAAATTCCTACATAAAAACATTTTCACGAGGTTTGGCACGCCAAGAGCGATAATCAGTGATGAAGGTAGTCACTTCTGCAATAAGGCATTTACAGCTCTTTGGGCACGGTATGGGGTCAACCATAAAGTAGCGACACCGTACCACCCTCAAACAAGTGGGCAGGTCGAGGTATCAAACCGGGAAGTAAAGAAAATATTGGAGAAAGTAGTAAATCTGAGTCGTAAGGATTGGTCACTTCGGTTGGACGATGCATTATGGGCATACCGAGAAGCTGCGTGACAAAACTCCAATCGGGATGTCACCATATCAACTACTGTACGGGAAGGCATGTCACTTACCGGTCAAACTATAGCACAAGGCTTATTGGGCGGTTCAAAAACTCAATTTCGATCAAGCAGCTATAGGGGAAAAAAGACTACTTCAACTGAATGAGCTCGATGAATTCTGCTTTCACGCCTATGAGAACTCCAAATCATACAAAGAAAAGGTAAAAAGATGGCACGACCAGAAAATTGTGCATCGAACATTCGAGTCGGGTCAATCAGTCCTCTTGTTCAACTCACAGCTGCGATTGTTCTCAAGAAAGCTGAAGTCAAGATGGTCGGGACCATTCACTATAAAGCGGGTATTCTCTCATGGCGGCGTTGAACTCTACAGTCGTAATACACTACAGATGTTCAAGGTCAATGGTCAATGGATAAAGCATTCTTTGGGGTGGTGATTCAAACTGGGATGTCATCAACATTACCTCACCGATACACGGTGAAGCGAGGGAGTAAGTCGGTGGACGACTTAAAATCAAGCGCTAATTGGGAGGCAACCCAATATTTCGTTATTTTTCGTAGTTTCATTTATAATTTTTAGAATGTAGTTTTCATTAAGTATTAGGTATGTATTACAGAGTAAACGTTTTATTGAATCTCTCAATCATACTCCAAGTAATCAATAATCTCACATCTCGCATGTTTATGGTTACAGGTGGAGTCAAAAGTGAATAATAGCAACAATGGGCAAGAAAAGAAGAAAAAAAAGGCTAATTTGGATCTGTACAATTTGAAGCCAAAAATTCGGAGTCGGGGGGCGGGCTCTATTAGCTTTGTACCCCCCCCCATGTGGGGCGGGTCCTGAACCTGGGCATACATATTCTAGCGACACTACCACACGCCCACATATGTTCATCTTCCTAATTAAATCCTTCTCTCTCCTACATAACACCCACGATTTACAACTCCTAACACATTACTTCTACCCATTACCTAAATCCATTGAACCCACTTCACCCCCACGAATTCCACTACCCCACATCATCAAGTACTCCCATTCCTCTCCCCCACAACACCTCTATATAAACCCTATCACTCAATCCCCATTATCACCACATACACTCCACTCCTTCTACACAAGGCCACGAATTCAGCAAGTTATTGGGGGGATTTGAGAGCACAATTCCACTTCATCTTCATCTTCTCTCACCGGAATTACCATAGAAAACACCTAGTTTGGGGGGGAAGAAAGGACTGTGCATGCCACGTGTTCGACAGTTTGGGTAAACCAAGTTTGGGTGGAATTAGTGTGTCTACAATAACCATGGCATCACAACCAACATCTAAATGCCAAAGGGGAGAGAGTTCAAGATCCACACAACCAACACGAACCTTTGATCGCCAGAAATTTGTGAGTGCCACCTCCGCAGACCGGTATGAGTACATGCTAACCAAAGCCCTTACACCGGAGCGGGGATTGGCACCGGATCCCAATGATGGGGAGATGATGCCTCAAATATATCAAAAGGGGTGGATCAAATTCACCGAAAATACAGAACCTGCTGTGGTTAACATTGTCAAGGAATTTTACGCCAACGCTCAGGACAAAGCCCCATTCAACGCAGATAAAGTGGGTCGCCAGCTCGATTCAAAGGCCGATGCAATAAACACTTATTATCCGCTGCGGGTACCTCACCAATGGCAATATGCTCAGCTACGTGATTTTGATCCGGACTTCGATGAAATAATCACATGGATGACAAAGCCGAGAACATCTTGGATGAAAGGTCGGAAGGGAGGCACAGTGTTTCATAGCAAAGACCTTAGCCTGTATGGAAAAATATGGTACGCATTCTTATGTGCTAAATTGCTTCCATCCCAACACACCTCGGACGTCACCAAAGAGAAGGCGTTCTTTGTTTATGCTTGATTGCAAGATTTCATTATAGACGTCGGGGCTATTATCTGTTTCTCCATCCGCCAGTGTTTACGTGGAAATTTTTCGGGCAGGTTGCCACACCCATCACTCATATGTGGGTTGTGTTGCAATGCAGGGCTGAGATGGTCCAACGATGAGCCCACACAAATGATGCTCGCATTGCTTGATTCTAGAATGATAGCGCGGTATTCTGTATGGGTAGGAGGTGAGTCACATCCATGAGGTATGGGCTTTATTTTTTTGTCAGCTTCGGAAGACGAAGTTGATGCTACAGAGGCATCGAAGGATGATGATGCAGCTACGGGCGATCAAGGGGCTAAGCAGGTACCACAGACAGAGGGAATATCCAGTCCTCAGTTCCTTGAGTTCCAAAATTAGATGACTGCGCATAACACATCAGCACGTCAGGAAATGCGGTGATTGGCAATGCGACAAGATCACATGTTTGATGCTATGAACGCATCTTTTGCCTCACTCAACACAACCCTTCAAAGCTTCAACCCGACGGCTCAATTTCCATATCAACAACCCGGACCACTGCCAAGATTTCCACCAAGTGATTCTGATGAAGAAGAGCAACAACCACCTCCTCAGATTTAAGCGATAGCAGAGAAGTCCTCACATACTTATTTTTGATTATTCATCCAATGGGGACATTGTATTACTTAAGTTTGGGGGAGTTAAATTTATGTTTGCATGCATATGTAGTATTTAGGTTTAAATTTTGTCATTTTAAATTCCAGTGTTGCATAGTTATTTAGGAAGAATTGCATGATAGCTTAGGTGCATACATAGTAGCTTAGGTTATTGTTGTCATTGAATTGTGTTTAGTTTTGTATATAGTGCATTTTATCTATAAAAAAAATTAAATAAAATAAATTAAAAAAAATATTTAGTTAAATATTATGTTTGCAAATTGCTAACAGTGTTGCAGTTCATGTTATTTGTGGGCCAATGATGAGATTGAGAATAAGTTAACCAATACAGTATTGATTATTAGAACTGTGATATAATTTATGTTATGAATCGAATCTTGCACGTGTTTGAAATCTGTTATAAAAAGGTTAAGACGTTAATAACATCTTTGTTGAATTCAATTGGGCCCAATTGATACATAAATAGTTTCTAAAGGATAATGCTTGGGTAAATGAGAAAACGACAAGGATAGGCAGTAAAGGCTAAAATTAGGCAAGAACCTAAGTTTGGGGGAGTATATGTGGGGTATATAAGCTTTGAAAAAAAAAACAAAACAAAAAGAGTATATATTGTGACTTGTCTTGTTTCGGGGCCTTTGTTACTTGAGCAAGAAATGCATGGGGGATTGTCTTTCTGATTTAAGCGCCTAAGGTCTTTTATGGTCCGGGAGTCGTTGGTCAAAAGCTCGCTAAGGGGTAGCACTGTTAGCCTAATGGGATGAGACATTGCAAAGTCATTTATGTATATAAAAAAAAAAAAATAACGGGAAAAGAGCAAAAAGCCCCCGTGGAAAAAAATGAAATAAAAGAAGTATAAGTACCCTACATGAACCCTTGAGTTTGGTATTGCTTTGTTTTAGTTGGGATGTGCCTATTTTTGAAATTTTTAAGTTTGCACTGTATGATTCCTTCTAAGAAATTGCTTATGTATTGAATTTGAGTCCGTATCAATTATCATAGATGTTGAACACACACACACGCTATACCAGTGATAATTGTACAAGATTTGAGAATTAATACGAAACTGTGGATTAGTTTTGGTGATTCATATTATAGAGTTGCTTGTTTTCTCTTAGGCCGATGGGATAATTTTGATTCTGCGATATTGTTGGATTCGTAGGCATTTAGATTATATTTATTTCATTGCATAACATGTAGTTTGTTTTGTGCTCGAGGAGTAGCACGGTTTAAGTTTGGGGGATTTTGATAAGTGGATTTCATATCCACGAATCGATGTTCATTTCAAGCTTAAATTCGTTGTTATTTTCTTGTTTCGTGTTCGTTTTCACTCGTTTTGTGTTCTATTATATGTAGGGTGGTCATTGTAGCATTTAACAAGATTTGGAGTCAATTGGGATCATTTCGGGACGAATTCGTGAAGGAAAGGAAAAATTCACTTGACAACGTTTTGGAAAAATTAGCAGAAGGCACCCCCGCCGAGGCGGGGGGTCTCGACCTGCTGGCTCTCCTGTATGCTTTAGGACTGTGCTGCTACATAGGTTTTAGTGATGTAAACACATATGGACTCTAGAATATAAGGGATTTTTGACTGGGACATTAAAAAACACGTCCAATTACTCGACTAACAACAGATTCGGCAACACAAAAAAGCATATTACAGAGATAATTTCAAGATTTTGATTTCAAGCTTTGGAGGAGTGATTGGAAGAGAATTTCGTGATGGTTGTAGATTAAGGCTATGTGAAGGGTGGTTTCGCATTATTCTTCATCTTAGTTTTATATTTGTAATTGGAAGAATGTTTCCTTTGAATTATTCAGTTTTTATTTCATTCGTTATGAACTAATTCGCTTATTAGGCTTGTGATGGATCCTTGGGTGAAACGATGATTTTATAAATTTTGATTTCCAGTTCAATAAAGTATTTTTAGTTTATCTATGTTAATTTGAGCGTGAATTTATGAATTGCTTGATCAACAGTTCTTTGTGGATTTGTATGGAATCGAGAGAGGATATTCAAATCTTGACTTAGTTAATATAGCATGTGTCATGAATTTTGTGAATAGCAGATTCTTGATTATTGTTAAGGTAGAGATATGCTTGACATCACATGTAATCGGATAGAGAATTTAAGCTTAAACCTTCTTTAATTTCAGTTCACATAGAGATATAGTGAGTTGGTTGATTTAGGTGTTTAACTTGTTTCTATCTAAATTGTGGATTTAAGTTAATACGGTATTAGTGCATCGAGAGGTGGCTAGTACTACATTCGTGTTCTTGCTTAATAAACTGGAATATTGAATTGAATTGGAATAAATGTTTGAAAATCAGAGTGAAGCTTAGGGTGAGATCGTAAGTCTAATTCTCCATTAATTGTTTGAAATTCCGGATTTTGATATTTGTGATTGTTTTATGATAGTTTATTTATTTATTAATTTAGTTTCTATAATTTTAAACCATTGAATTGAATAGTTTAATAGAATTAGGATTAATAGAAAATGGATAATTGTGAAGTTAAATTTCTTGCTAATTTATCTTCGTGGGAACGATACTTTATTCACTACTATATTACTTGTTGACAACGTATACTTGCGTGTTTTGCGTATCATTTATGAATACGACAACAAACTTATTCAAATACTTTTTGAATACTTTGTTCACTAAATCCATAAATGTTGTTGGCACATTCGTTAATCCAAATGACATTACCAGAAACTCAATGTAACACCCCAGTCCCACATCGAAAGATAGGGGGAAAATTTGTCTGTATATAAGGAAATAAGTTACTACCAATAGTACCTTCAAGTCATGACCTTTTGGGAGCCTGTGGTGGGCTAAGATGGCCCAAGAAGATACTATTGGGCCAGTAGTTTGAGGCCTTATTTTGATGGATTTGATTCGATTCGGACTTGGGATTTGACCCGAGATTTATTCCGGACTCGGGATTTGACCCGGGTTGTTTCTTATGGTATCATAGCTGACTCTCGAAAGCTCGGGTCGGGTCATTCGATCGTGTTGCCGGAGGTGGGGACACGAAGGCTGGTGGTATTATCCCACAATGGAGAGATGGTGGTCCGGAGGTGGGGACACGAAGCCAGCCGGTATTATCCCACAATGGCTAGAGAGGCAAAGATCTTTGGGTCGTGTGTGTGATTGAATTCTGACGGGGACGTCAGAAATTTAAGTGGGGGAGTTTGTTACACCCCAGTCCCACATCGAAAGATAGGGGAAAAATTTGTCTGTATATAAGGAAATAAGTTACTACCAATGGTACCTTCAAGTCATGACCTTTTGGGAGCCTGTGGTGGGCTAAGATGACCCAAGAAGATACTATTGGGCCAGTAGTTTGAGGCCTTATTTTGATGGATTTGATTCGATTCGGACTTGGGATTTGACCCGAGATTTATTCTGGACTCGGGATTTGACCCGGGTTGTTTCTCTGAAAGTGTCCATACCAAGTTCTGAATGTCGTCTTTAGAATGTCTTTCGGCCTCACTTTCAGTTGGTGATAACCGGTTCTCAAGTCAATCTTTGAAAAGTACTTTGCCCCCTTCAACTGATCAAACAAATAGTCTATCTTGGGCAACGGGTACTTGTTCTTAATGGTGACCTTGTTCAACTCTCGGTAGTCGATACAAAGTCTTACCGACCCATCTTTCTTCTTTACGAATAAGACTGGTGCTCCCCACGGTGATACGCTCAGTAGAATGTATCCCTTATCTAACAACTCTTGTAATTGAGCCATCAGTTCTTTCATCTCTACTGGTGCCATACGATACGGCGCTTTGTATACCAGTGATGTCCCCGTTGCCAAATTAATAACAAACTCAATCTCTCTATCTGATGGCAATCCCAGAATCTCATCTGGGAAAACATTAACGAAATCCCTTACAATAGGTATCTAACTCAGTTCACCCTCAACTCGTCGAGTATCAACCACGTGAGCCAAATAACATATACAACCCTTCCTAAGCAATCTCTGTGCTTGCACCATCGTCAGATAATGAGATCGTCTCGACGATTTACTACCATAAAATACCACATTCGACTTAGTCGGAGTCCTAAGGTGTACACACTTCTTCTTACAGTCTATAACTGCTCCGTGAGCCGATAACCAATCCATTCCAAGGATTACATCGAACTCCCCCAAACGAATCGGTTCAAATCCACTTTGAGCTTAAATCCTCGTAATCCGCTATAAAAATTCCTATGAATGTATTCTACGGGAATAATTTCCTTGTTCGCTACTTCTACGTTCATAGGGTGTTCTAATCTCTCAAGGGGTAAGTCTAACTGTTTAGCAAATTCTTCGGAAACAAAAGAGCAGGTAGCACCCGAATCAAATAACACGTATGCATCTGAATCATTGATCGAAATGATACCTGACACCACGTCCTTAGATTCTACCGCATCTTGTACGGTCATGTTGAACGTTCGTGTCGTTGGTCTGTTGGCTTGACTGGCTGGCCCTCCAATGTTTAGCCCATTGTTGTTGTTGTTGTGGTTGCTTATTGCATGCACGCCTTTTTTTCTTGGCAAGTCCTTGATTTGATGGTCTGTGGTTGCACACGAGAAACATCATCCCTTCTGCTTATTCGAACACTGAGGAGCCATGTGCCCCGGTTGTCCGCAACGATAACAAACACTCTTTCCCTTTATGCACTCCCCCGAGTGGTTCCTGTAAAGCCCCCAAATTTAGGTACTTGAAATCCGAACTCGGTGCTTCACGATACCATTTCTATGAGCTGAATATTACTAATAATAATAACAATAATATAGATACCAACTTAATTTACATATTTATCAAAGTCTAAAACCCAAGTACGTAACCTTTAATACATTCATTACATAACATGATAGATAATATATATCATTATCTTAATAATATCAAACTATTACATAAGATAGCATTGTATTCATTCAGCAACCTTTCCCTTTCCCTTGTTCTTAGCAGAGCCTTCAAGTTGTTCACACTTAGCTGAAAACATTTAAATTAAGAAAGGATGAGCATTTGAGTGCCCAGCAAGTAATAACAATTATAATTATTAGCTGAAAGGATTAAATGTTTTCTTTATACTACCCTTCTACAATGATTCAATAGTTGTGAAATAATTTGTACCAATGATAATAATATATTAATTCTATACAAATTTTTTGAAACTACGTACTGACTATAAAAGATTTAAGGTGACATACTATGAACATTTTTTTCTATTTTCAAAAAGGTTAAACAGAAATTCGTCTGCAAACCGTCATAACTTACAAGCACGGGGGTGATCAGCCCGTTATGCCCTGTATTGATCAATACTACATGCAAGAACGATATGATCGTTCACTTTGTCCGCCTTGGGCGCATAAAAGTTTTCCCATGTCCGAGATGTTCATACTTAGTCAGGATTCCGAACCAAAACAATTCAGTTGGATACAAAAAGGTTTTATCTTTTTCAACAATAACTTATAAGTCAACATATATATATATATATATATACTGAAAAATGTGTATCAACATGTGATTAAATACAATGATTATCCAAGTGGGGACACTTGTATAACCATATCTAGAAATTAATGAACAAAATATACATCAGAATTACAATATCCTACCATGTCGATAATCAATGATCGGATATAATATATATAACAATAGGGTTAATAATCTATACAATAATAATATAATTCTGAAACTTTCTTACTCTTGTCCATTGCATAAAGAAAATGCAAAGGTAGGATACTTGCCTGGTCTGCTGCTTACAAAATGCAACTTAGTTTTGTCTTTTATATAGCAACCTATCAGTAATAAGATCATTTTACTGATTAGAATCACATATCGGAACACATAATACTGCTTATTGCAATCAACACATAATCTAATCACATTGTCACACATATTCAATAGTCATTGAATCACAAACAATCATTAGTACAGTCAAAATATCTAAGTCCGGATCAATTTCTGAAACATGTCGGTGTACTGACAGCTTTATTGGGTAATTATCGAGTCTAAGACTCTATTCTGTAGCTCAATATCTGGAAGTATCAGTCATATTATTTTTAAATGACTTATAATAATTTTTAAACATGTATTATAACTTATCATGAATTTTCAAACACCGGAATCATTATTAAATGATTTAAATATAAAACAATTCTATTATCATTAACATTTAATTAATATTAAACTATTAATGAAACCATTGCCAAAATATTAAAGTTATTTATAATAACTCAAAATATTTTTAAAGTATTAATATTACCCTTAAATGATTTTTAAAATATTTAAAATTATTTTTAAATAATTACTATTAATATTTAAATATTAATGTATCATTTATCAAAATATTAAAAGTCATTAAGTATAACTTAAAAATATTTTAATTCATTTATATCCTTTTTAAATGATTTTTAAATTAATAAAACTATTTTAAACTAATTATTTAATATAATTATTTAATATAATTATTAAATAAATTTAATATCATTAATATTATATTAATATCATTAATATTAAATTATTAATGAAATTATCCTTTAAATATTAAAAGTTATATTTTATAACTTAAAATATCTATAAACACTTTATTTTCATTTAAAATGATTTTATAATATTAAAATCATTTTTAAACTAAATTATTTAATATAATTATTAAATAACCTTAATATCATTAATAATTAATTAATTAATAAAATTTACCTTTAAATATTGAAAGTTATATTTTATAACTTAAAATATTTTTAAATACTTTATTTTCATTTAAAATGATTTTTCTAATATTAAAACTATTTTTAAATTAATTTAATTAATATAATTATTAAATAAATCTAATATCATTAATATTAATATTAAATAATTAATGAAATTTGCTTTAAAATATTAAAAGTTATATTTTATAACTTAAAATATTTTTAAATATCTTATTATCATTTAAAATGATTTTAATATAATAAAATCATTTTTAATTAATTTATTTAATGCATTTATTAAATAAATTAAATATCAATAATATTTAAATAAATACTAATATTTATGAAAAATATTTCAAATTATTAAAAGTTAATTTTTATAACTTAAAATAATTTTAAATTATTTTTGTAATTTTCGGAAATTAAATTAATTAAAATTACATCAATTGTCATTTAAAGGTACCTATAATGACAAAGCATGTCACTATAGGTGTTCTTGAAGAAACCCAGGACATTCATAGTATGTACCACAAGAGTAGTAGGTTTCACCATGAATAATTCTTCATATATGATGTTTCTGGGCTATCTGTTGATCACAACTTGTAGAACTAATGTAACATTACCTGATACAACAACAATCATGATCATATAATACATAACAAAAGAGATCTGATCGTCCAAAGTGGCTGTCAGAAATGTTCTTCATTTCTGGGGTTTGCCTAGAAATGAAGAACAAGTACGACCTGCCTACTTTGGGCTTCCACAACTTGCTTTTCCTGTAATCTTTTAGTGATTTAAGAGCTCTAAATTTGTAGCTAGCATGCAAGAGAGTAGATCTATTACATAAAATACAAATAACATCAACAGAATCAACAGTTATGATCCGGTCAAACCATGTCAGTCGACATGTTCATATATTTTCTGGGTTACCTAGAAAACAGAGAACATGCTCGACTTAGCTAGTTTGTCAGGCCATAAAATCCAACCCGTTTACCAAATAAGTGATCTTAAGGCATGAGAATGTAGTCTAAGTAACATACTATAACATAGATGCAACAACAAACACAAATCAACAACATCTTGCAAGATCCGTGCCTCTAAAATTCCTGTCAGACTGATCTGGGGACATCTGGGTTACCCAGAAACTTTGCAAGTCATGGTCGGTCAACGCAGTTTGACCTTCCATAACTTGCAATATACATATGATCTAAGTCTGATTTCAATCCCAGATCAAAGAGCACATATCATACTACAACAACAAACTTTCAAAACACAAAACTCATTAAAGATCACGGAGATATAAGGTCTGACATTCGTTGTCAGAGAAAATTTTTAACATTTTCCAGATTTTTGAAAAACTTCAAATCTGAGCTTATAGATGTTATGGATCTAACATCTATCAACCCAGATCATTGATTAACATTATAAACAACATATTTAAACAACTAAACACAACTTTTATTACAGCTAGCAAGATCATATTGTAAGTTAGGTTTATACCTTTACTTTGATCAATCTTTGATTCTATGCTTATGATTTGCTAAAGGTGTTCGTGGGGCTTGATTTGAGAACTGAAATGCTACTATATTTCGTGGGTTTTAGAGAGAGGAGCTCTAGGATATGTGTTTGTGCAAAATGAGCCAACAAATGATATTTTCTCTCTCCCAATCTATTTATAACACTCATGTGCAATGAATATAGCTGGTGATTTGGCTGATATCGGTGTTTTTAAGTCACATGGAGTGGTTAGATTTGGTGAACAACTCACCTAAGGTCAAAACCTACATGTTAGCTTCAATAATGCACAAAAGGGTAAAAATGTCATTTGTCTTATGATTTTAATGGCCAAAATATAAACTTGACAACCCCTTAGGGTTTGACTAAGGTTCCACCAATTATGATTATTTATCTAGAATTTCTAATTAGGCCAAACATGGAAATTTTAGTTTCTAAAATTCACAAATTAGGATTATTAAATTAGTTTAGGTTTCCTAATTACATAGGCTTAAAAATTATGTTTAGGTATTCACTAATTAACATTAATCTTATTTAATTAGCGATTAGGGTTCCTATTTAGCAATTAAGGTTAATAATTTAATAATTAACAATTTAATAATTAATGTTAACAATTTGCAATGAGGGTTTCTAATTACATTATACATGGACATTAGGGTTTCCCAATTTGACAGTTAGGTTTCCAAATATTATTAGGGTTTATAACATTAATTAGGGTTTTCAAAATTAGGGTTTCCCTAATTAAGGTTAATATCTATAATTCCAGTCATTAATCACATTATCATGATTACATAACAATCTTGTACTTTAATTTGAGTTTTAAATTAGGGTTTCTCAGAATAATACTAGGGTTTGTCATAATACACCATAATTGACCAACCATTATCAATATGTACATACAGTACATGCATATTTATAGCACTGAAAAATCAAAATATAATTAATATTATATTATTATTCTCATTCCTAGATCAAAATCCAAAATTAGGGTTTGGTTCCATATCTGATTTATCTTCCATACTTAACATTATTAATTAAGTTAAAATAATTAACTTAATAATATGTACTAAAATTCATATAATAAAATAATTATTATAATTATTCTAAAAATTATTTCATATATTATTTAAATAATATAATAATCATATTTTTATGGAAACTAATTAATAAAAACATTTCTACTATAAAATTAGTTATTATAAGAATATAATTTATAATAATCAATAATTCTAAAATAAAATTATTTATAATTATTCATGTAATAAATATATTTTTATTTATCACATAAATACTTACGTTTTATCTTGTACAAATCCTCATTTTTAAAATAAAAAAAAATTATACGCAAAATTTCTAATTTAATTATATAGAAAATATTGGGTTGTTACAGTTCCTCCCACAGTTGTTGCACTTCATAGTTTTCTTGGCCTCCCCGGGACTTATTACCTCCCCGAGGATTGGCTCTCCGTCCATTTACATTTTTGTTGGGGTTGCTTCTCCGCTACTTCCCCCTTTCTGTCCATCATGGTCGGTCTTCTTCTCTTGTTTGAATCGAGTGATGGCTTCATTGCCTCCTTCAGCAATGATAGCCCTTTCCAAAAGATCAGAGTAGGTCTTAATCTTTAATCTGACCACTAATTTACGCACCCATGGTTTACATCTAATTGAACCTCCTTGCCTTCCTGGCCTCCGTGTCAACTTGATGTGATGCGAATCGGGCCAACTCATTAAATCTTGTCGCGTACTCTGCGACAGTCATACTACCTTGCTTTAGTTTCAGAAACTTAACTTCCATATCCTATTGCGTATTCTTTGAGAAGTAATTCTCAAGGAATAGCTCCTTAAATCTGTCCCAAGGAATAACTCCTTCGTCTGCTCGTCCCTTATTGGCTTTCCACCAATAATTAGCTTCGCCCTTCATTATGAAAGTGGAAAAACTCATCTTTTGTGCTTCGGCCACTCGTGCGACGTCAAACACCTTCTCCATTTCTTCTATCCATGTCTAGGCTTCAATTGGGTCCAAGGTTCCCCGAAACTCCAGTGGTCCTACCAATTTAAAGTCCTTAAAGCTAGCCAAGTGTTTTCCCTGGCGCCTCACTTTCTTCGGAGAAGTGCATTTTGCATTACCTCGGTTATTGAGTTAACGAAGTTCTGCATTGGATCAACATTTTCCCCTCCACCATTGTTAACGGATCCTTCCTCCCTCTGATTCCGCTGAAGTCTCCTAGGCGGCATGATCTAAGGAAATGAAGAAAGAATTAGGCTTTATGTGATATGCTATCCATGTTAGCATTAAGAAGTTTAAGACGTCTACTAATCATTTTTTATTTAAATAAACCACTTCAATATCACAATAAAACTCGCTGGATTTCCTCATCCCATCACTTACATACTCTACTTGAGTTTTCTACTAAGGTTATAACCTAGGTTTCGCACTCCTAACATTTATAACCTAGGCTTTGATACCAACCTGTGACGCCCCCGAATCTGGGCCCTCTGACCCCATTTCGGTCATCACGATAAAATACAAACATCCACCTCTAAACAACATATGATAACTAAAATACGTAAATAATAAACGTACGTCGTTCATTCAAAATGTGTTACTAGTCCCAAGATTCGATAACCTTTAATACAATCATACAAACATACCCTATAATAGTACTTAGGGTTCATATTACATAACAATAATTTAAATTAAACATAAGATAAATTCTGCTCCTGGCAACTATCCTACATCTTTCCTTTACCCTTGTCCTTTCCTGAGGTCTCAGGCTTAGCTGCAATATAATTCATGATATAGCAAGGATGAGCAAAAAGTTTGCTCAACAAGTTTAAGTACAAAAATAAGGATATATCATGATGAACGGAAAAATATCTAACAAAGAATTCAACAATATGAATATTAGAAGCAAAGATAATGATTGCTTTTATAATAACTGCTAGTCAAGTAGACTTTGAACTATAACACTCCAATGGAATCAATAATTAATTAACCCTTTTGTTACTGGCTACAGAACAAGTACTTGAGGGGATCAGCCTCGCATACACCATGTATATGCATAACATTTAAATCTGCTCTTTGTAGCTTATATTAGATACCTGGGGTACTCTCGCATCATAGAAGGGGTGTTCTTTTAGTCTAAGAATCCTTACCATCAATTGGTTTGGATAGCTTTTATAAAACTTCATATACTTGTGCGATAGAACAAAGGTTCGGACTTCTGTCGACATACGATTCAAGAATTATATAACTTTAAATGAAGTACAAGTCCAAGACTGTACGAACTCAAGTGCACTAAGTGCGAATGTCAATAAAATCGATGTGGAATAATTGTAAGGTAATTAAACCACTTAATATCATGCTTGGAAATAAATTTCAAGCTTAAATGGATAACTTGCAATTCAACAATAACCTGCTCAATGAAATATGAGAAGGATAGGAATCTTTCACAAAACTCATAGTTGTGTAAGTTATAAAACTTGCAACACAATAAAAATAGTGTTCGGATACTTGCTCAAGTAAAAGAGTAAGAATTAAGGAACTTGCACAACCAAAGAGTGAAGTCCAAGGAAACTTGCTCAATGATAATTGGAGTAAGTTTAGGGAACTTGCCTGTTTACTCAGCTATAATTTATTTCTAGCTTTAATTAACTTGCATTGAAACGACCTAATATTAACAAGTCGGTCTTTCCAATTAGTACGTGTAAACTAAGATGAGTCCACACTTAAAGAATCAAGCCATCACATAGCATGCTTCTCAACACATTATATGGCATACTAGTCACATATTACAAAGTAAAGTAACCATATAAGCATGCCTTGATATTAGAATCAAAAATAGAATCTATTTGGATGTTGCAGGATTTGGTAGCAGCGCTTTGGTCAGGCTTATGGACTGGACGGACAGTATTTACTTGGCTGTCCTCGCTGAACCAAGGTTGAGCTTCTATTTTCCTAACTCCAGTCAAACTCTAACACACCAATTACACATACATTTTAACATACATACATGTTATAGTTACATACATGACCATACTTGAATTCATTACTTCAAGTTTAACTTACAATTTATATGTCATTAAAACATAAAAGTCATGTAACCATCATACTTAATACATATGAATCATGTTTAGGAGTATTATAGCCATAACATGACATCTTACTACTTTAGTATCTAAGTACTCATATAATATGAAACTTATGTTTGAAAACATGTTCAAGGTTGTCTTTGAAATCATTTTATTCATGAATGATGCAAGATAACACATATAAGACAACTTCAAAAACTCTTATCATAAGGATTTAAGTCGTGTTAACCTCCTTTCAAGATTAGAATCTCTTTAGCATTTGTGTTCATTAGTCTTGTTGTATTAAGCCTTTCTTATCAAACTAAGTTCTAGCACAAAGCTCATCAAGTTGGTCATGGATACATTAGCTATGAATCACACATCATGCTCATTTAGGTTCCAAATCAGTCATGTATATGGTCTCGTAAGTTCAAAACTTATGAACATAAGTTTTCCTCAAAGCTAGTTTTGAAAACTTTAAGTTTTACTACAACTTTCTTACTAATCCAAGTTGATTACTTCATACCACACACAAAAGCTTTACATAACATGTTATACTCCTCTATAGGTATGTATCTAAGTCATAACATCAAGTTAGTAACACATATCACAAATAGAAACCAACGACTCGGTTTCGAGTGTAGTGCAAGTTGCAAGGCTCCACCCTAAATCTGAATAGAGTAGCAATTTCTTGCCACCGCACACCAAATGGCAAAGTGACACGCTTTCGCTTCTTCTCTGCAAAGCCTCAAACATCAACACTTCAACTTGATTTAAACATGCTTAATACCATCATTTAGGATTTCATATATGCAAGACTACTTCCTAAACACATTATAGCATGCCAAATCACTTTGATTAACAAAGAATTTCAATTAATTTCAAGAATTTGACAAAACCCATTTCAAGAACACAAGTTAAGATTTTATACCTCTTGGAGCTAAATGACTTGGTTTCTTTCCTCTGAACTTGCTAGCCTCATTTATGGACAACCCACACTCAATTTCAAATTCTCATAGGTTCCATAGATAAACAACAGCAACATAAACTCTGAGAATTTGGCTACTATTTATAGAAGAACTTTGGACTGGGAATTAGCTTTGCATGAAAGGTTGAGACTGGAATGTAGAAGAAGAATACATTGGTTCTTAAGGGGTTGCTTTCAACCACCCACCTTGACCTACCTTCATAGCTTGATAATCACATGGACTTGGAAGTTACGATATATAAGGTGTAGATTCTTTGTTCATGTACCTTTGTGACACTCATTTTGGGGAAGAGAGAAATCTCAAACATACTTGATCAACTAAGGCTTGGTTTGGACACTATAATTCCCATGATGTAATATAAATGTGTAAATGCTACTACACAAAGGAAATTTGGGGATTATTTATGTACATTAAATACACGCAATAAAATAACGCAGTTAAGTATTATTGTCTGGGTTTCTCCATATTTATAATTTACTACACACATAAACACATAATATCATTATTTAATATCAATGTTTATTTAAACATCTAATCCCTTTCCCAATTTCTAAATTACACAGCTATTTTCATTATTTTTGTATTAAAGATCACATGGAATTTCTTGTACTACTTGATACATTATATTAACATGATGTATCTTTATCCATATGATTTATTAATGTCACACATACAACAAAGTGTTCCATTTTATTTTCTACAGCAGAACAAATTTTTCTCAAATTGGAACATTTGGCGCTATTCGCTATTTTATCTTCTTTGGGGACGGTAGCAATTGGCCTTTGGCCCCCACAGAAATGCCAACATGGGTTAGCTTCAAGCCATTTCCAAAACATAACACCACATAAGTCTCATATGATATAGTTTAACTTCTATAGTGGTGATATACCCATAATTGAATTGAATCAATATGTTCAACTCTTGCCACCATATCCAAAAAAATTGAATATTTAATTATTAATAATCTTATCAATTTTTTGATATCAAACTCTTAGGGTTAGTCCACTAATTTAAATAACTATTAGTGACTCACTTTAATCATATTTATAAATTTACATAACCACATAAGGTTTAAATAAACTTACAAAACTAACTCATTAAAAATTAAACCACATATTTAATTAAATAAGGAGTTTCAAATTTGTGGACGTTACATGTGGGGTGGTTTGTTGGTTTACTTGAGTTCTTTGGTTTCATTAGAATTGTGGCCTGGTTTGAGTTGCTGATTTATTTTAGAAATTTGTTTGGAGTGCGGTTTATTCGATTTACATTCTTTGTGTATGGATGTCCGCTTATACATTGCTCGGGTCATTTCTTTGCTAGACTTTTATGTTTATTTAGTTTCTTTCTGCTTAGGGAATATCCTTTTTCCTAGATTTGATGATGCTAATTTGCTATTAAGTTTCAATTCTTATTTCAGTATTGTATTTCTTGTTGGGCTTGTGGGCTTATAATCTTTTATAGTCATGACATCATAGGGAATGTCATTTGATGTCTATGATATATCCTGATTGGGGTACTCTCATGAAGTTGTAATCTTTTCTTTTTTAATACAGTCTAAATTTAGAAGAAAAAAAATTATTAATATGATCAAACTCAACTTTTCTTTAAAAATATATTAAGTTTAAAAATTAACATTATTTATGATTTACATGTAACAACCTAAAAGTCCTAATAATCATGTTCTAAAATCTTAAATTAAGATATATATATATATATATATATATATATATATATATATATAGTTATGAAAACGAATTGATTATACATGTAAATTATTATACAAGCAGAATGCTTAATAAAGTGAATACAATTACTTTAACATATCTATCCAGTAGGTCTTGTATTCATACTAATGGTAATATATACATTATATATACATTATGAATAATTTTATGTGTATAAATTATGTATTAAAACTGATCTCGAGAAGCGCGCAATAGAAAACATGACAACAAGAGTAACTAATGAATCAGAATTCAATATATATGTTAATTGGCAGAGTACTTGATCAATTCAATAATATATATGCTAATCAGAATTCGTATATGCTAATTGCTAGATTTACATTACTTTCAGAAATTCCTTTTCATGAAACATACGGTATAATTGTATATTATACCAATAAATAGGTTATGCATAATTAAAATTTATAGCATGACAACATAATTAATTTATTTTATATAATAGCGTAACCATGCTCTGATACCAGATGTTAAATAAATTATATCAGAACGTGCTATTACATAGAATAAAAGCAATTAATCAATTAAGTACTTACATGAATTGAGATAAGTCATCTTGTATGTTACGCTTCTGCTACGCTTAAGGGTGAAAGTCTTCAATTGTCTCTCTTAATCTTATGATGGATGTATAGGTGTGTATAAAGTTCTTGATATAACAATTGGGACCAAACCCTAACTATTTTATTTATAGAATAACTAACGGTCAGAATTGTCTATCAAAATTATGAAATCCTAGGTCCCATTATGCCAAATTAATATTAGTAATATATTTATGGGTCACATAATTATCAAATCCATAAATAATGTGATTAAATTAATACAATATGTAAACTCAATCATTCATAAGAAAATTAATATTCTAACATGCTTGATTTTGTCCAAAAAGCCTCACCAAGCAGTCTGCTTTCACTATTTGTGAATATGAGACTGACAAAGGAAAGTTGTTAGCTACTAAGCTAAAGAGGTCATGACCAGAAATCCTTGAACTTATGAGTATACTAGTATACGTCTTTAAACACTAGTAATATAAACATAGCTTTTGCAGCAGAAAAATTAATGTTAACATGGTTTCATCCATGCCGATTCATTCAGCTTTAGTCGTGGGCATATGCCTCCTAGCTAATATTGCGATGATTTATACATTCTATTGGAATGAATCCCATTGCACCGCCTCCCGCATGGATTGAAAATTAAGGAAATGGAATAATTTTTTTGAAATGGTTTATCCGTCAAAACGATCATTAATTACACCTATTTTCATTATATTCCTTATTCCGTTGCATTCTTTAATTCCAAACCTAACATTATAGCTGCAAAAACAGTAGAAGGCAGACCACCACATAAAACATCTATTTTACTTAAGATGAGTAAAACTAGTTGTAGCACTAGAAAGTTGCACACATTTGATTCCAGAATATAATAATATTAATTTCTATATTTAATTAGTAATATCTACAAGTCCTATTATCGATTATATTGTGGGTTGCTCTTGGTTTGGTTTTACATATTTTTATATATATATATATATATATATATATATATATATATATATATATATATATACGGGAAGGATCTCCAATCGGACCAAATAAGCATACCAAAGAACGGACCAAGGCAAAAAACACATGAATCGGGTTTTAGAACTATATATATATATATATATATATATATATATATATATATATATATATATATATATATTGGTACGTCGAAAGCAATACTCCTAAATAGCATTACTTTCTTAAAGAGCATTCTATATAAGACTTAGTGTTTTTTCTTTTTCTCTCCTCATTCGGTCATAATAGAAGCGACTTCTCTCGCTTGAAAAAACTCTTTGCCGCAAAATCGATTCCCTTGAAATCGATAGCTGCAAAATCGAAGAGAGAGAAAGCGAAGCCCTTGACCAAGCCCTTACTGACTAGAACTAATGAGATGAAGGAGATGCGATTCTAGGGCTCGATTACTCTTAAGATTTTGACATCGATTGAAGATTTGGAGAACGTTCTGTGAAGAATGGAATCGAAAGGTGGAGAAGGAACTTGTTCCCTCAGTCAAAACACACAACCCTTGAACTGAGATTTCTAGGGCTTGGCTTTCTCTCTTGCAGCAATTGCGTTTCTAGAGGGGATCAAGGGCTTCGCTTTCTCTCTCTTCGATTTTGCAGCTATCGATTTCAAGGGAATTGATTTTGGCAGCTTTGATTTTGCGGCAAGGAGTTTTCTGGCGAGAGGAAGTTTTTCTATTATGACTGAATGAGGAGATAAAGGAAAAAACACGGAGGTGTTATATAGGAATGCTATTTAAAGGTATTAGTGGACATTAAAATGGGGTTAGAAACGAAACTGCGAACGATATGTAGTTTCTCTGGTTTCTCTCTTCGTGATATTGTGCTTCTTCTTTTTTTCTTTTCTTTTTTCTAATTTTTTTTTTGCTAAATATAAACTGTATTAAAATAAAAAGGAAAGTACAAAGCTCATCAGAATCTAGCATAGATATCATAAGACAAACCATATGATATCAGATACTATAAAAGATTACATGGCTGAATGCCCAACTAATCGCTAACAAAGACTGTCGAACTGCAGCAATTGCACGAGCATCGGCAAACTAGAGCACCAACAGTAGCATAGCAGGCATCAGACATACTAAGCAGCTCCTATCGCAGCAGCAAACGGCAATAGCTTCGAGCCAGCAGCCTTCCGAGATCGTAAGACCTCCCCACAAGCAGTAGCACCAATCCCATATGGAAACATAGCAACATATCACCAACAGCTCCCAAATACAATAGCAGTAGCAGATACATACGACGAAGCCAAAGACCAACCTTACCGAAGCTGAACTACGCCGAAGCCAAAGTCCTACAACCCCTGCCACCGAGCAGCTCCTATCATGACCCGTTTTCCACACTAGAGCAGCTCTTTAGGTCAACAGCTACCTGACTGCAGCACCTCCCCCACAAGAAGTAGCACCAATCCCATATGGCAACATAGCAACATATCACCAACAGCTCCCAAACACAGCAGCAGTAGCATAAAAGGTATCAGATACACCGAGGCCGAACCCGAAGACCAACCATACCGAAGCCGAACCACGCCGAAGCCGAAGTCCTACAACCCCTACCACCTTCATGTCGATGCCCCCTACAACATGTCGAAGCCCCACAAAACCATAAACATGCCGAAGCATAAAACCTTACTATACAACCCACAGAACCATCAAAATTGCTAGCCAAAATTAGATGGCTAATCGGATGAAAGAAGGCATGTCCTTCACTTTCTGGAACTTCTGAATGGTATGTAGTTTGCATTTAATGATGTGCAAAATCGAGTGGGTGACACTACAAAAAAACAGGTCATTGGCGACGGCCTCATTCGCGATGGCAGAATCCCCGTCGAGAATGACATCATTAGCGCAACTGGCTTGCCGCCGCCAATGTGCTTTCCGTCGAGAATGACCCTTCCCGGGTCCAATTTTGGTGGGAATTATTTCGCACGGGTGGGAAAGGGTTATAGGCGACGGCGTTGCCGTCGCTAGTGAGTCAAGTCGTAATGTCGTCGAGAATGAGGTTATATTTAACCCTGACTTTCATTTTTCTTCTGTTCGCTTTCTCTCTTTCTCACCGTCGCCTCTGCACCTCTGCCGTCGCCTCACCTCTGCCGTCGCCTCACCTCCATCCCTGCCGTCGCCGGCGCCATCAACGTTGCCGTGCCTCTCCATTTCTTCCTTCCACCGACTGTTGGCCTTCCCCTTTTCTTGTTCTCTTTCGCTTGGCTCGCGACCACTGTCACTGCTGTGATCTTTTCATCCCTCTTGGTTCTCTTTGGTTCTCTATTTCTCAGAGGACAACAATTAGTAAGTTAATTTTTTTTCTTAGGCTTTAATTTGTAAGTTCCAATTTATTTATGTTAGGGTTTAATTGGGTCTTCAATTTTCTTATGTTATCATGCTTCTATTGTTGTCTTTCCTTCTAAGTAGTATATATTTTACCTTTTTTGAGCATTATTCATCTCTATTATATGTTAGCTTAAAGTACTACTGTAGAATTAATTATGTGTTAGCAATTTGTAATTTGTGTTGTGTAAAATGGTTCTCGCAATTTGTAATGTCTTTTAGGCTTTGGTATTTGTGTATTGGTGTATGTGTATAGTGGTAAAGTAAATTTGTTTTGAAGCTTCTTTGTACACTCCATGATTTCTCGAGATAGAAAAGACTTCAATTATGGTTAAGTAGCAATTTATTAGCAGTTTGTTATTTAGAAAAAGTAAAGCTGTATTGGCTTTTTCTTTGTCAAAAAAGGTAAAGAGGAAAGGTGAAATTGTATTACCTTTTTTGCTATAGAAAGTAAAGGAAGTATCTTGAAATGTGATCTGAGAATGTTAACTTAAGCTCTAATGAAAAGCGCTTTTCTGATTTTTGGCGGTGCATTAGAGCTTAATTCCAGCATTACCTCGCTATTAAATATTATAACTTGATCAACTTGTTATATATAGTTACTATTGTTTGCCTCAATTGTCTCAACTATGATAGTCGATGGCAAAGTCTAATTGGCCATGACTTATCAAGAATAAAATAAAGACTAATTCGCATTGACCAACAAAAGCTTTCCAACTTTTCATTGACCTTGAATTAGTTATAGTTATGGCTTGCAATGAGATCCTCTCGCTATCTAGTTTCAATATTGTAAATAATTCTTTCTGAAAAGTTTCACCTCTTTCATTAATTCTGAGTCACCTCTTAGACCTTATGACCCTCGTTGGTTAAAGCACTTACAAAGCATTAGTAACCCATCATAATTAATAACTATTCCCTATATAATGTGTTTGCATTTGATTTGACCTTACGACCCTCGTTTCTACCGCATTTGATTTGTCCTTTTCTTTGTAGTGTTTGTCGTGTTGTAAACTTGTTTTAGGATCATTGTTTGTTTTCATTTTCCTAGTTGAGAGGTATATACTTGGACTAACACGATGGTGAAGAAAGGTAATTGATATACTTTATGGTTTTAGCTAAAAATTGTATCTTTCTGGTTGAAATTGAAATATGTTTTTGCATCTATATCTTCATGCCCTCTCTTTACATACAGGCGAATATTAGTTTGTTGTGAAGAGATTTGATTTGAGTTTAACTAATTTATATGTAACATGTAATATATATATATGGTCCATTAAACTGCAAACATATTCAAATTCTCAATTTATTTGTTTTTCATATAGTTTAGGAAGCTTAGAAACCCGTTTGAGATTCACTTAGTAGGAGTGAATCTCAAATAGTCCCCGTTTTGGGACTGTTCTTGTATGTTTCGATCTCACTTCGGTCGGTGTTAACGACTTGAGCAAGTCTTTATATATGTATGTAGGTTACTATTTATGTTGCATTCTTTTAATTGTATATGTATGTTATCCTCTATGTTATCCCTCTTAGTCATCCTGTATGTTGCATTCTTTTAGTTGACAGTATACATACATATGGCGTGCACACCACACGGCGATCGTGGTGGGCGTGTGTTAATGGAGGTAGTGGAGATTCTCTGCAGCGTGATGATCAAAGGGATCGTCGTGTATAATTATATATGTTATTGGGATACACCTTATTATTTTTATTTTATATTGTATTGACATTATATTCGTTTATATAAATATTGATGTATTTCAATACATAGGTGATCGACGTGAGCCTCATGGGACTAAAGCACGTGGCTTGCTAGGGAATCCCCCAGCGCCTCTTATATGTCGTGTTGGGACTCATAGGTAATTTCATAATCCTATATAATATTACTATAATATAAGTATTTAGTTCTTATATATTCTTTGTAATTTGCAATTTCAATTGTAGTATTCTTGACGCATACGCTTAAGGAACACGTTGCTTGGGATCGTCATGCAAACCGAGATTCTCAAGCTTGAAGTGGATGAGGTGGGCGATGTGGATGATCGTATTACGTCAGGTTGATTATTCTTCAATTTAAGGTAGGATGCCAATCATTCATATGCTAGTTTTATTAGACATTTGGATATGTTGTTACCTCTTTGATTTATGTTATCTCTTTGATTTATGTTGTCTACTAAACTTCTTAATGTGTAATGTGCTTGAGAGATATTATCGTTTGAGGATCCAGGCGGGAAGCCCATGGCATGGATCGCTATTCGCACAGATATCTAGAGATGAATTGGCATAAGTGGGTCTCACGATTTGGAAGAAAAAGGCCCAGATGAAGATGGTTGATGGATGACACTTAAGGATGTCCCGGCCGATTTCATATCTGGCTGCGGTGTGGGACCGGATGTGCAACATTTGGGGACATGCGAGGCCTTCAAGAAAATGTCAAGCCTGGCGTTCATTGCCTAACAAGAAAGTCGTCTCCCACATCAAGACTGGGTCTCGATCGATGACTTCTGTCTGGAAAAAGACTTGAGGTGAGTTTAAAGCATGCACCCTCCGCTTGGAGTTTTGGTGGCACGCCCACGAAAAGAAAGGTGTGAGTGGATATCTCTCACGAGGCGAGAGCAGCATTCTTTCGTAAGTTATTTAATTCTCTTATTTAGTATGTATTTAAAATTGAATATTCTTTTATATTATTTCATTTTATACTTTGCGTATCATCTACTAATGTGTTTTTGTCAATGACGGTTGAAGATCTTGCGGTTCAAGCGGCGAGAGAGGTGACATGCCGAAGAGACGAGTCTCACGCGTGCAGACGAGGAGATAGAGGATCTGTTTGCAGTTGCTGTGGGGACTGAAAAAGGGTAGAGTTGTGGGCATTCCCCATGTCCCAGCTTACACCCTAGTCCCTACTGCGAGATCTCAACGACGCCCACCCACTGGAGGTAGTGGTGCGAGTGGATCATAGAGGGGTGCATGTCGAGCGGTGTTGTGCAGTCAGGCGCACCATCACGCGAGCGGATCTATCAGCTGGCTCAGGAGGTTGTCCACGACTCTATCGATCCTACAGCTGCCGTTGACGATCTCATGGGTGTAGTACGGGAGGAGGCCATCCGCGTGTGTGCAGTTGTCTTGGCCAACATCTTCCCACCATATATTCGACAGGTAAAAACAATTAAATTCTGTATTTCCTTATTTAATTTATGTAATTTATAATTGTATTGCTTAGATAAACATAAGATAAAATCATAACTCCATTATAAACACATACAAAGACATAGCGTAGGTATTAAACGCAGCATATAACCGACGGGACTCGATTACGACATACGGAGACCAAGTTATCGCCGATTTGTAAAACCGAACAACAATTAGGCAAAAAAGCGAAAAAGAGCCCAAAACCCATCGTCGTCCGTCCGAACGCCACGTGAACACACACACAAAGACTGCGTAGGTATTAGGCACGCAGCGTTATAACTGACGAGACTCGATTCCGGCATACGGAGACCGAGTTATCGCCATGTTTGCAAAACCGAACAACACTTAGGCAAAAAACCGAAAAAGAGCCCAAAACCCGCAACGTCCGTCCGAATGCCACGCAAATACACACATAGCACCGCGTAGGTATTAGGCATGCGTTACAACTGATGGGACTCGATTCCGGCATACGGAGACCGAGTTATCGCCAAGTTTGCAAAACCGAACAACACTTAGGCAAAAAGCCAAAAAAGAGCCCAAAACTCGCGCCGCCGTCAACGCCACGCAAAACACACACACAAAGACCGCGTGAGGTATTGAAACACAGCGTTATAATCGACGGGACTCGATTTCGGCATACGGAGACCGAAAGTTATCGCCCGCTTTGCCAAAAGCCGAACAACATTTAGGCAAAAAGCGAAAAAGAGCCCAAAACCCGCATCGTCTGGTCTCTAACGCATACACAAACACACACACAACACCGCGTAGGTATTAGGCACGCGTTACAACTGACGGTACTCGATTCTGACATACGGAGACCGAGTTATCGCCCTGTTTGCGAAACTGAACAACACTTAGCCAAAAAGCCGAAAAAGAGCCCAAAACCAAAGATCGTCTGGTCCAACAACACCATGTAAACACACACACAAAGATCTGCAGAGGTATTAGGCTACGTTACTAATCGACGGACTCGATTCAAGATACGGAGACCGAAGTTATCGCCAAGTTTGCAAAATCAACAACATTAGGCAAAAAGCCAAAAAGAGCCTAAAACTCGTGATCGTCCGTCCAACGCCAAGCAAAACGGACATACACAAGACCAGCGAGGTATTAGGAACGCGCGCGTTATAATCGACGGGACTCGATTCCCAAGATACGAAGACCGAAAGTTATCGCCAAGTTTGCAAAATCAACAAATACTTCAGCAAAAAAGCCAAAAGAGCCCAAAACCCGCAACGTCCATCCGAACGCCACGCAAAACACACACAACACCACGTAGGTATTAGGCATGTGTTACAATCGACGGACTCGATTCGCAGATACGGAGACCGAAAGTTATCGCCAAGTTTGCAAAACCAACAACATTAGGCAAAAAGCCAAAAAGAGCCCCAAAACTCGCATCGTCCTTCCGAACGCCACGCAAAACACACACACAAGACCGCGAGGTATTAGGCACGCGTTAATCGACGGGACTCGATTAAGATACTGAGACCGAAAGTTATCGCCAGCTTTGCAAAACCGAACAACATTTAGGCAAAAAAGCGAAAAAGAGCCTAAAACCGTGATCGTCTAAAATTCAACGCCACACAAACACACACACAACACCGCGTGAGGTATTAGTACGCGTTATAATCGACGGGACTCGATTAAAGATACGGAGACCGAAGTTATCGCCCGCTTGCAAAACCGAACAACACTTAGGCAAAAGTCAAAAGAGCCCAAAACCCGCGATCGTCGTCCAATGCCACGAAAACACACACACGATCTGCGAGAGGTATTAGGCACGCGTGCATAATCGACGGACTCGATTCCGGCATCACGGAGACCGAAGTTATCGCCAAGTTTGCAAAACCAACAACATTAGGCAAAAAGCCAAAAAAAGAGCCCTAAAACTCGTGATCGTCTGTCCGAACGCCACGCAAAACAGACACACAACACCGCGTGAGGTATTAGGCACGCGTTATAATCGACGGACTCGATTCCAAGATCTGAAGACCGAAAGTTATCGCCAAGTTTGCAAAACCGAACAACACTTAGGCAAAAAGCCAAAAAGAGCCCAAAACCTTAACGTCCGGTCAACGCCACGCAAAACACACACACAAAGACCGCTGTGAGGTATTAGGCACGTGTTATAATCGACGGACTCGATTCCAAGATACGGAGACCGAAAGTTATCGCCAAGTTTGCAAAACTAAAAACATTAGGCAAAAGTCAAAAGAGCCCCAAAACTCGCATCGTCCGTCCAACGCCACGCAAACATACACACTGCGACCGTGTAGGTATTAGGCACGCTGTATAATCGACGGGACTCGATTCCTAAACATACGGAGATCGAAGTTATCGCCCGGCTTTGCAAAACCGAACAACATTTAGGCAAAAAGCCGAAAAAGAGCCCAAAACCCGTCATCGTCCGTCTGAACGCCACACAAACACACACAAAACACCGCGTAGGTATTAGGCACGCATAACTCGACGGGACTCGATTCCCAAGATACGGAGACCGAAAGTTATCGCCAAGTTTGCAAAACCGAACAACATTAGGCAAAAAGCCAAAAAGAGCCCAAAACTCGTGACGCCTCATCCGAACGCCATAACTTAAACACACACACAAAGACCGCGTGAGGTATTAAACGCGTTATAACTTGACGGGACTCGATTTAAGACATACGGAGACCGAAAGTTATCGCCATTTGTAAAAACCAACAACATTTAGGCAAAAAAGCGAAAAAAGAGCCCAAAACCCGCAGACGTCTGGTCTCAACGCCACACAAACACACACACACAACATCGCGTAGGTATTAGGCGCGCGTTATAACCGACGGACTCGATTCCGGCAGATACGGAGACCGAAGTTATCGCCCGGTTTTGCAAAACCAACAACACTTGGGCAAAAAGCCAAAAAAGAGCCCAAAACCCGCAACGTCCATCCGAACGCCACGCAAACACACACAACACCACGTAGGTATTAGGCATGTGTTACAACTGACGGGACTCGATTCCGGCATACGGAGACCGAGTTATCGCCAAGTTTGCAAAACCGAACAACATTAGGCAAAAAGCCAAAAAAGAGCCCAAAACTCGCATCGTCCTTCCGAACGCCACGCAAACACACACACAGCACCGCGTAGGTATTAGGCACGCGTTACAACTGACGGGACTCGATTCCGGTATACGGAGACCGAGTTATCGCCCAGTTTGCAAAACCGAACAACATTTAGGCAAAAGCGAAAAAGAGCCCAAAACCCAGATCGTCTGTCTCAACGCCATACACAAACACACACAAAACACGCCAGAGGTATTAGGCGCGTTATAACCGACGGACTCGATTCGGCATACGAGACCGAAGTTATCGCCCAATTTGCAAAAACCGAACAACACTTAGGCAAAAAGTCGAAAAGAGCCCAAAACCCGCATCGTCGTCCAAGAATGCCACGTAAACACACACACAAGATCATGCGTGAGGTATTAGGCACGGCGTATAACCGACGGGACTCGATTAAGATACTGAGACCGAAGTTATCGCTAAGTTTGCAAAACCGAACAACATTTGGCAAAAAGTCAAAAGAGCCCAAAACCCGCAACGCGTCCGTCCAACGCCACGCAAATGGACACACAACACTAGCGTGAGGTATTATTAGCACGCATTATAATCGACGGGACTCGATCCCGCATCACGAAGACCGAAAGTTATCGCCAAGTTTGCAAAACCGAACAACACTTAGGCAAAAAGCCAAAAAGAGCCCAAAACCCGGAACGTCGGGTCAACGCCACGCAAAAACACACACACAAAGACCGTAGGTATTAAACACGTGTTATAATCGACGGGACTCGATTCCTAAGATACGGAGACCGAAAGTTATCGCCAAGTTTGCAAAACCGAAAAACATTAGGCAAAAAGCGAAAAAGAGCCCAAAACTCGCATCGTCTGTCCGAACGCCACGCGAACACACACACACAAGACCGCTAGAGTATTAAAGCATCGCGTTATAATCGACGGGACTCGATTCCGGCATACGGAGACCGAGTTATCGCCAAGTTTGCAAAACCGAACAACATTAGGCAAAAAGCCGAAAAAGAGCCCAAAACTCGCATCGTCCGTTCGAACGCCACGCAAACACACACACAGCACCGCGTAGGTATTAGGCACGTGTTACAACTGACGAGACTCGATTCCGGCATACGGAGACCGAGTTATCGCCCAGTTTGCAAAACTGAACAACACTTGTAGAACACAAACTAAAATAATTTAAATATGCTCTATTTTGGACTCCGTTATTAATATTTTAATTTTGTAGGGTCTTGTTGATGAGACTCGTGGAGGTGGAGATGGCGGCACAGGTGATGCCCGTGGAGGAGATGGTGATGATCGCCGGGCTGATGCTGATGAGACTATGGAGGACGGGACCGATGATGGGACCGGCGATGGGACCGGAGGCGATGGGACAGAGATTCCTGATCTTGGGCAGTAGTTGTTTATATTTATATTTTGACTTTCATGTATCATGTATTTAGCTTTTAAGTTGTACATATTTGAGTTTGGTATCTAATTATATTGATTGTTTATAGTAAAAGATATGATTGTTATTGATATGCGTATATTGTCATTATTTAGTTTTCTTTAGTTTATAACAGGTACAATGTATATGTAAATGAACAGGGGAAATTTGCAATTTTAATATTTTTTTTTTAAAGTGGGTCATTGGCGACGGGAGCATTGGCGACGGCTATGCCGTCGACAATGACTGTCTTTTTATTTATTGAATAAACCATTACTGAAGGTTTATTTTAAATGCGCCAATCTGCCGCTTAATGAGGCATTCTGAAAGCGGCGTCGGTCAGTCGACAAAGACCCCATCGGCGATGACTATCTTTGCCGACTAATGAGCGACGGAGGCAGGGCGGCGACCTATATACTGACGGAAGGGTGAATGAGACAATCGTCGTCGCCAATAACCTCATTCACGACGCAAGATTAGGGTCATCAAGCGACAGACCGCTATCCGTCAAGAATGAGTCATTTTTTTTGTAGTGAGATAATCCTTACAAGAGAAGAGCAATTTCCATGAACTCTAGCATTTCGCTCCTTCCAAATGTGATAGACAATAGCAGCAAACCCCACACTACAAAAAAATGGGCCTTTAGCAACGATTTTTCGGGCAACGACTTTATAAGTCGTTGCTAAAAGTATATGTTTAGCAACGAAGTTTGTCCTTCATTGCAGATTGTGTCAGGCTTTCACTTTTTGCAACAAAATTCATAAGTCGTTGCAAAAATTAAATTGCTAATTCATTGGCTAAAAAAATTTCGTTAGAAATTAGTTGCAAAATTTTTGGCCACTTGATTTCGCCATCATCGTATTAACGAAAGTTTTTTTTGTTGCTAAAAATGAGGCTTTAACAACGATTTTTCAGGCAACGACTTTATAAGTCGTTGCTAAAAGTGTATGTTTAGCAACGAAACTTGTCCTTCGTTGCAGATTGTGTCAGGCTTTCATTTTTTGCAACGAAATTCATAAGTCGTTGCAAAATTTGAAAACAAAATTCGTTAGTAAGTCGTTGCAAAATTTGGAAACAAAATTCGTTAGAAATTCGTTGCAAAATTTCTAACCACTTGATTTCTCCTCATCGTGGGCAACAGAAGTTTTTTTGTTGCTATATTTCGTTGCCTAATATGGACCACATTCATTGGCAAGAATTTTTATTTTGCGTTGCATATTTTATACAACTTTTTGCAACGACTATTAAAATGGTGCCTTAAATTAAGATAATAAAAATAATAATAATTATAGTACTAATAATAATAATAACAATAACAGTAATAATAATAATAATAATAATAATAACTATAATAAAAATAATAGTAATAATAATAATAATAATAATAATAATAATAATAATAACAATAATAATAATAATAATAATAATAATAATAATAATAATAATAATAATAATAAATAATAATAATAATAATAATAATAATAATAATAATAATAATAATAATAATAATAGTAGTAGTAGTAGTAATAATAGTACTAATAATAATAATAACAATAATAGTAATAATAATAATAATAATAATATCAATTAATAATAATAATACTAGTTCTAAATTTTATATAAGTTGAAATGTTCATATAAATATTTATAAATTTATCTCTAAATATTCATATAAATATTTATAAAAATATTCATATCTAAATTTTAGATTTAAATATTTATAAATTTATAAATAAATATTTGTTTATAAATTTTAAAGATAAATTTATATGAATATTTGTTTATAAATATTTATATGAATATTTAGAGATAAATTTATAAATATATATATATATATTAAAATATTCATAGTTACGTTATATAAATATTCATAGTTACTTTTTATATATATTTAGTTTAATGTGGAGATTTAAGATGAGTATATATATATATATATGGTAATAGAATTTATATAATAAAAATATATATATAACATAAGAAGCAAAAATATCACAGCTAGTTTTTGAACCTTAGACTTATGGGTTATTGGGTCATTATGCTACCATTGAGCCATTCTAATTTATTAGTTAACTAAACTAACGCCATAACTTGTAGTCTCCAATATTTTTAAATTTATTCTACTGAAATGTATAAATAAATATTCATATAAATATTTATAAATTTATCTCTAAATATTCATATAAATATTTATAAAAATATTCATATCTAAATTTTATAAATTTTAGATGAAATATTTATAAATTTATAAATAAATATTTGTTTATAAATTTTAAAGATAAATTTATATGAATATTTGTTTATAAATATTTATATGAATATTTAGAGATAAAAATATATATATATATATATATATATATATTAAAATATTCATATGAATTACGTTATATAAATATTCATAGTTACTTTATATATATTTAGTTTAATGTGGAGATTTAAGATGAGTATATATATATATAGATGGTAATAGAATTTATCTAATACACAAAAAATATAACATAAGAAGCAAAAACGTCATAGCTAGGTTTCAAAACAAAAACTAATTGTAATTGTACTGACTATTTTTAATCATTGAACTCTGGGAAATCTTTCTATTATAAATATTTGTTATTCGCAAATGTACTCATCTTTGTAATTTATTAGATTGATTCTTATACTTAGCATGGGTTTTTTTAAATTTAAATTTAATTTGATCGAGTCCTATAACAATAAAAAGAAAAATCTGTAAAAATTATAAATTTTATTCGAAAAACATTGATACCCACGTGACTAGTACAAAAAAAAAATAATTTTTTTTTGATTCAGTGGTTAAAAAAACTTTGAATGTAATTTTATATTTAGGGTATTTAATTAGTAACTGCTTTATATTATTTTATGGTATTTAAATTATTATTATTATTATTTTAAGTATTTAAAATTTTTTATTATTAATACAATAATAATTATTATAATTATTATAATAAGTATTATAATTATTACAATTCCTAGTACAGTGGCAAAAAAGTGTATTATATCATCTTCACATGCATAGAAACGATGTTAGGTGGTTTAAATATTAGTGTTACATAAATTTTTGCATGATAGGTAGTTGATTTAGTGGCTTTTGTTGGAATATAAGGTTTCTAATGTCGAGAGGTCTGGAGTTCAACACTCATGAGCAACATTTTCTTTAAATAAATTTTAAGCATGGCTAGCCTAGCTCCACGTGAGCAAAAATATGCACAGTTAACATTTCGTCCGTTTTTTCGGACGGAAATAAAAAATAATGACCATTTTATAATTTTTGAGAGTATAGTTATTCGATTGTAACAAAAAAGGTTTCGGTAACCACAATAAAAATTGGACCCTAGTACAGTGACCAAAAAGTGTATTATCCCAACAACAAATAATGAAGAAACAAATTATGATATAAAGTAATTTTTATTTTTATTTTTGCAAGTACACTGCCAAAATAATAAGTCATTTCAAACTATTTGTTTTACATTTTTTAAAACTCTAAATGTGTCTAAATGATTCAGACAAAAAATTGTGGCTAAATTAGTAAGAAGTAGTGCTAAATGATGTTTTTACTTTCATTTTCTCAGCCAAATTTTGTTATGTACATATTACGTTTGATTTTTCTTTAATAAATTAGTAACCAATTTAATGAAAGTTGTTGTAATCTTTTGTTTTAATTTTATGGACCGATAAAATGTTATTAATATTTTTTTGTTTTTTTTCCTAAAATTATATTACTAATAACATACTTTATTAAAAATTGTTCAAAAGTTTATATGTTTGTTTGAGTCATAATTGAATTCTACTTGTTTGTTTTATTATTTATTTAAGTATATGCATATGTATGCTCACTACAAGAAATTGGGGCTTTTGCGAAAGAAATTTTGTGAGTGAATTGTTTCATTCTCAAATAAGTCTTTTTTGTGAGGGACTAATGAAGAAAATTTTTATTTATGCAATAAATTTTATTCACAATATGTAATTAGTGACAATTATTTTGTTAGGAAAAATTCTTCATTACTTTGCTTGAAGTAAATTTTAGAGAATCAATTATATATTTTCACAAAAATATTTCTAATTTTAAAGATAGATATTAAATTAATATAAAATAATTTTAAAATTTTAAGTATATATTCTATTAAAGATACATGTTAATCATTTTAATTACATTAACTAAAGTTTAAAATTATAAACTATATTTGGTATACATGTATACATAAATATTTTTAGAATTATATAGAGCTACAAATCATACGTTATTTAATAATCTGAATGATATAATTTAAGTATTTGGATAAGTAATATCAATATTATTGATGGAGTTATTGAACATTTTTTTGTGACAGAGTTACACAAATTAAATAAAATAAGTTGTATAACATATTTACATCATTTAATCAAAATACTAAAATTTAAAACATAACATATTTAATTCAAATACTAAAAATACTAATTAAAAAAAATACTAAAATACTAAAAAATCAAATTAAAAATACTAAAATTCATCATTTAATCAAAATACTTAAAATTCAAATTATTTTGTTAACTAATCAAAACAACTAATTAAATAAAATAAGTTATATAACATATTTACATCATTTTATCAAAATACTAAAATTCAAAACATAACATATTTAATTCAAATACTAAAAATACTAAAATACTAATAAAAAATCAAACTAAAAAATACTAAAATTCATCATTTAATCAAAATACTAAAATTCAAATTATTTTGTTAACTAATCAAAACAACTAATTAAATAAAATAAATTGAATAATATATTTACATCATTTTATCAAAATACTAAAATTCAAAACATAACATATTTAATTCAAATACTAAAATACTAATTAAAAAAAATACTAAAATACTACAAAAAATCAAATTAAAAAAATACTAAAATCTTTCATTTTTCTCATATCTGAACCCACCATTCTTCTCTAAACCCACCATTTTTTCAAAAATCCATATCAATTTTCTCTCTCTAAACCCACCATTCTTCTCGGATCTGAGCCTCACTCTCTCTCCTAATTCTTCGTCGACTTAAGGAGCTCCGGCATAGACACCCGGGCGAGACTCGGGTCGAAGGTTGAGATTTGAGCTTGGGGTGGTTCGGGTATGGGCTCGGTTTTGATGGCGGTGATGGGTCCGGCCCTGTTTTCTGGCTTTGTAGAAGATGATGAGAAAGGCGAAGATTAGGGTGATGGCGAAGAAGCTGGCTGTGGCGGCAAAAACGGCTTGGATTATTGGTTCCAAACCTGCGATCGACCTCAAGTTCTCCCATGGATCTCGTCGACTGGATCTCGTCTTGGTGGATCTGTTGACCGGCTGGATCTCGTCGTGGTGGTAGTAGATCTGTTGATGGCTTGATTTTGAGAGGCGGCGGTGCATAGTGGTGGATTTTTGGGATTTTTTCGATTCTCCCCGATTTCGGGTTTCTCTTCTGCAGGATCTTAATTTTTGTTCCGCTGATTGATTTCTTGTTCAATCAGAGTTATTTCGTGGTGGTAATTTTTGATTCTTCTTAATTAATTTTACACCCTGACAGTGTAGATGACACAAGTTATTTTGTATCCCGGTATAGTCAGAGTTTCACGGGAGTGCCTGATGATCAGGTCTCTAGTGATTCAGCCTCTCACACTACGGACATGATCTCAAATTCTGGTGAACTTGAGGTAAATTTCACCTGCTGATATTGACATGAAAATTTCTAACCAACATGTTCATCATCATTATCAAAATCAATATCACTGTTCTATTCGAACAAGTATAATTATATTATCAAAAGTCAATAATCAATTTTAATATTCCTTGAATGTTGTACAATATATTGAAGCTATAGATTTCTTGTTGATATTATTAATTTTGGAATTCTTTTCTTATAAATGTAGTTTATCTGACTTAATTAATGCTAATGTTGAGCCCTGCTTGATGGGTAATGGCTGAAAAGTACTTTTGTACTGGAACATGTCTTAAATATTTTTCTAATTTAAATACTAATAAACTTGGAAAATGAGAAGTCCCGTACATGGAGTTTGAAGTGAAATCTCATCCAAATTATGTTTGTCCTTTTTTCCCCCAGAAGATGGATGATTGTGGTGATCTTGATGAGTTTGATTCTTCTCCTCTTAATCTTTCCTTGATGAATTTTTCTTTCAAGGTAAGCCTACTTTACCCCCATCAGGAATGCAAATTAGATTTTTTCACCAAAATTAAGGGGTAACCCAGTAGCTAGTACTGGTTTATGTGATGTTAGACTTGGTCTACAAGATTGGCACAAGTGATCACTTTGAGTTTTTCTTGACATTGAAAATCTATTATTAATGCTGGTGACTTTGCTGTAAGTGTGTATATAAACATCTATTTAGTTGGTGTGTGGACAATGTCAAGGTATTTGGAGTATGATAGACCTAATATTGATTTAGGAGAACATTCAAACTTTGGGTCTCATGTTCCTCCCTTTACAACAATGGTAGGTCCTTTCTATTGTTCAACTTGTCGGAATAGTTCTTTGTTTAAATGCGGCTGCAAAGATATTGAAGCATTGGTTCCATTTAATTTCTTTTCCAATGATTCCTCAATACATTCATTTCACAAAACTTGTATAAACCCTAATATGTTTTGTGCAGAACGTGGTCTAATTAAAGGTTCTGGTGGACAAGAACGTGATGCTACTCTTAATCAGGTTCTCTTCAGCATCTTTTGATATCTAATTTGTACTTGTTTAACTAATTGCTTTGAGCCTGTGTTAATGTTCAATGTTGTCAATACATTCCATCTCCTTGTATCTTTGGATGGGTTTGAAGGAAGAGGGAACGTAATCACTATTTCTTTGACAAATAGACCGGATATTCAGGATCCAGCACTTTGAGACCAGGACGGTTTGACATAAAAATATATATACGAAAACTAAGCCTATATGGATGTTGCCAGTATGACTGATGGAATGGTTGGTGCAGAGCTTGCCAACATTATTGAGGTCGCTGCTATCAATATGATGTGTTATGGACGAACTGAGGTAGTACTTACTGAGTATTGGACTTCTTATAAGTGCACGTCATTGCCATAATGGAAACTTGGGTATTTCTGAGATTCTATTGCACTTAATACAGATCACTACTGATGACTTGTTACAAGCTGCGCAAATTGAAGATAGAGGAATGCTTGATAGGAAAGAGCGAAGCCCCGAGATGTGGAAACAAGTAGCTATCAATGAAGCAGCAATGGCTGTAGTAGCTGTGAACTTCCCTGATTTTAGAAATATTGAGTTTGTATGATCCTCAAACTCAACTATAAGCTTTCTTATAAATGTTGTCATGTGTGATTTATACTAGTTTAGAGACTTCGATATAAATCCTTTCACTCTTGTTGTTGTACTAAAATTCTTTACCAAGGTTAATAAGCTGCCCCACAGAACTTTAAGGTTGAGTTTCTTATCATTATCTGATATTAGTCTATCAAGGGCAATTATTATCCCTTCTGTTGTTTTAGGTGCATTTTGGCATTTTTTTTAATTTTTAAAACTAGGTGCATCTTGGCAGTTCTTTGTAAATTCCTGCATATGCATCAGGTTAAAGTTTTATAGGTGACCTCAACCTGTTTTTGTGGTTAGTTTAGGACTTCTGCTTACTGCTATACAAACTCTTAGTTTCATGTTGAATTGAGGTCTTTTAAACCAGAATTCTTTTATTCAAGTTTAATTTTCATGTGTTATATGGTGTTTTCAGTTTTGTTTACTACTGATCTGATGTTTTCTTTGCCTGCAAAAAGGGTATTGAATGCTTAATAGAATTTGTGTAGTTTGTGAATCCATATATTTTCCTTGCTGTCATTGAAGGATTCATTAGCTGCTGTATGTAATGCTACTCAAGCTGCTGCTCGCATTCATCAAGTCTTCAGGGTACAGTCATTCCAAAAGAAGCAGCTAATCATTATTTTAAAGAATCTTGTTCTGATATTTGATTCTGAAAATGATTTTTTTAGTCAAATGTTCCTTCTGAATAATTTACTGATAACACATTGATTAAATTGTGTTATTGTTACAATGAATTCTTTTTCTTTTCTTCTGGCACTATACCATCAGGCGGCAATGAGCATGGTTCAAGATGGAGCTAAACAGGATGATTTATTATATGACTAGTTTAGTGAAAAGGATGATCTGTGGTTCGACTTTGTAGCTGATACTGGTGATGGTGGAAACTCATCCTACAGTGTGGCACGTCTTCTTGCTCAACCTTCAATTCGTGCCCGTTGTAGTGATTCTGAGCTCACTCTGCCACGTGGGAACCTGCTCATTATTGGGGGTGACCTTGCGTAAGCTCAATCATAGTGCTATCACTTTATATGGATCTATAGGATGTTGAACTAGTTAGTTGTTATAAGCAGCTGATTTCCTCGTAGCAGAAGTTTAATATGTCCTACCTTGCACTTGCACCCACACAAGGATTTTGAATAACATTAAAATTTCTGTTCTTGTATATATAAAATAAACGGGTGTTGAACTTCTTTGAATTGTTTATTGAAAACCTGAAAGGAGAATGAACTGTAGTCTATTTGAATGATAATAGAATATTTTGATATTATAGTATAGTTCTTTTTATCAAACATATTATAGTATAGTATTGAAGACATTATGATTATGCTTTAGATGGTTAATTGTAAAGATAATGACTGATTATGTAGTGGATAATTTTATTAAGTTGATAATATTTTAGTTTTTTGTATTTTTGTCATTATTTGCTATGGGGACATTGAGCTAGCTAGGTACACGAAAAGAATGTCAAATTTTGATTTGGCAACAATATAATTCGTTACAAAAGCATTGAACAAGTTTTAATATAGCAACACTTTTTTATACATTTAGCAACAAATTTTCGTTGTTAATGGTATTAAAAATATAATATTTGGCAATGAAAAATTAACCTAATAACAACGTAACAACGGAGAGGATATTGTTTCTAATACTAAAATAAAGGCAACATTTTTTATCATTGCAAATCATATCAACTTTCGTTGCATATATAAAGAAACAACATATAATGTCGTTGCTAATCGACGACTTTCATTGCTATTGAAAAATAACCAGCAACAAACATTTTCGTTGTTGATTCAGCATAATGTCGTTGCCAAATAATATAATCAGCAACGAAAATCGTTGCTAAAAAGTTTATATTCCACTGGCGAAAGCAAGCTTAGGCAACAATTTTCATAATTTATCGCAAACGAAAATGTCGTTGCAAAAATGGTGTCAATTGCAGCGAAATGGCATGGTCGTTGCAAAAAAAAAGAGTTCATTTCATTTGCCAATTAGCGAGGCTTTTGCAACGAAATGGGGTTTTTAGCAACGAAATTTTAATTATTCTCGCAACAATACATTTTGTTGCTAAAGGATCGATGTCTCTCAGACGAAAGCCAAATTTCGTTGCAAAATGTATTATTTTGGCAACGAAAAAATACGTTCGTTCTTGAACAATTAAGAATGCTCATTCATTCTTTAACGAAAGACATAACGACGAAGAAAGTCGTTGCCAAAACCCTTTTGCAATGAAATTTGGCACCTTTAGCAACGAAAATCGATTGTTGCTGAAGCCCCATTTTTTTGTAGTGCCAAATGCAAAATACCATGTTGCACAGAAGAGCTGGGGTGGGAGATAATGAAGTTAGTAATGGAAAGCCAGCTCCTAGAAAATCCCTTCCAGCCACAATTTTGTAGTACTGACATGAGTAACTGAAACGAGAAAGGGCAAGAGAAAAAAAGATGGTTAAAGGTTTCATTGTGGGCATTACATAAGAAGCAAGTTGGATTGACAAGGAGTCCAAAGTTTAAGAGCCTATCCATAGTTTGCATCCCATTCTGAAAAGCTAGCCATAGAAAGAAAGAGAAACGTGGGGGAATGAATTTGTGCCACACCAATTTACACCAAGCCGCAGGTTGGCCAGAGGATCTGATGGAATCCCATATGATCGAAGTGGAGACCCTCCTAGCCTTTATGTTGTCCCATAAGATATAGTCATCAAGCCTCGAGTTACAATGGGTTGCATAGTTAAAATTTTCCCTAAACTCCATAACAGAGGGGTGGTTAGAAGTGGGGAGACGCCAACTTGAATTTGTAATAATACTACTAACAAGGGCAGAAGCCCCAAGCCCCGAATTAGATATAAGTGTGGAAGAAGGGGAGGTGGCCAAAGGTTTATTAGCATACCAGGGATCAAACCAAAGATTGGTACGATTTCCATTGCCAATAATGAATTTAGTATGTTGCATTGCACAAGATCTCAGAGCAAGGACTTTTCGCCAAATCCAGGAGGAGTCATTTGGGATATCCATACACCAAAACTGCTTTTCCTTGAGAGCATAAGTCCGAATCCATTTGGCCCACAAAGAAGGGGCCTCGAGATTAATGATATTCCAGATATGCAATAGCATAGAGGCCTTGTTCTGTTCATCAAGTTGCTTAACCCCCAATCCTCCCTCAGAAGGAGGCAGGGAGATCCTTGTTGGGTAAAATCTAATTATGCACAGCACGCAAGTATACGTGGTCAACAAGTAATATAATAGTGAGTAGAGTATCGTTCTCTCAGAGACTGTAAATAGAATTTAAACTTCACAATTACCAATTTTTTATTAATCCTAATTTTATTAAACTAATCAATTTTCAGTTTATAACTAAAAGTATTAAAACTATTAAAATAACCACACAATCAATAAACGCTAAAAACTGAAATTTCAAACAAATAATGGAGAATTAGGCTTTCGACTTCACTCTAAGCATTACTCCGATTATTACACCTTTATTCCAGTTTAACTCACTATCTCAGTTTATTAATCAAGAACACGTATGTAGAACTAGCCACCCCTCGATGTACTAATACCGTATTAACCCAAATCCACAATTAAGACAGAATTAAGTTAAACACCTTAATTAACTAACTCACTATATCTCTATGTGAATTACAATTAAAGAAGGTTTAAGTCCAAGTTCTTTATCTAATTACATGCGATGTTAAGCATATCTCTACCCTAACATTCATCAAGATTCTGTTCATTCACGTAAATCAAGAACACATGCTATATTAACTAAGTCTAGACTCGTATTTCATCTCCCGAGTTCATACAAGTCCACAAAGAATCGTTGATCAGGCAATTCATAAATTCACGCTCAAATTAATATAGATAAACCGGATAATAGCTTATTAAACTGAAATCAAAGATTACATAATCATCGTTGCACTTAAAGATCCGTCTTAAGCCTAAAAAGTAATGAGTTCATAATAAATGAAATAATAACTGAATAAATTAAAGATAACATCTTCTCAATTACAAATATAAACTAAAGTAGAAGAATAACGCAGAACACCCTTCACTTTAGCTTTTATCCGCAATCGATATGATCGTTCTTCAAAATCTTCACTCCGTTGCTCAATATGAATTCTGTAATTAATCTCTGTTAATTGCTTTGCATCATGATGATTTCATTGTTGTTAAACAATATATATCCCACACATGAAGTCTGGCCGAAATCACATGTAAATTAGAGTCCATATGCTACCCCAAGTTCTAATTTCCAAGTCCCAGCATAGTCTGAAGACCACCAGGATTGTCCAAAATCGGCACCCCCCGCCCTGGCGGGTGTATTTACATAGGAATTGCCCACCCCGACGGGGGTAGTAAGCCAAAACATGCCCGCCCCGACGGGGGTAGCTATGTCACCTGACTTAGTTTTTGCTCTTGATTTCTCTTTTCCTTGCCTTATTATTGCCACAAATGCACTTCTTTGATGCTCAAGCGCCACACCAACACACCTACACATTAAATACAATAAACGAATAAAATAGAACATAAACACGAGTAATTAACACCGATTAAGCTTGGATTAGGATCCGATTCGTGGATATAAAATCCACTTATCAAAATCCCCTAAACTTAAATCGTGCTAGCCCTCGAGCACATGCAATCAAACAAAATACATGTTATGCAATGCAATGCAATGAGATGTAATGTATCTAACTATACATCTACGAATCCAACAATATCACAAAATCAAATTTATTCTTCCGGCCTCAAAACAATCAAGCACACACTACAATACTTCATAATAAAATCCCTCAATAACATCTTATCAATCCTCGAATCTTATACTGTCATCACTGATATCGTGTGTGTGTGATCAACATCTACGCTAACTGATATTAATTCAAATTCAACACATAACCAATCTTTTATTAAGAATCATACAGAATAAACTCAAAAATTTCAAAAATTAACAAGTTCCAACTAAAATCAAACATTTACCAAGATTAGGGGTCCGAATAGGGTATTCATGCTTTCTTTTTTCAATTACGGGGGCTCTTTGCCCTTAATTTTCCGTCTTCTCTTTATTTTTCTTTTTCGATAGATGGTTGGTGAGTGCGTTTTACGCTCCATCTCACGCTTGTGTTTATAGGGAGTATTTCTCCTCAACCCACCATAAGACTCAACTAGCTTCCATTTCCTTTTTCTTTTTCTAAAGCTTATACACCCTACGTTTCCCCCAAACTTAGGTTCTTGCCTAATTTGTTGTCTTCATTGCCTATTCTTGTCATTCTCTTATCTAAACTAGAATTATCCTTTAGAAACTATTTATGTATCGATTTAAACTAATCAGTTAACACATAAGTTATTACGTGCTACCTTGTTATACCAGTTTCAAACAAGCACAAGATCCGAGTCATGATTCAAAACTACATCACAGTTCTAAAAATCAGAGCTGTATTTGTCTACTTAATCTCAATTTCATCATTGGCCAAAATAAAATGAACTACAACACTGCTGGACATATGCAAAATTAACACAATAGTTAACTAAAATTTTTTATTTTTTTAATAAGGCAAACATAACACGAATGCAAACATAAAACAACATAAATAAAAACTAAATATTCCCCTAAGCTACTATGCAACTATATGATTACATAAATGCTTAAAACTAATATGCAAAATTAAAGTGCAATACTAAATGCAACTCTAACTAATGACATTATGCATGCAAACATAAAATGAAAAATAAAATTGAACTCCCCCAAACTTAAAAATTACAATGCCCTCATTGTATAGATATAGCAGTAAAAATATGAGGACTTCCATGTAATAACTTTAAGCCTGGGGTGGTGGTGTGTTGTGTTCTTCTTCTTCCTCTGAATCACTTAGTGGAAAGCGTGACATTGGACCCGGTTGCTGTTATGGAAATTGAGCAGTAGGATTGAAGCTTTGAAGCTTCGTGTTTAATGATGCGAATGACAGGTTCATTGCATCAAACATATGGTCTTGTCTTGCTGCGAGCCGCCTCATCTCCCTTTGTGTCGCCTTGTTGTGCTCCTCCATTTGTCGTTGAAATGCAAAAAACTAAGGGCTCAGTATGGCGTCGGAAGATGGTTCCGCCTCAGTTCCTTGCTCTCCCATAGTCTCATCCTCATCATCCGAGGTGTCTTCAACGTTAGCTTCGTCCTCCGAAGCTGATAGAAATATAAAGCCTAAACCTCGAGGATGTGACTCACCCCCAGCCCACACCGAGTACCGTGCGATCATTCTGGAGTCTAGTAACTACAGCGGCATTTGGGTGGGTTCATCATCAAACCATCGAACTCCTGTTTGGCGACACAACCCACAAATGAGTGATGGGTGTGGCAAGTCGCCCGAAAAATTACCCCGTAGGCATCGGTGAATGGAAAAACTTATTATGGCTCCGACGTCGATGATGAAGTCTTGCATAATTGCATATAGAAGTAGTGTCTTCTCATTGGTCACATCAGAGGTGTGCATGGACGAAAACAATTTAGCATATAAGAAGGCATACCACATCTTTTTATACCTGCTCAGATCTTTGCTGTGAAACACCGTGCCCCCTTTTCGACCCTTTATCCATGTCATTCCCATCTTAGTCATTTCTTTGAGAACCGCCTCAAAGTCAGGGTCAAAATCCCTCAAGTGAGCATATTGGCACTGTCTAGGCACCCACAACTAATAATTCGTGTTGATGGCATCGGCACAGAATGGGACCAATCTACCCTGCACAAAAGCGTTGAAAGGTGCCTTGTCCTTGGCGTTAGCATAGAACTTTTTAATCACGTTGACAACGGCGAGCTCGGGTTCCTCAGTGAATTTGTTCCACCCTTTTTGATAATTTTTTGCATAATCTCCCCATCCACATGATCTGGTGCCAACCCCCGTTCCGGTGTAAGAGCCTTTGTTACCATGTAGTCGTAATGGTCGGCGACGGCGACACTTTTGAACTTGCGTCGGTCGAAGGTTCATGATGGTTGTGTTGGCCTTGAACTTTTTCCCCGTTGTCATTTGGATGTAGGTTGAGACGCCATTCAATTCTAAATGTTTAAACACACTACTCTCTCCCCAAATTTCACTCACACACTCTATCGAACACTTGGTGTGCACACTGATTTTTTCCCCCAAACTTGGTGATTTTGTGGAAAATATGGTAGGAGAAGATGAAGAACTTAAAGATGGGTTACTCACTCTCAAGTGCAAGATGAATTCCCACGATACGAACACTTTTTGAGTTTAAATTGCATATAGGTGATGAACTGCGGTTGTGAGGGTGTGTTTATATAGAGGTGGTGTGATGGAGATGTTTGTGTGTTGGAGTAATGGATTAAAGTAGTGGGTGTGTGTTGTAAAGAAGTGGGATGATGTAATTGCAGTTGCCGAACGTGGGTGGAGAGTGCGTGGAAGATGTGTGAGAGTGGTGTTTGAATTGGAGAAGGAGAAGAGTTGGGCGTGTGTAACTGCCGAACCAAAACCTCTTCAATTCCTGGGATCCCCATACGTGAACTGCTCCCCGACTTCAGATGAGAGACTCCCCAGCCCTTACGGGGTATTATGCTTGTGATGGCTCACCCCGGCGGGGGTAGTGTATTTCCACTGGCTTGTTTTGATTACTTCTTCCCTTCATCCTCAACCCATTGACGTGTTAGGATTCTGCAAGACCATGAACATGAATGTAAGTAGATTGTTGATCATTTCGAGCATGGTTGAGAGATTATCAAGACTCATACAATATAATAACTACTTAATAAACCTACTATGTATTGCTAATTATGCTACTATAATTTAACAGTTATGATTAAAAATATGAAAAATAAAAGTACGATTGGGATGCCTCCCAATTAGCGCATGATTTTAAGTCGTTCAGCCTGACTACTCCCTGTTTATGGTGCGTCGGTCATTGTAATTGCGATGACGTCCCAATTGGACTCGCCACCCCAATAATGCTTCAATCGTTGACCGTTGACCTTGAAAGATTCCAATGGATTTCGACTGTAGAGTTCAATGGCTCCATGTGGGAAAACTATTTTGATGGTGAATGGTCCCGACCACCTTGACTTGAGCTTGCCTGGGAATAACCTCAATCGTGAGTTGAACAGCAGTACTGATTGCCCCGACTCGAACATTCGGTACATGATTTTCTTATCGTGCCATTTCTTGACTTTTTCCTTGTATAACTTCGAGTTCTCTTATACTTGAAGTCAAAATTCATCGAGTTCATTTAACTGGAGTAGCCTCTTTTCCCCCACAACTGCTTGATCGAAGTTCAGTTTTTGAATAGCCCAGTAGGCCTTGTGCTGTAACTCCACAGGCAAGCGACATGCTTTCCCGTATAGTAATTGGTATGGTGACATACCGATCGATGTTTTATACGCAGTCCGGTAAGCCCATAGTGCATCATCCAACCTGAGAGACCAATCCTTTCGATTCGGATTCACTACCTTTTCCAAAATTCTCTTCACCTCCTTGTTCGAAACCTCAGCTTGCCCACTTGTTTGGGGATGATACGATGTAGCTACCTTATGGTTGACCCCATACTTTGCCAAGTAAACGATTTTTTGCAGAAGTGACTACCTTTATCACTTATAATGGCTCTCGGCGTGCCAAACCTCGTAAAAATATTTTTCTGCAAGAATTTGAGAACCACTTTGGCATCGTTAGTCGGGAGTGCTACTGCTTCAACCCACTTTGATACGTAGTCTACCGCAAGCAAAATGTATTGATTGGTAAATGAGGAAGGGAATGGCCCCATGAAATCTATGCCCCATACATTGAAAATCTCAACTTCTAAAATTTTTTGAAGTGGCATCTCATTCCTTTTGATATGTTGCCCACCCGTTGACATCTATCACAAGTTTTAACAAATTGGTGGGCATCTTTAAATAATATAGGCCAATAAAACTCGGCTTGAAGCACTTTTTCTGCTGTTCTCTCACTACCATAGTGTCTCCCATACGCCGATGAGTGGCATTCATGCAGTATATTCCTCACTTCACTGTAAGGCACACACCTTGTAATCATCTTGTCGGCGCACTGTTTGAATATGTAAGGCTCATTCCACATATACCACTTGACATCATGAAGAAACTTCTTTTTTGGTTGTCATGTAAGATCATGGGGAAGAATGTTGCTCACCAGATAATTCGTGAAGTCCGCGTACCATGGAAATTCTGTAGTTATCCCAAACAGTTGCTCATCCGGGAATGACTCGTTGATTACACACTTGTCCTCTTCCATTTTATTATGATTTTCCAGCCTAGACAAATGATCAGTGACTTGGTTTTCTGTCCCCTTTCTATCCTTTATTTCTAAATCAAACTCTTGTAAAAGGAGAATCCATCGGATAAGGCGTGGCTTAGCATCTTTTTTCGAAATTAAGTACCGAATGGCCGAGTGATCTGTATAAACTACTACCTTTGTCCCGATCAAGTACGCACGGAATTTATCGAACGTATACACCACTGCAAGTAATTCCTTTTTCGTAGTTGTATATTTCATTTGAGTCTCCGTGAGTGTCTTACTTGCATAATATATGGCATGAAATACCTTCTCTCGGCGTTGACCCAAAATAGCCCCAACCGCATAGTCGCTTGCATCACACATTAACTTGAAAGGCATGGTCCAATCCGGCGCGACGATGATGGGAGTTGTGGTCAATTTCTTCTTCAACAACTCAAATGCTAATTTACACTCCTCATCAAACTTGAAAACCGAATCCTTCTCTAAAAGACTGCACAGAGGTTTTGCAATTTTAGAGAAGTCTTTTATAAATCATCTGTAAAACCCAGCATGTCCCAGAAAACTTCTAATTCCCTTAACTGAACTCGGTGGAGGAAGCTTTTCAATTGTTTCCAACTTTGCTTTATCAACCTCTAATCCTTGAGCCGAGACCTTGTGCCCCAAAATTATGCCTTCTTCAACCATAAAGTGGCACTTTTACCAGTTAAGGACCAAATTTGTGTCAGTGCATCTTCGTAATACCATCACCAAATTCTCCAGACATGTATCAAATTCATCCCCATAGACAAAGAAGTCGTCCATGAAGACTTCCACATTTTTCTTCACCATGTCCGAGAAGATGTCCATCATACACCTCTGGAAGGTAGCGGGTGCATTACACAAACCGAACGACATTCTCCTAAATGCGAATGTGCCATATAGGCACGTGAATATAGTCTTCTCTTTGTCTTCATGAGCAATTATGATCTGATTATAACCCGAATATTCGTCCAACAAGCAATAGTACTCATGTCCCACTAATCTGTCCAACATCTGATTGATAAAGGGCAAATGAAAGTGATCTTTGCGGGTCGCTTTATTCAACTTCATGTAGTCCATATGTAAACCCTCCAACCAGTCACTGTCCTTGTCGGAATTAGCTCATTGTCATCATTCTGAACCACGGTCATTCCTCCCTTTTTCGGCACATATTGCACTGGACTGACCCACTTACTGTCTGAAATCAGGTAAATGATACCCGCATCCAACCATTTCAAAACTTCTTTCTTAACCACTTCTTTCATGATAGGGTTAAGCCGTCTCTGTTGCTCCACTGTCGGTCTTGCATCGTCTTCCATCAGAATTTTATGCATGCAAAAGGATGGCCTGATTCCTTTGATATCCGCGATTGTCCATCCTATAGCCTATTTGTGGTCCCTAAGCACTCTCAGCAACTTTTCTTCCTGCAATTCGTTAAGTGAAGCAGAAATAATAACAGGTAAAGAATTAGAATGGCCTAAGTATGCATACCTGAGGTGTTTAGGGAGTGGCTTAAGTTCAAGAGTCAGTGGCTCCTCCAATGATGGTTTCATCCTTGATGTGGCTATTTCATCTGTGTGCAATGGTTCAAATGGTGCTCTAAATCTGCTAACTCGTGGCAGGGAGTTTAGCATCTGCAAGTAGTCCACAAATTTCGGATCATCTGATTCTTCATCTCCAAATAGTGTCGTTTCCAATGGATCGTTAACCAAACTCTTTCCCATGTCTTCGCTGATTATCTGATCAATGATATCCATCCGAAAACAATCTTCTTCATCCGAAGGAAATTTCATGGCCTTGAAAACATTGAATTTTACTTCTTGATCTTGGACCCTCATCGTTAGTTCACCTTTTTGTACGTCGATGAGTGTCCTACCCATAGCCAAAAAGGTCTCCCGAGGATGATTGGGATATTCTTATCTTCCTCAAAATCCAGAATAATGAAATCCACAGGGAATATGAATTTGTCTACCTTAACCAATATGTCCTCCACAATGCCTCTCGGGTATGTGACTGACCTATCTGCCAACTGTAAAGAGATGTTCGTAGGCTTTGGAGCTGGCAAACCCAATTCTGTATAAACTGATAACGGCATAAGGTTCACACTCACTCCCAAATCACATAAACATTTATTGAATGTCATATTTCCAATCGTGCATGGAATTGTGAAACTCCCCAGATCTTTCAACTTTGGTGGCAACTTTCGCTGTAAAGCCACACTATACTCCTCTATTAATGCCACTGTCTTGAAATCTTCCAATTTCTTTTTCCTGGACAAGATCCATTTCATGAATTTCGCATAACTCCCAGCATCTCACTCTAGGCTTCATGAGCGGGATATAATAATCAAGTTTCTTAAAAACTTCCAAAAATTTTGCGAATTGCTTATCTAATTTCTGTTTTTGGATTCTCTGCTGAAACGGCGGTGAAGGATACACAACTGGCTTATCATCTAACTTTTTTTTTTCTCAATTTGCTTATCCTCACCCTGTTTTTCTTCAACCATTTTGTTATCATCAACTTTATCATCCGATATAGCTGAATTTTCTGCACCTTTCCCATCCAAATATTTTCCACTTCTCAAGGTGATTGCCTGACACTGTTCATGATTTCCTTTCGGATTTCTTTTGGTGTCACTTGGTAGAGTCCCTTTTGGTCTATTATTCAATGCTAATGCAATTTGTCCCATCTGATTATCTAGATTCCTTATGGCTGTCTCTTGTGATTTCATTACCATTGCTTGATTTTTTATGGCAACTGCATTGCTCGTTATATACTTTGATAGCAACTCCTCTAAATCTGATTTCCTCTCTTGACGTTGAACTGGTTGTTGATTCTGAAATCCAGGGGGATACGACGGGCGTGGAGCTTGCTGATTCTGATTATTATTATTCCATGACAAATTCGGATGATTCCTGTTCCCTTGATTATATGCATTCTGGTACATATTCTGAGGAATTCTGTTGTAGCTACCCATAAATTGTACTGACTCTGGGTTGATTGCACATTGATCCATCGGATGTTCACCCGCGCACAACTCACAACTAACTGCAACTTGTTGTGTCTGTTCTCCTGACTAAACGTCGAACTTCTTGGAGAGTGCTGAAATTTGCACTGTTATTTCCGTCACTCCATCTACCTCTAACACTCCAGCGACTGCAGGTTGTGTCATTCTTGTCGTGGGCCACTGATAGTTGTTAGCAGCCATTGTCTCTATCAACTGATATGCCTCCTCATAGTTCTTTGCCATGAAAGCTCCCCACGACGTTGCATCAATACTAGTCCTGAGATTCCCATGTAGTCCATTGTAAAATGTGTTCATCTGCAACCACTTAGGCAATCTGTGATGTGGCATTTTTTGAGAAATTCTTCTCTCCCATGCCTCGTACAATGACTCACCATGTTGCTGATCAAACATGGTAATCTCATTCCTCATCTTTGCAGTTTTCGCTGTCGGGAAGAATTTTGCTAGAAATTTCTGAGCCAGGTCATCCCATGTCTTTATCGAACCCGCTGGTAGAGAGTGTAACCAACTCTTTGCCTTGTCCCGCAGAGTGAATGGGAACAAGCCAAGTCTAACTACTTCATCCGACACCCCATTGTACTTGAAAGTGTCGCAGATTTCCAGAAAACTGATCAAATGCTCGTTAGGATCGTTATTTGCAAGTCCCCCAAACTGAACCAAGTTTTGGATCATCTGAATACTCCCAGGGTTAATCTCAAATGTGTTCGCAGCTATTACAGGCCTGGTGATACTCGAATGTAGCTCAATCACCTTGGGTGTAGAAAAATCCCTCAACGCTTTCTGATCTTCGGCAGCCATTGCTTCTTCTTTTTCAGAATTTTTGAAGTTGTCCCTAGTTTCCTTGATCCACTTACTTAACCTTTGAAACCTTCTCTCAATTTCGTCCTCAAAAGGCAGCAAGTCTAGATTTTTGGATCGAGTTCACATAAACCAACTTCAAAAACCTGAAATAAGATATACAAAACAAAAACAAAAAATATTTAAGTAAAACTGGACTAATTAAACTGATATTGTAAAATATTAAAATTTATACTAAAGTCCCCGGCAACGGCGCCAAAAACTTGTTGGGTAAAATCTAATTACGCACAACACGTAAGTATACGTGGTCAACAAGTAATATAATAGTGAGTAGAGTATCGTTCCCTTAGAGACTGTAAATACAATTTAAACTTCACAATTACCAATTTTCTATTAATCCTAATTTTATTAAACTAATCAATTTCCAGTTTATAACTAAAAGTATTAAAACTATTAAAATCACCACACAATCAATAAACGCTAAAAACTGAATTTTCAAACAAATAATGGAGAATTAGGCTTTCGACTTCACTCTAAGCATTACTCTGATTATTACACCTTTATTCCAATTTAACTCACTATCCCAGTTTATTAATCAAGAACACGTATGTAGAACTAGCCACCTCTCGATGTACTAATACCGTATGAACCTAAATCCACAATTAAGATAGAATTAAGTTAAAAACCTTAATTAACTAACTCACTATATCTCTATGTGAATTACAATTAAAGAAGGTTTAAGTCCAAGTTCTTTATCTGATTACATGCGATTTTAAGCATATCTCTACCCTAACATTCATCAAGATTCTGCTCATTCACGTAAATCAAGAACACATGCTATATTAACTAAGTCTAGACTCGTATTTCATCTCTCGAGTTCATACAAGTCCACAAAGAATCGTTGATCAGGCAATTCATAAATTCACGCTCAAATTAATATAGATAAACCGGATAATAGCTTATTAAACTGAAATCAAAGATTACATAATCATCGTTCCACTTTAAGATCCGTCTTAAGCCTAAAAAGTAATTAGTTCATAATAAATGAAATAATAACTGAATAAATTAAAGATAACATCTTCTCAATTACAAATATAAACTAAAGTAGAAGAATAACGCAGAACACCCTTCACTTAGCCTTTATCCGTAATCGATATGATCGTTCTTCAAAATCTTCACTCCGTTGCTCAATATGAATTCTGTAATTAATCTCTGTTAATTGCTTTGAATCATGATGATTTCGTTGTTGTAAAGCAATATATATCCCACACATGAAGTCTGGCCGAAATACCATGTAAATTAGAGTCCATATTCTACCCCAAGTTCTAATTTCCAAGTCCTAGCAGAGTTTGAAGACCACCAGGATTGTCCAGACCCAAGGCACCTGGCAGCCGCAGGGTATTTTATAGGAATTTCCACTGGCTGGCTCTCGCTCTATCACACGCAGACATGAAGGTCCCCTCCCCGTGTAGTAAGTAATAAAAAACATTTCAAATGGGGTAGCTATGTCACCTGACTTAGTTTTTGCTCTTGATTTCTTTTTTCCTTGCCACATTATTGCCACAAATGCACTTCTTTGATGCTCAAGCGCCACACCACCACACCTACACATTAAATAAAATAAATGAGTAAAATAGAACATAAACACGAGTAATTAACATCGATTAAGCTTGGATTAGGAACCGATTCGTGGATATAAAATCCACTTATCAATCTTGCTCCAAGCCACTTTGGCACCGGACTTTAGAAGTGATGGGCCCTTCCATAAGAACCTACAAAAGGTGCTCTTGAGTTCCTTCAAGGCTACAGCAGGAAAGAGGAAATTTGATGACCAATAGGACTGCATGGTAAAGATCACTGACTTGATAAGTTACAGCCTCCCAGAATAAGAGAGGAATTTGTTAGTCCAAGAGGAAATCCTAGCAACAATCCTTTCGAGGAGTGGCCTGCAGTCCGCAAGACTCGGTTTTGAAGTTATCAATGGAACCCCAAGAAATTTCACAGGAAAAAGGCCCACTTGGAACCCCAGAGAGGAAATAATATCTTCAGCAGTAACCGGGGGGAATTGGATAGAAAGCACATACTCTTAACTGCATTCAGATGAAGGTCAGAAGAGAAATTATCAAGACAACCTTTCAAGATTGATACAGACCTTATGTCCCCATGGCAATAAAATGAGATCGTCAGCGAAGCAAAGATGGGTTAACCGGATAAGTTTAGTTTTCCAGTGAAATGTAATAAAGGCTTGTCACACTCCTTGGCTCGTATAAGGGAGAGAACCTCCATTGCAATAACGAAGAGATAGGGAAAAAGGGGGTCCCCTTGACGTAGCCCTTTTGCTCCAAAGAAGTAACCATATAATCCACTATTTTGGACTTTATTCTTGCAAAAAAGGGTTCAATATTTAGCAGGTTTCTGAGTTTACTAATGGTGGTCGATATATTCGTCAAGTAAATGATCTCGACATGTTCGATAAAAGTCCTGTGAAGGACGACAGTTCTGGTAAACAAAATTTGGGTCTAGTTTTTGATGATGATGGTATACGGATGATAGCTACTCTTAATGTCAGTGATGATTTAGAAGAAGGTGAGCTGCCATGTTCGCCTAAAGTTTCTGGGAAAGTGGTTGTAGGGGCTGATATAGCTGGATACTCAGGTGATTCTCGGGTCAATAAGCAATCTTGGAGCTCTGTTGTGGCTCAGGACTTCCCTAAGTCAGGTTTGGTACTTGACTTTTTCCCCCTCCTCCTCCTGTTGTTGAAAAGGGTTATATTACTATTAAGCCTCCTTCTGAGGTCCTTTAGTTTGGTAATAAACTATGGAACTCTTGTCTGGTTGGTAGTTTTATTCACTCTAGACTACCTTTCAAGCTTGTAGAAGATAGTGTTCATAAACTTTGGGATAAGTTTGGTTTGCAAAAGGTGTTCCTTCAGGATAAGGGGATGTTTATCTTTAAGTTTTCTACTCCAGAGGAACGTGACAATATACTTGCCTTAGGACCTTGGTACGTATCTAATAAGCTTCTTTGTCTTCAGCGTTGGAAGGAGGGAATGGATTTCCAGTCTGAAGCCTGCACTAATGCCCTGGTTTGGGTCAAATTTCATAATGCTCCTATGTCATATCTCTCTGCACCTTTATCTTTCTAGTTAGATAGGAAAGCCTTTATCGGTGGATAAATTAATTGGAAAAATTAGAGCCTATGAACTTTGTCAGGATGTGTGTTGAACTTTCTTCTTCTTCAACATTTCCCTCAAGCCTGGTGATGAGTAGTTTTTAACCTACGATTTATCTTTATTTAGCTTGACATATTGTTAGTTTTTGAGTATTTCATGTTTCTTTTGATGGGTTTTTGTTCTTGTTATAGGATATTATGGTAAACACATCAAAATACTGTCATTGGAAGAAATCTCAAGCGATTCTGGACATACTGCATCACCGCATACGTGTGCGCTTTCCATGAATCTAAAGGAAATGGGCGAAGTATTTGTATGGATCGAGTTCTTGTTGTACTAGCGTAATGCACCGCTTTAATGAAGGACTGACGGGGCAACACTATTCTCGACGATTCAGGAGCTGAGTTGGTTTATTTTGCATGTACTTGAGTTGTGTTGGGATGAATAACTTCTTTATGTAATAAGGTCATATTAGGAGTGTGTCAAGGAAGTTATTTCATTGTAATTGGAATTGTTTTCTTAAAAACTTGTTGGGGATAATTAGGAGTTTGATTTTTATTAGAATTCCTATGGGATGACGTTGACTTGGATTAGAATTGGATTTGGTTCAGCTGGGATGAATTAACTTATGCTAAGGAGAAGAGTGGGGAAGATATCCCACAATTGAATTACACTTAGAGAGCCATAACTGAGAAGACAATCTTGGAGGAATGAAGGAAGAAGGTGATTTCACGAAGATTGCATATTTGAAGGGCGAGAAGGGTGGTGTATTACTATTCTTCTTTAATTTCAATTTTTGTAATTGGGATGATGATTTCTTTTATTTATTCAGTAATTAATTAATTAATTATGAACTAAATTACTTTTTAGGCATGCAATGGATCTTTAGTGTTGAATGACAATTATCATGCCTTGATTTGGGTTTAATAAATTATTAATTCAGTTTATCTATTGTGATTTATATTAATTTATGAATTTCTTGATCACCAATTCTATGTGAATTTGTATGGATTCGAGAGATGATGTATGAGTCTAGACCTAGTCACAATAACATGTGTTCTTGAATTCTGTGATTTAATGGAATCTTGATTTATGTTAGGATAGAGATATATCTAGCATCGCATGTAATCAGATAAAGAACTTGGAATTTAAACTCTTCTAAATTTTAATTCACATAGAGATATACTGAATTAGTTAATTAGGGTGTTTGGCTTAATTTTATCTAATTTGTGAATTTAAGTTAATATGGTATTAGTGCATTGAGAGATGGTTAATTCTACATAAGTGTTCTTGATTAATAAACTGAGATGGTGAATTAAACTGAATTAAGGAGTGATAATTGGATTGAATTTTAAAGTGAAGTTGTAAGCCTAATTCTCCATTATTTGCTTGAAAATATGGTTCTTAATTGTGTTGATTAATTGGTATTTTTAATTTTTAGTTTTTATTAGTTATAATCACTGATTTCGATTAGTTTAATAAAATTGGGTTAATATAAAACTGGTAATTGTTAGGATTAGTTTCTTGCATATTGTGCGTAATTAGATTGAACATGTTCTACAACGGGTTGAATGGGAATCTCAGGACTAGTATAGATACAGCTTCGGGTGGAGCGTTTATGGCCAAGACCTATGAGGAGGCGTATGAGTTGATAGAAACAATGGCAGCTAATAACTACCAGTGGGCCACGACGAGAATGACACAGCCTAAGGTAGCTGGGGTTTTAAAGGTAGATGGGGTGACGGCATTAGCAGCACAGATTTCAGCGCTATCAAAGAAGGTAGATGCTTTGTCGGGTGCATAAACTCAACAAATTGCAGTTATTTGTGAATTATGCACGGGGGAACATCCTACGGAACAGTGTGCTATTAACCCAGCATCAGTACAATTTGTGGGTAGCTACAACAAGATTCCACAGAACATGTATTAGAATGCCTACAATCCGGGGAATAGGAATCACCCAAATTTTTCATGGAGTAATAATCAAAATCAGCAAGCTCCGTGACCATCGTTTCCCCCGGGATTTCAAAATCAACATCAACAAACAACTCCACACCAAGATAAAAAGCCAGATTTAGAAGGGTTGTTGTTGAAGTACATCTCGAGCAATGAGGCGGCCATGAAATCGCAAGAAGCATAAATGAAATCACAAGTAGTAGCCATCAAGAATTTAGAAAATCAAATGGGACAGCTGACTTTTGCATTGAATAATAGGACTCAAGGAACTTTACCCAGTGACACTGAGAAAAATCCAAGGGGAAATCATGAGCAGTGTCAAGCGATCATGTTGAGGAGTGGAAAGCATCTTGAGGGGCAGAAGATAGAAAATTCAGCTAGAAAAGATGATAAAGAAGGTGAAGACAAAGTGGTTGAGGGGAAACAAGGTGAAGAAAAGCAAGAAGACAAGAGCAAGACAGAGGTTGAGCCAATTGTATATCCTCCACCACCGTTCAGCAAAGAGTTCAGAAACAGAAGTTAGACAAGCAATTTTCCAAAATTTTAGAAGTTTTTAAAAAACTTCAGATCAACATTCTTTTCACAGAAGCCCTAGAACAAATGCCAAGTTATGCTAAATTCAGGAAAGGGATTTTGTCAAGGAAAAAGAAGTTAGAGGATTACAGAACTGTAGCATTAACGGAGGAGTGCAGTGCAGTTCTATAGAGAAAGTTACCTCCGAAGTTGAAGGATCCGGGGAGTTTCACCATTCCTTGCACTATTGGAAACATGGCCTTCAACAAATGTTTGTGTGACTTGGGGGCGAGCGTAAATCTTATGTCGTTGTCAATATATACTCAGTTGGGTTTGCCAGCTCTGAAGCCTACAAACATATCTCTACAGTTAGCGGACAGATCAGCGACCTACCCACGAGGAATTGTGGAAGGTATCTTGGTTAAGGTAGATAAATTTATTTTCCCAGCATATTTCATAATTTTGGATTATGAAGAAGACAAAAATATCCCAATCATACTAGGAAGACCATTTTTGGCTACGGGTAGAACTTTCATCGATGTTCAGAAAGGGGAATTAACAATTAGGGTGCAAGATCAGGAAGTCAAATTCAATGTGTTCAAGGCCATGAGGTTTCCTACAGATGAGGAGGAGTGTTTCCGGTTGGATGTGATTGACAAGATAATTAATGAAGACCTGGTTAAAAGTTTGGTCAAAGATCCGTTGGAAAACACTTTATTGGGGGATGAGGATTTGGATGATCTATAGTTCGTGGATTACTTGCACATGCTGGATTCCTTGCCTCGAGTTAGCAGATTCAAGGTTCCATTCAAGCCACTGCATAAAGAAGAAAAAGCTTCAGCTCGGATGAAACCTTCACTTGAGGAGCCACCCACTCTTGAACTCAAATTGCTTCCTAAACACCTCAGGTATACTTATTTAGGTGATTCAAATAATTTACATGTTATTATTGCATCTGCATTTAACGAATTGCAGGAAAGTAAATTGTTGAGGATTTTGAGAGAATACAAGTCTGCAATAGGGTGGACAATTGCCGATATAAAGGGGATCAGTCCCTCCTTTTGCATGCACAAGATTCTCAAGGAAGAGGATGCCAAGCCAACAGTGGAACAACAGAGACGGCTAAATCCAATCATGAAAGAAGTAGTAAAGAAAGAAATATTGAAATGGTTGGATGCGAGAATTATTTACCCAATTTCAGACAGTGCATGGGTCAGTCTAATTCAATGCGTACCGAAAAAGGGTGGAATGACCGTAGTGAAGAATGATGATAATGAACTAATTCCAACGAGGACAGTGACCGGTTAGAGGGTTTGTATGGACTACAGGAAGCTGAATAAGGCAACCCGCAAGGACCACTGTTTATTGGATGATTACTCAGGGTACAATCAAATAGTCATAGCTCTTGAAGATCAAGAGAAGACCACTTTTACATGCCCATACGGCACCTTTGCATTCAGAAGGATGTCTTTTGGGTTGTGTAACGCACCAGCAACGTTCCAAAGATGTATAATGGCTATCTTCTCGGACATAATGGAGAAGAATGTGGAAGTTTTCATGTACAACTTCTCTGTCTATGGAGATTAATTTGATTTCTGTTTAGAGAACTCGATTATGGTCTTGAAGCAATGCGTGGAAACGAATTTGGTGCTTAACTAGGAGAAGTGTCACTTTATGGTTAAAGAAGGAATAATATTGGGGCACAAGGTCTCTGCGAAGGGCTTAGAGTTTGATAGAGCAAAGTTGGACACAATTGAGAATCTTCCACCGCCAACTACAGTCAAGGGAATCCGCAGTTTCCTTGAACATGTTGGATTCTACCGAAGGTTTATTAAAGATTTCTCTAAGATTGCAAAACCATTATGCAGTCTCTTAGAGAAAGATGCAGTTTTCAAGTTTGATGAGGAATATAAGTCAGCATTTGAGTAATTGAAGAAGAAGTTGACTACAGCCCCCGGGATCGTAGCACCAGATTGGACAATGCCTTTCAAATTAATGTGTGATGCTAGCGACTACGCGGTAGGGGATGTTTTGGGCCAACGCCAAGAAAAGATATTCCACGCCATATACTATGCAAGCAAAACCCTTACGGACGCCCAATTAAACTACATAACTACCGAAAAGGAGTTACTTGCTGTAGTATACGCTTTTGATAAATTCAGAGCGTATTTGATTGGAACAAAGGTGGTGGTATATACGGATCACTCAGCGATTCTTTATCTTATCTCAAAGAAAGATGTTAAGCCTAGACTAATCAGATGGATCCTTCTCCTCCAGGAATTTGATTTGGAAATAAAGGATAGGAAGGGGACAGAAAATGAAGTGGCACATCATCTTTCAAGATTAGAAAATCCGGACAAAGATGGGGCAAATATGTGTTTAATCAACGAGTCGTTTCCGGACAAAGATGCGGCTTGGTGCATTCCATGTTCAGATGACCTTGTGCAAATCCTTTCGGGGAAGCTTCGAGCGGTAAGAAGGGCCTTAATTAGTTTGAATAAACAAAATGGAAACCTATCTTCTAATGTGGAGAAATTCAGGGCAAGTCTTCACTCTACTCAGCTAGCTCTTTCTTCTAGCCCTTCTGATCCATCCAATTCTTCTCAATCTCCAGCGGTCACAATCTGCAAGCTTGTGGGCTGCTCTCCTTTGTGAAGAGAAACTGTTCAAACAGAAATCAAGAATTAAATGGCTTAAGGAAAGGGATAAAAATTCTGGTTATTTTCATAACCAAGTCAAAAATAGATGGAATCATAATAAAATTTTGGCTGTCGAGAATTCCGAAGGTGATATGTGTTATGGACATCTGGCTGTCCAAAATATTGTTGTTGACCATTTCAGTTCTCTATTAGGTTCCTCCTCTCCTGTTGAAGACCTATTTCATGATTGGGAACCTGAAGTGTATAACTTGGTATCTCCTCAACAAGCTGGGCTTCTTGAAAGGGAAGTATTTGATGATGAAATACTGAACACCCTAAAACATATGAAGCAGAACAAGAGTCCTGGCCCAGATGAGTTTAATGTGAATTTCTTTATTCATACCTGGGATATTGTTCGTAATGTTTTCACATCTGTCATATAATCTTTCTTCAGGCAGGGATGTTTGTAAAGAGGTACTAACTCTACAGCCATTGCTCTTGTGCCAAAAATTCCTAACCCTCCTCAATGAATGATTTTAGGCCTATTTCCTGTTGCAATACTACTTATAAATGCATCTCTATGATTATTGCTACTCGGCTCAAGGGTATTCTCCCGACTCTTATTTCGCCTTACCAATCTGCTTTTATACCGGGAAGGAGGATTGGGAACAACATCCTCTTGGCTCAAGAATTATTCAGGAATTATCACAGACTTTATGGTCCGGCCAGATGTGCTATGAAAATTGACTTACGGAAAGCTTTTGACTTTATCTCTTGGGACTTCTTATTGAATGCTCTTAAGTTTTTAACTTTCCTCCAAAATTCTTGTATTGGATTAAGGCCTGCATTACCACGACCAACTTTTCTGTAAAGGTTAATGGTACTCTTTGTGGCTACTTTAATGGTGCTCTTGGTTGTTTCCTTGACAACCTCCAAATTAAGTCTTGCGGATTGTCAACCACTCCTCGAAAAGGTTAAATCCAGAATAAGCTCATGGACTAACAAATTTCTATCTTATGCTGGTAGACTTCAATTAATCAAATCTGTTATTTATGCCATACAAGCTTATTGGTCTGCCCACTTCATTCTTCCTACTGCTGCTTTAAAAGATCTTCAATCTACATTGTCCAGATTTCTATGGAAAGGTCCTTCTCTGCAGAAATATGGTTCCAAAGTTGCTTGGAACAAAATCTCTCTTCCATTTACCGAAGGTGGTCTCGCTATTAAGAATCTTGAAGATTGGAATAAAGCTTTGATCATGATGCATCTTTGGAAAGTCATTACTCCTTCTATTTCTATCTGGGATACTTGGGTTCGTGTAGTTCAGCTTAAAAATAAATTTTTCTGGGTTACCCATATCCCTAATGATTGCTCTTGGATCTGGAGAAAAGTGCTTCAATTAAGGGAACTAGCTTGTAGACATATTACTTTTATTATTGGCAATGGTGCTAATACGAGTCTATGGTTTGATCCATGGCTTGGGCAAAACCCTTTGGCTTTCTCTGTGCACTCATCCCTAATTGTCAACTCTGGACTTGGGCCTAATGCTTCTGTTAGTAGTATCATTCATAACTCTAGATGGATTCTCCCTAATTCCAATCATAATGATGTCATTGCGTTTCGGTCCTCTTTTAATCTTACTAGGAACTATGATTCGAATTGTCAGGATGGACTTCTCTGGGATGGAATTATGGCTAAGGAAGTAAAAGCTTCTACAATCTGGCGTTCCATTCGTCGAGTAGGGTCGACTGTAGGGTGGCATAGTTTAGTGTGGCCTATCTGTGGCTTGCGTTCCATAAAGGGCTGCAGACACTCGATAAACTTATACAGTTTTGCCTTGAGGTTGACCCTTTATGTGTTCTATGCTCCAACGATAGGGAAACTTTCCATCATCTCTTTTTCCACTGTAGTTATTCTTTTCAGATTCTGGTTGCAGTACTTAGACGCTGTGGTTGGAGAGGGTTCAGTCGTAGTTGGACCTCTATCACTGAGTTCATTACTAGCCGATCTTGCCCAAACTTTCATCATAGTCTTTTACATTTTGGATTTTCTGTTGTGGTCTATAGGATCTGGCAAGAACGGAATGCTAGGATTTTTACTAACGTTGCTATTCCTACCCGGATCATTATCCAAGATATTATCCATTTACTTAAGTGTGGTCTCCATACTAATGCTAGGTTTCAAAAAATTAAGTCCAGGTTATGTTATCAACATCTTGTATTGTAAGCTTTCAAAAAATTGTGATGATGATTGTGAAGCATTTCGGATGCAGTTTTTGGTTAGCATCTGTGGGACACCTGATGTGGAAGGGATGAGGGACTGGTTGTTGCAGGTAGGGGTTAGGGAGCATAATCTTTTGCTGCTATGCTCCATCTAAACCATCTGGTGCTTGTGTTGCTATGTAGCTGGTAGGCATCTGCTGTTATGGGGTTTTGCTGCAGGTTTATTACATCGTTTGTAGCAGTACATGGCTGCTGGTTTTTCCTCGTAGTGGCCTGCTGTGGGAAGGCTGATAGTGCAGTGGGTGGTTTTCACGGTCTCGAGGGTATGCATGGATTGGTTTGGCTGGCTGTACTTTTCAAATATGATATGCTGCTGCTTATTAGCTGGGACGGTTCAAGTGATGATGTCTAATTGGGCTAGTGCTGGGCTCGTATTGGGATTGCTGTACCTGGGATTCTATTGTCTCTGCAGCTGGAGAGTTCGATGCTTAGGTGGTTTGTTGCTGGTTCATTGCTGCTGGGGTCTGGCTAGGCAATTTTCCTGCTATGGGGTCTACTGCTGCAGTTTCCATCCTTCGGATGCTTCTGCTGCAGGGTTGGGTTGCTAGTTTGATGCTTCTGCTGCACCTGTGGGAGTTGATGCAGCTAGGCTACAAATGTCTTCCTTATTGTTGATCATGTTTGGCTTCTGAATTTTCATGTCCTTGGTCCTCTGGGTTTTTGCTCTCTTTTGTAAAATGATAGTTTCTGTAATAGCTTTGCTGGGCATAGTGATTGTAATCTTTTATAGTCATGATATCCTATGATGTCTATGCTATATTCTGATTAAGTTTTCTCCATGAGATTTGTAATCTTTCTTTATTTTAATACAGTTTAAATTTAGCAAAAAAAATTAAAAATGGGGTTATGGCTCAACAAATGTATGGCATGGAATTTTGCGCCATGACTGATTGAAAATTGCAATATTTGTACCATGTGGTGCATTGTTGCTCTTTGAGCCTTTTTTTTTGTTTACTCTTACCAATTTATTCCCTTGATTTTCTCCATTTATAACCGTTTGGTAATATCTTAATATAATTTGGTTCTGCTCATCTAAGCAAGAGGATAAAGGTTAGTTTCTTGTAATTTAACTTGGTTCATGTGCCTCGTTAAGGTAGAGACGATCGTTGAATCCAGAACATTACTTTAGTTGAGCACCGCGAGTATAATTTCATTTGATCATCCTTCCTGCCAAATCTATTCCCTTGATTTTCTATACTTACGGTCGTTTGGTTATATATCTTAACAGAATTTGGTTATGATGACACAATAGTTGTAAAGCAAACATAAACAGAAAGTATGCTCTATCTGTATTTTTAGTTTCTTATCCAAATCTTCTGGATAAGGCTTTATCAGTAAATAAAATCTTTGCCTTTGAAATGTCAGTTCATAATCCATCCTCTTTATAGTTTCGAAACATGGTTAGAGAAACTAATAGTTACACTTTGTTTACTGCAAGTATAATTGGCACTAGCTCTATGCTGCTGCTATATATTTGAAGAAAAGCATATCAAATTCCGCTCGTTTAAATTACGACGACGACCTTTCACCTGCCCGTTGTAGAGCCGACCGGAGCTCTTCAGCCAATCCTTGTAAAAGAACAGGTTTCCGAATGACTCCATTCATTCCCACCTGTATGCATCTTTCCCACACATTTTCCTCGGCACTTGCAGTAAGGGCTATGATTATTGGCCAGTTACTACGGCTTCTAAACTTCCGAATTCTCACCGCCAGCTCAAAGCCGTCCATTTCCGGCATGTGAAGATCCAAAATAACAACCGGGATAGCGGTTGCAGATGACCCTAGAGCACTTAGGCACTCGAAACCTGATGAAACAGCAGAAACTCGGCAACCCAGCTTCTCAAGCAGTTTCTTGGTTACCATTCTGTTTGTGCCATCGTCATCTGCCAGAATTACATGAAGACCCCTGAACATAGAGTCGGATATTGGTCGGTCTGACAAAAATCCTAGTTCGTATAAAGGGCTTCGATAAGTAGGCTGGCTTTGAAATCTGAGAACAAGATTCATGCTTTGCACCAGCCCCAGTGAGTTTGAGGAAGCCCTAATATTACCCTGCATCATCTGCAAATTCAAACCAAAAGTTTCACGAGTGAGATTCCCTGTTGTTTTCCAAAATTTTGATCGTCAATACGCTTATGAGGAGAAATTTAAAGAGATCAAAGCATGCCCTTATTTCATAGTCCTTCATAAATTATCAATAGCAGTGAAAGTTTTCAAGTAACAAAAAAAAACAGAAACCGAAAGAAACTGATTACCAAATCCAAAATAAAATCAAGCCTTCCATCCAAAGTCGTCAATAGTCACAATTGCAAAGGCAAAAGAAAATCCTTACAGAATCATTTAAACGCTATCCCCACAAAAAACATCAGTAGCAATCAGTTTGGTGTTAATTTTGACCTTACAGACTTTTAGTCAAATGCTTATTTTAACTATCCCATGCAGAACTCCTCTATAAACAAATATATGACTAAGGGATAATTTAGTGGCTAACATTATTCATGTTATGACTATAGTCCATAGGATTGTAATCTTTTGAAAATAGTTTTCCAAACAAACATATCCTTAGTTTATTGGACAAGAGGCAGAGTGAAAATTAAAACATGACATTAACTCAAAGATCGACTTTTTATATCTCAAAGGCTCTACATTTCCTATAACATCTACTCTAATAACATCAACCAATATTGAAAGCTGATTTTCTGCATACCTAAAGTCTAAACGTGTAAATTGGGCTACTTAGAATGCCATAGATATATCAAAAGTATGCAAGGGCAAATCAATAAGAAACAAGGAATACCATATTTTGTTCAAGGCTAAGAAGATCTTTACGTATACAAAGTGTGCAAGAATATATCTTTACACTGAAAACACGGTTTCATGGAAAGTTGCATAATAATAACAGCACCTTTTCCCCCTTCATTATGGTTAACATAATAATCACTTAATGTATTAATCGGAGAAGTAGGAATAAGACTAGAAGATGTGCAACTTGCAAGTTAGAGGTCTTAGTACAGTTTCATCAGTCGTGTTCAATAATCACCCAAGACTCTAGTCAGTCTACATTGCAGTGCTCTCCAAGTCATCACCAAGAGAATCTCATCAATATTGATAAACTAAATAAAAAAAACACAAGCTTTTACATAGGCTAAAACTTGATTAATCACGAGTTTCTATGTGCAGGTGACCATTTAAAGCAGTTTTTTTTCTTTTTAATAGATAAAATCATGCAAGACAATACTTCGGCATTAGGCCTATAAAATAAGCAAACAGTTTGGACTCAATTCGTAATCGCTCGACTAAAATTTTAATTTGAGCTCGACTCAAAATATAAATTACTCAAATACGAACAAATTTTAAAATTCGATAAATTACTCGAACCTCCTCAAATTGCAATTTTCTATTGATAATCAGATCATATTCGTTTGAAAAGTTCAAACTGCTTGAACTCGATTCGAGATCGTGCTCAACTCGATAACTAAACAAGTTTCAATCAAACCTTAGTTTATACTCAATAAATTTTGTAAACTAAATATGAGCAACTCATACTCGGCTCGACTCGGTTCATTTACACCCTTATTTGGTATCAACTATTTTCATGCCTTAAATAGATTGGGATAACAAGTAAAATAATTTAAAAAGCACTGGACACGCTAGATTGAAAATTTTAGAATACATTATCCCTAGCATTAGCCCAAATGTAGGAAGCATTTCCAAATCTGTTTTTCCAAACATTAATAGAAGGGTAATAATCTGTCAAACTTTCCCTATTGTTTATCTACTTTTCGAATTTGTGCCATGATGTTTCAATTTTTGCAATGCCCTCCTCAATTTTTTGCAATTATGTTGCCTTTGCTCATTAAATTGAAAAATATCAACATGTGTGAATGATATTTTCGTCCATACAATACAGCCTCCAGGTTTCCTACAAATAAAAAGGCGCATTGCTAGGGCTTATATACACTTTACGTGTGTTCAAAATTGCAAGAAATTGATAGTTAGTGTCTTAGTGAAGGACACTGCAAATATTGGAACATCACATTCCTGAAGAGAGTAAACCTGATGGGACAGTTTTGCAGATTTCCCAGTGGTAGCAAATATCCAGCCACTACCACTAGTGCATTAAAGGCTAAACGCAATATGATTCTACAGGAATTCACAAGTAACATTTTAGTTTGTACATACTTATGATAAATGCAAAGGAAATGCAATTTCCAGGAAATATCAGAAGATTGCTCAACAAACATCTGCAAATACTAATGCTGTAGCTAGATATACTCACCTGCACGAGCTTTTTACACATGCTGAAGCTCAGGCCATCCTTAGATTCAGTGCCAATGTTCCTCCTTCCACCTAAATATACGGAAGAATTCGAACCATCTGATTGAGAACCTCCATCACTAGTTCCAATTTCAAACTTTATGCTCACATACTCATCAGTTATGCTTGGTCTTCTTACCCCCCATATATTTTCATTCCTTCCCTCCCCTCCGTTATCTAAAGACACCCTGAATACGACAGTATCCCCTCCCTCATTAACATCCAGAAGATGCCCGACCATATGCAGTAGAACCTGAAAGGTTCTCCTCTCATCACCCATCACATGATTAGGCAAAGAGTTTGGAATATCTATAGCAAAAGCAAAACCCTTGTAAACACACAAGCACTTCACAAGACAAGAAGCCTCCTTAATCATTGAGTGAAGCTGAAAGGGCCTCATTTCTAATGGGAATCTACCATCATCTTTGGCTGATATCTCCATTACATCATTTATTAGAGTCGAGAGCACATTGCTGGCTCTTATAATTGTGTCAACAATAGTTTTCTGTTCGGAGCTCATAGTCTCATCTTGAAACATAGAAAGTAGGCCCAACATAGAGTGCATGGGCCTCCTCATCCCATGGCTCATGACCTTCTGGAAAGAGTTCCTCGCCTGGCTAGCCATCATTGCATTCTCCTTGGCTTGTTGCAGCATGCGATTCTGCTCTCCCAGTTTCTCCCTCATTAACTGGGACTCCTCCAGAACTGCAGCATGGGACAGAGCCACAGCCACCTGATCAGCCACAACTTCCACTATCTCCATCTCATCATCGCTCCATTTTCTATCGTTCACACTCGGAAGTACCAGAACCAATATGGCGTATGTGGTGTTAACCAACTCAGGTGTTCCCCCTTTAAAATTTGAAACACGAAGCATTGGCATCCTAATTGCAGCAACAGCACCTGATTCACCAGTCCCACCACTGCTAGAAGCCCCAAGTGTTGAATGCTCACTCAAAATCCTCACACCCTTATTCTTCGTTATCTCCAGTACATCTGGGTCATTTATGGGAAGTGACGGATGGTAATCCTTTGGAGTACTCGCTCTCAATTCGTAAGTCAGGTTCATCTCTGTCCGTGAGTCATTTAGCATCCAAACCGCACAATTTAGTAGATCCAAGGTATTGGAGAGCTCAACCAAAGTGGTGTACAGTATTGTGTGCTTATCAAGTGACTTTCTAATTTCTTGGGTTAGCATTCTGACATGCCAGCCCGCATCTGTCTGTCTCTTCATCATCCCAACTTCTTGATCTAGCTCCATCACATTTTGCGCCAAGAAGAGCTCTCTCACTTTCAATTTTAAAATTAGAGGGATCAAAGTTAAAAGAGTGATTGCAGTTGCACAAGAGACGAGAGCTGTGAGTAATTTGGCAATTGTTAGGGCCATCATCAATTGGAAGGAGTGATGACCATAATACGTCCACCCGTTTAGTAAATGGGTCAATCCACAGAGGACGATGAATAAAATGAATTCAACAAGAACCCATTTAAATGGTACATTCGAGCAGCTAATGAAGTAAAGCAACTCAAGTGGAATAGAAAAATAGGCTACTGCAATCAAGAAATCACTCACTCTCTGACACTCTAAAATACTATGTAAGCTCCAATACCCCTCATCGTCGCAATGACAATGGGAGAATTCATTGTCTAAGGCCGAAACCAAGATGATCGAAGAAACAATCAACAACCCAAGGACTAAAAATTTCAACATTGCACCCAAGGAGACAAATAATTCATCTACATTACAAGTTTCAATCCTTCAAAAAGTCAATCAACTTAAGACAAAACACACAACCAATCTTAAACCTAAAACCCCAAGCTTGAACTTTTATTCCTTCTACCCAGAACTTCATTTGACATAAACACTTTAAAAATCATTCAAACTGATCTACAAGATTATTAGATCTAGCACACCTACATCCTTCAATATCTAACATACCCATTTGACAAAAACCTCCAAAAGTTCAAATTATTTCCTATATCACACTGATTCTTCACACCTAATTTCACTTTCTTTAAATTATCTGTCTTGTTACATATTTATATTCATATTCCCTGTCTGCATAGAAAACAAGAAATTAAAAAAGCTTGGATATCTTCACAATCAAGAAAAAGATGGATTGAAAGAGAGAAGAAATTATAGCTGAATAAGGAAAAGGAAGACTAAAAACTCACCTTCTGTCTCATGAGCAAACGCACCTTCAACTCTCTCTCTCTCTCTCTCTCTCTCTCATATCCACTGTTAACAGCTATTTAACAACAATAAAGTCTAAAATTCAATCTTCAACCAAGACAACCCCAATTCAGCTTCAAGTTGCTCAAAAGAAAAAAAACCACTTGCACATTAATTAAAAACTCCCTAAAACCCCCTAAATTAATGTAAATCAAAAACCCATCAATAAAATAAGATCACCCAAATACCAAACACAAAAACCCATAAATTTAGAGAGAGAAAGCTCCATTATTACATCAATCCTGATGAAAAATACCCAATACCCAAAACTTTGAAACAGGACAGATACGCATCTACTTAAAAATCAAAACTTTGTATCTAATTCACCCCTTTCTCTCTCTCTCTCTCTATATATATATATATATGTATATATATAATCACAGACCTTATATAGATATGAATCTATTTACAAAATCACTCCCTTTCTTTCTCTCTAATATACTTTAAAAAAAAAGGGAAGAAAAGAAAATAAGAGAAAAGTGTGTTAGAAATGGGCCCTTTTGGTTTTACATGAGGCGAACCTAGACGAATCTTGGTAATTGCATCTGGTTGTCAGTCTTCAATCACACACCAAAGCAATTACTAAAGTCTAAAAAGGGCAACAAAAGAAATATGGAAAACTAGAGAATGTTTTTGTACGCCGCATGTGTACGTTTGCCGTGTATATTCACCGTTGATTTATTACTGCAATGACGTGGATTTTGTATGGATGTCATCTTGATTTAAACAAAAAGTGTATACATGCATAGTATGTGATTATTATTGGCACTTGGTAGATGCTGATTTGAGAATGCTTGACCGTTACTGGGTGTGACGGTTAGGGAGTGTGACCCATTGACCCATTGGAGTAATTAGTATGAAATTAATTTTGGTTAATTGATCAATATAGTATCAACACATATGTACGGAGGTGATCTCTATACGTGTCAGTATTATATTGATCAATTGACCAACTTATCATGAAGTTAAACCCGATCCAACCAATTGAATGCGAATCATCAACTTTGTTAGAAAATATCTATTCATTTTTTTATTCTTTTGAACATAAAAAAATGTTAGTCCTTCCGTTCTAAAAAAAATGAACAAATTATATATTTCACACATATTAAAAAAATAAAAGTAAAAAAAAAATTAAATTTATCTTTAATGACACTAAGATTATATAAAAAGATGAGTATTTATATATATTTTTTACTAATGACCCTCGCTAAATGACTTAATTACGCTCTACTTTATATATTTTATCTTATTTTTTGGGGGAGTAAAAAAAAATTATACCTTGGACGAAAAGAACAGTAAAAAATATTTCTTGATACTATAAGGAATTAACAAAAAATGAGCTTATCGGATATTCTAATCTAGTCCCATTTTCAAAAACATTGAAAAAATCCACGAAACCGTAAAGAAAATCAGATCAATTGAATAATAATAATTTCAATTAATTATCAAACTAAACCGAGCAGTCAGAATAATATGTTTTTTGTATAATATGTTCAAAGTCCTAAATAGCAAACCTTTAAATACAAAAATAACCTTTTAAGTATGGAAAAATAGAGAAATTAGTCCATTAAATTTAAACTCGGACAATTTAGTCCATTACGTTTGAACTCAGACAATTTAGTCTTTTAAGTTTGAACTCGGACAATTATTATGTAGATTGTCGACGCCGAAAAAAATTAGTTTATGTTTCGTTTTTTCTTTTTTCTTCTTTTTGATTTGTTTCTGCCCTTTCAGTCCTTACTTAAAATGTCTAGCTTTCCTCTCTTCATCCCCTACCTGGTGTTCTGTAAACCGGGCTAGCTCATTGAACTTAGTCGTGTATTGCGCCACCATCATATCTCCTTGTTTAAGTTCGAAAAATTTCACCTCCATTCTGTTCTTCATGCTTTTCGGGAAGTAGTTCCTAAAAAACAGTCTTGAATCTCCCCCATGCTATTATCCCTTCTCCTGCTCTTTGCTGATTCGCCTCCCACCAGTAGTTCGCCTCGCCTCTCATCATGTAGGTGGCAAACACCATCTTCTGATCTTCACCTACACGAGCGATGGTGAAGGCCTTTTCTATTTCCTTAATCCATGTCTGTGCCATGATCGGATCGGTAGTACCCACGAATTCCAGAGGTCCTACACTTCTAAAGTCTTTAAAGTTCGTAACTGGTACCGCCTGTGGATTGGGTGATACTGGCTCGTTGTTTCTTCCCCGCAGGGGTCCTAGCAAATCTATTAGCCTTTGGATAGGGTATACTTGTTCTCTCTCGTTATTAACTGACTCTTCCGGGGTCGTTGGTCTACGTTTGGGCGGCATTTTCTGCATTACAAAATTTCATTTTTATTATCTAACTATATTACTTAAACATTTCTCAAATGAAAAAGGAATAAGATTTTGTAACACGTTTCTGAAATAAGATCATTTATATTCATATGCCAAATCATTACATCAACATGATTATCCCTAGCATACTTCTATAAATGTCAACACATATCCCCTAATATCACAAAAGATAGGGAAACACTAACATACTACCTCTCTAACATTTTACAAAAGTTTAGGGTTTACATAACTATCCCATAATTCGTACAAAAGATTGGGATTACAACAACATATCATAGATGACTACCAACTACTACTACTAGACTTCTAACATCTAGACCTCAATCTAACATTCCGCGCTCCACAGCACTCTTGTATTCTACTTGAGCTATGTGCGCCACCAAATTCCTGCTTATGGTATGTCAGGTCTGTCCCTGCTCCACTGGGTAATGATATACACCATCAATCAATCTCTCCATGGCCGTGCGCAAAGCATAGCCCATTTGTTCATCTTCCTCCTCTTGCATCTCACCTCATCTTCCAGGTCTCCTGCCCTATCATTAGCTTCTTCCCACTTCTCCTCGAAGTGGATCCTCTCCATCACTTCCATCTCCAGCTGTGCCCGAAGAACCTCCTTCTCAGCTTTCTCACTAAGCTCCCTCTGCTCAGACTCCTCTAGCTTACCTTTTAATTCCACATTCCTAGCTATTGAACGGTGAAAAAGAGTGCCCATATGTACTCCTGCTTCCTTGCGATACGCAAGTTCTACTTCCAACTCTTGCATCTTCAGTTGCCTCTCATAAGCCTCAACCTCTAACTCCTCGACTTTACATCCTAACTCCAAAATCTTCTCATCATACTCACCCAACATCTGATCCTCAAATGTAGTCTCATCGGGATCTTTTGCGGGCTCGTCCTCCATGGGTTCCTCCTCTGGATCTGTCTCTACGAGAAATGGCTCCATCTCCTCCTCCTCATCCTCACCATCGATAGGCAATGGGCTCAGCTATCAATGGTGACTCGTACACCACGTGTATGTCACGTGGCTCCTCCTCTACTACTCGGATAGGTTCTCCCAAGTCCGTCATCTTACAACCACAAACATAAGGCAACAAACTCCATCAGAACATATATTCATTGTATGGAATGAAAATATATTTTATAATGCCACTAACTTGCTAGGAAAACTGATAAGTAGGTTTTATACCTACTTATCTCGTATCTATTACTTGAATTAGTTGCTTAAACCTATGTTTCGTAGTTACTTTGCATGCATTGTGTGTGCATTTCATACATGTTATGTTATTTTGTAGGTTTTGACACAACATTGGCATGAAGAAGCAACGAAAAGCAATTCGGTCATCTTTTGGACTAAACTATGTAAGAAAATGTAAGAAGGGAAGATTGCAGGACTTTTAACACCAAGTTGAATGCATGGTCTTGGTTTGGAACTTGGATTTTATTGTAGATCTACTTCTTAGCTTTTCGGAACATCTTGAATCATCCCAATCGGAGCTCGGATGCGAGAGTTATGACCATTAGGACTATAAATACTTGATTATAACTTGGATTGAGAGGATTCCATTAGATTAGATTAGAGTAGATTAGAACCAAAAACCCTAGTTCTTATGAGATTTGGAGATTGAAGCAACTTGGAGACCATTGAAGATTCAAAGTAGGAGCAAGGAGGGAGCATCAAATCTGCAGACAATAGATTCTATCTTTTTCTCTTCTTCTATCTTTGTCTTTTAATGGTTATTCAATTATGGATTCTTAGTTTTAATTCATTAATCATGAACTAAATCTTTTGTTTAAGATTACAATGGAGCTTATTGCATAGTTTATTTTAGTATGCTTCTCTATTAATCATTGTGATTATTCTTGGATCGTCTATTATGATTTGTGATGAATTGCTTAATTGCCTAGCTAACAATTACTGTGATAATCTATGTTGGGAGAGTGCATATTTTGATTTGATATTTAAAGTAAATGCTCATGATTATATATAAAGTCCTTCAAGGAATATTTGTACAAGGACTTAGTGATAGATCAAATTTGTTAGGATGATCTAAGTTTTTAATATTTATCATTCTGTAAATGAATGTATAGATGAAGAGATCAAAGATGTTAGGTTGATCTATATCTTGAGATGTAATAGTTAGGCTTCAATGAGATCGTAGTTTATCGAGCTGATCAAGAGATTGCAGAAAGCCAAGGCAGAATCGTAGAGCTTCGAGGATCGTAGTGTGTCTGTAACGCCCCAAGAAAATCGGATTTTTGAGAATTACATTTTTATTTTTATTAAATAAATTTAATTAATTATTTATGGAGCAAACTAATTGAAGGTCGTTCTATGACCTAAACATATCAGAACGTCGTAGTATTTTGGCTACATGGTAGAATTAAAGTGTTTGAATTTCCAAGACGAAAATAAAAGCTTTCTGAGAAATTTTCCGAAAAACACTATTCACGCATTTATGCTCGGGAATTATTTTTGAACTTCCGAGAAATACGTAACGATAGAATATCGAGGTGAGATGGAATATCCAATAATATTTCAGTTATGAAAAACGTAATATTTCGCCTGTGGACTTAAAACCTAATGCTTAGGGAAAATGACGTTACGAGAAGAAAATGTACGACGAGTAATGAATTAAGCGATGTTCGTATAATACGTAGGTATTATACGAAGTAATGAATATGAGTACGATGCGATGTATTATACGAGTACGTATGAATGATGGTAGGTTGTACATGTTGAATAGTATACGAGAGGAATACGAGATGAATACATAAATTATACGTTATAAGGCTTTAAGCCAAATGTGTTGGACATGTAGGATTTGATAAGACCCAAATGCAAGAATGGTTAAGTCCAATGTGAATTAAGGTGAAGTCCAATATAAGTTAATGAACAAAGCCCAAGTGTTTGTTAATTGCAAGCCCAATTTATGAATTAAAATTTGTGAAGCAAATTATGTTAGAAGCCCAAGTAATTAAGTATGCTAGTTAACCTAAGCTCAAGCCTATGATCCAATGGGTAGTATGAACCATGGAGCAAATCATGGATGATCCAAAGTAGGAAGCAAGTATACTTAGAGGCTAAGTTAGTGTGGTGATCACACAAAGTGTTTATAAGTGATGACAAAGTAAACTTAAGGACTAAGTGTTGTGGGGAGCAAGTATACTTAATGATTAAGTAAGTGTGGTGACCAAGTGTTGTGATTAGGAAGAGACTTAAGGGCTAAGCAATGGATAACTTATGTGGTGAGCAAGTAAATGTGGGGAGCAAGTTTACTTGGTTGCTAAGCTTTGAATAGTAAGGAGGTGGATTAAGGAGGTGGAGTGGCTTTATGACCAAACTACCCTCACTTCAGAAATCCTATAAATAGAGGAGGAGTGGGCTCATTATTTGGTTGTTAGTTTTCATCCATTTCAAAGCAACTTAAGTGCTAGAGAGGATAATCACTTTGATGCTTAACTTATATTATTAGATTTTCCACCAATAACTTATAACTTAGTGACTTGAGAGAAAAGGCTAGGAAGCTAGTCTTTGAAGTTCAAGAATCAAGAAGGAGATTAAAGATTAAGCAAGTGTTATTCAAGAGTAAGTGTTTTTGAACCATGTTTCTCTTTCTCTTCCATTGTTAGAGAAGGAGGTATTGGTAGAAAAAGCATGCTAAGAAATGATGAGAATGATTAATCAAGGGAATTAAGCCGTATATGTGATGAATAAGTAATCCAAACCAAGAATAAGTCATGAATTCATAAGGAACCTACATGAACTTCTCCTATGTTTTCTTAATAAGTTGGTATGATAATAAGAAGCAAGGATGGTGGTTAAAAGATTGAAGCCATAGGAAATCATGAGAAACGAAATCATAAGTTATGAGAAATGGAAATATAAGTAGTTTATATTTTCATAAGTTACAAATTCACAATGAACTAGTAATAACTTATCATGTTTATAAGTTAATGAAGCATGAATGTTAAGATATTAATATGATGGATTGAATCCAAGTGAAATGGTCTACAAATCTCAAGTAACGAAGTTTCGCCGGAATTCACACGATTAGACGACAATCGTCGAATTCGTGAAATTCTCGGAATGGAAGTCGAATTTTGATATTGAGCTTGGAAACATTGGATTTCAATAGAGACAAGTCGTATTTGTCATTATAGAGTAGCGGACTCGAAAATGGCCAGATTCTGACTTAGAACGAAGAAACGAGCATTGAACGTTCACGAACGTTTATCGTTTTCGTTAAAAATGGACTAATAGGTGAATTTTTAGCAAACGAAGTCGAATAGATAAAATTCTTGCATGAACGCATAGAGTACGTAATTTGTGAACCGTAGGCTCTTGAACGAGCCAATTCGGACTTATAACGAAGAAGTTACGAGTCCGAAAATCTCGCAAAGTTGAAAATCACAAAACTATCTCGTGGCTCGAGTGCGCGCTACCTGTAGCGACTCAAGCTTAAATGACCGATATACAGGCGCCAAAGTGAGCTCAGATTGAAAACTCGCCATATGTCACGACCATTTAATCAAAAGGACTCATGGCCGCAGATATCGTAGTCCGATCTCCAAGCCCTATGGGGCGGCCATGCACAAGACAAAAAAAGATCACCGGTAGCCAGTAATACTGATCTTAAAAGCTAGACAATGAAGAATGGTTACAAGTGGAAATGAATGGGAATTCTTAACAATGAGTTAAGGAACTTAATCAAACATTGTTATGTTATAATTAAACCCCAAGTATGATATCTTAGGGTTAAAGAAGGTCAATTGATTATGAACGTGAACTATACGTAATAAGTACACATAACCAATGACGATCGAGTTTCGATTAATAATGCAAGGACGTTAATAAGCCGTAAGGAAAGTTGATTAACTCGAACCGAGTTGTACTAATGAAATAACTTCACTTAAGTTATGGAAGAGATGTAATCAGTAAGAATGATGTAAAGAATAACGGAAAAGCCAAGACAAATAATAACAAATCTAATACTTGGATTAGATTGAGAAGTAGGTAAGATTCTTTAGAACTATGTATGTTCATTCATGACCTAATGTGGTATATTATGTGATTATGTATTGTAGAGATTGTAAAGACTCAAAGGAAACGTAAGTATTCGGTAGCAGACGCTGAAGGCAAGTTTTTCTTAAACGCTTGTCTAACCTTTGTGTTAGCCAGGTTTTCAAATGATTCAAGTTATGAGATGCATGTATGGTTTTAAAGAAAGAGTCGATGCCAGTTTTAGCTTGGGTAGACTAATCGTAATAGATTGATTGAACTGTTTACAAGTCTTTCAATATAGAATTGCTAACGCTATCCTACGCCAACTCTTTGGTACGGATTCAAGGTAAGCCTGGATAGGTATAAACAAATGTATTTTCATCGAGTATTCGATGGGCATGTGAGGTTGCCAAAACATAAACGTACACACGTTTAATGGATGTAGTGTTGATCAACATAGGGTACTATAGGCTAATCACCTAGATGTACTCGTAAGCTATGCCGGACTTACGGACTTCGTGCCGAGTTGTCCTTTTCAAAAGAAACTATAAGACGTTCACGTCTTGAACCAGAATTGATGAATTGATGAATATTGTTATTGTAAAATGTTTTGAAGGAAAAAGGAAAGCTATTTTGAATTATTGATAGTATTCGTGAACTATCATCCGGTTAATGAAGATATCGATTCCTATGTTTCAAGCATGTTTTTAAAATGAAATTGTTATACTTGCTGAGCTTGTTATGCTCATTCTTGCTTGAACCATATGAATGCAGCTTAGACCTAATGGACCGAAGGATTCTACAAGGATAAAGAGAAGGCTAAAGTGAACGTGTAGATTGCCTATGTAATAGTATAGGTTTGTAATGATAATATTTGATATTATGACAAGAACAAATGTAACGGTTATAAAGAACCTGGGGAATGGTAGTATTGTTTTGGAATATATATAAGACATATTCGTTCTTTTAAGGCATTTCAATTGAATGTTTGTGTGAACTGTAGCACCGTGGAGCACCATATGTCGGGTTGAAAGAGACCCGGATTTGGGGGAGTCACAGTGTCTGCCTTGAAGGGCCTCTCCGAAAAACGTAGAGTGGTCCAAACGTTTGCCGAGCCAACTCAGAGATCGTAGTGTGCTCTCGGAAACGTAGAGTCTGCAAGACAAACAAGTAAAGATCGTAGTGTGCCAGTCCTTAAGAGAAATCATAGTGTTCTCATTTGCTATTGTCAGATCAAGCACCAAGGTGGCAAGACACCACAATCTGAATCGTAGAGTATCATCTGTATGTGTCAGAAACATCGAGCCTTGACCATTTGTTTAAAGATAAATCTCAACAAATGTAGAATGAGTTATAAACATTGAAGTCCTCACTAGTCCCAATGACATAAAAGATATCCTTAGTATACAACAAAGAAACGTGTTGGGAGAATGCATATTATGATTTGATGTTTTAAATGTAAATGCTCATGATTATTTGTAAAGTCCTTCAAGGAATACATGTACAAGGACTTAGTGATAGATCAAATCTATTAGGTTGATCTAAGCTCTTAATGTGTATCATTCTGGAAATGAATGTATAGATAGAAAGATCAAAGCTGTTAGGTTGATCTTGAGATGTAATATATAGGCTTCGAAGAATTCGTAGTGTATCAATCTGATCAACATTACAGAAGTCAAGGCAGAAACGTAGAGCTTCAAGGATCGTAGTGTGCCTGCCTTGAAGGGCCTCTTCAGAAATCGTAGAATGATCCCAACGTTTGCCGAGCCAATTCAGAGATCATAATGTGCTCTCGAAAACGTAGAGTTTACAACTCAAGCAAGTGAAGCTCGTAGTGTGCAAATAGTTAAGAGAAATCGTAGTGCTCTCGGCTGATAGCATCAGACCAAACAGCAAGTCGACAAGTCACCACGATCTGAATCGTAGAGTACCATGATCTGAATCGTAGAGTACCACGATCTGAATCGTAGAGTATCATCTGTCTTGTGTCAGAAGTATCAAGCCTCATGATTTATGAGGAGATAGACTCCAACATATGAGGAATGGATTCTAAACGTTGCATTACTCACCAATCCCAAAGTCATAAGAAATATCCTTAGTATGCAACAAAGAAGCGTATTAAAGAAGCTAAGGAAAATACCATTAGTAAGGGGGAAAACACCTTTTCAGGTGTTAGGTGAGAAAGCGATCTAGCTTTGTGTGGGTGGGCGTAATGCAATTAGGAAGATGTGCAGAAAAGTCTCCATCAAAGAACAGAAAGGTCAAACGCATTTAATGCTTCAACGGATGGATCCAACGGAGAGTTTTCAAGATCACATATATGCAAATCAAGCAGATGAGAGAGGCATGCAAGCATTGAACAAAAACGTACAGAACTCTCAAAGCTCAACTCTACGATCTGAGGAAAAAAAGGAAAGCTTGCTAAGCTACTCAGTTCTTTCGAACAAGTGCTTAAACAACAACTGAGTAGCAACCATCAAGAACTCAACATATACCAATCAACTGAAGAAAAAGTACCAAGTCTGCTGGACTTGAAGAGTTCTAAGTGAACTATAAAAGAGCCAAGTCTGCTGGACTTGAAGAGTTCAAGAGTGAACTAAGAAGTGCCTAGACTGCTGGTCTAGAAGGAATCTGTGTGATTCAGAAGTTGTAAAAGACATCCTTAGTGGATTTCCTACTCGAGGAGTAGAAGAGTGGACTAGGAGCTTTAAGTGCTCTGAACCACTTAAAACGACTGTGTCTTTTACCTTCTTACTATAATTGCTATATCTGCCATAACTGCTATAACTGTCTCACTCTCATAACTCCACTACTTTGTAAAGGAGATTAAAACAAACATTAATTTCGCTAAGTTTTAATCATCATCAACTAACGAGTTTAAAACGAAAAGATTTTTAAATATCTATTCAACCCCCCTTCTAGATAACTATTGTGCCTACTGGGAACTAACGATTGGTATCAAAGCAGGTTTTATTTTACAGCTTACAAGCTTTAGTAGATCCAATGGCACACGTACCAAGCGAATCAAGGACTGGAGGAGGCAGCAAGCCACCAATGTGCAACAAGGATAAATTTGCAAACTGAAAAGTTAGGATGGAAGCATACATGGATTCAATAGATGAAAATCTATTTGAGATTATTCAGAATGGGCCCTATGTTCCAACAAAGCTTGCACCAACCACAGACGATCCAAACAGAATACAAATCAAAGTCAAAGAGGAGTGGATAGACAACGAGAAGAGAGCTGTCCAACTTGACAAAAAGGCCAAGAACATCCTGTTTCAATCCTTAGAAGACGATCTGTTCGAAAACGTTGTCAACATCAAAACAACTAAGGAGGTTTGGGATGCACTGTTCATCATGCACGAAGGAACTGAAGAAGTAAGAGAAAACAAACAATCACTCCTGACACAGCAGTATGAAATGTTTGCTCATGTTCAAGGAGAAAATGTAACTGCCACTTATGAGAGATTCAACGTTCTGCTCAACTCTCTATGAGCATATGGGAAGATCTATCCAAATAAAGATCTGATCATAAAGTTCATGAGAGCCCTACCGAGCAGGTGGGATGCCAAAACCACTGCTATAAGAGAGTCAAAGAATCTTCATGAGATGACAGTAAAACAACTATATGGCAATCTCCTGACATACGAACTGGAGCTGACTCAACGAGCTGAAATCCTATCAGAAGGAAGAAAGAAGGATAAGGGTGTTGCTCTCAAAGCAAATGAAGGTGCATCTAAGGTCAACACTGAGATTGACTCTGACTATGATGAACAAGATGATGAAGACTTTGCTATGCTGGTAAAAAGACTAAGAAGGTTCATGCGTCGAAAGGCAAAACCAAAGAAACCAAAGAAGGTCAAAGAATTACAAGCAGCCCAGAGCAAATGAATGATCTATGCTACAACCGCAAGAAGAAGCTCGCCACTTCATTGCCAAATCGCAACAAACCTCTCAGAGAAGAACTAAAGAAGAAATCACATACAAAGAAGGAATACAAAGGCAACAAAAGGCCTCAGAAGAGAGACAAAGGCCTGGTAGCTGGAGGATCGTGGAGTGATTCAGACAATGACTCCAATCCTGATTCTAGAGATGATGAAGAACCACAAATGGCTAATCTGTGCCTAATGGCCAAACATGCAAAGGACAATCAAAACTCCAACATACATGAAGTAAGTCTCGATGAGGTATTTGACTTCAACTTTCCTGATGTAGACATAAATGATTTAAGAACTGCACTGCATGGCATAACCACTGATGTACATCAATACATGAAGTGGTTCAGAGTTTTGTCTAAGGATCATTCACTTCTTCAAGAGGAGAAAAAAAAGTTCAAGAAGAGCTTGAAACAACCCTTCTAAGTACTAACCTTCTCTCCAAGCTTGAGGCTGAGAATGAAATTTTAAAACAGACAAATAAACTCAATACACAACGAGAGTCTAATCTAACCTCTAAAATTGAGGAACTGGAAAAGACTATCTCTACATAGAACAAATCATCATCATCCATGGACTCCCTGCTCTCTAGTTAGAGAGGTACATTCGATAGAACAGGCCCAGGCTTTGGGGAATCCATCTCAGAGCCATGTGTGGAAAAGACAAAGGAAACTAGCACTAGTAATGCCTCAAGTCTTAGTAGAAGCATTACCTTTATGAAATCCTCAAAGAAGGAAGAACCAGTTCAACTTTGTTCTACTATTTCCATCCATACTCAAAGGAGTAAAGGGTCTCACGCTGGCCTGGGCTTCACAAAAGAGAAGAGTAACCCAACCTCTAGTCACCAACCTCGAAGAATCTTAGAGTCAAGTAAGATCAACTCTACGAATCAACTGGGAAAGTACAATAGAGGTAAGGTACACTCATCACTATTTATGAAACCCAAGGACATGTGGAAGAAGGAGAATCAGTTTAACAGAAGGACAACTAAAGAATCACACAAGTCAAAATGGAGGATGAATAATCATACACACACAGGCATGCATCATACTAGATGTTTTATATGCAATAAATTTGGTCATAAGGCTGCCAAGTGCTATTATAATTCCATGCATGTGAGACCCAAGATCAAACAGATTTGGGTCCCCAAGGGCACTAACAAAATAGGACCCATGCAAATATGGGTACCAAAATGAAGGTTAAACTTTATGACAGGAAAAGAGCTCCATGATCATAACCTGGTATCTGGACAGTGGATGCTCAAGACAAATGACAGGGAACAAAGCCCTTCTATCTAACTACATAGAAAAGGAGGGTCCCTCAGTCATCTTTGGAGACAACGGCTCGGGCAAGACAAGAGGATACGGCTCTGCTGGTAATGGTGCAGTATCTTTCAGCAAAGTAGCATATGTGGAAGGTCTCCAACACAACCTTCTATGCATCAACCAACTCTGCGACAAGGGTCACCAAGTAACATTCCTCAATAACCAGTGTTAAGTCAGAGATTTGAAGACATCTGCTGTAAAGCTAACCGGGACAAGAGAAGGAAATGTCTACACAGTGAATCTTGGTCAACTGAGCTCAGACGAGACAATATGCTTTCTGGCAAAAGCATCTGAAGAAATGAGCTGACTATGACATAGACGGCTGTCTCACTTAAACTTCAAAAGCATGTCCAAACTGGCATCAAAAGATCTCGTTGTTGGCCTACCTAAGTTCAACTTTGTAAAAGAAAGGCCATGCAATGCCTGTCAGCTTGGAAAGCAAACCAGAAGCTCATTCAAGAGAAAAACTACCAACTCTATCGACAAGCCCCTGCAGTTGCTCTACATGGATCTATTTGGGCCAATTCCAACAACCAGTCTTGGAGGAAAAAGATACTCTCTAGTTATAGTCGACGACTACACCAGATTCATATGGGTATTCTTCCTAACTTCAAAGGATGAAACGAGCTCCCAATTAATCAAGATGTTCAGACTGGTGATGAACGAAAAAGGAGAGAAAATCAAGGCCATAAGGAGTGATCATGGAAGAGAATTCGACTTCTCAGAAATGGACCAGTTCTGCACAGGCAATGGCATCAGTCATAACTTCTCAGCTCCACGAACTCCTCAACAAAATGGAGTAGCTGAAAGAAAGAACAAAACTTTTATAGAGGTCGAAGAACTCTCTACTAGTAGAAATTTCATCTACGAATACTTCACGCGTAAGTCATCAACACTTCATGCTACACGCAGAATAGATCACTGATACACTCTATGATCAAGAAGACACCCTACGAACTATAGAAAGGAAGAAAGCCAAGTGTCAGCTACTTTCATATATTCGGCTGTGCATGCTACATTCTCAATAATGGAAAGCAGTACCTGACAAAATTCCAACCCAAGTTAGATGAAGGAATCTTTCTTGGATATGCCACAGACAGTAAGGCCTACAGGGTGTTCAACAAGAAGACACTGAATGTTGAAGTCTCGATTCACATCATCTTTGATGAAACAGACTTAAACAAAACAGTGCTTCAAGACACTACGACTGATAATGCAGACACTACGAATGAAGTCGTCGAGCTCAACACCACGATCGTAGTGCCATATGGTGACATCGTTGAGCACGAAAATGAGATCGTAGAGAGGCCTATGCAAGATAACAAACCTCCACACCAAGAAGAAGAAATAGATCTTGAAGACTTAAGACAAGAAGGCATCAGGACAGATGTCCCAACTGGAAACAGATGGGCCAGAGATCACACTCAAGATCTAATCATTGGAGATCCGAGTGCTAGAGTCAAAACAAGACCTGCCACCCAGAATGAATGTTTTTATTTAAGCTTCCTGTCTCAAATGGAACCAAAGAAGATAGAGGATGCTATGGAAGACTCCAGTTGGATAGAAGCCATGCAGGAAGAACTCAACCAATTTGAACGAAGCAAAGTATGGAGATTGGTACCAAGACCAAAGAGTCATCCTGTCATTGGAACCAAATGGGTCTTCAGAAACAAAATGGATGCAGATGGAGTTATAACTAGAAATAAGGCAAGACTGATGGCCAAGGGTTATTCTCAAGAAGAAGGCATTGACTACGATGAGACATTTGCACCTGTTGCTAGACTAGAAGCCATCATAATCATTCTTGCTTTTGCTGCTCACATGAAGTTCAAGGTCTTCCAAATGGATGTCAAAAGTGCATTCCTGAATGGAGAAATTCAAGAAGAAGTCTATGTAGGGCAACCTCCAGGTTTCATCAATCCATCTCTTTCCAATTATGTTTATAGATTAGACAAAGCCTTATATGGTCTTAAACAAGCACCTAGAGCATGGTATGAAACACTAACTAACTTCCTGATTGAAAATGGGTTCACTAGAGGTAGAGTAGATACCACATTATTTCTTAGAAAGCATAAGGACAAAGTCTTATTGGTTCAAATATATGTTGATGATATTATTTTTGGTTCTACTGATTAAAAGTTATGCAAGAGATTCTCCAAGTTAATGCAGAGCAAGTTTGAAATGAGCATGATGGGTGAGATGAATTTCTTCCTTGGACTATAAGTAAAGAAGACTGATGAAGGAATCTTCATAAACCAAGCCAAGTACATCAAATATTTAATTAAGAAATATGACATGGAATCAGCCTCTCCCATGACAACCCCAATTGCTCCTGTAACTAAACTTGACAAAGATGAAAAGGGTAAAAGAATTGATATAACTCAATACAGAGGTATGATAGGCTCTCTTTTATATCTAACTGCCAGTAGACCAGACATAATGTTTGCAACATGCATATGTGCTAGATTTTAGGCTAACCCTAAAGAATCACATTTATCTGCTGTAAAGAGGATCTTCAGGTATCTCAAGGGTACACCTTACTTGGGGCTTTGGTACCCCAATGAATCCTCATTTGAACTAATAGGATACATATTGAGATCTTTGATTTTTGCAGTCGCAAAATAGATAGAAAGAGTACCAGTGGCACCTGTCAATTGCTAGGAAACAGACTTGTGTCCTAGTTTAGAAAAAAGCAAAACTCAGTGTCTACTTCAACTGCAGAAGTTGAATACATTGCTGCTGGCAGCTGCTGTGCTCAGATCCTATAGATGAAAAATCAGCTAACTGATTATGGGTTTGATTTCAAATCCATTCCCATTCACTGTGATAACACAAGTGCTATAACAATAACTCATAATCTTGTTGTGCATTCTAGGACTAAACATATAGAAATAAGGTATCACTTCATTAGGGATCATGTGCAAAATGGAACTATATCTTTACAATATATCCCTACTGAAAATTAACTTGCTGATGTTTTTACAAAACCTCTAGATGAATCTAGATTTAATAAGTTAATAAGTGAGCTAGGCATGCTAAATTTACAACCATAAAATATATGCTCTAGTTTGTGCTAACCATAACAGATACAAAAGGCTAAGCTCAAAATCGTAGACATGATCAAGGGAAGTCCACGATCGTAGAGCTGAAGTGACATGAAAGAAAATGATCATAGCATAGACTCAACCATCGTAGTGCAGACTCAACGATAGCAGAACCCCACCATCAAGAGGAGCATCCTGTGATGATAAGTCTCAAAACAAAGCAATCTCTCTGATAAGCGCCTCAGGAACAAACCTAACCCTTGACTCACTCCAAGAGGTTGGCCCTTCTTGAGCTACCTTAGAAGAATGCTAAGTCAAAAACTCATCACAAAGATCCAGTCAGACTCGACGATCGTAGTTCAGACACGACAATTGCTGAAACAGACTCGATGAATGCTGGACAGACTTGGCGATCGTAGTTCAGACTCGACAAATGTAAAGCAGACTCAACGATCACAAAACTACCTCAACGATCGTAGTCCTCCCTAAGGACACATCAGCAATGCAGGAGCTAAGGGAAAATCAGTACAATCCTTATCAGTCAAACTCGTAGAGCCAAGCAAAAGTCGACACTTGTCCCACTAAGCAAAAAGGAGAGAGGGAAGTTACATGTACTATTTGAAAGCGTCTTTTTGAAAGAAGTTCAAAAGATTATCTCTCTTATTCTCTCTCGAAATAGAAACCCTAACTCAGAAGAAAGCTCAGTCAATCACACTTCTTGCAAGAAAATCAATGGCAGCTTCCAATGTTATCTCCGACTACAGACTCTGCTTTGACGAGTTCAAAACAGCTGAATCCAAGTTTCACAAAACTCTGTCGTTACTGAAGAAGTCGGGTCTCGAAGAAGCTTTGGGCACAGATACATTGATCTACCCGAAGCTGGTAAAAGAATTCTACAATAATGGTGTATTTGAAAACAACACCATCACTGCTAAAGTCAGAAACGTAGAGATCAGACTAAAGGCTATGGACATCAATCTAGCCCTAGGTCTCAAACCTAAAGGGTATCCATCCATAGATGGCATAGACTTCCATAAGGGACTTGTAACGATCGAGAAATTCGGATCTTATTATAAAATGATTTTATTAAATTAAATAATAATAAAATCGTATTCCTTGTGTTATCAAGACGATTGTCATTATATAACCTATTGATGTTAGAATGTCGTAGTATTTGAGCTACGTGGATGAATTAATGTGTTTGAATTTCCAAGACGAAAATAAAAGTTTTTTGAGAAATTTTCTGAAAAACACTATTCATCGGTATTTGCTCGGGATATAATTGTGAGTTTTCGAGAAATACGTAATGATGAAATAACAAGGTAGGATGGATTATGTAATAAAAATCTAGTTATGGAAAATGTAATAATTCACTTGTGGACTTAATTTATAAACGTTAAGTAAAGCGAAGTGTTAAGGAATAAGTAATAATTGTATGATACTTGGTATTGTACAAGAGTAATGAAAACAAGTATAATACGAAGTATTATACGAGTTTGTATGAAGGATGAAATATCGTATATAAATTCTATATGAATTAGAATACGAAAATAATATATAAACTATATGTATATGTATTAAGAAATGTTAATGGACTTGGAAAGATTGATAGGAATTAATATAAGTTCAAGTGAATTAAAGGAAGAGGCCCAATAATTGATTAATGAACAAGCTAGTGTTTATTAATGCAAAGCCCAAAGATTTATTAATCCAAGCCCAAGCTAGAATCCATGAGTTAATAGACCCATGGGGCAAAACCATATTGATATGGTTATAGTGGTGACCAAGTTAGTGTGGTGACCAAGACTTTGAAGTAATGACCAAGTGTAGGATAAGTTTTGTGCCTTGCAAGAAATGAATAGTAAGGAGGTACATGAGAAGGTGGGATGGTTTAATGACTAAACTACCATAGCTTTGTAATTTTTATAAATAGAGGAAGCTTACAAGCCATTTGTTGGTTGTTCAAATAATCTAGACATCACAAAGTGCTTAAGTGTTAGAGAGTTTAAGTCATAAATAAGTTACTTCCATAAGTAAGAAGAAGAAGAAAGCTACCTTACCAAGACTTCAAAAGAGTAAGATTTCTTCTCAAGTATCTTCTATCTCTACCATGATAGGATGATAAGAAAAGTTGGATTAAGAAACATGAATGAGTAAGTAGTGAACTTAAGCCAATTAAGTTGGTAATAAGTCATTTAAGCTAGCATAAGTTATAAACTTATGTGAAAATAATATGAACTTGTAAGGAGTTTATTAAGAGAAATGATATGAATATAAAAGAATTTATATGATCATATGTATCATGTATACCTAAGTTAAGTTATATGTTAAGAACATATAAGAAATGATGTTTAAGAAACTTTAAATTGTCATAAGTCATTAATAATGAAATCTTAAGTAGTTTATAATTTGACAAGTGATAAGCTCATGGAGAATAAGTTAAAATCCAACAATGAATATAAGTTGTTGTATTAAGTATGTTAGTGTGTTCACATGATGAATGAAGTTCATTTGTAATGTTGAATAAATCATAAGAAGGAAGATTAGCCGGAATTTGCACGATTGGACGATAATCGTCGAATTCGTAAAATTCTCGGAATGGAAGTCAAATTTTGTGTTTGAACTCGGAACCATTGTTTTCAAATGGAGACAAGTCTTATTTGGAATTTAAGAGTTGCGGACTCGAAAATGATCGGATTCCGACTTAGAACGAAGAAACGAGCGTTGAACGTTTACGAACGTTTATCGTTTTCGTTAAAAATGAACCAATAGGTGAATTTTTAGCAAACGAAGTCAAATAGATAAAATTCTTGCATTATCATGTAGATTACGTAATTTGTGAACCGTAGGCTTTTGAACGAGCCAATTTGGACTTATAACGAAGAAGTTATGCGTCCGCGAAGTTCACAAAAATTAAAAACTGAATTTTTTTTCTGGTGCACAGAGTTGGCGCCGTGGCGCCAACCCTAAAGTAAAATGAGCAGCATACGGTAGTGAACGATATAAAGCACTTCGCAAGAGTTTGCCGCAACGCGAACTATAGTACATATGGTGAAATACAAATATTATTTGCCAAACGATGCAAGAACCTCTCGAAGAGTGGTGTGGCATTGCTGCCAATAAGTAAGGACTTCATGGCGGCTGCCAAGTCGAGGACAATGACATTAAGAGCTCATGTACGTTAAACGCAAGATGTAGAGTATAAAAGTGGCGCGCCACAATACCCGATCTCGTAACAAAGATAGTAATGAAGGTTTCCAAGTACAAAGAGAAGAAAACCTAATTGATTTAAAAGTAAACATAACTTAAAGAAGGTAATGTAACATTGTTTAAACTTTATTAAACCTTAAGGAATGTAATGTAAAGGTTGAGATAACCAAGTCGAATATAAATGGAAGGGTAATGATAAACCGAAACGAATAGTAACTGAATCTAATACACAGTTAGATTGAAATGAAGGGTATGATATAGTCATATACATACTTGATTATATGTGACCTAATTTAAGGCATTATGTGATCATGTATTGTAGAGACTTGAATGACTTGAACATAAAGTTAATTTACTGTAGCAGACGCTAAAGGCAAGTATTCTAACTCTTGTCTCAGTTCAATCTGAACAAGTTTTGGAGGTTCAATTATTCTTTCGCATGAATTGAGGTATGTTGAAGTTGAAGCCAATTCCTTTGGCTAGACTTGATGTATTGATAATCTATTCATGTATTATCAAATGTTTCTATCTTTTGTCAACTACTTGATATGGTTTTCAAAAGAAGACTGAAATGTTAAATAAATGTTTTGTCGGTAAAACGATAGGCACGTGAGGTTGCCAAATGCTTAAACGCGCATACGTTTAATAGATGTAGTGTTGATCAACATAGAGTACAATAGGCTGATCACGTAGAAGTGCTCGTAAGTGATATCAGGCTTACGGACTTGTTTCCGGGTTGTCCTTTTTCCAACAAAGAATGAATACTCGAGGTCTTTGACCGGAGTGAATGTTTTACTAAATATGGTTGTTATTGTAAAACATTTTAAAAGAAAATATGAAGTGTTATTTTGAATTATCAATAGTACTTCATAACTATTGTTCAGTTATTGAAGATATACAATTTGTATGTGTCAGACATGTTGTTATTAAATAGTTATACTTGCTGAGCTAGTTATGCTCACTCTTGCTTGAACCATATGAATGCAGCTAAGATTGAACGTCCCGAAGGATCGAAAAAGGATAAGGGAAAAGCTAAGGCAGATTACTAAGTTGTCTTGTAATAGCATAGATCTATTGTTGTAATGTAACTGATATTATGACAAAGAACCTTTGTAACGGGTATAGAACTTGGGAAATGTAAACATTACTTTAAATATATAGAAGTTATGTTCGTTCTTTGAGACTTTTCAATTGAATGAATGTATGAATGTTGTACAGTATAGCACCATCTGTCGGGTTGGAAGATACCCGGATTTGGGGGCGCTATAAGTTGGTATCAAAGCCTAGGTTATAAAACTTAAGGGGGAAAGTAGAACCTTAAGTCATAACCTTAAGAAAGAATAAAGAAGTAAAAGATGCAAATTAACCCTATAAAAATGCATTATATTATGTTATGTATTTGTATTATTTTACTGACGTGTACTAATCAAACTATATTGTTTTATTGTAGATGTCAGGAGAAAATGATATGTATAGAGATATACATGTAATGAGCGAGGATTCAGTTAATCAGGTAGAGATACTACCAAATCCTGTAGCAGTAGAACCATAGTTGGTGACCATCGAGTCAGGAGACTCATAAGAAGGAAGAATTGCCAGAATTTGCACGATTGGACGATAATCGTCGAATTCGTAAAATTCTCGGAATGGAAGTCAAATTTTGTGTTTGAACTTGGAACCATTGTTTTCCAATGGAGACAAGTCTTATTTGGCATTTAAGAGTTGTGGACTCGAAAATGATCGGATTCCGACTTAGAACGAAGAAACGAGCGTTGAACGTTCACGAACGTTTATCGTTTTCGTTAAAAATGAACCAATAGGTGAATTTTTAGCAAACAAAGTCAAATAGATAAAATTCTTACATGATCATGTAGATTACATAATTTGTGAACCGTAGGCTTTTGAACGAGCCAATTCGGACTTATAACGAAAAAGTTATGCGTCCGCGAAGTTCACAAAAATTAAAAACTGAATTTTTTTTCTGGTGCACAGAGTCAGCGTATGGCTATTTCAACCCTAAACAAAATGAGCCGTGTGCAGTCATGAAACGAAGAATCGAAACACCTCGCAAGAGTTCGCCGCAATGGCGTGAACTATAGTATATATGGTAGAAATACAGCATGCCATGAACAGCATACTACAAAAACCTTCGGAGAGTGGCAGCAAATATTGCCCAATAAGTAAGGACTCGCCAGCAGCCAAGTGAGGACAATGACATTAAGAGCTCTACATGGCAGCATGAGATGTAGGTATAAAGCTGTCGCCGCAATGCCAGTCTCAGAACAAAGATAGTAATGAAGGTTTCTAAGTACAAAGAGAAGAAAACCTAATTGATTTAAAAGTAAATATAACTTAAGGAAGGTAATGTAACATTGTTTAAACTTTGTTAAACCTTAAGGAATGTAATGTAAAGGTTGAAATAACCTAGTCGAATATAAATGGAAGGGTAATGATAAACCGGAACGAATAGTAACTGAATCTAATACACAGTTAGATTGAAATGAAGGGTATGATATAGTCATATACATACTTGATTATATGTGACCTAATGTAAGGCATTATGTGATCATGTATTGTAGAGACTTGAACAACTTGAACATAAAGTTAATTTACCGTAGCAGACGCTAAAGGCAAGTATTCTAACTCTTGTCTCAGTTCAATCTGAGCAAGTTTTTGAGGTTTCATTACCTCAAGATTTGGTGTTCACGTAATCAAAACATTCATTTATAACTACCCAATCATAAATAAAATTGAATAATAAATATTAAACCCATACACAGAATTATATAAAATAATATCTCCTGTGTTATCTAACCTTTACAAACAATCATTCATGCGAAAATTTAAATAAACTTCATTACAATCTTTAAACCAAAGTCCGATAATAAAACTATCAAAACTATTACAAGTCTTCAAGATTTGTTCATCTTTTCCTTTCCTTTATCGGGTGCTAGGTACGCCACCCTTTCCATCTTTAGTGTAAGGATTTTATAAAAAGAGTGAGCAAACAAGGCTCACTTGAAATAACAATGAATAACTTTTACATTCTCTCGCCCATTCAGGGGCTCAATAGAATCGAACAATAGGTTCTATTAATATCTTAAACATTCCTTGCCCATTCAGGGCTCAATAGAACTAAATAATAAGTCCTATTAACATCTTAACATTCCTTGCCCATTCAGGGCTCAATAGAACCGAACAATGAGTTCTATTAACATTTTAAACATTCACCGAGGGTCTAATGACCACTAACCTTGTCCACAGCTTATAAGTAATCTTTCAACTTAAACTTTACTAGTCATACACCATAATGACTTTAAGGTACTTAGGGGATCAACCTTCGTACATGTATTGTATACAAACATTTCAAACAACAAAGTACAAAACTAAGCGTAACCCCTATAAATAGGGTTGTTCATCTCAAGATTTTGAGTACAAGTCCGCCCTAAAGATAGTTTGGTTTGGATACACTTCAAGGTAATTTGAATTAAATCTGACATCAACTAAGGATTAGTTGAATAAAAGATAATAACACTATGTTATTGAATAATCTCGATCTAATAAACATTTCGCTCTAAGTTCATGCTTTAGGAATAATTCTAATAGCATAACAATTGAATAATCTATCATACCTTGCTTTCAACAATATTAAGCTAAGGTTATATCTTAAAATTTATTATCAAGCATGCACAACAAATAATAACTTGAACAATAAACCCGATTCAATGTAATAACGATATTTGATGCTAATATAACAAGTTTAGAGTTAGGAAAAACTCAGATAATCATAATAACTATCTCAACAAAAGTGTGGAGATGGGAAGCTTGTATCATCATGAATAATCGGATACAATTAAGTTGCTTAATGGAAATATTTTACTCAATAAAAGTATAGCATATGAAATTTGCATAACGTAAGCTTTTAGGATTAGAAAACTCAGATAAAAACAACAAACTAACTCAACGAGAGTATGGAGTTTAGAAACTTGCTCATGCAGTAGATTAAACCGTTATAATCCAAATCACAATTATCCTATATATATATGTTAACATGACATAATTAGTCAAGAATCAACATACTATATCTCTACATCACGATGCTTTTGATTATAAATTGTATAATCAAATTCTATCCATTAAAACTAATAACAATATTTGTTAATTAGTAATTCCATGTTCACTCATAGTATTAATATACTATAATACCAAAATACATAATCAACATTTATCATATATCATTCCTTTAAAAATATCGACTTTTGTGCAAGACAAAAAGTCGTTTATGAACTTTTATGAATGGGCCATACGCCATAGCTTGCGCTTGAATACACATATGGCATATGATCAAGTGTGCCCCAAGAAGAGATTTATATAGGACTCTGGGTCATACATGAAGTCAACGCTGTCACTTTGCCATTACAAGGTCAAGTCAGGGTTAAGTCCAAGCTGACTTTTTACGCTTAACGCCATATTAAACTTGACAATTGAGCGTGAATTTTGACGACCAAGGCCTACCAAACTCACAGTAACCAAACCAAGAAGAAGAGTAAAGCTAGCTATTCTAACTTTTTAATAAAACCATCGACATCCAATAACATGTATAACTTCAATAAAATTACACATAAAAGTTATGAAGCATTTGTGTACAAATTTTACACAACTAAACAATAATATCGAGAACTAATTTTTGAAAAACACCGCTTTTCCTTTAAAACCAAACTTTTAAAACTCCATTGTTGATATCTTGATATCTAAAAAAAAAGGAGATAAAATCCGTAATTATAACCAACTTAATACTTTTGAAATACTAGCATACAAACATATATTCCAATTATATATATAAAGTTCAATTCACGTATTAGTTGGCCAATTTGTATAATCACATACCAATTTTGTTATTTTGCAAAACATACATTCATACATGTTTTTTTCATCAGAAAACCAAGTTCTCTTTCTTTAACATGTAATTAGCATAAAATCTTATATACATGTTAAACATACAATCACCTATCAATATATGCTAGTATAACAATTACCAAAACATAGTTTACAAGAATTTTGTAAAAAACTTATACACAAAGTGAAGTAGAAGAATGTGACTATCAAATTCACAAAGAAATATATGGCGAAAAACATATATGATTACATAAACATAATTTAAGGTTATAAACACCTACCTTTTTTGTTGATAAGAATACTTGTTAAACCCTTAGAAAAGCTTGAAGAACTCAGATTTTTTCTATCTCAACTCTCTCAAGAACTCTCTCTTTCTTTCTTTTTAAAAGATAACTCTAAGGTAAGCCAAATGGCAATATACGATATACTAAAAAACCAACGCCGCTTTTTAATTCAATAAAAACCGACGCCAACTAATAATGATCGATATTAATTTAATTTAGCTATATATATATATATATATATATATATATATATATTTTATTTATTTAATTAATAATTTAAATTCAAAAGAAATCCAAAAGCCATAAGGCTTTGTTTGCAAAACCATTTAAAAGTTAAAGGATTAATATACTTAAACCTTGTTTGGCAAAACTAAATTAAAATTACTTTAATTTATTTTAATAACTCTTTATCACATAGTTATTTGTCACACTTTTTTTTTAATAACAATTAAATAAATTACTTAATCACATAACTCAATCCAATAACACATTAATTATTTAACAAATAAATAATTAATTAATCACATTAATTATTTAACAAATAAATAATTAACTAAATCAACTCAATCAAATTGAACAATTACTTATTCAATAATAAACACATCCAATAAATATTTATATAAATCAATAAATATTTATAATTTACATTTAAAAATCTGGAATGTTACATCATTCCCCTCTTATAAGGATTCTGTCCTCAGAATCACAACTCAAACAACACATTCGTTACATTCTTCCCTACTTACAAAGATTTTGTCCCCAGAATCGAAGACACAGATTAAACAAATAACTGTGGTACTCTTTCATCATTTTTTCTTCGAAGTTCCCACGCTGCTTTCTTCAAAGATTGTGGTTTCTCCATATCACCTTCATGTAAGGTATCACTTTATTCCCGAGCACTTGTTCTTTCCTCGTCGACTATCCGGATAGAACCTCTTCATAAGACAAATCTTTCTCGAATCGCAATCTGGTTCGTACTCGATCACGTGATTGTAATCGGGTTTATATGGTCGTAACATCAAATATGAAAAACATTGTGAATGTTTTCCAACTCGAGGTAGAGCTACCGTAAGCTACCTCTCCAACTTTTCGCAAAGACTTCAAAGGGTCCAATAAACCCCTGCTTAGTTTTTTCCTTCTTATCAAAATGAATTTTCCCTTCCAAGGAGAAACTTTAGGAATACATAGCTTCCTACTTCAAATGCACGATCTTGCTCGTGTTGATCAAAGATACTTCTTCTCGCTTTGCCTTGAGTCGCTACCAATCTTGTCTCCGATGAGTTTGATAACCTCGCAGCTTTGTTGCACTAGCTCGGGTCCTAGCAAATGACGCTCACCAACTTCATCCCAAAGATGTTGGAGTTCTCAGACTTTTCGCCAGATAACGCTTCGTAAGGTAAGATGCCGATGCTCGCGTGATAACTATTATTGTAAAGTAATTCCACCAATGGTAATTGTTCTTCCCAACTTCCTTTGAAATCCATGACGATGCTCTCAAAGATATCTTCCAATGTCCGGATCGCTCGCTCGCTTGGCCATCTGCTTGTGGATGATAAGTCGCATCATTCAGAATCGAAGTTCCCATGCACTCTTGTAGTCTCTTCCAAAAGTTTGAAGTGAATCGCGGGTCTCTATCTGACACAATTGACATCGCACTCCATGTCTCAAACAATTCTTTAATGTACAATCTTGCTAACCGATCAAGATTGAACCTAATCTTTATTGGTAAAAGTGTACCGATTTTGTCACCGTCCACTATCACCCAAATCGCATCGCATCCTCTCTCGAGTAGTTGGAAGACCCACCACAAAATCCATCGTGATGTGTTCCCACTTCCATTCCTAGTATTTCAACCATTGAAGTAATCCACTGGGTCTTTGATGTTCTGGCTTTTACTCTTCGACATGTCAAACATTTAGCCACGATTCTCGCAACATCCCTTTTCATATTCTACCACCAAAAATGCTCACAGTAAATCTTGATACATCTTCGTGCTTCCCGGATGAATCGAATATCTTGAGCTATGAGCTTTTGGCCAAGATTTCGCTTTTCAGCTCGTGTCATTGAACCCAGATTCTTCCCTCGCATCAGTAGTAATCCTTCTCAGATCGACTCAGTATTTCAGATCGCTACCATCAACCATATTCTCTTTTATCTTCCCACATTCTTCATCTTGTAATCGAGCGCTTCTTCACCTTGTCCAAGAAAGTTGGACCCGCTTCTAATCGAAATAGTCGTTCATTGGATTCTCGTGGAAATTTGATTTCCAGCTCTAACTTTGTCATTCATCGAAATGAGCTCCTCCCGAAGTTGTTATCAAGATCAACTTCTCCCGACCTTTCCTCGCTTAAAGCATCCGCAACCACATTCGCTTTGGCTCGGATGATAAAAGATCTCACAATCGTAATCTTTTATCAATTCCATCCATCTTCTCTCGACGCATGTTCAGATCCTTCGAGTGAAAATATACTTTTACTTTTTGTGGTCCGTAGTAGATCTCACATTTCTCTCCATACGATAAGGTCTCCATATCTTGAGAGCAAATACTATCGCAGCCTAATTCCAAATCATGAGTCTGATAACCTTTCTCATAATCCTTCATTGTCTTGATGCATAGGCAATAACTTTGCCATTTTGCATAAGAACACAACCCAATCCTTTGTGTGAGGCATCACTATACACCACAAAATTTTCAGATTATCCGGGTAGTGTTAACACAAAGCCACACTTAGCTTCTTCTTCAAATCTTGAAACTCTCTTCACACATTTCTCCGTCCAAACGAATTTCACAAATTTTCCGTGTCAAATTTGTTAACTGGAGTGGCTATCTTGGAAAAATCTTGTATAAATCTTCTATAATAACCGCCAATCCCAAAGAAACTCCACACCAAGGTGTCCTTGGTTGTTCCTAATTGATTATAGCTTCCACTTTCGATGGATCCATCAAATCCCATCTTTGTCAATCATACATGACCCAAAAAATTGTACACGATCGAGCCAAAATTCGCACTTAGAGAATTTTCATGCATACGCTTTTTCCTTTCTTAGTGTCTCCAATGTCAAACGAAATGTTCCACGTGTTCTTCTTGAGTTTTGGAATACACCGTAATGTCGTCGATAAACACCACTACTTAACTTGTCTAAGAATGGTTTAAATACCTCGCTCATCAAATCCATGAACGCAAGTAGGGCATTTGTTAAACCAAAAGACATCACCGTAAACTCGTAATGTCCGCATCGAAGTTCTCAATGCCGTTCTAGGTATATCCTCCTTTCTTACCTTCAATTGGTGATACCCACTTCTCAAATCTATTTTTGAGAAATATTTAGCACCTTCAATCGATCAAACAAGTCATCTATTCTAGGCAACGGATACCTATTCTTAATGGTGACTTTGTTTAACTCTCTATAATCAATGCAAAGACGCATTGATCCATCCTTCTTTTTCATTTAATAATACCGGCGCTCCCCACTTGGTGATACGCTTGGTTGAATATACTTTTGTCCAAATAGCTTCTTGCAATTGCACCATCGGGCCTTCATTTCTACCGAGCCATTCTCAGACGGGCCTTCGATATTTGCAGCGCCTCGGCGCTAAGTCGATTACTTAACTCAATCTCTCTATCAAAGTAAGTCCCGCAAATCTTCCAAAATACATCTACTTAATTCCTCTAACCACCGGTATCTCCTCCAAGCCACACCCTTCTTCCGAGTATCAACTATGTAAGCTAAATAACCCACACAAACCTTGACTTAACAACTTTTTCGCTCAAGATAATCGTCGACATTTCATTTGTTCAGCGATTTGCTACCATGGAAAACTACCTTCGATTTGAGTCATAAGGTTTACACACTTTTTGTGACAATCAATTATCGCTTCCATATTTGAACAACCAATCCATTCCCAAAATTACATCAAATTTTAGTCTAATCGAAATTAAATCTACCATCAAGATATTCCCTTTAATGTTCACTCTACAGCTTCTCAGATATGAACCTAACAGAATCACTTCCTATTCGCAATTTCTATGTTCAAAGGGAAATTCATTCTTCTCAGGCAATTCTAACCTCTTAGCAAATTCATCGATATAAACGAGCAAGTAGCACCTTAATCAAATAATACATAAGCATTAATATCGTTGATTGGGATAATACCGACACCACATCTTTTGATTGCACAAAGATCTTGCATACCATGTTGAAAGTTCGGTCGTGGGTTTGTTTGATGTCAGAGGTCCAAAGAATGGCCCAATGTTCCTCCACCGCTACCTCCCTTACTTCTTATTGCTTTCTCCGACCTTCTTCTCGAGGGCATTCACGAGCAAAATGATCCTTGATCCGCACGTGAAAATGTACATTCTTCTTGGGTTTGGTGTAATTTGAGGCGATGTGACCCTCCCGCCACAGTTGAAACATGCACGCTTCCCCATCAAGCACACACCCTTATGAAACCTCCCCGCATGTAAAGACATGCTTCAAACTTCCTAAACCTGTTGGTTACTCTCGCCGGTTTCAAAGACTTCGCTTCGCTCCATTTTTCTTCAAGTTGTTGTTGTTGTTTCCATCATTTCCATCGCTTCCGCTACCATTCTTCACTTCTTCTTCTTCTTCTTCTTCTTCTTTCGCTTTTGATTGAATTTTGTCACCGCTTCCTCCACCTTCAATGAGTACTACCTTTTCATCAATCATCGCCGCAAACGTTCTTCAATCGAACAGGAAACCTCATCAGACATACCTGTGGCTTCAGTCCTCGTTCAAATCTTTTTTGCTTTACGCTCATCTCAGGCCGAATTGATATGGCGCGAAACCTCGCCAATTCGTTGAATTTCATAAGATACTCAGACACCATTATCGCTTCCCCGCTTCAGGCCCAAAAATCGAACTCTAATCGATTTCTTCAACTCTCCGGGAAGTAGGTCTCAAGAATAACTCCTTAAACCTATCCCAAGTCATCACCCCGGTCCTTCCCGGTTTTATTGGCTTGCCACCAATAACTAGCTTCGCTTTCAACATAAATGTTGCAAAAGTAGTCTTCTGCTCATCCACTACCCTAGCGAATTTCAAAATACTTTTCTATTTCCATAATCCGTGTCTCAGGCTCGACCGGATTCGTTGACCCACTAATTCGTGTGGTCCAACCGCCTTTAAACTCCTTAAACGTTGTGCCTTGGTTTTGAGGTTGATTTCGCAACGCCTCCCGTTAGTAATGTCACTAGTTGTTGGACTAATTATCCTCAACATCGTTATTGTTAGTTCTCGCATTGGTTCTCTCGACGGGTGGTTCACGCCCTGGGAGGCATTTTCTCGAAAAAAAAACATCTATTAGACTATTACCCAACTTCTTTAAGTATTTTCTAATTAACTTGCCTCCATAAAAGAAATAACCACATAACACTTTTGAATAAAATAATAACTTTTATTTATTCATCATCTCTTCGAAAACATAAAAACAATAGCATCACTGCTATTTACATTCCTTTCCTGAACTACAAAAGTTACAGGACAACATCATCATTCTCATATCCCATGGTTACTTAACACTAGGGATTTACACATTATTTAACACTTATTACGTGCAAAACAGACACATTTCCTACGATGATCTATTAAGATACTCCGTAGCCTTTTCGACGCTTCTTCTTCCATAACTCTAACATGGTTCTACGATCTAACACGATGATGGCAGAGTTCGAATCGAATTGATAACCCATGACCCGATCTTGAGCTCGATTGATCACCAGATTGAATACTTTATCCATCTCTTCCATCTTCATCCTCTTTGCTTCAGGCGTCCCTTTATCGCTTCTTCCAGTTCATTGATAAGCTTCCTCAGATGCTGCCTTCAAATCGCCTCGCCTTTGGTAGCTTCTTCATTCAAATTTTGTTCTTCGGGCCCACGACCATCTCGATCGCTTGTTCTTCTCTCCTTCACCAGATCGCTTTTTCTTCACATTAGTTAGACGTTCATCTCGATCTCGGATGTCGTCGTTCTTCGTGGTCATTAGTACTGTTGTTCAACTACTATCTCTCTCAGAACTCCTCAACTGTGGTCCTCAAGTTCCACGTTACTTGGTCGAGACTTCATCATACATACGAAAGCAAACCATCGAGGTTAGTGGAGTCTCCTCCTCCTCGCCCTCAAGTATCCTCATCCTCCCGTGGCAACTCCACGGATCCTCCTCATCCGCCTCCACATCATCATCCTCATCTTCAACCATCGTGACCAACGGGCCGACTTCCTCAAGTAGTTGTTCCCAAACAACTGAATGTCGCGAGGCTCCTCCTCTATAGGCATTTGAGGTCCCTCCTCCTAGCCCCGACCGGATTCTCCCACATTAGTCATCCCGACAACAAAATTTTAAAGTTTTAGTTATTAATCATTCTACTCGACACTCGAGGAGCACATAAGTTATAAACACATAAGCATATAAGTGTTTTATTATTTCTTCCTTAAAACTCGATAAGAGTTATCTCCACTATCTTTTCAAAGGTTACTTCCTAAGGCTTTTCCCCCACCTAAGGTTCATAACCTAAAGCTTTGATACTAACTTCAGGACACCCCCAAATCTCAAGATTTCATTACCTCAAGATTTGGTGTTCACGTAATCAAAACATTCATTTATAACTACCCAATCATAAATAAAATTGAATAATAAACCCGCCTATACATGTGAATTACATAAAATAATATCTCCCTGTGTTATCTAACCTTTACAAACAATCATTCATGCGGAAAATTTAAATAAACTTCATTACAATCTTTAAACCAAAGTCCGATAATAAAACTATCAAAACTATTACAAGTCTTCAAGATTTGTTCATCTTTCCTTTCCTTTATCGGGTGCTAGGTACGCCACCCTTTCCATCTTTAGTCGTAAGGATTTTTAAGCAAAAGAGTGAGCAAACAAGGCTCACTTGAAATAACAATGAATAACTTTTACATTCTCTCGCCCATTCGGGGCTCAATAGAACCGAACAATAGGTTCTATTAACATCTTAAACATTCCTTGCCCATTCAGGGGCTCAATAGAACTAAATAATAAGTCCTATTAACATCTTAACATTCCTTGCCCATTCAGTGGGCTCAATAGAAATCGAACAATGAGTTCTATTAACATTTTAAACATTCACCGAGGGTCTAATGACCACTTAACCTTGTCCACAGCTTATAAGTAATCTTTCAACTTAAACTTTTACTACCATAATACCACCATAATGACTTTTAAGGTACTTAGGGGATCAACCCTTCGTACATGTATTGTATACAAACATTTCAAAAAGTACAAAGTACAAAAAACTAAGCGTAACCCCTATAAATAGGGTTGTTCATCTCAAGATTTTGAGTACAAGTCCACTCCAAAGATAGTTTGGTTTGGATACACTTCAAGGCAATTTGAATTCAAATGGACATCAACTAAGGATTAGTTGAATAAAAGATAATAACACTATGTTATTGAATAATCCTAATCGAATAAACATTTCGCTCTAAGTTCATGCTTTAGAATAATTCTAATAGCATAACAATTGAATAATCTATCATACCTTGCTTTGAACAATATTAAGCTAAGGTTATATCTTAAAATTTATTATCAAGCATGCACAACAAATAATAACTTGAACAATAAACCGATTCAATGTAATAACGATATTTGTATGCTAATATAACAAGTTTAGAGTTAGGAAAACTCAGATAATCATAATAACTATCTCAACGAAAGTGTGGAGATGGGAAGCTCAGTATCATCATGAATAATCGGATACAATTAAGTTGCTTAATGGAAATACTTTACTCAATAAAGTATAGCATATGAAATTTGCATAACGTAAGCTTTTTAGGATTAGAAAACTTGTATAAACACAACTAACTCAACGAGAGTATGGAGTTAGAGAAACTTCCTCATTGCACGTAGATTAAACCGTTATAATCCAAATCACAATTATCCTATATACATATGTTAACATGACATAATTAGTCAAGAATAAACAATACTATATCTCTCTACATCACGATGCTTTGATTATAAATTGTATAATCAATTTTATCCATTAAAACTAATAACAATATTTGTTAATTAGTAATTCCATGTTCACTCATAGTATTAATATACTATAATACCAAAATACATAATCAACATTTATCATATATCATTCCTTTAAAAAATCGATTTTTGTGCAAGACAAAAAGTCATTTTTGAACTTTTCATTATGGCCATACATGGCCACGGCCAGCTTACGCGTGGCGCCCGTCATGCCACACGACTGACGGGCAACGCCGAGATTATAGAGACTTATATACAGACACTGGTGAAACACGAGTAAGTCTAAGTTCACTGGGCCAACGATTCAACACAAAAGAAAAGTCCGGTCAAGGCGAATTTTGGCGCTTAAAGATAAAAACTGACACATAGCTGAGCGTGAATTTTGACGTCACAAATACCAAACTCACAGTAAACCAAACCGTAAGAACAGAGCAGCAAAGCTACTGTCTAACTTTTTAACAAACCATCGACATCCAATAACATGTATAATTTCACTTAAAATTACACATAAAAGTTATGAAGCATTTGTGTACAAATTTTACACAACTAAACAATAATATCGAGAACTAATTTTTGAAAACACTGTTTTCCTTTAAAACCAAACTTTAAAACTCCATTGTTGATATCTTGATATCTAAAAAATTGAACGTAAATCTAGAATTATAACCAACTTAATACTTTTGAAATACTAGCATACCAACATATATTCCAATTAACATATATACAAAGTTCAATTTCTATTAGTTCACAATTTTATAATCACATACCAATTTTGTTATTTTGCAAACATACATTATCTCATACATGTTTTTCAATCAGAAACCAAGTTCCTCTTTCTTTAACATGTAATTAGGATAAAATCTTATATACATGTTAAATATACAATCACCTATCAATATATGCTAGTATAACAATTACAAAACACATAGTTTACAAGAATTTTGTAAAACTTATACACAAAGTGAAGTAGAAGAACACAGACTATCAAATTCACAAAGAAATATATGGCGAAAAGCATATATGGTTACATAAACATAATTTAAGGTTATAAACACCTACCTTTTTTTTGTTGATAAGAATACTTGTTTAAACCCTTTGAAAAGCTTGAAGAACTCAGATTTTTCTATCTCAACTCTCTCGAGAACTCTCTCCTTTCTTTTCTTTTTTAGCGTATAACTCTAAGGTAAGCCAAATGGCAATATATCATATACTAAAAAAAAACCAACGCCGCTTTTTTTTAATTCAATAAAAACCGACGCTCAACTAATGATCATATTAATTTAGCATAATTACCCAAAATATATATATATATATATATTTTATTTATTTAATTAATAATTTAAATTAAAAGAAATCCAAAAGCCATAAGGCTTTTGTTTGGCAAACCATTTAAAAGTTAAAGGATTAATACTTAAACCTTGTTTGCAAAAACTAAATTAAAATTACTTTAATTTATTTTAATAACTCTTTATCACATAGTTATTTGTCACACTTTATTTAATAACAATTTATTAAATAAATTACTTAATCACATAACTCAATCCACATAACACATTAATTATTTAACAACTAAATAATTAACTAATCACATTAATTATTTAACAAATAAATAATTAACTAAATCAAACTCAATCAAATTGAACAATTATTTATTCAATATAATAAACACATCCAATAAATATTTATATAAATCAATAAATATTTATAATTTACATTTAAAATCTGTAAGAGAATGTTACAGGGTCGCCAAAAAGGAACCTGGCCCAAAGCAAGTCAAGAAGACGATGCTCCGGTGAGGGGAGATCCCCGAGATTCTTATGACAGAGAATACACCAGCTGAGGGGGAGATTCATGAAGCTCTCATACTAGAAGATGCTCCAGTTGAGAGGGAGCTAGTGATCGTACAAGAAGATGATCAAGGTGAGGGGGAGGCTCATGACATCCCCATGGCAGAAGAAGAAGTCCTTGCCAGACATTAAGAAGAACTGGTGTAAGAACATCAAGAGGCCATTGAGATAATGGAATCCTCCAACGAGAATAGAGAAGAGGAAGAAGATGATGAGGCCTAGATCACAGCTATGGGCATAAATGGGTACAGAAGAGCTAACTATGAGAAACTATTTTTATATCTACTCATGATGCCTTTCCATCAAGCTCAGATTTTGAATTCTTGGAATCACATGTTTTGGAGCTTCAAAGAGTATCCGGCCATCTCAGTCCTAGCCAATGGATTCCCAGGAAGATTCAACTTTGCCAAGAAGTTACTCACAAACAACTCTTCCTCAAAGTATAAACCTGAGGTACTGTCTATCCCAACCCTCTTCAGAGTTAATCACTTGCCATCATCCTCATTTAGCCAATTTTATGAATTCCCATGATGGTTGGAAGTGATTCTTCATCCACTAAATCAATTTCTAGTTGCAGAATCCCAAAATTCTGTAACTGAGGGACCAAATGCAGTCAACTTCATAATGATCCCAACTCCCATCATCTCTACGATCCCTGACTCTAGCCCCATCGTAGAGTCCCAAGGAGAAATCGTAGAGCCACATATTCCAGACACCCAAACAAAGGCCCCTCCACCAGATATTTCTTCCTCATCCTCCAATGAATATTTTAGTCTTGATCTTGCCCTCTACTCCTTGCAAGATCAATTCCAGAAAACAACCCCTCCTTTAAACAATCCTCAACCCAGTGATCCACTCACAAATATGCTCACGAAAGATGACTTGAATGAAGTGTCCAAGAACATGGTCAAGAACATCGATGAGAGCCTGGAAACTCATTCAGAACTCATTCATCTCAAGCTAACTCAAATGATCACTGCTGCAAATAATCTCCCAGGCACTCTGAACGCTGAGCTTACAAAAAAGCTGAGGGAAATTATCAAGGAAATGATTCAAAGCATGAAGGACAGAGATGATATTCACTTCCGAATAGCCACCAAACAAAGAGAGGCTGTTCTTGAATTATAGAAATCTCAAGAAGCCCAAAATAACCTTATGTTGGAGAACAACATCAACCTGAAAGCTTCAGTCAAAAAATTTCAGAAAGCCTATGCAAACCAGGAACAACAAACTGACACTGTTCTAACTGCCCTCCGAAACAAAGAAGCTATATCTGAAGCCCTGATCAAGGAAAGTCGAGAAGACATTGCTCAAATACAAAGCCAACTCAACGAGCTTATCCAAGGAGTAAATTGACTTTCTGAAGACATTCGAACCCTTGATGCTGACATAATGGTGGAGAATAAAGGGAAAGGAGTTCAAGGAGGCCATGGAGGCCAGGGCAGAGGCATAGGAGGTCAAGGAAGCCAAGGAAGGGGTAGAGGACAATTTCACACTCAAGTTTCAAGAAGCCCTCCTGCAAGACAATTCCACCAACAGACTCAACGATCTGATCAGCAGGAAGTCTTAATGGCTCAACCATTAAGGAGTCAAGGGCCAGCTACCAGCTCACAAAATGTGATCACTACAGGCCTAAGAATGCCAATTGGAGATCCAGCATTCATGAATTGGAATGATCACAACCCGAGGGTAAGCCCAAGTGAGCTGGAAGAAATAGCCAGAAGGGATGAAGCGAGCAGGAAAAGAAGGGCTGATGAGTATGCCAATCCTCCACGCAAAAGACCAAAGAAATAGAGATAAGTGAAAGTTTAAATTCTTATTGATGTAAAGCTAAAATGTAATACTCTTCAACCATCAATAAATTCATGCTTATTCTCTAGAAATTTCAGCTACTCATTGAAATACTAAGTCATGTTTACTTTCCTGCAAATGCATCTAGAAATTAATAATCATGACAACAAATCTCCTGGTTATGTCAACATCAAATAGGGGGAGATTGTTGGGAGAATGCATATTATGATTTGATGTTTTAAATGTAAATGCTCATGATTATTTGTAAAGTCCTTCAAGGAATACATGTACAAGGACTTAGTGATAGATCAAATCTGTTAGGTTGATCTAAGCTCTTAATGTGTATCATTCTGGAAATGAATGTATAGATAGAAAGATCAAAGCTGTTAGGTTGGTCTTGAGATGTAATAGATAGGCTTCGAAGAATTCATAGTGTATCAATCTGATCCACATTACAGAAGTCAAGGCAGAAACCTAGAGCTTCAAGGATCGTAGTGTTCCTGCCTTGAAGGGCCTCTTCGGAAATCGTAGAGTGGTCCCAATGTTTGCCGAGCCAATTCAGAGATCATAATGTGCTCTCGAAAACGTAGAGTTTACAACTCAAGCAAGCGAAGCTTGTAGTGTGCAAATAGTAAAGAGAAATCGTAGTGCTCTTGGCTGATAGCATTAGACCAAACACCAAGGCGACAAGTCACCACGATCTGAATCGTAGAGTACCACGATCTGAATCGTAGAGTATCATCTGTCTTGTGTCAGAAGTATCAAGCCTCACGATTTATATGGAGACAGACTCCAACATATGAGGAATGGATTCTAAACGTTGCATTACTCACCAGTCCCAAAGTCATAAGAAATATCCTTAGTATGCAACAAAGAAGCGTATTGAAGAAGCTAAGAAAAGTCCCATTGGTAAGGGGGAAAACACCTTTTCAGGTGTTAGGTGAGAAAGCAGTCTGATGTGTCAGTGGGCCAGAATGCAATTCAAAAGTTGTGCAGAAAAGTCTCCATCAAAGAATAGAAAGGTCAAACGCATTTATTGCTTCAACGGATGGATCCAACGGATAGTTTTCAAGATCACATATATGCAAATCAAGCAGATGAGAGAGGCATGCAAGCATTGAACAAAAACGTATAGAACTCTCAAAGCTCAACTCTACGATCTGAGAAAAAAAAGGAAAGCTTGCTCAGCTACTCAGTTCTTTCGAACAAGTGCTTAAACAACAACTGAGTAGCAACCATCAAGAACTCAACATCTACCAATCAACTGAAGAAAAAGTACCAAGTCTGCTGGACTTTAAGAATTCTAAGTGAACTATAACAGAGACAAGTCTGCTGGACTTGCAGAGTTCAAGAGTGAACTAAGAAGTGCCTAGACTGCTGGTCTAGAAGGAATCTGTGTGATTCAGAAGTTGTAAAAGACATCCTTAGTGGATTTCCTACTCGAGGAGTAGAAGAGTGGACTAGGAGCTTTAAGTGCTCTGAACCACTTAAAATGAATGTGTCTTTTACCTTCTTACTATAATTGTTATATCAACCATAACTGCTATAACTGCCTCACTCTCATAACTTCACTACTTTGTAAAGGAGATTAAAACAAACATTAATTCCGCTAAGTTTTAATCATCATCAACTAACGAGTTTAAAACGAAAAGATTTTTAAATATCTATTCAACCCCCTTTCTAGATAACTATTGTGCTTACTGGGAACTAACAAAACATATTGAAGAAGCTAAGGAAAGTACCATTGGTCAGAGGAAAACACCTTTTCAGGTATTAGGTGAGAAAGCAGTCTGCTGTGTCAGTGGGCCATAATGCAATTCAAAGATGTGCAGAAAAGTCTCCATCAAAGTTCAGAAATGTCAAACGCATTTAATGCTTCAACGGATGTCTTCAACAGATAGATTTCAAGGATCACATATATGCAAAACATCTGCAAATGATTAAACTAAGCAAGCATTGAACAAAATGCTGAAGAACACTCAACGCTCAACTCTACGATCTGAAAAAGAGAAAGCTTGCTCACCTACTCAGTTCTTTCGAACAAGTGCTTAACGACAACTGAGTAGCACCAACCAAGAACTCATCAACTATAGATCAAGTGAAGTAAGAAGTTCCAAGTCAGAAGGACTTGAAGAGTTCTAAGTGTCTTGTGAAGAACCAAGTCTGCTGGACTTGAAGAGTTTAAAAGTGAACTAAGAAGTGCCTAGACTGCTGGTCTAGAAGGAATCTGTGAAGATTCAGAAAGTGTAAGAGATATCCTTAGTGGATTTCCTACTCGAGGAGTAGAAGAGTGGACTAGGAGCTTTAAGTGCTCTGAACCACTTAAAGCTGATGTGTCTCTTACATTCTTGCTATAACTGCTATAACTGTTATAACTGCCTCACTCTCATTAAATCACTATATCTAAAAGGGGAGAACAAACAAATCTTAATTCCTCTATGTTTGAATCATTATCAAAACTAACAAAGTAAAACGAATTTTTTTAAAATATCTATTCAAGACCCCCTTCTAGATAACTATTGTGCCTCTGGGAACTAATAATTGGTATCAGAGCAGGTTCTACCATATAGCCTACAAAGTTTAAGTAGATCCAATGGCACATCTACCAAGCGAATCTAAGACTGGAGGAGGCAGCAAGCCACCTATGTGCAATAAAGATAAATTCACCAACTGGAAAGTTCGGATGCAAGCATACTTGGATTCAATAGATGAAGATCTATTTGAAACTGTTCAAAATGGGCCCTACGTTCCTACAAAGCTTGCACCAACTATAGATGAACCAAACAGAATACATATCAAGGTCAAGGAGGAATGGATAGACAACGAAAAGAGAGCTGATCAACTCGACAAAAAGGCCAAGAACATTTTGTTCCAATCCTTAGAAGATGATCTGTTCGAAAACGTGGTCAACAGCAAAACATCAAAGGAGGTTTGTGAAGCATTTCTCATCATGCATGAAGGAACAGAAGAAGTTAGAGAAAACAAACAATCTTTCCTGACTTAGCAATATGAGATGTTTGCACACGTTCAAGTAGAAAACGTCACTGCCACCTACGAGAGATTCAATGTTCTGCTCAACTCTTTACGAGCTTATGGAAAGATCTATCCAAATAAAGATCTAATCATAAAGTTCATGAGAGCCTTACCAAACAAGTGGGATGCCAAAACCACTGCCATTAGAGAGTCAAAGAATCTCCATGAAATGACTGTTCAACAGTTATATGACAACCTTCTTACATACGAACTGGAGCTAACTCAACAAGTGGAAACTTTATTTGAAGGAAAAAAGAAGGATAAGGGTGTTGCGCTCAAAGAAACTGACAACACCTCCAGAGTCAATATTGAAAATGACTCTGACTATGACGAAGATGATGATGAGGACTTTGCAATGCTGGTGAAAAGACTCAGAAGGTTCATGCGTCAAGCCAGAATCATCAAACCAAAGAAAGTCAGCAATTAAATCAGCCATGAACAGATAAATGATCTATGCTACAATTGCAAGAAGCCTGGCCATTTCATTGCTAACTGCAAAAAACCCCTCAGAGAAGAACTAAAGAAGAAATCACATCCAAAGAAGGAATTCAAAGGCAACAAAAGGCCTCAGAAGAAAGACAAAGGCCTTGTAGCTGGAGGATCATGGAGTGACTCAGATAATGACTCAACTCCCGAATCTGGAGATGATGAAGATCCTCAAATGGCAAATCTTTGCCTAATGGCCAAGCATGCAAAGGATAAACAGACCTCCAACATACATGAAGTAAGTATAGATGAGGTATTTGACTTCAACTCTCCTGATGTAGACATTGATGACTGAAGAACTGCACTGCATGGCATAACATCCGATCCGTGATCAATACATGAAATGGTTTAGAGTTACGTCTAAGGACTATTCACTTCTTCAAAAGGAGAAAGAGAAAGTTCAAGAAGAACTGGAAACAACCCTTCTAAGTACTGACTCTCTCTCCAAGTTTGAAGCTGAGAATAAGCTCTTAAAACAAACCAATGAGCTCAATGCACAAAGAGAGTCAAGTCTAACCTCTAAAATTGAGGAACTAGAAAAAACAATCTCTATATGGAATAAATCCTCTTCATCCATGGACTCCCTGATCTCTAGCCAGAGAAGTGTCTCTGATAGAACATGTTTAGGCTTTGGGGAATCCACCTCAGAGCCATGTATGGAAAAGGTAAAGGAAACTAGTAATGCTTTAAGTTTTAGTAGAGACATTATATTTATGAAATCCTCACAGAAGGATGAGCCATTCCAACCCTACTCTACTGATTCAATCCATATTCCAAGGAGTAAAGGATCTCATGTTGGCCTGGGTTTCAAAAAAGAGAAGAGTAACCGAGCCGCTACTCTCCAACCTCAAAGGATCGTAGAGTCGAGTAAAATCAACTCCACGAACCAACTGGGAAGGAACAGTAGAGGAAAAGTACACTCCTCACAAATCATGAAACACAAGGACACATGGAAGAAGGAGAATTAGTTTAACAGAAAGATGATTAAAGATCCAAAAAAGTCCAAATGGAGGAAGAATCCTCATACACACACAAGCATGCATCATATTAGATGTTTTATGTGCAATAAGGTTGGTCACAAGGCTGCAAAATGCTATTATAATCCTATGCATGTGAGACCCAAAATCAAGCAGATTTGGGTTCCCAAGGGTACTAACAAAGTAGGACCCATGCAAGTATGGGTACCAAAATGAAAGTTTAATGTTACCACAGGAACAGAGCTCCACGATCACAACCTGGTATCTGGACAATGGATGCTCAAGGCACGTGACTGGGAACAAAGCCCTTCTGTCTAACTACACAGAGAAGGAGGGTCCCTCAGTCATCTTTGGAGACAATGGCTCTGGCAAGACAAGAGGATATGGCTCAGCTGGGAATGGTGCAATGTCTCTAAGTAAAGTGGCCTATGTGGAAGGACTACAACACAATCTTCTGAGCATTAGCCAACTCTGCGACAAGGGTCATCAAGTAACATTCCTCAACAATCAATGTCAAGTCAGAGATTTAAAGACATCTGCTATAAAGCTAATCGGAACAAGAGAAGGAAATGTCTACAGTGTATATCTTGGTAAACTGAGCTCGAACGAGACAATATGCTTTCTAGCTAAAGCATCTGAAGAAATGAGCTGGCTATGGCATAGAAGACTGTCTCATCTCAACTTCAAGAGCATGTCCAAACTAGCCTCAAAAGATCTAGTTGCAGGCTTACCCAAGTTCAGCTTCATCAAAGAAAGGCCTTGCAATGCCTATCAGCTTGGAAAACAGACTAGAAGCTCATTTAAGAGCAAAACTGCCAACTCAATTGACAAACCCCTGCAGCTGCTTCACATGGACCTATTTGGGCCAATTCCAACAACGAGCCTTGGAGGGAAGAGATACTCACTGGTCGTAGTGGACGACTACACCAGATTCACATGGGTGTTCTTTCTAACCTTAAAAGATGAAACGAGCTCCCAACTGATCAAGATGTTCAGACTAGTGATGAACGAGAAAGGGGAGAAAATCAAGGCTATACGAAGTGATCATGGCAGAGAATTCGACTTCTCTGAAATGGACCAGTTCTGCACAGACAATGGCATTAGTCACAACTTCTCAGCTACACGAACTCCTCAACAAAATGGAGTAGCTGAGAGAAAGAACAGAATGTTAATAGAGGCTGGAAGAACTCTACTAGCAGCAACACATTTTCCTAAATACTTCTGGGCAGAAGTTGTCAACACTGCATCCTACACTCAAAATAGATCACTGATACACTCTACGATTAAGAAGACTCCCTACGAACTGTGGAAAGGACGAAAGCCAAATGTCAGCTACTTCCATGTATTCGGCTGTGCATGCTACATTCTTAACAATGGGAAGCAGTATTTGACAAAGTTCCAACCCAACTCAGACGAAGGAATCATTCTTGGGTATGCTACAGACAGTAAGGCCTACAGAGTGTTCAACAAAAAGTCACTGAGTGTTGAAGTCTCGATCCACATCATCTTTGATGAAATAGACCTAGACAAAACAGTGCCTCAAGACACTACGAACGATAGTGCAGACACTACGAACGAGGCCGTCGAGCTCAACACTACAATCGTAGTTCTAGTTAGTGAAATCGGTGAGTAAGGAAATGAGATCGTAGAGAGGTCTACGCAAGACAATGAACCCCCATATCAAAAAGCAGAAATTAATCTTGAAGATCTCAGACAAGAAGGCATCAGGACAGATGTCCCAATAGGAAATAGATGGGCAAGAGATCACACTTAAGACTTAATCATTGGAGATCCTAGTACAAGAGTCAAAACAAGAGCTGCCACCCAAAATGAATGTTTCTATCTAAGCTTCCTGTCACAAATGGAACCTAAGAAGATAGAGGATGCTATGGAAGACTCCAGCTGGATAGAAGCCATGCAGGAAGAACTTAATCAATTTGAAAGAAGCAAAGTATGGAGATTGGTACCAAGACCAAAGAGTCATCCCGTCATTGGAACCAAGTGGGTCTTCATAAACAAGATGGATGAAGATGGAGTAATAACCAGGAATAATGCAAGACTATTGTCCAAGGGTTACTCTCAGGAAGAAGGCATTGACTACAATGAGACATTTGCACTTGTTTCCATACTAGAAGCCATCAGAATATTCCTTGCCTTTGTTGCTCATATGATGTTCAAAGTCTTTCAGATGGATGTCAAAAGTGCATTCCTAAATGGTGAACTTCATGAAGAAGTATATGTAGATCAACCTCCAGGTTTCATCAATCCATCTCTTTCTAATTATGTCTATAGATTAGACAAAGCCTTATATGGTCTTAAACAAGCACCTAGAGCATGGTATGATACACTAACTAACTTTCTTATTGAAAATGAGTTCACTAAAGGTAGAGTAGATACCACATTATTTCTTAGAAAGCATAAAGACAAAGTCTTATTAGTTCAAATATATGTTGATGACATTATTTTTGGATCTACTGATGAAAAGTTATGTAAGAGATTCTCCAAGCTTATGCAGAGCAAGTTTGAAATGAGCATGATGGGTGAGCTGAACTTCTTTCTTGGACAGCAAGTAAAGCCGACTGATGAAGGAATCTTCATAAACCAATCCAAGTACATTAAAGACTTAACTTAAAAAGTATGGCATGGAATCAACATCTCCCATGAAAACCCCAATTGCTCCAGTAACCAAGCTTGACTAAGATAAAAAAGGTAAAAGTATTGACATAAATCAATACAGAGGTATGATAGGCTCTCTTCTATATCTGACTGCCAGTAGACTAGACATAATGTTTACAACATGCATATGTGCTAGATTTCAAGCTAATCCTAAGGAATCACACTTAACTGCTGTAAAAAGGATTTTCAGGTACCTCAAGGGCACACCTCACTTAGGGCTTTGGTATCCCAAGGAGTCTTTATTTGAACTAACAGGATATATAGATACTGACTTTGCAGGCTACAAAATAGACAAAAAGAGTACCATTGACAGCTGTTAGCTGCTAGGAAACAAACTTGTGTCCTGGTTTATCAAGAAGCAAAACTCAAGATTATCTTCAACTTCATTGTCGAATACATACATCACTTTGGCAAATTGCTATGCTAAGATCCTATGGATGAAAAACCAGCTTGCAGACTATGGGTTTGAATTCAAATCTATACCTGTTCACTGTGATAACACAAGTGTCATAGTAATAACTCATTATCCTGTCATGCATTTTAGGACTAAGCATATAGAAATAAGGTATCATCTCATTAGGGATCATGTGAAAAATGGAACCATATCTTTATAATATATCCCTACTAAAAATCAACTTGCTGATGTCTTTACAAAACCTCTAGATGAATCCAGGTTTAACAAATTAATAAGTGAACTAGGCATGCTTAATTTATAGCCATGAAATCTTATATGCTCTAGTTTGTGCTAACCATACAAATATAAAGGCTATGTTCGAAATCGTAGACATGACCAAAGAAAGTCCACGATCGTAGAGTTGCAGTAACATGAAAGACAACGATCGTAGTGCAGACTCAACGATGACAGAGCTCCATCAACAGAATAAAGGAGCATCCTGTGATGACAAAGTTCAACAAAACAAAGCAATCTCTCTGATAAGCGCCTCAGGAACAAACCTAACCCTTGATTCACTCTATGAGGTTGGCCCTTCCTGAACTACCTTAAACCAAGAAGAATGACAATTTAAAAGTTCATCACAAGGACCCGGGCAGACTCGACGAATGCACAATAGACTCGACAAATGCAGAGCAGGCTCGACTAATGCAGAACAGACTCAACGAATGCAGTGCAGACTCGATAATCATAAAGACTACCTCAACGATCTTAGTCCTCCCAAAGGATACATTAGCTCAGAAGGAGCTAAGGGCAAAGTAATACATTCCTCTTCAGTCAAATTCGTAGAGCCAAGCAGAAGTTGACACATGCCCCACTAAGAAAATAGAGAGAGGGAAGTTACAAGTACAGTTTGAAAACACCTTTTTGAAATCAGAAGTTAAAAAAGCTTATCTCTCTCTCTCTCTATAAGCAGAAACCTTAACTTTCCAGAAAGCTCAAACAACCATACTTATTGCAAAGAAATCAATGGCAGCCTCAAATGTCATCTCTGGTTACAGACTCTATTTCGATGAGTTCAAGACAGCTGACCCCAAATTTCATAAAACTCCATCTCTAATAAAGAAAGCTGGTCTTGAAGAGGCTCTGGGTACGAGCACATGGATCTACCCTAAGCTAATAAAGGAATTTTACAGAAATGGTGTGTTTGAGAATGACGTCATCACTACGAGGGTCAGGGACATGGAAATCAAGCTCAAGGCTGAGGATATAAATCGAGCCTTAGGTTTCAAATCGAAAGGGTTTTCATTTATAGAGGGCATCGATTTCCATGAAGGACTTAGGAGAATGCATCACAAAAAGTTCCCCTCTGTCAATGGGTACAAGAAGAAAGAGTTTCCTCAGAGGTACTAATTTCTGGCAGACATAGTTAGGAAATGCATATCTTCGCAAGAGCTCCTACCATGACTCAGAAAGCGAAGTGCAAACTCAAGCTCATAGCGATGTACCATAAGTTATGGGATTCAACTCAACTATGGAGCCCTACTACTTGACTGGATTGGGAAATGGATACTAAGCTCGACGAAGTCAAAGAGCTCTGGGAAGATGCTCTACGTGAGATTTATAAGCATCATCCTACAGTCAGCCCTAGGTGATAAGATTGGGGATGATGAAGGAGAGTCCATCAATCCGAACAGAAGAATGACCCATCAGCTTTTCGAGAACTAGAAAATGAATCCAGCAGAGAATGTAATAATGATGTCTGAATCTAGTGGTAGAACTGGTGATGTAAAAGATTCAGGGATTCCGGGAAACATGTCTGTTGTCAAGGAGACTGAAGAAGAAGAAGAAGAAGAGATCAATAAGGAAGAACCCATTGCCTTGGTGAGAAAGAGCAAGGGCAAAAGAAAATTGAAGGCCAAAATGATAGAAGAACCTCAAGGTTCAACCACTGATATACCCCAAGAGTGTTCTGACATTGAAACTCTTAGGATCTTGAGAAGGAAAGAACAGCAGGCTGAGGCAGATGAAGACAGAGCTACCATCTCTCAGCTGCTGAAGAAGAGTAAACACAGTCACAAGTCCAAGATGCCTTCTGTCTCCTCGATCGTAGAGTTTCTACCGATCGTAGAGACCAGACTGGACGCCTCTCCCAAAGAAGTTGCTGCAACAGATTCTCTGGCTGATCAACAACTCATAGCTGAAGCTGAATAGAGTTCTAAGGCTGTGGCTCAGCCTAGGAAATCAAGAAAAAAATTGGTCAAAAAGTACATCGTTGTCAATGAAGGAGTACTCAAAGAAGAAGACAAAAAGATAGCTACTGAGAAGGAGCTATCCAAGGTAAGTCAAAAGAAATTAGCTCAAGCTGAGGGGGAGCTACCTGAAGTTCTCACTCTAGAGAATGCTCCAGCTGAGGGGGAGCTATTTGAAATGCAAATGGATGATCATGTTGAGGGGGAGCCTCATGATATCCCTATGGCAGTAAAAGTTGCACCTGAAGAGAATGAGAGAGCACCAGAGCAAGAAAGTCAAAAAGAGGTCATTGATGTAGTGGAATCCTCAAAAGAAGATAGAGAAGACGAAGAAGAAGAAGATGAGATCAAGATTATAGTTGTGGGATGTGATGGCTATAGGAGAGCCAACTACAATCAACTGTTCTCCTATCTACCCATGATGCCCTTTCATAGAGCTCAAATTCTCAACTCTTGGGATCACATGTTCTGGAGATTCAAAGCATATCCTGCAATCTCAGTGCTAGCCCATGGATTTCCAAGCAACTTCAACTTTGCCAGAAAACTGATCACAAATGGCCCTTCTTAAAAAATTGGGCATGAGCTACTATCTATTCCAATATCTTTCAGGGTTAATCACTATCCACCATCATTTTTCAGTCAATTCTATGAATTCCCAAGCTGGTTGGAAGTGATCCTCAATCCACTAAATCAATTCCCAGTTGCAGAATCATAACATTCTGTAATTGATGAACCAAACATGCCAAACTTTATTTTGATCCCATCTCCTCTCATCTCTACGATTACTGACTCGAGCCCAATCGTAGAGTCACATGATCAAATCGTAGAGCCACCTATTCAAGAAACCAAAACACAAGCCCCTCCATCAGATATTCCCTCCTTGTCCACAAATGAATATTTTAACCTTGATCTTGCTCTCTACACCTTGCAAGATCAATACACGAGAGCCTCTCCTCCAAATAATCCACAACTCTGTGAACTTCTTTCAAATCTGCCCACAAAAATTGAGTTGTCCGAAGCATCAAAGAAACTGACCAAGGACATAGACGACAGTCTTGAAGCTCTCACTGAACTCATTCAAATGAGACTTACTAAAATGATCAATGCTGCCAATGCTCTCCCAAGCACCCTAAGCTCTGAGCTCACAAAGAAGCTTAGGTAGATCATAAAAGAGATGCTTAAGAGCATAAATGA